>CM060910.1:29752500-32372500 GCA_030737875.1 Allium sativum | reverse complement strand
ACCGGTCTCTCCATATTAACAACGTTAAAATGGTCCAAACATTGATAGTCTGTGAGTTAACTATCAAAGAAAAACACGTGTGCAAACAACGATATCATTTCCATAGGGAAATTATATCAATCAATCATATATATATATATATATCGTTATTTTCTATGTTTAGAAAATATACGTTATTAACACTGGAAAACATTTCCATTGTTTATTTACATATCACTATCATTTCACAGCTATCAGTCCCTGTATGTAAACTAGTAGGAGAACAATTCTCTAAGTATAAACCCCGAAGGCTGAAACCAACATCAGATCAATACTCAGAAAACTATTCAACTTAATTAATCCCTAGTCAGTTTCTAATCTTGTTTAACTCTATTTCTTTTAACTATGTTCGATTAACTTCTTTTGAATAACTATGTTCAATTGACTCCTTTTTGATGACTCTATTTGATAACTCAAATCGACTAACTCTTTTCTATCTTGTAAATTTCCTTTTATAATCCTATTTATTTTCTAATAATATTCCTTTATTCTATTTATTTATTAAATAAATATCGTTTTACACTTCTATTTACTTGCTAAGTAAAAAATCGTTTTATAAAATTCTTTGATTTTATAATTATTCCCTTTCTAGATATCTCCTATTTATAAATATTCCAATTTATAAATATTTTATTTTCAATATCACTTTGAAAATTCCCTTATCAACATTCCGGTATGTTATGGTATTCAACATATCAAATCACGATGATCAATATCGTCCAAACACATATAATTGACAACAGATTATATATCACATCATACATCATAAAATATGAAAAACAGTAAAATAAATGTTGAGGAATCCAGTCGGATTCATCCAACCTGTTTCCCTGCATCCACAGATGTTACACAATAAAATCAACATCACTTTCAGTTCCATATGATATATTCTGTTAAACAGAATCAATATAGAAATTCAACTAACTGACTAGCAGTTCAATCAAACAGTCAACACACAGTCAATCAACCAATATTTAACAGTTCTAAAAATACAACATGAAATTATAAACTGTTCAGAGTTAGTGAGATTTACTCACAGTTGCGCGTTAACCGTTAAATAACGGTTTGCGTTATTTGATTCAGTCGGACAATTTATTTTTCCATAAATTGTAACGAGCTCCGATTGACTCCTAGTCAGTGCCATGGTGTAGTGTCCGTCCATACGATCCCAACGGATCTTGGTTTGCTGAAAACCAATATCGTATGACGAAGATATTTAATTTACAAGTTTGAACCACTTTAAATTTAAATTAAAACAAGAATTTAAATTTGAATTGGGCTCATACTTATCGTAAGGCCCACCCGCCTTTCACTCCTCAAGCCCGCACTATTATCCCTTCTTCCTCGAAATCGTGCTTCAGTTTTCTTGCTCCAGACATCCCAGTAGCCAACGCAATATCCTTCGATCGACCATCAATCCATAAAATTCAAAATCGAAATTACCATTGCAACCTCCTTCTCGTTCTCCATCTACCCGTACCCTTTTCAGTAAACTCGAGCTCGCCAAATCGAATGTGATTTCCAGACTTCCCCGTCCCCTCCTTACGACAGTTGCGACATCCACCTTGTCGAAAATCCACTAAACTTGGAGAAAAGGTGCTAGACTTTGATCTAAACTCGAATCCAACCTCCGATTCAACCGTCGATCACCACAAATCAAATACACTCGAACCCTAGCTTGCGGTTCAACTTTCCAGCAAGGTGAAGAAGGGTTCGAACCCAATGAAAAGCATACGGAATTGAAGAGGATTCAAACATGAATCCAAATATAACTATAACATGATTTCTAGTAAATGTTATTTCCATTTCTATGATTTTCTTTTGTTCATCATTTTCCTGGTAAACGAGAATAAGTGGCGGCCTTGAGAGATCAGTTTTATAGGGAGGGACTAATTTTGTGTGGCTCTAACGAGGAGTATGTGGCTTGTTAAGGCCCACAACAATTATTTTATTTTATTATATAATGTCATACTAGTCCTTAAAATCCCTGTGATCACTCATGAAACCCAAAAATCACCAAACTGGACATGTAGCTAGAGTTCGATATTACGATCCCAACGAAACTGGTTTCGTCGAATTCCGACCCCGTATGCTCACATAGTGTATTTTTAACCGTCAGAATACTGACTGTTTCTCTCTCTAAAAATCCGTACGGCCACACAGTGACTCTAAAAATCACGGAAATGGAAATCTAACATCTATTTGACATTACGGATCCAAAAAAATTAGTTTCGTCGAATTTCGACTTCGTTTGCAAAACTGGCTATTTTTAAAGCTTTGGATGACCCATTTAAATATATAAATATATTTAAATATAATTAAATTAAATATAAATAAATTTATATTATCGTATATATTCACAGTGGAATACCATACAGCTCTATTGGGATTTATATCTCGATATTTCAAACCCCGATTAAATCGATATTCAATTTAAAATGAAATTCCTTTTTAAAATATAAATAATTCCTATATAAATAATAAAGGAATTCCACAACGACTTTTCTAAAATTTGATTTGGACATAAATCAAAATCTACACGACGAAATCCCGATTTTTCTCTTCCACTAGAAAGATATACTCCACCAGCTCCACACGTTTCTTGTTTCACAGAAATCCGTCTTAAAACGAATCATGTATGTTCAGTTGAAGTTCAAATCGCCAAATTTCGAACTGCAGCGCCATTTCGAGCTCGATTATTATTATATTATAATTATACGTTCAACTGTCGTTTATATAATATATTCATTATTCTAATTAAATTCTAAACTGAATTAAATATCACAGATGATCCAGTTCACCCCATATCGCCATTTCAGCCAATTATGATTATTTCAGAATTAAATATATTATTTAATTATTATTTTAATTAAATATTCCCAGCTATTTAATTCCATGACCATTAAATCCTTTTAGTCACCCTTTTAAATAATTAAATAAATTAATTATAATACCTCTGCCAATGCGGGTCATTACATTGGGATAAGATTCAGGCAATTCCAGAAATTCAAGCACGAATATGTCGAATAAAAGATGACGGCGGTTCAAGGAAAAACAAACACAACTACACGCGAAGCGGCAAAATTAATATTTCAAAATATACATTATTTCTTCTAATTTATATTTAAGTTATACATTACTTCAACAAAATAAGTTCCAAAATTTTAGGACATGAAATTTTTTCTAATGCCCGGATTTACGGAAAATTTCGGCAGCATCTCCTCTGCACGGTTTGATCGGGAAAATTTTCCCGTACACAAAACAACAACAAAAAAAAACAAAATATACATCTCATCTACATGATGAGGCATCCCAACTCAGGGGAAACAAAACACACAAAAAATCCAAGTACGGTATTAAATCCGAGATGCATACCTTTTATTGGCGTTTTATTAATATTCTAAACTTTTAGTGCAAAAACCAGCTCTCATGCAAAGCGCACGCCATGACTTCCTACTAAAACACTTAACAAAAGATGAGATTCGTGGATACAATGTAATTTCAATATATAAAGCATAAACAAGTATGACATATAAATACTGATGTACATGAAGCAAAATCTATTTACGACGCTAAGGTTAACACGATAACTCTATAACTTATTTATTCCAATTACACCCACATTGCTATTTCTAACATTATCATTCCATGTTCTCGTCGTTCGTATTTGCTTATGTTAAATATATTTCCATTTATATGTTGATTGATTCATATGCTTACTTGTGGACTTACATCAACATATTCAATCGCCACATATTTCAAAATTTCTTAAATCTACTTGATTCATAAGTTTATCAATCGAATTCAATCTTATGCATTACATTTTGGTCATTACCAAGTTTACATTCATCGAATTCATATTAAACTATTCATTTACTACATAAATTCAATTTATTTTTATTTGGCTTGATCTCATTCAATTTCAAATTCATGTTTCCATTATTACAATTAAACCTTAGGAGTAATTATTAAATCTTGAAATACCAGTTTATATCAAATCATCAAAATACTACATATATATCATATGTAAAACCATACTTAACCAAATACATATATAGGTTAAATAAATAGTAGTTTCAAAGCTCAGAAAAATTTATTCGATTCTTCATTTTATATATATGTATAATCTTTTACAAAATTTTGATTTACAAAACTTAGATTTAACATAAACTCTCATGTTGACAATTTAGAAAAAAGATATTTATTATATTTCAAGGCTGTGAACTTATAAAACCTTTTAAAATCCTCTTTCTTAGTTTATTAGGTTGGGTTATAAATTTTAATTTCAGTTTATTGATTTGTTGTTTAAAGTTTGAAAATACTTGATAACTCGAAGTTTAGCAAGTTCATTTTTGTTCTTATAGAAATTTAGGCATACGTGGTACCGACGCATGACTAAAAATCTCTAAGTACTAAATATATACTTGTTTCAACTTCCAGTGAAATTACTAAAAAATAACTTTTTTTAAAAACAGATATGGGAAGTACTTCACTTCCCCCATGGGTCATAGACACGTGGCGGTTACGCCACTATCCCAGTGGAATCGTTTGTGCCTGTAGGTATCACACCCCTCGAATTTTGCCATGGTTGTTTTCCATAGATCGTAGTTAAACGGCGGTTGCGCCACTATCCCAGTGGAGTCACTTGTACTGAAGGCATCCTGCCCCCATCGAATTTCGCTATGGCGTCTAGATCGTAGTTACATGGTGGTTACGCCACTATTCCAGTGGAATCGCTTGTAACCATATGCATCTCGCCCCTCGAATTACGCTAGAAAATCAATCATAATATATAATACAAGTCCCCATCGCACGGGCACCGATTTCGATGGAGGTTCCAAACATTGGAGCTCCAACACAGCTGCGGTTTTCAATGGATCCGGGGTCCCGATCATTGCCTACCGAGTAGGCACGCACTGGAAGGTACTTCCTCATATCTTTAGTTTTTGAAAACATAAGATACTATATACATATAGTACTTCATTTTATTTCACATATATCGCACTTATGTAAGTGTTTATTTACATAAGATTTCCCTTTTCCGAATCAAGTTCTCGAACATTAATTCTTATATAAATTCCATTATATAAGATTTCATTCAAATTGATTACCTTCCAATTCAATAGTTTTCGAATCTTATACTTATATAGTTTATATATAAGTTTCAAATTTTCATATCATAAATATTCGTATATCGAAAAATTTCAAAATTCCCTTTCATGATCAAACAAAAATAATTTTGAAATGGTACGAGTACTTGATATCATTTCAAAATTTAAAACCCCATTAACAAATTGGATTTATTATCAACATTCATGCTCAATTTGGGTTTCACATAATGATTATCGATATTAAATCGAGTCTTTACATTCAATCATTTTGGATCTTAATTTGTTCAGATTGGATATACACTTTTATCAAGATAACTAAGTTTCACAAAATAATCTTGGAAAAATAATAGCCTAATGAAAAATTAATTTAAATAAATGTATAGAATTTGAAAATGGATCTGAAATAAATAGATACGATTTGTAAAAATAAGTAGTCATGATATAAGATAGATTTAAATAAATAGATAGTTTTGGAAAAATAAGTTAAATGAGTATATAGATTTTACAAATGATTTGAAATAAATAAATATGTTTTGGAAAAGTAAGTTTGAAAATTTTGTTTGAAAATAAATATAATTAGGCTTACAACTAAAATAATACAATAAATCTAATACCATAATTTCAAATAAAATAGTTTTATAATGAATCCTGACTTTAAAAAATAATTCAACCTGAATCAATTATCCAAAATTTCAAATTTCTTAACCATTGTCGGTTCCCATTTTGAGATTAACTCAATATAACTCTAGATTCAATTCATTTACATTTCTAGTCAGACCCAAGGTTCAAATTAGCTCAATACTTGAGTTTCCATTTCATTTTCGATTTCAGTTAAGTTCGAACTTAAATTTCAATTTCAATTTTATTCCACATCGAACTAATTTTCCAAATTCCCATTCATATTCGATTTCCAAAATTCTTTACACAAAATAATACAGGATTTTTTTTCTTTTCGATTTCAACCATTTAAATCTTATCTGAAAAGATAAATTATTCGAATAATCACAAAATCTCTTGAAACAACTTTATTCGAATATATTTTTACGCTTTCGATGCATACTCTGATTTGTGTACACATTTCAAACAAGTTTGTTTCGAAAATTAATTCTAAATCGATTACAAACCCATTGGAAACCAAATTTCATTTAACTTTTTTTTTCAAAAGTCCCACTTGGCCATAGTTGGATTGATGCAAGGCAAAGGATTTGGGGAATATGAATCGGAGAGTTTCAAAATTTTAAGCACGAATGGTTCGAATCGGTAAGCGAAAAGATGACATCAAGTCGAGGGAAAACAAACACAACAAGCAAAGCGTTCCAAACACGCATTCAAGTTCGATTTTATTACAATTTAATTTCGAATTTTATCCTAATTCATTTGCAATACATCACTTTATTTAGATTCCGCATCTATTCAAATTCGCATTACCTTATCAAAACAATTTATAAAATTATTCAAATCTTATCTCGATGATCTCAAATTTTCTCTCAATTCAGTTTCAAGTTCAAGATCAATTTATACTTTACTCATTTATTTCACTTATCCATTATAGTTCAAAATAACTTATCAAAACATTTCAAATATTTATCTACACGGTTTCAAGTATTTCTCGACGTTTAAATCAGAACTAAACAACCATCCCATTTTCGAAACTCAAAAATAAATATCTGATGATGTCACGATCATGCCATAATTATTTTCAAGCGACTAGAATGTGATTCTATATCTTTCCAGTACGCATAAGACTTCGTACACACGCTGGCCAAGCATATATTCAAAAATCCATATATATTTGACAATCCAACTTCGATGTCGATAAATATTCGAAAACTCTTATTATACGATATATTTCGAAATAATTACGCTTTCCAAAATGGTTTGTTAAATTTCAAATAATTTATATTTTCAAACTACGCTCTCTCAACATTAATTCTTGTGTCAATTCCACTCATTCTAGAGTATTGCTAATCTATCTCTAATGAGTATTTAAATCCGATAGGCTAATCTTTGTCAAACCTAGCTCTGATACCACTTTGGACCTAGATGAGCGGGAGGTGGAAAGACTCGCTTGAGCACCAGGTCTCCAGGTTCGAAAGTTCTAAATCGAACATTTCTGTCATAGTAGCATGCCACTTGACGTCGATGCCTCGATGCACGCAAATCCGCTTCATCCCTCTTCTCTTCAACCATGTCCAGGAACTCTAAGAGGAGTGCTTTTTTTGTCATTGGGTCATAATACGTTATCCTGTGAGAGGGGACTTCAAGCTCCACTGGAATTACCACTTCTGACCAGAAGGAGAGTGAAAAAGGGGTATAACCACTAGCCGTCTTAAAGGTTGTTCGATAGGCCCACAAGGCTAGCGATAATTCATCAACCCACATGCATTTCGCTCGCTCCAACTGCTTTTTAAGAATAGACTTAATGACTTTGTTTATTGCTTCGACCTGTCCATTTGACTGTGGATAGGCCACAGCGGTGTATCTTTTATCAGTTTTATACTTCGCTCGACAAAAGTTCCTAAATTCCACGCTGTCGAATTGGGTTCCATTATCAGTTATGTTGGTCTTCGGTATCCCAAATCGACAAATAACATTTCTGACCACAAAGCTTATCGCCTTTCTTGTCATGATCGTGGTTAAGGGTTCGGCTTCCACCCATTTCGTGAAGTAATCCACAGCCATGATCGCGTATTTAGCTCCTCCTTTTGCAATTGGTAGGGTCCTGATGATGTCTAATCCTCACATCGCGAACAGCCAAGGACTGACCATCGATTTGAGATTTCCTGGGAGTGCTTTCGGAACTTTCGCGAATCTCTGGCATTTGTCGCAGTGTCGTGAATGATCAGCTGCATCTTTATTCACGGCAGGCCAAAAATAACCATACCGTAATACTTTCTTTGCCAGGGTTTGAACCCCAGTATGATCCCCACACTCACCTTCATGTACCTCTTTCAGTACACATTTGATGTCATCGTGTGCTATGCACCGCAACAGAGGCATAGAAAATCCTTGACAACGGAGGACGTCGTCTTGTAAAACGTATCTTGCAGCTTTACGTGTTACAGCTCGTCTCTCGCTCTTCGTTGACGGAAGTATTTCGCTTCTAAGGAAGTTTTTAATTGGTGTCATCCACGACTTCCTTTCAGGCTCAGATTCCAAGGCTAATTCAACTTCCATTTAGTCAAAGCTTGGTGATTCCAATATCTCTATTGGAACCATTTCGGTTTCCTCAAGGTTGTCAGAACTTGCTAACTTAGCCAATCGATCTGCCTTCTGATTTTCTGCTCTTAGAATGTGTGTTATGCTATAACACTACAGGTTGCCCAGTAATTCTTCTACTTTTTCAAGATAAGTAACAAGTCGAGGTCCCCTGGTTACAAATTCCTTCCGAACTTGGCAAACAACTATTTTGGAGTCACAAAATATGTCCAATGTTTTAACCCTTAATTCCTTGGCGAGTTTCAGCCCGGCAATCAGGGCCTCGTACTCGGAATCATTGTTGGTGGCAGGAAATTCCAATCATAGGGCGTAGTAAATGGATCGTCCTTCAGGAGTGGTTAAAACAACTCCGGCGTTGGACCTTTGATCGTTCTTGGCCCCGTCCGTATATAATTTCCATGGACTAAGCTCTAACTTATGCTCTAAAGTAACAACTTTGTCATCCACTGTTTCCTCTTCAGGAATCATAAATTCTGCTATGAAGTCGGCTAAATCCTGCCCCCTAGTTGACCTCCTTGGTTGAAAATTCAAATCAAATTGGCTCAACTCGATATTCCACTTAAGTAATCGTCCCGATACTTCGGGTCTCTATAATACTTGTCTTAGAGGTTGATCAGTATATATGATTATCGGGTGAGCTTGGAAATAATGATGGAGCTTTCAAGAGGCCATCAAGAGGCTATAAGCAAGCTTTTCTATTCTTGGATAATTGTGTTCCGCAGCTGCTAACTTCTTACTTATGTAATACACTGGCCTCTGGACTTTGTCTTCTTCACGCACCAAAGTTGTGCTGACTGCATGAGATGACACCGCCAGATAGACGAACAAATCTTTATGATCCACCGGCTTTGACAATATCGGGGGTTTCTCCAATAAGTCCAATAAGTTTTGGAAGGCCTCTACACAGTCCGCAGTCCATTCAAAATTACATTTCCCCCATTTGATTAAGTCGAAGAATGGGACACACTTGTCTGTGGATTTGGAAATGAACCTGCTCAATGCGGCAACCTTCCCTGCCAGGCTTTGAACGTCCCTAATCTTTCATGGCTCTTCTATGTTCCTTATTGATGCTATCTGGCTAGGATTAATTTCAATCCCTCGAGAACTCATGATGAAACCGAGAAATTTTCCAGGTGCTACCCCAAATGAGAACTTTAAGGGGTTCAACTTCATCTTGTACCTCCGTAAAATATCAAACATCTTCACTAGATCTTGTGTATGACTAGAGGATTGCTTGGATTTCACAAGCATGTCATCTACATAAACTTCCATGGATCTTCCAATCTAGTTATAGAACATTCGATTTACCAGGCGCTGATATGTGGCTCCGACATTCTTTAATCCGAACGGCATCATCACATAGCAGTACAATCCCAAGTTTGTTACAAAACTTGTGTGTTCTTGATTTGGAACATGCATAGAGATCTGGTTATATCCTGAGTATGCATCTAAGAAGGGAAGAAGTCCGTGTCTGGCTGTTGAGTCCACTAGCTAATCGACCCGAGGAAGTGGGAAACTATCTTTTGGACAGGCCTTATTCAAATCCGAAAAATTGATGCATGTTCGCCATTACCCTTTCTATCCCCAAGCTCTTCATCCTCTCTGGGATCTATGTCCTCGGGCTATTCTCTGGGCACACCCTCGGGGATGGTCCCTTTAGTTGCTATGTTGAACCCTCCCTTACAGGGGAGGTGGTACCTTTAGCTTCAATGCTCAATCCCTTCATCGATGTCTTTAGTTCAGCCATGTAATAAGCTTGTCCAGTGGCTTGATCACCTTTCATTACTCCTACTCCTGCTTCAGTTGGGAATTTCAGCAATAAGCACCAGGGCGCAATGCAAGCCCTGAATTCCGTGAGGGCCGATCGGCCCAAAATGCCGTTATAGGGTGATTCAATGTCCAAAACTACAAATCGGAGAATTCTTACTCTTCGGCGATCTCTGTGTCCCAATGTCACTGACAATTCCACATACCCCATTAGAGCAGTTGATGCTCCATTGAATCCATGTATCCAACCCTCACAAGGCTTTAAGTCTTTTGTTTCAAGTTCCGTCCGATCAAATGCTTTTTTAAAGAGAATATTAACCGAACTCCCATTATCTACAAACACTTTGTGAACCAAAGCTGGACCAATAGTGGTAGTGATTACCAACGGGTCCTCTGTGGGTGATTCAATTCCAGAATCATCTCTATTACGAAATATGACATCGTTTTCAGTTGCTTCATCGGGGAGATATCTTCGAGGTTACTGCATTCTCCCACTCTAAGGTGCTTAACCGCATTAACATATCAGTCCATAGCCCTATAGCTATGGGCAGCGGGGTGAGGTCCTCCTACTATAGTATTAATAACGATTCCTTTACCTTTTTGTTGAGAGGTGGGCTTAGGAGCAAGTTGATTTTGATTCGGGGCTTTCCCCCTGTCTCTTTGAACAACCTTGTATTTGTCTAATTTTCCTTCTCGCAACATCTTTTCGACAACATCTCTCAAATGATGACATTCATTAGTAGAATGTCTGTGGGTTCCCTGAAACAGACAGATTTTTTCGGTCGCCACCTCCTTCTCCATAGAGTCTCGGGGCGGGGCTTTTATATTGTAAGACGTTGTAAGTAGCCAGGTAGATGTTTTCTAATATGTCACTTAGTGGTGTGTAGTTTTCGAAGGGTTGGAATCGAGGCCTTTTTCCTGAGTTACTTCCTCGGTTCATGTTCCTCCTATTGTCGTTTCCATTCCTGTTGTTACTTCCTTCATTTTTGTTGCCAACATTTACCTCGACTTTCCCCGAACTTTCACCAGATTGCTTCGCAGCAACTTTAATTTGAATATCTTCTCTTGAAGCTCCATCAGATTTTCTCTTTCAATTGGCATATATCTCTTTGCGCCGTAGACGGATATTTGACTTTTCATATAAAGCCTGCCTAGTCAGTGGTGGCTTCCAAGCTAAGTAACCTCCGAACTCAGTATCTAGATCAACTCCTTCGATCAAGGCCATCAAAATAGTCGGTTCGTGGGGATCGCTTATTTTAGTAGCTGCTAACTTGAAGCGGTCCAAATATGATTTCAGAGATTCTCCAGGGGCTTGTTTAATTCTGGACATTTCAATAACACTTTTAGCTCTGTGGGAATGGAGTCGGAATTGTTTCATAAGAAGCTCACTTAATTCTTGAAAACTCGACACCAATCGTGGGGGAAGTTAAGTAAACCACATTAATGCTACATCAACTAGATATATTGGGAAGGCTTTACATTTTACAGCATCAGGTGCAGCTACGGCGTTCATATACCATGCATATTTCATCAGATGTTGTTTTGGATATGTTCTTCCAGAATATCGATCCATCTGTGGCAAATTGAATCAGCAAGGAAATTGGGAGTTCAGGATGTCATCAGTAAACGGAGTATGACTACGCTCAATACCCCAACCTTCATTTGTATATCAGCGGCTATCGGCCATAATTTGACATATCATTGCTTCTACTTCGGCATTAGTTAGAGCCGGTTTAGGTTCCCTACACCTTTCTCTTCTCAAGCGCCTATCACCTAATTCTGGTGACTCTCTTGGGTTTCGATTGGTAACCGAACCTCCTTACCTCCTGCGGTCCAGGTCATTCACAGGACGAACAGGTTGAAGGAGTTGCCCCTGAGTAGGACTGGTAGTATTTAGGTCCCTCGGAAGAAGGTGTGATCCTCGCATTGGTAACTGCATTGGTTCCCTTAAACTTGGATCATCGGGCCCCAGCACACGGGATCCATCCTCATAGGATCCCAAAGATCTAAATGTCAGCTGGTCAAGATTTTCGGGCTTTTCATATGGCCTTCTTTCACGCAAGTGTTCTTCATTAGAAGATGATGAATAGTCCATAGCAAGATGACGAACCAGAGAGGACACCCTTTGTCTGCGAAGTTCGCTTATCTCCTTGGTCATATCCCTCATGTTTTCGCACATAAGAACGCTATTTGGTTTATGAGATTAAAGAGCGTCTTTGGTACTCTCCAGCATATCAAGAAAACGCTAGAAATCTCGGTGGGTGATAAGTGCATTGGGAGTGGGTTGATCCTCAACTGGAACGGGCGGTAACGGAGCATTTGTAGGAGCTCGAGTAGAGTTTCCAACCTTAATTGCATTCGGTTCGGATCGGCCTGAAGTCTCCAGCAGCGTTCTAGGGACTGGATCAGATAGGATTTTCATCGCTGGATCGGTTCGGAGTGTCTTGGTCGGGTCGGATCAGAGAAGCCCTGTTGGATCTGTTAGTTCCAAATCTCTTTCCTCTTAACCATGTAACCACCATAGCTTGCTGATCATCGCACATCTCACTTTCCCGCGCATTCTGCACTTTTTTCCTTTTCCCTTAGTCATAATGTTTAGTTTGTCGAGATCTTTTTTGAAGATAATTTCAGGAATATCAATTGCATGGACTATCTTCATCCGATATACAAACCCAAATAGTAGAATGGTAGCCCAAAATGTAGAGAATTCGAGAAGTTCTCAGTGAAAGCACCAAAATGTTAGATCCAAAAATGGCCCTAACACCCAAACTAAGGATGATTCTAAATAAAATAAAAAGAAAATGAAGAAAACACACAATTTATAGTGGTTCGGCATTAAAGAGCCTACGTCCACTTTGAATTTCTAATTGATGATAAAAATGCAAGTACAACGATTGTTTTCACTCGATTACACTCATACAACGAATAATTTTGCTCAATCTTCTCTAAAATGTGTTTCAAAAGGTGGTTATAATCTGAACAAAGTGATGAAAATCAGTTATGGAAAAGGTTTTGGTTACTAATTTGCCAAAAGATCCCTTCAAATGAAGCTTGGAGGTGTATTTATAGGCAGGAAAGTCCACTGGAGGGCCTCCGGTTTGGATGTACGTGGCAATCATTCCATGAAAGTCCGGATCGGAGGCGCTATGGTGATGACAACTCATTAAGTTAGTGGGTGATCATGGGAAAGTGGATATGTAACCACTCCGCACCTGATGGAATCGTGGGTTGTAACTGCTGCAGCTTCTTACTCTAGGATCGGATCGGGGCTCATATAGGGGGTTCGGATCGGTGACCTCCAAACCGATCCGAACGTGCTTGTAATATGTCACTTTCTGGTTTGTTCACAGCATAGCCAAAGGGTTCGAGTTAGGCTCTTCCGACGATCTGGGTTTCTGTTATAAATTCCTTCTTCGAACTTCTTTATTGAGCCATCTCTTAGCTTTGTGTAGCCCGATCACAAAGTGGGCTAACAGGTCGATTGTTACTTTTTTTCGTGCCCATGCAATTAATTTGATCTTCATTTATGTTTAATCTTTTATGTTCATTATAACTATAATGTTATTACAATAAATATAGAGCATTCAATTCTTTTAGTGTATTGTTTACATGTATCCAAGTTAAATTGCATATTAACAATATACTATGAAGAATGTTTGTTTCATTCTTGAGGGGAAATAAACATGATTTGCTTCTGATATATTAATTCATAATCTGAGCTAACATGCTATAACTTATGCATTGCAACCATGCAACTTTAAGCTCATTTCCAACTTTTAGTCATCTTTTTTAAGTTTGGCATGAACTGATGTAATAGATATTCTAAATAATTTGTAAAGCTCTATTGACGTAGAGGCAAGTTCTACGTTGATTAGAGCTAACCCTGTAAATTATTTACAAGGGATTATTTGTTTTTTAAAACTATACTGGAGAAGAAGCCACTTCAATATTTGGAAGCCTTTCAGTTATAGCTTCAGTTATGTTGGATTCTACTTAGACCAATTTATTATTTGCCAAGAGACTTATGCATTCTTTGGCTTTCCAGGCCTAGAGTTTAGGATATTTATCATAAGTTAATAAATAAAACAAGAGTAGATAACACAGAACAAAGATTATATTTATTTCTATCAAAGAGAAGATAATTAAGGGTTATAATAGTGTCAACATTAGGATAATATTAAATGCAATTGTTTTCTATATTTTGGCTTTTAAATGTGTGCATTCAAACCCAAAACTTTCAAAGATCATTTTTTAACTGATATTGTGTACTCTATATATCTCTATTATTATGTGCATTATTCCATTGGTGAATTAGGTGCTTTAGTTTTCTAAACAGGCGCAATATAAGACAAGTGAATTTTTCTGTAATTTATTTGGTTATATATATATATATATATATATATATATATATATATATATATATATATAGTACAAATGATGTTTCAGACCCATGAAATTTATTTAACTTTTGCAATTAACAACTTTGTCCTCACACCATTTTTTTCCCTGTGTTTGTTTTACCATACTTACTCCATATCAAACTGAATATTTCTGCGTTTTATTAACAAGGTCAAACAACTAAACTTTAATGTTGGTACTCTTAACTCTTCATTTCTCCCCCTATGTTGTGGTGTGCTATTGATAACCATCTTTGCTTGCACCAGTATTGATAATAAAAATATATTTGCAATAATGAAATTTGAAATTTCTCGATTACACACACCATCAATCTTTGCATGTCTTAATATAAATTATCTTTAAGGAATACGTTTGTATTGTCTCTTAATCACTACGTTTTATACTTCAGTGTAATGGAATCGCAATGTCATAACTGTTTGATAGGGTAAGGTGGACCATGCTGGTAACATTTGATATCATGGCATTTATAGTTGAATACACAGTCAGATCATTTTAAACATTGATTTTTTTTACTATAATGGCGGAGTTGCATCCACGACTAGAGGAAGCGCTGTCTGCATCTTCTAAGAAGAAGAGTTTTAGAAAATATGATTTGCATGCTGTGTTCCACAGATATTACCTACTTTCTGGAACCCTTCTTCTTAGCGGATGCAGCCACTGATGCCTGCAGCCGTGGATGGGAAGTCATCATTATTTGAAATAACCAATGTCTATAATCACACAACTGTGTACTGAACTAAAAATGCCACGACATGAAATACATGATTGATATTACCTTATCAGAGAGTCCAGACCTACCAAAACTAAGATTTATGTACTAAGTAGTGCAATAATCATATTTGTGACATTGACATCTTTATATCGGCCTTTTTGGAATTGCATCGTATATACGACTGATGCTAACCGATGTTTATTTCATTCATGTTTGAGATGACATATTCAGGCTACATAGTTCAGCCTGCATAACACAATATGGGGTAATTTTAATACTTCCCTGATGGTTCCGTCGAATACATGAAAAATTATAATCCTTTTTTTCAAGAGCTGACACTTGTTGTATGCATATCGGTGTGATGATTGAATAAGTTATGGATAAAAACTTTCACTAACTAATGTAGGCAAACATGCAACTTTTTCTAAAATGATATTTCACTATCAGCTGACACTATGGCTGTTGTAAATAGTTTTTTTGGCTCAATATGAATGCCTAATTTGTTTCGGCATGTATGTCGTTTTGTTGCAAATTGATAGGATTTCATGTTGCGGGTCTTATACCATATTGCCCAATCTTTGTTTGTAATTTACCTTTTGTCTAGTATGTTTTAATAATATTTCTACTTATTGTAAAAAATAAAATCATAGGCTTTGAATCGATGACATGGGAACAAACATACCGGAAGGCGGGTCGTATAAAGCATTTACTGCATTGACTGTGTTTGTTGCGTAATCTTCAGAACTATTACCTATAATAGAAATTACAATGTATTACATACTGACGTGGGAATGTTTATCACTGTTTAGATCCGACGTGGCATAATTCTATGGCTCTTCCGCTTTTCATTACCACAAAGGCCGAGATTAAAAAAGAACAACGAGTTTCAAAAAGAATCATTACCCCGAATGTTGCAATAACTTCCTCCGGTTTCTCCGGCTTTCTCAAACCTAACTGGTGCGTGCGATTGAAGATTAGAAATATCGATTTCAATGTATTTAACGCTGATTGTCTACTCTTCCCTCCACCCCGTCGTCAGTAGGAAGTTTTATCCATCGCTCCACCCCTACGGTATGTCAGTCGTTAACATCGTCACTTTGTTCTTATCCTATCATCCAAAGGTATTGCTGCACACAGTTCATCTTGGTCAGAAATCGTCGAACCACAACGGTGAGTGTTAACATATGCTCTAATTCCTTGTACGTTTTCCGATAAGTTACCTTTTGGCAAATGTTTACATTTACAACATCAGTCTTTACTCCATAATAATTTATGATTCTTATATTTATTGAATAAGTACCAATAAATTATTTGGATTAAATAATCCATCCATAAGAATGCGAAGCTTCAACTTTTCTCTATACAAAATGATTACTTACATATTCGACGAAGATCCAGTACTGGATAATTAACTGCGTTTAATGCTTAACATAAATAACTTCACTCACTACGTGAATACCCAGTTTTCCCGATTGGTATTGTGTCAACATAGAAAATAGTAATTAAGGTCTCATTACACCATTTCCACAACAAATGTTTATGTTTTAATTGATTGTTTGATGGTTTTTTGGTTTTTTTTTTAGTTCTTAATTATCTCCAGTGGTTTATCCATCAGCATGTTTTAAATTTGGACCCGTGATCCGTTGCCATTACTTATTCGAATAATTTGTTACACCTGTTTTTCTATCTCATTAATATCACTACAAAAATATGGTCACTCACATGAAGCACGGGTGTTCTTTGTCTATAAGTTTGCTTTAACTTAATTTTGCATTTTTACATATTTTATCAAGGACCCTTATAGCTATTAGTCATAGAAATAAAGTAAGTTTCTTCAATTTTAATGCAAATAATCGTGGCACGTTTAAATGGTAGGTAGAAGTGAAGCAGTTAATAGTTGAAATAAAGAAAGTTTTTTTCTACCAGATTTTGATAGGATTAACCCATTGCAAAATTAAAGGTAAATATAAAGTAAATTTTAAAATTTCAATGCTTAACATAACTATTTTTGCATCATTTCTTCCACAAATACATCACTATTATTGAATTTTAGTAAGTCAATCTTGTGTAGTTTGCACATTGCTGTAGACAATTCTTATTTTGAATTAAGAAAGTTTTTTTTTTACAAATTTTCAACTATGAACTAAAATATTTGTAGAAAATATTTTCAACAACTAACTAAAATATTTGTAGAAATTTTTTCAACTATTACTTATACCAGAAAGAAGAATCCAATCTATTAGAATGCTTCCAAGTGTTTCTAATTTATGCAACCTAGGGGACTTCTGGACAGTTTCAACCACCTACACATTTCTCCCATCTTTCCCGCTCCAGTCTGCAATCTTCCTGAAGTAAAACTCCTCCACCGCAATCTAATTACTGATATTTCTCTTCATCGATTACTCCATGTTTCTCCTTTCTAATTAATACTTCTTTTGAAAGAATTTAGATCAGAGAGAAGAGAGAGATGAAACAGTAAACAATCAAAAGGCTACATTTTTATTAATATGAATTGATTTGCTATTACAATGCTAATCCCTATATTTATAGGGTTAATTAATCTCTAGAATATTCCTAGCACATTCTTTATTCTGGAGCATATTCCATGGCATATCTCTTGGCATATTCTCTAACACCAAATATAAGATAATGTATTTATTTGTCCTTATCTCAACATTAACTCATTCTTAATATCTTTCCTTAATATCTCAACATAATATCTTTCCCTAATATCTCAACACCCCCCCTCAAGATGGAGCATGCGGATCACAAATGCCCATCTTGGATTACATCTTGGATTGCATCACGAACAAAATGACAGTCAACTTCAAACTTCCATACACCATCAGCAACTCTTCGCTTTTAACAAATGGTTTTTAAAGTGGATCAACCTCTCAATAATGGTTTTTAAAGTGGACCAACCACTCAATAATGGTTTTTAAAGTGGGCCACACTCAATAATGGTTTTTAAAGTGGACCACACTCAATAATGGTTTTTAAAGTGGACCAACCACTCAATGGTTTTTAAAGTGGACCACACTCAATATACAGTCAATAATGGTTTTTAAAGTGGACCACACTCAATAATGGTTTTTAAAGTGGACCAACCACTATAAATAATGGTTTTTAAAGTGGACCAACCACTAGAAATAATGGTTTTATGGAAGATGACTGGTAGTTATTACAGTAGATCCATCAGCAGGGCAAAAGAATATATCAGTTGAGGGGGATGAATAGCCATAACAAATGCCAAACGAAAATCACAAGATCAATGTGCCAAGGAGCAACAAACAGGATCAAATTAACCAAGTTCATAGCCTTCAGGGATGAGCAAATACGAAATAAAATGTAGCACAACAAAACTCATCATAGATAGCCACAACAGTGAACCCTCTTTTTTTTAATAATTATATACATATCTCTTTCCTCCCTTTAACCTGCTCTGATACCATGAAAGAATTTAGATCAGAGAGAAGAGAGAGATGAAACAGTAAACAATCAAAAGGCTACATTTTTATTAATATGAATTGATTTGCTATTACAATGCTAATCCCTATATTTATAGGGTCAATTAATCTCTAGAATATTCCTAGCACATTCTTTATTCTGGAGCATATTCCATGGCATATCTCTTGGCATATTCTCTAACACCAAATATAAGATAATGTATTTATTTGTCCTTATCTCAACATTAACTCATTCTTAATATCTTTCCTTAATATCTCAACATAATATCTTTTCCTAATATCTCAACATCTTTTTTTCGTAATCCAACAATGTAGCCATACCAAACCCACCATGCCTCTGAACGGAAAAAGATACATCCTTCTGAAAATTCACCCAAGATCGACAAGCATCCTTTTGAATCAATCAACTATTGGAGGTATTCAGCTTTCAAATTTTTGAACTAAATGACAGTCATGTCGTTGGTTTCTGCTAATTTGGGTCGATTTATACAATTCACAACTTGTATTTCCAAAATATTGTAAGTTGAGTTTTGATCAAACGAATTAACAGTTATTTTATATTGGTTTTGATTTGGGAGTTCTTCTGCATGATAGGGGTATAGTATTTTTGAAATTGATTTGTACTATATCAGTTTTGTTACTTACAACGCTTCTTCTGTATGACTAAAACTAATGATAGATATTTATTTCGATATTGTAGGTTTGTTTACAATATTTAATGCCACACATTTCTATATGTTTATATTAGCTGAAGTTGCCTTATTAGAAATAAGGCCTGCACAGATTTTATGTGTTAAACGTTATAACAAATAAAAGATAGAATTGAATTTATATGATAGATTAACACGCTTGTGTATGTACAAAGATACCTATAAATTTATGTATATTGTTGGAGTCAAATTTGTGTTTTAAGACCCCGTTGAACTTTGCCTTCTGGAATTGAATACAATTTTATTTCTATGGATCAATTTTCATCCTCTTACCTTTACTTACTTTTCATCTTATGATTCTTGAACTACATATTCATTAGTAATTCATTTAGTATCCTAGAGATATGAGAAAGACAATTTGTTTAAATACTATTATTATTGATCAGTTCGATAATAAGCGAATTTTCATGTACTCTGACTAAGTTGTTCCTCACCCTTTTAACTTAACCACCTTCTATCTGAGCTTTACAGTATGGTTCATGATTGTAGTGGCAGACGCACGTGTGCGAGTGCTCACACGCTCATAGACACATAAAAGAGTTACTTAATACCTTTCTGTTTTGGTAATATATACCAATAAGAACTAACTGATTTTCAACAAAATACATAGAAATAAGACTATTCTTCAGCATTTAAAATTAAGACCATTCTATCGAATTTGTTCATTTTCCAATATCGTGCATACTATCTCATTTAACTTCTTATCTATTTCCAAAATATGAGGGCTTTTAGTTTGTATCTACTCTGTCTGCCTATCTCCCCATCTTCCCTAATAAACTAACGCAAAGCCAATTAAATTTTGGTAATATGAACTTTCTTAGGACCAAAAGGAACTATATATATATATATATGTATATATATGTATATATATATATATATGAAATTCAGTGTCTTCATCTTCTTCGGATATCCATAAATCTTCTATCCTCTTCACCTTTGGCCTCTTTAGCTAGCCCTTAATTATTAAAAGATATATCCAATTTGTTTCACTCTTCGATATTTAACGGAAATTATAATCAGCTGTCGAATTTTCACCAAGTTGCAGATATCATATCAAATGTAACAAAAACAGAATCATCAATTTACGTGAACATCACTAATTTCAATGGTGACTTAGACATCTTGAAGGGACATAGATCGTTTTATATCTCTAATTGTAGATTTTATTATAAGTTATATAGTCTTCTAGCATATTTCACTATCAGAAGGTAATTTTTGGATCTTATAATTTTAGTTTGATGCTTATAGTTATCAAAATAGATAAAATTATTTATCTATGGTGATTCAGTTTTTGGGCACTCTTTCCTATTCTTCATATTTTAGCCAATTTCAGTGACAACAATGGTTTTCCTGGCCGTGGCCTTAATATTTTATTAATTTACTTATTATATCATAACTTTTGTATAATATCGTGTTCACGGCAGCTACACTTTCTACTTTCAAAATCTGAATTTGCTGTCAGTTTGTTATTTTACAGCACTTTTTAGTTTTTTTTGTAGGATAAGTTTACGATGTAACACAATTTCTGGATTTGGGTTAATGAATTGGGATTCGAAAATTTTAAATTTATAACTGTATGAAGTTAAAAACTGAGAAGAAAGCTATGGGAAAACCATTAAATGAAATTGATGCATTATTTCTTTCTACCTTTCCAAAAAATTGAGTGCTAGAAGTTGTAGCATGTTGGATTCTTTTCAGAGTGAGTTATTATCTATATCTCTTCTTTGTAACCACTAATTCGTCGATTCAGTGTCATAATGATTAATAATTAAGAGGATCCATATTTGAAACTTAGGTAGAGAGTTCATGTTTATGGAAAGATCTATCCTATGATATCTCAAATTGTTTCACGTGCCAATACACCTTTGCTTATTTCGGTAACTTATTGTACCGTAACAGCGTGTAATAAGATGCACAAAATTTTCTGTTTTGTACTACTCAAGTTGCCTCCACTTGGAAACAAGGTAAAGAAAAGTTTCGTAGAAGATCAACTGAGGAGAAAGGAAAAAATTAGGACTTGAAGAGGTTATTCACTACGCTACCCACCAGTTGCCGCGTCATATGCATTGTCTTCTTTATTTTTTCCAAGTCCTTTTTCTTTTTATTTCCTGGTCCTATTGATTGGTTTCTATACTTTCAGTGTAAGACCCAATTACGTTTGGCTTATGTGATTTGTTTCTACTGTACTGTCACTCACTGATTTTTTATCCAACAATTTCTTATTGCATCCCTGGTATGCGCTGCAAACCCTGTTCTCACCATCATGTCTATATTATCGGCCAGTTCAATCTTACAGTTGTTGCATTTGATTGTTTAATTCATTTGTTAGCACATTAATAAATTTTACATGGCTCCTACAGAGAATCAACTATATAAAGATCTATGCTCATCACGACATTATTTCTGTTCTTTTGGATTATAAGGCTGGAAATTGGATTTGCTTCCAAAGATATTTAGGGCTTTATTATTATTTTGTTCATATTTTGTTGCACAAGTTTTTCATTACATTTGGGGATCTAATACAAAATTTAGCTGTATATGTTTGGCTATTTAACTTAGGCCTTGAATCTGTTCTTTTTTAACAATGAAGGTAGGCTAATCTTGGTTGGATCAACAATGAATTGCACGATCTAGGGGTGCCAAACATGCTGAAGCAATCCACCAACTGCAGTCCACAAGATATGCAACAACACAACATGTTAGTGATAATTATTTTTCTCCTAACTATTTTAGTCTTAAACATGTATTAAAGTAAATTAGAGTTCAAACATAACATATTTGTGATTGAATAGAAAATTTTAACATGAGAGGCATTGCTAATGGCAGTGTACTGCCTAATATCAATTCGTGCCTTTTCCAAAGACGGTTGTATATGAACAATCCAATACTCATAAATCACCAAAGGAAGCAAAATCACATGGGAAGACTGCTGCAAAACGGGGCTACTTAAGTGTGTGTTGAAAGATGTTTAATGTTGTGTTATATGATATAGAACTTCTTAGTTTTTACAACGAATATCCTGAGAAGATTTCGATAAAATCATAATGTTAAACACGCTTTTGTATTTGGCTACATCTTTGTATGGAACCATTTTTTCTTTGTTTTGTTTGGTTTAAAACAATAAAAATTGTCTATGTTATTATGTCAAAAAAAATTGTGTATTTTCTACTATAACTTGTTTATTAATTAATATCTAAGTTGAATATTCAGGGCTTTAACGCAGATGAGATATTCATCCTTTAGTATCTTTTATATTCATATTCTAAACAAATTACAAACTAATAATCTCCAAATTGCATGACCTATATATTAAAGGATTCATAGTTAGCGGACTATAGTGTCTAAATGGTATTTTTTTTCCTTTGCATTCCTTGCTCATTACCTAACAGGTTATATCTCCAAATTCCATGAAATTTCCACTTTTTTAAAGACTGTTTACCTTCGAGAATTCAGTATATGGATTGGAAAAGTACGTTAACAAGAATTCATTACTAGGAAGAGTGAAAGGACAAGTGTAGTTCTTCATCGAACGGTTGAATAATATACTATGAAATAATGAAGGGTCTTCAATGGAGGAAAAAAATAAGTAACATAATACTAAGATTGTATTATTTTCAAAGACATGATTAGGGATGGAAATATTTGTCATATTACCACTTACCAGCCATTACCAACCGCTACCAATGAAAGTGGTACCAAATAATCGGTAACCAATTTGATTGGTACGGTATGCCAAACCACATGAAAATATGCGGTACGGTAATGGTAATTGAGCATTAACAATGGTAATTACCATACCTACCATATATCTTAAGCAATACATATGTATATTCTTATATTTTATCATATATTTCTATTACATAACAAAGAACTTCTAATATACCTTGTCAAAAAAAAAAAGAACTTCTAATATTGAATGATCTAATAAAATATCTAGGAAAATACTATTACGATACAAGATTAAATGTAATTATTATTATATATATACCATAGAAACGCTATAATTTATATGGTATTTTCATTCATCCATAAAGTTTTCATGCATGTTTGACTACACAAAATAAGATATATAAATAATAATATAATAACAAAAAAATCAATTTTAATATTTAATATTTTAACATGAAATATTGTAAACAAAAAGATCTCATACTAGTGAACGGTAAAAACTTATTATCGACCTCTATCAACCATTACCAACCATAAACCGAACTATTGGTAACCGATTTCTTTGGCTGGTAATGGTATGATTTTTCTGTTACCATATAAAGTCGGTACGGTAATGGTTTTGAGTACAAAGTTCCAGTACCGAACCGATTCCACCCCTAGGCGTGATATCATATCAAGATTTAAGGCAGATTATATTATTCTTAGAGTATAGATACAAGAAGATGTGATATACGGTAAATGAAATTTTATAAAATCACATGCGATCAGAGCAAAACTAAGTTATATGTGATGAGTTTCTATTGGCTGTTGCACATACATATATGATTAAAATATTAACTTATTGGTACCTGTTTTTGGTTTATAGATGGGGTATACATGCTTTGCAATTATTGGTTGTTGTGCACTAAATTTACGAATGTACAATGGATATTGTACACCAATTCTACATGTGTATATTTCACATAATCCTCCTCTGAAGGATATCTTAATCATTAATATATCATTCTTTGCAATTCTAGCATATAGATTCATCTCAATTTATGAAATATCAAAATATATCTCAACCATTAATTTACCAACCATTTTTAAGTTCATCTGCTGGGAATGAGGTGTTGAAGGCTGTAGCTGCACAGTTTAATGCGGGCTAGTTGCTAACTGATAGGACACATGTGTCTGCATTGGTGAGGGAGAGCCTGATCAAGAGGGCTATAGATTTAAATATTGTCTTGGATGATGTGGCCATTACCAAGTTGAGCTATGCTGCCGAATTTAGCATTGCAGTTGAGAAGAAGCAGGATGCAAGGCAGAAGGTAGAGTGGTCAAAGTTTTTTGTGATGATGCCAGAGCAAAAGAGGAGAGCAGCAGTGATAAGGACAAAAGGAAAGCGAGTCAGCAAAGCCAATAACAGAAGCCACAACCGAGGTTGGTGCTGATATTCTGGAACTTACGGAGGATTAAGGATCCAAAGAAGATAGCTGCCACACTGTCCTGGTCACCCTACGTTGCGTAATTACTTAGTGGTGGTAAAATCGGAAATAACAACCAATTGTTCCTTGCTGTGAACTCTGGAGATATGGGAAGCTGAAGCTAATAAGGATTTCCTTTTTACGTATCTGCTTCTTCCGTAGTGTTAAACTTGCTTATTTTGTTGAAATAATTCTAGATCATAGGGAATGATATTATGCTTATATACGTTCCTTCACGTGGTTTCTTCAAGCTGTTATGATGGATGCTTCTCCATATAAATATTCGTATGCTTGCATTGTATATTTATAAGCTAATTGATCTAAAAAAAGTTAAAAACTAATGTTCTTTTCTCTACATTACACAACATAAAAAAGTATATACCATTTAGTCCACTAAATTTCATATCATGACTTGAAATACTTTTTAGATGTCCTCTTAATTTACCAGAATGAAGTCACACATAAATTTCCAGCTAAGCTTTTGTATATGTTTACCCACTAAAATTTCATATTTAATTGCACCATTAACATTAGACGCACATGCACTACACACTACTTTTACGGTACACCACAGTACTAACCGCCCCTCTAACCTATGACATATAATTACAAATTTCCATCAATTTCCAGTTACATAACCAATGATCAAATACTATTTTATTTTATTGCAACAAACTAATTATGTCAATACCACAAAATGTTTCCTTCCATACACCACCAACTCCCAAATACGCTTACATAACTAATACACCTGTCAATTCATTAAATGTCTACCTATACACACCAACAAACATCACAACCCTACTCAAAGCTTCTTCTCCTTCACCCGAACTCTTCCTTACCTTCCTGTGTGTGAAGCACGAGTTCCAAACTAGTTTATATATATATATTAATATAATATATAGCCCTTAAAAATAGCCATTTTGCAAACGACCTCCATTTTCGACGAAACCACTTTTGTTGGATCCGAAATATCAAATTATTGTTAGGTATTCAATTTCATAATTTTTGTAGTTAATATGTGAGCGCAGTGAATTTAAACGCGTTTGGTAATTTCAGTTTGAATTGAATCGACTGAAAAAAGGGCCATTTTTCAAACGACCTCCAAATTCGATGAAATTATTTTTGTTAGGATTGTATCATCAAAACATAGCTAGGTTTATTTTTCTGTAATTTTTGGAGTCAGTATGTGACCCCAGTAAAGTACGTTTAAATTCAATATATATTGATTTATATTTTAATTTTGATGAAAAATGAACGAAATTGTCGAATTGGCTTACGAAACATATTCCATTGTGTCCGGAATAGGGGTATTTAGGTAGGAATGACAATTGTTGGGTTTGATTTGGAGTTGGGATCAATAAACTATTATTTTTGAATTAAATAATAATAATAAATATATATATAAATTGGAAAAAAAAAAACCGTTCTCTCTCACTTTACAGAGCAGCCGGCCCTAAGGAATTAATGGCCAAATTTATCCCAAATTTGAACCCAACGTTCTCGCAATCGACTCAATGACTCTCCGAACCCCCAAAGGCAAAATCGAAGATCTCTCTGAGATCTACAAATTGAACGGTAGTGATCGTTTGTAAAGTCGTGAAGCTCTCGAAATCTCACTCAAAAGCAGCGAGTTAGATCGAGATTTGGGGCGACAGGATGGGCTATTGTTGGGAGAGCTTCCTGGTGGTGGTAGGCGATGTCGGCGGCTCCGACATGGCGCGGGAGGATTGTGGTATGGCGGCGTGTGGTTGGTGCGGCGGTGAACTAGGTTTAGGCGCAAATGGTTTTGATCGGCTGTATTGAAATGATGAAGAAGATAACGTATTAGAGGTTAATTTCATTAATTAATTATTTAATTAATTTAAGGTTAGTTAATTAATGTAACTAACGATTAATATACCATAACTTTTGCATATGGTCACGGAATTAGACGACTTCAAGTGCGTTAGAATCGTGAAAAAGAATACTTTGCAATGGAACTGACTGGAATGAGAATGGAGCAAGTCATAATTTCTGGCAAATTCAAATCCGAACAGTACTGAAATCCTCCATTAAAGGCGGGGTGGAACCCAATGTGAGAACTCCTTCTCACTTAAAATTATTTTATCATGTTATTGTATTCGTGTATAAAAATATATAGAATTACCGGTGTAGATTTTTATCAGTTTTAATCATTATAAATTGTATACGGTGCCTGTTAGCTCACCTCTCTCGTCCACAAACAATGGACGATTTAATTGACTGTATTGTGTTTTGATTGTGATGCTGAAATGTTTGACATATTGAAAATAATGTTGATATTATTGTGATAGTTGAAATTAAATTATAAATATCCATTTATAATTTAAACAGTGAAAATTGGTTAATTAGAAAAATAATTCAAATTGAATTAGAATTGGTTAAATTTATTAACCAGTGATTTTAAATAGATTGTTGTTGTTTGAAAACCCCACACGGGTATTGGGATGATATTTGACATACACTAATCCCAGTATTTAGTTGTATGTCAATTGATTGGTTGACAGACTGTGATAAGCGTTATTTAATTATTTAATGCTTATACAGTTGTTAATTGCACTCTGGATGTGCATAGACTGTTTGATGATTATTTATCATTATTGTTGAATGCATGTGATGTATGAAATCCATATAACTAAAATTATATAGTAATTGATTAAGTCGCATTCCGATTCAGAAATAACGAATATTTTAAAATAATATTCAATGAGTAATCAAAATATGAATTTGATGTCCGATTTTGGATGGACATGAAAATATATAAAAATATATGAAGCCGGATTAAGTATAGAAATGTCATTTTAACCCGAACGGATTTATTGATCGATTTTATTTATTTTAAATGAATACCGAAAGGAAATGGATTTCAAAATCAGATATTTTGAAAATATTATCATTTTAATATTATAGTGATATGGAATATTCAATTTTGATTTAAAATTGAAAACGGAAGTTGAAATCCTTTTAAAATGAATTTATAAAATATGTTTTAAATGGAAATCGACGATATATATATTATATACATTTAATGGCCTGAATAGAACGCGCCGCGCAACGACTGTTCGCGAATTTCGACCATTAACATCAAACTGATGTAACTGGAGATCCGACCATCGGATTCTCCTAAAACTGGAACTGTTCACTACAACAAATAAGCAAATTTGAAACATATAATACTTTTTACTTGAAACCTTTTTTTTAGTTTCTAAGCTTGAAATGGTTATTTGGTGTTTCTATATCTACCAACGTGTTTCTGTTAATTTTGTTATATTCAAATATATAATTTTACATTAACATATTAACTCTTGGCCCGTCATACAAATGTTCCTGCTAAGGACCAAAATTTCGTTCCCACGCTTCGGCCCATGTTTGTAGGAAACGACATATTAGGCCGCGTTGTTTTTCTTTTCTCTTAAACTTCTTCGTGCGATTCTTTTGGGATCCCCATTCCAACCCTCAGCCGTTTCAAAATCAATCTCTGAAGGTATGTCGTGTAAATTGATGCATGTTTAATTCTTCACCGCCTCTTGCTAGTGGCAACCCCTTGTTGTGCTGAATTTGTGAATTGATTCCCTTCCGTCCGGCTTGATTTGTTTTATGTATTTACATTTCAAAATCTAAGATCCGAAGGAGCAGATCCTTCCCAATTTGGATTCATTAAAGAGGCTTAGTTGCAAGAAACGATGGAGTATGTGATAACATTCGAATTGGTAACATCACTTTTGATTTTTATTACCAGTATAATTGGAGACTAGCAGTTTTTTTTTATTCAGTGGTTGTTTGTTATTCCCAATACTTGGATTCACACTTGTTTTCTGTTCATATACTATTTTTAAGATCATTTGAATAGTATTGTTATTCAACAACTTCTCTGATGGATATTACACCGACTGTGATTAGTTCTAAATAGAATAAATAATATGTTAATGGTTGGCACTTGCAGCAAGCATCGCGTCTACTTCCCTACTTCAGTTCTGCTAATATTACTAGGTCACAAATTTCATACTATTTTGTATTGCCCACTATTTTGTTTGAACATGTTATAACCTGTATTTTCATTCCTATAACTGACTATTTGTACATAGTTTTTGTTTTAAATATCAACCTTTGATTTATTATTTCCATTATTCCGAAAAAGTAATCTAACAAATACAACTAAGCTTAAATGTTTGAACAAAAATATATTTGTAATAACCCTGTAACAACCCGGAAAATCAAAACTAGTTTGAAAAATTTTGATTTGGCTATTTTAGTGGATTTTAAATATTTAAAATAAATTATTTTAAATAATAACGACGAAAAGTATGTTTGAATCGATGTTTGAAAATAAATATATTTATTTTAAATTATAAACAAGGCCTGAAATGGCGCGGCAGTTTCAAAATTGGAATTCAAACTTTGACTAACTGTACCGGGTGCAAAATAAAACAGATTTTAGTGAAACCAAAAATATTTAAAACTGTTTATGAATATCTTTCTAACGAATCTGAAAAATTGAAGTTTCGTAGCGGGAATCAAAAGTTATGGCCAAATGAATTTTCTGAAAGGTCGCTATAGAATATATATAGCCCGTGAAAATAGCCATTTTGCAAACGACCTCAGAATTCGACGAAACCACCTTTGTTGGATCCGGGATGTCAAATTATTGCTTGGTTTCAAATTCCAGAATTTTAGAAGTTAAGATGTGAGCGTGGCGAAGGAAAATGTGTTTGGTGGATTTTTGTTAAATTGGATCGACCAGAAAATGGCCATTTTTCAAACGGTCTCAGAATTCGACGAAACTAGTTTTGTTGGGACCGTATCGTCAAAACATAGCTAGATTTATTTTTCTGGAATTTTTGGGATCAGTATGTGGCCCCGGCAAATTGAAATGTACATTCAAATTGAATATTGAATGTTTTCTATTTTAATTTCAAGAAAAACTGACTGAAACAGTCGAATGGGCCTACGAAACATATCCCATTGTGTTCAGAATGGGGGTATTTAGCTAGGGACGACAGTCGTTGGGTTTGGATTGGAGTTCGTTTGGAGAATACCCTAATTTTTGAAATATATAAATCACGGGCCAATCAAATAATTCCTTTCATAAATTAATTTTATAAAAAAAAAATCAGAAACCCCCCCTTTATACGATCGACGGCGGTCCTCCCCTCTTTCCTTCTCTCCAACTTTCCGGCCACACCACGCGCCATTACACTTCGCCGCCGCTCACACTTTTGAAGACCTTTCCTCCCTCTTCAAATCCGTGTAAGCAGCTCCTCCCCTCGTCAGTCCATTGTCATGGATCGAGGCCCTGAAGTTCAGAGCTTTCAGTCTCCGCCGCACTCGCCACGTCAGCTCGATCTGAGCATGGGGTATGGTGCTGGAAATCCCCCTCCTCCCTCTTCCTCGTGGTGAAGACTGATCAACGAATCACTGCATGGATTTCGAGAAAAGTTCAAACCTAGTTTTGAACAAAACAGAGAAGGTACGGCTGTTTTTAATTTAACTGACTATAGCACTTTAAAGCGCTACGGTTTATGATTTTACAATAAAAATCACATCTTTCTCGTTTGTTGTCGAAATCTAGTGAAACAAGAGATAGAGGACTCGTGCGGACGTCTACTACATTCTAGAAGAGACAGTATATTTTTCTGAGCCTTCTACAATTTTTGGAGGAGTGGAACCCAATGTGAGATTTCTGAATTATAAACGATATGGAAACAACGATGTATAAATTATATAGACGATGTATGAGTTATATAAGCGTTGTACACCACATGTATAAGCGTTGTATAAGTTGTATGTTCGATGAACGGAAATCCGAGCCAATTTAAAAAAATTATTTTGGCAACTTTTAGCAAATTTTGAATATTTAAAATGGATTATTTTAAATAATAGCGATGAGAAATTTATTTTGAATAGAATTAGAACGTATATATTTATATAGATCGTCGTTAGAATATAAATATTTATTTTTAATTTTAAAAGAAATTGAAAATGGCGCGGTAGTTTGAAAATTCGATTTCAAATTTCAAATGAACGCACATGATTCAAAATAAACTGGATTTTAGCGAAACCAAAAATATTAGAATCTATTTGAATATATCTTTCCAACGAATCCGAAAAATTGAAATTTCATAGCGGGGATAAAAAGTTATGTCCAGTTGAAAATTCAGAATAGTAGCTATGGAGTTGTGGCCCTTAAAAATGGAAATTTTGCAAACGACCTCGGTTTTCGACGAAACCACTTTTGTTGGATCCAGGATGTCTAGTTATTGCTAGATTCCAAAATTCGTAATTTTCTGAATCAATATGTGAGCGTGGCGAAGTTAAACGCGTTTGACCAGTTTTAGTTGATTTTGATTGGTTATAGAATTTGACGAAATTAGTTTTGTTAGAACCGTATCGTCAACACGAAGATAGAAAATATTTTTCAGGAAATTTTAGAGTCCGTATGTGGCCCCAGTAAATTGAAATGTACGTTTAAAATTGAATATATAGATTTATATTTTAATTTAAACGAAAACTGATCGAAACAGCCGAATTGGGTTACGATTCATATCCCATTGTATTTGGAATGGGGGTAATTAGTTATGGACGACAGTCGGGGGGTCTCGTTTGGAGGTCGAAACAAAAAGTTGATTTGTGGGAGATTAAATTAACTAAATAAACAAAAGGTCAACCCACCTAATTTCCTTAATGCCCTCCCCCTCTCGGTCGTTCTTATCTCTTCAAAATTGAATAAATAGGAAACAAATAAAAAAATAAAAAAGGGGGCAATGGTGGAATCGCACTCCAGCTCCACCGCGACCCCGACGCTACCGAACCCTCCACCCAACGTCGCCCCTCCGATCAGCTCCCCTAGTCCCCTCTCTTGATTCGAACGCCCAGACCCCCCTTTCAACAGCCACCGCGACCACTCCCATCTGCACCCCCATCGCGCAGCCCCCACCGCAATTCCAGACCGCACCCCCTTCCTTTGGCTGAAGCGCCACCTGCGCCACCGCGAACCAGGACCCCCCCTCCGTCGCAGTCCACGTTCAGAGCAATAACAGTAAGTTTTTTCCATTTTTATTTTTAATTTAATTACAATACATTGTCTTATTTTCTGGTTTTTATTTATATAACTTTAAACAAAACTATGTTTTTTATTTTAAACAAAGATAAGATTTTTATAAAAGAAAAATATACGATTTTTATAATGTAAAGAAAAAGGTTGGATTTTTGTTAGTAAAGATCATATTTTATATTATAGAAAGAATAAAAATATGATTTTTATATTGTAGAAAGAATAAAAATATGATTTTTATATTACAGAAAGAATAAAAATATGATTTTTATATTACAGAAATAATAAAAATATGATTTTTATATTATATAAAGAATGAAAGATATGATTTTTATATTATAGAAAGAATAAAAATATGATTTTTATATTGTAGAAAGAATAAAAAATATGATTTTATATTATAGAAAGAATAAAAAATATGATTTTTATATTGTAGAAAGAATAAAAATAGGATTTTTATGTTAGTAGAGTATTAAATATGAATTTTTTTATGTATAGAAAATCATATTAAAATTGTGATTTTAATATGAACAGCATGGAGAAGACTACGTTAGAAGTACGGGCAAATCCAGACTGTTCTGAATTTCGGAAATGAAATGGAGGAGTGGAACCCTCGGTGAGAATTTCTCACTTTTATTTTAATTTCTAGTTTGAAATATATACTGGGATGCAGATGGTGCTTAGCAGCACCCGACACCCGTCGTCCACGGACCATGGATGACTTGGTTGTTTGATTGATGTGTTGTGGAAATTGATTGTGTGATGTGGATTGAATAAATATTTTATAGTTAAAAATATAATTTTTAACGTGTATATAAAATAAATATTTATAAACAAATCGGACGATTTGTTTATGTACACACATTTGACGGATATGGATTGGGATGATAAATTTTACACATCGCCCAACTACACAAATAAAACCTTTGTTTGATTGTTTGAAACCCCACACGGGTATTGGGATGATATTGGACATACACCAATCCCGGTATTTAGTTGTATGTCGATCGATTGATTGACAGGCTGTTATAAGCATTGAATATTATATTAAATGCTTATGGAGTTGTGTGGTGCACTTTGGATGATGGTTGAATATTTATCGTTGCTATTATATACATGTGTTGTATGGAATCTATATAATTAACATTATATGGTAATTGATTGGGCCTCATTCTAATTTGGAAAATAAAGAATATAATAGAATAAATATTCATGTGTTGAAAAGAATAAAAATTCATGTGTTGAATAGAATATATATTCATGTGTTGAATAAAAGAAAATACTCATGTGTTGAGAATATTCATGTGTTGAATAAAGTATAAATTCATGTGTTGAATAAAATAAATATTCATGTGTTGAATAGAATAAATATTCATGTGTTGAATAAAATAAATATTCATGTGTTGAATAGAATAAATATTCATGTGTTGAATAAAATAAATACTCATGTGTTGAATAGAATAAACATTCGTGTGTTGAATAAAAGCTGTGTTGATTAGATATGCGCCATTTTGACGCGAACGACATTCATATCGATTTTATTCATTTTTATAATGAATATCGAAAAGGAAGTGATTTTAGAATCTAATATTTTGAAAATATTATCATGTATATATTAATGATATGGAATATTCAATTTTGATTTGAAATTGAATAGGAAGTTGAAATCGTTTTGAAAACGATTTATAAAATACATTTTGAAAGGAAATCGATAAAATATAATATATATATATATATATATATATATATATAATGGCCTGAAAAGAACGCGCTGCACAGCAGCAGTTCATGAATTTCGACCATTGACTTTGAATGGACATTACGGGAGATCCGACCATCAGATTCTCCTAAAACCGGAACCGTTGGGTTCGTATCGAAAAGAGCTTTCCAATGAATATTAGAGATTTGAGATCTAACGATTGGATTTGGAATAATGTCCAAATCAAATTTGGAAAAGGTCGTTGTAAGTGCAGTTCGATGGCCGTTGATGGAAATAGACTGTACTAGCCTTGATAAAATTATTAAAAATAGTAATAATTTGTGTAAAATCATAAGAAATGATTTGTAAAGAATTGGGATGAAAAATTCCATATTTGAAAAGCTAAAAATAGATTTTTATCGAAATGAGCTGGTTTTGAACTAGAATTATAATCCATTTATTTTTAAAATAAATAGATTGGATTTGAAATGGTTTTAAAAGTAACCAGAATTTCCAATAATTGAATTGGAATGGATTTGAATCGAAGTTATCTTTGGAAAATTTCGATGTTGGATTTCGTGATTATAGAGATATTGTTATAGAAATTTGAAAGATATATTTATATCGTTATTTCCAATACGATATTTGTTGGTCGTAGAATTTGATATTGAATATAAGCCAATATATTTTCTATTCAGAGCCTTGTATTTAATATCAAATGGGATTTGGGTTTGTCGTGAATGGTGTCTTCATTAACACTGTTCTTAAACCCAGTTGAGAAAAAGATTAAATCTTTTTATTTAGATTTAATGAAGTATATCAATTAAATGGTATTTAATTGGAATAGAATTTGAATTGATTTTTGGGTTTATCGTGAACTGTGTTTTAAATAACATTTAACCCGATAATTAATGGAATGTGATTTGGGTTGTCGTGAATGGTATCTTTAATAATACCGTTCTTAGACCCTACGGAGTTAAGAAAATCAGAAACTAACTGGAGATTAGTTAAGTTGAATGGTTTCCTGGGTATTGATCTGATGTTGATTTCGGCCTTCAGGGTTAACACTTAGGGAATTATTCACTTTCTAATTTACGATTAAAGGCTAATGGAATAGAATGTGATTTTGGGTTTATCGTGAACCGTGTTTTAAATGACATTGGTTCTTTAACCCAGTTAAAGACAGGATATGATTTCCCAAGTTAAATAATCATTGATATTGATTTTTGGGAAGATTAAAACCACGTGGAGTTTTAATGAATCTTTAATTAGATTGAAATAATCGAGAATGGAGTATCACCAGTTTTGCTCCAGGCGATAGTTAAATCTTTAATTAGATTTGAACGTGAAATGATAATTGAATTTACCGATAACACCGTGGTGTTAAATATGAAGTATTATCAGTTTTACTTCATGGGATGAATAGGTTGGGATTGGGAAATAAAATAAATGATTACTTCGGTGTGGTTCGCTAATCCTGACTAGTTTAGAAAACCTTAATACGGTTTGATTTGGCATCCAAAGGAAGACTGAAGAATAAATTTTAAAGAATTTAGCTTTGATAAAATTAGTGGGAACCTTTCCCAAAGTATAAGAATATTTGAATAAAAGAATATTCTGAATTGGAATGGGGCGTATGTTGTGTTTGTGTAACACTTGTTTATTATATACGCGAGTTATTCAGAAAGACCGGGTTCATCCCATTCTAAATAACTGAATCGACGATGTGTCGAGGATGAAGACGGTGGTCAAAGACCGGAGGTCTTCACATCGTTTGGATAATTACTGATGATCTTGATTGGGTTGTACACCCAAGAGGAGGGAATCAGTTGGTGATCGTCCAGACATACTTGGAGATCGATGGATATGAAAGGTACTAGGTGCCTCCGGTTTCGTTCAGACCCAGAACGGACTTGTAAATGGACTGTATGTCTGACATTGGATATCATTCTGTGTGATTGATGGATATCAGTTGCATGGAGTGGTTTGCCTGTGTGGCATGCTAAGATGAAAATGATCAAGACTTCTGTTGAAAAGAAGATTCTTGTGGTTGATGATCAAAGCACGTCCTGTGTGGCGTAGCTTTGTGTAGCGTTGATTTGCGAGCCTTACACCCCGTTTATGAACCAGAAATGGGAGAGGGCCTCAGGGAGGACATGCGTTTCCTTCTAGCTAGGGTGGTGTCAGTGACCTACCAGCCCTGACATTTATATAATTTTCACCTGTGTGGTTATTGGATTGCGAGGCGCCTCGGATATATCGGTGACTATGTGGAGCCGATGGAGTCATAGAACACACTGACGCCTCATAGGGCGGGGAAACACAATGTTCAGGCATTTTAATCTACATCGGTGGACCGGCCCTGACGATCCAAGGGCCCACCTGAGTCTGGGTCCTAAGACACGGGCTAGAGCGTCTCGAATCGGTAGAGGACTATCTTTTGCCTCGGTTCACATATGGAAATCCAATTTCCAAATACATGACTTTGTGGTTTTGATTGTAGAACCTAGTATTGGCGACATGATATATGGTACCCATGCCGTCTAGGATTGATACATTTATATTTGAAGTTGTTTTATACACTATGCACTTATAATAGTATTAAAAGATGAAATTTAGCATATCAAGCATTCTTTGGCTATTATAAGGTAAAACCCTATCCTCTGGCTTGTGTTGCATTGTGTGATGGGACCTAGGTCTTATAATAGCTTCATTGTTCTTTATTTAGCATTGCGCTGTTGTTTTATGCACTGGTATTCTAGGGAGGAAACCCGTTCCGTGTTATACGGCGTGGTCCCTCGATTTACCTAACTTTAAAATAAAGATTAATAACTGTTTTAGTTCTCACACCAGTCACATGACTGACCTAGAGTTTATTGTTTTAACTTAAACTCTGGGTGCCCCTATTTTCCGCACGGGCAGCTAGTAGTTTTGGTTTAGCATATTTATGTTCACAGGAACCTGGTTTACAGCTGGAATGATATTCGGAAAGCTCTGTATCCATGTATTACTTTTACTTGTGTTTCGTATTATTTTCCCGCTGCATTGTAATTTGTAAATCTCTGATATTATCGAATGTGTAATATTTATTTATACTCTATATATTCTTATATTCTGATGAATTATTGTAATAAGCAATGAAATGTTCTTCTGTTTGTGTTCTGATTCGTCTTGTCCTCAACTCAATCCGGGCTTTCCTTACCTGGGAAGTTCGGGTTGTAAGAGCTTGGTATCAGAGCTTTGGTTTATAGAGCTCGGAGAACAAGACACGTTAGAACCAATCGAAAGAATTCATCGGAGATAGGATTAGTAATATCCAATGAGAATGACTCGTTAGAGATGGGATCAGTAGTATTCTAGAACGAGTGTGAAGAGTGATATTTTGAAAATAAAATTAAAAACAAAATTTGTTTTGAAAAATTAAATTCAATTATTCGTATTTGAATACTTATTTGTATTGATTTGGACAATCAAGTATATAAAGATTTTGCGTATACGTCTGATCCGCGTGTATTTGAAGTTTTAATATACTGGATAGATATGGAATCACACTCTAGTCGCTCGGAGATGATTCTGAGGATCGCTCGAGCATCATCAGAATTTATTTTCGTGTTTCGAAAGTGGGATTTCTATATGATTCCAATTGACTGGTGTGAGAACCAAAGCTAGATAGGGCTTATTATTGTGATTTGGCATCAAAAATATGATTTTTGGCTATGTATTAAAGTTATGTGATTGAAATGATAATCAACAAATTGATTGTTGATTGTGTTGTTTGATTATTGGTTGATTAATTAAAATTTGAACCATTTCGCCAAATTCTACCAAATATTGAACTGTATTGAAAATTGTTTGGAAATGCATGCATGTACATATATATGTGTGAACAGGTCATAGCAAGGAGGCTAGAGCAGAGGAATAAAATTGTTTGCCCGACAAATAGGTACATGTTTATTGTATTTCTTAGGGTTTGGATGATTTTATGAGCCGATTGGCTTTTTATTTTTATTTTTCTTTTAGACTGGTGAGGGCCATGGGAGGCTATTTGAAATATCTCGAAGCTTCCGGTGCAAAGGAGGTTATGGCGAAATTTTTCGAAAATTTAGGGTCTTAGCCAAATTTTTGAAAATTATGAAAAGTTCTTAGTAATTGAAAAGTTGATGAACTTAAACCGTAATGAAAATAATGAAAGTTGAGTTAATTAGTAAACAACTTTCAGCTTCGTTCCTTTTCGGGGACGAAAAGTTTTAAGTGGGGGAGATTGTAATAACCCGGAAATCCAAGCCAAATTAAAATTTTTATTTTGGCAATTTTTAGCGAATTTTGAATATTTAAAATGAATTATTTTAAATAATAGTAACGAGAAATTTATTTTGAATAGAATTAGAATGTATATATTTATATAGATCATCATTAGAATATAAATATTTATTTTAATTTTAAAAGGAATTGAAAATGGCGTGGTAGTTTGAAAATTCGATTTCAAATTTCAAATGAACGCACAGGATTCGAAATAAACCAGATTTTAGCGAAACCAAAAATATTAGAATCTATTTGAAAATATCTTTCCAACGAATCCGAAAAATTGAAATTTCATAGCGGGGATAAAAAGTTATGTCCAGTTGAAAATTCAGAATAATCACTATGGAATTCTGGCCCTTAAAAATGGAAATTTTGCAAACGACCTCGGTTTTTGACGAAACCACTTTTGTTGGATTTGGGATGCCTAGTTATTGCTAAATTCCAAAATTTATAATTTTTTGAATCAATATTTTAGCGTGGCGAAGTTAAACGCGTTTGACCAGTTTCAGTTGATTTTAATCGACTGGAAAATGACCATTTTTCAAACGATCATAGAATTTGACGAAATTAGTTTTGTTAGAACCGTATCGTCAATACGAAGCTAGAAAATATTTTTTGGGAATTTTTAGAGTCCGTATGTGGCCCCAGTAAATTGAAATGTACGTTTAAAATTGAATATGTATATTTATATTTTAATTTAAACGAAAACTAATCGAAACAGCCGAATTGGGTTACGATTCATATCTCATTGTGTTCGGAATGGAGGTAATTAGTTATGTACGATAGTCGGTGGGTCTCGTTTGGAGGTCGAAACAAAAAGTTGATTTGTGGGAGATTAAATTAATTAAATAAACAAAAGGTCAACCCCCCTAATTTCCCTAAAGCCCCTCGGCCGTCGTTCTTATCTCTTCAAAATCAAATAAACATGAAACAAATAAAAAAAGGGGGGCAACGGCGGAATCGCGCTCCAGCTCCACCGCGACCCCGACGCCGCCGAACCCTCCACCCAACGCCGCCCTTCCGATCAGCTCCCCCAGTCCCCTCTCTCTCGATTCGAACGCCCATACCCCCCTTTCAACAGCCACCGTGACCACTCCCATCTGCCCCCCCCCCCCAATCGCGCAGCCCCCGCTGCAGTTCCAGACCGCACCCCCTGCCTTTGGCTGACGCGCCACCTACGCCACTACGAACCAGGACCCCCTCCCTTCGTCGCAGTCAACGTTCAGAGCAATAACAATATGTTTTTTCCATTTTTAATTTTAATTTAATTATAATACATTATCTTATTTTCTGATTTTTATTTATATAACTTAAAAAAACTATGTTTTTTATTTTAAACAAAGATAAGGTTTTTATAAAAGAAAAATATACGATTTTTATAATGTAAAGAAAAAGGTTGGATTTTTGTTAGTAAAGATTATATTTTTATATTATAGAAAGAATAAAAATATGATTTTTATATTGTAGAAAGAATTAAAATATGATTTTTATATTATAGAAAGAATAAAAATATGATTGTTATATTATAGAAAGAATGAAAAATATGATTTTCATATTATAGAAAGAATAAAAATAAGATTTTTATATTGTAGAAAGAATAAAAATATGATTTTTATATTGTAGAAAGAATAAAAATAGGATTTTTATATTAGTAGAGTATTAAATATGATTTTTTTTATGTATAGAAAATCATATTAAAAATGTGATTTTAATACGAACAACGTTGAGAAGACTACGTTGGAAGTACGGGCAAATCCAGACTGTTCTGAATTTCGGAAATGAAATGGAGGAGTGGAACCCTCGGTGAGAATTTCTCACTTTTATTTTAATTTCTAGTTTGAAATATATCCTGGGATGCAGATGGTGCTTAGCAGCACCCGACACCCGTCGTCCACGGACCATGGATGACTTGGTTGTTTGATTGATGTGTTGTGGAAATTGATTGTGTGATGTGGATTGAATAAATATTTTATAGTTAAAAATATAATTTTTAACGTGTATATAAAATAAATATTTATAAACAAATCGGACGATTTGTTTATGTACACACATTTGATGGATATGGATTGGGATGATAAATTTTACACATCGCCCAACTACACAAATAAAACCTGTGTTTGATTGTTTGAAACCCCACACGGGTATTGGGATGATATTGGACATACACCAATCCCGGTATTTAGTTGTATGTCGATCAATTGATTGACAGGCTGTTATAAGCATTGAATATTTATATTAAATGCTTATGCAGTTGTGTGGTGCACTCTGGATGATGGTTGAATATTTATCGTTGCTATTATATACATGTGTTGTATGGAATCTATATAATTAACATTATATGGTAATTGATTGGGCCTCATTCTAATTTGGAAAATAAAGAATATAATAGAATAAATATTCATGTGTTGAAAAGAATAAAAATTCATGTGTTGAATAGAATATATATTCATGTGTTGAATAAAAGAAAATACTCATGTGTTGAATAAAGTATATATTCATGTGTTGAATAAAACAAATATTCATAAAATAAATATTCATGTGTTGAATAAAATAAATATTCATGTGTTGAATAGAATAAACATTCATGTGTTGAATAAAATAAACATACATGTGTTGAATAAAAGACGTGTTGATTAGATATGCGCCATTTTGACACAAACGATATTCATATCGATTTTATTCATTTTTTTAATGAATATCGAAAAGGAAGTGATTTCAAAATCTAATATTTTGATAATATTATCATGTATATATTAATGATATGGAGTATTCAATTTTGATTTGAAATTGAATAGGAAGTTGAAACTCTTTTGAAAACGATTTATAAAATACGTTTTGAAAGGAAATCGAAGAAATATATATATATAATATATATATATATATATATAATGGCCTGAATAGAACGCGCTGCGCAGCGGCAGTTCGCGAATTTCGACCATTGACTTCGAATGGACATTACGGGAGATCCGACCATCGGATTCTGCTAAAACCAGAACCGTTGGGTTCGTATCGAAAAGAGATTTCCAATGAATATTAGAGATTTGAAATCTAACAATTGTATTTGGAATTATGTCCAAATCAAATTTGGAAAAGGTCATTGTAAGTGCAATTCGATGGCCGTTTCATTGTTCTTTATTTAGCATTGCGCTGTTCTTTTATGCACTGGTATTCTTGGGAGGAGACCCATTCCGTGTTATACAGCATGGTCCCTTGATTTACCTAACTTTAAAATAAAGATTAATAACGGTTTTAGTTCTCACACCAGTCACATGATTGACCTGGAGTTTATTGTTTTAACCTAAACTCTGGGTGCCCCTATTTTCCGCACGGACAGCTAGTAGTTTTGGTTTTGTAGATTTATGTTCACAGGAACCTGGTTTACAGCTGGAATGATACTCGGAAAGCTCTGTATCCGTGTATTACTTTCAGTTGTGTTTTGTATTATTTTTCCGCTGCATTGTAATTTATAAATCTCTGATATTATCGAATGTGTAATATTTATTTATACTCTATATATTCTTGTATTCTGATGAATTGTTGTTCTAAGCAATGAAATGTTCTTCTGTTTGTGTTCTGATTCGTCTTGTCCTCAACTCAATCCGGGCTTTCCTTACCAGGGAAGTTCGGGTTGTAAGAATATTACATCATCCTAACCAATGGACAGTTTACAAGTTACCACAACATTGATATATGGTAGGCGTATATGAACATAGGTGATTACCCTGCGTGCTATTTATATACTCTGCATGAACACTGTCATCACTTTGCTTTTTTAGTTTGCCCCTAACTTTTAACGTTCTACTCCGCATCCCGACAAGTTTGACGTTCGTTCAACTTACGCCGGTACTATATCGCTCTAGTTATTCTTTGTATTTTGGACGATATGTCAGGAAGTATAACCCACCTATGTAAAAGACACCTTGCAGTAACTAATTTTTACTGATTTCATCCAGTTTTTTGGTACTAACGTTTTAAATTCCGCAGTACTTAAGAAACTTTCTTTTGGTATTAGCGTTATCCCTAATATTTCTTAAAATTTGTCCTTTAGTCTCCAAAATATACTTGGCGTCTTTCAGCTTTGAATTTTTTCTAAAGTTTTGTACTTGTTTCTGTTTTCCACTTTTAAAAATTTGTATCGCTTTTGAATAATATGACTACATCGCTTCATTGTAATAGTCCTCACGCTTGCTTTCTACACTTGACTTCATACAACCTGATGATAATAATGTGGCTTGGACATTTAATGTTTTAACTTTGCAGACTTTGATACAGGCATATCTACTAAACTCGTCATTTCTTTTGACAATAGACTGAGAATTTATACTTGTTCGTGACTGGATATATAATAGATATACGTACTCCTTTAAGTGAGAAATTTTTGGTTCTTTATAAATTATAAAACAGGGGCATAGTCCAACGGAAGGGCATTGGCTTCTTTAATTTAAACAGGATATGACTTTAAAAAAACTGTTCTGTATAATCTGTATCTATTTGTATCAATTAAATAGATATAGAGTAGCATTCACTTGGACTTGAGTTACACTTGCAGCTTGCACTTTTCCTACACCTTGTGCCCATCCAAATTCATGCGTAGTCTAATAGCTCATGCAATTTTTTGAATTTCATGTAAATTGGGAAGTTAGCCAGTGTAGGGAGCAATCATGTACTCAAAATTCTCAAAAGTTGGTATTTATTTTGAAGTTTAACTAACTTGAGTTTTAGCGGTAATTTACTGGTAAACAGAAGTGTTTGGAACTCATTTGTACATAAGCCTTTATTTGGAGTTATAATGTAACAACCCGAAAAATCAGAACCGATTTAAAATTTTTATTTTGGCTATTTTATTGAATTTTGAATAGTCGAAATAATTTATTTTAAATAATAACGATCAAAAATTTATTTAAATCGAAGTTAGAACAAATGTGTTTATTTTAATTTTAAAAGGAGTTAGAAATAGCGCGGCAGTTTGAAATTTTGAATTTGAACTTTGACTGACTGTACAGGATGCAAAATAAATCGGATTTTGGTGAAACAAAAAACGTTAGAATCTGTTTAAAAATATCTTTCCAATGAATCTGAAAAATTGAAATTTCATCGCGGGAATCAAAAGTTATGGCCAGCTGAATATTTAGAATAGTCGCTATAGAATTTAATATAATATATAGCCCGTGTATATAGCCATTTTGCAAACGACCTCCGTTTTCGACGAAACCACCTTAGCTGGATTCAAAATGTCAAATTATTGCAGGATTTCAATTTTCTTAATTTTTGGAATTTATATGTGAGCGTGACAAAAGAAAATGTGTTTTGTCAATTTTAGTCAACTTGGATAGACCAGAAAATGGTCATTTTTCAAACGGTCTCCAAATTCGACAAAATTAATTTGTTAAAACTGTATCGTCAAAACATAGCTAGATTTATTTTTCGGGAATTTTTGGAGTCGGTATGTGGCCCCGGTAAATTAAAATGTACGATCAAAATTAAATAATTAAATATTTTATATTTAAATTTAAAGAGAAACCTATCAAAACTATTGAATTGGCTTACGGGACATATCCCATTATGTCCAGAATGGGGGTATTTAGTTAGGGGCGACAGTCGTTGGGTTTCATTTGAAGTTAGGAGCGATATAGAAATTATATTGGAATTAAATAAATAAAATAAAATAAAATTGGTGAAGAAGGTATTAATTAATTAATTAATTAATTAATTTAAATACAACTAAATCTTTAAATGATCATATCTTGTTCGTATTTGATCAGAATTTGACAAAACTGAATGCGTTGGAATCACAATGACGAGATCTACATTTTAGAACTGACCGTAGAGTTTTTGGAGCATTCGATAAATTTACAAGAATTAAAACAGCAATGTGAGATTTCTAAATCCAAATTAATTAAATAAAATTGTATTAGGATGCAGACGGAGTTTAGAAACTCCCAACACCCGTCGTCCACAGACCATGGACGACATGATTGTTTTGTGGTATGTAATTGGTTGATTTTTAGTGTTTGATTGTGGTTGAAATGAAATTGGTTGATATTGTGGCATTAGATTGCCTAGAAAAATGTATTAGGAAATTAAACCCCTTGTAAATGCCGCGAGGCCTAAGATAGTGCGAGGAGTCGTACATCGGGACGGTGTCGGTTTTAATTACCTTGCCATTATGCTACCGAAATTTTCTGAAATATTTTTGTGTTATAAAATATTCATGTTATTATATAGTAATTGTCCGAAGGATATGAAAAACTAGATTTTTAATATATATATATATATATGTGTGTGTGTGTGTGTGTGTAACGACCCAGAAAATCTGAACCAATTTAAAAAATTTAAATTGGCTAAAACAATGGATTTTAAATATTTAAAATAAATATTTTAAATAATGGCGATGAAAACTGAGTTTGAATCGACAATTGAAAACGAATATAATTAATTATAATTATAAATAAGGCCTGAAAGGGCGCTGTAGTTTCAAAAATTGAATTCAAACTTTGTCGGACTGTACCGGGTGCAAAACAATCCGGATTTTAGTGAAACCAAAAATATTTAAATCTGTTAGTGAATACCTTTCTAACGAATCTGAAAAATCGAAATTTCATAGCGGGAATCAAAAGATATGTCTAGTTGAAAATTCTGAATAGTCGCTATGGAATTCAGGCCCTTAAAAATGGACATTTTGCATACGACCTCGGATTTCGACGAAACCACTTTTGTTGGATCCGTGATGTCAAATTATTGCTAGGTTTCAAATTTCATAATGTATCGAATCAATATCTGAGCGTGGCAAAGGAAAACGCGTTTGACCAGTTTTAGTTGATTTTAATCGACTGGAAAATGACCATTTTTCAAACGGTCTCAGAATTCGACGAAACTAGTTTTGTTAGGACCGTATCGTCAATACGAAGCTAGAAAATATTTTTCTGGAATTTTTCTAGTTAGTATGTGACCCCGGTAATTTGAAATGTACGTTTAAAATTCAATATAATGATTTAAATGTAAATCAAACGGAAACTGATTGTAACTATCGAATCAGCTTATAATATATATCCCATTGTGTTCGGAATGAGGGTGAAACGCTATGGACGACAGGCGGTGGGCCTCGTTTCGAGGTCGTGGGTAAAAGTCAACTTTATGCAATTAATTAATAAAATAAAATAAAATAAAAAATATATCTTCCTCCCTTTTCTCTTTCTGCCCCCCCCCCCCCCCCCCCGTTTTCATTAAACGGAAAATAAAAAAAATAAAAAAAGAAGAAAGGAGGAGCAGCAGCGCCGCCTCCACCAAGTTCCTCCAGCTTGACCCCCACCACGCTGCCGATCCCGCTCCTCTCCACCTCGACGCACCCGAACCCCCTCCCTGACCTATTCCGCCCCCCTGAAGCCATCGCGACGCCCAATTCGCGAGCCCCCCGTTCGAGGCCACTGAAGCCACCGCCTGCTCCTCCTCCTGCCGCCGAACCTGACAACCCCCCTTCTTCGCAGATTACAGTAAGTAGTTGTTATTTTATTTTTATTTTAATTCTGTAAATTCTGATTTTTAAAAGGTTTAAATTCTGATTTTTTTTAAAGGGTTTAAAACTGATTTTTAAGAGGTTTAAAACTGATTTTAAGTTTAAGATATAAATAGAAAAAGATTTGAACTTTAAATAGGAAAAGATTTGAACTTTAAATAGGAAAAGATTTGAACTTTAAATAGGAAAAGATTTGAACTTTAAATAGGAAAAAGATTTGAACTTTAAATAGAAAAAGATTTGAACTTGGATAGAAAAGATCATATTTTTAAAATAGAAAAGACGGAATTTTTATTAAGTAGAAGAAGTAAGATATGATTTTTGTATTTTTAAAGTAATAAAAATATAATTTTTACATCATAGGAATATTAAAAATATAATCTTTATTTTTGAAAAGGCGGAATCTATATTTTTGAAATGCAATTTTTATATATTGAATAACATAGTAAAAATTCGATTTTTACATATGTAGAGAATACGGGCAACGAAAGCGACGAAAGGCGAAATTGGCGAAGATTTCTCTAAAGGAAGAGTCGTAGTATTGGATAGTTATCGGTGAGAATTTCTCACTCTTCAATTTCTTTTTCTATATATATATATATATATATATATATATATGTGTGTGTGTGTGTGTGTGTGTGTGTGTGTTGAAATAAAAGTGAATTGCTATATATAAATATATATATATATATATATATATATACGCCCCTTGTCCACAAACCATGGACGATATTTATTGATTGAAATTGGTGTGAAAATTGATTGATAGCGAATGATTGTTTGGGATTGTTTGGTGGTTGATATTGATTGATTGTGGTTGAAAAATACCCGTTTGTGGTTGAGAAATATTTGGTTGAAACCACATAGGATTAGTTTGTGGAAATGAAATAAATATATACATGCCGCCTACGTGCGAATTAGATGCATGATCCCCATTGTCAAAAACCGCGAGGTTTTAAGGTAGAGCGAGGAGCCGTACTAGGGACGGTCCCGGTTTTAACTACCCTGCCGTTATGCTGCCGAAATTTTGAATAATATTCGTGTGTTTGAATTAATTTCATCTGCTTAAACTATATTTATTCAATGAATAGAAAACCTTCATGTGTTGAATTGATGTTCATTCGTTGATTAGAAATTCATGTGTTGAATGGTATTCGCGTTTTAAATATAAAAATCACATTTTTATCTATATATAGAAACTATAGAAAACCTTCATGTGTTGAATTGATATTCATTCGTTGATTAGAAATTCATGTGTTGAATGGTATTCGCGTTTTAAATATAAAAATCACATTTTTATCTATATATAGAAACTATAGAAAACCTTCATGTGTTGAATTGATATTCATTCATTGATTAGAAATTCATGTGTTGAATGGTATTCGCGTTTTAAATATAAAAATCACATTTTTATCTATATATAGAAACTATAGAAAACCTTCATGTGTTGAATCGATATTCATTCGTTGATTAGAAATTCATGTGTTGAATGGTATTCATATTTTGAAATAAATTGTTTGATAATAAAAATCACCTTTTATCGACTATATGAACTGTGTAAAATAATCTCGTTTTAAAAGAAATTGTTTTATAATAAAAATCCTATTTTTGTCACCTATATGAACTATATAGAAAAATAGTGTTTTAAAATGAATTGTTTTACAATAAAAAATCACATTTTTATTGTATGCATGAATCGTTGAAATGTGAAGTGTTAAAAATAGCCACTTGTTCAAATAAACATATATGAGTTGAAATATTCATCAATTAGCTAATGAAATGATTTGTACCTATGTATGTAACATTAGAATGAATGGTGTTTTTAAACCAAATAGAAATCAAATATGAAGTTGAATAGAAAAGGATAAATGATAAAAACTATATATATGTACATGAATATTCATTGAACAGGTTATAGCAAAGGGGCTAGAGAAGAGGAATAAAATTTTGTGCCCGACAAATAGGTACACATTTACTGTTTTGTTTGGGTGATGATTTTATGAGCCTGTTGGCTAGCTGCTTGGCTTTTTCTTTTTCTTTTTGAGATTAGAAGGACCGGGAAAGCTATTTGCGATTTCCCGATGCTCCCGGTGCAGGGGAGGTTATGGCGAAATTTTCCAAAATTTTAAGGCGTTAGTGAAATATTTGAAGTGAAAACGATATTGAAATTGTTGAATGAACTATATTTATATAAATATATAAATATAAATAAAATTAAAACGAAACGAGGCCGTGCAGTTCGTATTTTGAAACTGTGATTTCAAACACCTAGTGCGGGGAATCCGACCATTGGATTTTCCCGAAACCTCAACCGTCGGGTTCGCCTTGGAATAATCTTTCCAACGGCACCAACCTTGTAAAAATCCAACGGTTGGATTGTCTGGAATGTTTAATTCAAATCTGAAGAAAAACAGCGCCAGAAGCGATTATATTTATATATATATATATAAATATAATTATATATTTAATCGAATAACGACGCTGCAGTTCGTATTTTGAAATCGAAAATTCAAACGATTGTACCGGAAGATCCGACCGTCGGATTTTCCCGAAACTGGAACCGTTGGATTCGTTTTGAAAAGACCTTTCTAATGATGTAAATTTTGTGAAGATCCAACGGTTAGATTTTCAGATATGTTTAATTCAAATCTGAAGAAAAACAGCGCCACGGCCGCATTATGGCCCGAAGCGTCGTTTTAATAAATTGGCTATTTTAAAATAAATAAAAATAGCGATAAATCATTATAAAATATCATAAACGACATGGAATGGAAATAATCTGAATTTGCTCGATTTATGTGGCTTTTGATGGTTGAATGTGTTTGGTGTGAAAATTACATTAAAGAACACAATTGGTGTTGTCGAATAATTTAACCATTGAAATAAATTGATTTGAAATTCTAAATATACGTGAATTATTTGAAAAGGCCGAGTTAATTCTCATTTCGAATAATTGACCGACGATTGAAATTCGAAGATGAAGACGGTGGTCGAAGACCGGAGATCTTCACCTCGTTTGGATGGTAACCGAGGTCCTGATTGGGAGGCATCCCGAAATATGGATAATGAGTAGTGATCGTCCAGACATACGTGGTGATCGAAGGGTTTGCGAGGTATTTAGTGCCTCCGGTTTCGTTCAGACCCAGAACGGACTTGTAAATGGACTGTGTGTCTGACATTGGAGTTTATTTTGTGTTGATTGATTTCTGTTAAATATACATCTGTTTGGCGGCGGAGAATTTATTCTTTTGCTTAACGCCCTTCTCTGAAATGCACGAGCTCAGAGGTTGTATATCGATGAACATCAGTCGTACGACATGAGTTGCCTGTGTGGCATGCTAAGATGCAGTGATCAGGGCTTCTATTGAAAAGCAAAGCCTTGTGGTGATGATCAAAGCACCGCCTGTGTGGAGTAGCTTTGTGTATAACGTATAATCGCGAGCCTCACACCCCGGTATGAACCAGAAACGGGAGAGGACATCAGGGAGGGCCTGCGTTTCTTTCTAGCTAGGGTGGTGTCAGTGACCTACCAGCCCTGACATTTATATACTTTCCACCTATGTGGTTGTTGCTGTTGCGAGGCGCCTCGGTTTGATTGGATGATCCGGGTCCGATGGAGTCATTCGTTGGCTCGTTTACGCCCCCAAAGGGCGGGGAGACGTAGTGTTCAGGCATAATAATCCACATCGGTGGACCGGCCCTGACGATCCAAGGGGCAGTTGCGGTTGTTCCTGAAGGGCGGGCTAGAGCATCTCGAATTCGGTAAGGACTATTTTTTGCCTTGGTTCATGACGGAAATCCAATTTCCAAATACGTGACTGTGCGGTTTTGATTGTATACCTATATATATGGCGACATAGTGGTATGGGGCATTAATGTCGTCTATGATTGATAGTTATGATTTGAAATTGTTTTCAAAACATATAAACACTAGCAATAATATCAAATGCCCTTGTTTTATTCGTATCAAGCAAATTTTGGCCGTTATAAGGTAAAAACTCTATCCTCCGGTTTGCGTTGCATTGTGTGATGGGAACTGAGTCTTATAACGGTTTCATTTTTATAAAAAGCATAGCGATGTTTAAAAGAAAGATTTGTTTTAAAGCACTGGCAATCCAATGGAGTAAACCCGTTCCACGAAAGTGGCTTGGTCCTGTGATTAGCCATTTTATATATGTGTTGAATATATTTCTCATACCAGTCCCATGACTGACTCGTAGTTTGTTTCACTTTCAAACTCGGGTGCCCCTTTTTCTACACGGGCAGCCTTGTATTCAGGTTTAGCTGGTTCTTTCTAGATAGCTGGAGCTGAAAATGGATTCTATCATTTATCTCTTTTTATGCTGTTCAGCTCCTATTGTACATATTTTGTTTATTTCCGCTGTAGACATTTATGTATAGCTGAACTGTATTTGTACTAAGTAAGATCCTGTATACTGTGTAGCTCTGATGATTACTTTTATCCAGTATATTCTATTGTTCATTATCTGGTGTATTTATTTAATTCTGATCTGCTATTATCTGTTTCTGTGTTATATTCCAAAGATAACCCTTGTTTCCGTCTGTACGGGATTTCGGGTCGTCTCAACGTGGTATCAGAGCTTTGGTTAAGCTTAGTTCTGGAATATAACATTTGAACGAACTCGTCAGAAATAGAACCAGTGGTGTTCTAGGACGGGCAACTCAATACAGATAGGATCAGTAATATCCTAGTATGAGTAGCAGAATGAAATTACACCTTGATAGACACATTTACATTTGAAGTATGTGTTTCTATATTTTAAAATACCTTTTCTGTGACCTGACACTTGATCTTCCATTTGCAGAAGTACTAGAAAATGAGTGTCAGAAACAGGAGAAATGCAGAACCGGATATTGAGGCCCTATTAATCAAATATCGAAATATGGGTGGAATACCGTTCTCTGGTGAGGAATCTATTATGAAGACACAGGCTTGGATTCGTTCGGCTGAAAAGATCTTTGATGGTTTAAAGCTTAGGGATGACCAGAAAAGTTTACTGGCCTCCTGGGCACTCAGAGATGAAGCTTTGTTCTGGTGGGATTCTGTTGTTAGGGATAATCCAGAAGGTGATATCACCTGGGATAGATTCAAAGTGATTTTCTTAGAAAGATTTACTCCTCCCGAAGCAACCGAGAGATTATGTGACGAATTTTCTTATCTAATACAAGGTGACATGACCATTCCCGAATATCATAAGAGATTCAACGAACTTTCTCACTTTGCCCCTCATCTAATTGAAAATCCAAAGAGGAAAAATCTGAGATTTATTCACGGACTTCAAAGGAGATACCAAAATAAAGTATTGGGTCATGTGAAGCTTCCTTTTTCTGAAATGATATACATGGCTTATCAGTATGAAGATCTCCATAAGAAAGGGATGTTGCGCGACGAAGAAGAAATTCGTTGTAGTGACAAAGAAGAGTCAGAAACTGATATTCCAGAAGCCAGTACGAGGGCTGAGGCCAATGAGGAGCCCAGTGCTAAGAGAAAAAGGGCTAAGTCTGGGAAAGAACCGGTGACGACAGCTATTTGCTCTAACTGCAATAAGAAAGGACATTTGTCGATAAGTTGCAGATCTTTAAAGAAACAAAGAAAAGAAGGATATAGAGCAAATCGAAAGCAAAAGAAGAAAAGGTTCAGAACTGACGGGGAGTTCCAAGAGAATAGAGAGTGCAAACAGTGCCACGAGGCTGGTCATCTTGCAAAGGATTGCCCGCAGTTAAACAAGCCTGAAATGGTTCAAGTAAATGAAGTAGCAGAAACTTCTGAGCCCTCAGCTAGTCAAGAAAGGGCCGATGTTTTAGAAGGCACGCTAACTGTCAAAAACATTCCAGTTAAAGTACTGTTTGACACAGGCGCGTCCCGAAGCTTCATTTCAAAGGGTGCCGCTAAGAAGCTAGATTTGAATTTGAGGAAGCTCAAGGAACCAATGACTGTCCAAAATCCGGTCGGGGGATCTATCAATCTCAGTTGGATTTGTGCAGTACCGGTCTCTTTTTCTTGCTATAAATTCCCTATTATCTCTGTCGTCATGAATTTTAATGAATTCGATCTTATCTTGGGGTTAGACTGGTTGACCAAATATGAAGCTGAAGTTAAATGCGCCGACAGAGTCGTAAGAGCTAAGATTAAATCAGGGAGTTATATAACCATACCGTGTGAAGGTCAGAATGCTAATAGAAAGGACTTCTGGGCAGCTTTGAATGTTTCTCCAGCTCAAATAGAAAATATCCCTGAAGTTACAGAGAATATTCCCGACCTAGTGAAAGATATTCCTATCGTCAAGAACTATGCGGATGTGTTCGAGGAAGTTGTTCGCTTACCTCCGCAAAGAGAAATAGATTTCAAGATTGCTTTGATTCCCAATGCAAGGCCGGTAGTTCATGCTATTCGAAGAATGTCCTTGAAAGAGAAGGAGGAATTAGACAATCAAACACGACAGCTAGTATGGAAAGGTCTAATCAGGCCTAGTTTCTCTGATTGGGGTGCAGCAGTGGTGTTTGTCCCAAAATCTGACGGTACTCTACGGCTATGTGTGGATTATCGTGATCTGAACAAACAGACAATAAAGAACAAATATCCATTGCCGTGAATAGATGATTTGTTGGACCGATTAAATGGCGCACAAGTATTTTCACGAATGGACCTAGCTACAGGCTTCCATCAACTTCGAATTGCCGAGGAGTGTGTTCCAATGACAGCGTTCAGAGGCCCCGACTTATTCTACGAGTGGTTAGTAATGTCGTTCGGCTTATGTAACGCTCCCTCTTATTTCGTCGATCTAATGAACAGAGTATTCAGAGGAGTATTGAATAAATTTGTTCTGGTTTTCATTGACGATATTCTAATCTTCTCTAAATCAAGGGCCGAACATGAAAAGCATCTGGAACAAGTGTTAGAAATTCTCAGACGGAATGTACTAAAAGCCAAGTTTTCCAAGTGTATCTTCTGGCAAGATGAAGTAAAATTTCTGGGCCACGTTGTATCGAAAGAAGGAATCGCTGTGGATCCAAGCAAAATCACCGCTATTCAGAATTGGAAACAGCCCAGTACCCCCACTGAAGTCCGCAGTTTTCTCGGATTGGCTAGCTATTACCGGAAGTTCGTTAAAGACTTTTCTAAGATATCTGGCCACTTAACGAAGCTTACAAAGAAGCATTCTGAGTTCAAATGGACTCAAGAGAGTGAGGAGGCTTTCGAAGAGCTAAAGTTGAGATTAACAACAGCTCCAGTGTTAACCATCATCGATGGCAACCAAGATTTAAAAGTATGGACTGATGCTTCTAGAGAAGGCCTTGGGGCAGTGTTAATGCAAAGAGGCCAAGTGATTGCTTATGCTAGCCATCAACTGAAGCCGCACGAGAAGAACTACGTGACTCATGATCTTGAGTTATTAGCTATTGTGTTCGCTTTGAAAATCTGGAGACACTATCTTCTGGGCGAGAGATTTGAACTGTTTACAGATCACCAGTCGTTAAAGTATCTGTTCACTCAGAAGGACTTGAACTTGAGGCAGCAACGTTGGCTGGAGTTTCTTGCAGCATATGACTTTGAAATTATATATACTCCAGGAAAAGCCAATGTCGTGGCTGATGCGTTAAGCAGAAAGAATGAAATGATCGCCAGTTTTATTATCACGACTTCATTGCTAGATAAGATATCTGCTCTTCAGGAGTATGATCACTTCATTCAGAAGATCAGAGGGATAATTCAACAAGGCGAACCCTCGAGTTTTCAAGTAGACAATGATGGGATTTTAAGGCTCAAAGGTCGAATCTGTGTCCCTAACATTCCTGAGCTTCGAAAAGAAGTTCTAGATGAATGCCACAAGTCAAAACTCAGTATCCATCCAGGAGTAAGCAAAATGTATAATGACATCAAACGCACTTTCTGGTGGAAGTCGATGAAAAGGGACATTTCCTTATATGTTAGCCGATGCCCTACTTGCCAGCTAGTCAAAAGCGACCAGCAGAAATTGGCTGGACTATTGCAACCACTGGAAGTTCCTGGTTGGAAGTGGGAACATATTTCTATGGATTTCATTGATGGTTTGCCCAGAACCAGAAAAGGAAATGATAGTATTTGGGTGATCGTAGATCGCTTCATGAAGACCGCCCATTTCATACCTGTCAGATCAAACAGAACTGCTCAGAGTCTGGCACAGATATACTTCAGGGAAATAGTTAGACTACACGGAGTGCCGCTCAGTATAGTCAGTGATAGGGATACAATATTCACTAGCAAATTCTGGGAAGCATTTCAAGTCGAGCTGGGAACGAAGTTGAACCTGAGCACCGCATATCATCCTCAGACAGACGGTCAGACTGAGAGGGTGAATCGTATTTTAGAAGATCTATTGCGGGCTTGTGTTATAGATTTCAGTGGATCATGGGAAGACCATCTGCATTTGGCTGAATTCTTTTATAACAACAGCTACCAGGCAAGTCTGACAATGTCGCCATTCGAAGCATTATACGGTAGACCATGCCGATCTCCTGCTTGTTGGGTCGAACCTGGAAATAGACTTGTGTTGGGTCCTGATATGATTCGAGAAGCTGCCGACAAAGTCGATTTTATTAAGAAGCGATTACTTGCTGCTCAAAGCCGACAAAAGAGCTATGCCGATAGAAGAAGAAGAGATATATCCTTTGAAGTTGGCGACTACGTATATTTGAAAGTATCGCCGATGAGAGGAGTTATCCGGTTCGGTAAAACTGGAAAGTTGGCACCCAAATTCATTGGTCCGTTTCCTATTCTGGAACGGATTGGAACGCCCGCTTATAGGGTCAAACTGCCTAATTGGTTGCCTGAAATTCATGATGTATTTCATATATCTCAACTTCGAAAGCACGTTCATGATCCAGACTTGATCGTGGAAGAAGCAGCTCAACATGACATTGAAATAACCCCAGAATTAGCTGTGAGAAGAGAGCCGCTAAAGATAATAGGCAAAGAAACCAAAGAGCTGAGGAACAAGAAGGTTCGCTTAGTCAAAGTGCAATGGAGTGGAGATCCGCGAGATTGTACTTGGGAAACTGAGGAGAGCATTCAGAAAGCTTATCCCAGATGCCGAGTAGATATCTCTGATTGACTCCGGTGCAAGGTACATTTACCCTACTTTGCACTACCATTCAATTCTCTACTCTATTGTTATTTTCTTTTCATAGATATGCACTTTTAATTATATAGTCTGAATGATTTTTAAAGGAATATAGGATTTGATTAGTATATTTTTGGAAGGTTAAAAACAATTGGATTGGTTGTTGTGTTGTGTGATTGTAGATTTATCAAACCACTTTCGACTTTGTTCCTTTTCGGGAACGAAAAGTTTTAAGTGGGGGAGATTGTAACGACCCAGAAAATCTGAACCAATTTAAAATTTTTAAATTGGCTAAAACAATGGATTTTAAATATTTAAAATAAATATTTTAAATAATGGCGATGAAAACTGAGTTTGAATCGACAATTGAAAACGAATATAATTAATTATAATTATAAATAAGGCCTGAAAGGGCGCTGTAGTTTCAAAAATTGAATTCAAACTTTGTCGGACTGTACCGGGTGCAAAACAATCCGGATTTTAGTGAAACCAAAAATATTTAAATCTGTTAGTGAATACCTTTCTAACGAATCTGAAAAATCGAAATTTCATAGCGGGAATCAAAAGATATGTCCAGTTTAAAATTCTGAATAGTCGCTATGGAATTCAGGCCCTTAAAAATGGACATTTTGCATACGACCTCGGATTTCGACGAAACCACTTTTGTTGGATCCGTGATGTCAAATTATTGCTAGGTTTCAAATTTCATAATGTTTCGAATCAATATGTGAGCGTGGCAAAGGAAAACGCGTTTGACCAGTTTTAGTTGATTTTAATCGACTGGAAAATGGCCATTTTTCAAACGGTCTCAGAATTCGACGAAACTAGTTTTGTTAGGACCGTATCGTTAATACGAAGCTAGAAAATATTTTTCTGGAATTTTTCTAGTTAGTATGTGACCCCGGTAATTTGAAATGTACGTTTAAAATTCAATATAATGATTTAAATGTAAATCAAACGGAAACTGATTATAACTATCGAATCAGCTTATAATATATATCCCATTGTGTTCGGAATGAGGGTGAAACGTTATGGACGACAGGTGGTGGGCCTCGTTTCGAGGTCGTGGGTAAAAGTCAACTTTATGCAATTAAATTAATTAATAAAATAAAAAAATATATCTTCCTCCCTTTTCTCTTTCTGCCCCCCCCCCCCCCCCCCCCGATTTCATTAAACGGAAAAAAAAAAAGGAGGAGCAGCAGCGCCGCCTCCAACAAGTTCCTCCAGCTTGACCCCCACCACGCTGCCGATCCCGCTCCTCTCCACCTCGACGAACCCGAACCCCCTCCCTGACCTATTCCCCCCCCCCCCTGAAGCCATCGCGACGCCCAATTCGCGAGCCCCCCGTTCGAGGCCACTGAAGCCACCGCCTGCTCCTCCTCCTGCCGTCGAACCTGACGACCCCCCCTTCTTCGCAGATTACAGTAAGTAGTTGTTATTTTATTTTTATTTTAATTCTGTAAATTCTGTTTTTTAAAAGGTTTAAATTCTGATTTTTTTAAAGGGTTTAAAACTGATTTTTAAGAGGTTTAAAACTGATTTTAAGTTTAAGATATAAATAGAAAAAGATTTGAACTTTAAATAGGAAAAGATTTGAACTTTAAATAGGAAAAGATTTGAACTTTAAATAGGAAAAGATTTGAACTTTAAATAAGAAAAGATTTGAACTTTAAATAGGAAAAAGATTTGAACTTTAAATAGAAAAAGATTTGAACTTGGATAGAAAAGATCATATTTTTAAAATAGAAAAGACGGAATTTTTATTAAGTAGAAGAAGTAAGATATGATTTTTGTATTTTTAAAGTAATAAAAATATAATTTTTACATCATAGGAATATTAAAAATATAATCTTTATTTTTGAAAAGGCGGAATCTATATTTTTGAAATGCAATTTTTATATATTGAATAACATAGTAAAAATTCGATTTTTACATATGTAGAGAATACGGGCAACGAAAGCGACGAAAGGCGAGATTGGCGAAGATTTCTCTAAAGGAAGAGTCGTAGTATTGGATAGTTATCGGTGAGAATTTCTCACTCTTCAATTTCTTTTTCTATATATATATATATGTGTGTTGAAATAAAAGTGAATTGCTATATATAAATATATATATACGCCCCTCGTCCACAAACCATGGACGATATTTATTGATTGAAATTGGTGTGAAAATTGATTGATAGAGAATGATTGTTTGGGATTGTTTGGTGGTTGATATTGATTGATTGTGGTTGAAAAATACCCATTTGTGGTTGAGAAATATTTGGTTGAAACCACATAGGATTAGTTTGTGGAAATGAAATAAATATATACATGCCGCCTGCGTGCGAATTAGATGCATGATCCCCATTGTCAAAAACCGCGAGGTTTTAAGGTAGAGCGAGGAGCCGTACTAGGGACGGTCCCGGTTTTAACTACCCTGCCGTTATGCTGCCGAAATTTTGAATAATATTCGTGTGTTTGAATTATTTTCATCTGCTTAAACTATATTTATTCAATGAATAGAAAACCTTCATGTGTTGAATTGATGTTCATTCGTTGATTAGAAATTCATGTGTTGAATGGTATTCGCGTTTTAAATATAAAAATCACATTTTTATCTATATATAGAAACTATAGAAAACCTTCATGTGTTGAATTGATATTCATTCGTTGATTAGAAATTCATGTGTTGAATGGTATTCGCGCTTTAAATATAAAAATCACATTTTTATCTATATATAGAAACTATAGAAAACCTTCATGTGTTGAATTGATATTCATTCGTTGATTAGAAATTCATGTGTTGAATGGTATTCGCGTTTTAAATATAAAAATCACATTTTTATCTATATATAGAAACTAAAGAAAACCTTCATGTGTTGAATCGATATTCATTCGTTGATTAGAAATTCATGTGTTGAATGGTATTCATATTTTGAAATAAATTGTTTGATAATAAAAATCACCTTTTATCGACTATATGAACTATGTAAAATAATCTCGTTTTAAAAGAAATTGTTTTATAATAAAAATCCTATTTTTGTCACCTATATGAACTATATAGAAAAATAGTGTTTTAAAATGAATTGTTTTACAATAAAAAATCACATTTTTATTGTATGCATGAATCGTTGAAATGTGAAGTGTTAAAAATAGCCACTTGTTCAAATAAACATATATGAGTTGAAATATTCATCAATTAGCTAATGAAATGATTTGTACCTATGTATGTAACATTAGAATGAATGGTGTTTTAAAACCAAATAGAAATCAAATATGAAGTTGAATAGAAAAGGATAAATGATAAAAACTATATATATGTACATGCATATTCATTGAACAAGTTATAGCAAAGGGGCTAGAGAAGAGGAATAAAATTTTGTGCCCGACAAATAGGTACACATTTACTGTTTTGTTTGGGTGATGATTTTATGAGCCTGTTGGCTAGCCGTTTGGATTTTTCTTTTTCTTTTTGAGATTAGAAGGACCGGGAAAGCTATTTGCGATTTCCCGATGCTCCCAGTGCAGGGGAGGTTATGGCGAAATTTTCCAAAATTTTAAGGCGTTAGTGAAATATTTGAAGTGAAAACGATATTGAAATTGTTGAATGAACTATATTTATATAAATATATAAATATAAATAAAATTAAAACGAAACGAGGCCGTGCAGTTCGTATTTTGAAATTGTGATTTCAAACACCTAGTGCGGGGAATCCGACCATTGGATTTTCCCGAAACCTCAACCGTCGGGTTCGCCTTGGAATAATCTTTCCAACGGCACCAACCTTGTAAAAATCCAACGGTTGGATTGTCTGAAATGTTTAATTCAAATCTGAAGAAAAACAGCGCCAGAAGCGATTATATTTATATATATATATATAAATATAATTATATATTTAATCGAATAACGACGCTGCAGTTCGTATTTTGAAATCGAAAATTCAAACGATTGTACCGGGAGATCCGACCGTCGGATTTTCCTGAAACTGGAACCGTTGGATTCGTTTTGAAAAGACCTTTCTAATGATGTAAATTTTGTGAAGATCCAACGGTTAGATTTTCAGATATGTTTAATTCAAATCTAAAGAAAAACAGCGCCACGGCCGCATTATGGCCCGAAGCGTCGTTTTAATAAATTGGCTATTTTAAAATAAATAAAAATAGCGATAAATCATTATAAAATATCATAAACGATATGGAATGGAAATAAACTGAATTTGCTCGATTTATGTGGCTTTTGATGGTTGAATGTGTTTGGTGTGAAAATTACATTAAAGAACACAATTGGTGTTGTCGAATAATTTAACCATTGAAATAAATTGATTTGAAATTCTAAATATACGTGAATTATTTGAAAAGGCCGAGTTAATTCTCATTTCGAATAATTGACCGACGATTGAAATTCGAAGATGAAGACGGTGGTCGAAGACCGGAGATCTTCACCTCGTTTGGATGGTAACTGAGGTCTTGATTGGGAGGCATCCTGAAATATGGATAATGAGTGGTGATCGTCCAGACGTACGTGGTGATCGAAGGGTTTGCGAGGTATTTAGTGCCTCCGGTTTCGTTCAGACCCAGAACGGACTTGTAAATGGACTGTGTGTCTGACATTGGAGTTTATTCTGTGTTGATTGACTTCTGTTAAATATACATCTGTTTGGCGGCGGAGAATTTATTCTTTTGCTTAACGCCCTTCTCTGAAACGCACGAGCTCAGAGGTTGTATATCGATGAACATCAGTCGTACGGCATGAGTTGCATGTGTGGCATGCTAAGATGCATTGATCAGGGCTTCTGTTGAAAAGCAAAGCCTTGTGGGGATGATCAAAGCACCGCCTGTGTGGCGTAGCTTTGTGTATAACGTATAATCGCGAGCCTCACACCCCGGTATGAACCAGAAACGGGAGAGGACATCAGGGAGGGCCTGCGTTTCTTTCTAGTTAGGGTGGTGTCAGTGACCTACCAGCCCTGACATTTATATACTTTTCACCTATGTAGTTGTTGCTGTTGCGAGGCGCCTCGGTTTGATTGGACGATCCGGGTCCGATGGAGTCATTCGTTGGCTCGTTTACGCTCCAAAGGGCGGGGAGACGTAGTGTTCAGGCATAATAATCTACATCGGTGGACCAGCCCTGACGATCCAAGGGGCAGTTGCGGCTGTTCCTAAGGGGCGGGCTAGAGCGTCTCGAATTCGGTAAGGACTATCTTTTGCCTTGGTTCATGACGGAAATCCAATTTCCAAATACGTGACTGTGCGGTTTTGATTGTATACCTATATATATGGCGACATAGTGGTATGGGGCATTAATGCCGTCTATGATTGATAGTTATGATTTGAAATTGTTTTCAAAACATATAAACACTAGCAATAATATCAAATGCCCTTGTTTTATTCGTATCAAGCATATTTTGGCCGTTATAAGGTAAAAACTCTATCCTCCGGTTTGCGTTGCATTGTGTGATGGGAACTGAGTCTTATTACGGTTTCATTTTTATAAAAAGCATAGCAATGTTTAAAAGAAAGATTTGTTTTAAAGCACTGGCAATCCAATGGAGTAAACCCGTTCCACGAAAGTGGCGTGGTCCTGTGATTAGCCATTTTATATATGTGTTGAATAGATTTCTCATACCAGTCCCATGACTGACTCGTAGTTTGTTTCACTTTCAAACTCGGGTGCCCCTTTTTCTACATGGGCAGCCTTGTATTCAGGTTTAGCTGGTTCTTTCTAGATAGCTGGAGCTGAAGATGGATTCTATCATTTATCTCTTTTTATGCTGTTAAGCTCCTATTGTACATATTTTGTTTATTTCCGCTGTAGACATTTATGTATAGCTGAACTGTATTTGTACTAAGTAAGATCCTGTATACTGTGTAACTCTGATGATTACTTTTATCCAGTATATTCTATTGTTCATTATCTGGTGTATTTATTTAATTCTGATCTGCTATTATCTGTTTCTGTGTTATATTCCAAAGATAACCCTTGTTTCCGTCTGTACGGGATTTCGGGACGTCTCAGTGTGTGAATATGAAAATGATCATTATATGTCAACATAAAATTCATATTTTTGTTATAATTCAAAAATGGTCATTTGTTAAACAAAAATGTATTGACATTTACATTTACATTTTTAATGTATATACAACATTAAAATAAAACATTACTATATAAAATGGATTTACATTGGAATTTTGCATTCTAATGTATAAGAAAACATTAAAATAAAACATTTCTATATAAAATGTACTTACATTGGAATATTACATTTTAATGTATATTAAAACATTAAAATACCACTTTGCTAAATAAAATGTATTTACATTAGATTTTACATTTTAAACGTTTTATATAAAATGGACATTGTTATGATAAAAATATTTTACATTAAGTTTTACATTCTTATGTAAATGAACATTTTAAAAATGGTCATTGCAATAACAAAAAGTGTTTTCTTTGAAATTTAAATTTTTAATGTAAACAAAACATTAAAAATGACCATTGTTATATTAAAATGTCTTTACTTTAAAAAAAATATTTTTAATGTAACCCAACATTAAAAATAGTCATTTGTTAAATAGAAATGCATTTATATTGAAATATACATTTTTAATGTAATGCAAGATTAAAAATAGACATTGTTAAACAGAAATGTATTTATATCGAATTATACATTTTTAGTGTAATGCAATATTAAAAATAGTAATTTGTTAAATATAAATACATTTATATTGAAATATACATTTTTAATGTAATGCAAGATTAAAAATAGACATTGTTAAACGGAAATGTATTTATATTGAAATATACATTTTTAGTGTAATGCAACGTTAAAAATAGTCATTTTTTATATAGAAATGTATTGATATTGAATTATACATTTTTAATGAAAATGCAACATTTGAAAATAAACAGTTTGAGATAAAAAAAGTACAGATGTTGAAATTTATATTTTTAATTTAAATGAAACATTAAAAATATCCATTGTTATATAAATGTCTTTTCTTTGAAAATTTACATTTTATTGCAAATGAAAACCTTAAAAATGACCTTTGCTATATAAAACGTGTTCATATAGAAATTTCACATTTTTAATGTAAGAAAAGATTACATAGAAAAATTACATTTTTCAATGTAAATAAAGAATGAGATGAAAAATTACATTTTTCAATATAAATAAAGAATGAAATAGAAATTTACAATTTTCAATGTAAATAAAGAATGAAATAGAAATTTACATTTTTCAATGTAAATAAAGAATGAAATAAAGATTACATTTTTCAATGTAATAATATATTAACATAAAAGATTATATTTTTCAATGTAATAATTATTGAAATAAAAGATAAATTTACATTTTTCAATGTAAATAAAGAATGAAATAAAGATTACATTTTTCAATGTAATAATATATTAACATAAAAGATTATATTTTTCAATGTAATAATTATTGAAATAAAAGATTACAATTTTCAATGTAATAATAGATTGAAATCAAAGATTACTTTTTCAATGTAATATTAGATTGAAATCAAAGGTTACTTTTTTCAATGTAATAATACATTGAAATAAAAGATTACATTTTAACGTAATCTAAGGAATGAGTAAAAAGATTACATTTTTAATGTAATAAAGAAATGAATAAAAGATTTCATTTTATTGTAATAGATGAATGATAAAAATAATTACATTTTTATGTAATATACGAATTATATAAAAGATTCAATGTTGGAAGAAATTGTATTAACATTAAAAATTTCATTTTTAATGTAATATAAGATTTCGTATATAAAATTTATCAATGTTAAATTGAAAATGGTTTGAAATCATTGAACGATTTATATTTACATATTTATATATAATTATGAATTAAAATAAAACGAACCGCGCTGCTGTAGTTTGCGTTTTGAAATCGTAACTTCAAAAGATTATACTGAAAGACTCGACCGTCGGATTTTCCCAAAACTAGAACCGTTGTGTTCGTTTTGGAAAGATCTTTCCAACAATATAAGATTTGCTAAGATCCAACGGTTAGATTTTGAGAAATGTGTAAATCAAATTTCGATGAAAACAACGCCAGGGCCATGCAATGACCTGAAGCGTCGTTTAATTAAAAATCGCTATTTTTAAATAAATAAAAATAGCGATAAATCATTATAAAATATTATAAACGATATGGAATGAAAAAATTTGATGTAAATTATATATATTAGGAAATTATTTCAAAAGTCCAAGTTAAATCTTATTTCAAATAATTATACGACGATTGGAAGTCGAAGATTTGAAGACGGTGATTGAAGACCAGCGATCTTCACATCGAATGGATGACTACTGAAGCCTTTGATTGGAGTTGCTGCTTTGAAAGGGTTACAGTGGTTGTTGTCCGGACGTACTTGTTGATCGTTCGGATATGCGAGAGCCTCTCTTCCGTATTGGACATATGGGACGAGGAATAATGTATCTTCGGTTTCGTTCAGACCCAGAACGGACTTGTAAATGGATGTATGTCTGACATTGGATTTTATTCTGTGCTGATTGATTTCTATTTAATATATAGCTGTTTGGTGGCGGAGAATTTATTCTCTTGCTTAACACCCTTCTCCGAGACGCATGAGTTCAGAGTTTATATATTGATAGTTATCAGTCGCATGGCGTGAATTGTCAGTGTGGCATGCCAAGATGCAAATGATCAAGGCTTATTGTTGAAAAGAAGATCCTTGTGGTTGATGGTCAAAGCACAACTTTATTGTAGCATAGCTTTGTGTATAGCGTTACTTCGCGAGCCTCACACCCTGGTATGAACCAGAATCGGGAGAAGGATCCCATGGAGAACATGCGTTTCTTTCTAGCTAGAAGTGGTGCCTGGGTTTTACAAGCCCAGATATTTTTACTTATGTGGATGATGGAAAGCGAGGTACCTTGGATTGGAGTACCTAGTGGCTCTATTTTACGCCCCATAGGGCGGGGAAACGTATTGTTCAGGCATAACCAATCCGCTAACATATTTGTGGAACGACCCTGGCGCTCCTAAGGGCTTGACTGAGTACTTGTCCTGAGGCACGGGCTAGAGTGTCTCGAATTCAGTAAGGACGACCCCTTGCCTTGGTTCATGATGGAAATCCAACTTTCAATACGACCCATACGGTTTTGATTGTAACCTATATTTGGCGACATATTATATGGTAGCTATGCCGTTTATGATTAATACATTATGATCGAAATGTTTTTGAAACATATATACACTAATAATAATATCAAACCCATTTTTATCGTATCAAGCATTTTTGACCATTATAAGGTAAAAAAAATTATCCTTCGGTTTGCGTTGCATTGTGTGATGGGACTTGAGTCTTATAATGGTTTCATTTTTCTAAAAAGCTTTGCGTTGTTTAACGATTTACTGTATTTATGCACTAGCAATCCAATGGAGTAAACCCGTTCCGCGTTAGCGGTGTGGACCTGTGATTATCCCTATTATTAAATAGGTTATATAAGATTTCTCATACCAGTCCCATGACTGAGTCGTATTTGTTTCACTTTGCAAACTCGGGTGCCCCTCTTTTCCACACGGGCATCCTTGTATACAGGTTTTAGCAGATTCATTCTGGATAGCTATGGAGCTAAAGATGGATCCTATCACTTCTATTATGTTGTTCAGACTTCATTTAGTATATTATGTTTGATTTCACTGCAGACATTTTATATTAAGTTGAAAACTGTATTATGTACTAAGTATGATCCGATTATGTTGTGTAACTCTGATGATATATTATTCCCAGTGTAATTTGATGTACATTTTCTGCTGTAATTCTATATTTTTGTTCAGCTGTTATTGTTTATGTGTTATATTCCAATAATTATCCTTGCTTTCGTACTACAGGTGTGACGGCCCGGCCCGCACCAACCGACATTTACTCCAAAAGTGCGCTGTACACATGTCCAGTTAGCACGGAACGGGTCGCCCGAAGGAAAAAGGAAGAAGGAAATGAACATACAAAGAACCTGTAGAATGTCTCACAGCGCATAGAACAAAATATAATAATAACATACTTGACATAAAACAGGTGAGACAGTGCATAAGCTGGAAATCAGAACTAAACATCATAGCAGCGGAAATTCAGAATACGGCTTATTACAACTTTCAAACTGTCTCAAAGCAAAAGTAAGATAAATGAGGTACACTACTAATGCCTAAGTAGCGACCACCAACGACACAGGGAGAATGTGTGTATATATATATATATATATATATATCATACGTGGAAGCCTCCTGCCCGCCTCCGAGTCAGCTACTCGCGCATCACCAGCTAACCTGTCTCTAGTCTGCTCGTGTGAGCACCCAGAGTAATAAGAGGAGACATAAAACTCTGGGTCAGACATAAAGCCTGGTATGAGCGATAAGCATCTAAAGTGAACAATAGCAGGTAGACTAAAACATACCTGAACCTTGACCTGCAACCAAAGAGTTAGCACTACATACTGTACAACACTCTAAGGTACCATATCAAACAGTGTAAGGATACGGAGGTGGGGGAGGTGTGCATGTCATAATGATGGCAAACAATCAAGCATAGCATCCATCCTCACATCTCTCACTCAGTGCATAAAGTATACGATATTCACCACTTCGATCACCCAACATACCTTGCTACGATCACTTTGCCCCATGAAGTCATAAATGGCTTCACTGCACTGATAACGTAGCCACAAATCCTTCGCTATGTCCACTTTGCCCCATGGAGTCTCAAGAACCCCACTGCACTGGCTCATAGCCTTACTAATCCTTACTATGTCCACTCTGCCCCATGGAGTCACAAGAACCCCACTGCACTGGCTCATAGTCTTACTGCGCATCACCTTGCCCCTCAGGTCATAATGACCCTACTGCACTGATAACGTAGTCTTGCTACCATCACCTTGCCCCTCAGGTCATAATGACCCTACTGCACTGATAAGTAGCCCATCATCCCTTTTTAGTGGTGAATCGAAGTTATGAACGTCGACAACTCCTTAGCACACGTCCCGCAGCAAAGTCCAACCATGAAGTGAACTCATTGGTTCCCATCTGGATCCGGAGCTCTAACTTCCATTTGGACTACCTTTGCATCTCGGGTTACTGGTCATCATCTTCATCCGGATCGGTCTTCATCATTCGGGTCGTGGTCCTCCAGGTGATCGGGTCGCACTCCCCCATCGTCTCGTGAATCCAGTCTCCATCGAATCGGGTCTCCTCTTCTGGTCGGATCGTGAACTCCCAGCGGATCGTGTTCCAACGGGTCGGATCGTGCTACATGGATCGGGTCGTGACTTCCCATTAGTAGGACGAGGCAGATCGCATGACAACTCCTCATGTCGGATCGTGATCATCTGGTTCGGATCGGGGTGCGAAGCGCGAGTGCGGATCGGATCGAGTAGCAGTTCGCGGTTGGTACTCGTGGGCCTTGTGCATATGGTTCAGTTCGGAGGAGATGACTTGACTCGTGGTGATGTCCTACGATCCCATAGGGCGATCCGATCGTCCCTCAATCCCCTATCCGATCTGAATCTCTGCACCTTGTCCAGCGAGCTGTTTACGCCCCTCGACGGCGTTTTCGACCATTCCAACTATTCTAATCAATCACAAAGCATACCATACAGTCATAGCAACATGTACAAGTGAACAAAAACACCAAAACAACAATCATAGCATGTAAAACGGATCAAACTTACCCAAAATCCCACATTTCCCCTTAAGCATGTTTAGGTGAAACTAATGATAGGATTAGCAAAACTTAACCAAATTAACCCAAATTCATATCATAGGTCTAAAACATCCTTCCGAATTTTATGAACATTTTTCCAGAATTTTATCATATTTAAATTCGCTAATTAACACTAATCACCCCTAATTAGCCATAACTAGTGCAAAACTATGCAAATCACTCACCTTAGCCACAAAATAAACTAAGATCTGAATTAATTCTCTGATTTGATGTGAATCTCTATGCTAAACAGCAGCTACTATGTTGCTTTGGTGAAGATCTTCCTTGATTAGTGGTTGCTAAGCCAAATCCTTAACCAAAAGATGATTTGGATGTGATTTAGAGGTTGCAGGCCATTTTTAGGGTTCCTTGGTAATAAGTGGAGGCTAGAAAACTGAAATGGAATGATCCTCTATCTCATTTCAGCCTCCCCATAACCCTAATCCCGAAATGGGTTATGGGCCTATCCACTAATCACCCGATTTGGCCCGGTTAAGCAGTTTTTCACCCTCCAAATCTTGTTTCAGCCATATCTCCCAAACGGTAAGTCCGTTTGGCTATTATGACCACTCTACGGAAAGGTAAACCATCAAACGAATCTAATGGAAGTGGTTTCAGGTAAAAATTCCTTTCCAATCAAAAGTTATGGCCAAAACAGTACCAACTAGGGGCAAAATGGTCATTTAAATATCGACAAAAATCATGAACATGGGAAATGACTCTAATAGATGTTTCCCAAAGTTACATGACCATACGACTTCATACGGGAAAGAAATAAATATTCTACGATCCCCTGATACGTAGGATACGGGTCATTACACTCTCCCCCCTTTAAGAAATTTCGCCCCCGAAATTCCCTAATCAAAACATACACAATGGTCCCGCATGCCTATCAATCATAGAACAACAATCAAACGCGCAACAAGCAAAACAAGTCTACCCTAGCATGCGGAAAACTAAATTGCAAAGTAAATCTTACCAGGCAAAGAGTTCTGGATATGCCTTCCTAATGCTCTCCTCTGTCTCCCAAGTACAATCATTCTCGTTCTCGCCCCACTGAACCTTAACTAGCTTCACCGCCTTCCTTCGAAGTTGTTTTGTATCATGCCCCACAATACGAATCGGCTTGCGGTTCCCAACCGCCTCGGGTTCTACTTCGAAGTCCTCTAACTGATCAGCTGAAATAGTCACATCTGAGTCGTGAACGAACTTCCTTAGTTGGGAAACATGAAATACATTGTGAACACCCGCCATCTTCTCTGGTAAGCCAACTTTATATGCCAAATTCCCGACTAGTTCAAGAACAGGGAATGGGCCAACGAATCTTGGTGCCAACTTGCCTCTCCTGCCAAATCGAATCACGCTCTTTAACGGAGAGATCTTGACGAACACCAAGTCACCAACGGAGAATTTCAAGTCTCTTCTCCTCTTGTCGGCATAACTCTTCTGCCTATCCTGATCAGCTTTCATTCTTTGCTGAATGATCTTGATCTTATCGGAAGTTTCCCTCACCACATCTGGTCCAAGCATAAACTTCTCGCCAGTCTCTATCCAACATGATGGTGAGTTGCATGGTTTTCCGTACAAAGCTTCATATGCAGCCATTCCGATACTGGATTGGTAGCTATTATTATATGCAAATTCTACTAGATGAAAATGGTCATCCCATGATCCACCAAAATCCAATATACAAGCTCTCAAGAGATCTTCCAATATACGATTCACCCTCTCCGTCTGACCGTCGGTCTGAGGATGATATGCGGTACTGAGATGTAATTCTGACCCTAGAGCCTCTTGTAAGCTCTTCCAAAACCCACTAGTGAGCAACGGGTCTCGGTCACTCACAATGCTTTTGGGTACTCCATGAAATCTCACTACCCACTTCATATACAATTCTGCCAACTTGGCTGCCGTCCTGGTCGATTTAACTGGTATAAATCTTGCACTTTTAGTCAATCGATCCACAATTACCCAAATGCTATCATATCCCGATCTAGTCCTTGGTAGGCCATCGATGAAATCCATTGAGACTTGCTCCCATTTCCATTCGGGAATTTCTAATGGTTGTAACAACCCACTAGGCTTTTTTTGCTCGGCTTTAACTAGCTGGCAATTCATGCATTTGGATATAAATTTCCCAACGTCTCTTTTCATCCCTTCCCAGTAGTAAGTCTGTCTCATGTCTCGATACATCTTATTACCACCGGGATGTATAGTCAGTTTTGAGTGATGACATTCTCTAAGCACTTCATCTCTCAAACCATTCACGTTGGGCACAACTAATCTTCCATTCTTTCGAAGCCATCCATCTCGATCAAGCCCATACACATTCATCTCCTCATCTATACCCATCTCTAACTTGGAGATGATTTCCAATAGATTAGGACCGTCCCTCTGGCTGGAACCGATACGTTCTATCAAAGTGGGTCTGATCGCTAAACTAGCTAGCATAACTAGATCCAATTCGCACTTTGGTCTGAAATCAAACCCCGCGATATACTCCAGTTGCTTCCATTCAAGAAACATTGCCCCTAAACTGGCATGTCTCCTACTCAAGGCATCAGCTACCGCATTACATTTCCCAGGTGTGTATGCGATATCAAAATCATACGAAGCCAAGAACTCTAACCATCTCTGCTGACGGAGATTCAAATCTTTCTGGGAGAAGAGATACTTTAACGATTTATGATCGGTAAACAACTCAAATCTTTCTCCCAAGAGATAGTGTCTCCACATCTTCAGCGCAAACACAATCGCTGCTAATTCCAAATCATGGGTAGGGTACTTCTTCTCATGCGGCTTTAACTGTCGACTAGCATAAGCTACAACCCTACCTCCTTGCATCAATACAGCACCCAGTCCGGTACCACAAGCATCTGTGTATACTGTCATCTCTTCATTCCCTTTAGGAATGACTAACACTGGCGCACGTGTCAACCTCTCTTTTAGACTCTTGAAGGCATCCTCACACACTCCGTCCCAGACGAAGGACTGATTCTTCTTAGTCAACTGAGTCAACGGTGCTGCAATCTTGGAGAAGTCCTGGATAAACTTACGATAATATCCAGCTAATCCCAAGAAATTTCTTACATCTGTTGCATTCTTAGGCGTAGGCCAATCCTGTACCGTAGCCACCTTCGCAGGGTCCACGGCAATACCACTCTCGGAAACAACATGACCCAAGAATCTCACTTCCCTTCTCCAAAAATGACACTTAGAGAATTTCGCTTTCAATTGGTGTTTCCTCAACACCTCCATCACTATCCTCAAGTGTCCCTTGTGTTCCTCCTCTGTCCTTGAGTAAACAAGGATATCATCCATGAACACAAGAACAAACTTATTCAACTGATCTCTGAATACTCGATTCATAAGATCCACAAAATAGGCTGGTGCATTGGTCAACCCAAATGGCATGACCAACCACTCATAAAATCCAGACGGCGTCCTAAATGCCATTTTCGGAACACTCTCATCCGCTACTCGTAGCTGATGAAATCCTATCGCGAGGTCCAACTGGGAGAACACTCTAGCTCCTTCCAGCTGATCAAACAAATCATCTATCCGCGGTAGAGGATACTTATTCTTCCTCGTTACCTTATTCAACTCGCGATAGTCCACACACAAACGAAGGGAACCATCTGCCTTAGTGGCAAACACAACTGGTGCTCCCCACTCGGAGACACTCCTTCTAATAAATCCCTTCTTCAAAAGATTTCTGACTTGCACCCCGAGCTCTCGCTGCTCCCTTGGTGCCATACGACGAAGTGGCATCACTATAGGTCTGGCATCTTTCACTAAATCAATACGGAACTCAATCTCTCGGTGTGGTGGAAGCCCGGTCACCTCCTCGAAGACGTCCGGATACTGGCCAACCACGGGCACATCTAACAACTCATCCTGCGGGATGTCGAGGGAATTTACAAAACTAGCCATAACCCCATCACTAGGTAGGCTACCAAACACTACCCTCCGCCCATCATCCGCCCTCACTGTCACCAAAAAGCCCTCACAGTCTACCACCACCCCGTATCTTTGGAGCCAATCGACTCCCAATATAATGCCATACCCAGTAAAGCCCAAAACAAAGCAATCACATACAAACATACATCCATGACTCGATAAGACCAAATTCCTGCAAATCATACTAAGGCTAGTCGAACCACCAATCGGGTTCGTCACAATCAATGGTCTATCGACTATCTCGGGTTCCAGTCCCAACCTATCTACCAGGTCACTAGATATGAAGGAACGGGAAGCCCCAGTATCAAACAAAACTCGAACTGGTATATCATAAATAGAAAGCATACCTTGAATAACAACATTCTTTCCTTTCTCCGTCGCAGTTGGGGCATTCTACGAAGAAGGAACAGCATCAATAGCATATGCTTTCACAATTTGCTTCTCCTTAAGAGGTTGCGGACACTTATCTTTCTGATGTCCCACTTGACCACAGTTGTAGCACTTCCTTTCCGCTGGCTTGGCCCAACATTCCTTAGCATAATGGCCCTTCTTTCCATAGATGAAGCACTCAACATCCTTCTTGCTCTTTTTCTGGCCACCTTTTGATTGGTCCTGCTTCCTCTTATTCTGAGAGTTATTCTTGCCTCCACCGCCTGCTTGCGGCTTTGGCCCTTCTGCAGATGCAGCCTCAGTCTTTGACTTAGGGTAAAGACTCTCTGATCTCAAAGCTTTCCCCACAATCGATTCAAAAGTCTCATCGATGTGGTTGATAAGCCTTTCCCCCAAGTACCCATCCAAACCAGTAATGAAATTCTCATTCTTCTTCTCAGGAGTTTCGATAAGAGACAGTCCATACTTCGACAAGGTGTCGAACTCAGCAATATAATCAGAAATTGCCCTTCCGTTCTGCTTAAGTTCCAAGAACCTCTTAAACAACACTGACTTCTGGGCAGCGGGAATGAACTTCTCGCTAAAGCGAGCCTTAAACTGATCCCAACTAACCTGGTCTTCTGGAGTAGCTGTTCTAATGGCATTCCACCAATTCATCGCTCGCCCTTGCAGCTGACGAGACGCTAGCCTTCTCTTCATCGCATCCTCAAGACCCAAGTCATCGAAGATACGGTCACAGCTATCCATCCAATCTTGAACATCTGTGGCCGACTCCGTTCCATGGAACGGCTTTCCACCAAGATTAGTGTAGTCCTTGCACAACTTGGCGAAATCGACCCTAGGCGCCTGCACTACTGGGCCAACACCAACTCCGGGATTGGGAACTGCCTCTTGCACTTCTCTAAGCATATCTCTCATGAGGTTAGTAAACATCGCCCTCATGTCAGAGGCATTCCCTTGGTTGGTCCCTCTACCAGCACCCCTCGTGTCTCGGCTCATCGTCAATCTGAAAAAGAGAAACGATTAACGACCCCATAGTGGTGCTAGTGCAGTGCGACTTCATTCTTATACTACTAATAGTATATACATATATAGCTTTTGAAAACCAAAGTAATCACAAATACGCGCTCTCATATACGTACTGTATCTCCCTAGTGTCTTTCCCTAGGTTAACTACGCAACCTAGAGCTCTGATACCAAGTGTGACGGCCCGCCCCGCACCAACCGACATTTACTCCAAAAGTGCGCTGTACACATGTCCAGTTAGCACGGAACGGGTCGCTAGAAGGAAAAAGGAAGAAGGAAATGAACATACAAAGAACCTATAGAATGTCTCACAGCGCATAGAACAAAATATAATAATAACATACTTGACATAAAACAGGTGAGACAGTGCATAAGCTGGAAATCAGAACTAAACATCATAGCAGCGGAAATTCAGAATACAGCTTATTACAACTTTCAAACTGTCTCAAAGCAAAAGTAAGATAAATGAGGTACACTACTAATGCCCAAGTAGCGACCACCAACGACACAGGGAGAATGTGTGTGTATATATATATATCATACGTGGAAGCCTCCTGCCCGCCTCCGAGTCAGCTACTCGCGCATCACCAGCTAACCTGTCTCTAGTCTTCTCGTGTGAGCACCCAGAGTAATAAGAGGAGACATAAAACTCTGGGTCAGACATAAAGCCTGGTATGAGCGATAAGCATCTAAAGTGAACAATAACAGGTAGACTAAAACATACCTGAACCTGGACCTGCAACCAAAGAGTTAGCACTACATACTGTACAACACTCTAAGGTACCATATCAAACAGTGTAAGGATACGGAGGTGGGGGAGGTGTGCATGTCATAATGATGGCAAACAATCAAGCATAGCATCCATCCTCACATCTCTCACTCAGTGCATAAAGTATACGATATTCACCACTTCGATCACCCAACATACCTTGCTACGATCACTTTGCCCCCATGAAGTCATAAATGGCTTCACTGCACTGATAACGTAGCCACAAATCCTTCGCTATGTCCACTTTGCCCCATGGAGTCTCAAGAACCCCACTGCACTGGCTCATAGCCTTACTAATCCTTACTATGTCCACTCTGCCCCATGGAGTCACAAGAACCCCACTGCACTGGCTCATAGTCTTACTACGCATCACCTTGCCTCTCAGGTCATAATGACCCTACTGCACTGATAACGTAGTCTTGCTACCGTCACCTTGCCCCTCAGTTCATAATGACCCTACTGCACTGATAAGTAGCCCATCATCCCTTTTTAGTGGTGAATCGAAGTTATGAACGTCGACAACTCCTTAGCACACGTCCCGCAGCAAAGTCCAACCATGAAGTGAACTCATTGGTTCCCATCTGGATCCTGAGCTCTAACTTCCATTTGGACTACCTTTGCATCTCGGGTTACTGGTCATCATCTTCATCTGGATCGGTCTTCATCATTCGGGTCGTGGTCCTCCAGGTGATCGGGTCGCACTCCCCCATCGTCTCGTGAATCCAGTCTCCATCGAATCGGGTCTCCTCTTATGGTCGGATCATGAACTCCTAGCGGATCATGTTCCAACGGGTCGGATCGTGCTACATGGATCGAGACGTGACTTCCCATCAGTAGGACGAGGTAGATCGCATGGCAACTCCTCATGTCGGATCGTGATCATCTGGTTCGGATCGGGGTGCGAAGCGCGAGTGCGGATCGGATCGGGTAGCAGTTCGCGGTTGGTACTCGTGGGCCTTGCGCAGATGGTTCGGTTCGGAGGAGATGACTCGACTCGTGGTGATGTCCCACGATCCCATAGGGCGATCCGATCGTCCGTCAATCCCCTATCCGATCTGAATCTCTGCACCTTGTCCAGCAAGCTGTTTACGCCCCTCGACGGCGTTTTCGACCATTCCAACTATTCTAGTCAATCACAAAGCATACCATACAGTCATAGCAACATGTACAAGTGAACACAAACACCAAAACAACAATCATAGCATGTAAAATGGATCAAACTTACCCAAAATCCCACATTTCCCCTTAAGCATGTTTAGGTGAAACTAATGATAGGATTAGCAAAACTTAACCAAATTAACCCAAATTCATATTAGAGGTCTATAACATCCTTCCGAATTTTATGAACATTTTTACAGAATTTTATCATGTTTAAATTCGCTAATTAACACTAATCACCCCTAATTAGCCATAATTAGTGCAAAACTATGCAAATCACTCACCTTAGCCACAAAATAAACTATGATCTGAAATAATTCTCTGATTTGATGTGAATCTCTATGCTAAACAGCAGCTCCTATATTGCTTTGGTGAAGATCTTCCTTGATTAGGGGTTGCTAAGCCAAATCCTTAACCAAAAGATGATTTGGAGGTGATTTAGAGGTTGGAGGCCATTTTTAGGGTTCCTTGGTGATAAGTGGAGGCTAGAAAACTGAAATGGAATGATCCTCTATCTCATTTCAGCCTCCACATAACCCTAATCCCTAAATGGGTTATGGGCCTATCCACTAATCACCCGATTTGGCCAGGTTAAGCAGTTTTTCACCCTCCAAACCTTGTTTCAGCCATATCTCCCAAACGGTAAGTCCGTTTGGCTATTATGACCACTCTACGGAAAGGTAAACCATCAAACGAATCTAATGGAAGTGGTTTTAGGTCAAAATTCCTTTCCAATCAAAAGTTATGGCCAAAACAGTACCAACTAGGGGCAAAATGGTCATTTAAAAATCGACAAAAATCATGAACATGGGAAATGACTCTAATAGATGTTTCCCAAAGTTACATGACCATACGACTTCATACGGGAAAGAAATAAATATTCTACGATCCCCCGATACGTAGGATACGGGTCATTACAACAGGAGTTTGTGGTCATCAAAGTTGGTATTAGTGATTAAACTTAGCTCGGAATATAACATATAAATAAACCAGACAGAAGTAGAATCGGCAGTATTCTAAAACGAATAACTCATCATAGAAAGGACTAGTAATGTCCTAGAATGAGTATGGCTGAATATAATACACCCCCATAGATTCATTTACATTTAAATATATGTCTCTATGTTTTAACAATATCTATTTTGTTGGCCTGACTCTTTGTCTGCTATTTGCGGACAAAGTAGAAAATGAGTGGTAGAAACAGAAGAAGTAGTTCTATGGTGCGAAATCTAATGAGGCGATCGTGCTCCTACAACCATAACCAGATTTAGAAGCTCTGGTAATAAAGTACGAAATCTGGGTGGAGTACAATTTTCGGGCAAAGAATCCATGATTGAAACACAGGCGTGGATGCATTCTGCTGAGAGAATTTTTGGAGGCTTAAAGATGAGGGATGATCAGAAAAGATTATTGGCATCTTGGGCACTCAAAGAAGATGCTCTAATCTGGTGGGAAACTGTTACTGAAGAAAATCTTGAAGGTAATATTACCTTGGATAGATTTAAAGAAATTTTCAAAGAAAGATTTATTCCTCCGGAAGCAACAGAGCGAGTATACGATGAGTTTTACAATCTGAAACAAGGAGATATGACCATCCAAAAATATCAGAATAAATTCAACGAACTCTCTGGCTTTGCCCCAGAACTAATTCAGGATCCTGTGAGGAAGAATCTGAGGTTTATCAAAGGACATCAAAAGAAATACGAAGGCGGAGTACTTGCTCATGTGAATCTCCCATTCTCTAAAATGATACAAACGGCTTACCGCTATGAGTATAATGATAAACAACATGGTTGGGAAGATGAAGAGGAAGGCATTTCTAGCAGCAAAAGGAAGTTGGAAACTGATAGCTTAGAGGCAAGCACAAAGCCTGAGGTCAGTAAGAACCCGAAAGTCAATAAGAAAAGGCTAAAGTATAAGAAAGAACCGTTAACGACTGTCACATGCTCTAACTGCAATAAGCAAGGACATTTGGCGATAAATTGCAGATCTCTGAAGAAACAAAAGAATGATGGATCTAAATCCATTAAGAAGCAAAAGAAATCTCATAGTAAAAGGAAGTGCCATAAGTGCCACCAGACAGGTCATGTTGCAAGGGATTGCCTTGTGTTAAAGGAGTCTATAATTGCTCATGTAAATGAAGTAGCAGAAACTCTAGCACCCTCAACTAGTCAGCAAATGCCAGATGTTTTAGAAGGGACTCTTACTGTCAACGATATTCCAGTTAAAGCATTATTCGATACGGGCGCGTCACAAAGCTTTTTCTCAAGCCATACAGTTAAGAAGTTGAAGCTAAAGCTAAGGAACCCTAAGGAATCAGTTAGAGTTCATAACCCGACAGGAGGTTCTCTTATTCTTGGTGTGCATTGTAGAGTGCCTGTTTCCTTTTTTCGTTACTGGTTTCCTTTTGATTTGATTGTCAGGGATTTCCCTGAATTTAACATTATTCTTGGGCTGGACTGGTTAATCAAATATGAAGCGAAGGTTAAATGTGCAGAAAGAATCGTTAAGGCAAAGAACAAGTATAAAATGTTTATAACGATACCATGCATAGGTCCAGATTCAGACAAAAAAGAATTTTAGTCTTCTCTTGATGTTTCTCCTGCTGCTATTGAAGATATTCATGTTGTTAAGAATTATGCGGATGTGTTCGAAGAAGTTGATATCTTAACTCCGCGAAGAGAAGTTGACTTCGGGATTGATCTAGTTCCAAATGCAAGGCCAGTGGTGCATCCTATTCGAAGAATAACATGAAAAGAGGAAGAAGAGTTGGACAATCAAACTAAACAGCTTTTATGGAAAGGTCTGATCAGGCCTAGCTTTTCAAATTAGGGTGCAGCAGTAGTGTTTGTCCCAAAGTCAGACGGTACTCTCAAATTGTGTGTGGATTACCGAGATTTAAATAAGCAGACACTCAAGAATAAATATCCATTGCCCCGCATAGATGATTTTGGATCGTTTGAATGGCGCAAAAGTGTTCTCTAAAATGGACCTATCTATGGGTTTCCATCAACTGCGAATTGCCAAAGAATGTGTTCCTTTGACAACTTTCAGAGGTCCGGACATATTTTATGAATGGTTAGTAATGCCGTTCGGCTTATGCAACGCTCCTACCTATTTTGTCGATTTGATGAATCGAGTATTCCGCGATATCCTAAATAAATTTGTGCTGGTTTTCATTGACGACATTTTAATCTTCTCCAAATCAATTGTCGAGCATGAAAAACATTTGGAACAAGTTTTGGAAATTCTGAGAATGAATGTATTAAAGGCCAAATTTTCTAAATGTGTATTCTGGCAAGAAGAAGTGAAGTTCCTCGGCCATGTAGTATCGAAGGAAGGAATTTCAGTGGATCCCAGTAAAATCACAGCTATTCAAGATTGGAAGCAGCCTAGCACTCCTACTGAAGTCAGAAGTTCCCTAGGATTGGCTGGCTATTACCGAAAATTCATTAAAGATTTTTCGAAGCTATCTTGTCCGCTAACGAAGCTTACAAAGAAGCACATAAAGTTTAATTGGACACCTGAATGTGAGGCAGCTTTCCAAGAGCTAAAATTGAGATTGATTACTGCTCCAGTGTTGACTATTATTGATGGCAATCAAGATTTGAAAGTTTGGATAGATGCTTCTATTGAAGGTATTAGTGCGGTATTAATGCAAAGGGACAAAGTAGTTTCTTATGCTAGCCGTCAATTGAAGCCACATGAGAAAAGATATCCTACTCATGATCTCGAGTTGTTGGCCATCGTGTTTGCTTTAAAGATATGGAGGCACTATCTTTTGTAAGAGAAGTTCGAATTATACATAGATCATAAATCCTTGAAGTATCTATACACCCAAAGGGACTTGAATTTGAGGCAACAACGTTGGTTAGAATTTCTTGCAGCCTATGATCTGGACATCTTGTATACTCCAGGGAAAGCCAATGTTGTAGCCGATGCGCTCAGCCGAGGGAATGCGGTCGTCGCCAATCTTATCATTGCCAACCTTATCATTACACCTTCACTGATTGATAAAATCTATGATCTTCAAAAAGATGATGAATTTATTCAAAGAATTAGTAAAAGAGTTCGGGAAGGCGAACCTCCAGTTTCCAAATTGATAACAAGGGAGTTCTGAGGTTAAATGGCCGAATTTGTGTCCCAAATATTCCTGAGCTCAGAAGACAAGAAATGGATGAATGTCATAAATCCAAGATTTGTATTCATCTAGGGGGGAGTAAGATGTATCATGATCTCAAGCGCACATTCTGGTGGAAATCCATGAAAAGAGACATTTCCATTTATGTCAGCAGTGCTCTACTTTCCAACAAGTCAAGAGTGATCAGCAAAAACCTGCCGGATTGTTACAACCACTAGAAGTTCCAAGTTGGAAGTGGGATCAAATCTCCATGGATTTTATTGATGGCTTACCCCAAACTAGAAAAGGCAATGACAATATTTGGGTGATCGTTGATCGCTTCACGAAGTCTGCTCATTTTATTCCTATCAGATCTACTAGAACAGCTCAAAGTCTGGCGAAAATTTATTTTAAAGAAATTGTCCGACTACATGGAGTTCCCAGTAGCATTGCTAGTGACCGTGATCTGATATTCACTAGTAAATTCTGGGAAGCATTCCATGAAGAGCTAGGGACAACGTTAAATCTGAGCACCGCTTATCATCCTTAAACAGATAGCCAGACTGAGAGGGTGAACCGTATACTGGAAGACTTGTTGCGGGCATGTATTCTTGACTTTGGCGGGTCATGGGAAGATCACTTGCATTTGGTTGAGTTCTCTTATAATAACAGTTGCCAAGCAAGCTTGCAAATGTCTCCATTCAAAGCATTGTATGGCAGGCCCTGTAGATCTCCTGCATGTTGGGTAGAACCGGGCCATAGACTAGTATCGGGTCCTGACATGATTCGAGAAGCTTCTGACAAAGTTGATTTCATTATGAAGCGATTACTAACAGCTCAGAGCCAACGGAAAAGTTATGCGGATATAAGAAGAAGTGATTTAGAATTTGTTGTTGGCAATTATGTGTACCTGAGAGTTTCTCCACTGAGAGGAGTAGTTCGCTTTGGGAAGACCGGGAAGTTGGCTCCTCGATTCATTGGTCCATTCCTTATTCTAGAAAGAATTGGAACTCTCGCTTACAAGGTTCAGTTGCCTGACTGGATGCTAGGGGTACATGGTGTATTCCATGTGTCTCAACTTCGGAAGCATGTACATGATCCAGACTTGATTGTGGAGGAAGCTGCACAACAAGGTTTAGAGATTACCCCAAGCTTAGCAGTAAAAAGGGAGCCGGTAAAGATCATTGGCAAAGAAACCCGAGTCCTGAGGAACAAAAGAATTCATCTAGTCAAAGTGCAGTGGAGCAGAGATCCTAGAGACTATACATAAGAAACCGACGATAGCATCAAACAGGCTTATCCCCAGTGTAGAGTGGATATCTCTGACTAGCTCTAGTGCAAGGTACATTTACAATATTTTGCATTTTCCATTTTGTTTCCTACTTTACTGTTGTTTCCTTTTCGGGAACGAAAAGTTTTTAAGTGGGGGAGATTGTAACAACCCAGAAAATCAGAACCAATTTAAAAAATTTATTTTGGCTATTTTATTGAATTTTGAATAGTTGAAATAATTTATTTTAAATAATAACGATTAAAATTTTATTTAAATCGAAGTTAGAACAAATGTATTTATTTTAATTTTAAAAGGAGTTAGAAATAGTGCAGTAGTTTGAAAATTTGAATTTGAAGTTTGACTAATTGTACATGATGCAAAATAAATCGGATTTTGGTGAAACCAAAAATATTATAATCTGTTTAAAAATATATTTCCAACGAATCTGAAAAATTGAAATTCCATTGTGGGAATCAAAAGTTATGGCCAGTTGAATATTCAGAATAGTCGCTATGAAATTTAATATAATATATAGCCCGCATATATAGCCATTTTGCGAACGACCTCCGTTTTCGATGAAACTACCCTAATTGGATCCGGAATGTCAAATTATTGCAGGATTCCAATTTTCATAATTTTTGGAATTTATATGTGAGCGTGGCGAAAGAAAATGTGTTTTGCCAATTTCAGTCAATTTGGATCGACCAGAAAATGGCCATTTTTCAAGCAGTCTCCAAATTTGATGAAATTCATTTTGTTAGGACTATATCATTAAAAAAAGCTAGATTTATTTTTCGGGAATTTTTGGAGTCAGTATGTGGCCTCGGTAAATTAAAATGTTCGATCAAAATTAAATAATTAAATATATTATTTTTAAATTTAAAAAAAACCTATCAAAACAATTAAATTGGCTTACGGGACATATCTCATTGTGTCCGGAGTGGGTGTATTTAGCTAGGGGCGATAGTCATTGGGTTTCGTTTGGAGTTCGGACCGATATAAAATTACATTGGAATTAAATAAATAAAATAAAATAAAATTAAGGAAGAAGGTATTATTTATTTATTTATTTAATTTAAATATAACTAAATCTTTAAATGATCATATCTTGTTAGTATTTGATCAGAATTCGACAAAACTGAATGTGTTGGAATTACAACGACGATATCTAGATTTCAGAACTGACCGCAGAGTTTTTGGAGCATTCGACAAATTTAGAAGAATTAAAACAGCAATGTGAGATTTCTGAGTCCAAATTAATTAAATAAAATTATATTAGGATGCAGACGGAGTTTAGAAACTCACGACACCCGTCGTCCACAGACCATGGACGACTTGATTGTTTTGTTTTATGTAATTGGCTGATTTTTGGTGTTTGATTGTGGTTGAAACGAAATTGGTTGATATTGTGGTATTAGATCGCCTAGAAAAATATATTAGGAAATTAAACCCCTTGTAAACACCGCGAGGCCCAAGGTAGTGCGAGGAGCCGTACATTGGGACAGTGCCGATTTTAATTACCTTGCCGTTATGCTGCCGAAATTTTCTGAAATATTTTTGTGTTATAAAATATTCATGTTATTATATACTAATTGTCCGAATGATATGAAAAACTAGATTTTTAATATATATATATATATATGAATATGAAAATGATCATTATATGTCAATATAAAATTCATATTTTTGTTGTAATTCAAAAATGGTCATTTGTTAAATAAAAATGTATTGACATTTACATTTACATTTTTAATGTATATACAACATTAAAATAAACCGTTACTATATAAAATGTATTTACATTGGAATTTTGCATTCTAATGTATATGAAAACTTTAAAATAAAACATTTCTTTATAAAAATGTATTTACATTGGAATATTACATTTTAATGTATATTAAAACATTAAAATACCACAATGCTACATAAAATGTATTTACATTAGATTTTACATTTTAAACGTTTTACATTAAAATGGACATTGTTATGATAAAAATGTTTTACATTAAGTTTTACATTCTTCTGTAAATGAACCTTTTGAAAATGGTCATTGCAATAACAAAAAGTGTTTTCTTTGAAATCTACATTTTTAATGTAAACAAAACATTAAAAATGACCATTGTTATATTAAAATGTCTTTACTTTAAAAACAATATTTTTAATGTAACCCAACATTAAAAATAGTCATTTGTTAAATGGAAATGCATTTATATTGAAATGTACATTTTTTATGTAATGCAAGATTAAAAATAGACACTATTAAACAGAAATGTATTTATATTGAAATATACATTTTTAGTGTAATGCAACATTAAATATAGTAATTTGTTAAATAGAAATGCATTTATATTGAAATATACATTTTTAATGTAATGCAAGATTAAAAATAGACACTGTTTAACAGAAATGTATTTATATTGAAATATACATTTTTAGTGTAATGCAATATTAAAAATAGTCATTTGTTATATATAAATGTATTGATATTGAATTATACATTTCTAATGAAAATGCAACATTTAAAAATAAATAGTTTGAGATAAAAATGTATTGATGTTGAAATTTACATTTTTAATGTAAATGAAACATTAAAAATGTCCATTGTTATATAAAATGTCTTTTCTTTGAAAATTTACATTTTATTGCAAATGAAAATATAAAAAATGACCTTTGCTATATAAAACGTGTTCACATAGAAATTTCACATTTTTAATGTAAGAAAAGATTACATAGAAAAATTACATTTTTCAATGTAAATAAAGAATGAGATGAAAAATAACATTTGCAATGTAAATAAAGAATGAAATAGAAATTTACATTTTCCAATGTAAATAAATAATGAAATAGAAATTTACATATTTCAATGTAAATAAAGAATGAAATAAAAGATTACATTTTTCAATGTAATAATATATTAAAATAAAATATTACATTTTTCAATGTAATAATATATTGAAACAAAAGATTACATTTTCCAATGTAATATCAGATTGAAATCAAAGATTACATTTTTCAATGTAATAATATATTGAAATAAAAGATTACATTTTAACGTAATCAAAGGAATGAGTAAAAAGATTACATTTCTAATGTAATAAAGAAATGAATAAAAGATTTCATTTTAATGTAATAGATGAATGATAAAACAAATTACATTTTTATGTAATATACGAATCATATAAAAGATTCAATGTTGGAAGAAATTGTATTAACATTAAAAAATTTATTTTTAATGTAATATATAATTTCATATATAAAAGAAATCAATGTTAAATTGAAAATGGTTTGAAATCATTGAACAGTTTATATTTATATATAAATATAAATTAAAATAAAACAAATCGTGCTACTGTAGTTCGCGTTTTGAAATCGTAACTTCAAATGATTATACTGAAAGATCCGACCGTCAGATTTTCCCAAAACTGAAACCGTTAGGTTCATTTTGGAAAGATATTTCCAAAGATATAAGATTTGCTAAGATCCAACGGTTAGATTTTGAGAAATGCGTAAATCAAACTTCGATGAAAACAGCGCCAGGCCATGTAATGACCTGAAGTGTCGTTTAATTTAAAATCGCTATTTTTAAATAAATAAAAATAGCGATAAATCATTATAAAATATTATAAATGATATGAAATGAAAAGAACTGATGTAAATTATACATTCTAGAATTATTTGAAAAGTCCGAGTTAAATCTCATTTCAAAAAATTATACGACGATTGGAAGTCGAAGATTTGAAGACGATGATTGAAGAACGGCGATCTTTACGTCGAATGGATGACTAATGATGCCTTTGATTGGAGTTGCTACCTTGAAAGAGTTACAGTGGTAGTTGTCTGAACGTACATGTTGATAGTCTGGATATGCGAGAGCCTCTCTTACGTATAGGTCATATGAGACGAGGAATAATGTGTCTCTGGTTTTGTTCAGACCCGGAACGGACTTGTAAATGGATGCATGTCTGACATTGGATTTTATTATGTGCTGATTGATTTCTAGTTAATATATATCTGTTTGGTGGCTGAGAATTTATTCTCTTTCTTAACACCCTTCTCTGAGATGCACAAGTTCAAAGGTTATATATTGATAGTTATCAGTCGCTTGGTGTGAATTGTTAGTGTGGCATGCTAAGATGCGAATGATCAAGGCTTATTGTTGAAAAGCAGAGCCTTGCGGTTGATGATCAAAGCACAGTTTTATTGTAGCATAGCTTTGTGTATAGCATTACTTCATGAGCCTCACACCTCGGTATGAAGCAGGAATGGGAGAAGGACCCCAGGGAGAACATGCGTTTCTTTCTAGCTAGAAGTGGTGCCTGGGTTTTACAAGCCCAGATATTTTTACTTATATGGATGATGGAAAGCGAGGTACCTTGGATTTGAGTACCTAGTGGCTCTATTTTACGCCCCATAGGGCGGGGAAACGTATTGTTCAGGCATAACCAATCTGCTAACATATTTGTGGACCGACCCTGGCGCTCCTAAGGGCTTGACTGAGTACTTGTCCTGAGGCACGGGCTAGAGTGTCTCGAATTCAGTAAGGGCAACCTCTTGCCTTGGTTCATGATGGAAATCCAACTTCCAATACGACCCATACGCTTTTGATTGTAAACCTATATTTGGTGACATATTATATGGTAGCTATGCCGTTTATGATTAATACATTATGATTGAAATGTTTTTGAAACATATATACACTAATAATAATATCAAACCCATTTTTATCGTATCAAGCATTTTTGACCATTATAAGGTAAAAAACTCTATCCTTCGGTTTGCATTGCATTGTGTGATGGGACTTGAGTCTTATAAGGGTTTCATTTTTCTAAAAAGCTTTGCGTTGTTTAATGATTTACTGTATTTATGCACTGGTAATCCAATGGAGTAAACTCGTTCCGCGTTAGCGACGTGGTCTGGTGATTAGCCCTATTATTAAATAGGTTATATAAGATTTCTCATACCAGTCCCATGACTGACTCGTAGTTTGTTTCACTTTGCAAACTCGGGTTCCCTCTTTTCCACACGGGCAGCCTTGTATACAGGTTTTAGCAGATTCATTCTGGATAGCTATGGAACTGAAGATGGATCCTATCACTTCTATTATGCTGTTCAGATTTCGTTTAGTATATTATGTTTGATTCCATTGCAGACATTTTATATTAAGTTAAAAACTGTATTATGTACTAAGTATGATCCGATTATGCTGTGTAACTCTGATGATATATTATTCCCAGTGTAATTTGATGTACATTTTCTGTTGTAATTCTATATTTCTGTTCTGATGTTATTGTTTATGTGTTATATTCCAATGATTATCCTTGCTTTCGTACTATGGGAGTTTGGGGTCATCACATATAAACAGCTTGGAGCAGAGATGAAGATGAACTTCTAAAGAAGTGCATTCAGAAAATATGGTGATGGGAAGCAGAGTTTTGTTCCATCTCGTACTGGTACTTCATATTACTTAATCATTGATTCTTTATAATTACTATGAATATTATTCTTGGTAGAAATTCATGATTTTTAAGCATGCATATTGAACAAATCTAGGACTTAAATGATGCCGAAAAAGCTGCAGACTTCGGTGGTTGAACTGTCTCTCCCAGCAATACACCTTGTAGAGTTCAAAGACTCCTAAAATAACCTTATTTTCAGACTTCACAAGCTCTTTGAGCAGCAGGTACAGTTATTTGGACAACTATAATAGTTATTTGGAAATAATTAAATAAACATGCATTGATTAATTCAGTTTCAAAAGTGGTTGATGATAAGCAAGCACTATAAAGTTTCATTTGGACAATTGTAGATGAATTTTTATTACAGACAAGCAAGCACTATAAAGTTTAACCCTTGTTTCAGGCAATTCTTGCAAATTGCCATATATTCATCTTGTTTTCATGCCATTAGACACAACTTGGTGATTTCTGGTTGCATTTAAATATTGTAAAAGCACTTGAGTGTAGGCATGATGGTTGCAATAGTTACCATATTCTGGTAACGAGGTTACTGGATTGCTTACTAACCATACTTTGGTTGACAAGGATGCTGCTAAATGGACAATCCATTAGCCCCAGCATTGGTGATGTGTACATATCCTTGTAAAATCACTTCTCTGTCTTAGATTTTAGTTGGAATAAAATAATTTTGTTGAATCACAGCAATAAAAGGAAACAACAAATGCTTAACACAGAAAATCCAAGCTTTATGGTAAAGGTTTGAGCATAGACTGTCAGTGTATTTTTGCAATGTTGATGTTAAAGGATATTACACATATTTTCTTCAGCTGCACTTTTGTATTTACACTCTAGCAATTCCTAATATTAAAAATAGGTCGAACTGATGTTGTAAGGGACAATGCAATTGATATATAAAGCAACTAGATAGAGAGGTATGAAATCATACCCACTGTTATTTGTTTTGAAGCAATTTTTTATAGTGACATGGAGTGAATTGCTATTCTCTTTCAAGGGCAAAGAAAATTTTCTATACAACTATAGTAATTTATGTTGCAAATATCTTGGTTAATCTATGAATTTGACGTTGCTATTTGGATGGATTCCACGAATTTCTGTCCTTTTTCTTTTCTTTTGCGAATTCTTTTCCTTTAGTGCATTGTTATGCTATGTTGCCTTTATAGCTTCTTTTTATACGAGTAAATATTAAGTGGGCTGAGAAAAACAGTTTGGCCCAAAACAAGTAATAAAAGAGACAGGGGCAAGTGGCATAACACAGCCACCATTCATTTGTTGTTATGGTTTTTTGAGCTGGAGCAGGTCAGATTTTCGAACAACGTCATTCGGCAATATTAAGGCTGAAGCAGGTCAAATTCAAGTAAAAACACAACACAACATTTGAATTTCAGTTTTTTATATAACATGAGTCAGAAATATAAACATTTTTGTTGGAGCTGGGATTCTATAATATATTTATATGTTAAATTTTCCAACTAAGAAAATGTTTATTTTACTATTAGAGTGATTTAAATAACAACTTGTGTGCATATTAAGGAGTTGTTTTTAAAAGTTTGTGTTGGATAAAAGAACAATGAACCTGCGTTTAAAAACGCATGTGCATATTTGAGCTCATAATTTTAACCATCTCATTTTGGAAATGTGAAAATTTATCCTTGAAGTATTAATGTTCATTTTTTGATATGATGAAATTAAACGATTCATGGTTGCAAGTAATGTTTTTTTCCCATTCTTATTTCAAAACTTTGCCATATACAATATATCATAGCATGATGCACTCAATCACAAATTCACTTTCATCACAGGACTACTCGAATTGGGGGGATGCGGTATAGTCGACGTAAAATACGAACTAGCGCACCTGATCATCCTGAACATCCTAACAACAAACCACTTCCTATTAGCTCGCGAGGCCGGTGATAAGCTCTTTGACGACGTATCGACATGTTCCATAACCTGGACAATACATGCGTCCAATCAGCATCATCTTCGTGTACCTCCCTAGTGCATGATCAGTATTTTACATTATTTCATCCATACCCAATAATATATTAACACGATCCATCTCCAGTGCACATGATTTAAATGATAAACTTTACTCAATTTATAAAATGGAATGTAAAATAACAATTGATAAATGGTAGAAGCGAAATAGGTTAGTACTTATAAGCTGAAATAATCATAATGATTGCATGTGTCTTAAGCTTTTACTATGATATGCTCATCTAAACGTAAAGAAGATAAATAGCCGAACTTTGGACTTCAATAAGGAAACAAGAATCAATGAAAATGATTCAGAAGTGAAGAGATATGGCATGAAGCCAGGTTTGTCCCTTCAGATTTTCATGTTAAGACCAAAGAACATTGTATGAGGAGCAGGTAGGAAGATGGAGGCCCACTGTTATTGTCCTACTTTCAGTCTAAGAAAAACATGATATCTCTAGGCAGAGCAATTCAATCCTGCATGTTTGCACTCGTTGAGGTAAATAATGTTACAGTTAGATGCTTTCTATTTGGTTCCTTTTCCATATTAATTAGCCTACTTTTGTTCCTTGATTGTGTGACTATTATACCAGGTTTACAAAAGTTTAAAATGTATAGGCTTATTGATTCAAAGCAACCAGTTTATGGTCTTGCTTTAGTTATATTTTATGATGGCACTCGTAAGAAATGGCCCCAAAAAAAAGGAAAGAAAAGAAAAAAAATCAAACAAACAAACAAAAAGACAGTAATGTATCTCCACTCTCCGCATGCCTCCTAGCTTAAGGATGGGCTACTTTGTCCTTTATTAAATAAACCATGCAGATTAAGAAGAAGAAAACAGTTATGAAGTCAGAGAAAGTAAAAGCTTCTGCTACAAATAAGTATGGGCTTATAAAGACATGAGTATGATTGGGCATAAAGAGACATGAGTATGTGTGGTACTAAGTAAAATTTCAATTCAAATCAACATGTATGATTGGCATATCCTTCCCGTTTTCATAGTCTCAGAGTGTGGGAAATTTATGTGAATTATTTAAAATATAGAAATAAGTGTATGATGGCTCCTACATGTGAATAGTCCCACATCATGGGATTATAAGAAAGATGCAAGTATTTATACTTGTTTCAAAGAAATCTTGTTGGGGCCTTGGGCTCCCAATGCATGCTTTGTTGTGAGGAGGGAGACCATGCATCATGACTTCCACACACACGCGCGACCGACCGACCGGCTCGGTTCGGTTCGGGATTGGGCCTTGGCTATGTGGTGTAGACACTTATATTTTTGAACCAGAAAAAAAATTGTTTTTTTTTGAACTGAATTTTAAAAGCCGACTTTCCCATGAAGCGGTAAAATGTTGACCCGGTATTTTAGCAGATCCGATTTTCTCCCACTGCACAATTCTTATCTATATATTATCTTCAGCTGTAGACGAAAATTAGACAACAGAAAAAAAAAATCTTACCTCTGCCATTAAAACTTCTTCCAGAAATTTTCGAGCAGTATGTTTTTTTCGAAAGTGCAAATCTGCACTGATTTGTTTGTGCAAAGCAAATCAATTATTATTTTCAGAGGCTGTTTTATCCTAGAGGCGGCGGCGAGAGTACGAACTGGTTTTGCACCACCAACCAGATCACCGAATCGTCTTCAAGAAAGCGACCTGGTCCGTGACTCAGCCATTGTTTCCCAACAATTTGAAGACGATTCGAAGCAATGGCTTATGCAACCCAAGATGAACCGCCCCCTCTTTCACAATCAATTGATTCCAAAGGACAATTCCAAACTTGCCATAAATCGATGGAATAATGGCAGATTAAATCAGATCTTGCGCAGCCTTGATTGCACGCTGGTAGATCCAAAGGCAATGAGTCGGTTGAAAAAATGAGGCAAAGGACGGATCTATAACAAACACGAAGATAAGTATTTTTCTTTTGATTATTGATTCTAATCTCGCAGAAATAGAATATCAATTTTTGTGCATAGAACCTCAAACCTCACAGTAACATGCGTATTTTTTGAATGCTTGCTTATTTCTTCCAAGCCAGATATGCCGAATAGTGGCTATAGTATATATATTGATGAGGTTGAGGTCGCTTTTACTGAATTTGTTAGCAGTAGAATTTTTTGAAATAATCACTGATAGCTTATATGTGTAAAATTTGGAACTTTGAATGACCTGAAAATGTTATACCTCAAAGCCTTGAAGAGCAAGCGATCTAAGCTTAATGTAAGTCAAACTGGTGAATCCAGTTTTATGCGTTTTAAGAACTTAGTAGGTCTATGATGTGTAGGCACAATTCGAATGCAAACTTTTGAAAATGTCTTTATTATAAATTGACAATAATTAAGTGCATACTTATTTGGAAAATGTCATTAAAATTTTGGCATTAGTGAAATGCATATGATTATATGGAAATGTCATTAAAATTGACATTAATAGAACACATATAATATTGGGAAATGTCACTAAAAATTTGACATTAATAGAATGTGTATGTTATTTGATAATGTCATTAAGAATAGACATTAATTGGATGAATAGGTTTTTTGCATCAAATAAATTGACATAGTTTATATGCACACAAGTGAAAAGATAGAATATAAAACATTTTTTGTTGCATACATGTGAATAACCTATGTTAGTCTATGAGATTGGATATATTTTTCTATAAGAAAAATATAATTTTTTCAAACATATTGACATTCAAAATAGTAAGCATCCACAACCGGCCAGTAAATAACAGAATGGAATCCGCAAGGAAACCATAAATGACAGCAACAACTAACTCAAAAGAATGATTCTGGACAGTTGTTTCTATGTTACAACTGTAGAAAACCGGATCATATGACACGAATGTATTTGAACAGGCTAAGCCATGCACCGCAGGCAAACCTGACTGAGGAGCCTCTAATGGTTATAATTACTGAGATTCACCTTGTTGGTGGATCAGAGGGTTGGTGGGTAGACATTGGTGTTTCTCGCTATGTTTGCTATGATCGTGATATATTCACAATATACACTGTTGTTGACGATCAGAAAGTGTGTTGTGAGATTTTCGCACCACTTAAGCTGTAGAGACTGGTAATATGAAAATAAAGCATATGATTGGAAAGACATTGATTCTTAAAGATGTGATGCATTTGATATGTTTGAAACATTAAAAATTGAAATCAAGCAAATAGGAAAATTAAGAGGATTTATAGTGATAGAGAAACAGAATATGAATCCAGTTTATTATGATTTTTTATAAATGACATGATATTGTACATGATAGAACTGCACCTTATACACTTGAAATGAACGGTAAAGTTGAAAGAAAATCAGGATCTTTACCGATTAATAATTGTCATTTTTATTAAATTTTGGTGCAGCAAAACATTAGTGGGGGGATATTTTATAGACTGTATGTTATGTTCTGAATAGAATCCCCAAATCTAAGAATAAAATTTCGTCTTATGAAATTTTAGAGAAATATAAATCCAATATGTCATACTTTAGAACTTGGTATTGCTTAGCATATGTTCGCATTCCAGACCCTAAGAGAATAAAGTTGGCAAGTAAATCATACGAATGTGTATTTATAAGCTATGCTGTTAATAGCAAAGGATACGGAATTTATGACCTAAATACACATATTATAATTTGAATCAAATGATGCCAATTTTTATGAAACGGTTTTTTTTTTTTAATTAAGGAATAGTGGGGGCACATCAAGTACGCCTATTAGAACAGAACTTAATAAAAGTTCTGAAGTTGAACCTAGAAGAAGTAAAAGTTTTTGGTTCATATTTTTGTGCTTTTACTATAGAGGAGGATCTCTTAAACCTCTAAGAGGCCTTATCTTCTATAGATGCCGATTTTTGGCGAGAGGCTATACATAATGAGATGGATTCTTTGAAATCCAATAAGACTTGGCATTTGACATATTTACCCTCTGGTTGTAAATCTATAGGCTGTAAATGAGTACTTAAAAAGAAAGCTAAAACCTGATGGTACTATTGATAAATACAAAGCACGACTAGTAGCTAAAGGTTTTAGAGAAAAAGAAAATATAGATTTCTTCGACACTTTTTCACCTATAACTAGAATAACATCCATCCGGGTATTAATCTCACTTGCTTTCATTCACAATTTATTAATACACCAAATGGATATTAAAACCGCATTTTTGAACGGTGAATTAGAAGAAGAAATTCATATGGATCAGCCTAAAGGATTCGCAGTACATAGTCAAGAACATAAAGTATGCAAATTAGATAAACCATTATATGGTTTAAAACAAGCACATAACAATGACATAAAAAAATTGATAACTTTAATCATTTCACATGGTTTTAAAGTTAATGAAAGTGACAAATGCATTTATTACAAATCTGAGAATGACATTTGCACTATTATATGCCTTTATGTAGATGACCTACTCATCTTTGGGTCAAACATTCATGTCATAAACTCAGTCAAATCCTTATTAAATGCCAATTTTTGATATGAAAGATCTAGGTGAGGTGAGTGTAATCCTTGGTATTAAGATTATTGGGTAAAAAGGGGATTTTCTTTGGATCAATCTCATTAAAATGAGAATACTCTAAAGAAATACAATTATTTTGACTGTAAACCTACATATACACCATATGGTCTCAGTGTAAAGTTATTTAAGAACACTGATGAAGGTGTAAGATAGTCTGATTTTGCGAGCATCATTGGCAGCCTTCGGTATGCCACTGAATGTACTAGACCCGACATTGACTATGTCGTGGGATTATTATGCAGATCTACCAGTAGACCCAGTATAGAGCACTGACATGCTATTGAAAGGGTCATGAGATACCTTAAACGAACCATGAACCTTGGATTACATTATGAAAAAAATCAAGCTGTACTTGAAGGATATTCCGATGCTGACTGGAATATTTTATCTGATGATTCTATTGCGACCAGTGGCTATATATTTAGCATTGCTGGAAGAACCGTTTCTTGGAAATCTAAGAAACAGAATATCTTGACTCGGTATACTATAGTGACTGAGATAAGAGCACTAGCCACAGCTAGTGAAGAAGCAGAGAACTAAAGAAATCTGCTAGTTGAGATCCCTATACGGGAAAGATAGACACCAGTGGTGTAATCGATTGTGATAGTTCCGCGGCTATTACAAAAAAGTATAGAACCGTTATAACAACGGTAGAAAATGACGTCGTAAGCACAATACTGTAAAAGAACATCACATATATAGTGATGAAAGATTTGACGACTATTGAAAGAAAAACAGAACCGATAATACAACGGTAAGAAATGACAGTCGTATGCACAGTATTGTTAGAGGACATCACATATGAAATGATGATAATTTGGCATATCCTTTGACGAAAGGACTAACCAGAAAGAAAGTCCTTAATAATTCTAAAAGAATGAGACTATTGCCCTGAGATTGTGGAATCACGCACAATGGTAACCCGACCTAAATGACTGGAGATCCCAAGAAATAGGTTCAATGGGTAAAAACAAGTTGTGTAGTGATAGAAGTAGAACATGCTATTTAATAAACTTAGAAGCATGTATTCCTGAAGTGATTAGAGGATGAGTTAATAGAAACTCTTAATGAGATCTATACTCTATTTGGAGTGGAGTACCTACCTTCAGGAGTACTCTTGATAGACTCACCTGTGTGAATGTGGAAATGTGGTCGTTTCCTATGGAGTTTTGGGCAGAACTTCTAGAGCGTTCACTAAACTGGGATAGACGTGCATGGCCATAAACGCACGGGCTTATTTGATTGCACTATAGAAAAGGTTGTGTGTGGTTTGATGTCAGGAATAGAGTTCAAGACTACGTGTCACTCTAGTAAAAACTGAATCCTACTCACTATGCAAAGGTTCAAGTCGGATGACACCTTTGTGTATGCACAGTCTTATATTTTTTAGAAACTGCTCGATAATATTTTAAAAAATTCAAGTGGGGGATTGTGGGAAATTTATGTGAATTATTTAAAATATAGAAATAAGTGTATGATGGCTCCTACATGTGAATAGTCCCACATCATGGGATTATAAGAAAGATGCAAGTATTTATACTTGTTTCTAAGAAATCTTGTTGGGGCCTTGGGCTCCCAATGCATGCTTTGTTGTGAGGAGGGAGACCATGCATCATGACCACCGGAGACGCGCGCGCGATCGACCGACCGACCGACCCGACCCGACCCAGTTCGGGATTGGGCTTGGGCCTTGGGCCTTGGCTATGTGGTGTAGACACTTATATTTTTGTACCAGAAAAAAAATTGTTTTTTTTTTCGAACTGAATTTTAAAACGGGATATTTTTTCTGAGCCGACTTTCTCATGAAGCGGTAAACTGTTGACGCGCTATTTTAGCAGATCCGATTTTCTCCCACTGCACAATTTTTTTCTATATATTATCTTTAGCTGTAGACGAAAATTAGACAACAGAAAAAAAATATCTTTTTTCTTACCTCTGCCATTAAAACTTCTTCCAGAAATTTTCGAGCAGTATGTTGTTTTCGAAAGTGCAAATCTGCACTGATTTGTTTATGCAAAGCAAATCAGTTATTATTTTCAGAGGCTGTTTTATCCTAGAGGCGGCGGCGAGAGTATGAACTGGTTTTGCACCACCGACCAGATCGCCGAATCGTCTTCAAGAAAGCGACCTGGTCCGCGACTCAGCCATTGTTTCTCAACACAGAGATATGCTAGTTAATGTTTTACTCAGCAAATTTCATCCACATTTTACAGATTGCTAAATGAAAGAAGCAACAACTCTAGGCAAATGGGTCAGTGTGTGAAGGTGAATGCTTTGATAACAACTGCGTTTTGGGCTTATATTTGTGCCACAGGCATCAGCATTAGTTCTCTAAACATAACACGCATTTCCCAAGGAATGAATATATAAGCATTTGCATTCTTATCTCCTTGGGTAATAGTAGTCAATCTTCCTCATGTTCTCTTATTCATCTTCCTTTTGTTATCTGCATGTAGCGAGTTTTGGTAAAAATTAGAATGGATGGAGAATGGTGGGTTGTGCATACACTGATATCTCAAAGTAACAAGTATGTTGCTATTATGTTAACCCATATTATTCCATGGCATCATCTACCATTTTCCTTGTAACAACTAATGAGATTTGTCTCTCAGTATCAAAGAGCAATAGTAGTAAAAGCATATAGGGTGGTCGATATATGATGATGTCACCATCAATATATGATCATGTCACCATCAATGATAAGAGTCATACATATTGCTATTTTCAGGTAGAATTATAAGTACTGCATATTTTGATTTTGATTTTGTTTTGTTTTGGGATCTTTTCATGCAGGTGCTGATGCTGGTGTTCTTTTCAGAAACTCTGATACTGAGTTGTCGATACGGTGGTGCCAATCAGGTGCTTATTATCCTGACTTTGGAGGTTATTCCCATCATGATACAAAGAGACGAGAACCATGGTTGTTTGGGTAAATTTTTTCCTGTTCATATTGTCTTTTGAAGTTCTAAGTTATATTTGGATTCATAAGTGATAGCATATTGCAACATTTTAGTACTGCATATAATTGGCTTTCTGCTCATTTTTTAGTTCTACTACGCCTATATTTTGCTTCTTGGTTTCAATGCGGCTCATTTTTAAATGAATTCGAATCCAAAAATCTAACTTCCTTAATTTGTGGCATTATAACCTCCCAGCTCTCGCATATCTCTGTCCCTACATACGTAAGTATAGCTACGCTGCATATACATTATAACTAGACATAGTTTCAGGCGTAGATGGGCATGTGTCTAGTATTCTCCCAATGGTTAATCTTCTACCACCTTTTCCTAAATATTCAAATTTCATGCACAGTCGATGGAATCCATGCAGGTTTATAAAATTTGCAGAATGAGTGAAGTTTGTTTATTGCTTCTGACGATACGAGATCACCTGCCGAACTAAACGTTGTTTTTAAGAAAATCAAAGGTAAAAATGCTGTTTACTTTGTGTTTTTAAGTATTATTTAGTCATATTGGTAATTTATATCTTGCAAGTGCTCTAAAGAGGGAAGAGGACCAGCTATTCTGCGTTTAAAAGATGAGGTAAATGAATCATTCTGGTGGTTTCATGTAAAAGCTTACTGTATGAATTTTATTCAACTTTGTAACTTAGGTTTCAGGACGAAAGCTACAAGTTTGAGTTCAATAACTTTGCTAATCATGATGTTTTCCCGTGTTTGGTTGGTGAGTACTCACGCTATGTGTTTACATTGTTTTGACACAATGATTATGTAGGAAAATATTTGAGAACTATTTTTTATTATACTCAAATGATTTATCATTCCTTAGCCATGATACATTTGTTTGCTGTATAGGTTGATGGAGTTTTACATGTTACATCATTTCAAACTTAATATATTAATGATAAAATTATAGATTGGATTAGTACATAATACATTGTGTAAACTTATTTCTGGTATTGCATGATCAAGAAAAGTTTTAGAGAAGTTCCAACTAAAAAAAAAATCATCTTGACAACCGTGGACATAATAATGTTCCATGACAATAAATGTATGTAATATAACAGTAAGATAATGTGCATCAGTAGGTTCTAGTTACAAAATCAACAGTAGTCAAACCCATAAATATAGATCCTAGCTATTATTGATATGATGCTAAGTCCACCTTAATGTCACCCTTATTTTTGGTGAGTGCAAAACTTGTTCCTTTTTTTTTAAAAAAAAAGAGAAACTTAGATCCTCGAGAAAGAAAACACACACACACACAAATTCACATAGCAGTTTAATAAAAGCGCATGCGTGTGTCATTTTTCTAGATTGTGCATAACATTTAAAACTTCACTAATCAATTCCTTCTGCAACAAACTCTTTTGTAATTAAGGTAGGTGTTTAAAGATACAAGTCAAAATAAAATCATTAATATTATATTGTTAAAAGCTTTCGTGGATCTTATGAATGAATTTGAATTAGTGAAATAAATAAAGTTGATGTTATATTCTAACAGTGCATCATTTTTTCTTCCATTTTGCAGATATTGATTTCAAGAAAAGAATATGATGAATCATGGTGTGTAAAAAGGGATTACGGGCAAGTTTGGTTATCTTTTTATCTATTATTTTATCATGTTGTCAACTTTATACTTGTGTAACTGGGATTTACTGCGTTATATTTGTATTTTTTTGCTTTTTTGAAGATATAGTTCATCTTTGTTCTATAATAATTTGTTTTTGGTAAATTTGCTTAAGGAATTTTTTCTTCTTTATATTATTCTACTTTTAATCTGAAGAATGATTGAATTTATGTGTCACTGAAGGAATCAATTGCATATTTTAAAATAATTTCCATATCATGATTCCTCAATACACTAGTGTTGCGATAAATTATCAGTTTAAAATATATAGTATTTCTGATACTCAATTTGAAATGCCTTGTAAGTGTTGCCATTGTCATTTTGAAACACCCAGTGAGTGTTGCGGGTTATCATCTTGAATTTTTTTTTTAAGTGTTGCTAGTTAACATCTTGAAACACTTATTAAGTGTTGTAGATTATCAATTTGAAACACTTTTTAAGTGTTGTTGATTATGAATCTGAAATACTCGTTAAGTGTTGTTGTTTATCAATTTGAAACACTCGTCAAGTGTTTCTATTCGTTAATCTGAAACACTTAATAAGTGTTTTAGTTTGTCAATCTAAAACACTTGCTAAGTGTTTAAATTTGTCAATCTGAAACATAATATAAGTGTTTCAAAAAACTGCAACATACTAATCTGCAACACTTAAAAAGCGTTTCTAAGAATTTTAGCAACATTTTACTACCATTTCAAATTGGTTATTTTGGTGTTGTGGTTGGGTTCGTATCGAAAAGAGCTTTCCATTGAATATATGAGATTTAAATTTGAACGGTTGGATTTCAAATTATGTCCAAATCAATTTTGGAAAAGGTCGCCATAGATGCAGTTCGGTGGCCGTTATTGAAAACCGACTGTAAGGGCCTTAATAAAATTATTAAAAATATGGAAAAATTATGTAAAATCATAATAAATGATTTGGAAAGAATTTGGATGAAAATTTCCAGTTTTAAAAAGATAAAAATAGATTTTTATCTAAATGAAATAGTTATTAACTAGAGGAATAATCCAATGATTTTAAATAAATAATTTGGATTTGTAAATGGGTTTTAAAAATAACCAATTTTCTAATATTAAATTGGAAATGATTGGAATGGAAATAATCTTCGTAATATTTCAATATTGGATTCCATGATTATACGGATATTGTTGACGAATTTGGAAGATATAGATATCGTTATTCCCAATACGATATTTGTTGGTTGCAGAATTTGATATTGAATATAAGCCGATATTATTTTCTATTCAGGGCCTTGTATTTAATATCAAATTGGATTTTGGGTTTATTGTGAATGGTGTCTTTATTAACACTGTTCTTAAACCCAGTTGAGAAAAGAATAAATCTTTTAATTAAGATTTAGAGAAGTTTACTAATAATTAATATTTAATTGGAATTGAATTGAAATTGGATTTCTGGGTTTATCGTGGACGGTGTTTTAAATAACATTTGTTCTTTAACCCAATTAACAGTGAAGTTATGATTTGAAATTTATAAAACTTTTTATTAAGAATTAATGGAAATTTTCCAAAGTAAAGTTTTCCAATTAAATAGATTAAACTGGAAATGAATGGATTTCGATTTAGTAATAATCGAGATGAGCTTCTGTGAATGAAAACCGTTACTATATATGGAATTTAAAAGGCTTTGCCGCTATTCCATTTATTTTGGGTTTATCGAAAACGATGTTTTAGAGGACATCCGTTCTTCAACCCAGTTAAAGACGGAATTTATTTCCTAAATTTGAATAATCATTATATAATGATTTTTGGAGATTAAAACTAAGCGGAGTTTTAATGAATCTTTAATTAGATTGAAAAGTTTGTGGTAATTAAATTTACCAAATTTGAGAATCAATCGAGAATGGAGTACCGCCAGTTTTACTCCATGCGATAGTTAAATCTTTAATTAGATTTGAACGGGAAATGGTAATTAATTTTACCAATAACACAGTGGGTTGGAAGGTGCCTTCGGTTTCGTTCAGACCCAGAACGGACTTGTAAATGGATGTGTGTCTGACATTGTATTTCATTATGTGTTGATTGATTTCTATTAAATATATATCTGTTTGGTGGCGGAGAATTTATTCTCTTGCTTAACACCCTTTTTTGAGATGTACGAGCTTAGATGTTATATATTGATAGACATCAGTTGCATGGCGTGAATTGTCAATGTGGCATGCTGATATGAAAATGATTAAGGCTTTTGTTGAAAGCAAGGTCTTGTGGTTGATGATCAAAGCACGGCTTTAAATAGCATAGCTTTGTGTATAGCGTTAATTCGCAAGCTTCGCACCCGGTATGAGTCAAAAACGGGTTGAGGGACCGTTGGGAGTGCACGACGTTTCTTTCTAGCTAGGAGTGGTGTCATGGTATGGTGCCCAGAAATTTTTACTTATATGGATGATGGATTGCGAGGCGCCTAAAATATTGGTCGCTACTTGCCAGGTGATAGGTCTGATAGGACCGGGAAACGTGTGTTCAGGAATAACCAATCCACTAAAGTAAGTGTGGACCGGCCCTTCCGTTCCCAGGGTTCACTGCGGGGGATCCTGAGGCATGTGTTAGACTGTCTCGAATCGGAGAGGAGCCATCCCTGGCCTCGACTCATGGATGGAATCCAATTTCCAGTATGTGACTTTTCGATTTTAGTTGTAAACCTATATGGCAACATAGTGGGATGGGATGCTCATGCCGTCTATGATTGATACATTTATGTTTGATGATGTTTTGACACTATACACTTACAGTGATATCAAAATGATTTGTTTTAAACGTACCAAGCATGTTTGGCTATTATAAGGGAGAACTCTATCCTCCATCTTGCTTTGCATTGTGTGATGGGACTTGAGTCTTATAATAGCTTTATTTTTCCAAATAGCATTGCGGTGTTTTTTTTTTAAACTGAGATTCAAGTGGAGTAAACTAGTGTTGTGTTATATGGTGTGGTCCCATGACTTCCCAACTTTTAAAGTAATGATTTAATAACTGTTTTAGTTCCCACACCAGTCTCATGACTGACTCAGAGTTTAATGTTTCTACCTAAACTCTGGGTTCCCATATTTTCCACACGGGCAGCTAGTAGTTTTGGTTTTGCAGATTTCTATTTAATAGGATCCTAGATTACAGATGGAGCTATATTCGAAATGCTTTGTATCCGTGTATTTCTTCAGTTGTGCTAGTTGATGTATTTTCCGCTACGCATTGTATTTATACATTTTAATTCCACTGTTATGTATTTTAAATCTCTGATATTTTTCATTTGTATATTATTTGAACTCTGATATATTCTTGTACTCTGATGTAAATTGTTGTAATAGCAATGAAATGTTTTGTTGTTTGTGTTCTGATGCGTCGTGTTCTCAACTCAATTTGGGCTTTCCTGATGTGGGGATTTTGGGTCGTTTCGGTGTTGTATCAGAGCTTTGGTTTACAAAGCTAGAGAACATGGCACATCAGAACCAAACGAAAGCATTCATCAGAGATAGGATTAGTAATGTCCTATAAGAGTAACTCGTTAGAGATAGGATCAGTAGTATCCTAGAATGAGTTAGAAGAATCTCGTTTATTAATAAAATAAAATAAAAACAAAATTAATTTTGAAAATTATATCTTATTATACATATTTGAGAATATTTTTTTATTTTGAATATGGACTATCGGGTATATGAAGATTTTGCATATATGCCTAGCTAGCGTATATACGAAGCCTCAAATATACTAGGTAGATATAGGATCGCACTCTAGTCGCCCGGAGATGATTCTAATGATGATAATGACATCATCAGTGTTTGTGTTCGAGTTTCGAAAGTGGGATATCTATACATTTCCAATTGACTAGTGTGAGAACCAAAACCTTAGTTAGAATTTATTGTTTGTGGATTGGCACCAAAAATATGATTTTGAGTATATATAATAAGTTATATATTTGACAAGTTAATCGACTAATTGATTGCTAGTTGTGTTGTTTGATTTTTAGTTCAACTAATAAAAATATTGGAATAATTTAACCAACATGAGAATGAATGATAAATAAACCCAAATCAGGTATAATATAGAACTGAACTGGAAATTGATTGGAATTGCATATATGTACATGTATATATATTAAACAGGTCACAGCATGGAAGCTAAGAAGAGGAATAAAATTGTATGCCCGACAAATAGGTACATAATTACTGTATTTATTGGGTTTTGATGATTTTATGAGCTGCTTGGCTTTTTCTTTTTCCTTTTAGATGATGAGGGCCATGTGAGGCAAGTTGTGGTTTTACCGATCAGCCCGTATAAAGGAGGTTATGGCGAAATTTTTCAAAAAATTAGGGTGGTAGCCAAATTTTTGAAAAATTAGAAAGTTCTTAAAAACTGAAAAGTTGAAGAATGAAAGGTAGAACTAAAGTTGAGTTGGTTAGTTAAACAACTTTCAGCTCCGTTCCTTTTCGAGGACGAAAAGATTTTAAGGGGGGAGATTGTAAGAACCTGGATGTTCTGAACCAATTTAAAATTTTTATTTTAGCTATTTTAATGGATTTAGAATATTTAAATTGATTTATTTTAAATAATAACGGCAAAAAATTTATTTAAATTGAAGTTAGAACGTATAAATTTATTTTAATTATAAAACAAACTCGAAATGGTGTAGTAGTTTGAAAATTCGATTTTAAATTTCAATTGAATGTATATAATTCAAAATAAATAGGATTTCAGTAAAACAAGAAATATTTGAATCTGTTTAATTATATCTTTCTAACGAACGTGAAAAATTTAGATTTCATAATATAAATTGAAAGTTATGGCTAGTTTAAAATTTAGAAAAGTCGCTATGGAATTTATATATATTTTAATATAATATACAACCCTTAAAAATAGCCATTTTGCAAACGATCTCCGTTTTCGATGAAACCACTTTTGTTGGATTCGAAATTTCAAATTATTGTTAGGTTTCAAATTTCATAATTTTTGGAGTTAATATGTGAGCGCAGTGAATTTAAACGCGTTTGGTAATTTCAGTTTAAATAGTTTTGTTAGGACCGTATCGTCAAAACATAGCTAGATTTATTTTTGGAGTCAGTATGTGGCCCCGGTAAATTAAAATGTACGTTTAAATTCAATATATATTGATTTATATTTTAATTTTGATGAAAACTGAACGAAACAGTCAGATTGGCTTATGAAACATATTCCATTATGTCCGGAATGGGGGTATTTAAGTAGGAACGACAGCCGTTGGGTTTGATTTGGAGTTGGGATCGATAAACTGTTATTTTTGAATTATATAATAATAATAAATATATAAATTGGAGAAAAAAACACCATTCTCTCTCACTTTATAGAGCCGTCGGCCCTAAGGAATTAAAGGCCAAATTTATCTTAAATTTAAACCCAACGTTTTCGCAATTGACTCAATGATTCTCCAAACCCCCAAAGGCAAAATCGAAAATCTCTCTAAGATCTACAAATTGAACGGTAGTGATCGTTTGTAAAGTCATGAGGCGCTCGAAATTCTCACTCAAAAGCAGCGAATTCGGTCGAGATTTGGGGCGCCAGGATGGGCTCAAGTTGGGCGAGCTCCCTGGTGGTGATAGGCGATGTCGGCGGCTCCGATATGGCGTAGGAGGATGGTGGTCCGGCGGCATATGGTTGGTGTGGCGGTGAACTAGGGTTAGGCGCAAATGGGTTTTGATCGGATGTATTGAAACGATGAAGAAGATAACGTATTAGAGGTTAATTTTATTAATTAATTATTTAATTAATTTAAGGTTAGTTAATTAATGTAATTAATGATTAATATAACATAACTTTTGCATATGGTCACAGAATTAGACGATTTCAAGTGCGTTAGAATCGTGAGGAAAAATACTTTGCAATGGAACTGACTGGGACGAGAATGGAGCAAGTTAGAAATTCAGGCAAATTCAAATATGAATAGTACTGAAATCATCCATTAAAGAATTGCGAAGTGGAGCCCAATGTGAGAACTCCTTTTGACTCAAAATTATTTTTTTCATGTTATTGTATTCGTGTATAAAAATATATAGAATTGCCAGTATAGATTTTTATCAGTTTTAATCATTATAAATTGTATACGGTGCCTTTTAGCTCACCTCTCTCGTCCACAAACCATGGACAATTTAATTGTAAGAACCCGTAACTTCCCCGTGAAGGAAAGCACGAATACTTTGAGAACAACACACAAAAGGACGCAGACGGAAGAACATTTCATTGTTATTACAACAATTCCATCAGATACAAGAATATACAGAGTATAAATGAATAAATTACATTCAACAAATATCAGAGATTACAATAAATTACATAGCAGCGGAAAAATATACAAAACACAACTGAAAGTAATACACGGATACAGAGCTTTCCGAGCATCGTTCCAGCTGTAAATCAGGATCCTGTGAATATAAATCTGCAAAACCAAAACTACTAGCTGCCCACGTGGAAAATAGGGGCACCCAGAGTTTAGGTTAAAACAATAAACTCCAGGTCAGTCATGTGACTGGTGTGAGAACTAAAACAGTTATTACTCTTTATTTTTAAAGTTAGGTAAATCAAGGGACCACGCCGTATGACACGGAACGGGTTTCCTCCCAAGAATACCAGTGCATAAAACAAACAGCGCAATGCTAAATAAAGAAAAATGAAGCTGTTATAAGACCCAGGTCCCATCACACAATGCAACGCAAGACGGAGGATAGGGTTTTCCCTTATAATAGCCAAACATGCTTGGTACGTTTCAAACACATTATTTGATACTATTATAAGTATATAGTGTCAAAACAATTTCAATCATAAATATCAATCATAGGCGGCATAGCTACCATCTACTATGTCGCCATACTAGTTCTACAATTTAAACCGCAATACACGTATTGGAAATTGGATTCCGTCATGAGCTGAGGCAAGGGGCAAGCTCCTCTCCGCGTTCGAGACACTCTAGCAATGCCTCAGGACCCCACTCTGATCCTTTGGAACCTCCAAGGCCGGTCCTCTCTTACTTTTGAGGATTAGTTATTCCTGAACACACGTTTCCCGGTCCTTACAGACCTATATCCGAGGCGCCTCGTATCCAACAACCACACAGGTGAAAAGTATATAAATGTCAGGGCTGGTAGGTCACTGACACCACCATAGCTAGAAAGAAACGTCGTGCACTCCTTGGGTCCGTATCCCGTTTTTGACTCATACCGAGGTGTGAGGCTCGCGAATTCACGTTATACACAAAGCTATGCCACACAGGCCGTGCTTTGATCATCAACCACAAGACTTTGCTTTTCAACAGAAGCCCTGATCAATTGCCACTTACGCGTGCCACACTGGCAATTCACTCCATGCGACTGATGTCCATCGATATACAACCTCTGAGCTCGTACGTCTCAGAGAAGGGCGTTAAGCAAGAGAATAAATTCTCCGCCGCCAAACAGATGTATATTTAATAGAGATCAATCAACATAGAATAAAATCCAATGTCAGACACACAATCCATTTACAAGTTCGTTCTGGGTCTGAACGAAACCGGAGGCACTTTCCTCGCATATCCATCCATCTCCAAGTACGTCTGGACAATCACCAACTATTTCCCTCATCTTGGGTGTACAGCCCAATCAAGATCATCAGTAATCACCCAAACGATGTGAAGACTTCCGGTCTTCGACCACCGTCTTCATCTTCGACATCTCGTCGAATCGGTTATTCAGAATGGGTATGAACCCGGCCTTTCTGGATAACCCACGTATATAATAAACGAATGTTACACAAACACAACAAACGCCTCATTCCAATTCAGAATATTCTTTTATTCACAAAATCACATTCTTAGGGAAATGTTCCCATTAATTTTATCCAAAATAAATTCTTCTAAATTTATTCTTTAATCCTCCTATGGATATCATTTCAAACTAGTCGGGATTAACGAACCACACCGAAGTAATTATTTATTTTATTTCCCAATCCCAACCTATATATCCCATGGAGCAAAACTGGTGATACTCCATTCCTAACACCACGGTGTTATCGGTAAAATTAATTACCATTTCACGTTCAAATCTAATTAAAGATTTAACTATCGCTTTGGAGCAAAACTGGTGATACTCCACTCTCGATCACTTTTCAGATTTGATAATTTAAATTATCAATTCACATTTTAATCTAATTAAAGATTCATTAAAACTACACTTAGTCTTAATTCTTTCAAAAATCAACATCTTGCCTTTAACTGGGTTAAAGAACCAATGTCATCTAAAACACGATTCACGATAAACCCAAATCACATTCGATATTAAATACAAGGCTCTGAATAGAAAATATACCGGCTTATATTCAATATCAAATTCTGAAACCAACAAATATCGTATTGGAAATAACGATATAAAATATATCTTTCAAATTCCCATAACCATATCTGCATAGTCACGAAATCCAACATCGAAATACTCCGAAGATAATTTCGATTCAACTCCAGCCCAATTCACGTATTGGGAATATTGATTATTTTTTAAAATCACTTTCAAATTCAATTTATTTATTTCAAAAATAAATCGATTTTAATTCTAGTTCAAAACTAGTTCATTTCGATAAAAATCTATTTTTATCCTTTCAAATGTGGAATTCTTCAGCCCAATTTTTCCCAAATCATTTCTTATGATTTTACACAAATTATAGAAATTTTTAATAATTTTATCAAGGCCCGTACAGTCGATTTCCATCAACGGCTATTGAACTGCATTACAACGACCTTTTCTAAATTTGATTTGGACATAATTCCAAATCCAACCGTTAGATTTCAAATTTCTAATATTCATTGGAAAGCTCTTTTCGATACGAACCCAACGGTTCTGGTTTTAGGAAAATCCGACGGTCGGATCTCCCACAACGTCAATTCGAAGTCAATGGTCGAAATTCACGAACTGCCGCGGCGCGGCGCGTTCTATTCAGGCCATTATATATATAATATATATATATTATATATTTCGTCAATTTCCTTTTTAAAACGTATTTTATAGAACGTTTTAAATTCGTTTTCAAAACCATTTCAACTCTATATTCCATTTCAAATCAAAATTGAATATTTCATATCATTACTATATAAATGATAATATTTTCAAAACGTTATGTTTTGAATTCACTACATTTTCTATATTCATTATAAAAACGAATATAATCGATATAAATATCGTTCATATCAAAATGGCGCAACTCTAATCAACACGGCTTTATATTTTTCAAAAACTTCTTTATTCTATTCAACAAATGAATATTTATCCCATTCAACACATGAATCTATATTTCTTTCAACACACGACTAATCTCAACACATGAGTAATGTCAACACATCACTATTTTTGTTATGTAAAACATTTTATAAAACTATGGTATCTATCGTTTTGATTTTAATTAGACTCCACCGTGAAGTAGATTCTAATTGTAAATATGATAAAGATGTAATTTTTATTATTTAAAATATTCTACTCAACACATGAATAGTTTCAACACATGATCATCGTCAACACATGACTATTTTTATATTCAACACATGAATTTTCTTTTATAATATTCATTATTTTCCCGATTGGAATGAGGCCCAATCAATCACCATATAATGTTAATTATATGGATTTTCATACATCACACGTATATAATAGCATTGAAAAATAATCAACCATCAACCAAAGTGCACTACACTGTATAAGCATCAAATATAGATATCTGACACTTATAACAGCCTGTCAATCGATCGATCGACATATTTAATCAATCAGGATGAGTGAACTTCAAATTTCATCCCAACACCCGTGTGGGGTTTCAAACAATCAAACACAGATTTTAGTTGTGCAGTTGGGCGACGTGTAAAATTTATCGACCCAATCGATATCAGTCAAATCAGTGTATATAAACAAATCGGCCGATTTGTTTATAAATATTCATTTATTCACTTTCACGTTAAAAATTATATTTTTAACGATAAAACATTTTATTTTAACCCATGAATTTCTATTCAGTTCATTTATTCAATAAATTGATATTTTTATTTTTCTAACATATTTTAGAAAATTTCGGCGGCATAACGGCACGATACTAGAAACGGGACAAGGCCTAGCCTTATCCCCGGTCTAGTGAAGGCCCACGTCATTCACGCATCAATCAATCCATTCCATTTCACCAAACAATTCAATTCAAACCAAACAAACTAACCAACTACTTAACCAAACAATTTAACAAACAAGCCATCCATGGTCTGTGGATGACGGGTGTCGGGTGCTACAAAGCACCGTCTGCATCCTAGTATATATATATATATATAACTAGAAAAAGAAATTGAAAGGTGAGAAATTCTCACCAATAGCTAAACCAAACGCCACGACTCTTCTTATGTAGAAATCTTCGTCGTGTTCGCCTTTTTTCCAATTTCACTGTCCGTAGTCACTACATATATAAAAATCTTATCTTTATATCTCTACTATATAAAAATCATATTTTTATTCTCTCAATAATATAAAAATCATATTTTTATATACTTCATTCTTCAAAAAACCATAGAAGCTTTAAAACAAAGCAAACTCACATATTTTCTATCGCCCGGATTTGTTGTTCTGGCTCCATAATTTGCAAATGAACTTCAATCTTCACACCATCTTTTTTTCTAGCACAAGCACGCCATTCTGAACAACTTTTGCCTAGTGGTCTTCTTGCCGAAAATATGCCATTTCGCCGGAAATCGCGAAAAGACAGCATTTTGACAGTGTTTGAATAGCAGACTTCGGACGCGTTTTCCCGACAACTCCACAATGCAAAATAGGACTTATCATATACCAAATCGAAGAGAAAATTGTGCTCTTCGACTTTGGTCTTGAGGAACTTTGGCTAGAAACGCACGGTTTGGGAGTTATTCGCGAAATAGTGACAGGGTGTTATTTGCAAAACGGGATTTTGGTGAAAATGGATTTTTGGGTGTAGCGGGGCCCACGGCCGGAGTTGGGTGGCCAGCGGGCGGTGGCGGGCCTGATGGACGTGGGGGAGGGTGCTGGTGGTGGCGGTGGGGCCCGTGGTGGCCGCGGTGGTGGTGGTTGGTGATTTAGGGGCTAGGGTTGCTAATTAAGATAGAGGAGAGAGGAGGAGGAAGGAGGAGTTGGTGGCGATGGCTGGCGGCGGGCGGCGGTGGCTGGTGGAGGAGGGTGGCAGCGGTGGCATGGGGGTTGAAGTCCCCATTAATGAAGAAAGAGGAAGAAAGGAGGAAGAGAGAAAAGTGAGTGAAAAAAAGGAGAAAAAGTGATTATATGCTAGTTTCTCGCGTATCGCCTGAACGCTAACGATCTCCAATCGCCGCGGATTTCGGACACGAGATAGTAGACGTGAATACGAGTCCAACGAAACAAGTTTCGTCGAATTCCGAGTTCGTTTGACCGTCCGTTAAAAATCACAAAAATGCTCAGATAAGCTCTAAAAATGCGATTTTGGCGCACCTTTTCTTCTCGCACGCTCACATGCTAACTTCAAAAATCATGCCCTTTTGGATTTAACCATTATTAGATGATACGAATCTAGAAAAAAAAGTAGAATTGAATTCCGAGGTCGTATCAATAATGTTCCTTTGTAAAATGACTACCCGCTTTACCCCGAACTGTTTCAGCTCGCACGGCCACATACTAACTCCGTTCGAGCGCCATTTGGAACTCAACAATGATTTGTCGTTATGAATCCATAAAAATTTATCTCGTCGAATTCTGAGCTCGTATGCAAAATTTCACTTTTTAAGGGCTATGTATTGTTAACCGAACAACTCCAGCCCATAGCCACTATTCCGGATATCGGAATATATCGAAGCTTATACTTTTCGGAGTTCTAAACGGCATTTTGAACTCAATGGAAGTGGTTTCGAGTCCAAATTCATCCGTATGCAAAATTTGACTTTTTGGGCCATGTATAATTTACATAGGGACTATTCTGAATTTTCAACTGGGCATAACTTTTGATTCCCTCTATGAAAATTCGATTTTTCAGATTCGTTGGAAAGATATTCTCAACTAGATTATAATATTTTTGGTTTCACTAAAATCCGGATTGTTTTGCACCCGGTACATTCAATTGAAGTTTGAAATCGAATTATCGAACTACCGCGCCATTTTCAATTCTATTTATAATTATATATAAATATTTATATTCTAACGACGACGCATATAAATATACACGTTCTAATTCTATTCAAAATAAATTTCTCGTTGTTATTATTTAAAATAATTCATTTTAAATATTCAAAATTCATTAAAATTGCCAAAATAAAAATTTTAAACTGGCCCAGATTTTCGGGTCATTACATTAATTGACTATATTGTGTTTTGGATGCCGAAATGTTTGACATATTGAAAATAATGTTGATATTATTGTGATAGTTGAAATTAAATTATAAATATCCATATATAATTTAAACAGTGAAAATTGGTTAATTAGAAAATAATTTAAATTGAATTAGAACTGGTTAAATTTATTAACAAGTGATTATTTTAAATAGACTGTTGCTGTTCGAAAACCCCACACGGGTATTGGGATGATATTTGTTACACATTAATCCCAATATTTAGTTGTATGTCAATCGATTGGTTGACAGAGTGTGATAAGCGTTATTTAATTATTTAATGCTTATAGAGTTGTTAATTGCACTCTGGATGTGAATTGATTGTTTGATGATTATTTATCATTATTGTTGAATACATGTGATGTATGAAATCCATATAACTGAAATTTTATGGTAATTGATTGAGTCACATTTCAATTCAGAAATAACGAATATTTTAAAATAATATTCAGTGAATAACCAAAATATGATTTTGATGTCCGATTTTGAATGGACACGAAATAATATAAAAATATATGAAATCGGGTTAAGTATAGAAACGCCATTTTAACCCGAACAAGTTTATCGATCGATTTTATTCATTTTAAAATGAATATCGAAAGGAAATGGATTTCAAAATCAGATATTTTGAAAATATTATCATTTTAATGTTATAGTGATATGGAATATTCAATTTTGATTTAAAAATGAAAATGGAAGTTGAAATCGTTTTAAAATGAATTTATAAACGATTTATAAAATACATTTTAAATGGAAATCGTAGATATTATATATATATATATATATAATGGCCTGAATAGAACGCGCCGCGCAACGACCGTTCGCGAATTTCGACCACTAACTTCAAACTGATGTAACGGGAGATCCGACTGTCGGATTCCACTAAAACCAGAACCGTTGGGTTCGTATCGAAAAGAGATTTCCAATGAATGTATGAGATTTAAATTTGAATGGTTGGATTTCAAACTATGCCCAAATTAATTTTGGAAAAGGTCGCTATGGATGCAGTTCGGTGGCCGTTATTGAAAACCGACTGTAAGGGCCTTAATAAAATTATTAAAAATATGGAAAAATAATGTAAAATCATAATAAATGATTTGGAAAGATTTTTGGATGAAAAATTCCAGTTTTGAAAAGATAAAAATATATTTTAAACTAAATGAACTAGTTGTTAACTAGAGGAATAATCCAATGGTTTTTAATAAATAAATTGGATTTGTAAATGGGTTGTAAGAATAAGCAAAATTTTCCAATATTAAATTGGAAATGATTTGAACGGAAATAATCTTCGGAATATTTTGATACTAGATTCCGCGATTATACGGATATTGTTGAGGAATTTGGAAGATATAGATATCGTTATTCCCTATACGATATTTGTTGGTTGCAGAATTTGATATTGAATATAAGCCAATATTATTTTCTATTCAGAGCCTTGTATTTAATATCAAATTGGATCTTGGGTTTGTTGTGAATGGTGTATTTATTAACACTATTCTTAAACCCAGTTGAGAAAAGAATAAATCTTTTAATTAAGATTTAGAGATGTTTACCAATTAATTAATATTTAATTGGAATTGAATTGAAATTGAATTTTTGTGTTTACCATGGACGGTGTTTTATATAACATTTGTTCTTTAACCCAATTAACAGTGAAGTTATGATTTGAAATTAATAAATCTTTTTATTAAGATTTAATGGAAATTTTCCAAAGTAAAGATTTCCAATTTAATAGATTAAGTTGGAATTAAATGGATTTCGATTTGGTAATAATCGAGATGAGCTTCTGTGAATATAGACAGTTACTATATATGGAATTTAAAAGGCTTTGCTGCTATTCCCTTTATATTATTAGTCTAATATGGGAATTTATATCGATTATACACTATTATGATTTTCGTGTAGATTCCTTTTAGATGGAAGATGATTTTGAGTTTATCGTGAATGATGTTTTGAAGGACATCCGTTCTTTAACCCAGTTAAAGACCAGATTTATTTCCTAAATTTGAATAATCATTATATAATGATTTTTGGAGATTAAAACTAAGCGAAGTTTTAATGAATCTTTAATTAGATTGAAAAGTTAATGTGGTAATTAAATTTACCAAATTTGAGAAACGATCGAGAATGGAGTACCGCCAGATTTACTCCATGCGATAGTTAAATCTTTAATTAGATTTGAACGGAAAATGGTAATTAATTTTACCAATAACACAGTAGGTGTAAGATATGGAGTACTACCAGTTTTGCTCCATGGGATGAAAAGGTTGTGATTGGGGTTAATAAATAAATGATTACTTCGGTAAAGTTCGCTAATCCCAACTATTGATAAACCTTAATTTGTTATAGAATTGTGAAAAGATAAAAAAAATTCTTTGAAATGGATATCCAAAGAAAGATTAAAAAATAGTTTAAATGAACTTATCTTTGATAAAATTAATGGGATCCTTTCCCTAAAAATGTGAATATTTAAATAAAATAATATTATGGATTGGAATGAGGCGTATGATGTGTTTTTATCAAGGTTTTAAATCTCGGATATCAGTCGTGTTTCGTCTCGGGGATTTTATAGACTCGGTCTCGTATCGGGGGAGATCTCGGACGAGATGAGTCTAACTCGGGAGTTCGTCTCGGATTTTCATCTCGGGTCTGAAAGTTTATATCGGAACAATCTCGGGTACATGATATGTTAAAAATGATATTTTAACAAAAAGATTTTTATGAATGCTATCAAAAACATAGTAACTTAAACTTAAAATGCAAAATAACTTTATTATTCTTTATTTTACGAAAGATCATTCATGCTCTGAATCGTAATATGCATAAAACAAGAATATTATTAGACAGGAAACATTAAAAGGATCCAAAACATTAAAAAATTCAGCATATATAGACCATAAAATGCATAATTTCATAAGTAACATGTATGTAAAAATACGAATATGAAAATCATAAGCATTGTAAAACATATACAAACATATATTATAGTCATTTAACACGTAAAATGTAAAATAACAAAAGATTGATATGGCTAGATTTGAGTTTTTTAATTATAATTTTAGTTCAGGCACAAATTTAAATCTTAATCAGAAAAGCTAAGATCTCGGACGATATTCCAGTATTTCGTCTCGATCGATATATCGTTCGATATTGCAATATCTCGGGCGATATATTCGAAAGGAGATTTATAGTGATATTTGTTGTTTCGTTTCGGAAGGAGCCCAAAACGAGATCTCGAAGGAGATCTCGGGCGATATTTGCGAGATTTGAAACAGTGGTTTTTATAGCACGTGATCATTGATTATAAAATACGCGAGTTATTCGAAAAGACCGGGTCTATCCCATTCTGAATAACTGATACGTCGACTAAAAGTCGACGTTGAAGACGATGGTTGAAGACCGGAGATCTTCACATCGTTTGGATGATTACTAATGTCTTGATTGGGTAGTACACCCAAGACAAGGTAATAATTGGTGATTTTCCAGATGTACTTGGAGATCGACCGGATAAACAAGGACCTCTCTCCTGTATTGGACATATGAGACGAGGAATAAAGTGCCTCCGGTTTCGTTTAGACCCAGAACGGACTTGTAAATGGATGTGTGTCTGACATTGTATTTCATTCTGTGTTGATTGATTTATATTAAATATATATCTGTTTAGTGGTGGAGAATTTATTCTCTTGCTTAACACCCTTCTCTGAGATGTACGAGCTTAGAGGTTATATATTGATAGACATCAGTTGCATGGCGTGAATTGTCAGTGTGGCATGCTGAGATGCAAATGATCAAGATTTTTGTTGAAAGCAAAGTCTTGTGGTTGATGATCAAAGCACGACTTTAAATAGCATAGCTTTGTGCATAGCGTTAATTTGCGAGCTTCACACCCGGTATGAGTCAAAAACGGATTAAGGGACCGTTGGGAGCGCACGACGTTTCTTTCTAGCTAGGAGCGGTGTCATGATATGGAGCCCAGACATTATTACTTATGTGGATGATGGAGTGCGAGGTGCCTCAGATATTGGTCGCTACTGGCCAAATGATAGATTTGATAGGACCGGGAAACGTGTGTTCAGGAATAACCAAGCCACTAAAGTAAGTGTGGACCGGCCCTTCCGTTCCCAAGGTTCACTGACATAGTGGGATAGAGGGCTCATGTCGTCTACGATTGATACATTTATCTTTGATGATGTTTTGACACTATACTTATAGTAATATCAAAACGATTTGTTTCAAACATACCAAGCATGTTTGGCTATTATAAGGGAAAACTCTATCCTCGGGCTTGCGTTGCATTGTGTGATGGGACCTTAGTTTTATAATAGCTTCATTTTTCCAAAAAGCATTGCGTTGTTTTATTTTAAACTAAGATTCATGTGGTGTAAACCCGTTCCGTGTTGTACGGCGTGATCCCATGATTTCCCAACTTTTAAAGTAATGATTTAATAACTGTTTTAGTTCCCACACCTGTCTCATTACTGACTCGGAGTTTATTGTTTCTACCTAAACTCTGGGTTCCCCTATTTTCCGCATGGGCAGCTATAAGTTTTGGTTTTGCAGACTTCTATTTAACAGGATCCTGGATTTACAGCTGGAGCTAGATTCGGAAAGCTTTGTATTCGTGTATTTCTTTCAGTTGTTCTAGTTGATGTATTTTTCGCTACACATTGCATTTATACATTTTTAATTCCGCTGCTACATATTTTAAATCTATGATATTTTTCGGTTGTACATTATTTGAACTCTAATATATTCTTGTACTCTGATGTAAATTGTTGTAATAACAATGAAATGTTTTGTTGTTTGTGTTCTGATGCGTCGTGTTCTCAACTCAATCAGGACTTTCCCGATAGGGGGATTTCAGGTCATTTCAGCACACTTCAGAACAAATATAGGCATGTAGTTCACATGAAGACTAGTTGAATAAAATAAGTTTGGGAATTTTTCATTGAGTATTTTGAGAGATTTCCTACCTCTTTCCTTCAAAAGATGAAACTTGAGTTTGAATATTGTTATCCTTTCGATCTCGTGTATCAGGTAAAGATCTAATTCAGAACCTTAAACTGTTTGGAAATCCTATAAGCATCTTTTTAAGCATGTCTTCTTTTACTTCAGTTCTACCTTAAACTGTTTGTATCATTCTCAAATCACAACAAAGGGCTTATCCTTTCTTTATTCTTCAAAACCTTGTTGGTTGGTTTATACTTATCCTAAACGAGTGGAAACCAGTGCGATGCACGGGATCAAAGACTTTTAAGTGTTTTTGTTTGCATTCATCAATAAGTGGTGAGAACATATTGTATAGTGGCAAGATATATAATGTAAGTGATGTATGTATGTTAGGATTGTACTGTAGAAATAAAATTTTGCATCAAATGTATGTATGTATGTCAGGATCGTTAGCAGATAGGATAATTATTCGATATCTGTCCGTATCCGCGGATACGGATATCCAAAAATGATTTCGGATGTGGATATGAATATGGCATTATCCGAAAATATCCGTTGATAGCCCTAATTGCATTATACAATGTAAAATTAGTATACAGAAAATTAGTATCATTCAACGCGAAATATATTAGAAAAAGAATAACGCAAATTCAAATATAATTCATTTCAGATGTTGTGTGCATATCATCTTATCCAATTGACGAATATATAGTATTTCACGTTGCTGACACACTTTTTGGTAAAAGCTGTCACACTGAATATCTGGATAGCATCGCGTTCGGATATGGAGAAAATCGTCAGAAGACAGGCAGCGATTTGGTCAAAGTCGCATCACGAACAAAGAAAGGCCTGAAACTCCTACCAGACGACCTCTTTTGGGCCCGAAAACAGCAATTACAAATCTAAGCTCTACAACTCTTGTAGATCTCCGAATTAGCTTCAGTTTTAGCATTGGTTTGGCTCAATCGGACTTACGGTTTGAAAGTTATGCCCGTTTCCGTAAACTGGTTTAATCTGGCAATTTCCTAGCTAAAGCAACGAAGCGTCACACGATCAGAATATGGCTCATGCACCCTCGGATCACCCCTCATTGGATCGCCCCCTCGGCTCGTGGTATACCTTCAGATCGCGACCCGATCGTCAGCACTTCACTCCAGCTCGCAACCAGACCCGGATCGTGATAGCCATATCACGATCCGACCCATGACCACGAACCGATCTCCAGACCTGCAGATACGCGCACTGTTTTGACCTGTTTTCATGCCACATCTCACTCCTATTTTCCCGGATCGGGTGCCACATACCCCATCACGAATCGGTCTTCCCAGAAGCTCTCCTACAGCTATAAATACACCATTTGAAGGCATTTTCAAGGATCTTTTGGCTCTAACTCCTTACGTCTTCCACCATTGCTCTCTGCAAAACATTTTCAACAGCAAAGGAGCCAAATTCCATACTACAACACGAGGATTTCGTGTATAATCTTCATTTTTCTCACTTCTTTTCATTGTAAACATGAGGATTTTGTGTATAAACCCAGATAATTGTACTTGTATCTTCTTAGGATTTAAGAAGAGATAAAGTGGACGTAGGCTTGGTTTGAGCCGAACCACTATAAAAATATCGTGTGTTCCCCATTTTTACTGCTTTTTCTGCATTTTTATGATCTGTGATCTGCATTTGGGTGTTAGGCCCAGATTTTGGTCTAACACACGTTGTCTATTTTACATGTGTAAAATAGTATTAAATAGCATTAACATAGCAGATGGTACGCATGACACTTACATGTAAATATAACAAAATTTTTATTCTATGTACTGACACTTAACTTTAAAAAAACTTATGATCAATTAACTTTCTAAGCCTCATGTTTGTATTTTCAACTTAGCATTTACGCACATGGTCACAGATGCATATGCTGAATGATTTGATCAATATACATATGGTAGCAACATGTACCAATGATGGAACATGAGAAAAAGAATACTGTAAAAAGAGTTAAACGGACATCTCCAACCGCAATTACAAACAACATTGAGAAAAAACATTGATAATTAACAGCTGAAATCAAGTACAACAGATCACCAAATATTTACAAAGAAAGGTAACAACTATTCCCTGAAACCAAGGAAAAAAATGATCATAAAATGCATAGCATCAAAAGCAAAATACGGGAATGTCTAGAGATCATCAATATCCATTTTTTTCAGCACCTTCAATCTGTAAAAGCAAAAAATTTGTATCAGCTAATACTATTTTGTAATGAAACGGTTAACGTAGAATCTAATCCATCGTACCAACAAAGTCATCATCCCAATTAATTAAATCATAGATTTCTATAGCTTGATTTTCTTGTGGAATAATATCATTTCTATCACGTTCAACCGAGCCTCCTTGTGTAGTATAGTGAGGGACTGAGAGTTGGATAATGTCGTTCATATCTCGGTGAACTATGTTTGATGGTGTCACTACCACTTCAAGTTCCATCTGTTTCAATTGCAGTTAAGTTAGACCCAGACATTAAAAGGGGAACAATATCCTTCACATCTAGTTGAACTGTGTTAGACAGCAGCACTACAACTTGAAGTACAACATTAATATACTTTTTCTGCATTATATGCTCACCAATCCTTGTCCACCTCTAACTTACCCCAGTTTATGATTTATAGCTATAAAACTTAAGCATTTACAATGTGATTACTCATAGATTATAGTATATGTTTAATGTACGTTGTTCATACATAACAACTCAAACCACCATATAAATCATCTGTCAGCATAACAATAGTTATACATGGGAACATAAAACTATTATGATATGAAAACAATTGAATACAACTATGGTTTTAGCAAATAACTAAATAAAATCTTCAATTTTATTGTGAAAAGGGTATCCATAGATATAGCGTCGTGTTTGAGTTTTTCTTGATTTTTTCCCTAATGTATGTAAACATGTATGCCAACGCAGTGGAATAAAAATCTGTTGCTATAGTTATTCATAATTTTGAAACTTTTTATTGTATTAATATAATGTGTCTAACATAACTTATTCTAGTTTTCCAAATATTATATTTTTTAATTAGAAACTGCTTTATTGTTAAGACCCAAACTGGAAAAGGAAAACAAACAGAAGAATAATTTTTTTGGGACGGATGCACATGGCTTGAAACCTTTAAATGAACTTAACGATCAAACAGTAAAACCATTTTCAGTGTAAGGTATAACCCAATGTTTGTTTTTGAAAAATATACAACATTTTCATTAAGACCCCCATTAAAGGAAAACACAAAGGACTACTGTTAAGAACCTATCCTAATTCTTTTTGTAAATGACAGCAAATCCGTCATACTACCAAAAGCAAAAAGAATCGTAATTGCATATGGGCCACTTTGAAAAATTCATCAAATATGGTCAGAATTCATTTGAAGGTTATAGATAGTAAATAGTTGTGATATTTATAGGTAGATAATTGCATAGATAAATTAAAAAAAGGATCTAACCTTCAAAACATGCAGCTCGCCATGAAACAAAGCAAAAAAAAAAATATGCAGCATAATTTTGAAGGAGTTCCTGATGATAATATATTAATTGATGCTAATTTGTAAAGGAGAACAAAGTTCTAAGGAATGGGTGGATACTGATTCAAATTTCAGGGAAATTATATGCTACATTAGGGCATCGAGAAAGAAAAAGAAAAAAAAATCACTTAATATACCTCATGCACGATTCACTTAATACAACACACAACTACTTTTGAGTTGTCATATTTTTTTACCACTTCTTCATTTACTGCATTTCTAGATAGTATAATCCAGTAAAAAAAATGTAAAGTAGTAAAATGTTTATTGTGTTTTTAAGATTTGAAATGGGGTGAAATATAGAAACACAGTCGCTGAATCGTATACAAACGACCATATAATATGAAAGTACAATCAAGATAGACAAAAGGCATACATAAATAAATTTGATATTGCAAGCTTCCACATGACCAACATGTAAGCAGAGTAATAAGAAAGGACAGATGGAAATAAAAAACTATTGGAAATGAAAGAAGAAATATTAACTTTGCTATTTTTTGTTTAGTTTTTCGGATTTTACATGAATCTATATGGTAATATTACTTGCTTTTTGTTGCTAATTTTCTATGAAAAACATATTGTGTCCATATTTTACCTGGTTTTATCATAAATATGAAATTAGTGTGTATAAAAACAAAACAATAATAGCAGCAATGTCAAATAGTTCAAACATTAAACATTTTGAAGAATAATTAATGGAAACTATATTTATAAATTGATGCAGACTCATATTCTTAAGGAAATTAGTCTGACATGCTTAAGGGAACGTGATCCAAAAAACAATGGAATTATAGAAATATAATGCAATAAAATCTGTTATATCATAGATGGTATGCAATTCGGTTAAATGTACACATAGGCTTTGTACCAAACCGTAAATCAATAAAACTTATCATTGTAATCCATTTAACAGTCCTCGAGATTTACTAAAGTGGATCAATGTCAAATCTCAATCAACAATAAACTATATTAGAAAACTATCATACATCTTTAATCATCAAATTAATGCTTCTTCATTTATGCTTACGATATCCGTGATTATGAAAAAAGTGATAATTGTTTCCAATTATTAGCACCAAATAATGCTTCTTCTAGCTTATATTAATTTACAATAAAAAGTGGCATCATTTACTGTTGTATCAAACAAAATAGTTGCCACTGGTCTTGGAAAATTAAATGGAATTAATACAAACACATAAATTTAAATTCAATATTTGTTTACCAATAATTTTAATATACTTACATAGCCATGAGCACTTATAATCCATTCAACAGTCCTTGAAATTTAGTAAAGTGGATCAATGTCAAACTTCAGTCAACAATAAACCATTAGATAACCATGAAGTATCTTTGAGCGTGTGTAATCTAGTTATGTACAGAGCACATAACAATATAAAATATGTAATTATTGTAATAACCTTAGAGAGTATGGCAGGACTAGAAAATTAGTCTTTTCAAACTGATATACGTTTGTTCATACAGTTGGGTAATTTACTAAATTTGAATTTAAGCAAGTCATTAAATTACATATCAACAAAGTACCTCTGATTCCAGGCGAAGTTGTTAAATATGCGTCTTAATTTGAGAAGCTTTTTACATCAAGAGAAAGCACTTCCATGTATGACATCGCTCTCAGAAAATAAATCAGCCTCTAATGCCTCCAATACTAAACGCCTGAAATGCCATACGATGTAACTATGCAGGATTTAAAAGAATAGTTTTAGGAGTGAGACTCAGAGATCTAGGGCGTCTTTCATCTGCGAAATAAACAGCGTGGAAGAAGTCCATCATTCCTCAAAACTCCGCTCGATAAGCGATGGTCACCATAGAGGATTCAGACCATCATTCTGAGAGATCAGCGTAAAGTCCGACCATTCCGGTCGTCGAAAGACGAATTCGAGATGATAGTTGTACTATTATTTTTCACCTGCCTTACTAAACTAATTCATTACTTCTAACATTTATTCATAATTGTGCGGTAATCAAATCCATTGAAAAAAAAATCAATTATGACAGTAAAGCAAAGGATGGACTGGGCACAAAAAAAAAAATTAAATCGATTATGATAGTAAAAGCAAAAGGATTATGATTGTAAAGCTAATTCATTACATAGGAAAGGATGAAAATCAAAGGAATAAACTAAAAAAAATTACCTGGTGGATTTATAACGTATGACTGCAATTTCAATTCCTCGAATTTGAGAGTGAAACCGAAAGAAATATGGAATGAGAAATGATGAACAAAAGGAATGAGGTGGAGAGAGAAGAAGAAAGATTGTAAATCATGGGAAGAAGAAACGGAATGAAAATAGGAGTGGGTGCAGGGTGTGTGGGGTAAGCAGATGAAGGAGAGGAAGCGGACCCTTAAGTTAACACCATCAGTCAAAATTAACTCCAAAAGTTTCGTGGGCAACGCATAACCATTAGATGTCTTTACTGTTATTGATCTTAGCCACTCTTTGTCTTATTGTTTGTCCAAGGGGGAATTTTATTATATAGATATGGAGAAACTTTTGAGACTTCGGCCCCACCTTAAGTTTAAGTTTAGAAGATTGTGGACCTGCGCTTTTACTAGCTGAAATTTGATTTAAGTTTAGAGTATTGCTTGGACTTTGAAAATATCAAGTAGAGTGATTATTTTGTGCTCTATGTTATTTAACACCGGTACGCTTGTTCGTATTTTTAACGGTCAAACTTGGATTATTTTATTGTGCCAAAAAAAGAGAGATTTTTTTTTCTTTTAATAGAAATAAAATTGAAGGCCTCTAAGAATGCTTCAATATAACATGTTAAAATTTCATTGATACATTTTTTGAAGCACTCCTTGGTTACACCATACATCAAATTTGGATTGTTGTATTTGAGTGATATATTTGATAATTTTTCATTAATATGTTTGAGAGAATTAATGTGAGGCACAAGTTCATAAATCCTCGTCTATTTTGTAGGTTGATGTTATAAAGTCACAATGGAATGTTTTGCAAGCACACATGCAGAATTCCCATGATTTTACTGGACTAGTTGCATTTCAACAAGAGTATGAAATAAGCTTCTTCTTAGACTCTTTTTTTGACGTATTTATCTCAAGTAGCGGCATTTTTTATAATTATAGTTTTATTTAGTGTAGAAGTTAAAATTTTGGATAATAACAACGAATAGCAGGCTTGTATTGTACACTACCAACAAATGTCAAATCTATTTATTTTTTCTGTTATTTTTATTTTATAAGAAAGTGCCAAGAAATACACGTACAATCCTCAATGACGTGATGAAATGACGTGTATATAATAAATCCCCAATGAGAGTATATTTTGACATGAAGTAAAAGCATTTAGCAGTTTGTATTATATTCTCTGCTACTTCATTATAAATTTCTGTTTTTCCTAAAGTTTGAGGTCAAGTTTTTTTTCCATAATAGCTAAAAATAGAAGTTAACTTCATAATTGGACGTTTGAATTATATATATTATGTTAATTCAAATTATTGGGAAGATCTGATTTATAGTGGCCTTAGCAGCGATATTTGGTTACAAGTTGACTGGAACAATGCATACCTGCAGACCCGACCCTAGCCCAAGGCAAACTAGGCGGCCGCCTAGGGCCTCGGGCTGGGGGAGGGCCTCAATTTTTTTTTACTCTATATATACTATGTTAGTATACCAATTTGGCTATGTCAGCAAGTCAATTACAGATGGACTAATGGTTGGGTGGTTCTGTTATGTAGTTTCCATGCAAGGACCCCCAGTTCAATTCCTTGCAGCATCATATTACTGAAGTTAATTTTGTTTCCCTTGCAGTTCGACTGCTGGCAGCACCATATTACTGAAGTTTTTTTTTTTTTGCCCGCGCACTCTCATCATTTTCGCTTAGGGCCTTGGGAAGCTCAGGGCTGGTCCTGCATACCTGCCATATCATGCAAGTGTAAGTAGCATAATAGCAGGGGACAAAATGGGTTGTATACCTACCATTCGAAATGTTGCTTTCTTACTGCAATTAAATTCATAGGAGGTCAGTTGTATTTCATATTTTTTTAGTTATGTTGATTCTTGCCACTGGAAATGTCAGGTATCATCATGACTCTTTTGTTGCTTGTCGTGCACTTCGCATCGCAAACAAGTTGAATGTCTTTTCAACATTTTCTTTGATAAAGATGTTATTCAGGTACCAAGTATAATTCTTACAGTATTCGAGGTGTAACTAACCAATTTAATAATTTTGATGATCTCTATAGCCTTATTATTCCATAAGTTCTTCAATTTCCATTTTTCAACTTAGTATGTAAAAATAAGCGGGATAGGTATTCTAATGCGCGAATTCGTGACAAGCCAAAGAGTTACATAATGGATGGTATATGTGAGCTTAAATCGGCAATTTAACGATACTTTTTTTGGGAGTTAAACCCAAAACCTTTGAAACTTTCACTACACCATATATGCTGATTAGGCTGTGCTTTTAGTCGTATCTAATGCCGTTGGGGACGGTAAAAAGCCGTATCAAAAAGTGATGTGCCTAATTATTAGATACGGCTACCAACCGTATCTCAATATATTATCATACGGCTTTTAGCCGTATCTAAAGTCTAATAAGACACAGTCTTTGTGTAACGGCCCGGGAAAATTCGACGCTCGAATTTTCAACAACAATACTTAATCCCGTATTACTTGTCAAAAATCCAAGTATCGAACCCCAAACTGTTAATAGAAAGAAGTTAGAGGATGAGGAATAGGAAGAAAGAAATTTTAGAATAGAAGAAAGAAGAAGAACACATCAGAATCTCACAGCGGAACGAGTAAATATAATATAACAAATCTCTTTGAAAAGAAGACTGTATATATACATACCATTTATCAGAGTAAACATACATCAATCCCAGCGGAAATACTTGTATAAATAACGGTGAACCCTCCTGCTTCCAACTCTGAAACTTGTAGCGGAACCTAACCTATAAATATGCTAGGTCTGACCCGAGCACATTTGATTTAAAACAAAAACACACCGGGTCAGTCTGGAATACTTTCAGTAATAAATTCAAAGCACACACAACTTGTTTAACTTTTGAAAATCCTTTCTGAAATAAAAGGATAATAGTAAGACCAGCCCACACATAAACACGGACGGTTTTTACCTTACTATAACCCAAAACGTTTTGAAATCAATATCTTTTTCTGATATTATCATAGTGTCTAAATACAAGTAAATATCAATTTAGAGGAACGCTTGCATCTCACGCTCCCTATATATAGTATACAAACAAAAACCGCGGCGCTTATTGGATATTGGATTCCAACTTGACAAGGTATGGGTCCACCTTCCGAACGTGTATCTCTAGAGGCGAATACACTGGGTTCAACAAGAACGTCTTGCAACCCGGCCCACACATGACCGACCACTCATTTCGCTTGAGTGTATCGAATGTATATCACCGACGGTTGGGCTCAAACCACCGTCTCCCGAAAAGGGATAGCATCGATAGATTAAAGAAGCAAAAGGAATTTCTCTAGATAGGTGATTATACATCCTAATGGGAGCGACCCACATAGCCATGCTGCCTGCCCGATTTCTGTCATTTCCCGGTTGATGAGGCTTGAGGCTACACTTTACCATCACATCAGGTTCACTTTGAATGCCACATTGTCAGATCCATCGAAATCATTTAATTGACGTCTACAACAATACATTACGTGTCAGCTAAAGAAGTTTCCTTTTCTGCTTCCACTCTTGGTACGGCTGGAGAAATCAATGTACATGACCTTTCTGGAAATACTCTGTCAGACACCCATCCATACAAGTCATCCAGGATCAGGATGAACCGAAGGCACTCTCCTACTGCATCCTAGGTATCACCCTATAGATCAGTAGCGAGAAGTCCTTGCAATCCGAAGATTTCAATCACGACAGAATCACAAGTCAAAATATCTTCGGGTGCGACCCTTAGAAATCTAACGAGTACTTCTTCCGCTCATGAAGATCAACGGTCTTCAATGCTCCATCTCGACCATCTTCTGATATCTTCGACATTACGTATTTGCTGGTCGGAATGGTTTTCGAATATAAATTCGATCCCGGTCTTTCCGTACCAACAATCGATAAAAGGCCAAACTTTGATAGTCGGTGATATAACTATCAAATCATAACAGTGTATCTCAGTGGACTGGCAGCTCAGGTTCTTTATATGAAATATCTCATAAAATCAATTTATCGATTTCTTATAATCGACTTCATAACTTTATCTTAACAAAACTCTTATGGGTTTCGTTACTTGAAAACATTACTCGCTACTTGCTCTAGCACAACATACTTACCAAGCTTCTCTTTTTATTTCCTTTGTTTGGAAATATTGCCATATTTTATAAATCATCCTTTATTTCTTTTGGTCGTTAACATCGTATAATTACCTCAAAACCCTTTTGAATTTCTCTTTGATTTGAAATCCTGGTTATAGTTCTATAAATCCACTTTCCCTTTTTCTTTATTATTTCCATATCGTTATATCCTTATTTAATCAACGACAAATATTTAATTACCAAAATCTCTTTCTTATTACGATTATACCACTTCGCTTAATCTCGTTCCCAGGTGAACGCTTGTTTTAAAATCCTTGTTTTGGGTAAAACCCCTTTTTCATACTCGTTTATACGATTTGAATTAGATTCAATTCCTTTCGATGCTAATCCATTTTTAAAGGTTTGTTTTAAATAAATGATAAATTCCATTTATCGCAAAACATCTCGATAATTACTTCTCTATACATTACAAACAAATATCATCTCTCGATAATAGTGGAGCCGTTCAAGTTGGGGTATTCCAATTACCTCTCAGACCTTGATCGACAACGTTCTTATCTCAAGATAGATAAAAGCTTATAATTTAAAACCAATGTCAAACCATCTCAATAATCCAATATGTTATTCCCATTTCCATTTATCTTGGTTTTATAAACCATTTTCTTTCATTTGAAAACCCACTTTTCATATTAATTTCTTTTTCTTAATTGAGCAAAACTCTGATTGGAATGTACGCCTTAGGTTGCACCCATATTTACAAATCTTGTTTATACGATTTGAAATAAATTCAAATCCCTTTCATACTAATCTTTCCATAACTTATATTTATTTTAAAGGAAATTTCAAGTCTTTTAAATGTCAATCCCTTTGATTTGATCAATTTAAAACAAATTGACACAATCGTCAAATTCCAACTTTAAACGGTTGATTTTCGCCAACCGTACATATCAGTTAACCATTAACTGATTTACGTTATCATTTCTTTCTTAAATTTATTAAATAACTTAATAAATTTAAAACATCAGTTAATTGATTATAAAAACAATTATTTCATTTCACTAACCCGTAGGTTAGTTCCTGACTGCAGTTCATGAATGACTGCAGTTCATAAATAACAGGATAAACAGTTGGTTCTTGCCAACCATAACCCTCAGTTAAGTGGCTATCTGACTTCTATTCAATTTCTCTTCTTAAATTAATTAAATAACTTAATTAATTTAAAACATCGGTTAATTGTTTCGTAAAAACAATTATTTCTTTTCACTAACTGTATGTTAGCTTCGACTGCAGTATTAAAAATCTCTATTGACACTGATTATAAACATATAAGGAAAATTATAAACATTTTTCCATATAACATAAATAAATACTTTAATTTATTTAAAAACATTGCTTTGCTTATTGTATAAACATTTATTTAGTTTACTGATTCATATACTAGCTCCGTACTTTTCTGTTCGTAAACAGCGTAAAAATTCATTGTATAACTTATAAATAATCATGTTTGTAAAACATGATTCTAATTATAAATATTTTTATAAAACTTCTTATTCATTAAAGATAAAATAAAATAAACCCCAAAGATTTAATTCAGTTATAAAATAAATTTTATAACTTGAAACTGCGTTTGTTCGCCTGACGGCAAAACGATGTTTTGAAAACTATAGATTTAAACCCTCACTGCCAACCACTGTCGACTGATTAAAAATCACATCAATGGTCACATCAATTCAACAATCAACAGTCAATAGGTTTTGATGTCAATTGGGGTTCAAACAGTTCATGTGCAACCAGTATAAAAATAAACAACACACACAAGTTATTTTGAGGAATCCGGTCGGATCCCTCCAACCTGTCCTTCTCTGCATCACAGATGGTTATCACATTTAATAAATAATTTAACAGCAATAATAAAACAAACAACCATCTAATCAACCATAAGCAACCAATGCAGCCAATCAACCAGTATTTATTTTTTTATGGATTTATCACATCATAGTAGTCCAGAAAAGTGTGAGAATTAACTCACCAGTCAAAACTGTTGACGGTTGATGCATTTGTTTCACATGATTTTGAACGGACGTTTAAAATTGCGTGAAATTCCAACTGTCTCTATTTGCGACTCAACTAGTCTGTACGCGTAGTGCTTGTCGCCACGATTCCAACGGATCCTGTTTCGCTGAAATCCCTCAATGTATGCGAAAGTTATGGCCGATTTACGTTTAAATAAAGTACATGATAATTAAATTAACTAATTATTAATTAATTAAATTAAATTAACATCTTACCTTTTTAATTACCTGCCACATCAGCATAGACCCACGCGTTTTCCATCCTCCGCATCACACGGTTTCTCCCCATACTCTTCCCTGTCTAATTCCAACGTCCCTCCCCCTTTTTCTAAATCTACAGCGCCTCCTTTACATCACAAACAATCTTCCCACTACACTTAAGTCCTTCCTGTACATTCTGTCCATAATGTAAACATACGGATCCTCCTCCTTGGCCACGCTGCACTGGCCTTCACCGTTCAATCCTCATGCAAAAGTCTTCCCATGCTTCTCCTTTCCCTTAAACTCTCCCTCTCACGTTTCAACTTTCACGTCCTCTTCATTTTTTTTTTCTTTAAACCAGCGAAAGGACCACCCCCCCCCCTAAAGCTACTACCTCCCTGTAGCTCACACAAGACCAACGCTTCCCCTTCCATTTTTCTTTCGTTTTGCTCTCAAGTCCCAACGTCACTTTGTAAAACCCATCCTCCACTTACTTCTTTATCTTTTTCCTTCTTGCTGTTACGGTTTTTTTTTTTTTTTTCCTTCTTTCTTTATAAAAACAACCCACCTTTTGCTGTGACTTCAACTCTTCATGGATGCATACTCCTCCTCCATCGCACAACTATTTTATCAACCGTTCGAACCAATAAACTCCTCCTTTCCAACAGCTCAGCACCGTGTTCGCACCCACCAGTGAAACGCTTCGGCATCGGTATCACCATCGTGACTTGGACACAGCCTTTGCACTGCTACGGATAAGTCACGGTATTTATTTTATTTTATTTATTTCTTTTAGAAATGGCGTTGCTTTTCATTACAGGGTGGAAGAAACATTGGGGTAGGAGAAGTGTGCGAGGAGCAAGCAGAAAGGGGTGTATTTATATAGGTAGTTCCGTCCGTATCAAGTATGAGTGCGTGGCCGCCAAGGAATTCAAAACACGTGCGTTGTCAGATTGGCATTAATTTGCTTTTTCCTCTTTTGAAAGTCTTGAATTGGAAAATAAGAAAGTGGCACGGTACGCACATGGAATAGCTGTAGGCAGTCGGGAGAACGGGAAACAGAATCATGTGAATAAATTTATATTTGTATGAAGCTTGGGTGGCAAAGGAACTGTGTCGGGATGAATAGTTGTTTCACATGGTTCTCGGCGAATTTTGTTTCAAGTTTGTACGGCTTTTGATACGTTTTAATATATATAAAAATATATTTAGGTATAGGCTTAAAGGGGACAGTAGAGATGCAGGAACTTTGTCGATAAGGTAGAAAATTAGCAGATGAGAGAGAGGTTTTTTTATTTAAGTAACTTTGTCTGCACGGCAGAAGTAGTTTGCACGGCAAGGAAGTGGAAATGTTTGGAGCGCAAGTATTGTGCAGTGGCAAAAGAATTTGGGACGCAAGTGTTTGGGCGCAAGGAATAAAGGCTACAGGCAAAAGAATTAGCTACAGTAAAAGGTTTGGATTGTTTTATTAATATTTTAATGTGTACAAACTTTATCGAGAAAAACACGTTAAAAATCGCTACATATGATCTCTAATCGAAACAAAGACACCTATTTCTAACATAAAACATATTCCGGACCCAATGGGACAAGTTTCGTTGAATTCCGACACCGTTTGCGAAAATCCCTTAGAAAATATCGATGAAAAACACCGAGCAATAATTCCTTAAAATTACAAAAAAAATCCTAAAAATATGAGGTCTTGACGTTTCACTAGATCTCTTCGTAAGGTTTCGTATGATACTTGTCTCGTTGAATTTTGAGTTCGTTTGACCAGTTAACCATTCAAATAAAGTTACCCACACCACTATGTACGGTTGTATGAGCGTTGCGGACTGAAATAAAAATACAGTCATGATCAGCGAGGTGTCGCGATCCCAAAAATGTAATAATACCGGTAGATTGACTTATATTGTGAAAACCCAAATTCGCTGCTTAAGGGTGCAAAATACTCCAAATAAAAAGTTGCATATTAAATTAATTAAAAATTACAGTAAAATTCTAAAAATTAAATTAACACTATGTCTCAAAAGAACCTTGTCCAAATTCGAATCCGGTATGGAGTCATTTCAAAAAAACCGTTACGGTCGATAAACGATTACGCCGCTGCTTTATTTAATTTGGACATAACTCGCAATATATAACGCGAAATCTTGATTTTTCACTTCTGTTAGGTAGATATAGTTCAACAGATTTCAATGTTTCTTGTTTTGAGAAAATCCGACTTAATTTGGGCCCAGTACAGCCAATTAAAGTTCAAAACACCAAAACACGAACTGCCGCGCCGCTGCAGCTCGTTATTTAATTAAATTATAAACTATATATATTCATCGTCGTCATTTAGCCGAAATCATCAATATAATTTTATATAGACTAATATTCAACTATTCCAAACTACCAGTTCACACTATATTGCCAACTCAACATTTTCTGACGGTTTGGAAACTTAAAATATTATTTTATTATTTATTTAAATAATATATTCTTAAATAAATCGTTAAATTCAATTATTTAAATCAAACCCATATTTTAAATAATAAAATAAATTAAATAATTACCAGAAAAATGCGGGTCGTTACATTCCTTCCCCCTTAAAATAATTTCGTCCTCGAAATTGCTAAGGTAGAAGAAGGTGTCAAACTCTTTATCTTTACGAAAAATATATTTAATTAAACTCTGTTTCTAATTTCAAATCTAATCCAACTGGGTTTTAAAACCAAATTATTTCAAAGAACATAATTTTCCAAAAAATTCTAATACCTTAAATTCTGGAAAAATTTCGGCAGAGTCTCCCCTGTACGGAGGGACATCTGCAATATCGCAGGTTCACAAAAATATCTATACATCGACCAACAGGGTCGGAAAAATCCAAAATTCAAACTCAAAACCTAAATAAAACCAAAATTTTATATTTTGCGTAGGCGTACCTTTTTGCGAGCGCTATTACGCGATTAGCGATATATATGTTTGCTTACTCGACTAGCATACCAAACTAGATTCAAATTTCTCCAGAGTTTTTCTTGGATTAACTTTGTACCTGTACTCAACTCCCATAAAATCCATTAGTATTCAAACCAAAGTCAATTTGATCCAAATATCACCCACATCATCCAATTCCAACAATTGGAAATAACCACATCACTTTATTCAACGCTGATGGACTTAATTATAACGACGACTTAGCAATCCATTTATTTTAAACATCTATTCAAATTAATCTTGGTTTAATTCCTTTACTTGATCAGTTCAGATTGGTTTCAACCAACCGTTGGTAAATTTTATACACTCCATCCAATATCAAACAACAACCAAGGCATTCAATTCAACAAAACCATTTTGGTTAATATTTCTCATTTGCTTTTACTTTGGTTTCACATCAATTGAGTCATATTGGATTAATTTTCCATCCAATTCTCGTTTCCTTGATTTCACAAGTAAAATTTCTTTATTTCAGTTCAATATTCCAATTTGAATTCTTATTCAAGTTATTCAAACAAATCTATTTTATAATCGATTGAGAAAATATATTTATAACAAAAATATAACCCGGGCAAAACTATTTAAAAATAATTTTATAAGAAATTACAAATACGCGCTCTCATATATACACTCAAACTCAATCTAGGGCATTACTAACCCCATCTCTATCGAGTTACGCCACAGAGCCAAGGTTATTACTAAACCAACAGCTCTGATACCAACTGTAACGGCCCGGGAAAATTCGACGCTCGAATTTTCAACAACAATACTTAATCCCGTATTACTTGTCAAAAATCCAAGTATCGAACCCCAAACTGTTAATAGAAAGAAGTTAGAGGATGAGGAATAGGAAGAAAGAAATTTTAGAATAGAAGAAAGAAGAAGAACACATCAGAATCTCACAGCGGAACGAGTAAATATAATATAACAAATCTCTTTGAAAAGAAGACTGTATATATACATACCATTTATCAGAGTAAACATACATCAATCCCAGCGGAAATACTTGTATAACTAACGGTGAACCCTCCTGCTTCCAACTCTGAAACTTGTAGCGGAACCTAACCTGTAAATATGCTAGGTCTGACCCGAGCACATTTGATTTAAAACAAAAACACACCGGGTCAGTCTGGAATACTTTCAGTAATAAATTCAAAGCATACACAACTTGTTTAACTTTTGAAAATCCTTTCTAAAATAAAAGGATAATAGTAAGACCAGCCCACACATAAACACGGACGGTTTTTACCTTACTATAACCCAAAACGTTTTGAAATCAATATCTTTTTCTGATATTATCATAGTGTCTAAATACAAGTAAATATCAATTTAGAGGAACGCTTGCATCTCACGCTCCCTATATATAGTATACAAATCAAAACCGCGGCGCTTATTGGATATTGGATTCCAACTTGACAAGGTATGGGTCCACCTTCCGAACGTGTATCTCTAGAGGCGAATACACTGGGTTCAACAAGAACGTCTTGCAACCCGGCCCACACATGACCGACCACTCATTTCGCTTGAGTGTATCGAATGTATATCACCGACGGTTGGGCTCAAACCACCGTCTCCCGAAAAGGGATAGCATCGATAGATTAAAGAAGCAAAAGGAATTTCTCTAGATAGGTGATTATACATCCTAATGGGAGCGACCCACATAGCCATGCTGCCTGCCCGATTTCTGTCATTTCCCGGTTGATGAGGCTTGAGGCTACACTTTACCATCACATCAGGTTCACTTCGAATGCCACATTGTCAGATCCATCGAAATCATTTAATTGACGTCTACAACAATACATTACGTGTCAGCTAAAGAAGTTTCCTTTTCTGCTTCCACTCTTGGTACGGCTGGAGAAATCAATGTACATGACCTTTCTGGAAATACTCTGTCAGACACCCATCCATACAAGTCATCCAGGATCAGGATGAACCGAAGGCACTCTCCTACTGCATCCTAGGTATCACCCTATAGATCAGTAGCGAGAAGTCCTTGCAATCCGAAGATTTCAATCACGACAGAATCACAAGTCAAAATATCTTCGGGTGCGACCCTTAGAAATCTAACGAGTAGTTCTTCCGCTCATGAAGATCAACGGTCTTCAATGCTCCATCTCGACCATCTTCTAATATCTTCGACATTACGTATTTGCTGGTCGGAATGGTTTTCGAATATAAATTCGATCCCGGTCTTTCCGTACCAACAATCGATAAAAGGCCAAACTTTGATAGTCGGTGATTTAACTATCAAATCATAACAGTGTATCTCAGTGGACTGGCAGCTCAGGTTCTTTATATGAAATATCTCATAAAATCAATTTATCGATTTCTTATAATCGACTTCATAACTTTATCTTAACAAAACTCTTATGGGTTTCGTTACTTGAAAACATTACTCGCTACTTGCTCTAGCACAACATACTTACCAAGCTTCTCTTTTTATTTCCTTTGTTTGGAAATATTGCCATATTTTATAAATCATCCTTTATTTCTTTTGGTCGTTAACATCGTATAATTACCTCAAAACCCTTTTGAATTTCTCTTTGATTTGAAATCCTGGTTATAGTTCTATAAATCCACTTTCCCTTTTTCTTTATTATTTCCATATCGTTATATCCTTATTTAATCAACGACAAATATTTAATTACCAAAATCTCTTTCTTATTACGATTATACCACTTCGCTTAATCTCGTTCCCAGGTGAACGCTTGTTTTAAAATCCTTGTTTTGGGTAAAACCCCTTTTTCATACTCGTTTATACGATTTGAATTAGATTCAATTCCTTTCGATGCTAATCCATTTTTAAAGGTTTGTTTTAAATAAATGATAAATTCCATTTATCGCAAAACATCTCGATAATTACTTCTCTATACATTACAAACAAATATCATCTCTCGATAATAGTGGAGCCGTTCAAGTTGGGGTATTCCAATTACCTCTCAGACCTTGATCGACAACGTTCTTATCTCAAGATAGATAAAAGCTTATAATTTAAAACCAATGTCAAACCATCTCAATAATCCAATATGTTATTCCCATTTCCATTTATCTTGGTTTTATAAACCATTTTCTTTCATTTGAAAACCCACTTTTCATATTAATTTCTTTTTCTTAATTGAGCAAAACTCTGATTGGAATGTACGCCTTAGGTTGCACCCATATTTACAAATCTTGTTTATACGATTTGAAATAAATTCAAATCCCTTTCATACTAATCTTTCCATAACTTATATTTATTTTAAAGGAAATTTCAAGTCTTTTAAATGTCAATCCCTTTGATTTGATCAATTTAAAACAAATTGACACAATCGTCAAATTCCAACTTTAAACGGTTGATTTTCGCCAACCGTACATATCAGTTAACCATTAACTGATTTACGTTATCATTTCTTTCTTAAATTTATTAAATAACTTAATAAATTTAAAACATCAGTTAATTGATTATAAAAACAATTATTTCATTTCACTAACCCGTAGGTTAGTTCCTGACTGCAGTTCATGAATGACTGTAGTTCATAAATAACAGGATAAACAGTTGGTTCTTGCCAACCATAACCCTCAGTTAAGTGGCTATCTGACTTCTATTCAATTTCTCTTCTTAAATTAATTAAATAACTTAATTAATTTAAAACATCGGTTAATTGTTTCGTAAAAACAATTATTTCTTTTCACTAACTGTATGTTAGCTTCGACTGCAGTATTAAAAATCTCTATTGACACTGATTATAAACATATAAGGAAAATTATAAACATTTTTCCATATAACATAAATAAATACTTTAATTTATTTAAAAACATTGCTTTGCTTATTGTATAAACATTTATTTAGTTTACTGATTCATATACTAGCTCCGTACTTTTCTGTTCGTAAACAGCGTAAAAATTCATTGTATAACTTATAAATAATCATGTTTGTAAAACATGATTCTAATTATAAATATTTTTATAAAACTTCTTATTCATTAAAGATAAAATAAAATAAACCCCAAAGATTTAATTCAGTTATAAAATAAATTTTATAACTTGAAACTGCGTTTGTTCGCCTGACGGCAAAACGATGTTTTGAAAACTATAGATTTAAACCCTCACTACCAACCACTGTCGACTGATTAAAAATCACATCAATGGTCACATCAATTCAACAATCAAAAGTCAATAGGTTTTGATGTCAATTGGGGTTCAAACAGTTCATGTGCAACCAGTATAAAAATAAACAACACACACAAGTTATTTTGAGGAATCCGGTCGGATCCCTCCAACCTGTCCTTCTCTGCATCACAGATGGTTATCACATTTAATAAATAATTTAACAGCAATAATAAAACAAACAACCATCTAATCAACCATAAGCAACCAATGCATCCAATCAACCAGTATTTATTTTTTTATGGATTTATCACATCATAGTAGTCCAGAAAAGTGTGAGAATTAACTCACCAGTCAAAACTGTTGACGGTTGATGCATTTGTTTCACATGATTTTGAACGGACGTTTAAAATTGCGTGAAATTCCAACTGTCTCTATTTGCGACTCAACTAGTCTGTACGCGTAGTGCTTGTCGCCACGATTCCAACGGATCCTGTTTCGCTGAAATCCCTCAATGTATGCGAAAGTTATGGCCGATTTACGTTTAAATAAAGTACATGATAATTAAATTAACTAATTATTAATTAATTAAATTAAATTAACATCTTACCTTTTTAATTACCTGCCACATCAGCATAGACCCACGCGTTTTCCATCCTCCGCATCACACGGTTTCTCCCCATACTCTTCCCTGTCTAATTCCAACGTCCCTCCCCCTTTTTCTAAATCTACAGCGCCTCCTTTACATCACAAACAATCTTCCCACTACACTTAAGTCCTTCCTGTACATTCTGTCCATAATGTAAACATACGGATCCTCCTCCTTGGCCACGCTGCACTGGCCTTCACCGTTCAATCCTCATGCAAAAGTCTTCCCATGCTTCTCCTTTCCCTTAAACTCTCCCTCTCACGTTTCAACTTTCACGTCCTCTTCATTTTTTTTTTCTTTAAACCAGCGAAAGGACCACCCCCCCCCCCTAAAGCTACTACCTCCCTGTAGCTCACACAAGACCAACGCTTCCCCTTCCATTTTTCTTTCGTTTTGCTCTCAAGTCCCAACGTCACTTTGTAAAACCCATCCTCCACTTACTTCTTTATCTTTTTCCTTCTTGCTGTTACGGTTTTTTTTTCTTTTTTTCTTTTCCTTCTTTCTTTATAAAAACAACCCACGTTTTGCTGTGACTTCAACTCTTCATGGATGCATACTCCTCCTCCATCGCACAACTATTTTATCAACCGTTCGAACCAATAAACTCCTCCTTTCCAACAGCTCAGCACCGTGTTCGCACCCACCAGTGAAACGCTTCGGCATCGGTATCACCATCGTGACTTGGACACAGCCTTTGCACTGCTACGGATAAGTCACGGTATTTATTTTATTTTATTTTATTTATTTCTTTTAGAAATGGCGTTGCTTTTCATTACAGGGTGGAAGAAACATTGGGGTAGGAGAAGTGTGCGAGGAGTAAGCAGAAAGGGGTGTATTTATATAGGTAGTTCCGTCCGTATCAAGTATGAGTGCGTGGCCGCCAAGGAATTCAAAACACGTGCGTTGTCAGATTGGCATTAATTTGCTTTTTCCTCTTTTGAAAGTCTTGAATTGGAAAATAAGAAAGTGGCACGGTACGCACATGGAATAGCTGTAGGCAGTCGGGAGAACGGGAAACAGAATCATGTGAATAAATTTATATTTGTATGAAGCTTGGGTGGCAAAGGAACTGTGTCAGGATGAATAGTTGTTTCACATGGTTCTCGGCGAATTTTGTTTCAAGTTTGTACGGCTTTTGATACGTTTTAATATATATAAAAATATATTTAGGTATAGGCTTAAAGGGGACAGTAGAGATGCAGGAACTTTGTCGGTAAGGTAGAAAATTAGCAGATGAGAGAGAGGTTTTTTTATTTAAGTAACTTTGTCTGCACGGCAGAAGTAGTTTGCACGGCAAGGAAATGGAAATGTTTGGAGCGCAAGTATTGTGCAGTGGCAAAAGAATTTGGGACGCAAGTGTTTGGGCGCAAGGAATAAAGGCTACAGGCAAAAGAATTAGCTACAGTAAAAGGTTTGGATTGTTTTATTAATATTTTAATGTGTACAAACTTTATCGAGAAAAACACGTTAAAAATCGCTACATATGATCTCTAATCGAAACAAAGACACCTATTTCTAACATAAAACATATTCCGGACCCAATGGGACAAGTTTCGTTGAATTCCGACACCGTTTGCGAAAATCCCTTAGAAAATATCGATGAAAAACACCGAGCAATAATTCCTTAAAATTACAAAAAAAATCCTAAAAATATGAGGTCTTGACGTTTCACTAGATCTCTTCGTAAGGTTTCGTATGATACTTGTCTCGTTGAATTTTGAGTTCGTTTGACCAGTTAACCATTCAAATAAAGTTACCCACACCACTATGTACGGTTGTATGAGCGTTGCGGACTGAAATAAAAATACAGTCGTGATCAGCGAGGTGTCGCGATCCCGAAAATGTAATAATACCGGTAGATTGACTTATATTGTGAAAACCCAAATTCGCTGCTTAAGGGTGCAAAATACTCCAAATAAAAAGTTGCATATTAAATTAATTAAAAATTACAGTAAAATTCTAAAAATTAAATTAACACTATGTCTCAAACGAACCTTGTCCAAATTCGAATCCGGTATGGAGTCATTTCAAAAAAACCGTTACGGTCGATAAACGATTACGCCGCTGCTTTATTTAATTTGGACATAACTCGCAATATATAACGCGAAATCTTGATTTTTCACTTCTGTTAGGTAGATATAGTTCAACAGATTTCAATGTTTCTTGTTTTGAGAAAATCCGACTTAATTTGGGCCCAGTACAGCCAATTAAAGTTCAAAACACCAAAACACGAACTGCCGCGCCGCTGCAGCTCGTTATTTAATTAAATTATAAACTATATATATTCATCGTCGTCATTTAGCCGAAATCATCAATATAATTTTATATAGACTAATATTCAACTATTCCAAACTACCAGTTCACACTATATTGCCAACTCAACATTTACTGACGGTTTGGAAACTTAAAATATTATTTTATTATTTATTTAAATAATATATTATTAAATAAATCGTTAAATTCAATTATTTAAATCAAACCCATATTTTAAATAATAAAATAAATTAAATAATTACCAGAAAAATGCGGGTCGTTACACTTTGACCGTGTCTAATTATATGTGTGTGCACACACACACACACACACACACACACACATATATATATATATATATATATATATATATATATATATGTATGTATATGTATATGTATATGTATATATATATGTATGTATGTATATATACGAGTGGAAACTCGTGCGTTGCACGGAAGCATAGAGTACGGGGTGTTATAGTTTGCATGGGAGCATAGAGTACGGGGTGTTGTAGTTTGCACACACGTGGTTTTGGCACGCGCTTCGCGCGTGGAATGATGTTCATGAAATGTTTTTTTTATATGTGTAGTAATATTGTGTTTTAATTTTTGGTTGTAGCAGGTAATGTAATGAAAATTGGATGTTATTGAATGTAATATTATTGAATTATATCACGTAAGTAATAAAGGATGGAAGAATATGACAAAAGAACACAAAATGAAAGCGAAAGAATATAAAGATTCAATGCATGAAAAAAGTACGAATAAAACTATTAATTCGGTAAGAAGAAATATAATCAAGGAGAGTTTATGAAAAAGGATTATGAAGAGTTATGAAAGGTTAAATTATATATCATTATTATGTCCAATGTTATGACAGGTAAAATTCAGGTGATATTATGGAGAGTTTGTATACGTTACAACATGCGTTTATATTCTATAAATTAGTATTTGTAGCAGATAAAAAAGTCAAAAAATATAAAGAAATGAGAGAAGTGGGTGGAAACTGTATGTGAACAAATGTGGGGTTATACGTCTAGTAATTGATTCTTTTAATATATAATAAATAGGATTTTGTGTTTTTTTTTTCTGAAACATAGCGAGTTAAAGTAATTTTCTGTGATTTAGTGTTATGTTCCAATCCTCTTTTTTACATTTATACTAACTGTATGTTAGAAAAGAAGACAAAACTGCATGAAAAAACAACATGCTATAGTGTATGCATTAAATGGCACGCATGCAACAGCTTTCTTTATATAATATGGTAGGATATAGGTGCAGTTCTTTTATTTCCAGCGATAAATTTTTATTTTGATCAAGTGGCGTAATTGATCAAACAATGGCTATGGAAACATATTTGAAAAGAAGAAGAGAGCTTACTGATTATACGGCTTGCAAGCTAAGATATAAAGTATATGCTATTAATTAAATCAATTGGCTATCCAAAAGAATACACGTGAATGTTAATCTTGCATATAAGACAAAAAAAATTGAATTCATATATCAACACATCAATCATGGAGCAAAAATTAGTCTAACTTGTAGAATTACATGGCAGCATTTATAATAACATAATGAGACGAAAACAAAGGACGCATCACATATATGTAATATCCAGATGGCTTGACTTCATGTGGCACATGATCTAAGACAGTAGCTCCAAGACAACGTTAACTTTGCTTGCTTTGACTAACATGTAGAATGTCTCTTTTCCTCCTTAACAGTTCCTTGCCAAAGATTGAAACGATTACATTATAAATTTTAGCATCTATCATTCTCGTTATCATTAATGAACGTAAAAAAAAAATCCTATTATGACATGCAAACATACCAAAGGCGGTACCTTTTTCTTAGAGGAGATAGACTATATGTACATGGTGACAACAAATCAAGTGCAATGATGCACGATTATATAACCATAGTTTGGACTGTTTCTATATGTACATGGTGATAACCTGTTAGCTTAAATAAATTTGTTTTTCATAAGTTACGTTGAAAACATTATAAAACCAACCTGCAATTAATAAATTGATTGTAAATGTGATGGCCCAATTATAGTAAAAAAAAACTGACTGGTGGAACAAATTGTTGTCAATTTATGTTAATGCTTGCATTAGTTTATTGCATATGTCATATAAGTTAATGTTCCACCTATTTTTTCTTTAGAAAGGTACCATTAATTGCTTACACAAATAAGGAATTACACAAATGGCGATAAATATGCCCTCTACAATGGCAGCTTTTGCTTTTGCATGTCTAGATGGGCAAAATCATCAAAAAAACACTTGAAATTAAAAGAAACTAAATCGTACTATAGAGCGATGCCGATTAGCAATTTGTTTTCATATTGAACACCAAAAAATACAAAGCGATGTCGGTTCAAACGCAGTGATTCAGGAAGCACAAATAATATAAAATTCATTATGTTAAATCATATTAGTGATGCAGGATTATCTAACCATAGTTTGGACTGTTTCTATATGTACATGGTGATAACCTGTTAGCTTAAATAAATTTGTTTTCCATAAGTTACGTTGAAAACATTATAAAACCAATCTACATTTAATAAATTGATTGTAAATGTGATGGCCCAATTATAGTAAAAAAAAAACTGATTGGTGGAACAAATTGTTGTCAATTTATGTTAATGTTAATGCATTAGTTTATTGCATATGTCATATAAGTTAATGTTCCACCTATTTTTTCTTTAGAAAGGTACCATTAATTGCTTACACAAATAAGGAATTACAAAAAATATCAAATTTAACAGATAAATCCTAAAATATGCCAATTTCGAAATGTGCAGTGAATATGGAATGAAAGTATATTTTGATAACAAAGTAAAATATGGTTTTTACGATTTCCAAATATAGGACATGTGTAAAAATTGAAAACTTTCAAACAATGATTTATAAAAACAATGCATATTCTATGTTAATTATTCAACCTCTTTTACAATTTGGTACTTATGTTTGGGTTACCTTTTCTTAGGTATAGGAGAAATGAACCCCTATTGGTTATGCATAAATTTCTTTTGCAATTAGCATAATGATTTTGATGGTAATACTTGAGATATAAACCCAAAAATGATAAACAAATTAAAAAGATATAAACCTTCATTAAAATCAATGAAGCACACATGGATTTATTTTACTTTATGGAGGAAGATGAAGGTTGCTGCTGTTTTGAAAGGGGAACAATAGTAGGATGCAAAACGTGGTAAAGATGAAGTAATTAAAAAGATTTAATCACACCTTGAAATCAAAGTACACATGAATCTATTTTAGTTCACCCCCGAACATCTGAAGAAAGTCCCAAAATTAGATGACATTTTCAAGATGAGTGGAAATATAAAGATAAGGAGCTCACTGAATGTAAATGGCGATAAATATGCCCTCTACAATGGCAGCTTTTGCTTTTGCATGTCTAGATGGGAAAAATCACCAAAAAAACACTTGAAATTAAATGAAACTGAATCGTACTATAGAGCGATGCCGATTAGCAATTTGATTTCATATTGAACACCAAAAAATACAAAGCGATGTCGGTTCAAACGTAGTGATTCAGGAAGCACAAATAATATAAAATTCAATATGTTAAATCATATTAAATTCCAGCAGAAACTTTGAAAATTGAAGTGAAATTGAGAAGATTACCTTTAATTTCATAATTATCCGTGAATCCGTAGTTAAAGATTGGAGCAACCAAGCCAGAAGAAGATGTAAGAGTACTATGCTTCTAACCAATTGAAAACAATTTTTTTTTGTTTTGGAGAATAAGATCCTTGCTGGAGCGATGAGAAGACTCAAAAATGATTTTGAAGGGATCGTTGGAAAAAAATTAATGTGGAATTGAATAAATAGAAAGGGAAGTAATTACCGGTAATGAATCGTGGGAAAATGGATAGAAATCAAAAGGACGTGGTTCAATTACCAACTAAGTAGGTCCATTTATTTCTGTTTTGCGTTTGAGGAAACATGTACCGTTAATAGCCGCTTGATATATGTTTCAGTATTATATCTCAGCCCCTCTTTGTTTTGTTGTTTGTTCAGGGGGGGAAATTTTATTATATAGACGAGTGGAAACCCGTGCGATGCATAGAAGCATAAACTTTCAAGTGTTGTAGTTTGCATTTATGAATAAGGTATGAGAACGAGTTGTATGGTAGTGAGAAATATAATGTAAATGATACATGTGTTTGTTAGGATTCAACCGTAGACATTAAATTTTCCAGTAAGTAAATGATTCATGTATAGCTAGTGGCTACGGTTTGGACATGGTGTAAACTGTGTCAAATTTCATGTATCTCTATTCAATTGATGAAAAGACGTATATATGAAATGATGAATTAAACAACCATGTATGTGTTAATTTGCATTGATTGAACACAGTAAGCATAAAAATATGAGTACGGAATTGAAAAAAGCATATGCATATAAATAAAAGGTTATGTCATACGAAATTAACCACACCATAACAAAGTGAACAGTAGTTACCAACCAAAATGATTGAAACAAAAGAGCAGCAAGTAGTAAAAAAATAGCATTCTTAAGACGGAGATAAAAAAACTGTAGTAGTTAAAAAGTCAGCATAGTTCAAGATGGTGTATGGTGGCTCCATAACATGCAACGTGCAACAGTATAAATATCAGTGTGCATTAAATACGTCTATTTGCAAATAAAACAGTAAATATCCTCTTATAAGAAAATATCAACGTTACTATATAAGCAAGAGTATGAATATTGGTGTGCATTAAATATGTCTTACATAAATCTTTCTGAACAACATAAGATATGTTGGAACTATGATTGAAAAAATAACAGTTCATAACAATTATTCTAAAACTAAAGTGAAAAAGTTAATCTTATAAACCATGCAATAATCATATATAATGCCTAATTAATAATGTTGACAAAATAAAATCAGCTTCAACAAAATTAGATTTGTTGGCAAATATAAATAACAGGTCAATTGAAGCCGTTCTCATATAAACTTCCCATTAGAGGAGAAGTAAACATATTTGAATGTGCATACATAAACAGAACAATATACAATAACGGGTGAATAGCTAGCTTCACATTAAAGAAGAAACACACATAGGTTATTGTTCCATATATCTGCCAGTTGGGAGCTCAAGTATTCATGTCTTACTATGCCATCTTGCCTTTGCATTCTCTCGCTTTGTTTGGTCCAGAGAAGCTGCCAAAAAACTTTTAAATCATAATTTTGCGTTGTCTTTTACAGGCCTATACATAAGCACAGAATTAAGTGACTTATCTCTTTCATATCATACATGTCAAACAATAAATCAAACCTTCAAATACATTAAGGAAAAGTCTCAAATCAGGTGTGAAGTATAAGTTCTTTGGCAAATTAGACCAACAAAAAGCTGAATTTTTTTTGTTGAAGGCTTGATGGATATAAAGACTTTAAGCTTCATATAAAAATACAAAAATAAAATTCAGTGCAAGATCAAAAACATCAAAAGGATTGTCAACTCTACATTTGTGATATAATATTATTTTTACTGCTAACGCTTTTAGGTTAAAAAATAGTCTGTCACCATTGCAAAAAGCAAGCATAACAGTAATGGAAGCAGCAACTTTAACTTTAGTCCCCACATGTGTTGCGTCAATATGATACTGTGGATGAAGGTACACAACAGAACATGAACTAAATTTACATTTTTCAGTTTCAATATCCACCTATGTACAATATAGTGTATTGGCATTAATCTGATATGTATTCCAGCACACACAACAGGTGGTGGGACTGCAAACCAACGTTTGAAAGAGGTCAAGTGGGTGAAGGTTTGTTGTAGAAATACATATTTGAATGCATGACATAGTCTTTATCTTGTTTGTTTATGTTTTTATGTGTACATATGAAGAAAGTAAATATGGAAAGTATTTACGGTGAAAAAGGGAATGTTATACTGGAAAATAACCTGCTTACCATTTTTTGTAAATATGACAATTACCATAAAGATAAAAAAAAATGGCATTCTGATGAGAACAATGTTCACATTTATGCACCTACCACTTTAACAACACAAAGTGTACAAAAGAAAAATCATTGATAATTAGCTTTTATTTCTTTGATTAACATAATACATGATATAGAAAAAGAGTAAACTTCAGCAAAAAAAAAAAAAAAAAAAAAGGCCACAATAATTTTCGGATGAACTTATAGTTTTAGTAGTAAATAAATCTTTGGTGCAAAACAAAAAATATAACAGCTTAAATTTGTAGGATGTTCCAAACAGTCCTATTTGTATGAGTTTTCGATGACAATTATTCAATACAGTCATTTAAACTGACATATATTACATAATATAGGAATGACAACTACAATTGAGCATAGTTTATGAATATTACGGCTAACAAACAACAATAGGTTACTAATAAAAGAACTATAATTGGCATAGATTTTCCTTCATAAGGATCGTAAAATTTATTATAGACATGAATCTACTGGCGTCAAAATTCTAATTTGTCTTGTTAACATCATATTAAGTTCTATTCAGTAAAATTCAAAAGTGATCAGTCCTAAAATTAGGCACAATCTGCAGTGGACATGATAATTGATTTTACTGCATTTTGATTTGAAGAGAATTTTACTAATCAATGTTGCCTGAAGTGCAAAATGAAAATGGATTTTAACATGGTAAACCCCAAAAGTCAATGTGAAAACATATTTGTTTTGGTTATCAACATATAATAGTTGAAACTTTTGTCAATGGATAGTAACTGAAATAAATGGGAATAAAATTATTGATTGAATCTGAAACACTTGTTGAAAAAATGGAGAACACCACAAATGAGAATCAATTAAAGGACTAATTTGATATTTATTACGTTTATTTATCCAAAATCATTTTGTGAGTGCATAAATTCAACCAAAGTGCAAAGTTATTGAAGAAAATTATTTAATTTAATTTTCATAATCGAGGCTAGTATAATTACATATGTTGTAATTAGCATTATATGGCATCTAAAGCTTTAATATAAGTAATTATTATTAAATGAAAAATATGTAAAAACTAATAAACACAATTTGATTTCTATACGGAGAAATTAACCTTTCCATTAAGCGATATAATATTTGAAGAGCTAACTATTTAACTTATGAGAAGAAGGAAGATGAAGTACGTATAGAGAGACATAAAGATGAAGCAACTCTAAATCCATTTCCTCTCGCTGTAGTAATTAGCATGTTGAAAATTTAAAAGGTGTGTTACACGAAACAAATTTACATAACATGTATACATAATCATTTTGTTTGATTATATGTCAATTTAAAGGTGAGTATACGACAAATCGATAAAACAATTAACCGGTGGTTTGGAGTAATATTTTAATTTGAAGCAAGCGGTGAATAGAATAATTAAATCAAGCTACGACACAGTAAATGAGTTACCTTTCATATAACTGTGCATGTTTTTCCTATTTGACAATTAGTCTGCAATTATTTAATTTATAGTAATAACTTCACACAGTTTATATTAAATAAAAGATGAAATACATTTTAGGTTAGGAGAAGTTGAAAGACAATGGAGAGAAATGCAATTCCAGTATCTTCGTCATATTAAATACGCAGTAGGAAAAAAAATTAGTTCATCCTTCTTTATATGCTTAATGCTCCTTTATTCATGTGCCTTTGCCAATAATACATATTTAAATATGCCATATTTATATAGTTCGTTTGTTACTATGCATTTCAAAAGTGGGCAAATATTCTTAATACAATATAAATTTAATATTAATGTGTTAATAAATGTAGAAATGCTTTGTAAATTTGACTACTGGCATAGCAAATATGGTTAGCAGCAAGAATTACATCAATCAATATAAGGCAAATGCGGATGAGGTGGCAATCAAAATATCAGGGGATTTGTTTAAATTAGGACGATGGATTTGTTTTTGCGGGATTAAATCTGAACCACTCTATGTCTTGTTGTTTGTCCAAGGGGGGAATTTTATTATATAGATATATATACCCATGTATATATATATATCATATATGTGTATATATATAAAATAGAAACTGTATCGCATATGTTTCATAACACAGAGCATACATACCACAAAGTATACACAGGAATAACACAATATATATATATATATATACATATATATATATACATAAAAACTTAAAGCTTTACAAGGTTTGTCATATAACACGATGTATATACAAACATATAAAATAAAAGGAAACTGTCAAAGATTTTCATCACATTACGTAGTGACAAAAATGAGGTAAAAAGATAACAGCCTGATAAAACTCCAGTCGTGGCCGGGAAGATTGAGCGCTATAGTCAGCGGCCTGGAGTTCAAGTTTCCTTTGGCAGCAAAACTGAATCGTGATATATAGCCTGCAGCCTGAGTTCTAGCAACACAAAAGCACCATATTCTCCAACAGGACTGCCTATAAAATACAAGAAACAAGTTATAAATACTTCATAGCTGGACAGTAGATCGACATTGTAACTCACTGTGACTGAGATGCAAACATGAATAAAGAGCTAAGTACTGTATGTTAATACAGATATAAAATGAAACTAATTGAGTTTTGTTTTCCAAAGACTTATCCTGCTGTAGAATCAGTCCAAAATATGAAATACAAGAACTCTTCTTTACAAGGACTCTTCTTTACAAGATCTGTATTCAGCAGAGTACGTTCAGAATGCGCCATTGAATGTTAATCTTGGTAGAAAAAGTGATAACCACACTGGTAACAAAAAATCAATGTCGCAGGGTATATAGTTGAGGGAATCAGAGTTGGATGTATAGTTGACGGTAGTCGATCAGTGTGTTTGTGTAATTTAACGGTAGTCGATCAGTGTATTTGTGTACAAATACTTCACTGGCCCAATAACAACCTAGTCGAATCGACTAGTCGATTAGTTGACTAATTTCTACCCATACAGCCTAAATTCATACAAAAAGCAAGTCCAGACTTCATGTCGATGGTTTGATCTCGATTAGTAGACTAGTCGACGACTAGTCTCGACTAGTCGAGTTCGTCCATGTGTTTGTGTAGTCGATCAGTATATGTCTCAAAAATTAATGAATACACATTGTAATCTGGTTTTGCTATGTGACCATATCGTTTAAATGAAATTAACTATACATACTACACAGGAGTGGAAAATTGATAGTCATTAAAAATGCAAACCCAAAAGAAGAATCACCTGAAGTGTAGTCCATGTGCAACACTGGTAGTTCGTACCCTAGCATACAGAACATCCTCCTATACACACAAAAAGGAACAAATAAACGAAAAGAATATTCAAGATGTGCACACAAGTACATGTCCATTCAATTCTTATGTAAGATACTATGTAGAGATAAGTGTAAAATAATATATACCTGCTCCAACGTCTAAAGATATCGAATCATCATCGTAGGATGGCACACATACTCGACTTTTTCTGATTAAGAATTTACTGGGCGATCCACCAGGTGGATGCATTTTAGCTCACGCGCAGGGTCAGTAATACATGCTTATTAGCTTTATTCAAATGTCGAATGCCGCTTCACTTAACCTTTGGAAAAAGCTGCTTTCACTTGCAACTTTCAGTTTCTTTGAAGCAAACTGTGTAGTGCAAAATTACTTACACTAAAGTCTCTGCTACAAAGTAAGGGAAAAGTTGCTAGTGAAAGCAGCTTTTTACTAAGGTTAAGTGCAGCAGCATCCGACATTTGGATAAAGCTAATAAGCGTGGATACCTGACCCTACACGTGAGCTAAAATGCATCCACCTGGAGGATCACCTATTAAAATATTAACCAGAAAGTCTTGTAATAATCCATCGGCCAAATTTTTCAACAAACCTATTAAATTAACATCAGATAACAGGGTTATAAATGAGTGCATTCTTTTCTTAAAGAACATAGATGATGCATAAATCACCATAAAAAAATTGATTTTTGCTAGTATGTATTTTGCATCGAGATGTTGTATCGGAACATATATCGAATATTTCCCAACATTAAGTCTATATCCAGATTTGCAAACCGCCTACAGAATACCATTATTTTTAGGCTACCTCCCTTGAAACCCCGACTATTTAGATAGTTCCCTCGCCAAATTCTGGTCCTAACTCCACCACTGTATACCGCAATCTAAAATTATACCATACATCCAATGGCAATTCTAACAAAAATTATACCGCAATCTAACAAACATTCAGATGTTTTTTACATTATCACAAAACATGATTCAAATTTGATTTCTCTGATTTTAGGGTATAACCACAGATCCGTCCCAAACACACTTACACAAACACACTTTCACAAACCAATTCAATCGAAACAGCTAACACACGAAGTACTAACACAAAGTAGCTGTAACACCCCACCTCCGCTAGGGCCACTCACAAAGGGAATGCACTAGGTTTGGTGAAGCATTATCGAGATAAACATGCATAGAAATATTACAAGACAGAACATATATAAAACAGCAGAAGTAAAACAAATTTCATTACCTTATAAAATAAGGTCTAAAGCCTTTTACATCAGAATACATCAAAACCTGTCTTGCAATAGTAAAGAAGCATAAAACCATTTCATAAATTATTCCCCAAGTAAAACAGTAAAGTAGTCATAGCCAAGAAAAGTCCAAGCCATGCGTGATGATCTTCAGGCAGAAGAAGTCCGAACTAGATAACAGTGTTTCCTCCCTGAAAACTGGGGGGAGGGAAACGGAAGACAAAGAGGCGAAACAAAACGGGGTCAGTCATAAAGACTGGTAAGTCCTATCTACTTACAGTATAAAAACAGGTAAAGGTAACATGACATGCATAAACTGAAAGTAAACATAAGGATGAAGACAAGATAGATAAACTAAACCAGGGTAACAGGCTGAACTACTGTAGCAAGGTAAACTAAGATATCATGATAAACTACGGTGTCATGATAAATCAAGGTATCACATCGTCAGGTTTCTATCAACTATACTATCCCAAGGTATCTATCCTGTATAACATCCCATGGTATCTATCATGTAACATGTATGTTTGCTCTGCACCTCTCGTACTAGTATCCCAATCCACGTCATGTGTTAACTATGAATGTTCTTTGCCCAATGTCATGTAATGGTCCATGTTAACCTAATATATAGCATATGTAGGTTTTCCCAACTCGTATGTTTCTTTCCATGTATAAGTTCAGTCCTTTGCCGTAGGCCATACGGGCTTTCCCATGTAAACGTTTTATCCTTGAGGTTATTTTGGACTGCTACCCTTGATCTAGTTATGTTTCCTTACCATGAACTATCGTGCGTTCACTTAGGATTTATGCCACCTAGGACCACTAGGGATTATGCTACCTAATGAACGTTTCCGTGTCTCGGTTTGGGTTCAGCCACCTAGGGCCACTAGGGATTATGCCACCCGTCAACCGCGCCCTTTATCCCGCGTATGTATCGTGAATCGTTTTCCATGTCTAGACGCACATGTTCCTCAATGAGCCATCCGAGTTCCGTGCCAGGGCAAATCAAGAAATACGGAACTCGGTCGGGAGCTTTAAGTCGTCTGCTGATGCAGATATCAAGGTCTGTTTTTGTACCCGTGGCTATGGTCCCACGTGACCCCTCCCTCAACTACTGAAAGGCAATCCAAGAAAAATCATGTATGAGAACTACACTACGGCCCATCGATGCCCACTCCCAGATAGCCAACCTCACCCATAACTCGATAGCAAGTATATGGTCTGTTGGGAGTTCCCTGCCTTTCCGTACGTATACGATTGACTAAAGATGGTAGGTAGTCGGCGACGTGCTATCCAGGGCAAAAACAAGTATCGTCGACTCCACGCTAATCCATCCCAGTCTTTAGGTCGCTCGCATAGCAACCAAGGCATACTCTTGGCTCTTCTACCGCAGACCTTAACCTCTGTGAGGCCGGGTTTCATGGACCACCTGCCACCTCACAGAGGGATACCAAGAGTACCCTCACGTCCCCCGAAGCTACCGCTTCGTCACCCAGTCCGTTGGAGCCCTTATCCAAGTCAGATAAGTTGCTCCTCCTCGTATACTAAGCGATGACCTACCGTATCAGGTTACTCATCTATTTGTGAAATAGTCCCATGTCCTTGGCTAAGAATTATTACTTAGTTATCCTTAACTAAGGTTTACCACTTAGCTTCTCTTCCCGCTATCCTTGTTAACCACGATTTCCAACCTAGCCCCCTGATCTGGGGTTTTGCCAAATGGGTTAAGTGTTGTTATCCAAGTTCATGACTTAACCCGCCTACGAATCATGTCAAGATTGGCTAAGTACTCAAGTTCAATGTTTAGCCATACAAGTTGGTTAAGTGTACTAAGAAGCTCATGACTTAACCCTATCAAGTCAAATTGGTTAAGTATTTATTTGTCTTAACCCTATCAGATTATCATGTTAGATTGATTAAGCATAGATTATCTTAATCCCATCAGATTGTCGAGTCGGATTGGTTAAGTATAGGTTAACTTAACCCCATCCACTAATCGTAGTACAATGGTTAAGCCTAATTTAAAAGGTCTTGTGACTTAACCCTACCAGACCCACGTATTAGATTGGTTAAGTGTAGGTTACTTAACCTCATCAAATCATCACGTATAATTGGTTAAGTATAAGTTACTTAACCCCATTAAATTATCATATTAAATTAGTTAAGTATTGGTTACTTAACCTCATTGAATTACCAAGTTTAGGTTGGTTAAGTATTTAACTTAACCCCATCGAATTACCGTGTTTAGATTAGTTAAGTCTTAATTACTTAACCCCATTTAATTACCAAGTCGGATTAGTTAAGCGTAAATTACTTAACTCCATCCCCTAATTGTCTTGTATGGTTAAGTGTCATTAAGGAACCAAGTCCGGTTTAACTTAACCTACCCATTCATGTCATATCGGTTAAGTGTCATTAGTCAAATTTACTTAACCTTATCATGTGGCATTAATTTAATTAATGCACTCTCAACCTCTCACATTAGACCTTGTTGTGGTTACTAGTTAAGCCGGGCGGGTCCGGGTAGATTTACACCACAACCTAGTCTAACATCGGGTCTTAAGCGCGACATGACCAACTTCTCACATTGGATCCTATTGTTTGTAGCCACTAGTTAAGCCGGGCGGGTCCGGGTAGATTTATGCTACAAACTCAACCCAACCTCGAGTTGGCCACTTTCATGTTTGGTCTAGTGTCTTATTACACTTACAACCCACCCATGTCTAGTTCAAGTTCCATGTTTTCCCACGTGTCATGACCATATTTGAATGTATCATGAATTCTCATGTAAACCCCATGTCAAGTTTTTCACGTCATTCTCATGTTTGTCTATCCTACCCCAAATCGTATTTTTACTTGAGTAAAAGCGAGTCAACATAGTAGGTATACTATGGTTACATGTAGACACCAAAACATGCACGATGCCACAAAAGGGATTGGCTCCAAACATGCATGGTATCATAAGGGGGTTTGGCCTTAAAACATGAATGATAGTGTCATATAGGGGTTGGCCATAAGCATGCATAATGTCATAAAGGATTTGGCCACAAACTTGCATATTATCATAGGAAATTTGGCCACAAACTTGCATATTATCATAACGGGATTTGACCTTACATAAACATGATATCATAAGGGGGTTGGTTTCATTTACATGCATAAGCCCCGAAGTCCAATTTATGCAACTATTTCACAAGTCAAAGTGGCTCTAAGTGTTCATGCTATCATACTACAAGTAAAGGTCCAATCTTGCATGGCAAACTAAGTCCAATGCAACATGAATAGCATGGTTTAGTCGCTAAAACATAACCCAAAGTCATATGTTCATGTTAAAGGAGCAAACTAGGCTCGCATAGGTTATAGCATTCATGTTTAACCACATTTTATTTCATGTCATGATTAAACTACCGTTAACATCTCGAAGTAGCTAGAACTTACATAGCGAGGCTTGGAGAATGCGCATGAATCGTTTTGACAAAGAAAGGTGGCTCCTTTGAAGAAGACCGTCATGAAACCGTCGTAGCAACGTTGATTTGGCCTTGATTTGGTGTAGCAAGCTTGCACCTTTTGATTTGAATCCGATTTGAATGCATAGTCTCTAGGAATTGGAGATGGAGGCCATGATCACTTGGCATTTGGGCAGCACTTCGTGGCATGAGTGATTTGTGAGGGTTTAGGGTAGGCTTAGGAGTCTTTTTATAGAGATTAGGAGTAGTTTAGGCCGTAGGATAAACCGTAGGATAGATCTGAACCCTCAAAAATCGTCACAAGCCTCCAGAACCGAGCCAACATGACAAGCAGGTCCACCAGGTCGGGGTTCTCCGGGGGGGGGGGGTAGACCCAGGGGTCGTCACCCATGTCGACCCCCTGGAGGGGGGTCGACCCCGGGGCCGACACCCATGTCGACACCCTGTGTGTCTGGCGGGAATTTTCCCGCCTTCTCTTTCTGGGCTGAATTTCAAATCTGTTTTCGGATTTGAATTTTCGTGAAACTTCGTTGGGCCTTAACTGGGTCATACGGACTCCGATTTACAAAATTTCGGACTCTATTTCGCGTATTTTTCTGAGACGAACGAAATGGCGCAACCCGTTTATCCTGATTCAGATTTGATAATTTAATTCTGCCTTGATTCTTGTCTTAACACATTGTTTGAAATTCGGGTTGTTACATTCTCTCCTCCTTTAAGGATTTCGTCCCCGAAATCTCCAAGTTAGGAAGAACGTATCCTACCATCCATCATCCATCTACTCAAAACATCATCCACAAGCAACCATGGTCCTTAAAAGGCTTCTAATGCTTTATGAACACATGCAAGAAAGTGTGTGTATATGTCCCTTAGCTAATGCTAATGATCAGGCCTGAATGATCTTTCTAATGCAAAATATGTTTAGTGCCATGAGTCCAACATGTATGCAAATAGTCCTAGTTATATAAGTACTATATGCGTGCACAAACATTCATTCATATGCAACATTCGCATGATAACACATTCAACTTCATCCATAAACAAGTATAAATACTCGTGCATATGCAACATGAAACGTAACCGCGTCAATCTAGTATCTAATGTGTATTCGCGCATCCACGAGCAACCACTTGCAACCATTTGCAATAATATCAATAATAACATGTTTCAAATACATGTTTACATCCATAGGATTCTACCTAAGGTTCTCACGATAGGATCGAGGAGATAAACTAGGTAAACTCCCTACGGGGTTTGCAACAGAAACAGGACCGAGAGGATATTCGCCAAAAGATAACATGCGAGCAAGCTCTACAGGAAAAACCAGGGATCCAGGATATACTCTTAAAAAGAGATATTGATGCGCGTATCTAGCCTTACGTCTTCTAAGTCGTGTTTCCTTGAGCTTAATTCCTCGGTGCCTTGACCATCTTTTTAACTCCATGATCTCGTAGCTCCTTGATTCCTATTTCCAAGATATGAGTTAGAACTCATTTCATTGTCGCCTCTTATTCCACTTTCACTTATCCTTTTCCTAGTATACTTGTCTCAAACGTATCCACTTACTCATGCAAGCTTTCCAAAATTCACTAGGGAATTCTGGATCTCGTTTGCCGATGCCAATCCATGTTGCCAAGAGTACTTACTAGGGTGATTCCCATAACTCATGCATAAGCGAAACGAACCATCCGCCTCAGCGGCGAATTCTATTCGAACGGATTGCCAACAACTGCATCCCAAGATTCTAGGTAACTAACCATGACAGAACCCAAAAGGTTACTCGAGACTTCGAGGGTATCACCAAGGTGAGTCGAGAGTCTAACTACCCCCTTTCCAAAACCGAGAATGGCACCCCTTATTGGGTGTCCACTTTATCCCTAGAATCCATCCGTAGCCGAGACATGTCATTCTCCAATCCAAACAAGTTATGAAGAAATGGACCAACTCTCCAACCAGATTTTTGGGACAAAAACTGGGATCCTTTACCATGCTAGTACTAAGGTGCAGAGACTCAACTATCCAAGCAGACTTAAATGATACGATGATCAAGACAAAGTCTGGACGGGATGATAGAAAAGAACGACTAAACCTTTACCAGAAACGGTACCATTTCTTTTAGGTACCCTAGAAATAGGAGCGTACAATTGCCCTCTCCGGTGATCTTGTCCTTGTCCTCCTTGATGGACTAAGCCATACCAACAGTTGCTTATCCTTAAGCTCGCGTCCTTTATCCTTACTCTTATTATCCTTCCTTGTACCACGGCAACAGGTCTCTCGAGAACCACCTCCATCGTACGGAAAATACCTACGTGGCTAGACAAAGATTAGTCACAGTTAGAACTACTGTGACTACAGATGGAGGAAAGAAAGGAAAAGAGATTCAATCAAGGAATCAAAGGATAGTGCTAATGGCCTTTGGGGAATAGCCTTTTAAAACAAAACTTTTCTTAAAAAATGCTTCTTTGTAAACGGTTTTTCAAATAGTTTTCAGAAGGTTTTAAAAAATTTTGCCCAGTCTGGTAACCTTCTGCTCTGATACCAAATGTAACACCCCACCTCCGCTAGGGTCACTCACAAAGGGAATGCACTAGGTTTGGTGAAGCATTATCGAGGTAAACATGCACAGAAATATTACAAGACAGAACATATATAAAACAGCGGAAGTAAAACAAATTTCATTACCTTATAAAATAAGGTCTAAAGCCTTTTACATCAGAATACATCAAAACCTGTCTTGCAATAGTAAAGAAGCATAAAACCATTTCATAAATTATTCCCCAAGTAAAACAGTAAAGTAGCCATAGCCAAGAAAAGTCCAAGCCATGCGTGATGATTTTCAGGCAGAAGTCCGAACTAGATAACAGTGTTTCCTCCCTGAAACCTGGGTGGGGGGGAAACGGAAGACAAAGAGGCGAAACAAAACGGGGTCAGTCATAAAGACTGGTAAGTCCTATCTACTTACAGTATAAAAACAGGTAAAGGTAACGTGACATGCATAAACTGAAAGTAAACATAAGGATGACGACAAGATAGATAAACTAAACCAGGGTAACAGGCTGAACTACTGTAGCAAGGTAAACTAAGATATCATGATAAACTACGGTGTCATGATAAATCAAGGTATCACATCGTCAGGTTTCTATCAAGTATACTATCCCAAGGTATCTATCCTGTATAACATCCCACGGTATCAATCATGTATATTTCTCATGGTTCTAACATGTATGTTTGCTCTGCACCTCTCGTACTAGTATCCCAACCCGCGTCATGTGTTAACTATGAATGTCCCTTGCCCAATGTCATGTAATGGTCCATGTCAACCTAATATATAGCATATGTAGGTTTTCCCAACTCGTATGTTTCTTTCCATGTATAAGTTCAGTCCTTTGCCGTAGGCCATACGGGCTTTCCCATGTAAACGTTTTATCCTTGAGGTTATTTTGGACTGCTACCCTTGATCTAGTTATGTTTCCTTACCATGAACTATCGTGCGTTCACTTAGGATTTATGCCACCTAGGACCACTAGGGATTATGCTACCTAATGAACGTTTCCGTGTCTCGGTTTGGGTTCAGCCACCTAGGGCCACTAGGGATTATGCCACCCGTCAACCGCGCCCTTTATCCCGCGTATGTATCGTGAATCGTTTTCCATGTCTAGACGCACATGTTCCTCAATGAGCCATCCGAGTTCCGTGCCAGGGCAAATCAAGAAATACGGAACTCGGTCGGGAGCTTTAAGTCGTCTGCTGATGCAGATATCAAGGTCTGTTTTTGTACCCGTGGCTATGGTCCCACGTGACCCCTCCCTCAACTACTGAAAGGCAATCCAAGAAAAATCATGTATGAGAACTACACTACGGCCCATCGATGCCCACTCCCAGATAGCCAACTTCACCCATAACTCGATAGCAAGTATATGGTCTGTTGGGAGTTCCCTGCCTTTCCGTACATATACGATTGACTAAAGATGGTAGGTAGTCGGCGACGTGCTATCCAGGGCAAAAACAAGTATCGTCGACTCCACGCTAATCCATCTCAGTCTTTAGGTCGCTCGCATAGCAACCAAGGCATACTCTTGGCTCTTCTACCGCAGACCTTAACCTCTGTGAGGCCGGGTTTCATGGACCACCTGCCACCTCACAGAGGTATACCAAGAGTACCCTCACATCCCCCGAAGCTACCGCTTCGTCACCCAGTTCGTTGGAGCCCTTATCCAAGTCAGATAAGTTGCTCCTCCTCGTATACTAAGCGATGACATACCGTATCAGGTTACTCATCTATTTGTGAACTAGTCCCATGTCCTTGGCTAAGAATTATTACTTAGTTATCCCTAACTAAGGTTTACCACTTAGCTTCTCTTCCCGCTATCCTTGTTAACCACGATTTCCAACCTAGCCCCCTGATCTAGGGTTTTGGCAAATGGGTTAAGTGTTGTTATCCAAGTTCATGACTTAACCCGCCTACGAATCATGTCAAGATTGGCTAAGTACTCAAGTTCAAGGTTTAGCCCAACAAGTTGGTTAAGTGTACTAAGAAGCTCATGACTTAACCCTATCAAGTCAAATTGGTTAAGTATTTATTTGTCTTAACCCTATCAGATTATCATGTTAGATTGATTAAGCATAGATTATCTTAATCCCATCAGATTGTCGAGTCAGATTGGTTAAGTATAGGTTAACTTAACCCTATCCACTAATCGTATTACAATGGTTAAGCCTAATTTAAAAGGTCTTGTGACTTAACCGTACCAGACCCACGTATTAGATTGGTCAAGTGTAGGTTACTTAACCTCATCAAATCATCACGTATAATTGGTTAAGTATAAGTTACTTAACCCCATTAAATTATCATATTAAATTAGTTAAGTATTGGTTACTTAACCTCATTGAATTACCAAGTTTAGGTTGGTTAAGTATTTAACTTAACCTCATCGAATTACCGTGTTTATATTAGTTAAGTCTTAATTACTTAACCCCATTTAATTACCAAGTCGGATTAGTTAAGCGTAAATTACTTAACTCCATCCCCTAATTGTCTTGTATGGTTAAGTGTCATTAAGGAACCAAGTCCGGTTTAACTTAACCTACCCATTCATGTCATATCGGTTAAGTGTCATTAGTCAAATTTACTTAACCTTATCATGTGGCATTAATTTAATTAATGCACTCTCAACCTCTCACATTAGACCTTGTTGTGGTTACTAGTTAAGCCGGGCGGGTCCGGGTAGATTTACACCACAACCTAGTCTAACATCGGGTCTTAAGCGCGACATGACCAACTTCTCACATTGGATCCTATTGTTTGTAGCCACTAGTTAAGCCGGGCGGGTCCGGGTAGATTTATGCTACAAACTCAACCCAACCTCGAGTTGGCCACTTTCATGTTTGGTCTAGTGTCTTATTACACTTACAACCCACCCATGTCTAGTTCAAGTTCCATGTTTTCCCACGTGTCATGACCATATTTGAATGTATCATGAATTCTCATGTAAACCCCATGTCAAGTTTTTCACGTCATTCTCATGTTTGTCTATCCTACCCCAAATCGTATTTTTACTTGAGTAAAAGCGAGTCAACATAGTAGGTATACTATGGTTACATGTAGACACCAAAACATGCACGATGCCACAAAAGGGATTGGCTCCAAACATGCATGGTATCATAAGGGGGTTTGGCCTTAAAACATGAATGATAGTGTCATATAGGGGTTGGCCATAAGCATGCATAATGTCATAAAGGATTTGGCCACAAACTTGCATATTATCATAGGAAATTTGGCCACAAACTTGCATATTATCATAACGGGATTTGACCTTACATAAACATGATATCATAAGGGGGTTGGTTTCATTTACATGCATAAGCCCCGAAGTCCAATTTATGCAACTATTTCACAAGTCAAAGTGGCTCTAAGTGTTCATGCTATCATACTACAAGTAAAGGTCCAATCTTGCATGGCAAACTAAGTCCAATGCAACATGAATAGCATGGTTTAGTCGCTAAAACATAACCCAAAGTCATATGTTCATGTTAAAGGAGCAAACTAGGCTCGCATAGGTTATAGCATTCATGTTTAACCACATTTTATTTCATGTCATGATTAAACTACCGTTAACATCTCGAAGTAGCTAGAACTTACATAGCGAGGCTTGGAGAATGCGCATGAATCGTTTTGACAAAGAAAGGTGGCTCCTTTGAAGAAGAACCGTCATGAAACCGTCGTAGCAACGTTGATTTGGCCTTGATTTGGTGTAGCAAGCTTGCACCTTTTGATTTGAATCCGATTTGAATGCATAGTCTCTAGGAATTGGAGATGGAGGCCATGATCACTTGGCATTTGGGCAGCACTTCGTGGCATGAGTGATTTGTGAGGGTTTAGGGTAGGCTTAGGGGTCTTTTTATAGAGATTAGGAGTAGTTTAGGCCGTAGGATAAACCCTAGGATAGATCTGAACCCTCAAAAATCGTCACAAGCCTCCAGAACCGAGCCAACATGACAAGCAGGTGCGCCTGGTCGGGGTTCTACAGGGGGGGGTTGACCCAGGGGTCGACATCCATGTCGACCCCCTGGAGGGGGGTCGACCCCGGGGTCGACACCCATGTCGACCCCCTGGAGCGGGGTCGACCCAGGGGTTGACACCCTGTGTGTCTGGCGGGAATTTTCCCGCCTTCTCTTTCTGGGCTTAATTTCAAATCTGTTTTCGGATTTGAATTTTCGTGAAACTTCGTTGGGCCTTAACTGGGTCATACGGACTCCGATTTACAAAATTTCGGACTCTATTTCGCGTATTTTTCCGAGACGAACGAAATGGCGCAACCCGTTTATCCTGATTCAGATTTGATAATTTAATTCTGCCTTGATTCTTGTCTTAACACGTTGTTTGAAATTCGGGTTGTTACAGTAGCAATCAACTGTCACACAAAGATTTCAATTTGTTCCCTACTATCAGTCATGCATGCCAAAATTCAATTGAAATACATACCTGCGCTGTCGAAGGAGGGCTAGAGAGACGTAGGGTTGCTGCGTTTCTGGCGAAGGACAGGGTTGTTCGTCCCTGTCGAAGGTGGAGGCACGATTTGGTGACCGAAAACCCTAATTTGGGTTTTCGGTCACCATTAAAGTAAAACAAATGGAAAAGGGAGCGGCCAAAACTTTTATTCAAAGTGCCCAATGGGATGCACAATATGATACAGATTCAATTTGGCCCAAAGCCGTATCAAAATAACTAATCCGGGGCTTCATTGATGGACGATCAGATTTAGGGCGTTTGGGGTGATGCGGATCGCAAAATGTAATTTGATACGGATCTAAGCACCATCAAATATGATACGGCTTTTACCCGTATTACATGTCCACATCCATCTGTGCCAAATTGGCTGATATGGTGTAGTATTTATTTATAATATATCAATATTTAGTGATGCTTTGCTAGTATATCCTATTTTATTTTCGTTGCATGGAAAATAAATTCTTAAACTGAACTGGATCGCATCAGACCTTCTCCTATGAATAATAAATAATTATGAACTTATATTCTACCAAGTATAATTTGTTATTTTCAGAAATACTTTCTGTTTGAAACTTTGTTGTTTAGAACATACTTTTTTAGATTTACGACTAACCACTATACCACTGTGATTCCATCGCTCACTTGTCACCACCACAACTTTTGAGGATAGTTGGCACCACTACATTTAGTTACGCATCACCGCATCTGCAAAGCTTCCCAAAATTACCACCAAACCTGTGAATGACTGCATAGATGAAAGCAATCAAATAGCATCGACCTATTTGTCATCTTCTAAATGCATTTTCTTCTGTGGAGAAATTCGACTCAAGACCGGTCAAATCAAAACCCAAAACCCAAAACCCAAAACTCAGCGGAAGACGAGATTGTGGTAAATTTCCAAAAAAACCAATCAATATCTCAAAACAATCTCAAACCAATCACAATCACCAAACAAGAGAAATAATCGAGCAATAACGAAAAATAAACCCATAAGTTATTGATTTATATCCTGGGGAATTACATACGTATTGCTCAATTGATTCGGTTGAAGATGGTTGAAACACCCCACCTCCGTTAGGGTCACTCTCAAAGGGAATGCCCTAATTTTGGTGGAGGTTTATAAGTACAAGTCACAGATATACAAGACAGATATAAGAACACATATTTGTAAACAGCGGAAGAACAACAAACTTTTATTTCATAAAGTCAAATACGTGTTACAACAACATCCTTTCCAAAAAACATAACATAACACTTTCATAATCTGTCTTGAGTACATTATTTAAAGAAGCATAAATAAAACATAGATAAACTGCAAAAGCCCCATAGTGGATTGTCCAAAGCCATAGTTCAAAACAGGAAAGTCCAAGCAATACATTTCTCTTCTTCAAGCTGGATGCTAAGGTTGGTCAAGCTGCTGTGTTCCCTCCCTGTGGACCTGGGGGGGGGGGGGGAAACGGAAGAAAAGAAGACGAAAGAAAAGCAGAGTCAGACATAAAGCCTGAGTAAGTCTAGTACTATTTTGTCCATGAATAAAGAACTGGGTATGATAAGTATAAACAAGAAGTGGGCAAGCACAATAAACTTGGTCAGGTTGTCTAGGGTCGAATATACTATCGTACCCCATGTTAATCTCTGAACCCATATAAACTAGTTTCCAACTGGCACCCCATAATCAAGGTGATGTGAACCATTCTATGATGATCGGCTCCTTACTCGCATAGTTACATGTGTCTTACGGCCCCCGATGTCTGTAGTTACCTATGCTGGTCCCACCATGGGGTGTATCAAGTCCCATAGTGGCAACCCGACACAACCTTAGAGTGCACAGGTATGCTACTGGTGTCCAGTGCCTTATTTTTCTGCACCAGAGTGTGTGCACGCCCGCACTCCGTTAGAACCTACACTGCTACACCACCGCCGTCGATTTGACCTCTTACAATCAGCCCAGTAATCGTGCCCCACCCTGCCTAGTTTCAGGGTATCCTGATACACCTTTTAGGGTTACTGCTGAAAAGGGTCCCCCGTTACTAGGTTTTCTATCTCTAGCCAACATGCTAAGTTGGTTAAGTGTTTCCTAACCTAACCCCACCAGTCCGTTTAGTTTAGCATGTTCCATTTTGATTAAGTCTTTAGTTCACTTAATCCTAACAATCCTGACTCAGCCTTAATTGTCTTATTAAGGCCCTGACCTCTCACATTAGACAGGTATTGTTGTGGCTGCCTGTTGCCGGTTGGTTCCGGGCAGTCTTACGCCACAACTCAGTCTAACCTCGGGTCCTTATTGGGCTCCATGTTTAACCTCCCACATTGGATAGGTATTGTTGTGACTACTGGACAGCCGAGCGGTTCCGGGCAGGTTTACATCACAACTCAATCCAACCTCGGGTTAAACACATCGTATTTTCTATATTTACATATCTTGTCATTCTTCTTTATTTCTTATATGTAAATATTTGCGGCCCATTATTAAGTCAATGGTGTAAAGGTTACACCAATCATGGGCCCAACCCATACTTGAATTTGGGCCCTTCTATTTCATATTTTCATTCATTAATTAATTTTAACCCAACGTTATTTTCCCCCGTTTTACACGTCCGTTTATATATATTGGGCTTAGCCTTTTAAAGCCCAATTTAGCCATGCGAAAAGGGGAGGCTTAAAGCGTGATTACATACACAAAGAGGGGAAGGTGAGCGCATGAACTTGCATATGACGTTGGAAATACATAATAGAAACTGGTGTACTTGCATATATATACTTTGGTCATAAAGCATAGGTGACATGAACCAAACCATGTAAACTTAAGATAAGAATCTAAGTTAGGTGTCACATAGTCTTAACTACAACATAGACCTATGTTCTCATTTAGGCATAAACATAAACAAGTCATGTTCATAAGGTTTCTACATGTTTACAAAGGGGATACTTTGTTACTAACACAAAAGCATAGTTCAACTTAATCATGATTTAAGTCTAATCACATAACGATGGTATAAATATACTTATGCATAAATATTCCTAAACATGGTGTTTGCTTTAAACTTGCAAAAAGGGATTTTTGAGTCTAACCTAGCCATGTCTCACATATGTCATCATATAATTCTTGTAAACAAGATAGACTTAATCATGGATTTCAATTATGCCCAATTATCATTCATAGCCTAGCCCTATTCATAAGTTTGCAAAAGCATGACTTAATACATGGATTATGGTGTCAAAATTCCAACATAGTTTCATATGAACTATAACAACCAAACTTGTTTCAATTACTTGCAAAATGATTTATGCACAAAAATATACATCATGATGGCATAATAACAAAGCCCCAAACTTGCATGAATTTCAATCAACTACATACATGTAGCTTCAACATAGATTACATAATTTGCGAAATATTCCAAACGCATACTTGCATAGAACTACCGCATGTAGTTCTTTATAATTGAATGACATAATTCAGAATATCCAAACGTATATAAATTGATAGGAACGCACAAATATGAATTTTATTGCCACAATTCAAGCATACATATCTACACAATTGTTTATTCATACCAAAGTAATACTCTACTTACAATGGTTGCGGCGAATTCTCTAATTAAGAGATATGATTCCTTTGTTGAATTGATTGGCTTTAGGTTGCTTGAATTGCTTTAGGCTTTAGAACTTTCTTCCTAATTCTCTCTCTAGTTGGCGGCTACTCTTAGTCGTTCCTCAGCAACATGGCGGCTATGTTCTTAATTTTGAATGAATAGATTAGGGTTTAGTCTAGGGTTGTTTATATAGAGGTTAGGAATTGATTAGGACCCTTGATGTTGCTTGGATTGATCATAGCCATTCATTAGATAGAGAGACCAATTAGAACCCGCCACCTAGCCCTAATGACAAAGCAGACCACAGAAATTCGACCAAACACAGACCTGGCCAGCCAGGTTGACTGGGCTCGACCAGGTCGACACCCCTGTCGACAGGGCTGTCGACAGCCCTGTCGACATGGGTAGCCCAGGTCGACAGCCCAGTCGACCTGGGTGGCCTAGGCGGGTGTTTATCCGCCCTGGCCCATTGGGCCCGATTTTTAATTATTTTATTCTGTTTGAATTTTAAATTTAATTCAAAACTTCCGAAGGTCATATCTTCTTCATACGGACTCCGTTTTTCGAAAACTCGGACTCTATTTCACGTATTTTTCCGAGACGAACGCAATGGCGTATCCCGTTTCCCTTAGTTCTTTGATTTCAGATTAATTATACTTTAATTTGTTAATTTCACAGTTATAGAATTTTCGGGGTGTTACATTCTCCCCCACTTAAAAGGATTTCGTCCCCGAAATCTTCAAGTGTAGGAAAATGTATATCCTAACATCCAATCATCCATCTACTCATCCATCAAACACGAGCATCCATTGTCCTTAAAAGATTTTCTAATGCTTCATGATCATATGCGGAGTGTGTGTGTACATGAACTTATCTAATGCAAAATCAGGCGGTCTACTGATTCAGTTGACCTCCTTAATGCGGATTATGTAAGTGCCATGAATCCATTATGTATGCAAATTTTCCTATTCATGATTCTACATGCGTGCACAATCATGTAATACAAATGCAACATCCACATGACAACACATTAAAGTTCAACCATATACGAATACAAACATATATGCATATGCAATATGAAGTGATTGAGCCGATCTAAAACCTAGATTGTGTGTGTATATGCAACCACGAGCAACCACTAGCAATCACTTGCAACCACTTGCAACCATCATCCATAACATGTTTCAACTACATGTTTCCATCCAAAAAGTTTCTACCTAAAGGATAAGGTCGAGGAAATATACCTAAAAAGATAGATAAAAGCGCAACTTAAGAAAAAGAAAGATCAAGGATGTACCCTCGAACAGAAAAGGGTAGGCGGTACGTATTCTAGCTTCAGTTTCCCAAGTTGCGTCTCCCTCGGCGTCGCTCCACTGAACTTTGACGAGCTTGACTTCGCGGTTGCGTAGCTTCTTCACTTCCGTTCCTAAGATGCGGGTTGGAACTTTTCTTATGGTTGCTTCGCGTTCCACTTCGGCCTCTTCGAGGATATTTGGCTCTACCACTTCAGCTGACTCATGTAGACATTTTCGGAGATGTGAAACGTGAAAAACGTTGTGGACTCCAACTAACTTCTCGGGTAGCTCTAATCTATAAGCCATTTTCCCAATTTTCTCGATAATAGGGAATGGCCCTACGAACCTTGGTGCAAGTTTTCCTGTGGTTCCAAAACGAACAACGTTCCTTAGCGGTGATACCTTGAGAAAAACTCTGTCTCCAACCTCAAATTCAAGGTCGGTCCTCCTCTTGTCGGCATAGGACTTTTGTCTGTCTTGGGCCGTCTTCATCCTTCTTCGTATTAAGTCCACTTTCTCTGAAGTCTCTCGGATCATGTCTGGTCCAAGTATGAGCTTATCTGTGGACTCCCACCAACAAGTGGGCGATCGGCACGGTCTTCCATATAAAGCTTCGAAGGGCGCCATTCCGATGGTTGCTTGATAGCTGTTGTTGTAGGCAAATTCCACCAAAGGAAGGTGGTCTTCCCATGTCCCTCCGAAGTCAAGGACGCATAGCCTTAAAAGGTCTTCCAAAACTCTGTTCACTCTCTCTGTTTGGCCGTCGGTTTGGGGATGATAGGCTGTGCTCAAGCATAACTGCGTTCCTACTGCTTCTTGCAGACTCCGCCAAAACTCACTGGTGAAGATGGGGTCTCGGTCACTAACAATGCTAGAAGGTATTCCATGGAGTCGAACGATTTCCTTGAGGTAAAATGATGCTAGGGATGAGGCAGTTCTTTTACTTTTGACAGGCAAAAAGTGGGCGCTTTTAGTAAACCTATCCACTATTACCCAAATGCTAGTGTTGCCTCTCCTAAACCTAGGCAGCCCATCGATGAAGTCCATTGAGATGCTATCCCACTTCCACTGCGGGACCTCCAGAGGATGTAGTAGTCCGCCAGGCTTTTTCTGTTCCGCTTTAACCTGTTGGCACACCATACACTTAGAAATGAATTCTGCCACGTCCTTTTTCATGCCGTTCCAGAAGAAAGTCCTTTTTATGTCTTTGTACATTTTATCTCCACCTGGGTGTATCGTCATCTTGGAGTGATGTGCTTCCTCGAGAACCTTCTTTACTAAATCTTTTGTCTGTGGGACGCATAGTCTTCCGTCTCGCCTTAGTAAACCTTTATCGTCAATGGAGTATCTGTTGAGGTGACTTGAAGTCTCACCCCTAATTAGCCTATCAATCATTTCCACAATCTGAGGGTCTTCGCGTTGTGCTGTCCCTACCGAATCTACTAAAGTTGGGCGCACTTCGAGAGATGCTAGCAAGCCCGGTACGAAATCGGAGGAAGGCCTAAAATCGAAGCTGGCTATAAACTCTAGGCTTTGTCATTCAACAAACAACGGGCTTAGGGTCAATTTCTTTCGGCTCAACGCGTCTGCCACTACGTTGCCTTTGCCCGGAGTATAGGAGATTTCGAAATCGTACGAGGCAAGAAACTCCATCCATCTTTGTTGCCTCAAGTTAAGATCTTTCTACGAGAAAAGATATTTCAACGATTTATGGTCAGTGTAAAGTTCGAACTTCTCACCTAGGAGATAGTGTCGCCAAGACTTGAGTGCAAAGACGATGGCGGCTAACTCAAGATCGTGGGTTGGGTAGTTCTTTTCGTGCACTTTCAACTGCCTCCCGCCATAAGCTACTACCCTTCCTTCTTGCATTAAGACGGCGCCTAGCCCTGTCCCACATGCATCCGTATAAACAGTGAACATCTTGCTCCCATCTGGCAGCGTCAAAACTGGGGCTGTTGTGAGAGCCCTTTTCAGTCGTTGGAAAGCAAACTCGCAATCCAAGTCCCAATTGAACACTAGATTCTTCTTGGTCAATTTCGTGAGCGGAGCTGAGATTTTCGCAAAATCCCTTATAAATTTTCGATAGAAACCTGCTAGTCCTAGAAAGCTTCGGACCTCAGTTGCATTCCTTGGTGTCTTCCAATCCTGTACCGCCACTACCTTCGCAGGGTCCACCGCTAACCCTTGTTTGGATACTATGTGCCCAAGGAACCTCACCTCTTCTCTCCAAAAGTGGCATTTGGAGAATTTGGCTTTTAGTTGATGGACTCGCAAAGTTTCCATGATTGCCCTTAAGTGTTGAGCATGTTCCTCTTCACTCTTTGAGAAGATAAGGATATCATCTACGAAGACCACTACGAATTTGTTGAGGAAATCTCTAAATACCCTACTCATCAGGTCCACGAAGTAAGCAGGTGCATTTGTCAAGCCGAAAGGCATGACAAGCCATTCAAAGAAGCCGTCTGGGGTTCTGAACGCCGTTTTATCGATGCTATCTTCAGCCACCCTTAGCTGATGAAAACCGGTTGCTAAATCGAGTTGGGAGAAAACAGACGCTCCTACAAGCTGGTCAAATAAATCGTCAATTCTAGGGAGAGGATGCCTATTCTTTTTCGTTAGCTTGTTGAGCTCCCTATAGTCAACACATAGACGGAGTGAACCATCCGCCTTTGTAGCGAACACCACCGGAGCGCCCCATTCTGAAATGCTCCTCCTAATGAACCCCTTTTCTAGAAGCTCTTTAATCTGTTTACTGAGCTCTTTCCTTTCTCGTGGAGCCATATGTATAACGGGCAACGCAACGGGCTTTGCATTATCTACAAGATATATGCGGAAGTCTATTTCCCGCTTCGGAGGCAAGCCCTTCACCTCTTCGAAGACATCCAGATATTCCCGGACCACTCTAACTGATTGCAAGTTTTCAACAGAGGCATCTAGCGATTCAAGATAACTAAGCATAACCGCATACGAGGGATTACAAGAAATTTCCAAAGTATTACCGAGCTGGGTTAGGAGCCTAACAACCCTTTTTTCACAATCAAGGATGGCCCCATTACTGGATAGCCAATCCATACCCAAAATCAAACCATACCCCGAAAAGCCCAAAACAAAGGCACTACATTGAAATTCTACACTTAGAATGGAAATTTTCAATTCCAAACAGATCATAGACAAATGAGCTGGGCCCCCAATTGGGTTTGCAACTATTAAGGGGTCCTCTACCATACTAGTTTTTAGGTGCAGAGATTCTACTAAAGCAGACGAGATAAAGGAGTGTGATGCGCCAGAATCAAATAAAGTGCGAACGGGGTGATCATAAAGATAAACTACACTTTCTACAGAAGTATTTATACCTCGCTGTTGCAGAGGTGGCGCTTCTAGCACATGGACCTGTGCCCCTGGGGTGGATCCAGCCCTCTGCCCCTGTCCTCGTTTCTTTGGGCAGTCCTTAGCCCTATGGCCAGTCTCACCGCAAGAAAAGCACCCACCATTCTCCTTGGCCTTCTTTTTCCGGCAGTTCTTTACTAAGTGCCCCACTTTGCCACAGAAATTGCACTTCCTCTTCTCTTTGTTTCCTTTCCCGCCCTTCTTAAAGTCTGTCTTCTTGGGCTGCAAACCCTCTTTCTTCCCTTGAGAGCTTTCTGCCTTTGTCTCCTTCTTGCCCTTATCCTCTTCATTCAGCAATGTCATTTGCACCAATCTTTCATACGTGGCTCCCATGGGTATATGGGTCATGGCCAAACTGTGTAATGGCTCATTCAACCCTTTGACGAAACGGAGAGCCTTCTTGTGCGGGGTGTTGACTAGGTCAAGCCCAAACCTAGCCAGCTCATCGAACTGATTCACATACTCTCTGACAGTCTTGTCTCCTTGCTTAAGAAATAAGAATTTTTCCAACTGCAAACTTCTTTCTGCATCTGAGAGAAATTTGGTCTCAAACCTTGCCCTAAAGTCCTCCCATGTCTCCACTGGTCTTTCAGCATTAGTGACTTCCCACCAGTAGGAAGCCTCGCCCTTCAATAGCCACACCGCCAGTTGTACTTTTTGTCTATCCTCTACCTCAAAGATGATGAATAGGTCCTCCGTTTCTTTCAGCCAATTTCTAGCTGCCACGAAGGACTCGGTTCCATGGAAATCCCTTCCTCCCATAGCTTTAAAATCTTTACATATCTTAGCAAAATTGTTTCCCCGAGGAGGAGGTGGAGGAAAAAGTGCCGCTGCAGCTGGATGATTTCCTTCCGCTGGGGGAGGAGGAATGGTAGGACCTGGCTGAGTGGCCCTTGCTTCTAAGAACCGTCTAAACCAACCAGGTATTGGCACCTCTTCCGGCAAGTTAAGTTCTTGGGACATGCTGAAACAAAAAGGATAGATTCAAAACGAAGGATAAGAGATAGTACCTATGGCTTTGGGGAGTGGACTTTGCCTTTTTAAAATAAAATATTTTTCTTAAAAATGCTTCTTTAAATTTCCTTTTTGAAAATAGTTTTTCAAAACTTTTTATCTTATCTGGTAAACCTAGGCTCTGATACCAAGTGAAACACCCCACCTCCGTTAGGGTCACTCTCAAAGGGAATGCCCTAATTTTGGTGGAGGTTTATAAGTACAAGTCACAGATATACAAGACAGATATAAGAACACATATTTGTAAACAGCGGAAGAACAACAAACTTTTATTTCATAAAGTCAAATACGTGTTACAACAACATCCTTTCCAAAAAACATAACATAACACTTTCATAATCTGTCTTGAGTACATTATTTAAAGAAGCATAAATAAAACATAGATAAACTGCAAAAGCCCCATAGTGGATTGTCCAAAGCCATAGTTCAAAACAGGAAAGTCCAAGCAATACATTTCTCTTCTTCAAGCTGGATGCTAAGGTTGGTCAAGCTGCTGTGTTCCCTCCCTGTGGACCTGGGGGGGGGGGGAACGGAAGAAAAGAAGACGAAAGAAAAGCAGAGTCAGACATAAAGCCTGAGTAAGTCTAGTACTATTTTGTCTATGAATAAAGAACTGGGTATGATAAGTATAAACAAGAAGTGGGCAAGCACAATAAACTTGGTCAGGTTGTCTAGGGTCGAATATACTATCGTACCCCATGTTAATCTCTGAACCCATATAAACTAGTTTCCAACTGGCACCCCATAATCAAGGTGATGTGAACCATTCTATGATGATCGGCTCCTTACTCGCATAGTTACATGTGTCTTACGGCCCCCGATGTCTGTAGTTACCTATGCTGGTCCCACCATGGGGTGTATCAAGTCCCATAGTGGCAACCCGACACAACCTTAGAGTGCACAGGTATGCTACTGGTGTCCAGTGCCTTATTTTTCTGCACCGGAGTGTGTGCACGCCCGCACTCCGTTAGAACCTACACTGCTACACCACCGCCGTCGATTTGACCTCTTACAATCAGCCCAGTAATTGTGCCCCACCCTGCCTAGTTTCAGGGTATCCTGATACACCTTTTAGGGTTACTGCTGAAAAGGGTCCCCCGTTACTAGGTTTTCTATCTCTAGCCAACATGCTAAGTTGGTTAAGTGTTTCCTAACCTAACCCCACCAGTCCGTTTAGTTTAGCATGTTCCATTTTGATTAAGTCTTTAGTTCACTTAATCCTAACAATCCTGACTCAGCCTTAATTGTCTTATTAAGGCCCTGACCTCTCACATTAGACAGGTATTGTTGTGGCTGCCTGTTGCCGGTTGGTTCCGGGCAGTCTTACGCCACAACTCAGTCTAACCTCGGGTCCTTTATTGGGCTCCATGTTTAACCTCCCACATTGGATAGGTATTGTTGTGACTACTGGACAGCCGGGCGGTTCCGGGCAGGTTTACATCACAACTCAATCCAACCTCGGGTTAAACACATCGTATTTTCTATATTTACATATCTTGTCATTCTTTTTTATTTCTTATATGTAAATATTTGCGGCCCATTATTAAGTCAATGGTGTAAAGGTTACACCAATCATGGGCCCAACCCATACTTGAATTTGGGCCCTTCTATTTCATATTTTCATTCATTAATTAATTTTAACCCAACGTTATTTTCCCCCGTTTTACACGTCCGTTTATATATATTGGGCTTAGCCTTTTAAAGCCCAATTTAGCCATGCGAAAAGGGGAGGCTTAAAGCGTGATTACATACACAAAGAGGGGAAGGTGAGCGCATGAACTTGCATATGACGTTGGAAATACATAATAGAAACTGGTGTACTTGCATATATATACTTTGGTCATAAAGCATAGGTGACATGAACCAAACCATGTAAACTTAAGATAAGAATCTAAGTTAGGTGTCACATAGTCTTAACTACAACATAGACCTATGTTCTCATTTAGGCATAAACATAAACAAGTCATGTTCATAAGGTTTCTACATGTTTACAAAGGGGATACTTTGTTACTAACACAAAAGCATAGTTCAACTTAATCATGATTTAAGTCTAATCACATAACGATGGTATAAATATACTTATGCATAAATATTCCTAAACATGGTGTTTGCTTTAAACTTGCAAAAAGGGATTTTTGAGTCTAACCTAGCCATGTCTCACATATGTCATCATATAATTCTTGTAAACAAGATAGACTTAATCATGGATTTCAATTATGCCCAATTATCATTCATAGCCTAGCCCTATTCATAAGTTTGCAAAAGCATGACTTAATACATGGATTATGGTGTCAAAATTCCAACATAGTTTCATATGAACTATAACAACCAAACTTGTTTCAATTACTTGCAAAATGATTTATGCACAAAAATATACATCATGATGGCATAATAACAAAGCCCCAAACTTGCATGAATTTCAATCAACTACATACATGTAGCTTCAACATAGATTACATAATTTGCGAAATATTCCAAACGCATACTTGCATAGAACTACCGCATGTAGTTCTTTATAATTGAATGACATAATTCAGAATATCCAAACGTATATAAATTGATAGGAACGCACAAATATGAATTTTATTGCCACAATTCAAGCATACATATCTACACAATTGTTTATTCATACCAAAGTAATACTCTACTTACAATGGTTGCGGCGAATTCTCTAATTAAGAGATATGATTCCTTTGTTGAATTGATTGGCTTTAGGTTGCTTGAATTGCTTTAGGCTTTAGAACTTTCTTCCTAATTCTCTCTCTAGTTGGCGGCTACTCTTAGTCGTTCCTCAGCAACATGGCGGCTATGTTCTTAATTTTGAATGAATAGATTAGGGTTTAGTCTAGGGTTGTTTATATAGAGGTTAGGAATTGATTAGGACCCTTGATGTTGCTTGGATTGATCATAGCCATTCATTAGATAGAGAGACCAATTAGAACCCGCCACCTAGCCCTAATGACAAAGCAGACCACAGAAATTCGACCAAACACAGACCTGGCCAGCCAGGTTGACTGGGCTCGACCAGGTCGACACCCCTGTCGACAGGGCTGTCGACAGCCCTGTCGACATGGGTAGCCCAGGTCGACAGCCCAGTCGACCTGGGTGGCCTAGGCGGGTGTTTATCCGCCCTGGCCCATTGGGCCCGATTTTTAATTATTTTATTCTGTTTGAATTTTAAATTTAATTCAAAACTTCCGAAGGCCATATCTTCTTCATACGGACTCCGTTTTTCGAAAACTCGGACTCTATTTCGCGTATTTTTCCGAGACGAACGCAATGGCGTATCCCGTTTCCCTTAGTTCTTTGATTTCAGATTAATTATACTTTAATTTGTTAATTTCACAGTTATAGAATTTTCGGGGTGTTACAATGGTACAAAAAAATCTGTACCAACTCGAATGCCTTAATTCAATTTCACCGAGTGGTTTTGCTTCCACATAAGTTGGTCTTAAATAAAGAAGCGTTAATCATGCTACTTCAAAATCTTGATCCAATGAAAAAACTATGTGATGTACCAGACTCTTATATCGTGAATTTTTTTGAAACCTCGTAGATGCGGAGATTACCACTAGATAATTCGCTAGAGATCATATTTTTATATCAAGAATACCTATGAAGCTTTTTGGAGATATTCGTTTTTCATTCACATTATTACGCATATAATTTCCTATAAGATTGAGTTTTGCCCTAACTATTAGTAAATCATAAGGAGAAACAATTCCAAATATAGGAATCTACTTGCCTCAACACGTGTTCGGACATGATCAGCTTTATGTTGTGTTATACAGAGTAGTTTCAACGAGTAATGCCAAAATTTTCGTAAAAGATGACAATGTCAATGGAAAGTCTGAAATTTATACTAAAAATGTCGTTTATAGAGATGTAACTATATCTGCTAAAAAACAAAATAGTTGTAAAATATTATATAACCATTACTTTTGAATTTGTTTATATAATTTAGTATTTGTGCTTCTTTTTCTTGCAGTAAAAATTTATAAATTAAACAACATATGTAAACCATTTTTCTTCACATATATAAAGCACATAATATTTGAGGATCAGTAATCCACGTGCGAAGAAACATACATTCCTTTGTAGGGTTGTAAATTTTTTACGACTGTCTGACGTCCGTTCTTGCTCGTGACCGAAATACGTCCGTCCGAGTTCATCCGGTTCTCATTTAGGACACGAGTTAGAACAACAAAACTTGTACAAGAAAAAATCATTTTCGATCCGTGTTTGTTCGAATACATCTGAATTTCTTATAATTCGGTATATGGTTGAGTGGAAATCTAATAAGAAGAATAAAATGTGATATAAATAGTCATGTCCGATCGGGTCTGTTCGTGTCCGTGTCCTAAAAACATATGTCCGTGTTTGACAGATTTTATTTAGGATACGAATTAGAACAACAAATTTTGTTTGAGAAAAATTATCGTCTGGTCCGTGTTCGGTCCGATTTTTTTTTTGTATAGGAACTGAACGTCCGATCGATTTACACTTTTACTCGATTACGTGTTTGATTGAAATAGATAAGAAGACATAAGTGTTAATTTTTTTAATGAATAGATTCGCCCATTGACGAAAAGAGGACCCCTAAATGTTTATTGGGCTGGATTCTTAACTGATAACATGCGCATATGCCCCCAGGTAAATCGGCAGCTTTCCAAACCCTAATTCCTTTCTTGTACTATATAAACCATGTTATACAACTTCTTAACGATGTATGCCTCTGGTTTCCGGTCCAACTCCGCTTTCTGCTTATTCTATCTTTCCCTTTGTTTCAAATAACTATTTTATCGAATTTCTCGGTGATGATCAATCAAAGATGACGAGTCTGATGGAATATCCATTCAATTGATAGTGTTGACGAATCGAGGCATTTGTCTGAGAGAAATTTTCGCTTTTAAATTTTTATGTTGTTTCGATTATACCCATGCTTTGAGCCATACGAACTTGGGATAATGATGAATGATTTTGTTCTGAAATAATTTTATGAGCGATTTAATCCTCCTACTCATTCTGAATCCTACTTGATTAAATTTTTAACATTTAGCCCGAATTTTGAATTCTGAAACTGTGACTAACATGATCGTAGGGTATACAATCGTATCTGTGTTGGTCGATTGAATCTTGGATCTGTTCTTCCTTTTGGGATTCAGATCCTATAATCAATGAGGCTTCCATTTAAATCTGGAGTCTACGAGACTACGATCACTTGTTTTATTTTATGAACTTATAAAATAATGACCACGGTGTGGAAAATGTAAACGATTGGTTGTTAAAGAGGTCGGGATCGATTATTGTCATACTCTCTGCCAATACCGAAAACCACTTTAACAACTGTGTATGGGGTGGAGATTCGGAAATGATGTAGGATGGTTTGGCGAACGACTTTATTTTTCATATTAACCACGAGACCCTGACTACCGTGAGTCAGCTTAATGTGGCTAAAACGGAAGCTACGCCGAGACCAAGTGGGGTCATTCCTCCTATCGAGCTCACTTCTTCGATACCATTATATTGTTGTTTGTGATGTGTTTGGTGGCCACCCTCCGATTTGATATGTGAGTGTGTCTCGAGGTGGGCGGTAGTTGCTGTTATGCATTACCACCAGTCCGGATCTGCATACAGTGAATCCACCATGGCATTCCTTGTGTGCCTTGTCACATGCCATATATGAACCCACTACGGTTTTATTTTGTACTGTTTTATATGAAGTGCCCTCTAGTAGCCCTCCTGTTTATGGAGGAATCACGGTACTATATATACTATGGGAATATATAAACGGTGTAAGGGTAATAACAGTAATCTCGCTTACGCTGTTTTGATATTACTTTATTGATAGACACTATTGTATATAGTGTTTTATATTATATACTATCTAGCTTGATGGATCCTTAGAGGATGGTGATCACAAACATCTTTTAAGTTACTAATTTCATTTCATTGAATGTTAATCCTGATCTGAGTTGTTTTGTTTTGCATTATTGCTTGGGTCATATCGAGTATTACAACTTTGAGATTCACTTTTGGAGTTTGGAGCTTATATTGGGTTTTGCTAACTTGTATCTACCTATTCGGTTGATCCAGTTTCAGCTATTCCTGTCGATTCTTTTTTATACAGTTCTTATTTATCTATGTATTAGAAAATTCATTGTATTAGACTTCTACTGTATTATTTAAACTTTGATGTAAAAAATTTATTTAGTAGCTTCATGAACTATTATTGTATTATTTATTTTTCGCTGCGAGATATTATATTGCTCTGGAGGTCTATGATCTATGATTTGTTTTGTTTAACTCAGAAGCCAATAACAATCTGTCGTTTTGGATGGTTCAAGTCTAACATGTTTTGTCGATTCGGCACGATCAAAGCTGATTTCTTAGGATAAAGATAACTTATAAATCAAACTATTTTGATTTCATAAGCGTGTTGGTCTACAAAAAAATATAAAAAAATCAATTGTCTAAGTCTATAGATGTCAGTAACGAAATTGATAAACAGTTTAAAACGTTCAACACGACCTTTGATCAATTGCATATTCTGATTTTTGTTTTATTGGTCCAAGCCGGTTATTAACTTACGTGGTATCTGCAGGGACACACATGTAAATCGGCAGCTTTGCCAACCCTAATTCCTTTCTTTATTATATAAACCGTACCGTACAATAGATCGGTATAGCAAAACAACGGCTGCTTCCGGTTTCCAGTCCACCTTCCATTTCTGTTTACACGATTTTTCCCCTCTTTTTGTCTTTTCTGTGGATGGTTGTTTTATCAAATTTCTCGGTGATGATCAAACAAAGATGACGAGTCTGATGGAATATCCATTCAATTGATCGTGTTGACGAATCGAGGCATTTGTCTGAGGGAATTTTTCGCTTTTATATTTTTATATTGTTTCGATTATACCCATGCTTGGTGAAAAATCGAGCCATACGAAGTTGGGATAATGATGAATGATTTTGTTCTGAAATAATTTTATGATCGATTTAATCCTCCTACTCATTCTGAATCCTTCTTGATTAAATTTTTAACATTTAGCCCGAATTTTGAATTCTGGAACTGCGACTAACATGGTCGTAGCCAGGGGATACAATCGTATCTGTGTTGGTCGATTGAATCTTGGATCTGTTCTTCCTTTTGGGATCCGGATCCTATAATCAATCAGGCTTCCATTTGAATCTGGAGTCTACGATCACTTGTTTTATTTTATGAACTTTGGTCAGATCTGTAGGCTGCACTATGTTGCAACGCCTGTGTATCAATTTGAAGCCAATTTGCAGAGCAAATACGCTGTGAAAAACATAGCGAGTCATTTGCATTGAAGGTTGGCAATAACGAAATCGCAGTTCTCCGTGCCTCTCATGTCTTCTAATCATGAATTTGGCCTCGAACAAGCTGCTACAGGCTTTTCATTTAATTTTGTCAGCACTCTTTTAAGAGTTATTTTGTCTCATTATGTATTTCTTCACATGTTTTATGCCGTTGTGTTTATCCATATCACCCAAATCGATTCTGGTCAAATATATTTGAGTTTAGAGCTGCATTTATGCGTTGATTCGTTTTATTTTTATCATTTCACTAGCTTGTTGGTTCCAGTTATTCTTCTTAATACACTAATATGTTTAACATTATTGTATAAACTGAGTTTTGTTGTTTTAATTGTTTGGCAAAGTGCATTCTTACCTCTGCTTGTTGAGTACTTTCGACAGTCCTTTGTAAAACTTTAGCAAGGTCATTAGACTTTTCGTCTTGCTCACTGGAAAAGTCAGAAAGTCAACTATTTGTGTTTAATTTGTTTTTAGCTATATATATTTTTTAAAAGCAAAATTACCGTCACTTGGATTGTCATAATCTGCTTGAGAGGAATCAAGATTGGTTTACAGTGTTGTTTGTGGTTATATGTTTGTATTGTTTCTTTTATTTGTGTTTATCTGATATAGTTCAGACGGTTTAGTCTTTATATCAATGTCAAAATATTTTAGCACTATTTTGAGAATTGGTAATTTAATTCATTATGCTGATTTTGTCAAAATATTATTTAGTTTTATTACGCTAATTATATATGTGCATATAGTTTATGTAACTTGCAGAAACATTTTTTTGTAAAGTAACCAGTTCGTATTGTAAGTTTGTAATTCTTGCAAACGTGCATATAGTTTATGTTTCTTTTATTTGTGTTTATCTGATCCCCGTTAACGCTTGTCAAATGTTGTAGAAATGACAATGAATTCATTATATATGTTAAGGAAAATGTTATAATATGTTTTACAAAGGCAAAATCTATTAAAATCCAGGAATATTTTGAGTAGCCCCCAAAATATTGAAAAACCCAGTAAACTCTTAATTTTGTTGAGTAATTCCTTATAATTTAAAAAAAATCCAAAAATATCCTTCTATGTAGAGCGAATACGTGGTTTTTTACTGTATCTCGTAGCAGCCTTATGTGGTTATTTAGAGTATCCTGTAGTAGTTCTTTGTGGTTTCTTCGTAGATTATGTAGGACTACTATGAGGTATATTAAGAAACCACCTAGAGCAACTAGGAGATGTGCACTAAACTGGAAAAAAATATAACACAGTAAGGTATTTTTGTCTTTGTATTTTTTTTTTGATAAAACGGGGGTTAGTCAACATATTCCTGTGTTTGAATATAATTTGCCTTTATCAAATAATGTTTTTTAGACTTATGTTTTAAACAAGAAGTATTTACAATGTATGTTTAAGCTGTTGTAGATCTATTTTAACATTGTATATTCTATTTGTATCCCTTGTCAAAACTTGTCTCTAAAAATTTGTAAATTTGAAGTTAAACAATTGTTGATTTTGTTTAATTTTTGTTATACTCTATCTACATAATGTTATCACAAGTTATTCACATTTATCATATTTAACAGTGTCAGTTTGTATATTTCATCTCATATTTTATCTATATATTAATTTGTTTTAAACATGTATTATAACTTTTATATGGTATAAATTATACTCTTTGGTTTAGACGGTATGAAGCAAATATTATGGAAAGCGGTATAACTAACAACTTGTTCATCCATTAAAATTTTAATTGATGCATACAAGGTTTACATTATACTTTACAAGAATAACCTGCGTAAGTTGAGAATTGGTCCAAATTTGTTTGACAGCAGTGTATCATTATAAGGTTTGGTGATACGATATTGTAAAGTTGTATTGTGAATGTTTTGCATTCAGAGCTACTTAAAGGTTTAAGGTTGGATGTTTATTTTTTGATGGTTTTGTTGTACAACATCGCAATTCTCAAAGCTGTATTGCTAATGTTCTGCATTTTGTGTGACTCCAAGGTATAGAGTTTCATATTTAGGATGCGTTTGGTTCATTCTTCTTAGCTTTCTGTTTTTGAAGATATAAAATTGCAAGCGACATATGTAAATCGTGAAAAATGACCATTTTAGAAAACAAAGTTGATATATAAAACAAAAAATAATTTTTTATTTTTGATGTTTTGGGAAACAACGATGAACGATATATGATTCACTCTTTCGTTTTTCCTCCAATCTGTCTGACGCTTCGTCCATTTCCTTTAATTCATTCTTCATTTGTTTATTGTTTTCATATTTTATATTTATTGTTGAAAACTTAATATACAAAACATAAAAATAAGCAAACACCACCTTAGTTTTTGATTATTCCATCTTGATTGTTTATGCTGTGGTTCAAAAGTTAGGCCTTCATTTGATAAGAGATATAAACTAGACGTTTATTTTATTCATTCGATAATTGGTTGTTCATTTGATAAGCGATACAACCTAGGCATTTATATCTTATTAGTGTTTTATATTTTAACTTGAATGTTTATACTTTATTTAATGAATGCTTTAGTCTGGGTTTTTTATGATACTTATTTTATACAAGTTTTTGACTAGTGAGTGTTTTCTGGACAAAGGGTGCGTAAAGTCATGTCCAAACTTGAATATGTAATCACGTCTTATTTATTTTTGTTCTTTTAACTGAAAATGTGTTGAAATAACTTATAAAAAATTGAAATGGTTACATAGTTTGTTGATTTGATGCTTATTGCTTCTTTCAATATAATGGTACATAATTTACCAATTCATCCCAAATTACATGAGGGTTAAAGGTAGTTGGGGCAGCGGTCTTCTGTAATATCGATCGCGGTTTATTTATTTTCGGAAGTTCGTATATAATGCTTGATTTTTATTCTTTTGATGTATTAAGATTTGATATACATACTTGGATTGGAATACATATTTTCATGTTGGTGCCATATGCATTCACAAACCGGAGTTTGTTAATCATACAATAGAGATGGATATTCAACACTAACATATTTTCATGTTGGTGCCATATGCATTCATATTAAAACATATTAAAACATATCTTCGTTCGAGGCAGTTATTCTTATTCATTTATGGATCTAATAGGATGTTCATATTAAAACATAATTTTTGTCGATATCGAACGAATAGGATGTTCATATTAATACATATTTTCATGTTGGACAAACGAATAGGATGTTCATATTAAAACATATCTTCGTTCGAGGCAGTTATTCTTATTCATTTATGGATCTAATAGGATGTTCATATTAAAACATAATTTTTGTCGATATCGAACGAAGATATGGTCTGTTGTTTCATGAGCAATGATTACTGCTCAGAGATCTTTCAACCCCAACAAGGTATTTAATTTAGCTTTGTATATATTTCTTATTCGTTCAAAATGACATCTAGGGCTATTCTAAAATACAGTTGTTGATCTTAGGGAAGGATCGGAAAACATTGCAGTAAAACAAGTAGTTTTAGGTTAGAATCCATATCGATTTAGCATTTGGTAGTTAGAAACGTTCATTTGAACCATTTATATGACATTGTTGATCGTACAATTAAGGGTAGCATTTGGAAAAATGCTTTTGTCGATGTAACCAATTTGAGAAATCAATATAGCATTGGCTTAAAGTTGGATTGGGCGTTTTGTTCTTTACTTGACCTTTTCCTTTTCACCTGACTTTTTGCTCCTTTATCTTTCCCTTTATTTTTAGAGGTAAATTCGAATCTTCCCATCATTTTGCATTCATGTTAATTGGTGTGCAGACATCCAACGGTTTGCTTAGTTGAACTCATTTATGTTGACATGATGATGCATGGCATTTTGAATTTAACTTGTTGCCACTTTTGCTTTAGTTCAATTTGTGTTTCAATTATGTTTACATCTATTTGTTCTTCATGTATAACATATTTTTTGATTTAAGTATGCTTGTTGCAATCTAACACTTCGTTTCTTTAACCATGCCCTGATTTCTCCTTAGTATTTCATATCTAATTTTGATTAATCTGCATCTTCTATTTGATTCATGGGTTAAAATCTTTGCTTTATTATGGAATTCACTTATGATCTTTGATCAACCCAAATATCTAACATGCCTTCAGAATTGTAAGTTAAGTTTCATGGATATATCTTTCTATTTTTTTTACTTATTTATCTGTTCTTCTTCTAGATAGATTATATAAAGTGGATTTCAATTAATGGTCCTTTATTATCACTGTATTTGGCATGATTGAAAATGTTGTCTGTTGATTATATAAAGTGGATTTCAATTAATGTTCCTTGATTATCCCTCTACTTGGCATGATTGAAAGTGTCGTTGTCGGTTGATTATATTTTGTGGTTATTTTTGTATAAGGATTAATTGACAAGAATAATTTGAAGTTTAACGTGTCCGTCCATATTAATCACAAGTTTGCGTTATTCAAGAATAATCCCAAGTTTAGGGGGTGTCTTCCCAAATTAATCTCATTTACTTGTATCTTCCCATATTAATCTGAAGTTTGGGGGTGTCTTACCATATTGATCCCAAAATAACACATGAAAAAATCATCAAAAGTCATCGGGATCAATTTGGGAAGACACCCCCTAAACTTGGGATTATTCTTGAATAACGCAAACTTGAGATTAATATGGGTGGATACGTTAAACTTCGGATTATTCTTGTCAATTAATCCTTTGTATAATACTCATTGGTTTGTCAATCCATGCTTTCAGTGCAATGAACATAGACCTTTTATACCTTTCTTATGGTCAAATATACTTTGATCAGTACTGCACTCTACACTATTTCATTTTTTTTTTACGGTATTGAGATCAGTCATTGAGAAGCAACATATATAAACAGGATGACTTAGGACCACAAATTGTAGGGACCAGAATACCAACGGCATCAGTGGCTTCAATTTGATTCATTTTCTTCTCTTTTTAACAATGCTTTTTTTAGCCACGTTGGTGGTACTACTTATCAATAATATTTACTTATTTGTCTATTTGTTTACTTACCTACCATCTACTTCTAATCAAGTTATTCTACATAGACTAATGCAACATCATTCACAGGATTTTTGCATTCAAGAAATTATAGCATGTTATTATTTGTCAATGGCATATAGGTTATATTATTATTTGATTTTGTAACCAACTATAATATTATATGTTTACAATGATATTTCAGTTAGGTGCACTAGCTGAAAGATATTCTTAAGTGTTTAATAGTCATTTCAACAACAATTTAAAATTTGAAACTATGTATAAAATCTTAATATTGTATATTGTTATTATCTGTTTATAGTTTATAATATTATATTATTACTGAATTAAATTTCAAGCTCATGGAAGCCTTCTCCTTATTTTGTGAAATCAAACGTCATGTTTCCCACTTTTTTTCTTTTCTTTTTTTGTCTGCAGCTCTCCACTTATCCCCCAAATCCTAACCTTGAATATTAAAATCCTCATGTCATCCTTCATTTCCACTTCACGTACTTCCTTTAGTCAACAATTTTCCCTACCCCTTTTCATTGCTATCTACTTCCTCTTTTGATCGATGAACCCTTCAACATTCGTTTATCCATCCTCTACAGGCTTTTTTGAACAAATTGCATACGAATTTCTCTATGCCGCAAGATAATGGACCGGTCTTCCTTCGTCATTGGACTTATCAACTTAAAGATTCATGGTTAGTTGCTTAACCCATTTTTGACTGATTTACTTACTGACCTTTTGGTACTTTATAACTAATTGTGTTGTCAAAGATTTAGTTCCTGCAAATGCTTAGGTCGTTGTTCATGCATCGATACTTAGTTTTGCATTACTTTATGTTTTTTATTTGCCATTTATCTACTACATTCTTTTCTTATCTGCTATACAGTTTTAAGTTTTTCACCATTGTACTTAAAAGACGGCGATTTTATAGATCGTTTTTTAGTTAAATGAATTGTCTTCAGATTAGATATTGAATTTTGTTTGCCCTAGAACTTTAGGTTCAGTTTATAATTTTACACGCTGTTTTTGTTCCTCTACCACAAATCTATGGACTAGGAAGAACATGAGATTCCAAGAAATAATTTTAGATTTATTTTATACATTCATGGATTTAGTACATGCCATATTAGATGTGAAGATGAATGTGACATGATTCTAGTACTATAACCACAATTTATAACTTTTTATCCTATTATCCTATTTCTTCCTATTGTATTTGGAAGTCTTACATCTTCCCGCCTTTGTGTTCTCATATTTTATTTACCTCCAAATAGCTAATGCTATGTAAATACCACCAATAGTTTATTTTATCATATCTTCGAACATTTCGGTTGTTGTCGATGAAATTAGCTTTTATTCTATCAGCATTTGAAGTCTTTGTTATTGTTTCAAAACCCATATTTTTAGTTAGTTAGCTTACAATTTTCCTAAAATTCAAAACTTTTTACAACAGTTATTGTAGCGTATACTAACATATTACTCTATATACTCTAGGAGTTCAACCATGCTACTATTTTTGAAACACATCATGTATTTTCGCTATGGTTTCAAAATGAGTTTTGTACAGTTTTTTTTTTTTTTTTTTTTTTGATGTGCCATTATTCAATTTTAAGAAATATTATTTTCTAATTTTTGTTTTTCCTGTAAATCTTAATCTTCCTTTGTTGTCGTATTCATTTAACGACGCCAATTGCTTTTTTTATTTTCTTTTATTAATTCAATATCTCAGTCAAGGCATTCTAATTTGACATACCACCTTTTTAGAATTCAGTTTTTACTTCTTTTAATAATCTGCTGTTTATGGAATTAATATTTATGAATCATACTTTATATTGTTTTAGTGGTTTTATGTTGTGGTTTGGAGATGAATGTTTTCCTTGGAACCCATTCAACTAAGTTTTGTTAAATTACCTATAAATGCACACATTTAACTCAATTCAGTGATTGAGGTAGTGTAGTATTCTTCTTCCTGTCATAAGGTCGATAACCTTACAAAATTTAAATTTCTTTTTCCTAAATCTTATAATATAGTTCACCTTTGGCGCAATTAACAGTGAAATGTATGGTTTTAGGCTTGGAAACTACATAGCCTTTTTTGCTTCTCTTATATGTTATCAAATTTACCAAAGTGCATTGGAAATGTATTACTAAATTTTTACCAGTATGGTACACTAAAGTTTCATTTGCATTTTAGAAATAGAAATCTTCAGATTATTATATCCATATATTTTATAATAAATTTTGGTTCAACTAAGAAATAGGACTATTTGGATTAATTTATTGTGTTTTGAGTTTCCAATCACTAGAGATGCACGAACTTTTTATATGTTTTAAAAGTACCAATTTTATACGACTGCAATTTTTCCAACAAAATGTGGTTTTCTATTTTGCTCTAATTTTGCATCTACTAAGCTTAGCCATCTTTTCAAATTTTAGAATTCTTTGTTAAACGTTTTGATACTTAGATGCACATTTTTACTTAAATGATTTTGTCCTTCGTGTCATCATTGGGAAAACATCTCTATTGTTTTAATCCCCAAAGTAATGTTTTCCACCTGGTTGTGTATTCTAAAAATTCTGTTAGTCTTGCATAATATTTTAGTTGCAAAGAGTAACAAATGTAGTTACAAGTTTAGTATGGAAGGCATTGTGAAGCAAAAAAAACTTAATATTTTCGTGTGTATTTACAAAATAATAAATTATTAAAAAATAATAAATTATCAAAAAGTTCGGTTGATGAATGATTACATGACTTGGAAGAGGGCTTAAGATAATTATGGTTGCTTCAGTCTTTAGAATTTGCTTGAGGGTGGTGGAGATAACATGCTATAGTTGACACTAATAAAACGTTTGATTTGTTAGACAGATAACAACTATCAGTAATAACAGTATTAGCTTATGCTCTTTTGTTTGACAATTTCAAAATATTTATTGACTTTTGTTCTGCACTGCACACTATTATTGTTTTTCCTTCTAAAGCAGTACTAGTGATTTTTCGTTGATACTTCCCTATCATAGATAATTTTATATGACTACTACCTTCTTTGCCATTACAGCAGAAATGGTATTAATCGGTGACAAGAATTTTTGCTACAAGAAAGGGTAAATCATTTGATATGCTTTTGTGCTAATGCATACAGTGTAGTGGTTTTCAGTATTTTATTTTTTTTAAATGCATACTATACTATTCGATAATTGCAAAATTTATGGCTAGCAAGTACAAAATTTGGTGTATAGTACACTAACATTTTATATCTAAGCTTTCTGATATTGTAACTGCTCACTAGCATAAAAATATGCTTAATTTTGATTTCGGATTTATGCTGAATAATGATAAGAAAGATGTAATAGTAATCAATTTTTAAATCTACTTTTGCCTCTGAACTAAATATAGAAATCTTCAGATTCATGATTTTAATTAAATATTCTTAGTTACACATGTGGTGTTGTTGTTTTTAATCAACATGGTAAGAAATACGACAACTTATTTGGTTTTAATCAGCTTAAGCATTGACTGTTTTATCAAAGATTTCGTTAAATTTTTAGTTCATTATGTTATGATGGCATTAGTAAAGACTGCAGCATGATCTAGTTTCAAACATAAATGGGTTATTGGACTATACCACAGTCATGTTTTACTGTAACACTTCTTGATTATATTGAATTGATGTAATTCCCTTTAGCGGTATAGCTTGACTAATCAATGAGCATAAATACAATTATTAAATATTGCACACACTAATTATTATAAAGAGAACTGTTATACCCTACTAGCATATTATCATCTTAATGGCGCTTAATGGGTAAATAAAATAAATCGTGGATGTTTTTTTTCCTTCGTTCACCATAATTGGGTATATTAAATCAAGCTAAATAAAAGTTAGGCCATTTTCTAATAATCAAGTGTGATTTTGTAAATAAATATAAGTCTGAATCTCTGTACTTATTTTAATATAATTTAGAATAGCATATGAGGAAGAAAATAATAGGCATTAGCGGGTTGCTCAATTTTAGATTGAAATGTGTCTCAAAGGAAAGTGATGCGATATGTATGATAAGTGGTATAATTTTGAAATTAATGTTAGTTCAAATTATAATAGGAAAAAATGGATTTGAAGTTTTTTAGAAGTCTAAAATGTCTTTAATTTAATTATAAGATTACACCACTGTTTTTCATTTCTATTTGATACTTAACTCTAACACCATTTCCTCCCTACTGGATCAAAATTTATCTAATCAAATAACTCAAATTGTTTCAACAAAAATGAATCAACCAATTCAAGCAAAATTCAGCGAGGCTTAAAGATTTTTTGTTGGGATAACTCTTCATAACAGTATTCATCTATCCATCACCACTGGCCACCCCAATTCTTCTTAACTGTTCCATTTACTTATCAACTAGTTATCTCATTTCATTTCGATCCCTCAAATAATAAGATGATATTTTGAATTTTCATCATTCATTTTTACTTCCCCATCATGCAATTTTCGGTACTTTAATCATTTGCTTCAGCTAGATGAGAAGGAGGCTCTAACTTATGATTTTCAACTCACACGCATAATTTTCTCACTATATAAAGTAATTTTAGTATGATTAAAAAGTGAAGAACAATTTTAAGATATAAATGGATTGGCTACCATATTAGGTTATCGTCGTATAGTTCTTGGGGTTTCTCACGTCGAGATACCACCATCAATTGGGCTAATTGAATTTGGAAAGCTCGAAATAACTATTTTATTGTTGTTATTTATTCTTATTAATTGACGCAATAGAAATGTACTTGGAAATTATATTACCATGATAAAAAATGCATATACTGGTTCAAAAATAGGTATATAATTAATGTTTTAAGCTTATTTTATTTTCATGTTCTTTGGATCAAGTACATGAGAGACCATGCAGTTGGAATGAAATTAAACTATTTGATTAAATAAAATAAGTTTCACACTCATGATATATTATATATCCATTAAGATTATCATGATTTACCAAGAAGATCACGCGTTCAAATCGCTAAATGGGCGAGTTGATAAAAAAATTCATGTTTTATAATGGTAGCCCACAGACCTTCCAGTTATGTGTGTACTCAATTATTTCTTTATTTTTTTGAACATAAAGTGCACTATTTTCATTTACAACATAACTTTTAGAAGAATTCGTTATTGCATTACTACAAAAGAGGATCATGTAAACAAAGAATGCACTAAAATACATTTTGTACTAAGTACTCCTTTGGGTGGTGGTCCACCTTCTCTATGTTGCTAATTATAATTGTTGGACAAAGTTTAATAGCTAAAGCTTATATTTTATTTTTATTTTAGTGAACTTATAATCAATATGGTAAACTCGGGTATGCGTATTTCACTTACATTTGTCATATAAGCTAAATTAGTCCATTTCTCGAACCTTGAATGTAAGCTAATCAGTCCATTTCTCGAACCTTGAATATATTAATAATTCATTTGCATGATATCTCAAATCTATTATATGTCCATGTACAATAAATTTATTTGTGGTGAATATATTCTATAATCAAATTTATAGCAATCAGTTCATGTATTGAACCAGACATCACTTAAAATCCAATACTTGCAAATACTCTCTCCACATTCATGAAATATTACTCATGTTATGTATTGGTTATTGCTATATTTGTATTAATGGAAGTAGATCAAGCAAAAATGTAATGTAGATTCAAATCGGGTTGTTTCAACATACATATATATACAACATGCACATGCATATGTATGTGTTTACATACATATACATATGCATATGCATATTAATAAAAATTTACGCTTTATTTGGTTGTATATTTATATACATGTATTGATCCAAAAACAAATGAATTGTAAGAAAAGGAATTTTTGACTTTAATAAAATTTGATACGATTCTAATGCAGATATGGTTTGCAAAGTGGAAATATAATTCATCAATTTTACATGAAGTTGGCTTAGTTATGCAGTTTGTTATATTTGCAAGCATTTGAGTATTTTTGGCCCCCATTTACTGTCTCCACCACAGTTTTCCACCTTTTTACTAATTAGATTTATTTTTAAATTTGAGAATGATAGATTGGACATTTACGGATGCTTCACTACGATTCATGCATGACTTCAAATTTCTTTAGATATGTGTATTTTGAATGCAAATTCCATAGATTTATTATAGGAAGATATTCCATGTTTATACCCATCCGATACGCTATTAATATTAGTTAGTGTATTTGTTTCCTTTTCTCCAAACCATGGCTTCCATTTTGTGCAAGTTTCAAGCATTACTATTGATCTTACTATGCTTTTAACCTTAAATTTTGATTGATAAGTGGTAAAGCTTTTTAGACATGAGCAAGTCCAAAATTTGTCTTTGTTATAGTTGATTTAACCATTTTGTTAGATTGACTGGTTTCTCTATGCGTTAGCTTTTTTAGTAATTCATTGTTATTGTCCAAGGCAGTTTGATAGGGCTGAAATTCTGAACCTCAACTCCACGACCGTGGAACAATCCTGACCAACTCAGACTTATACATAGAATTAAATATTCTTCCAAGAATAATCAGCACCATTAAATAGCATGATAACAAAGCATAAATTAGGCACATAAGACCTGGTTGGTCCACTAATTGTCATATGTACGGACCTTGTGGGTCTCTCCACTTATGCTTCATTTTTATTGCCTTTCTGGACAATTATTTTTTCTTATCCAGGACGTGTATAATTGGCAAAATAGAAAGTATATCAATCAAGTTGCCACCAAACGATGCTCCAAAATTGGTTATAATCAAACCATATGCCAAGAAATGAGAGGAAACGTAACTATATGCAGCTCGTAGGTACCACGATGTTTAGAGACATCCTCTCTTTTAAGGTTTCAATGTTAAAGGCCTAGACCTAATTGTAGGATCTCTGAAAACAAGATCTAAACAAGCAGAACAACACAACGCAATAAATAGAAGGTGATACGCGAGGAGTTCGAAAGCATCGACCATGTGCAAGATCGGTCCGCTCCTCAACCAATACCGAGGCAACAGCTCAACAAACAATTATCTCATATGCATGAGAAGAACAAACTGAAGAGGTAGTCCGTACTGATGTTCAGTTTCTAGGTTAGGCGGGGGGGCCATGCATCCGATCCTATTTACGGATCTAGGACCAGCCAATCCAAATCAAAGAACCAACATTTTTGTAAATTTTAACCGACATTTCGTTCTTTGTTCCCACTCAAAAAAGCTCAATTACCCCAACCCGTGTGTATATATATATATGTAGGCAGTTCAATGGCACATCAAACCGTGGAGTAACGAATCCCAATGGTTACGACAATGCCTCCCTCTCTCAGTTGAAACTACTAGTCCAGTGTCGGAGCATTAGCATAACGAATTCCCGTTTCAAGTCTTTGTTTAAATGCTAGAACACAATGCATTATCCATAAACTTAAGCTCGGTTTTCAAATTCATAATTAGGGGAAAGAATTAACAAAGATTTTCTCTTTGATACTATACAACTTAACGGTCGATTGTTCTCATTGTTGTACGGTAGTACTAGTTTAGAAATGTACTAGGTATCATATTTAATACATGGCAACAAGATTTGTCAATCTTTCTTCTTGTTGATTTAATGAAACATCCATCAAGTGGGAATGGACGAGAGTAAATCACCATTCAACAAAATATAAGAGACCTGGTCTGTGTGCCTTGCACGTGGGTTTCAGCCTAGTCGGTTGGGCTTTAAAGCCATTAGTGGCCCATGAAAAGAAAATAAACCGTACTTCGCCTCGCATGCACTGGGCTTGATCCCTATCTTCATCCCTATTTCGGTTTGTATGTACCAACTGTCTTTCAACGCTCGTACTCTTAGGGCTAGTATTGCAGCAGCCAAAGCCAATGGCTAGAAATAAGTTCTGTTTCTCCATTTATTTTATATGTTTTCTCCATTTTATAGGGTTGGTAGACAGTTGGTGCTTACAGACCGAAATAGGGATGAAAATAGGGATTAGGCCCAATGCATGTAAGGCGAAGTGTGGAGTATTTTCCTTTCACAGGCTGCAAATAGCTTTATAGCCCAACTAACTAGGCTGAAACCTGCGTGCGAAGCACACAGACTAGGTCTCTTATATTTTGTTGAACGGCGATCTATGCTCGTCCACCCTCACTTGATGGATGTTTCATTAGATCAACAGGAAGAAAGATTGACAAATCTTGCTACCATGTATTAAATAGGATCCCTAATACATTTCTAAACTAGTATTACCATTCAACGACGAGAAAAACTGACTGTTAAGTTGTATAGTATTAAAGAAAAAAATCTTTGTTAATTCCTTCCCTTAATTATAAATTTAAAAACTGAGCTTAATTTTATGGATAATGCATTGTGTTCCAACTTTTAAACAAAGACTTGCAACGGGAATTGGTTATGCCACTGCTCCGACACTGGACTAGCAGTTGCGATCAACATGGCAAGGTTACCTTTATCAACCGAGAGAGGGAGGCACCATTATAACCATTGGGATTTGATATAGTCGCCTAGAAGAAAGTCATTATTTGCTTCTGATTCACAACAATGCATTAGCAAACCTGTTTCAAACTAGCTGAAACGATTAATTTAGTGGGAGGTGAGAGTGTCAGTATGGAGAGAGAGAATATGTGGTGGAAAAGAGGGAGGCTATTGAGGTGCTATTGGGGTGCCTCACTGTTTGAGGTGTCATTGAACCTGGCTATATATATATATCATATTTTTTTTACGTGTTGCAATAATTGAGCTTTATTTAGGGGGAACAGAGAACGAAACGTCGGTTGAAATTTACAAAAATGTTGGTCCTTTGATTTGGACTAGCCGGTCCTAGATGCGTAAATAGGACCGGATGCATAGTCGTCGCCTGACCTAGAAACTGAACAGCAGAAGCGACTGCCTCTTCAATTTGTTCTTCTCGCGCGTATGAAATAATTGTTTGCTGAACTGTTGCCTCAGCATTGGTTGAGGAGCGGACCGATCACCTGCCTGCACATGACCGATGCTCTGGACCTCCTCCCTCATCTCCTTATATTTATTGTGTTTTACTATTCCGCTTTCGTTAGGTTTGTTTTCAGATCCCACAATTTAGTCTAGGCCTTTAACATTGAAACCTTAAAAGAGAGGACATCTCTAAACATCGTGGGACCTACGAGCTGCATGCGATTTCGTTTTCTCTCATATCTATTAGCGCTATTAAGTTACCAACCAGAGCTCGAAGTTTAGACACAACACTTGGACTTTATTTTTTCATGGGTTGACCTATTTTGTTGCATATTCATTGATCTAACGGTACATGTAACAAACATATTAGTTTAATTAACCAACTAAGTGTACATCCCTTCCTTTTCATTGTAGTGAAGCTACACTAAGTTGATTTTTTTTAATACCACAAATGCAAGTGAATATACTTTCCTAAAAAATTACTTATATATAACCGTATCACATGATCGAATCAAATTCTCCTGATGTACATCAAACTTCCATCAATAGTTGATTTTACTTAGTATTTGAGTAATTGTTTATGATACCTAGGAATGGCAATTAGACCCGAATCGCTGGATCCGGACCCGACCCGACCGATCTCGGTTTTAGACGGATCGAGTTTTATCGGATTTAAACTACACATTTCATAAATCTGGACCCGACCCGACCCGATCTTTGATTTGAGTCAGGCTGGGTTAGTTCGAGCTCGGTTGGATAATAACACTAAAAATACATATGTTTCAATGTTTTTGGATTGGGTCTTTTGGGTCAGGTATGTATAGTTAGAAATACGCTACTAGAAACTGCAATTAAATGTTTCATTTACCTTTAACGTTATGTGGTTTCTAACCATATTGTGTCCTTATTAATTGGGTCATAAATGGAACGTTCATTTTCCATTATGCAATTTCTAACCTTAATGTGACCCTGTTAATTGGGTCATAAATTAAACGTTTCATTTTCCATTATGCAATTTCTAATCTTAACGAGACCCAATTAATTAGGACATAAATAGACCTTTCATATTTCGAACGTTAGGTCCGTGATTAATTTTAAGCGTTGAATTGGTATATGATGGACGTAACAGATTTAGAGCTAAAGGTTCTATAAAGGATTGGGTCATTTCTCTCCTTACATCAAAAGTTGTATTCTTCGTCATCTAGAAACACATAACGAAATAGGGTAAGAGAGAGAAACTGAATTCTGAGAAGAAGATTAAACATTAAAGCCAAAGAAAGAAGATGATGTCTATTACATCTTCTGCTGCTAATCAAGGTATGTCATCTTAAACAATAGATCATATTAAGTTTCTCGCTTTTGTTCGTGAAATATTCGGGATTGGTGATCCTAAGGTTATTCAATTGAATTGTACATCATTAATCATGAAAGATCGAATAATAAAGAAAATTCTAACGTGGGGTATCAGAGCTAACAAGTAACTGAATATTTCCTATGATTGCAATGGATCTATTCTATGCTTTACTCATGATGTTTAATCGAGTATGTGTAATAAGTCATTTATGCACGTGAGATTTATGATTTTGTTAATCACCAAAGTGGTTAAAATCAGAATAATCATTTAGTGCATAAGTGACATAATGATTATTGATAGAAATTCCCACTTACAATTATACCAATAAAAACAAAAGGCATCACTAATGATAAAACCTGAGAACTTACCCAAAGGAAAGTCATGTTCTAGAACTAGTTAACATGATGAGGTTTAATAGATATTTTGATTAAATAAATATTGATCATCCAAAGATGTTAGTTCTATTTAATTGAATATATTTATTACTCACCTATGTTTTGGTATTTAATTATGTTAAGGTATAAGATAACATCTGGAGTGCTATATTATATTGTTATATACGTATCTGAATCCCGTTAGTTATGAGCTTATAGTTATTCCAATTTTTATTTTCAGTAATTCCCATGAATACACATGCTTCATCTGTTACATTGTCCACTGATGTTAATTTTTCTGAATGGAGAGAACAAGTTAATTTCTATTTAGGTGTTCATGATCTTGACTTGGCGCTCCTTGAGGATAAACCTACTGCTCTTACAGTAGCTATTACTGAGGCAGAAAAATTACACCATAAAGCATGGAAACATAGTAATAGATTGAGCCTTATGTTCATCAAGATGGCTATTGCTAACAACATCAAGTCAACAGTTCCGCAAACAGAAAATACAAAGGAATATATGGAGTTTGTGGAAGAGCGTTTTCGTTTAGCTGATAAGTCGCTCGCTGGTGCTCTTATGGCAGAACTCATGACCATGAAATTTGATGGCTCGCGAACTATGCAAGAGCACATTATAGAGACGACTAATCTTGCAGCAAGGTTAAACTCCCTTGGGATTATAGTAAAGGATTATTTTCGTGGCCAGTTTATTATGAACTAGCTACCTTCTGAATATGGACCTTTTCAAATTATCAATAACACTATAAAGGATAAGTGGAATGTTACTGAGTTGGCCAGTAGACTTGTTCAGGAAGGACGTTTGAAAATTCAAGTGAATCATTCAGTAAGTTTTGTGAGTAATAAAGCTAGTAAAGAAAAGAAAGAAAAATCAAGTCATTTCAAGAAGAAAAAGACACCTGCTAAGAATGGGCAGGATAAGGAAAATAAGGAACTAAAGGATGTTCGATGTCATTTCTGTAAAAAAGGACATTATCAAAATGACTGTCCGAAAAGGATAGCTTGGTTCGAAAAGAAAGGTAATCATCTATCTTTCGTATGTTTTAAATCAAATTTAGTTGGAATTCCTATTAATAAATGGTGGCTTGATACTGGTGCTATAATACATGTTTCCAATTATGTGCAGGGATTTCTTATGATCCGAACTATAAATCCAAATGAAGGATGTTTTCTCTTTATGGGAAAGGAATGAAATCAATAATAGAAGGCATTGGGAATTCTCGTCTATAGTACCCTTTATGTACCTTCATTATCTAGAAACCTTATTTCCGTAAGTAAATTAGATATTTCTGGTTTGAGGTGTATGTTTGGATCTGGTTGTTTTGATTTATATAGGAATACTGATAATGTTGGTTGTAGTATTCTAATTGATGGTTTACATAAATTGAAACTGAATGACAATTATGCGAATTCCTTGCTGAATGTAGTAAATAATGTTGGATGCAAACGTAGCATGCTGAATGAAAATTATGCTTTTTTATGGCATAAAGACTAGGCCACATATCCAAAGAAAGAATGATGAGATTAGCAAGTAATGAAATTTTGTCAAATTTGGACTTTAGTGATCTATAAGTATGTGTGGATTTCATTCCTCGAAAAATCTCAATCTGTGAATGTACTTGGGACATTTATGGAGAAAAGCATTTCATCACTTTTATTGACAATTTTAATTGACAATTTATGGAAAAAAGCATTTCATCACTTTTATTGACAGGTAACAAAAATCTCAATGATGAGACGTTTATGTAGAAAAATCTCAATCTGTGAATGTCCTTTAGTGATCTACAAGTATGTGTGCCTTTAACGGACAAAAGCATTTCACCACTTTTATTGACAATTTTTCCCGTTGTGATTATGTCTATTTGCTTCATGAAAAATCTCAATATGTGAATGCCCTTGAGATGTTTATAAAGGAAGTTGAGAGGCAATTAGATAAAAAGGTGAAAATCGTAAGGTCTGATAGAGGTGGTGAATACTATGGCAAACATAATGAGTTAGGCCAGTGTCCAGGTCTATTTGCAAAATTCCTCGAAAGTCATGGCATATGTGCGCAATACAAAATGCCAGGTACACCACAGCAAAATGGTGTAGCAGAAAGGCGTAATAGGACGTTAATAAATATGATTAGGAGTATGATGTCAGATTCTACACTATCTAAGAATTTGTGGCTGTATGCTCTCAAAAATGCTAATTATTTGTTGAATAGGGTTCCTAGTAAAGTTGTTCAAAAGACTCCTTTTGAATTATGGACTAACAAGAAACCTAGCTTAAGACACCAGCATGTTTGAGGTTGCCCAGCGGAAGTGAGAATTTATAATCCACATGAAAATAAATTAGATTCTCAAACGATTAGTGGTTACTTCTTAGGTTACCCTGAAAAATCTAAAGGGTATGTGTTTTACTGTCCTAACCATAGTCCAAAAATTGTAAAAACTGGTAATGCTAGATTCATTGAGATGGATGACGTCAGTGGGAGTACTAGAAGAGAAATAGAAGAAATAGAGGAAACATGGGTAAATGTTGCACTGCCTAGAAAAGTTCTTCCATCTCTATTACTCCAAATGTTGTTCCAACTGTTAAAGAACAACATGATGATGAACAACATATAAATGAAGAAGTACTTCCTTAAGAAAATGACTTACATAATGCTGATGCGCATGAACCACAACAAGTAGCATTAAGAAGATCTCAAAGAGATCGTAAGTCAGCTATTTCTAATGATTATGTGGTTTATATGCAAGAATCAGATTATGATATAGGAATCAATAAGGACCCAATTTCGTTTACACATGCTATAGAAAGTAAAGAGTCAAAGGAATGGACTAATGCCATGAAAGAAGAACTGAAATCCATGCAACAGAATAAAGTACGGGTTCTCGTTGAGTTATCACATGGGTGTAAAAGAGTCGAATGCAAGTGGGTTTTTTAAACCAAACACAGCTCTAGTGTAATATCGAACAGTATAAATATAGACTTGTTGCTAAGGGTTACACTCAGAAATATGGTGTTGACTACAAGGAGAAATTTTCTCCTAAGGATTCACTAAAAATTATAATGGCATTAGTAGCTCATTATGATTTGGAATTACATCAAATAGATGTGAAAACAGCCTTTCTGAATGAAGATCTTGACGAGGAAGTTTATATGGATCAACCTGAGGGTTTTTCCTGTAGAAGGTAAAGAACAATTGGTGTATAAACTTAAGAAGTCAATATATGGACTTAAACAAGCATCCCGGCAATGGTATATTAAGTTCAATACCATTATTATGTCTTTTGGTTTAAGGAAAATATGGTTGATCATTGTTTATACCAAAAGATCAGTGGGAGCAAGTTTATTTGTCTAGTCCTTTATGTTGTTAACATCTTGCCTGCTGCAAATAATTAAAGCAGACTAAAAATTTATCTTAATGAACTTTGAAATGAAATGTAACAGCCTATATTTTACCTATCGGAAGAACGTAAAATATTTTTATTATATTTTCTGAGGGTTGAATCATTCTCATATTTTAATATATTTCATATGGGAATGTGAGATATGTCCATAATTTTTATCAATTTTGTTTGTGACCATTTTCCCCCTATCAGTCTTGTACATGGCATAACTTTTAACTTGGATCGAATCAATTGTTGAGACATGTTCCATTAGAAGGGAAATGATGTTTCCCTCTCCGTAGAGTGGTAGCATTAAAGATTTGGCTCAGCGGTTTGGGAGATATCGTTGTTTTAAGGTTTTATAGTTGGCTGTTCAGGTTTGATATGTCATAATGGGCTGATTTGGAGAGGCTCATTAGTGGGCTGGTGAAGGCTATAAATAGGAGGTAGGAGGCACGGAGAATAGTTTAGTTTCTCCATTCTCTTATTTGGGAGAGCTAGAGTTCCTCCATTTCTCCATTCTTTTCACCTTTCCACCATTAAAACTTAGAGAATCGAAGATCTACATTGTTTGAAGCTAGATCTATGCCATTTCAAGAGAGAGTTCATAATCGAAGAGTTTAGAGAAAAATTCTTCGATGTTCGGATTTTAGATCTAAGTGTTTTTTGGTTGTTTTGGAGAATTGGTGAGTGATATGCATCTCTCACGCGGATTCAATCAAGTATATGAGTTGTGTGTGCATAATTTCATCATTTTCAAGACGTTTTCCTTATATCTTCACCATGGAAAGTTTTTTTTCATATGAATCGGCATAGGATCGAATTTAGCAACTTAAAACCAGTAATTCCCATATATTTTCATATATTTATGCAAGTTAGATCCATAAGTTAGTTCATATGTTCATTTATAATGATTTTGGTAAAATTTGCATAATTTTGGTGAAAACCGTCAAATTCATGTTGTTAGTGATTTCATAATATGCTTATGGTTGTATTGAATGAATTGGATGAGTTGATTTCGTCAATATTGTCGATTGGTGAAGTTTTGGTCAAAATTGGATTTGGATTGGGGCTGTACAAGCCACGGGTCGAGCGTGCAGTACAACATGCAGTAAAAGGGGAGTACGGGGGGTCGGTCGTGCACACTTGGTTTGGTCATGCATGGGTGGTGTGTAGGGTGGCCGTGCATGGGGAAGGCTCGGTCGGTCTCGTGATAAGGAGGGGGTCGGTCCTACATATCTTGGTTGGTCAACAGGGCTCGGTCGCGCAAGGGGTTCGGGTCGAGCAAGCATTGGAACGACCACTTCTGGTTGGTCGAAGCAACCTGGAGTTCTGGTTAGTCATGCAATGCAAAGGTGGTTGGGTCAGTCATGGTGAAGAAGTCCTGGTCGGTCATGCTTCCAGGAGGGTGGTCGGTTGGTGCGTATTGAAGGGATTTTAGCAGCGTTTAGAAATGTTGTGGTCTGTTTTTTTAGCGATTTGTTGAATGCTATGAATGAATTGATGTCGAGCCTTATGTGATGATTTTCTTTGGTTCAAAATGGGTGAAGACTTTGAAATAAATTCAATGGGGAATGTCGGAGTAATGTGATGTGTTCGTTGTTAGTCTAATGCAACGGGTGTGATGACAACTCAAAAGTGTTCTAAGCTTGTCGGAAATGGCTGGATGGTCATCGTCGATGACGACTAGAGATACCGAAGGTCGGGAATTATCGTTATCGTAGGTTCTAGCGGGCTCAAAGCAGGGGTTACACGATTTCGTCATATGGTCGAGTACCCTGGGCGCCGCGTATGGCCTAGACGCGTTTCGTCGTGTGGCATGTGGGGTTTTTTGCTAAAACTGGGGTTTACCATTGGCCTTTGACAAGTGATAGTAAATTATTCATCCAGTTATACAATCAACGATGGTTTCGAAGCCGGATTGGCAGTGATAGCTATAGTCTGTCATGCATGTTGAATGTTTTGTTTGTACCGTCTCATGTAGATTATCCAACGTTGATGGAGATGTTTCTTGGGTGTTTGTCTGATATTGGTTTAGGCCCCAGGGGCTTTTTCTTGAGGGATGTTGTGTTTGATTAGGATGGTTTACATGAGATATATAATCTTGATGTTATGAGTGCTATTGTTGATTGCTTATGATTGCCATGAATAAATGGTTGCCTTGGTTTCCATGGATGAATGGTTGAAATGTTTGATGTAAAGGCTATCACTGTCCAACGTGGGGAAGTCGGGAGTTGAGTTCTTCTCTGGTGTTGTGGGTAGATTAGTTCGCTTATTTGCCCATTCTCATATTCTTTATTGATGAAGTTAGATAGATAGCTGTTTTATCGCTCACTAAGACTGTTGTCTGACTCAAGGTTTTATATTTCTCTCTTATTACCTTGGGATGTTCATCCGATTGTTGGATGGGAAGACTAGGTGGCAGGTGACAGGTGAAAGCTTAGTGAGGATGATGTTGCGGTTCGGAGGTGAGGATGAGGATGGCGTACTATCTTTCCTACTATATTGTATATGGATTTTCGTTGTTTGATATTCTTTTCTGAGTGTTGTGGTGAGGCAATTTGTATGAACACTATTGTTGTGATCTAAGTGTATGGATATTACTTTCTAGTTGTTATTAAAGTTTAGTGTTTTCTGCTTCACTAATATTACCTATTGTATATGTTCTATTATATTTTATCCTTGCGCTGTGAGTTTTACGACAGGTTCCATTTGTGTTATCATACCTTGATGACCGTCCATTGCTGCATGACACGTCTTTCAGCGCATTATTCCTCGTGTTTAGTGCAGGGGTTATGGGCGGTCGTCACATTTGGTATTAGAGCTCTAGTTATCGATTTTAGCCATAGTTCGAATACATAATTATGTATGAGAGATGTATTTGTAGATTTCAGTTGGATGTGTACTATATGATACTATATAGTATAGTAGTATTTGTACTTCTTTAGCAGCTTTTCCTGCAAGTGGCTAATCATTCTAATTTGCAGATTTAGAATGTGTCGACGAACTACAAGACATACTGCTAGGGATGGGGTTATGCCTAGAGAGGGAAATGGTGGTACACCAGACTACCCAACCATGTTTGAGGCCATGATGGAAACATTCATGCGAAGGGTACCCGCTTCAGTGGTAGCTACGATAGATGTAAATGTGCAAGTTCCCAGAGTAATGGATTTTTCGAAGCTATGCAAGGACTTTACATCTCTAGGTGGAAAGCCATTCAAAGGAACAGAACTGTCTAAAGAGGTTCAGAGGTGGATGGATTCTGGTGTTTGTATCTTTGGAGACTTGGGGTTGGAGGATGCGACTAAGAGAAAGCTTGCATCAAGGCAGCTGCAAGGCAGGGCCATGGAATGGTGGAATTCAGTTACACTTGAGACTCCAGAGGAGGAGATTTCATGGGAGCAATTCCAAGCTAAGTTTGAAGCAAAGTTTGTCTCCACAACTCAGAAGTCTGATTTATTCAAGAAGTTTGTGGAATTGAAGCAAAATGGTTGTCCTGTGCTTGACTACATTTCTGACTTTGAGGACTTGTCCAGATATGTTCGTTTATACATTGATACGCCCTACCAGAAGAACAAAAAGTTTGTTATGGGTCTGGATACCTGCATAGGAAGACCATTGGTGGAGCATCTTGATGATTCATTTGAGAAGCTTGTGGAGAAAGCCGTGAGATATGAGAGCTTGTTTCCGAAAAAGGAAGTTGTTGTTGTTGCATCCAAGGAAACTCCAAAGCCATAGCAGGGTAGTAACAATAATAAGAGGAAGAAACAACATTAGAAGGGAAAGGATGGCCAGAAGAAGCATAAGGGAGAGGTAACTTGCTTTAACTGCTGGCAGAAGGGCCATTATTCAAAATATTGTAAGAATTCTAAAGCAGAGAAGAAGTGCTTCAAGTGTGGAAAGCCTGGGCATGAGAAGAAAGATTGTCCAGAATTAACTAATGGCAAGCATGTTGTGAAGGCTTATGCTTTGGAAGCTATACTGTCTTCTTCAACAGTTCCTACTGCAGAGTAAAAGGGAAAGGGTGTTGTGGTTCAAGGTACTCTTTCAATTAATGGTGTTTCGTTTGTGCGTTGTTCGATACTGGAGCATCACATTCATTCATCTGTAATGAACTTATGTGCCGCTTGGGTTTGGAACCCGAGATTTGTGATAGACCATTGATCATGACTAATCTATTCGGGGGTTTGCCCACTTTGTGTATGTTGTGTCGTGGTCTAGTGTTGTCGAGTCATGGTTTCTCTTTTTTGTGTGATTGCTTTATGTTGAACTTCGCTGGGTTTGGGATCATCCTGGGCATGGATTGCCTCAAGAAGTATGTGGCAAGGGTGAATTGCGAGAAGCTAGAGGTGAGGATCGGGGATGTGGAAGGGCGAAAGGTGTTGATTATATGTAAGCCTAAAGACGGGGTCTTCGTAAGCTATCTAAATTCGCTTGTGATTCCACAGGAAGACTTGTCATCAGTGCTAATCGCAAATGAGTTTGAGGATGTCTTTTACGAGGTCAAAGGGTTGCCGCCGCATTGTGATATCGAGTTTAGGATCGATTTGTAAAGGGTGTTTGTAACGACCCGGAAAATCTGAACCAAATTAAAAAATTTAAATTGGCTAAAATAATGGATTTTAAATATTTAAAATAAATATTTTAAATAATAGCAATGAAAAGTGAGTTTGAATCGACGTTCGAAAACGAATATAATTAATTCTAATTATAAACAAGGCCTGAAATGGCGCGGTAGTTTCAAAATTTGAATTCAAACTTCAACTGACAGTACCGGGTGCAAAATAAAGCGGATTTGAGTGAAACCAAAAATATTTAAATCTGTTAGTGGATACCTTTCTAACGAATCTGAAAAATCGAAGTTTCATAGCGGAAAGCAAAAGTTATGGCCAAATGAATTTTCAGAAAGGTCGCTATGGAATTTATATAGCCCGGGAAATTGACCATTTTGCAAACGACCTCGTAATTTGACGAAACCACTTTTGTTGGATCCGGTATTGAAGTTATTGCTAGGTTTCAAATTTCATAATTTTTGAAGCTAGTATGTGAGTGTGGCAAAGGAAAACGTGTTTTGGTCAATTACAGTTAAATTGGATCGGCCAGAAATGGGCCATTTTTCAAACGGTCTCAGAATTCGACGAAACTAGTTTTGTTGAGACCGTGTCGTCAAAACATAACTAGATTTATTTTTTTGGAATTTTTCGAATCAGTTTGTGGCCCTAGCAAATTGAAATGTACGTTCAAATTTAATATTGAATGTTTTATATTTCAAATTGAAGGGAAACTGACTGAAACAATCGAATGGGCCTACGAAACATATCCCATTGTGTTCGCAATGGGGGTATTTAGCTAGAGATGATAGTCGTTGGGTTTGGATTGGAGTTCGTGTGGGAAAGGGGGTATTTTTGAAATTATAAAACCACCGGCCAATCATATTTTTTTATAAAAAAACAGAAAAACCCTTTCTCTCTCCCGATTTGAACGGCGGCCGAGTTTCGAAGCTTCCCTCCCCGTTTCCGATCACCACAGCCACCATCAGCTTCACCTCTAGTTGAACTTTTTGAAGCCCTCCTCCTCCTCTTCAAATCCATACCTGCTGCTCCTCCTATCATTGCTCCATCACCGAGAACCACCGCCCTGAAGTTGCGCCGCCTCGAAGCCCGCCACGCCTTGACCGTCGCACCGAGTGGGACCCCCTTACCCGTATTTTTGTGCGCCTCTCCAAGCACTACAAGGTGGCATAGGCCGATCGACTTCAAGTGCAACGGATCGGAAGAAAATTCAAAACCTAGTTTTGAATCAAAAGGAAGGTATACGGCTGTTAATTATTTAACTGATTTCAACATTTTAAAACCATTGCAAACTTGTAAAAATCATATCTTTTTCGTTTCTTGACGAAATCCAGTGAAACAAGAGACAGTGGACTCGTGTGGACGTCTTCTACCTTCTAGAAGAGACCGCATTTTTTTCTTAGCCTTCTGCTATTTTTAGTGGAGTGGAACCCAATGTGAGATTTCTAATTTATAAACGATATGGAAAACGATGATGTATAAATTATATAGTCGATGTATGAGTTATATAAGCATTGCACACCTCTTGTATAAGCGTTGTATAAGTTGTACGTTCGAGGTATAAGTTATATATGCGTTGTAAAAATTATATATGTGTTGAAATAGAAGTGAAATGCTATATATATATACATATACATATATATATATATATATATATATATATATATATATATATATATATATATACGACCCTCGTCCACAAACCATGGACGATATTTATTGGTTGTCATTGGTGTGGAAATTGATTGATAGCGAATGGTTGATTGGAATTGTTTGTGGTTAATATTGATTGATTGTGGTTGAAAAATACCCGTTTGTGGTTGAGAAATATTTGGTTGAAACCACAAAGGATTAGTTTGTGGAAATGAAAAAAATATACCTGCCGCCTACGTGCGAACTAGATGCATGATTCCCCATTGTCAAAAACCGCGAGGTTTTAAGGTAGAGCGAGGAGCCGTACTAGGGACGGTCCCAGTTTTAACTACCCTGCCATTATGCTGCCGAAATTTTGAATAATATTCATGTGTTAGAATTATTTTCATTTGTTGGAACTATATTTATTCGTTGAATGGAAAACCTTCATGTGTTGAATTGTAATTCATTCGTTGAATAGAAATTCGTGTGTTGAATGGTATTCGTGTTTTAAATATAAAAATCACATTTTTATCTATATATACAAACTATAGAAAACCTTCATGTGTTGAATCGATATTCATTCGTTGAATAGAAATTCATGTGTTGAATGGTATTCGTGTTTTAAATATAAAAATCACCTTTTTATCTATATATAAAAACTATAGAAAACCTTCATGTGTTGAATCGATATTCATTTGTCGAATTGAAATTCATGTGTTGAATGGTATTCGTGTTTTAAATATAAAAATCATATTTTTATCATCTATATGAACTATATAAAATAATCGTGTTTTGAAATGAATTGTTTTACATTAAAAATCACACTTTTATTATATACATGAATTGTTAAAAATAGTGAAGTGTTGAAATAGAAGACAGTTAGATAAAAATATAATTTTTATCAAATGTATGAAAAGAATATAGCTTTGAAATCGAAGAATCGATATATATATATATATATATATATAGAATTGAAATATATCGAATAACGAAGCTGCAGTTCGTATTTTGAAACCGTGATTTCAAATGAATATTGCGGGAGATTCGACCATTGGATTTTCCCGAAACCGCAACCGTTGGGTTCGCTTTGGAAATATCTTTCCAACGGCACCAACTTTGTAAAAATCCAACGGTTGGATTGTCTGGAATGTTTAATTCAAATCTGAAGAAAAACAGCGCCAGAATCGATTATATATATATATATATATATATATATATAATTATATAAAATCGAATAACGACGCTGCAGTTCGTATTTTGAAATCTAAACTTTAAACGATTATACCGGGAGATCCGACCGTCGGAATTTCCCGAAACTGGAACCGTTAGATTCATTTTGAAAAAATCTTTCTAATGATGTAAATTTTGTGAAGATCCAACAGTTAGATTTTCAGATATGTGTAAATCAAATCTGGAGAAAAACATCGCCACGGCCGCGTTATGGCCCGAAGCGTCGTTTTGAATAAATTTGGCTATTTTAAAATAAATAAAAATAGAGATAAGTCGTTATTAAATATTATAAACGATATGGATGTGTGATTTATAAATTAACTGAAGGTTAGCTAAGTCGAATGGTTTCCTGGGTATTGATCTGATGTTGGTTTCGGCCTTCGGGGTTAATATTTGGGAAATCGTTCTCTTACTTATTGACGATTAATGACTAATGAATTGAAATGATGCGTATGTATGTTAGTGCTGCACTTGTTTATTATATACGTGAGTTGCTCAAAAAGACCGGGTTTATCCCATTCTGAATAACTGAATCGACGATAAGAAGTCGAAGACGAAGACGGGGGTTGAAGACTGATCTTCACCTCGTTTGGATGGTCACTGAGGTCCTGATTGGGAGGCATCCCGAAATATGGATAATGAGTGGTGATTGCCCAGACGTACATGGGAATCGATGAATATGCGAGGTATTTAGTGCCTCCGGTTTCGTTCAGACCCAGAACGGACTTGCAAATGGACTGTGTGTCTGACATTGGAATTCATTCTGTGTGATTGATAACCCTCAGTTGTGTGGTGTTAATTGCCTTTGTGACATGCTAAGATGCAGTGATCAGGGCTTCTGTTGAAAAGCAAAGTCTTGTGGTGATGATCAAAGCACCGCCTGTGTGGCGTAGCCTTTTGTATAACGTGAATTCGCGAGCCTCACACCCCGGTATGAACCAGAAACGGGAGAAGGACCTCAGGGAGGGCATGCGTTTCTTTCTAGCTAGGAGTTGTGTCGGTGTTTTTACACGGCCTGACATTTTACTTTTGTGGATGATGGATAGCGAGGCGCCTCGGATATATCGGTCGATCCGGGACCGATGGAGTCATTCGTTGGCTCATTTGCGCCCCATAGGGCGGGGAAACATATTGCTCAGGCATTTTAATCCACATCGGTGGACCGGCCCTGTCGCTCCAAGGGTCGATGCGTTCTGATCCTGAGACATGGTAGGATAGATTGTCTCGAATTCGGTAAGGACTATCTTTTGCCTTGGTTCATGATGGAAATCCAATTTCCAAATACGTGACTGTGCGGTCTTGATTGTATATATATATTGCGACATGATATATCTATGATTGATAGTTATGATTTGAAATTGTTTTTGAAACATATAAACACTAGTAATAATATCAAATGCTTTTGTTTTATTCGTATCAAGCATATGTTGGCCATTATAAGGTAAAAACTCTATCCTTCGGTTTGCGTTGCATTGTGTGATGGGAACTGAGTCTTATAATGGCTTCATTTTTATAAAAAGCATTGCGATGTTTAAAATAATGATTTGTTTTAAAGCACGGGAAATCCAATGGAGTAAACCCGTTCCATGAAAGTGGCGTGGTCCTGTGATTAGCCATATATTAAATGTGTTGAGTAGATTTCTCATACCAGTCCCATGACTGACTCGTAGTTTGTTTCACTTTCAAACTCGGGTGCCCCTTTTTCTACATGGGTAGCCTTGTATTCAGGTTTAGCTGGCTTTCTATGGATAGCTGGAGCTGAAGATGGATTCTATCATTTATCTTTTTTTATGCTGTTCAACTCCTATTGTACATTATGTTTGTTTTTCCGCTATAGACATATATGTATAGTTGAACTGTATTTGTACTAAGTATGATCCTATATACTATGTAACTCTGATGATTACGTTTATCCAGTATATCCTATTTTACATTATCTGGTGTATTTATTTATTTTTGTTCTGCTATTATCTGTTTTTGTGTTATATTCCAAGGATTACCCTTGCCGTCGTCAATACGGGGTTCAGGGTCGTCTCATTTGGTATCAGAGCTTTGGTTTAGCTTAGTTCTGGAATATAACATATCAGCGAACTCGTCAGAAATAGAACCAGTAGTGTTCTAGGATGGGTAACTCTATACAGATAGGATCAGTAATATCCTAGTATAGGTAAAGCAGAATGAAATACACCCCAGTAGACACATTTACACTTGAAGAATATGTTTCTATGTTTTAAAATATCTTTTCTGTGACCTGACACTTGATCTGCTATTTGCATAAGTACTAGAAAAATGAGTGTCAGAAACAGAAGGAATGCAGAACCGGATATTGAGGCCCTATTAATCAAGTATCGAAATATGGGTGGAATACCGTTCTCTGGTGAAGAATCTATTATGAAGACACAGGCTTGGATTCGTTCTGCTGAAAAGATCTTTGAGGGTTTAAAGCTGAGGGATGACCAGAAAAGGTTACTGGCATCCTGGGCACTCAAAGATGAAGCTTTATTCTGGTGGGATTCGGTTATAGAGAATAATCCATAAGGTGATATCACCTGGGACAGATTCAAAGTGATTTTCCTGGAAAGATTTACTCCTCCAGAAACGACTGAGCGATTATGTAATGAATTCTCTTATTTGATACAAGGAGATATGACCATTCCAGAATATCATAAGAAATTCAACGAACTTTCTCACTTTGCTCCCCATCTAATTCAAAATACGAAGAGAAAGAATCTGAGATTTATTAACGGGCTTCAAAGGAAATACCAGAATAAAGTAATGGGGCATGTAAAGCTTCCTTTTTCAGAAATGATTTATATGGCTTATCATTATGAAGATCTCCATAAGAAAGGTATGTTGCGAGACGAAGAAGAAATCAGTTCTAGCAGCAAAAGGAAATTTGAAGCTGATAGCCCAGAGACAAGTGTGCAGCCTGAGGCTAGTACGAAGGCTGAAGTCATAAAGAGGCCAAAGATCAATCAGAAAAAGGTAAAGACAGTCGTATGTCTAAAGTGTGATCAGCAAGGGCATTCGATGAGAAACTGTAGAACTTCGAACAGACGAAAGGATGGTGGGTCTAAATCCAAGAAGAATTTTCAGGAGAATTGAAAGTGCGTTCAATGCCGTCGGACTGGCCATCTTGAAAAGGATTGTCGGCTATTTAAGAGATCCAAAGCAGTACATGTAAATGAAGTGGCAAAAGTGCCTGCATCTTCGTCTGCTCAAGAAAGGTCTGATGTTTTAGAAGGCACGCTTAATGTCAAAAACATTCCAGTTAAAGTACTGTTTGACACAGGCGTGTCACGAAGCTTTATTACAAAGAGTGCAGTCAAGAAGCTGGATTTGAAATTGAAGAAGCTCAAAGAACCAATGACTGTCCAAAATCCAGTTGGGGGTTCCATCAATCCCGGTAGGGTTTGTGCAGTACCTGTCTCTTTTTCCTGCTATAAATTCCCTACTATCTCTATCGTCATGAATTTTAATGAATTCGATCTTATTCTGGGATTGGATTGGCTAACCAAATATGAAGCAGAGGTTAGATGCGCCGAGAGAGTTGTTAAGGCAAAGGCCCAATCGGGGAATTATATAACCATACCATGTGAAGGCCCGAATTCAAATAGAAAGGACTTCTGGGCAGCTTTGGATGTTTCTCCAGCTCAAATAGAAAATATCCCTGAAGTCACAGAGAATATTCCTGACCTCATCAAAGACATTCCTGTCGTTAAAAATTATGCGGATGTGTTTGAAGAAGTTGTTCGCTTACCTCCGCAGAGAGAAATAGATTTCAAGATCCCAATGCAAGGCCGGTAGTTCACGCTATTCGAAGAATGTCCTTGAAAGAGAAAGAAGAACTTGACAATCAAACACGACATCTAGTATGGAAGGGTCTGATCATGCCTAGTTTATCTGATTGGGGAGCAGCAGTGGTGTTTGTCCCAAAATCTGATGGTACTCTGCATCTATGTGTGGATTATCGTGATTTGAACAAGCAGATAATAAATAACAAATATCCATTGCTGCGAATTGATGATTTATTGGATTGTCTGAATGGAGCACAAGTATTTTCAAGGATGGACCTAGCTACAGGCTTCCATCAGCTTCGAATTGCCGAAGAGTGTGTTCCAATGCCAGCATTCAGAGGTCCTGACTTATTCTATGAGTGGTTAGTAATGCCGTTCGGCTTATGTAACGCTCTGGCTTATTTCGTCGATCTGATGAATAGAGTGTTCAGAGGAGTTTTGAATAAATTTGTTCTGGTTTTTATTGATGATATTCTAATCTTCTCTAAATCAAAGGCCGAACATGAAAAGCATTTGGAACAGGTTCTGGAAATCCTCAGAAGGAATGTATTAAAAGCCAAACTATCCAAATGTATATTCTGGCAGGATGAAGTGAAATTTCTAGGCCACGTCGTATCTAAAGAAGGAATTGTTGTGGATCCAAGTAAAATCACAGCTATTCAAAACTGGAAATATCCCAATACCCCTACAGAAGTCCGCAGTTTTCTCGGATTGGCTAGTTACTACCGGAAGTTCGTTAAAAACTTTTCAAAGATATCTGGTCACTTAACGAAGCTTACAAAAAAGCACTCAAAATTCAAATGGACTCCCGAAAGTGAGGTGGCTTTTGAAGAGCTAAAGTTAAGATTAACAACAGCTCCAGTGTTAACCATCATCGAAGGCAATCAGGATTTAAAAGTCTGGACTGATGCTTCTAGAGAAGGCCTTGGCGCAGTGTTAATGCAAAAGGGTCAAGTGATTGCTTATGCTAGCCGTCAGTTGAAGCCGCATGAGAAAAACTACGTAACTCATGATCTTGAGTTATTGGCTATAGTATTCGCTTTGAAAATTTGGAGACACTATCTTCTGGGTGAGAGATTTGAACGGTTTACAGATCACCCGTCGTTAAAGTATCTATTCACCCAGAAAGACTTGAATATGAGGCAGCAACGTTGGCTAGAGTTCCTTGCAGCATACGATTTTGAAATTATATACACTCCAGGGAAAGCCAATGTCGTGGCCGATGCGTTAAGCCGAAAGAATGAAATGATCGCCAGTTTTATTATCACAACTACATTGATAGATAAAATATCTGCTCTTCAGAAGGACGATCACTTCATTCAGAAGATCAGAGAGATAATTCAGAAGGGCAAACCCTCGAGTTTTCAGGTTGATAATGAGGGGATTCTAAGGCTGAAAGGTCGAATCCGTGTTCCTAACATTGCTGAGCTCCGAAAGGAAGTTCTGGATGAATGCCACAAGTCAAAACTTAGTATCCACCCGGGAGTAAGCAAAATGTATAATGACATTAAATGCACTTTCTGGTGGAAGTCAATGAAGAGGGACATTTCTTTATATGTTAGCCGATGCCCTACTTGCCAGCTAGTCAAAAGCGACCAACAGAAACTGGCTGGATTGTTACAACCGCTAGACGTTCCAGGCTGGAAGTGGGAACATATTTCCATGGACTTCATAGATGGTTTTCCCAGAACCAGAAAAGGAAATGACAGTATATGGGTGATCGTAGATCGCTTCACGAAGACCTCCCATTTCATACCTGTCAGATCAAACAGAACTGCTCAGAGTCTGGCGTAGATATACTTCAGGGAAATTATTAGGCTACATGGAGTACCGCTCAGTATAGTCAGTGATAGAGATACAATATTTACTAGCAAATTCTGGGGGGGGGGGGGCATTTCAAGTAGAACTGGGAACAAAGCTGAACTTGAGCACCGCCTATCATCCTCAGACAGATGGTCAGACTGAGAGGGTGAATCGTATTTTAGAAGATTTATTGCGGGCTTGTGTTCTAGACTTCGGTGGATCATGGGAAGACCATCTGCATTTGGCTGAATTCTCCTATAACAACAGCTACCAGGCGCACCTGACAATGCCACCATTCAAAGCGTTGTATGGTAGACCGTGCCGATCTCCTGCTTGTTGGGTCGAACCCAGTAATAGATTTGTGTTGGGGCCAGATATGATCCGAGAAGCTGCCGACAAAGTCGACTTTATTAAGAAGCGATTACTTGCCGCTCAAAGCCGACAAAAGAGTTATGCCAATAGGAGAAGAAGAGATATATCATTTGTTGTTGGCGACTATGTATATTTGAAAGTATCGCCGATGAGAGGAGTTATCCGGTTCGACTATGTATATTTGAAAGTATCGCCGATGAGAGGAGTTATCCGGTTCGGTAAAACTGGGAAGTTGGCGCCCAAATTCATTGGTCCGTTTCCTATTATGGAACGGATCGGAACTCTCGCTTATAGGGTTAAATTGCCTGATTGGCTGGCTGGAGTGCATGATGTATTTCACATATCTCAACTTCGAAAGCACGTTCATGATCCAGACTTGATCGTGGAAGAAGCAGCTCAACAGGATATTGAAATTACTCCAAAATTAGCTGTGAGAAGAGAGCCGCTCAAGATCATTGGCAAAGAAACCAAAGAGCTGAGGAACAAGAAAGTTCACTTAGTCAAAGTGCAATGGAGTGGAGATCCGCGAGATTGTACTTGGGCAACTGAGGAGAGCATTCAGAAAGCCTATCCTAGATGCCGAGTAGATATCTCTAATTGACTCCGGTGCAAGGTACATTTACCATACTTTGCATTACCAATTAGTTCTCTACTTTGTTGTTATTTTCTTTCCATGGAGGTGCACTTTTAATTCTATAGTCTGAATGATTTTAAAAGAATATAGAAATTGATTAGTATATTTTTGAAAAGTTGAAAACAAATTGATTGATGTTTGAGTTGTGTGGTAGTAGATTTGATTAATTAAATTATTAAAACGATAGTTAATTTAATCGATTATAGAATGAATGGTAGAATTTATTCGATTAAATCACACATTGAACTGATTAGGAAATAGATAGAAATATATACTTGTGTATTATATATGTTTGAACAGGTAAATGGATAGCTGTTGAGTAATGATTTTATTTGCGTGCCCGACAAACAGGTAAACCTTAATGAGTTGGATGCGAAATATTATTATATCAACTCTTGTGAATGTCATTGGATGCGGAGTGCTGGTTATTCTACGTGTAATAATAAACGTCGCCATAGGATAGTAACAATTAATTTTGAACTACATTACATGGCATACTTCTGGAAGATAGGCATACTTCATCATATACCACATAAGCATTTGGAGCTTGTGTGACGAGTTGGAAGATTTACCATACGAGCGAGAGGCTTGTATGGCGATAACTATATTTTACAGGTTGAACTGATGACTGATATGGACTATTTAAATTGTAACGATAAAATTGCCAGATTAATAAAAAAAACCCACATGGGTCTGGAGTTGACAATAATCACGTCTCTTTGGTCATTATATACGGCACATGGACTATTTATTTCCCACACGGGACGAGGTGACGAGGATTTATCCTCTGGAGCATTTAAAATACACACTCCCTCAGGCTTTGATAGGGTGACGAGAATTTATTCTCTGGAGTTATTATCTATACACGCTCCCCTGTAAACACCAGAATATATCACTATAAATATGTGTATGCTTATTAGGATTTATTGGGTACCTGATACGACCCAATAAATTTCCAAACCTCTCCCCGTACAAAGGAGGTTATGGCGAAATTTTTCGAAAATCCCGGGTGTTAGCCAAATTTTTGAAGAATTTGAAAATTCTCAGAAAATGAAAAGTTGGAGAATGGAAGCCAGATTGAACGTAGAGTTAATTAATCAAACCGCTATCGACTTTGTTCCTTTTCGGGGACGAAAAGTTTTAAGTGGGGGAGATTGTAACAATCCGGAAAATCTGAACCAATTAAAAAATTTTAAATTGGCTAAAATAATGGATTTTAAATATTTAAAATAAATACTAATTATATACAAGGCCTGAAATGGCGCGGTAGTTTCAAAATTTGAATTCAAACTTCAACTGACAGTACCGGGTGCAAAACAAAGCGGATTTGAGTGAAACCAAAAATATTTAAATTTGTTAGTGGATACCTTTCTAACGAATCTGAAAAATCGAAGTTTCATAGCGGAAAGCAAAAGTTACTGCCAAATGAATTTTCAGAAAGGTCGCTATGGAATTTATATAGCTCGGGAAATTGGCCATTTTGCAAACGACCTCGGAATTCGACGAAACCACTTTTGTTGGATCCGGGATGTGAAGTTATTGCTAGGTTTCAAATTTCATAATTTTTGAAGCTAGCATGTGAGTGTGGCAAAGGAAAACGTGTTTTGGTCAATTATAGTTAAATTGGATCGGCCAGAAATGGGCCATTTTTCAAACGGTCTCAGAATTCGACGAAACTAGTTTTGTTGGGACCATATCATCAAAACATAATTAGATTTATTTTTCTGGAATTTTTCGAATCAGTTTGTGGCCCTGGCAAATTGAAATGTACGTTCAAATTTAATATTGAATGTTTTATATTTCAAATTGAAGGAAAACTGACTGAAACAGTCGAATGGGCCTACGAAACATATCCCATTGTGTTCGCAATGGGGGTATTTAGCTAGGGACGACAGTCGTTGGGTTTGGATTGGAGTTCGTGTGGGAAAGGGGGTATTTTTGAAATTATAAAACCACCAGCCAATCATATTTTTTATATGAAAAAAAACAGAAAAACCATTTCTCTCTCCCGATTTGAACGACGGCTGAGTTTCGAAGCTTCCCTCCCCGTTTCCGATCGCCACAACCACCATCAGCCCCACCTCCAGTTGAACTTTTTGAAGCCCTCCTCCTCCTCTTCAAATCCATACATGCTGCTCCTCCTATCATCGCTCCATCACCGAGAACCACCGCCCTGAAGTTGCGCCGCCTCGAAGCCCGCCACGCCTTGACCAACGCACCGAGTGGGACCCCCTTACCCTTGTTTTGTGCGCCTCTCCAAGCACTACAAGGTGGCATAGGCCGATCGACTTCAAGTGCAACGGATCGGAAGAAAATTCAAAACCTAGTTTTGAATCAAAAGGAAGGTATACGGCTGTTAATTATTTAACTGATTTCAACATTTTAAAACCGTTGCAAACTTGTAAAAATCATATCTTTTTCGCTTCTTGACGAAATCCAGTGAAACAAGAGACAGTGGACTCGTGTGGACGTCTTCTATCTTCTAGAAGAGACCGCATATTTTTCTGAGCCTACTGCTATTTTTGGTGGAGTGGAACCCAATGTGAGATTTCTAATTTATAAACGATATGGAAAACGACGATGTATAAATTATATAGTCGATGTATGAGTTATATAAGCGTTGTACACCTCTTCTTTAAGCGTTGTATAAGTTGTACGTTTGATGTATAAGTTATATATGCATTGTAAAAATTATATATGTGTTGAAATAGAAGTGAAATGCTATATATATATATATATATATATATATATATACACGCCCCTCGTCCACAAACCATGGACGATACTTGTTGGTTGTGATTGGTGTGAAAATTGATTGATAGCGAACGGTTGATTGGAATTGTTTGTGGTTAATATTGATTGGTTGTGGTTGAAAAATACCCGTTTGTGGTTGAGAAATATTTGGTTGAAACCACATAGGATTAGTTTGTGGAAATGAAAAAAATATACATGCCGCTTGCGTGCGAACTAGATGCATGATTCCCCATTGTCAAAAACCGCGAGGTTTTAAGGTAGAGCGAGGAACTGTATTAGGGACGGTCCCGGTTTTAACTACCCTGCCGTTATGATGCCGAAATTTTGAATAATATTCATGTCTTAGAATTATTTTCATTTGTTGAAACTATATTTATTCGTTGAATAGAAAACCTTCATGTGTTGAATTGTAATTCATTCGTTGAATAGAAATTCATGTGTTGAATAGTATTCGTGTTTTAAATATAAAAATCACCTTTTTATCTATATATACAAACTATAGAAAACCTTCATGTGTTGAATCGATATTCATTCGTTGAATAGAAATTCATGTGTTGAATGGTATTCGTGTTTTAAATATAAAAATCACCTTTTTATCTATATATATAAACTATAGAAAACCTTCATGTGTTGAATCGATATTCATTCGTTGAATTGAAATTCATGTGTTGAATGGTATTCGTGTTTTAAATATAAAAATCATATTTTTATCATCTATATGAACTATATAAAATAATCGTGTTTTGAAATGAATTGTTTTACATTAAAAATCACATTTTTATTATATACATGAATTGTTAAAAATAGTCAAGTGTTTAAATAGAAGACAGTTAGATAAAAATATAATTTTTATCAAATGTATGAAAAGAATATAGCTTTGAAATCGAAGAACCAATATATATATATATATATAAATAAATAGAATTGAAATATATCGAATAACGAAGCTGCAGTTCGTATTTTGAAACCGTGATTTCAAACGAATATTTCGGGAGATTCGACCATCGGATTTTCCCGAAACCGCAACCGTTGGGTTCGCTTTGGAAATATCTTTCCAACGGCACCAACTTTGTAAAAATCCAACGGTTGGATTGTCTGGAATGTTTAATTCAAATATGAAGAAAAACAACGCCAGAATCGATTATATATACACATATATATATAATTATATAAAATCGAATAACGACGCTGCAGTTCGTATTTTGAAATCGAAACTTCAAACGATTATACCGGGAGATCCGACCGTCGGAATTTCCCGAAACTGGAACCGTTGGATTCGTTTTGAAAAGATCTTTCTAATGATGTAAATTTTGTGAAGATTCAACGGTTAGATTTTCAAATATGTGTAAATCAAATCCGGAGAAAAACAGCGCCACGGCCGCGTTATGGCCCGAAGCGTCGTTTTGAATAAATTGGCTATTTTAAAATAAATAAAAATAGCGATAAATCATTATAAAATATTATAAACGATATGGATGTGTGATTTAGAAATTAACTGAAGGTTAGCTAAGTCGAATGGTTTCCTGGGTATTGATCTGATGTTGGTTTCGGCCTTCGGGGTTAATATTTGGGAAATCGTTCTCTTACTGATTGACGGTTAGTGACTAATGAATTGAAATGATGCATATGTATGTTAGTGTTGCACTTTTTTATTATATACGCGAGTTGCTCAGAAAGACCGGGTTTATCCCATTCTGAATAAATGAATCGACGATAAGAAGTCTAAGACGAAGACGGGGGTTGAGTACCGATCTTCACCTCGTTTGGATGGTCACTGAGGTCCTGATTGGGAGGCATCCAGAAATATGGGTAATGAGTGGTGATCGTCCAGACGTACGTGGGAATCGATGAATATGCGAGGTATTTAGTGCCTCCGGTTTCGTTCAGACCTAGTACGGACTTGCAAATGGACTGTGTGTCTGGCATTGGAATTCATTCTGTGCGATTGATAACCCTCAGTTGCGTGGTGTGAATTGCCTTTGTGGCATGCTAAGATGCAGTGATCAGGGCTTCTGTTGAAAAGCAAAGTCTTGTGGTGATGATCAAAGCACCGCCTGTGTGGCGTAGCCTTGTGTATAATGTGAATTCGTGAGCCTCACACCCTGGTATGGACCAGAAACGGGAGAAGGACCTCAGGGAGGGCATGCGTTTCTTTCTAGCTAGGAGTTGTGTCGGTGATTTTACACGGCCTGACATTTTACTTATGTGGATGATGGATAGCGAGGCGCCTCGGATATATCGGTCGATCCAGGACTGATGGAGTCATTCGTTGGCTCATTTGCGCCCCATAGGGCGGGGAGACATATTGCTCAGGCATTTGAATCCACATCGGTGGACCGGCCCTGTCGCTCCAAGGGTCAATGCTTTCTGATCTTGAGACATGGTAGGCTAGATTGTCTCGAATTCGGTAAGGACTATCTTTTGCCTTGGTTCATGACGGAAATCCAATTTCCAAATATGTGATTGTGTGGTCTTGATTGTATATATATATATATATATATATATATATATATATATGGCGACATGATATATGGTACCCATGCTGTCTATGGTTGATAGTTATGATTTGAAATTGTTTTTGAAACATATAAACACTAGTAATAATATCAAATGCTTTTGTTTTATTCGTATCAAGCATATTTTGGCCATTATAAGGTAAAAACTCTATCCTCCGGTTTGCGTTGCATTGTGTGATGGGAACTGAGTCTTATAATGGCTTCATTTTTATAAAAAGCATTGCGATGTTTAAAAGAATGATTTGTTTTAAAGCACTGGTAATCCAGTGGAGTAAACCCGTTCCACGAAAGTGGTGTGGTCCTGTGATTAGCCATATATTAAATGTGTTGAGTAGATTTCTCATACCAGTCCCATGACTGACTCGTAGTTTGTTTCACTTTCAAACTCGGGTGCCCCTTTTTCTACATGGGCAGCCTTGTATTCAGGTTTAGCTGGATTTCTCTGGATAGCTGGAGCTGAAGATGGATTCTATCATTTATCTCTTTTTATGCTGTTCAGCTCCTATTGTACATTATGTTTGTTTTTCCACTGTAGACATATATGTATAGTTGAACTGTATTTGTACTAAGTATGATCCTGTATAATGTGTAACTCTGATGATTACGTTTATCCAGTATATCCTATTGTACATTATCTGGTGTATTTATTTATTTCTATTCTGCTATTATCTGTTTCTGTGTTATATTCCAAGGATTACCCTTACCGCCGTCTGTACGGGGTTTGGGGTCGTCTCAGTGTTAGACCAATCAGTATGCTTCTTAGGAACATGGCGCCCAAGGAACAACGAGAGTTAGAGGTGCAAGTTCGTGACCTTTTGAGAAAAGGATTCATTCGGAGGAGGGTTTCCGAATGGGGTGCACCAGTAGTTTTTGCAACCAAGGCAAATGGCTCGTTAAGATTATGTGTGGATTATCGAGAGCTAAATAAGGTGACCAAGAAGAACAACTATCCATTGCCGAGGATTGATGACTTGTTCGATCAGCTTCACGAGGCCAATGTGTTTTCTCAGATGGACTTTTCAACGGGATTTCACTAGTTGAGAGGGGAAAAGGATAGTGTGCCAAAGACAGCTTTCAGGACACCATCCGGTTTCTTCGAATGGTTAGTGATGCCATTCGGGTTGACTAATGCGCCAACGTATTTTGTGGATATTATGAGTAGAGTTTTCAGAGATCAGTTGAACAAGTTCGTGCTTGTGTTCATGGATGATAGTCTAGGAATGAGGAAGAGGAAGAGATGCACTTGAGAGTTGTTTGGAAATCTTGCGAAAGCATCAGCCGAGAGCTAAGTTTTCGAAGTGTCACTTCTGGAAGAGTGAAGTAAGATTCTTGGGCCATGTTGTTTCTTGAAATGAAATAGAGGTTGACCACGCTAAAGTGGTAGCAATCCAGGGTTGGGATAGACCCGAGAATGCCATGGGCGTGAGAAGTTTTCTTGGATTGGCAGGATATTAACAGCGATTTATCAAAGATTTTTTCCAAGATAGCCGCTCCATTGACAGGATTGACAAAGAAGAACCGAGTGTTCACATGGAATGCAAAGGGTGAGCAAGCTTTTGGAATCCTAAAGGAAAGACTGATGAGTGCTCCTTTGTTGACCATTCCAAGTGGGAATGAAGAGATGGCTGTGTATACCGATGCATGTGGTACTGGGCTTGGAGCGGTACTGATGCAGAAAGATAAGGTTGTGGCTTACACGAGTCGACAGCTTAAGCCGCATGAGAGGAATTATCCAACTCATGATTTAGAATTGGCAATGATCGTGTTTGCTCTAAAGATGTGGAGGCATTACCCGTTGGGAGTTCGATTCGAGTTGTTAACGGATCACTAGTCATTGAAGTATCCTTCCTCCCAGAAGGACCTAAATCTTCGGCAGCAACGATGGTTGGAGTTTCTAGCATCATATGATTTTTGTATAGCGTATACTCCAGGAAAAGGTAACGCAACTGCAGATGCGTTAAGTCGAAGACATGCAAGTTTGAGAGTGATGTGTTCAAAATGGAAGAGTCTCGAGTATCTGGCAAGATTCGATTTCAGGCCAAGGTGTGAGTTGGAACCTGAAATGTTGGCAAGCTTATCGATAAGACCTACTCTTATCAAAAGGATTGGCGAGAACCAAAAGCTAGATATAAAACTTGTCGAGTTTATCCAAAAGCTGGAACCAGAGAATAAAGGGTTCGAGGTCGATCGAGAGGGTTGGCTTCGAAAGCAAGAACGATTGTTGTTCCTGATATCGACGGATTGAGAGATGAGGTTCTGGGAGAATGTCATCACTCGAAATTGATGATTCATTCCAGTGTTAATAAGATGTATCAAGACATGAAGCAAGTCTACTACTGGGAGGGAATGAAGCGACATATTGGAAAGTTCATTTCCAAGTGTATGAACTGTTAGTTAGTGAAAGCTGAACAGAAGAAGCCGAGTGGTTTACTTCAGCCATAAGAAGTTCCTATGTGGAAGTGGGAGCAGATATCTATGGATTAGCTAGAACAAGGGCAAGAAACAAAGGAATTTGGGTCATCGTAGATCGTTTGACCAAAAGTGCAAGGTTCATTCCTATCAAGTCGATTAGGACGACATCGAAGTTGGCTGAGCTTTATGTGAAATGGATAGTTCGATTCCATGGTATCCCGAAGAGTATAGTAAGTGATCGAGATCCACTGTTTACGAGTGGATTTTGGAAAAGTTTTCAAGAAGCTTTGGGAAGTGAATTGTGTTTGAGTACAGCTTATCATCCCCAACTTATGGTCATACCGAAAGAGTTAACTGAGTTTTGGAAGATCTCCTAAGAGCTTGTGTATTGGACTTCGGGGGATTATGTGAAGACCATCTACATCTAGTTGAGTTTGCTGATAACAACAACTACCAGTCAAGTATTGGGATGATATCATACGAAGCGTTGTATGGTAGACCATGTAATTCTCTAGCATGTTGGTTAGAAACCGGAGATAAGTTGATATTTGGGCCAGAGATGATAAGAGAGACATCGGATTGTATCGAATGAAGGCAGCTGAAGATCGTCAAAAGAGTTATGCTGATAAGCGTCGAAAAGATTTGGAATTCGACGTTGGCAATATGGTTTTTGTGAGGATTTCTCCATTGAATCAAGCGGTCCAGTCCAGAAGTAAAGGAAAGTTAGCTCTTAGGTCCGTTGGACCATTTCGTATAGTCGAGCGGATTGGAAAGCTCGCATATGGATTGGAGTTACACGAGAAGATGTCGAGTACGCATAATCTTTTCCATTTGTCGTTTCTACGAAAATTCATGCATGATTCAAATGTGGTGGTATCTCCAGAGCAGTATGAAGATCTAGGAGTAGAGACCATAGTTGCAAGACCTCGTAAGCCACTTCATGTTGTGCGGAATGGCACAAAACAACTTAGGTGGAAGACGATTAAGCTAGTCAAGGTACAATGGAGTGAGGATGGCGACGATTGTACATGGGAGACAGAAGAGAGAATGAAGGTGACCCATCCAGAACTCTTTGTCGGTATAACCCATTGACATCGTGTCTTCATTACATCATTGTACTTTGTACTATGGTAGTTTTTAGAATTCCGCGTGCTAGGATAAGGCTATGGATGCATGGCTTGATGGCTGCTAATTTGGGTAATAGAATTGACTGCTCATGACTGATAGGCATGCAAAATTAATTTAGTTGTTTATGTTTGTTGGGATTTCGGGGGCGAAATTCCTAAAGGGGGAAAATGTAACAGCCCGGATTTTACGTATCGGAAAAACGCAATATATTTTTATTTTATTTTTTGAGGGTTGGATCATTCTCATATTTTAATATGTTTCTTATTGGGATGTGAGACATGTCCATAATTTTTACCAATTTTGCTTGTGACCAATTTTCCCCTCTCGGTCTTGTATAGAGCATAACTTTTGACCCGAATCGAATCAGATATTGTGTATAGTGGTCACATTAAAGATTTGGCTTAGCTATTTGGGAAAAATCGCTGTTTAAAGGTTTTACAGTTGGTTGTTCAAGTTTGGTAAGCCATAATGGGTTGATTTGGAGAGGCCCATTAGTGGGCTGGTGGAGGTTATAAATAGAGGGTAGGAGGCATGGAGAATAGTTTGCTTTCTCCATTCTCTCATTTGGGAGAGCTAGAGTTCCTCCATTTCTCCATTCTCTTCACCTTTTCACCATTAAAGCTTAGAGAATCGAAGATCTACATCGTTTGAAGCTAGGTCTACACCATTTCAAGAGAGAGTTCATTGAGTCGAAGAGTTTAGAACAAATTATCCACTGTCCGAATCTATATCTAAGTGTTTTTGGGTTGTTTTGGAGAATTGGTGAGTGATATGCGTCTCTCACGCTGGTTCAATCAAGTATATGAGTTGTATGCGCATAATTTCATCATTTTCAAGTCGTTTTCCTTAGATCTTCACCATGGTAAGTTTATTTTCATATGAATCACTATAGGATCTAATTTAGCAACTTAAAACTGGTAATTTCTATATATTTTCAGATGTTTATGCAAGTTAGATCCATAAGTTAGTTCATATGTTCATTTATCATGATGTTGGTAAACTTTGCATAATTTTGGTGAAAGACGTCATATTCATGTTGCTAGTGATTTCATAACATGCTTATGGTTGTATTGAATGAATTAGATGAGTTGATTTCGTCGATATTGTCGATTGGCGAAGTTTTGGTCAAAATTGGACTTAGCTTAAGGTTGTACAGGCCACGGGTCGAGCGTGTAGTACAACGTGCAATAAAAGGGGAGTACAGGGGGGTCGGTCATGCACATTTGGATTAGTTGTGCATGGATGGTCGTGCATTGGGAGGGCTCGGTCGGTCTCGTGACAAGGAGGGGGTCGGTCGTGCACATCCTGGTCGGTCAACAGGCTTGGTCGCGCAAGGGGTTTGGGTCGAGCAAGCATTGGGCCGGCCACTTCTAGTCGGTCGAAGCAACCTGGAGTTTTGGTCGGTCATGCAATGCAAACTTGGTCAGGTCGGTTATGGCGAAGAAGTCCTGGTTGGTCTTCTTCCAGGAGGGTGGTCGGTCGGTGTGTATTGAAGGGATTTTAGTAGCATTTAGAAAAGCTGTGGTTAACACGAAAATGTTGTGGTCTATTTTTCTAGCGATTTGTTGAATGCTATGAATGGGTTGATGTCGAGCCTTATGTGATGATTTACTTTGGTTCGAAAAGGGTGAAGACTTCAAAATAAATTCAATGGGGAATGCCGGAGTGATGTAATGTGTTTGTTATTAGTCGTAATGCAACAGGTGTGATGACAACTCAAAAGTGTCCTGAGCTTGTCGGAAATGGTTGGATGGTCGCCGTCAATGACGACTAGAGATACCGGAAGCCAAGGAATTATCATTATCGTAGTTTCTAGCAGACTCAAAGAAGGGGTTACACGATTTTGTCGTATGGTTGAGCACCCTGGGTGTCGTGTATGACCTAGACACATTTCGTCGTATGGCGTGTGGGATTTTTTGCTAGAACCATGGTTTACCATTGGCCCTTGACAATTGATGGGAAATTGTTCGGCTAGTCATATGATCAACGATGGTTTCGAAGCAGGATTGGCGGTGTAGCCAGAGTCTGTCATGCGTGTTGGATGTTTTGTTTGCATCGTCTCACGTATATTATCCAACGTCGAAGGAGATGTTTCTTGGGTGTTTGTCTGATACTGGTTTAGGCCTCTGGGGCTTGTGCTTGAGGGATGTTGAGTTCGATTAGGATGGTTTTCATGAGATATATAATCTGGATGTTATGAGTGCTATTGTTGATTGCTTCTGATTGCCATGAATAAATTGTTGTTTTGGTTTCTATGGATGAATGGTTAAAACATTCGATGTAAAGGCTATCACTGTCCGATGTGGGGAAGTAGGGAGTTGAGTTTTCTTCGGTGTTGTGGGTTTATTACTTCGTTTATTTACCCATTCTCATATACTTTATTGATGAAGTTAGATAACTGTTTAATCGCTCACTATGACTGTTGTCTGACTCAAGGTTTTATGTTTCCTTCTTATTACCTTGGGTTGTTCATCCGATTGTTGGATGGGCATACTACGTGGTAAGTGGCAAGTGATAGCTTAGTGAGGACGATGTTGCAGTTCGAAGGCGAGCAGGAGGCTGGCGTAATATCTTTCCTACTATACAGTATTTGGATTTCCGTTGTTTGATATTCTTTTTTTAGTGTTGTAGTGAGGCAATTTATATAAACACTATTGTTTGTAATCCAAGTGTATGGATATTACTTTCCAGTTGTTGTGAAAATTTATTGTTTTCTGCTTCACTAATATTACCTATTGTATATGTTCTGTTATATTTTATCCTTGCGCTATGAGTTTTACGACAGGTTTCGTTTGTGTTATCATACCTTGATGATCGTCTATAGCTGCCTGACATGCCTTTCAACGCATTATTCCTCTTGTTTAGTGTGGGGTTATGGGCGGTCGTCACATGAAAGATATGGGAGAGGCATCCTACGTGATTGGAATAGAAATATTTCATGATCGATCACAAAGAATATTGGGATTGTCTCAAATTGGATATATCGAAAGGATTTTAGAGAGATTTGGAATGAGTAAATGTTCACATGGGAAAGTTCCTGTACAGAAAGGTGATAAATTCAATCTCATGCAATGTCATAAGAATGATGTTAAACGAAAGGGAATGGAATCAGTTCCATATGCATCTATAGTTGGTAGCCTAATATATGCTTAAACCTGTACTAGACCGGATATCAGTTTTGTGGTTGGTGTGTCAGGGAGGTATCAAATTAATTTAGGAAGGGAACATTGGCATGCTGCAAAGAAAGTTTTGAGATACTTACAAGGCACGAAAGGTTACATGCTCATGTATGGTGGATCCAATGAATTGGAGGTGATTGGATATAGCGATTCAGATTTTGTTGGATGCATCGATACTAGAAAATCGACTTTTGGTTACCTGTTTATGTTTGCTCAAGGTGCCATATTATGGAAAAGTGTGAAACAAACTATCATTGCTTCATCTACTATGAAGACAGAATTTGTGGCATGTTATAAAGCCACAATTCATGCATTATGGTTGCGGAACCTTATTTCAGGACTTGCAGTTGTCGAGACCATTAGCAAGCCGCCAAAAAATCATTGTGATAACTCTGTAGTAGTATTTTTCTCAAAGAACGATGGGTACTCTAAACGTGCCAAACATATGGAACTAAAGTATGCTATTATGAAAGATGAGATTTGTAAAAAAAGAGTGTCAATCATGCACATCAGGACATAACTTATGATTGCAGAACCTTTGACGAAAGGGCAACAACCAAAACAATTTGAAGAACATATTCAAAGAATGGGTCTTGGTTGTATTAATAATGATTGATGTGTGACATTCTAAGTTGGTTTATGCGTTTCTGATATAATATTATGTCTCTTGTTTAATGTGGTAGAACGTACTTTATGTAATTTTAAACAAGAAAAAGACTTATAAAGATGTTATGTTTATTCATTATGATATAAGACATAATGCGAACCATTATGCTATCTTATATAAATTATGAATGTAAATTAATGGATTGCTGGTATTGTAGTATATGGAAGGGAATGCATTGAATTAGTAATGCACAACCGCCATAACTCTCGGCAATTTATCATAGTATCATGTTCAAAGCTTGATATTACGAATTATTGGGTCAAGTAGGAGAATGTTAGAAATCTGCTATTAGAAACTGCAATAAAACGTTTCATTTACTTTCAATGTTATGCGATTTCTAATCTTAATGTGGCCCTATTAATTGGGTCATAAATGGAAAGTTTCATTTTACATTATGTAATTTCTAATCTTAACGTGGCCCTATTAATTGGGTCATAAATAAAACGCTTCATTTTCCATTATGCAATTTCTAATCTTAATGTGACCCGATTAATTAGGACATAAATAGTCCATTCATATTTAAAACGGTAGGTATGTGATTAATTTTAAGCGTTGAATTGGTATATGATGGACGTAACAGATCTAGAGTTAAAGGTTATATAAAGGATTGAGTCATTTATCTCCCTACGTCAAAAGTTGTATTCATCTCTGTCTAGAAACATATAAGGAAATAGGGTAAGAGAAAGAAATTGAATTCTGAGAAGAAGAGTAAACATTAGAAGCCAAATAAAGAAGATGACGACCACTACATCTTCCGCTGCTAATCAAGGTATGTCAGCCTAAAAAATAAATCATATTACGTTTCTCTCTTTTGTTTTTCGGTATTGGTGATCCTAGGGCTATTCAATTGAGTTGTACATCATTAGTCATGACAGATCGAGTAATAAAGAAAATTCTAACATGTATGGGTCGGTTTTGATTGGTTTTATTGTATTTTCCATCATCTAGCCCAACCCGAGACTCATCGGGTTCAATTCTTGTCCTAGAAAGAGAGTGAGAGGTGAGTTATAATAACAGTTTGTTAGGTTGATTGGTTTCCCTATGAGAAAATGAGAGAGAGACAGAGAGTAGGCAGACTTGTCAAATTGTTTTATGTAATTTGGACTATTGCTTTGCAAGCATGTTGTAGGTCACAAGGATTTAAACTTTTGTTGCTAAATTAAATGTTTAGTTCGATATTTGAATTAGTATAATTTCTTTACTAATTTGTATTTTCATACAGATGTGAACCGGATAAAAGCAAGGCGCTCGCCCGCATCTTCATGTGTGCATGTGTGTGTATTGCGTATGGCGTATTCGTACTGGTAGTTAGTGACATTTTCTTAAGCTTATGCCTGGTTTTCCGTTCTCATAATGTGCAAGGCTGTGTTAACGAAATATATTTTGTTTGCTCTAGTTAATGTTGTTACTACTGATTTAAGTTAAAGACGAGCTTCTGTGTAGTAACTTAATTATTAAATGTTATACACTGAATAAATAATTTCTGATTGAGAACGTTTGAACTCCAGCACAATCCCTTTGCTACCTCTTTCTAGCTATAAGAAAATTGTGTAGTTGCAACCAAATGGTAATGGAAATTGCAATACATATCATACTGAGATTTCTTTTTATATGTTTTGTCTTTACATAGGAAGTTAGATTTCTTTTGATATGCTTTGTCTTTGCATAGGAAGTTAGATTATTTGTGCTCGTATGAGAACATGAGAATGCTTCCCATTATGAACACGTAAACAATATAATATGAAGAATTTGTACAAGGTGTTTAAAATTGCTAACGTTGTATGCTTAACTTTATATTATGTTCTTACCATCTGTGTACTTTATGTATTGAACATGACACGCTAACGAAAACATATAATTAATATATACACAAAATAGGAAAATTTCAAATAATTATTGTTTATATCTTGTGACGTGTTTTCACTAGATCCAAGCTAAACCTTGTCGATTGATTAAATTAATTCACATGTTTTTTTCACCATCATGCTTCCTTGCTTCAGAACCAAGAACTTTTCCAGTTGCATTCCTACCTTAGCTTGTGATAAGAACTTCATTTCAAATCTTTCCTAGAACTAACCCCATGTTGCTATTATCTGTTCTCCCTAAATTACCTCCCACCAATACAATGTTTCCTCCTTTAGCTGCCAAGCATCCAACTTAATCTTCCTTTTGCCGTCTAGCTCTAACAACCTAAACACATGCTCTGTCTCTCTAAGCCAATTGTGAGCCTCCACGTAACCCTCCATTCCACGAAATGGCTTGCTTCCATCATACAGAAATGCTTATAGAGCTTAGAAAAGTTAACTATCGGATTGGGTGGAACTATCGTGGCTACAGCTGGGGGTGGGACATTTCCTTACACTTCGGCAGTAGCCTCTACATATCTACAGAACCATATCGGAAGAGGAATGCCCTCTGGGGAATTGGGAGCCCCAGAAATACTGAAAAGAGAAGAGATAAAGGTTCAAAGAGAGATCGATGGAATATTATAATTGACTTAAGAGGATATATTTTAAAAAATATGTTTTACATGAAAATTCTTTGCTTTGAAACCACTTTTTCTAAAACATACGTTTGGGTAAAATTGAGTTTTAGGTTTTGAGTTTCCAAAATTAATTACAAAACATTAAAAAAAATTAAAGGAGGATTGGTAGAATGAAATGAAGATGGAGGGGACCGCAGAGGGGATGTAGCAATCATGGAAGGAAGAAGTTTCTCTTATTTCTCCAAACATGAAAAATAGATAAAAGTTGTTTTTTATTTTGTATGTTAACTTTGTTTTCTAAAATGATTATTTTCCGTAATGTACATACATCGTGCACATTTTTGTACAAAAGAAAACCCAAAACCTGAAACGGTAAACCAAACACCACCTTATTCTATGATCTTGTAACCTTAGTTTCTGATACCAAATATGACACCCACATCCCTAAATGTCATCCATATGAGGATACATCAAATTCTGTGAAGTGCAGTAGGTATAAATTACAATACAGAGACAAAAATTCACAAGACAGAATATAAAGTATAGTATAAACTTTTAAAACATTTATTATTATTGAATCAGTCGCAGATTTACAATTCAAAGTACCATAAAACTGTCATCATAAATAAGATATTTTGTGAAAAAAAACATCAGATTACAAGGACAAAACCACAAAAGTCATCTCCCTTATAAGTCACTACAATCGGCATAAAGCAAGTACTGAAGTATGAAGTAAGAAATGCTCTAAGTCCAACCTTAATCAAAAGATCAATGGTTACTGATGCGATCCACCACCTTGAAAACCTAGGGGAAAGGAAAAGAGAGAGAGAGGAACAAACTGGGAAAGGCATAAAGTCTTGTGAGTTCCAGTGCTAGGTTTGAAGCGAAGGATTCCTTATGGGCATTGTTTCTTCACGCAAAGTACCAAATTCTACAGGAAAATAACCATACCAGGGTTCTGTCCTATGCTAGTGAGACGTGGAAACAGATGCAATCCATGAAGGCCTTTTCGAATTCGCATGGTGGTGGGTTGGGTTGGGATGGTAGCCCCTTCTCGATTCACGCATCTTGGAATTCGGCTAGGACGCCGTTGCCTCCAATTCCTTCCTTCTTGTTCATTTGGGATTCCCATACTCATCCGAAGGTTTCTGTACTTATGTGGCGGATACTCCACAAGGGCTACCAACAAATGAGAACCTCTAGAGGATTGACATTCCTTTAGCTTCTCGATGCAGGGGTTGCAGATTTGGGGACCCGGAATCCATTTCTCGCCTCTTTTTCTTGGGCTTCTCTGCCAACTCCATTTGGAATTACTTCAGGAACCTAGCTGGTATCCGAGACAATGTGTCTTCTCTTACAAATAGACTGAGAATATGGTTGAATAGTATCTCAGGAAAATCCCTGCGTTCTACCCTTTGTCGTCTTGTCCCTTGTCTTATCTGCTGGCATATTTGGTGCACGCGGAATAGGGCGATGTATGATAAGGTGCTTAAGGTCCCCTCTCATATCATCCGGAAGGTTAGGAATGATGTGTTCCTTGCCTTTCGTGGTAGATCGTTTAAAGGCTCGTTCGGATCCCGTTCACGGAGCCTTGCCATAACCTTTGATGTAACATCAATTAAAGCAACCTCCAGAGTGGATATCGGTTAAATTGCTGTTATATACGGTTATCGGGATCCTTCCCGTTCGCCTCACCACATTTTCACCCCACCCCCTTTTAGTGACTTATACCGTTTGCTAGTACCGCAGGGGTCTGGGTTACAGGTTGTCGCTGCTCTAGAATCTTGTGATATGGACTGGGACTTAGGCTTTGGTTGGTAGCTTACTACCGGACTGCTTCCTTAACTTCTTCATTTGGAGGATGTAGCTTCCAGTTACCTCCTACTGCACAGTTATGGCCCTTTCAATCGAGTGGGTTTTTGCCTACCCACCGTTCTCTTTCAGTAGTGGAGCCTTCACTATGTGGGCGTCAGTCTGCAGTTTCCGCCTGTTGCCATCTAGCTGTTCCTTACTGATTTCTTGTTGTTGTATCTAGTTCGATGTATTTTTTAGATTTGTGTGTGCACAAGTTATGTAGCTTTCTCTACATAATTTGTTTTTGTGAGCAATTGGATAATGGCTAGATTCTCCTTTTTGTTATATATATTTAGTTTTTCAAAAAAACGATAATAAGTATTAGACATATGAATAGTAGTGGACATGAAAATATAGTGAAGTATAAAAGTACGAAATAAAGGAAGATAAGCTTCTAATTCATATCCCCAGAATTTTGGCATCAACTATCAGAATATCAAGATTAGGTTTTACCTGATTACTACCCAGTGATCGGCTCCCTAAACGGACACTAATAACATGTGCCAGCTATGACATTCGTGGATATTAGTCCTGAACCCATCAACTAAAAAGACACAGCCTTATCTTTAGGCGTTACAGCGTCTTATCTTCCCTATTTGGAACAATGCATGCTCATGGTTTCGCCGGAAAGCGCTCGTACCCACCTCAAAATTTGGACATCATACAATCAAGCATCAGTAAAGCATGCCCTAGTCTCTACCTAGTGCAAGACTCAGATAATAAGAGGAGGGTACTGATTGGTATGAGTTCTAGATAGAAAAAAAGAAAGTAGATTGACACACGCCACCCCTAGGCTTGGCCTCCAATTTAACTAGGATTTTAAGAGTCCCTACATATTTTACCAGAATGGACTTCTTAGCATATTAATCTGACATGTTTAGCCTAAAAGGTTTAAGTTTATTAATAAGCTCAATATAACTCTATGGTATATTACTAGGTTGTAAATGACATTTCTAATTAAATGCAATTCTTTATACAACACTTCCCAAGTTGTTGGGGAACCAGGTGTCTATAACCCAATGTTAATGGATCTTAAGGCTATTCAGACACTAAAGAGATGAAGTGTATTTACTATATCTACTCAAATTCAATCTGAAAGAAATAAGTAATAAATTAAAATGCAGTAAAGTAAATAACACCAGGATTTTTATATTGGTTCGGATTAACCAATCCTACATCTAGTCCTGCACACCACCATGTAGAATTTCAATATAATTGCTTGCTTTCCACGAGTGGAAGAACACCTTTACAATCTTGATTTCACGGGCTATAAGATACACCTTCTCTTATCAACAACAACAAACAATGGCAAGTAAACTTATCTTCAATACAGATTCTTGCAGATTTAGTACAATGATCCTATAGACCTCCAATGGAAATATATCTTTGAATTCTTTCAGGAAATAGGATTAAATCAAAGAGAATGATGTGAATCAAGTCCAACTCGCTGATATTGCGTGGCTTGCAAATCAATGAAGAATAGTAGTGAAAGAGAGTGGATTTGCAAGAATATTAAGATAGTATTCAACGGATTTTTGTAGATAATAAATGGAGATGGAGTAGAAGAAAATGTGAATATATGGTCTGAAAATTTGTTTCCAAGACCCTTTAAAAAGTATATGAAAGTATGTGTCTTTATGTGACAGGGTGGAGGAAATAACTTCTCAATTTAAATTTGAAAATATGAAATAGTCGTTATATGTTGACATATACAAAAATGTATGTCAACATATCTCTATGTATGTCAACATACATAAAAATGTATGTCAACATACTTCTGGTATCAATTTTCCTAAATGTGAATTTTGGTGATACGATTAAGGTTAATGATTGATGAGCTTCAAGTATTTGACATGGATTCTTTAACAAGATAATCTAAGGCTCATCCAAATCCTCATATCTTCAAATACCTTTGTTCTTCAGCATTCTTCTCTAACAGGCTTTGGTATTCAATTGTTCTGATTATCATTCTTTTATAATTATTCTTTTGTATTCTTGTTTAAGTATATCCATAATATATCTATTGTAACTGCACAACTCAAAGACATGTTAGTAGTAATGTTTATATGGTTGTTGTCATCAAAATCAATACCTAGGGTACATGGGGTATTAACAATCTCCTTCTTTTTTAATAATGACAACCATATATATATTTGAGAGATAAAATATTATATTTTTATATTTGACTCCCCCTACTCTGTGTGCTCCCCATATCATTTGGTCTAGTATATTTATACCTTTTCTCCCCCTTTGTCATCAATAAAAAGGGTAAAAAGAATTATTTAGTTTACTGCTAGACAATATGTAGAGTTTGTATATGCATATAAATAAAACAAAAGTGGGGAAATTAAAACATGAAATAAACTAAAAAAATCAGATGAGTTTTAGAGTTACCGACTTTGCTGATGCCAATAACAAATCCTTTTCATACTTATGATTTGAGCATCGACTATTTGGTACCTGAAAAATTATAAAATATGCACACTAGTACCATTTTTATTTCGGGTTCCATGGGGTTAAGTTTTGGGAAGCCAAACCCATGAAGAGTTTGGATGCCCTTTCAAAATATAATCAATAGATAAATGAACCTTATTAATAAAATTATCAATATATTTTTCTTTTTCAGTATTTTCCAACCATTTTGGAAACCATAAGTTAATGAACCTATTTGGAGGATTTAACTTTAATTTCCTAGGTTTGGGTTTGAACTTTGTGGCTTTAACAAACTTAGTACATTGTGTGCTATTTTTCTTTGATTTAGCCTTAGGGGTGTAGCCAAGTCCATGCTTATTCCTATTGTGTTTAGATGCAGATAATAATTTCTTAAGATTATCCTTCCCTTTGTTAAATTTATCAATATCAGTTTTCGTTTCATCAAAATCCTTAAGAATAACACTGTCTAGATGCTATTTTTTTCATTTAGATTAGCGATTTGTGACTTCATTGAAAGATTTTCTAATTTTAATGACTCATTTTCAGTTTTTCAAAACTTCCAAGTGTTAAGTCCTTTCCATTTTTATGAGCATTAATTCTTTCAATTTCATCTTCTAGACATTGTTTTTCTTCACCCAACTTTTCATTAGATATTTTTAATCTATCTATTTCTACTAAACTATTATTGTACTTTTTCCTAAGTATTTCATAATCTCGATGCATATCATTTAAAACTTCAGTAATTTCTTTATCAAAATTCCATACCTGGTTATCCATTGCCGTGAATCATACATTGGCCTTTTCCATTTTTGAATCATCCCATGTTGCATTGAATAGTTGTTTCCTCTGCTTATTGGAAGTATTTGAAAAGTACTTTGGTTTTCTCAAGTTGGGACAGTCTCTTTTCAAATGATCGGGTTTATCACATTTGATACATTTAATAGCATTTCCATTTCTGTAATTATTGTTGTTAGTTTTTCAAAGTTTCTTTGTTATCCAATACTTTAAGAATTTATTGATCTTCTTGGTAATACACTCGAGATCATCAGAAATGGCATCATCATCTAATTCATTATTGTCGATTGTAGCATTAAATGCTAGTGATTTCTTCTTATTTCCATAATTCTTTTTTCTAACCTGCATCTTTACTTCATAGGACATTAGATTACCAATTAATTCTTCTATTGACATAGTACTAATATCATTGGCTTCTTCGATTGCCAAAGTCTTATGATACCATTCATTAGGAAGTGAACTCAAGATCTTTCTGACTTGGTCTTCTTCAGTAATTTTCTTTTCTAATGATATTAAGGCATGTACAATATCTTGAAATCTAGAATACATATCAAAAATAGAATCATTTGGTTTCATTTGAAAAAATTGAAACTAGTGAGTCAATATAGATATCTTTGTCTATTTTACTTTATTGGTGCCTTCATGAGTGACTTTTAGTGTTCTCCAAATTTCATATGCAGAATTACAAATAGACACTCGATTAAATTGATTTCTATCTAAGGAGAAAAATAAAATGTTCATAGCCTTAAAATTATTAAGTGCTAGTGTATTTTTGTCTAGTTTCCATTTTGAATATTCAGTTTGAGGCTCTATGTATTCTTCTTAGGCGATGTTTCAACTACCTAAACCATTAGACTGCAAACAAAATTTCATCATACAAGCCCAATAAGCATAAGTACTGCCATAAAGTAGAGGAGGTATATTGGTAGAGTGCCCTTCTATAAAATAATTAATAAAGGTGTTACTAGTGTCACTAGCCATTTATTATTTTCAAAAAAAAATCAAATTATGATAACTTTAAAGACCTTGATATGACACCAATTGTTGGAGAACTTGGTGTCTATAACCCAATGTTAATGGATCTTAAGGCTATTCGGACACTAGGGAGATCAAGTGTATTTGCTATATCTATTCAAATTCAAACAGAAAGAAATAAGTAATAAAATAAAATGCAGTAAAGTAAATAACACAAGGATTTTTATACTGGTTTGGATTAACCAATCCTACATCTAGTCCTGCACTCCGCCATGCAGAGTTTCGCATTAATCGCTTGCTTCCAAGGGAGACAAGAACACCTTTACAATCTTGATTTCACGGGCTATAAGATACACCTTCTCCTTATCAACAACAACAAACAATGGAAAGTAGACATATCTTCAATACAGATTCTTGCGGATTTGGTACAATGATCCTATAGACCTCCAATGTCAATATATCTTTGAATTATTTGAGGGAATAGGATTAAATCAGAGAGAGAATGATGTGAGTTCAAGTACAACTCTCTATGTGACAGCTCGAACTTCCCCGATTTTTGAAGAGAAGAGAAAGAACGGATTGTCTGAGAATACGACAAATCAGAACACGAACAGAAGAACATTTCCTTGTTTATTTCATCAATTTACATCAGAGTACAAGAATATACAGAGTATGAACAAATAATATACATTTTATAAATATCATAGATTATCAAATTACAATGCAGCAGAAAATAATACAAAACAAAACTGAAAGGAATATACGGATGCAGGGCTTTCTGAATATAGTTCCAGTTGTAAACCAGGTCCCTGTGAATATAAATCTGCAAAACCAAAACTACTAGTTGCCCTTGTGAAAAATAGGGGCACCCATAGTTTAGGTTAAAACAATAAACTCCAGGTTAGTCATGTGACCGGTGTGAGAACTAAACAGTTATTAAATTTTTACTTTAAAATAAAGTAAATCAAGGGACTATGCCGTATAACACGGAATGGGTTTTCTCCCAAGAATACCAGTGCATAAAACAAACATCGCAATGCTTTTTGGAAAAATGAAGCTATTGTAAGACCCATGTCCCATCACACAATGCAACGCAAGCCCAAGGATAGGGTTTTCCCTTATAATAGCCAAACATGCTTGGTACGTTTAAAACAGATCATTTGATACTATTATAAGTGCATATTGTATAAAACAACTTCAAATATAAATGTATCAACCATAGATGGCATGGGTACCATATATCACGTCACCAATACTAGGCTCTACAATCAAAACTGAAATGTCACGTATTGGAAATTGGATTTCCGCCATGAGTCGAGGCAAGGGATGGCTCCTCTTCGATTCAAGACACTCTAGCAAATGCCTCAGGTTCCCCCGTAGTGAACCCTTGGATCGGTTGGGCCGGTTGGGCCGGTCCTCCCTTACATTTGAGGATTAGTTACTCCTGAAAGCACGTTTCCCCGCCCTCGGGCGTCTATGAGCCAGATGACTCAATATCCATCAGCTTCGTAGAGACCGATATATCCGAGGCGCTTCGCAATCCAACAACCACATAGGTAAAAATATAAAAATGTCAGGGCCTATAAAACCCTGACACCACCCATAGCTAAAAGGAAGCGTCATGTTCTCCCAACTGTCCGATACCGTTTTTGACTCATACCGAGGTGCGAGGCTTAACGCTATACACAAAGCTATGCTATATTAAAGTCGTGCTTTGATCATCAACCACAAGACTCTGCTTTTCAACAGAAGCCTTGATCATCTGCATCTCAGCATGCCACATAAGCAATTCATGCCATGCGACTGATGTCTATCGATATATAACCTCTGAGCTCGTACTCTCGGAGAAGGGCGTTAAGCAAGAGAATAAATTCTCCGCCACCAAACAGTTATATTTAATAGATACCAATCAACACAGAATAAATTCCAATGTCAGACATACAACCATTTACAAGTTCGTTCTGGGTCTGAACGAAACCGGAGGCACCTTATTCCTCGTTCCATATGTCCAATACATGAGAGAGGTCCTCGCATATGTGGTCGATTTCCAAGTACGTCTGGACGATCACCACTTATTAACTTGTCTTGGGTGTACTGCCCAATCAAGACATTAGTAATCATCCAAACGATGTGAAGACCTCCGGTCTTCCACCACCGTCTTCGTCGTCGAATCGGTTATTCAAAATGGGTATAAACCCAGCCTTTCCGAGTATATTACAAACAAGTGCTATAAAACATAACATACGCCTCATTCCAATTATGAATATTCTTTTATTTAAATATTCATATCCTTTGGGAAAGGTTCCCACTAATTTTACCAAAGATAAATTCTTTAAATTTATTCTTTAATCTTCCTTTGGATATCAATTCAAACCAAATTAAGGTTTATCCAAACTAGTCGGGATTAGCGCACCTTACCGAAGTAAATAACTATTTTATTTCCCAATCCCAACATATTCATCCTATGAAGCAAAACTGGTAATACCCCATATCTAACATCATGGTGTTATTGGTTAATTTAATTACCATTTCATGTTCAAATCTAATTAAAGATTTAAATATCGCTTGGAGTAAAACTGGTGCTGCTCCATTCGTCCAAAATTGATAATTTAAATTATCACATTTGTACTTCAATCTAATTAAAGATTCATTAAAACTCCACTCAGTTTTAATCTTCCCAAAAATCAATAGTAATGATTATTTAACTTTGGAAACACAAACATGTCGCATCGGCAATCTACACCGTACTATTGATTTTTGCCGATATATAACCTCTAAGCTCGTACGTCTTAGAGAAGGGTATTAAGCAAGAGAATGAATTCTCCGCCACCAAACAGATATATATATATATTTAGCCGAGATCAACCATACGGCTTGAAATACAATGTTAGACATGTTATCCTATCTTTAATGGGTTAAAGAACTAATGTCATTTAAAACACAGTTCACGATAAAACCAAATCACATTCCATTAATTATGGAATCTTCATGGAAAACAGAACCATATATAATCGATATCAATTTCCGTATCTGACTAAGAATATAAATGGAATAACGACAAAGTCTTTTAAATTCCATATATATTAACAGTATTCCTCCACAGAAGCCCATTTCGATTATTATCAAATCGAATTCCATTCAATTCCAATTTAATATATTAAATTGGAAAACTTTACTTTGGAAAATTTCCGTTAAATTTTAATAAAAAGATTTATAAATTCCAAATCACATTTCACTGTAAATCGGGCTAAAGAACGAATGTCGTTAAAAACACAGTTCACAATAAACCCAATTCACATTCCATTTTCAATTCCAATTAAATATTAATTAATTGGTAATTCTTCTTTAAATATTAATTAAAACATTTATTCTTTTCACACTGGGTTTAAGAACGGTGTTAATAAAAGCACCATTCACGATAAACCCAAAATCCAGTTCTATTCAATTCCAATTAGATATTAATTAATTGGTAAACTCTTCTAGATCTTATTTAAAAGATTTAATCTTTCTCAATTGGGTTTAAGAACAGTGTCATTTAAAACACAGTTCACGACAAACCCAAAATCCAATTCAATATTAAATACAAGGCTCTGAATAGAAGTTATATCGGCTTATATTCAATATCAAATTCTGAAATCAACAAATAGCGTATTGGGAATCACGATATATATATATATATATATATATATATATATATATATATATATATCTTCCAAATTCCTCCATAGTATCCGTATAATCACGGAATCCAATATCGAAACATTCCGAAGATAATTTCGATTCAAATCCATTCCAATTCATATATTGGAAATTCTTGTTATTTTTAAAACCATTTCTAATCCAATTTATTTATTTAAAAATATTGGATTATAATTCTGGTTCATAACTAGTACATTTCGATAAAAATATATTATCTTTTCAAATATGGAATTTTTCATCCTATTTCTTTCCAAATCATTTATTATGATTTTACACAAATTACTGATATTTTTAATAATTTTATCAAGGGCCGTACAGTCGATTTCCATAAATTGTCATCGAACTGCACTTACAACGACCTTTTCCAATTTTGATTTGGACATATATAAATCCAACCATTAGATTTCAAATCTCTTATATTCGTTGGAAAGCTCTTTTTGATACGAACCCAACGGTTCCAGTTTTAGGAGAATCCGACGGTCGAATCTCCCGTAACGTCAATTCGAAATCAATGGTCGAAATTCGAGAACTACCGTGGCGCGGTGCGTTCTATTCAAGCCATTAAATACATATAATATATATTTCATCGATTTCCATTTAAAATGTATTTTATAAATTATTTTAAATTCGTTTTCAAAATGATTTCAACTTCATATTCAATTTCTAATCAAAATTGAATATTCCATATCATCGATATATAAATGATAATATTTTCAAAACATTAGATTTATGAAATCACTTCCTTTTTAATATTCATTATAAAAATGAATAAAATCGATATAAATATCGTTCACGTCAAAATGGCATTAATTTAATCAATACGGCTTTATATATTTAAATATTTTCATGTCCATCCAAAATCGGACATCAAAATCATATTTTGATCCATTACTGACTATTATTTTAAAATATTAATTATTTTAAAATATTCATTACTCGTCATTTTAAAATATCCTTTAATTTAAAATATTCGTTCTTTTCGAATTGGAATCAGACACAGTCAATTACCATATAATTTTATTTATATGGATTTCATACACACATGTACGCAACAATAATACAGTCAACCATCATCCATAGTGCATTACACAACTACATAAGCGTTAAATATTAATAATTAATGCTTACAACAGTCGATCAACCCATCGATTGACTCACAACTAAATATTGGGAATAGCGTATGTCCAATATCATCCCAATACCCATGTGGAGGTTTCAAACAACAAACGTTGGTTATTATTTGTGCAGTTAGGGGATGTGTAAAATATATCATCCCATTCAAAATCAGTTAAACGTGTGTACATAAAAAAATTGTCCGATTTGTAAATGAATATTTATTTTATTCATATACTTGTTAAAAATTATATTTTGAATCATAAAATATTTATTTCAGCTCTTGAATATTTTATACAGTTCATTTATACAATAAAAATGACATTTTAATTGTTCTAATATTTTTAGAAAATTTTGGCAGCACAACGGCGCGATACTAGAACCGGAATAAGGTCTAGCCTTATCTCTCACCTACTAATGGCTCGCACCATGTACATACCAATTCTAATCAATTCGTTTCATTTCCAAAACCAAATTCAACCAAATAATCTAATCAACCAAACAACCAAACAAACATGGTTTCAAACAAAGGTGTCGGGTGCTACTAAGCACCGTCTGCATCCTAGTATACATATCTAACTAGAAAATAAATTTAAAGTGAGAAGTTCTCACCTTTGGGATCCACTCCTCCATACCTTATTTCTGAACAGTTCGGATTTGGATTTGATTCCCTTTGGTTCCATCGCAATCTCTTTCACACGATTTTTATATTAAAAATCACATTTTTATTTCAATGCTATAAAAATCACATTTTTAATTTAACACTATAAACATCACATTTTTATAATGTTATTTATATAGTAAAAACCATATTTTTATATCGTTATTATATAAATAAAAATTGAATTTTTATCGCTACTTCATATATATAGAATTCAAATTTTTATAGCTACTTCATATATATAAAGATCGAATTTTTATCGCTACTTCATACATATAAAAATCGAATTTTTATTGCTACATCATATATATAAAAATTTAATTTTTATCGCTACTTCATATATATAAAAATTGAATTTTTATAGCTACTTCATATATATAAAAATCAAATTTTTATAGCTACTTCATATATATATAAATCGAATTTTTATTGCTACTTCATATATATAAAAATCGAATTTTTATCGCTACTTCACATATATAAAAATCGAATTTTTATAGCTACTTCATATATATAAAAATCGAATTTTTATATCTAACTAAAAATATTATGATTCATACAATAAAAATCTCATTTTTATATTTTTAAAAATCCCATCTTTTCTACAATAAAAATCTGATCTTTTTATATTTGAAAATATAACCTTTTCTATTATAAAAATATAATCTTTTCATATATGAAAATCGTACTTTTATAACATACCTTCTATAATGCTAAATAACTATAAACTGATTTTAAAAATATATTTTTTAAAATATAAAAAATGATTTAAAAGAATATTTTTTTAACATATAAAAAACTCAGATTTTAACAAAAAACTTACATCGAAATGGGAAGGGGGTCGTGCTGTTATCGTTTGATCGTCGGAGGTAGGGCCTTCGCTCGAGGCGGCGGTGGCGGTGCTCATCGGAGGTGGTGTCGTGGTTTATTTTTTTGGGGGGGGGGGAGTCTGAGGGGCTACGACCTAAATCAGAGGAGGGGGAGAAGAGAGGCGACTGGAAGGAGAAGGGGGTGCGACGCGCTTAGGAGCGGCGGTGGCGGCGCCATTGGGTGGCGGCGGTCGGGATTGATGAGGAGCGGGGTTTATTTATTTATTTATTTTATTTTGATCGTAAATGAAGTGAGAGAGGAGGGAAGAGAGGTATAATAATATATAATTTAATTATTTAATTCTCCATTAAAGTTGACTTTCCATTTAAACTCCAAACGAAACCTAACGACTGTCGCCCCTAGCTAGTTACCCCCATTCCGAACACAATGGGATATATCTGGTAAGCCAATTCGAATGTTACGATCAGTTTTCATTGAAATTAAAATATAAATTAATATATATTTATTTTAAATGTACATTCCAATTTACCGGGGCCACACACGGACTCCAATAATCCCAGAAAAATAAATATGGCTATGTTTTGACAATATGGTCCTAACAATACTAATTTCGTCGAATTTGGAGACCGTTTGAAAAATGGTCATTTTCCGGTCGATTAAATTCAAATTGAATTGACCAAACACGTTTAAATTCACCAGCTCACATATTAATTCCAAGAATTATGAAAATTGGAATCTAGCAATAATTTGACATTCTGGATCCAACAAAAGTGGTCTCGTCGAAAACGGAGGTCGTTGCAAAATCGCTATTTTTAAGGGCTAAATTCCATAGCGACTATTCTGCATCTTCAACTGGACAAAACATTTTATTCCCGCCATGAAATTTGTATTTTTCACATTCGTTGGAAAGATATTTTCAAACAGATTCAAATACTTTCAGTTTTACCAAAATCCGGTTTACTTTGAATCCTATACATTCATTTGAAATTTGAAATCGAATTTTCAAACTACCGCGCCATTTCCAATTCCTTTTATAATTAAAATAAATATTTATATTCTAATTTCGATTTAAATATAGATATACGTTCTAATTTCTATTCAAAATAAATTTCTCGTCGTTATTATTTAAAATAAATCATTTTAAATATTCAAAATTCATTAAAATTGCTAAAATAAACATATCAAATTGGTTCTGATTTTCCGGGTTGTTACACTCTAATATTCTGTGGCTTGCAAATCAAATAAGAATAGGAGTGAAAGAGAGTGGATTTACAAGTATAATAGGATAGTATTAAACGGATTTTTGTAGAGAATAAATGGAGAAGAAGGAATATAAGAAAATAAAAAAATATGGTGTGAAAATTTGTTTCCAGGACCCTTTAAATAGTGTATGAAAGGATGTGTCTTTTGATGAGAGGGTGGAGGGCAATAACTTCTCAATTTAAATTTGAAAATATGAAATAGTTGTTGTATGTCGACATATGCAAAAATGTATGTCAACATATCTCTATATATGTCAACATGCATAAAAATGTATGTCAACATACTTCTAGTATCAATTTTCCTAAATGTGGATTTTGGTGATTCGATTGAGGTTAATGATTTATGAGCTTCAAGTATAATTGCCATGGAATATTTAACAAGATAATTTAAGGTTCTTCCAACTCCTCATATCTTTAAACACCTTTGTTCTTCAGCATTCTTCTCTAACAGGCTTTGGTCTTCAATAGTTCTGATTATCCTTCTTGTATAATTATTCTTTTGTACTCTTGTTTAAATATCTCTATAATATATCTAATGTGACTGCACAACTCAAAGATATGTTAATAGTAATGTTTATGTGGTTGTTGTCATCAAAATCATTACATAGGGTACCTAGGGTATTGACACAAGTCATATAGATCCCTACTCTGATGTTTTACACAAGCGGATTACAAGTTACTTAATATTTATGTATATCTTATTCTGATTCTTACATTTAATAACATATTTACATAGTGTATAAATAAGTATAGCTTATTTCAATTCACAAGTTTACATATTCTTCCTTTGGAATTTACGTAATTTACAGTCCATGATTCCAATTCTTAATATTCCCGAAACCTCTTTATTAAATATTAGTTCAATTTTTTGCCAATCAAATGGTAAAGGTCAAGGCTCTGGTTTGCCTAGACTCCACGCAAAAACAATGGAAAAAGGGAGAGATAGATCTTGGCTCAGAAATGAACAAAATGAATAATTAGGCATTATAAGACTATAGGTAAAACAATGACAGAGAAGGGGTTAAGTAAGATGGATGTACTTATAAATAAATAATGACTGTAAAGGGATAAGTAATAGAGAGTAATTAAAATGAATAATAAAATGTAAAAGATAAAATTTTAAACACTGTAATCGTCAAGCTCTCAAATCCAATATATCTTACTGTCTAAATCCTTTTTTATTTAAATTGCTAATCTAAAAATATCATAGAACTCATAGAGAATCTTATAGATCTAGAAAAGGCCTTTGAAAAAAAGAGGAATATCCTTTTAGATTTATATTTTGACAACATCTTGACTTTTCCCTAATTTTATTACTAGAGCATAATAGAGTGGAGGAAGAAGATGAAGAATAATTAGTATGGGAAAAGAGTGAGGGTTGGTATTCTATTTATAGGTGTGATAGGATAGTTTAGGCCATATGATATTAGGAATTTAATCCAAACCATATAAAATAGCTCAACATGAGTCAGCAAAAAGAACTATCTAGAAACAGACTTGTTTGGCTATGCATAGGCTCATGTCTGGCTCGAAGTGGGTCCACCCACCTTCTACGTGGGTCGACAGGATCGACATATGGGTCAACGCATATAGGGCCTGGGTTGCCCATTTACCGTTGCACCATTTTGAATTACTTTATTAAATTATTTAATTTAATCTCAAACTCCGATTGATCATATCTTGCTCATTTTTAGTCTGATTTATGCAAATCAGAAGTCTATCTAAATCAGAAATTCGTAATAAACACAACAGTGAAATCCATTTTATCCAATTCTGAATATTTTATTAATTAATATTCAATTTATTAGTCTTCTTCATATATTTATTATTTATTAAAATTTCAGGTGTTACAATAATTATTATGAATTATTTGTGTAGGTATGTGGCAGGTATATTATGTCTGGCTCTCAGCAACGTAGCTCTTCCCAGTAGATCAGTGGGAGCAACGGCAAGCCACAAGCTCGCCCAGTCGTTTACTTGAAGCCTAAGGCTGATCATGCGTAAGTATCAAAATTAGCAACATAGCAGTTTAATTTTTTGTTCATGATATATCTATAAATGTCTAAAGTTCTATTTTATATTTAATGTAATAACCCGGAAATCCGAGCCAATTTAAAAATTTTACTTTGGCAATTTTAATGAATTTTAAATATTTAAAATGGATTATTTTAAATATTAACGACGAGAAATTTATTTTGAATAGAACTAGAACATATATATTTATATAGATCGTCGTTAGAATATAAAAAATTATTTATAATTATAAAAGGAATTGAAAATAGCGTGGTAGTTCGATAATTTGATTTCAAATTTCAAATGAATGTACAGGATTCAAAATAAACCGGATTTTAATGAAACCAAAAATATTCGAATCTAATTGAGAATATCTTTCCAACGAATCTGAAAAATTGAAATTTCATAGCGGGGATCAAAAGTTATGTCCAGTTGAAAATTCAGAATAATCGCTATGGAATTCTGGCCCTTAGAAATGGGAATTTTGCAAACGACCTCGGTTTTCGACGAAACCACTTTTGTTGGATCTGTGATGTCAAGTTATTGCTAGATTCCAAAATTCATAATTTTTCGAATCAATATGAGAGCGTGGCAAAGGAAAACGCATTTGACCAATTTCAGTTGATTTTAATCGACTGTAAAATGACCATTTTCAAACGGTCTCACAATTCGATGAAACTAGTTTTGTTAGGACCGTATCGTCAATACTAAGTTAGAAAATATTTTTTGGGAATTTTTCTAGTTAGTATGTGGGCCCAGTAAATTGAAATGGGCGTTCAAATTCAATATATAGAGTTATATTTTGATTTTGACGGAAACTGATCGAAACAGTCGAACTGACCTACAATACATATCTCATTGTGTTCGAAATGGGGGTAATTAGCTAGGGGTGACAGTCGGTGGGTCTGATTTCGAGGTCGAGATAAAAAGTTACTTTTGGAAATTAAAATATAATTAAATTATATATATTTTCAATAACCCCCCCTATCTCCATTCGAAGTCAACCCCGTTCAAATCAGAAAACCCTCCCCCGTCGTTCCCAATTGCCATCGCGCCCCACCAACCCTCGCCGCTGCTGTCGCTAGGTGGCGCCGCCCACCACCAAAGCCTCCCCCTCGCACCTCTCCTCCCCTCGCCCTCCTCCAGACCACGAAACCCCCCCTCCCCAATCAGCGCGCAAACGCCCAGAACCCTAGCCCGACCACCCCCGGCCCACTGCGACGCCTCCGCCCCCTGTAGACCCCAGCGCCGCCTCCCCATCAGCCATTCCGATCCTCGATCCCCCCTCTTCATTAAAAATATGATTTTTAATATTCCCACTGCTCGAAGGAAGGCTACAGATAGTGCAACACACCTCCGATTTTTATTGAAATGAACTAGTTTTAAACTAGAATTATAATTCTATTTATTTTTAAAATAAATAAATTGGATTTGAATTGGTTTTGAAAATAACCAGAATTTCCAATAAGTGAATTGGAATGGATTTGAATCAAAATTGTCTTCGGAATATTTCGATGTTGGATTTCGTGATGATATAGATATTGTTAAGGGAATTTGAAAGATATATTTATATCGTTATTTCCAATACAATATTTGTTGGTCGTAGAATTTGATATTGAATATAAGCCAATATATTTTCTATTCAGAGCCTTATATCCAGTATCAAATGTGATTTGGGTTTGTCGTGAATGGTGTCTTCATTAACACTGTTCTTAAACCCAGTTGCGAAAAAGATTAAATCTTTTTATTTAGATTTAATGAAGTGTACCAATTAAATAATATTGAATTGGAATTGAATTGGAATTGATTTTCGGGTTTATCATGAATGGTGTTTAAACAACACTTGTTCTTTAACCTGATAATTAATGGAATGTGATTTTGGGTTGTCGTGAATGGTATCTTCAATAATACTGTTCTTAGACCCAAAGTAGTTAAAAAAATCAGAGACTAACTGGAGATTAGTTAAGTTGAATGGTTTCTGGGGTATTGATCTGATGTTGATTTTGGCCTTCGGGGTTAATACTTAGGGAATTGCTCACTTGCTAATTTACGGTTAGGGACTGATTGAAATGTGATGTGATTTTGGGGTTTATCGTGAACCATGTTTTAAATGACAATGATTCTTTAACCCAGTCAAAGATTAAAACTAAGTGGAGTTTTAATGAATCTTTAATTAGATTGAAAAGATCGAGAATGGAGTATCACCAGTTTTGCTCCAGGCGATAGTTAAATCTTTAATTAGATTTGAACGTGAAATGGTAATTGAATTTACCGATAACACCGTGGTGTTAGATATGAAGTATGACCAGTTTTACTTTATGGGATGAATAGGTTGGGGTTGGGAAATTAAAACAAATGATTACTTCGGTAAGGTTCGTTAATCCTGACTAGTTTGAAGTGATACTCAAAGGAAGATTAAAGATTAAATTTAAAAGAATTTATCTTTGATAAAATTAATGGGAACCTTTCCCTAAGAATGTGAAATTTAGAAACTAACTAGATGTTAGCTAAGAAGGATGGTTTCCTGGGTATTGATCTGATGTTGGTTTCGGCCTTTGGGGTTAATATTTGGGGAATTGTTCCCTTACTAATTTACAGTTAGTGACAGATGAATTGGAATGAGGCGTATGTTGTGTTTGTGTAACACTTGTTTATTATATACGCGAGTTGTTCAGAAAGGCCGGGTTTATCCCATTCTGAATAACTGCTTCGACGATGAGTCGAAGATGAAGACCGGAGGTCTTCATGTCGTTCGGATAATTACTGATGATCTTGATTGGGCCGTACACCCAAGAGGTGGGAATCAGTTGGTGGTCGTGCAGACGTGCTTGGAGATCGATGGATATGCGGGGTGTTAGGTGCCTCCGTTTTCGTTCAGACCCAGAACGGACTTGTAAATGGACTGTGTGTCTGACATTGGATTTCATTCTATGTGACTGATATCGGTTGCATAGAGTGGTTTGCCTGTGTGGCATGCTAAGATGCAAATGATCTAGGCTTCTGTTGAAAAGCAGAGTCTTGTGGTTGATGATCAAAGCACGGCCTGTGTGGCGTAGCTTTGTGTAGCGTTGATTCACGAGCCTCACACCTCGGTTGTGAACCAAAAACGGGAGAAGGACCTCAGGGAGGACATGCGTTTCTTTCTAGTTAGAAGTGGTGTAGTGGCTTTACACGCCCTGACGAGTTTGACTTATGTAGTTGTTGCTGTTGCGAGGCGCCTCGGATATATCGGTGACTATGTGAAGCCGATGGAGTCATTCGTTGGCTCATTTACGCCCCAAAGGTCAGGGAAACGTAGTGTTCAGGCATAACAATCCACATTAGTGGATTGGCCCTGACGATCCAAGGGGCAGTTGCGGTTGTTCCTGAGACTCGGGCTAGATAGTCTCGAATCGGTAGAGGACTATCTTTTGCCTCGGTTCACAGATGAAAATCCAACTTCCAATACGTGACTTTGCGGTTTTGATTGTAGAGCCTAGCATGGCGACATAGTAGGATGGGGCGCTTATGCCGTTTATGATTGTTACTTATGATTTGAAGTTGTTTTGTACACTATGCACTTATAATAGTATCAAATGATTTGTTTTAAACGTATCAAGCATTCTTGGCTATTATAAGGTAAAAACCCTATCCTCCGGCTTGCGTTGCATTGTGTGATGGGACCTGGGTCTTATAATAGCTTCACTGTTCTTTATTTAGCATTGCGCTGGTTTTTTATGCACTGGTATTCTAGGGAGGAAACCCGTTCTGTGTTATACGGCGTGGTCCCTTGATCTACCTAACTTTAAAATAATGATTAATAACTGTTTTAGTTCTCACATCAGTCACATGACTGACCTGGAGTTTATTGTTTTAACCTAATCTCTGGGTGCCCTAATTTTTGACATGGGCAGCTAGTAGTTCTGGTTTTGCAGATTTATATTCACAAGATCCTGATTTACAGCTGGAACGATACTCGGAAAGCTCTGTATCCATGTATTACTTCTAGTTGTGTTTTGTATTATTTTCCACTGCGATGTATTTAAATGTAATTTAAATCTCTGATATTTTCTATGTAATATTTATTTAAACTCTGTATATTTGTGTACTCTGATGGAATTGTTGTAATTAACAATGAAAGGTTCTTCTGTCTACGTTCTGGTGTGTCTAGTTCTCAACTCAATCCGCGATTTCCCGTAAGGGGGATTTCGGATCGTTTCATTTAACGCAGAGGATTTGTGTTGGATCCATCTTCAGTGGTTCTGAACATTTCTAAGGATGCATATATGGCCAAGATGAGTGTTTCTAGCCTAAGTGGAGCAAGATCCCCGACACTGTGAGAGAGGCCATATGGAAGATTTTCTAGTAAGTTTATACCGCTTTACAAAATTATTAAATACAAATAAATAAATAATCAATAGTATTTTCTCATTGTACAGGGCGTAGTAGATTTGCAAGAGTCTGACATTAGCCTAGTTCAGCAACATTGGAACTCAAAGATTGCTAAGAATTATAAAAAGAAAATGTCAGAGATTAAAAAATTGGGGAAGAAACCAAAGTGGATGAGCACGACTATATGATAAAAGTGGATTAATTGGTGGAACACTGATGAATTCAAGGTAAATCTACAAAGAATCTCGTTAATTTTTTTGACAATTATTAAATAATTATTCAATGTAAATCTGCTGGCGGAGTCAGCAAGGAACTCAGCAAACAAGAGCAGGAATCCGGTAACTCGTCGTGGAGGATCCAAGTCTTTCCGACATCACCACGAGAAATTGGTAAATTTATCAATTATTACATTTGTAAATTGATCAGTTCAGTAATTAGCTATGTATAATTGAATTGTCCAAATTATCAATTTTAGGAATGAGCTCGTGGACATCCCATCTCCTACATTGACATATTTGCTCAAACCCATGCATCCAGGCAAGTAGACGAGGCTGACAACATCATATATCAATGGGGTGATAAGGATAGGGCAATAATTGCATATGTATGCGTATTTTAAATTCTATTACTAACATTGAAAAGTTTACTAATTACTAGCTATGTAAAATGAAAATACAATTTTACTATTTTTCAACTGAATTTTTTTTTGCATTATAGGCAAGGTTTCAGAAGGCACAGGCTTATGCGCTTGAGGAGTCTGGACATGATGAGTTGACATTGGAGGAGGAAGATAACATATCTGACGTTGTTATGGATCCGACGAAGCAAAGTAGACGTTATTGTTGTATATAACAATTATATGTTTTTTGTTTGATGATAACATACATATATATATTATTATAAACGTGTTTGTAATTGTACTATTCTACTACAACACATATAGAAATAAATATTTATATTTTAATACAATACTGCTACATAAGAATTTAAATATTCAAACACTATTTTATAATTTTACTTTAACATTTCAACAGTACAATCTTACAATTCCACTATTTGTACATCTCACTGTAATACAGTACAATCAATCTCAATTTCATTTGTTACACCGGTTCTTCACTACAACACCCAGTTACTCAGTTACATTTCACTCTTCTCTCTTATGTATTGATTCACTCACTGACACTTTGTCTTGTCTTCAGTCTGCTTCACTGCCAGTCCAGTCACCTGCATACATATCACAGAAATACACATAGTAAACTGAAACAAAAATATTTTTAAATTCTAGTAGATATAAATTTATTTTAAAATTTATTTTCCTTAGAATTTTGGTGTGTTTCTCATCATATTTCTTGACTTGGTCTGATATGTGTATACATCCATCTGTGTCTAGACTGCTTGTGATATTCACAGCGTTTCACTGTAAATACCACAAGATATACAATGTCTCTAGTGCTCACATATATATATATATATATATACTACACATACACAATACATGCGTATGTATATACACATATATTTTGTGCAAGGGCAATTTGGTTAAACATTGAAACAATAAGGGACAAATATATCGAGAATGATGTGTTCAAGTGAAGCTTAACAACACATGCATGCTGCAAGTATCCATGAACACAAGTGCAACAAAATAGTTCAATATGTAAAAGATATAGCCACACAAGTCTGGTTCAAGCAGCGCTCAGTACTGGACAAACATATACAAGGCAAGTGAAGAATGAATTATATGCACTGCATACATATACACAAACAATTGTGTGCATATGCATACATGCATATATACAATGAGGTTCAAGCCATTATGAACACACACAAGGATGGACAACAAAATGGGATAGTGTACAAAACTGCTACAAGCATGCATGTGAATATTCACATGTACAAGAACATGGTAACAATGGGAAATGTACAAGGAGCAGTCAAATACATATGCACAAAATCATGAATTCGGTTTCAAACATGAATCAGGTCAAACAACATGCACATAGGCATGCAAATCTGAAACAAATCAATGCATAGCCAACTCGCGAAAATACACAAGGCAGCAACATGGTGCACGACAAACTCAAGAACAAACAAGGGTCTGGAGTACACTTAGTAAACATGCACACAAAACAATCAAAATTGGTCAACGTAAATGGAGTTCCATATGCACAGACCAGCATGTTATCAAGCAACATCAAAAACAGATCAGCAACATATGCAAGCCAGATTCATGCCAAAAGCATAAGGTCGAGGTAGGAAAAAGTGCAACTGGTCACAAGAGAAGCAAAATTTTAGTTGCAAGTATGTGCTACAACAAGAAAACTTGCATGCACATGGAATTAGGACAAATTCAACCAAGTAAATAAAGCATGCACAAGCAAATCTTAAGCGTACAAGTTCATGTAGCAATGATTAAGAATATAAGTACAACATGTGTGCACAAGTGCCTCAAGTGACAAGGTCAAAATGGAATTATGCAAGCTACTCGAGCAGCATGCACAAGGTCAGCAAATAACATGGACCAGTGAAAAACAACAATGCACAGATCCAGGCAAGATCAAGCATTTGTTTAATCAAATGAAGCGACTATCCTTAGTAATTCAACGATGTAGTTGAGCAATAGAAGCAAATTAATTTCAAGTACGAAGCAAAATATTTCCAGAAGAAATCATTTTTAAAATGATGTTGAAAGTGTCCACAAGGGGATTAAATTTCCAGCAATTAAACAAGAGAAAAGATAAGGCAGAATTGGGTAAAAATGAGGTGATATACATATATATACGCACATCTATGTGTATATACACTCTGCACGTATATTTATATCAGGTCTGATGTCTTAAGTATAACTTATGGTCAAGCCCAGAGATCAATCAAACACGCACACAAAACAATGCACAACGGACATGAACAAGTAAGCATATGTTCTTATCAGAATATTACAAGTTAAGTAACTGTTCTTATCAAAATAAATGAAGTAGTAAATTCTGGATGTATTGATTTTGTGACAAGAAGGAATTTACAAGTGCAGTATTTTTCAATGCCAAAATAAAAAAGGTTTCAAAATTCAAAATCATTTATAGAAATCCATCAATCATTCTCGGCAGCAATCTTTCTAGAAAATCAAGTACATTTTTGGAGCAAAGAAAAATCATTCCACGTTCCCAGGTTATCAATCACGCAAAAATCACTCAAGAAAATCATGCACGGATAGTTTGGGTAGAAAATATTTTGAAGTGTTTCCTGAAATCAAGATTGAATTCGCGTGTTCAAAATCATTCCAGAATTCAATCACATTGTCACAACATCAAATCAAGCAAGCATAACCGCAAAACAATCAAAGCCGAATAAATCAAGCAAAAATTAGACCAAGGCAATCAAGCGAAATCAGAGAATTATATGGGTTAAACCTTATTTATACCCATTCATCATCTGCAGTTCATGGCATCGAAACCAAAAGCAACAAAATTCAAGAGCAAAAGAAAAAAAATTCAGAGAACTCACAAGGGTTTCAATCATGATAACAAATCATTCAACAACAAGCAACATTTAGGAAGCCATCAGAGAATCCATCAACAACCGAAGGAATCACGAACTGATTTAGGGAGCATATCCCTAATTTTTAGGTCAGTCATTAATAAGGATCGAAGAGAGGAAGCCGATCTCTTTGAAAACCCAAAGCAAATAAAATAAGGGCTAGCTTTGTTTTTTTATTAAGAGGTTTAATTTAATTTTATTCAAGTGTTTTATTTTTAATTTTTATACAGCATTGTATAGGTTTTCTAGTTTACTTCAAACTAGGGTTTACGAGTTACGGGTTTGTAATTTGGGGAAAATCTGATCTTGGGGATAAAGATCAGTCCAGGGTTTTGAGCGTAGGATTAGAGCACCAATAGGGTTTTCGGGTTTACAGGGTTTTGCAAGCGGGAGTCTGTTTTAATACCTAGTAGAAATTTTGGGAATGTAGTTGTAGGCGAGGTTTGCCGAAGCTGGGTAAAATCTATGTCATTTTATTTATGCATTTATTTTCTCTGCTGCAATCTATACTATGATAATTTTAATATTTCGTAAAACTCCAATAAACCCTATTCACCGCATTCTAGGGTTAATCTAGATCCAACAGTTATGGCTTCGGAAACCTAACGCTAATCAACCCTTTTGCCTATATAAAACAAACTAGCGTTTAGATATATAGTGATATAATATTTTATATGCTGACATAACCCTTTTGTTATTCATTTTATTTGCAGGATCGACAAGCTCAAAAGGCCCAAGACAAAGCATAAATTAAGGAGCTTAGAACAACGATTGAGCAGCTATAAGAGCAGAATCGTCTACAAGTTATACAAATGGAGTAGCTGAATCAAAAGCTTGCGGTGTATGTGCACAATCATGGTTCTTTTCCTTTGTCGTTTGGTGCTTCTAGAGACGAAGAAGATGCTTGAGGTATGTTTTTTTTTGTATTTGTGATTGCACGATGTATATATTTACTTGGAGATGGTGAGAATTCTTTTTTGATGTTGTATATGCTGGAACAGAGTAGGTTAGGATGATATTTTGTATATATATTTTGATGATATGCACTTGGTTTATTGATATGTGACGCTGATGAGTCGGTTTTTGATGTTTTGATGGTTTATTTGATTTATGTTGGTTGTTTGTATTGTTATTGATATATACGTGTTATATATGTTTGGAATTAATTGGAAATGGGATGGATTGGAACTTGCTGTTATAGAAAAATCACCCAGTATTCGCAACGGCTTGAAACGGTTACCAACAACTTATTGGTCATCTGTTTGAAACGGTTTCCAACGGTGGCAATCGTTGAAGGCCGTTGGAATACCCGTTAGAAATGCTACATTGGTTCCATTGGAAATCGCTATATTTTGTTTTATGTATTCCAAGGGCTTCAAATGGCTGCTAGCGGCTCACAGCAGTTGGAATAGCCGTATTCTTTCGTAGTGATTGTGGTACTGTTAGTCAAAATATATGTTGTTCAAAACACACTCTTTTCAATGATTTTTTATGTATTAAAGGCAGCTTCTCTGGGAAAAACGAGGACAATTTGTTAATGAAATACCAAAGGGGGGATTGGGGACTGGACATAGAATGGAAGGTTTGAACCAGTATAAAATCTCTAGTGTGATTACTCTTATTTATTTGCTTAACTATATTAAGTTGGCTATATAATTAGACATTTACTTATTATATAAAACATATGACCCATTTAGGCTTTCACAACATTCAGTATACCCTAGCAATGGGGAATCAGGTTGTCGATGCTTTGAGTCGGAAGCAAATGACCGCTATTTTCATGATGATTGCAGAATGACAAGATTTGAAGATTTTATCTTTGTGTGATAACCATGATCGTGCCACTTCTTTGGACTTTCCTATCTTATTGTATAACATGGATGCTCGAGCTTCTCTTTTAGGTCAGATTGTCGAGGTTCAACCGCAAGATCTCGACATTTCTTCTCTTACTTAAAAGTGTAAATCTGAATTCCATAATGATATCTAAAATAAATGAGGCAATGTTGGATAATATATTCCAAATGTGAATTTTTAAATAGTAAAACAAGCTTGACTTGGAAAAATTTCTCACTTTAATCCATATTTATTGAGAAACCTGGACAAACATAGTAACAAATAGAATTTGAATGATAACAGCCTTTTTTAACTACATCTAAGTGGATTAACGTACTTTGTTCGCATCATAAACTTAAAGTGTAGAATCTCCCTCACCTAAATCATGACTCCTTATCATGAAGTACTAAATAACTATGAATTCTATACTTTCGAAGCGTGTTGTTGTCATTGCAGCTCAGTGTGCTTACAATATTTAGTCAAATAATAATAAAAGCTCAACTTGCAAATCGAATTATTTATAGGTGGGATATCTTCGCACATGCAATTGGTTTTGTACGTGGTGATAAAATATGTTATCTGTAAAGGATTCTTTGTCTGTCCACTTTATAAGATAGGTTTTTGGTATTTGGGATCATACATTTTGTAAGCTTAACTAGGGTAGCAAATAGATGGATCAGACCGAACGAAAATGTATTTAAACCTGCATTATAAAATTTCAGATATACATGGTTCAAACAAGCATTACTCTCAGACATAGTAAGTCGGAGGGCAAATGAATAATGTTTGAAAAATAGAAAACATTACAGCCTAAACGCGTGTATTTGATATTGCAATGAAAAGTTATTTTTCGTGCAATACTTGATATTGTGTAATACTTGATTTTATACAATATGTTTTTTGTGCGGGTTGTTTTTGTGAAGTTTGGTAGGATTTATATATCTTTATGTATAAAAAAAACCTTTTATTGTTAAAACAACATTGATTTTTTTGCTGTTCTTATTTGCTATTTTAAAATATATTGTAAAATATTCCAGAGACTGAAAATTTCTTTTATATAATTAAGTAATTGGTGTGGCATTATTGTTCCTCTTCCCTCCTCTTTCGTTTTGAGTAATAATAGCAAAACAACTATATATCGTTCGCAAAGGTAAAAGGTTGTATTTGGTGTCAATTGTTATAGACTTGTGACATATGCTTAAAATTTACAGGCCTTTCGCTGTACATCAACCATATGAGTAGAGTCTGAACGTCCTGTTATTATATTAGGAAAATGACTTGCAAGATTGAAATAATGGTAAATTAACAAATTCAATTTCCAACAGTTATGGAAGGCAAGTAAATTCATTTTTCATAGCTATATTATGTTATATGGAATGAAGAGCCTGGAAAGTTTATCTGTTAAGCAAAGCAGCTTCGTCTAACTTTCTAGAAAATAATAATAACTGTAATATAAATTTAATTCGAATTTTGTATGACAATCCATTGTAGTCCAGCCTGGTTAGGATACTTGGCTTTCACTTGGGCGACCCATGTTCAAATCCCAACAATGGAATTTTGTGAATTTTCTCAATCTTGTTTTGCAAATTACAACCAGATCAAACACTAGGGTTGTAAATTTTGTACGAGTGTCCAATGTCCATTCGTGTCGATGACCGAAACACGTCCGTCCAAGTCCGATTTTCATTTAAGACACGAGTTAGGACAACAAAATTTGTACAAGAAAAAATCACATTCGGTCCATGTTCGATCAAATTTGTCTGAATTCCTCATAATTCGATTATAGTTGAGAGAAAATCTAATAAAATGTGTAAAATTTGATATAAGTAGATATGTCCGAATGGGTATGTTTGTGTCCGTGTTCGAAAAATACATATCTTTGTTCGACCGATTTCATTTAGTACACGAGTTATGACAACAAAATTTGTACGAGAAAAATTTTGTTTGGCCCAGCACCAAAAAAGGGTTTTCTAACAATTATTATCGTTGCAAATGTACTTTGTAATTTATAACCGTTACTACAGCATATGTGACAAACTGTTGTTATAGATATTGTAATAGTTATAATCGTTATAAAGTGTGTAAAGTACAACACTTATAACCGTTACAATACTATGATTCTATCACACTTATAACCGTTGGCACAGAAATATTTGTAACACTATAACCGTTATAATGTTTATTTTTTTAACGCTAGTTACTGTGACAAATATTAAAATATAACTGTTATTATTGTCAGTATGCAGAACTGGCTATTTAATACAATAGGTTTAATAACAGTTATAACTGTTACAAACTTAAATATTGTACCAAGCCTGTAGTAGGTAATTTTTTAACTAGTAACAATCATAATATGCTCCAACTAATTTCATAAATCATGTAACAATAACAATATACAACATATAATATAATACTATCCTAAAGCAAACACAACAACATCACAATTTGTATCCTAAAGCAAATTCCATTTCGACAAACATCAAACTATCACAATTTAACATACAACCATTCATCATCTTTAACGGATATCAAATAACATCAAAGTTTCACAATTTAACATACAACCATTACACAAAAGGCAAACGATAAACGTACCAAATTACAAAACCACCATCGACAAGATCAGATACCGTATCCATACCAATTTAGAGTGCATCAAAAATTGACACTTTCACATTATCTAATCTTTGAGTTTCATCGCCATCTTCTGATCTTTGTCTTGCTTCGCTGCTTCAACCGGAGACCACTATGTCTCAACAAATATAATAATATGAGTCAAGATATGAAGATATGACAACAATGCGTATTAGCCCTTCTAACAAATATTTTTATAACTCATACATTTCATGGACAGAAACAAACATAAAATAACATGATGACAATTTATACGGGATGAGCACATCAATAGTAAATGAGTATTTCTTGGATAAGGCATTAATAGTAAATAAACATCTCTTAGTTTTTGTTCCTTGAAACCGAGCACCTGAAACGACCCAAACTCGCCCTTACAGGAAAGCCCGGATTGAGTTGAGAACATGACAGATCAGAACACAAACAGAAGAACATTTCATTGCTTATTACAACAATTACATCAGAGTACAAGAATATAACATAGTATGAATTAATAATATACATTTGATAAATATCAAAGATTCAAATTACAAAGTAGCGGAAAAATAATACATAACACAACTGAAAGAAACACTCGAATACAGAGCTTTCTGAATATAGCTCCAGCTGTAAACCAGGATCTTGTAAAAATAAATCTGCAAAACCAAAACTACTAGTTGCCCATTTGGAAAAATAGGGGCACCCAAAGTTTAGGTTAAAACAATAAACTCCAGGTCAGTCATGTGACTGGTGTGAGAACTAAAACATTTATTAAATCTTTAATTCAAAAATAAAGTAAATCAAGGGACCACGCCTTATAACATGGCATGGGTTTTCTCCCAAGAATACCAGTGCATAAAACAAACAACGCAATGCTTTTTGGAAAAACGAAGCTATTATAAGACTTGGGTCCCATCACACAATGCAACACAAGCCGGAGGATAGAGTTTTCCCTTATAATAGCCAAACATGCTTGGTATGTATAAAAATCATTTGATACTATTATAGTGCATAGTGTATAAAACAACTTCAAATATAAATGTATCAATCATAGACTACATGGGTACCATATATCATGTTATCGTACTACGCTCTACAATCAAAACTGAAATGTCACGTATTGGAAATTGGATTTCCGTCATGAGTCGAGGCAAGGGATGTACTCCTCGCCGGCTTCGAGACACTCTAGCAAATGCCTCAAGGTTACACACTCTGGGCAACCCCTGGATCCTCCAAGGCCGGTCCTCCCTTATGTTTGAGGATTAATTATTCATAAACACACGTTTCCCGGTCCTATAGGAGCTATTCATCGGCTCTGTAGTAACCGATATATCTGAGGTGCTTCGCTATCCGTCATCCACATAGGTAAAGATATAATAAATATTTGGGCTTTATACCATGACACCACCCATGGCTAGAATGAAACGTCATGCACTTATTGGGTCCTTATCCCGTTTTTGACTCATACCTAGGTGTGAGGCTCGTGAATTAACGCTATACACAAAGTTATGGCATTTAAGGTCGTGCTTTGATCGTCAACCACAAGACTCTGCTTTTCAACAGAAGCCTTGATCATTTGCATCTCAGCATGCCACACAGGTAATTCACGCCATGCGAATGATGTCTATCGATATATAACCTCTGAGCTCTTACGTCTCAGAGAAGGATGTTAAGAAGGAAGAATAAATTCTTCGCCACCAAATAGATATATATTTAATAAAGATCAATCAACACAGAATAAAATCCAATGTCAGACACACATCGATTTACAAGTTCGTTCTGAGTCTGAATGAAACTGGAGGCACCTTATTCCTCATCCCATATGTCCAATACAGGAGAGAGGTACTTTCATATCCGGTCGATCTCCAAGTACGCCTGGACGACCACCACTTATTACCTTATCTTGGGTGTACAGCCCAGTCAAGATATCAGTAATCATCCAAATGATGTGAATACCTCTAGTCTTCAATCTCAGTCTTCATCTTCGACTTATCGTCGAATCAGTTATTTAGAATAGGTAAAAACTCGACCTTTTCGAATAACCTGCGTATATTATAAACAAGTGCTATACAAACAAAACATATGCCTCATTCCAATTCATAATATTCTTTTATTTAAATATTCACATCATTAGGGAAAGGTTCCCATTAATTTTATCAAAGATAAATTCTTCAAATTTATTCTTTAATATTCCTTTGGATATCGGTTCAAACCAAATTAAGGTTTATCCAAACAAGTCGGGATTAGTGCTCCTTACAGAAGTAATCATTTGTTTCATTTCCCGAATCCAACATATTCATCCCATGGAGCAAAACTGGTAATACTCCATATCTAACACCACGGTGTTATCAGTAAGTTTAATTACCATTTCAAGTTCAAATCTAATTAAAGATTTAACTATCGCCTAGAGTAAAACTGGTGGTACCCAACTCTTGATCATTTCCCAAATTTGATAATTTAAATTATTGCATTCATATTTCAATCTAATTAAAGATTCATTAAAACTTCACTTAGTTTAAATCTTCCCAAAAATCAATATTAATTATTATTTAACTTTGGGAAATCAAACATGCCGCATCGACAATCTACAATGTACCATTGATTTCTGCTGCCTATATATAACCTCTAAGCTTGTACGTCTTAGAGAAGGGTGTTAACCAAGAGAATAAATTCTCCACCACCAAATAGATATATATTTAGCAGAGATCAATGAATACGGTACAAAGGAGTCAATGTCAGACATGCAATCCTGTCTTTAACTAGGTTAAAGAACTAATGTCATTTTAAAACACGATTCACTATAAACCCAAAATCACATTCCTTAACCATGGAAACTTCACGGAAAACAAATCAATATACAGTTGATATCAATTTCTATGTCCGACTAATAATATAAATGGAATAACGACAAAGCCTTTTAAATTCCATATATATTAACAGTCTTCCTCCACAGAAGCTCACTTTGATTATCACTAAATCTAATTCCATTCAATTCCAATTTAATATATTAAATTGGAAAACTTTACTTTGGAAAATTCCATTAAATCTTAATAAAAGATTTATAAATTCCAAATCCTCCCTTCACTATTAATTGGGTTAAAGAACAAGTGTTATTTAAAACACAGTTCGCGATAAACGCAAAAATCTAATTTCAATTCAATTCCAATTAAATATTAATTAATTGGTAAACTTTTCTAAATCTTAAGTAAAAGATTTATTTATTTCTCAACTGGGTTTACGAACAGTGTTATTTAAGACACCATTCACGACAAACCCAAAATCCAATATAATATTAAATACAAGGCTCTGAATAGGAATTATATAGGCTTACATTCAATATCAAATCCTGAAACCAACAAATATCGTATTGGAAATAGCGATATAAATATATCTTCCAAATTTCCATAACAATATCCGTGTAATCATGGAATCCAAAATCGAAATATTCCGAAGATTATTTTCATTCCAAATCCATTCAAATTTGTTCGTTGGAAATTTCTGGTTATATTAAAACCATTCACAAATCCAATTTATTTTATTAAAAAATTATTGGAATTCGAATCTAGTTAATAACTAGTTCATTTTGATAAAATTATATTTTTATCTTTACAAATGTGGAATTTTTCATCCAAATTCTTTCCAAACCATTTATTATGATTTTACACAAATTATTAATATTTTTAATAATTTTACTAAGGCCTTTTCAGTCGATTTCCATAAACGGGCATTGAACTGCACTTGCAGCGAACTTTTCCAAATTTGATTTGGACATAATTACAAATCCAACTATTAGATTTCAAATCACTTATATTCATTGGAAATTTCTTTTCGATATGAAACCAACGGTTCTGATTTTAGGAGAATCCGACGGTCGGATCTCCCGTAATGTCAATTCAAAATCAATGGTCGAAATTCGCGAACGGTCGCAGCGCGACGCGTTCTATTCAGGCCATTAAATATATACATATATATAATATTATATATATATTTCGTCGATTTCCATTTAAAACGTATTTTATAAATCGTTTTAAAAACGATTCCAACTTCATTTTCAATTTTATACCAAAATTGAATATTCCATGTCATTATAATATATAAATGAGAAAATATTCGAAATATTAGATTTTGAAATCACTTCCTTTTCGCTATTCATTATAAAAATGAATAAAATCGATATAAATATTGTTCGTGTCAAAATGACGCGTATCTAATCAGTACAGCATCACATATTTTAATACTTTTGTGTCCATCCAAAATCGGACATTAAAATCAGATTTTAATCCTTTATTGAATATTATTTTAAAATATTAGTTATTTAAAATATTCGTTTTTTCCGAATTGGAATCAGACACAGTATACCATATAATGTTATTTATATGGATTTTATGCACACATGTACACAACAATAATTATACATAATCAACCATCATCCAGAGTGTGCTACACAACTGCATAAGCATTAAATATAAGTAATTAACGCTTACAACAGTCTATCAACCAATCGATTGACATAAAACAATTGTGATTAGTGTATGTCAAATATCATCCCAATACCCATGTGGGGTTTAAATAAACACATACATATTTTATTTGTGCAGTTGGGCGATGTGTAAAATATATTGTCCCAATTAATATCAGTCAAATGAGTGTACATAAACAAATCGTCCGATTTGTAAATGAATATTTATTTTCATTCATATACTCGTTGAAAATTATATTTTTAACGATAAAATATTTATTTAAACACATGAATATTTTATACAGTTCATTTATACAATAAAATTGATATTTTCATTGTTTTAACATTAGAAAATTTTGGCAACATAACGGCGTGGTATTAGAACCGGAATAAGGTCTAGCCTTATCCCTTGCTTAATACTGGCTCGCGCCATACACAAACCAAATTCAATCAATTCCATTCACATTCCATACCACATTCGAACAAATAAATCCATCAAAACAAACAACCAAACATCAATGGTTTCAATCAAAGGTGTCGGGTGCTACTAAGCACCGTCTGCATCCTAGTATATATTTAATTGTAAACAAAATTAGAGTGAGAAGTTCTCACCTTTGGGATCCACTCCATCAGTCTTTATTGGATAGATTGGATTTGGATTTGTTCCGTCGCGTTGTGTTCTTCACCATGATCACAACGCAATCTGTTTCACGCAGTTTATATTAAAAATAACATTCTTAATACGATGTTTACATTTTAAAAATAATATTATTATAACGCTACTACATATATAAAAATCATATTTTGTTAACGCTACTACATATATAAAAATCATATTTTTATATCGAACTAAAAATTATTTCCTAGCCTGATTATTTTATAAATAGTATATATGCGATAAAAAATTATATTTTTATCTAAATAAAAATTATACTTATATCTAACTAAAAATTATACTTTTATATAAGAATAAAAATCATATTTTTATGTAAGAATAAAAATCATATTTTTACAATGCTCTTCATATAATAAAAATCAAATTTTTATACAATGTTATTATATTTAAAATCGATACTATCTTTATATGTAAAATCAACACTATCTTTTATTTTTAAAACCATATTCCCCTTAACGCTCAATGTATATATAGTAAAAATCATATTTTTATATTGCTAATAAATATTTAAAAATCACATTTTTATATCTCTAATACATATGTAAAAGTCATATTTTTTATATTATAAAAGATCATATCTTTATATTATTAAAAATCTTATCTTTATATTATTAAAAATTGAAAATAAAATCAATACTCTTTTCATTTACAAAGATCTTATTATTTACTAATTTAAATAAACTCATTACATAATAATAAATAAGTAAATAACTAAAAACTCACCTTTAATTCGATTTTTTTCTATAAAGGAGGGGGCCCACCTGCAGCGCTGGAGGTCGGGGAAGGTGGCTGGAGGCTGCGGTGGTGGGTCGGAGGCGGCGAGGTTCTCACCGATTTGGGGCTAGGGTTTTTAGGGGGGCGTCGGAGAGAGTGGAGGAGGGAGGAGCGGCTGCGTCAAAGAGGGGGGTTTCGCCAACGGTGGCGCATCAAGGAGAGGCGGCGATGGCACGTTGGACGTCGGCGATAGGATTTAGGGTGCGACGAGATTACGGGTTGCGATTTTTTTTTTCTTCTGAAATGAGCATTGACTCAAAGGAGAGGAGGGTATGTGATTATATACTTAATATTTTTAAATTCCAAAAAGTTAAATTTTTTATTCAATCTCCAAATCGAACCCAAGGACCGTCACCACTAGCTACACCCCCATTTCGGACACAATGGGATATGTCCAGTAAGCTAATTCGACTGTTTCGATCAGTTTCCGTTAAAATTAGGATATAAAGTAATATAACATTCAAAATTGATTTCAACGTACATTTTAATTTACAAGGGCCACATACTGACTCCAAAAAAATTCGAAAAATAAATCTAGCTATGTTTTGGCGATACGGTCCTAACAAAACTAATTTTGTCGAATTTGGAGACCATGTGAAAAACAGTCATTTTCCAGTCGATTAAATTCAAACTGAAATTAGAAAACACATTTAAATTCACCAAGCTTACATATTAATTTAAAAAATTATGAAAATTGGAATCTAGCAAAAATTTGACATTCCGGATCCAACAAAAGTGGTTTCATCGAAAACGGAGGTCGTTTGCAAAATGGCTATTTTTAAGGGCTATATATTATATAAAATATATATAAATTCTTTAAACTGGATATAACTTTAAATTTATGTTATGAAATTTGAATTTTTCACATTCGTTAGAAAGATATGATTAAAAAAATTCAAATATTTCTGGTTTTACTGAAATCCGATTTATTTTGAATTCTGTACATTCATTTGAAATTTAAAATCGAATTTTCAAACTACCGCGCCATTTCAGGCTCGTTTTATAACTAAAATAAATTTATACATTCTAACTTCGATTTAAATAAATTTTTAGTCGTTATTATTTAAAATAAATCATTTTAATTATTTTAAATCAATTAAAATAGCTAAAATAAACATTTTAGATTGGTTCTGAAAATTCGGGTTGTTACAATCTTCCCCATTTAAAATCTTTTTGTCCTCAAAAAGGAATGGAGCTGAAAGTTGTTTAACTAACCAACTCAACTTTCATTCCGGCTTTCACTCTTCAACTTTTTAGTTTCTAAGAATTTTCCAATTCTTTAAAAATTTGGCTAACACCCTAAATTTTTGAAAATTTTCGCCATAACCTCCTTTGTACGGGGAGACCTTTAAAACCGCAACTAGCCTCACAGGACCCTCATCATCCAAAAAGAAAATGAAAAATCCAAGCGGCTTGCCAATCGGCTCATAAAATCATCAAAACCCAATAAATTAGTAAATATGTACCAATTTGTCGGGCATACAATTTTATTCCTCTTTTTAGCTTCCTTGCTATGACCTGTTCATATATATATATATATATATATATATATATATATATAATATAATATGAATGTACATGTATGCGATTTCAAACAATTTTCAATTCAGTTCAATATTAGATTCGATTTGGCTAAATTTGCCTTACATCTTCCTATTGGTTTAAAGTAATTATCATTCAATATTTTCATTAGTTAAACTAATAATCAAACATCACAACCAGCAATCAATTAGTTGGTTAAATTTTCAAATTTGTAACTTCGATATATATATATATATTCAAAATCATGTTTTTGATTCCAGTTCCCAAAATAACCCTATTTAGTTTTGGTTCTCACACCAGTCAATTGGAATCATATAGATAACCCATTTTTGAAACTCGAGCATAAATACTGATGATGCGACCGCATCACCAGAATTATTCCCGAGTGACTAGAGTGTGATTCCATATCCATCCCGTATATTCGAGGCTTTAATACACGTGGATCAGACGTATATTAAAATCTCCATATACTTGATGGTCCGAATCAATTTAAAGTAAAATATTCAAATATGTATGATAAGGTTAAAATTTTCAAAACAAAATTTGTTTCATTTTTATTTTAAAAATAACACTCTTCCAACTCATTCTAGGATGCTACTGATCCCATCTCTAACGAGTCATTCTTATTGGATATTACTAATCCAATCTCTGATGAATTCTTTTGTTTGGTTCTAATGTGTTTTGTTCTCGAGCTCTGTAAACCAAAGCTCCAATACTGTAACGACCCATATTTTCAGCGATGTATAATTAATTTATTTGATTCAGAGAATTAATGTGTTGTTTAATTAAATAAGAATTAATGTGTTGTTTAATTAATGTGTTCTAATATGTGTTTTGTTTTATTCGGAGAATTAATGTGTTGTTTAATTAAATAATATGGAATATTTAATTAATTTAAATAATAAAATAATATATTTAATTTTGAAATAGTCGGAAATAGTAAATTGACAATACAATGTGAACTGGACAATTCAAAATATATATATAATTCAGTTTGGAATTTGATTCGACTAACGAATATATTATATAAACGACAATTGAACGTATAATTATAATATAATTATAATCGAGCTCGAAAAGGCGAGGCAGTTCGCTATTTGGCGATTTGAACTTCAACTGAATATACATGGTCCGTTTTAAATCGGATTTCTGTGAAACAAGAAACGTTCGGAGCTGGGGAAGTATATTTTTCTAGTGGAAGAGAAAAATGGGGATTTCATTGTGCAGATTTTGATTTATGTCCAAATCAAATTTTAGAAAAGTCGCTATGGAATTCCTTTGAAAGTTATAAATATATATTTATAATATAAAAGGATTTTATATATAAATTGAATATCGATATAGCTAGGAATATTGAAATATCGAGTTATAAATCCAATTGGAGTTGTATGATATTCTATTGTGAATATATACGATAATATTTATTTTTAAATATTTAATTTAATTGTTTTTAAATATATTTTTATATTTAAATGGGTTATTTAGAGCTTTAAAAATAGCCAGTTTTGCAAACGACCTCACAATTCGACGAAACTAATTTTGTTGGATCCGCAATATTAAATTATTGCTAGATTTATATTTTTTGAAATTTTTAGAGTCAGTGTGTGGCCGTACGGATTTTTAATGTGAAAAACAGTCAGTATTTTGATGATTAAAAATACGGTGTGTGAGCAAACGGAGTCGGAATTTGACGAAACCAGTTTCGTTAGGTCCGTGATGTTGAACTGTAGTTGCATGTCCAGTTTCGTGATTTTTGGGTATCGACTGTGATTATAGGAATTTTTAAACCACAAACACGTATAGCCGTTGGTTAAATTTTATATTATAACCGAATATAAAATTATATAATTTCCTATAAATACCCGTAACATCCTCCAAAACCTAATTCCACGGTCAATAGATTTCCGCCGCTCCTTTTTTCCTTCTCAGAAAAATATCGTGAGATGGGAAAAATCAAAATAAATTCAAACAAAATTCCTAAAATCATATTACTTATATATATGGGTTCCGTGATTGATTCTCTTCGATTTGGTATGGATTTTGAGTGGTGCGATGATAGTTCTGGAGGATCGACATTGAACAGTACATCTAGGGCTCGTGGTAACTTGAGATTTAGGCATCGATTCAACCTTTCGATATCAGATTTGGGTTCACGGTTAGAAACTGCGTTTGTGTGATGACTTTTGGGTTTTTTGGAGAATTAAAGTGTCGATACCTACCTATAGCCGAGCTGTGGTGCTCGAGGTTGTGACTGAGAGGTGGGGGGCCGGGTTCGAAGGTATGGGTATGGCGAAGTGCGGATTTGGAAGAGGAAATCGATGGAGATGGTGCGGCATTTTTCGGTTGAGTGATGGAGGAGAAACGGTGAAATGAAGGATCGGTTATGGTTGGAGGAAGCTACAGCGTGACCGATAAGGAAGAAAGGCAATAATTGGTGCGAGTTGGATAACGGGACGTGGGCCAAGAATAAAGGTTAAGCCCAATCAATATTAAATAGAAATTTAGTTTTATTTAAGTAAGATTCTATTGTAACTTGTAAATGCTATAACTTTCACATACGGTATCAAAATTTCAAACGGTTGGATCCGTTGGGATCGTACGGATGGACACTACCCAATGGAACTGACTGGGAGTGGATTGGAGCTTGTTACAATTTATAGCAAAATAATTGTCTGTCTGAATCAAGCGATGGTTATCGTTATTAACGATGATCGTCCAATGTGAGTAAAACTCACCAACTCTAAACAGTTATATTTTTATAACTATTCTTAGAACTGATAATTATCTGTTGATTGTTGTGTGTTAACTGTTTGGTTGAATTGCTTATGTATTGGTTGAAATTATAGATAATGATATATATATATATATATGTATGTATATCGTTAAACAAATATTGATTCTGTTTAGCAGAATATTTCATAGTGAAATGAAATCGATGTTAATTATATTGTTTAACATCTGTGATGTAGGGAAACAGGTTGGAGGGACCCAACTGGGTTCCTCAATATATAAAATACTGTTTTGTTTCATATATTGCGATATATGATGTGATATATAATTTGGTGTTGATTATGTGTGTTTGAATGATATCGATCATTATTGTTTGGTATTTTAAATACTATAAGAAAACCTTGGATGAAAAAGGAAAATTTCAATAACTATATTGAAATAAAATATTGTATAAAATCGAAAGATTTTATATAGAAGGAAGATTTCAAACTGTATATTAGAACATAATATTTATAAAATCAAAGGATTTTATATAAAGGAATATTTATAAAATCCAGGGATTTTATAAAAGAAATTATTTGTAAAAAACTATAAAGGAAATTATTTGTAAAACAAATATAAAGGAAATAATTTGTAAAACAAATATAAAGGAAATTATTTGTAAAACAAATATTAAGGGCACTACACCATAATTGTCATTTCGTAACACTTATTTTTTCTAGTTGCTAACACTTATTTGCGTTGCAGGTTAACTACAAAAATAAGCGTTGCTACGAAAAAATGTGTCACCGAAAATACATCTATATTATTTTATTTTTCGCCGACGCTAATTTGCGTTGGAGAAAATGATCAAATTGAAATCAACGGAACGTCCTTGGGCAAAATGGTAAATGAGCACGTTTAGACCTAATTCCCAACCTCTCAATGCATCTTCACGCTTTTTTCATTTGTCGGCCGCTAAAACAATAAATTCAAAAGCTACTAAAAAAGAGAAATTCGATTCTCTTCTTTAGCCAAATCGCAATCGTTGCTTTCAGGTCAATCGAAATCAGCCTATCTTAGCTAACATGCCTCTCATTCGGGTGATTCGATTATTGCTGTGAGTTCAAGCGATTGATCTCGACTTAAGGCAATTTATACTTCAGGTGAATCTTAGATAATCCATGCTATTATGGAAGCTTAGAGTTAATAACTATTTTGATTCCAGTGGATTCAGTTAAAACAAAAGAATTAATTAGCATTCGTTCAGATCTGGTTTGATATTTGTTGTATTTATAAATCTCCACTTCAGTCGACTTCACAATGAACAGACAATTTTAAATTTTCTATTTTGGGTTCACTTTAATCCATGTTGCTATTAAATATTTATTGTCATACATGGTTCTTCTTCTGTTAATATTTTATTTAGAATATGATTTTTTCATAAACCTGATTAATTCATGTTTGTCCTCCTACTTTATATAAATTAAGTGTTGATGATTGGTTAACAAATCGAGCTAGGTTCAGATCGGTTTGAGACAGTGATCCATAGAACCCATTTGAATCTCCAACATGAATATGTTTGTATTTGTTAATATTGAAGTAATTAAAATTCCCTTCTATAATTAATTACTAATAGTGGTTCTGAATTTAGGGTTAATGTAAAGTTTAGCTCGATAATTCTTTAGCAAGATGATTAATAATGTTCATAAGCTGAAGATCTCATAAGATTTTGTGTTATCATCAGCCTCTTCTTTTCCCGTGCAACATTAGAGTCAAAAAAATAACACAAGGAGCTAACAGTGGGGGTTGTTGTTGTCAATAGGGTTTTCTATTTCTATTTTCACATAAAAGCGTGTGAGAAATTATGCTGTTTTGTTAAATCGGTATTGTTTTAAAAAAAAATCAACCCTTTTCTAGGTTATGTTCATTTTATTATTAGTACGATTGAATATAGTTCTTCATGTGGTTTTAAATGGTAAAGATGGGAATGTGACGTGAGAAATGAAAGAACTAGCAATGAATGATAATAATGTATATGTCATTCTAAACTCAAAATTAATGTTAAATTAGCGTTTTTCTCTCGCTAACATCAAATCCTCACTGTGCAACATAAGCAAGAAATGGTTGAAGTAGCTGTAGATTATTGTTGCACACTAATGAAATTTAATAGCTTCAAGAACTTTTAATTCTCTGCAAACTTCAATGAAATTGATTATTTTATATGGTTTTATTGCACTGTAAATATATTACTCAATGAGTGTACTTTATATTTAACCTTTTTGAAGGTATTTAAAGATTTTGAGATTTCAACATTAAACATTTACCTCCCATCTATAGGACCATGTAGTCACTATATGATTATTAATTTATGTGATATGATATACTACGCACAAATAAAAGATTTTAAAGATAACTAGTATCATGCCTAGGTTATTAATTGTGAGTCATAAGTTTTAATCGTGTTTTTCATTTGTGAGATGAATGTCAATCTATTCGATCTGGCCAATGACTTGGAATGAAATACGTGTATGATTCTTTCTTCTTTACCTCATTTTGACTAATATGAAACATGAAAAATAATTATATTGTTAAATGTCAAATTGTATCCTGCTTTACAAAATTAAATACTTTAGATGTCTAGGTAGTCTTCCAAGTATGTTCGCCTTTTTTTTCACTCGGTTAGTTATTATTTTCTTCTGATGGACGCCATATAACTAACAACCACAAATACAACTATGTTTCATTCTCCCTTGTTTACCTTAAGCATATTAACAGCCTAAAAAAATTAACTATAGACTTGCATAGTATGAAATATTGACCTACCGTAATTGACTACTTAGTAAATACTATTATACCTAAAGTTAATAGTCTCCAAAGAGGAATTATAAATGACTAATGAATGCAAATATTTGTATGGAGTAATCGTTAACACCATGAATTTGATATTCCTTTTCTTACAAGTAAAAACTGCAAGTGTGAATATTATTTATTTATTTATTTATGATGAACCAAATTGAAATATACCATCCTCTTGATGAATGTATCTTCTTCTTTATTCTCTTTATGTTGCTATTTAATGTTTTATTTTATTCATGGATTACATGATATTGAATAAGTTTTTACTTTATATATAGGTTTATGTTGACTCCGTCTTTTTATGCAGTAATACAGCGACTACGTTAATTACAAAATTGAAATAAAAAACCATTTGCACTTGCTTTTGTTTTGTAACATAAATTTAGAAGAATAAAAATGCTAATATTTTCGTTACAAAAGCCAATTAATTCATTCTACCATTCATTTTAGCGTATTTTACATTTAAACCATTTAATTTTTTTTTAGTCAACCCCCCCCCCTCACAATATTTGGATGTGTGTTTTATAACCATTCATTTCCATCCTTTCAACATATGCACGTGCAATTTCTTCTTTACTTTAGTTGGCTCGTTGTGATGAGCATTAAATTACTCTTCTAATTAGTAATTTTTTTGTCAAGTTTTAATGTTATGTTTACAGATGCCAATTTGCGGAGGAGGAATTCCCAAGACGGAGCTTTGGAACCAACTCGGGCAATAACATATATTGCTTTTTTTTGGGTTTTCAGGTTCAGGAAAATATTTACAAGGACAAAAGCCAAGGCCTTTTTATCCATAAGAACAGCCCACAAAAATTTTACTCAGAAGGACAATACATTGAAAAAAAAAATTGGCCGCTTCTTTTATCTTCTCCCTCTCTCACGTCGGCCGCTACTTTCAACTTCTCCCTCTCTCACGTCATTCTCGATTTCATCTTAAATCATGAAATCATAAAATCAGAAAACGCGAAATCACGAATTTCAGAAAATAGTAAAATCGAAATTCCAAATATAAGAAAAACAACACGAAATCAAAATCGAGAAGAAAATCATTCGAAACCCTAAAAAATTAAAAAAAAAATGTCGATCAACAAAATTCAAATGGAAATCGATTGCGATTGGAAAAAAATATGTAGCAGACGACGGAAATCACAATTGAAGAAGTCGAAATTGTTGAAACAATTTTTTTAGATTGGAATTTTTTTTTTTCGTTTTACCAGTACAGCAGTTCGTAGGTATCATTTTTGTATTTTTGTAGTTATCATTTTTCCTGTTTTTAACTTTAAAACATAGCAGCAGTTTTTAGTTATCATTTTTCTATTTTTTTAGTTATCAATTTTCCTGTTTTAACTTTAAAAACATAGCAGCAGTTTTTAGTTATCATTTTGCAATTTTTGTAGTTATCATTTTTACCGTTTTAGCTATGTTATATGTTTTTTTCATGAGATTTTGTTGTTGTGTTAATTTTGAAGTTATATTGATGTATCAGCTAAGAAATGAAGCCGAACTTATTTCAGTTTAATCAATCAAACTGTGATATATATATTTTTTCATTATTTTATCTTCAAAGCATTGCATCCGTATTTAGTTATCAATTTTCTAATATTTTAGGTATCATTTTTACTGTTTTAACGGTGTTATGTGTTGTTTTGTTTTGATTTTATTGTTGTGTTATGTGATGTTTAACATAACACATAAATCACAGTAAAAATGATAACTTAAAAAATATAAAAATGATTCCTTCAAACTGTAGTATTGTTTGACATAACAGAGAAATTACACTAAAAATGATACCTTAAAAAATATAAAAATGATACCTTAAAACTGTTGTGATGTTTAACACAACACATAAACTGCAGTAAAAATGATAACTAGAAAAATAGAAAAATGATAACTAAAAACTGCTGCTATATTTTGAAGTTAAAACAGGAAAAATGATAACTAAAAAAATATAAAAATGATACCTACGAACTGCTATACTATTAACGATAAAAAAAAACATTTCGAACCAGAAAAATTTGTTTCAACCAATTCGTGTTCTCCAAATCTGATTTATGGCGTCTGTAAAACATTATTATTCCATTCGATTAGGATCTACAAATCGATTTTTGCCGTTCGTCCTTTTTCTGTTGTCGACTTTTTCCTGTTTCGAGCGATTTAGGGTTTTGAATTTTTGTGTTCGAACGTTAATTTCGATTCTGATGATTTCAATTTCCTGATGTTTGAATTCGATTTTAAATTTCGTTTTTGGTATATTCTGAAATTCGTGATTTTGCAATTCATGATTTCGTGAATTTTATATTTCGTGATGACTGGTGCGCAAGAGGAGAGAAGAAGAAAGAAGCGGCCGATTTTTTTTCTTCAGTGTATTGTCCTTTAGGATAAAATATTAGGTGGCTGTCCTTATGGATAAATTTTAGTGGGCTTTTGTCCTTAAAATTTTTTTCCCCTTTCAGGTTTGTTCTCACTAGATGTTATGTCAAATTATCAAAGTATTATAGTGGAACAATATGGAATCATGCATGATCAGGAACTTAAATTTACTTTTGAACTCTGATAGATAGTTGGTCTCTGGAATCAAAGTTTGTTTAGCAACTTTAACAGAACTGCTCCGTTACTTTTTAGTTTCCAAATAGTTAATTGAGAAGCAAGCTAGAATAAAATATGATATTTTTAGAAATAAAACTTAATGCAAACACATACACAATATATCCATAAAATTTCTTAAACAATTTTTTTTAGAGCTTAAAATTTTGACATGAAGCGATAAGCAACCTATGTTAAAAATCAATACCTTTTTTGGAAGGATTCTAAATAAACGATACTTTTTATAAGTTTCTGAAATTTTCTTCCTCTTATTTATTTTATTGTGACTTGTCTACTGAGAGAAATATGGAAATGTTGATTAATATGTATCACCAAATGGGCCATCTGTGATAACTGATCTTGTGATTTAAATATCAGATCAATACGTATCACAAAACCTTCACTGAAAATTGTGGGTAACTGCTACAGATAGGTTGAGGATAAGATAAAAGAAATTCTGTGATGTTATAATTTAAAAAAAAAAAATCTGTCTTCAGAAGTCTCTAATTACAGATTGCTTATTTTAATACTCATCAAATTAACTTGATATTTAAATCATGTCATCATGTAATAAAACAAATCATGATATTCAACATTCATCCTTTACAAATCATCTTAGAACAGAGCTAGAGTTATACAGTAAATGTTCAATCTATTTACAACTGTTACTAATATGTTCAGTTTGATTACTTCCACCCTTTAAAAAAAATGTTTCTCATATAGATAATTTATTGCTTTCTTTAATGTGGTAAAAGAAGCAATATAATGTTTCACATTTAACGCAATAGTTGCCTGCTATTGAAATTTGATAGTTGTAACACCCCGAAAATTCTATAACTGTGAAATTAACAAATTAAAGTATAATTAATTTGAAATCAAAGAACTAAGGGAAACGGGATACGCCATTGCGTTCGTCTCGGAAAAATACGCGAAATAGAGTCCGAGTTTTCGAAAAACGGAGTCCGTATGAAGAAGATATGGCCTTCGGAAGTTTCTGAATTAAATTTAAAATTCAAACAGAATAAAATAATTAAAAAAATCGAGCCCAATGGGCCAGGGCGGATAAACACCCGCCTAGGCCACCCAGGTCGACTGGGCTGTCGACCTGGGCTACCCATGTCGACAGGGCTGTCGACAGCCCTGTCGACAGGGGTGTCGACCTGGTCGAGCCCAGCCAACCTGGCTGGCCAGGTCTGTGTTTGGCCGATTTTCTGTGGTCTGCTTTGTCATTAGGGCTAGGTGGCAGGCTCTAATTGGTCTCTCTATCGAATGAATGGCTACGATCAATCCAGGCAACATCAATGGTCCTAATCAGTTCCTAACCTCTATATAAACAACCCTAGACTAAACCCTAATCTATTCATTCAAAAATAAGATCATAGCCGCCATGTTGCTGAGGAACGACAAAGAGTAGCCGCCAACTAGAGAGAGAATTAGGAGGAAAGTTCTAAAGCCTAAAGCAATTCAAGCAACCTAAGCAAATCAATTCAACAAAGGAATTTGCGTCTTCAATCCCTAAATTAGAGAATTCATCACACCATTGTAAGTAGAGTATTACTTTGGTATGAATAAACAATTGTGTTGGTTTGTATGCTTGAATTGTGGCAATAAAGTTATTCATATTTGTGCGTTCTTATCAATTTGAAATATTATATACGTTTGGATATTCTTGAATTATGTTATTCATGTTATAAAGAACTACATGCGGTAGTTCTATGCAAGTATACGTTTGGAATATTTCGCAAATTATGTAATCCATGTTGAAGCTACATGTATGTAGTTGATTTAAATTTATGCAAGTTTGGGGTTTTGCTACTATGCCATCATGATGTATATTTTTGTGCATAAATCATTTTGTAAGTAATTAGAACAAGTTTGGTTATTATAATCCATAGGAAATTATGTTGAGAATTTGGCATCATGTATTAAGCCATGCTTTTGTACTAGAAAACCTATTTGCAAACTTATGAATATGGCTAGGCTATGAATGATATTTGGCATAATTAAAATCCATGATTAAGTCTATCTTGTTTACAAGAATTATATGATGACATATGTGGTACATGGCTAGGTTAGGTTCAAAAAGTCCCTTTTGTAAGTTTACATGACTAAAGTAAGAATCATGATTTCATGTTAGAAATATTTATGCCATGAACAAATTTAACTATACTTATGCCATGCTTATGTTTGACATTATGCCATGTTTATGCTAGAAGTATTTATGCCATGCTTATGTTTGACATTATGCTATGCTTATGCTAGAAATATTTATGCCATGCTTATGTTTGACATTATGCCTAAATAAAAATATAGGTTCATGTGTCAATAATGATATCTCAATTACAAGTTCACATGCTTTGATTCATGTCACCTATGTTTTATGACCAAAGTATATGTCACTACTATGCAAGTACACCAGTTTCTATTTTGTATTCCCAACGTCATATTGCAAGTTCATACGCTCACCTTCCCCTTTTTGTGTATGTAATCACGCCATAAGCCTCCCCTTTTCGCATGGCTAAATTGGGCTTTAAAAGGCTAAGCCCAATATATATATAAACGGACGTGTAAAACGGGGGAAAATAACGTTGGGTTAAAATTAATTAATTAATGAAAATATAAAATAGAAGGGCCCAAATTCAAGTATGGGTTGGGCCCATGATTGGTGTAACCTTTACACCATTAACTTAATAATGGGCCGCAAATATTTACATATAAGAAATAAAGAAGAATGAAAAAATATGTAAATGTAGAACATACGATGTGTTTAACCCGAGGTTGGATTGAGTTGTGATGTAAACCTGCCCGGAACCGCCCGGCTGTCCAGTAGTCACAACAATACCTATCCAATGTGGGAGGTTAAACATGGAGCCCAATAAGGACCCGAGGTTAGACTGAGTTGTGGCGTAAGACTGCCCGGAACCAACCGGCAACAGGCAGCCACAACAATACCTGTCTAATGTGAGAGGTCAGGGCCTTAATAAGACAATTAAGGCTGAGTCAGGTTTGTTAGGATTAAGTAAACTAAAGACTTAATCAAAATGAAACATGCTAAACTAAACGGACTGGTGGGGGTTAGGTTAGAAAACACTTAACCAACTTAGCATGTTGGCTAGAGATAGAAAACCTAGTAACGGGGGACCCTTTTCAGCAGTAACCCTAAAAGGTGTATCAGGATACCCTGAAACTAGGCAGGGTGGGGCACGATTACTGGGCTGATTGTAAGAGGTCAAATCGACGGCGGTGGTGTAGCAGTGTAGGTTCTAACGGAGTGCGGGCGTGCACACACTCCGGCGCAGAAAAATAAGGCACTGGACACCAGTAGCATACCTGTGCACTCTAAGGTTGTGTCGGGCCGCCACCATGGGACTTGATACACCCCATGGTGGGACCAGCATAGGTAAATACAACATCGGGGGCCGTAAGACACATGTAACTATGCGAGTAGGAGCCGATCATCATAGAATGGATCACATCACCCTGATTATGGGGTGCAAATTGGAAACTAGTTTATATGGGTTCAGAGATTAACATGGGGTACGATGGTCTATTCGACCCTAGACAACTTAACCAAGTTTATAGTGCTTGCCCACTTCTTGTTTATACTTATCACACCCAGTTCTTTATTCATAGACAAAATAGTACTAGACTTACTCAGGCTTTATGTCTGACTCTACTTTTCTTTCGTCTTCTTTCTTCCGTTCCCCCCCCCCCCCAGGTCCTCAGGGAGGGAACACAGCAGCTTGACCAGCCTTACCATCCAGCTTGAAGAAGAAGAGAAATGTATTGCTTGGACTTTCCTGTTTTGAACTATGGCTTTGGACAATCCACTATGGGGCTTTTGCGGTTTATCTATGTTTTATTTATGCTTCTTTAAAATAATGTAATCAAGACAGATTATGAAAGTGTTATGTTATGTTTTTGAAAAGGTTGTTGTTGTAACACGTATTTGATTTTATGAAATAAAAGTTTGTTGTTCTTCCGCTGTTTACAAATATGTGTTCTTATATCTGTCTTGTATATCTGTGACTTGTACTTATAAACCTCCACCAAAATTAGGGCATTCCCTTTGAGAGTGACCCTAACGGAGGTGGGGTGTTTCACTTGGTATCAGAGCATAGGTTTACCAGATAAGATAAAAAGTTTTGAAAAATTATTTTCAAAAAGGAAATTTAAAGAAGCATTTTTAAAAGGAAAATATTATTTTAAAAAGGCAAAGTCCCCCCACAAAGCCATAGGTACTATCTCTTATCCTTCGTTTTGAATCTATCCTTTTTGTTTCAGCATGTCCCAAGAACTTAACTTGCCGGAAGGGGTGCCAATACCTGGTTGGTTTAGACGGTTCTTAGAAGCAAGAGCCACTCAGCCAGGTCCTACCATTCCTCCTCCCCCAGCGGAAGGAAATCATCCAGCTGCAGCAGCACCTTTTCCTCCACCTCCTCCTCGGGGAAACACGTTTGCTAAGATATGTAAAGATTTTAAGGCTATGGGAGGAAGGGATTTCCATGGAACTGAGTCCTTCGTGGCAGCCAGAAATTGGCTGAAAGAAACTGAGGACCTATTCATCATCTTTGAGGTAGAAGATAGACAAAAAGTACAGTTGGCAGTGTGGCTATTGAAGGGTGAGGCTTCCTACTGGTGGGAAGTCACTAATGCTGAAAGACCAGTGGAGACATGGGAGGACTTTAGGGCAAGGTTTGAGACTAAATTTCTCTCAGATGCGGAAAGAAGTTTGCAGTTAGAAAAATTCTTATTTCTTAAGCAAGGGGACAAGACAGTCAGAGAGTATGTGAATCAGTTCGATGAGCTGGCTAGGTTTGGGCTTGACCTAGTCAACACCCCGCACAAGAAGGCTCTCCGTTTCGTCAAAGGGTTGAATGAGCCATTACACAGTTTGGCCATGACCCATATACCCATGGGAGCCACGTATGAAAGATTGGTGCAAATGGCATTGCTGAATGAAGAGGATAAGGGCAAGAAGAAAGAGGGTTTGCAGCCCAAGAAGACAGACTTTAAGAAGGGCGGGAAAGGCAACAAAGAGAAGAGGAAGTGCAATTTCTGTGGCAAAGTGGGGCACTTAGTAAAGGACTGCCGGAAAAAGAAGGCCAAGGAAAATGGTGGGTGCTTTTCTTGCGGTGAGACGGGCCATAGGGCTAAGGACTGCCCAAAGAAACGAGGACAGGGGCAGAGGGCTGGATCCACCCCAGGGGCACAGGTTCATGTGCTGGAAGCGCCACCTCTGCAACAACGAGGTATAAATACATCTGTAGAAAGTGTAGTTTATCTTTATGATCACCCCGTTCGCACTTTATTTGATTCTGGCGCATCACACTGCTTTATCTCGTCGGCTTTAGTAGAATCTCTGCACCTAAAAACTAGTATGGTAGAGGACCCCTTAATTGTTTCAAACCCAATTGGGGGCCCAGCTCATTTGTCTATGATCTGTTTGGGATTGAAAATTTCTATCTTAAGTGTAGAATTTCAATGTAGTGCCTTTGTTTTGGGCTTTTCGGGTTATGGTTTGATTTTGGGTATGGATTGGCTATCCAGTAATGGGGCCATCCTTGATTGTGAGAAAAGGGTTGTTAGGCTCCTAACCCAACTCGGTAATACTTTGGAAATTTCTTGTAATCCCTCGTTTGCGGTTATGCTTAGTTATCTTGAATCGCTAGATGCCTCTGTTGAAAATTTGCAATCAGTTAGAGTGGTCCGGTAATATCCGGATGTCTTTGAAGAGGTGAAGGGCTTACCTCCGAAGCGGGAAATAGACTTCCGCATATATCTTGTAGATAATGCAAAGCCCATTGCGTTGCCCGTTAGACACATGGCTCCACGAGAAAGGAAAGAGCTCAGTAAACAGATTAAAGAGCTTCTAGAAAAGGGGTTCATTAGGAGGAGCATTTCAGAATGGGGCGCTCCAGTGGTGTTCGCTACGAAGGCGGATGGTTCACTCCGTCTATGTGTTGACAATAGGGACCTCAACAAGCTAACGAAAAAGAATAGGCACCCTCTCCCTAGAATTGACGATTTGTTTGACCAACTTGTAGGAGCGTCTGTTTTCTCCCAACTCGATTTAGCGACCGGTTTTCATCAGCTAAGGGTGGCTGAAGATAGCATCGATAAAACGGCGTTCAGAACCCCAGACGGTTTCTTTGAATGGCTTGTCATGCCTTTCGGCTTGACAAATGCACCTGCTTACTTCGTGGACCTGATGAGTAGGGTATTTAGAGATTTCCTCAACAAATTCGTAGTGGTCTTCGTAGATGATATCCTTATCTTCTCAAAGAGTGAAGAGGAACATGCTCAGCACTTAAGGGCAATCATGGAAACTTTGCGAGTCCATCAACTAAAAGCCAAGTTCTCCAAATGCCACTTTTGGAGAGAAGAGGTGAGGTTCCTTGGGCACATAGTATCCAAACAAGGGTTAGCAGTGGACCCTGCTAAGGTAGTGGCGGTACAGGATTGGAAGACACCAAGGAATGCGACTGAGGTCCGAAGCTTTATAGGACTAGTAGGTTTCTATCGAAAATTTATAAGGGATTTTGCGAAAATCTCAGCTCCGCTCGCAAAGTTGACATTTGTTTATTTTCAAGAGATAATTCATCTATGTGGGATATCTTCTAGTAAGTGAATTTTGGAGAGCTTGCATGGAACCATGAGTACGCAGTTAGGCTTGAGCCAAGTGTACTAGAAGAAGAATAAGTGAAAAAGGAAACAAGAATTAAGAAGCTACGAAATTGTGAAGTTAAAGACGGACAAAGCATAATGGAGTTAAGCTCAAGAAATGCGACTTAGAAGATTGAAGACTAGATTCGTGCATAATATCTCTTCTTAAGAGTATATCTTTGATCCCTCTCTTCCTGTAGAGCTTACTTGCATGCTATCTTTTGTGTATATCCTCTCGGTCCCATTCTCAATCCAAATTTATGTTGCAAACCTCATAGGGAGTATGACTCATCTGTTAGTAACACATGTTAGGGCTCGAGGGTGTTCATCGGTTTGACTAAAGTTTTTGGGTTTTATAGGATACAGATTGGTCTTAGGAAGGGACTCCCTTGTGACCTAAAAGGAGTCCATCATGCTTAGTTGCCTAGAATCATATATGGTGGTTGGGTTGAGTAACTCTTTGGGTGTCAGTCTGATGTTGATTTCGGTCTTCGGGGCTGATGCTTAGGGAGTTCTTCTCCTAATCAATATATATGTGGCATAGGTTTTCAGTTTTGACATTGCCTAATGGGCACCAAGTTTTACTTCGACTATACCTTTAGATAGGAACACTTGGGAAAATTTCCTATAGATTAGAGCTACCCGAGAAGTTGGCTGGAGTCCACAACGTTTTTCACGTTTCTCATCTCCGAAAATGTCTTCATGAGTCTGCTGAAGTGGTAGAGCCAAATATACTCGAAGAGGCCGAAGTGGAACGCGAAGCAACCATAAGAAAAGTTCCAACCCGCATATTAGGAACAGAAGTGAAGAAGCTACGCAACCGCGAAGTCAAGCTCGTCAAAGTCCAGTGGAGCAACGCCGAGGGAGACGCGACTTGGGAAACTGAAGCTAGAATCCGTACAGTCTACCCTTTTCTATTCGAGGGTACATCCTTGATCTTTCCTTTTCCTTAAGTTGCGTTTTTTATCTATCTTTTTAGGTATATTTCCTCGACCTTATCTTTTAGGTAGAAACCCTTTGGATGGAAACATGTAGTTGAAACATGTTATGTATGATGGTTGCAAGTGGTTGCAAGTGATTGCTAGTGGTTGCTCATGGTCGCATATACACACACAATCTAGGTTTTAGATCGGCTCAGTCACTTCATATTGCATATGCATATATGTTTGCATTCGTATATGGTTGAACATTAATGTGTTGTCATATGGATGTTGCATTTGTATTGAATGGTTGTGCACTCATGTAGAATCAAGAATAGGAAAATTTGCATATATGATGGATTCATGGCACTTACATAATCCGCATTAAGGAGGTCAACTGAATCAGTAGACCGCCTGATTTTGCATTAGATAAGTTCATGTACACACACACTTCGCATATGATCATGAAGCATTAGAAGTCTTTTAAGGACAATGGATGCTCGTGTTTGATGGATGAGTAGATGGATGATTGGATGTTAGGATATACATTCCTCCTAACTTGAAGATTTCGGGGACGAAATCCTTTTAAGTGGGGGAGAATGTAACACCCCGAAAATTCTATAACTGTGAAATTAACAAATTAAAGTATAATTAATTTGAAATCAAAGAACTAAGGGAAACGGGATACGCCATTGCGTTCGTCTCGGAAAAATACGCGAAATAGAGTCCGAGTTTTCGAAAAACGGAGTCCGTATGAAGAAGATATGGCCTTCGGAAGTTTCTGAATTAAATTTAAAATTCAAACAGAATAAAATAATTAAAAAAATCGAGCCCAATGGGCCAGGGCGGATAAACACCCGCCTAGGCCACCCAGGTCGACTGGGCTGTCGACCTGGGCTACCCATGTCGACAGGGCTGTCGACAGCCCTGTCGACAGGGGTGTCGACCTGGTCGAGCCCAGCCAACCTGGCTGGCCAGGTCTGTGTTTGGCCGATTTTCTGTGATCTGCTTTGTCATTAGGGCTAGGTGGCAGGCTCTAATTGGTCTCTCTATCGAATGAATGGCTACGATCAATCCAGGCAACATCAATGGTCCTAATCAGTTCCTAACCTCTATATAAACAACCTTAGACTAAACCCTAATCTATTCATTCAAAAATAAGATCATAGCCGCCATGTTGCTGAGGAACGACAAAGAGTAGCCGCCAACTAGAGAGAGAATTAGGAGGAAAGTTCTAAAGCCTAAAGCAATTCAAGCAACCTAAGCAAATCAATTCAACAAAGGAATTTGCGTCTTCAATCCCTAAATTAGAGAATTCATCACACCATTGTAAGTAGAGTATTACTTTGGTATGAATAAACAATTGTGTTGGTTTGTATGCTTGAATTGTGGCAATAAAGTTATTCATATTTGTGCGTTCTTATCAATTTGAAATATTATATACGTTTGGATATTCTTGAATTATGTTATTCATGTTATAAAGAACTACATGCGGTAGTTCTATGCAAGTATACGTTTGGAATATTTCGCAAATTATGTAATCCATGTTGAAGCTACATGTATGTAGTTGATTTAAATTTATGCAAGTTTGGGGTTTTGCTACTATGCCATCATGATGTATATTTTTGTGCATAAATCATTTTGTAAGTAATTAGAACAAGTTTGGTTATTATAATCCATAGGAAATTATGTTGAGAATTTGGCATCATGTATTAAGCCATGCTTTTGTACTAGAAAACCTATTTGCAAACTTATGAATATGGCTAGGCTATGAATGATATTTGGCATAATTAAAATCCATGATTAAGTCTATCTTGTTTACAAGAATTATATGATCACATATGTGGTACATGGCTAGGTTAGGTTCAAAAAGTCCCTTTTGTAAGTTTACATGACTAAAGTAAGAATCATGATTTCATGTTAGAAATATTTATGCCATGAACAAATTTAACTATACTTATGTCATGCTTATGTTTGACATTATGCCATGTTTATGCTAGAAGTATTTATGCCATGCTTATGTTTGACATTATGCTATGCTTATGCTAGAAATATTTATGCCATGCTTATGTTTGACATTATGCCTAAATAAAAATATAGGTTCATGTGTCAATAATGATATCTCAATTACAAGTTCACATGCTTTGATTCATGTCACCTATGTTTTATGACCAAAGTATATGTCACTACTATGCAAGTACACCAGTTTCTATTTTGTATTCCCAACGTCATATTGCAAGTTCATATGCTCACCTTCCCCTTTTTGTGTATGTAATCACGCCATAAGCCTCCCCTTTTCGCATGGCTAAATTGGGCTTTAAACGGCTAAGCCCAATATATATATAAACAGACGTGTAAAACGGGGGAAAATAACGTTGGGTTAAAATTAATTAATTAATGAAAATATAAAATAGAAGGGCCCAAATTCAAGTATGGGTTGGGCCCATGATTGGTGTAACCTTTACACCATTAACTTAATAATGGGCCGCAAATATTTACATATAAGAAATAAAGAAGAATGACAAAATATGTAAATGTAGAACATACGATGTGTTTAACCCGAGGTTGGATTGAGTTGTGATGTAAACCTGCCCAGAACCGCCCGGCTGTCCAATAGTCACAACAATACCTATCCAATGTGGGAGGTTAAACATGGAGCCCAATAAGGACCCGAGGTTAGACTGAGTTGTGGCGTAAGACTGCCCGGAACCAACCGGCAACAGGCAGCCACAACAATACCTGTCTAATGTGAGAGGTCAGGGCCTTAATAAGACAATTAAGGCTGAGTCAGGTTTGTTAGGATTAAGTAAACTAAAGACTTAATCAAAATGAAACATGCTAAACTAAACGGACTGGTGGGGGTTAGGTTAGAAAACACTTAACCAACTTAGCATGTTGGCTAGAGATAGAAAACCTAGTAACGGGGGACCCTTTTCAGCAGTAACCCTAAAAGGTGTATCAGGATACCCTGAAACTAGGCAGGGTGGGGCACGATTACTGGGCTGATTGTAAGAGGTCAAATCGACGGCGGTGGTGTAGCAGTGTAGGTTCTAACGGAGTGCGGGCGTGCACACACTCCGGCGCAGAAAAATAAGGCACTGGACACCAGTAGCATACCTGTGCACTCTAAGGTTGTGTCGGGCCGCCACCATGGGACTTGATACACCCCATGGTGGGACCAGCATAGGTAACTACAACATCGGGGGCCGTAAGACACATGTAACTATGCGAGTAGGAGCCGATTATCATAGAATGGATCACATCACCCTGATTATGGGGTGCAAATTGGAAACTAGTTTATATGGGTTCAGAGATTAACATGGGGTACGATGGTCTATTCGACCCTAGACAACTTAACCAAGTTTATAGTGCTTGCCCACTTCTTGTTTATACTTATCACACCCAGTTCTTTATTCATAGACAAAATAGTACTAGACTTACTCAGGATTTATGTCTGACTCTACTTTTCTTTCGTCTTCTTTCTTCCGTTCCCCCCCTCCCCCCCCCCCCCCCAGGTCCTCAGGGAGGGAACACAGCAGCTTGACCAGCCTTACCATCCAGCTTGAAGAAGAAGAGAAATGTATTGCTTGGACTTTCCTGTTTTGAACTATGGCTTTGGACAATCCACTATGGGGCTTTTGCAGTTTATCTATGTTTTATTTATGCTTCTTTAAAATAATGTAATCAAGACAGATTATGAAAGTGTTATGTTATTTTTTTGAAAAGGTTGTTGTTGTAACACGTATTTGACTTTATGAAATAAAAGTTTGTTGTTCTTCCGCTGTTTACAAATATGTGTTCTTATATCTGTCTTGTATATCTGTGACTTGTACTTGTAAACCTCCACCAAAATTAGGGCATTCCCTTTGAGAGTGACCCTAACGGAGGTGGGGTGTTTCAATAGTCATCCACTGAAGTTGACTTAATTGACAAACATGGCTTCTATTACCTAAGATCAATTATATAGATTAAGTTCCATTTTATGAATTGTACAATATACTTTAAGGTTTTAAATTTAGAAGCACGTCTTTTGATTTACATGGACTTTGAAATTATTATTTGTTTCTATAAACTTACGATGTTGTACTTGTAGATAATTTTTTTAATTAAGTAGAAAAAATAGAATTTCATTGTCCATGTATGAATACTAGTGTATTTATAATATACTTTTATTTTAACGTACCCATGTTGTACTAATATTCAATGCTTCATCTTGCTAATTATGGATTGATTATTGCATTAATTTCCTAAAATTAGTTTGTAATCTTAGATTCCTTACTATTTATTTATCTCTACATTAGTCAAAAAATCATTCACTTTTAATAACTAATATTGGGTACCTTTTACAACCTTGTTAATATAGCAACTCTTTATTTGAATTATTCCCAGTTAAATTATATTTGCTTTTATACATATAAAAGTGCTCGGAATAACTAACATTCGCTTTTAAACAAAAGCATAACCAGAAGCCCCGAATAGGTTGCTAGTAATACGAGTTATTGCACCATGTTAGAAGAAAACAACAAGTTATCGTTATTTATATATATGCCGTTGTATTTTAATCGAATATATGTGGATGGTTGTTTTCTTTCATCTTTTCTGGCTCAGCTTCCTGCATCTAGGTATGGGTTACTCAAGTAACTTAGACCAGATCTGAACTTGAAAGGGAATGACAGGTCAAATCGAAGAGAAGATGCCGATGTTTAATGTCAGCAGTAATGTCAATCTTGATTCAGTCAACACGTTCGCCATCCTCTCTGAAATTTCCTCGACCGTCGCTAAAATCCTTAGCAAGCCTGACGGTTATGCAATGATAGTACTCAAAGGATCTGTGGCTATGTCATTTGGGGGAACGGAAGGACCTGCTGCATATGGTGAACTTGTTTCAGTTGGCGGTTTGACACCTGATGCTAAGAAGAACCTTAGTGCTGTTGTATCTTCTATCTTGGAAAGCAAGTTGTCCATCCCTAAGTTTCGATTTTATCTCAAGTTCTATGGAGTGAGGCAAGTTACCTGGTTATTGAAAAAATTGATTGTATTGTCATATATCTTTTATCTTTGTGTTGCAAATATCAGTGTACTTTGGCTACCACAGCATAAAGTGCATAACATATTTATGCCCATGACAGTCACTTCCCTCTGTCTTTGAGCATAAATAGATAACACCTGTTGTTTTCTTTCTGGTAAAAAAAAATGTATGGGGTACTCATTATTTGACCAACCATTGCATCTCTGAAGGTTCCAATCATATTACATTTTACTGAAAATAAGTAGTAGTTACTTATCACTGTTAAACTGTGCACAACAACTAATATGACCCAGTGCAACTGATCACTTATGTCACTATATTTCTGAAGCACTAATTAATTCCTGAGTTTTAGGTTGAGAATGCTATCTTGCTTGCTATGTCCAGTCATAGGCTTATGAATTTGCTGAAACATTCCATTTCAGGTTTGTTTGCGGTCTTTTTTTCCGAACTGTTTTGCCTTGCACTTATTACAACTCACAGTATCCTCCTTTATGCAACACACAAACAATTACATGGGAAGTTATGTTAATGAATATAGAGTAAGCTGGGATGATATTTTCCATCTTATTGTTATACGAGATGCTAACATGTCCATTCATGTTATCATTTACCTTTCTTGAGTTCCTATTCAAAATTTATGATGATTTTTTTCTTTCTATTTTGCATATGATCAGATAATAAGTTTCTTGGTGATCCATTGTATACAGAAGCATTTGGTAATAATTTATTAATTTTTTTCTTAAATTTGTATCACACGCGTCTAAATGCCTAATACACATCGTGCATGTCTGACTGCAAACCCACAATATCTGAAAGTTTTCCTGAAGTTATTATATAAATGAGCGTTTTGACGGTATAATTAAGTGAAAAACTGCCTTTTATTCTTCCAGAATTAACTGAAGAGAACCTTTCTACTTGTGATTAAATATGCTTTAAGAGCTGATCTCCGCCATCTTGAGTTGTTTTTGGCTGGGAGGCATGCAGAAGCTCCTCAAGAAGATGTTCAAGTTGTTGACATTGTTTTGCATGAAATGCGGACTTCAAGGTATTTTTCTGTTGGGCGCTCTTTCTATTGACCTGAACTTGGAATAGTCTCACAATGTTGTTTGACAGGGCATGTATTTAACATGCACAAATAGTACTTGGCGAATATTGCTATTAAAATAAATGTTAAGGTTGGCTGCAGAAACACAGTTCTTGTAGATGCTATTTCTAGGTGCATTTCTCTAGTTAGATATAGACCAACCATTATATTAGATGCAGCCATATAGCTCAGTTTACCTGAGCCATTCCGCTCAGTTTAACTGAGCCACTATACACTCAGTTTACTGAGCCATTCGGCTCAGTTTTACTGAGCCCAATGGCTCAGTTAAAATGAGCAATTACGCTTATTTTACTGAGCCTAATGGCTCAGTTTAAATGACAGTTTAAAAACCAAACTCTATCATGACGTCTAGACATGACGTTAATAACCAAACTTTTCCATATGATCAAGGATTGTAGCAAAGTAATTCTATGCATGCTACTGATAGTTTACATGTTTTTAACATGAATCTGAAATTTTCAAAATTTAGTGTGATATTAAATGAATGCAGGCACTTCTAGAGGCAGCAGAAGAAAAAAAGAAATTGGATGATAGTTCTAATGGTGCAGTAGACCATCTTGCAAACGATCTAATTGTAGAAGTTTCTAGACGGTGGCTTCGTTATATGGTCGGAGTTTTATATTTGGTATTTGTAGAATTTCATTTATGCATTGTATTTAGCAATCTAATTATGTATTGAATTTAGCAACTTATTAATGTATTGTACTTGTCTGTTGTTAACAGATATTCTATATCATTACTTGATTATGAATGTTGTCTATTAATGTGCATTAAGTTATACTTTTTAATTGAGAATAATATTAGTTTTGGATTTATATTAAATATCGTCTATATTATAATCATGTTAGTCATTAACTGACTGTTAATGTTAGAATATGTGAATTACTAATACAAATTATGGTTACTATTAACAATTATATTTATTCCGAATTAAAACCTTGTAACATGTATAAGCGTTGCAAACAAAATTATTGCAACATGTATAAGAGTTGGCAAAGAAAACCTGCCAACACTTATAAGCGTTGCGACAGAAAATCTACCAACACTTATAAGCGTTGGGAAAGAAAGTTTACCAACGCTTATAAGCGTTGGGAAAGAAAGTTTACCAACGTTTATATGCGTTGGAAATAAATTGCCACCCCTCATAGCAACACTAATAAGCGTTGCTGAAATTGTTTGCGACAGTTATACTCGTTGGCAATCAACTGTTTTGGTGTAGTGGGGAAATATTTGTAAAACAAATAGAAAGAGAAATATTTGTAAAACATTTACAAATAAAACAGAAAGAGAAATATTTGTAAAACATTTACAAATAAAACAGAAAGAGAAATATAGGTAAAACATTTATAAATAGAGTTATAAAAAGGAAATGTTTATTTAGAAAATAAATAGAGTTATGAAAAGGAAATGTTTATTTATAAAATAAATAGAGTTATAAAAGGGATTTAATTGGAAATGAAAAAGAATGTCATATGAGGAAATATTTGGCAAATGAATAGAATTTTACATCAGAAAAGTTTAGACCCGTGCTTCGCACACGGGCATAACATGATATGGGTTTAAAGCAAAGATTTTAAATAGAATATGTTGTAACCGATAAATTGAGAAGATTAATTTATAAATAATTGTTTTATAAATTTGTTAGACCAAAAAGTGGTTCTAACACCCAACTTGATTAAAAGCAAAAATGAAATGAGATAAAAATAAAAATGAACACACAGGATTTATAGTGGTTTGGCGAAGAAATGCCTACGTCCACTTATCTTTCACTATATTCAATGATTCAGTTGCAAATACAATGTAATTTTCACTTGATTTCACTCACAACTCGCTTATATTCACTCAATAGACTAAAACAAGTAATGAAAGAAGATTTGGATTCTCCGGGAGTAATGGAGTTCGGGTTATGGAGGTAGTTGAATTCTCAAAGTGCCTAAAAAAAGATCCTTTTCTTTGTCTCCAGACGGGGTATTTATAGGTGTGAATTTGCTCAAAACCCGATCCGGATCGGAGCCACGTGTCGTCCATCCCATTAGCCTCGGGTTCGGATGGATTACTGTGCTGACAACGCATCAAAATAGTGAACGTTATGGGCAGGAACTGGTCATAGCCGATCCGGATATCCAGGCGCTTATGCAGGGGGACAGTCTGGAAAATGGGTTCGGGTCGGAGGTATATGTATCAGGGGTTCGGATCGGGATATCCGATCCGACCCGAATTGACTTGGTGACAACTCTCTCTTCTCTTTATTCTGCTTTTCCTCCGAACCATCTCTGTAGCAGCTAGGTGGCCTTCCGATCCATCTTGAAGAAGACTGCCCTCCGATCCGAACATGCGCTCTCTGTTTTCAACAGCAATAGCTCGCCGCTCCGAATAGGAGACTTTATCCGATCCGAACCGATACGTTGCTTTAACCCGACCCAGATGATTGCATCTGTTCGATCGAAGCTGTAGCGTCTCCTCCGACCTGAGTAGTGATGGTCTCTCCGATCCGAACCGAAGTCTTCTAATTTGAAATGCTCTCCAATGCTTGATATCTTGACTTTGTGTTGCCTAGTTCACAAAGTAGGCTAACACTTTGCCCCCTCAAAGGATGCTTCTATTGGAAACGGAGCATGCTTTGATTGCCATTGCACAACGCCTTCATCCTTCCTTTTGAATACGCATGCCAAGTTGTCGCACTTCATCCTGTTCGGTTCGGATTCCGACCCGGACGGATTTCTGCTTTGGGTTCCGACCCGAACGGATCTCTTTCTTCCTTTACTCTGCAAGGGATTAGTGGGCCAAGCTGCGTCATTGGGCTTTTCGAGCCGGTCCGATCGGGAATACGAATAGTCAGCTTGCTTTTTATATAAATTCACTTCATTTTCCTTCTTTTCTTTCATTCACTGTTCTTGCTCGTCCGAACCGACTCCACATCGAAGCCTTAGCTTTTCCAAGAAACTTTAAAATTCTCGCTTCAATCTTTGAATCAAATACATAGGTAGTCTTGTAATCTTGAATCTCGCAGCCATAATCGCTTTTAATTTACATCCGTGGTTAGTTTGAACGATTCTAGCAAAGTAATTGACTGGTTCCATCGCCACAGCTTCCTTCATCCTCCGCCTTCGTCGTTAATGGCATCGACGCCATTTTGAGGCATTGGAGGAGGGTATTGAAACTCGTTATTGAATACTTGAGTGTTTAATCTCTCGATTTTAATTAAGGTTTGGGAATTTGAGTTGGGTTCGCTACTTAAGAGGAGGAAGAGGAAGGAAATTGAAGGAGATCGGTTCGGGTAGGGGAACGGTAGGAGAAAAAAAAGGGAAAGAGAGAAATTCATAGATCCGGACCGGGTCGGGCCAATAGGACAAGGAAATGGGACTTAACTCGTTTGACCGGGTCGGGTCGGAGCTAGGAATAAAATGGAGGTTAAGACTTATGCGCCCGGGTCGGACTGGGTTATGAAACAAAAGAGAGAATAGTAATATGGTTATCTAGGTTAATCCGACCCGCCTCGAAAGTCAACCTCCGAACCGATCCGGATATTTCTCTCTGAGTGTGAGCCTTTGCTCATCCGATCTGAACCTGGTGTCTGCATCCGAACCGAAAACTACTCAATCCAAAACATAAACTCTCGTCCAACTATTTAAAAGATATTACTTCCAACTTCATGAACAGTTAGGATAGTGCCTTGCGGACATAAGTGAACATTAAGAACTACTCTGACTATCACTTTCTCTTCAAAGTTTCGTCTTACATTGTTGCACTTTTACTTTGCATTTCTCACATTTACTGCACACATTTTAGTTCACACACATACACAGGGGGGTACGGGCTAATTTACTCTAATCCGTGCTATTGCTTCTTCAATAGTTCTATGACAATGAGGCCCAGACGCTCTTCCAGACTAGCTGAGAGGAAAGAAGCCCCGGAAACTTCTAACAAAATCACTCTCGAGGATATATCTTATTCTTCGGATCCAGAATGGGACAGCGAGGGTCCAGATTACGGGGTTGGACATCGGGAAAGCGACAAGGTGTCTTCAGAGAATGAAGTTTCTCTGGGTTTTGAGGAGGAAGGAGGGATTGGTGACGACCGAGCCCCTGATGAATTTGAATCGGCCATTATATTGGAATCACCTCCAGACTCCGTTGAATCAACAATCGACAACGATCGACTTGTCCGAATTTGCTTAAAGTACGGAATAATGAAAAGGGACACTCTAGTGCCTTCGCGCTCTGATCGTCCCCACAACCCTCCAGAAGGATATATGACGGTCACTCGACTGATGTGCATGGTCGGCGCCATTCCTCCATTCTCTCCCTTCATCGTTGACTTTTTAAGACAAATGCGGATTGCCCCCATGCAATTGCACCCCAATTCATATGCCTATTTGCACACCTTGTACATAGCATATCGTGAAATCTTAGGCATAGAGCTTACGTTCGATGACGTTCACTTCTTCTATAATTTCAAGCATCGGACTCGAGAGACTCCATCTTTCTGCTACTTTGAATCAGTTCCAAAAAGGAAGATAATCTCTGCACCATTCAGCAGTAAAGCTGGCGATTCCAGACTAGAATGGTTCTACGTGAAGCGACAGCCTGGATGCGCCAGGAGGTGGACAAAATCAAGTAAAGCCCTGATTTCCTAAATCCGGACTCGATACATTTGAATCATCACCTTGACTTGTTTTCCCTTTTGTTTGCAGTTGACAATCCCAAACAGATATCAGATCAGGTATTCTTTGACCGGATGCACCGACTTCTTAATGGCGATCAGAAGTTCTTGACTATCGACGAAGCCCTTAAAGACGAATACCTTCACTTTCATGGGCTGTTATCTGTTTTTCGTAGCATTGGTCATGGAACGGTTCCATACGCATACATTCCCCCAGTGGAGATAGTCCCAGAGACAGGAGAAGGCTCAGGAATTCCTACAGCGCCTCTTCAAACTTCACCTTCTCCATCTTCTACACAAGATGATGAATTGGCTAATCTGGCCGAAAAGCATCGTGAAGGATATATTGCCCCCGAGGAAACTACTTCTCTAGAAAAGTCAAAATCCTCCCAAGAGTCACCACTTCATGCTTCCGAGGGGGATGTCCCTAGTACTGATGAGCAAATATTTCAGGGTTTGGGGGATCTCCCCTTACCTGAGACTATATATACATCAGAGGATTTCAGGAAGGATCCTTTAGTCTTCACCTCTTCTGAAGAGACCACTCCCGCTAAGGCCAAAGAGCCTGCCTGCACTAGTCTAGCTTCAGACTCGGGTTGGTTGGGGGGAAACACACCACTTAGGATACACTTTATATAACGGCATTAGCATTCATTGCACCTCTTTCCTCGTGACTCCATTAATTCTAAATTTCGTTCGTTTTATCGTGCAGGTACGATGTCTCGATCCTACTACGATATCAGGAAGCTTCGTCGCAGCATGTCCAATCCTCCTCAGGATGTCGAGTATGATCGCCGGGATGATCGTGGTAGGGAGGAGAGAAGACCATATGATCCCTATCGTTCTCGACCCTCACGTTCCCGCTCACCAGTTCGACCGGAACAAGAGAAATATAAGGGTTATCAAAGCCGCATGGAGGAGGACATGCCACCATCTAAAGACTCCACTTCTTCCCATGAAAATCGCAGCAGAGAAAGAACTCCTCCAAAAGAAACTGGGTCTCGAAGCAAGCACAAGGTCCCTGCTACTAAGCGACCTAGGACAGACAAAGAGACTACCGAATCCTCTTCACAAAGGGACACCGAATTATCGATCCCCGCTCCTCCCCCACTAGATGCGGAAACTGCAGTAAAGCGGGCATACTTGGTGGAGCAATTTCCTGAGCACTACTTTGAGACTTTGACTTTTTTACCTGCTCTTGAACCTATTTCTTCTAAGTGGGCAGATGAGGCCAAAGAAAAGATTGATGCGGTGGAAAAACAATATACTGAGATGTTTAAATATTCATGCAATCTTTCTAGAATCATCCGCACTCTAATCACAAATACGGATTCAATGCAAAAGAACACGGAGGAGGATGCTAAGGCCTTAAAAGCTCTAGGAAAAGATTTGGAAGACACTCAAGCTCAGCTAGCGGTCGCTCAAAGGGACGCTTCTAATTTCAAACAACAATTCGAGGACATGCAAGAGCGTTATCACGACTTGCTTGAATCTCACACTCATGAGCGTTCTGAATTAAAAAAGCAGGCTGACGAGGCCAAATCAGAAGCTGCTAAGACACGCCTTGCTTATGCTGAGCTTGAGCGGAAAAACGCCGAGTTAGCAAAGAGGAGTGCTGAATTAGAAAAGAAAAATGCCGACTTGGCTTCAAAGCTACTGGAGGCAGAGAACAGGGCTGCCCTGGCCGAGGGCAATGTGGAGTGTGCTATTAAATCTGCGGAGGAAGCCCGCAAGCAACTATCAGAGGCGGAGGCTGATATTCAGGGTTTCGGCGAACTAATGATTGAATTCTTCGCACATATTATTCGTCGCCGAAACATTTCTTGGATCGAGGACTATCCATCCACTCTAGTTCAAGTATGGAATCAGATCGTCGAGTGGGAAAAAGAGGAGCTTAAGGTCGATTCCCTCGATGAAGATAAACTAATGGAGAAATACTTGAGGGATGATGAACCGGAGCGCCTAGCTGAAGGGCGCCGCCTTATTGCTGAGGCCATGGAAGAAGAGAGACGGAAGTCTAAACAAAAAACTGTTCTCGAAGCTGGTTCCTCCTCTTCTGCCCCTGCAACTTCTGAAGTAGAGGGGTATGATCCTGAAAATCCGGGAATTCCCCGAACAACTCTGCTATCTCCTATTCCTGAAACAACACCAGAGGTAGTAGCCACCCCCGCAGAAAAGTCTTCGGAAGGTATCCCTACCTTTTCTCCTCAATTTGCCAAGGCTATTTCTACTTTCCGCCACGTGATTGAACAATCGATGAAAGACCCATTGTTTTCGCCTGATTTGATAACTGTTACCTCTCATTCTGTAGGTGTTGAATCATTCGTAAAGACAGATGTGACTCAGGGAGCCACCGCTGGTACAAAGCCCGCAAAAAAGGCCAAAAAAGGGGGCGACAAGGCTGCTTCTATAGACTTGGGAGAAGGAAGTGAGCCAACTAAGGTCGCCACTCCCCATGATGAAGAAATGATAGCAGCTTTAAAGGACGATGGCGGAGACGGGGGGCATGAAGAGGAACCAGAAATTGCAATTGTCGGGGAGTCAAAAAATGCTGATGATGTTACCTTGGCTGCAATGAAAGCCGATCAAGACAAACGCTTGCAATTAAAAGCTGAAGAGCTAGATCCCGAAGTCCTCAAACCCCTCGCAGTCGTGGATGCGGGATCAAGGTTAGTTGTTAAGCTCTCAACTAGATCTATTACAGAGGAACTCGCTAAAAAATCTTCTCTTGATTCCAGCGCCCCGCCCTCCGGGAAGAAGTCTACTGGCTCCAGCACCGCATCTTCAGGAAAAAAGAAGACAAAACGAATCTTGACGGAGGCTGAGAAAGAAGCAAAGGACGCGGAGAAAGCCGCCAAGAAATCCAAGGCTCATTCAAAATCTAAATAGTGGATTGCCTTGTATCGTTTTAGTATTTAGTGAACCAATAATTGCTGCTACAAGAGTAGCTCCTGCACTTTCTTTCTTTTTTTTTAGCTATTTTCCTGTACAAATTCATTCATTTGTAAATAAAAATAACTCATTTTTTGCAATGTTTATTTGTTAGTAGTTCTGCACTTATGTAAAAATGCATGTCTATAGTTATGAAACGAAGTTGTGGAGGGGGGAAATATACGTATACATACGTGTCCCCAGTCAATTCGCACAAATTATCTGATGCTTAATTAAGCAGTCTGAATGCTCCCGATTCTCTGACGGGAAAGCACTTCCTGTGTCGTCAGTACCTGTCGTTTTTTCTGGCATTTCTTTTATACTCTCTCTCTTTCTCTTGAGAGTTAGAGTTCGAGCTCAGTCATTTATTTATTCCCCGGTCTTTCAACGGGGAAAGATTTCTTTCTCAGCGCTCAGTCGGAGACGCCTTTATACTCTCTTTCTCTCTGGAAAGTTAGAGTTAGGAGGAGAATTTCTTTTTCAGCGCTCAGTCGGAGACACTTTTATACTCTCTTTCTCTCTGGAAAGTTAGAGTTAGGAGGAGAATCTCTTTTTCAGCGCTCAGTCGGAGACGCTTTTATACTCTCTCTCTCTCTCTGGAGAGTTAGAGTTAAGAATGTCGTTTTCTCATTCTTTTATGTCTTATCGCACAAATAGTCGTTGTGCTTCTTTTTATGTCTAAACTGTTTCCAACCTTTTTAGGCTGTGAGTTATCCTGTATCTTATAATCACAATAGAATAACTGATAAATGTATATATGTAATGCATAAAAGTAAATAACACACAGTATTTTTATAGTGGTTCGGCTAAGTCGTAGCCTACATCCACTTTATAGTTCTTCATTCATATCGTCAGATTTTCCCAAGGCAAGTCGTGCCTTATTATAGAGTTCATAAGAAAAATAACACAAAGTACAGCATTTTTAATCCAAATATCGCATTAAGTGTTGGGCATTCCATGCTCTGGGGACTTCTTCGCCATCCACGGTCGTTAACTTGAAGGTTCCTTTTTCAAGTTTCCGTTGAATGACAAAGGGTCCTTCCCATTTTGGACCAAGGTGAGGAAGGGATGGAAAGACTCTCTTTAGCACCAAATCCCCTGGTTCAAAAGTCCTGAGGCGAACTTTTTTGTCGTAATAGCGTGCCATCTGACGCCGATGTCTTGCTGCACGCAAATCTGCTTCATCCCTTTTCTCTTCGACTTCATCAAGAGACTCAAGTAAAAGTGCCCGATTTGTCATCGGGTCATAATATGTCACCCTGTGGGAAGGAACTTCTAGTTCAACTGGAATTACAGCTTCTGAGCCAAAGGAGAGAGAGAAAGGGGTATGACCGGTGGCCGTTTTAAATGTTGTTCGATATGCCCACAAAGCTAGGGGCAATTCATCAACCCACTTTGCCTTTGCACGCTCTAATCGTTTCTTGAGGATGGATTTTATTACTTTGTTTATTGCCTCTACTTGCCCATTCGATTGCGGATAGGCAATTGCAGTATATCGTTTGTCTATCTTATACTTCTGGCAGAAATTTCTGAATTCAGTACTATCAAATTGGGTCCCGTTGTCAGTTATAATCGTCCTTGGGATCCCGAACCGGCATATGATATTTCTGACCACAAAACTTATCACCTTTCTTGCCGTGATCTTGGTCAAGGGCTCGGCTTCCACCCACTTCGTAAAATAGTCCACGGCCACTATTGCATACTTAGCTCCTCCTTTAGCAATTGGTAGGACTCCAATGATATCAATTCCCCACGTGGCAAATGGCCAAGGACTCACCATTGATTTAAGTTGGGTCGACGGTGCCCTGGGGATTTTAGCGAATCTCTGGCACTTATCGCAGCGTCGTGAATAATCAGCTGCATCTTTATTGATCGTAGGCCAGAAGTATCCGTACCGCAATATCTTCTTTGCTAAAGTTTGACCTCCTGTATGATCTCCACACTCACCTTCGTGTACTTCTCTTAGTACACGCTTGATGTCGTCGTGTGCTATACATCGTAACAGGGGCATAGAAAATCCTTGCCTATAGAGAGTATCATCTTGTATGACATATCTGGTAGCTTTGCGAACTACAGCTCTTTTCTCACTCTTCTTCGATGGGAGTGTCCCATTCTTAAGGAAATTCTTAATTGGAGTCATCCACGACTCCTTCTCTGGTTCCGCTTCAAAAGCGAATTCAATTTCCATTGACTCAAAGCTTGGCGACTCCAACGTTTCAATTGGAATTATTTTAGTCTCTTCTGGATTGTCGGAACTAGCCAGCTTTGCTAGTCTATCCGCTTTCTGGTTTTCAACTCTGGGAATGTGTGTTATGTTGTACCGCTCTAAGCTATTCAATAGCTCTTTCACTTTCTTGAGGTAGGCGATAAGTCGAGGTCCTCGAGCCACAAATTCCTCTCGCACTTGGCAAACAACAATTTTAGAGTCACAAAATATGTCTAACATTTTTACTCCGAGGTCTTTAGCAAGCTTCAGCCCGGCAATCAGGGCTTCATATTCAGAGTCATTGTTAGTCGCCGAAAATTCTAATCGCAAGGCGTAATATAACGACCGTCCTTCGGGAGTGACTAAGACGATTCCAGCTCCGGACCTTCGGTCGTTCTTGGCTCCATCTGTATATAGTTTCCACGGATTTATTTTTAGCTCATCCTCGGACTTAACCACTCTGTCATTGATTACTTCCTCCTCTGGAATGGTGAATTCCGCAATAAAGTCTGCTAGAGCTTGCCCCCTGATTGACTTTCGTGGTTGAAAATTCAAATCAAACTGACTTAGTTCTATGTTCCATTTGATCAACCTTCCCGATGCTTCGGGCCTCTGCAACACCTGCCTTAAGGGCTGGTAGGTGTATATGGTTATTGGATGGGCTTGGAAATAGTGACGAAGTTTTCGGGATGCGATTAGGAGACTGTAAGCAAGCTTCTCAATTTTTGGGTAGTTGCGCTCTGCCGCTGCTAATTTCTTGCTTACATAATACACTGGCCTTTGTACTTTGTCTTCTTCTCGAACCAGGGCTGTGCTGACAGCGTGAGCCGAGACTGCCAAGTAAACAAACAATTCTTCGTGATCTACGGGCTTTGATAAAATCGGCGGTTTCTCTAGCAGTTCCAACAGATTTTGAAAGGCCTCAACACAATCCGGAGTCCACTCGAAGTTCTTCTTTCCTCTTTTAATCAAATCAAAAAACGGAACACATTTATCTGTGGCTTTGGAGATGAATCTACTCAGCGCCGCTACTTTCCCTGCAAGACTTTGGACGTCTTTAATTCTCCTCGGCTCTTCGATATTTCTAATCGCTGCTATCTGGCTAGGGTTGATTTCAATTCCTCGGGAACTCACAATGAAGCCAAGGAACTTTCCCGATGCCACTCCGAATGAGCATTTCAGAGGATTCAATTTCATCCGGTACTTTCGCAGGATACCAAACATTTCCGCCAAGTCTTGCGTATGGCTGGAGGACTGCTTTGATTTGACAAGCATATCATCCACATAAACTTCCATAATTTTTCCTATTTGATTATAAAACATTCTGTTCACCAAGCGCTGATAAGTAGCTCCAGCGTTTTTCAATCCGAATGGCATTACAACATAACAATATAACCCCAAATTCGTAATGAAGCTCGTATGTTCTTGGTCTGGTACGTGCATAGGAATTTGGTTGTATCCAGAATATGCGTCCATGAAAGAGAGAAGTTCATGATCTTCTGTCGAGTCTACAAGCTGGTCAATCCTGGGAAGTGGGAAACTATCTTTCGGACAAGTTTTGTTTAAATCTGAAAAGTCAATGCAAGTCCGCCACTTTCCGTTTGGCTTCTTTACTAAGACGGGATTCGATATCCAGTCGGGATAAGTCGAATCTCGAATAAATCCATTCTGCTTCAACTTCTCTACTTCCTCTTTGAGAGCAGCCGACCTCTCTGGGCCCAGCATGCGTCTCTTTTGCTTCACAGGCGGATGCTTCGGATTTACATTCAATTTGTGACTTATAATGGATGGCGATATCCCACACATGTCAGCATGGGTCCAGGCAAACACATCTAAGTTTGCCTTCAAGAAGTCCGTTAGTTCTTTAGCTCGACGTGGATCCAATTGAGAACCAATCTTCAAAACTTTTGTCGGATCAGCTTTATCAATAGGAATTTCCACTGTCGCTTCATTAGGAGTTGCATTCCTAGCCTCTGGTTCCTCATCTTTTCTGGGATCCAGGTCTTCGGGCGTTCCTTTGGGCAACTCCTCTGGGGTCAATCTCTCTAATTGCTATGCCGAGCCCCCCTTTGAGGGGGACGTGGCATCTTTACTCTCAACGTTAAGTCCTTTCATCAACATCTTTAATTCGGCCACGTAGCAGGCCCGTCCGGAAACTTGATCCCCTCTCATTACTCCAGTTCCGGCTTCGGTTGGGAACTTAAGTAACAAGCACCAAGGGGCGATACAAACTCTGAATTCAGCAAGGGCAGGCCTCCCCAAAAATGCATTATAAGGCGAATCTACGTCCAATACTACGAACCGAAGCATCCGCACTCTTCTACGTTCTCCTTGCCCCAGGGTCACGGGCAATTCTATGTATCCCATGGGGGCTGTCGACGCCCCGTTGAAGCCTCTGATCCATCCTTCACATGGCTTCAAGTCTTCAGATTCAAGCTTCATCTGATCAAATGACTTCTTGAACAAAATATTAACGGAACTTCCGTTGTCTACTAATACCTTTTGGACCAAGGTCGGCCCAATGGTGGTAGTAATAACCAACGGATCATCGGTGGGTGATTGGATCCCAGTATTGTCTCGGCTGCGAAATACCACGTCGTCAAACATGGTCTTCTGTTGTTTTATGGGGGTGATATCCTCCAAATCATCACCTTCATTCATGTCTAGATGCTTGGCATCATTTACATATTGATCCATTGATCTGAAACTTCGGATTGCTGGGTGAGGTCCGCCTACTATGGAGTTGATAACAATTCCTTTACCTTTCTGCTGCGCTGTAGGCTTGGGAGCAGGTAGAATCTGTTTTGGAGCCTGCTCTCCTTGCCCCCTGTCCCTCGGGGCAACCTTGTACTCATCCAACTTCCCTTCACGCAGCAGCTTCTCAATCACATCCCTCAAATGCCGACATTCATTGGTTGAATGCCGGTGAGTTCCATGAAACAAACAAAATTTCCCTGTCGCCATCTCTTTCTCGGTCGAATCACGAGGTGGCGGTCTTTTGTATTGTAACACATTGTACGTATCCAGGTAAATATTTTCCAGGGTGTCGTTCAATGGTGTATAATCCTCGTAGTTCTGGAATCAGGGTCTTTTGTTAGGGTCACTTCCCCTATTTTTGTTTCTTCTGTTACCGTTCGGATTACGGTTATTGTTGTTGTTTCCCCCGCTTCCAGCATTGCTGTTTCCGCCCTTGTTTCCTACATTTACTTCAACCTTGCCAGAACTTTCCCCAGACTGCTTCACGGCGATATTACTCTGCACATTCTCCTTTGAAGCCGTCTCAGACTTTCTCTTTCGGTTTGCCCTGGCCTCCTCTCGCCTTAGATAAATATCGGCTTTTTCGTAGAATATCTCCCTTGTGGAGGGTGTTTTCCCAGAAAGGTAATCTCCAAACTCAGATTCAGGATCAACTCCTTCCTTCAATGCCATCAGAATAGTGGGCTCATGCGGGTCACTGACCTCAGTTACAGCTTGGTTAAAACAATCAAGATATGCCCTCAAAGACTCTCCTGGTGCCTGCTTGATTCTCGATAATTCAATAACACTTTTGGACTTTTGGGCGTGGAGTCGGAACTGGTTCATGAAACGCTCGCTTAGTTCCTTGTAATTCGAAATCGAACGAGGAGGAAGTCGGGTAAACCAGAACAGCGCCACAACTTCTAAGTAGATTGGGAATGCTTTGCACTTCACTTCATCAGGGGCAGCGGCAGCATTCATGAGCCACGAGTATCCCATCAAATGCTGTCCCGGATCAGTCCTCCCGTTGTACTTGTCCATCTGTGGCAAGTTAAAGCGTCGGGGAAATTGGAAGTCGAGGATATCGTCGGTGAAGGGGGTATGGCTTCGCTCAATGCCATAATCTTCATTTGTATAGTTCCGACTCTCGGACATGATCTGGCGAACCATTGCCTGCACATCAGCATTAGTTAGGGGCCGCTCAGGTTCCCTGGCCCTAGTATCCGAGCTCCTTCTGGGCTCTTGTTCAGGAGATGCCCTTCTTCTTCGAGCTGCCTCTGCTCGATTCCGTTCCCTGCGCTCCCGGTCGATCTCGGGAGGAGGGGATTGGAGACTTTGCCCTCGAATGGGGTCATCGTTTCCTAGCGCTCATGCAATATCCTCACGAGATCCCAAAGATCCAAATGTCAGCTGCTCCACGTTCTGAGGTCGTTCGAGCGGCCTTCGTTCACGGGGCCGCTCTTCCTCGGAAGATGAAGATTGATCCACTGGTGTGTGACGAACCGGTGATGGAGTTCTCTGTCGACGGAGTTCACTAATCTCCCGACTCATGAGCCTCATATTTTCCTGCATCATGAGATTAGTTCGCTCGTGAACCTTCATAGCCTCCCTTGTGCTCTCAAGCATGTCAAGCAAGCGCGAGAAATCTCCTTGAGTGATGGGCGCAGATGGATTGACCTGATCACCAACCCTGGTGGCTGGAATTGGAGCATTCGTAGGGACTCGAGTAGAGGTTCCAGCTTCACCAAGCATCGGGTCGGATCGGAGGTAGGAGGTCGGGTCGGTTCGGAGCTGGGGGGCCTGGTCGGATCGGTACGTGGCAAGCTGCTCGGGTCGGTTCAGATTGGGGGAATGCACTGCTTCAGAATCTCCTACCCGGATCAAATCGGAGCTCTCCCCCTGCTGGCGGCTCGGATTTCCTGCATTGGTTCTTCCTGCTGCTGAACTCTGCCCCCGAGACCTTGTTACAACCGCATTTTGCTGATCTTCGCCAGCTCCATTTCCTCGAACAGACTGAACTTCTTTGCCTTTTCCTTTGGCCATGACTCTTTGACAATCACTTCAACAAATATAAAAGAGCGGAGAAACTTAAGGATTAACTTCTTTGAACTCAACGGTCCAAAAAGTAGAAAGAAATCCCGGAAAATAAAGAATTTAGATGAGGATTCTCAGTGAAAGCACCAAAATGTTAGACCAAAAAGTGGTTCTAACACCCAACTTGATTAAAAGCAAAAATGAAATGAGATAAAAATAAAAATGAACATACAGGATTTATAGTGGTTCGGCGAAGAAATGCCTACGTCCACTTATCTTTCACTATATTCAATGATTCAGTTGCAAATACAATGTAATTTTCACTTGATTTCACTCACAACTCGCTTATATTCACTCAATAGACTAAAACAAGTAATTAAAGAAGATTTGGATTCTCCGGGAGTAATGGAGTTCGGGTTATGGAGGTAGTTGAATTCTCAAAGTGCCTAAAAAAAGATCCTTTTCTTTGTCTCCAGACGGGGTATTTATAGGTGTGAATTTGCTCAAAACCCGATCCGGATCGGAGCCACGTGTCGTCCATCCCATTAGCCTCGGGTTCGGATGGATTACTGTGCTGACAACGCATCAAAATAGTGAACGTTATGGGCAGGAACTGGTCATAGCCGATCCGGATATCCAGGCGCTTATGCAGGGGGACAGTATGGAAAATGGGTTCGGGTCGGAGGTATATGTATCAGGGGTTCGGATCGGGATATCTGATCCGACCCGAATTGACTTGGTGACAACTCTCTCTTCTCTTTATTCTGCTTTTCCTCCGAACCATCTCTGTAGCAGCTGGGTGGCCTTCCGATCCTTCTTGAAGAAGACTGCCCTCCGATCCGAACATGCGCTCTCTGTTTTCAACAGCAATAGCTCGCCGCTCCGAACAGGAGACTTTATCCGATCCGAACCGATACGTTGCTTTAACCCGACCCGGATGATTGCATCTGTTCGATCGAAGCTGTAGCGTCTCCTCCGACCTGAGTAGTGATGGTCTCTCCGATCCGAACCGAAGTCTTCTAATTTGAAATGCTCTCCAATGCTTGATATCTTGACTTTGTGTTGCCTAGTTCACAAAGTAGGCTAACAAAATTAAATAAAAATATTTATGATTGGATAAATAGAATATATAAGCCAGGACTTATATAGAGAAGTAAGAATTCATTTCAACAAAGATATTTGAAACTGAATATGGTCGTAGGGTTAATCAAAGGAGTTAATCAAAATGTGTTAATCAAAACGAGTTAGAGGGGTTAATCGACTGAGTTAGAGTTAATCGATTAGAGTTAGAGTTAATCAGTTAGAGTTAATCAGTTAGAGTTAATCGATTAGAGTTAAATCGAACTAGAGTTATTTGAATAGAGTTAATCGAACAAGAGTTGGTCGAATATTTGTTATTCGAATAGAGTTAATTGAATTAAAGTTAGTCGGATTAGAGTTATTCGAATATAGTTTATTCGAATAGAGAAAGAAATTATTGAATATTAGTTATTCGAAAGAAATTATCGAATATTAGTTATTCGAAAGGAGTTATCGAATATTTGTTTTTCGAAAGGAGTTAAATCAAATATTAGTTATTCGAAAGGAGTTAATCGAATATGGTTTATTTGAAAGGAGTTAATTGATAAGAGTAAATTAGTTAGAGTTAATTGAATAGAGTTAATCCGATAGAGTTAATCCAAAAGGGTTAATCAAATAGAGTTAATCCAATAGGGTTAATCAAATAGAGTTAATCCAATAGAGTTAATCAAATAGAGTTAATAGAATAGAGCTAATTGATAAGAGTAAATCCATTAGAGTTAAGCGAACAGGGTTAATTGAATAGAGTAAATCGAATATGGCTATTCGAAGAGAGATTATCGAATATAGTATATTTGAAGGAAAGAGTTATCGAATAGAGGTTCATTCGAAAGAGAGTTACGTAAGGAAGTTTGTAAAGATTTAAAAGATAAACTTTGACTATTTCGAAGTTAAAACGTTATTCAGTTAAGGTCTGAGAGGTAATTATACCCCAACTTTATTGACTTCCTTCTTAACTAAGGAATGGTAAGGTTTGATAGTGAATGATGGTTAAGTGAATTTAGTTAATGAGTGAAATGGTTTGAGTTGGCATGGCGATGTTTGATTTAAACATCAGTTTAAATCCAGTGAAGGAGTTTTGGAAATGTTTTCCAAATAAGAATCAAAAATGTTTTCTGATAATAGAAAATAAGAATTTAGAATATATGGAAACAGGAGATAAGTAAATTAATGAACTAAAGAGATAAATGTTAAATGATGATTGGTCGATAAAATTTCCATTTGGAAATAATATCGTTGTTTGCACACGTGTTTTTCTTTGATAGTTAAATCACAGACTATCAAAGTTTCGACCATTTTTCCGTCGTCAATACGGAGAGACCAGTTGGATTCTTATCCAAAGAACCACTCCGTAAGCGCGTTAGCGTTTCGAATCAAATAGATCGAAGACAAATTGAAGATGGAGTAAAGTGCAAGGGCTGTTGTATAAATCCTAGGTAGAGATTGCCTTGGATGGATGCACGGAATAGTGCCTTCGGTTTGTCCAGTCGCAGGACAACTTGAATGGACGAATGTTTGATAGAGTATATCTGGTAGATCATGTAAGTTGATCGTTTCAAACGTATTTACGTTGGTGGCGGAGGAATTCGTTTCTCTTAGCTTATACCCATGGTATTTTTGGGGAAATCAATTTGTGATTTGCCGGATATGACGATGTGGGATTTGAAGTGAATGGAGGAGTGATATGTTAAAAGATATGTTTTGATCTCGAGCCTCATCAACTGGGAAGTGACAGAAATCAGACAGGCAGCATTGCTAAGTGGTTCGCAACCAAGTAGGGTATATTGTCATCATCTAGAGAATATTCATATTTGTTACTTCTTTCAATTTTGTATCTCCCGGGAATGGTTATGTTTGTTTACCAACTGTAAGGTGACAATATATTCGATACACTCAAGCGAAATGAGTGGTCGGTCATGTGTGGCCGAGTTGCAAGATGTTCTTGTTGAACTCCAGTGTATCGCTTCTAGAGTACACTGAGCAGAAGGTGGATCCATACCTTGTCATAGTTGGAATCCATTCCCCAAATAAGAGCCCGCGGTTTTGATTGTATATTATATATGTAGAATGTTAGATGCAAGCATTTCTACTAGATTGATATTACTTATGTTGGACATTATTATAGTATCATAATAATATTGTTTTACTAATGATTTGGGTTATCGTAAGGTAAAAACCATCTGTGTTTATGTGTGGATCGGTCTTATGATTATCCTTTGTTTCAAAAGGATTTTGAAAGTTAAATCAAATAATTTGAGTTTACTCACACCAGTCCATGTTGCTTAACTCGTACGTTTGATAGGGGGTTCTCGCTTCGCGGTTTGGTGGTGAACGGGAGACTCTTACCCCTACAGGTCAAACAATATAGCGGGTTGGTTAAATTAAGTGGCTGGCCGTAAAGCATGGAGTTGGGGTACCTCTGTAGGCCACGTCGGAGGTTAGCCTGCTGCTTAGGGGGGTTGAGAGATGGTTGAAAAGCCTACTGAAATCTCCGGGCTACTACAGTTGGTATCAGATCTTAAGGTTAAGTAATTACCTTGGCTATGTGGCGTGACTCAGTAGAGATGAGGTTAGTAATACCCTAGGCTGAGTTGAGTGTGTGTATATATATACGAGAGAACGTATTTGTTATTTGATATAAAATTATTTCATACCGTGGAGATTTATTGGTTGAGTTGTTTATGGGTTCTGGTCGATCAGTTTGATCCACTATATCGGTTGGAGTTTCTAAACACTCGAATATGACGGGTCGACACGATATGTTTTGAAAAGAGGGTAAATGAAAATAATTTTACCCAAAGTATATTTTGATATAGAGAAATTATATATATTGGAATTATAATATATTGGTTATATTGGTTGTTATTATAGTTGACTAAGATTATAAATTGAAATAGATGTAAGTAACTAATCAGAAATCATATAAGAGAAACATATGAAATCCGATGAATTGAATCATAAATTTGAATCAGAATTGGGATTAAAACCCTGAAATTTTGAAAAGTGTTTGTAAATGAATCTGGGTTAAATATATGTGAATTTTTAAAATCCTTGGAGATTTTAAATTTGTTACAAGCATTGTGAATGGTATTTTGAAATGTATTTCAAAATGGAATAGTTTAAAAGTGATTTTGAAAGTGATATAGTATTGAACTCACTTCGATGGCTCGTAAATAATCCTGATGATGAATCGCGACATCAATTGTGTTCATTCCGAGTTCTAAGTGACGGATTACTACCAAAGATATTGATTTCAAATTGTTTTGGCAAAACAAGTTGTTTTAAATCCTGAAAAGGAAAATTTGACTTTTGAGAAAAGCAAAGTTGTTTAAAACTCCCAGGAAGAGACTGTTTGAATTAAAAACAAATTTAAATAAAAATTCGTGGAAATAAATTGGAATGAAAACCAATTAAGTGGAAATTGAATTGGATTAGAATGGCATCGAGAAAAATTGGATTATGAGTTTGGAATCGAAAATGAAATTTGAATTTGAAATCAAATTTGGCTTGGATAAGCGAATGGTTGTGTTGGAGATAAAGTTAATTTGAGTTTGATTGGGATAACATTTGTATATGCTGAATTAACAGCAGATGGAAAGGATAAAATGATATGCTCGACAAAAAGGTACTAGTTTATATTTATATAGGTATGAGATTCAAGAGCCGAATTGGCAAGCCGCTTGGCTGTTTGATTATCTTTTGGGTTGAAGAAGGCCCAAAGAGGCGAGTTGGAGTTTGAGCTATTGATCAGTACAAAGAAGGTGCTGGAGAATTTTTTTGAAAAGTTAAGGTATTAGAATTTTTTTTGGATTTTTGAAATTTTCATTGGTAAGAATTAATTAATATTTGAATTAAAATTAACTGGTTCAGTGAAACTGGAGTTAAGAGGTAAACAAATAAATTTTACCCACTTAATAGGGTCTATTTTCTACCTTAGCAATTTCGAGGACGAAATTATTTTAAGGGGGAATAATGTAACGACCTATATTTTCAGCAATGTATAATTAATTAATTTAATTATTTATATAGTGATTTAGAGAATTAATGTGTTGTTTAATTAAATAATATGGAATATTTAATTAATATAAATAATAGAATAATATATTTAATTTCGAAATAGTCGGAAATAGTGAATTGACAATATAATGTGAACTGGATAGTTCAAAATATATATGTAATTCAGTTTGGAATTTGATTCGACTAAAGAATATATTATATAAACGACAGCTGAACGTATAATCATAATATAATTATAATCGGGCTCGAAATGGCGCGGCAGTTCGCTATTTGGTGATTTGAACTTCAACTGAATATACAGGGTCCGTTTTAAATCAGATTTCTGTGAAACAAGAAACGTTTGGAGCTGGGGAAGTATATTTTTCTAGTGGAAGAGAAAAATCGGGATTTCATTGTGTATATTTTGATTTATTTCCAAATCAAATTTTAGAAAAGTCGCTCTGGGATTCCTTTGAAATTTATAAGTATATATATTATAAAAGGATTTTATATATAAACTGAATATCGATATAACAGGGAATTTTGAAATATCGAGTTATAAATCCAATTGGAGCTGTATGATATTCTATTGTGAATATATATGATAACATTTATTTTTAAATATTTAATTTAATTGTTTTTAAATATATTTATATATTTAAATGGGTTATTTAGAGCTTTAAAAATAGCCAGTTTTGCAAACGACCTCAGAATTCGATGAAACTTATTTTGTTTGATCCGCAAGTGCTAGATTTCAATTTTGGAAAGTTTTAGAGTCAGTGTGGCCGTACGGATTTTTAATGTGAAAAACAGTCAGTATTTTGATGGTTAAAAATATGTTGTGTGAGCAAACGGAGTCGGAATTCGACGAAACCAGTTTCGTTGGGTCCATGATGTTGAACTATCGATGCATGTCCAATTTCGTGATTTTTGGGTATCTTTTGTGATTATAGGAATTTTTAAACCACAAACACATACAGCAATTGGTTAAATTTAATATTATAATTGAATATAAAATTATATAATTTCCTATAAATACCCGTAACATCCTCCTAAACCTAATTCCACAGTCAACAGATTTCCGCCGCTCCTTTTTTCCTTCTTAGAAAAATACCAGGAGAGGGGAAAAATCAAAATAAATTCAAACAAAATTCCTAAAATCATATTACTTATATGTATATGGGTTCCTTGATTGATTCTCTTCGATTTGGTATGGATTTTGAGTGGTGCGATGATAGTTCTGGTGGATCGACATTGAACAGTACATTTAGGGCTCGCGGTAATTTGAGATTTATGCATCGATTCAACCTTTCGATATCGGATTTGGGTTCACGGTTAGAAACCGCGTTTATGTGATGACTTTTGGGTTTTTTGGAGAATAAAAGTGTCGATACCTACCTGTAGCCGAGCTATGGTGCTCGAGGTTGTGACGGAGAGGTGAGGGGCCGAGTTCGAAGGTATGGGGTTGGCGAAGTGCGGATTTGGAAGAGGAAAACGACAGAGATGGTGCGACATTTTTCCGTTGAGTGATGGAGGAGGAACGGTGAAATGAAGGATCAGTTATGGTTGGAGGAAGCTACAGCGTGACCAATGAGGAAGAAAGGCAGTAATTTATGCGGGTTGAATAATGGGACGTGGGCCAAGAATAAAGGTTAAGCCCAATCAATATTAAATAGAAATTTAGTTTTATTTAAATAAGATTCTATTGTAACTTGTAAATTCTATAACTTTCACATACGGTATTAGAATTTCAAATGGTTGGATTCGTTGGGATCGTATGGATGGACACTACCCAATGGAACTGACTGGGAGTGGATTAGAGCTCGTTATAATTTATAGCAAAATAAATTGTCCGTCTGAATCAAGCGATGGTTATCGTCATTAACGATGATCGTCCAATGTGAGTAAAACTCACTAACTCTGAACAGTTATATTTTTATAACATATTCTTAGAACTGATAATTATCTTTTGATTGTTGTGTGTTAACTGTTTGGTTGAATTGCTTATGTATTGATTGAAATTATAGATAACGATATATATATATATATATATCGTTAATCAAATATTGATTCTGTTTAGCAGAATAGTTCATAGTGAAATGAAATCGATGTTAATTATATTGTTTAACATCTGTGATGTAGAGAAACAGGTTGGAGGGGCCCAACTGGGTTCCTCAATATATAAAATACTGTTTTGTTTCATATATTGCGATATATGATGTGATATATAATCTGTTGTTGATTATGTGTGTTTGAATGATATCGATCATTGTTGCTTGGTATTTTAAATACCGTAAGAAAACCCTGGGATGAAAAAGGAAAATTTCAATAACTATATTGAAATAAAATATTGTATAAAATCGAAAGATTTTATATAGAAGGTAGATTTCAAACTGTATATTAGAATAGAATATTTATAAAATCAAAGGATTTTATATAAAGGAATATTTATAAAATCAAGGGATTTTATAAAGGAAATTATTTGTAAAACAAATATAAAGGAAATTATTTGTAAAACAAATGTAAAGGGAAATATTTGCTAAACAAATAAAAAGAGAAATATTTGTAAAACATTTACAAATAAAACAGAAAGAGAAATATTGGTAAAACATTTATAAATAGAGTTATAAAAAGGAAATGTCTATTTAGAAAATAAATAGAGTTATAAAAAGGAAATGCTTATTTAGAAAATAAATAGAGTTATAAAAGGAATTTAATGAGAAATGGAAAAAAAATGTCATATAAGGAAATATTTGGCAAATGAATAGAATTTTACATCAGGAAAGTTTAGATCCGTGCTTCACACATGGGTATAACATGATATGGGTTTAAAGCAAAGATTTTAAAAAGAATCTGTTGTAGCCGATAGATTGGGAAGATTAATTTGTAAATAATATTTTATAAATAAAATAAAATATTTATCATTGGATAAAAAGAATATATAATTCAGGACTTATACAGAGAAGTAAGAATCGATTTCAACATCGATATTTGAAACTGAATATGGACATAGAGTTAATCACAGGAGTTAATCAAAATGTGTTAATCAAAATGAGTTAGAGGAGTTAATTGATTAGAGTTAGAGTTAATCGATTAGAGTTAGAATTAATCGATTAGAGTTAGAGTTAATCGATTAGAGTTAGAGTTAACCAGTTAGAGTTAATCAGTTACAGTTAATCGATTAGAGTTAAATCAAACTAGAGTTATTCGAGTATAGTTATTCGAATAGAGTTAATCGAACAAGAGTTAGTCAAATATTTGTTATTCGAATAGAGTTAATTGAATTAGAGTTAGTCGAATTGGAGTTATTCGAATATAGTTTATTTGAATAGAGAAAGAAATTATCGAATATTAGTTATTTGAAAAAAATTATCGAATATTAGTTATTCGAAAGGAGTTATCGAATATTAGTTTTTCGAAAGGAGTTAAACCGAATATTAGTTATTCGAAAGGAGTTAATCGAATATAGTTTATTCGAAATGAGTTAATTGATAAGAGTAAATTAGTTAGAGTTAATTGAACAGAGTTAATCCAATAGAGTTAATCCAGTAGGGTTAATCAAATAGAGTTAATCTAGTAGGGTTAATCAAATAGAGTTAATCCAATAGAGTTAATCAAATAGAGTTAATAGAATTGAGTTAATTAAATAGAGCTAACTGATAAGAGTAAATCGATTAGAGTTAATCGAATAGGGTTAATTGAATAGAGTTAATCGAATATGGCTATTCAAAAAGAGATTATCGAATATAGTTTATTCGAAGGAAAGAGTTACCGAATAGAGATTCTTCGAAAGAGAGTTACGTAAGGAAGTTTGTTAAAGATTTAAAAGATAGACTTTGACTATTTTGAAGTTAAAACGTTGTTTAGTTAAGGTCTGAGAGGTAATTATACCCCAACTTGATTGACTTCCTTCTTAACTAAGGAATGGAAAGGTTTGATAGTGAATGATGGTTAAGTGAATTTAGTTAATGAGTGAAATGGTTTGAGTTGGCATGGCGATGTTTGATTTAAACATCAGCTTAAATCCAGTGAAGGAGTTTTGGAAATGTTTTCCAAATAAGAATCAAAAATGTTTTCTGATAATAGAAAATAAGAATTTAGAATATATGGAAACAAGAGATAAGTAAATTAATGAACTAAAGAGATAAATGTTAAATGATGATTGATCGATAAAATTTCCATCTGGAAATAATATTGTTGTTTCCACACGTGTTTTTCTTTGGTAGTTAAATCACAAACTATCAAATTTTTAACCATTTTTCCGTCGTCAATACGGAGAGACCAATTGGATTCTTATCCAAAGAACCACTCTGTATGGGGGTTAGCATTTCGAATCAAATAGATCGAAGACAAATTGAAGACGGAGTAAAGTGCAAGGGCTGTTGTATAAATCCTAGGTAGAGATTGCCTAGGATGGATGTACGGAATAGTGCATTTGGTTTGTCCAGTCCTAGGATAACTTGAATGGACGAATGTTTGACGGAGTATATCTGGTAGATCATGTAAATTGATCGTTTCAAACGTATTTATGTTGGTGGCAGAGGAATTCGTTTCTCTTAGCTTATACCATGGTATTTTTGGGGAAATCAATTTGTGATTTGACGGGTATGACGATGTAGCATTCGAAATAAATGGAGGAGTGATCTGTTAAAAGATACGTTTTGACCTCGAGCCTCATCAACTGGGAAATGACAGAAATCGGGCAGGCAGCATGGCTAAGTGGTTCGCAACCAAGTAAGGTATATTGTCACCATCTAAAGAATATTCATATTCGTTACTTCTTTCAATTCTGTATCTCCCGGGAATAGTTATGTTGGTTTACCATCTGTAAGGTGACAATATATTCGATACACTCAAGCGAAATGAGTGGTCGGTCGTGTGTGGCCGAGTTGCGAGATGTTCTTGTTGAACTCTAGTGTATCGCTTATAGAGTACACTGAGCGGAAGGTGGATCCATACCTTGTCATAGTTGGAATCCATTCCCCAAATAAGAGCCTGCGGTTTTGATTGTATATTATATATGTAGAACGTTAGATGCAAGCATTTCTACTAGATTGATATTACTTATGTTAGACATTATTATAATATCAGAATAATATTGTTTTACTAATGATTTGGGTTATCGTAAGGTAAAAACCATCCGTGTTTATGTGTGGATCGGTCCTATGATTATCCTTTGTTTCAAAAGGATTTTGAAAGTTAAATCAAATAATTTGAGTTTACTCACACCAGTCACATGACTGACCCGGAGTTTATTTTGTTTTATTTTCCCTAAACTCTTGGGTGCCCAATTTTGTACGGACAGTCAAGTAGTCGGGATTTACAGATACTTAAAGAGCTGGAGCAGGAGGCTTCAGAATTATATAGCTACGGTTTTTCAGCTGTGTTGTAAGTGTTGTACTTTGGAAATGATATGTATATTCAAGTACAGATTTATATTGCAAAGTTATGTTATGAAATATATTTATTCGCTCCGCTGTGAGATTCGGGTTTACTCTGATGTTGTATGTTCTTCTTCTTCAATTCTAAGTTTCTATCTTATCTATCCTCACCCTATGTTTTCTTTCTATTAGTTTTCTCGTTTCCAGTGTAATTTGGGTTGGACTTGTGTTATTTGGTCAGCTCAAATTAGACCGGAATTTCGGGACACTACAAATACCAAGATGAAACGACCCAAACTCGCCCTTACGGGAAAGCCCGGATTGAATTGAGAACACGACAGATCGGAACACAAACAGAAGAACATTTCATTGCTTATAACAACAATTACATCAGAGTACAAGAATATAACAGAGTATGAATAAATAATATATATTTGATAAATATCAGAGATACAAATTACAAAGTAGCGATAAATAATACATAACACAACTGAAAGAAATACTTGGATACAGAGCTTTCCGACTATAGCTCCAGCTGTAAACCAGGATCTTGTAAAAATAAATCTGCAAAACCAAAACTACTAGCTGCCCGTGTGGAAAATAGAGGCAACCAGAGTTTAGGTTAAAACAATAAACTCCAGGTCAGTCATGTGACTGGTGTGAGAACTAAAACATTTATTAAATCTTTAATTCAAAAATAAAGTAAATCAAGGGATCACGCCATATAACACGGCACGGGTTTTCTCTCAAGAATACGAGTGCATAAAACAAACAACACAATACTTTTTGGAAAAATGAAGCTATTATAAGACTCAGGTCCCATCACACAATGCAATGCAAGCCGGAGGATAGTATTTTCCCTTATAATAGCCAAACATGCTTGGTACGTTTAAAACAAATCATTTGATACTATTATAAGTGCATAGTGTATAAAACAACTTCAAATATAAATGTATAAATCATAGATGGCATGGGTACCATATATCATGTCACCATACTAGGCTCTACAATCAAAATCGAAATGTCACGCATTGGAAATTGGATTTCCGTCATGAGTCGAGGCAAACATGCTTGGTACGTTTAAAACAAATCATTTGATACTATTATAAGTGCATAGTGTATAAAACAACTTCAAATATAAATGTATAAATCATAGACGGCATGGGTACCATATATCATGTCACCATACTAGGCTCTACAATCAAAATCGAAATGTCACGCATTGGAAATTGGATTTCCGTCATGAGTCGAGGCAAGGGATGTACTCCTCGCCGGCTTCGAGACACTCCAGAAAATGCCCTAGGGTTACACATTCTGGGCAACCCCTGGATCCTTCAAGGCTGGTCCTCCCTTACGTTTGAGGATTAATTATTCCTGAACACACGTTTCCTGGTCCTATAAGACCTATCCATCGGCTCTGAAGTAACCGATATATCCGAGGTGCCTCGCTATCCCTTATCCACATAGGTAAAAATATAATAAATGTCTGGGATCCATACCATGACACCACCCATAGCTAGGAAGAAACGTCGTGCACTCCTTGGGTCCATTATCCCGTTTTTGACTCATACCGAGGTGTGAGGCTCGCAAATTAACGTTATACACAAAGTTATGGCATTTAAGTCCATGCTTTGATCATCAACCACAAGACTCTGCTTTTCAACAGAAGCCTTGATCATTTGTACCTCAGCATGCCCCATAGGCAATTCACGCCATGCGGCTGATGTCAATCGATATATAACCTCTGAGCTCATACATCTCAGAGAAGGGTGTTAAGCAAGAGAATAAATTCTCCGCCACCAAACAGATATATATTTAATAGAGATCAGTCAACACAGAATTAAATCCAATATCAGACACACATCCATTTAGAAGTTCGTTCTGGGTCAGAATGAAACTGGAGGCACCTTATTCCTCGTCCAATAGAGGAGAGAGGTCCTCGCATATCCAGTCGAACTCCGAGTACGTATGGACGATCACCACTTATTACGTTGTCTTGGGTGTACAGCCCAATCAAGACATCAGTAATCATCCAAAAGATGTGAAGACCTCTGGTCTTCAATCACCATCTTCATCTTCGACTTATCGTCGAATCAGTTATTCAGAATGGGGATAAACCCGGCCTTTCCGAATAACCCGTGTATATTATAAACAAGTGCTACACAAACACAACATACGCCTCATTCCAATTCAGAATATTCTTTTATTCAAATATTCACATCATTATGGAAAGGTTCCCGCTAATTTTATCAAAGATAAATTCTTTAAATTTATTTTTAATCTTCCTTTGGAAATCAGTTCAAACCAAATTAAGGTTTATCCAAACAGTCGGGATTAGCGCTCCTTACCAAAGTAATCATTTTTTTTATTTCCCAATCCCAACCTACCATGGAGCAAAACTGGTAATACTCCATATCTAATACCGCGATGTTATCGGTAAGTTTAATTGTCATTTCACGTTCAAATCTAATTAAAGATTTAACTATCGCCTGGAGTAAAACTAGTGGTACTCCATTCTTGATCATTTCCCAAATTTGATAATTTAAATTATCGGATTCATATTTCAATCTAATTAAAGATTCATTAAAACTTCATTTAGTTTTAATCTTCCCAAAAATCAATATTAATGATTATTTAACTTTGGGAAATCAAACATGTCGCATCAACAATCTACACTGTACTATTGATTTCTTTCTATATATAACCTCTAAGTTCGTACGTCTTAGAGAAGTGTGTTAAGCAAGAGAATAAATTCTTCACCACCAAACAGATATATATTTAGCAGAGATCAACGAATACGGTATAAAGGAATCAGTATCAGACATGTAATCCTGTCTTTAACTGGGTTAAAGAACTAATGTCATTTTAAAACATAGTTCACTATAAACTCAAAATCACATTCCATTAACCATGGAATCTTCACGGAAAACAGATCAATATATGATCGATATCCATTTCCGTATCCGACTAATAATATAATTGGAATAACGACAAAGCCTTTTAAATTCCATATATATAACAGTCTTCCTCCACAGAAGCTCACTTCGATTATTACTAAATCGAATTCCATTCAGTTCCAATTTAATATATTAAATTGGAAAACTTTACTTTGGAAATTTCCATTAAATCTTAATAAAAGATTTATAAATTCCAAATCCTCTCTTTACTATTAATTGGGTTAAAGAACAAGTGTTATTTAAAACACGTTTCACGATAAACCCAAAAATACAATTTCAATTAAATACCAATTAAATATTAATTAATTGGTAAACTTCTCTAAATTTTAAGTAAAAGATTTATTCTTTTCTCAACTGGGTTCAAGAACAGTGTTATTTAAGACACCATTCACGACAAACCCAAAATCCAATTTAATATTGAATACAAGGCTCTGAATAGAAATTATATCGGCTTATATTCAATATCAAATCCTGAAAACAACAAATATCGTATTGGAAATAACGATATATATATATCTTCCAAATTTCCATAACAATATCCGTGTAATCACGGAATCCAATATCAAAATATTCCGAAGATTATTTCCATTCAAAATCCAGTCCAATTTGTTCATTGGAAATTTCTGGTTATATTAAAACCATTCACAAATCCAGTTTATTTTATTTAAAAATTATTTGAATTTGAATCTAGTTAATAACTAGTTCATTTTGATAAAAATATTTTTTTATCTTTACAAACGTGGAATTTTCATCCAAATTCTTTCCAAATCATTTATTATGATTTTGCATAAATTATTAATATTTTTAATAATTTTATTATGGCCCTTTCAGTCGATTTCCATAAACGTTCATCGAACTGCACTTACAGCGACCATTTCCAAATTTGATTTAGACATAATTCCAAATCCAACGGTTAGATTTCAAATCGCTTATATTCTTTGGAAAGCTCTTTTCGATACGAACCCAACAGTTCCAGTTTTAGGAGAATCCGACGGTCGGATCTCCCGTAATGTCAATTCGAAGTCAATGGTCTAAATTCGCGAACGGTCGCAGCGCGACGCGTTCTATTCAGGCCGTTAAATATATATATATATATATATATATACATATACATATATATATATATATAATATTATATATATTTCGTTGATTTCCATTTAAAACATATTTTATAAATCGTTTTAAATTTGTTTTAAAAACGATTCCAACTTCATTTTCAATTTTAAACCAAAATTGAATATTCCATATCATTATAATATATAAATGATAATATTTTCAAAATATCATATTTTGAAATCACTTTCTTTTCGATATTCATTATAAAAATGAATAAAATCGATTTAAATATCCTTTGCATCAAAATTGCGCATATCTAATCAATACGGCTTCACATATTAATACTGTTATGTCCATCCAAAATCGGACATTAAAATCAGATTTTAATCCTTTATTGAATATTATTTTAAAATATTCGTTCTTTTCGAATTGGAATCAGACATAGTCAAGTACCATATAATGTTATTTATGTGGATTTTATAAACACATGTACACAACAATAATTATACACAATCAACCATCATCCAAAGTGCACTACACAACTGCATAAGCATTAAATATAAATAATTAACGCTAAAACAGTCTGTCAACCAATCGATTGACATACAACTAAACAATTGGGATTAGTGTATGTCAAATATCATCTCAATACCCATGTGGGGTTTAAATCAACACAAACGGATTTTATTTGTGCAGTTGGGCGATGTGTAAAATATATCATCCCAATCAATATCAGTCAAATGAGTGTACATAAACGAATCATCCGATTTGTAAATGAATATTTATTTTCATTCACTTACTCGTTAAAAGTTATACTTTTAACGAGAAAATATATATTTCAACACATGAATATTTTATAGAGTTCATTTATGCAATAAAAATGATATTTTTATCGCTTTAACATATTTTAGAAAATTTTGGTAGCATAACGACGCGATACTAGAACCGGAATAAGGTCTATCCTTATCCCTTGCCTAATATTGGCTCGCGCCATTCACAAACCAAATTCAATCAATTCCATTCACATCCCAAACCACATTCAAACAAATAAATGAATCAAAACAAACAACCAAACATCCATGGTTTCAATCAAAGGTGTCGGGTGCTACTAAGCACCGTTTGCATCCTAGTATATATTTAACTGTAAACAAAATTAGAGTGAGAAGTTCTCACCTTTGGGATCCACTGCGTCAGTCTTTATTGGACAGTTTGGATTTGGATTTGTTCCGGCGCGTTATGTTCTTCACCCTAATCTGTACGCAATCTATTTCACGCAGTTTATATTAAATATCACATTTTTAATACGATGTTTACATTTTAAAAATCACATTTTTATAATGCTACTACATATATAATATCATATTTTTATAACGCTGCTACATATATAAAAACCATATTTTTATAACGCTACTACATATATAAAAATCATATTCTTGTATCGAACTAAAAATTATTTCCTAGCTTGATTATTTTATAAATAGTATACATACGATAAAAATTATATACTTATCTAACTAAAAATTATATTTTTATCTAACTAGAAATTATATTTTTATCTAACTAAAAATCATATTTTTACATAAGAATAAAAATCATATTTTTACATAAGAATAAAAATCATATTTTTATACAATGTTATTATTTTTAAAATCGATACTATCTTTATATTTAAAATCAATATTATCTTTTATTTTTAAAACATATTCTCCTTAACGCTCTATATAAATGGTAAAAATCATATTTTTATATTGCTAATAAGTATATAAAAGTCACATTTTTATATCTCTACTGCATATGCAAAATCTTATTTTTAAATTATAAAAGATCATATCTTTATATTATTAAAAATCATATCTTTATATTATTAAAAATTGAAAATAAAATCAATACTCTTTTCATTTTCAAAGATCTGATTATTAACTAATTTAAATAAACTCGTTAAATAATAATAAATAAATTTAAAAAGTTCACCTTTAATTCGTTTTTTTTCTATAATGGAATGGGGCCCATCTACGGCGCTGGTGGTCGTAGAAGATGGCTAGAGGCTGCGGCAGGCGATGGTGGGTCGGAGAGGTTCTCACTAATTTAGGGCTAGGGTTTTTAGGGGAGCGTCGGAGAGAGTAGAGGAGGGAGGAGCGGCTGCGTCAGAGATTGGGGGGTTTGGCCAGCGACGGCAGGGAGGGGCGGCGGTGGCACGCTGGACGTCGGTGGCAGGATTTGGGGGAGGGGGCGACGGGATTACGGGGCGTGGTTCTTTTTATTTTTATTTTTATTTAATTTCTTCTGAAATGAGCGTTGACTCAAAGGAGAGGTGGGTATGTGATTATATATTTTAAATATTTAATATTTTTAAATATTTAATATTTTTAAATTCCAAAAAGTTAAATTTTTTATTCAATCTCCAAATCGAACCCAAGGACCATCACCCCTAGCTAATCATCCCCATCCCGGACACAATGGGATATGTCTGGTAAGCTAATTCGACTATTTCGATCAGTTTTCGTTAAAATTAAAATATAAAGTAATATAACGTTCAAAATTGATTTCATGTACATTTTAATTTACCGGGGCCACATACTAACTCCATAAATTCTCAAAAAATAAATCTAGCTATGTTTTGGCGATATGGTCCTAACAAAACTAATTTCGTCAAATTTGGAGACCGTTTGAAAAACAGTCATTTTCCAGTTGATTAAATTCAAATTGAAATTACCAAACACATTTAAATTCACCACGCTTACATATTAATTCCAAAAATTACGAAAACTGGAATCTATCTATAATTTGACATTTTGGATCTAACAAAAGTGGTTTCGTCGAAAACGGAGGTTGTTTGCAAAATGGCTATTTTTAACGGCTATATATTATGTAAAATATATATAAATTCTACAAGGACTATTTTAAATTTTAAGCTGGACATAACTTTCAATTTATATTACGAAATATTGATCTTTCACGTTCATTAGAAAGATATAATTAAACAGATTTAATTATTTCTGGTTTTACTGAAATCCGATTTATTTTGAATTTTGTACATTCATTTGAAATTTAAAATCGAATTTTCAAACTACCGCGCCATTTCAGGCTCGTTTTATAATTAAAATAAATTTATACAATCTAACTTCGATTTAAATAAATTTTTAGTCGTTATTAATTAAAATAAATCATTTTAAATATTCAAAATCCATTAAAATAGCTAAAATAAAATTTTCAAATTGGTTTTGAAAATCTGGGTTGTTACAGCGTTGCTCGGTTTCAGGAAACTGAAACCTGTTTTAGCGGGTTTCAGTTTGCTAAAATAAAATAGGTTTCACGTGCACTTATAATAAAAATAGTTCAATCAATTGTAAACAATAGCTAAAGCTAAAAAAACACCACAATATGCTAAATAAAATGCATTTGCATGCCATGAAATAGGCATAATATATATTATATTATCATCTAGTAATACAATTTGACAACATAGATGCACAAACAACAATCTTCTATAAAGCTATCTCAGTTTATACAATTTGACATTTATGTTGCACATTATCATCCATATTAACCATGTTATGTTGAATCAAACCTTTTTCATGGCCTTTATCTTGATAAACTTATTGAATAAATGGTAACATTTTTTGCAGTCAGGTTCTATAAGATAATAAATTATTCAAAGAAAAGATTACACATTGCTTGATGATAATTCAAATAAGTATTAATTTTGTATATGACAAGTTCGCGCTAATATTACAATTCAAATGAGCTATTGCATAAGGTCACTGACCAACAATTTTCTTTGCTTCACTTGCAATAACATCCAAGTTATCACCGTATATAAAACAGTCAGGATCTAATGGCAATAATTTGGTCACCCACCTCCATCCTTTGCTTCACTACAAATTGCCTCATTTTACAATATTTTCACTGTATATTTTCTATGAAGTACCATGTATTTTCAGTTTGCAGATTTATCTAGTAGATAGTCCAAAACAATGGTATTAGTTTACATGAAAACGTACAAACATGACCAAAAGACTGATAGAAGTTATAAAATACAGGAGTTATAAACATGGCAGAGAAATATACTTCATAGAAAATCTGATGATGTGTGTACACTATATATTTCTCCAACTTTCTATTTTGAAATGGTTTATAACAAACATATCAAGAATATAACATTCAATGTCACAAACAGAAAACAAAAGGCAAAAGTCATGTTGCGATAACTTATTGTGCAGAAAAGTCACATACGATATGTTGGCGATCTAGGATTGTATTGGAATTTTAGCAATGAACTAAACAATAAAATGAATTCAAAAGAATTTATTGACAACACCAGTGTAGTTGAGCGCAATGTAATTCTCGAGCAGCACCAATTCACGATGGAAATCAACAATCTCCTACCATACCTTCATAACTCTTCTCTACTATCTTCCTAAACTACTCACGCAGTTTGATCCTAAAGCACCTTCTATATAATAACATGCCCTTCTTCTTTACTAGTAAAAAAACAAATTGAACTTCTCTTGTTCCTTCTGCTCAAAAGCTGCATAAAAGTCGCTTCCTCTAACGTTATCACTTCACTTATGACATCATATAAACCTTCGACGATCCTTGCCTTCTTTGTTGGTCAATCTCCACCTCCGCCGATGAGTTTGAGCGCTTTTTTCAATTCCTTATATGACAAGAATTTTTCGTGCCATTCTGGCAGTGTCTCTTCTATTTGATTGCTTAGACTTTTCCTGAATTTCATATATTTTCTTTCTTTTTACGATCTAGAATTAATTCAATTCAATTATACACGATTAATTGTTGTTTTGCATTTGTATTTTATATATTGAATTTATCCTTGTGGCATAAGTGATTAAGGGATAATTATCTGGAAAACAAATTCTGTTCGGTTTGGCACAACTAAATTGTAATACTTATCATTGTAAATAATAATAATACCTTTTCATATACCCCACATTTAGCTTCATGAACAATAACAACCCCTTTCTCTTTGGCCTTTTTTAAAGAAGGGCTGCTTGGTTGCTCCAATTCATTTTCTGTTCATTCATATTATATAAAAAAGTAAACAAACAGAAAGGTTTCTCCAATAAATATTCCTTACTATCAAAAAAGTGAATAAACAAATTTTGTTATTTGAAATTACATCCTTTACTAGACCAGTAAAGGTGTTGTATAAAGGCATAACTAGGTAAGGGAGTTTTGAGGTGAAAACTTTATCTGAGTACATTCATGGCTTATAGGAAGTTATTGGAGAAAGTACACAAGCACTATCAACCAATATTATTATTACTTAAAAGCAACTCTTGTGAATTGTACTACACATTACACACATCAATCTTACATTAATATCACAATGTACAGTGCATATGTAATGTTTGGAAAGATGACACAAATTTGATTCAAAGAACACAAAAGAAAAGGAACAAGCGGGCACTACTACTAAAAACAAGATCGAAATACTTAGCTCGTCTGAAGAAGAGTATCCTGCTAAACAAGCGAATTCTGTAGATCAAGAAAGATTTTGTCCTACAAACGATGAATCTTCCATTGAAGCAGAATTTATCGACAATATAACATAGCATATGGAAGAACCACGGTGCAATGTACTTACATTGCAACTGCCCAGATCAAAATCCTCTGATTTGACCTTATATTATTATTTTATTTCTTTATTATTGTTTCCCTTATAATTAAAATGAGTGCTCACCTCCAGTAACATTTCTCCGACATTGGTAGCAAGTAGATCGAATGCGCTTAACTTCTTTTCTTCATGCTTCTTTCTAGTTGATCTTTTCCTTTGTAGATGAATGTGTCAAATTAAACAATGGCCACAAATAGTACAAGAAGAAATAGTTTTAAGTCCTAAGGAACAAAAAGAATCAAATTACATTCACATATTTAGTAACCTATGGAATAGTGGGAGCATCGTATACAGTAGACCATAATTCATTTTGTTGTAAAACAACATATTTCAAATTAATAAAAAATGAATCAGATTACCTTATGTATCCATTCTTGAACCTGGGAAATAATAACTCAATATATCATAAGAAATTTACTAAACATATCTACCTTTAGATAAATTGAATAAATTTATTCTAAGTCCATCATACATATCATAGTAATTCAAATTAGAAATCTCTAAATTTCTTTGAGAAAAACTGGAAAAAAAAAATCTAGAAATCACAGCAATGTTTGGAAGTTAGTTTTCAAGTTCACTTACTTATACATGCACGATAGCTTTAGAGAGCTGCTGCAAGGCCGGATGAACGATCATAGTTCACTGTTCAAGCTGAATATCTATTCGGACTCATTTTCATACAACTTTCTTAATATAAATCTTAAACTATATACATTTCAATTTTAACCAAAGCATAGATCCAATAGAAGTTAAAAAGAAAATTTGAACATTAGAAGAGCTGACACTTCTCAGCCATTTATTTTTATTTAAAAAGTTTATAAAATGAACTTGTCATATGTTTAGGAACACGTACAACTTGCTACCTGCTACTTACAGCTAAGACCAAATAAGCTATATAACACATGAATATTGATTCAGAAAAGCAGTAATACTCAAAGGAAGTATCATATAACGTCGACATCACTACCACTAGTTCACACTCGGTCTTTATCCCCTCGCGTGCTTTTTATGCAGATTGAAAAGGGTGCAAAGTTAGAGATATAGACTAACATTTAACTCAGTTTACTCTCCTTAAAGTTGATTTCTTCAAATGTTAAATTGAAATTTATCTACCAAGTCGCAAAAAATAATTGTATTCTACTAGCAAATTTTATATGGTCCATATATGCTATCATCTGCAAATATTAATAAAAAAAATATTCTATCAGCAATTTCGCATCTAGCCGACTTCAATATATATATTCAAGCATGCAAAAATAATCCGGATTTTTTTCTAGTACTTACACGATAAGGTTGTTGAGTTTACAACCACTACTTTTGTAAACCAACACAGATTAAACAAGTGCAAATGAAGTATCTTATGAATAATAAGATGAATTGTACGAAATTGCAGTTGCATAGCAAACAAGAACCCTACGAGGTAATTCCAGTAGACCAAATAATAGGATCTAAAAACCATTTAGAAAAATACAAAGATCCAAATACAATTGAGGAGTAGAACACAAATTTCACAATATAAAGTCGACAACTTGTCAAATTCACATTCGCACCAACCTGTAAAATGAAGGAGATGAGCAGAAAAAACATAAAGACAGATAATCCTCTTACGATGTTGGGGAGGTGGCTCGTTAAGAGAAAAATGGATTGAGGATTAAACATCCGACGACGAATCGAAATTTTAGATAAATAACAAGGAAGAAAAAGAGTTTTTAGATAGATAGCAAAGACGAAAGAAATTCAAAATCATGCATTGAGAAAGAATAGTAATTCGAGAAATTTGAGAAAGAATCAGTAACGCAGAAGTACTTACATTTATTCACAAACCATTGGAGAAAAGATTCAACCATTCTTGAGCAACTGAATAGATAAGGAGAAGGTTGACAGATGTAACACCCTGAATTTTTAATGACGTTAAAGAGAATAAATTAAATAATAATTAATTTAATATTCAGAATTAGAGGAAACAGACTGCAACATTGGGTCTGTCTCGAAATTCTAGTCAAGATAGACATCTGGTTAGCGTAAAACGGATATTGTATAAAGAAGTTATGAGGGTTTTAGGTTTGTATATGCACAGAAAAATTATATATATACGCATGAGTCAGAGGTGATTCAGAGATGAGTCAGAATTTTATCCATAAGATTCAAATTCGAAAAATTCCTCTGAGCGGCAAAATTCCCGCTCTAGGGGGTCTGACCCCCTTATAGGGGTGTCGACCTAGGGGTCCACCCACCCACAGGGGTGTCGACACCCCTAGGGCTGATGTGGCACTCGGTTTCAGGGAGTCTTGCAGCTATATATATGTGTTCTATTCTCCTACTTTCTTCATTGGAAATCATGGAGGCCATATGTTGCTGAAGTGCGAACTGAACCGTCTTCTACAACAACATACCATGCAAATCCAATTCAGAAATTCTAGATCCATTCTTTCTCAATTCTCTAAACCTAACGTTGTGAGTTCTTGTTGTTTTTAGGTTCAGATAAATAAAATTATATTTTGAAAGACTATGAATTGGATATGTTGTAAAGTATGATTCTATGTTAATGTGAAATCCTATACTATGTCATAACAGATCTATTTCCCTAGATCGAATTCAATTGTGGTTATTCGATTATGTTTCCTATGTGGATCTTGACTTGTAACCATATTATGGTGGATGTACATCTATTAATTTGGATAGTTGTAACGTTGGTTAGATCTAGTTCTTTATGTTAATCACCTTTCACCTGTCATATTGTGATCCATTGAGATATGTTGTAAACTTGACATGTGAATCCAACTTTAGATCTAAACATGTTACTATGTAACCCTAATTATGCTAGATATAAATAAATGGACACCTAATGTTTAATCTAGATCTCATTATGCTTGCTTGAACATCATAGTAATTGTCACAAGTTATCAATTTGATGTCCACCTTATTATGATGTTAATTACATGTCCATTCACTTTGTTATCATGTTAGTTTATGTTCATGTTTATGCCAAGATATGTTGAAACTATCACCCTTGTCATATTCCCTTTTTATTGTTATAGCTAGGCTACTTTATAGCCTAGATGCCGCCATAATATGTATGAATACGTTAGAGATGAAACGGGAAAAAAGAGATTTATAATTGGCATAATTTATTAAATATTTATATTAATCAGACATATAATTTAAATGGGGAAACATGGAAATAATTACCAATAATGACATAGGTGGATTTGGATTAATTTGGAATGGTTAGTAATTTACAATTAGGAATCGTAAATTTAACTTATGGCACAAGGTTAGGTTACATTAGTGGTGGAAGTCTGCCTGGACCCGACCGGCATATCTAGCAGCCACTAATGTTGAACATAACGTGGGAGGTCTAAGTACGCAAATACGAATCGGGCTAAGACACAAGGTTAGGCCCAATTGTGGAATAAGACTGCCCGGACCCGACTGGCATATCCAGCATCCACATGTTGTAGGCCTAATGTGGGAGGTCTAGACCATTATAACCATAATTGGACATGGTATTGAATTGGACTACTTAACCTAATTTAATCCGTAAGGACTATATGATTATGAACTTAAGTTAGGGTTAAGTAAAGTTAGATGTGTAGTGGGTGGGTTAAGTAAATTAGAGGGAGTGGGTAATATTTAGATATAGGCCCACGAACTTAACCCAATAGAGATATGTAATTAAAGACACCTGATGGTATACATAACTGGTGGAAAATATGGTAAAGTTATGTAATTAAAGACGCCCTTTAGGGTAAGCATAACTGACATAGGGCTATGTAATTAAAGACACCTAAGGGTATACATAGTCAGTGAAAAACATAGTGGGGGATACAAGACAAAGGGGAGAGCATGTATCATATTGTGTGGGACCCATTTCAGTCTAGTAACCCTGAGTAGGTATCAAATAAAGAACTTTGTACTAGGTGGAGAATGGGGCACGCTTACTAGTTGATTGTAAGAGATCCAAACGGGACGGATGGTGTGGGCGGCGCAAACCGACCGGGGGTATGTGCGTGCATAGGCCGGGCAGAGGGGTCTAACACTACCTTGACACCCGTAGATATGGTTGTGCACACCTTGGGTTGCCACTTAAAGTGATACCTCCTACTGTGGGCCAGCATAGGATATCTACAAGGTAGGGAGCCGATCGATTAGGGTAGTGGTTAGGGTACACTCGGACGTATGCCCTAAGTCTACCAACTTATAGCGGAAGGGATCATCTCATTTTAGTTAAACTAGTAATAATACAGAGTAATCAATAGCGAAGCATTCACACGTTATATTGCTTACCTTGTAACACCTGCCATTTATGTAGTGATCTCTCTTATCCACTTTATATGCCTGTCATGTTGCTTTTATTTATCTATTGGCTAAAGGTAACTAGACTCGCCAGACTTTATGTCTAACCCTTTCGTTTCTCCTTCTTTCTTCTGTTCCCCCCCCCCCTCAAGGTTCTCAGGGAGGAAACACTCAGGCTTAGGACTCAGGTACCATCTTGCTAGGAGCTATTTCTAAAGTATGGCTCAAGTTCTTGCCTCTACTATGTCTTAACTCTTTTAATTGGGGAATTGTGCTTTTTATTTACTTATGTACTTTGATGGCGCAAGACAGAAGTATTTTTATTGTAATGGTTTTTTTGTGACTTATGGAATTATGGACACAGTATTATGATTTATGGTTGAAATAAAATTTTAAATTTCCGTTGTTGTCTTATATATCTATCTTGTAATTATTCCGTGTCTGTTTATCTATAGCGCTTCACGAAACTTAATGCATTCCCTTAATGAGTGACATTAACGGACGTGGGGTGTCTCACTTGGTATCAGAGCTGAAGGTTACCAGATTTGATAAAAGTATTTGGAAATTATTTTCAAAAAGGTTTTAAAAGAAAGCATTTTCAAAAGAAAATCTGTTTTGAAAAACATTCCCCAAAAAGCCATATGTAATATCCTTTGGTCCTTTATCTAAATTTCCTCCTTTTCCTTTTTTTAGCATGTCTGGGGAACAAAACATCCCTAATATCTCAAAGGGCGTCACAATATCCAGATGGCTCTGTAGGTACTTGGAGGCCACGCCGCCTGCCGAAGGCCAAGGAAATGTTCCTCCCCCAGCTGCACCAGTTATTCCTCCTCCTTCTCCCCCTCTAAGAGCAGATAACTTCACCAAGATATACAAGGACTTCCATGCTATGGGATGGAAGCCATTCCATGGAAACAATACATTCGTAGAAGCTCGAAATTGGATTAAGGAGACCAAGGACTTATTAATAATCTTTGAAGTGGAGGACCGAAGAAAGATTCAGTTAGCTGCTTGGTTGTTAAAGGATGAAGCCTTATTTTGGTAGGAAGTCACCCAAGCTGGACGTCCAGTGGAAACTTGGGAAGATTTTAAACAGAGGTTTAAAATGAAATTTCTTTCCCAAGCGGAGAGAAGCTGTAATAACCCGGAAATCTAGGCCAATTTAAAATTTTTATTTTGGCAATTTTAGTGAATTTTGATTATTTAAAACGAATTATTTTAAATAAAAACGACGAGAAATTTATTATGAATAGAATTCGAACGTATATATTTATATAGATCGTCGTTAGAATATAAATATTTTATTTTAAATATAAAAGGAATTGAAAATGGCGCGGTAGTTTGATAATTCGATTTCAAAATTCAAATGAATGTGCAGGATTCAAAATAAACCGGATTTTAGTGAAACCAAAAATATTTGAATCAAATGGAGAACATCTTTCCAACGAATCCGAGAAATTGGAATTTCATAGTGGGAATCAAAAGTTATGTCCATTTGAAAATTCAGAATAGTCGCTATGGAATTTCGGCCCTTAAAAATAGCCATTTTGCAAATGACCTCGGATTTCGACGAAACCGCTTTTGTTGGATCTGTGATGTCAAATTATTGCTAGGTTTCAAAATTCATAATTTTTCGAATCGATATGTGAGTGTGGCAAAGGAAAACGCGTTTGACCAGTTTTAGTTGATTTTAATCGACCGAAAAATGGCCATTTTTCAGATGGTCTCAGAATTTGGCGAAACTAGTTTTGTTAGGACCGTATCATCAATACGAAGCTAGAAAATATTTTTCGGGAATTTTTCTTGTTAGTATGTGGCCCCAGTAAATTGAAATGTGCGTTCACATTCAATACATAGTGTTATATGTTGATTTTGACGAAAACTGATCGAAACGGTCGAATCAGCTTACGGTACATATCCCATTGTGTTCAGAATGGGGGTAATTAGCTATGGACGACAGGCGGTGGGTCCCGTTTCGAGTTCGAAAATAAAAGTACATTTTGAAATTAAATTAATTAAATAATAAAAAAAATATCTCTCCCTCTCTCCTTATTCCCTCTCAGGCCCCCCTATTCGAAATAAATTCATTCAAAGAAGAAAAAAACACGCGAGCTCCACCGTGCGACGGCCGCCGCCACCGCCTTTGCTGGCGTCCCCCCCCCCCCCCCACCTGCGCAGTCCCTCCTTGGACGATCTCCCCTCTCCTCCTCTCCCTCTCCAAACCCGATGGCCCCAAACCCTATAAACCCCCGCCGCCCTCGTGTAAGCCACCGCCACTGCTACCCTAGCACCGCCACCTCCCTCTGACAGGCGCCGCAGGTCCCCCAGCACCCCCTTCTTCCTCCAACCTCCTGCTCTTGTCCCCTTAGTCCGATTTGGCTGCTGTAAGTGTTTAGTTTTTTTATTTATTTACAAAAAAAAAATGTTTTCCTTAGTTCAAAAAAAAAAAAACCGATTTCTTTAGGTTATAAAAACTAATTTCTTTAGTTGATAAAGAAAAAAACTTGATTTTTAATTTATTGAAATGTTTTGATTTTTAATTTGAAAAGAAATGATTTTTGTTGTAAAGAAAAGCCTTGATTTTATTTATATAAAGTTATAATTTTTATTTGTGAAAGATTAGATTATTTATTTATGAACGATAATATTTTTAACTTAGTAAAGACTGGATTTTAAATAAAAAAAAATTACATGAAGCATTGATTTTTTTTAAATAACATTAAGATGTGATTTTTCTTCGCGTAAGGATGTGATTTTTAGCATGATAAAAATACGATTTTCAACACAGTAAAGATATGATTTTTATTTTGAAGTTCGCGAAATAAAAATGAGATTTTTATTTTTAAAGAAGTGAAGTAGGAATATAATTTTTAAGCTATGTAAGAATTAGATTTTATATAAACGAGAAGTGTTATAAAAATTCGATTTTTACATATGAAGTAAAGAATATAAAAATGAGATTTTTTATATATGTAGTGAATACGGACGACGAAAGTGATGAAAGGCGAGCACGACGAAGATTTTCTACATATGAAGAGTCGTGGCGTTCGGTTTAGCTAGTCGGTGAGAACTTCTCACCTTTAATTTAATTTTCAAGTTAAAATATATACTAGGATGCAGACGGTGTTTACTAGCACCCGACACCCGTCGTCCATAGACCATGGACGACTTGTATGCTTGTTTGTTAGATTTTGATGTGTAGTTGATTGTGTGATGTGATGTGAAATGAAATAAAATATTTTATAGTTGAAAATAGAATTTTTAACGTGTATTTGAAATGAAATAAATATAAACAAATCAGATGATTTGTTTATATACACACATTTGACTGATATTGATTGGGACGATAAATTTTACACGTCGCCCAACTGCACAAATAAAATCTGTGTTTGATTGTTTGAAAACCCCACACGGGTATTGGGGTGATATATGACATACACTAATCCCAATAGTTAGTTGTATGTCGATCGATTGATTGACAGACTGTTATAAGCGTTAAATATTTATATTTGATGCTTATACAGTGTAGAACGCACTTTGGATGATGGTTGATGATTTATCGTTGTTGTTATATACGTGTGGTAGAAAATCCATATAATTAACATTATATGGTAATTGATTGGGACTCATTCCAGTTTTGAAATAGAATATTTGAATAAGAAATACTTAAAAAAGAAATATTTGAAATAGAATATTTGAAAATAGAAATATATGAAGCCGTGTTGATTAGATTGACGCCATTTTGACGTGAACGATATTTATATCGGTTTTATTCATTTTACAATGAGTATCGAAAGTGATTTCAAATTCTGATATTTTAAAAGGAATTGAAATTCGAATTAAATTGAATTGAAATGAAATTCGAATTAAACTGAATAGAATTGAAATTCGAATTAGATTGAAATAGAATTGAAATGAATTTAAAACGAATTTATATTGGAAAATTCAACTTTGATTTGAATTTGAAAAGGAAGTTGAAATCGTTTTGAAAACGAATTTAAAACGATTTATAAAATACGTTTTAAAAGTAAATCGACGAAGTATATATTATATATTATATATAAATCATATAATGGCCTGAATAGAACGCGCCGCGCTACGGTAGTTCGTGAATTTCGACCATTGACTTCGAATGGATATCGGGGGTGATCCGACCGTCGGATTCTCCTAAAACTGGAACCGTTGGGTTCGTATCGAAAAGAGCTTTCTAACGAATACTAGAAATTAGAAATCTAATGGTTGGATTTGGAATTATGTCCAAATCAAATTTGGAAAAGGTCACTGTAAGTGCAGTTCAGTGGCCGTTGATGGAAATCGACTGTACGGGCCTTGATAAAATTATTAAAAATAGTAATAATTGGTGTAAAATCATAAGAAATGATTTGTGAAGAACTGGGATGAAAAACCCCATATTTGAAAAGATAAAAATAAATTTTTATCGAAATGAACTAGTTTTGAAATAGAATAATAATTTATTTATTTTTAAAATAAATAAATTGGATTTGAAATGGTTTTGAAAATAACCAGAATTTCCAATAATTACATTGGAATGGATTTGAATCGAAATTGTCTTCGGAATATTTCGATGTTGGATTTCGTGATTATACAGATAACGTTATGGAAATTTGAAAGATATATAGATATCGTTATTTCCAATACGATATTTGTTGGTCGTAGAATTTGATATTGAATATGAGCCGATATATTTTCTATTCAGAGCCTTGTTTTTAAGATCAAATGTGAGTTGGGTTTGTCGTGAATGGTGTCTTTATTAACACTGTTCTTAAGCACAGTTGAGAAAAAAAGATTAAATCTTTTTATTTAGATTTAATGAAGCGTACCAATTAAATAATATTTAATTGGAATCGAATTGGTATTGATTTTTGGGTTTATCGTGAACAGTGTTTTAAATAACACTTGTTCTTTAACCCGATAATTAATGGAATGTGATTTTGGGTTGTCATGAATGGTATCTTCAATAATATTGTTCTTAAACCCAAAGGAGTTAAGAAAATCAGAAACTAACTGGAGATTAGTTAAGTTGAATGGTTTCTGAGGTATTGGTCTGATGTTGGTTTAGGCCTTCGGGGTTAATACTTAGGGAATTGCTCACTTGCTAATTTACGATTAGGGACTGATTGAAATGTGATGTGATTTTGGGGTTTATCGTGAACTGTGTTTTAAATGACACTGATTCTTTAATCCAGTCAAAGATTAAAACTAAGTGGAGTTTTATTGATCTTTAATTAGATTGAAAAGATCGAGAATGGAGTATCACCGGTTTTGCTCCAAGCGATAGTTAAATCTTTAATTAGATTTGAACGTGAAAAGGTAATTGAATTTACCGATAACCCGTGGTGTTAGATATGAAGTATGACCAGTTTTACTTCATGGGATAAATAGGTTGGGATTGGGAAATAAAATAAATAATTACTTCGTTGTGGTTCGCTAATCCGGGCTAGTTTGAAGTGATATTCAAAGGAAGATTAAAGAATAAATTTAAAAGAATTTATCTTTGATAAAATTAATGTGAACCTTTCCCTATGAATGTGAAATTTAGAAACTAATTGTAGGTTGGCTAAGATGAATGGTTTCCTGGGTATTGATCTGATGTTGGTTTCGGCCTTCGGGGTTAATATTTGGGGAATTATTCTCTGGCAAATTTACGGTTAGTGACTGATGAATTGGAATGAGGTGAATGTTGTGTTTGTGTAACACTTGTTTATTATATACGCGAGTTATTCAGAAAGAGCGGGTTTATCCCATTCCGAATAACTGATACGACGATAAGTCGAAGATGAAGACGGTGGTTTAAGACCGGAGGTCTTCACGTCGTTTGGATAATTACTGATGATCTTGATCGGGCCGTACACCCAAGAGGAGGGAATCAGTTGGTGATCGTCCACACTTACTTGGAGATCGATGGATATGCGGGGTACTAGGTGCCTCCGGTTTCATTCAGACCCAGAAAGAACTTGTAAATGGACTGTGTGTCTGACATTGGATTTTAGTCTGTGTGATTGATTTCTATTAAATATATATCTGTTTGGCGACGGAGAATTTATTCTCTTGTTTAACGCCCTTCTCTGAGACGTACGAGCTCAGGGGTTATATACTGATGAATATCAAACGCATAGAGTGAATTGCCTGTGTGGCATACCTAAGTGGCAAATGATCAAGGCTTCTGTTGAAAAGCAAAGTCTTATGGTTGATAATCGAAGCACGGCCTTTGTGGCGTAGCTTTGTGTAACATTTACTTCGCGAGTTTCACACCCGGTATGAGCCAAAAACGGGAGAGAACATCGGGGAGGGCATGCGTTTCCTTCTAGTTAGAAGTGGCGTCAGTGGTTTTACACGCCCTGACGAGTTTGACTTATGTGGTTGTTGGTTTGCGAGGCGCCTCGGATATATCGGTCGATCCAGGACCGATGGAGTCATTCGTTGGCTCATTTACGCCCCAAAGGGCAGGGAAACGTAGTGTTCAGGCATAATAATCCACATCGGTGGACCGGCCCTGACAATCCAAAGGGTTGATGCATTCTGATCCTGAGGCTCGGGCTAGAGAGTCTCGAATCGGTAGAGGACGATCCCGAGCCTCGTTTCATACCATAAATGATAACCCAACTTCCAATATGACATTTTGCGGTTTTGATTGTATACCTATATATGGCGACATAGTGGTATGGGACATTCATGCCACCTATGATTGATATTTATGACTGTATATAAAATCTGAAACTAACTGAAAACGAGCTAAGATGGGTGGTTTCCTGGGTATTGGTCTGATGTTGGTTTCAGCCTTCGGGGTTTATACTTAGGGATTCGTTCTCTTACTAATTTACAGTTGGAGTCTGATTAAAAATTTAAACCATGAAATTTAGTGTATCAAGCATTCTTTGGCTATTATAAGGTAAAACCCTATCCCCTGGTTTGCGTTGCATTGTGTGATAGGACCTGGGTCTTATAACAGCTTCATTTTTCTTTATTTAGCATTGCGCTGTTTGTTTTATGTATTGGTATTCTTGGGAGGAAACCTGTCCCGTGTTATACGGCGTGGTCCCTTGATTTACCTGACTTTAAAATAAATATTTACAACTATTTTAGTTCTCACACCAGTCACATGACTGACCTGGAGTTTATTGTTTTAACCTAAACTCTGGGTGCCCTTATTTTGACACGGGCAGCTAGTATTTTTGGTTTTGCAGATTTATATTCACAGGATCCTGGTTTACAGCTGGAATGATATCCGGAAAGCTTTGTATCTGTATATCTCCTCTAGTTGTGTATTATATTATTTTCCGCTGCTATCTAATGTATTGTAATCTCTGATATTTATCGAATGTGTAATATTGATTTATACTCTGTATATTCTTGTAATCTGATGAATTGTTGTAATATACAATGAAATGTTCTTCCGTCTACGTTCTATTTTGTCGTGTTCTCAAGACAATCAGGCGTTTCGAATGGTCTTGATCGGTTTAGCGACTAATTCGGATCGAGCGAAATTCCTTATCATCACATTTGGTATCAGAGCTTTGGTTTACAAAGCTCAGAGAACAAGACACATTAGAACCAAACGAAAGAATTCATCAGATATTGGATTAGTAATATCCAATGAGAATGACTCGTTAGAGATAGGATCAGTAGTATCCTAGAACGAGTATGAAGAGTTTTGTTTTGAAAGATAAAATTTAAAACAATTTTTGTTTTGAAAATTTAAATCAATTATTCGTATTTGATTATTTATTTATATTGATTTGGACAGTCCAGTATATAAAGATTTTGCGTATATGTCTGATCCACGTGTATTTGAAATTTCAATATACTAGATAGATATAGAATTACACTCTAGTCGCCCGTGGGTGATTCTGATGATTGATATATCATCATCAGAATTTATATTCGAGTGACGAACGTGTGATATCTATATATTTCCTATTGACTGGTGTGAGAACCAAAATTAGATAGGGCTTATTGTTTTGAATTGGCATCAAAAATGTAATTTTTTGACTATATATCAAAGTTATGAATTTGAAATGATAATTCACTAATTGATTGCTGATTATGTTGTTTGATTATAGTTTGATTAATTAAATGTTGAACCGTTTAGCCAAATTGACCAAAAAGTGAATTGTATTGAAATTTGGTTGCATTTGCTTGTATATACATGTACTTACATTGAACAGGTCATAGCAAAGAGGCTTGAGCAGAAGAATAAAATTGTTTACCCGACAATTAGGTACATGTTTACCATAATTTACTGTTTCGTTTGGGTGATGATGATTTTATGAGCCGATTGGCTTTTTCTTTTTGAGATCAGAGGGCCTGTATGGCAATTTCGGGATTTTCCCGGTGCTCCCAGTGCAGGGGAGGTTATGGCGAAATTTTTCGAAAATTTAGGGCGTTAGTCAAATTTCTTGAAAAAATTGAAAAGTTCTTAGATACTGAAAAGTTGGAGAACTCAAGCTGTAACAAAATGACGAAAGTTGAGTTGATTTGTTAAACAACTTTCGGCTTCGTTCCTTTTCGAGGACGAAAAGTTTTAAGTGGGGGAGATTGTAATAACCCGGAAATCTAGGCCAATTTAAAATTCTTATTTTGGAAATTTTAGTGAATTTTGATTATTTAAAATGAATTATTTTAAATAAAAACGACGGGAAATTTATTATGAATAGAATTCGAACGTATATATTTATATAGATCGTCGTTAGAATATAAATATTTTATTTTAAATATAAAAGGAATTGAAAATGGCGCGGTAGTTCGATAATTCGATTTCAAAATTCAAATGAATGTGCAGGATTCAAAATAAACCGGATTTTAGTGAAACCAAAAATATTTGAATCTAATGGAGAATATCTTTCCAACGAATCCGAGAAATCGAAATTTCATAGCAAGAATCAAAAGTTATGCCCAGTTGAAAATTCAGAATAGTCGCTATGGAATTTCGGCCCTTAAAATTAGCCATTTTGCAAACGACCTCGGATTTCAACGAAACCACTTTTGTTGGATCCGTGATGTCAAATTATTGCTAGGTTTCAAAATTCATAATTTTTCGAATCGATATGTAAGTGTGGCAAAGGAAAACGCGTTTGACCAGTTTCAATTGATTTTAATCGACCGAAAAATGGCCATTTTTCAAACGGTCTCAGAATTTGGCGAAACTAGTTTTGTTAGGACCGTATCGTCAATACGAAGCTAGAAAATATTTTTCGGGAATTTTTCTTGTTAGTATGTGGCCCCAGTAAATTGAAATGTGCGTTCAAATTCAATATATAGAGTTATATATTGATTTTGACGAAAACTGATTGAAACGGTCGAATCAGCTTACGGTACATATCCCATTGTGTTCGGAATGGGGGTAATTAGCTGTGGACGACAGGCGGTGGGTCCCGTTTCGAGTTCGAAAATAAAAGTACCTTTTTGAAATTAAATTAATTAAATAATAATATAAAAAATATCTCTCCTTATTCCCTCTCAGGCCCCCCCATTCGAAATAAATTCATTCAAAGAAAAAAAAAACGCGAGCTCCACCGTGCGACGGCCGCCGCCACCGCCTTTGCTGGCGTCGCCCCCCTGCGCAGTCTCTCCTTGGCCGATCTCCCCGCTCCTCCTCTCCCTCTCCAAACCCGATGGCCCCAAACCCTATAAACCCCCGCCGCCCTCGTGTAAGCCACCGCCACTGCTACCCTAGCACCGCTACCTCCCTCTGACAGGCGCCGCAGGTCCCCCAGCACCTCCTTCTTCCTCTAACCTCCTGCTCTTGTCTCCTTAGTCCGATTTGGTCGTTGTAAGTGTTTAGTATTTTTATTTATTTACAAAAAAAATTGATTTCCTTAGTTAAAAAAAAAACGATTTCTTTAGGTTATAAAAACTAATTTCTTTAGTTGATAAAGAAAAAAAGAAAAAAAACTTGATTTTTAATTTATTGAAATGTTTTGATTTTTAATTTGAAAAGAAATGATTTTTATTGTAAAGAAAAGCCTTGATTTTATTTATATAAAGTTATAATTTTTATTTGTGAAAGATTATATTATTTATTTATGAAAGATAATATTTTTAACTTAGTAAAGACTGGATTTAATAAAAATAAAAAACATGAAGCATTGTTTTTTTTTTTTTAAATAACATTAAGATGTGATTTTTCTTCGCGTAAGGACGTGATTTTTAGCATGATAAAAATACGATTTTCAACACAGTAAAGATATGATTTTTATTTTGAAGTTAGCGAAATAAAAATGAGATTTTTATTTTTAAAGAAGTGAAGTAGGAATATAATTTTTAAGCTATGTAAGAATTAGATTTTATATAAATGAGAAGTGTTATAAAAATTCGATTTTTACATATGAAGTAAAGAATATAAAAATGTGATTTTTTAAATATGTAGTGAATACAGACGACGAAAGTGATGAAAGGCGAGCACGACGAAGATTTTCTACATATGAAGAGTCGTGGCGTTCGGTTTAGCTAGTCGGTGAGAACTTCTCACCTTTAATTTAATTTTCAAGTTAAAATATATACTAGGATGCAGACGGTGTTTACTAGCACCCGACACCCGTCGTCCACAGACCATGGAAGGCTTGTATGCTTGTTTGTTAGATTTGGATGTGTAGTTGATTGTGTGATGTGATGTGAAATGAAATAAAATATTTTATAGTTGAAAATAGAATTTTTAACGTGTATTTGAAATGAAATAAATATAAACAAATCAGATGATTTGTTTATATACACACATTTGACTGATATTGATTGGGACGATAAATTTTACACGTCGCCCAACTGCACAAATAAAATCTGTGTTTGATTGTTTGAAAACCCCACACGGGTGTTGGGGTGATATATGACATACACTAATCCCAATAGTTAGTTGTATGTCGATCGATTGATTGACAGACTGTTATAAGCGTTAAATATTTATATTTGATGCTTATACAGTGTAGAACGCACTTTGGATGTTGGTTGATGATTTATCGTTGCTGTTATATACGTGTGGTAGAAAATCCATATAATTAACATTATATGGTAATTGATTGGGACTCATTCCAGTTTTGAAATAGAATATTTGAATAAGAAATACTTAAAAAAGAAATATTTGAAATAGAATATTTGAAAATAGAAATATATGAAGCCGTGTTGATTAGATTGACGCCATTTTGACGTGAACGATATTTATATTGGTTTTATTCATTTTACAATGAGTATCGAAAGTGATTTCAAAATCTGATATTTTAAAAGGAATTGAAATTCGAATTAAATTGAATTGAAATGAAATTCGAATTAAACTGAATAGAATTGAAATTCGAATTAGATTGAAATAGAATTGAAATGAATTTAAAATGAATTTATATTGGAAAATTCAATTTCGGTTTGAATTTGAAAAGGAAGTTGAAATCGTTTTGAAAATGAATTTAAAACGATTTATAAAATACGTTTTAAAAGGAAATCGAACGCGTCGCGCTGCGATAGTTAGTGAATTTCGAACATTGACTTCGAATGGATATCGCGGGAGATCCGACCGTCGGATTCTCCTAAAACCAGAACCTTGGGTTTGTATCGAAAAGAGCTTTCTAACAAATATTAGAAATTAGAAATCTAATGGTTGGATTTGGAATTATGTCCAAATCAAATTTGGAAAAGGTCGCTGTAAGTGCAGTTCGATGGCCGTTGATGGAAATCGACTGTACGGGCCTTGATAAAATTATTAAAAATAGTAATAATTGGTGTAAAATCATAAGAAATGATTTGTGAAGAATTGGGATGAAAAACCCCATATTTGAAAAGATAAAAATAAATTTTTAACGAAATGAACTAGTTTCGAAATAGAATAATAATTTATTTATTTTTAAAATAAATAAATTGGATTTGAAATGGTTTTGAAAATAACCAGAATTTCCAATAATTGCATTGGAATGGATTTGAATCGAAATTGTCTTCGGAATATTTCGATGTTGGATTTCGTGATTATACAGATAACGTTATGGAAATTTGAAAGATATATAGATATCGTTATTTCCAATATGATATTTGTTGGTCGTAGAATTTGATATTGAATATAAGCCGATATATTTTCTATTCAGAGCCTTGTATTTAATATCAAATGTGATTTGGGTTCGTGAATGGTGTCTTCATTAACACTATTCTTAAGCCCAGTTTGAGAAAAAAAGATTAAATCATTTTATTTAGATTTAATGAAGCATACCAATTAAATAATATTTAATTGGAATCGAATTGGTATTGATTTTTGGGTTTATCGTGAACAGTGTTTTAAATAACACTTGTTCTTTAACCCGATAATTAATGGAATGTGATTTTGGTTTGTCGTGAATGGTATCTTCAATAATATTGTTCTTATACCCCCAAGGAGTTAAGAAAATCAGAAACTAACAGGAGATTAGTTAAGTTGAATGGTTTCTGAGGTATTGGTTTGATGTTGGTTTCGGCCTTCAGGGTTAATACTTAGGGAATTACTCACTTGCTAATTTACGATTAGGGACTGATTGAAATGTGATGTGATTTTGGGGTTTATCGTGAATTGTGTTTTAAATGACACTGATTCTTTAATCCAGTCAAAGATTAAAACTAATTGGAGTTATAATGAATCTTTAATTAGATTGAAAAGATCGAGAATGGAATATCACCAGTTTTGCTCCAGGCGATAGTTAAATCTTTAATTAGATTTGAACGTGAAAAGGTAATTGAATTTACAGATAACACCATGGTGTTAGATATGAAGTATGACCAATTTAACTTCATGGGATAAATAGGTTGAGATTGGGAAATAAAATAAATAATTACTTCGGTGTGGTTCGCTAATCCCGACTAGTTTGAAGTGATATTCAAAGGAAGATTAAAGAATAAATTTAAAAGAATTTATCTTTGATAAAATTAATGGGAACCTTTCCCTATGAATGTGAAATTTAGAAACTAACTGTAGGTTGGCTAAGATGAATGGTTTCCTGGGTATTGATCTGATGTTGGTTTCGGCCTTCGGGGTTAATATTTGGGGAATTATTCTCTGGCAAATTTACGGTCAGTGAATGATGAATTGGAATGAGGCGTATGTTGTGTTTGTGTAACACTTGTTTATTATATACGCGAGTTATTCGGAAAGACCGGGTTTATCCCATTCCGAATAACTGATACAACGATAAGTCGAAGATGAAGACGGCGGTTGAAGACTGGAGGTCTTCGCGTCGTTTGGATAATTACTGATGATCTTGATTGGGCCGTACACCCAAGAGGAGGGAATCAGTTGGTGATCGTCCAGACGTACTTAGAGATCGATGGATATGCGGGGTACTAGGTGCCTCCGGTTTCGTTCAGACCCAGTACGAACTTGTAAATGGACTGTGTGTCTGACATTGGATTTTAGTCTGTGTGATTGATTTCTATTAAATATATATCTGTTTGGCGGCGGAGAATTTATTCTCTTGCTTAACGACCTTCTCTGAGACGTACGAGCTCAGGGGTTTTATACTGATGGATATCAAATGCATAGAGTGAATTGCCTGTGTGGCATGCCTAAGTGGAAAATGATCAAGGCTTCTGTTGAAAAGCAAAGTCTTGTGGTTGATGATCGAAGTACGGCCTTTGTGGCATAGCTTTGTGTAACGTTTACTTCGCGAGTTTCACACCCTGTATGAACCAAAAACGGGAGAGGACATCAGGGAGGGCATGCGTTTCCTTCTAGATAGAAGTGGCGTCAGTGGTTTTACATGCCCTGACGAGTTTGACTTATGTGGTTGTTGGTTTGCGAGGTGCCTTGGATATATCAGTCGATCCGGGACCGATGGAGTCATTCGTTGGCTCATTTACGCCCCAAAGGGCGGGGAAACGTAGTGTTCAGGCATAATAATCCACATCGGTGGACCGACCCCGACAATCCAAAGGGTTGATGCGTTCTGATCCTAAGGCTCGGGCTAGAGAGTCTCGAATCGGTAGAGGACGATCCCTAGCCTCATTTCATACCATAAATGATAACCCAACTTCCAATACGACATTTTGCGTTTTGATTGTATACCTATATATGGCGACATAGTGGTATGGGACAATCATGCTGCCTGTGATTGATATTTATGATTGTATATAAAATCAGAAACTAACTGAAAACAAGCTAAGATGGGTTGTTTCCTGGGTATTGGTCTGATGTTGGTTTCGGCCTTCAGGGTTAATACTTAGGGATTCGTTCTCTTACTAATTTACAGTTGGAGTTTGATTAAAAATTTAAAACATGAAATTTAGTGTATCAAGCATTCTTTGGCTATTATAAGGTAAAACCTTATCCCCCGGCTTGCGTTGCATTGTGTGATAGGACCTGGGTCTTATAATAGCTTCATTTTTCTTTATTTAGCATTGCGCTGTTTGTTTTATGTATTGGTATTCTTGGGAGGAAACCCGTTCCGTGTTATACGGCATGGTCCCTTGATTTACCTAACTTTAAAATAAAGATTTACAACTGTTTTAGTTCTCACACCAGTCACATGACTGACCTGGAGTTTATTGTTTTAACCTAAACTCTGGGTGCCCTTATTTTGACATGGGCAGCTAGTAGTTTTGGTTTTGCAGATTTATATTCATAGGATCCTGGTTTATAGCTGGAGTGATACCCGGAAAGCTTTGTATCCGTATATCTCTTCTAGTTGTGTATTGTATTATTTTCCGCTGCTATGTAATGTATTGTAATCTCTGATATTTATCGAATGTGTAATATTGATTTATACTCTTTATATTCTTGTAATTTGATGAATTGTTGTAATATACAATGAAACATTCTTCCGTCTGCGTTCTATTTTGTCGTGTTCTCAAGACAATCAGGCGTTTCGAACGGTCTTGATCGGTTTAGCTACTGATTCGGATCGAGCGAAATTCCTTGTCGTCACAGAAGCATACAGATGGAAAGGTTCTTAACACTCAAACAAGGAAATTTGACGGCGAAGGAATATGTTAACAAGTTCAACCAACTGGTAAGGTTCGAGTTAGAGTTGGTGGATACACTGCACAAAAGGTCTTTGCGGTTTGATAAAGGGCTGAATGAGCCTCTACATGGTTTAGCCATGTCCTATATTCCAATGAGGGACACTTTTGAAAAGCTTGTTTATATGGCCCTAATGCATGAGGAGGAAAAGGGAGAGAAGAAAGAAGCAAAGACTGAGGGGACATCGCAGAATAGGAAGGTGTGGCCCAAGAAGGGGTAGCAACAACAATAGCAACAACAGAAGAAAGGAGGGAAAGATGACAAAGGCAGGGATAAGAGAAAATGTCACAATTGTGGAAAGGAGGGTCACTTGATCAAATATTATAAAAGAAGGAAGGCTAGTTGCTTTAATTATGGAGAGGTCGGACACTTCTTTAAAGAGTGCCCGAAGAAACAGGGATCGCAGGGACAAGGGAAAAGAGTAGGGACTTCTGGAGGGCAGGTGCATGCTCTTGCGATCAGTGCTCCTGAAACAGGAAGAAAAATTTCCGTAGAAAGTTTAGTTTCTCTTTCAAACCATCCAGTTAGAACACTTTTTGATTATGGTGCTTCACACTCATTTATATCTAGTTCTGTGGTTGAATCTCTGCACTTAACTACTATTATGGTAGTAGATCCCGTAGTTGTTTCAAACCCCATTGGTGGTTCGGCTCTTTTGTCGATGATTTGTCGGGGTTTGAAAATATTTGTGTTAAGCATCGAGTTAGAATGCGACGCATATGTTCTTGGGTTTATGGGTTATGGGTTGATTCTAGGAATGGACTAGCTTACCACGTATGGGGCCATTCAGGATTGTGAGAGGAGGGTTGTTAGACTCCTGACTCGTCATGGGAAGACCCTCGAAGTTTCTTGTGACCCCCAAGGGTCTATTATGCTTAGCTTCCAAGAGTCACTAGATGCATCCATAGATGATTTGCAATCTATTCCAGTGGTTCGAGATTATTCCGATGTTTTTGATGAGGTATGGGGTTTGCCTCCAAGGCGCGAGATTGACTTCCACATATATCTGGTGGACAATGCAATGCTAGTTGCATTACTAGTGCGCCACATGGCTCCAAGGGAGAGGAAGGAGCTGAGTAAGCAAGTAGGGGAGCTACTTGAAAAGGGTTTATCAGACGAAGCATATCTGAGTGGGGTGCTCTAGTAGTATTCGCAACTAAAACGGATGGTTCGCTTCGTTTGTGTGTTGATTATAGAGAGTTAAATAAGCTCACCAAAAAGAATAGGCACCCACTTCCGAGGATTGATGATTTCTTTGATCAGTTTGTTGGTGCCTCAGTATTTTCTTAGTTGTACTTGGCTACGGGGTTCCATCAGTTGAGGGTAGCTGAAGACAACATAGATAAGAATGCTTTCAGAACTCTGGACGGTTTCTTTGAATGGCTAGTTATGCCTTTTGGGCTGACTAATGCACCCGCCTATTTTGTTGATTTGATGAGTAGGGTGTTTCGGGAGTTCCTAAACAAATTTGTTGTAGACATCATTGACGATATTTTGGTCTTCTCCAAGAATGAAGAAGAGCATGCCCAGAAATGGGAGAAGTTCTGAAAACTCTCTATAACCATCAGCTAAAAGCAAAGTTCTCCAAATGCCATTTCTAGAGAAAGGACATGAGATTCTTGGGGCATGTAGTCTCCAAAGAAGAGATAGTTATAGATCCCGCGAAGGTGGCTGCAGTGCAAGATTGGCAGATTCCTAAAAATGCAACTGAGGTGAGAAGCTTTCTTGGGTTGGCAGGTTATTATAGGAAGTTCATTAAGGATTTCATGAAGATATCATCCCCTCTCACCAGGATGACAAAGAAGAATTTGGCATTTTAATGGGACATAGACTGTGACATTGCTTTCCAACGACTGAAAAGGCCTCTGACAGCAGCCCCAGTCTTGACCTTGCCCGATGGGAGTAAAGTGTCTACTGTTTACACTGATGCGTGCGGTACAGGGCTTGGTGCGGTACTGATGAAAGAAGGGAAAGTAATATGTTATGGGGGCAGACAGTTGAGAGCTCATGAGAAGAACTACCCAACCCATGATCTAGAGCTAGCTGCCATAATATTCACGTTAAAGACATGGCGTCGTTATTTACTTAGAGAAAAGTTCGAGCTATACACCGATCATAAATCTCTCAAGTATGTATTCTCACAGAAGGATATCAACTGAAGGTAACAACAGTGGATGAAGTTCTTAGCTTCATATGATTTGAGGTTGCTTATACCCCTGGCAAGGGTAATGTGGTGGCAGATGCACTAAGTAGGCAGAGGGTGGCCCTGAGTCCTCTCTTTGTGGAAAGAAAGAACTTGGAGTTCATATTAGCTTTTGATTTTAGACCCACCATCGAGGTTTTGCCTGATTTATTTGCATCCTTGGAGATACGACCGACTGTTGTGGATCAGAAGGAGCTTCGCAATAAGGTGACCCATAGATTCTTGACATTATGGATAAGCTCAGAAGAGGAGAGACTTCTAGTCACCTCAACAGATATACCATAGATGAAAAGGGGTGGTTGTGATGAGATGGAAGGTTTTGTGTTCCTCAAACTGGAAGCTTGATAAAGGTAGTCCTAGAAGAAGCCCACCATTCTAAGATGACCATTCATCCAGGTGGTGATAAAATGTACAGGGACATGAAGAGGGTTTTCTTTTGGGCTGGGATGAAGAAGGATGTGTCTGAATTTGTTTCTCAATGTTTAGTTTGCCAGCAAGTCAAAGCTGAGCAAAAGAAGCAAGCTGGGCTACTTCATCCATTGGAGGTTCCGCAGTGGAAATGGGAGTGTCTCTATGTATTTCATGGAAGGTTTGCCTAGACCAAAGAAAGGTAACACCAGTATCTGGGTGATAGTGGATAGACTCACTAAGAGCACTCACTTTATTCCATTTAAGAGTAAAAGGACGGCATCATGGTTGGCAGCAATTTATGTTTATGAGATAGTTCATCTTCACGAAGTACCTTCCAGCATCGTGAGTGATCGTGACCCCATCTTTACCAGCGAATTTTGGAGGAGTTTGCAAGAAGCATTAGGTACACAGTTGTGTTTAAGCACTGCTTATCATCCTCAAACCGATGGACAGACGGAGAGGGTGAACAGGATTCTTGAAGATCTTTTGAGGCTGTGTATCCTTGACTTCAGAGGGACTTGGGAAGAGCATCTTCCTTTAGTAGAGATTTCCTATAGTAACAATTTTCAAGCTAGCATCGGCATGCACCCTTCGAAGCATTGTACGGGCGACCCTGTAGATCGCCAACTTGTTGGTGGGAATCTACAGAAAGATTATTACTTGGACCAGATATGGTTAGGGAAACGTCCAAAAAGATTGACTTTATTCGACGGCGGATGAATACAGCTCAAGATAGACAGAAGTCCTATGCAGACAAGAGAAGGACTAACATTGAATTCGAAGTGCGAGACTTAGTTTTTATCAAAGTTTCACCTCTGAGGAATGTGGTTCGCTTCAGATCAGTAGGGAAGTTGGCACCTAGGTTTGTGGGACCATTTCCCATACCCGAGAGGATTGGCCTACAGAGTAAATCTCCCAGAAAATCTATCTGGTGTTCATGATGTTTTCCTTGTTTCTCATCTGCAGAAGTACCTGCATGACACCACAGAAGTTGTTGAGTCGAGCATGTTGGAAGAAGTCGAAGTGGAACGGGAGGCGATAGTCAGACGAGTCCCTACCCGTATTCTTGGGTCAGAAGTTAAGAAGATGCCCAATAAGGAGATCAAGTTGCCAAAGGTGCAATGGGGAGACAACCCAGAAGATGCGACTTGGGAGACCAAAGACAAGATTCGTGCTTCGTGCCCTTTTCTTTTTGAGGGTATGTTCTTAACTCCTTTTCCTAAGTTTTATCAGTGCTTGTTTCTGTTAATAGAGTATATCTTATCCATAGTATTTTCGAGCTATAGATAGGAATCATATGGGTGTAAGCATTTGTTTGAACATGTTATGTTTGATGGATGCAAGTGTTTGCTAGTGGTTGCCTATGGGCGCATATACACACACATTAGACACTAAGATCGGCTCAATCACTTTCATACTGCATATGGATGTGTGTGCATTTTCTTTTCTTTTATGGATGGAAATTGAGGAACTGGCATGTGGATGTTGCATTTGGACGGATGAGTGTGCACGCATATAGAATTTATATGATACAATAGGTTTATTTGCATACATATTGGATTCGTGGCACTAACATACATTGCACTAAGGAGGTCAACTAAACCAGTAGATTGTCTGATCTTTGCATTAGTGCTGGGACATATGCACACACCTTCGCATATATTCATATAAGCATTAGAAATCTTTAAGTACAATGGATGTCGGGGGTTGGTGGATGAGTAGATGGATGATGGATGGTAGGATATGCATTCTTCTCAACTTAGAGATTTTGGGACGAAATCCTCTGAGTAGGGGAGAATGTAACACCCCGAATTTTTAATGACATTAAAGAGAATAAATTAAATAATAATTAATTTAATATTCAGAGTTATAGGAAATTGGACTGCACTATTGCATCCGTCTCAAAATTCTGGTCAAGATAGACATTTGGCTTGCGTAAAACGGACATTTTATGAAGAAGTTATGAGGGTTTTAAGTTTGTATACACACAGAAAAATTATATATATATGCATAAGTCAGAGGTGAGTCAGAGATGAGTTAGAATTTTATCTAGAAGATTCAAATTCGAAAAATTTCTCTGAGCGGCAAAATTCCTGCTCTAGGGGGTCGACCCCCCTAGAGGGGTGTCGACCTAGGTGTCGACCCACCCACAGGGGTGTCGACACCCCTAGGCCTGATGTGGCACTCGGTTTCGGGGGGGGGGGGTCTGGAAGCTATATATATGTGTCCTATTCTCCTAATTTCTTCATTGGAAATCATGGAGATCATATGCTGCTGGAATGCGAACTAAACCGTCTTCTACAACAATATACTTTGCAAATCCAATTCAGAAATTCTAGATCTGTTCTTTCTCAATTCTCTAAGCCTGACGTTGTGAGTTCTAGTTTTTTTAAGGTTTAGATAAATAAAAGTATATTTCGAAGGACTATGAATTGGATATGTTGTAAAGTATGATTCTGTGTTAATGCAAAATCCTATGTCATGACAGATCTATTTCCCTAGATCTAATACAATTGTGGTTATTCGATTATGTTGCTTATGTGGATCTTGACTTGTAGCCATATTATGGTGGATGTACATCTATTAATTTGGACAGTTGTAACATTGGTTAGATTTAGTTCTTTATGCTAATCACCTTTCACTTGTCATATTGTGATCCATTGAGATAGGTTGTAAACTTGACACGTGAATCCATCTTTAGATCTAAATATGTTACTATGTCACCTTAATTATGCTAGATCTAAAAAATTGGACACCTAATGTTTAATCTAGATCTCATTATGCTTGCTTGAACATCATAGTAATTTCCATTACGTGTCCTTTTACTTTGTTATCATGCCACTTTATGTTCATGTTTATGTCAAGATATGTTGAAACTATTACCCTTGTGATATTCCCTTTTTATTGTTATAGTTAGGCTAATTTATAGCCTAGATGCCGCCATAATACGTACGAACACGTTAGAGAGGAAACGGGGAAAAATGGATTTATAATTGGCATAATTTATTAAATATTTATATGAATCAGACATATAATTCAAATGGGGAAACATAATAATAGTTACCTATAATGACATAGGTGGATTTGGATTAATTTAGAATGGTTAGTAATTTACAATTAGGAATCTTAAATTGTACTTATGACACGAGGTTAGGTTACATTAGCGGTGGAAGTCTGCCCAGACCCGACCGGCATTTCCAGCAGCCACTAATGTTGAACATAATGTGGGAGGTCTATGTACGCAAATACGAATCGGGCTAAGACACGAGGTTAGGCCCAGCTGTGAAATAAGACTGCCCGGACCCGACCGGCATATCCAGCATCCACACGTTGTAGGCTAATGTGGGAGGTTTAGTCCATTATAACCATAATTGGACATGGTATTGAATTAGACTACTTAACCTAATTTAATTCATAAGGACTGTATTATTATGAACTTAAGTTAGGGTTACGTAAAGTTGGATGGGTAGTGGGTGGGTTAAGTAAATTAGAAGGAGTGGGTAATATTTACATATAGGCCCACGAACTTAACCCAATAGGGTTATGTAATTAAAGACATCTAATGGTATACATAACCGGTGGAAAATATAGTAAAGTTATGTAATTAAAGACACCCTTTAGGGTGAGCATAACTGACATAGGGCTATGTAATTAAAGACATCTAAGGGTATACACAGTCAGTGAAAAACCTAGTGGGGGATACAAGACAAATGGGAGAGCTTGTATCATATTGTGTGGGACCATTTCAGTCAGTAAATCAGAGTAGGTATCAAATAAAGAACTCCGTACTAGGCGGAGAAAGGGGAACACTTACTGGTTAATTGTAAGAGATCCAAACGAGATGGATGGTGTGGGCGCAAACCGACCGGGGACATGTGCGTGCATTGGGCGAGCAGAGGGGGCTAAGATGACCGTGACACCAGTAGATATGGTTGTGCACACCTTGGGTTGCCACTTTAGGAAGTGATACCTCCTACTATGGGGCCAGCATTAGGATATCTATGAGGTAGGGAGCCGATCGATTAGGGTAGTGGTTAGGGTACACTCGGACATATGCCCTAAGTCTACCAACTTATAGTGGAAGGGATCATCTCATTTTAATTATACTAGTAATAATGCAGAGTAATCATTAGTGAAGCATTCACTCCTTATCTTGCTTACCTTGTCACACCTGTCGTTTATGTAGTGATCTCTCTTATCCACTTTATATATCTATCATGTTGCTTTTATTTATCTACTGGTTAAAAGTAACTAGACTCGCCAGACTTTATGTCTGACCCTTTTGTTTTTCCTTCTTTCTTCCGTTTACCCCCCTGTCCTCAGAGAGGAAACACTCAGGCTTAGGACTCAGTTATCATCTTGTTAGGGGCTATTTCTGAAGTATGGCTCAAGTTCTTGCGTCTACTATGGCTTAGCTCTTTTAATTGGGGAATTATGCTTTTTTATTTACTTATATACTCTGATGGTGCAAGACAGAAGTATTTTTATTGTAATGGTTTTTTTTTTGTGACTTATGGAATTGTGGACCACGGTATTATGATTTATGGTTGAAATAAAATTTTAAATTTCCGCTACTGTCTTATTTATATCTGTCTTGTAATTATTCTATGTCTATTTTCCTATAGTGCTTCATGAAACTTAATGACATTAACGGACGTGGGTATCTCAACAGACCAAGGTGAGTCGATCGTGGATTAAATGTCTGCGTCTGCAGAACGAGGAGGAAGAAAACCCAGCAGCAACGTCAAAAGATTTGGGGATTTCTGTTAAAAGTGGTTTACGGAGGAAACGAAAAAACGTGAATGCGTTTAGACATGAGGATAAAGTAAATTTCCTATCTTAGCCACATTACTTTGATGTATCTACAGTAATACCAAACATTACTACATGAGGTTGGGAAAGTTTGATAAACTGGGCTGTTAGGTATTGTGATGTTCGATCCGATTTTATTTAGAACAGATACCGAACACACTTCCGTTTGGTCTAATTTGATCGAGTTACACCCAGATAAACCCCGGAAGTTCCCATGCTTAACTTAGGACATGCTATAATACTTAGGACATGTCTAATTCCCACGCTTAACTTCTCTTATTGTATTAGATTTTGGTAAGTTGAATCAACACCACATATTATGTTGTTGGACTTAATAGAGATAGTCCCAAGCACCGTAAAATTTCCTTGGACTATTGAGTTTACCTGTCGTTATAGAAGTGCATTCTAAGAGCATCTCCAATAGAAGAGTGGATTTTAGAAATGCTGGAATCTACATCCAAAAACGTGTCAAAAATGTGTGCATTTTACCCGAAGTGTGGATTTCGTGGGCAAGAGTTCCAGAATCTGCTAACTTTTTAAGCGCTTGTTCAACAAACGCCTGAAATCAGGTGTCTGTTCAACAAACGTCTATATTTAGACGTCTGTTCAAGAGACGCTGGTTATGCTCTAAATTACTTTTCCTTTTCAAATTAGTATGTCCAACATATTATGCCCACCGAAAGTGTGGCTTGTGGAACAACTTTGTCAACCAATTAAGTGCTACAAATTAGTTTTAACATAAACAAACAATTTGTCGGACCCACTTTTAATTCTGCTGACACATGCGCCAGCTTTGATTTTGGATACATGGCCCACTTTTAATTCCGGATGTTTGTTGGACAAACGTCTGATCTTTTTACATTTTTGGGCATTTGTTCAACAAATGCCTGATGCTTAGGCGTATGTTGAACAAACGTTTGTTTCCAAAATTGTTAGAAAATATTCGATTTTAATAATTTGATGTGCGAAAATCGAAAATCCACACCCCGAACTGTTGGAAATGCTGTAACGTGTGTGTACTGCATTTAAATTTTTGGAATTTTCTTATAAGCTTAGTATCGCAATATTTGTAATAGAATCAGGCATAATTTGTTAATCTTCATAATAAAATAGAAAATAACGATATTTTAATTAGAGCAGATAAGAAAATATAAATGTTATTTTTTTGAAATAAACAAACCCACCTATGATCTTCTAAAAGAAACATAAGAGCATTCCCAGCAGTGGGAATGCTCTTGAATTTGGGGATAATGTTGAACTCGCTCTCCAGCAGTGTGAGCTGGAGCGCGAGTTCAACGATAAAGTGGGGATCGTCCCCACTTTTTTTTTTAAGTGTCGATTGTAAAACAGAGAATAGAAATCCGTTTAAGGCCAAAACGGCAAACTGTTCTCCGTTTTACAAAGGTGATTTCAGATCACCGTTCAAACTTTTTTCTTCTTTTACCACTGATCGAATTGCACTTCACTACTTTGTTGAGATTGATTTTTACAAATGGTTTACCATTTATTTGCTTTGCTGAGACTATGTTTTACAAATGGTTTATAAATGTTTTTAATTAATGTTTATGAAGTTTTTACAAAATGGTCTAAAAATGGTATATAATGAATGTTTGCATTAATTAATTTTGATTAAATGTTTGTTATTGTAAAAATGTAGGTATTTAATGAATGTTTGCATTAATTAATCTTTAATACATGTTTGTTATTGTAAAAATGTTGGTATTTAATGAATGTTTGCATTAATTAATTTTAATATCTTTCTCCTAGCGAACACACTCCAATTCTCGTTATATGGTATACTCGGTGTATTCAATCCAACGGATATGGATGTCAACATAATAAAATCCAATGGCGTCAAACCAATCTCAGCATTTGGAAATAAATCAGTATGCGTTGTCGACCACCATCGCTCGACTATAGCATGAATACATCTATTGTCGGAGTTTTTTAACTCAACATCCATGAATCTACCAAAAATTTGAAGTACGGGGTCTCTAATTTGATGATGAACATTAATTTTTTTCCATCATTTCAATACCGTTGTGAAAGCACCATGACATCGCATTCTATCACGATTCTATTAATAAATCCGAATTCATGTAAATTAGTTAAACGTTATCATAACATGAAGATTCAACATGTAGTTTAACAATATAAATAAATTACCGTTATCTCTTTTCCTTCGTTGTAAATGTGGTGGATGCCTTCTTGTAGCCGTGTGACGGACCTAAATGGAAAATTAGGTGAAATCATCTCGTCTACACCAACACCACTTCCACCCTCTTCGCTTACGAAGGATTTTCGATTCCTCCTCCCAATTTTCCGTCTACGAACTACTGAGGTAGCCCCTTCTTCCATCTTCAACAAAATATTAACTTTAGCAAACCCAATTATCTCTTCAACATTATTTGTTTTCTTTGCTTTGGTTTGAAATTGTGTGAGGATAGAAAGTGATAGAAATGTTTGGTGTAGTTGTGTGCGGTTAGAAAGTAGAGAGGATTGTTTGAATTTGAGTATAATTTCTTTGGATTTCTAATTTTAGGAAAGTAGGGTTTGCTTCCTGGCGACCATGATGTTTTACCTGAAGTTGATGCTGGGTAAATGGCTCGGTTCAGTCAGTACATATTAAAAAAAAAAAAAAAAAAAAAAAATTGGAGTACTAAACGGAGAACAGAAACCCGATTAGGACTAAACGGTCTTCCGTTCTCCGTTTTTGTACCCGCTTTTTAAATAAATAAAACATACAAATCCGCCATTTCACTGTTGGAAGGCAATCTCGAATCCACGCTTCAATACTCTTCTACACACGCTCTAATCCCTGCTGGCAATGCTCTAACCCCTGGACGTTTATTGGGCCAGACTCTTAACTGATAATATGCACATAAGGGCACTCAAGTAAATCGGCGGCTTTCCAAACCCTAATTCCTTTCTAGTACTATATAAACCATGGTGTAAAACTGCTTAACGATGTCTATTTCTTGTTTCCGGTCCAGATCCGCTTTCTGCTTTTTCGATTTTTCCCTTTGTTTCAAATAACTATTTTATCAAATTTCTCGGTGATGATCAAACAAAGATGACGAGTCTGATGGAATATCCATTCAATTGATCGTGTTGACGAATCGAGGCATTTGTCTGAGGGAATTTTTCGCTTTTAATTTTTTATGTTGTTTCGATTATACCCATGCTTAGTGAAAATTGAGCCATACGAATTTGGGATGATGATGAATGATTTTGTTCTGAAATAATTTTATGAGCGATTTAATCCTCCTACTCATTCTGAATCCTTCTTGATTAAATTCTTAACATTTAGCCCGAATTTTGAATTCTGAAACTGCGACTAACATGATCGTAGGGGATACAATCGTATCTGTGTTGGTCGATTGAATCTTGGATCTGTTCTTCCTTTTGGGATCCGGATCCTATAATCAATGAGGCTTCCATTTGAATCTGGAGTCTACGATCACTTGTTTTATTTTATGATCTTTGGTCAAATCTGAAGCTGCACTATGTTGCAACGCCTGTGTATCAATTTGAAGCCAATTTGCAGAGCAAATACGCTGTGAAAAAGATAGCGAATCATTTGCATTGAAGGTTGGCAATAACGAAATCGCAGTTCTCCGTGCCTCTCATGTCTCCTAATCATGAATTTGGCCTCGAACAAGCTGCTATAGGTTTTTCATTTAATTTTGTCAGCACTCTTTTAAGAAACTAGCTGTTTTGTATTAGTAAGCAATTCTTTGCTTGTTTTGTGCTACTATGGTTCTCCATATCGCCCAAATAGACATTGAGTGTATAGCATTTTATTTCTGCAGAACATAGGTTTGAGGTTAGAGCTGCAATTATGTGGTAATTCGTTTTATTTTTATCACTTCATTAGTTTCTGTTCTAATTGTTCTTATCGATACACAAATTTCTTTGACATTGTTGTAAAGATCGAGTTTTGTTGTACAAAGTACAGACATGTTTGACATTGTTGGAAAGACCGAGTTTTGTTGTATTAATCGTTTGGCAAAGTGCATTCTGTGGACGAATTTTCGACCGTCCACTCTGTAGACAGTATGACAACATTATTTAATTTTAATGCTTCACGTAAAAAATTAAAAAGTCAACTATTTGTAGTTTGTTATTAGCAATTACTGAAAAATGTGACTTTCGATAAAAGCTCATTTTCTGTCGGTTGCAATGTGATAATCCGTTTGAGAAGAATATACATTGTTTCACGGTGTAGTTTAGGTTGTATAGTGTTTATTTATTTTGAAAATTTTGAGTACAATTCCAAGTGTGTTAAATTTGTATCTATCTTATGTTTTTACGAGTGGAAACCCGTGCAATGCATGGGATCATAGTCTTTCAGGTGTTGAGTTTGCTCGTGATTTTATTCTGCTTGGACTTATATTGCTTTCTTTTCTATGTATTACTTAAGTTTATTTATATGTGTTTATTGTTACGAGACATGAGATGCATTATTTTGAGACTATCGCTTGCTGTTAATGTTTCTTTTTCCATGATTAACATCCATCTTAATTTCGTTCTTTATTACTTTATTTGTTTGGTAATTTTTAGAAAGTTGCTAAACTTATAGGTGTTGCGATATGGGTGTTGCGAGTAACAAACAAAAAAAAGAAGAAATGGCAAAATCATATTATATGGAGTGAGCTAGAAATTATTTTATTATCATATACATTCAACGTATGTATGTTTACTCATAGTAAAATAAGATCATATATACTATTTAGAGGCCATAAATTACGAAAATGCATTGATTTTTATTTGGAATTGAAGTTACAACTGACAACCGAAAAAATAAAAATCAACAGGCAATTCCTAATTATAATGTTCCTAATTTGAGAAGATGGAAAATATATTATTGTTTACGTATTATATGCAAACCACATTTGTATAGGATTTTAAAGCATTATTTAGTCACATTTGCGTAGAAGTTGAAAGCATCGCGTAAAAGGTTTCAGATAAACTATGGCAGTAATGTGACCATTAAACTCCAAGTTTATTGTTCAATATACTTGGCATAATCTTAGCAGTCAATCTGGATTGTAGTTAATACAAAAAAAAGGGAAAATGCCAAAATCAAGGTAGCATTTTGTGTTATTTAGACTGACAAATAATAACATTGCGCACTAAAATCCACAAGTAATATTAAACATTAAATACTGAATATATGAAAATAAATGTAAATCCACATCATTGTATCATAGAAATTCATTTGAAGAAGAAGCATGTGCATTTGAGTTATAAATAGAGTAATGAGAGAGAGCTCAATCCCTATCTTTCATGGTATATTTGATATTATACGTACATATAAACAAATAAACAACTTTACAAAATATTCTTTTTTATGTAGCAGTACATAATATTTTAAATATTGGAACATGATGTGGATCTGTTTGCCATCAAAATAAATATCTCTAGCTTCAAATGGCGTAAACATTATGGTAGCTATTTTTGATCTAAATGCAGCAACTCCGAGTCTTCTATGCATAAAATGCGTATATAGTTTCAACAAAATTAAAAGTTGCCCACAAATTTACTTCCAAGTCCTTGAACTTTAAGACGTTTTCTACAAATGTTTGAAAATAGCTATTTATCGTGTCAAAAAGCAACTATGTATGCAAAAGGATAGAAATTGTAGTAAATGTTTTAATAACTTTGATTTTCTACGAATAAGCAAAATGTAATAAGTACTTGTAATGTGGGCACCATGTTTTTTTTTTTTTTTTTGAAGGAACATGCCAATCAGCTAAAGGAAGTAATTTTTGCTTAAAAAAATTATCCCAATCCAAAATAAGTAAATTAATGCAGCGGTCAATTAGGCTATTATTTAGTTGGAAAACGAACTCCGCACTATATTGATTTTCTTTGCTACTTGGGAATCTAGGATAAAACCAAATTAATGCATTAATATCAATAATAAATTATGCAGTTAATACTCATAAATAAGCTTTAAACTGGATTTCCATTACTTATAAAAAAATACAGTAGCAAACCTGTAACATTATGAATTACTCTTGCATGTTCATGCATATACCCCAACCAACAACTGGTTCCCTACAAAGAGAAGAAGATTTACCTCATTAGTGGTAGATGTTAATATATAGTAGACAAATTTGCATTCTTCAATGATAAGGAAATGAATTACAGATCATAATGTACAAAGAGTGGTGAATAGCAAAAAGAAGGCAAACTACAATTAATAAACCTTTCATTCTTTTGTAAATTTAAGCTATAAATTCAAACTGGAAGTAGTTAACACATTATGAAAAGAGGCTCAAGAGTTACATGGGGGTGCATATCCAACTAATATTAAAAAAATAACTTGTTCATTGTTGATTTAAAAATCAATTAGTATATTAGCTCTAGCAACATGGCCAAGTTTGAATTCAACCCCACATGAAGACTTGCTTTCTCCATCCTAACAGTACATAAATAATTCAATGAAATTTTCAATGAGAGCAGCATTTAAAAACCACACAAACTGTAAACAATATGAAAATCCCAAGCCAAGCATGAAATACTTACATAGTAATCAAAATCATGGTTTAAACGTTGAATATAAATTTTGCAAGTTCAAGCCGGCTTCATAAACTGTCAGAAATGGTATAAACGCACACATGTTTAATACATATAAATGATTAAGACACATGACTACACAAAATTTGTTGTAACTAAAATAAGTCAGCTGCTAATGGCATAGCTTCAAAGACCCATTAACCATAAAACAAAAAAACATACACATATTCTGATATAAGAGAATGGAAACAGTTATTAAGTTTAAACAGAAATGCAAAGCATCAAAATAAAAATTGGATTTACCAATGAATGTATAAATCCGCAAATACTACTGTACATCGACATGTTGATGCTTGACATCTTGCATTTGAAGTCCCCAAATTCATTTCTGTTATGAAAAATTGCGCCTTTGCGGAAGAACAATAAGCAGGATCTAGATTTGTCAATTGTACATCAATCTAATATGTTAGTAATTATTCTATTACATCAACAAAATAGTAAATAACTATAGCAGAGAAACAAAGAGACACAATATTTATACTGGTTCCACTATCCTCGAGATAGTGTACGTCCAGTCCAACAGAGAGAGATTTTATTCCACATGAGAGAATTACAAGAGATTACAAAATAAGAGTTTACATATCCAAACCTCAATCAGGTTTAACAAGAAGAGACACCATTGGGGATCACTGGCTCCAGGCCAGGATGGGTTTACACTAAAGTCTACCCCTCAATATATAGCCAGTGCAAATCTATGTGAGTCATCAATTAAATTAACAACATATGATAATAATATAATGGAGGAAAATTACCATAACAACAAATGTGCAAACATAGAAAGTAAATCAATCCGTTTCTTTAGCATAGATGGAAGAAATTAATCCCTTCATTTATTTCTCTATCACCTCATCAAATGCAATCAATGCATTTCCATTATAAAAATATTTACTTTCCATTCTTTGCAAATTTATTCCAATCAATTTGTGATTTTATATCACCAAATTTAACACTCCACCTTGATGCAAAATCACATATCTGCAACACCCCATCTCCAATCAAATTCTCTTCACATCATAAAACTCTTCAACATAACTCTACCTTCAATCAAAATCTCACAATGAGATAGAAACCAAAAATGAATATTTGCTTAATAGGTTCCAGCAAAGCTATCCCCCATCACACAATTGTTAACGAGCTCAGACTACGTACCCGCCCGCCAACAAACTGTTGCAAATATCCAAAATAACAAAGAAGGCAGACACCAAAGTAATCTCAACACCACCAATTCAAATACAGAGCCAAAATACAAATCTTTGTACTCACAAAAAATCTCTCTCCTGCCACTTAATCAAAACCATTACAAGCTTCACCCACCGTCTGCAAAAGATGCATCTACCACCATGAGCTGTACCATGCATAAACCAACGGTCTAAAAGTGCTTGCAATACACATCGACACTCGTCTAACACTTGACCTGAGCTCCTTCCTCGATCACCCCAGATCCCTTGTAACACCCCACACCCGCTACGGTCACTCACTAAGGGAATGCCATAACATCGGTGGAGTATTTTAAGAGAATATAGAACAGAAAAATTACAACAAGACAGATATAAGTAATACTTGAAACATCATTTCATTGCAGTGGAAAGTAAAACATGTTTGGTTACACCAAAACCATAAACAAGAGTCAAGTACATAATATCCATCCTGATAAAACAAAAGTACATAATCTCACTACATAACTTAATAGCCATAATAGAACGATAAACTGAGCTTTACATCCACGGTCCAAGCTCCAAAAGATAGATAAAGCAGTCTGATCAAAGCCCACTAGTGCTAGGCCCACTCTGAAAACCTGTGGGTTGGGAAAAAGATAAAAAAACAACGGGGTCAGACATAAGTCTGAGCGAGTCCTATAACCTTAACAATACAATCATTAAAGTAATTAGGGTATGATATAAACAAGGTACGGTACCTCTGGGGATAATGACTACACTAAGTAGCCAACTAAACACAGGCTGTACTAAGATAACCGAAAAGACGCATTTACCCACCCAAGGATAATTACTACACTGCACCACCCCAGATCTACCCACCCAAGGGTAATTCCTACACTGCACCGCACCAGTTCTACCCACCCAAGGGTAATTCCTACTTAAAGGTTGATCCCACTAAGTGTACTTAGTAATTTTTAATAGTAGTTTCGTGTACCCCTAGCTGACTACATAGGTGCCGTCTGCCCCTATCTCCACTAGGTGTACCCACTACTCCCCAAGCGATCGGCTCCCTACCGTAGGTACCCGTTCTGGCCCCACAATGGGGTGTATCACTCCCCAAAGTGGCAACCTGATACAACAAATGGTGCACGGCTTATATCTACACGATGCAACAACGTCTTACCTACCAGCCCGGGTCCACACACGCATATGAAACCCGTTGGACTCGCGTTGCCACCGCTAACCCGTTTTGGCCTCTTACAGTCAAGCCCAATATGAGTGTCCCGTCCTCGACCTGGGTCGAGCCCACCAAGATACGTTTGGGATATTGGTTGAAATGGGCCCCCACAAGCTACCCACCTAAGCTTGTCATTTCTAGTGAATCCCACTTAACCCTTTAACCATGTCCACTTACATGTTACAAATTTTGGTTAAGTCTTTTAATCATATTTTAATTGCCACTCAAGGCCCCCACAAGCTACTACTTAAGCTTGTCATTTAATCATATTTCAATTGCCACTTAAGGCACCCACTAGATTTCCACATGCCACCCAAGGCACTTACTTGATTCCCACATGCCACCCAAGGCACTTACTTAACCCTTTAATCATGTTTAATTACATGTTCCACTTTGGTTAAGTATTCTAATCGTATTTTCTATCGCCACCCAAGGCGACCCATTAGTTTCCTCATGCCACCCAAGGCACCCCCACTAGTTACTACATGCCACCCAAGGCACCCACTTAACCCCTCATGCCTCACTACATGCTAATTTGGTTAAGTGTTTCTTAATTAATTAAGATCGTAACCTTTGTAAAGACCTCTCACATTAGACTGTCTTTTATGGCAGCTGGATATGCCGGTTGGTTCCGGACAGCCTTACACCATAACAGAGTCTAACCTCGTGTCTTTACACTTGTCACGTATTTAGTTTATGACTAAGACCTCTCACATTGGGCCAATCATTTGTAGCCGCTGGATTTGCCGGTCGGTTCCGGGCAGTCTTATGCTACAAAAGGGTCCAACCTCGTGTCTTAGTTGATTAATTACACCTAATTAATCACCCCCATAATTTGTATTAATTATCCCTAATTAATTACAAATATGTAAGAATATGGGTAGACCTAACTCAATAGGTAAATTCCCAATTCCATAATATGGGTAGACCTAACTTAATAGGTAAATTCCCAATTATGTCCATCCACTTTATGGTATGTTTAATCATACCCACTTCACACAATTTTATGTGTTCATTAATTTTTACCCCATCGTCCCCACGTAAATACGTTAACATGACATACTTCAAAAGAGAAGATTCATCATACACACAATGGGTTCAACTTAGCATATCATTAGCATTATCATGGGTTTAAAAAGGTGTCAACTTGCATATATGACCATAAACCCAACTTGCATAAATAACCAACCCAAATTTGCATGAATCACATATGTCATAAAGATGGTAACTTGCATAAATGTTCATGTCATAGACCTATCATAAAGGTGTCAACTTGCATACATGTCATAGGTCTAAAAGGGATGAACTTGCACATGTACTTATGTCATACAAAGGGGTAAACTTGCATAGCATGTCACATGTTAAATTGCATATAACCAAACACATAACTTGCATAACATGTTACATATGAACTTGCGTATAATCATGCACATAACTTGCATATAACCAAACACATAACTTGCATAACATGTTACATATGAACTTGCATATAATCATGCACATAACTTGCATATAACCAAACACATAACTTGCATAACATGTTACATATGAACTTGCATATAATCTCACATATAGCTTGCATAACATGTTACATATGAACTTGCATATAATCTCACATATAGCTTGCATAACATGTTACATATGAATTAATGTTCAACATAGTGTTTTGCATAATGAGCATCATAAAACATAGCATTATACTTGCATAACATATAGCATAAAACTCGCAAAACACACAACATACACTATACTAAACTTGCATAAACACATTAATCCACAAACATAGCCATATCTTATCATATCCTATCATAATCAATTTAACAATTGATTGTTAAGGCTATAGCAACTCACCACTAGACTCCAATAAGCAAACCCTTGCCAAAAATCACCCAAAAACTCTAGCCTTGAAAATAAAGCTTGCAACTTGATGATGAATGCAAGCTAATGACCACCCATACAACTTAAAAATGCTTGTATGAACATGAAAGCCTTCATAGAAATAGTTTTTAAAGAGGATGGAGGCTAGGGTTTTGAGTGGAGGCCATGATCATAGAAATTTTTGGCATAGTTTAGTTATAGGATAGGATTATGATCATTTAGGGCTAGCTTAGGGTCTTATTTATAGGATTAGGCAAGTGTTTTAGGCCATTAGATTAACCCTAAATTAGATTAGGACCATCAGATCTCGGAAGCTTCCAGAAAACAGCCCCAAAACACAGCCAAACCCTAAAATGGTGCACCAGGTTAAATTGGCCGAGCACCCCCTGTCGACCCCCAAGTCGACAGGGCTGTCGACTTGGTCCTAGCCAAGTCGACTGCCCAGTCGACAGGGCTGTCGACTTGGGTAGCTAGGCGGGAATTTTCCCACCTGCGCCCAATGGCCCCAATTTCGAAATTTGAACCTGAATTTTAAATCTGTTTTGAACTTTGAATTTTCTGTAAACTTCATTGGGCCATAACTGGGCCATACGGACTCTGATTTACAAAATTTCGGACTCTATTTCACGTATTTTTCCGAGACGAACGCAATGACGCAGCCCGTTTCCCCCAATTCTCACATCTGAGATTATTTATTCTGCAATTAGTGAATTTTAGCATTAACTGAAATTCGGGGTGTTACATTCTCCCCTCCTTAAAGGATTTCGTCCCCGAAATCTCTAAGCTAAGGAGAATGCATATCCTACCATCCAAACAACCGTCTACTCAATCCATCAAACACGGGCATCCATTGTCCTTAAAACAATTTCTAATGATGTATGAGCATATGCAAAAAGTGTGTGTATATGTTCCCTATCTAATGTATGAACATATGCAAACCATGATAGTGCTATGCATCCATTATGTATGCGAGAGAACCCTATCGACACATACAATATCTACATGAGTGCACAATCATTCACCAAAATGCATCATCCATATGATAACACAATCATTATACATCCATAAATATAGCTACCTACACACAATTATATGCAATATGCAATATGAAGTGACTGAGCCGATCTAGTGTCTAGAGTGTGTGTATATGCATCCACGAGCAACCACTAGCAAACACTTGCATCCACATGCATCCATCAATCATAACATGTCTCAAACACATGTTTCAACCACAGGTTTACCCTATCTAAAGGTCAAAAGTACTAACGAGAGGACATACTAAAGATAAGATAAGTACTAGACAAACGATAGAGGAGAAGTTAAAAGACATACCCTAAAAAAGGAATGGGTACAATGAACGCATCTTCGCTTCCGTCTCCAGAGTAGCATTGCTCTCATCTTCTCCCCATTGTGCTTTGACTAGTTGAACCTCTCGATTCCTCAATTTCCTAGTCTCTGACCCAAGGATGCGAGTAGGAGCTCGTCGAATAGTCGCATCACGCTCTACTTCCACTTCTCTAAGCAAGCTCGGCTCTACCACCTCTGCGGTCTCATGTAGGCACTTCCTCAAATGCAACACATGGAATACATCATGTACACCACTAAGTCTGTCGGGCAACTCCACTCTATATGCCATCTGTCCAATCCTTTCCTTAATAGGAAACGGCCCAACACCCCTTGGTGCTAACTTTCCAATAGATCCAAAGCGAACCACATTCCGTAACGGAGATACCTTGATAAAACCATGTCCCCAACATCAAACTCAAGATCCATCCTCCTCTTGTCCACATAAGATTTCTGTCTGTCTTACGCCGCTTTCATCCTTCTTCGAATCAAATCAATCTTTTCCGAAGTCTCTCTAACCATATCGGGCCCAAGCAAGATCTCATCCGTAGATTCCTACCAACATGTAGGCGATCGACAAGGCCTTCCATAGAGAGCTTCGAAAGGAGTCATGCCAATACTAGACTGAAAGCTGTTATTATATGCGAACTCCACCAATGGAAGATGCTCTTCCCATGTACCTCCAAAATCCAAGATACATAGCCCCAAAAGGTCTTCTAAAATACGATTCACCCTCTCGGTCTGGCCGTCCGTCTGAGGATGATATGCGGTACTCAAACATAACTGAGTCCCTACCGCCTCTTGCAAACTCTTCCAAAACTCGCTAGTGAAGATAATATCTCGATCGCTCACTATACTGGAAGGTACACCATGTAATCTAACAATCTCTCGATTGTAAACTGAAGCTAGCTCTGCAGCAGTCCTCTTACTCTTCACGGGTATAAAATGGGCACTTTTAGTAAGTTTGTCTACCCCAACCCAAATTCCCTTATTACCCTTCCTCGATCTTGGTAATCCATTGACGAAATCCATCGAGATACTATCCCACTTCCATAGCAGAACCTCCAATGGGTGAAGCAACCCACCGGGTTTCTTCTGCTCCGCTTTCACTTGCTAGCACACCAAGCATCTAGCGACATACTCGGCCGCGTCTTTCTTCATACCGGCCCAAAAGAAAACTCGCTTCATGTCTTGGTACATCTTGTCCCTACCGGGATGAATGGTCATCTTCGAACGATGTGCATCATCAAGTATAGCCTTCCTCAAACCCTCGTCTTGCGGTACACAAAGTCTACCGTCTCTACGCAACCACCCCTTACCATCTAGGGTGTACCTACTCAAATGGCTGGACGACTCCCCCTCCTCATGAGCTTCTCTACTAACTCAACCAACTGTGGGTCGTCTCGCTGTGCTCCGCCAATCCGCCCCAAAAGAGTAGGCCTAACCTCCAAGGAGGCTAGCAAACCGGGTACAAAGTCAACGGAAGGTCTAAAGTCAAACATAGAAATAAACTCTAAGCTCCGTCGTTCAACGAATAATGAACTCAAGGACAACCTTTTTCTACTTAAGGCGTCCGCTACCACGTTACCCTTGCCATGGGTATACACTATCTCAAACTCATAGGATGCTAAGAATCCCATCCACTTTTGCTGTCCTAAGACTATGCGCTCGAAGAGTCTCCAACACTTCCCTAAGATGTAGGGCATGCTCTTCTCCACCTTTAGAGAAAACCAGGATATTACCCCATCCAAAATCATCACAACTGTCCATCTCTCACGCAGACCACCCTAGTCGAACTCGACATCCCCCAAATGCAAGCCCCAAAGGCCTAAACCAATATCAGACAAACACCCAAGGGATACCTCCTTCGAATTCAGACGACCTACGTGAGATGATACTAGTAAAAATGGCTAAACAATTAAGCCTCTGACCAACTTTGGATGTCCTCGCCAGTCTCGCTCCAAAACCACCGTTTTTCCCATAACTGGCTTTGCTCAACCTATTGAGCACCTACGAAAACTTATTTCGCTCCTAGAAAAGACCAAGATGTCATTTACAAAGACCATCACGAACTTATTTAGGTACTCCCCGAACACCCTTCTCATCAAATCAATAAAGTATGCGGGGGCGTTCGTCAAACCAAATGGCATCACCAGCCACTCGTAAAAACCATCCGGAGTCCTAAAGGCAGTCTTCTCTATACTATCCTCAGCCACTCTCAACTGACGAAACCCCGTGGCTAAGTCCAACTGCGAAAATACTGAGGCGCCAACTAACTGATCAAAGAGATCATCAATCCTCGGCAATGGGTGTCTATTCTTCTTTGTGAGTTTATTTAGTTCTCTTTAGCCTACACAAAGTCCGAGGGACCCATCCGCCTTTGTGGCAAAAACTACTGGAGCACCCCACTCCGATATACTTCGTCTTATGAACCCCTTCTCAAGCAAATCGCCTACTTGCTTATGGAGTTCCCTCCTCTCACGAGGAGCCATGTGGCACACTGGCCAAGATACTGGTTTGGCATTGTCTACCAGATATATTCGGAAGTCAATCTCCCACTTCGGAGGTAAGCCCTTCACCTCCTCAAACATATCCGAGTATTCCCGGACCATTCTAACAGATCGCAAACTCTAGACCGACGTGTCAAGCGATTCTAGATAACTTAGCATAACAGATTCCATGGAATTACAAGAGATCTCGAGAGTGTTACCCAAGCGGGTCGTAAGCTTAACAACTCTCCTTCCACAAACAAGAACGGCACCATTACTGGATAACCAGTCCATGCCCAAAACTAACCCATAGCCCGTGAAGCCCAAAAAGCATCACATCTAAACTCAACGCTAAGTATAGAAACTTTCAAACCCAAACACATCATGGAGCCCCCAATTGGGTTTGAAACAACCAAGGGATCATCAACTAAACTGGTGTCTAAGTGCAGTGACTCAACTAACAACGATGAGATAAACGAACTCGATGCGTCAGAATCAAATAAAGTTCGAACCGGATAATAAAGAAATCCAAATTCCAACCTAAACGGTCCTATCCCCATCTGGTACACTAGCAGTGAGGGAATACAACTACCCTCCAGGAGATTCCATACCTTGCCCATGCCCCTTTGGACAATCCTAATAAGGTGTCCTATTCCTCCAAAAGGATAACGACTAGCCCTTTTCTTCCCATTCTCCACTCGTAACCTCCCATCAAAGTGAGGTTTCGTCCTTCATTAAACAACAACTATTTGAGCCTTCCTCCCATCGTCTATCCAATAGGTACCTGCCAGTCCTCCTCCTTCTTGAACCAACTTCTAGTCCGACTAATGTCTAGGTCCCTTGAAGTGGTTTTCCATTCTTATCTATCTTAGAAAGATCATCTATACGCGGAGGGGAGACTCAAAACGAGAGAGGAAGAGATTCAAAACGGAGAATTCGAAAGATAAAGATATGGCTATCGGGATTATGCTTTTCTTTCAAAAACTTTTCTCTTAAAAGACATGTTTTTGAAAATACTCCTTTCAAAAATATTCTTAGAAAATAGTTTTTCTAAAAATTTTATCTGTTCTGGTAACCTTAAGCTCTGATACCACGTGTAACACCCCACACCCGCTACGGTCACTCACTAAGGGAATGCCATAACATCGGTGGAGTATTTTAAGTGAATATAGAACAGAAAAATTACAACAAGACAGATATAAGTAATACTTGAAACATCATTTCATTGCAATGGAAAGTAAAACATGTTTGGTTACACCAAAACCATAAACAAGAGTCAAGTACATAATATCCATCCTGATAAAACAAAAGTACATAATCCCACTACATAACTTAATAGCCATAATAGAACGATAAACTGAGCTTTACATCCACGGTCCAAGCTCCAAAAGATAGATAAAGCAGTCTGATCAAAGCCCACTAGTGCTAGGCATACTCTGAAAACCTGAGGGTTGGGAAAAAGATAAAAAAACAACGGGGTCAGACATAAGTCTGAGCGAGTCCTATAACCTTAACAATACAATCATTAAAGTAATTAGGGTATGATATAAACAAGGTACGGTACCTCTGGGGATAATGACTACACTAAGTAGCCAACTAAACACAGGCTGTACTAAGATAACCGAAAAGACGCATTTACCCACCCAAGGATAATTACTACACTGCACCACCCCAGATCTACCCACCCAAGGGTAATTCCTACACTGCACCACACCAGTTCTACCCACCCAAGGGTAATTCCTACTTAAAGGTTGATCCCACTAAGTGTACTTAGTAATTTTTAATAGTAGTTTCGTGTACCCCTAGCTGACTACATAGGTGCCATCTACCCCTATCTCCACTAGGTGTACCCACTACTCCCCAAGCGATCGGCTCCCTACCGTAGATACCCGTGCTGGCCCCACAATGGGGTGTATCACTCCGCAAAGTGGCAACCCGATACAACAAATGGTGCACGGCTTATATCTACACGATGCAACAACGTCTTACCTACCAGCCCGGGTCCACACACGCATATGAAACCCGTTGGACTCGCGTTGCCACCGCTAACCCGTTTTGGCCTCTTACAGTCAAGCCCAATATGCGTGTCCCGTCCTCGACCTGGGTCGAGCCCACCAAGATACGTTTGGGATATTGGTTGAAATGGGCCCCCACAAGCTACCCACCTAAGCTTGTCATTTCTAGTGAATCCCACTTAACCCTTTAACCATGTCCACTTACATGTTACAAATTTTGGTTAAGTCTTTTAATCATATTTTAATTGCCACTCAAGGCCCCCACAAGCTACTACTTAAGCTTGTCATTTAATCATATTTCAATTGCCACTTAAGGCACCCACTAGATTTCCACATGCCACCCAAGGCACTTACTTGATTCCCACATGCCACCCAAGTCACTTACTTAACCCTTTAATCATGTTTAATTACATGTTCCACTTTGGTTAAGTATTCTAATCGTATTTTCTATCGCCACCCAAGGCGACCCACTATTTTCCTCATGCCACCCAAGGCACCCACTTAACCCCTCATGCCTCACTACATGCTAATTTGGTTAAGTGTTTCTTAATTAATTAAGATCGTAACCTTTGTAAAGACCTCTCACATTAGACTGTCTTTTATGGCAGCTGGATATGCCGGTTGGTTCCGGACAGCCTTACACCATAACAGAGTCTAACCTCGTGTCTTTACACTTGTCACGTATTTAGTTTATGACTAAGACCTCTCACATTGGGCCAATCATTTGTAGCCGCTGGATTTGCCGGTCGGTTCCGGGCAGTCTTATGCTACAAAAGGGTCCAACCTCGTGTCTTAGTTGATTAATTACACCTAATTAATCACCCCCATAATTTGTATTAATTATCCCTAATTAATTACAAATATGTAAGAATATGGGTAGACCTAACTCAATAGGTAAATTCCCAATTCCATAATATGGGTAGACCTAACTTAATAGGTAAATTCCCAATTATGTCCATCCACTTTATGGTATGTTTAATCATACCCACTTCACACAATTTTATGTGTTCATTAATTTTTACCCCATCGTCCCCACGTAAATACGTTAACATGACATACTTCAAAAGAGAAGATTCATCATACACACAATGGGTTCAACTTAGCATATCATTAGCATTATCATGGGTTTAAAAAGGTGTCAACTTGCATATATGACCATAAACCCAACTTGCATAAATAACCAACCCAAACTTGCATGAATCACATATGTCATAAAGATGGTAACTTGCATAAATGTTCATGTCATAGACCTATCATAAAGGTGTCAACTTGCATACATGTCATAGGTCTAAAAGGGATGAACTTGCACATGTACTTATGTCATACAAAGGGGTAAACTTGCATAGCATGTCACATGTTAACTTGCATATAACCAAACACATAACTTGCATAACATGTTACATATGAACTTGCGTATAATCATGCACATAACTTGCATATAACCAAACACATAACTTGCATAACATGTTACATATGAACTTGCATATAATCATGCACATAACTTGCATATAACCAAACACATAACTTGCATAACATGTTACATATGAACTTGCATATAATCTCACATATAGCTTGCATAACATGTTACATATGAACTTGCATATAATCTCACATATAGCTTGCATAACATGTTACATATGAATTAATGTTCAACATAGTGTTTTGCATAATGAGCATCATAAAACATAGCATTATACTTGCATAACATATAGCATAAAACTCGCAAAACACACAACATACACTATACTAAACTTGCATAAACACATTAATCCACAAACATAGCCATATCTTATCATATCCTATCATAATCAATTTAACAATTGATTGTTAAGGCTATAGCAACTCACCACTAGACTCCAATAAGCAAACCCTTGCCAAAAATCACCCCAAAACTCTAGCCTTGAAAATAAAGCTTGCAACTTGATGATGAATGCAAGCTAATGACCACCCATACAACTTAAAAATGCTTAGGGTTTTGAGTGGAGGCCATGATCATAGAAAATTTTGGCATAGTTTAGTTATAGGATAGGATTATGATCATTTAGGGCTAGCTTAGGGTCTTATTTATAGGATTAGGCAAGTGTTTTAGGCCATTAGATTAACCCTAAATTAGATTAGGACCATCAGATCTCGGAAGCTTCCAGAAAACAGCCCCAAAACACAGCCAAACCCTAAAATGGTGCACCAGGTTAAACTGGCCGAGCACCCCCTGTCGACACCCAAGTCGACAGGGCTGTCGACTTGGTCCTAGCCAAGTCGACTGCCCAGTCGACAGGGCTGTCGACTTGGGTAGCTAGGCGGGAATTTTCCCACCTGCGCCCAATGGCCCCAATTTCGAAATTTGAACCTGAATTTTAAATCTGTTTTGAACTTTGAATTTTCTGTAAACTTCATTGGGCCATAACTGGGCCATACGGACTCTGATTTACAAAATTTCGGACTCTTTTTCACGTATTTTTCCGAGACGAACGCAATGACGCAGCCCGTTTCCCCCAATTCTCACATCTGAGATTATTTATTCTGCAATTAGTGATTTTAGCATTAACTGAAATTCGGGGTGTTACATTCTCCCCTCCTTAAAGGATTTCGTCCCCGAAATCTCTAAGCTAAGGAGAATGCATATCCTACCATCCAAACAACCATCTACTCAATCCATCAAACACGGGCATCCATTGTCCTTAAAACAATTTCTAATGATGTATGAGCATATGCAAAAAGTGTGTGTATATGTTCCCTATCTAATGTATGAACATATGCAAACCATGATAGTGCTATGCATCCATTATGTATGCGAGAGAACCCTATCGACACATACAATATCTACATGAGTGCACAATCATTCACCAAAATGCATCATCCATATGATAACACAATCATTATACATCCATAAATATAGCTACCTACACACAATTATATGCAATATGCAATATGAAGTGACTGAGCCGATCTAGTGTCTAGAGTGTGTGTATATGCATCCACGAGCAACCACTAGCAAACACTTGCATCCACATGCATCCATCAATCATAACATGTCTCAAACACATGTTTCAACCACAGGTTTACCCTATCTAAAGGTCAAAAGTACTAACGAGAGGACATACTAAAGATAAGATAAGTACTAGACAAACGATAGAGGAGAAGTTAAAAGACATACCCTAAAAAAGGAATGGGTACAATGAACGCATCTTCGCTTCCGTCTCCAGAGTAGCATTGCTCTCATCTTCTCCCCATTGTGCTTTGACTAGTTGAACCTCTCGATTCCTCAATTTCCTAGTCTCTGACCCAAGGATGCGAGTAGGAGCTCGTCGAATAGTCGCATCACGCTCTACTTCCACTTCTCTAAGCAAGCTCGGCTCTACCACCTCTGCGGTCTCATGTAGGCACTTCCTCAAATGCGACACATGGAATACATCATGTACACCACTAAGTCTGTCGGGCAACTCCACTCTATATGCCATCTGTCCAATCCTTTCCTTAATAGGAAACGGCCCAACACCCCTTGGTGCTAACTTTCCAATAGATCCAAAGCGAACCACATTCCGTAACGGAGATACCTTGATAAAACCATGTCCCCAACATCAAACTCAAGATCCATCCTCCTCTTGTCCACATAAGATTTCTGTCTGTCTTACGCCGCTTTCATCCTTCTTCGAATCAAATCAATCTTTTCCGAAGTCTCTCTAACCATATCGGGCCCAAGCAAGATCTCATCCGTAGATTCCTACCAACATGTAGGCGATCGACAAGGCCTTCCATAGAGAGCTTCGAAAGGAGTCATGCCAATACTAGACTGAAAGCTGTTATTATATGCGAACTCCACCAATGGAAGATGCTCTTCCCATGTACCTCCAAAATCCAAGATACATAGCCCCAAAAGGTCTTCTAAAATACGATTCACCCTCTCGGTCTGGCCGTCCGTCTGAGGATGATATGCGGTACTCAAACATAACTGAGTCCCTACCGCCTCTTGCAAACTCTTCCAAAACTCGCTAGTGAAGATAATATCTCGATCGCTCACTATACTGGAAGGTACACCATGTAATCTAACAATCTCTCGATTGTAAACTGAAGCTAGCTCTGCAGCAGTCCTCTTACTCTTCACGGGTATAAAATGGGCACTTTTAGTAAGTTTGTCTACCCCAACCCAAATTCCCTTATTACCCTTCCTCGATCTTGGTAATCCATTGACGAAATCCATCGAGATACTATCCCACTTCCATAGCAGAACCTCCAATGGGTGAAGCAACCCACCGGGTTTCTTCTGCTCCGCTTTCACTTGCTAGCACACCAAGCATCTAGCGACATACTCGGCCGCGTCTTTCTTCATACCGGCCCAAAAGAAAACTCGCTTCATGTCTTGGTACATCTTGTCCCTACCGGGATGAATGGTCATCTTCGAACGATGTGCATCATCAAGTATAGCCTTCCTCAAACCCTCGTCTTGCGGTACACAAAGTCTACCGTCTCTACGCAACCACCCCTTACCATCTAGGGTGTACCTACTCAAATGGCTGGACGACTCCCCCTCCTCATGAGCTTCTCTACTAACTCAACCAACTGTGGGTCGTCTCGCTGTGCTCCGCCAATCCGCCCCAAAAGAGTAGGCCTAACCTCCAAGGAGGCTAGCAAACCGGGTACAAAGTCAACGGAAGGTCTAAAGTCAAACATAGAAATAAACTCTAAGCTCCGTCGTTCAACGAATAATGAACTCAAGGACAACCTTTTTCTACTTAAGGCGTCCGCTACCACGTTACCCTTGCCATGGGTATACACTATCTCAAACTCATAGGATGCTAAGAATCCCATCCACTTTTGCTGTCCTAAGACTATGCGCTCGAAGAGTCTCCAACACTTCCCTAAGATGTGGGGCATGCTCTTCTCCACCTTTAGAGAAAACCAGGATATTACCCCATCCAAAATCATCACAACTGTCCATCTCTCACGCAGACCACCCTAGTCGAACTCGACATCCCCCAAATGCAAGCCCCAAAGGCCTAAACCAATATCAGACAAACACCCAAGGGATACCTCCTTCGAATTCAGACGACCTACGTGAGATGATACTAGTAAAAATGGCTAAACAATTAAGCCTCTGACCAACTTTGGATGTCCTCGCCAGTCTCGCTCCAAAACCACCGTTTTTCCCATAACTGGCTTTGCTCAACCTATTGAGCACCTACGAAAACTTATTTCGCTCCTAGAAAAGACCAAGATGTCATTTACAAAGACCATCACGAACTTATTTAGGTACTCCCCGAACACCCTTCTCATCAAATCAATAAAGTATGCGGGGGCGTTCGTCAAACCAAATGGCATCACCAGCCACTCGTAAAAACCATCCGGAGTCCTAAAGGCAGTCTTCTCTATACTATCCTCAGCCACTCTCAACTGACGAAACCCCGTGGCTAAGTCCAACTGCGAAAATACTGAGGCGCCAACTAACTGATCAAAGAGATCATCAATCCTCGGCAATGGGTGTCTATTCTTCTTTGTGAGTTTATTTAGTTCTCTTTAGCCTACACAAAGTCCGAGGGACCCATCCGCCTTTGTGGCAAAAACTACTGGAGCACCCCACTCCGATATACTTCGTCTTATGAACCCCTTCTCAAGCAAATCGCCTACTTGCTTATGGAGTTCCCTCCTCTCACGAGGAGCCATGTGGCACACTGGCCAAGATACTGGTTTGGCATTGTCTACCAGATATATTCGGAAGTCAATCTCCCACTTCGGAGGTAAGCCCTTCACCTCCTCAAACATATCCGAGTATTCCCGGACCATTCTAACAGATCGCAAACTCTAGACCGACGTGTCAAGCGATTCTAGATAACTTAGCATAACAGATTCCATGGAATTACAAGAGATCTCGAGAGTGTTACCCAAGCGGGTCGTAAGCTTAACAACTCTCCTTCCACAAACAAGAACGGCACCATTACTGGATAACCAGTCCATGCCCAAAACTAACCCATAGCCCGTGAAGCCCAAAAAGCATCACATCTAAACTCAACGCTAAGTATAGAAACTTTCAAACCCAAACACATCATGGAGCCCCCAATTGGGTTTGAAACAACCAAGGGATCATCAACTAAACTGGTGTCTAAGTGCAGTGACTCAACTAACAACGATGAGATAAACGAACTCGATGCGTCAGAATCAAATAAAGTTCGAACCGGATAATAAAGAAATCCAAATTCCAACCTAAACGGTCCTATCCCCATCTGGTACACTAGCAGTGAGGGAATACAACTACCCTCCAGGAGATTCCATACCTTGCCCATGCCCCTTTGGACAATCCTAATAAGGTGTCCTATTCCTCCAAAAGGATAACGACTAGCCCTTTTCTTCCCATTCTCCACTCGTAACCTCCCATCAAAGTGAGGTTTCGTCCTTCATTAAACAACAACTATTTGAGCCTTCCTCCCATCGTCTATCCAATAGGTACCTGCCAGTCCTCCTCCTTCTTGAACCAACTTCTAGTCCGACTAATGTCTAGGTCCCTTGAAGTGGTTTTCCATTCTTATCTATCTTAGAAAGATCATCTATACGCGGAGGGGAGACTCAAAACGAGAGAGGAAGAGATTCAAAACGGAGAATTCGAAAGATAAAGATATGGCTATCGGGATTATGCTTTTCTTTCAAAAAATTTTCTCTTAAAAGACATGTTTTTGAAAATACTCCTTTCAAAAATATTCTTAGAAAATAGTTTTTCTAAAAATTTTATCTGTTCTGGTAACCTTAAGCTCTGATACCACGTGTAACACCCCACACCCGCTACGGTCACTCACTAAGGGAATGCCATAACATCGGTGGAGTATTTTAAGTGAATATAGAACAGAAAAATTACAACAAGACAGATATAAGTAATACTTGAAACATCATTTCATTGCAATGGAAAGTAAAACATGTTTGGTTACACCAAAACCATAAACAAGAGTCAAGTACATAATATCCATCCTGATAAAACAAAAGTACATAATCCCACTACATAACTTAATAGCCATAATAGAACGATAAACTGAGCTTTACATCCACGGTCCAAGCTCCAAAAGATAGATAAAGCAGTCTGATCAAAGCCCACTAGTGCTAGGCATACTCTGAAAACCTGAGGGTTGGGAAAAAGATAAAAAAACAACGGGGTCAGACATAAGTCTGAGCGAGTCCTATAACCTTAACAATACAATCATTAAAGTAATTAGGGTATGATATAAACAAGGTACGGTACCTCTGGGGATAATGACTACACTAAGTAGCCAACTAAACACAGGCTGTACTAAGATAACCGAAAAGACGCATTTACCCACCCAAGGATAATTACTACACTGCACCACCCCAGATCTACCCACCCAAGGGTAATTCCTACACTGCACCACACCAGTTCTACCCACCCAAGGGTAATTCCTACTTAAAGGTTGATCCCACTAAGTGTACTTAGTAATTTTTAATAGTAGTTTCGTGTACCCCTAGCTGACTACATAGGTGCCATCTGCCCCTATCTCCACTAGGTGTACCCACTACTCCCCAAGCGATCGGCTCCCTACTGTAGATACCCGTGCTAGCCCCACAATGGGGTGTATCACTCCGCAAAGTGGCAACCCGATACAACAAATGGTGCACGGCTTATATCTACACGATGCAACAACGTCTTACCTACCAGCCCGGGTCCACACACGCATATGAAACCCGTTGGACTCGCGTTGCCACCGCTAACCCGTTTTGGCCTCTTACAGTCAAGCCCAATATGCGTGTCCCGTCCTCGACCTGGGTCGAGCCCACCAAGATACGTTTGGGATATTGGTTGAAATGGGCCCCCACAAGCTACCCACCTAAGCTTGTCATTTCTAGTGAATCCCACTTAACCCTTTAACCATGTCCACTTACATGTTACAAATTTTGGTTAAGTCTTTTAATCATATTTTAATTGCCACTCAAGGCCCCCACAAGCTACTACTTAAGCTTGTCATTTAATCATATTTCAATTGCCACTTAAGGCACCCACTAGATTTCCACATGCCACCCAAGGCACTTACTTGATTCCCACATGCCACCCAAGTCACTTACTTAACCCTTTAATCATGTTTAATTACATGTTCCACTTTGGTTAAGTATTCTAATCGTATTTTCTATCGCCACCCAAGGCGACCCACTATTTTCCTCATGCCACCCAAGGCACCCACTTAACCCCTCATGCCTCACTACATGCTAATTTGGTTAAGTGTTTCTTAATTAATTAAGATCGTAACCTTTGTAAAGACCTCTCACATTAGACTGTCTTTTATGGCAGCTGGATATGCCGGTTGGTTCCGGACAGCCTTACACCATAACAGAGTCTAACCTCGTGTCTTTACACTTGTCACGTATTTAGTTTATGACTAAGACCTCTCACATTGGGCCAATCATTTGTAGCCGCTGGATTTGCCGGTCGGTTCCGGGCAGTCTTATGCTACAAAAGGGTCCAACCTCGTGTCTTAGTTGATTAATTACACCTAATTAATCACCCCCATAATTTGTATTAATTATCCCTAATTAATTACAAATATGTAAGAATATGGGTAGACCTAACTCAATAGGTAAATTCCCAATTCCATAATATGGGTAGACCTAACTTAATAGGTAAATTCCCAATTATGTCCATCCACTTTATGGTATGTTTAATCATACCCACTTCACACAATTTTATGTGTTCATTAATTTTTACCCCATCGTCCCCACGTAAATACGTTAACATGACATACTTCAAAAGAGAAGATTCATCATACACACAATGGGTTCAACTTAGCATATCATTAGCATTATCATGGGTTTAAAAAGGTGTCAACTTGCATATATGACCATAAACCCAACTTGCATAAATAACCAACCCAAACTTGCATGAATCACATATGTCATAAAGATGGTAACTTGCATAAATGTTCATGTCATAGACCTATCATAAAGGTGTCAACTTGCATACATGTCATAGGTCTAAAAGGGATGAACTTGCACATGTACTTATGTCATACAAAGGGGTAAACTTGCATAGCATGTCACATGTTAACTTGCATATAACCAAACACATAACTTGCATAACATGTTACATATGAACTTGCATATAATCATGCATATAACTTGCATATAACAAAACACATAACTTGCATAACATGTTACATATGAACTTGCATATAATCATGCACATAACTTGCATATAACCAAACACATAACTTGCATAACATGTTACATATGAACTTGCATATAATCTCACATATAGCTTGCATAACATGTTACATATGAACTTGCATATAATCTCACATATAGCTTGCATAACATGTTACATATGAACTTACATATAATCTCACATATAGCTTGCATAACATGTTACATATGAATTAATGTTCAACACAGTGTTTTGCATAATGAGCATCATAAAACATAGCATTATACTTGCATAACATATAGCATAAAACTCGCAAAACACACAACATACACTATACTAAACTTGCATAAACACATTAATCCACAAACATAGCCATATCTTATCATATCCTATCATAATCAATTTAACAATTGATTATTAAGGCTATAGCAACTCACCACTAGACTCCAATAAGCAAACCCTTGCCAAAAATCACCCAAAAACTCTAGCCTTGAAAATAAAGCTTGCAACTTGATGATGAATGCAAGCTAATGACCACCCATACAACTTAAAAATGCTTGTATGAATATGAAAGCCTTCATAGAAATAGTTTTTAAAGAGGATGGAGGCTAGGGTTTTGAGTGGAGGCCATGATCATAGAAAATTTTGGCATAGTTTAGTTATAGGATAGGATTATGATCATTTAGGGCTAGCTTAGGGTCTTATTTATAGGATTAGGCAAGTGTTTTAGGCCATTTGATTAACCCTAAATTAGATTAGGACCATCAGATCTCGGAAGCTTCCAGAAAACAGCCCCAAAACACAGCCAAACCCTAAAATGGTGCACCAGGTTAAACTGGCCGAGCACCCCCTGTCGACACCCAAGTCGACAGGGCTGTCGACTTGGTCCTAGCCAAGTCGACTGCCTAGTCGACAGGGCTGTCGACTTGGGTAGCTAGGCGGGAATTTTCCCACCTGCGCCCAATGGCCCCAATTTCGAAATTTGAACCTGAATTTTAAATCTGTTTTGAACTTTGAATTTTCTGTAAACTTCATTGGGCCATAACTGGGCCATACGGACTCCGATTTACAAAATTTCGGACTCTATTTCACGTATTTTTCCGAGACGAACGCAATGACGCAGCCCGTTTCCCCCAATTCTCACATCTGAGATTATTTATTCTGCAATTAGTGAATTTTAGCATTAACTGAAATTCGGGGTGTTACATCCCTCGAGCATCATCAACGTGAAGACCCCTATCTAAACCACAATGATCTCTGTCTTGACACCCGTCTATCACTTGACCTGAGCTCCTTTCCTGATCATCTTGGATCCTTCGAGCATCATCAACATGAAGACCCCTGTCAGAAACATGATCAAAACTTCCCAAATCCAATAGTCCCTTCAACACAGTAAACTCCATATCACGTCAAAGTTCTCAGATTGGAACGCTCTTTTCTCTCAACATAATCTCCTCCACCAAAGTCTCTTTTTCTCCAAAATAGTAATAGCATAATCACCACTGAATCTACCAACCTTTGTAGAAATAATTGATGCACAATTTAAAACAAATCGCCTCGCTCTGATACCAATCTGTTGTGCAAAATTGCGCATATGCGGAAGCGTAATAAGCAGGATCTAGATTTTCCAATTGAACATCAATCTAATCTAATAGCAGTTATTCTATTACATCAACAAAATAGTAAATAACTATAGTAGAGAAACAAAGAGACACAATATTTATACTGGTTCCACTATCATCATAGTGTACGTCCAGTCCAACAGAGAGAGATTTTATTCCACATGAGAGAACTACAAGAGATTACAAAATAAGAGTTTACATATCCAAACCTCTATCAGGTTTAACAAGAAGAGACGCCATTGGGGATCACTGGTTCCAAGCCAGGATGGGTTTACACTAAAGTCTGCCCCTCAATATATAGCCAGTGCAAATCTATGTGAGTCATCAATTAAATTACCAACATGTGGTAATAATATAATGGAGGAAAATTACCATAACAACAAATGTGCAAACATAAGAAGTAAATCAATCCGTTTCTTTAGCATAGATGGAAGAAATTAATCCCTTCATTTATTTCTTTACCACCTCATCAAATGCAATCAATGCATTTCCATTATAAAAATATTTACTTTCCATTCTTTGCAAATTTATTCCAATCAATTTGTGATTTTGTATCACCAAATTTAACAATTTCAAATACGTGTATTTTGGATCCTGCATTTCCTAATTTTTTTTTAAAAAAAAATCCAAAGCTTTCAACTAGCCAATTCATATATATATTATAATAGATACTCAAATATAAATCAACAATTTTGGATAAAGTTTGTTTCATAATTTCAAATGCAAACAATGTACCTTGTTGACGTTTCAGCACCAAGTTTTAATGTCTCCAGCCATCTCAACTCATAGCTCCTTTTGCTAAGTGCTTCCTGCTACCATTTCCAAAACTCCAGCACTTAAGACTTTTAGTGAAGTCCTATTTTAAGTATGTTATGCTTGCAGCTGTAATTTTCTAAAAGATGAAGTTAACCAAAATAAACAATGGCTATATCCGTAAGAGTTAACCAAAACGGCATTCAAAAGATTGATATCAAAGCTATGACAAATTAATATGTATATTGGCCAGTAAAATCAGAATAAATCCTGCCATAAATACAATCAATTCTTCTTTCATAATATTGGTGTGCGTGTTGTATACAAATCTACATAGACAAACAAATACAAATCTACATAAATAAACAACAGCTATATCCGTGAGAGTTAACCAAAATAGCAAGAGGGGAAAATGGTAACATTGAGCATAAACTGTTACCTAATGCATTAACCATTCTATCGGAGTCTTATATATGATTCTTCAGCCGTCATCAATAACTCTAGACTCTCCAAAGATCTGGGAAAAATCTGCAGTACTGTTTAACGTATAATAGATTATTGAATGTGATTTTCTAAGTTCTTACTTGTAGGAACGAAACATTCTCCGGTAGAAAGAAGCAAAGAAAACAACAGTCTAAACATAGAGTATAAAAAGCTAATAAAACAACTAAATACAGTAGCCATATCCAAATAATGAAGATTTACTGATGTATGGGTAACATGTTTTTATTTCAACTAATGTATGTTTTTTTTTATTTGTAAAAAAGATTATTCTAAGAAATAAGAACAGAAAGCATATATACCAAATAGTGGCAAATAATATGTTGCAATATTAGAAAACATACTGATTATAAAATCATAACCAACCGCAATGGAGATCTGAAGATGAGTTCGCAAAAAATTTGAGAGAACCGGTTTCTCCTACTAACTGTGCTACTGTGACCGAATAAAATTTTGTCATAATCTGTGAAATTAGCTCATCAGGTGTAATTCACGGGGTAAAAATATAATTTATAGCTGGGTTAGTGGAATGGAAAGAAACGTGGCATGGTAGAAAAGGATGCCACATCAACCCATGTAAAGTGACTAAAACATTTTCGGGTATATTAGCATTATTCTTTTACAATTACCCTTAATTAGTACTAATTGTTTAAACCTTGGATCTACGTTTTTATTTCTGTTAAACAATTTGTACTAATCAAGGCTAATTGTAAAATGTAGACCTAGAGACCATAGGATATGTTGATGGAAGAAGAAAGAGAATCAATACCTGGCGACATCGGTAAGCGAAGCAGCAAAATCCGTTCCCTAGGAGGATGCTTGATTTCTGCAGCGAAGAGAAAACTGAAATTAGGAGCGGAGAGTGGTGATTTGAGAAAGAAAGGGCTTTGAGAACGTGGTCTAAGAGAGGTAAATGGAGAGAGAAGTGGCCCACGATCTAACTTAACAGTTAATTTAGAGGGAGTTGAAATTTTGGAACTTTTGAATAACGTGCTAATGAGCTGACCGTTTGATATCTATTGCATTATTAAATCTCAACCGTTGTTTGTCTCTTGGTTTGTCCTACCAAGAGATTTTTTTATATAGATTTGGCATTGTTTTGAAAATTAATTTTAGCATTGTTTTAAGAACTGTTAATTTGAACAATTATGCTCTCATTGTTAAAATATTATTTATTTTTTACTATGATAGTTATTTGTGTGCATATAACTTTATGTATCTTGTAGATTTGTAGAAACAATTTGTTGTAAATTTAATCATTTAAGTTTGTAAAACATGTCTGCAAACATGCTGAAGTGACTAGAGGAAAATTAACATTTTATTTTTATCACGGGCAACACTACTTTGAAGTGATGTTGAAATGGTAAACAGTTCATAACATTTGTTTAAAAAAATACCATTCACATATTTTCCCAATTAATGGTTTCCGTATGGTGTTGTAAAGCAGTTTTTCAAAATAATCTTCACAATGGAGAATTAAGTACTACAAAAGGATTATGATTTAAAGAATAACAATAAACCTGACATAATTCTAGCTTGAGACAAGCAAAATGCCACCATGCAACCACTGCTGAAAACAAAAAAAAATGAAAAGGAGTTTCAATTCAAAATGTTTAACACAAACAAGTTAACAAAAGATCAATAGAATTTTACTATCCTTATCCTCAGCTTTTTTTTCACTTTTTTTGACAAGTGAAACAAAGAACAAAAAACAGAAATGAACACCACAAAAATAACAATAATTAAATTTTAAAATAAAATAAAGTAAAATTTTTAAAAATTAACAATCCTGACTTACTTTTGAAAATAGATTTCCTTTTTTGGGATGAGAAGCTATTTTCGGAAAGTGGTCAGAACTGGTAATTTTATACGTTTTTATTTTTAAATTTATGAACCATTATTTCTTTTGTTTTTTGGTTTTTAATTTTGTTTTTGCTTCACTTTTCAAGGAAGTGAAAAAACGTTGGTGAGAAGGATGCTAAAATTCTATTGATTTTTTTTTTGATTTGTTTGTGTGAAACATTGTGAATCAAACTCTTTCGTATTCTTTTATTTTTGATTATGGTTGCATGTTGTAATTTTGCTTGTTTCATGCTGGGTTATGCATAGGGTTGTCATTGGATACTTGAAAAAAGGTTTGATTTGTTTGCGTGAAAAAAGGTTTGAGGTGTTTGTGTGAAACATTGTGAACCGAAACTTTTTTGTGTTCTTTTGTTTTTGACTAAGGGTGCATGCTGGAATTTTACTAGTTTTGTGTTGGGTTATGCATAAAGGTTGTCATTGGATATATGGAAAAAAGTTTGACTTGTTTGCATGAAAAAAAAGTTTGATGTGTTTTCCTGAAACATTGTGAATCGAAACTCTTTCATATTCTTTTGTTTTTTTACTGTGGCTGCATGCTTGAATTTTTCTTGTTTTGTGCTCGGTTATGAATAGGGTTGTCATTGGATACCTGAAAAATCTGAAATTCATCCGCATCTATATCTAAAAAGCAAATAAATATCCGATATTTAGAAAAAAGATGCAGACACAAATATGTTGATATTAGCATTCAGAATTTATCTGCCTGATTTCTATTACATTTTTTAAAGGTGGGCATAAACCGCATTGTAATTCAGAAACCGTCTATAACGTCCCAGAATTTTAGCTACCTTATAATGAACATTTAAATTTATTCAAATATTGAATTAGAAATGTAAATGGATTTTATATTGAATTTATCGATTTAATAATCAATATACGATATAATTTCAAATATACTATAGTAATACGAAGACAAAATATAATGGAAGTCGCAATTGAAACTGAATCGAAACAGTTCGGTCAATTAAAATAAAAACTATATTGAATTAGAAACAGTAAAAATTATTTATTATCGCTGAATTAAAATGTTTGAAATCTATTAATAATTTAATTGAATTTAATTTAAATCGTCAATTTAATATTGATAGTCTGGGTAAATAATCGAATTATATTTTAATCGATTCAAATTAGTATCTTTTTCATACGATCAAATTAGGCTTCGAGACCTATGCCAGCGTGTTTAGAATAGTGGTTAAGCCCTAAAAATGTCGGTTGTTGTGTTTTGAATAGTATTCGTTACCGCGGGATATTTTTATATACGTCGGTTCAAAATCAACTCAAATTAAATTACTGTATGTACTTAACCAACATAATCACTTCAGCCACCCTAGGAAATAAATTCGCGCAGACCTAAGTCATCTCGAGAAAAAATATCTGTCTCCCTTCTTCCATATCAAGGAGACATCAATTAAATGGCATGGTATGATCTGTTCCCTCTTTCAATTATAAAACACCGCGACCTCCTTGTTCTGCTCTATTTCATTCCTTCAGCATTAATCGAAGCTTGAAGCTTCAAGCGAAATTAAAGTGGTAACACCCTCTTAAAACTCGCAACCAACCCCTTTGATTCTCCAATCTCGTTCAATAGAAAGCAAAAAGGAAATGGCCTCCATTTTGAAAATCAAGGCACGAATAAAAATTAAAACCTGGCCTTTCTCCCTCAATTCTGTTCAACAGCAAATGACAGAAAAGAAGCCGCTCTGCAAGATTAAATCAAATTGATCGATCCACATAAAGAAAAAAAGGAATCAAAGTCACGGTTTGGATTCGCGAGTTCCAAAGCTCAACGCACTCGCGATGGAAGCCATCGCTATTTTGTTTTGAAATTTGCGAAGGGGGAAACTTGCGATTTGAAGTCTCGTGAAGCTCGAGAATGCTGCGATGTCAAGGGGTCAACACAGGTGTTGTTTGCAGCTAGAGTGGTTGCATTTTCTGATGTGATTTAGGAGGGCGACACTAGTTCCTGGATGCAACTGAGTGTTGCGATGTGTTGTAGTTCGAATTGGGGTGGAGTTTGTTTCAGTTTTTGCGCAGCAGAAATGATGAGGGAGGCGTTGTCTGTCGTGAGTGTGAGGAGGAGTTGACTGTTTAGATTTGGAGATGGTGACCAAAAATTTTATGTCAAGGGAAGGAGGCTGCGTGTACAGTGGGGATGGGTTTTTGAGGTATGGGCGTAGTGGTGTAGGATATTGGTTCGGGGATGATGCTGAAATGTGGAAGAAGGTTAAGGCAGGCTACGACTGATTTGCAGTAGAGATTTGGTCTTTGATTTTGGGGAGGTAGAAGCCAAACATGGCTGCGTATGACAGTGGAGCAGTTTTGTCTAAGAAGTGTTTGGTTAAATGTCGAAGTGAGGATAGTATTGTTTCGGGACTGTTCAGGAAAGGGTTCGTGCAGTTGATCGACTATTTTTTTCCATCGATTGGTCGGGTTTGGTTAAAGCAATAAGGTATATGTTATTTAGAAATTTAAACATGTATAATAATTTAGTTATTTATTTTTAGTTTACATAAATTAATAATCATTAATTAAAATTAAATATCGTAGGTGAAAAGTAAATCTCATTCGAGTTGATTCGTAGAAGCCGCAAATTGGAATTTAAATGGGATATTCAACAAACGAAATCAGGTGAGTAAATCTCACTTAGAAAATTATTTTTATCGTTAAAATAAATTGTTGGCTTTTTGGATGCATGCGTGAATTATTAAATTACTATGCTTATATATTTTAGTTATTTAGGCTTGGTGGTTGTGGTTATTATATATATGTATTGGATTTCCCGCAGTACTATCAGCGGATGCCCGCAGTATCATTAGCGGATGACCCTATCGCCCCACGATATATGAGTGGATGACCTTTTATTCTGCGATATCCTGCCTTGAAGCAGGATTGATATTATTTATGTTGCTTGACATTTGTGAATGCAGGAAAACAGGTTGGAGGAATCCAAATGGATTCCTCAACGTTTATTATTGTTTGTTTCCATATATATTATTATATATGATGTGTTATACACCTGTGATTTGGAATTGTGTGTTTTGAATGTTTGAATATCACTGGTCCTATATATTGATATTTAAAAATACTATACAAAGGGATTTTTAATTTTAATAAGTAAAAATTAATTTTCGAAATAAAAATGGAATTTCAAATAGGTTAGTAATATTTACTTGTTTAATAATAAAAACAAGTAATTGAATTTATAAACTATGTATATAAATGAAAAGGAAATTATCATTTGATAATTTGAAAACGTAAATGCAAGCGTGATTTTAAAAGGAAGTTTATCCGCCTAAAGTAGAAATGAACTTTCAAATGGGATTTGAAATAGAACTTGTTTTAATATTTAAAACAAGAAATATAATTTATAAACAGTGTTTGTAAATGAAATGTGAAAATTCATCATTAGATACTTTATAATTTTTAAATTCAAGTATGATTTATTTTCTGAAATGGAAATTAGATTTCAAATGTAAATTGAAATAGAAACGTGTTTTAATATTTAAAACAAGAAGTGAAATTTATAAACGATATTTATAAATAAAGAAAAATAATTGTTATTTGATAATTTGAATTTTTAATTCAAGTGTGAATTAAGTAAGAGAATTCAGAATCGTTTGAGAAGGAAACGATGAAATTTATTTCGATGTTCGGAATAAATTGGATTGAAATAAATCTATATAGATTTATGATTTGAATTCAATGGAGTCGAATTTATAAAAAACATAATATTATTTCCAAAAGATATTGGAACTTATTAAATAGAAATTTCGAATTTTAATTTGAAAATAGATTCTATGCCTATATATATAAGTTAAATTAATAAAATATTCCAAATAAGGAACCGAGTTTTAAATGGAGGCTTGATAAATATAAAATAAGGAAATTGATTTATAAACAATTTTTATAAATATATCGAAGAAATTTTCATTGGATAAACTGGAAATAGATTTTTCCAAATATAAGAAATGGCATTTAAAAATCATATTTTTAAATGAGATAGGAAAGGGGATTTTATGATAAGTGATGTCAGTCTTGTATTACAAGCTTTTATCCATCTCAAGATAAGAACGTGGTCCGTCAAGGTCAGAGAGGTAAATAAAATACCCCAACTTGAACGGATTCACTATTATCAAGGGATGATATTAGTTTGTAATGGTAAGGATGTTGAATTAAAGGATTATTTCCATAAAAGGGAATTTAATTTTTGAATTCGATTATATCGAATATTTATAAAATAATTTATGTCAAAGGAAGTTGGAATTTAATCGAGTTGTGAATAATTTATAACTGAGTTATGAAACTTTGAAGAAAATAAACGAAGCTTTTGAATAATCAAAACATTTAAGTTAGATTTTGGGGAACTGGTCCGATTTATATTAAAATATGGAAGATTGGAGTTGAAATTTGTTTAAATAACGAAGTTTAAAGTTTATATTCAAATTGAATTAAAACGAAATCGCCGCAGCGCGGTCGTTCGTAAATTGGCAATTCGAACTTCAATCGGGTATACAGAATTCAATATATGTCGGAATTCGATGAAACAAGAAATGCCTGAACTGATTAAATGATAATTTTCAAATGGAAGAGAAAAATCTTGATTTCATTGTATAGACTTTGAGTTATATCAAAATCAAATTTTAGAAAAGTCGTTGTAAAAATTGTTTATAAACCATAACGGTTTATTTAATAAATAAAGAGGATTTAAGTGAATAAATCCGATTTCTTAGTCGAAAAATCCAGATTTGAGTTATCAAATATATATAAACCCAAGCGGAGTGAATGAAGTAATTTTTGAAAAAAAAAAATCAGATTTTTAATTATCGAATGAAGTTAACTAATTTCTTTGAAATTAATTGATAGAGTTTTGGCCAAATTCAAATTTGTTAAGTAATTTGAAATTGTTAATGGAATTTGGAAATCTGTAACAACCCGGAATTTTAGAACCAATTAAAAAAATTTATTTCAGAAAATTTTATTAGAAAATACGTCAGAATTTAAAATTCCATTATTAAATTAAAATATTTAATAATAATAATAATAAAAGTTTTTAAATAAAATAAAACGTTGTCAATGAGATTTATAATATATGTTGATAGGATGATTTATTAATAATATGTTGATAGGTCCGCTTTAATACTTTCCTTGCCTATTCAAAGTGTAACGTTCATCAATTAATAAATTCTTTATGAAAAGTTGCATTCGTTTTCAATGCCTTCCCCTCATTGTTATTTTCTTAATGCAACATTAAAAGTAAACACATTTTGAAATAGAAATGTATTGATATGGAATTTACATTCTTAATGTATATACAACATGAAAAATATAGCATTGACAAATAAAATGTATTGGCATTGACATATACATTTTTAATGTAAATACAATATTAAAAATAAACATTTTGAAATAAAATGTATTGACATTGGAATTTACACTTTTAATGTAAATGAAACATTGAGAATGTTTTGTCATTAAAATTTACATTTTTAGTGTAAATGATACATTAGAAAAAAAAAGATTCATTTTATAATAAATTGTGTTCACATTAGAAATTATATTTTTAATGTAAAAGATGAATCATTAAAAAGGGATTTATAGTTTGATAAAAAGTTTTAACATAATAAAAATGTTTTAACAGTAGAAAATGTCCGTTTGTTTAATATTAACATTTACATATTAGAAGTAGAAAATGTACATTTATTAAATATTAACATTTACATGCAAACATTCATTTCTAGCAATAATATTTAATCCTGTAGTGTTAGTTTTAATTTCTAACAATTAGCATTAACCATGCATCCATCTCTCTCCTTCATGCAATTAATTTATTATCCTTTATTCTGTTAATCTCCTTCCTTTATTTTTCTCATCATGTTTCGTTTGCACGCTTTATGTTTCATTCCTTATGTTACATATCCATGCATTCATTTATCTTTCCTCCTTTTGTTTTCCCTTGTTATTATTTTTCCTTCACAAATAAACCACCTACATATATTATTATTTTTTTTGAAAATTACCACCTATATATATATATCTGAATATATATATATATATCTTCTATTTGTTCTTTCCAACCCTTTTGAATATGTTACTTAAATTATGATATTTAATGTTATGTGTTTTGAAATTTAAAAGGGCATACAACTTTCTAACAATCAGCATCAGACAATAAATCATACATTTGTTCCTTTCCATTTATTCTCTCTTTTCATAATTTACTTTCGAAATTTGATTTTTTTTTATATATATATAATAATAAGAAGTGTGGTCCCATCACTCCTAGTCAGCTAATTAAATCCTTGGTAACCTACTATATTGTAATAAACACATTAGGGGAATGAAACTAAAGAAATTAAAAACAATATTAGAATATATATATATATATATATATATATATATATATATATATATATATATAAACAACCAATAGAAAATTCCAAAAACCCTATTGTCCCCAAACATAACACAGCCATCGCACCTTTTATCTTCAATATGGCTGAAAACGAAGCCATCTTCTTCCCCTTCCATCTCCTCAATTTTTTAATGATTTTCAAAAAACTCCAAACTCAAGATCGAAGAACTCGACGAAGGCTACAACATCAACGGTTACGAGCATCTCTGGTTTCGAAATGAGTGGGAGTTTCTGCCGTGAATACCTGGGAAGAAGACGACGGGTTTAAGAGAATGGTTAAGGAATTTTATTTTAATTAATTATTTAATTATTTAAATAAAGTCATTAGTATTAAAATACCATATCTTGTACAAATGAAATCAGAATCTGACGAAACGAATTGCGTTGCGATCGTGGTGGAATATTCTGCAACATGGAACTGACTAGAGCTTAAACGGAGACTGTTGGAAATTCAGATAAAACCAAGGTTAGATCTTTATTTTTTTAAATAAATTTAATTATTAATCATGATGTGAGATTTCTTCTTTTTATACAATTAATTAATTATTTAATTTATTTGTTATGTGACGATTGAATGTGTATGATTCAGATCTGTTATGTGATGATATTGTGGATGATTTATCTATTTGTTGGTGATGTATAAACACATATTTGTATGTGTTCCTTAAAATAATCATTTTTGTTAGATTATTTATTTGGATTAGGATTTTCATTTCAATAAAAATAAATCATATTGTTTATTTATTGATTTGAATTAGAATTTCCATTTCAATAAAAATAATCATTTTTGTTAGATTATTGATTTGGATTAGAATTTCCATTTCAATAAAATAATCATTTTTGTTAGATTATTGATTTGGATTAAAATTTCCCTTTCAATAAAAATAAATTATTTTGATTATTTTTGTTGAATTGAGTTAGATAGTCAATTCAACATTAAAAACATTATTTTGATTATTTTTGATGAATTGTATTAGATTGTCAATTCAACATTAAAAACATTATTTTGATTATTTTTGTTGAATTGTATTAGATTGTCAATTCAACATTAAAAACATTATTTTGATCATTTTTGTTGAATTGGATCAGATGGTCAATTCAACATTAAAACATTGTTTTGATCATTTTGTTGAATTGAATTAGAATGTCAATTCAAAATAAAAACATCATTTTGATTATTTTGTTGAATTGAAATAGAATTGTCAATTCAATATAAAACATTATTTTATCATTTTTATTTAATTGAAATAGAATAGTCAGTTCCATATAAAACATTATTTCACCATTTTTATTTAATTGAAGTCAATTCAATGTAAAACATTATTTTATCATTTTTATTTAATTGAAATAGAATTGTCAGTTCCATATAAAACATTATTTCACCATTTTTATTTAATTGGAATAGAATTGTAAATTCAATGTAAAATATTATTTTGTCATTTTATTGGATTTAATAGAATGATCAATACAATTGAAAATATGTCATTGAATTGAGATAGAGTTGCTAATATACATTGAAATATAAAAATGTTCTTTTATTTGCATTCTCCAATGCAAATATACATAGAAATATAAAATGTTCTTTTATTTGCATTCTCCAATGCAAATATACATTGAAATATACATTGAAATATAAAAATGTTCTTTTATTTGCATTCTCACATGCAAATATACATTGAAATATAAAAATGTTCTTTTATTTGCATTCTCCATTGCAAATATACATTGAAATATAAAAATGTTCTTTTATTTGCATTCTTCAATGCCAATATAAATAGAAATATAAAATGTTCTTTTATTTGTATTCTCCAATGCAAATATACATAGAAATATAAAAATGTTCTTTTATTTGCATTCTCCAATGCAAATATACATAGAAATATAAAAATGTTCTTTTATTTGCATTCTCTAACGCAAATATACATAGAAATATAAAATGTTCTTTTATTTGAATTCTCCAATGCAAATATACATTGAAATATAAAAATGTTCTTTTATTTGCATTCTCTAATACAAATATACACAGAAATATAAAAATGTTCTTTTATTTGCATTCTCTAATGCAAATATACATAGAAATATAAAATGTTCTTTTATTGGCATTCTCCAATGCAAACATGCATTGAAATAAAAATGTTCTTTTATTTGCCTTCTCCATTGCATATAAACATTAAAATGAAAAATTACATTTTGTTTGCAATTTTAGATGCAAACAAAACATTAGAAGTAAAATTACATTTTTGTTTGCAATTTTAGATGCAAACAAAACATTAGAATTAAAATTACATTTTTGTTTGCAAATTTCATATGCAAACAAAACATTAGAATTAAAATTACATTTTTGTTTGCAAATTTCAGATGCAAACAAAAACATTAGAATGAATATTACATTTTTATTTTGTATTTTAGATAGAAATAAAAATATGATTTAAAGAGTTACATTTTTGTTTGTAAATTTAGTTGCAAACAAAACATTTAATAAGAGTTACATTTTTCTTTGTAAATTTAGTTGCAAACAAAACATTTAATAAGAGTAACATTTTTGTTTTTAAATTTAGTTGCAAACAAAACATTTAATAAGAGTTACATTTTTGTTTGTAAATCTAGTTGCAAACAAAACATTTAATAAAAGTTACATTTTGATTTGCATATTTAGAGGCAAATAAACATCATAGAAAAAGATTGTATTTTTATCCGCATATTTAGATGCAAATAAACATCATAGTTAAACATTTACATCTTTATTTCCATATTTAGATGCAAATAAACATCGTAAAAAAAAAGATTACATTTTTAGTTTGCATATTTAGATGAAAATAAACATCGTAGTTAAAAGACTATATTTTTATTTGCATATTTAGATGCAAATAAACATCGTAGAAAATGCTTACATTTTTATTTTCATATTTAGATGCAAAATCAACACCGTAGGAAGAAGTTGCATTTTTGTTTGCAAATTAAGTAGTGAACAAAACAATATAATAAAAGTTGCATTTTGTTTACATTTTTGACGTAAATAAGGACATGAATTAAATGTTTACATTTTTATTTGAAATTTTGATATAAATGAAAAGCATAGAAATAAAAGTCATATTTTTATTTACATTCTAGATGTAAATAAAAAAATAGATTATAGTGTCGCATTTTTATTTACATTTTAGATGTAAATAAAAGCTAGTATTTTAAGGTCACATTTTTATTGACATTTTGTATGAAATAAAAGAATTGATTTAAATGTTAAAATGTTTATTGTTACTTTAGATATAATAAAAATACGAGGAATCGCCAAATTGGTTTATATTTATATTTACAAATAAATATAAATTAAAATTTAACGAATCGTGTGCGGTAGTTCCTGTTTCGGCAATCGTAACTTTAAACGATTATACCGTAACATCCAATCGTCGGATTTTCCCAAAACTGGAACCATTAGGACCATTTTGGGAAGATCTTCCCGGTGATATAAATTTTATCAAAATCCAACGTTTAGATTTCAAGATAAGTGTAAATCAAATTTTGGTAAAAACAGCGTCAGGGCCGCCCATTGACCCGAAGCGTCATTTAATTATATAGAGCTATTTTTAAATAAATGAAAATAGCGATAAATCGTATAAATTAATATTGACGATATTAAATGGTTTAAATGATAATAATTCGAAAAATTATTTGAAAAGACCGAGTTCAACTCATTTCAAATAATTTTACAGCGATTTAAAATCGAAGATATCGAAGACGGCGATTGAAGACCGGCGTTCTTCACGTCGAAAGGATAACTACTAATGCCTGACATTGGCTAGCAACCAATAAAAGGTCAAAGTGGTAGTTGTCCGGACGCACTTGTTGATCGTCCGGATACGCGAGCACTTAGAAGACTCTGGTTTCGTTCAGACCCAGAACGGACTTGTAAATGGATGCATGTCCGACACTGAACTTCGGGCCATGTAATTTAATTGATATCTATTAATATATTTCTGAGGTAGCGGAGAATTTATTCTTTTGCTAAGCACCCTTCTTGAGACGCACGAGCTCGAAGGTTATATATTGATAGTTATCGATCGCATGGTATGGACTGTCAATGTGACATGCCAAGATGCAATTGATCGAGGCTTTTGTTGAAAAGCAGAGCCTTGTGGATGATGATCAAAGCATAGCCTATTTAGGCATAGCTTTGTTTATTACATTACCTCGCGAGCCTCACACCCCGGTAGAGTCAAAAACGGAACAAGGGAACGCAGGGAGTGCACACGTTTCTTTCTAGCTAGAAGTGGTGTTTGGGTTTTACATGGCCCTGCATTTTACTTATGTGGTTGATGGAATGAGGCGCCTCGAATTTTTATTGGTCGCCAATGGCCAATTTATAGGTCCAATAGGATCGGGAAGCGTGTGTTCAGAAATTGCTAATCCACTAAAGTATTTGTGGACCGGCCCTGCAGGATCCAAGGGTTCGCCAGCGTCCGAATCCTGAGACATTGCTAGAGTGTCTCGAATCGGTTAGGAGATCGTCCCTAGCCTTGACTTATGATGGAAACCAACCTCCAATACGACATTATGGTCTTGATTGTAAACCTATATATGGCGACATTGTATATGGTAGCTATGCCGTCTAGGATTGATACATTTACTTTGAAGTATTTTTGAAACATATTAGACACTAATAATATTAAAAATATTATTTTCTACATATCAAGCATTTTTGATCATTATAAGGTAAACTCTATCTTCCGTTTGTGTTGCATTATGTGATGAGACTTGAGTCTTATAATGATTTCATTTTCTAAAAAGCATTGCGTTGTTTTTGACTTAAAAATTTATAAAACTTATGCACTAGCAATCCATTGGAATTAAACCCGTTCCGCGATAGCGGCGTGGTCTAGTGATTAGCCATATTATTAGTTTAGTAAAATTTCTCATACCAGTCCCATGACTGACTCGTAGTTTGTTTCACTTTGCAAACTCGGGTACCCTCTTTCCACACGGGCAGTCGAGTAGCTTTTTGCAGATATTTATCTCTTGAGCAGGATTCTGGATCGAAGCTTATAGCTGTGTCCAGAGCATTGGAAGTCTTCCGCTGTGCATTGTATTAATTAATTGTAATTTAATCTTCCGTTGTTGTATTATTATTCGATGTACTTTGATATTCTGTACTCTGATGTAACATTATCATGATGTAATAAAAGTCTGCTGTTATTTGTTCTAATGTGTTGTGTTCCCAAAGTTAACGTATGCGGGATTTGAACGGTCTTGGTCGACTTAGCGATCGATTAGGTTCAGGAAAAATCCGTATCATTACATGTGGTATCAGCGCTTTGGTTAGCTCAAATCTTTGGGGTATAACTCATTTGAACTGAACAAAAGACTCATCATAGGTAGGATGAGTAATATCCAATAAAAGAATACTCATTAGAGATAGGGTCAGTAGTATCCTAGAACGAGAAAACTCGCTAGAGATGGGGTTAGTAATGCCCTAGAATGAGTTGAGAGTGACAAGTTTATAATTAACGTATTTGCGATTATATATATAATCCGATTTTAGAAAGCATGAATTTGAATATATAAAAGTTAAATGTATTTGAAAAGCTAATAACCTAATTGATTGATGATTGTGTTGTGTGATTATTAGTTCAACTAATAAAATTATTGAAACCAATAAATGAATTAACATTGAGTCGGTTAGTTAAACAATTTTTAGCTTCGTTCCTTTTCGAGGACGAAAAGATTTTAAGTGGGGGAGATTGTAACAACTCGGAATTTTGAAACCAATTTAAAAAAATTATTTCAGAAAATTTTATTAGAAAATGCGTCAGAATTTAAAATTTCATTATGAAATTAAAATATTTAATAGTAATAATAATAATAAAGTTTTTAAATAAAATAAAACGTTGTTAATGAGATTTATAAATATATGTTGATAGGATGATTTATTAATAATATGTTGATAGGTCCGCTTTAATACTTTCCTTTCCTATTCAGAGTGTAACGTTCATCAATTAATAAATTCTTTATGAATAGTTGCATTCATTTTCAATGCCTTCCCCTCATTGTTATTTTCTTAATGCAATATTAAAAGTAAATACATTTTGAAATAGAAATGTATTGATATGCAATTTACATTCTTAATGTATATACAAATGAAAAATAAAGCATTGACAAATAAAATGTATTGGCATTGACATATACATTTTTAATGTAAATACAATATTAAAAATAAACATTTTGAAATAAAATGTATTGACATTGGAATTTACACTTTTAATGTAAATGAAACATTGAGAATGTTTTGTCATTAAAATTTACATTTTTAGTGTAAATGATACATTAGAAAAAAAAAGATTCATTGTATAATAAATTGTGTTCACATTAGAAACTATATTTTTAATGTAAAAGATGAATCATTAAAAAGGGATTTATAGTTTGATAAAAAGTTTTAACATAATAAAAATGTTTTAACAGTAGAAAATGTCCGTTTGTTTAATATTAACATTTACATATTAGAAGTAGAAAATGTACATTTATTAAATATTAACATTTACATGCAAACATTCATTTCTAGCAATAATATTTAATCCTGTAGTGTTAGTTTTAATTTCTAACAATTAGCATTAACCATGCATCCATCTCTCTCCTTCATGCAATTAATTTATTATCCTTTATTCTATTAATCTCTTTCCTTTATTTTTCTCATCATGTTTCATTTGCACGCTTTATGTTTCATTCCTTATGTTACTTATCCATGCATTCATTTATCTTTCCTCCTTTTGTTTTCCATTGTTATTATTTTTCCTTCACAAATAAACCACCTACACACACACACACATACATATATATATGCATATATATATATATATATATATGTATATCTCTTCTATTTATTCTTTCCAATCCTTTTTAATATGTTATTTAAATTATGATATTTAATGTTATATGTTTTGAAATTTAAAAGGGCATACAACTTTTTAACAATCAGCATCAGACAATAAATCATACATTTGTTCCTTTTCATTTATTCTCTCTCTCTCTCTTTGTAATTTACTTTCGAAATTTGAATTAAAAAAATTATATATATAATAATAAATAGTGTGGTCCCATCACGCCTAGTCATCTAATTAAATCCTTGGTAACCTACTATATTGTAATAGGCACATTAGGGGAATGAAACTAAAGAAATTAAAAACAGTATCAGAATATATATATATATATATATATATATATATATATATATATATATATATATATATATATACACACACACAAACAACCAATAGAAAATTCCAAAAACCCTATTGTCCCCAAACATAACACAGCCGCCGCCCCCTTTATCTTCAATGGCTGAAAACGCAGCCATCTTCTTCCTATTCTATCTCCTCAATTTTTTAATGATTTTCAAAAAACACCAAACATAAGATCGAAGAACTCGACGAAGGCTACAACATCAACGATTACAATCATCTTTGGTTTTGAAATGAGTGGGAGTTTCTGCCGTGAATACCTGGGATGAAGATGACGGGTTTAAGAGAATGGTTAAGGAATTTTATTTTAGTTAATTATTTAAATGAAGTCATTAGTATTTAAAATACCATATCTTGTACAAATGAAATCAGAATCTAACGAAACGAATTGCGTTGCGATCGTGATGGAAAATTCTACAACATGGAACTGACTAGAGCTTAAATAGAGACTGTTGGAAATTCAGATAAAACCAAGGTGAGATCTCTATTTTTTTTAAAATAAATTTAATTATTAATCGTGATGTGAGATTTCTTCTTTTTATTAATTTAATTAATTATTTAATTTATTTGTTATGTGACGATTGAATGTGTTTGATTCAGATCTATTATGTAATGATATTGTGGATGATTTATCTGTTTGTTGGTGATGTATAAACACAGATTTGTATGTGTTCCCTAAAATAATCATTTTTGTTAGATAATTGATTTGGATTAGGATTTCCATTTCAATAAAAATAAATCATATTGTTTATTTATTGATTTTGATTAGAATTTCCATTTCAATAAAAATAATCACTTTTGTTAGATTATTGATTTGGATTAGAATTTCCATTTCAATAAAATAATCATTTTTGTTAGATTATTGATTTGGATTAAAATTTCCCTTTCAATAAAAATAAATTATTTTGATAATTTTTGTTGAATCGAATTAGATTGTCAATTCAATATTAAAAACATTATTTTGATTATTTTTGATGAATTGTATTAGATTGTCAATTCAGCATTAAAAACATTATTTTGATTATTTTTGTTGAATTGTATTAGATTGTCAATTCAACATTAAAAATATTATTTTGATCATTTTTGTTGAATTGGATTAGATGGTCAATTCAACATTAAAACATTATTTTGATCATTTTGTTGAATTGAATTAGATTGTCAATTCAAAATAAAAACATCATTTTGATTATTTTGTTGAATTAAAATAGAATTGTCAATTCAATATAAAACATTATTTTATCATTTTTATTTAATTGAAATAGAATAGTCAGTTCCATATAAAACATTATTTCACCATTTTTATTCAATTGAAATAGAATTGTCAATTCAATATAAAACATTATTTTATCATTTTTATTTAATTGAAATAGAATTGTCAGTTCCATATAAAACATTATTTCACCATTTTTATTTAATTGGAATAGAATTGTAAATTCAGTGTAAAATATTATTTTGTCATTTTATTGGATTTAATAGAATGATCAATACAATTGAAAATATGTCATTGAATTGAGATAGAGTTGCAAATATACATTGAAATATAAAAGTGTTCTTTTATTTGCATTCTCTAATGCAAATATATATAGAAATATAAAAATGTTCTTTTATTTGCATTCTCCAATGCAAATATACATAGAAATATAAAATGTTCTTTTATTTGCATTCTCCAATGCAAATATACATTAAAATATACATTGAAATATAAAAATGTTCTTTTATTTGCATTCTCCCATGCAAATATACATTGAAATATAAAAATGTTCTTTTATTTGCATTCTCCATTGCAAATATACATTGAAATATAAAAATGTTCTTTTATTTGCATTCTTCAATGCCAATATACATAGAAATATAAAATGTTCTTTTATTTGTATTCTCCAATGCAAATATACATAGAAATATAAAAATGTTCTTTTATTTGCATTCTCCAATGCAAATATACATAGAAATATAAAAATGTTCTTTTATTTGCATTCTCTAATGCAAATATACATAGAAATATAAAATGTTCTTTTATTTGCATTCTCCAATGCAAATATGCATTGAAATAAAAATGTTCTTTTATTTGCCTTATCCGTTGCACATAAACATTAAAATGAAAAATTACATTTTGTTTGCAATTTTAGATGCAAACAAAACATTAGAAGTAAAATTACATTTTTGTTTGCAATTTTAGATGCAAACAAAGCATAAGAAGTAAAATTACATTTTTGTTTGCAATTTCAGACGCAAACAAAAACATTAGAATGAATATTACATTTTTATTTTGTATTTTAGATAGAAATAAAAATATGATTTAAAGAGTTACATTTTTGTTTGTAAATTTAGTTGCAAACAAAACATTTAATAAGAGTTACATTTTTGTTTGTAAATTTAGTTGTAAACAAAACATTTAATAAGAGTTACATTTTTTTTGTAAATTTAGTTGCAAACAAAACAAGTAATAAAAGTTACATTTTTGTTTGTAAATTTAGTTGCAAACAAAACATTTAATAAGAGTTACATTTTTGTTTGTAAATTTAGTTGCAAATAAAACATTTAATAAGAGTTACATTTTTGTTTGTAGATTTAGTTGCAAACCAAACATTTAATAAGAGTTACATTTTTATTTGTAAATTTAGTTGCAGACAAATCATTTAATAAAAGTTACATTTTTATTTGCATATTTAGAGGCAAATAAACATCATAGAAAAAGATTATATTTTAATCTGCATATTTAGATGCAAATAAACATCGTAGTTAAAAATTTACATTTTTATTTGCATATTTAGATGCAAATAAACATCGTAAAAAAAGATTACATTTTTAATTTGCATATTTAGATGAAAATAAACATCGTAGTTAAAAAATTATATTTTTATTTGCATATTTAGATGCAAATAAACATCATAGAAAAATAATATATTTTTATTTGCATATTTAGATGCAAAATCTACACCGTAGGAAGAAGTTGCATTTTTGTTTGCAAATTTAGTTGTGAACAAAACATTATAATAAAAGTTGCATTTTGTTTACATTTTTGATGTAAACAAGGACATGAATTAAATGGTTACATTTTTATTTGAAATTTTGATATAAATGAAAAGCATAGAAATAAAAGTCATATTTTTATTTACATTTTAGTTGTAAATAAAAGAATATATTATAGTGTCGCATTTATATTTATATTTTAGATGTAAATAAAAGCTAGTATTTTAAGATTCACATTTTTATTGACATTTCGTATGAAATAAAAGAATTGATTTAAATGTTAAAATGTTTATTGTTACTTTAGATACAATAAAAATAATAGGAATTGCCAAATTGGTTTTTATATATATTTATATATAAATATAAATTAAAATTTAATAAATCGCGCGCGGTAGTTCGCGTTTCGACAATCGTAACTTTGAACCAGGGATACCGTAACATCCAACCGTCGGATTTTCCCAAAACTGGAACCGTTAGGACTGTTTTGGGAAGATCTTCCTGGTGATATAAATTTTATCAAAATCCAATGGTTAGATTTCAAGATAAGTGTAAATCAAATTTTGGTAAAAACAGCGCCAGGGCCGCCCATTGACCCGAAGCGTCATTTAATTATATAGATCTATTTTTAAATAAATGAAAATAGCGATAAATCGTATGAATTAATATTTATGATATTAAATGGTTTAAATGATAATAATTCGAAAAATTATTTGAAAAGACCGAGTTTAGCTCATTTCAAATAATTTTACGGTGATTTAAAATCGAAGATATTGAAGACGACGATTGAAGACCGACGACCTTCACGTCGAAAGGATAACTACAGATACCTGGCATTGGCTAGCTACTAATAAAGGGTCAAAGTGGTAGTTGTCTGGACGCACTTGTTGATCATCCGGATACGCGAGCACTTAGGTGACTCCGGTTTCGTTCAGACCCAAAACGGACTTGTAAATGGATGCGTGTCCGACATTGAATTTCGGGCCATGTAATTTAATTGATATCTATTAATATATTTCTGAGGTGGAGGAGAATTTATTCTTTTGCTAAACACCCTTCTTTGAGACGCACGAGCTCGAAGGTTATATATTGATAGTTATCGATCGCATGGTATGGACTGTCAATGTGACATGCCAAGATGCAATTGATCGAGGCTTTTGTTGAAAAGCAGAGCCTTGTGGATGATGATCAAAGAATAACCTATTTAGGCATAGCTTTGTGTATTATGTTACCTCGCGAGCCTCACACCCCGGTAGAGTCAAAAACGGGACAAGTGAACACAGGGAGTGCACACGTTTCTTTCTTGCTAGAAGTGGTGTTTGGGTTTTACACGGCCTGGCATTTCACTTATGTGGTTGATGGACTCGGATTTTTATTGGTCGCCAATGGCCAATTTATAGGTCCAATAGGATCGGGAACCGTGTGTTCAGGAATTGGCAATCCACTAAAGTAATTGTGGACCGGCCCTGCAGGATCCTAGGGTTCTCCAGCGTCCGAATCCTGAGACATTGCTAGAGTGTCTTGAATCGGTTAGAAGATCGTCCCTAGCCTTGACTCATGATGGAAACCAACCTCCAATACGACATTACGGTCTTGATTGTAAACCCATATATGGCGACATTGTATATGGTAGCTATGCCGTCTAGGATTGATACATTTAATTTGAAGTATTTTTGAAATATATTAAACACTAATAATATTAAAAATATTATTTTCTACGTATCAAGCATTTTTTTCATTATAAGGTAAAACTCTATCCTCCGTTTGCGTTGCATTGTGTGATGGGACTTGAGCCTTATAATGATTTCATTTTCTAAAAAGCATTGCGTTGTTTTTGACTTATAAATTTATAAAACTTATGCACTGGCAATCCATTGGAATTACCGCGATAGCGGCGTAGTCCAGTGATTAGCCATATTATTAGTTTAGTAAGATTTCTCACCAGTCACATGACTGACTCGTAGTTTGTTTCACTTTGCAAACTCGGGTGCACTCTCTCCACACGAGCAGTCGAGTGGCATTTTGCAGATATTTATCTCTTGAGCAGGATTCTGGATCGAAGCTTATAGCTGTGTCCAGAGCATTGGAAGTCTTCCGCTGTGCATTGTATTAATTTATTGTAATTTAATCTTCCGCTGTAGTATTATTATTCGATGTACTCTGATATTCTATACTCTGATGTAACATTATCATGATGTAATAAAAGTCTGCTGTTATTTGTTCTAATGTGTTGTATTCCCGAAGTTAACATATGCGAGATTTGAACGGTCTTGGTCGACTTAGCGATCGATTAAGTCCGAGCAAAATCCGTACCGTTACAGAATCCGAGTTGGAACTTGAATTAAATTTTGGAATTTTGACATGGAGATTGAATTCAACTTAAATATGTAGAAGCGAATAAAAGAATATTTGAACATGAGAAGTTCAAACTGAAAGTGGATTAAGTAAGACGGGCGAATTGGTAATAAAATGGTAAAGTGAATATGATTGAAATCTTAAAGTTGAATTGAATTGGAATTGGATAAGTACATGATAGACATGTATTGGATGAAGCTAAGAGTACAAAGGGAGTATGAAGATTTATAATTTAAGTGCTCGACAAAAATGTACATGTTTCAATTTCCATATGAGGTTTTATGCGCCGAATCGGCAAGCCACTTGGCTTTTTGATTTTCTTTTTGAATGGAAAGGGCCTAGAGAGGCGAGTTGGGGGTTTGAACGATTGACCGGTACATGGGAGGTGTTGGCAAAATTTTCCAAAATTTTAAGGAGTTAGAATATTTTTAGGAAAATTTGAAAATAGAAATCAATATATCGAAATATATAGAATTCGATAAGGAAATTGGAAATATAGTTAATGATTGAATATTAATTAAAAGAGGCCAATGATTGTTTGATTGTTGATGAATGTTTTGTTTCCCTTTAATAGTTAAATCACCGGCTATCAAAAATTTTTGACCATCATTGTCAATACGGAGAGACCGGTTGGATTTAATATCCAAAAACCACTCCGTATAGGCATAGGCGTTACGAATTAGATTATGCTGAAGATAAATTGAAGACGAAGTGGAATGCAAGGGCTGTTATGTTTGTCCAGACCCAGGACAATTTGTATGGGCGAATGTCTGATAGATTATTTCTAACAAATCCCATAAGACGATCTTTTCGACATATTATGTTTGGTGGCGGAGGAATTCGTTTCTCTTAGCTTTTATACCCGTAATATTTTGGAAAGATCAACTAGTGATTTGACGGGTTTGACGATGTGGCATTCAAAGTGAATGGTGATCAGATGTTCTGAAAGATTAATGTAGCCTCAAGCCTCATAACCAGGAAATGACAAAAATCGGGCAGGCAGCATGGCTTGGTGGGTCATACCCAAGCAGGGTATATTTCTCACCGATCTAGAGAAAATTCAATATTCATTCTTCTTTCGATTCTGTATCTTACGGATTACGGTTGGATTACCAAAAACCGTGGGTGATAATATATTCGCTACACTCAAGCTAAATGAGTGGGCGGCCATGTGTGGATGGGTTGCAAGACGTTCTTGCTGAACCCCAGTGTATCCCCTCTAGAGTACACTGATCGGAAGGTGGTCCCATACCTTGTCATAGTTGGAATCCAATCCCCGATAAGCTCCCTGCGGTTTTTGATTTTATACTATATATGTAGAGCGTGAGATGCAAGCGTTCTACTATTTGGTTATTTATTTGATTAGACATTATTATAATATCACTGGATTTTTGTATCAAAATGTTTTGGGTTATAGTAAGGTAAAAACCATCCATGTTTATGTGTGGGTGGGTCTTACTATTATCCTTTTCTTTTGAAAGGATTTTCAAAGTTAAACAATATGGTTGGAGTTTACTCACACCAGTCCCATGACTGACCCAGAGTTTATTTTGTTTGTTTTTCCTAAACTCTTGGGTGCCCAAATTTGTACGGGCAGTCAAGTGTTACAGTATTTTACAGATACACTTGGAGGAGCTGGAAGCAGGAGGCTTCACCATTAGTTATTTGGAATTATTTCCGCTGTGTTGTGTATATATTGATCTCTGATAATGGTATGTGTATGTGATACAAAATTTTGTATTTCAAAGTTATGTTATATATTATATTTTATTCGTTCCGCTGTGAGATTCTGTTTTTGTTTTTTCTATTCTTCCTCTGTCTTATTCTTCTTTAACCCATAATGTCTCGTATTTCTGTATTATTTGAGTTGGACATGTGTTCTATTTATCAGCTCAAATTGTATGGATTTGCGGGCCATCACACCGTCCAGATCGAGTAGAAAAAAAGATGTGAAAATCCGAAGTGAATCTCTTTTTAAAGAAAATATCCAAACCGCATCGACCCGCAATCGGTTCAGTTGCGGTTTGAACTGTTGATCCAACCTTATTAACGAGCCGAATATCACACTATTGATCTTATGGTAGAAATATTATTAATTCATATCTAATTTTTTATTTTAACGATGTGTATTATATTTTCAGCATATGTTATATTAATAATAATCGTTATCACAAGAGAAAAATTTATGGTTAAGTATAATAGTTTCGATCCACAATATTTTATCCAAACTAGTCAAATCCTGTTAATAAGAAATGAAAATTAGAAACAGAAAAAAAACGAAAAAAAATTAGAATTTCAACATTTTTTTCATTGATGTTTTTTCATTTTTTTAAAAAGTGAAGCAAAGAACAAAATTTAGAAACTTAGAGAAAAATAATATGAATAATTTAATTTTTAAATAAAGTAAACTAGAAATCTAAATAGTTATCAGCCCTGACTTTATAAGCGTTAGAATTATACTTTTGGAAAATTAATTTAGGATTGATAATTTTAGAAAAGGAAAGCTATTTTCGAAAAGAGAAATCACATACATTCACCAAGTTAGGATCGGTAATTTTTTAAAATTTATTAATTGTTATTTTAGGGCAATTTGTTTTAAATTTTTGTTCTTTGGTTCATTTTTCAAGGAAGTGAAAAAAAGTTGTAAAGAAGGATCCTGAAATTCTGTTGTTTTCAAATTTTTTTTGCTACTTTTATTTTTCATTTTCTTATGTTTTTTATTGTGGATGCACGTTGGAATTTTGCTTGTATGGTTTCTGGATTATGCATAGGGTTGTCAATTGATATTTGAAAAATTCGAAATTCGTCTGCATCCGTATCTGAAAAATGAATAAATATCTGATATCCGAAAAACGGATGCCGTTAAAAATATGTAGATATCCGCACTCGAAAATTATCAGTTCGATTTTTATTAACGTTATGTTCAAAATGATATATATCTTAATACAATAAATGTGATTTATTTATTGCTTTATTAAGGTGAATGTTTATATTATGTGCACTAAATGCATATTAGCTACTTAAATCTACCTAATTTCATCACATATGTTTATTTTTAACACTTTTGTGATCAATGGAATTGAACATATTTAAATTAACCTAAAAGTTTTCATTTATATTTTTTTTATTTATCAATCACTAATGGATAAGATAAATTTTCGATATCCATCCGTATGTGCGGGTACGGATACCCAATATCCGAAAAAGATATCGGATGCGAATAATGGTAAAATTTGGATCCTTTTTTATATTCGTTCGTGATATCCAATATCCGTGATTTGTGTTGCCTAGCATACGTGTAATCTAATAATGGTAATAGTTTTGATATTTGCTTTGATTTATTTTATGGGTTTTATCTCGTAGTTATCTCAGACGATATCAGATAATTTTCTGGTAAAGATTTGGATAAAATAAGCTATAAACCTATGTTAAGTTTATGTGTTATCGTGTTTTTATGGGATAGTTTTATGTTTCAAATATTGGACTTATGTTTCATTTTGTGGTCGACATAGAGCTTAATTTCTTTTACCGTAAACTTTTGATGTCATATTTCTTTTTGTAGTCTAGTAATCATTACACCCTGCATTTTTATAATATTAATTCAATTAGATAATTATATAAAAAGATGAATTGAAAATGGATTTTTTTGGAATTGTTAGAATTGAGCTTCAGAACAATTAACATTGCGTTCGTTGCATTTTTCTGATAAATTTACATATATAATATGTTTCGAACGGAGTTCGTACGACAAATTTATGGACGCACGAAGTTTAACGCCAGAAAATATTTATATGTAAACGTGTGCAAGTATAATTTATATTTCCAGGTTATGTATGTAGATGCATTACTAAAAAATTTGTCATTTGAAATTTAAATAAATAAACAGTTAGGAAAGAGAAAGTAATTGACATTAAAATTGAAACACTTCTATTAATTGACAACGCACATCATAACTTACATAAACAAAAAAATAATCTATTTAGATATAAATTGCAGAAGAAATATACGAAATTAATGCTTGCTATAAATGGTACAAAACTATGTAATAAAAGGAAGTTTGTAATAACGTTAATTAAATAACGTTTCAAATTAGAATAGAAATGCACATACTAATATATTAATGGTGCGCATTTGAATAATGCGCGTTAAAAATGGTGTGTACCATAATGGAAATAAACGTTCATCGAATTAAAAAGGGATTGAATACGCATAAAGTTAAATGGAAGAAATTGTGTGTGTATTAATTTTGTGTCTGAAATTTGAAATAATTAGACTAAATAATATGGAAAGAAATTAAATAATAACGTTAAGAATTGTAATGTTAAGGAAGAAATAATCACGTTTTAAATACGACGTGGTTTTTTTTTCGAGCGACTATTCTGGTTTGCTTTTCACGAATCTCACGGATTAGGTTCTTTTGAGTGACTATAAAAAAACGTTCAGGGCTAGTCGTCAAACTTGTTATTTTTCGAGCAAACACGAAAGTCTTGTTGTTTCATTTCTTCTCCAAACCTTTTCTGAGTCAAATTAGATTAGTTTAAGCCTTTAGAAACAAGAATTGAAAAATATAATTCATAGCTTAGGATTGTAGGTGCTAAGAATTCCTTTCCATACGAGGTTTGTTCTGTGGATCTGATCAATTCAATTCTTTTGTCTACTTTTGTGTTCTGAATTGAAAATCTGTAATAATTACAGTATTGAATCAAATTAGGAGGAAACCACGATTAATAATTCTGAATTAGATTCTAGATTTAAAAAGCTAACAGGTGAGTGGACTTGAATTATGCCTTTGGTAACAATATATTTATCGTTTAATTCCCCGTAATTCTTAATGTAATGAATAATTGAAATTGTGACAATTGTGATGTAATACATTCCCTAAAAGTATTAAGAATATTACTGTTATGTGAGTTCATTTCTATGTTTTTCTGTTTGGCCTTTGGAAATTACTGTAATAGTAAAATTGTAAGTCTGACGATGATTATATGTATATTCCCAAAGTATATTGTTTAGAATATAATTAAAAGATTAAATTGGGAAAAATTATAGTAAAATATGGAAAAATGGAATAGGAAATAATAAGCCTAATTATGTATAGAAATTTACCATTTTAAATTGGAATTGGGTATTGTGTAAGAAAATATGAAATAATATATATCTCAAAAAAGGGAATTAACAGTGGACTGAGTTAGTTGAGGGTGAAAAAGTGATACATTTTCATAATTACCATTATGGTAAATTACATAGAACGTAGTTGCAAGTAAAAAAAAAGGAATACAGGGATTAGTGTAAAATATGGGTTTTTGCCATATGATGTAATAAAGAAAATAACTTGCAACTACGGATCTTAATTGATGTATATTATGCAAATAGATTTTTATTCATTTCCACCAATTAATTTAATGAAGTGTGTGAAATATTTCCTGTAATAATAAAAATGTACAAGACGGTACATACGTATGCATATAGTAACCCGATAGGTAATGAGCTTAGACCAGTCCATATGTATGGAGATGAGGAACCCAATAGGGTAGATTATCGTGGTGTTTAGAGACATGAGAGGAGCACGTCCAATTGATTATTCCACGGGAATAGAAAGAAGCGTGAGGCTTCTACGGGACGTGGTAGGGTACTCTGGGATGGCCCTTTAAGGAACAACCGGATGAAGCCATCGCTCGGAGGCTGGTCTGTTGCACCATCTAGAGTATACATTGATTGCAATTATGGTGTGGTAGTTAGAAGGCCGTGGCAGATGATGTTGGGTGATTCGGCTGTTTTCCTCGCTTTTGGAGGAGGTGGTCAGGACAAAATTAAGGATAGTAATCGTTGATACCTGTTATCGGCAGTCTATGGGATGCAGAAAGACTAGATCTAAACCAACATACCAACGACCTTTCACTATCGGACTATTGGTTGAGGGACACGCCAAATTGGATGTTTGATTGGTTGATAGGGGCACGTTATTAGCTCTTAGTGTAGTCTTTCATTTGTTGAGTGAAGGACCAGTGTGAGGCCATAGCCACTGTGAAAAAAGATAGACCATATATGGATATCTGTAATGTTCGCCTAATGAAGCTGTCCTTTACCGATATCGAAAGCTCCTGACCGAGTTTCGTGCATTGGATGCAGTCATATTACGTAACTCGGGTTATAATACGCAGTACGTTCGCGCAAGGGTCTAAATACACGCACTGGGTGGTGTATTGTAGACGCTTGGGCATTACCCCTTTCGAGACGTGGTTCGACCGAGGAGTTCGAATACGAGAATTTGTATGCTTACGTAGCATAACAAGGGTAGTTCTGTGTAGAGATTTCCGTACGCGGTTCGACGTAGGATGGAGGTTGTGCATGTTCCGTGATGTTACGACGGAGACTATACGAGGAGGGTACTAAGGGTTACCTTGAGATGTTGGGCATAACTACATATATATTATATTAGATTTAATTTACTGGGGAGTAGATGAGTGCGACGCGTGTGTAGAGCCTAGAGCGTTGTTAACTCGAATAACTAATCATTAAGAAGACGTAACTGAAAAATATATGTTGTATTATTTCAGAATGTATAATTTGTGCTTTCATCAACTTGTGTTATGAGCCCCCACCTCATAATGTACTTGCTGGTTAGATCTATGGCTGAGATTTGATAACCTCTGGACACTTGTTAGGCAGTGTCATTATTTCAGTAAGTCTATATTTGATTATTATATTTTTCCATTTTTCAGTGAGATGTTTTATCAAGCTTTGATATATTTATTATCTCTGTCTTTTCTATAGGATACTAGACAAGCAAACTCGAGTTTCAGTGGTTTCAGATTTATAATTTTTGAAAAATGCGGACCCGTTGGAATTTGTGTTGTTTCAACTGGTATCACAACTCAGGTTTAGGGTTCTTATATAGTTATTGAGTGGTGATTTGTATTATATACACACACACATACACATATACCTAGATACATGAGAGAGACCTACTTTTGAGAAAACAACACATGTAAAGTATTGAGTAGCGAGTTCGTGCGCCAAAGGTAGGATTGTAAAGGGTCATAAAAGAATAAGTTCTAACTTAATCATGGTATGGGGTGTATGATAGATTTGATGATTAACGGGAAAGTTCACGTGTCGATACTTGGATATGGATGGGAGTTCAAAGTTGTGGGTGAGTAATAAGGCCTAGTGTTTGGAAAATGGATGGATTGAGAATATGTACATATGATGTGCATGGGCAGCACAAAAATTGGACGCAACTCGTAGTTTGGAAAGTTTGCTTGAGGATCAGTAAGGAAGTAAATTTATTTCGTGCAAGAAATTTAGAAAAGTGTGGGTTTGGAGGGAACCTTATACCTAGTCCCACAGTTAAACTTTTTGAAGCACTTGAAGTAGAAATAAGTGTGTAAACATGTTGTGTAAAATATTTTGGCATTAATTTTTTTTTGAACAAACTATAAAGATTTATTTTCCAGAAGAATAAGATGTGTAAACAAGTTGTGGGGTTAAGTCATAGAGGTAGAAAAGGGAAGACACAAATAAGTGGATTAGATATGTATGTTGGATATATTTAAGATAGATTATAAAATATTAAATAAAAGCACTCATTTCTTATTTCCCTAGATTTTTTATCCTTGAGAATGGTTTTTGAAAAAAAAAACATGTTTGAAAATTTAAAATGGTTTAGCAGTATAATTTCAGTAGTGCGCTTGAACACTAGGTAGAGCTATGGGAAATTATCTCGGTATGTGAGTAAACCATAAACTTAAGTGGTAATTGTAGAAAGTTTCAAGAAATAGGGAAATAAAAAATGGAAAATGGTTAACATTAAAAAAATTATACGGTAATGTATGCGAACTGAGAAAAATAATGTTATAAAGTTGTCTCTCTAGTGGTTACTATTTTAGTGATAAAAGATTAATGGAAAATTTTAAACCTTGTACTGTTTATGTGCAAAAAAAGATAGTAGAGAGGTTCCGCATAAATATTAATTTAATAGATGATGCAAGTTAAGGAAAAAAGGTCGGTTAATTCAAATGACAATTATGTTCCCATGTAAATCAATAATAAAATGGGAGAAAATTAAATTTTCAAGGAAAGGCCTAGAACATACCTAATTGGAATATGAAGGTGAATGAAAAATAAGAGCAAGTTTGAGATTCTTGTATAGAAAACTGTGGTATGATGTGTGAAAAATGAAAATACCATTTTTAGCGCTTCGTAGGAAATTAGAAGGCATGATGTTTTGTCTTACTTTAAGAAATGATAAGAACTAGGCCCAAAGATGTGCGATTACTTCATGGTGAAGTAAGAGTTGTCAGGTTTGCATCTGTTTAGGTATCGGGTATGGTTAGCCTAGGGATATCAGTATATCATGGGTGGATAATTGAGAATGGCTCATGGAACTAACAAACACGCGAGATGGATTTGCAGAGAGTGGTAGATGAAATGAAGGAATGTTATAGTTTGATGGATTCAGTGATTAGGCCTTTTTTAATGTAACAGGGACATGGTCCTAGGCCTCATAGTCTGAGTAGATAACCATATTTTACCATCGTACCTTTTCCTAGTAATGATTGTAGTAGAGTTTGTTTTCTTTAAGTATGGAGTTGCACTCCTATGTTGTAACAACCCGCAAATTCTGAACCAATTAAAAAAATTTATTTTAGAAATTTTAATAGTTAAAATAATTTATTTTAAATAATAACGGGTAAAAAATTTATTTAAATCGAAGTTAGAATGAATAATTTTAATTTTAATGTTTTGTAGGAGTTAGAAATAGCACAGTAGTTTGTAAAGTCAAATTTGAACTTTGACCGAATGTACCGAATTCAAAATAAACCGGATTTTAGTGAAACCAAAACTATTAGAATCTGTTTAAGAATATCTTTCCAACGACAGAATAGTCGTTGTAGAATTTATATATATATATTTTAATATTAAAAATAGCCATTTTTCAAACGACCTCCGTTTTCGACGAAACCACTTTTGTTGGAACCGGAATGTCAAATTATTGCTAGGTTTCAATTTTCATAATTTTTAGAATTATTATGTGAGCGTGACAAAAGAAAACGTGTTTTGTCAGTTTTAGTCAAATCTGATCGACCAGAAAATGGCCATTTTTCGAACGGTCTCAGAATTCGACGAAATTAGTCATGTTAGAACCGTATCGTAAAAAAATAACTAGAAATGATTTTTCTGGAATTTTTAGAGGTCGTATGTGGCCCCGGTAATTTAAAATATACGTTTAAATTTAATATATATTGATTTATATTTTAATTTAAAGAAAAACATATTGTAACAGCTGAATTGGGTTACGAAACATATTTCATTGTGTCCGAGATGGGGGTTATTAGCTAGGGGCGACTCTCGTTGGGATTCGTTTGTAGTTCGAGGTGCTAAACTAGTATTATTTGAATTAAATTGAATAAATAAATAAAATAGAATTAAAAAAATACTATTATAAATACACCGTACATCGTACGTATTTCTCCTAACCCTAAACAGTACGAAGTCGCCACCTCTAATTAGAATAATGGCCAGATTTGTTCAAAATTGAATTGCTAATTTCCCTCAATAAAATCCAAGTTAAATCGAGACTTTTACATGAAAATCGAAGGGAGTTCAACGATCTTTAATCCTATACGGCTTTGATGGAGTTTCATAACCTAGAGTGGGTGGTTTCCTCCCTCAATTGCGCCGGCGCCGCGGTACTTTCAGTGTACCAGGGGGAGCCGAGTTGGTCGACAATGGGGGGAGGTGGCGCGGTTTACGAAGACGGTGGGTGTGGGCTCAGTCGATTGGCTTCCGGTGCGTTGATGTTGCAGCAACTTGGAACCCTAAGTTTTAGGGTATGGTTCGATGGCTACAGGTTGAAGACGATGAAGCGGCCTGATTAAGGGTGATTAAAAGATGGATAATATTAATTTATTATTTAATTATATTATTATGAAATCAAGTTATAATACTCTATATCTTATCCAAATTAAATCAGAATCCGACGAAACTGAATGCGTTGGAATCCTTGTGATGAGATCTAGACGATGAAACAGACCAGATTAGAAACAGAACTAGCTACAAATTCAGAAGGAATTAAATCACTGTGAAATTTCTCTTTCTTTTAAATTAATTAATTTATTTAATTTATTTGCTATGTAACTATTGTATGTATATGTCTTACATCTGCTGTGATGTGATTGTGGATGATTTATTTGTTGATTGGTGATGTATAAACACAGATCTGTGCGTGTTGAATAAAAATAAATCATTTTGAAAAGTTATTGATTTGGATTAGAATTTCCAAATCGATAAAAAAAATCATTTTTTAATATCATTGATTTGGAGTAGAATCGCCATTTCAATATAAAGTGATCTTTTATTTGCATCCTTTTATGCAAATATATATTGATCTTTTATTTGCATCCTTTTATGCAAATATATATAGAAAATATATTTGGTCTTTTATTTACATCCTTTTATGAAAATATATATAGAAAATATATTGATCTTTTATTTGCATCCTTTTATGCAATTATATATAGAAAATATACTTGATCTTTTATTTGCATCCTTTTATGCAAACATATATAGAAAATATAATTGGTCTTTTATTTGCATCCTTTTATGCAATTATATATAGAAAATATACTTGATCTTTTATTTGCATCCTTTTATGCAAATATATATAGAAAATATACTTGATCTTTTAATTGCATCCTTTTATGAAAATATATATAGAAAATATAATTGATCTTTTATTTGCATTCTTTTATGCAAATACACATAGGAATAAAATGATCTTTTATTTGCATTCTTTTATGCAAATAAATGTTCTTTTATTCGCATTCTTTTTGCAAATATATATTGAAATATAAAATATTCTTTTATTTTCGTTCTCTAATGCAAATATGCATTGAAATGATTAAAATCATATTTTTGTTTGCAAATTGAGATGCAAACAAACAATTAGAATTAAAACCATATGTTTTGTTTGCAATTTCAGATGCAAACAAAACATTACAATTAAAATTACATTTTGCTTGCATTTTAAATGCAAACAAAAACACTTGAATGAATATTATATTTTTATTTTGTATATTGGATAAAATTAAAAATATGATTTAAAAGGTTACATTTTTGTTGGTAAATTAAGTTGCAAGCAAAACATTTAATAAACATTATATTTTATTTGCATATTTAGATGCAAATAAACAACATTTTTTTTATGCAAGCAAATAAACAACATTTAATAAACATTATATTTTATTTGCATATTTAGATGCAAATAAACAACGTTTAATAAAGATTATATTTTATTTGCATATTTAGATGCAAATAAACATCGTAGGTAAAAGATTATATTTTTATTCGCATTCTTTGATGCAAATAAACTACCGTATTGAAAGTTGAATTTGTATTTGCATTCTTTGGTGCAAATAAACTATTGAATTAAAAGTTGCATATTTATTTGCATTCCTTGATGCAAATAAAATATTGAATTAGAAAATTGCATATTTATTTGCATTCCTTGATGCAAATAAAATATTGGATTAGAAGTTGCATTTTAATTTGCAAATTTAGATGCAAATAAAACCTTGAATTAGAAGTTGCATTTTATTTGCATTCTTTGATGCAAATAAGACATGAAGTTAAAAGTTGTATTTTCATTTGCGTTCTTTGATACAAATAAATCATAAATTAAAATATCTTTTTTTAATTTGCATTTTAGATGCAAATAAAAAGCATAGTTTAAGAAGTTACACTTTTATTACAATTGAGATATAATTACAAGAATAGGATTAAAATATCATCTTTACTTTTAAACTAGAGAAGATAAAAAAAAAGAGGTTATAACAAAATAATCACTTTTGCCAATTTACATTAGTTGAAACAAAGTAATCACTTTTGTCACTTTACATTAGTTGAAAAAAATTATTCACTTTTGTTAATTTATATTAGTTGAATCAAACATTCATTTTGGCGAATTATATTGGTTGAAACCAAAAAGGACATTTTTGTCAGATAAGAATTAAACACAAATAGCAGTTTGATAAAATAGAATTTATATGCAAATCAAATAATCATTTTTATTTGCATAACATAAAATAGAATTTATATGCGAATATAAAAATCATTTTTATTTTGCAAACTTACATTGGAGCTTATATCCAATTATAAGAATCATATTATTGGTCAGAATATACATTAGAATGTATAAGCATGTTAAAGTGACATTTCTATATGTTAATGCATACATTAGAATTTGTATGCACTTTAAAATAAACATTTTATGTATTGAGTTATACATTAAAACATGTACAAATGAGATTATTTCTTTTATGTGTTAAAAACCGAGAATAATTATATACAAATAAAGTATAATAAAAAATTATCTTTTAGTTGTCATCCACAATAATGTCATATAAATATATTACATTCTATTAGATATTAGAAATGTATAAGAAATTATGCGAGTCAACTATATTTTATTTCGACATTAGGAATAAAATATCATTTTTGTCCATCATTATCAACATGTTGGTAGTATCAAAATTGGTTAAATTCATTAACCAATTATTTATTTGTACTGTTGTTGGCTGAAAACACCACACGGGTATTGAGACGATAATGATATACACTAGTCCCAATATTTATTCGTATGTCAATCGATAGATTGACAGACTGCGATGAGCATTATTATTTCATTTTAATGCTCACATAGTTGAGAACTTCACTCTGGATGTTGAATCGATGGTTTGATGATTATTTATTATTATTGTCATTTACATATGATGTATGAAATCCATATGACCAAAGTTATATGGTAAATGGTTGAGTCGCTTTCCGATTCAGAATATCTTTCATATAAAGAATATTTTTAAACAAAGAATTTCTTGTAAATAAAGAATAAATCTTTCAACTTATATTATTGGTATTTCAATTTATATTTATTTATTAGAAAATGATTTTGGGTTTATCGTGAACAATGTTTTTGAATGACATTGATTCTTTAACCTAGTTAAAAATAAGATTTATTTCCTAAATTGGAATAATTGTAAAGTAGTAATTTTTGATATTAAAACTGAATTGGAATATTAATAAATCTTTGAAAATAAGATTTAAGAATAAATCTGAAAGATTTATCTTTGATAAAATTAATGGGAACCTTTCCCTAATAATATGAATATTTTTCTTAAAGAATATTCTGAATTGGAAAGAGGCGTTGGATGTATCCTTATAACACTTGATTTTAATTATAAAAATACGCGAGTTATTCGGAAAGACTGGGTTTAACCCATTCTGAATAATTACTACGAAGATTAAAAGTCGAAGATTTTGAAGACGGTGGATGAACACCGGCGATCTTCACATCGAATGGACGACTACTGATGCATGGCACTGGGTTGCTCCCAGTAAAGGGTCAAAAGTGGTACTTCTTCCGGACGTACGTGTTGATTGTCCGGATACGCGAGCACCTCGGTGACTCCGGTTTCGTTCAGACCCAGAACGGACTTGTAAATGGATGTGTGTCTGACATTGGATTTCATTCCATGTAAATTGGTTTCTATTCAATATATATCTGTTGATGGCGGAGAATTTATTCTCTTGTTTAACACCCTTCTCTGAGATGTACGAGCTCAGAGGTTATATATTAGTAGTTATCAATCGCATGGTATGGACTGTCAATGCGGCATGCCAAGAAGTAATTGATCGAGGCTTTTTTTGAAAAGCAGAGCCTTGTGGATGACGATCAAAGCATAGCCTATCTAGGCATAGCTTTGTGTATTTCGTTGCCTCACGAGCCTCACACCCTGGTAGAGTCAAAAACGGAGCAAGGGAACGCAGGGAGTGCACACGTTTCTTTCTAGCTAGAAGTGATGTTTGGGTTTAACACAGCCCGACATTTTACTTATGTGGTTGATGGATTTTGAGGTGCCTCGGATTTTTGTTGGCCGCAATGGCCAATTTATAGGTCCAATAGGATCGGGAAGCGTGCGTTCAGGCATAACTAATACACTAAAGTACTTGGGGACCGACCCTACATGATCCAAGGGTTGCCCGTAGGTGTGATCCTGAGACATTGCAAGAGTGTCTCGAATCAGTCAGGAGATCGTTCCTAGCCTTGACTCTTGATGGAAACCCAATTTCCAATACGACACCGTGCGGTTTTGATTGTAGAACTAGTATGGCGACATAGTATATGGTAGTTGTGCCGTCTATGATTAATACATTATGATTGAAAGGTTTTTAAAACATATATACACTAATAATAATATCAAATCCGTTTTTATCGTATCAAGCATTTTTGACCATTATAGGGTAAAACTCTATCCTCTGGCTTGCGTTGCATTGTGTGATGGGATCTGAGTCTTATAATGGTTTCATTTTTCTAAAAAGCATTACGTTGTTTTAAATATTTACTTTATTTATGCACTGGCAATCCATTGGAGTAAACCCGTTCCGTGATAGCGGCGTGGTCCTGTGATTAGCCTCCTTATTAGATAAGTTAAGTAAATATTTCTCACACCAGTCCCATGGCTGACCCGTAGTTTGTTCACTTTGCAAACTCGGGTGCCCTCTTTTTCACACGGGCAGTCGAGTAGCTTATTTTGCAGATGTATTGAGTAGGATTCTGGATCGAAGCTTAGAGTTATGCCCAGAGCATTGATGGTGTTCCGTTGTGTTAATTTAATTATCCCGCTGCATTGTATTAGTTTTGTTGTAATTAAATCTTCCGTTGTATTATTTATCAATGTACTTTGATATATTCTGTACTCTGATGTAACATTATTATAATGTTTATAAAAGTCTGTTGTTATTTGTTCTGATGTGTTGTATTCCCAAAGTTAACGTATTCGGGTTTTGAACGGTCTTGGTCGATTTAGCAATCGATCGGGTCGGGTGAAATCCTGGTCGTTACATATGTAGTATTCTATTTTATTATTGAAAATAGGATGATTTAGTGTAACATTCTTTTTCTAGGTATGTGGGATGATTACTAGAAAAGGATAAAGACATAGTATGCCACAAATGAATGACAAAAAGAAAAAAAAGAAATAAAATGAAAAGTAATAAAGGCGATAGCTGCAATAAATGAGAATAAAAAGAGAAAATAAATTCTCATAAAGTAAGTTTAGGAAATTCGAAAAAGAAATTGTTCTTTTGTAAACTGTGCCTGGAAAAGAAAGCAGGAATTTTTATAGAATAGTTGCCAAGGGTTCCAAGTATAGGAAAATTGTGAATAAAAGTGAAGTGGAAAATATGGACTTTCCCATTCCTACATTTTCTAGCATAATAAACCGAATTTAGGAAATTAGATTTTTATAAATTTCCTGAATTTGAAGTTGGTTTGTAGGGTTTGGATGCAAAAATTGGATGAACTATGCTCTTATTTTATAAGAGCATGGGAAAAATTGGATGAAAAATATTTTTGATTTCAATAATCCATTCATACAGAAATTATAACGACCAGCAAATCCGTACCATTCGAATTGACTGAATACCACTCATGTACAACCCAAATTGCACGAAAATACGAATCATTAATAGAAAGAAGTTAGAGGATGAGGAAAGGTAAGATAGAAAATTAGAATAGAAGAAAATAGATAGAAGATCGAACTGAACAACAACACAGAGTCTCACAATCGCAGCAGAATAAAATGTAATATATAAATGATCACTTTTGAAATACAACAGTATTTGGACTTACATACATCATTAGAGTACATTACATATACAACACATTGGAATAAACTCTATATGTCTAACGCTGAAGCCTCTTGCTCCAAGCTCCTTTAGAAAATCTGTAAAATCTTGAACTATTGGACTGCCCATACAAATTTGGGCACCCAAGAGTTTAGGGAAAACATAGAAAAATAAACTCTGTGTCAGTCATGGACTGGTGTGAGTAAACGATTAAAAACAGTTTGATTTTAACTTTCAAAAACCTTTTGAAAGAAAAGATAATCGTAAAACCAATCCACACATAAATACAGATGGTTTTTACCTTATGATAACCCAAACCATTTTTGAAAACAATATTATTATTCTATTATGATAGTGTCTAAATACAAATAAATAACAATCTAGAAGAACGCTTGCATCTCATGCTCTACATTTATAGTATACAATCAAAACCGCGGGCGCTTATTGGAGATTGGATTCCGACTATGACAAGGTATGGAACCACCTTCCGATAGTGTATCTCTAGAGGGGAATGTACTGGGTTCAACAAGAACGTCTTGCAACTCGACCCACACATGACCGACCACTCATTTCACTTGAGTGTATCGAATATATCGTCACCAAGGTTGGGAGCTACCCACTGTTTCCCGAAAGGGACAACATTGAATAGAATAAAGAAGCAAACGGAATTTCTCTAGATAGGTGACAATACACCCTAATGGGAGCGACCTACATAGTTATGCTGCCTGCCCGATTTTTGTCATTTCTCGGTTGTGAGGCTTGAGGCTGATCTTACCTTTGGATATAACATGTCTTCCTTTACTTTGAATGCCACATCGTCAAATCTGCCAAATCACAAATTGATTTCCCCAAAAACACCACGGGTATAAAGCTATGAGAAACGAATTCCTCCACCGCCAAACGTAAATATGTTTGAAGAGATCAACTTATGCAATTTATTAGGCATACTCTGTTAGACTTCGTCCATACAAGTTTTCCTGGGACTAGACAAACCGAAGGCACTATCCTGCAAATCCATCTTAGGCAATTTCTACGTAGGATCGACAGAATATCCCTTGCATAAACTCCGCCTTCAATGGTCTTCAATCATCTCTTATTCATAACATATAATCGAATCAAAGTGGAATTTAGATTCCGGTCTCTGCGAAATGATAACGAAAAGGTCCAAATTTGACAGTTGGTGATTGAACTATAAAATATAAAATAAAACAAATAGATTTAACTCCATTGGATCTGCTAAGCCTAATTTAAATAAAACTTTAATTATTTAAATACAAATATTAATTTTGTATGTATATTTATTTGAAAACATAATTAATAACAAAACTCTTACTTTCAATCCTACGTGATAATCTCACTTTCGAACATCCCTTTCATAACTGAAATGATATTTAATTCTAATACTCATTTTGAACACAAACTAATATGATCTATTGGATAATAGTGAAATCGTTCAAGTTGGGGTATTTAATTACCTCTCAGACCTTGAGTCGAAATTATTCTTATCGTCAAGATTCATAGAAGCTCAGTATCCAAAATATTCGGCAAACCTGCATTTGTAAATCCAATTGATTTTCCAAATCTTAAATCCTTTTCAAACAACGTTGTTGTTCTGGAATTATTCATCAAGTTGACTTGATTAACTTAAATATTAAATTATGGAGTTTAATTCAAGTAATCGACTTGACTTCCTATTTCCTTTGATAATCAAATTATCTTTTCAACCTTAATTAAGAAATAAATTAAGTTTAAAACATTCCTCTGCGATAATTTATCCAAATTTAAACTGCGATTCCATTATACCATTATCTTACCCAAAAAATGTTAATTTAAAAGCTAATAAACTTCTCATAATTCATTTAAGAAAATGAATACTTTAAAATGATTTTAACCTGTTTCCCCTTTTAAATTAATAATACAATTAATTCATTTAATTGTTTCTTAAAAACAATTTATATCCAATTAAATAATTACATACATTTCTGAGTTACTTTACAGAAAATGGCTTAGTAGTTCCAACGGTATATAACAGTTCTTATAACGGATGACATTCAGGTCGTTAACCCAATTTGCACAAACAAACATATAAATACAATTCAATATTATCGACTGATAATATAATATCTCAACATCATTTAATAACTAATAAAATATATCAAACTGATATAATAGCAGAACGGTGTCTATTTATGCTAATACGGTGTACAAACCATTCAGTCAATCAAATATATAGTGGAACAGTGTTTATTTCCACTAAAAGATGTCAATATAAAATATTTAATTACGATTCTCCTAATTAAACACAACTTTAATTAATAATTTAATTAATTGAACAAACAATCCAGAATTTACTGAATTATAGATAATTACAGGTTAATAGTTTATGCGTTATTCAGTGACTAAATTTACGTTAGGTAAATTCTAAATGATATTTTAGTATTACAACACTTTCAACTACTTATATTAAATCAATTTGTTTTGAATTAAATTGTTTAAACTTTAATAATCACGTCGAGTTCTTCACATAGCCTAACATTCGACTTGCTCACGTTCATACAAGCCAAAACTATTCAAACACTTGTTCCTCATTTTCTAAACATATCAATATATATATATATATATATATATATATATACACACACACACACACACATCAATATAAAATTAATTTATAATAGAACTTAACTTAAACATTCATTTTACTTCTTTCAATTTTAGTGGGCCGTTCCCGATGAAAATCAACCCACAATCATATACTAATATATATATATAGATATTTTAATCTTCTTTTACCCTTTTTTTCTTTTTAAAAGGCAAAGACCGCAGGCCTATCTTCGCAAAACTGTCCCATTTAATCCTAACGCGTTCATGGATCTTATCACCGAAAATCATGACATTCCCTACTATTCATCTTCCCACGGTTTGTTTCCCAAAAATCAGGCATCCACAGTAAAATTGATGCACCAACAAAACTCCCAATCAATTAACTTCTGCCACCCCTCTTTTATTTCCCATTCCTTCCTTGTTTGTTTTCAAATGCAACTGCTCCCCAATTCTTCTTTCCTTTCTACCGCATTCTTACGCTTCTTCTTTCTATATACATATATATTTTACAAGCTTCCTTAGTCCAACGGGGCATTACTTTTCCTTCTCCTATTCCTCTCAGACTTTCGTTCTACTTCTTTTTTCTTTTTCTTTTTTTTTTGAAAAAAAACTAGCCAAAGCTTGCACGCAACTAAACTTGCACGCACCAAGAACCCGCTAACCTGCATGCACCCTTGTTTCCCGATGCATCCTTCTTTTGGTTCCCCATCCCACTCCTTTTCCTTTACCATTTTTTTCTTTCTTTACGTTTTTTTTCCAAGTATCCTATTTATTGATTATTTTACCAGACCTAATGAATGCATTTATTCACAGACATAATTAACACAACATCTAAAAGAATGACTAAAAATCCGAATGTACACAGTAATGTACATCACCACTGCGCACCTGCACATCTTCACCGAACATCGGTGAGCCACCACATGACTGCCCGCAAGTCAGATCACCACCAGGCCTTGCTACTGGCCCTCTCTTTCTTATCTAAACTACTGTTGCGTCTCCTCTACTTTCTATTTTTCTTGCTTTAGTAGCCTTCTCAGTGCACACATGTGCAGTGTGTACATACCAATAAAGCTATTCAAACCGACGCATATTACGTCAATAAATACGGGCAGAGCCATAAATGTCGGAAGGACCCACACAGTACAGAAGCAAATTACAATTATACCCCCCTGAATTCCACATTTTCCACTCTGCTGCGTTATTAGACCGAAGATTATTCGACCTGTCTAGCAGCTTCCGTGTACATACACAAGTCCTCAGTTTCAAGTCCCCCTTCTAAATCAAACCGCCCTTACCAAACAGTAGCTCCTACCTTTTCCTTCTTGCTAGTGCCGATCATTCACAGCAGTTTCCACAATTAAAACCAAAGATTAAATATTAGTGTATGTTCCCTTAAATGTGAGCGCTGACTTCCCTCATTTATTAACAGACTTGATATTCTAATCAGTCTATTTTATTTCCTCGCATGACTTACGAAATGGTTTACATCTTTGGTAACCAGCGTTTTACTACTTTATTCCAAGCTTTGTTTCACCTCGCTTCTGATAACTATATTATGATTATATCTAACGTTCGATGTCATGACCCCAGTGCGTGACAAGCCACCAAATTCAGGGTACTTGAACTTATATTGTAAGCAATATTATATGTATGCATTAACAGTGGATTCAAAGGGAAAAGGTTTTACTTACTACTGTTTTCACCTCAGTTTATATGTGTTGGGTAAACTTTAATTGCTATTGGGAATGAAAAAAATAAAGAGTCATATGTCTTTTTATGAGTCAAGTGTCATGTTAATTAATGACGTGTTTAAGAATCAAGTTAATTAAGGTTGTGTCTTTAGAGTCAAAAGTCATGTCCGTTCAACCGAAGAGTCATGTCTGTTGAAATGAAGAGTCGTGTCGGTTAAAATGATTAGTCGTGTCCGTTAAAGTGAAGAGTCATGTCTATTCGTGAAGAGTTGTGTCTGTTCGTTAAGTGTCATGTCAATTAGTGAAATGATGTCTATTGAGTTGCAAGGTCATGTAAACCACTATATAAATATGGGTGGTCATTTTGTGTGTTGTAAGTGAAAGAGAGAGAAAAAAAAAAGAGAAGAGAGAAAGTGAGGAAAAAAAGTGAAAGATAGGAAAGAAAAGAGAAAGTGTGACGGGATAAGTCTGACAGAGAAAAAAAGAAAGAGTGTTGTAATGAAAGTTGAATCATAAAAGTAAACAAAATTTATTAAGTATCCTCCTCCTCTTTAATTCCAACAAATTGGTATCAGAGCTTCCATTTTTTACAAATTGGTATCAGAGCCTAGGTTGAAACTATGGCATTTTTATTCTTCTCATCGTTCGTTCTCACAGAAGAGAATTTCAAAAAGTGGAGTAGTAGAAAGAAAGAAGAATTAATCTCCAAAGTGTTATGGGAGATTGTTGAGAGTGGAGATTGTTGAGAGTGGCTATGAGTGGCCAAAAGACGTTAAAAACATGACGGAGAAAGAGAGTGAGCCATTCACAAGCTTGAGAAGGAAAGATCTTCAAGCTTTTATGGTGCTGAGTGAGAACGTTGATAAAGAAGCATGGTGTCATATTAATGGAGAAAAAACAGCAAAAGGTTCGTGGAATTTGCTAAAAGAGGTTTATATAAGGGATTACAAAGGAGAAGATGAAGTTGATGAAGATGATGAAGAAGAGATCGAAAGATTCAAAGCGTTGCTAATGGAAAAGAAAGTTGCTAAAGAAAAAGAAGACGAAGAGGAGGTCGAAAAAGCTAAAAAGGAGTTGATGAGAAAGAAAGCTGACAACGAAAAAGAGGACGAGATTGAGGAAGACATAAGTGAAAGTGAGAACAACTCTAAGGATGAGCATGATGCTTGCATAGCAAGCGGAGAAAGTAGAAAAGAGGAATTGCAAAATGATGACGATTCAAAGAATACAAACAAGGTAGATGTAGAAGCTAGTGTGGTTGAGGAAGCAGCTGGCAAGACAAGCATTGAGGCTGATAAGGAAAATGAAGAAATAAAAGAAACGGAGAAGGTGGAGATAGAACACATGTTAAAAAAGAAGGAAGAGAGAGCAAGGGCGAAAGATGACAATTTATTAGGAAAATCTGAGCTGTTTGGAATTCCCCCAGAACCTATAGGGGTGCCCCAGATCGATGTATGCTTTCACATTGATTTGGTTGGAATGCTGTGTGTGGCTGATGCACATAAGACAATCGGGCAGAAGAACAATATAATGATCGTTAAACACTTCTTGGAGGAATTATACAATCCGATTATTGCAAAGATGTATCAACAGGGAGGAGTTTCTGTTGGGAAAGAGATGCACAAAAAGAAGGTAGAAGTTAAGAATGTGTTGGAGAGCTATGTAAACTATATGAAATATAGGTTCAAAAATGATAAGTTTGGTGGGAGGTTGAACGATGGTGATAAGAAAAAGGCAAAGGATGCAATTGAAGCTGTGATTTCGTGCTTGCATCGTTTTCCACTGGGCGAAGCAGAAAAGTTTGAGGACAAAATGGAGGAGCTGGAAGAATACAAGAGAATCAAATACAAAAAAATTGAAAATGCAGGCATTCCAGGAGGAAATATTGAAGCTGTCTTGAATGTTTTTCTTCCGGATGAAATATACATTAAGCAACCTCCTGAATTCAGAGAGAAACGTGAAGAGCTAACTGGTGACGTGTACAAACCACCCTGAAAGACTAAAGCATTTAAAGTTTACAGGGGAGTTTTGTTGGGTAAACTTTAATTGCTATTGGGAATGAAAAAAATAAAAATTCATATGTCTTTTTATGAGTCAAGTGTCATGTTAGTTAATGACGTGTTTAAGAATCAAGTTAATTAAGGTTGTGTCTTTAGAGTCAAAAGTCATGTCCATTCAACCGAAGAGTCATGTCTGTTGAAATGAAGAGTCGTGTTGGTTGAAATGAATAGTCGTGTCCGTTAAAGTGAAGAGTCATGTCTATTCGTGAAGAGTCGTGTCTGTTCGTTAAGTGTCATGTAAATTAGTGAAATGATGTCTATTGAGTTGTAAGGTCATGTAAACCACTATATAAATATGGGTGGTCATTTTGTGTGTTGTAAGTGAAAGAGAGAAAAAAAAGAGAAGAGAGAAAATGAGGAAAAAAAAGTGAAAGATGGGAAAGAAAAGAGAAAGTGTGATGGGATAAGTCTGACAGAGAAAAAAAAAGAAAGAGTGTTGTAATGAAAGTTGAATCATAAAAGTAAACAAAATTTATTAAGTATCCTCCTCCTCTTTAATTCCAACAAATTGGTATCAGAGCTTCTGTTTTTACAATATGTTGGCTTACCGGGTTTGATATAAAAATCTATTTAGCCAAATTTAGTACATGTAAAAACAAATATGCCTATACATACATCTACATCATACCATACACAAACGAAATTAAGGGAAAAAGAACAAGTTCTACTCACAATATGTTATATCCTATTTCTATACCCTTTCCAGTTTTAACAAGAAATTTAAATTAACTAAATACATATATTCAGAAAGCATGCGTACATGCATATGTTTATATCTAAACATAACAAGTAAATATATGAGAAGTTTACTCACAATACTCTTTGTTTCCACTGTTTTTCTTTTTCTGCAATTGCTTTTTAGTTTCCAGGTTCATGGTTTGTGGTTGCTTCTTCTACCACTTTGGTGTTGAAAACCATTTCTAAATTTTATTAGATTATTAGTTATAGCTTTTTAAGCTTAGTGGTGGGTTAAAAACAGTGAATAAAGGGACTATGGATGTGTTTGCATTACAGGCTGATCCGCAACATTCTAGTTCTCTTTCCAGGTTTTCATACATAAAGGTCATAGTGTTTAATCGCACTAGGTATCGTAAACAATAATCAAGTAATGATTTAAATGGAAACCTTCCAGTGAGGTTTCCTCACTAATGTAGTTTGCTTCAAGATTGTTTAAAGTTCTAGGCTTTGTATTTTGGTTTGATATGATGATTAAAAGGGACTAGATATCATCCATTTTGAAACATATATGAATCTGTATTTTCTATGCCTATACATATAAATAATCCATAAATATGGGGAAAAGTTTACTCACCGGAAAAGCTCTCTGTTTTCATATGTTTTCTACCATTTCTCTCGAGTTCACTGGTTTGCTCATATATTTTCCTACCAGGTTTTGCCTCCAATTGCTCTCAGGTTTTTGATCCAATTGTGTGCCCGAAATGGTCAAGTTTCATGGTGTATTTATAGGTGGAAACTAGTGTAAAATAGTGCTTAACTTAGGTAGGCGTCATCTGCTATTGTCTTGTTGATTGAAACATGCAACTATGTTTTGATTGAAGAGGACATTAGCCGGTTCTATACATCACATAATGAAACGACAATTGCATGCACCCTATTTTGATTAGAAATGGGGTTACGCTGATGTGTATAGTCCATAGCTGAGCAAATTGATTGAAAGATGAACGTTGTGTGCGCTGATCCTATATGCCAAGGTATGGCAGTCTACATTAGGTACAAACATGTACCTATATATCCATGTGTAGTAGTTTGATATAGAGTAGAATGCCATGGTGATAACTGCTAATTTGAAGGGATGTTATGTAAAGTCATTTCATACTTATGCTTCCATTCATACCTGAAGTGCACGACTACATGTGATTGTGTAAATATAGCGTAGCAGCTGTGTGCTTATAGGTGCTAGTGTGTACAAACTATGTAGAAAAATTAACCATAGTTTCTAAGCCAATTCAATTCGCCACTCTCCTATGTGCCTATGTCTTGGCTACCTATGAGTTGAGTTGACGGAAAGGATGGTGCTTAAAGTCTTGTTCTAGATTGCCTGCACATGTAGGTTAGGCTACGACAATACACACATTTGTACTAACTTCATTCCTAAGAAAATCTAACCATGTTCTCATGTGTAAAATTTTGTACATATATAGGTCCTAGCTATACATGTGCTTACTCTAAACATCTTACAATCTTCAATGGTTCGGCCAAGTCTTGTCAGTGTAGAAATATGTGTACTAATTGGTTTTTGATAAATTTTAGGCTTAGCCTTTATGCAATATATCCTATTTAATAGTTGTGTTCTATTCCATTTAAATCAAGTTATGATATATCTTCTTGCATTCAATTGTCATGTCATAAATACTTAGATATGAAGTCCAAGTATTAATTTATTATATTTTTATTTATGTAATTTAAACCAATGTATTATAAACTTAGTCAAAAATGGAACATTACATAAATTGCAAGTATATTTAGGCTGTATGCATTATGTTATTAAAATATATTTCAAAAAAGGCATCATTCATATAGGAGGTACCGCTTAGAAATTCATTGCATACACGAATTTTTATAATGTGTTGCACTTTGCACTAGCGCATGGATAGTTGAAAAACTAGATGTACACATGATGGTTGTAAATCAGGCAAGAAATTACATAAGCTTACCCTTTATTTAATTTCAGGGATGAAATTTCCTAATGGATGGAAGAATATAACACCTCACATTTTTATAATGTTAATTCAATTAAATGATTACAGAAAACGATGAATTGAAAAAAGACATTTTTTGAATATTCCCAAAGTATATTGTTTAGAATATAATTAAAAGATTGGGTTGGGAATATTTACAGTAAAATGTGAAAAAATGGAATAGGAAATAGTAAGCCTAATTGTATATAGAAATTTACCGTATTAATTTGAAATTGAGAATTGTGTAAGAAAATAGGAAATAATATATAACTCAGAAAAATGGTTAGTAGTGGACTGAGTTAGTTGGAGATGGGAAAGGGGATACATTTCCATAATTACCATTATGGTAAATTACAGTGAACGTAGTTGCAAGAAAAAAAGGGGGTAATATGGATTAGTGTAAAATCTAGATTTTTGCTGTATTGTACAATATATATATATATATATATATATATATAATGTAATAAAGAGAAATAGCTTGCAGCTACAGATCTTGATGAATATTATGTTGGATGCTAATTACATATAATTGTTGATTGTTTACTGCCAGTATGGATTGGTTTTGAGGGAAAGATGACACTCAAGAATGAATAGTCTTAGCATTCTATTTGTATAGGTTTGTGCTGAGGGTAGTTTGATACCCAGGAAAAACAGTATGAGTGAAGTGAGGAAAAGTGAAGCATGAAAACTTAGTAAGTAACTAAGGAATCGGTGCAGATAAGCTCTTTAATTAGCTTGGCATGGTGATAATGCAAGCCTGTACATGTCCTATTTAGGCTCAAGGATCCGAGTTTGCTGGGGGGTAAACAGTATAGACCTTGACAATATGCACATAGAATTCAAGTGTTAGCTTTGACCCGGATTAGTTCGTAAATGAATTTATGATAGACATAAGTCTACTGAGTAGCAAGTGAATGTGCTAAGAGTAGGATGAGGTATGTTTAAGTAATATGTCTTATATATTGATGGTTAATATATCTGTTCATGATTGATTCTTATGTTGACTCATTTAGCTATTATGCGTGAATAAATGGTCATTAATGTTGCAAGTAATGATTAAAGGAACCCTGATATATGCACTACAACATCATTATTATGACACATGTACATGCACTAGAAAACCACTAGAAACTCTGGATAATGAATTATTATTATAGGATATATTAACAAGTTTAATGCCATATATTAAGTGAACTACTGACACCAGGCATTAGTCTGACCCTATTTTCTTTCATGCATCCATGGGGTGTCCCAATTTATAATGAGACAATCTTAAGTATTTTTGCAGGAAGTAAGAAAGGAAAGTGAAAGTGATTAAGAGAATGCTTGGAAAGAAACCACTATTGCAAGTTATTTTGTAGCTTAGTTGCTGAATTGATAAACTAAATCATATGTGTTTTGATGTATTGCTTTGTTACTGTAATGTGTACAAAGCCCTATTTATTTGCTGCTTAGAATAACCTGTAATTCATGAAATTGGCATAGCCATGATTTATATTATAGAATGAAATGGTTTAAAAATATGAAGTTCACTATCTTTGGTAATGTAACGACCCAGGCGTTTCCGGCCCCGAAAATCGACATAAATACCCTTACCATAACTCATGCCGACCCTCCAAGCACCGAAAACACTGGATAGTTATTAGAAAGAAATTAAAGGGTGAGATAAGAAAGAAAGAAATGTAAGAATAGAAGAAGAAGAAGAAACAACACAACACAGAGTCTCACATCGCAGCGGAACAAAATATAATACAGAAATAAATCTTTATTGAGAGCTTTAAAAATACTTATAGTATCAGAGTACATCACAAAATGGGACAGTTATAATAACCTGTTCCCATATACAACACACAGCGGAATAGTAGCTATATAATATCATACGTCTGAACATCTCCAGCTCGTCTCTTGACTTCACAGCATTCGATAACCTGAACCTGTTCATCCTGGGCTGACCCGAGCATTTACAAAACACCGGGTCAGTCTGATGAACCAGAGTGAGAAAAACTCGCACAGTTTAAGAGTATCACACAACTTGATTTTTAAGTTAAAATCTTTTCGAAAGAAAAGGATAATCGTAAGACCAAATCCACACATAAACACGGATGGTTTTTACCTTACGATAACCCAAAATAGTTTTGAAAACCAATATCTTTTCTGATATTATAATAATGTCTAAATACAAGTAAATAACAATCTAGTGGAACGCTTGCATCTCACGCTCCACATATATAATATACAATCAAAACCGCGGGCGCTTATTGGAGATTGGATTCCGACTATGACAAGGTATGGGACCACCTGCCGATAGTGTAGCTATAGAGACGAATACACTGGGTTCAACAAGAACGTCTTGCAACCCGGCCCACACATGACCGACAACTCATTTCGCTTGCGTGTATCGAATGTATATCACCGAAGGTTGGGATTAGCAACCGTCCCCCGAAAAGGGACAGCATCGAAATATAGATTTGAGAACAAATAGGAATTTCTCTAGATAGGTGATTATACACCCTAATGGGAGCGACCCACATAGACATGCTGCCTGCCCGATTTTTGTCATTTCCCAGTTGATGTGGCTTGAGGTTTAGATTAACTCCTGAACGTGGGGTCATCATTCACTTTGAATGCCACATCGTCAGATCCGCCACATATCACTAATTGACGTCCACAAAAATACTCTAGTTAGAAGCTAAGAGAATGGCAATTCTCCACCAACAACTATCGCACGTTTGAAGAAATCAACGTATGTGACCCTTTGGAAATACTCTGTCAGACATCCATCCATACAAGTCATCCAGGAGCAGGATGAACCGAAGGAACTCTCCTACTGCATCCAATATGGAAATCACCCCCTGGATCAGTAGCGAGAAGTCCTTGCAACCCGTAGATTCCAACCACGACAGAATCACAGCTTATCTCTGCTTGCCAGGCAGAGAATATTAGTGGTTCCTCCGTTTATGAAAATAGACGGTCTTCAATGCTTCATCTAGATCATCCTCTGAGATCTTCACGTATTTGTTGGTCGGAATGGTTTTTGAATATAAATTCGATCCTGGACTTTCCGTACCAACAATCGTATTGGACAGATTTTGATAGTCAGTGATTTAACTATCAAAATAAACAGTGTTTCAACCATGACACTCCAATGAGTTCACTGGTTCAGTATTCAGCATCACTTGGCCTTTAACAAACTGATTTACTTTCGTTAAATTTAAAACTTCTAACTCTTTTAATATTCAAAAATACGATACTTGAATAACTCTAATTCGATTTTACTCTAATCGATTAACTCTAATTGATTAACTCTAACTGGTTTATTCTAACTGAATAACTCGACTTATTTAAATCCTATCGATTAACTAATATTCGACTTATCTCCATTCGCTCAACTCTAGATTGCAGCGATCACAATGGTTACGCCTGATTCCCTCAGGAAACATCCGACCGTCGTAGGCTATCAGCAGCCCTGCGAATTTCGCTAGCAGTCGTACGAAATGACATTCATCCCGAATAACTATGTTCTTATATACTGATGTCCTCAGAACCATTACACTATAGTACTTAGTGAAATAAGTTATAACCATATATAATCCCCACTCAATTCTCCTTTCAAAACATTTGTTATGTTATCACGAACTCCCTTACGATTATCAACTAATATCATCTTCAGATAATCCCGATGTTGTCCAAGTTGGGGTATTTTAATTACCTCTCAGACCTTGATCAAACAACGTTCTTATCCTAAGATAAATAGAAGTTGTAACCAAAACCCAATATCTCATTTCAGTCTCAAAACAATTTCCACCATAACTTGAATTTGGTTATACAACCCTATAACCCATTTCTTTAACTAGATTTACTTATTTCCAATCTCCTTCCAAATTTATTCGACCATTTCCCCCTTTGGAAATCTTATTTCAAATTCCCCTTTTTACTTGATCTCATTTTCAAGTAACGTTAACTTAAGATTAACGCTTTTCCCCTTTGTAAATCTCATTTATATTCCTGGTTTATCATAAAACCTTTTTGATCTAAATTTCCCTTCACTTAATTCGAATAATCAAGTAACACTTATATCAAGCTATTCTATTCGCTTGGAATTCCTTCCATAACTTCGTTATAATAAATTTTGGGTTTTAAATATAAAATCTCGTACATAAACTCCCTTCACCATTCCATCTGATTTCATTTCACTTCGATCACCTTTGAAAGTAATCTTTTACATTATTATTAATTAAATAATAATTTACTTCAATTGTCAACTACTGCAGTAGTTAAGGCTTTATTAACTAAAATGAATAGTAAACCCTTTTTAAAACCCTTATCTAAATTTAAACAATATTTGTTAGCTATTTTAAATCAAAACACATTAATTCGATAATCACTTCCAATTCAAAACGGTAGATTAAATTCACTTAAAACGCGGTTATTCCACTAACCGATTCCAATTAATTCTCACTTTAAAAAATATAATTAATTTAAATAAATTCCATTAATTGTTATCTTTACACAACAATTATCAAAGTTTAACCACTCGATTCAATTTCTTACTCTCCTACTTGCAAATCTGATTAACATCAGCGTTTACCTTGTAAAATAAATTAATAACCAATCAAAGTCTTAAATAAATAAATAAAATATCTATTTCACTTTAATAACTTTTATTCAAAATAATATATTTCAAATTCAACTTTAGTTATAAAATAAATTTTATAACTTCAGTTCTATCGGCTCACCTGACGGTGAATCACTGTCTATAACTCGATTGATTTTAAAGGCCATACTCTGCCAAACACTTAACCAATATCACCCATTGGTTTAAACCAAACACAGGTTGAATTCTCAGTCAATAATCAATAATCTACTCAAGCACCCAAACATGACAGTTCATATTTGATAATATGAAATAATATATTTAAGGAATCCGGTTGGATCCCTCCAACCTGTTCTGCCCTGTATTCAAATGGTTATCTCAAATCAAACTGTTCAGTTTTGTCTAACTGATAAAAATAACTAACGACCATTTAAGATCAACCACAAGCAATTCAAACAATTCAACCATTTAAACACGTTTATAAAATAAACGTGACCAATAAGGTAAGTTACCTTTATTGGAACCAATCGTTAAAATAACGATTTGGTATTTCCACTGAAATTAAACAAAGTTTAATTCCATCAGTTAAATCAACAAACAAAGGTATAACTAGCAAAGAGGCAATCATCAACAAGCAGAGCACACAAAATAAAAACCCAATTTATATAAAATATAAATGGGAAAAACTGAATGAGTTTAACTCACCTTGAGTTGCGTTGTCACAATAACAACTGATTTGATTAAATTAAACTCGCGTTTAATTTAACTGGGATTTCCAACTGCATTCTACTGCATTCGTTTCTGTTCCAGAATGTAAATCTCATTCATACAGTCCCGACACCGCTCGTTGTGTTCCATTCTGTCAGTATATGCATATGTTATAATTATTTTAAATATACGATTTATACTAATCCAATTATACTATTAATTATGAATTTAATAATTATTACTTAAGGATATCAAACTGATTATCTTCCAGTTCGTTTCTTCCTATTGGTACTGCTTTCATTACGGTACCATCACCATGAACGCTTCCTGATCACGATGGATATTAGTATGATTGTAATAAAACATAATTAAATATCTATAAATTAACAAATGCTTAATCTTATAATTACTTTTCTTTAATCAAGTTCAGAATAGAAATAAGGGTTTCCTTTCCTCCAGTACGCTGCGTTCCATCCCAATCAGCACCTGGAAATGAGTTCGATTAAGCTGCTTAATTCAGATTTTATGACATTACTTATTTTATTAACAAAACAAAACGGTACCCAACCAAACCAGGTCAGAATGATGATTCCTCCTTCCTTACTGTCGTTCCAATTCTTTATTCCACTTAAACCATCAGCACCCTTGGTTTCCAGTATTTCCTTCCTTCGTTTGTTAATTGCTCATTCCGGTTCGTTTTGATTGGTAGCCCTCCTTCGATCTAACTGCCTTCACCGTTCAAAAAAAAAGAACCAAACTCTTCTTCACGGTCTTCTGTTTCCAATACTTCTGTTAATGTTTGAAGTTGGCCACACAAATTCTCCTTTGCAGACAAAATGACAGCCCGACCTCACTTCATTTCTCTTTTGCCTTTTACGTGAGATCATCCCTCCCAGAACCTGATACCACGCTCACCACCGGTCCTCTCACCAAACCGCATCTTTCCCATCTCACTGATCATCCCGCAGTGGCAAACATCGAACCACCAACATGCCATATCTCGCCACCTTCAACGACCGGACAAACTCCCGGAACTTCATCAGTGCTCACCAGAACATGCGCCGTACTGCTATTGAGTTCCGCCCCGAACCCCAATGTCCCCTACGCCTCCGACTAGCTGCAGTAAATCCAAGACCGCAACAGTTGCAAGTCGAGATACCGACCACCCCATCACACCAGATCCAATCATACCCGCTCAGATCCTACTTCTCGTTGAGATTAATGGTATTTCAGTTGGAAAGTTATTGTATAGATGAAGGATTTAATCGGAAATTTAAGTGGAAATGGGTGTATTGATGACCGTCGAAAGGTTTGTGTGGCGGCTGAGTAAAAGTGGACAACGAAAGACAGAAGTTAGGGTTATGGTACTTATATAGTGAGGGATAGATGGGTTATTTTAATTATTATATATTATAGCGAAACTTCGCGGTGAAGTAGTCGATTAAAACCACTACAAATGATTTCAGTCTACTGATAAAAAGGCTAATCTTGGTGTAAAAAGGTATTCCGGACCCAATGGGATAAGTTTCGTCGAAATCCGAGGTCGTATGAAAAAATTTCCTTTATAAAACCAGAAATGAACACACGTTTAATTTTTTCACGATCACCAGATAAATCAAATCAACTCCAAACTTTGAAATCTTACAATAATTTGTTGATACGACCAACGGCACTAGTTTCGTCGCATTCTGAGACTGTTTCCCCGGTAGGCTGTTTTTACCACGCACCGCACTACCCTTTTTAACACCAAATTTCTCGGTCTTCAAAAATAACAAACTATATACCTATCCTGACCCTAATCGATGATACGAACTCAACGAAACTGGTTTCGTGGTCTAATTTGATCGTCTGCTCCAGTTACACTCCAATATCCCTTTATTTATTGAAATACACGCTATAGAATTTGATTGGGCGTTTACGGCTACCGTGGTCACATACGACATCGGTTTGTCACGCCATTCACCACCGTACAATAATTTAACGCTACGGTCCCAATGAAACTGATTTCGTAGAAATCTGAGATCGTTTGCAAAATGGCCATTTTAAAGGTCGATATTTTAATAATGATTTCCACAGCGTTTTTTTTCAAATTTTGATTTTGCCATAACTTTCAAACTATAACACGAAATCCGAATTTTCCTCTTTCATATGAAAATTATCGTCAACACGATCCCAGCGTTTCTTGTTTCACAGAAATCCAACTTAAATCGAATCCTGTATTCTCAGTTGAAGTTCAAAATTCGAATTTACGAACTGCACGCCATCTGCAAGCTCGATTTATATTATAAATAAAATTAATGTTCAAACTTCGTTTTAAATAACGAATTAAATATTAAATTCCATCGATATTCCAAATATAATATTTAAATTAAATTAAATATTTGCTGCCAAAAACAAGGGTCGTTACAGGTAAGAATTATAAATACATATTTGAATTTAAGTACCTGTTTTTGCGTAGCATGATAACAAGGAGACAAACTAAATTTTCAATATTACATTTCTATAAAAGAATGCCGCAGACTTAGCTTGTTTGCTATAAGATATAATTGGAATGAAGGAGCTCTATTTAGTCGAAATACAAGATAATGTATAGCTGAGAAGTATGACATTTGTAATGAGATTGAAATCCTATTTTCTAAATTGGCTTATATTTTGAAATAAGGCACACAGTTTACTCAAATGGCCTTAAAGATCTCACCCTGTTGTGATATTACTTAATGTTAAAATTATTCCTATTTGTTGTAATGGAAGGACTGTAAAAGGTAAGTAGTTGGTAAGGTTTATGTTTTATTATCTATCCCGAAGTGAACATGTTTTGAAGGGGATTGAAACATGTGAAGTGTGTTTTAATATTATACACAAATTTTATATAATGTCAGGATGCTGATATAAAGCATGTAATAAAGCATACTGGTATAACCTATCATTATTGTTGGAATGATAATGTAAGTGTGGATAGGTGCATGCTTATTTGTAAAAGTAAAAATGTACATGTGACATAAGGTATAAGGCTACAAGCTATGCCTTGTATAACTAAAATATAGATGCACTAGAATATACATATATACACAGCCATGTCAAGTACATGTATAAGCGTTGGTAATGAGGATTAGCTTGTATAGATTCATGATCTGACATATGAAAATATATATATATATATATATATATATATATATATAAGGTATAACCAAATTAGACTAAACAACAAGCTACATTTCAGAAGCCATGAGTTGTATACATATACACAATCCTAAATGGCTTAGCCAGTTTACTTATATGTATAATTTCTTTAATGCAATTTATTTAAGTTCATATTTGAAAATATAAACTTTTATGGAAATTAAATATCCTAGGGTATAAGAATGAGATTCATATTATAAACTTTGTATATAACGGAGTTTCCAACTGATTTGATACAGTTTCAGGTTATGGCAAAAATGTCACAATCCTATATCAATCTATACCCAAATAGTTTAAGATGTTTAAGGTATTCTCAAGTTATCTACTTTTGAGAATAATTTTTATAAGAGGACTGATTTATCCTTGTTTTCGTTGTATAGTGATTAGTTTTTTCAAACTAATCAAATATATTTTCCTATTAAACTTAAACTCTAATTTAAGCAAAAGAGACTTGTAAACTTCTTATATGTAAGTTAAATATGGTTTGAATTAAACTGATATTATTATATTTGTGGAGAAGGATCCTGGAATTGAATGGTTGAAAGGGGATGACCCTTGAGTTGATGACTGGGGATTTCTAGTAAATTATGCGAAAATAAATTTAAAAACTGGAAAAGTTTTCGAGTCATCTCAAATTTGTGCTTGAATCTAAAAAGTAATTTATAGCTCGGTGCTTCCTAGACCTTAAGCAAAGGAAGTTGACTGTACATGAGTATGTCACTTCAATCAAGGCCTTACCCAAATATGGCATAAAGCATATTTCTACTTCGGATAAGAAAAATCTTAAGTTTGTGGATGGTCTCAAGAAGTATCATTTAGCTATTACCAGTGATAATTGGGCAAAAAGGCGGGACGTTACAATATTTGTGCAAATCAATTAGTGATTGGTAGATCAGACAATATGGCATTCAAAGTTTAAATGTGCTGTTTTGGAAAGGTAATCATGACCTTAAGCCTCATTAACCGGATAATGACTGAAATCGGGAAGGCAGCATGATTATGTGGGTCGTACCCATTAGGGTGTGTCATCACCTATTCTAGAGAAATCGATGTCCCATTCTTTTTGTATGCTTAGGAATAGGTACGGTTGGAAGGACAATAATCGTGGTGATGATATGTTTGGTTGTAACGACCCAGAAAATCTGAACCAATTTAAAATTTTTAAATTGGCTAAAATAATGGATTTTAAATATTTAAAATAAATATTTTAAAAAATGGCGATGAAAACTGAGTTTGAATCGACAATTGAAAACGAATATAATTAATTATAATTATATATAGAATTGAAAATGGCGCGGTAGTTCGATAATTCGATTTCAAACTTCAATTGAATATACCGGGTGCAAAACAATCCGGATTTTAGTGAAACCAAAAATATTTAAATCTGTTAGTGAATATCTTTCTAATGAATCCGACCAATCGAAATTTGATAGCGGGAATCAAAAGATATGTCCAGTTGAAAATTCTGAATAGTCGCTATGGAATTCAGGCCCTTAAAAATGGACATTTTGCAGATGACCTCGGATTTCGACGAAACCACTTTTGTTGGATCCGCAGTGTCAAGTTATTGCTAGATTTCAAATTTCATAATTTTTCGAATCAATATGTGAGCGTGGCAAAGGAAAACGCGTTTGACCAGTTTCTGTTGATTTTAATCGAATGGAAATTGACCATTTTTCAAACGGTCTCAGAATTCGTCGAAACTAGTTTTGTTAGGACCGTATCATTAATACAAAGCTAGAAAATATTTTTCTGGAATTTTTCTAGTTAGTATGTGGCCCCGGTAATTTGAAATGTGCGTTTAAAATTCAATATAGAGATTTAAATGAAAATTCAAAAGGAAACTGATTGTAACAATCGAATCAGCTTGCGATACATATCCCATTGTGTTCGGAATGGGGGTAAAACGCTATGCACGACAGGCGGTGGGCCTCGTTTCAAGGTCGTATGTAAAAGTCAACCTTTTTGAATAATTAGATAATTAAAAAAAAATATATATATATTTTTTTAATTCCCCCTTCCCTCCTTTATCTCCTTCTGGCCCCCCCCCCCGAATTCATTTAAATAGTATATAAAAAAAGAAACCCTAGAAATCAATCACGACGCCCCCCCCGTCTCGACGCCGACGAAGACCTGTTCCCCCCCCCTCCATCGATCGAAGCATCGCCGCGCCCCCCCCCTTGAAGTCCTCGAGCCCTCGCGAAGACATCGACGCCTGCCTCCCCCATTCGTCGAACCAGTGACGAGCCTGGAAGCCAGCGCCTCCTGCCATCGTTCGAACCCCCAGTCGCCGCCTTGCCGCCGACGAAGACGAGTCGCCCCCCCCCCTTTGCAGGTACGTTATTTATTTTATTTCATTTTTATTTTTAATATAAAAATTTCGATTTTTAAACAAAGAATAAAAACTGGAATTTTTTAAAAGCATTTTAAAAACTGGGAATTTTTAAAAGCATTTTAAAAACTGGAATTTTTAAAAGCATTTTAAAAACTGTTTTTTTTATAGAAGTTAAAAACTGAATTTTAAAAGATGATAAAAACTGATTTTAAAGATTTTAAAACTAAATTTTTAAAAAGAGAAAAACTGTTTTTTTTTTCAAAGATTTTAAAACTGAATTTTTAAAAAAAGTTTAAAACTGAAATTTTTAAAAAAGTATAAAACAGATTTTTATAAAAGAATTTTTAAAACTGGATTTTTTGTAAGGAAAGTAAAAACTGATTTCTTTTAAAAGAATTTTAAAACTGATTTTAAAAAGCTATAAAAACTGATTTTGTTTTAAAGGAAAAATCAGATTTTTATATATTGAAAGTCGAAGTAAAAATCATATTTTTATATATTGAATAGCATCGTAAAAATTCGATTTTTACATGTGTAGAGAATACGGGCGAAAGCGACATAAGGCGAAGATTTCTATAAAGGAAGTGTCGTGGTACTGGATAGCTATTGGTGAGATTTCTGATTTAAAATTTATATATATATGTGTGAAGTAAAAGTGAATTGCTATATATAAATATATATATATATACGCCCCTCGTCCACAAACCATGGACGATACTTATTGGTTGAAATTGTTGTGAAAATTTGATTGATAGCGAATGATTGTTTGGGATTGTTTGTGATTGATATTGGTTGATGGTGGTTGAAAAATACCCATTTGTGGTTGTGAAATATTTGGTTGAAACCACTTAGGATTAGTTTGTGGAAATGAAATAAATATATACATGCCGCCTGCGTGCGAACTAGATGCATGAACCCCATTGTCAAAAACCGCGAGGTTTTAAGGTAGAGCGAGGAGCCGTACTAGGGACGGTGCCGGTTTAACTACCCTGCAGTTATGCTGCCGAAATTTTGAATAATATTTGTGTGTTTGAATTATTTTCATATGCCTAAACTATATTTATTCATTGAATAGAAAACATTCATGTGTTGAATTGATATTCATTCGTTGTTTAGAAATTCATGTGTTGAATGGTATTCGCGTTTTAAAATATAAAAATCACATTTTTATCTATATATAAAAACTATTGAAAACATTCATGTGTTGAATTGATATTCATCCGTTGTTTAGAAATTCATGTGTTGAATGGTATTCATATTTTGAAATAAATTGTTCGATAATAAAAATCACATTTTTATCTATATATAGAAACTATAGAAAACATTCATGTGTTGAATTGATATTCATTCGTTGTTTAGAAATTCATGTGTTGAATGGTATTCATATTTTGAAATAAATTGTTTGATAATAAAAATCACCTTTTATCGACTATATGAACTATATAGAAAAATAGTGTTTTGAAATGAATTGTTTTACAATAAAAATCACATTTTTATTGTATGCATAAATCGTTGAAATGTGAAGTGTTAAAAATAGCCACTTGTTCAAAATAAACATATATGAGTTGAAATATTCATTAATTAGCTAATGAAATGATTTGCACCTATTTATGTAGCGTTAGAATGAATGGTGTTTTTAAACCAAATAGAAATCAAATATGAAGTTGAATAGAAAATGAAAAATGATATGGACTGTATATATATGTACATGCATATTCATTGAACAGGTTATAGCAAAGGGGCTAGAGAAGAGGAATAAAATTTGTGCCCGACAAATCGGTACACATTTACTGATTTGTTTGGGTGATGATTTTGAGCCTGTTGGCTAGCCGCTTGGCTTTTTCTTTTTCTTTTTGAGATTAGAAGGACCGGGACGCTATTTGCGATTTCCCGACGCTCCCGGTGCAGGGGAGGTTATGGCGAAATTTTTCCAAAATTTAAGGTGTTAGAAAATTTTTTGAAGTGAAAACGATATTGAAATTGTTGAATGAACTATATTTATATAAATATATAAATATAAATAAAATTAAAACGAAACGAAGCCGTGTAGTTCGTATTTTGAAACCGTGATTTCAAACGACTAGTACGGGAAATCCGACCATTGGATTTTCCCGAAATCTCAACCGTCGGGTTCGCCTTGGAATAATCTTTCCAACGGCACCAACCTTGTAGAAATCCAATGGTTGGATTGTCTGGAATGTTTAATTCAAATCTGAAGAAAAACAGCGCCAGAAACGATTATATTCATTTATATATATAAATATAATTATATTTAATCGAATAACGACGCTGCAGTTCGTATTTTGAAATCGAAATTTCAAACGATTGTACCGGGAGATCCGACCGTCGGATTTTCCCGAAACTGGAACCGTTGGATTCGTTTTGAAAAGACCTTTCTAATGATGTAAATTTTGTGAAGATCCAACGGTTAGATTTTCAGATATGTGTAAATCAAATCTGAAGAAAAACAGCGCCACGGCCGCCTTATGGCCCGAAGCGTCGTTTTGAATAAAATGGCTATTTTAAAATAAATAAAAATAGCGATAAATAGTTATAAAATATCGTAAGCGATATGGAATGGAAATAAACTGAATTTGCTTGATTTATGTAATGTTTGATGGTTGAATGTGTTTGGTGTGAAAACTATATTAAAGAACACAATTGGTGTTGTCGAATAATTTAACCATTGAAATAAATCGATTTGAAATTCTAAATATACGTGAATTATTTGAAAAGGCCGAGTTAATTCTCATTTCGAATAATCGACCGACGATTGAAATTCGAAGATGAAGACGATGGTCGAAGACCGGAGATCTTCACCTCGTTTGGATGGTAACCGAGGTCCTGATTGGGAGGCATCCCGAAATATGGATAATGAGTGGTGATCGTTCAGACGTACGTGTTGATCGAAGGGTTTGCGAGGTATTTAGTGCCTCCAGTTTCGTTCAGACCCAGAACGGACTTGTAAATGGACTGTGTGTCCGACATAGGATTTATTCTGTGTGGCATGCTAAGATGCAGTGATCAGGGCTTCTGTTGAAAAGCAAAGTCTTGTTGTGATGATCAAAGCACCGCCTGTGTGGCGTAGCTTTGTGTATAAAGTGAATTCGCGAGCCTCACACCCCGGTATGAACCTAAAACGGGAGAGGACATCAGGGAGGGCCTGCGTTTCTTTCTAGCTAGGGTGGTGTCAGTGACCTACCAGCCCTGACATTTATATACTTTTCACCTATGTGGTTGTTGCTGTTGCGAGGCGCCTCGGTTTGATCGGACGATCCGGGTCCGATGGAGTCATTCGTTGGCTCGTTTACGCCCCAAAGGGCGGGGAGACGTAGTGTTCAGGCATAATAATCCACATCGGTGGACCGGCCCTGACGATCCAAGGGGCAGTTGCGGCTGTTCCTGAGACACGGGCTAGAGCGTCTCGAATTCGGTAAGGACTATCTTTTGCCTTGGTTCATGACGGAAATCCAATTTCCAAATACGACATCGTGCGGTTTTGATTGTATATATATATGGCGACATGATATATGGTACCCATGCCGTCTATGATTGATAGTTATGATTTGAAATAGTTTTCAAAACATATAAACACTAGCAATAATATCAAATGCCTTTGTTTTATTCGTATCAATCATATTTTAGCCATTATAAGGTAAAACTCTATCCTCCGGTTTGCGTTGCATTGTGTGATGGGAACTGAGTCTTATAATGGCTTCATTTTTATAAAAAGCATAGTGATGTTTAAAAGAAAGATTTGTTTTAGAGCACTGGCAATCCAATGGAGTAAACCCGTTCCACGAAAGTGGCGTGGTCCTGTGATTAGCCATATTATATATGTGTTGAGTAGATTTCTCATACCAGTCCCATGACTGACTCGTAGTTTGTTTCACTCTCAAACTCGGGTGCCCCTTTTTCTACACGGGCAGCCTTGTATTCAGGTTTAGCTGGTTCTTTCTGGATAGCTGGAGCTGAAGATGGATTGTATCATTTATTTCTTTTTATGCTGTTCAGCTCCTATTGTACATATTTTGTTTATTTCCGCTGTAGACATTTATGTATAGCTGAACTGTATTTGTACTAAGTAAGATCCTGTATACTGTGTAACTCTGATGATTACTTTTATCCAGTATATTTTGTTGTTCATTTTGGTGTATTTATTTAATTCTGTTCTGCTATTATCTGTTTCTGTGTTATATTCCAAAAGATAACCTTGTTTCCGTGAGAACGGGAAATCGTGTCGTCACAACGTGGTATCAGAGCTTTGGTTAAGCTTAGTGCTGGAATATAACATTCGAACGAACTCGTCAGAAATAGAACCAGTAGTGTTCTAGGACGGGTAACTCTATACAGATAGGATCAGCAATATCCTAGTATGAGTAGCAGAAAGAAATAACACCTCGATAGACACATTTACATACAAGTATTTGTCTCTATATTTTGAAATATCTTTTCTGTTGACCTGACACTTGATCTGCTATTTGCAGAAGAACTAGAAAATGAGTGCCAGAAACAGAAGAAGTAATACTAGCCCGGATATTGAAGCTCTATTCATGAAGTATAGAAATCTGGGTGGAAAGCCGTTCTCGGGCGAAGAATCTATTATGAGAACCCAAGCTTGGATTCGTTCGGTTGAGAAAATATTCGAAGCATTAAAGCTTAGGGATGACCAGAAAAGATTACTGGCCTCCTGGGCACTCGAAGATGAAGCTTTGTTCTGGTGGGATTCTGTTGTTAAGGATAATCCAGAAGGTGATATCACCTGGGACAGATTCAAAGTGATTTTCTTAGAAAGATTTACTCCTCCCGAAGCGACCGAACGGCTATGCGATGAATTTTCTTATCTGATACAAGGAGATATGGCCATTCCCGAATATCATAAGAAATTCAATGAACTTTCTCACTTTTCCCCTCATCTAATTCAAAATCCGAAGAGGAAAAATCTGAGATTTATTCATGGCCTTCAAAGGAAATACCAGAATAAAGTATTGGGGCATGTGAAGCTTCCTTTTTCGGAAATGATTTATATGGCTTATCAATATGAAGATCTCCATAAGAAAGGCATGTTGCGGGACGAAGAGGAAGTCAGTTCTAGCAATAAAAATGATTCTGAAACTGATCGTCCTGAGGGCAGTACGGTGTCTGAGGTCAGTAAGAAGCCTAAAGTAAATCGGAAAAGGGCCAGATCTGAAAAAGAACCAGCAACGACTGCCATATGCAATAACTGCCATAAGAAAGGGCATTTGCAAGGAAAATGCAAATCTTTAAAGAAGCAAAAGAAGGAAGTATCTAAATCTAATAAAAGGGTTCATGAGGAAAGAGGATGCCATAAGTGCCACCAGCCGGGTCATATTGCGAAGAATTGCTGGCTGTTAAAAAAGACCAATGTGGTTCAAATAAATGAAATAGCAGAAGCTTCTGAGCCATCGGCTATTCAGGAAAGACCAGATGTTTTAGAAGGCACGCTAACTGTCAAAGACATCCCAGTTAAAGTACTGTTTGACACTGGCGCGTCACGTAGCTTCATTGCCAAGGATGCAGCTAAGAAACTGGATTTGAATTTGAAAAAGCTCAAAGAGCCCATGACTGTCCAGAATCCGGTTGGGGGTTCCATTGATCTAAGTTGGGTTTGTGGAGTGCCGGTTTCCTTCTCTCGTTATCGGTTTCCTACCATCGCAGTCGTCATGAATTTTAAAGAGTTTGATCTTATCTTGGGGTTAGACTGGTTGACCAAATATGAAGCTGAAGTTAAATGCGCCGACAGAGTCGTAAAGGCGAAGATTAAATCAGGTGATTATATAACCATTCCCTGTGAAGGTCAGAATACTAATAGAAAGGATTTCTGGGCAGCTTTGGATGTTTCTCCAGCTCAAATAGAAAATATCCCTGAGGTCACAGAGAATATTCCCGACCTCATCAAAGATATTCCTGTCGTCAAGAACTATGCGGATGTGTTCGAAGAAGTTGTTCGCTTACCTCTGCAAAGAGAAATAGATTTCAAGATTGCTTTGATTCCGAATGCAAGGCCGGTAGTTCACGCTATTCGAAGAATGTCCTTGAAAGAGAAGGAGGAATTAGACAATCAAACACGACAGCTAGTATGGAAAGGTCTGATCAGGCCTAGTTTCTCTGATTGGGGTGCAGCAGTGGTGTTTGTCCCGAAATCTGACGGTACTCTACGGCTATGCGTGGATTATCGTGATCTGAACAAACAGACAATAAAGAACAAGTATCCATTGCCGCGAATAGATGATTTTTTGGATCGATTAAATGGAGCACAAGTATTCTCACGAATGGACCTAGCTACAGGCTTCCATCAACTTCGAATTGCCGAAGAGTGTGTTCCAATGACAGCGTTCAGAGGCCCCGACTTATTCTACGAGTGGTTAGTAATGCCGTTCGGCTTATGTAACGCTCCATCTTATTTCGTCGATCTAATGAACAGAGTATTCAGAGGAGTATTGAATAAATTTGTTCTAGTTTTTATTGACGATATTCTAATCTTCTCTAAATCAAAGGCCGAACATGAAAAGCATCTGGAACAGGTTCTAGAAATTCTGAGACGGAATGTATTGAAAGCCAAGTTTTCCAAATGTATCTTCTGGCAAGATGAAGTGAAATTTCTGGGTCATGTAGTATCGAAAGATGGAATCGCTGTGGATCCAAGCAAAATCACAGCTATTCAAAATTGGAAACAGCCCAGTACTCCCACTGAAGTCCGCAGTTTTCTCGGATTGGCTAGCTATTACCGAAAGTTCGTTAAAGACTTTTCGAAGATATCTGGTCACTTAACGAAGCTTACAAAGAAGCATTCTAAGTTCAAATGGACTCAGGAAAGTGAGGAGGCTTTCGAAGAGCTAAAGTTGAGATTAACTACAGCTCCAGTGTTAACCATTATAGATGGCAACCAGGATTTAAAAGTGTGGACTGATGCTTCTAGAGAAGGCCTCGGCGCAGTGTTAATGCAAAGAGGCCAAGTAATTGCTTATGCTAGCCGTCAACTTAAGCCACACGAGAAGAACTATGTAACTCATGATCTTGAGTTATTGGCTATCATATTCTCTTTGAAAATCTGGAGACACTATCTTCTCGGTGAGAGATTCGAACTATTTACAGATCATCAGTCATTAAAGTATCTGTTCACTCAGAAGGACCTGAATCTGAGACAGCAACGTTGGCTGGAGTTTCTTGCAGCATATGACTTCGAAATTATATATACTCCAGGGAAAGCCAATGTCGTGGCCGATGCGCTGAGCAGAAAGAACGTAATGATCGTCAGCTTTATTATCACAACTTTCTTGATTGACAAAATATCTATTCTTCAGAAGGAGGATAACTTTATTAAAGATATGATCAAAAGGATTCAGAAAGGCGAACCCTCGTGTTTTCAAATAGATAACGACGAGACCTTGAGGTTAAAAGGAAGGATTTGTGTTCCTGACGTTCCTGAGCTAAAAAGGGAAGTGTTAGACGAGTGTCACAAGTCCAAGCTGAGTATCCATCCTGGTGTGGCCAAAATGTATAACGATCTCAAAAGAACATTCTGGTGGAAGGCTATGAAAAGAGACGTTTCAATATATGTTAGTCGATGCCCTACTTGCCAGCTAGTTAAAAGCGACCAACAGAAATTGGCTGGACTATTGCAACCACTAGAAGTTCCTGGTTGGAAGTGGGAACATATTTCTATGGATTTCATTGATGGGTTGCCCAGAACCAGAAAGGGAAATGACAGTATTTGGGTGATCGTAGATCGCTTCACGAAGACCGCCCATTTCATACCTGTCAGATCAAATAGAACTGCTCAGAGTCTGGCGCAGATTTACTTCAGGGAAATAGTTAGACTACATGGAGTGCCGCTCAGTATAGTCAGTGATAGAGATACAATATTCACTAGTAAATTCTGGAAAGCATTTCAAGTCGAGCTGGGAACGAAGTTAAACATGAGCACCGCTTATCATCCTCAGACAGACGGTCAGACTGAGAGGGTGAATCGCATTTTAGAAGATCTATTGCGGGCTTGTATTCTAGACTTCGGTGGATCATGGGAATACCATCTGCATTTGGCTGAATTCTCTTATAACAACAGCTACCAGGCGAGTCTGACAATGTCGCCATTCGAAGCATTGTATGGTAGACCGTGCCGATCTCCTGCTTGTTGGGTCGAGCCTGGAAATAGACTTGTGTTGGGCCCCGATATGATTCGAGAAGCGGCCGACAAAGTCGATTTTATTAAGAAGCGATTACTCGCCGCTCAAAGCCGACAAAAGAGCTATGCTGATAAAAGAAGAAGAGATATATCCTTCGAAGTTGGCGACTATGTATATTTGAAAGTATCGCCGATGAGAGGAGTTATCAGGTTCGGTAAAACTGGAAAGTTAGCGCCTAAATTTATTGGTCCGTTTCCTATTCTGGAACGGATTGGAACTCTCGCTTATAGGGTCAAACTGCCTGACTGGTTGCCCGGAGTGCATGATGTATTTCATATATATCAACTTCGAAAGCACGTTCATGATCCAGACTTGATCGTGGAAGAAGCAACTCAGCAGGACATTGAAATTACTCCAGAATTAGCTGTGAGGCGTGAGCCGCTGAAGATCATCGGCAAAGAAACCAAAGAGCTGAGGAACAAGAAGGTTCGCTTAGTCAAAGTGCAATGGAGTGGAGATCCGCGAGATTGTACTTGGGAAACTGAGGAGAGCATTCAGAAAGCTTATCCTAGATGCCGAGTAGATATCTCTGAATGACTCTGGTGCAAGGTACATTTACCCTACTTTGCATTACCATTTAATTCTCTAATCCGTTGCTATTTTCTTCCCATGGATGTGCATTGTTTATTCTATACTCTGAATATTAGAAACAAATTGGTTGTTGTAAGGTGGGGTTGTAGATTTATCAAACCACTTTCGACTTTGTTCCTTTTCGGGGACGAAAAGTTTTAAGTGGGGGAGATTGTAACGACCCAGAAAATCTGAACCAATTTAAAATTTTTAAATTGGCTAAAATAATGGATTTTAAATATTTAAAATAAATATTTTAAAAAATGGCGATGAAAACTGAGTTTGAATCGACAATTGAAAACGAATATAATTAATTATAATTATATATAGAATTGAAAATGGCGCGGTAGTTCGATAATTCGATTTCAAACTTCAATTGAATATACCGGGTGCAAAACAATCCGGATTTTAGTGAAACCAAAAATATTTAAATCTGTTAGTGAATATCTTTCTAATGAATCCGACCAATCGAAATTTGATAGCGGGAATCAAAAGATATGTCCAGTTGAAAATTCTGAATAGTCGCTTTGGAATTCAGGCCCTTAAAAATGGACATTTTGCAGATGACCTCGGATTTCGACGAAACCACTTTTGTTGGATCCGCAGTGTCAAGTTATTGCTAGATTTCAAATTTCATAATTTTTCGAATCAATATGTGAGCGTGGCAAAGGAAAACGCGTTTGACCAGTTTCTGTTGATTTATTCGAATGGAAATTGACCATTTTTCAAACGGTCTCAGAATTCGTCGAAACTAGTTTTGTTAGGACCGTATCGTCAATACAAAGCTAGAAAATATTTTTCTGGAATTTTTCTAGTTAGTATGTGGCCCCGGTAATTTGAAATGTGCGTTTAAAATTCAATATAGAGATTTAAATGAAAATTCAAAAGGAAACTGATTGTAACAATCGAATCAGCTTGCGATACATATCCCATTGTGTTCGGAATGGGGGTAAAACGCTATGGACGACAGGCGGTGGGCCTCGTTTCGAGGTCGTATGTAAAAGTCAACCTTTTTGAATAATTAGATAATTAAAAAAAAAATATTTTTTTTTAATTCCCCCTTCCCTCCTTTATCTCCTTCTGCCCCCCTCCCCCCCCCCCCGAATTCATTTAAACAGTATAAAAAAAAGAAACCCTAGAAATCAATCACGACGCCCCCCCCCCCCCCCCCCCCCCGTCTCGACGCCGACGTATCCCGAAGTAGGGAAAATCATTTCACAACATAATAATCACAAGTACTTTCAATTTATAGTACTTCACATCAGTAATTCACGCATATGATCAGTCACTATTAATCACATAACCTTTGAGCTCGTACGTCTCAAAGAAGGGTGTTAAGCAAGAGAATAAATTCTCCGCCACCAAACAGATACATCATCAATAGCAACTAATCGAATATGCGATGAACCACAATGTAACATATAATACATTTTCTAAATCACTTTAGAAATCATCGGGTTTTGGGCCTCGAAATCCTTTCTGTTTTATAAAACATTTTTATAAAACATTCCCTGTCCAAAATCGGGAATACGTTTCTTTTCGCTTTAAGAAAAATATCATTTCACAATCATTCATTAAATTTGAAATGAACACAATATCGCTAAACACCTTATCGTTAAATCGTGAAGTGTTTCACAAGGCGTTAGCACACAGATATTTTCAACCCAACCCAATGCTAAATGTAAAAGCATATTCAGCTCATAAACTGGTCGAGCACAATCCAAACCATCAATCAATCAAATTTGACATTAAATATAAGGTTTTAAATAGAGAGAGTATTGACTTATATTTAACATCAAATCCTGAAACCAACAGATATCATATCGGGAATAACGATATCGATATCTTCCAAATTCCCATCACGATATCTGTATAATCACGGAATCCAATATCGAAAATATCCAAAGATAATTTCAATTCAAATCTAATCCAATTTATTTATTTATAACCATTGGATTATTTTTCTAGTTAATAACTAGTTCATTTCGATAAAAATCTATTTTTATCTTTTCAAATATGGAGTTTTTCATCCCAAATCTTCACAAATCATTTCTTATGATTTTACACAAATTATTACTATTTTTAATAATTTTATCAAGGCCCGTACAGTCGATTTCCATCAATGGCCATCGAACTGCACTTACAGCGACCTTTTTCGAATTTGATTTGGACGTAATTCCAAATCCAACCGTTAGATTTCAAATTTCTAATATTCCTTAGAAAGCTCTTTTCGATACGAACCCAACGGTTCTGATTTCAGGAGAATCCGACGGTCGGATCTCCCGTAATGTCCGTTCGAAGTCAATGGTCGAAATTCGCGAACTGCCGCAGCGCGGCGCGTTCTATTCAGGCCATTATATTATATATATAATATATATAATATATATTTCGTCGATTTCCTTTTAAAACGAATTTTATAAATCATTTCAAATTTGTTTCAAAAACAATTTCAACCTTTATTTCAATTTCAAATCAAAATTGAATTTTCCTTTATAAATTCTTTTAACATTCACTTCGATTTGATTTCAATTCAAATCGATTTCAATTTTATTTCAATTCGAATTCGTTTTCTATTCAATTCAATTCGAATTCATTTTCTATTTTATTCAATTCGAATTCGTTTTCTATTCAATTCAATTCGAATTCATTTTCTATTCAATTCAATTCGAATTCGTTTTCTATTCAATTCAATTCGAATTCATTTTCTTCTTTATTCAATTCGAATTCGTTTTCTATTCAATTCAATTCGAATTCATTTTCTATTCAATTCAATTCGAATTCATTTTCTATTTTATTCAATTCGAATTCATTTTCTATTTTATTCAATTCGAATTCGTTTTCTATTCAATTCAATTTGAATTCATTTTCTATTTTATTCAATTCGAATTCGTTTTCTATTCAATTCAATTCGAATTCATTTTCTATTCAATTCAATTCGAATTCGTTTTCTATTCAATTCAATTCGAATTCATTTTCTATTTTATTCAATTCGAATTCGTTTTCTATTCAATTCAATTTGAATTCATTTTCTATTTTATTCAATTCGAATTCGTTTTCAATTTTATTCAATTCGAATTCTTTTTCTATTCAATTCAATTCGAATTCATTTTCTATTTTATTCAATTCGAATTCGTTTTCTATTCAATTCAATTCGAATTCGTTTTCAATTTTCTTTCAAAATCGAATATTTCATATACATCGTTTTCAATTCAAATATTTCATATACATCGTTTTCAATTCATATATATATCGTTTTCACTTTTCATATATACGATATTTTCACTTTCAATATATTCGATATTTTCACTTTCACTATATTCGATATTTTCACTTTCACTATATAAAATATTTTCACTTTCAATATATTCGATATTTTCACTTTCAATATATATGATATATTCACTTTCAATATATATGATATATTCACTTTCACTACATACGATATATTCCCTTTCAATACGTATGATATATTCACTTTCAATATATATATAATTCATTTCACCAAACCATTCTAACCAAACCAAATAGTCTAACTAATTTGCAATCAAACAAACAAGTCCATGGTCTGTGGACGATTGTGTCGGGTGCTACTAAACACCGTCTGCATCCTAGTATATATATATATATAACTAGAAAATAAATTGAAGAGTGAGAAGTTCTCACACCAGTCCCATGACTGACCTGTAGTTTGCTTTTCCCTTGCGAACTCGGGTGCCCCTATTTTCCATACGGGCAGTCGAGTAGTTTTATTTTGCAGATGTATTGAGCAGGATTCTGGATTGAAGCTTTAAGCTGTGTCCAGGCATTTACAGTCTTCCGCTGTGTAGTTTATATTTCCGCTGTGCATTGTATTACATTTATGTAAATTTATCTTCCGCTGTGTATTATTATCGATATACTCTGATATTCTGTACTCTGATGTAACATTATTATGATGTTTATTGAAGTCTTCTGTTATTTGTTCTGATGTGTTGTATACCCAAAGTTAGCGTATGCGGGATTCGAACGGTCTTGGTCGGTTTAGCGATCGATTAGGTCCGGGCGAAATCCGTGTCGTCACATTGGTACACTCAAGTTTAATGAGTGGTCGGTCATGTGTGGTTGGGTTGCAAGATGTTCTTGTTGAACTTCAGTGTTCTATCTCTAGAGGACACTAATCGAAGGCGTTCTGTACCTAATCATTGTTGGAAATCCAAACTCTAATATGATCTGTACGTTTTTAGTTGTAAACCAACTATGTTGGAAAGCGAGATGCTAGCTTTTTGGCTGTATTCATATTTATTTATGCTTTGATAGACATTATTATAATATCATTGGATCTTAATATAAAAGTAATTTGGGTATCGTAAGATAAAAACACATGCTATGTTTATGTGTGGTTGTGTCTTACGAGAGTTCGATTCTTTGAAAAGGTTCTCAAAAGTTAAGAAAGTTGTTTATGATTTGAGATTTCTCACTGAAGGTATCCCAGATTGATCAGTGTATGTAATACTTGGGTCAGACCGTGTATCTTTCCCAGGTAGCATTGGATTTTCTTGGAGCTTCAAGAGAGGAGCTGGAGTCGAGATGTATTCTTGTATTTTTCTCATATTAATTTATTTACGCTCCGTGTGTTATATTTAACAGCATTTTATAGGTTGATTTGGTGATGTACTCTGATGTTGTATTCATGTATATACACTAGTTTTCTCTGTGTATAAAGAGCATTGATATATTATATTTTATGCTCTCTTCTGTGAGATTCATGGTTACTCTGATTTTGCTATGTTTATGTTCTTCTTATTCTTTTATTATAAATTTTCTTTCTTTTTATTTTCTCACGCTCTAACTTCTTTCTTCTAACTATCTACTTTTATGTGCATTTTGAGTTGACATGTGTAGTTAAATGTCGGCTTAAGAAGTACACACTACACCAGATTAGTGATTAGCATATACAAAAGTGTGTTGGTTAAAAAAACATTTCTCTAAATAGCCTTTTCAACATAATAATTTTGATGGATAACTCGAGTAAATACTGGGAGAATGGAATAAGTTTTTAAATAATTAGAGAATTTGCAAACTGGGTAGTTTTTCGTAATGTTTTCCCTTGTGACGCTTAAATCCTCTTAAGCACTAATTTGCCCGCATATTTCACTATTATCTAGGGTTTCTCCCAGGTGCTTCAATAATTTCTCCAGAAGTTTCAAACATCGATTAGATTCAATTTCCCCACCAATGAGTAATCAATTTCTTCGTCGATGATTCACACTTTGTCATTCATTGGACGATTTTGATTTTAGTTTAAGCTCGTAGCATGCCGATGACTTCAGTTCAAGTCCGAAAATTGCGGCCAACATTGGCTTCAATGTTGGCTTTTGGTTTCAATTTTTGGCTTTTTCATTAACCCATCGCGAATTCATGATCTGGTAACTACGTAGTACTACCCTACATGTTTTCCTTACAATCTTCGTATTTGTAATACTGTCCATCTTTACCTTATCCACCGATAAATACTCTGTTAATTTCATTTGCAGCTCACACATGAGGACTGTGCTTAAATTCTACATGATTATGTGTCCTTAAACCTTATTTTTAAACTTTAACGTGATGCTATCGATTTCCTCTTTGTCTTGTCAATTAATTAGCATTTTTCAATGGAATTTGATTATTATGTTTGCTGGGAAGTAAACAATATAGTTTCCTGACTATAATCAGTTTGTGGTCCCAATATACGCTATGTTTGCCTCCGTCCAATTTGAAGTTCATGCATTTAACAAATCTCAAGACTATCCATGCATAGGAGGGAAAGAATGAGGCATCATCGATTTTATCAAGTTATCTTCTACAATTCTTTGTATGGTCTTATGTGTGCCTATGTTCTAATTTTTCCAAAGATGGATTATTTTATTTATCTTGTTCTTAGTTTAGTTCCATCCTGGTTGTAACGACACAGATTTCACCCGGACCTAATCGATCGTAAAATCGACCAGGACCGTTCGAATCCTGCATACGCTAACTTTGGGCATACAACACATCAGAACAAATTACAAAAGAATTTTACAAACATCATAATAATGTTACATCAGAGTACAAAATATCAGAATACATCGAATATAATACAACAAAAGATAATTTACAATAATTTTAATATAATGCAGCGGAAGACAATCAATGCTCCGGACACAGATATAAACCTCGATCCAGAATCCTGCTCACTAAATAAAGATCTGAAAAACAAGCCACTCGACTGCCCGTGTGGAAAAGAGGGCACCTGAGTTTGCAAAGTGAAATAAAATACGAGTCAGTCATGGGACTGGTATGAGAAATTTTAACTTACTTAAAAATAATACGGCTATATTATAGGACCACGCCGCTAACGCGGAACGAATTTACTCCATTGGATTGCCAGTGCATAAATAAAGTAAATCGTTAAACAACGCAATGATTTTTAGAAAAATGAAACCATTAGAAGACTCAAGTCCCATCACACAATGCAACGCAAACTGAAGGATAGAGTTTTACTTTATAATGGTCAAAAATGCTTGATACGATAAAACAGATTTGATATTATTATTAGTGTATATAGGTTTCAAAAACAATTTCAATCATAATGTATCAATCATAGACGGCATAGCTACCATATACTATGTCGCCATACTAGTTTTACAATCAAAACCATACGGTGTCGTATTGTAAGTTGGATTTCCATCATGAAACAAGGAAAGGGATCATCCTTATCGAATTCGAGACTCTCTAGCCCGAGCCTCAGGATTCAGCCGCAACTGCACCTAGGAGCCACAGGGCCGGTCCACACATATGTTAGTGGATTATAACTCCTGAAAAATACGTTTTTCCGCCTTTTGGGGCGTAAATAAAGAGCCACTAGGGACTCAAGTCTGAGGTACCTCGCTTTCCATCATCCACATAAGTAAAAATGTTTGGGCTCCATACCATGACACCACTTCTAGCTAGAAAGAAACGCATGCTCTCCCTGGATCCTTCTCCCATTTCTGGTTCATACAGGGGTGTGAGGCTCGCGAAGTAACGCTATACACAAAGCTAGGCTAAATAAAATTGTGCTTTGATCATCAACCACAAGGCTCTGCTTTTCAATAATAAGACTTAATCATTTGCATCTTGGCATGCCACACTGACAATTCACGCCATGTAATCGATAACTATCAATATATAACCTCTGAGCTCGTACATCTCAGAGAAGGGTGTTAAGCAAGAGAATAAATTCTCCACCACAAACAGATATATATTAAATAGAAATCAATTCACATAGAATGAAATCCAATGTTAGGCACACATCCATTTACAAGTCCGTTTTGGGTCTGAACGAAACCGGAGACACCTTATTCCTCGTCCCATATGTCCAATACAGGAGAGAGGTTCTCGCATATCCGTCGATCTCCAAGTACGTCTCGACGATCACCACTTATTGCCTTATCTTGGGATGCCTCCTAATCAAGACATCTGTAATCATCCAAATGATGTGAAGATCCCCGGTCTTCAACCACCGTCTTCATCTTCGACTTTTAATTATCGTAGTAATTATTCAGAATGGGTTAAACCCGGTCTTTCTAAATAACTCGCGTATTTTATAATCAATAATCAAGTGCTATAAAAACACATCATACACCTCATTCTAATTCAGAATATTCTTTTAAATTTATTCTTTAATCTTCTTTTTAAAGATTCATTAAAACTCCAATTTGGTTTTAATATCAAAAATCATTACTTTATGATTATTCAACTTTAAGAAATTAATCTTGTCTTTAACTAGGTTAAAGAACCAATGTCATTTAAAACACAATTCACAATAAACCCAAAATCATCTTCCATTAAATATTGAATTTTCACAGAAATCAAATCAATATATAATCGATATAAATTTCCGTATCAAACTAATAATATAAATGGAATAACGGCAAAACCTTTTAAATTCCATATATAATAATGGTTTTCTTTCATAGAAGGTCATCTCGACTATTATTAAATCGAATTTCATTCAATTCCAGTTTCTTCTATTAAATTGGAAAACTATACTTTGGAAAATTTGCATTAAATCTTAATAAAAAGATTTATAAATTTCAAATCATATCTTCACTGTTAATTGGGTTAAAGACCGAATGTCGTTTAAAACACAGTTCACAATAAACCCAATTCACATTTCATTTTATTTCAATTACTAAATATAATTACAGCACCGCCTGTTAGTCATATATGGCGGATGGGAATTACAGTACCGCCTCTCGCATCGCCGATCGTCTGTTGTTGTCTCTATGGCCTTGATTGCTGCTGAGCTAGCTTTTGTTTTTGTCAGTTTTTTTTCTAGGTGGTTTTTGGTTCTGTATCTTTTATTTATTTGTGTGCACGTTTTCTGCACTCTGTAGAAAACATTTTTGTGAGCCGTTGGAGGATGGCTAGATTCTCCCCTTTTGTTATATTATTTTTATTTTTTTAAAAAAAATACTACATATAGTTGGAAACTCTAATAATCTTAATTAAAAGATTTATTCTTTTCATACGGGGTTTAAGAACAGTGTTATTGAAGACATCATTCACGACAAACCAAAAAATCCGATTTATTTTATTTAATTCCAATTTAATATTAATTAATTGGAAAACTTCATTAAATCTTAGTTTAATGATTTATCCTAGTCAATAACTAGTTCATTTCGATAAAAATATATTTTTATCTTTATAAAATTTGAATTTTTCATCTATATTCTTTTCAAATCATTTATTGTGAATTTACATAAATTTTCCATATTTTTAATAATTTCATTAAGGCTTGTACAGTCGGTTTCCAATAACAGCCACCGAACTGCACTTACAACGACCTTTTCCAAATTTTGGACATAATTCCAAATCTAACCATTAGATTTCAAGGCTCTTATATTCATTGGAAAGCTCTTTTCGATACAAACCCAATGGTTCCGGTTTTAGGAGAATCCGACGGTCGGATCTCCCATGACATCAATTTGAAGTTATGGTCGAAATTCCCGAACGGTCGCGGCACGGCGCGTTCTATTTAGGCCATTAAATAAATAAATATTATATATATATATATATATTTCATCGATTTCAAATTAAAGCGTATTTATAAAATATTTATAAATTCATTTTTAAATGATTTCAACTCCAATTTCAATTTTAAATCAAAATTGAATATTCTATATATTTATCATATTAAAATGATAATATTTCCAAAATATTAAATTTTGAAATCACTACTTTTCGATATTCATTATAAAATGAATAAAATCGATTGATAAACCCTTTCAGGTTAAAAATGACGTTTCTATACTTAACCCAGCTTCATATTTTTTTATTTTTATGTCCATCGAAAAATGGACATAAAAATCATAATTTTATTCTTCATTGAATATTATTTTATAATATTTGTTATTTGTAATAACCCGGAAATCCGAGCCAATTTAAAATTTTTATTTTGGCAATTTTAGTGAATTTTGAATATTTAAAATGAATTATTTAAAATAATAACGACGAGAAATTCATTTGGAATATATGAGAACCTATATATTTATATAGCTCGACGTTAGAATATAAATATTTTATTTTAAATATAAAAGGAATTGAAAATGGCGCGGATAGTTTGAAAAATCGATTTCAAAGTTCAAATGAATGTACAGGATTCAAAATAAACCGGATTTTAGCGAAACCAAAAATATTAGTATCAATTTGAGAATATCTTTCCAACGAATCCGAAAAATTGAAATTTCATAGCGGGGATAAAAAGTTATGCCCAGTTGAAATTTCAGAATAGTCGCTATGGAATTTTGGCCCTTAAAAATGGAAATTTTGCAAACAACCTCGGTTTTCGACGAAACCACTTTTGTTGGATCCGGGATGTCAAATTATTGCTAGGTTCCAAAATTCATAATTTTCTGAATCAATATGTGAGCGTGGTGCACTTAAACGTGTTTTGACCTTTTCAGTTGAATTTAATCGACTGGAAAATGACCATTTTTCAAACGGTCTTAGACTTCGATGAAATTAGTTTTGTTAGGACCGTATCTTCAATACGAAGCTAGAAAATATTTTTCGGGAATTTTTGGAGTCCGTATGTGACCCCGGTAAATTAAAATATACGTTCAAATTGAATGTATACTGATTTATATTTTAATTTTGATGAAAACCTATCATAGTAGTCGAATTGGCTTGCGTTACATGTACCATTGTGTTCGGAATATGGGCAATTAGCTAGGGGCGGCAGTCGGTGGGTTTGATTTCGAGTTCGAGGTAAAAGGTAACTTTATAGAGAAAAATAAATAAATTAATAAATATAAATTTATATATAATATACCCTCCCCCTTGTTCCCCTCTCCTACACCCGTTGACTAGTCAAAAGTTAAAATAAAACGAAAAGGAAAAACCCCTCCCCACGATCGATCTACCTCGCCGCCCCCCCAGAGGCACCCTCCGACCTTGGCGCCGCACCGCCGCGGAAACCTACACCCACCGACGATCCTCCTCCTCCCTCTGACTCCTCCTTCCTTCGTTCTTGCCCAAACCGCACACCCCCTCCCCACTTACAACCGCAACCACCGCCTCCAGCCACCTCCTAGGCCGTCGTCGCCTAAGCCAGTCCCCCCTCGGCCTCTAGCGCCGACGACAGCCAACCCCCCCCCCCACCGCGGTCTCCTTCTTTCACCAGCAAACCCCCAAAAAAACTCCCTCCGCCAAATCGAGATAATGTGGCCCACTCCGACCAGTAGAAGACCGGCGCCGCCCCCTACTACCACCAGCGACCTCCCCTACCTCCGAAGAAGCCACACAGCCCCCCTCGACAACGATTCGATTTTTTTTGGCTAAAAAGGTGAGTTTCCTTATTGTTTTATTTTCTTTTAATTAATTTAGTTTATACGGTAATTAAAAGCTCAAGATTAGATTTTTTTTCTATGGTAATAAAAATTAGATTTTTACGTGTATAAAGAGATGAATTTTGTTCATATGAAAAATATGATTATCTAATCATATGAAAGTTATAATTTTTAATTCGATAAAAATGTGATTTTTATGCTTATAGCGGATTAAAAATATGATTTTTATACTTATAGTGGATTAAAAATATGATTTCCAGAATATATAGATAATAAAAATTCGATCTTTATATAAGAAGTAGGAATATAAAAATATATTTTTTATATAGAGAATGGCAAGAGAAAAATTCGATTTTTATATACATGAAGTAGCGATAAAAATTCGATTTTTATATATATGAAGTGGGAATAAAAATACGATTTTAAATATGAACAGCGTAGAAAAGACTGCATTGGAATGTCAGGAAAATCTAGACTATTCTGAAATTCAGAATATAGAATGGCGGAGTGGAACCCCAAGGTGAGAACTCTTCACTTTTATTTTAATTTCTAGTTAAAATTATATAATAGGATGCAGACGGTGCTTAGCAGCACCCGACACCCATCGTCCACAGACCATGGACGACTTGTTTGATTTTGTTGTGTGGTAAAAACCGATTGTAATGTAGAATGAATGAAAATATATTCATGTGTTGAAATAAATTATTTATTGTTAAAAATATAATTTTTAACGTGAATGTGAATAAATAAATATTCATTTACAAATCGAACGATTTGTTTATGTACACCCATTTAAAGGATATTGATTGGGACGATAAATTTTACATGTCGCCCAACAGCACAAATAATATTCAGTGTCTGTGGATTGAAACCCCACACGGCTGTTGGGATGATAGTTGTCGTACACTAATCCCCATTGTTTAGTGGTATGTCGATCGTTTGATTGACAGACTGTGTAAGCGTTAATTATTTATATTTAATGCTTATGCAGTTGTGTGGTGCACTCTGGATGATGGTTGATTATTTATCGTTGCTATTATATGCATGTGTTGTATGGAAATCCATATAATTAACATTATATGGTAATTGATTGGGCCTCATTCCAATTTGGAAAATAAAGAATATAAATTCATGTGTTGAATAGAATAAATATTCATGAGTTGAATAGAATGAAAATTCATGTGTTGAATAAAATAAATATTCATGTGTTGAATAGAATAAACATTCTTGTGTTGAATAAAAGCCGTGTTGACTAGATTTACGCCATTTTGATGTGAACAATATTTATATCAATTTTATTCAATTTTATAATGAATAGCGAAAAGGAATTGATTTCAAAATGTAATGTTTTGAAAATATTATCATTTATATATCGATGATATGGAATATTCAATTTTGATTAGAAATTGAATAAGAAGTGGAAATGTAACGACCCGGAAAAATGCGATCTTGGTTATCCGATATACAACACATATCGAACATCCAAGGATCGAAAATAACCGAATAGTTAATGAAAGAAATTAGAAAGTGAGAATAGATAAGATAGAAACTTAGAATAGAAGAAGAAGAACATAACATCAGAGTAACACGAACCTCACAGCGGAACGAATAACATATAATAGATAACATAACTTTGAAATATAACAGTTATGTATACAATAGCACTTATCAGAGTACAGCACTTACAACACAGCGGAAATAACTATAGCTATATGATTTTGAAGCCTCCTGCTCCAAGCTCTTCCATTATATCTGTAAAACCCGACTACTTGACTGCCCGTACAAATTTAGGCACCCAAGAGTTTAGGGAAAAACAACAAATAAACTCCGGGTCAGTCATGGGACTGGTATGAGTAAAACAGTTTAAACAGGTATATGAACAAGTAAACGATATCTCATAAGACCACGCCGCAGAACGGAACGGGTTTTTCCCTTATGAGAATCCAAAATATCTTTATATCAAAAACCTTTTGATATTAATATAATGTCTATGTACACATAGATATCAACTAGCAGAAACGCTTTCATCTCACGTTCTACATATATAGTATACAATCAAAATCGCAAGCACGTACTGGATAATGGATTTCCAACTATGACAAGGTATGGAATCACCTTCCGATCAGTGTACTCTAGGAACGATACACTGGAGTTTAACAAGAACATCTTGTAACTCAGCCACACATGACTGACCACTCATTTCGCTTGAGTGTATCGAATGTACATCACCAACGGTTGGGATCAGCAACCGTTCCCGTATATATATGGGACAACATTGATAGATTTAAGAAACAAATGAATATTCTCTAGATAGGTGATTATACACCCTACTTCGGTGCGACCGACTTAGCCATGCTGCCTGCCCGATTTCTGTCATTTACCGGTTGATGAGGCTAGAAGCTACGCTTTATCATCACATCAGATTCACTTCGAATGCCACATTGTCAGATCCATCGAAAATCACTAATTGCCGTCTACAACAATACATTACGTGTCAGCTAAAAGAAGTTTCCTTCTCCGCTTCCACTCTTGGTACGGTTGAAGAAATCAATGTACGTGACCTTTCTGGAAATACTATGTCAGACATCCATCTTCATTCACTTAGAAATGTCACATCGTCATACCCGCCAAATCACAAATTGACTTATCCAAAAATAACACGGGTATACAGCTAAGAGAAACGAATTCCTCCGCCACCAAACGTGAATACGTTTGAACAGATCAACTTACGCGGTTCATTGGGTATACTCTATCAGACCTTCGTCCATACAAGTTGTCCTGGGACTGGACAAACCGAAGGCACTATTCTGTGAACAGGATAGCCCTTGCATTTTACTCCGTCTTCAATTATCTTTGGCATATATGATTCGCGACGCTTATGCCAATACAGAGTGGTTCTTTGGATAAAAATCCAACCGGTCTCTCCATATTAACAACGTTAAAATGGTCAAAACTTCGATAGTCGGTGAGTTAACTATCAAAGAAAAACAAGTGTGCAAACAACGATATTATTCCCAGATGGAAATTATATCGAACAAACATCATTTAACATAAATCTCTTTAGTTCATTTATTTACTTATCTCCTGTTTCCCTATATTCTAAATTCTTATTTTTCTTTTATCAGAAAACATTTCTGATTCTCGTTCGGAAAACATTTCCAAAACTCCTTTACGATCAAACCTTACCATTTCTTAGTTAAGAAGGAAGTCACTCAAGTTGGGGTATAATTACCTCTCAGACCTTAACTGAACAACGTTATAACTTCGAAATGGTCAAAGTTTATCTTTTAATCTTTAACAACTTCTTTACGCCCTTCTCGGATTCAATTTTTCTAATCCACTTCTATATTTAAAACATTGGTGATAACGATAACGTTATAATCCTTACTTTCGAATTATCTAACTTTAATTATAACTTCTATTCTTATTAGTGAATAATTAACCTAACACTTATTTATTTATAAATAAATAAATTTCTATTTAAACACTGGAAAGTATAAGTACTTTCCTGAATCCGATATAATCGAATTTTTGCCGATTAACTCTCTTCGAGAAATCTCTATTTGATTAACTCTTCTTCGAATAACCTATATTCGATTAACTTCTTCCTTTCGAATATACTATATTCGATTACTCCTTCTCGAATAAACGATATTCGATAATCTCTCTTCGAATAACTAATATTCGATAACTCTTCCTTTTCAAATATCTCTTATTTGAAAATCTCACTTCGATTAAACTATAATCGATAACTCCCTTCGATGAAACTAACATCGATAACTCCTTTCGATGAAACTAACATCGATAACTCCTTTCTATGAAACTAACATCGATAACTCCTTTCGATGAAACTAACATCGATTTATTTAACTCGACGAACTTAACTCGACTAACTTAACTTGACTCGACTAACTCGACTTACTTGGTTCGACCAATTCGATTCGATCAACTAGGCTCGACTAACTTGACTAACTTAACTCGACTTACTTGGTTCGACCAATTCGATTCGATTTACTAGGCTCGACTAACTTGACTAACTTAACTCGACTACTTGGTTCGACCAATTCGATTCGATTTACTAGACTCGACTAACTTGACTAACTCTGTCTCAAATAACTATATTTGATTAACTCTAGTTCGTTTTAACTCTAATCGATTAACTCTAACTAATTAAATCCAACTGGTTAACTCTAACTGATTAACTCTAACTGGTAAACTCTAACTGATTAACTCTAACTGGTTACTCTAACTGATTAACTCTATTGGTTAACTCTATTGGTTAACTCTATTTGACTAACTCGACTTGACTAACCCCTTTCGAATAACATATTCAATTAACTAACTTTCGAATACCATATTCGATTAACTCCTTTCGAATGTCTATATTCGATTAACTAACTTCGAATACCATATTTGATTAACTAACTTCGAATACCATATTCGATTAACTCCTTTCGAATGTCTATATTCGATTAACTAACTTCGAAAACCATATTCGATTAACTAACTTCGAATACCATATTCGATTAACTCCTTTCGAATGTCTATATTCGATTAACTTTATTCACTTTATAAAGATTTCCTTTTTAACAACGTTTTATTCATTTGAAAAGATTTACTTTTAAATAACGGTTCTACACTTTACAAATGTCCTTTTTATAATGTTCCCTTTCCAATTCTATTTGTAAATGGTTTACAAATATTTCCTTTTCAAATTTATTCTTGAAATACTCTAACTCCTTAAATTCCCGGGAAAATTCGCCATAACCTCCTTTCTATCGGGAGCATCGGGAAAATCCCCAAACTCGCCACACAGGCCTTTCCATTCAAAAAGAAATGTTTTTAATTTATTTCCCTTTTAAAATATCTCCTATTTATAAATATCCCAATTTATAAATATTCCTTATTTATAAATATTCCACTTTATAAATATCGCTTTTTTATAAATATCCCATTTTATAAATATGCTATTTTCAATATCACTTTGAAAATTCCCTTATCAACATTTCGATATATTATGGTATTCAATCATATCAAATCACGATGTTCAATATCGTTCAACCACATATAATCGTCAACAGATTATATATCACATTATATATCACAATATATAAATCACAGTAAAATAACTGTTGAGGAATCCAGTTGGATTCCTCCAACCTGTTTCCCTGCATCCACAGATGTTACACAGTATAATATACATCAATTTCATCCCAACATGAAATATACTGATAATCAGAATCCATATTTGATTGACGGTTTTCTATATATAACTATATCTACGTTTTCAATCAAATCTATTTAACAGTCCAATTTAACAATCAATACACAGCAATCAATCATTAAAAATAAAGTACAGTTTATACAAATATAAACTGAACAAAGTTAGTGAGATTTACTCACATTTGCGCGTTAACCGTTGAATAACGGTTTGCGTTATTTGATTCAGTCGGACAATTTATTTCGCCATAAATTGTGACGGACTCCAATTGACTCGCGGTCAGTTCCATTTCGGAGTGCTCATCCATACGATCCCAACGCAACTTACGGTTCTCAATTTCGACTCCGTATGAGCTAGATATCGCGTGTACAAGTTAATACATGAATTAAAATAATAAAAACATGAATTATTGATTAGTGGGCTTAACTTTAAACTAAGGCCCATCAGATCACACCCGTACCCGATACCCCTTCTTCCCCAAATACCTTACCCATCGCTCCTCCTGTATACCTCAACAGCCGATCCTTTCTTCCATCCCACTTCCTTCATCTCTTCACTAAAAATCCCAATAAAACCATCACAATTCTTCTCATCCCAATCTCCTCCTCACACATGCCAAAGCCATCAACTCGACGCAACACAGTAAGTCACGACGGCAGTGGCTCCCTCGACAGTTGGTTGCGCCGAATCCACCCAAATTACCACCACTAGGTGTGGTTTTTCTCGTTGAATCCGAATCCAGCATCAAGTGCTTGAATCAATCCCTCAAACTCGCCAGAACCCTAAACCTAGTTTGCTGGAACTTTTGGACGCGCATGAGGATGAAGTCGAACAAAGAAAAATGGGTATAGACTCGTAGGAAATCGCTCATGGAATCCGTTGATGTGTATATTATGATATATAGGAATATATTTTATTATATTTTGATTTTCTCTTTGATCGACTTCTTGCTGAAGGTGAAAACAATTGTGGCGGATACCAGAGAATGGGTATTTGATTTTATATGGGGGTCACTTTCTTGTGTGTGGTTGAAACGATGCATTGGTGGCCTAGTTTAGGTCCACACTCTTAGATATTTTTAGTTATTATTTACATTTATAATTATTTTAGCACTCTAAAAATTCCTGTGGTCACACGTGATACCTAAAAATCACCAAACTGGACATGTAGCTAGAGTTCGACATTACGGTCCCAACGAAACTGGTTTCGTCGAATTCCGACTCTATATGCTCACACAGCGTATTTTTAACTGTCAAAATACTGACTGTTTCTCACTCTAAAAATCCCTACGGTCACACACTGACTCTAAAAATCACGAAACTTGGAATCTAACAACTATTTGACATTACGGATCCAACAAAACTAGTTTCGTCGAATTCCGACTTCGTATACAAAAGTGACTATTTTTCAAAGCTCTAAATAGCCTATTTAAATATATAAATATATTTAAATAAATTAAATTAAATATTAATGATTTAATATTATTGTATATATTCACCTAGGATATACCACAGCTCCAAAATATTCGTATATGAATTTATAGCTCGATATTTCAAATCCATATTATATCGATATTCAATTTATATTGAAATTCCTTTTATAAATCATTATATATTATAAAGGAAATTCCATAGCGACTTTTCTAAAATTTGATTTGGACGTAAATCAAAATCTACACGATGAAATCCCAATTTTTCTCTTCCACTAGAAAGATATACTCCACCAGCTCCACACGTTTCTTGTTTCACAGAAATCCGGCTTAAAACGAATCCTGTACATTCAGTTGAAGTCTAAATCGCCAAATAGCGAACTACAGCGCCATTTCAAGCTCTATTTTAATTATATTATAATTATACGTTCAACTGTCGTCGATTCAATATAATCGTTATTATATTTCGAATCGAAACCCCACCAAATCTCGTATGCTATTCAATTCACACGATATTGTGAATTTCACTATTTCCGACTATTTCGACATTATAATATATTATTATATTATAATTATTAATTAAATATTCAATATTATTTAATTAAACGATCATTAACTTCTCTAAATCACCACTTATATAATTAAATTAATTAATTATATATCTCTAAAAATGCGGGTCATTACAGGAAATCATTTTGAAAACGAATTTAAAATGATTTATAAAATACGTTTTAAAAGGAAATCAACTAAATATAATATAATAATATATATATATATATATAATGGCCTGAATAGAACGCGCTGCGCCTGTAACACCCCACCTCCATTAAGGTCACTCACAAAGGGAATGCCTTAACTTCAGTGGAACGTTTTTGGTAAACAGACACAGAATATCACAAGACAGATATAAAAATTTTGCAGTGGAAAATAAATAACTTTATTAAATCACGAAAGTATTTTGTTCATAATACCATGAGTCATAAAACCATTACAACAAAACACTTCTGTCTTTTATTATCAGAGTACATAGGTATTGAAAAGAAAACATCATTCCCCATATTAAAGAGCAAGCCATATAAGAGACAGAGACTCGAGCCATACTTCAGAAGTAGCTCCTAGAAGATGATATCCATATCTTGACTAAACCTGGGTGTTTCCTCCCTGAGAACCTGGGGGGGGGGGGGAACGTAAGAAAAGAGGCGAAACAAACTAGGTCAGACATACGTCTGGTGAGTCCAGTAACTTTTAGCCAGTAAATAAATAAAGGTAAACATGACATGCATACAAAGTGGATAAGAGGATCACGGTACAGATGACAGGTATGACATGACAAATAAGGTAAGGTGTACGCATGATTCACTACTAACTACTCTGCACTATTACTAGTCAAATCAAGATGGGATGATCCCTTCCGCTAATGACAATGATGGTGGTAGTTTCGTGTATTCCTAGTTGCTGTCATAGGTGCCGCCTGCTCCTATCTCAACTACTCGTACCCACTACCCTCCTACTATAAATTAGTAGACTTAGGGCATATGTCCGGATATACCCTAACCACTACCCTAATCGATCGGCTCCCTATTCTATAGATACCATGTGCTGGTCCCACAACTAGGGAGTATCACTTCCCTAAAGTGGCAGCCTAAGGTGTGCACAGTTATACCTACTGGTATCACGGTCGTCTTGTCCCCCTCAACCCGGCCCATGCACGCACATGTCCCCGGTCGGCTTGCGCCGCCCACACCATCCGTCTCGTTTTGGATCTCTTACAATCAATCAGTAAGCGTGCCCTTTCCCCGCCTAGTACGGAGATCTTTACTTTGATACCCCTCCGGGTTACTGACTGAAATGGGTCCCACACAACATGATACAAGCTCTCCGCTATGTCTTGTATCCCCACTAGGTTTTCTACTGACTATGTATACCCTAAGGTGTCTTTAATTACATAGCCCTCAATCAGCTATGCGTACCTGTAGGTGTCTTTAATACGTAACCCCTATTCTACCTATCGGTTATGCGTACCTATAGGTGTCTTTAATACATAACTCTATCTATCCCCATTAGTTATGCGTACCCCTAAGGGTGTCTTTAATACATAACTCTATCTATCCCCATTAGTTATGCGTACCCCTAAGGGTGTCTTTAATACATAACTTTACTATTCTTGCCCCGATTATGTATACCATTAGGTGTCTTTAATTACATAACCTTTTTTATCCGGTTAAGTTTGTGGGCCTATATATATTAATATTACCCACCTACCCTTCAGTTGTACTTAACCATCCCACTGATTTAATCCTATTTATTTAATGGTTAAGTTTGTGGGCCTATATATACTAATATTACCCACCTACCATCAGTTGTACTTAACCCACCTACTGATTTAACCCTGTTTATTTAATGGTTAAGTTTGTGGGCCTATATATATTAATATTACCCACCTACCCATCAGTTGTACTTAACCCACCCACAATGCAATTCGTTTTACTTAACCCTAACTTATGTCTATCATCATACAGTCCATATGTATTAAGTTAGGTTAAGTAGTCTTTAATTAGCATTAATTAATTATTGAAATATCTAATCGTATTTCACATGCCACCCCAGACACCCACTTAATTCCACATGCCACCCAAGGCACCCACTTAACCCCTCTTGTCCCACTACATGTTTATCTGGTTAAATGTTTCTTGATTCATTAAGACCGTAACCTTATAAAGAACTCCCACATCAGACTGGCATTTGTGGCAGCTGGATTTGCCGGGCGGGTCCGGGCAGTCTTACACTACAAAAGAGCCTAACCTCGTGTCTTTACAACTGTCACGCATTTAATTTATGCCTAAGACCTCCCACATTAGACTAGCATTTGTGGCAGCTGGATTTGCCGGGCGGGTCTGGGCAGTCTTACACCACAAAAGAGCCTAACCTTGTGTCTTAGACGATTAATTACTCCTAATTAATCTTTCCCTAATTTGAATTAATTTCCCTATTCAAATTATCAATTAGTTCCAAATTTCACTATGGCCATAATTGACTCAATTATGTCCATCTATTTATGGTATGAAAAATCAAACCAATTTTCATCACAAATTTATTTTATGCCAATTCTCAATATTAAATCTTCAGACTTTAATTGCTTAAACATCCCTCTTTTGATTAATTAAGTTAATTAATTAATCCTTTCCTTTTTCATAGGTGTCAATACCTATCTTATTAACAATTTGGATTTCTTATCCATAAATGGTCATATTCAAATTATACCATTTTTACCCCATTTTACCCATGTCATAATAGGTAATTATTTATATGTTTCCTTACTTGAATCATGTGTCCAATTTACATAGTCACTATGTAAATTATGCCTATTACAAATTCCCCTTTTCCCCGTTTCTTAACTAGCGTAACCATTTGCGTTTTTTGCATCATCGAGGCTACAAAATAGTCTCGCCATAACAATAAAATAAAGGGAATGACAAGGTGATCGTTTTCAGTACAATTTTTGGCATAAGCATGACAACTAGGGAAAATGACATGATAACTTCACATATAATTATGATTCACCACATAATTAACAATTTGCATAGATTCATAACAACTTGCATAGGTTTATGAATTAACAACATAATTAACAACCAACATAGGTTCATGATTCTCAACATAGTCAACAACTTATATGGGTTCATGATTCACAATATAACAACTTGCATAATTCATAACATAACTTCTTGCATAGGTGACTTACATAGGTTCATGATCCACAACATAACAACTAGCATAGGTTCATGAATTAACAACTTATCAACTTGATTAGGTAACTTCATAGGTTCATGATTCATAACATAACAACTAGCATGGATTCATGAATTAACAACGCAACAACTTGCATAGGTAACTTGCATAGGTTCGTAGTTTCTCAACATAATAACTTGCATAACTTCATGATTCACAATAATAAGGAACTTGCATCATTTCATGATTCACAATGATAAACTTGCATAGATTCATGATAACGACTTGCATAGATTCATGATAACGACTTGCATAGATTCATAATAACAACTTGCATAGACTCATGAATTCATCACACAATAACTTACATAATTTCCATGATCCACAATAACAATAAACTTGCATAACTACAAACAACATATACCCAAATCATAGTCTACCACAATTCACTTTTATTTATTTAAACCTAAAAGTGACTAGAACTCACCGAATAAGGGGTCTTGAGTTCTGGGTTCTGAATTCTATAATTGATTAGCATTCCCTTGTTGTAGACAATTACATTGTTGTAGTTTTAGGCTTGATTTGAATTGAATTGTTGTCTTTAACTTTCTTCTAGTTGGTGGCAGTTACTCTAGGGTTTGGAGTGACAACATGACGGCTACTGATCTAATTTTTGATTTGATTCTAGGGTTTGGGTCTACACATGTTTATATAGAGTTTAAATTTAATTATAGCCGTCGGATGACCTTAGAGTTAATCAAAACCACTCAGTCCAGATTAGAACTATCCAGAAACCCTAATGACTCATTATCTAGTCAGAAACGACTCAGCAATGAGTCAGAACATGGGTCAGACTGAAGCAGAAGGTTGTGCAGGTTTTCTCTCGGCCTGGGCGCACTTGGGAAGTGCGCCAATGCAAATTTGTACTGGCGCACTTCCCAAGTGCGCCAGTGCATTTTTTTTCAAACTTCGTTCGTCCATATCTTCTTTATACAGTATCCGTTTTACGCAAACTCGGACTCTATCTCAAGCAGAATTCCGAGACGAACGCAATGGAACGACTCGTTTCCCTTAATTCTCACATTTGAAATTAAGTATTCTTAAATTTAGTTAATCTGATTATTCAAAAATTCGGGGTGTTACATTCTCCCCTACTTAAAGGATTTCGTCCCCGAAATCTTCAAGTTAAGAAGAATGTGTCCTACCATCCAATCACCCATCTACTCAACCATCATCCACAAGCATCCATTGTCCTTAGAAAACTTCTAATGCCGTATGAACATATGCAAAAGTGTGTGTATATGTTCCTTATCTAATGCAAAATCAGTCGGTCTACTGATTCAGTTGACCTCCTTAATGCAAACCATGATAGTGCCATGCGTCCATTATGTATGCGAAAGAATCCTACCGATACATATTATTTCTACATGTGTGCTCAACCATTCATCAAAATGCAACATCCATATGATAACACAACCATTGTTTATCCATTAACCTAAATATGCAAACACATTTATATGCAATATGAAAGTGATTTGAGCCGATCTAGTGCCTAATGTGTGTGTAAATGCATCCACGAGCAAACACTTGCATCCACTTGCAACCATCAAACATAACATGTCCCAAGAACATGTTTACATCCATGGATTTCCTATCTAAAGGTCGAAGATTCGGTTGATGGGATACAAACAAATGATATAACTAAAACAAAAGCTCTTTTCCTATTTGACATCGATTAAGAGAATAATTCCCTAAGTCTCAGCCTCGAAGACCGAAATCAACATCAGACTGACACCCAAAGAATTACCCCCATTAAACAATGTCAAAAATGGAGATCTACTCCATGCATCGAGTAGAAACCCGTATCCTTCAAAAATATCCAGATACTTACAGACCACTGGTACAAATCATATTACAGAATGGTTCTCAGAAAGCTAAGCATAACAGACCCTTGCGGGTCACAAGAAACTTTGGGGGTCTTCCCATGACAAGTTAGAAACTCAACGACCCTCCTCTCAAAATCTAGAACGACCCTCTACATAGAAAGCTGGTCCATTTAGATCCAACCCATAGCCCATAAACTTGAGCACACAAATGTCACATTCAAATTTCTGACGCCTAACACAGATAATTTCAAACCCTTACAAATCACCAATAAATGAGCCGAACCACAAAAGGTGTTTGAAACAACTACGGGATCAGAAACAAGACTAGTACTAAAGTGCAGAGTCAATTACAAAATCAAAATGCCAGAAAAATATTCTTAACTTCATAAGGAAATTAAACCTTTTACATAAATTTTTCCTATCTCTATCCTATCTATCTGCCACGAGAGCATTCGCCTGCCCTCCAGAAGTCCCTTGCGATCCCTGCGCCTTCGGGCATTCCTTGGAAAAGTGTCCGACCTCTCCACACTTAAAGCAATTGGACTTCCTCCTTTTACATTCTTTGACTAGGTTACCTTCTTTCCCACAATAGTGGCATTTCCTCTTATCCTTTCCCTTATCATCCTTCTTGCCTTTCTTCTGCTGTTGCTGTCCTTTCTTGGGTCCCGCCTTCTCATTTTTCAGTGTCCCTTCAACTTTTTCCTCTTTCTTTGCTCCTTTGTCCTCTTCATGCATTAGGGCCATATCCACCAGCTTTTCAAAAGTGGCCCCCATGGGAACATGGGTCATAGCCAATCCGTGTAGCGGCTCATTCAAGCCTTTAACAAATCTCAGAGCCTTCTTCTCAGGTGTGTTCACTAAGTCTAAGCCGAACCTCGCCAACTGATTGAACTTGTTGACGTACTCTTTTACTGACAGATCCCCCTGCTTCAGCGCCAAAAACCTTTCCATGTATAGATTCTCTTCAGCCCGCGAAAGAAACTTCGCCTCAAACCTCTGCCTAAAATCTGGCCATGTATCGACTGGACGTCCCCCATTAGTGACTTCCCACCAAAACGAGGCCTCATCCTTCATTAGCCAGGCAGCTAGTTGGACTTTTCTTCCATCATCCACTTCAAAGATTCTAAACAATTCTTCCACCTCCTTTAGCCAGTTACGAGCTTCAACAAATGTCTCCGTCCCGTGAAAAGGTTTTCCACCCATTGCTCTAAAGTCCTTACATATCTTAGGAAAAGTATCGATGCGAGGAGGAGGGGGAGGATGAGCATTTGCTGGACCTGCGGTGGCGTCCCTAGCCTCGAGATATTGACGAAACCAACCGGGTACGTGAACACCCTCTGGTATCTCAGATGCTTCAGACATGCTGAAACGAAAAAGGAAAGATTCAATACAAAGAACCGAAGGAAAGATATATGGCTCTTGGGGAATGTTTTTCAAAACAGGCTTTCCTTTTTGAAAATACTTTCTTTTAAAACCCTTTTGAAAATAGTTTTCAAAAACTTTTATCTAATCTGGTAACCTTCAGCTCTGATACCAAATGTAACACCCCACCTCCATTAAGGTCACTCACAAAGGGAATGCCTTAACTTCAGTGGAACGTTTTTGGTAAACAGACACAGAATATCACAAGACAGATATAAAAATTTTGCAGCGGAAAACAAGTAACTTTATTAAATCACCAAAGTATTTTGTTCATAATACCATGAGTCATAAAACCATTACAACAAAACACTTCTGTCTTATATTATCAGAGTACATAGGTATTGAAAAGAAAACATCATTCCCCATATTAAAGAGCAAGCCATATAAGAGACAGAGACTCGAGCCATACTTCAGAAGTAGCTCCTAGAAGATGATATCCAAATCCTGAATAACCTGGGTGTTTCCTCCCTGAGAACCTGGGGGGGGGGGGGGGGGAAACGAAAGAAAAGAGGCGAAACAAACTAGGTCATACATACGTCTGGCGAGTCCAATAACTTTTAGCAGGTAAATAAATAAAGGTAAACATGACAGGCGTACAAAGTGGATAAGAGGATCACGGTACAGATGACAGGTATGACAGGACAAATAAGGTAAGGTGTACGCATGATTCACTACTAACTACTCTGCACTATTACTAGTCAAATCAAGATGGGATGATCCCTTTCGCTAATGACAACGATGGAGGTAGTTTCGTGTATTCCTAGCTGCTGTCATAGGTGCCACCTGCCCCTATCTCAACTAGTCGTACCCACTACCCTCCTACTATAAATTAGTAGACTTAGGGCATATGTTCGGATATACCCTAACCACTTCCCTAATCGATCGGCTCTCTACTCTGTAGATACCCTGTGCTGGTCCCACAACCAGGGGGTATCACTTCCCAAAAGCGGCAACCTAAGGTGTGCACAGTTATACCTACTGGTGTCACGGTCGTCTTGTCCCCCTCTGCCCGACCCATGCACGCACATGTCCCCTGTCGGTTTGCGCCGCCCACACCATCCGTCTCGTTTTGGATCTCTTACAATCAATCAGTAAGCATACCCCTTCCCCGCCTAGTACGAAGATCTTTACTTTGATACCCCTTCGGGTTACTGACTGAAATGGGTCCCACACAACATGATACAAGATCTCCCCTATGTATTGTATCCCCACTAGGTTTTTTACTGACTATGTATACCCTAAGGTGTCTTTAATTACATAGCCCTCAATCAGTTATGCATACCTATAGGTGTCTTTAATACATAACCCCTATTCTACCTATCGGTTATGCGTACCTATTGGTGTCTTTAATACATAACTCTATCTATCCCCATTAGTTATGCGTACCCCTAAGGGTGTCTTTAATACATAACTCTATCTATCCCCATTAGTTATGCGTACCCCTAAGGGTGTCTTTAATACATAACTTTACTATTCTTGCCCCGATTATGTATACCATTAGGTGTCTTTAATTACATAACCCTTTTTATCCGGTTAAGTTTGTGGGCCTATATATATTAATATTACCCACCTACCCTTCAATTGTACTTAACCCTCCCACTGATTTAATCCTATTTATTTAATGGTTAAGTTTGTGGGCCTATATATACTAATATTACCCACCTACCATCAGTTGTACTTAACCCACCTACTAATTTAACCCTGTTTATTTAATGGTTAAGTTTGTGGGCCTATATATATTAATATTACCCACCTACCCATCAGTTGTACTTAACCCACTCACAATGCAATTCGTTTTACTTAACCCTAACTTATGTCTATCATCATATAGTCCATATGTATTAAGTTAGGTTAAGTAGTCTTTAATCAGCATTAATTAATTATTGAAATATTTAATCGTATTTCACATGCCACCCCAGGCACCCACTTAATTCCACATGCCACCCAAGGCACCCACTTAACCCCTCATGTCCGACTACATGTTTATCTGGTTAAGTGTTTCTTAATTCATTAAGACCGTAACCTTATAAAGACCTCCCACATTAGACTGGCATTTGTGGCAGTTGGATTTGCTGGGCGGGTCCGGACAGTCTTACACCACAAAAGAGCCTAACCTCGTGTCTTTACAGCTGTCACGCATTTAATTTATGCCTAAGACCTCCCACATTAGACTGGCATTTGTGGCAGCTGGATTTGCCGGGCGGGTCTGGGCAGTCTTACACCACAAAAGAGCCTAACCTCGTGTCTTAGACGATTAATTACTCCTAATTAATCTTTCCCCAATTTGAATTAATTTCCCTATTCAAATTATCAATTAGTTCCAAATTTCACTATGGCCATAATTGACTCAATTATGTCCATCTATTTATGGTATGAAAAATCATACCAATTTTCATCACAAATTTATTTTATGCCAATTCTCAATATTAAATCTTCAGACTTTAATTGCTTAAACATCCCTCTTTTGATTAATTAAGTTAATTAATTAATACTTTCCTTTTACATAGGTGTCAATACCTATCTTATTAACAATTTGGATTTCTTATCCATAAATGGTCATATTCAAATTATACCATTTTTACCCCATTTTACCCATGTCATAATAGGTAATTATTTATATGTTTCCCTACTTGAATCATGTGTCCAATTTACATAGTCACTATGTAAATTATGCCTATTACAAATTCCCCTTTTCCCCGTTTCTTAACTAGCATAGACGTTTGTGTTTTTGGCGTCATCGAGGCTACAAAATAGTCTCGCCATAACAATAAAATAAAGGGAATGACAAGGTGATCGTTTTCAGTACAATTTTTGGCATAAGCATGACAACTAGGGAAAATGACATGATAACTTCGCATATAATTATGATTCACCACATAATTAACAATTTGCATAGATTCATAACAACTTGCATAGGTTTATGAATTAACAACATAATTAACAACTAACATAGGTTCATGATTCTCAACATAGTCAACAACTTATATGGGTTCATGATTCACAATATAACAACTTGCATAATTCATAACATAACTTCTTGCATAGGTGACTTACATAGGTTCATGATCCACAACATAACAACTAGCATAGGTTCATGAATTAACAACTTATCAACTTGCCTAGGTAACTTCATAGGTTCATGATTCATAACGTAACAACTAGCATAGATTCATGAATTAACAACGCAACAACTTGCATAGGTAACTTGCATAGGTTCATAGTTTCTCAACATAATAACTTGCATAACTTCATGATTCACAATAATAAGGAACTTGCATCATTTCATGATTCACAATGATAAACTTGCATAGATTCATGATAACGACTTGCATAGATTCATGATAACGACTTGCATAGATTCATAATAACAACTTGCATAGACTCATTAATTCGTCACATAATAACTTACATAATTTCCATGATCCACAATAACAATAAACTTGCATAACTACAAACAACATATACCCAAATCATAGTCTACCACGATTCACTTTTATTTATTTAAACCTAAAAGTGACTAGAACTCACCGAATAAGGGGTCTTGAGTTCTAGGTTCTGAATTCTATAATTGATTAGCGTTCCCTTGTGATAGACAATTACATTGTTGTAGTTTTAGGCTTGATTTGAATTGAATTGTTGTCTTTAACTTTCTTCTAGTTGGTGGCGGCTACTCTAGGGTTTGGAGTGACAACATGACGACTACTGATCTAATTTTTGATTTGATTCTAGGGTTTGGGTCTACACATGTTTATATAGAGTTTAAATTTAATTATAGCCGTCGAATGACCCTAGAGTTAATCAAAACCACTCAGTCCAGATTATAACTATCCAGAAACCCTAATGACTCATTAACTAGTCAGAAATGACTCAGCAATGAGTCAGAACATGGGTCAGACTGAACCAGAAGGCTGTGCAGGTTTACTCTCGGCCAGGGCGCACTTGGGAAGTGCGCCAAAGAATATTTGTACTGGCGCACTTCCCAAGTGCACCAGTGCATTTTTTCAAACTTCGTCCGTCCATATCTTCTTCATACGACATCCGTTTTACGCAAACTCGGACTCTATCTCAAGCAGAATTCCGCGACGAACGCAATGGAACGTCCCGTTTCCCTTAATTACCACATTTGAAATTAAGTATTCTTAAATTGAGTTAATCTGATTATTCAAAAATTCGAGGTGTTACAGCGCTGCTGCAGTTTGCGAATTTTCGACCATTGACTTCGAATTGACGTTACGGGAGATTAGGCCGTCGGATTCTCCTAAAACTGGAACCATTGGGTTCCTTTCTAAAAGAGCTTTCTAACGAATATTAGAGATTTGAAATATAACTGTTGGATTTGGAATTATGTCCAAACCGAATTTGGAAAAAGTCGCTGTAAGTGTTGTTCAATGGCTGTTTGTGGAAATCGACTGAACGGGCCTTGATGAAATTATTAAAAATAGTAATAATTTGTGTAAAATCATAAGAAATGATTTGGAAAGAATTGGGATGAAACATTCCATAATTGAAAAGATAAAAATTGATTTTTATCGAAATGAACTAGTTTTGAACTAGAATTATAATCCCAATTATTTTTGAAATAAATAAAGTTATTTCGATGTTGGATTTTTATCGAAATGGATTTGGATCGAAATTGTCTTTGGAATATTTCGATGTTGGATTTCGTGATTATACAGATATTGTTATGGAAATTTGAAAGATATATTGATATCGTTATTTCCAATACGATATTTGTTGGTCGTAGAATTTGATATTGAATATAAGCCGATATATTTCCTATTCAGAGCATTGTATTTAATATCAAATGGGATTTGGGTTTGTTGTGAATGGTGTCTTCATTTACACTGTTCTTAAACCCAGTTGAGAAAAAGATTAAATCTTTTTATTTAGATTTAATGAAGTATACCAATTAAATGGTATTTAATTGGAATTGAATAGAATGTGATTTTGGGTTTATCGTGAACCGCGTTTTAAATGACATTGGTTCTTTAACCCAGTTAAAGACAGGATATGGTATCCCAAGTTAAACAATCATTAATATTGATTTTTGGGAAGATTAAAACCAAGTGGAGTTTTAATGAATCTTTAATTAGATTGAAATGATCATGGATGGAGTATCACCAGTTTTGCTCTAGGCGATAGTTAAATCTTTAATTAGATTTGAACGCGAAATGGTAATTGAATTTACCGATAACACCGTGGTGTTAGATATGAAGTATGACCAGTTTTATTTCATGGGATGAATAGGTTGGGATTGGGAAATTAAAACAAACGATTACTTCGGTAAGGTTCGTTAATCCCGACTAGTTTGGATAAACCATAATTTGGTTTGAATTGATATTCAAAGGAAGATTAAAGAATAAATTTAAAGAATTTATCTTTGATAAAATTTATGGGAACCTTTCCTAAAGTATAAGAATATTTGAATAAAAGAATATTCTGAATTTATTCTCTTGCTTAACGCCCTTCTTTGATACGTACGAGCTCAGAGGTTATATATGATGGATATCAATCGCATGGAGTGAATTGCCTGTATGGCATGCCTAAGTGGCAAATGATCAAGGCTTTTGTCGAAAAGCAAAGTCTTGTGGTTGATGATCAAATCACCTCCCGTGTGGCATAACTTTATGTAGCGTTGATTCGCGAGCCTCACACCCCGGTTGTGAACCAGAAACAAGAGAGGACATCAGGAAGGGCATGCGTTTCTTTCTAGCTAGGGTGGTGTCAGTGACCTACCAGCCCTGACATTTATATTATTTTCACCTGTGTGGTTGTTGCTGTTGCGAGGAACCTCGGATATATCGGTGACTATGTGGAGCCGATGGAGTCATTAGGATCATTTACGCCCCAAAGGGCGGGGAAACGCAGTGTTCAGGCATTTTAATCCGCATCGGTGGACTGTCCCTGACGATCCAAAGGCTTGACTGAGTACTTGTCTTGAGGCTCGGGCTAGAGAGTCTCGAATCGGTAGAGGACTATCTTTTGCCTCGGTTCACAGATGCAAATCCAACTTCCAATACGTGACATTTGCGGTTTTGATTGTAGAGCCTAGTATGGCGACATGATATATGGTACCCATGTCGTCTAAGATTGATATTTATGATTGAAATTGTTTTGGCACTATATACTTATAATAGTATCAAATGATTTGTTCTTAACGTACCAAGCATGTTTGGCTATTATAAGGGAAAACCCTATCCTCCGGCTTGCGTTGCATTGTGTGATGGGACCTGGGTCTTATAATAGCTTCATTTTTCCAAAAAGCATTGCGCTATTCTGTTATATGCACTGGTATTCTTGGGAGGAAACCCATTCCGTGTTATACGGCGTGGTCCCTTGATTTACTTTATTTTAAAGTAAAGTTTTAAATAACTGTTTTAGTTCTCACACCAGTCACATGACTGACCTGGAGTTTATTGTTTTAACCTAAACTCTGGGTGCCCCTATTTTCTGCACGGGCAGCTAGTAGTTTTGGTTTTGCAGATTTATATTCACAGGATCCTGATTTACAGCTGAAGCGATATTCGGAAAGCTCTGTATCCGTGTATTACTTCCAGTTGTGTATTGTATTATTTTCCGCTGCTGTAATGTATTTAAATCTCTGATATTTTTCTGTTGTATAATATTTATTCGTACTCTGTATATTCTTGTATTCTGATGGAATTGTTGTAATTAACAATGAAATGTTCTTCTGTTTGTGTTCCGATTTGTCGTGTTCTCAAAACAATCAGGGGTTTCGAACGGACTTGGTCGGTTAAGCAATCGATTCAGATCGAGCGAAATTCTCGATCGCTACATTTGGTATCAGAGCTCTGGTTTACAGAGCTCGGAGAACAAGACACGTTAGAACCAAACGAAAGAATTCATCAGAAACTGTGTTAGTAATATCCAATGAAAATGACTTGTTAGAGATAGGATCAGTAGTATCCTAGAACGAGTGTGAAGAGTGTGTTTTTTAAATGAAAACAAATTTTGTTTTGAAAATTTAAACTTTATTATTCGTATTTGAATATTTGTTTGTATTGATTTAGACAATCCAGTATATAAAGGTTTTGCGTATATGTCTGTTCCACGTGTATTCGAAGTTTTAATATACTAGATAGATATAGAATCATACTCTAGTCGCCCGGAGATGATTCTGATGATTGACTAGTCGTCATTAGTATTCATGTTCGAGTGCCGAAAGTTGGATTTCTATATGATTCCAATTGACTGGTGTGAGAACCAAAACTAGATAGGGCTTATTGTTGTGAATTGGCATCAAAAAACTGATTTTTGGACTATGTATCAAAGTTATGAATTTGAAACGTTAATCAACTAATTGATTGTTGGTTGTGTTGTTTGATTATTGTTTGATTAATTAAATGTTGAACCTTTAGCCAAATTGAACCAAATAGTTAATTGTATTGAAAATTTATCGCATTTTCATGCTTGTACATGTACTTACATTGAACAGGTCATAGCAAGGAGTCTAGAGATGAGGAATAAAATTGTTTGCCCGACAAATAGGTACATGTTTACTGTATTTCTTGGGTTTTTGATGGTTTTATGAGCCGATTGGCATTTTCTTTTTCTTTTTGGATTGGTGAGGGCCATAAGAGGCTATTTGAAATATCCCAAAGCTCCCGGTGCAGGGGAGGTTATGGCGAAATTTTTCGAAAATTTAGGGTGTTAGCCAAATTTTTGAAAAATTTGAAAAGTTCTTAGAAAATGAAAAGTTGAAGAACTTAAGCCATAATGAAAATAATGAAAGTTGAGTTGGTTTGTAAAACAACTTTCGGCTTCGCTCCTTTTCGGGGACGAAAAGTTTTAAGTGGGGGAGATTGTAATAACCCGGAAATCCGAGCCAATTTAAAATTTTTATTTTGGCAATTTTAGTGAATTCTGAATATTTAAAATGAATTATTTTAAATAATAACGATGAGAATTTCATTTGGAATAGATTAGAACGTATATATTTATATGGCTCGACGTTAGAATATAAATATTTTATTTTAAAAGGAATCGAAAATGGCGCGGTAGTTTGAAAATTCGATTTCAAAGTTCAAATGAATGTACATGATTCAAAATACCGGATTTTAGCGAAACCAAAAATATTAGAATCAATTTGAGAATATCTTTCCAATGAATCCGAGAAATTGAAATTTCATAGCGGGGATAAAAAGTTATGCCCAGTTGGAATTTCAGAATAGTCGCTATGGAATTTTGGCCCTTAAAAATGGAAATTTTGCAAATAATCTCGGTTTTCGACGAAACCACTTTTGTTGGATCTGGGATGTCAAATTATTGCTAGGTTCCAAAATTCATAATTTTCTGAATCAATATGTGAGCGTGGTGCACTTAAACATGTTTTGACCATTTCAGTTGAATTTAATCGACTGGAAAATGGCCATTTTTCAAACGGTCTCAGAATTCGATGAAATTAGTTTTGTTAGGACCGTATCGTCAATACGAAGCTAGAAAATATTTTTCAGGAATTTTTAGAGTCTGTATGTGGCCCCGGTAAATTAAAATATACGTTCAAATTGAATGTATACAGATTTATATTTTAATTTTGATGAAAACCTATCATAGTAGTCGAATTGGCTTGCGTTACATGTACCATTGTGTTCGGAATAGGGGTAATTAGCTAGGGGCGACAGCCGGTGGGTTTGATTTCGAGTTCGAGGTAAAAGGTAACTTTATGGAGAAAAATAAATAAATTAATAGATATAAATTTATATATACTTTACCCTCCCCCTTATTCCCCTCTCCCTCACCCGTTGACCAGTCAAAAATAAAAAAAAAAGGAAAAGGAAAAACCCCTCCCCACGATCGATCCACCTCGCCGCCCCCCCAGAGGCGCCCTCCGACATCCGCCCTTGGCGCCGCACTGCCGCGGAAACCCACACCCACCGACGATCCTCCTCCTCCTTCCCCCTGACTCCTCCTTCCTTCGTTCTTGCCCAAACCGCACACCCCCTCCCCACTTAAAGCCACAACCACCGCCTCCAGCCACCTCTTAGGCCACCGTCGCCTAAGCCAATCCCCCCTCGGCCTCTAGCGCCGACGACATCCAACCCCCCCCCCCCACCGCGGTCTCCTTCTCCTCCTTTCACCAGCAAACCCCCAAAAAAACTCCCTCCTCCAAATCGAGCTAATGTGGCCCCACTCCGACCAGCAGAAGACCGGCGCCGCCCCCTACTACCACCAGCGACCTCCCCTACCTCCGACGATGCCACACAGCCCCCCCTCGACAAAGATTCGATTTTTTTGGCTAAAAACGTGAGTTTCCTTATTGTTTTATTTTATTTTAATTAATTTAGTTTATATGGTAATTAAAAGCTCAAGATTATTTTTTTCTATGGTAATAAAAATTAGATTTTTATGCGTATAAAGAGATGAATTTTGTTCATATGAAAAATATGATTTTCTAATCATATGAAAGTTATAATTTTTAATTCGTTAAAATTATGTTTTTTACTTATAGCGGATCAAAATATGATTTTTATGCTTATAACGGATTAAAAATATGATTTTTATACTTATAGCGGATTAAAAATATGATTTTTATAATATATAGATAATAAAAATTCGATCTTTATATAAGAAGTAGGAATATAAAAATATAATTTTTATATAGAGAATGGCAAGAGAAAAATTCGATTTTTATATATATGAAGTAGCGATAAAAATTCGATTTATATATATATGAAGTGGGAATAAAAATATGATTTTTAATATGAACAACATAGAAAAGACTGCGTTGGAATGTCAGGAAAATCTAGACTTTTCTGAAATTCAGAAATATAGAATGGTGGAGTGGAACCCCAAGGTGAGAACTCCTCACTTTTATTTTTATTTCTAGTTAAAATTATATACTAGGATGCAGACGGTGCTTAGCAGCACCCGACACCCGTCGTCCACAGACCATGGACGACTTGTTTGATTTTGTTGTGTGGTGAAAACTGATTGTGATGTGGAATGAATGAAAATATATTCATGTGTTGAAATAAATTATTTATTGTTAAAAATATAATTTTTAACGTGAATGTGAATAAATAAATACTCATTTATAAATCGAATGTTTTGTTTATGTACACCCATTTGAAGGATATTGATTAGGACGATAAAATTTACAAATCGCCCAACTGCACAAATAATATTCAGTTTTTGTGGATTGAAACCCCACATGGGTGTTGGGATGATAGTTGACGTAAGTGCAGTTCGATGGTATCAGTGACCTACCAGCCCTGACATTTATATTATTTTCACCTATGTGGTTGTTGCTATTGCGAGGCACCTCAGTTATATCGGTGACTATGTGGAGCCGATGGAGTCATTAGGCTCATTTACGCCCCAAAGGACGAGGAAACGCAGTGTTCAAGCATTTTAATCCTCATCGGTGGACCGTCCTTGACGATCCAAGGGCTTGACTGAGTACTTGTCCTGAGGCTCGGGCTAGAGAGTCTCGAATCGGTAGAGGATTATCTTTTGCCTCGGTTTACAGATGCAAACCCAACTTCCAATACGTGACATTTGCGGTTTTGATTGTAGAGCCTAGTATGGCGACATGATATATGGTACCCATGCCGTCTATGATTGATATTTATGATTGAAATTGTTTTGGCACTATACACTTATAATAGTATCAAATGATTTGTTTTTAACGTACCAAGCATGTTTGGCTATTATAAGGGAAAACCCTATCCTCCGGCTTGCGTTGCATTGTGTGATGGGACCTGGGTCTTATAATAGCTTCATTTTTCCAAAAAGCATTGTGCTGTTTTGTTATATGCACTGGTATTCTTGGGAGGAAACCCATTCCGTGTTATACGACGTGGTCCCTTGATTTACTTTATTTTAAAGTAAAGTTTTAAATAACTGTTTTAGTTCTCACACCAGTCACATGATTGACCTGGAGTTTATTGTTTTAACCTAAACTCTGGGTGCCCCTATTTTCCGCACGGGCAACTAGTAGTTTTGGTTTTGCAGATTTATATTCACAGGATCCTGATTTACAGCTGAAGCGATATTCGGAAAGCTCTGTATCCGTGTATTACTTCCAGTTGTGTATTGTATTATTTTCTGCTGCAGTAATGTATTTAAATCTCAGATATTTTTCTGATGTATAATATTTATTCGTACTCTGTATATTCTTGTATTCTGATGGTATTGTTGTAATTAACAATGACATGTTCTTCTGTTTGTGTTCCAATTTGTCGTGTTCTCAAAACAATCAGGGGTTTCGAACGGTCTTGGTCGGTTTAGCGATCTATTCGGATCGAGCGAAATTCTCGATCGTTACATTATTTTAAAATATTCTTTATTTTAAAAGATTCTTTATTTTCGAATATTCTTTATTTTAAAATATTCTGAATCGGAATGCGACTCAATATATTACAATATAATTTCAGTTATATGGATTTCATACATAGCATGTATATAAAAATAATGATAAATAATCAATAAACAATCCATTCACATCCAGAGTGAAATTTACAACTGTGTGAGCATTAAAATAAATAAATAACGCTCATCACAGGCTGTTAATCCATCGATTGACATACAACTAAATATTGGGACTAGTGTATGTCAAATATCATCCCAATACCCGTGTGGGGTTTTCAGGCACCAACAGTTTATTTAGATACATCATTGGTTAATAAATTTAACTAATTATAATTCAGTTTTGGATTATTTTCTATTTAACCAATTTTCACTGTTTAAATTTTAAATAAGTATTTATAATTTTGATTTCAACTGTCATATTAATGTTAACAATATTTTTAATACGTTAAACATTCCAGCATCACAAACACATATTTCAAGACATGGTTCTTCTTGTTTAACAAAACGTATTCTAACAAGATGACATTTCTTTTTGACAAAAACATATTATAACTAAATGATATTTTTATTAAACAAAAACATATTCTATCTAAAAGACATATTTATTTACAAAATATGTTTTATAACATAAATGACATATTTATTTACATACATTTTTCTATGTATTCTAATGACAAATAAAAGGATAATTTATTTGTATACATTTTTCCATGTATTTGTACGCATTTTTCTATATATTCTAATGACAAATAAAAGAATAACTTATTTGTATACATTTTTCTGTGTATTCTAATGAAAAATAAAAAAATATTTTGTTTGCATACATTTTCTATATTTAACATGACAAATAAAAACGAACATTTTCATTTGTGGCAAATTTCTATCTTTAACATGACAAATAAAAATTTAAATTTTATTTGTAACAAATTTCTATATTTAACATGGCAAATAAAAATGTAAATTTTATTTGTAACAAATTTCTATCTTTAACATGAAAAATAAAAATGTATCTTTAACATGAAAAATAAAAATGTAAATTTTATTTGTGACAAATTCAATGTTTAACTTGATAATAAAAATGACTACGTTTATTTGCATACAAATTCAATGTTAACATAACAAATGGAATTGACATTCTTTTATTTGTTTGCAAATCTAGTTTTAACATGACAAACAAAAATGATATTTTTAATTTGTTGACAATTCTATTTCAACAAAAATGAATAAAGACGATTCTTTGGTTTTGCTTTGACAATTCTGTTTCAACTAAAATGTATAAAAGTGATAATCTCATTTTGTTAACAATTCTATTTTAACAAAATAAATAAAAATGATAACTTCATTATTTACAATTCTATTTCAATATAATTGATAATTTTGTTTTAACACAAATCTATTTAACAAAAATGTTAATTTTGTTTTAACACAAATCTATTTAACAAAAATGTTATTTTTTGTTTTGACACAAATCTATTTAACAAAAATGTTATTTTTGATTTGACACAAATCTATTTAACAAAAATGTTATTTTTGTTTTGACTATTTTAATTTCAACAAAAATGATATTTTTATTTTGATTATTTCATTTCAACAAAAATGTTAATTTTTTGTTTAGACAATTTTATTTCAACAAAAATGTTAATTTTTGTTATAGACAATTTTATTTCAACAAAAATGTTAATTTTTGTTTAGACATTTTATTTCAACAAAAATGTTCATTTATGTTTTAGACAATTTTATTTTAACAAAAATGTTAGGTTTTGTTTTAGACAATTTTATTTCAACAAAAATGTTTCAACTATTTTATTTCAAAAAAATGATTCATTTTGTTTCAATTATTTTGTTTCAACAAAAATGATTCATATTACAATAAAAATGCAATTCTTATTAGCTACTCTTTTTAATGATTCATATTACAATAAAAATGTAATTTTTATTGTCTACTCTTTTAAATGATTCATATTACAATAAAAATGTATTTTTTATTATTTTAAAATATTTTATTCCTAACATGATAAAAATTTTAATCAAACAAAATCGTATTTTTACATATAATTATTCTTCTAACATGATAATATTCTAAACAAACCAAATCATATTTTTAACATACACAATTTAATCCCGCCATCCATCGCAATCACAGAACAACCAATTCAAATTTTATACTACACAGATACAAATTGTATATAACATAAATATAAATGTTACATTGCAATCAATAATTAATTTCATTTTAAAATAGAGATCTCGCATTGATTTTGTCTGAATTTCCAACATGCTCCATTTCTGCTTTTTTCAGTTCTAAGGCGTGGTATTTTTCATCACGATTTCAACGCATTTCGTTTCGTTAAATTCTGTTTCAATTTAACAAAGATACATGGTTTTAAATATTTGAACATTATTTAAAATTAATTAAAAATAATTAAAGGTTAATTACTTTCTTAATTTCCCCTAAGCCTTTCTTCACCGTTACTTCTCTACTACTAACGAACCCATTCATCGCCAGAGAAACCCCACGTCGCATGCCTGTACGGCGCCTGCCGAAACCATCAGACATCACCCCCTCAACTGCCGTAGTGCCGCCTCTCCACCCGCCAAACACCGTCGAACTCGAACGACCATGCCCCCCTGAATTTCCATCCAAACGCAGCACAAAGAAGCTCCAAATCAGAATGATTTAGGGCACGAACAAAAATCTCCACCGTTGGATTTATACATCTCAGAGAGCTATTTAATCTTAGTTTAAAAGTTGGGTTAAAATTTAGAGAGAATTGAAAATGATTAAGGCATGAAGATCAGAGTGTTATGGCCATTGAAAGTGTAAGAAGCGGCGGCTGTTAAAATAGGATTAGGGTTAGGGGTTTCCAAGTTCTAGGGGTATATATAATAAAATATTGTTTAATTTTTTAATTACAAAAAGCCCGTTAATTCCTACTAACTCGGAATCCAGCCCAGCGAATGTCGCCCCTAGACAAATACCCCCATTCTAGACACAATTGGATTTGTCCCGTAAGCCAATTTGACTGCTACGATCAGTTTTCCTTTAAACTAAAATATAAATCATTTAATTTGGTCGTACATTTAAATTCTCCTCCACCAAACAGATATATATTAAATAGAAATCAATTCACATAGAATGAAGTCCAATGTCAGACACACATCCATTTACAAGTCCGTTCTGGGTCTGAACGAAACCGGAGACACCTTAATCCTCGTCCCATATGTCCAATACAGGAGAGAGGTTCTCGCATATCCGTCGATCTCCAAGTACGTCTGGACGATCACCACTTATTACCTTATCTTGGGATGGCTCCCAATCAAGACATCACTAATCATCCAAACGATGTGAAGACCCCCGATCTTCAACCACCATCTTCAGCTTCAACTTTTAATCGTCGTAGTAATTATTCAGAATGGGTTAAACCCGGTCTTTCCGAATAACTCGCGTATTTTATAATCAATAATCAAGTGCTATAAAAACACATCATATGCCTCATTCCAATTCAGAATATTCTTTTAAATAAATATTAACATTATTAGGGAAAGGTTCCCATTAATTTTATCAAAGATAAATTCTGTTAAATTTATTCTTTAATCTTCTTTTTAATGATTCATTAAAACTCCAATTTGGTTTTAAAATCAAAAATCATCACTTTATGATTATTCAACTTTAAGAAATTAATCTTGTCTTTAACTGGGTTAAAGAACCAATGTCATTTAAAACACAGTTCACGATAAACCCAAAATCATCTTCCTTTAAATATGGATTTTTCACAGAATTCAAGTCAATATATAATCGATATAAGTTTCCATATCAGACTATAAATGGAATAACTGCAAAGCCTTTAAAATTCCATATATAATAATGGTCTTCATTTACAGAAGCTCATCTCGATTATTATTAAATCGAATTCCATTCAATTCCAATTTCTTCTATTAAGTTAGAAAACTTTACTATGGAAAAATTCCATTAAATCTTAATAAAAAGATTTATAAATTTCAAATCATATCGTCATTGTTAATTGGGTTAAAGAGTGAATGTCGTTAAATACACAGTTTACAATAAACCAATTCACATTTCATTTTATTTCAATTACTAAATATAATTGGAAACTCTAATAATCTTAATTAAAAGATTTATTCTTTTCATACGGGGTTTAAGAATAGTGTTATTGAAGACACCATTCACGACAAATCCAAAAATCCAATTTATTTTATTTAATTTCAATTTAATATTAATTGATTGGAAAACTTCATTAAATCTTAATTTAATGATTTATCCTAGTTAATAACCAGTTCATTTTGATAAAAATATATTTTTACCTTTACAAAATTTGAATTTTCATCTAAATTCTTTTCAAATCATTTATTATGAATTTACATAATTTTTCCATATTTTTAATAATTTCATTAAGGCTTATACAGTCGGTTTCCAATAACGGCCACCGAACTGCACTTACAACGAACTTTTCCAAATTTGATTTGGAGATAATTCCAAATCCAACCGTTGGATTTCAAAACTCTTATATTTGTTGGAAATCTCTTTTCGATACGAACTCAACGGTTCCGGTTTTAGGAGAATCCGACGGTCAGATCTCCCGTCACATCAATTTGAAGTTAATGGTCGAAATTTGCGAACGGTCGCTGCGCGACGCGATCTATTCAGGCCATTAAATATATATATATATATATATATATATATATATTGTCGATTTCAAATTAAAACGTATATATAAAATATTTATAAATTCATTTTAAAACGATTTCAACTCTAATTTCAATTTTAAATCAAAATTGAATTTTCTATATCTTTATCATATTAAAATGATAATATTTCCAAAATATTAAATTTTGAAATCACTACTTTTCGATATTCATTATAAAATGAATAAAATCGATCGATAAACCCGTTCGGGTTAAAAATGGCGTTTCTATACTTAACCCGGTTTCATATTTTTATATTTTTATGTCCATCCAAAAATGCACATAAAAATCATAATTTTATTGTTCACTAAATATTATTTTATAATATTCGTTATTTTAAAATATTCTTTATTTTAAAACATTTTTTATTTTTGAATATTTTTTATTTTAAAATATTCTGAATCGGAAGGCGACTCAATAAATTACCATATAATTTCAGTTATATGGTTTTCATATATAACATGTATATAACAATAATGATAAACAATCATTAAACAATCCATTCACATCCAGAGTGCAATTTACAACTGTGTGAGCATTTAAATAAATAAATAATGCTCGTCACAGGCTGTCAATCCATCGATTGACATACAACTAAATATTGGGACTAGTGTATGTTAAATATCATCCCAAAACCCGTGTGGGGTTTTCAAACAACAACAGTTTATTTAGATACATCATTGGTTAATAAATTTAACCAATTATAATTCAGTTTTGGATTATTTTCTATTTAACAAATTTTCACTGTTTAAATTTTAAATAAGCATTTATAATTTTGATTTCAATTATCATATTAATGTTAGCATTATTTTTATTGCATTAAACATTCCAGCATCACAAACACATATTTCAAGACATGTTTCTTCTTATTTAACAAAATGTATTCTAACAAGACGACATTTCTATTTGATAGAAACATATTCTAACTAAATGATATATTTATTAAACAAAAACATATTCTGTCTAAATAACATATTTATTTACAAAATATGTTTCCTAACATAAATGACAAATTTATTTACATACATTTTTCTATGTATTCTAATGACAAATAAAAGGATAATTTATTTGTATACATTTTTCTATGTATTCTAATGACAAATAAAAGAATAATTTATTTGTATACATTTTTCTACGTATTCTAATGACAAATAAAAGAATATTTTGTTTGCATACAATTTCTATATTTTACATGACAAATAAAAATGAACATTTTCATTTGTAGCAAATTTCTATCTTTAACATGACAAATAAAAATGTAAATTTTATTTGTAACAAATTTCTATCTTTAACATGACAAATAAAAAAATATCTTTAACATGACAAATAAAAATGTAAATTTTATTTGTAACAAATTCAATGTTTAACTTGGCAACAAAAACGACTACGTTTATTTACATACAAATTCAATGTTAACATAACAAATGGAAATAATATTCTTTTATTTGTTTGCAAATCTAGTTTTAACATGACAAATGATAATGATATTTTTAATTTGTTGACAATTCTATTTCAACAAAAATGAATAAAGATGATTCTTTGGTTTTGTTTTGACAATTCTATTTCATCACAATTGATATTTTGTTTTAACAAAATCTATTTAACAAAAATGTTATTTTTGTTTTAACATAAATCTATTTAACAAAAATGTTATTTTTTGTTTTGACATAAATCTATTTAGCAAAAATGTTATTTTTGTTTTGATACAAATCTATTTAACAAAAATGTTATTTTTGTCTTGACTATTTAATTTCAACAAAAATGATATTTTTGTTTTGATTATTTCATTTCAACGAAAATGTTAATTCTTTGTTTAGACAATTTTATTTCGACAAAAATGTTAATTTTTGTTTTAGACAATTTTATTTCAACAAAAATGTTAGTTTTTGTTTTAGACCATTTTTTTTCAACAAAAATGTTTCAACTATTTTATTTCAACAAAATGATTCAATTTGTTTCAACAAAAATGATTCATATTACAATAAAAATGCAATTCTTATTGTCTACTCTTTTTAACGATTCATATTACAATAAAAATGTAATTTTTATTGTCTACTCTTTTAAATGATTCATATTACAATAAAAATGTAATTTTTATTATTTTAAAATATTTTATTCCTAACATGATAAAATTTTTAATCAAACAAAATCGTATTTTTACATATAATTATTATTCTAACATGATAATATTCTAAACAAACCAAATCATATTTTTAACATACACAATTTAATCCCGCCATCCATTGCAATCACAAAACAACCAATTCAAATGTTATACTACACAGATATAAACTGTATATAGCATAAATATAAATTTTACATCGCAGTCAATAATTAATTTCATTTTAAAATAGAGATCTCACATTGATTTTTTCTGAATTTCCAACGTGCTCCATTTCCGCGCTTTTCAGTCCTAAGGCGTAGTATTTTTCATCACGATTTCAATGCATTTCGTTTCGTCAATTTCTATTTCAATTTGACAAAGATACATGGTTTTAAACATTTGAACATTATTTAAAATTAATTAAAAATAATTAAAGGTTAATTACTTTTCTTAATTTCCCTTAAGCCTTTCTTCACGTTACTTCTCTACTACTAACGAACCCATTCATCGCTAGAAAAACCCCACGTTGCACGCCTTTACGACGCCTGCTGCCACTATCGGACATCACCCCCTCAACCGCCGTAGTGCCGCCTCGCCAACCGCCAAACATCGTCGAACACGAACGACCATGCCCCCTTGAATTTCCATCCAAACGCAGCGCAAAGAAGCTCCAAATCAGAACGATTTATGGCATGAACAAAAATCTCCACCGTTGGATTTATACATCTCAGAGAGCTATTTAATCTTAGTTTTAAAGTTGGGTTGAAATTTGGAGAGGATTAAAAATGATTAAGGCATGAAGATCGGAGTGTTATGGTCATTGAAAGTGTAAGAAGCGGCGGCTGTACAAATAGGATTAGGGTTAGGGTTTTCCAAGTTCTAGGGGTATATATAATAAAATATTATTTAATTCTTTTAATTACAAAAAGCCCGTTAATTCCTACTAACTTCGAATCAAGCCCAACGAATGTCGCCCGTAGCCAAATACCCCCATTCCGGACCCAATGGGATATGTCCCGTAAGACATTTCAACTGTTACGTTTAATTTTCCTTTAAATTAAAATATAAATCATTTAATTATATAATTTGGTCGTACATATAAATTTACTTGGGCCACATACGAACTCCAAAAATTCTCGAAAAATAAATATAGCTATGTTTTGACGATACTGTCCTAAAAATTTAATTTCATCGAATTTGGAGGCCATTTGAAATTTTTTCATTTTCTGGTTGGTCCAAATTGACTGAAATTGACAAAACACGTTTTTTTGCCACGCTCACATATTAATTCCAAAAATTATGAAAATTGGAATCTTGCAATAATTTAACATTTCGGATTCAACAAAAGTGGTGTCGTCAAAAACGGAGGTCGTTTGCAAAAGCAATTTATAAGGGCCATACATTATATTAAAATATATAAAAATTCTACAGCGACTATTCTGAATTTTAAACTGGGCATAACTTTTTATTCCCGTTATGAAATTTCAATTTTTCAAATTCGCTGGAAAGATATTTTTAAATAGATTTAAATATTTTTGGTTTTACTGAAATCCGATTTATCTTGAATCCTGTACATTCAGTCAAAGTTCAAATTCAAATTTTCAAACCACTGCGCTATTTATAACTCCTTGTATACTTAAAATAAATATATTCGTTCTAACTTCGATCTAAATAAATTTTTAATCGTTATTATTTAAAATAAATTATTTTAAATATTTAAAATAAATTATTTTAAATATTTAAAATCCATTAAAATTTCTAAAATAAAAATTTTAAATTGGTTCTAAATTTCCGGGTTGGTACACTGGTTCATGGCATTGTGTATTTACTTCACTTATTTATAACTTAGAAATTTGATTTATTATTATGCAATTATATTGTTACACAATTTTGATTTTTGCATGCTTATAGGTTGGTCTTTACCGCCATTAGTTTTGTGTAGAGTTTGATATGCAAGGTAAATTTTGATTTTTTCATGCCTACCTTGGAGTGACAATGGGAGAAGCAAACGCAGGACTTGGAGCAGCATTAAAAATAGCAGAGGCAAGCTGCAGGATTGATCACTTCTTTATATATCATTTGTTGTGTTACCGATGAACAATGACAATAAGGTAAAACTTTCAGTTTTTTATTACTGTTGCAATATAGAGTTTAATAGACATGAGAAGGTTACTGATATATCATTTACTGTTGATTACGGGACTGCAAAGACTACTGTAAACAGATAGTAAATTATGGACCATCCTTAAAACCAATTTTCTAGATATTTCCTACTTAAAACTAATAAACGTGGACTAGTTTGTAGTCACTATATTATTTGAATATTATAAATTTCAGAATCTTGAGAGGCTTGCAAATTGCAATTTATTATTTTTCATAATTATCATTAAACTAAAACTTCTTTGTCTAGCCACTAGTTAATTTATGAATAAGCATATGGAGTGCAAGCTTAGAGTAAACTCGATTAGTTAATTCACAATATTTTGAAATCCCTAGATCAGACATGAGGGGAATTAAGCTAGAAACAAGTTGGAATTTATCCTTTAACTTAGGTTAACATTCAAAATTCGGTGATTTTAATTCCATTTATTTGTTTGACCATTGTTTTCATATTCTAGGGTGCAGAATGTTTCTAAAACAAATGAGATAGCTCTTTTGAGTAAGCTATCATTCTTCTTTTTAAGGTTAATTTTTCTTGGTTTTGTAGCCCCATGTATGCACAAACTATATGAGCTATGATATTCCTTTTGACATTGAAGGAATAGAATGTATGCGACTATAAATGGTAGCTTGATAGGTTTTCAAGGAAAAAACAAGTCGTTGTTTTTCAGCTTGGTAAGCAATGCTGTCAAATATAATCAATAATATTTCTAGCTCATGTATATTTCATGGAACACTGATGTTCGAGATATTTTGTTGTGATAATAAGATAAAGTCGTTGCATTAAAATATTAATTATTAGCGATAGGCATACTGATTTGCAGCAAGCAGCAAGCTTGTTTTTGCTTGCAGGAGCAAGCTTTGCAAGCTTGCTGACGCAAGCTAAGAAAGCATTGTGTGGTTGCTGAAGCAACCTTGTGCTAGCTTTGTGTGCTTGCTGAAGCAAGCTTTGTGTGCTTACCGTTAGCTAATTAATATTCAACTAAAAGTAGTATATGAATCTCTCATCAAAAGCTTGATCTATGAATCTATAAGTTGATGCATGTATATTGCACACTATTCATTATATTTCAATTTTCTTATCATATCATTTTGTCTTTTTAATTTCCATTACCCAAAGTGCAAGTCATAATACTATATTATCAAAAAAAAAAATTACTGCTGCATCTCCAGTATTCTATATAAACAATAATGACATAGATGGGATGGCCTTAATTATTTGACAAGCCGACATTCTTTTGACTATTAATATATATATATATATATATATATATATGAAACGGTTTCTTTTTCCAAGTTTATAAAATCTAGGTATAAAATGTTTCTTTTAAAGGTAGGAAAAAACTAATTATTAACTATAATCAGATTTGAATTTCAGGTAATTAAGTTTATAATTAGACAGAAAAGTAGAAAAGGACTTAATTTTGTATTGTAACACATATGAGTGTTGCTAATATTTTGGATTAGCAGTGGCTATAAATGTTGCAAAAAAAATAATCAACAAAGCAGTTTATGTATGCCAACATTTATAAGCGTTGGTAGGATTATGATACTGATACTTGTAAGTGTTACTATATCTTAAGATCCCAACATTTATAAGCGTTAGCAATGAGTATGTTTGTAACACTTATAAGCGTTACAAATTTGGCCGGCCAATTCCCCATAGGCCATTGGTCATAATTAAAAGTGTTACAAAAATTATGCATATCACTTATAATTGTTGGTAATCCCTTGTTTTAGTGCAGTGACAGAAAAAGTGGGTCATTATAATATTTTTTGCTAACTTATCAGTTAAATTGTCTGAATTAACATATTTCTTTATCAAAAAACATTAATTTCATTTGATGTTTTCTACAATATGAATTAACGTGTTTCAATGAGTTTGTTTATCAATGTATAGTTTGGTTGTTGTCAAGAACTCAATCCCTTGTAGTTTCAGCATTACCTCGTAATTACCTAACAGTGCAACTTTTATTTTGATCCCATCATTTTATATGGAAATAGAAGATACTTCCAGGGAAGATATAATAAAGTAGCAAATCTAAAATTGGCATCTGGAGATTAAACTTCATCAAACTTCAATCTACCATCCAGGTACAAAATTTAAATATTTTTTTCATTAAAAAAGAAGTTTAACAATTAATATACTGTGAGTTTGCATATGTTATGATGACATGTATTGTATGTTGAATTGTTCAGTAAGTTGTTAATACTTTATTCCAAAGCAACAAATATATACTGATATAGGTAAGAAGTAGGTATAATAATAAACTAAGGGTGAGCAACGCATTAATAGTGACATAATTTTGACTTGATATTCATATTAGAATTTGAAAAAACAATAAAACAAATGGTGCCTATTTGTTGGAATAAGATTTGAGATAGAGTCATATTTCAGTAAATTAGCTTTTTGTTTACCTAAATAAAAGTATTACATTTGATTTTCATTTGTTTAAACTCAAGAGATCAATAACTCCTATTGAATTATGAATGCATTTTTAATTCTCTCTCGACTAAACAAGATAGCATTGAATGCACCAATTAAAATCAAACATAAATTAATTTACCAGCTATATTTTATATGTTTATTGACGATAACTTATTTTCAATTAGACCAATCACAGTATACTTAATATTTGTAATAAATTAAATGTTTATACCTAAAAATGGTACTTCTTACTATTCAACTATTCCTCCTTCCTTGATTTCTATTGACCCCACTGCTTCTTCCTCTCTCTTCTCTAACGCCGCCACATCCACCTCTCTCTCCTCCCTATAGCTATTCCACCTTTTCCTCCGGATCCTACCCCTCCTCCGACTTTACTTCCCCTTCCCATTCCTTCTTTTCCTCCTCCTATCTCTACTTTGACTCCAGTGAAGTTTTCTTCACTTTTCTATTCAAAACCAATGAATGCAGGGGAATATGTTCCTGTTCATTTCAACGTGAACTACTCTGGTTGCGCTATTCCTCCCCATAAGATTGTCTTCGATGAGGGAACTAAGGCTTGGAATGAGTGTCTTGTCGGATCGTTCCTAGTTGCAAATGTTAATTACATGGCAGTTAAGCAACACCTAGATCGTGTGTGGAAGCTTAAGGGTGAGTATGAAACGTATTTCGACAAACATAATTATTTTTTTAGATTTATCAATCTTGAGGATAAGATGTATGTTCTTAAGAGATATCCCATGTTCATACGTGGACAAATGTTTATCATCTCTAATTGGACGCCATCTCTTTCATCGGCCCAAGCTGAAGTAAGGACGGTCCCAATTTGGTTTCATTTCAATCGAATACCACATTGCTATGGTCCTTAATTGGTATAAATTGGGCAGCCTATCACGTTGGGAAGGTCTTATGTTACGATGACAATACAGAAAAAAATGAAAAGATTCTAATATGCAAAGTGCTTAGTTGAAGTTTGTATGGATAAAGAACTCCCTGATTTTCTGGTAGTAGGTGATGTGACATGCCCAAATATTGTAGTGGAGTACTCATGGAAACCAATGATTTGCACCATTTGTAAGATCTTTGGACATGAGACTAATTATTATGATAAGAACAAAGTTCATGCTAATTATGTTAATAGGGTAAACAATGGTGAAAGAGTGAGCAAAGTGAATGAAAAAGTTGGTGAAAAGGTTATAGAAGAGGATCATTATGGAGATCAAGTGCAAGATGGCTTTACTGTGATTCATAGGAAGAGAAGTAGAAATGTAAAGAAAGTATGGAGGAAGGTATCGAAGAATAGTACATTGGTGATGTGAAGGTGAAAATGTGAGTGAACAACCGAAAGGTAATAACAAAGAAAAATGCATGAATATTGATGAAGATTGTTTAGTTAATGAGAATGAGGAAACGGTGTTAACAAATGATAAAAGTGATGAAAATAGTGAAAAAATTCCAGATGAACAAGTTGTTAACAATTCTCCATTTACATTTGTAGCATTGGAAAAGTCTAACCTTGCAAATTTACATCCTAAATCCAACCATTCTAAATCAATAACTTCCTTTAAATCTCCCTCTCTTAAACCTTCTAATAAGATTCAGATTTCTAACTCTTTTGAAGTGCTTGACTAGCTTGAGCAATTAAATGAAGCACCTGACGTAAATGATATTCATGTTGACATCCCTATGCATGTGTCTAACATGCACACTCCAACTTGTGCAATTCAAACTTCTACTAATCCATTGCCACTTCAATTTTCCTCCCCTTACAATTCACTGTCGCTTGCGAACCACATTTTTGGAGAGTTAAATAACTTTGCAAATGCTTCCTCTTCCCCTTCTCATAATCCAAATCCTTTCTTCTTCTGTGCCAAAAATGCCTAAATCTCCTTCATTTTCTATTCCTAGAGAAAGAGTGTTTAAAAGGAGTAGAGGTCGTCCAAAAAATAAATCAAATGCGGCTGGAGACCTGGACAACTCAACTGTGTACTCTATTGAACAATCCGTTATGACCTTGCCTTCTCATCAAACATCCAAAGTTCCTTCATCTGGTGTGAAAACAAGAGCTGCCACCTCCCAATCATCTTTATGGTAGACAAAATTGCATATTGGAATATTCGTGGAGCCAATCCCATTGCAAAACAGTTAGAAATAGGTCATCTCATTACCTCGTTCAACATTCATCTTATGATCATAGCAGAAACAAAACTGAATCACTTTACTACTTAAAAAGTTGTTCTAAACATTAGATCTTCTTCGAAATATATTCATAACCTATCGCAAGCTCCATTTGGGAGACTTCTAATATTATGGAATCCATCGTCTTTCTCTATAAACCCAATTGTTGTTCATAAACAATTCATTTATGTTGGGATTCACCATGTTCCATCCAATACATCTTTTGTCCTAACTGCTGTGTATGCTGAGAATGATGTAGAAAACAAACAGCGTTTTCTTGATTCTCTTCTGTAACAACCCGAAAATCTGGGCCAGTTTAAAATTTTTATTTTGGCCATTATAGCGAATTTTGAATATTTAAAATGAATTATTTTAAATAATATCGACGAGAAATTTATTTAGAATATAAATCGAACGTATATATTATACGCGTCGTCGTTAGAATATAAATAATTATATATAATTATAAAAGGAATTGAAAATGGCGCGGTAGTTCGAAAATTCGATTTCTAATTTCAAATGAATATACAGGATTCAATATAAGTCAGAATTGAACGAAACAAGAAATATTTGAATCTGTATAACTATATCTTTGTAACTAAGTTAACAAACTGAGATTTCATTTTAGAAATGATAAGATATGTCCAGTTTAAAATTAGAAATAGTCGCTGTGGAATTTATATATATTTTTATATATATAAGGCCCTTAAAAATAGTAATTTTGCAAACGACCTCGGATTTCGACGAAACCAGTTTTGTTGGGTCCGTGATGTAAAGTTATTGCTAGGTTTCAAATTTCATATTTTTTCGAATCAATATGTGAGCGTGGCAAAGGAAAACGCGTTTGACCAGTTTCAGTTGATTTTAATCGACTGGAAATTGGCCATTTTTCTAACGGTCTCAGAATTCGACGAAACTAGTTTTGTTAGGACCGTATCGTCAATACGAAGCTAGAAAATATTTTTCGAGAATTTTTAGAGTTAGTAAGTGGCCCCGGTAATTTGAAATGTACGTTTAAAATTCAATATATTGATTTAAATGTAAATTCAACGGAAACTGATTCAAACGATCGAATCAGCCAACGATACATATCCCATTGTGTTCGGAATGGGGGTAATACGCTAAAGACGACAGGCGGTGGACCTCGTTTAGAGGTCGTTGGTGAAAGTCAACCTTTTGCAATTAAAAATAATTAAATTAATTAATAAATTAAAATAACTTTTATAATAACCCCCCCCTCTCTCGTTTACATTCACAGAAAAAAAATTTAGAAAAGATAAAATAAAAAAAAAAAAGGGGGGAAAGCGATCGAAGACCGCCTCCGTTCACCGCGCCGCCATGCTGGAGGCCGCCGCACCCACCCCCTTCTGTTCCGTCGCCATCCTCCTCCTCCTCCACCGGCTCCGCTCCCTCATCTCCTCTTCCAACCGAACGCAAAGACCCCCAAAACCCAGTCGACGATGCCGACTTCGAGACCTCCACCACCTCCGTCGCGAGCAGCTGCCGCACCGCCACCTCCTCCTGACGCCGACGCCACCCTCCGACAAACAGCAGTAAACCCCCCCCTCTCCTCTTGGTAATGTAAGTCTTCTTCTTTTTCTTTATTTATTTATTTTTACTGAATCCTTTTCTTCTCAGTTGTTTGTGTATGTAAGTAAAATAAGGAAATTAGTTTAGTAAAATTAAAATAAGGACTAACACTGTTTTTTTTTTATATAAAGTTTGAAAACTGATTTTTATTTTAAAGTTTGAAAACTGAATTTTAATAAAGTTGAAAACTGAATTGTAATAAGATAGAAAAACTGAATTTTAATAAAGCGGAAAAACTAATTTTTGTTTTAATAGGAAAAAAGATTTGAATTTTGAAAAGTAAAAGAAAAGATTTAAACTTTGAAATAAAAATTCGATTTTTATATATTAAACTTTGAAATAAAAATTCGATTTTTATATATTGAACTTTGAACTAAAAATTCGATTTTTATATATTGAACTTTGAACTAAAAATTCGATTTTTATATATTGAACTTTGAACTAAAAATTCGATTTTTATATATTGAACTTTGAAATAAAAATTCGATTTTTATATATTGAACTTTGAAATAAAAATTCGATTTTTATATATTGAACTTTGAAATAAAAATTCGATTTTTATATATAGAACTTTGAAATAAAAATTCGATTTTTATATATGGAATAGCGAAGAAAAAATTCGATTTTTACATATGTAGTGAAGGCGGACAACGAAGGTGACAAAAAGGCGGGATCAACGAAGATCTCTGAAATAGAAGTGCCGTGGAGCTAGGATAGCTATATGTGAGAACTCCTCACCTTTCAATTTAATTTTTCTAGTTATATATATACTAGGATGCAGACGGTGCTTAGTAGCACCCGACACCCGTCATCCACAAACCATGGATGGCTTGTTTGTTAAATTGTTTGGTTGTGTAGTTAGTTATATGATTTGATTTGAATGTGGTTTGTGGTGTGAAAAATCGAATCGATAAATTGGTTAGGATTAGACGTGCGCCGTTATAAGGCGAAGGAGTAAGGCTAGGTTAGACCCTTACTCCAAAGTTTGTGGTTTGCATAACGAATTGATTTGATTGATGTGTGAATGGCGTGGGCCTTCACTAGACCGGGGATAAGGCTAGGCCTTGTCCCGTTTCTAGTATCGTGCCGTTATGCCGCCGAAATTTTCTAAAATATGTTAGAAAAATAAAAATATCATTTTATTGAATAAATGAATTGAATAGAAATTCATAGGTTGAAATAAAATGTTTTATCGTTAAAAAAAAATATAATTTTTAACGTGAATATGAAAATAGTGAAGTGAATAAATAAATATTCATTTACAAACCAGATGGTTTGTTTATGTACACTTATTTGAATGACATTGATTGGGACGATAAATTTTACACATCGCCCAACTGCACGAATAAAAATCGGTGTTTGATTGTTTGAAACCCCACACGGGTGTTAGGATGAAATTTGAAGTTCACTCATCCTGATTGATTAAATATGTCGATCGATTGATTGACAGGCTGTTATGAGCGTTGAATATCTATATTTGATGCTTATACAGTGTAGTGCACTTTGGTTGATGGTTGATTATTTTCAATGTTATTATATACATGTGTTGTATGAAAATCCATATAATTAATTTTATATGGTAATTGATTGGGCCTCATTCCAATCGTGAAAATAAAGAATATTTTGATAATAACAAATATTTTGATAATAGGAAATATTTGAAATAGAATATTTGAAAATAGAAATTTATGAAGCCGTGTTGATTAGATTGACGCCATTTTGACGTAAACGATATTTATATCGATTTTGTTCATTTTAAAATGAATATTGAAAAGTAATCTCGAAAACGATTTCGAAATAAATTGAATTGAAAACGATTTCGAAATGAATTGAAAACGATTTCGAAATGAATTGAATTGAAAACGAATTCAAAATGAATTGAAAACGATTTCGAAATGAATTGAATTGAAAACGATTTCGAAATGAATTGAATTGAAAACGAATTCAAAATGAATTGAAAACGATTTCTAAATGAATTGAATTGAAATTCGAATTGAATAGAAATGAATTTTAAAACGAATTTATAAAGAAGAATTCAATTTTGCTTTGAATTGAAATAGAAGTTGAAATAGAATTTGAAACGAATTTAAAACTATTTATATAATTCGTTTTAAATAGAAATCGACGAAAAATATATTATATATATTATATATATAATATAATGGCCTGAATAGAACGCGCCGCGCCGCGGCAGTTCGCGAATTTCGACCATTTATTTCAAACGGACATTACGGGAGATCCGACCGTCGGATTCTCCTAAAACCGGAACCGTTGGGTTCGTATCGAAAAGAGCTTTCTAAAGAATATTAGAAATTAGAAATCTAACGGTTGGATTTGGAATTATGTCCAAATCAAATTCGAAAAAGGTCGCTGTAAGTGCAGTTCGATGGCCGTTGATGGAAATCGACTGTACGGGCCTTGATAAAATTATTAAAAATAGCAATAATTTGTGTAAAATCATAAGAAATGATTTAGAAAGAATTGGGATGAAAAACTCCATATTTGAAAAGATAAAAATAGATTTTTATCGAAATGAACTAGTTTTGAACTAGAATTATAATTCTATTTATTTTTAAATAAATAAATTGAACTCGAAAAGGGTTTTAAAAGTAACCAAAATTCCAATGATTGCATTGGAGTGGATTTGAATCGAAATTGTCTTCGGAATATTTCGATGTTGGAATTCGTGATATTACAGGTGTTGTTATGGAAATTTGAAAGATATATATTTGTATCGTTATTTCCAATACGACATTTGTTAGTCGTAGAATTCGATATTGAATATAAGCCGATATATTTTCTATTCAGAGCCTTGTATTGAATATCGAATGTGATTTGGGTTTGTCGTGAATGGTGTCTTTACTAACACCGTTCTTGAACCCAGTTGAGAAAAGATTAAATCTTTTTATTTAGATTTAATGAAGTGTACCAATTAAATAATATTTAATTGGAATTGAATTGATATTGATTTTTGGGTTTATCGTGAACAGTGTTTTAAATAACACTTGTTCTTTAACCCGATAATTAATGAATGTGATTTGGGTTTGTCGTGAATGGTGTCTTTACTAACACTGTTCTTGAACCCAGTTGAGAAAAGATTAAATCTTTTTATTTAGATTTAATGAAGTGTACCAATTAAATGATATTTAATTGGAATTGAATTGATATTGATTTTTTGGGTTTATCGTGAACAGTGTTTTAAATAACACTTGTTCTTTAACCCGATAATTAATGAATGTGATTTGGGTTTATCGTGAATGGTGTCTTTACTAACACTGTTCTTGAACCCAGCTGAGAAAAGATTAAATCTTTTGATTTAGATTTAATGAAGTGTACCAATTAAATAATATTTAATTGGAATTGAATGGATATTGATTTTTGGGTTTATCGTGAACAGTGTTTTAAATAACACTTGTTCTTTAACCCGATAATTAATGGGATGTGACTTTGGGTTTATCGTGAACCGTGTTTTAAATGACACTGATTCTTTAACCCAGTCACAGATTAAAACTAAGTGGAGTTTTAATGAATCTTTAATTAGATTGAAAAGATCGAGAATGGAGTATCACCAGTTTTGCTCCAGGCGATAGTTAAATCTTTAATTAGATTTGAACGCGAAATTTAGAAACTAACTGTCGGTTAGCCAAGCAGAATGGTTTTCTGGATATTGATCTGATGTTGGTTTCGGCCTTCGGGGTTAATGTTTGGGGAATTATTCTCTTGATTAATTTACGGTTAGTGACTAATGAATTGGAATGAGGCGTATGTTGTGTTTGTGTAACACTTTTAGAATATATACGCGAGTTATTCGGAAAGACTGGGTTTATCCCATTCTGAATAACTGATACGACGATAAGTCGAAGATGAAGACGATGGTCGAAGACCGGAGGTCTTCACGTCGTTTGGGTGATAACTGATGATCTTGATTGGGCTGTACACCCAAGAAGATGGAAACAGTTAGTGATCGTCCAGACGTACTTGGAGATCGATGGATATGCGGGGTACTAGGTGCCTCCGGTTTCGTTCAGGCCCAGAACGGACTTGTAAATGGACTGTGTGTCTGACATTGGATTTCATTCTGTGTGACTGATATCGGTTGCATAGAGTGGTTTGCCTGTGTGGCATGCTAAGATGCAAATGATCAAGGCTTCTGTTGAAAAGCAAAGTCTTGTGGTGATGATCAAAGCACGGCCTTTGTGGCGTAGCTTTGTGTAACGTTTACTTCGCGAGTTTCACACCCGGTATGAACCAAAAACGGGAGGGACATCAGGGAGGACTTGCGTTTCTTTCTAGCTAGAAGTGGCGTCAGTGGTTTTACACGCCCTGACGAGTTTGACTTATGTGGTTGTTGCAGTTGCGAGGCGCCTCGGTTATATCGGTTTCGGCCGAATGCATTCTGGTCGGCTGACGGACCAGACTTACACCCCATAGGGTGGGGAGACGTATTGTTCAGGCATAATAATCCACTCCGTGTGGACCGGCCCTGACGATCCAAGGGGCAGTTGCGGCTGTTCCTGAGACACGGGCTAGAGCGTCTCGAATCGGTTGAGGACTATCTTTTGCCTCGGTTCATAGATGGAAATCCAATTTCCAAATACGTGACTTTGCGGTTTTATTTGTAAACCTATATATGGCGACATAGTGGCATGGGACGCTCATGTCGCCTATGATTGATACTTATGATTTGAAGTTGTTTTATACACTATACACTTATTATAGTATCAAATGATTTGTTTTAAACGTATCAAGCATCCTTTGGCTGTTATAAGGGAAAACCCTATCCCCCGGCTTGCGTTTGCATTGTGTGATAGGACCTGGGTCTTATAACAGCTTCATCTTTCTTTATTTAGCATTGCGCTGCTGTTTTATGCACTGGTATTCTTGGGAGGAAACCCGTTCCGTGTTATACGGCGTGGTCCCTTGATTTACCTAACTTTTAAAATAAAGAATAATAACTGTTTTAGTTCTCACACCAGTCACATGACTGACCTGGAGTTTATTGTTTTAACCTAAACTCTGGGTGCCCTTATTTTTGACACGGGCAGCTAGTAGTTTTGGTTTTTGCAGATTTATATTCACAGGATCCTGGTTTACAGCTGGAACGATATCCGGAAAGCTTTGTATCCGTATATCTACTTCTAGTTGTGTATTGTATTATTTTCCGCTGCTATGTATTTAAATGTAATTTAAATCTCTGTTAATTCTGTGTAATATTCATTTATACTCTGTATATTCTTGTAATCTGATGCATTGTTGTAATATACAATGAAATGTTCTTCTGTATGCGTTCTGTTGTGGCTTGTTCTCGAACTATCCGACACTTTCCTTTACGGGGAAGTTGCGGGTCTTCACACGTGGTATCAGAGCTTTGGTTTACAAAGCTCAGAGAACAAGACACATTAGAAACATACGAAAGAATTCATCAGATATTGGATTAGCAATATCCAATTAGAATGACTCGTTAGAGATGGGATCAGTAGTATCCTAGAACGAGTGTGAAGAGTATATTTTTCAAATGAAAACAAATTTTGTTTTGAAAATTTAACTCAATTATTCGTATTTGATTATTTATTTTATATTGATTAGGACAATCCGATATATAAAGATTTTGCATATATGTCTTGCAAACGTGTGTTCGAAGTTTTAATATATTGGGTAGATATAGAATCCCTCTAGTGCCCGGGAGTAATTCTGGTGATGGGGCACTGTCGCCAGTATTTATTTTCGAGCAACGAAAGTGAGATTTCTATATATTTCCTATTGACTGGTGTGAGAACCAAAATTAGATAGGGCCTATTGTTGTGATTTGGCATCAAAAATCTGATTTTTGACTATGTATCAAAATTATGAATTTGAAACTCTAATTCACTAATTGATTGATGTTTGTGTTGTTTGTTTATTTGTTTGCTAATTTTGAACCATTTAGCCTAACTGAATCAAATATTGAATTATATTGAGAATTGGTCGCATCTGCTTGCATATACATGTATAACATTGAACAGGTCATAGCAAGGAGGCTAGAGCCAGAGAATAAAATTTGTTTGCCCGACAAATAGGTACATGTTTACTACATAATTTCCTGTTTTGTTTGGGTGATGATGATTTTGTGAGCCTATTGGCTAGCCGCTTGGCTTTTTCTTTTTCTTTTTGAGATCTGAAGGACCGGGGAAGCTATTTGAAATTCCCCGATGCTCCCGGTGCAGGGGAGGTTATGGCGAAATTTTTCAAAAATTTAGGGTGTTAGCCAAATTTTTGAAATTTTGAAAATTCTCAGAAACTAAAGAGTTGGAGAATGGAAGCCAGATCGAGCGTAGTGTTGAATAATCAAACCACTTTCGACTTTGTTCCTTTTCGGGGACGAAAAGTTTTAAGTGGGGGAGATTGTAACAACCCGAAAATCTGGGCCAGTTTAAAATTTTTATTTTGGCCATTATAGCGAATTTTGAATATTTAAAATGAATTATTTTAAATAATATCGACGAGAAATTTATTTAGAATATAAATCGAACGTATATATTATACGCGTCGTCGTTAGAATATAAATAATTATATATAATTATAAAAGGAATTGAAAATGGCGCGGTAGTTCGAAAATTCGATTTCTAATTTCAAATGAATATACATGATTCAATATAAGTCAGAATTGAACGAAACAAGAAATATTTGAATCTGTATAACTATATCTTTGTAACTAAGTTAACAAACTGAGATTTCATTTTAGAAATGATAAGATATGTCCAGTTTAAAATTAGAAATAGTCGCTGTGGAATTTATATATATTTTTATATATATAAGGCCCTTAAAAATAGTAATTTTGCAAACGACCTCGGATTTCGACGAAACCAGTTTTGTTGGGTCCGTGATGTAAAGTTATTGCTAGGTTTCAAATTTCATATTTTTTCGAATCAATATGTGAGCGTGGCAAAGGAAAACGCGTTTGACCAGTTTCAGTTGATTTTAATCGACTGGAAATTGGCCATTTTTCTAACGGTCTCAGAATTCGACGAAACTAGTTTTGTTAGGACCGTATCGTCAATACGAAGCTAGAAAATATTTTTCGAGAATTTTTAGAGTTAGTAAGTGGCCCCGGTAATTTGAAATGTACGTTTAAAATTCAATATATTGATTTAAATGTAAATTCAACGGAAACTGATTCAAACGATCGAATCAGCCAACGATACATATCCCATTGTGTTCGGAATGGGGGTAATACGCTAAAGACGACAGGCGGTGGACCTCGTTTAGAGGTCGTTGGTGAAAGTCAACCTTTTGCAATTAAAAATAATTAAATTAATTAATAAATTAAAATAACTTTTATAATAACCCCCCCCCCCCCTCTCTCGTTTACATTCACAGAAAAAAAATTTAGAAAAGATAAAATAAAAAAAAAAAAAGGGGGGAAAGCGATCGAAGACCGCCTCCGTTCACCGCGCCGCCATGCTGGAGGCCGCCGCACCCACCCCCTTCTGTTCCGTCGCCATCCTCCTCCTCCTCCACCGGCTCCGCTCCCTCATCTCCTCTTCCAACCGAACGCAAAGACCCCCAAAACCCAGTCGACGATGCCGACTTCGAGACCTCCACCACCTCCGTCGCGAGCAGCTGCCGCACCGCCACCTCCTCCTGACGCCGACGCCACCCTCCGACAAACAGCAGTAAACCCCCCCCTCTCCTCTTGGTAATGTAAGTCTTCTTCTTTTTCTTTATTTATTTATTTTTACTGAATCCTTTTCTTCTCAGTTGTTTGTGTATGTAAGTAAAATAAGGAAATTAGTTTAGTAAAATTAAAATAAGGACTAACACTGTTTTTTTTTTATATAAAGTTTGAAAACTGATTTTTATTTTAAAGTTTGAAAACTGAATTTTAATAAAGTTGAAAACTGAATTGTAATAAGATAGAAAAACTGAATTTTAATAAAGCGGAAAAACTAATTTTTGTTTTAATAGGAAAAAAGATTTGAATTTTGAAAAGTAAAAGAAAAGATTTAAACTTTGAAATAAAAATTCGATTTTTATATATTAAACTTTGAAATAAAAATTCGATTTTTATATATTGAACTTTGAACTAAAAATTCGATTTTTATATATTGAACTTTGAACTAAAAATTCGATTTTTATATATTGAACTTTGAACTAAAAATTCGATTTTTATATATTGAACTTTGAAATAAAAATTCGATTTTTATATATTGAACTTTGAAATAAAAATTCGATTTTTATATATTGAACTTTGAAATAAAAATTCGATTTTTATATATAGAACTTTGAAATAAAAATTCGATTTTTATATATGGAATAGCGAAGAAAAAATTCGATTTTTACATATGTAGTGAAGGCGGACAACGAAGGTGACAAAAAGGCGGGATCAACGAAGATCTCTGAAATAGAAGTGCCGTGGAGCTAGGATAGCTATATGTGAGAACTCCTCACCTTTCAATTTAATTTTTCTAGTTATATATATACTAGGATGCAGACGGTGCTTAGTAGCACCCGACACCCGTCATCCACAAACCATGGATGGCTTGTTTGTTAAATTGTTTGGTTGTGTAGTTAGTTATATGATTTGATTTGAATGTGGTTTGTGGTGTGAAAAATCGAATCGATAAATTGGTTAGGATTAGACGTGCGCCGTTATAAGGCGAAGGAGTAAGGCTAGGTTAGACCCTTACTCCAAAGTTTGTGGTTTGCATAACGAATTGATTTGATTGATGTGTGAATGGCGTGGGCCTTCACTAGACCGGGGATAAGGCTAGGCCTTGTCCCGTTTCTAGTATCGTGCCGTTATGCCGCCGAAATTTTCTAAAATATGTTAGAAAAATAAAAATATCATTTTATTGAATAAATGAATTGAATAGAAATTCATAGGTTGAAATAAAATGTTTTATCGTTAAAAAAAAATATAATTTTTAACGTGAATATGAAAATAGTGAAGTGAATAAATAAATATTCATTTACAAACCAGATGGTTTGTTTATGTACACTTATTTGAATGACATTGATTGGGACGATAAATTTTACACATCGCCCAACTGCACGAATAAAAATCGGTGTTTGATTGTTTGAAACCCCACACGGGTGTTAGGATGAAATTTGAAGTTCACTCATCCTGATTGATTAAATATGTCGATCGATTGATTGACAGGCTGTTATGAGCGTTGAATATCTATATTTGATGCTTATACAGTGTAGTGCACTTTGGTTGATGGTTGATTATTTTCAATGTTATTATATACATGTGTTGTATGAAAATCCATATAATTAATTTTATATGGTAATTGATTGGGCCTCATTCCAATCGTGAAAATAAAGAATATTTTGATAATAACAAATATTTTGATAATAGGAAATATTTGAAATAGAATATTTGAAAATAGAAATTTATGAAGCCGTGTTGATTAGATTGACGCCATTTTGACGTAAACGATATTTATATCGATTTTGTTCATTTTAAAATGAATATTGAAAAGTAATCTCGAAAACGATTTCGAAATAAATTGAATTGAAAACGATTTCGAAATGAATTGAAAACGATTTCGAAATGAATTGAATTGAAAACGAATTCAAAATGAATTGAAAACGATTTCGAAATGAATTGAATTGAAAACGATTTCGAAATGAATTGAATTGAAAACGAATTCAAAATGAATTGAAAACGATTTCTAAATGAATTGAATTGAAATTCGAATTGAATAGAAATGAATTTTAAAACGAATTTATAAAGAAGAATTCAATTTTGCTTTGAATTGAAATAGAAGTTGAAATAGAATTTGAAACGAATTTAAAACTATTTATATAATTCGTTTTAAATAGAAATCGACGAAAAATATATTATATATATTATATATATAATATAATGGCCTGAATAGAACGCGCCGCGCCGCGGCAGTTCGCGAATTTCGACCATTTATTTCAAACGGACATTACGGGAGATCCGACCGTCGGATTCTCCTAAAACCGGAACCGTTGGGTTCGTATCGAAAAGAGCTTTCTAAAGAATATTAGAAATTAGAAATCTAACGGTTGGATTTGGAATTATGTCCAAATCAAATTCGAAAAAGGTCGCTGTAAGTGCAGTTCGATGGCCGTTGATGGAAATCGACTGTACGGGCCTTGATAAAATTATTAAAAATAGCAATAATTTGTGTAAAATCATAAGAAATGATTTAGAAAGAATTGGGATGAAAAACTCCATATTTGAAAAGATAAAAATAGATTTTTATCGAAATGAACTAGTTTTGAACTAGAATTATAATTCTATTTATTTTTAAATAAATAAATTGAACTCGAAAAGGGTTTTAAAAGTAACCAAAATTCCAATGATTGCATTGGAGTGGATTTGAATCGAAATTGTCTTCGGAATATTTCGATGTTGGAATTCGTGATATTACAGGTGTTGTTATGGAAATTTGAAAGATATATATTTGTATCGTTATTTCCAATACGACATTTGTTAGTCGTAGAATTCGATATTGAATATAAGCCGATATATTTTCTATTCAGAGCCTTGTATTGAATATCGAATGTGATTTGGGTTTGTCGTGAATGGTGTCTTTACTAACACCGTTCTTGAACCCAGTTGAGAAAAGATTAAATCTTTTTATTTAGATTTAATGAAGTGTACCAATTAAATAATATTTAATTGGAATTGAATTGATATTGATTTTTGGGTTTATCGTGAACAGTGTTTTAAATAACACTTGTTCTTTAACCCGATAATTAATGAATGTGATTTGGGTTTGTCGTGAATGGTGTCTTTACTAACACTGTTCTTGAACCCAGTTGAGAAAAGATTAAATCTTTTTATTTAGATTTAATGAAGTGTACCAATTAAATGATATTTAATTGGAATTGAATTGATATTGATTTTTTGGGTTTATCGTGAACAGTGTTTTAAATAACACTTGTTCTTTAACCCGATAATTAATGAATGTGATTTGGGTTTATCGTGAATGGTGTCTTTACTAACACTGTTCTTGAACCCAGCTGAGAAAAGATTAAATCTTTTGATTTAGATTTAATGAAGTGTACCAATTAAATAATATTTAATTGGAATTGAATGGATATTGATTTTTGGGTTTATCGTGAACAGTGTTTTAAATAACACTTGTTCTTTAACCCGATAATTAATGGGATGTGACTTTGGGTTTATCGTGAACCGTGTTTTAAATGACACTGATTCTTTAACCCAGTCACAGATTAAAACTAAGTGGAGTTTTAATGAATCTTTAATTAGATTGAAAAGATCGAGAATGGAGTATCACCAGTTTTGCTCCAGGCGATAGTTAAATCTTTAATTAGATTTGAACGCGAAATTTAGAAACTAACTGTCGGTTAGCCAAGCAGAATGGTTTTCTGGATATTGATCTGATGTTGGTTTCGGCCTTCGGGGTTAATGTTTGGGGAATTATTCTCTTGATTAATTTACGGTTAGTGACTAATGAATTGGAATGAGGCGTATGTTGTGTTTGTGTAACACTTTTAGAATATATACGCGAGTTATTCGGAAAGACCGGGTTTATCCCATTCTGAATAACTGATACGACGATAAGTCGAAGATGAAGACGATGGTCGAAGACCGGAGGTCTTCACGTCGTTTGGGTGATAACTGATGATCTTGATTGGGCTGTACACCCAAGAAGATGGAAACAGTTAGTGATCGTCCAGACGTACTTGGAGATCGATGGATATGCGGGGTACTAGGTGCCTCCGGTTTCGTTCAGGCCCAGAACGGACTTGTAAATGGACTGTGTGTCTGACATTGGATTTCATTCTGTGTGACTGATATCGGTTGCATAGAGTGGTTTGCCTGTGTGGCATGCTAAGATGCAAATGATCAAGGCTTCTGTTGAAAAGCAAAGTCTTGTGGTGATGATCAAAGCACGGCCTTTGTGGCGTAGCTTTGTGTAACGTTTACTTCGCGAGTTTCACACCCGGTATGAACCAAAAACGGGAGGGACATCAGGGAGGACTTGCGTTTCTTTCTAGCTAGAAGTGGCGTCAGTGGTTTTACACGCCCTGACGAGTTTGACTTATGTGGTTGTTGCAGTTGCGAGGCGCCTCGGTTATATCGGTTTCGGCCGAATGCATTCTGGTCGGCTGACGGACCAGACTTACACCCCATAGGGTGGGGAGACGTATTGTTCAGGCATAATAATCCACTCCGTGTGGACCGGCCCTGACGATCCAAGGGGCAGTTGCGGCTGTTCCTGAGACACGGGCTAGAGCGTCTCGAATCGGTTGAGGACTATCTTTTGCCTCGGTTCATAGATGGAAATCCAATTTCCAAATACGTGACTTTGCGGTTTTATTTGTAAACCTATATATGGCGACATAGTGGCATGGGACGCTCATGTCGCCTATGATTGATACTTATGATTTGAAGTTGTTTTATACACTATACACTTATTATAGTATCAAATGATTTGTTTTAAACGTATCAAGCATCCTTTGGCTGTTATAAGGGAAAACCCTATCCCCCGGCTTGCGTTTGCATTGTGTGATAGGACCTGGGTCTTATAACAGCTTCATCTTTCTTTATTTAGCATTGCGCTGCTGTTTTATGCACTGGTATTCTTGGGAGGAAACCCGTTCCGTGTTATACGGCGTGGTCCCTTGATTTACCTAACTTTTAAAATAAAGAATAATAACTGTTTTAGTTCTCACACCAGTCACATGACTGACCTGGAGTTTATTGTTTTAACCTAAACTCTGGGTGCCCTTATTTTTGACACGGGCAGCTAGTAGTTTTGGTTTTTGCAGATTTATATTCACAGGATCCTGGTTTACAGCTGGAACGATATCCGGAAAGCTTTGTATCCGTATATCTACTTCTAGTTGTGTATTGTATTATTTTCCGCTGCTATGTATTTAAATGTAATTTAAATCTCTGTTAATTCTGTGTAATATTCATTTATACTCTGTATATTCTTGTAATCTGATGCATTGTTGTAATATACAATGAAATGTTCTTCTGTATGCGTTCTGTTGTGGCTTGTTCTCGAACTATCCGACACTTTCCTTTACGGGGAAGTTGCGGGTCTTCACATCTTCATTCTCTACACCCAAACTCCCTGCCTTGGATTTTCCTTGGGGATTGGAATTGTATGCAATTTTCGACTGATAAGCAAGGTGGAACCCTCTCACATATAGGCAAACCAGACCTCTCAATAGTGCTATCTGTGAGTCAAACCTTATCACCATTCCTGTGTTCGGAGCTGAATTCACCTGGAATACTCCTTAAGAAATTCTATTAGAACCTACTGTAAACTTAATAAATCTTTCATGAACCTCACTGCGTTAAACTCATGGCCATCCCTTTGTATGTTCATTCATCCACCATCATTATCTAACCATTCTCCATTGGTTTTGGACAAGGGAAAGATCTACATGAGAAAACAGTCCTCTTTTTCATTTTTTAACAATTGGACCGATCATCCAAATTTTTTATGTACTGTTACTAATAACTGGAATATTCAGGTTCATGGTAATCCTATGTTTGTTATGCAGGAAAAGTTGAAAAGGTTGAAACTCAGGTTGAAGATTTGGTCTAAGGAAAACTTTGGGGATGGTTCTAGCCTATCAAATTCTATCAGAGTCAATATTTATCAAATTCAGGAAGCTGTCCAGAAGTGTCAAAATGTTAAAGTAATAGCTAATCTTTCTTCCCAGAAAAAACAACTATCATCTGATCTTTCTAAGGATATAACAGAAGAAGCAAAGATGGCTAAACAGAAGAGCAAAATCAGGTGGAATACTATTGGTGATAGAAATACTTCTGTCTTTCATAATTCTCTTAAGATTAGGTACTCTGCCTCTTCCATAAATTCTATTCTGGATTCTAATGGCTGTGAATGTGATGCAAGTGTTGCTGTTTAGGGTGCTTTTCTTCAGTATTTTACGTCGTTGTTGGGTAATTCTCCTACTTCTCCTATTTCCTTAAGCTCCTTTTCACATATAAACTTTCCTTTGATTCCTGATGACCTAAAATTAAGATGATAGCTGAAATTACGGATGAAGAAATTAAGAATTCTATTTTTACCATGAAAGTTTCAAGCTCCTGGACCTGATGGATTTAATTCTTACTTCTATAAATGTTGCTGGCCAATTATAGGTGAAGAAGTTAGTAAAGCAATAAAAAACTTCTTTTTGCATAGTAAATTGTTAGGTGGAATTAATGCAACTCGTTTGGCTTTAATCCTGAAGATTGACATGCCTAGTTCAGTTTCTCAATTCCATCCGATTGCTTGCTGCAATGTATTATATAAATGTATATCTAAAATTCTTGTTGGTAGAATGAAAATTGCTCTTGCTGGACTTATTTCTCCTAACCAAAGTGCATTTCTACGTGGAAGGGACATTTTCGACAACATATTACTTGCAACGGAGTTAATGAAAGGTTATATATAACAAATCATCAATATCTCCTAGATGTGTTCTAAAATTAGATATCCAAAAGGCGTATAATTCAGTCAGATGGGATTCCAACATTTACATTCTCTTCAGGATGAATTTTCCCATTCCCTTTTTATGTTGGATATTTACTTGCATCTCTACTATTCATATTTCTTTGAGTATTAATGGAACTTTCTTTGGATACTTTAAATCAAATCAAGGATTAAGGCAAGGAGATCCAATTTCTCCTTACCTCTTCGTATGTGTTATCAAACTTTTTACTATTTTATCATCCACCTCTTATGAATCCAAGCTCATAGACTTCCACCCATACTGTAAGAGATCAAATATTTCCTCTCTTCTATTTGCTGATGATCTATTGCTATTTACTAAGCCAAATTCAAAATCCCTCAGTGGTATTATTGGTGTCTTAGAATCGTTTATGCAGCTCTTTGGCTTGTCAATTAATAAATCCAAATCAAAAATTAAATGTGGAGGATTGCCTGATGAAGTTAAAACTCTAATCTATGCTGTGTTTGGCCTTTCTCCTATGCTGGACGATGAAAAATATCTAGGCACACCTCTATGCTCTTCAATACTGACTTCTGCTCAATGTTTACCGCTAGTTGAAAGCATCTTGTCCAGAATTTCGTCTTGGCCTGCATCCGAGTTTTCTATGGCGGGGAGGTTGGTGATAGTTAAATATGTGGCCTTGTCCATGTCCATTTACTATGCTAGAATTTCTGTTCTTCCCTGTAAGATAATAGATATGATAAATTCTTCCTTGAGTCATTCTTTATTGTAACAACCCGGAAATTCTGAGCCAATTTAAAATTTTTATTTTGGCAATTTCGATGAATTTTGAATATTCAAAATGAGTTATTTTAAATAATAACGGCGAAAATTTTATTTTGAATGAAGTTAGAACGTATATAGTTGTATAGATCGTCGTTAGAATATAAATAATTATCTATAATTATAAAAGGAATTGAAAATGGCGCGGTAGTTCGATAATTCGATTTCAAAATTCAAATGAATGTACCGGGTGCAAAATAAACCGGATTTTAGCGAAACCAAAAATATTTGAATCTAATTGAGAATATCTTTCCAACAAATCCGAAAAATCGAAATTTCATAGCGGGAATCAAAAGATATGTCTAGTTGAAATTTCAGAATAGTCGCTATGGAATTCTGGCCCTTAAAAATGGAAATTTTGCAAACGACCTCAGATTTTGACGAAACCACTTTTGTTGGATCCGTGATGTCAAGTTTGCAAGATTCCAATTTTCGTAATTTTTTGAATCAATATGTGAGCGTGGCAAAGGAAAACGCGTTTGACCAGTTTCAGTTGATTTTAATCGACTGGAAATTGGCCATTTTTCAAACGGTCTTAGAATTTGATGAAATTAGTTTTGTTAGGACCGTATCATCAATACGAAGCTAGAAAATATTTTTCAGGAATTTTTCGAGTTAGTATGTGCCCCCGGTAAATTGAAATGTGCGTTCGAATTCAATATATAGAGTTATATTTTGATTTTGACGAAAACTGATCGTAACGATCGAATTGGCCTTCGTGACATATCCCATTGTGTTCGGAATGGGGGTAATTAGCTAGGGGCGATTGTCGTTGGGTTCGATTTGGGGGTTAGGACGGAAAGTCAACTTTTTGAAAGGGAAAAATTAAATTAATTAATAAATCAATATATATGGCCCCCCTCCTTGTTCCCTCTTCTCTCTCTTCAGAAATCAAAATAAAAAAAATGATGATAACCGACGGAGCACGACGCCGCCCCCAGGCGCGCCACCGCCGCCGCAACGGCCTCCATCCACCGCCGCCGCATCGGCCTCCATCCACCGCCGCCGCGTCGGCCTCTATCCACCACCCCTCCTCCTTCTCTTCCGATCCCCTTCTCCCTCCTCCTCCGAACCCTCCATCTTTGTAAAAGCCTTCAGCCCACCCCCCAAAAAAAACTTCCGTCGCTCCATCGATTCTGCCGCCCAACGACCACCGCACCCCCCTGAAACAGCCCTCCGCGCCTTTCGGCCTCCACAGTCGTCGACGCTCTTCCCCCAAGCCCCTAAGTCTTCAACAATCGAAGCCCTAGCTCCGATTAAACCCAACCGGCCTCGCTGAGCCTCAGCCCGACACACACCACCTCGATCCGGCACCTCCACTGACCTCAGCCCCTCCACCTTCGGTTAGCACGCAAGCAAACCCCTTTTTCTTCCAAAAATGTGAGTTTTCCTTTTTAATTTTGCTTTATTTACGAAATTTCTAGCATGGAATAACTTTGTTGTATTAATGTTGTTTTAAAAATTAAAGTAGCATTATAAAATTTTGATTTTTATATATTTAATAGCAAGATAAAAACTCAATTTTTATTATGTATTGTGATTTTTATTTATATCAAGATTTTGATTATGAAGTGATCGTTGAAAAAAATATGATTTTTATATAATCAAGAGGTTAAAAATCTATTTTTTATATAATCAAGAAGTTAAAAATATAGTTTTTATTCGTGTAGAGTAATAAAGATATAATATTTACAGTGTATGAACTGAAACAAAAATATGAACTTTATTCTTATTGTGAAATAGTGAGAATAAAGATTCGATTTTTACATGAGTAGCGGATTAAAAAAATGATTTGTATATAGTGGAGATTATAAAAATATAATTTTTATAAGGTAGAGGATATAGAAATACTATTTTTATATATATAGCGAAATAAAAATCTGATTTTTATAATATATATAGTGGAATAAAAATGTGAGTTTTACAGCATTGAAATAAAAATGTGATTTTTAATGTGAACAGCGTGACCAAGATTATGTTGAAAGTACGGGCAAATCCAAATGGTTAGAGATTCAGATATAAAACCGGCGGAGTGGAACCCTCTGTGAGAACTCCTCACTTTTAAATTTATTTCTAGTTAAAATATATACTAGGATGCAAACGGTGTTTAGTAGCACCCAACACCCGTCGTCCACAGACCATGGACGGCTTGTATGCTTGTTTGTTTGATTTTGATGTGTAGTTGATTGTGTGATGTGATGTGAAAAGAATTAAAATATTTATATAGTTAAATATATTTTATAGTCGAAAATATAATTTTTAACGTAAATGTGAATAAATAAATATAAACAAATCGGATGATTTGTTTATATACACATATTTGACTGATATTGATTGGGACGATAAATTTTACACATCGCCCCACTGCACAAATAAAATCTGTGGTTGATTGCTTGAAACCCCACACGGGTATTGGGATGATATATGACATACACTAATCCCAATAATTAGTTGTATGTCGATCGATTGATTGACAGGCTATTATAAGCGTTAAATATTTATATTTGATGCTTATACAGTGTAGAACGCACTCTGGATGATGGTTGATTATTTATCGTTGTGATTTTATACACGTGTTGTAGAAAATCCATATAATTAACATTATATGGTAATTGATTGGGCCTCATTCCAGTTTTGAAATAGAAATATTTGAAAAAGAAATATTTGAAATAGAATATTTGAAAATAGAAATATATGAAGCCGTGTTGATTAGATTGATGCCATTTTGACGTGAACGATATTTATATCGATTTTATTCAATTTTCAATGTATGTTGAAAGTGTTTTCGAAATTTGAATTATATTGAAAGTGATTACGAAATTTGAATTATATTGAAAATAATCGAAATTCGTATTAAATTGAAAAGAATTGAATTCAAATTGAAATTGAATAGAATTGAATTCGAATTAAATTGAAATAAATTGAAATCGATTTGAAATGAATTTAAAACAAATTTATATTAGAATATTCAATTTTGATTGGAAATTGAATATGAAGTTGAAACCGTTTTGAAAATGAATTTAAAACGATTTATAAAGCACGTTTTGAATTGAAATCGACGAAATATATTATATATATTATATATAATATAATGGCCTGAATACAACGCGCCGCGCCGCGGTAGTTCGTGAATTTCGACCATTGACTTCGAATGGATATTGCGGGAGATCTGACCGTCGGATTCTCCTAAAATCGGAACCATTTGGTTCGTATCGAAAAGGGCTTTCTAATGAATATTAGAAATTTGAAATCTAACGGTGGGATTTCGAATTATGTCCAAATCAAATTTAGAAAAGGTCGCTGTAAGTGCAGTTCGATGGCCGTTGATGGAAATCGACTGTACGGGCCTTAATAAAATTATTAAAAATAGAAATAATTTGTGTAAAATCATAAGAAATGATTTGTGAGGAATTGGGATGAAAAACTCCATATTTGAAAAGATTAAAATAGATTTTTATCGAAATGAACTAGTTTTGAACTAGAATTATAATTCTATTTATTTTAAAATAAATAGATTGAATTTGAAATGGTTTTAAAAATAACCAGAAGTTCCAATAATTGAATTGGAATGGATTTGAATCGAAATTGTCTTCGGAATATTTCGATGTTGGATTTCGTGATGATATAGATATTGTTATGGGAATTTAAAAGATATATTAATATCGTTATTTCCAATACGATATTTGTTGGTCGTAGAATTTGATATTGAATATAAGCCGGTATATTTTCTATTCAGAGCCTTGTATTTAATATTAAATGTGATTTGGGTTTGTCGTGAATGGTGTCTTCATTAACACTGTTCTTAAACCCAGTTGAGAAAAAGATTAAATCTTTCTATTTAGATTTAATGAAGTGTACCAATTAAATAATACTTAATTGGAATTGAATTGGTATTGATTTTTGGGTTTATCGTGAACAGTGTTTTAAATAACACTTGTTCTTTAACCCGATAATTAATGGAATGTGATTTTGGGTTTATCGTGAACCGTGTTTTAAATGACACGGATTCTTAAACCCAGTTAAAGATTAAAACTAAGTGGAGTTTTAATGAATCTTTAATTAGATTGAAAAGATCGAGAATGGAGTATCGCCGGTTTTACTCCAGGCGATAGTTAAATCTTTAATTAGATTTGAACGTGAAATGGTAATTGAATTTACCGATAACACCATGGTGTTAGATATGAAGTATTACCAATTTTACTTCATGGGATGATTAGGTGGGGATTGGGAAATAATATAAATGATTACTCCAGTGTGGTTCGCTAATCCCGACTAGTTTGAATTGATATTCAAAGAAGATTAAAGAATAAATTTAAAGAATTTATCTTTGATAAAATTAATGGGAACCCTTCCCATAGTATAAGAATATTTGAATAAAACAATATTATGAATTGGAATGAGGCGTATGTTGGTTTGTGTAACACTTGTTTATTATATACGCGGGTTATTCAGAAAGACTGGGTTTATCCCATTCTGAATAACTGATTCGACGTGGTGTCGAAGATGAAGACGGTGGTTGAAGACCGGAGCTCTTCACGTCGTTTGGATAATTACTGATGATCTTGATTGGGCTGTACACCCAAGAGGAGGGAAACAGTTGGTGATCGTCTAGACGTACTTGGTGATCGATGGATATGCGGGGTACTAGGTGCCTCCGGTTTCGTTCAGACCCAGAACGAACTTGTAAATGGACTGTGTATCTGACATTGGATTTTAGTCTGTGTGATTGATTTCTATTAAATATATATCTGTTTGGCGGCGGAGAACTTATTCTCTTGCTTAACGCCCTTTTCTGAGACGTACGAGCTCAGGGGTTATATATTGATGGATATCAAACGCATGGAGTGAATTGCCTGTGTAGCATGCCTAAGTGGCAATTGATCAAGGCTTCTGTTGAAAAGAAATGTCTTGTGGTGATGATCAAAGCACCGCCTGTGTGGCATAGCTTTATGTAACGTTGATTCGTGAGCCTCACACTCCGGTGTGAACCAAAAACGGGAGACGGACCTCAAGGAGGACATGCGTTTTCTTCTAGCTAGGAGTGGCGTTAGTGCTTGAACTGGCTGACGAGTTTAACTCATGTGGTTGTTGGAATTGGAGGCGCCTCGGATATATCGATGGCTTTGTGAAGCCGATAGAGTCATTCGTTGGCTCATTGACACCCTAAAGGGTAGGGAAACGCAGTGTTCAGGAATTTTAATCCACATCGGTGGACCGGCCCTGTTGCTCTAAGGACTCACCTGTGTCTGGGTCCTGAGAGTCCGGGTCCAGAGACACAGGCTAGAGCATCTCGAATCGGTAGAGGACGGCCCCTGGCCTCGGTTCATGGATGGAAATCCAATTTCCAAATACGTGACTTTGTGGTTTTATTTGTAGAGCCTAGTATGGCGACATAGCGGGATGGGGCGCTTATGCCGTCTATGATTGATACTTATGATTTGAAGTTGTTTTATTCACTATACACTTATAGTAATAATAAATGATTTGTTTCAAACGTATCAAGCATTCTTGGCTATTATAAGGTAAAAACCCTCTCCTCCGGCTTGCGATTGCATTGTGTGATGGGACCTGGGTCTTATAATAGCTTCATTTTTCTTTATTTAGCATTGTGCTGTTTTTTTTTATGCACTGGTATTCTTGGGAGGAAACCCGTTCCGCGTTAGCGGCGTGGTCCCTTGATTTACCTAACTTTAAAATAAAGATTTATAACTGTTTTAGTTCTCACACCAGTCCCATGACTGACCTGGAGTTTATTGTTTTTAACCTAAACTCTGGGTGCCCTTATTTTGACACGGGCAGCTAGTAGTTTTGGTTTTGTAGATTTATATTCACAGGATCCTGGTTTACAGCTGGAACGATATCCGGAAAGCTTTGTATCCGTATATCTACTTCTAGTTGTGTATTGTATTGTTTTCCGCTGCTATGTAATATATTGTAATCTCTGATATTTTCTGTGTAATATTTATTCCTTTATACTCTGTATATTCTTGTATTCTGATAGAATTGTTGTAATATACAATGAAATGTTCTTCCGTCTGCGTTCTGATTTGTCGTGTTCTCAAAACAATCAGGCGTTTCGAACGGTCTGGGTCGGTTTAGCGATTGATTCGGATCAAGCGGAATTCCCGGTCATCTCATTTGGTATCAGAGCTTTGGTTTACAAAGCTCAGAGAACAAGACACATTAGAACCATACGAAAGAATTCATCAGATATTGGATTAGTAATATCCAATGGATTGACTCGTTAGAGATGGGATCAGTGGTATCCTAGAACGAGTGTGCAGAGTATATTTTTGAAAATGAATACAAATTTCGTTTGAAAATTTAAATCAATTATTCGTATTTGAATATTTATTTATATTGATTTGGACTATCCAGTATATACAGATTTTGCGTATATGTCTGATCCGCGTGTATTCGAAGTTTTAATATATTGGGTAGATATAGGATCACACTGTAGTCGCCCGGAGATGATTCTGATGATTGATCGATCATCATCAGAATTTATGTTCGAGTGACGAAAGGGAGATTTCTATATATTTCCTATTGACTGGTGTGAGATCCAAAATTATATAGGGCCTATTGTTGTGATTTGGTACCAAAAATGTGATTCTTAACTATATATCAAAAGTATGAATTTGAAATGATAATCAACTAATTGATTGCTGATTGTGTTGTTTGATTATTGGTTGATTAATTAAAATTTGAACCATATAGCTGATTTGAACCAAATAGTGAGTTGTATTGAAAATTAGTCGCATTTGCTTGCATATGCATGTACTTACATTGAACAGGTCATAGCAAGGAGGCCAGAGAAGAGGAATAAAATTGTTTGCCCGACAAATAGGTACATGTTTATTGTATTTCTTGAGTTTTGGGTGATTTTGTGAGCCGATTGGCTAGCCGCTTGGCTTTTTCTTTTTCTTTTGGATTGAAGAAGGCCATGGGAGGCTATATGAAATATCCCGAAGTCCCCGGTGCAGGGGAGGTTATGGCGAAATTTTTCGAAAATTTAGGGTGTTAACCAAATTTTTGAAAAATTTGAAAAGTTCTTAGAAACTGAAAAGTTGAAGAACTTAAGCCGTAGTGAAAATACTGAAAGTTGAGTTGATTAGTTAAACAACTTTCGGCTTCGTTCCTTTTCGGGGACGAAAAGTTTTAAGTGGTGGAGATTGTAACAACCCGGAAATTCTGAGCCAATTTAAAATTTTTATTTTGGCAATTTCAATGAATTTTGAATATTTAAAATGAATTATTTTAAATAATAACGACGAAAAATTTATTTTGAATGAAGTTAGAACGTATATAGTTGTATAGATCGTCATTAGAATATAAATAACTATTTATAATTATAAAAGGAATTGAAAATGGCGCGGTAGATCGATAATTCGATTTTAAAATTCAAATGAATGTACCGGGTGCAAAATGAACCGGATTTTAGCGAAACCAAAAATATTTGAATCTAATTGAGAATATCTTTCCAACGAATCCGAAAAATCGAAATTTCATAGCCGGAATCAAAAGATATGTCCAGTTGAAATTTCAGAATAGTCGCTATGGAATTCTGGCCCTTAAAAATGGAAATTTTGCAAACGACCTCGGATTTTGACGAAACCACTTTTGTTGGATCCATGATGTCAAGTTATTGCTAGATTCCAATTTTCGTAATTTTTCGAATCAATATGTGAGCGTGGCAAAGGAAAACGCGTTTGACCAGTTTCAGTTGATTTTAATCGACTGGAAATTGGCCATTTTTCAAACGGTCTTAGAATTCGATGAAATTAGTTTTGTTAGGACCGTATCGTCAATACGAAGCTAGAAACTATTTTTCAGGAATTTTTCGAGTTAGTATGTGCCCCCGGTAAATTGAAATGTGCGTTCAAATTCAATATATAGAGTTATATTTTGATTTTGATGAAAACTAATCGTAACGATCGAATTGGCCTTCGTGACATATCCCATTGTGTTCGGAATGGGGATAATTAGCTAGGGGCGACAGTCGTTGGGTTCGATTTGGGGGTTAGGACGGAAAGTCAACTTTTTGAAACAGAAAAATTAAATTAATTAATAAATCAATATATATGTCCCCCCTCCTTGTTCCCTCTTCTCTCTCTTCAGAAATCAAAATTAAAAAAAAGATGAAAACCGATGGAGCACGACGCCGCACCACGGCGTGCCACTGCCGCCACGTCAGCCTCCATCCACCGCCTCTCCTCCTTCTCTTCCGATCCCCTTCTCCCTCCTCCTCCGAACCCTCCAGCCCCCTAAAAGCCTTCAGCCCCCCCCCCCCCCAAAAAAACTTCCGTCGCTCCATCGATTCCGTCGCCCAACGACCACCGCACACCCCTGAAACAGCCCTTCGCGCCCTTCAGCCTCCACAGTCACCGACGCTCTTCCCCCAAGCCCCTAAGTCTTCAACAATCGAAGCCCTAGCTCCGATTAAACCCAACCGGCCTCGCTGAGCCTAAGCCCGACACACACCACCTCGATCCGGCACCTCCACTGACCTCAGCCCCTCCACCTTCGGTTAGCACGCAAGCAAACCCCTTTTTCTTCCAAAAATGTGAGTTTTCCTTTTTAATTTTGCTTTATTTATGAAATTTCTAGCATGGAATAACTTTGTTGTATTAATGTTGTTTTAAAAATAAAAGTAGCATTATAAAATTTCGATTTTTATATATTTAATAGCAAGATAAAAACTCAATTTTTATTATGTATTGTGATTTTTATTTATATCAAGATTTTGATTATGAAGTGATCATTGAAAAAAAATATAATTTTTATATAATCAAGAGGTTAAAAATCTAATTTTTTTTATATAATCAAGAAGTTAAAAATATAATTTTTATTCGTGTAGAGTAATAAAGATATAATCTTTACGGTGTATGAATTGAAACAAAAATATGAAATTTATTCTTATCGTGAAACAGTGAGAATAAAGATTCGATTTTTACATGAGTAGTGGATTAAAAATATGATTTGTATATAGTTGAGATTATAAAAATATAATTTTTATAAGGTAGAGAATATAGAAATACGATTTTTATATATATAGTGAAATAAAAATCTGATTTTTATAATATATATAGTGGAATAAAAATGTGATTTTTACAGCGTTGAAATAAAAATGTGATTTTTAATGTGAACAGCGTGACCAAGATTATGTTGAAAGTACGGGCAAATCCAGATGGTTAGAGATTCAGAAATAAAACCGGCGGAGTGGTACCCTCTGTGAGAACTCCTCACTTTTAAATTTATTTCTAGTTAAAATATATACTAGGATGCAGACGGTGTTTAGTAGCACCCGACACCCGTCGTCCACAGACCATGGACGGCTTGTATGCTTGTTTGTTTGATTTTGATGTGTAGTTGATTGTGTGATGTGATGTGAAAAGAATTAAAATATTTATATAGTTAAAAATATTTTATAGTCGAAAATATAATTTTTAACGTAAATGTGAATAAATAAATATAAACAAATCGGATGATTTGTTTATATACACACATTTGACTGATATTGATTGGGACGATAAATTTTACACATCGCCCAACTGCACAAATAAAATATGTGGTTGATTGTTTGAAACCCCACACGGGTATTGGGATGATATATGACATACACTAATCCCAATAATTAGTTGTATGTCGATCGATTGATTGACAGGCTGTTATAAGCGTTAAATATTTATATTTGATGCTTATACAGTGTAGAACGCACTCTGGATGATGGTTGATTATTTATCGTTGTGATTTTATACATGTGTTGTAGAAAATCCATATAATTAACATTATATGGTAATTGATTGGGCCTCATTCCAGTTTTGAAATAGAAATATTTGAAAAAGAAATATTTGAAATAGAATATTTGAAAATAGAAATATATGAAGCCGTGTTGATTAGATTGACGCCATTTTGACGTGAACGATATTTATATCGATTTTATTCAATTTTCAATGTATGTTGAAAGTGTTTTCGAAATTTGAATTATATTGAAAGTGATTTCGAAATTTGAATTATATTGAAAATAATCGAAATTCGAATTAAATTGAAAAGAATTGAATTCAAATTGAAATTGAATAGAATTGAATTCGAATAAAATTGAAATAAATTGAAATCGATTTGAAATGAATTTAAAACGAATTTATATTGGAATATTCAATTTTGATTGGAAATTGAATATGAAGTTGAAACCGTTTTGAAAATGAATTTAAAACGATTTATAAAGCACGTTTTGAATTGAAATCGACGAAGTATATTATATATAATATAATGGCCTGAATAGAACGCGCCGCGCTGCGGCAGTTCGTGAATTTCGACCATTGACTTCGAATGGATATTGCGGGAGATCCGACCGTCGGATTCTCCTAAAACCGAAACCATTGGGTTCGTATCGAAAAGAGCTTTCTAACGAATATTAGAAATTTGAAATCAAACGGTGGGATTTGGAATTATGTCCAAATCAAATTTAGAAAAGGTCGTTGTAAGTGCAGTTCGATGGCCGTTGATGGAAATCGACTGTACGGGCCTTAATAAAATTATTAAAAATAGAAATAATTTGTGTAAAATCATAAGAAATGATTTGTGAGGAATTGGGATGAAAAACTCCATATTTGAAAAGATAAAAATAGATTTTTATCGAAATAAACTAGTTTGAACTAGAATTATAATTCTATTTATTTTTAAAATAAATAAATTGAATTTGAAATGGTTTTAAAAATAACCAGAAGTTCCAATAATTGAATTGGAATTGATTTGAATCGAAATTGTCTTTGGAATATTTCGATGTTGGATTTCGTGATGATACAGATATTGTTATGGGAATTTGAAAGATATATTAATATCGTTATTTTCAATACGATATTTGTTGGTCGTAGAATTTGATATTGAATATAAGCCGGTATATTTTCTATTCAGAGCCTTGTATTTAATATCAAATGCGATTTGGATTTGTCGTGAATGGTGTCTTCATTAACACTGTTCTTAAACCCAGTTGAGAAAAAGATTAAATCTTTCTATTTAGATTTGATGAAGTGTACCAATTAAATAATATTTAATTGGAATTGAATTGGTATTGATTTTTTGGTTTATCGTGAACAGTGTTTTAAATAACACTTGTTCTTTAACCCGATAATTAATGGAATGTGATTTTGAGTTTATCGTGAACTGTGTTTTAAATGACACGGATTCTTTAACTCAGCTAAAGATTAAAACTAAGTGGAGTTTTAATGAATCTTTAATTAGATTGAAAAGATCGAGAATGGAGTATCGCCAGTTTTACTCCAGGCGATAGTTAAATCTTTAATTAGATTTGAACGTGAAATGGTAATTGAATTTATTGATAACACCGTGGTGTTAGATATGAAGTATTACCAGTTTTACTTCATGGGATGAATAGGTGGGGATTGGGAAATAAAATAAATGATTACTACAGTGTGGTTCGCTAATCCCGACTAGTTTGAATTGATATTCAAAGAAGATTAAAGAATAAATTTAAAGAATTTATCTTTGATAAAATTAATGGGAACCCTTCCCATAGTATAAGAATATTTGAATAAAAGAATATTATGAATTGGAATGAGGCGTATGTTGGGTTTGTGTAACACTTGTTTATTATATACGCGGGTTATTCAAAAAGACCGGGTTTATCCCATTCTGAATAACTGATTCGACGTGGTGTTGAAGATGAAGACGGTGGTTGAAGACCGGAGGTCTTCACGTCGTTTGGATAATTACTGATGATCTTGATTGGGCTGTACACCCAAGAGGAGGGAAACAGTTGGTGATCGTCCAGACGTACTTGGAGATCGATGGATATGCGGGGTACTAGGTGCCTCCGGTTTCGTTCAGACCCAGAACGAACTTGTAAATGGACTGTGTGTCTGACATTGGATTTTAGTCTGTGTGATTGATTTCTATTAAATATATATCTGTTTGGCGGCGGAGAACTTATTCTCTTGCTTAACGCCCTTCTCTGAGAAGTACGAGCTCAGGGGTTATATATTGGTGGATATCAAACGCATGGAGTGAATTGCCTGTGTGGCATGCCTAAGTGGCAATTGATCAAGGCTTCTGTTGAAAAGAAAAGTCTTGTGGTGATGATCAAAGCATCGTCTGTGTGGCATAGCTTTGTGTAACGTTGATTCGCGAGACTCACACCCCGGTGTGAACCAAAAACGGGAGACAGACCTCAGGGAGGACATGCGTTTTCTTCTAGCTAGGAGTGGCGTCAGTGCTTGAACTGACTGACGAGTTTGACTCATGTGGTTGTTGGAATTGGAGGCGCTTCGGATATATCGGTGACTTTGTGAAGCCGATAGAGTCATTCGTTGGCTCATTGACACCCCAAAGGGTGGGGAAACGCAGTGTTCAGGAATTTTAATCCACATCGGTGGACCGGCCCTGTCGCTCCAAGGACTCACCTGTGTCTAGGTCCTGAGACACGGGCTAGAGTGTCTCGAATCGGTAGAGGACGATCCCTGGCCTCGGTTCATGGATGGAAATCCAATTTCCAAATACGTGACTTTGCGGTTTTATTTGTAGAGCCTAGTATGGCGACATAGTGGGATGGGGCGCTTATGCCGTCTTTGATTGATACTTATGATTTGAAGTTGTTTTATACACTATACACTTATAGTAATAATAAATGATTTTTTTCAAACGTATCAAGCATTCTTGGCTATTATAAGGTAAAAACCCTATCCTCCGGCTTGTGATTGCATTGTGTGATGGGACCTGGGTCTTATAGTAGCTTCATTTTTCTTTATTTAGCATTGCGCTGTTTGTTTTATGCACTGGTATTCTTGGGATGAAACCCGTTCCGCGTTAGCGGCATGGTCCCTTGATTTACCTAACTTTAAAATAAAGATTTACAACTATTTTAGTTCTCACACTAGTGCCATGACTGACCTGGAGTTTATTGTTTTTAACCTAAACTCTGGGTGCCCTTATTTTGACACGGGCAGCTAGTAGTTTTGGTTTTGCGGATTTATATTCACAGGATCCTGGTTTATAGCTGGAACGATATCCGGAAAGCTTTGTATCCGTATATCTACTTCTAGTTGTGTATTGTATTGTTTTCCGCTGCTATGTAATATATTGTAATCTCTGATATTTTCTGTGTAATATTTATTCCTTTATACTCTGTATATTCTTGTATTCTGATGGAATTGTTGTAATATACAATGAAATGTTCTTCCGTCTGCGTTCTGATTTGTCGTGTTCTCAAAATAATCAGGCGTTTCGAACGGTCTGGGTCGGTTTAGTGACTGATTTGGATCGAGCGGAATTCCCGGTCATCTCATTTATGGCATGGCAACCCATATTCTAAAAAGCTTATACCGGTTTCTTTTAAGAGGGTTTGTAGATCTTACTCTAATGGCAACTTGGGAGTTATTAATCTTCATGCATGGAATTGAGAAGCAATGTCAACAAGAATTGATAAGCTTGCAAATTATGATACTAATTTATGGGCGTCTTGGTGTAGAATGAACTTGGTGAAGGGTAAATATTTTTGGAAAATGGATATCCCCAGTGATTGTAGTTTTTCATGGAGATGTATGCTAAAGCAAAGGGTTTTGCTGTTGCCAATGTTTCAATGTGGGATGAAATTCAATCAAAAAGTGTCGTTCTGGTTTGATCCATGGTATAAAGCTGGTACTATATTAGCTGATATTGTAGATTACAATACCATGTCCGTTTTTGGTGTTAGCGAAGGGGCAATGGTGGGTAATATGTTAAGTAATGGTGTCTTGTCCCTTCCTCGATGTGCATCAAGGCTGGTGAATAGTGTTTGGGACAACATTCTGCAAATCTCACTTCCATCATTTACCATGCATGCATTATGGAATTCTAAGTCTCATAGTACATCAGCTGTTAATGCTAGTATTGTTCAGGTTAGTGACAACTTTGTTTGCCATTCAAGGATTTGGCTATCAACATCTCTTCCTCGAGAAAATGAATTCATGTGGAGAATTTTGATGAATGGTATTCACACTAAGAGCAAGTTGAAGTTTCTGGGAATTCTTGATGATGATGCATGTTTCTTTTGTGGTTCTTTTCCAGAAACAGTGAAACATTTGTATTTTGATTGTGCTTATACTAGGTTTGTTTGGCAGAAAGTATTACTTCATTTTGGTCTTCATTCTCCTAGGGTAGACTCTATGGGGGAATGGTACCTAATATTCAAATATACTAGACGGAAGTCTATTAGTGGTTGTCTACTCTTGAAGAATGTGAAGAAAACTTTACATTTATTGTGGATGGAGAGGAACATTAGAGTGTTTAGTGGCATTTTGTTTCCTAAACATGTAATGGTGCTTTCTATTATTAGATGTATTTGTTGATCTTGTATGAACGATGTAATCTTTATATTTATTGATAAATATCGTAAGGGCCATTCAATCCCGCTTGCAATTCACAAAAAAAAAAAAGAATTACAGCTCTTACTAAAAATGTGTGTAGAAGAGAAGTTAAAGCAAGCATTATACATATGTAGCGAACCAATGTTTTCCCGATCCTGATTATTGATACAAATGCCGTATCGATTAACAAAACATCAGAAATTACAGGATCATTAATAGAAAGAAGTTAGAGGGTGAGAAATAGAAAGAAGTTAGAGGTTGAGAAATAGAAAGAAAGAAATATTAGACTAGAAAAAGAAAATGATAGAAGAACATAAACTTCACACAGAATCTCACATCGCAGCAGGATAAAATATAATATATATAACAATTTTTGAATACAAAATTGTACTTACATTCATCATCGGAGTACATAACATATACAACACAGCGGAAAATAAACAGTAAATATCTGACATTGAAGCCTCCTGCTCCAAGCTCCTCTAAGGATATCTGTAAATACCTGAACTACTAGATTGCCCGTACAAATTTGGGCACCCAAGAGTTAAGAGTAAAACAAAACAAAATAAACTCTGGGTCAGTCATGAAACTGGTGTGAGTAAACTCCAACCATTTGGTTTAACTTTTAAAAATCCTTTTCGAAAGAAAAGATAATCGTAAGACCGATCCATGCATAAACACGGATAGTTTTTACCTTACGATAACCCAAAACATTTCTTTAAAATCAATATTGTTCTGATATTATAATAGTGTCTAAAACAAATAAATATCAACCTAGCGGAATGGTTGCATCTCACGCTCCACATATATAGCATACAATTAAAACTGCGGGCTCTTATTGGAGAATGGATTCCAACTGGTAAGGTATGGGACCACCTTCTGACAGTGTATCTAAAAAGGAATACACCGGGTTCAACAAGAACATCTGGCAACCCAGGCTAAACATGAACGACCCCTCACTTCGCTTGAGAGTACAGAATGTATTGTTACTAATGGTTGGGATAAGCAACCGTTCTAAAGCAACATCAGCGATAAGATAAAGAAGCTAAAGGACTTTCTCTAGATCAGGTGACAATACATCCTACATGGGTGTGACCCACTTAGCCACGCGACCTACCCGATTTTATACCATTTCCCAGTTGCGAGGCTTGAGGTTAAGATTACTTTCCTTTCACTGATAGTACAAACATTTTGAATGCCACATTGTCGGATCCGTTAATCACTAATTGGTTTGCACAAAGATATTCTGGATATTATGCTAAGAGAATAAATTCTCCACCACTAGATGTATGTTTGTACAGACCAACATATGTGATCACTGAAAATACACTGTCAGGTATTCGTCCACATACGTTTGTTCTGGGGTTGAACGAAACCGAAGGCGCAATTTCCATTAGTCTATCTTATGCAATTTCTACCTAGGATTAATAGAAAAAGCCCTTGTACTTTACTCTATCTTTGATTGTCTTCATATAATCTGATTCGCCATGCTACTGCCAATACGGAGTGGTTATCGAATAATAATCCAATCGGTCTTTCCATATTGACAACAATATTGGCTAATACTTCGATAGTCGGTTATTTAACTATCGAATAAAAACAAACATTCGTTCCAAGCATCGAACTATCACTGGGACCCTTAATTAATATTTCATTAATTAAATCACTTCTCCTTTTCCTTATCAATATTTGTTAACCCAATATTTTCAACAACCATCTTAGCCTCTTACACTATTTGGAAAACATTTTCATATAACACCTTCTTTTATTTTCTGTACTTAAAAAATATTTTCTATTTATGATTGGAATACATTTCCAATTACTTCTCCCTTTCACAACCATTCATTTCTATACTTAGGAATTATTTATTATTATGTTTCCAAAATTCCACTTACCTGGGTTAAAATGAATGTCATGTAAAACATCGTTACAAATAACCCAAATTATTGCATTCAACTAAATCTCTTTAAACATTGATCTTTGAGACTGAATCTTCCTTTTTATTGGTTGATAATGAAATCAATCAAGTTGGAGTATAATTACCTCTCAGACCTTGACTGAAAACATCCTTAACTTCAAAACAGACAAGACCACTTATCTCGAATAATCAACATCATACATAACCAATTATCCATTTTTTTGAATGTGTATGTTTTCTCTTTCCATTCTTACCATATTTAAATTTAGAGATTTCCTTTTTGTTTATAAAATTCTATCTTAAGTTCGTTTCCTTCTCGAATTATAGATATATATATATTGATATATTGATTTCTAATTATCTATTTTTCTTAAAAATACTCAATATCCTTAAATTTCATGAAAATTTCGCCATACCTCCTTTGTACGGCTCAATAGCTCAAACCCTAACCCGCCTCTCTGGGCCCCTTTCCGTTCAAAAAGAAAATCAAAAAGCCAAGTGGCTTGCCCAATAGGCTCATAAAATCTCATATGGAATTTAAATGTGTACCTTTTTGTTGGGCACTCGAATTATAATTTTCATTCTCTTCATTCCGTACCTATTTAACATATATACGTTCATTCCCAATTTATCTCAACTCAATCATTTTTAACTCAATTCGCTAATTTATTCTTTAATTAGCTCTTTTACCCATTTCGTTTTTAATTGGAAACAACTTTGTTTAAACACATTGTTATTAACTGATAAAGAAGTCGAATTCACTTTCCATATTTAATTCCAAATTTAATTAAAGTTTTCATATTCAATTCCCAATTTTAAATTCACCAAACCAATTTATTTAACCAAAATTAAATTCGATCCAACTCCATCAACTAATTATTTTTCTAATTAGTTGACTTCATTCAATGATTTAAAATACGATCTTTGTTTCAAAAATCAATTCATTACCCCACTTGATTATATATATATATTATAACTCAGCTCTGGATTTTTCTAATGTAAATCTATGTTTTATTTGCTTAAAATCCTTGTATTAATTTAAATACACCATTATGGTTTTTAAACGATTATGGCATCATTTTTCTAGAAATTTGATTTTGACTTAACTCAAAATCTTTAAGACGTAATCCAGATTTTTCTCTTTCATTAGAAAAATGTTACTCAGTCGGTCCTGACGATTCTTGTTTTAATTTGAGTTCTATATACCCAACTGAAGTTCGAAACGTCAAATTACGAACAACCGCACTGCGTCGAGCTCGTTTCAGTTATATTTAAATATAAACGTGAAACTTTGTTTATTATATAAATTCCAATTCCATTTCTTAAATATTAAATATAAATTAAACCAGTTTACCAAAGCTAACTAAATATTTCGATTATTCCTAATCGTCGATTATTTCATTACTTAGTTATAAATCTAATCATAACTCCATTTTTAATATTAACTTCCCATTTCATTAGAAATAAATTATTTTATAAAATTCGATGAAATCGAGTTCCAAATATAATTTCTTAGATTTATCTCAATTCATTTTATACTCCGAATATCGAAATAACACCCGTCATTCCCTTCTCGAAACGATTCACTTTTAAATTCATACTTGAATTTAAAATTCCAAATCATCCCATGATAATTAATTCACTACATTTATAAAAATCGTTATAATTTATTTCCCTTGTTTTATAATTAAAACAAGCTTTCCCTTCAAATACCCATTTGAAACCTAATTCAATTTTTTGGAATATTTTATTATATAACATATAATTTACTTACATATTTTATTTTAGTTTCTATCTATTACAAGTTAAGTATCCTGTTTGGAAATGATTTATTTTTATAAATTCGACATTGTCGAATTCAAATCATAGATTTGCATGGATTTTTTTCATTTCTATTTATATTCCGAACACTGGAATAAATTCCATTGTTTCCCTTTTTAACACGATTCCCATTTCTCATTTTAATTTCACATTTGAATTCAAATATTCATATTATCCAATGATAATTTATTTCCCTTCATTTATAAACACTGTTTATAAATTCATTTCAATTCCCCACATTATCCAATGAAAATTATTCCATTTTATTTATAAACATCGTTTATAAAATTCACTACTTGTTTTAATTATTCAAAACAAGTTAATATTTCTTAGCCTATCCGAAATTCAAATTCTATTTTAAAAAATAGATTTCCCTTTTTAATCTCAAAATCCTTTTTCATGATATTTTTATAATTCAACATTTAGGGTCAGTGATATTCAAATATCCAAAAGCACCCAATTATCAATCACAGGTTTTCTAACACATCATGTATGATAATATATATTAAAACAAATAAATAATAAATTTTAGGGAATCCAATTAGATCCCTCCAACTTGTTTTCCTGCATCCAAAGATGTTGGCCAACATAAACAATACCCATCCTGCTTCAAGGCAGGATATCGTAGTATAGAAGGTCATCCACTATAATATATTATGGGGCGCATAGGGTCATCCGCTAATGATACTACTAGAAATATCCAACCACCAATATATATATATATATATATATATATATATATATATATAATAACCGCAAACACCAAGCCTAGATAACTAATATATTTATAATAGCCACAAAAATATTTAAGTGCATCCAAATAACCAACAAACAGCATATAGCATGTGACGGCCCGCCCCGCACTAGCCTACATTTCCTCCGAAAGTGCGCTGTACACATGCCCGACTAGCACGGAACGGTCGCCAAAGAAAGAAAAGAAGGGAATAAACTAACCAAGGAACCTGTAGAATGTCTCACAGCGCATGGAATAAAATATAATAATAACATACTTGACATTAAACAGGTGAGACAGTGCATAAGCTGATAACTAAAATCAACATCCATCATCAGAGCAGCGGAAATCCAAACACAGCTTATTACAATTTTTCAAATTTACTGTCTCTAAACAAAAGAAAGCTAAAGTAGAAGATGCACCACCAATGCCCAAGCAGTGATCTTCAACAACACAGGGAGAATATTATATATATATATATATATATATATATATATATATATATTACGTGGAAGCCTCCTGCTCGTCTCCGGATCATCCACCCGTGCATCACCAGTTAACCTGTCTCTAGTCTGCTCGTGTGAGCACCCAGAGTAATAAGAGGAGACATAAAACTTTGGGTCAGACATAAAGCCTGGTATGAGCGATAAGCATCTAAACAAAACAATAACAGGTATACCAAACCATACCTGAACCTGGACCTGCAACCAAAGAGTTAGTACCACATACCGTGCAATGCTCTAGGGTGCCATAATAAATAGTGTAAGAATACGGGGGTGGGGTGTGCATGTCACAATGATAGCAAACAAATCATCCATAGCAACCATCCTCACATCTCTCACTCAGTGCGTAAAGTGTACGACATCTACCACTTTGGAACACTAGACAAACTGAGGTAACGACGAATCCCGACTTGTAGAAACCCTGCTATGACCAAGCTAAACATACGGAGTCATGACCAAACATCTCAATGACCCACTTCATTGGTTGTAGCCCTTGGTTCTACCTATGCCATAATGGCCCTGAATCCGTCTTCGTACCTCCTACCATAGTGGTCCAAAGCTATAGACGTCGAGAACTCCTTGTCACGCATCCCGCAGCAAAACCCAATCATGAAGCGAACTCGTTGATTCCCATCTGGATCTTGAGCTCTAGCTTCTCATTTGGACTACCTTTGCATCTCGGGTTTTGGTCATCATCTTCATCCGGATCGGTCTCCATCATTTGGGTCGTGCATGTCCCACAGCATCAGATCGTGGCGCTGCATCAGTTCAGATCGGCTCTCATCATCCCTTACTGGATCGGATCGGAATGACCTACGCGGATCGGGTCGTAGAAACCCCATCGGATCGGATCGGCCATCGCTTCAAATGCACTGGATCGGGTCGCTCTACGAGCTCCGGGTCGGATCGTGAATACCCATTGGTTCGGGTCGGGCCACCTTGCTGAGTTCGTGATGTGTTCCTTCAGGCGGATCGTGACACCCAAGCTGGAATGGTTCGTGAAAGGTAGGGGCGGATCGGGTCACCTCTTCATGAAGCAACACTGGTCGTTTCGCGAAGTCTTGATCGGATCGGATCGGCACCATCGGATCGGGGTCTTCAGCCATCGGCGGATCGGGTCGCGCCAACGGATCGGATCGCCCTCACTCCCACCGATCCGGTCCGGTTCGGATGATTTCCTGCAGTTCTTCCAGCGAGCAGTTTACGCCATTCGACGGCGTTTTTGACAAATCTAACACTTCTAATCAATCATAAAACACACCATAGAGTCATAGCAACATGTAGTAGCAACCACAACAGCAAACAACCATTCAAATGAATCAAAATGGATCAAAAGTGGTCAAAACTCCTTATTTTCCCTTAAGCATGTTTAAGTAAAACTGATCATAGGGTTAACAAAACTTAATCAAATCGAACCAAATTTCAACCAGAGGTATAAAACATTATTTAGGAATTTCTAAACATTTTTCCAGAATTTATTAGTGTATAAATTCGCTAATCTTCACTAATTACCCTTAATTACCGTAATTAGTGCAAAAACTATGCAAATCACTCACCTTGGCCACAAATAAAGTTCTCAGAATTGAAACTTCTCTGATTTGGGGCGAATACTGTTGTCCAACAGCAGCTCTAACCTTGCTTTGGTGCTTTTTCTTCTTAATTTGATGTTGCTAAGCCTAATCTTCAATTAGAAAGTGATTTGGGGTGTTTTAGATGTAGGAGGCCATTGTTATAGTGTCTAAGGATGAAAGTGGCGGCTGGAAAATGTCTAAAGAAATGTTTTCTAACCCTAATCAGCCCCTATATACCCCTAAACCCGAAATTCCCCTCTGGGCCTAGCTGCTAATCACCCGCTTAAGCCCAATTAAGCTGTTTTTCACCATCTGAAACTTGTTTCAGCCATATCTCCCAAACGGTGAGTCCGTTTGGCTAATGTGACCACTCTATGGAAAGAGAAACCATCATCCGGAGCCAATGGAAGTGGTTTCAAGTCAAAATTCATTTCCAGTCAAAAGTTATGGCCAAAACAGTACCAACTAGGGGTAAAATGGTCATTTAAAAATCGGGAAAAATCACGGACATGGGAAATGACCCTAATAGTTGTCTCCCAAAGTTACATGACCATACGACTTCGTATGTGACAGAAATAAATATTCTACGATCCTATGATGCGTAGAATGCGGGTCGTTACACTCTCCCCCCCTTAAGAAATTTCGTCCCCGAAATTCCTTAACTAAAACATACAAAGGATCCCGCATGCCTAACAACCACATACAACAATCAAACATGCAAAACAAGCAAACAAGCCTATCCTAGCATGCGGAAAACTAAATCGAAGTCAAAATCTTACCAGGCAAAGAGTTCTGGGTATGTCTTCCTAATGTTCTCCTCTGTCTCCCAAGTACAATCATTTTCGTCCTCGCTCCACTGAACTTTGACCAACTTCACCGCCTTCCTTCGAAGTTGCTTCATGTCGTGCTCGACAGTACGGGCCGGCTTGCGGTTCCCAACCGCCTCGGGTTCTACTTCGAAGTCCTCCAACTGATTAGGTGAAATAGTCAAATCTGAGTCATGAACGAACTTCCTTAGTTGGGAAACATGAAATACGTCGTGAACTCCCTCCATCTTCTCCGGTAAGTCAATTCTGTATGCCAAATTCCCGACTAGTTCAAGAACATGGAATGGGCCAACAAATCTTGGTGCCAACTTGCCTCTCCTGCCAAATCGTATTACGCTCTTCAACGGAGAAATCTTGACAAACACCAAGTCACCAACGGAGAATTTTAGGTCTCTTCTCCTCTTATCAGCATAACTCTTCTGCCTATCTTGGGCAGCCTTCATTCGTTGTTGAATGATCTTGATCTTATCTGAAGTTTCCCTCACCACATCTGGTCCAAGCATAAACTTCTCGCCAGTCTCTATCCAACATGATGGTGAGTTACACGGTCTTCCGTACAAAGCTTCAAACGGAGCCATACCGATACTGGATTGGTAGCTATTATTATATGCAAACTCTACTAGATGCAAATGGTCATCCCATGATCCACCAAAATCCAATATACATGCTCTCAAGAGATCCTCCAAAATACGATTCACCCTCTCCGTCTGACCGTCGGTCTGAGGATGATATGCGGTACTGAGATGTAACTCTGACCCTAGAGCCTCTTGTAAGCTCTTCCAAAACCCACTAGTGAACAACGGGTCTCGGTCGCTCACAATGCCTTTAGGTACTCCATGAAATCTCACTACCCACTTCATATACAATTCTGCTAACTTAGCTGCCGTTCTGGTCGATTTGACTGGTATAAATCTTGCACTTTTAGTCAGTCGATCCACAACTACCCAAATGCTATCATGTCCTGATCTAGTCCTTGGTAAACCATCAATGAAATCCATCGAGACTTGCTCCCATTTCCATTCGGGAATTTCTAAGGGCTGTAACAACCCACTAGGCTTCTTCTGCTCGGCTTCAACTAGCTGGCAATTCATGCACTTGGATATAAACTTCCCAACGTCTCTTTTCATCCCTTCCCAGTAGTAAGTCTGCTTCATATCTCGATACATCTTGTTACCGCCAGGGTGTATAGTCAGCTTTGAGTGATGACATTCTCTAAGCACTTCATCTCTCAATCCATTGACATTGGGCACAACAAGCTTTCCATTCTTTCTAAGCCATCCATCTCGATCAAGCCCATACTTGTTCATCTCCTCATCGATATCCATCTCTAACTTGGAGATGATTTCCAATAGGTTAGGATCGTCCCTCTGACTAGAGCCGATCCGCTCAATTAAAGTGGGTCTGATCGTCAAACTTGCTAACATTTCTGGATCCAATTCGCACTTTGGTCTGAAATCAAAACCCGCGATATACTCCAGTTGCTTCCATTCAAGGAACATAGCCCCTAGGCTGGCATGCCTTCTACTCAATGCATCAGCCACCGCATTGCCCTTTCCCGGTGTATATGCGATGTCAAAATCATAGGAAGCTAAGAACTCTAACCATCTCTGCTGACGGAGATTTAAATCCTTCTGGGAGAATAGATACTTCAACGACTTATGATCTGTAGACAGCTCAAATCTTCCTCCCAAGAGATAGTGTCTCCACATCTTTAACGCGAACATGATCGCTGCCAATTCTAAATCATGGGTAGGGTATCTTCTCTCGTGCGGTTTCAATTGCCGACTTGCGTAAGCTACAACCCTACCGCCTTGCATCAATACAGCACCCAGTCCGGTACCACAGGCATCCGTGTATAGCGTCATCTCTTCATCCCCCTTAGGAATGACTAACACTGGTGCGCTTGTCAACTTGTCCTTTAGACTTTTGAATGCATTCTCGCACCTTTCATCCCAGACAAAAGTTTGATTCTTCTTGGTCAACTGGGTCAATGGTGCTGCTATCTTGGAGAAACCTTGGATAAACTTACGATAATATCCAGCTAATCCCAAGAAACTTCGTACATCTGTTGCACTCTTGGGCGTAGGCCAATCCTGTACCGTAGCCACCTTCGCCGGGTCCACGGCAATACCATTTTCTGATACAACATGGCCCAAGAACCTCACTTCCCTCTTCCAGAAGCGACACTTAGAAAACCTTGCTTTCAATTGGTGTTTTCTCAACACCTCCATCGCTACTCTTAAATGTTCCTTGTGTTCTTCCTCTGTCTTCGAATAGACCAAAATATCATCGACGAACACAAGGACAAACTTATTCAACTGATCTCTGAATACCCTATTCATAAGATCCACAAAATATGCTGGTGCATTAGTCAGCCCAAATGGCATAACCAACCATTCATAAAATCCAGATGGCGTTCGAAATGCCGTTTTAGTTATACTCTCAGCTTCCACTCTAAGCTGATGAAAACCTGTCACGAGGTCCAACTGAGAAAATACTCTCGCGCCACTTAACTGATCGAACAAATCATCTATCCGCGGTATAGGATACTTGTTCTTCCTCGTCACTTTATTCAACTCGCGGTAGTCTACACACAAACGAAGGGAACCATCCGCCTTGGTAGCAAACACAACTGGTGCTCCCCATTCAGAAACACTCCTTCTGATAAATCCCTTCTTCAAAAGATCACTGACTTGCACCTCGAGCTCTCGCTGCTCTTTTGGTGCCATACGACGAAGTGGCATCACTATAGGTCTGGCATCTTTTACCAAATCAATACGAAACTCAATCTCTCGGTGTGGTGGAAGTCCGGTCACTTCTTCGAAAACGTCCGGATACTGGCCAACCACGGGCAAACCTGACAACTCACTATGCGGAATGTCAAGGGAGTTTAGAAAACTAGCCAATACCCCCTTACTGGGTAGACCACCAAACACTATCCTCCGCCCATCATCCGCTCTAGCTGTCACCAAAAAGCCCTCACAGTCTACCACCACCCCATACCTTCGGAGCCAATCTACTCCCAAAATAATGCCAAACCCAGTAAAGCCCAAAACAAAGCAATCACAAACAAACATGCATCCATGACTCGATAGGACCACACTACGAAAAATCATGCTAAGGCTAGTCGAACCACCAATCGGGTTCGTCACTACTAAAGGTCTATCGACAATCTCGGGCTCCAATCCCAACCTATCTACCAGGTAACTAGATATGAAAGAACTGGAAGCTCTGGTATCAAACAAAACTCTAATAGGAACATCGTAAACAGAAAGCATACCTTGAATGACGACATTCTTTCCCTTCTCCACTGCAGTTGGGGCATTCGACGAAGAAGGAATAGCATTAAGAGCATATGCTTTCACCATTTGCTTTTCTTTGGGGGTTTGCGGACACTTGTCCTTGTGATGTCCCATCTGGCCACAGTTGAAGCACTTCCTATCCGCTGGCTTGGCCCGACAATTACTAGCATAATGGCCCTTCTTACCACAGCTGAAGCACTCAACATCTTGCTTATTCCTTTTCTTCTGGCCATCCTTAGTCTGATTCTGCTTCCTCTTATTCTGGGAACCACCCTTGCCTCCACCACTTGCTTGTGGCTTTGGCTCATCTGCGGATGCAACCTCAGTCTTCGGCTTAGGGTAGAGACTTTCTGATCTTAATGCTTTCCCCACAATCGATTCAAACGTCTCATCGATGTGGTTAATAAGTTTTTCCCCCAAGTACTGATCCAAACCAGTTATGAATTTCTCATTCTTTTTCTCCGTAGTATCAATAAGAGATAACCCATATTTTGACAAGGTGTCAAATTCAACAATATATTCCGAGACAACTATGCCATTCTGCTTGAGCTCCAAGAACTTCTTAAACAGCACTGACTTCTGAGCAGCTGGAATGAACTTCTCACTAAAGCGAGCCTTAAACTGCTCCCAAGTAATCTGATCTTGGGAGTAGCTGCCTTTATAGCATTCCACCAATTCATTGCCCGCCCTTGCAGCTGACGGGACGCTAGCTTTCTTTTCATCGCATCCTCGATACCCAAATCCTCGAAGATACGTTCGCAACTATCCAACCAATCCCGAACATCCGTAGCTGACTCCGTTCCGTGGAACGGCTTCCCACCAAGGCTGGTATAATCCTTATTCAGCTTGGCGAAGTCGACTCTTGGCGCCTGCACTATTGGACCATCACCATTTCCACCATTGGGAGCTGCCCTCTGTACATCTCTAAGCATCTCCCTCATGAGGTCAGTAAATATCGTCCTTATGTCAGCAGCATTCCCATTATTGGCTCCTCTACCAGCACCTCTAGTATACCGGCTCATCGTCAATCTGAAAAAGGAAACGATTAACGACTCCATAGTGGTGCTAGTGCAGTACGACTTCATCCTTATACTAGTAATAGTATATATATATATAACTTTTAAAAACCAAAGTAATCACAAATACGCTCTCTCGTATACGTATATTATCTCTCCTTGATAACTTCCCTAGGTTAACTACGCAACCTAGAGCTCTGATACCAAGTGTGACGGCCCGCCCCGCACCAGCCTGCATTTCCTCCGAAAGTGCGCTGTACACATGCCCGACTAGCACGGAACGGTCGCCAAAGAAAGAAAAGAAGGGAATTAACTAACCAAGGAACCTGTAGAATGTCTCACAGCGCATGGAATAAAATATAATAATAACATACTTGACATTAAACAGGTGAGACAGTGCATAAGCTGATAACTAAAATCAACATCCATCATCAGAGCAGCGGAAATCCAAACACAGCTTATTACAATTTTCCAAATTTACTGTCTCTAAACAAAAGAAAGCTAAAGTAGAAGATGAACCACCAATGCCCAAGCAGTGATCTTCAACAACACAGGGAGAATATTATATATATATATATATATTACGTGGAAGCCTCCTGCTCGTCTCTGGATCATCCACCCGTGCATCACCACTTAACCTGTCTCTAGTCTGCTCGTGTGAGCACCCAGAGTAATAAGAGGAGACATAAAACTCTGGGTCAGACATAAAGCCTGGTATGAGCGATAAGCATCTAAACAAAATAATAACAGGTATACCAAACCATACCTGAACCTGGACCTGCAACCAAAGAGTTAGTACCACATACCGTGCAATGCTCTAGGGTGCCATAATAAATAGTGTAAGAATACGGGGGTGGGGTGTGCATGTCACAATGATAGCAAACAAATCATCCATAGCAACCATCCTCACATCTCTCACTCAGTGCGTAAAGTGTACGACATCTACCACTTTGGAACACTAGACAAACTGAGGTAACGACGAATCCCGACTTGTAGAAACCCTGCTATGACCAAGCTAAACATACGGAGTCATGACCAAACATCTCAATGACCCACTTCATTGGTTGTAGCCCTTGGTTCTACCTATGCCATAATGGCCCTGAATTCGTCTTCGTACCTCCTACCATAGTGGTCCAAAGCTATAGACGTCGATAACTCCTTGGCACGCATCCCGCAGCAAAGCCCAATCATGAAGCGAACTCGTTGATTCCCATCTGGATCTTGAGCTCTAGATTCTCATTTGGACTACCTTTGCATCTCGGGTTTTGGTCATCATCTTCATCCGGATCGGTCTCCATCATTTGGGTCGTGCATGTCCCACAACATCAGATCGTGGCGCTGCATCAGTTCGGATCGGCTCTCATCATCCCTTACTGGATCGGATCGGAATGACCTACGCGGATCGGGTCGTAGAAACCCCATCGGATCGGATCGGCCATCGCTTCAAATGCACTGGATCGGGTCGCTCTACGAGCTCCGGGTCGGATCGTGAATACCCATTGGTTCGGGTCGGGCCACCTTGCTGAGTTCGTGATGTGTTCCTTCAGGCGGATCGTGACACCCAAGCTGGAATGGTTCGTGAAAGGTAGGGGCGGATCGGGTCACCTCTTCATGAAGCAACACTGGTCGTTTCGCGAAGTCTTGATCGGATTGGATCGGCACCATCGGATCGGGGTCTTCAGCCATCGGCGGATCGGGTCGCGCCATCGGATCGGATCGCCCTCACTCCCACCGATCCGGTCCGGTTCGGATGATTTCCTGCAGTTCTTCCAACGAGCAGTTTACGCCATTCGACGGCGTTTTTGACAAATCTAACACTTCTAATCAATCATAAAACACACCATAGAGTCATAGCAACATGTAGTAGCAACCACAACAGCAAACAACCATTCAAATGAATCAAAATGGATCAAAAGTGGCCAAAACTCCTTATTTTCCCTTAAGCATGTTTAAGTAAAACTGATCATAGGGTTAACAAAACTTAATCAAATCGAACCAAATTTCAACCAGAGGTATAAAACATTATTTAGGAATTTCTAAACATTTTTCCAGAATTTATTAGTGTATAAATTCGCTAATCTTCACTAATTACCCTTAATTACCGTAATTAGTGCAAAAACTATGCAAATCACTCACCTTGGCCACAAATAAAGTTCTCAGAACTGAAACTTCTCTGATTTGGGGCGAATACTGATGTCCAACAGCAGCTCTAACCTTGCTTTGGTGCTTTTTCTTCTTAATTTGATGTTGCTAAGCCTAATCTTCAATTAGAAAGTGATTTGGGGTGTTTTAGATGTAGGAGGCCATTGTTATAGTGTCTAAGGATGAAAGTGGCGGCTGGAAAATGTCTAAAGAAATGTTTTCTAACCCTAATCAGCCCCTATATACCCCTAAACCCGAAATTCCCCTCTGGGCCTAGCTGCTAATCACCCGCTTAAGCCCAATTAAGCTGTTTTTCACCATCTGAAACTTGTTTCAGCCATATCTCCCAAACGGTGAGTCCGTTTGGCTAATGTGACCACTCTACGGAAAGAGAAACCATCATCCGGAGCCAATGGAAGTGGTTTCAAGTCAAAATTCATTTCCAGTCAAAAGTTATGGCCAAAACAGTACCAACTAGGGGTAAAATGGTCATTTAAAAATCGGGAAAAATCACGGACATGGGAAATGACCCTAATAGTCGTCTCCCAAAGTTACATGACTATACGACTTCGTATGTGACAGAAATAAATGTTCTACGATCCTATGATGCGTAGAATGCGGGTCGTTACATAGCATTATATTAAATAAATATTCGTTATAATAAATTATAACGAATCCAGAGAGTGAGTATACTCACCGTGATTTTCATTTTGCGAAATAGCGATTTTATTTCGATTGAATTAAACATAAGTTTAATTTAATCGAAAATCCTCATCGGTTCCAAATCACTTCGAATCAATTCCAAGCGGTGTTTATATCCATACGAATCCAATGCCAGTGATTTTATCCCTATCTGATATTGCATGAATTTTATACTGTGTTAGAGTTTTCATTTCGAACTAAAATAAATTAAATGTCATTAGCTAATAAATTAATCACTTAGTTACCTAGTAAATTCTTTATGCTCCTTATATTCCGTAGTCTCCGTTGTTGTGCACTGTCACCATGTCCAACATTCAAAACTTGAATATATTTGTATACATAAATAATTAAACATTGTTATAAATAAATTTAATTCACTAAATTTTCTTTCTTAAAATATTCCTTTCTTACTACAACAAATACATGACGACTGTTGAACTCCTGACTAAAATTCCCATCTCCCTAACACCTTGCACTGCGTCGCCCCTTCCTAACCAAATCAGTGAAACCCCATCTCTTTTCTCCACTGTTTTAACATTCAAAGTCATCAACCACTCTTCTTCACGTCCTGTCACTCACCACTCACCCATCAAAATGAACCTCCAAATACCCATCAGCACGTTAGAAACTCCAGTAACCCACGCAATCCATTGACCTTGCATACTTCTCCCTGATTCCTACTAAACTGAGGTGTCAGACTCCTTTAACTTCTATCATAAAATTCGACTCCTTGCATTCACGGTTTTCAGATCCATTACCCAAATGAAAATGAGCACTACACCCCTACTGATAATCGCTCCTAAAAAAACTCATCGTGATCTCCAGGAAAACCTGATACCAAACCACACCAACTATCGTTCACACTTGCGTCTAGTCAAAACCAATTGATTCCCAGCTTTACTCGAATTGCGACAGCCGTTGGCCCTCTGCCCTAAAATCGATAGTCCAAAAAGCTCAATCACCTGAAAACCGATAACGGTTCAAGTTCGAACTATTCCCCTAAGCATCTCGCTCGCTGGTTTCAAATAAAGAACAAACCTTCGATTTTAATTTGATTTTTGGATTCGAAATAAAAAAGAAGGAAAGTAGCAGTTTTTTTCAATCGAATAAATGGGGAAAATCTTACCGGCTTTGATTACAATTTTAGAATTTAAGTGGCAGACATTTTGTTTACAATTGAATGAAGAAGAAAAGAAGCCATGGTTCATTTGTAGTGATCGACCATTTAAATTCTCAATTGAAGCTTCGGCTTCGATATTTTTGAGAAAATGGAAAATGGAACAAATTAAAGGAGTTGCGATTTATTTATATGCCAACGAAGGGACAGGAGTACGAAGACATTCATCTCTTGTTTTACTTCGTTATGAAGTTGGGAGACATAAGGTACATGAAATAAAGAAGAGGCAGCTGAGGCTAGGGGTAGGTTTTTGAGTTGGAAGAAATAAGTCATCATTTATTTATGTTTTATGTTTATTTTGATTTGAACCAATGTGAAGTTAACCCCTTTAAAATATCACATGTTTTTGAACTCTTATTTGAGTGCGACAACCGACATTCCTAGTGTTATACCATTATTCTGAACACACTGGGACAAGTTTCGAAGCCTCATTCAATAGTTTGGAGAAGATATTAATTTAAATCAATATAGTATAAATTAAATTCAAAATAATTAATTCCTTGACAATAAAATATTATTATCGTTTATAGTCGAATACAATTTATATTGATCATCTGAATCATTCTGATTCAGTTTTATCTTTGAATTCAATTATTAGTTGTTTTCAGTATTACGATAATTCAATATACTTGAAATTAAATAGAATATCGATTATTAAATAGATAAACTCTATATAAAATCTATTTATATTATCAACTCACATTTAAAACAATATTAAACATTTAAAATTAATCGACTAAAAATCTGGGTTGTTACATTCTTGCCCCCTTAAAAGAATTTCGTCCCTGAAATTACTAAGGTAGGAAAAATGCTACAAACCCATTTACTTTCCAAAAATTCAATTATATTGAAACTCAACTCTTCATATTTCAACAAATTTAGTTCTACCAAAACTTTGGTTTCCATTTACATTGCACACCATATATGCTCACATTCAATTAATTCAAATGATTTTCAATCAACACATTCACATCTGATTCATATTCCATTGATATGCATTTAAATTCATTCAATTCGATTCGAATCAATTTATCTATTTCAATCCATTTAACTTACTTAAGTTAAATTTAAATTCCGAAATCAAAATTTCTAGTTTTTCATTTCAAATCCTTTTGAAATCGCATAAATATATACATATATTTATAACCATCTCAAATTCAAAACATTTGAATTTTACCAAAACAATTTGTCCTCTTTCAAATAAATTTTCATCATAAACATCTCTTAGGTAGCAATTCATCACTTAGAAACTCGAAAATGAACACTGATGATACTACAGTCATCATTCGAATTATTTTCCAGCGACTGAAGTAAGTTCAGTGCTTTATTACTTCCAAAATCCATGCAAAAATTATTTTCATTCAAAAATCCTTCCAAAACAAAGCTATATTATTCAATATACTTCGAAAAATATTTTCAACCTCCCAGGATTTAAATTCCAAATTCTGGTTTTAATTCAATTCTAATTCACCATATTTGTATATATTATTCATATACAAGTTCTATTTGGTTATATATAACCGTTAATTTTATAATTTCATTTGATTATAATAATAACAACCAACACATCCATATATTATAATAATTTTAGAAAATTATTCTTTTTATATCATAATATATTTTTGGGTAAAATTATCTCATCTACTCATTTTAAAACAATATATATCGAATTCCTCTGTTCTAGTGTTTAGAAATTCCTATCAACATCGTGGTGCCCCACGATTCGACCAGAATTCATAAGCGCTCAACAGACTAGCCAACACAATATAAAACATTTTTATATCAGTTAACAAATATGCGCTCTCATATATATATATATACACACACACACACACTCAACTCATTCTAGGGTACTACTGTCCCTATCTCTAATGAGTAAACCCCTACCAAATCCTAGGTATTCACTAAACCTAAACTCTGATAACACTGCAACGTACCGACATTTTCCCGATCCTGATTATTGATACAAATGCCATATCGACTAACCAAACACCAGAAACTACCGGATCATTAATATAAAGAAGTTAGAGGGTGAGAAATAGAAAGAAAGAAATATTAGACTAGAAGAAGAAAAAGACAGAAGAACATAAACACCACACAATATCTCACATTGCAACGGAATAAAATATAATATATATAACAATCATTGAAATACAAAATTGTACTTACATTCATCATCAGCACATATACAACACAACGGAAAATAAATAGTAAATATCTAACGCTGAAGCCTCCTGCTCCAAGCTCCTCTAAGGGTATCTGTAGATACCTAAACTACTTGACTGCCCGTACAAACTTGGGCACGCAAGAGTTTAGGGTAAAATAAAACAAAATAAACTCTGGGTCATTCATGGCACTAGTGTGAGTAAATTCCAACCACTTAGTTTAACTTTTAAAAATTCTTTTCGAAAGAAAAGATAATCGTAAGACCAATCCACACATAAACACTGATGGTTTTTACCTTATGATAACCCAAAACATTTCTTTAAAACCAATATTGTTTTGATATTATAATAGTGCCTAACAAAAGAATATTAATCTGGCGGAACACTTGCATCTCACGCTCCACATATATAGTACATAATCAAAACTACGGGCTCTTATTGGAGAAAGGATTCCAACTGGTAAGGTATGGGACCACCTTCTGACAGTGTATCTCTAGAGAGGATACACCCGGTTAAATAATAACATTTGGCAACCCAAGCTAAACATGACAGGCCCCTCACTTCGCTTGAGAGTACCGAATGTATTGTCACCAATGGTTGGGATCAACAACCATTCCGAAGCAACAACAACGATAAGATAAAGAAGCAAAAGGATTTTCTCTAGATCAGGTGACAATACACCCTACTTGGGTGCGACCTACTTAGCCATGCGACCTACCCGATTTTATACTGTTTCCCGGTTGCGAGGATTGAGTTTACGAATACTTACCTTTCATTGATAGCACAATCACTTTGAATGCCACATTGTCAGATCTGTTAAATACTAATTGGTTTGCACAAAGATATTCTGGATATTATGCCAAGGGAATTGATTCTCCATCGCCAGATGTATATTTGCACAAACCAACATATGCGATCGCCGAAAATACTCTGTCAGACATTCGTCTATACACGTTCATTCTGGGACTGAACGAAATGGAAGATAGTTTCCATTATTCCATCTTAGGAAATTTCTACCTAGGATTTACAGAAAAATCCCTTGTAGTTTACTCCATCTTGGATTGTCTTCATATAATCTAATTCGCAATGCTACTGCTAATATAGAGTGGTTTTAGGATAATAATCCAACTGGACTTTCCTTATGGACAACGATATCGGCCAATACTTTGATAGTCGGTTATTTAACTATTGAATAAAAACAAACATTCATTCCTGTTGGATCTCAATAAACCCTATTCAACCCCCCTCTAGGGTTAATCTAGATCCAACAAGTGGTATCAGAGCAGGTATTCTGTTAACTCTAGAGTAAATGGTGATTCTTATTTGTCATTCCATGGAGACTCAGTCCAGTCGTATTCCAACTATTTTTAATGATACAGATTTTTTGAATTGGAAATCAGAAATGGAATCCTATTTAAAATCCGTTGATATTAAATGTTGGAATAACACTATAGATGGGTATGATATGGTCAGTATGAACGATATTGGATTTAATTGTCGTGCTATTCACATTTTGTATTTTTATATTGATGATGTCCAATATAAACTTATCTCTAATTGCTTGACTGCGCAGGAAATCTGGAATACTCTCAACACGAAATATGGAAAAATTGACAACAGCAGCTCAAAACTCAAAATGGCCAATTCAAATTCAGATCTATGCTCGGGAGAAGAAACAAATGAAAATTCAAGTAGATCAAACGATGGAGACTCAACAGACAATGAGACTGAAAGCTTCTCATATAAAGAATTGGTTTGTATGTGTACTGATTTAACAAAAATCATTTATAAACTCCATCGTAAAAACAAATCTTTAAAATCTAAAAATCACAAGTTGAATAGAAAAATTAACTGTTTGGAATCAGAATTTACAAACACCATAAAATTAGATAGTTCTGATTGCGAAAATTGTTTGAAATTAAAAACCGATCTCGTTCATCTCAATAAAAACATCCAAAATCTTGAAGAAGAAAATTTTATTTTAATAGACAACGAGATTGAGTTAAAATGTAACAACCCAGAAAATCAGAACTAATTTAAATTTTTTATTTTAGCAATTTTAGTGAATTTTGAATATTTAAAATGATTTATTTTAAATAATAACGATTAGAAATTTATTTTGAATAGAATTAGAACGTATAAATTTATTTAAATCGAAATTAGAATACAAATATTTATTTTAATTATAAAATAAATTGGAAATGGCGCGGTAGTTTGAAAATTCGATTTCAAATTTCAAATGAATGCACAGGATTCAAAATAAACCGGATTTTAGTGAAACCAAAAATATTTGAATTTATTTGAAAATATCTTTCCAACGAATCCGAAAAATTGAAATTTCATAACGGGAATAAAAAGTTATGTCTAGTTGAAAATTCAGAATAGTCGCTATGGAAAAATAGCCCTTAAAAATAGCCATTTTGCAAATGACCTCCGTTTTCGACGAAACCACTTTGGTTGGATCCGGAATGTTAAATTATTGTCAGATTCCAATTTTCATAATTTTTGGACTCCATATGTGGCCGTACGGAATAAATTGTGAATTGAACAGCCATTTAAGCCAAAAATAGAGTGTTCTAAGAAAACGGACTCGGAATTCAACGAAACTAGTTTTATTAGAACCATATCGTCAAGACATAGCAGCATGTCAATTTTCATCGCCAACGGAGTTTGTGTGTGTCCGCGACATCGATAACTTCGATTGGAGACAGCACCAACTAAAGAAAATAATAATAAAAAAACAATTTCCACTATGTAATATCTTTTCCTCCACAAAACCCTCACTTCTCTCCCTCTTCTTCTTTGGAAATCGGCATCCCCTTTCCTCCCTCAAAAACATTTTGCAAAAAAGCCCATGAAACTAAATAATTTATATCTCCCAAACCGTAAAGAGTTAGGCCATGAAATTTTGTGAGATTGTAGAACATGATGAGTAATAGCTACTGTAAAAATTTGGTGGTGATTGGACTAGTGATTTGGTCGGAATTAGGCTCGACGTGCAGCAGGTCGGTTTTTGTATTTTGGTTGTTGTGGGCCCCACGTAGAGAATTAGGTCGAGCGGTTTGGAGGGAAGGTAGAGTGGAAGCATAAGAAGATTTTGGCAGTGGTGGCATGGTCCTAGGTGGCCGGAGTTGGCCAGAATGTCAATTTTATTGGAGGGGTGCTGAAAACAGGACAGTCGCAAAGATGAGCAATTTCTCGTTGGTCTGTGCATTTCCAAACAAAGGGACCAAAAGGAAAATTGTCCGGGAGGTCAAGACCAAGCTACTGGTAAAAATTGGGGGCATTTGGAGCACCGAGGCGGTAGCAGCAATGAGATGAACGGAAACTGCAGTTTTCCGTTCAACTGCAGATCGTGGGGCCCACATGGCGAGGAGAATCTAGAGAGAATGGCGCTGGTTTCGTGAAATTCCGACTTACGGTTTGGTCGTGGCAAGCATTTTAAATTGAGGGTGTCGTTTGGAGAAGAAGGTGAATATTTATCTTATTATTTAAATAATATTCCGTGTTCGTATATTAATATCATTTTGCCACGAACTCCAAATTGCATGAAACATGATCCGTTGCGACCGTGGAGTCGAGAGCTTCGAAACAAAACTGGCTGGGTCCAAATTGGAGCTTGTTTGAATTTGGAGCAAATTTAAATCCAAATGGTACCAAAACCATCAATTAAAGACTAACGGAGTGGAAACCAAAGGTGAGAACTTCTCACTTTAATTTTATTTTCTATTTAATATATATACTAGGATGTAGAAAGTGCTTAGCAGCACCCGACACCCGTTGTCCACACACCTTGGACGACTTGTTTGTTTGTTTGATTGTGTTGTGAAAATTGTTTGTGATGTGAAATGGACTGTATAAAATATTCATGTGTTAAATAAAATATTTTATAGTTAAAAATATAATTTTTAAAGTGTGTTGAAATAAAATAAATATTCATTTACAAATCGGACGATTTGTTTATGTACTCTTATTTTACTGATATGAATTGGAACGATAAATTTTACACATCGCCCAACTACACAAATAAAATATGTGTTTGTTGATTGAAACCCCACACGGGTATCGGGATGATAATTGACGTACACTAATCCAAATTGTTTAGTTGTATGTCAATCGATGGGTTGACAGTTTCTGTAAGCATTAATTATTTATATTTAATGCTTATGCAGTTGTGTGATGCACTTTGGATGATGGATGATTGTTTGTCATTGCTATTATATACACGTGCTGTATAGAATCCATATAAATAACATTATATGGTAATTGATTGGGTCTCATTCCAGTTTGGAAAATAACGAATATTTTAAAATAATATTCAGAAAAGGATCAAAAATATTCATGTGTTGAATAAAATATATTCATGTGTTGTATAAAGTAGAATAACAAATATTATAAAATATATTCATGTGTTGAATAAAATAAAATGACGAAAGGATTAAAAATATTCATGTGTTGAATAAAATAAAATAACAACTATTTTCAAATAATATTCAGTAAAAGATCAAAATATGATTTTTTGTTCGATTTTGGATGGACATGGGAATATTTAAATATATGAAGCCGTGTTGATTTGATATGCGCCATTTAGACGCGAACGATATATATATCGATTTTATTCATTTTTATAATGAATATTGAAAAGGAAGTGATTTCAAAATCAAATGTTTTGAAAATATTATCATTTATATATTAGTGATATAGAATATTCAATTTTGATTTAAAATTGAATATGAAGTTGAAATCGTTTTGAAAACGAATTTAAAACGATTGATAAAATACGTTTTAAATGGAAATCAACAAAAATTATATATTATATATATTTAATGGCCTGAATAGAACGCACCGCGCCGCGGCAGTTTGCGAATTTCGACCATTGACTTCGAATTGACATTACGAGAGATCCGACCGTCGGATTCTCCTAAAACTGGGACCGTTGGGTTCGTATCGAAAAGAGCTTTCCAAAGAATATAAAAGATTTGAAATCTAATGGTTGGATTTGGAAGTATGTCCAAATCAAATTTGGAAAAGGCCGCTGTAAGTGCAGTTCGATGACGTTTATGGAAATCGACTGTACGGGCCTTGATAAAATTATTACAAATATTAATAATTTGTGTAAAATCATAATAAATGATTTGGAGAGAATTGGGATGAAAAATTCCATTTTTGAAAAGATAAAAATATATTTTTATCGAAATGAACTAGTTATGAACTAGATTAGAAATCCAATAATTTTTAAATAAATAAATTGGATTTGTGATTGGTTTTAATATAACCAGAAATTTCCAATATAAGAATTGGAATGGATTTGAATCAAAAGTATCTTCGGAATATTTCGATATTGGATTCCGTGATTATACGGATACTGTGGAGTAATTTGGAAGATATATATATATATATATATTGTCATTCCTATACGATATTTGTTGGTCTCAGAATTTGATATTGAATAAATGCCGATATATTTTCTATTCGGAGCCTTGTATTTAATATCAAATGGGATTTTGGGTTTGTCGTGAACGGTGTCTTCACTAACACTGTTCTTAAACCCAGTTGAGAAAATATTAAATCTTTTTATTAAGATTTAATGAAGTTTACTAATTAATTAATATTTAATTGGAATTGAGTTGAAATGAATTTTGGGTTTGTCGTGAATGGTATCTTTAAAAATGTTGTTCTTGAACCCAATGGAGTTAAGAAAATTAGAAACTAACTGGAGATTAGCTAAGTTGAATGGTTTCCTGGGTATTGATCTGATGTTGGTTTCGGCCTTCGGGATTAATACTTAGGGAATTGTTCTCTTACTAATTTACGGTTAGAGACTGATGGAATGTGATTTTGGGTTTATCGTGAACCGTGTTTTAAATGGCATTGGTTCTTTAACCCAGTTAAAGATAAGATTAATTTCTTAGCTTTGAATAATCATCAATATTGATTTTTGGGAAGATTAAAACTAAGTGGAGTTTTAATGAATCTTTAATCAGATTGAAATGATCGAGAATGGAGTATCACCAGTTTTGCTCCAAAGCGATAGTTAAATCTTTAAGTAGATTTGAACATGAAATGGAAATTAATTTTACCTATAACACCATGGTGTTAGATATGGAGTATTACCAGTTTTTCTCCATGGGATGAATAGGTTGGGATTGGGAAATTAAACAAATAATTACTTCGGTAAGGTGTGCTAATCCCGACTAGTTTGGAAGACCTTAACATGGTTTGAAATGATATCCAAAGGAAGATTAAAGAATAAATTTAAAGAATTTATCTTTGATATAATTAATGGGAACCTTTCCCGAAGGATATGAATATTTAAATAAAAGAATATTCAGAATTGGAATGAGACGTATGTTGTGTTTTATAGCACTTGTTTATTATATACGCGAGTTATTAAGAAAGACCGTGTTTATACCCATTCTGAATAACTGATTCGACGATAAGTCAACGATGAAGATGGTGGTTGATGACAGGAGGTCTTCACATCATTTGGATGATTTCTAATGTCTTGATTGGGTTGTACACCCAAGACGAGGTAATAAGTGGTGATCGTCCAGACGTACTTGGAGATCGATAGATATGCGGGGGCCTCTCTCCTGTATTGGACATATGGGACGAGGAATAAGGTGCCTCCGGCTTCGTTCAGACGCAGAACAAACTTATAAATGGACTGTGTGTCTGACATTGGATTTTATTCTGTGTTGTTTGATCTCAATTAAATATATATCTGTTTGGCGGCGGAGAATTTATTCTCTTGCTTAACGCCCTTCTCTGAGACGTACGAGCTCAAAGGTTATATATCGATAGACATCAGTCGCATGGCGTGAATTACCTGTGTGGCATGCTGAGATGCAAATGATCAAGGCTTCTGTTGAAAAGCAGAGTCTTGTGGTTGATGATCAAAGCACGACCTGTGTGGCATAGCTTTGTGTATATAGTTAATTCACGAGCCTCACACCTCGGTATGAGTCAAAAACGGGATCATGACTACAGGGAGTGCACGACGTTTTTTTCTAGCTATGGGTGGTGTCGGGGTTTTTCACGCCCTGACATTTATATTATTTTTGCATGTATGGTTGTTGAAATGCGAGGTGCTTCAGATATATCGATCTCTACGGAGCCAATGGATAGGTCCGATAGGACCGGGAAACGTGTGTTTAGGTATAACTAATCCGCTATGTGTGGACCGGCCCTGAAGATCCAAGGGTTCGCCAGCGTACGAACCCTGAGGTATTTGATAGAGTGTCTCGAAGCTAGGAAGGATGATCCCTTGCCTCGACTCATGATGGAAATCCAATTTTCAATACGTGACATTCAGTTTTATTGGTAGAGCCTAGTATGGCGATATAGGTGGATGGGGCATTATGCCGTCTATGATTGATACATTTATATTTGACGTTGTTTTATAAACTATACACTTATAATAGTATCAAATGATTTGTTTTAAACGTACCAAGCATGTTTGGCTATTATAAGGTAAAACTCTATCCTCTGTCATGCGTTGAATTGTTTGATGGGACCTGAGTCTTATAATAACTTTATTTTTCCAAAAAGCATTGCGCTGTTTGTTTTATGCACTGGTATTCTTGGGAGGAAACCCGTTCCGTGTTATACGGCATGGTCCCTTGATTTACTCCATTTTAAAGTAAAGGTTTAAATAACTATTTTAGTTCTCACACCAGTCACATGACTGACCTAGAGTTTATTGTTTTAACCTATACTCTAGGAGCCCCAATTTTCCACACGGGAAGCTAGTAGTTTTGGTTTTGCAGATTTATATTCACAGGATCCTTGTTTACAGCTGGAATGATATTCGAAAAGCTCTGTATCCGTGTATCTCTTTCAGTTGTGTTATGCATTATTTTTCGCTGTTATGTAATGTAATTTAAATCTCTGATATTTATCGAATGTATGTTATTTATTCACACTCTGTATATTCTGGTACTCTGATGTTAATCGTTGTAATAAGTAATGAAATGTTCTTCTGTTTGTGTTCTGATTTGTTGTGTTCTCAGACAATCTGTTCTTTCTCTTCTCTTCGGGGACTGGGGAAGTTCGGGTCGTTACAGTTGGTATCAGAGCTTTGGTTTATAGAGATCGAGAACAAAACATATTAGAACCGAACGAAAGAATTCATCAGAGATTGGATTAGTGATATCCAATGGGAATGACTCGTTAGAGATAGGATTAGCAGTATCCTAGAACAAGTGTGAAGAGTAGTGTTTTTAAAATTAAAATTAAAAACAAATATTGTTTTGAAAATTTAAACCTTATTCAACGTATTTGAATATTTATTTTATGTTGATTTTGGACAATCGAGTATATAAAGATTTTGCATATACGCATTGCAAACGTATATTCGAAGTTTTAATGTACTGGGTAGATATAGAATCGCACTCTAGTCGCTCGGGGATAATTCTAGTGATGTCCGGACATCATCAGTATTTGTGTTCGAGTTTCGAAAGTGGGATTTCTATATATTTCCAATTGACTGGTGTGAGAACCAAAACTAGATAGGGTTTATTGTTTGTAAATTGTCATCAAAAATATGATTTTTGACTATGTATCAAAGTTATGAATTTGAAAATTTAATCAACTAATTGATTGTTGATTGCTGATTGTGTTGTTTGATTATTCATTAAACCAACATGCGAATGAAAGGCAAATTTAGCCAAATTGTGTCAAATATTGAACTGAATTGAAATTTGATTGAAATTGCATATGTATACATGCATATACATTGAATAGGTAAATGGATTTGCTGTTGAGTAAAGAATTTATTTGCGTGCCCGACAAATAGGTAAACCTTAATGAGTTGGATGCGCAATTTTATTTGTATATCAACTCCTGTGGATGCCATTGGATGTGGAGTGCTAATTGTTCTGTATGAGATTATAAACGTCGTCATAGGATAGTAACAATTAATTTTGAACTACACTACATGGCATGCTGCGTGAAGATAACATACTCTATCATATACCAAATAAGCCCTTGGAGCTTAAGTGACGAGGTTGAAGATTTACCATACAAGCGAGAGGCTTGTATGGCGATGACTATATTTCAGGTTGAACCAAAGACTGATATGGACTATATAAAATGTAACGGTAAATTGCCAGATTAATATAAAAAAAACCCACACGGGTCTGGAGTTGACAATAATCACGTCTCTCTTGTCATTAAGGCATAAAAACTATTTATAGGGTGACGAGAATTTATTCTCTGGAGTTATGATCTATACACACTCAAATGTGGACAGAAAGTTATATCACTACAAATATGTGTATACTTTTTAGGATTTATTGGGTGCCTAAAATGACCCAATAAATTTCCAAACCCCTCCCCATACAAAGGAGGTTATGGCGAAATTTTTCGAAAATTTAAGGTGTTAGCCAAATTTTTGAAAAATTAGAAATTCTTAAAAACTGAAAAGTTGAAGAATGAAAGCCAAACTGAAAGTTGAGTTGGTTAGTTGAAACGATAAGGAATTTCGCTTGATCCGAATCGATCGCTAAACCGACCAAGACCGTTCGAAACCCCTGATTGTTTTGAGAACACGACAAATCAGAACACAAACAAAGGTTTCGAACGGTCTTGGTCGGTTTAGTGATTGATTTAGATCAAGCGAAATTCCTTATCGTTTCATTTGGCATCAGAGCTTTCCGGATTATTACAATCTCCCCCACTTAAAACTTTTCGTCCCCGAAAAGGAACGAAGCTGAAAGTTGTTTCACAAATCAACTCAACTTCCATTATTTTCATCACGGCTTAAGTTCTTCAACTTTTCGGTTTCTAAGAACTTTTCAAATTTTTCAAAAATTTGGCTAACACCCTAAATTTCCGAAAAATTTCGCCATAACCTCCCCTGCACCGGGAGCTTCGGGATATTTCAAATAGCCTCCCATGGCCCTCACCAATCCAAAAAGAAAAGGAAACAGCCAACAGGCTCATAAAATTATCAAAAACCCAAGAAATACAATAAACATGTACCTATTTGTCGGGCAAACAATTTTATTTCTCTTCTCTAGCCTCCTTGCTATGACTTGTTCAATGTAAGTACATGTATATGTATGCAAATGCGACAAATTTTCGATACAATTCACTCTTGGGTTCAATTTGGCTAAAGGTTCAACATTTAATTGATCAAACAATAATCAAACAATACAACCAACAAGCAATTAGTAAATTATCCTTTCAAACACATAATTTTGATACATAGTCAAAAATCATGTTTTTGATGCCAATTCACAACAATAACCCTACCTAGTTTTGGTTCTCACACTAGTCAATAGGAAATATATAGACGTTCCACCTTCGAAACTCGGACATGAATACTGATGATGCAATCGCTATAGCGATCATCAGAACCATCTTCGGGCGACTAGAGTGTGATTCTATATCTATCCAGTATGTTAAGACTTCATATACACGTGGATCAGACGTATATTAAAATCTCTATATACTCGATTGTCCAAATCAATTTAAAATAAATATTCAAATACAAATAATAAAGTTTAAATTTTCAAAATAAAATTTGTTTTCATTTTTTTTTAAATATACTCTTCACACTCGTTCTAGGATACTACTGATCCCATCTCTAACAAGTTTCGAACGGTCTTGGTCGGTTTAGCGATCGATTCAGATCAAGTGAAATTCCTTATCATTTCATTTGGTATCAGAGCTTTCCGGATTATTACATTAGTTAAACAACTTTCAACTCCGTTCCTTTTTGAGGACGAAAAGATTTTAAGTGGGGGAGATTGTAACAACCCGGAAAATCAGAACCAATTTAAAATTTTTATTTTAGCAATTTTAGTGAATTTTGAATATTTAAAATGATTTATTTTAAATTAACGATTAGAAATTTATTTTGAATAGAATTAGAACGTATAAATTTATTAAAATCAAAATTAGAATATAAATATTTATTTTAATTATAAAATAAATTGGAAATGACGCGGTAGTTTGAAAATTTGATTTCAAATTTCAAATTTCAAATGAATGTACAGGATTCAAAATAAACCGGATTTCAGTGAAACCAAAAATATTTGAATCTATTTGAAAATATCTTTCCAACGAATCCGAAAAATTGAAATTTCATAGCGGGAATAAAAAAGTTATGTCCAGTTGAAAATTCAGAATAGTCGCTATGGAAAAATAGCCCTTAAAAATAGCCATTTTGCAAACGACCTCCATTTTCGACGAAACCACTTTGTTGGATCCGGAATGTTAAATTATTGCTAGATTCCAATTTTCATAATTTTTGAAGTCCATATGTGGCCGAACGGGATAAATTGTGAATTGAATATCCATTCAAGCCAGAAATAGAGTTTTCTGAGCAAACAGGCTCGAAATTCGATGAAACTAGTTTTATTAGAACCGTATCGTCAAGGCATAGCAGCATGTCAATTTCCATCGCCAACGGAGTTCGTGTGTGGTTGCGACATCGATAACTGTCGATTGGAGACAGCGCCAACTAAAGAAAATAAAAAAATTCCATTATATAATATATTTTCCTCCACAAAACCCTCACTTCTATCCCCCTTCTTCTTTGGAAATCGGCAGCCCCTTTCCTCCCTTAAAAACATTTTGTAAAAAAGCCCCTGAAACTAAATAATTTATATCTCTTAAACCGTAAAGATTTAGGCCATGAAATTTTGTGAGATTGTAGAGCATGATGAGTACTAGCTACTGTAAAAATTTGGTGGTGATTGGACTAATGATTTGGTCGGAATTGCGCTCGACGTGCAGCAGGTCGGTTTTTGTATTTTGGTTGCTGCGGGCCCTACATAGAGAATTAGGTCGAGCAATTTGGAGGGAAGGTAGAGTGGAAGCATACGAAGATTTCGGAGGTGGTGGCATGGTCCGAGGTGGACGGTGTTGGACGGAATGTCAATTTTATTAGAGGGGTGCTGAAAACAGGACAGTCGCAAAGATGTGCAATTTCTCGTCGATCCGTGCATTTCCAGGCAAAGGGACCAAAGGTAAAATTATCCGGGAGGTCGATACCAAGTTATTGGTAAAGATTGGGGGCATTTGGAGCACTGAGGCGGTCGCAGCACTGAGATGAATGGAAACTGCAGTTTTTCGATCAACTACAGATCGTGGGGCCAATGTGGCGAACTAGAGGAGGAGACCACCAGGCGTGGAAAGAGGAGGAGAAGCCAGAGAGAATAGTGCTGGTTTTGTGCAATTTCGACTTATGGTTTGGCCGTGGTAAGCATTTTAAATTGAGGGTATCGTTTGGAGAAGAAGGTGAATAGTGATCTTATTATTTAAATAATATTCCATGTTTGTATATTAATATCTTTTTGCCACGAACTCCAAATCGCATGAAACAGGATGCGTTGCGACCGTGGAGTCAAGAGCTTCGCAACAAAGTTGACTGGGTCCAAATTGGAGCTTGTTTGAATTTGGAGCAAATTTAAATCCAAACGGTACGAAAACCATCAATTAAAGACTGACGGAGTGGAAACCAAAGGTGAGAACTTCTCACTTTAATTTTATTTTCTAGTTAATATATATACTAGGATGTAGACGGTGCTTAGCAGCACCCGACATCCGTCGTCCACAGACCATGGATGACTTGTTTGTTTGTTTGATTATGTTGTGAAAATTGTTTGTGATGTGAAATGGACTGTAAAAAATATTCATGTGTTAAATAAAATATTTTATAGTTAAAAATATAATTTTTAAAGTGTGTTGAAATAAAATAAATATTCATTTACAAATCGGACGATTTGTTTATGTACACTTATTTTACTGATATGAATTGGGACGATAAATTTTACACATCGCCCAACTACACAAATAAAATATGTGTTTGTTGATTTAAACCCCACACGGGTATTGGGATGATAATTGATGTACACTAATCCAAATTGTTTAGTTGTATGTCAATCGATGGGTTGACAGTTTCTGTAAGAATTAATTATTTATATTTAATGCTTATGCAGTTGTGTGATGCACTTTGGATGATGGATGATTGTTTGTCATTGCTATTATATACACGTGCTGTATAGAATCCATATAAATAACATTATATGGTAACTGATTGGGTCTCATTCCAGTTTGGAAAATAACAAATATTTTAAAATAATATTTAGAAAAGGATTAAAAATATTCATGTGTTGAATAAAATATATTCATGTGTTGAATAAAATAGAATAATGAATATTATAAAATATATTCATGTGTGGAATAAAATAAATAACGAAAGGATTAAAATTATTCCTATGTTGAATAAAATAAAATAACGAATATTTCAAATAATATTCAGTAAAAGATCAAAATATGATTTTTTGTTCGATTTTGGATGGACATGGGAATATTTAAATATATGAAGCCGTGTTGATTTGATATGCGCCATTTAGACGCGAACGATATATATATCGATTTTATTCATTTTTATAATGAATATCGAAAAGGAAGTGATTTCAAAATCTAATGTTTTGAAGATATTATCATTTATATATTAGTGATATAGAATATTCAATTTTGATTTAAAATTGAATATGAAGTTGAAATCATTTTGAAAACGAATTTAAAATGATTTATAAAATACGTTTTAAATGGAAATCGACGAAATATACAATATATATATATATATATATATATATATATATATATTTAATGGCCTGAATAGAACGCGCCGCGGCAGTTTGCGAATTTCGACCATTGACTTCGAATTGACATTACGGGAGATCCGACAGTCGGATTCTCCTAAAACGGGAACCGTTGGATTCGTATTGAAAAGAGCTTTCCAAAGAATATATAAGATTTGAAATCTAACGGTTGGATTTGGAATTATGTCCAAATCAAATTTGGAAAAGGTTGTTGTAAGTGCAGTTCGATGACCATTTATGGAAATCGACTTTACGGGCCTTGATAAAATTATTCAAAATATTAATAGTTTGTGTAAAATCATAATAAATGATTTGGAGAGAATTGGGATGAAAAATTCCATATTTGAAAAGATAAAAATATATTTTTATCGAAATGTGCTAGTTATGAACTAGATTTGAAATCCAATAATTTTTAAATAAATAAATTGGAATTGTGAATGGTTTTAATATAACTAGAAATTTCCAATATAAGAATTGGAATGGATTTGAATCGAAAGTATCTTCGGAATATTTCGATATTGGATTCCGTGATTATACGGATATTGTGGAGGAATTTGGAAGATATATATATTGTCATTCCTATACGATATTTGTTGGTTTCAGAATTTGATATTGAATATAAGCTGACATGTTTTCTATTCAGAGCCTTGTATTTAATATCAAATGGGATTTTGGGTTTGTCGTGAACGGTGTCTTCACTAACACTATTCTTAAACCCAATTGAGAAAAGATTAAATCTTTTTATTAAGATTTAATGAAGTTTACCAATTAATTAATATTTAATTGGAATTGAATTAAATTTTGGGTTTGTCGTGAATAGTATCTTTAAAAATGCTATTCTTAAACCCAATGGAGTTAAGAAAATTTGAAACTAACTGGAGATTAGCTAAGTTGAATGGTTTCCTGGGTATTGATCTAATGTTGGTTTCGGCCTTCGGGATTAATACTTAGGGAATTGTTCTCTCACTAATTTACGGTTAGAGACTGATGGAATGTGATTTTGGGTTTATCGTGAACCGTGTTTTAAATGGCATTGGTTCTTTAACCCAGTTAAAGATAAGATTAATTTCTTAGCTTTGAATAATCATCAATATTGATTTTTGGAAAGATTAAAACTAAGTGGAGTTTTAATGATTCTTTAATCAGATTGAAATGATCGAGAATGGAGTATCACCTGTTTTTCTCCAAAGAGATAGTTAAATCTTTAAGTAGATTTGAACGTGAAATGGTAATTAATTTTACCGATAACACCGTGGTGTTAGATATGGAGTATTACCAGTTTTTCTCCATGGGATGAATATGTTGGGATTGGGAAATTAAACAAATGATTACATCGGTAAGGTGCGCTAATCCTGACTAGTTTGGAAGACCTTAACATGGTTTGAAATGATATCCAAAGGAAGATTAAAGAATAAATTTAAAGAATTTATCTTTGATATAATTAATGGGAACCTTTCCCAAAGGATATGAATATTTAAATAAAAGAATATTTAGAATTGGAATGAGGCGTATGTTGTGTTTTATAGCACTTGTTTATTATATACGTGAGTTATTCGGAAAGATCGGGTTTATACCCATTCTGAATAACTGATTCGACGATAAGTCGACGATGAAAACGGTGGTTGAAGACCGGAGGTCTTCACATCATTTGGATGATTACTAGTGTCTTGATTGGGTTGTATACCCTAGACGAGGTAATAAGTGGTGATCGTCCAGACGTACTTGGAGATCGACGGATGTGCGAGGGCCTCTCCCCTGTATTAGACATATAGGACAAGGAATAAGGTGCCTCCGGTTTCGTTCACACCCAGAACGAACTTGTAAATGGACTGTGTATCCGACATTGGATTTTATTCTGTATTGATTGATCTCTATTAAATATATATCTGTTTGGTGGCGGAGAATTTATTCTCTTGCTTAACGCCCTTCTCTGAGACGTACGAGCTTAAAGGTTATATATCGATAGACATCAGTCACATGGAGTGAATTGCCTGTGTGGCATGCTGAGATGCAAAAGATCAAGGCTTCTGTTGAAAAGAAGAGTCTTGTGGTTGATGATCAAAGCACGACCTGTGTGGCATAGCTTTGTGTATGGCGTTAATTCGCGAGCCTCACACCTCGGTCTGAGTCTAAAACGGGATCGTGACTGCAGGGAGTGTACGATGTTTCTTTCTAGCTATGGGTGGTGTCGGGTTTTTTGACACCTTGACATTTATATTATTTTTACCTGTGTGGTTGTTGGAATGCGAGGCGCCACGTATATATCGGTCTCTACGGAGCCGATGGATAGGTCCGATAAGACCGGGAAACATGTGTTCAGGTATAACTAATCCGCTATGTGTGGACCGGCCCTGAAGATCCAGGGGTTCGCCAGCGTCCGAACCTTGAGGCATTTGCTAGAGTGTCTCGAAGCCGGCGAGGATGATCCCTTGCCTCGACTCATGACGGAAATCAAATTTGCAATACATGACATTTAGTTTTATTGGTAGAGCCTAGTATGGCGACATAGTGGGATGGGGTATTATGGCGTCTATGATTGATACATTTATATTTGAAGTTTTTATATAAACTATACACTTATAATAGTATCAAATGATTTGTTTTAAACGTACCAAGCATGTTTGGCTATTATAAGGTAAAACTCTATCCTCCGGCTTGTGTTGCATTGTGTGATAGGACCTAAGTCTTATAATAGCTTCATTTTTCCAAAAAGCATTGCGCTGTTTGTTTTATGCACTAGTATTCTTGGGAGGAAACCCGTTCCGTGTTATATGGCGTGGTCCCTTGATTTACTCCATTTTAATGTAAAGTTTTAAATAACTATTTTAGTTCTCACAACAGTCACATGACTGACCTAGAGTTTATTGTTTTAACCTAAACTCTTGGTGCCCCTATTTTCCATACGTGCAGCTAGTAGTTTTGGTTTTGCAGATTTATATTCATAGGATCCTGGTTTACAGCTGGAATGATATTCGGAAAGCTCTGTATCCGTGTATCTCTTTCAGTTGTGTTATGTATTATTTTCCACTGTTATGTAATGTAATTTAAATCTCTGATAATTATCGAATGTACATTATTTGTTCACACTCTGTATATTCTGGTACTCTGATGTGAATTGTTGTAATAAGCAATGAAATGTTCTTTTGTTTGTGTTCTGATTTGTCGTGTTCTCTGTGAAAACCCGTAACTTCCCCGTAAAGGAAAGTGTCGGATAGTTCGAGAACAAACCACAACAGAACACATACAGAACAACGTTTCATTGTATATTACAACAATGCATCAGATTACAAGAATATACAGAGTATAAAAGAATATTACACAGAAATATCAGAGATTTAAATTACATTTAAATACATAGCAGCGGAAAATAATACAATACACAACTAGAAGAGATATACGGATACAAAGCTTTCCGGATATCATTCCAGCTGTAAACCAGGATCCTGTGAATATAAATCTGCAAAACCAAAACTACTAGCTGCCCGTGTCAAAATAAGGGCACCCAGAGTTTTGGTTAAAACAATAAACTCCAGGTCAGTCATGTGACTGGTGTGAGAACTAAAACAGTTATTAATCTTTATTTTAAATCATTAGGTAAATCAAGGGACCACGCCGTATAACACGGAACGGGTTTCCTCCCAAGAATACCAGTGCATAAAACAAACAGCGCAATGCTAAATAAAGAAAAATGAAGCTGTTATAAGACCCAGGTCCCATCACACAATGCAACGCAGCCGAGGATAGGGTTTTCCCTTATAACAGCCAAAGAATGCTTGATACGTTTAAAAACAAATCGTTTGATACTATTATAAGTGTATAGTGCATAAAACAACTTCAAATCATAAGTATCAATCATAGGCGACATGAGTACCATATATCATGTCGCCATACTAGGCTCTACAAATAAAACCGCAAATGTCACGTATTTGGAAATTGGATTTCCGTCTATGAACCGAGGCAAAAGATAGTCCTCAACCGATTCGTGACTCTCTAGCCCGAGCCACAGGATCAGAACGCATCAACCCTTTAGATCGTCAGGGCCGGTCCACCGATGTGGATTATTATGCCTGAACACTACGTTTCCCCGCCCTTTGGGGCGTAAATGAGCCAACTAAATGACTCCATCGGTTCGAGAACGACCGATCAATCCGAGGCGCCTCGCAACAGCAACAACCACATAAGTCAAACTCGTCAGGGCGTGTAAACCACTGACGCCACTTCTAGCTAGAAAGAAACGCAAGTCCTCCCTGATGTCCCCTCCCGTTTTTGGTTCATACCGGGTGTGAAACACGCGAGGTAAACGTTACACAAAGCTACGCCACAAAGGCCGTGCTTTGATCATCACCACAAGACTTTGCTTTTCAACAGAAGCCTCGATCAATTGCCACTTAGGCATGCCACACAGGCAATTCACTCCATGCGTTTGATATCCATCAATATATAACCCCTGAGCTCGTATGTCTCAGAGAAGGGCGTTAAGCAAGAGAATAAATTCTCCGCCGCCAAACAGATATATATTTAATAGAAATCAATCACACAGACTAAAATCCAATGTCAGACACACAGTCCATTTACAAGTCCGTTCTGGGGCTAAACGAAACCGGAGGCACCTAGTACCCCGCATATCCATCGATCTCCAAGTACGTCTGGACGATCCCCAACTGTTTCCATCTTCTTGGGTGTACAACCCAATCAAGATCATCAGTTATCACCCAAACGACGTGAAGACCTCCGGTCTTCGACCATCGTCTTCATCTTCGACTTATCGTCGTATCAGTTATTCAGAATGGGATGAACCCGGTCTTTCCGAATAACTCGCGTATATTTTAAGTAAGTGTTACACAAACACAACATACGCCTCATTCCAATTCATTAGTCACTAACCGTAAATTAATCAAGAGAATAATTCCCCAAATATTAACCCCGAAGGCCGAAACCAACATCAGATCAATATCCAGAAAACCATTCTGCTTGGCTAACCGACAGTTAGTTTCTAAATTTCACGTTCAAATCTAATTAAAGATTTAACTATCGCCTGGAGCAAAACTGGTGATACTCCATTCTCGATCTTTTCAATCTAATTAAAGATTCATTAAAACTCCACTTAGTTTTAATCATTATCTGGGTTAAAGAATCAGTGTCATTTAAAACACGATTCACGATAAACCCAAAATCACATTCCATTAATTATCGGGTTAAAGAACAAGTGTTATTTAAAACACTGTTCACGATAAACCCAAAAATCAATGCCAATTCAATTCCAATTAAATATCATTTAATTGGTACACTTCATTAAATCTAAATAAAAAGATTTAATCTTTTCTCAACTGGGTTCAAGAACAGTGTTAGTGAAGACACCATTCACGACAAACCCAAATCACATTCGATATTCAATACAAGGCTCTGAATAGAAAATATATCGGCTTATATTCAATATCGAATTCTACGACTAACAAATGTCGTATTGGAAATAACGATACAAATATATATCTTTCAAATTTTCATAACAACACCTGTAATATCACGAATTCCAACATCGAAATATTCCGAAGACAATTTCGATTCAAATCCACTCCATTGCAATCATTGGAAATTTTGGTTATTTTCAAAACCATTTCAAATTCAATTTATTTATTTAAAAATAAATAGAATTATAATTCTAGTTCAAAACTAGTTCATTTCGATAAAAATCTATTTTTATCTTTTCAAATATGGAGTTTTTCATCCCAAACTTTCACAAATCATTTCTTATGATTTTACACAAATTATTACTATTTTTAATAATTTTATCAAGGCCCGTACAGTCGATTTCCATTAACGGCCATCGAACTGCACTTACAGCGACCTTTTTCGAATTTGATTTGGACGTATCTCCAAATCCAACCGTTAGATTTCAAATTTCTAACATTCATTAGAAAGCTCTTTTCGATACGAACCCAACGGTTCCGGTTTTAGGAGGATCCGACGGTCGGATCTCCCGCAATGTCCGTTTGAAATAAATGGTCGAAATTCACGAACTGCCGCGGCGCGGCGCGTTCTATTCAGGCCATTATATTATATATATAATATATATAATATATACTTCGTCGATTTCTATTTAAAACGAATTATATAAATAGTTTTAAATTCGTTTCAAAAGCAATTTCAACTTCCTTTTCAATTCAAATCAAAATTGAATTCTTCTTTATAAATTCGTTTCAAAATTCATTTCTATTCAATTCAAATTTCAATTCAATTTGAATTCATTTCAATTCGTTTTCAATTCAATTCATTTCGAAATCGTTTTCAATTCAATTCATTTCGAAATCGTTTTCAATTCAATTCATTCGTTTTCAATTCAATTTGAATTCGTTTTCAATTCATTTCATTTCGAAATCGTTTTCAATTCAATTCATTTCGAAATCGTTTTCAATTCAATTCATTTCGAAATCGTTTTCAATTCAATTCATTTCGAAATCGTTTTCAATTCAATTCATTCGTTTTCAATTCAATTTGAATTCGTTTTCAATTCATTTCATTTCGAAATCGTTTTCAATTCAATTTGAATTCGTTTTCAATTCATTTCATTTCGAAATCGTTTTCAATTCAATTCATTTCGAAATCGTTTTCAATTCAATTCAAATTTCAATTCATTTCAATTCGAAATCACCTTTCAATATTCATTTTTAAGATGAATAAAATCGATATAAATATCGTTCACGTCAAAATGGCGCCAATCTAATCAACACGGCTTCATAAATTTCTATTTTCAAATATTCTATTTCAAATATTTCTTTTTCAAAATAGTTGTTATTATCAAAATATTTCGTTCAACACATGACCAATCTCAATGAATGAGTACTGTCAACACATGAACTTTTATTTTATATCGATAAAGATGTAAATTTTATTACTAAAATATTTCGTTCAACACATGACCAATCTCAATGAATGAGTACTGTCAACACATGAACTTTTATTTTATAATATTCTTTATTTTTCAAATTGGAATGAGGCCCAATCAATTACCATATAAAGTTAATTATATGGATTTTCATACAACACATGTATATAATTACATTGAAAAATAATCAACCATCAACCAAAGTGCACTACACTGTATAAGCATCAAATATAGATATTCAACGCTTATAACAGCCTGTCAATCAATCGATCGACACATTTAATCAATCAGGATGAGTGAACTTCAAATTTCATCCCAACACCCGTGTGGGGTTTCAAACAATTAAACGCATATTTTATTTGTGCAGTTGGGCGATGTGTAGAATTTATCGTCCCAATCAATGTCATTCAAATAGGTGTACATAAACAAACCGTCCGGCTTATAAATGAATATTTTATTTTATTCGCTTCACGTTAAAAATTTATATTTTTAACGATAAAACATTTTATTTCAACCTATGAATTTCTATTCAATTCATTTACACAATAAAATGATATTTTTATTTTTCTAACATATTTTAGAAAATTTCGGCGGCATAACGGCACGATACTAGAAACGGAACAAGGCCTAGCCTTGTCCCCGGTCTAGTGAAGGCCCACGCCATTCACACATCAATCAAATCAATTTCGTTATACAAACCACAAAATTTGGAGTAAGAGTCTAACCTAGCCTTACTCCTTCGCCTTATAACGGCGCACGTCTAATCCTAACCAATTTATCGATTCGATTTTTCACACCACAAACCACATTCAAACCAATATCGCAATCAATCACCAAACAGCCAAACAAACAAGTCCATGGTCTGTGGACGATTGTGTCGGGTGCTACTAAACACCGTCTGCATCCTAGTATATATATATAACTAGAAATTTAAATTGAAGAGTGAGAAGTTCTCACCTATAGCTATCCTAGCTCCACGGCTCTTCATTTGCAGAAGTCTTCGTCGTTTCGCCTTTTTGTCACCTTCGTTGCTGCTTTCACTACATATGTAAAAATCACATTTTTACTTTGCTATTCAATATATAAAAATCGAATTTTTACTTCGATGTTCAATATATAAAAATCATATTTTTCTATCGAAGTTCAATATATAAAAATTCTATTTTTCTATCGAAGTTCAATATATAAAAATTCTATAAAAATTCTATTTTTCTATCGAAGTTCAATATATAAAAATTCTATTTTTCTATCGAAGTTCAATATATAAAAATTCTATTTTTCTATCGAAGTTCAATATATAAAAATTCTATTTTTCTATCGAAGTTCAATATATAAAAATTCTATTTTTCTATCGAAGTTCAATATATAAAAATTCTATTTTTCTATCGAAGTTCAATATATAAAAATTCTATTTTTACATTGCTACTATATAGACAAAAATTCCATTTCAAAAATAAAGTTTTTGCCTTTATAAAAATAAAGTTTTCGCCTTTATAAAAATAAAGTTTTCGCCTTTATAAAAATAAAGTTTTCGCCTTTATAAAAATTACCACTTTATCTCAACGTATATAAAATAAAAATCAGATTTTTATTTGGCTACACATACAAAGATGATATTTTTATATTCTCTATCCTATAAAGATTATATTTTTAATACTTTAAAAATATAAAAATCATATTTTTATTACTTTTATATAGTAAAGGTTATATTTTTAATACTTTAAAAATACAAAAATCATATTTTTAATTCTTTAAAAATATAAAAATTATATTTTTAACTCTCTACAACTATAAATAAAAATCGTTTCTTTATCTCCTAAAAATCAAATCTCTTCTATAATCAAAAATCTTTTCAACAAAAATCAGATTTTTACATGCTAAAAATCTAAACTTGTATAATTATCAAGCTAAACTAAATGTTTAAAACAAACTAAAATAATGTTTAAATAAAACTTACAGTATGAATCGCAGGAAGGAGGGGCTGGTAGCAGGGGGTGGCGCGCGGTGAGCAGGAGATCAGAGGAGGTGAAGGCGGATTCGGGTGGCTTAGGGTTCCACGGCGGCGGGGTGCTCTCGATTAGATGGAGGAGGAGGCGGAGGAAAAGGGGAAGCAGGGGGGGGAGCGCGATCGTTGGCCAGAGGAGGGTTTGTCGGGCTTCAGGGGGGGGGGCTCTCGATCCGACGAGGGGGGGGGGGAGGGTAGCTGAAGATGGCGGCGGTGTCCCCCGAGGGTGGCGGCGGGTTTTCGAAATCGCTTTCTCTCCTTTTTTTTTTAATAAATCGATTTCTGTTGAACGTGGGGGGGGGGGGGGGGGAGGGGGGGGGGCAGAGAGATAAAGGGAGGAGGGGATATATATTTATTTATTTATTTTTCCACCAAAAAGCAACTTTTATTTTCGACCTCAAAACGAGGCCCACCGCCTGTCGTCCATAGCGTACTACCCCCATTCCGAACACAATGGGATATGTTTCGCAAGCTGATTCAATCGTTTCGATCAGTTTCCGTTAGATTTACATTTAAATCACTATATTGAATTTTAAACGTACATTTCAAATTACCGGGGTCACATACTAACTAGAAAAATTCCAGAAAAATATTTTCTAGTTTCGTATTGACGATACGGTCCTAACAAAACTAGTTTCGTCGAATTCTGAGACCGTTGGAAAAATGGCCAATTTCCAGTCGATTAAAATCAACTGAAACTGGTCAAACGCGTTTTCCTTTGCCACGCTCACATACTGATTCGGAAAATTATGAAATTTTGAATCTAGCAATAACTTGACACCACGGACCCAACAAAACTGGTTTCGTCGAAATCCGAGGTCATTTGCAAAATGTCCATTTTTAAGGGCCTGAATTCCATAGCGACTATTCAGAATTTTTAATTGGACATATCTTTTGATTCCCGCTACGAAATTTTGATTATTCGGATTCGTTGGAAAGATATTATCAATTAGATCCCATTATTTTTGGTTTCACTAAAATCCGGATTGTTTTGCACCCGGTACATTCAATTGAAGTTTGAAATCGAATTATCGAACTACCGCGCCATTTTCAATTCTATTTATAATTATATATAAATATTATATTCTAACGACGACGTATATAATATATACGTTCGAATTATATTCAAAATAAATTTTCTCGTCGATATTATTTAAAATAATCTATTTTAAATAATCAAAATTCGCTAAAATAGCCAAAATAAAAATTTCAAACTGGCTCGCATTTTACGGGTTGTTACAATCTCCCCCACTTAAAACTTTTCGTCCCCGAAAAGGAACAAAGTCGAAAGTGGTTTGATTATTCAACTCTACTCTCGATTTGGCTTCCATTCTCCAACTTTTCAGTTTCTGAGAATTTTCAAAATTTCAAAAATTTGGCTAACACCCTAAATTTTTGAAAAATTTCGCCATAACCTCCCCTGCAATGGGAGCATCGGGGAATTTCAAATAGCTTCCCCGGTCCTTCAGATCTCAAAAAGAAAAAGAAAAAGCCAAGCGGCTAGCCAATAGGCTCACAAAATCATCATCACCCAAACAAAACAGGAAATTATGTAGTAAACATGTACCTATTTGTCGGGCAAACAAATTTTATTCTCTGCTCTAGCCTCCTTGCTATGACCTGTTCAATGATATATATGTATACAAGCACATGCGACCAATTTTCAATACAATTCAATATTTGTTTCAATTCGGCTAAATGGTTCAAAATTAGCAAACAAATAAACAAACAACACAAACATCAATCAATTAGTTGAATTAGAGTTTCAAATTCATAATTTTGATACGTATACAAAAAATCATGTTTTGGTGCCAAATCACAACAATGTATTCTAGCTATATTAGTTTTGGTTCTCACACCAGTCTAATGGAAATATATAGAAAATCACACCTTCGAAACTCGAACATAAATGTTGATGATGCGATCGCTATCATCAATATCATCTTCGGGCGACTAGAGTGTGTTGCTATATCTATCCAATATATTAAAATTTCAAATACACGTGGATCGGACGTATACGCAAAATCTTTATATACTGGACTGTCCAACTCAATATAAATAGATAATCAAATACGAATAATTGATTTAAATTTTCAAAACAAAAATTTGTTTTCACTTTAAAAATATACTCTTCACACTCGTTCTAGGATACTACTGATCCCATCTCTAACGAGTCATTCTCGATAGATATTACTAATCCAATATCTGATGAATTCTTTCGTATGGTTCTAATGTGCCTTGTTCTCTGAGCTTTGTAAACCAAAGCTCTGATACCAACTGTGAAAACCCGTAACTTCCCCATAAAGGAAAGTGTCGGATAGTTCGAGAACAAACCACAACAGAACACATACAGAAGAACGTTTCATTGTATATTACAACAATGCATCAGATTACAAGAATATACAGAGTATAAAAGAATATTACACAGAAATATCAGAGATTTAAATTACATTTAAATACATAGCAGCGGAAAATAATACAATACACAACTAGAAGAGATATACGGATACAAAGCTTTCCGGATATCATTCCAGCTGTAAACCAGGATCCTGTGAATATAAATCTGCAAAACCAAAACTACTAGCTGCCCGTGTCAAAATAAGGGCACCCAGAGTTTTGGTTAAAACAATAAACTCCAGGTCAGTCATGTGACTGGTGTGAGAACTAAAACAGTTATTAATCTTTATTTTAAATCATTAGGTAAATCAAGGGACCACGCCGTATAACACGGAACGGGTTTCCTCCCAAGAATACCAGTGCATAAAACAAACAGCGCAATGCTAAATAAAGAAAAATGAAGCTGTTATAAGACCCAGGTCCCATCACACAATGCAACGCAGCCGAGGATAGGGTTTTCCCTTATAACAGCCAAAGAATGCTTGATACGTTTAAAAACAAATCGTTTGATACTATTATAAGTGTATAGTGCATAAAACAACTTCAAATCATAAGTATCAATCATAGGCGACATGGGTACCATATATCATGTCGCCATACTAGGCTCTACAAATAAAACCGCAAATGTCACGTATTTGGAAATTGGATTTCCGTCTATGAACCAAGGCAAAAGATAGTCCTCAACCGATTCGTGACTCTCTAGCCCGAGCCACAGGATCAGAACGCATCAACCCTTTAGATCGTCAAGGCCGGTCCACCGATGTGGATTATTATGCCTGAACACTACGTTTCCCCGCCCTTTGGGGCGTAAATGAGCCAACTAAATGACTCCATCGGTTCGAGAACGACCGATCAATCCGAGGCGCCTCGCAACAGCAACAACCACATAAGTCAAACTCGTCAGGGCGTGTAAAACCACTGACGCCACTTCTAGCTAGAAAGAAACGCAAGTCCTCCCTGATGTCCCCTCCCGTTTTTGGTTCATACCGGGTGTGAAACACGCGAGGTAAACGTTACACAAAGCTACGCCACAAAGGCCATGCTTTGATCATCACCACAAGACTTTGCTTTTCAACAGAAGCCTCGATCAATTGCCACTTAGGCATGCCACACAGGCAATTCACTCCATGCGTTTGATATCCATCAATATATAACCCCTGAGCTCGTATGTCTCAGAGAAGGGCGTTAAGCAAGAGAATAAATTCTCCGCCGCCAAACAGATATATATTTAATAGAAATCAATCACACAGACTAAAATCCAATGTCAGACACACAGTCCATTTACAAGTCCGTTCTGGGGCTGAACGAAACCGGAGGCACCTAGTACCCCGCATATCCATCGATCTCCAAGTACGTCTGGACGATCCCCAACTGTTTCCATCTTCTTGGGTGTACAGCCCAATCAAGATCATCAGTTATCACCCAAACGACGTGAAGACCTCCGGTCTTCGACCATCGTCTTCATCTTCGACTTATCGTCGTATCAGTTATTCAGAATGGGATGAACCCGGTCTTTCCGAATAACTCGCGTATATTTTAAATAAGTGTTACACAAACACAACATACGCCTCATTCCAATTCATTAGTCACTAACCGTAAATTAATCAAGAGAATAATTCCCCAAATATTAACACCGAAGGCCGAAACCAACATCAGATCAATATCCAGAAAACCATTCTGCTTGGCTAACCGACAGTTAGTTTCTAAATTTCACGTTCAAATCTAATTAAAGATTTAACTATCGCCTGGAGCAAAACTGGTGATACTCCATTCTTGATCTTTTCAATCTAATTAAAGATTCATTAAAACTCCACTTAGTTTTAATCATTATCTGGGTTAAAGAATCAGTGTCATTTAAAACACGATTCACGATAAACCCAAAATCACATTCCATTAATTATCAGGTTAAAGAACAAGTGTTATTTAAAACACTGTTCACGATAATCCCAAAAATCAATGCCAATTCAATTCCAATTAAATATCATTTAATTGGTACACTTCATTAAATCTAAATAAAAAGATTTAATCTTTTCTCAACTGGGTTCAAGAACAGTGTTAGTGAAGACACCATTCACGACAAACCCAAATCACATTCGATATTCAATACAAGGCTCTGAATAGAAAATATATCGGCTTATATTCAATATCGAATTCTACGACTAACAAATGTCGTATTGGAAATAACGATACAAATATATATCTTTCAAATTTTCATAACAACACCTGTAATATCACGAATTCCAACATCGAAATATTCCGAAGACAATTTCGATTCAAATCCACTCCATTGCAATCATTGGAAATTTTGGTTATTTTCAAAACCATTTCAAATTCAATTTATTTATTTAAAAATAAATAGAATTATAATTCTAGTTCAAAACTAGTTCATTTCGATAAAAATCTATTTTTATCTTTTCAAATATGGAGTTTTTCATCCCAAACTTTCACAAATCATTTCTTATGATTTTACACAAATTATTACTATTTTTAATAATTTTATCAAGGCCCGTACAGTCGATTTCCATTAACGGCCATCGAACTGCACTTACAGCGACCTTTTTCGAATTTGATTTGGACGTATCTCCAAATCCAACCGTTAGATTTCAAATTTCTAACATTCATTAGAAAGCTCTTTTCGATACGAACCCAACGGTTCCGGTTTTAGGAGGATCCGACGGTCGGATCTCCCGCAATGTCCGTTTGAAATAAATGGTCGAAATTCACGAACTGCCGCGGCGCGGCGCGTTCTATTCAGGCCATTATATTATATATATAATATATATAATATATACTTCGTCGATTTCTATTTAAAACGAATTATATAAATAGTTTTAAATTCGTTTCAAAAGCAATTTCAACTTCCTTTTCAATTCAAATCAAAATTGAATTCTTCTTTATAAATTCGTTTCAAAATTCATTTCTATTCAATTCAAATTTCAATTCAATTTGAATTCATTTCAATTCGTTTTCAATTCAATTCATTTCGAAATCGTTTTCAATTCAATTCATTTCGAAATCGTTTTCAATTCAATTCATTCGTTTTCAATTCAATTTGAATTCGTTTTCAATTCATTTCATTTCGAAATCGTTTTCAATTCAATTCAATTCGAAATCGTTTTCAATTCAATTCATTTCGAAATCGTTTTCAATTCAATTCATTTCGAAATCGTTTTCAATTCAATTCATTCGTTTTCAATTCAATTTGAATTCGTTTTCAATTCATTTCATTTCGAAATCGTTTTCAATTCAATTTGAATTCGTTTTCAATTCATTTCATTTCGAAATCGTTTTCAATTCAATTCATTTCGAAATCGTTTTCAATTCAATTCAAATTTCAATTCATTTCAATTCGAAATCACCTTTCAATATTCATTTTTAAGATGAATAAAATCGATATAAATATCGTTCACGTCAAAATGGCGCCAATCTAATCAACACGGCTTCATAAATTTCTATTTTCAAATATTCTATTTCAAATATTTCTTTTTCAAAATAGTTGTTATTATCAAAATATTTCGTTCAACACATGACCAATCTCAATGAATGAGTACTGTCAACACATGAACTTTTATTTTATATCGATAAAGATGTAAATTTTATTACTAAAATATTTCGTTCAACACATGACCAATCTCAATGAATGAGTACTGTCAACACATGAACTTTTATTTTATAATATTCTTTATTTTTCAAATTGGAATGAGGCCCAATCAATTACCATATAAAGTTAATTATATGGATTTTCATACAACACATGTATATAATTACATTGAAAAATAATCAACCATCAACCAAAGTGCACTACACTGTATAAGCATCAAATATAGATATTCAACGCTTATAACAGCCTGTCAATCAATCGATCGACACATTTAATCAATCAGGATGAGTGAACTTCAAATTTCATCACAACACCCGTGTGGGGTTTCAAACAATCAAACGCATATTTTATTTGTGCAGTTGGGCGATGTGTAGAATTTATCGTCCCAATCAATGTCATTCAAATAGGTGTACATAAACAAACCGTCCGGCTTATAAATGAATATTTTATTTTATTCGCTTCACGTTAAAAATTTATATTTTTAACGATAAAACATTTTATTTCAACCTATGAATTTCTATTCAATTCATTTACACAATAAAATGATATTCTTATTTTTCTAACATATTTTAGAAAATTTCGGCGGCATAACGGCACGATACTAGAAACGGAACAAGGCCTAGCCTTGTCCCCGGTCTAGTGAAGGCCCACGCCATTCACACATCAATCAAATCAATTTCGTTATACAAACCACAAAATTTGGAGTAAGAGTCTAACCTAGCCTTACTCCTTCGCCTTATAACGGCGCACGTCTAATCCTAACCAATTTATCGATTCGATTTTTCACACCACAAACCACATTCAAACCAATATCGCAATCAATCACCAAACAGCCAAACAAACAAGTCCATGGTCTGTGGACGATTGTGTCGGGTGCTACTAAACACCGTCTGCATCCTAGTATATATATATATAACTAGAAATTTAAATTGAAGAGTGAGAAGTTCTCACCTATAGCTATCCTAGCTCCACGGCTCTTCATTTGCAGAAGTCTTCGTCGTTTCGCCTTTTTGTCACCTTCGTTGCTGCTTTCACTACATACGTAAAAATCACATTTTTACTTTGCTATTCAATATATAAAAATCGAATTTTTACTTTGATGTTCAATATATAAAAATCATATTTTTCTATCGAAGTTCAATATATAAAAATTCTATTTTTCTATCGAAGTTCAATATATAAAAATTCTATTTTTCTATCGAAGTTCAATATATAAAAATTCTATTTTTCTATCGAAGTTCAATATATAAAAATTCTATTTTTCTATCGAAGTTCAATATATAAAAATTCTATTTTTCTATCGAAGTTCAATATATAAAAATTCTATTTTTCTATCGAAGTTCAATATATAAAAATTCTATTTTTACATTGCTACTATATAGACAAAAATTCCATTTCAAAAATAAAGTTTTCGCCTTTATAAAAATAAAGTTTTCGCCTTTATAAAAATAAAGTTTTCGCCTTTATAAAAATTACCACTTTATCTCAACGTATATAAAATAAAAATCAGATTTTTATTTGGCTACACATACAAAGATGATATTTTTATATTCTCTATCCTATAAAGATTATATTTTTAATACTTTAAAAATATAAAAATCATATTTTTATTACTTTTATATAGTAAAGGTTATATTTTTAATACTTTAAAAATACAAAAATCATATTTTTAATTCTTTAAAAATATAAAAATTATATTTTTAACTCTCTACAACTATAAATAAAAATCGTTTCTTTATCTCCTAAAAATCAAATCTCTTCTATAATCAAAAATCTTTTCAACAAAAATCAGATTTTTACATGCTAAAAATCTAAACTTGTATAATTATCAAGCTAAACTAAATGTTTAAAACAAACTAAAATAATGTTTAAATAAAACTTACAGTATGAATCGCAGGAAGGAGGGGCTGGTAGCAGGGGGTGGCGCGCGGTGAGCAGGAGATCGGAGGAGGTGAAGGCGGAGTCGGGTGGCTTAGGGTTCCACGGCGGCGGGGTGCTCTCGATTAGATAGAGGAGGAGGCGGAGGAAAAGGGGAAGCAGGGGGGGCGCGCGCGATCGTTGGCCAGAGGAGGGATCGATTTCTGTTGAACGTGGGGGGGGGGGGGGGGGGGGCAGAGAGATAAAGGGAGGAGGGGATATATATTTTTTTATTTATTTATTTTTTTTAATTTTTCCACCAAAAAGCAACTTTTATTTTCGACCTCAAAACGAGGCCCACCGCCTGTCGTCCATAGCGTACTACCCCCATTCCGAACACAATGGGATATGTTTCGCAAGCTGATTCAATCGTTTCGATCAGTTTCCGTTAGATTTACATTTAAATCACTATATTGAATTTTAAACGTACATTTCAAATTACCGGGGTCACATACTAACTAGAAAAATTCCAGAAAAATATTTTCTAGTTTCGTATTGATGATACGGTCCTAACAAAACTAGTTTCGTTGAATTCTGAGACCGTTGGAAAAATGGCCAATTTCCAGTCGATTAAAATCAACTGAAACTGGTCAAACGCGTTTTCCTTTGCCATGCTCACATACTGATTCGGAAAATTATGAAATTTGGAATCTAGCAATAACTTGACACCACGGACCCAACACAACTGGTTTCGTCGAAATCCGAGGTCATTTGCAAAATGTCCATTTTTAAGGGCCTGAATTCCATAGCGACTATTCAGAATTTTTAACTGGACATATCTTTTGATTCCCGCTACGAAATTTTGATTATTCGGATTCGTTGGAAAGACATTATCAATTAGATCCCATTATTTTTGGTTTCACTAAAATCCGGATTGTTTTGCACCCGGTACATTCAATTGAAGTTTGAAATCGAATTATCGAACTACCTCGCCATTTTCAATTCTATTTATAATTATATATAAATATTATATTCTAACGACGACGTATATAATATATACGTTCGAATTATATTCAAAATAAATTTTCTCGTCGATATTATTTAAAATAATCTATTTTAAATAATCAAAATTCGCTAAAATAGCCAAAATAAAAATTTCAAACTGGCTCGCATTTTACGGGTTGTTACATTCTCAAACAATCCGTTCTTTCTCTTCTCTTCGGGGACTGGGGAAGTTCGGGTCGTTATATAAAAGGTATAAACAATTCTTTGCAAAAAGAATTTAATAATTTTAAGGCCATCAAAAATTTCAAACATGAAATTGCTAAAAAAGAAAGCTTGTTGAAAAGTGATTTGATTTTAAATAAGCTTGAAAAAGAGATTGAAAATTTCAAGAAGCTTGAATTTGTAAAACAAATTAAATTTGAATCTGAAATCTTTGAGTCCAAGACCAAAATCAAATTGCTTGAAAACGAAAATTTGATTTTGAAACATAATGATACTGAAAAAAGAAAGATCAGCATTAATCATTGTTCGAATCTAATGAAAGAAAATTTTGATCTTAAATCCAAAATCAATAATCTTGAATTGAGTTTGAAACGTTTTTCAACTGGTGAAAAATCTTTGAATATGTTGTTGAAAAATCAAATTTCTTCTAGTAATAAAAATGGTATTGGTTTTAGGAAAACAAATGTTTTTGAAAATTTGAATTCATGTGATTTTAAAAATCCCTCAAACTGCTTTGGAAAAGTTCGTTCTGAAAATTTGAACTCTGAAAATTCCAAAAGGTTTTTAAATAACAATCGAGATAAGAATCTATTTTATAACAATCCGTTTAAACAATCTTGGATCCCAAAAGGAAATAAAACATTTTTAACTAAGTTCAAATAGATTTGTGTTCCAAAGGGTACAAAGGTAAATTCAGATGGATTGTTATACAAATAGATTTGGATACCAAAAGATGTGAACAAAATTATGAGTGGCTTTACAACCTTTGTTAGACCACTCGATTCTACAAACTATTAGGTACCAGTGGAGGCCGAGGAGCAGCTGTGCAAAAAGAAATTTGAAATCAAGCTGATTTATACTTCTGTATCATTCACAGTTCCTCGAGCTAGGATTTGCTGAGTCGGAGATTCTGGTTTACATGGATTTCAGGTATGACCTCTAAACTCATGTTTGTAAATATTTTTTTTCTTTTTGTGTATTCCTCCTTCTTCCTCTTTTTTCTGATTTGATTTGTCACTGTCATATCATTGTAACTTTTCTTGTAATTTCTTAACTTCCAATTGAAGTACTCATGATCTTTTGGAAATTCGCTTTATTTGAATATAACTCTGATGTTTTAATTATTTCCATATCTTGATTTTATACTTGTAAATATCTGCAATTGTTTTGAAGTTTATTTTCTGATTTCTGAATTCATAATAGTGTTGATGTATTCTTGTCATATCTTGAACACTGTTGATTTGAATTCTAAATTTTGAAGATCTGAAAGTTTAATGGAATTTCACACACCTTTGTTGTTTAGAGTTTCTTCTAATTCATTTTGGAAAGGCATGAAAATTTATACTCATTACAGCACACTACTACTTATCAGTTGTGACAATTTCATTGATTTTCAGATTGGCTTGGATATTTTAAATTGTCTTGAATCACAGTAATACATCTTGAAATTCATCTTTATTCATAATCAATATGGTTGATACTTGTTTGTTTGAAATCATCTGAAATTCTTGATATTTTAAATCGCACACACCTCTTAAATTTGAAATTATTAATCTTATGTGACTGATTCATTGTATCTCAAAACTTGACATTGATTCAATTGATTTCAAATTAATTAATTTAATTTATGGATCATGAATATATCTCAAGCTTGATGTAGATGATCTGAAATTACTCTTGTACTTGTCAGAAATACTTATGAAAAATTTCCTTGAAAATCTGGTCTTAAATCTCATTATTGTTTCTTGATTATTTGGTTTGAATATTTGTTTGTTTAAAATCATTTGAAATTATTGATTTATTGAATCACACACATATCTTGGATCTGAAATTTATTATTTGGTGTGATTGATTCATTGAATCTTGAGATTTTCATATTTCCTCAAACGCTTTCAAATAAACAGTATTTTAATCTTGGGTCATGAACATCTTTTGTGACAGTCATCTTTACAGGTCTGCTTTGAAACTGTTTTTTCTATCTTGATACTGTTTTTGAATTTTTTTTGGTAATTGCTTGCTTTGATAAATTTTTTGGTTTACTGCTCTCATAGAAGGAACTGCTTTTGATAAAAATTTTGAAACAGCTTGTTTTGGTCAAAATTGCTTAGTGAAATTTGTGTGCTAAATTTGTTTGATTGGGCTTCGTGATTAAAATTTTGTTGTCTAAGATATCCTTGCTCGTCTCAAATGTCATGTTAAAATCCTCATTAATTGAGACATCAAGTGGTATCACTTGTTTAGAAGTGCTAAATTTGCTTTTGTTGTACATATATACTTTTTAATCCCTCTTGTCATGTATAGATCTTCATATCCCTCTTGTAATTGATTTTCAGTTCTAAAATTATTTATTGATTATTCATTTAGAAATTGGAATCAATATCCAAATTGAACTGTATTTATAATTCATCCAAATTATTATCAGAATTTGAAATTGTGATGAATTGTTACTGCATTATATTTCACAATAAGAGGAGATTTTAGTTAATTTTTTCATGATGGTTAAACATTTATTATAATATCTTTGAATTGGCAATTATTTCACGATCGTCTCCTTTATCTATCATATTCTGCCATCCATGATAATTTTATATTAGTGTGGAGAGTTGATATGTTTTAAAATCTATTTTGAATAAACAGTGGAAATATTTGTGATAGAAATGGGACTATGTTATTTTTTAGAATTAGTGACAATTGAAAATTTGTAATGATCTCAGTACAGTTGATCATATTTCATAATATGATTAATTTAGAAATTTATTTTACAAACCATTTCTGTATCTATAACATTTCTATCATCCATATTGGTTTTATATACTGAGGAGTTTTTTCTTTTGAAGCTAACTTTAAGTATGATCAATATATAAGCGTTTCTCTACCCTTATTTAAAAATCCATGCTCTGGTCATGCATGGTTAAGAGATTACTTATAATTTAAGCTGTGACTGACCTCATTTAAAAATCCGAGCTCTGGTTATGCGTGGTCAGTGTGCTCTTAAATAAAAAAGAAAAGGAAATAATGTGCTATAAATTGAAATTAATCTGAAACTCTCCTTTGTGTATAAAAACAAGCCTATCAGTCCATATTCTGTTTGGTGAAATGTGTTAATATTTTATGAAGTATTATTATTTGTGGATTGATAGCTATTAGGATTTGAGATTATACGATTTTGTCACTTAAATTGAATTATTAATTATAGTCCAAAGCCATCACTGTTTTTGTGCTCTTTTTTATAAAATTCTTTTGAAAGTAATTGGAAATCATATTTTTGTAACTCTCTCCATTTTATATAAAATTCATTGTAAATCCATCATTCTCTACAATGTGAAATATGCCACTAGTTCTTAGAATATTATGATTTTTGTTTGGCTGATTGAGATTTATGATGACTATTCTTCCTCTTATGCTGAAATTATATTATTAGTCACTTTTCATCCATATTTTAAATTCAGAATCTTTTTGATGATAACAAAAAGGGGATAATGGGTTGATATTTTGATTTATGAGTGAATGTTTTATAAATATTTTTAATTTTGAAAATTCATTAAATTCATTTATTTCACTCATGCACAGTTATAAGGGGAGTTTTCTGTTGTAGGGGGAGCTAAAAAATAAGGGGAGTTAAATATTCACTGTCAAACACATTTATTGTACTCAAAATCTTTTATTTGTTTGTCATCATCAAAAGGGGGAGATTGTTGTATATGATGTAGTTGTATACACAATTATATGATTTTTGTTTGATGATAACAACTAAATAAATATTATTTTAAATGTGTTTGTTACTGTACTGTTCAATATATACATCACAGACAAGAATATAATATTTAAATAGAATACGACTGTACAGACATTATTTTATTTAAATTGAATATTATATTTCAAACTTTCAAATATGACTCCATTATTTAAACACTTCACATGAATTTTTACTTGTAAATAAACCGAATACGATAGACAAATTTGTTTGAATACAATGAAATAACATTTTATTTCATTCAAATTTGTTTGTTACAAATATCAGTATAATTCTCTCTTTTCTGTACATCAGCTCCTCACTACATCACTCATCACTCAGTACATTCTTTGACACAATTACATTTCATTTATATAATCACTCATATACACATTTAAACGCTGTCACTATCTTCTGTCTTCAGTCTTCGCAGCTTTTAGTTAGTCCAGTCTTCATACCTGTCACATACAGAAACACACACAGTATCTGGAACAGAAATAATATTCTAAATTCTAAGGTATATATATATTTTTTTAAAATTTATTTGCCTCAAAATTTCGGTGTATTTCTCATCAATTTTCTGACTCAACATGATTTACTAATCTACCCAACTATGTCTAGACGGCTTGTGATATTCACAGTGATACACTGTAGATACCACAAGGCATACAGTATGTATACACAATGCAGGGACAAGAAAACTTGTCTGATGGCTGTATACACACACATGTATATTTATACACGTGTGCACTGCCTAGCCTATTAGTATGTAGTAGCGAGCAACTGAGGAGTAGTCACATGGACCGTCTCGACTCAGTGCACACATGAAAATAACCCAATGTAAAGTCAACAGAAAGTTCAAGGGTTGAGCAACACAGTCAACACAACCCAAACAAGTCAGCATGCACATGATGGTGCATATATATATATGGTGCGTGTATACAGTCAGCAAGCTAGTCAAAGAAGTGACATAGCAACATACACAAGCAAGGCAGCTAAATGGTGGAGCATAGCAGTGAAATGGAGAAAATGAGTACAAGCAAGAAAATGGTCGGGCCAACATGGTCTATACATAGTTTCAAGAATGAACAAGTATGCATGGCATGGTCGAGTGAAAGTGCAAACAAGGAATGGGACTTATGATTCTTCAAAGTGCATCAAGACAACAAGTCTGCCAAGCATTTTTTTAAAAAGTGTAGCAATGTAAAGCAAGGTGATTGAGCATGCATCAAAACAGTAAAGTATGTGGGTGCAGATCAGCATATTCAAGTATAGGAGAACAAGACCACAATGTGATCAAGCTCATCTTGGTCAAACCAGCAAATACATGTGTGCATAGTGATATTGGCATGGTTCAAATATACAATGTCAAGACGCAGTTCAAGAAAGCATGTGTACGCTGCATGTAAACAAGGCCGCAGTTCAGCATGAATGATCAACTCTGGTGAAAATAGGCCATATCCAACTCAAAATCATGGAGATGAAGTCAAAACAGTTTGCAAAACATATGCATACATGAATAGTTGGTGTAGCAATGCAAGAATACAAAATGGTTCATACAACTCAGGAATGAAGCTGGCCAAAAACACGTTTTCAGGCAAAAAATTCTTTCACATGCCAATTTACAGTGGAACAAAATGGCAAGAAAACATTTCAGAAATCAATAAATGGAAAGCTCAATTCGCAACAGTCTAAGGAACAATCAAAGCAAAGATTTTCATACATGGCAAGTGTTCATTTCATTCCAGAATTTTACATGTCAGTGTTGGAGGTTTTAATGCAGAATTATATGAGACAAATCAGTGAGCAACACTTTCGGCAAGTTTTTAAATGGTTTACAGAAATCAGATGTTAATCAGCTTTCATCTTTTAAAACTGTTTCCTTGAAATCATTCTACACATAAGGCAAGAAATTTCGAGCAAAAGGAAAAGTATTTTTCAGCAATAACAAATTTCCTAAAATCAAGCGTTTACAGTGGGGTCAAGAATTCATAGCAAGAAATCTGCATATACTTGCTCAAACTCACAGAAAATCAAGTACATGGAAAGTTTTCTTTATTCGGTAAGAAGTAACAAATATATGGTCCAGTTTTTGTGCAAATCCATGGGACAAACATTGTTTTTGACGACTTGGTTTTTAGAATGCAAATGTTATTCCAAAATTTGCTCAATATGTTTTCAAAAGGAAACAAATCAATTCAACATTTTTCACAATTCATTTCCAGAAATCACGCAACATAAATCAAGCAGAAGATATCAAATAAGTTTCTAGAAATACTCAATTTAGTTTCAGGTCTCTTCGTTCAAGAATCACAAAAGAGGAAACACAAAAAAAATCTGCCAAGTCGTTAATGTGAAATCAGAGAATTCTTTGGTTCGAATTACCCTATATATACACAAACATGTCATCATCGGCAAGTTGAATCAGAAAAAGAAAATAAACAATTTCACTCAAAGGTTTAAAATCAGAATACTCACATTTATTACAAGAGTTTCGATCGCCATATTTCCTAAATAAGAGAACAATCGATTGAATAAGCAAGGCACTAGGGAATAAAGCAACTCGAGAATCAATTTACATCATTTCATCAAGCCATCAAATCAATTTGGGAGAGATTTCAAAAACCCTAGTTTTTAAATTTTCCATCGTCGCCATTTTCACATAAAAGAGATCGGGCAAAACAAAAGAGGAGTGGGTCGGTCAACATACACTTGGCTAAGCCAAGTTTAATATAAAGGGGAATTTGAATTGTTTTAAATCTAGGGTTTCTCCTTTTATTTTGTATTTGTTTCTTTTAATTTGTTTTGTAATCGTCCAAACAGTTTCTAGGTCTGTAAAATTTAGGGGAACCAGTTAGGATGTTAACTGGCAGTTTACTAGAGTCTGTAAAAACTAGGGTTACTGGTTACGGGGTTGTAATCAGGGGAAATCTGATCTAGGGGATTAAACCAATCTAGGGTTTTAAGTGTAGGATTAGAATAGGAGCAAGAGGTTCGCAAGTTTACATGGTCTTGTAAGCGGGATCTGTTCTATTACCTAGTAGAAACCTTAGGAATGCAGCAGTAGGCAGGATTTTGCCGAAGCTGGGTATATCTTGTGTCATTTACCTTTCTGCATATATTTTCTGCTGCATTCTGTGATCTGATATTTTTTATATCTCGCTTAATTTTCAATATACCCTATTCACCCCCCTCTAGGGTTAATCACATTTGCATTCTAAAAATTGAGTAGTCAAAAACAATATTTGTCCCATGGATTTGCACAAAAACTGGACCATATATTTGTTACTTCTTACCGAATAAAGAAAACTTTCCATGAACTTGATTTTTTGCGAGTTTGAGCAAGTATATGCAGATTTCTTGCTGTGAATTCTTGACCCTACTGTAAATGCTTGATTTCAGAAAATTTGTTATTGTCGAAAAATGCTTTCCCTTTTGCTTGAAATTTCTTGCCTTATGTGTAGAATGATTTGAAGGAAACAGTTTTAAAGATGAAAGCTAATTAACATCTGATTTCTGTAAACCATTTAAAAACTTGCCGAAAGTGTTGCTCACTGATTTGTCTCATATAATTCTGCATTAAAAACTCCAACACTGACATGTAAATGAATGAAATGAACACTTGCCATGTATGAAAAATCTTTGCTTTGATTGTTCCCATGACTGTTGTGAATTCAACTTTCCATTTATTGATTTTTGAAATGCTTTCTTGCCATTTTTGTTCCACTGTAAATAGGCATGTGAACGAAATTTTTGCCTGAAAACATGTTTTTGGCCACCTTCATTCCTGAGTTGTATGAACCAGTTTGTATTCTTGCATTGCTGCACCAACTATTCATGTTTGCATATGTTTTGCAAACTGTTTTGACTTCATCTCCATTCTTTTGAGTTGTGTATGGCCTGTTTTCACCAGAGTTAATCATTCATGCTGAACTGCGGCCTTGTTTACATGCAGTGTACACATGCTTTCTTGAACTGCTTCTTGACACTGTATATTTGAACCATGCCAATATCACTATGCACACATGTATTTGCTGGTTTGACCATGATGAGCTTGATCACATTGTGGTCTGGTTCTCCTACACTTGAATATGCTGATTTGCACCCACATACTTTACGTTTTTGATGCATGCTCAATCACCTTGCTTTACATTGCTACACTTTTTTTTAAAAAAAATGCTTGGCAGACTTGTTGTCTTGATGCACTTTGCAGAATCATAAGTCCCATTCCTTGTTTGCACTTTCACTCGACCATGCCATGCATACTTGTTCATTCTTGAAACTGTGCATAAACCATGCTGGCCCGACCATTTTCTTGCTTGTACTCATTTTCTCCATTTCACTGCTATGCTTCACCATTTAGCTGCCTTTCTTGTGTATGTTGTTATGTCACTTCTTTGACTAGCTTGCTTACTATATACATGCACCATATATATATGTGCACCATCCTATGCATGCTGACTTGTTTGGGTTGTGTTGACTTTGTTGCTCGACCCTTGAACTTTTTGTTGACTTTACATTGAGTAATTTTCATGTGTGCACTGAGTCGAGACGGTCCATGTGACTACTCCTCAATTGCTCGCTACTACATACTGATTAGCGAGGCAATGCACACATGTATAAATATAAACGTGTGTATATGCAGCCTTCAGACAAGTTTTCCTGTCCCTGCATTGTATATACATACTGTCTGCCTTGTGGTATTTACAGTGTATCACTATGAATATCACAAACTGTTTAGACATAGTCGGATAGATTAGTAAATTAGATCGAGTCAGAAAAATGATGAGAAACACACCAAAATTCTAAAGAAAATAAATTTTAAAAAAAATTATATTCGCTAGAATTTAGAATATTATTTCCATTCCAGATACTGCGTGCGTTTCTGTATGTCACAGGTATGAAGACTGGACTTACTAAAAGCTATGAAGACAGAAGACTGAAGACATAAGACAGTGACAGTGTGTAAATGTGTATATGAGTGATTGTGTAAATGAACTGTAATTGTGTCGAAGAATGTACTGAGTGGTGAGTGATGTAGTGAGGAGCTGATGTACAGAAAAGAGAGAATTGTACTAATATTTGGAACAAACAAATTTGAATGAAATAAAATGTTATTTCACAGTGTGCAAACAAATTTGTCTATCGTATTCGGTTTATTTACAAGTACAAATTTATGTGAGTGTTTAAATAGTGGAGTCATAAATAACTTGACTGTTTGAAAGTTTGAAATGTAGTATTCAATTTAAATAAAATACTGTCTGTACAATCGTATTCTATTTAAATATAAATATTATATTCCTATCTGTGATCTATATATAGAACAGTACAATAACAAACACATTTAAAATAATATTTATTTGGTTGTTATCATCAAACAAAAATCATATAATTGTGTATACAATTACGTCATATACAACAATCTCCCCCTTTTGATGATGACAAACAAATAAAAGATTTTGGGCACAATAAATGTGTTTGACAGTGAATATTTAACTCATCCTATTTTTTAGCTCCCCTTACAACAGAAAACTTCCCCTATAACTGTGCATGAGTGAAATAAATGAATTTAATGAATTTTCATAATTAAAAATATTCACTCACAAATCAAAATATCAACCCATTCTCCCTTTTTGTTATCATCAAAAAGATTCTGAATTTAAAATATAGATGAAAAGTGACTAATAATATAATTTCAGCATAAGAGGAAGAACGGTCATCATAAATCTCAATCAGCCAAACAAAAATCATAATATTCTAAGAACTAGTGGCATATTTTACATTGTAGAGAATGACGGATTTACAATGAATTTTATATAAAATGGAGAGAGTTACAAAAATACGATTTCCAATTATTTTCAAAAGAATTTTATAAAAAAGAGCACAAAAACAGTGATGGACTTGGACTATAATTAATAATTCAATTTAAGTGACAAAATCGTGTAATTAATAATTCATTATGCTTGCTTAAACATCATAGTAATTTCCACAAGTAACTAATTATGCCCACTTAGTTATGATGTTAATCACATGTCCATTCAGTTTGTTACTATACCGGTTTATGATCATGTTTATGTCACGACATGTTGAAACTTTCATCCTCGTCATATTCCCTTTTAATTATTATAGCTACCCTACTTTATAGCCTAGATGCCGCCAAAATGCGTATGAATACGTTAGAGAGAAAACAGGGAAAAACGGAATTAAAATTGGCATGATTTATGTAATGTTTAATAGGAAATGTGACATGTAAATCAAATAGGGAAAACATAGAAATAGTTATCTATAATGACAAGGTAGATTTGGATTAATTTGGATGTTTAGTAATTTACGATTAGGAATCATAAATTGTACTTTTGACACGAGGTTAGATTACATTAGTGGAGGAAGTCTGCTCGGACCCGACCGGCATATCCAGCAGCCACTAATGTTCAACCTAATGTGGGAGGTCTAAGTACGCAAATACGAGTCGGGCTAAGACATGAGGTTAGGACCAATTGTGGAATAAGACTGCCCGGACCCGACTGACGTATCCAACATCCACACGTTGTAGGCCTATTGTGGGAGGTCTAGCCCATTATAACCATAATTGGACATGGTAAAGAAATGGACTACTTAACCTAATTTTATATGACTATGGACTTAAGTTTGGGTTAAGTAAAACTGGATGGGTAATAGGAGGTTAAGTAAGTTAGTGGGGATCGGTAATATATATACAAATATATATAGGCCCACATACTTAACCCCGTAAGGTTATGTAATTAAAGATACCTAAGTCGTATACATAACCAGTAGATGATGTAAGAAAGTTATGTAATTAAAGACACCCTTTAGGGTAAGCATAACTAGTATAGGGCTATGTAATTAAAGACATCTAAGGGTATACATAGTCAGTAGAAAAACTTAATGGGGATACAAGACAAGGGGGAGAGCTTGTATCATATTGAGAGGGAACCATTTAAGTCAGTAACCCGAAGTTGTATCAAGTAAAGACCTCAATGTTAGGCGGAGAAGGGGCGCGCTTACTGATTGATTATAAGAGATCCAAATGAGGCGGATGGTGTGGGCGGCGCAAACTGACCGAGGGCATGTGCGTGCATGGGCTGGGCAGAGGCGGCTAAGACGACTGTGACACCAAGATATAGTTCTGCACACTATGGGTTGCCACTTTAGGAAGTGATACCTCCTACTATGGGATCATCACAGGATATCTACAAGGTAGGGAGCCGCTCGATTAAGGTAGTGGTTTGGGTATACTTGGACGTATGACCTAAGCCTACAAGCTTATAATGGAAGGGATCATTTCATTTCAGTTATACTAGTAATAATGCAGAGTTATCATTAGTAAGGCACCTATACCTTAACTTGCTTGCCTTGTCACACCTGCCGTTTATGGAGTTATTTCTCTTGTATCCACTTTATATGCGTATCATGTTGCTTTTAATTATCTACTGGCTAAAAGTAACTAGACTCGCCAGACTTTATGTTTGACCCTGTTGTTTCTCCTTCTTTCTTCCGATCCCCCCAGGTTCTCACGGAGGAAATAATCAGACTTAATCAGGAATCATATATCATCTTGCTAGGAGCTACTTCTGAAGTATGGCTCAAGTTCTTGACTCTACTATGGCTTAACTCTTTTTATTGGGGAAATGATGCTTTTTATTTACTTATGTACTCTGATGGTGCAAGACAAAAGTATTTTTTATTGTAATGGTTCTTGTGACTTATGAAATTGTGGACCACGGAGTTATGACTTATGTTTGAAATAAAAGTTTAAATTTTCCGCTGCTGCCTTATTTATCTCTATCTTGTAATTATTCTGTGTCTATTTACCTATAGCGCTCCACGAAACTTAATGCAATCCCTTAGTGAGTGACATTAACAGACGTGGGGTGTTTCACTTGGTATCAGAGATGAAGGTTACTAGATTAGATAAAAAAAATTATTTATTTTTTCAAAAAGATTTTAAAGAAAGCATTTTCAAAAGAAAAGTTTGTTTTGAAAAACATTCCCCAAAGAGCAATATGTAGTATCGTTCAAGTCCTCTATCTAAATTTCTTCCTTTTCCTTTTTTTCAGTATGTCTAGGGGAAAAAACAGCCCTAATATCCCAGAGGGCATCACTATACCTGGATGGTTCCGTAGGTATTTGGAAGCCACAACGCCAGCCAAAGGCCGAAGAGACGTTCCTCCCCAACTGCACCAGTCATTCCTCCTCCTCCCTCTCCAAGAGTAGATAACTTCGCCAAGATCTGCAAGGACTTCCGTGATATGGGAGGGAAGCTATTCCATGGGAACGAGACATTCGTAGAAGGTAGGAACTGGCTCAATGAGACTGAGGACTTATTCGTAATCTTTGAAGTGGAGGATCAAAGAAAAATCCAATTAGCTGCTTGGTTATTAAAGGACGAAGCCTCATTTTGGTGGGAAGCCACCCAAGTTGGACGTCCGGTAGAGACTTGGGAAGACTTTAGACAGAGGTCCGAAATAAAATTTCTTTCCTAAGCGGAGAAAAGCATACAGATGGAGAGGTTCTTAGCTCTCAAACAAGGAAATTTTATGGTGAAGGAATATGTGAACAAGTACAACCAGCTGGCAAGGTTCGGTTTAGAGTTGGTGGATACATCGCACAAAAGGGCTTTGCGCTTTGCTAAAGGGCTGAATGAGCCTCTGCACGGGCTAGCAATGTCCCATATTCCAATGGGGGCCACGTTTGAAAAGCTTGTTGATATGGCCCTAATGCATGAGGAGGACAAGGGAGAAAAGAAGGAAGTGAAAGCTGAGGGGACATCGCAAAATAAGAAGGTATGTCCCAAGAAGGGGCAACAACAATAGCAACAACAACAGAAGAAAGGGGGAAAGATGCTAAAGGCCAGGATAAGAGAAAATGTCACAATTGTGGAAAGGAGGGCCACCTGATCAAAGATTGCAAGAGAAGGAAGGACAGTTGCTTTAATTGCGGGGAGGTCGGACACTTCTTTAAGGAGTGCCCGAAGAAACAGAGATCGCAGGGACAAGGCCAAAGAGTAGGGACTTTTGGTGTGCAGGTGCATGCTCTTGCGATCGGTGCTCCTAAAAGAGGTAGAAAAATTTCCGTAGAAAGTTTAGTTTCTCTTTCAAACTTTCCAGTTAGAACACTTTTTGATTTTGGTGCTGCACACTCGTTTATATCTAGTTCTGTGGTTGAATCTCTGCATCTAATTACTAGTATGGTAGTAGATCCCGTAGTTAATTCAAACCCCATTGGTGGTTCAACTCATTTCTCGATGAGTTGTCAGGGTTTGAAAGTATCTGTGTTGGGCGTTGAATTTGAATGCAACACGTATGTGCTCGGGTTTATGGGCTATGGGTTGATTCTAGGAATGGATTGGCTTACCACGTATGGGGCCATTCTGAATTGTGAGAAGAGAGCTGTTAGACTCCTGACTCATCACGGAAAGACCCTCGAAGTTTGTTGTGACCCTCAAGGGTCTGTTATGCTTAGCTTCCTAGAGTTTCTAGATGTATCCATAGATGATTTGCAAACTGTTCCAGTAGTCCGAGATTATCCCGATGTTTTTGATGAGGTATGGGGATTACCTCCAAGACTTGAGATCGATTTCCGCATATATCGGGTGGACAATGCAAAGCCAGTTGCATTACCAGTGCGCCACATGGCTCCAAGAGAAAGAAGGGAGCTGAGTAATCAAGTAGGGGAGCTACTTGAAAAGGGTTTATTAGACATAACATATCTGAGTGGGGTGCTCCAGTAGTATTCGCAATCAAAGTGGATGGTTTGCTTCGTTTGTGTGTTGACTATAGAGAGTTAAATAACCTCACCAAGAAGAATAGGCACCCGCTTCCGACGATTGATAATTTATTTGACCAGCTTATTGGTGCCTTGGTATTTTCTCAGTTGGACTTGGCTACGGGGTTCGATCAGCTGAGGGTGGTTGAGGACTGCATAGATAAGACTGCTTTCATAACTCCAGACGGCTTCTTTGAATGGCTAGTTATGCCTTTTGGGTTGACAAATGCACCCGCCTATTTTGTTGACTTGATGAGTAGGGTGTTTCGGGAGTTCCTAAACAAATTCATCATAGTCTTTGTTGATGATATTTTGGTCTTCTCCAAAAGTGAAGAAGAGCATGCCCAACATTTAGGAGAAGTTCTGAAAACTCTCAGTGACCATCAGCTAAAAGCAAAGTTCTCCAAATGCCATTTCTGGAGAAAAGAGGTGGGATTCTTGGGGGCATGTAGTCTCCAAAGAAGGGATAGTTGTTGATCCCGCAAAGCTGGTTGCAGTACAAGATTGGCAGATTCCTAAAAATGCAACTGAGGTGAGAAGCTTTCTTGGGTTGGTAGGTTATTACAGGAAGTTCATTAAGGACTTCGCAAAGATATCAGCCCCTCTCACTAGGTTGACAAAGAAGAATTTGACATTTTCATGGGACATAGACTGTGACATTGCTTTCCAACGACTGAAAAGGGCGCTGACAACAACCCCAGTCTTGACCTTGCCCGATGGGAGTAAAGTGTTTACTGTTTACACTGATGCGTGCGGTATAGGGCTTGGTGCGGTTCTGATGCAAGAAGGAAAAGTAATATGATATAGGGGTAGACAGTTGAGAGTTCATGAGAAGAACTACCCCACGCATGATCTAGAGCTAGCGGCCATAGTATTCGCGTCAAAGACGTGGCGTCATTACTTACTTGGAGAGAAGTTTGAGTTATACACCGATCTTGAATCTCTTAAGTATGTATTCTCCAATAAGGATCTAAACCTAAGGCAACAACGATGGATGGAGTGCTTAGCCTCATATGATTTTGAGATTGCTTATACCCCCGACAAGGGTAATGCAGTGGAAGACGCACTAAGTAGGCAGAGGGTAGCCTTGAGTCCTCTGTTTGTGGAAAGAAAGAACTTGGAGTTCATATCAGCTTTTGATTTTAGACCCTCCGTCGAAGTTTTGCCTGGTTTATTTGCATCCCTGGAGATACGACCGACTCTTGTGGAGCAGATAGGAGCTTCGCAACAAGGTGACCCACAGATTCTAGACATCATGGATAAGCCCAGAAGAGGGGAGACTTCTAGTCACCTCAGTAGGTATTCCATAGATGAAAAGGGGTGGTTGCGACGAGATGGAAGGCTTTGTGTTCCTCAAACTGGAAGCTTGATAAAGGCAGTCCAAGAAAAAGCCCACCATTCTAAGATGACCATACATCTAGGTGGTGACAAGATGTACAGAGACATGAAGAGTGTTTTCTTTTGGGCTAGGCTGAAGAAAGACGTGGCCGAATTTGTTTCTCAATGTTTGTTTTTCCAGCAAGTCAAAGATGATCAAAAGAAGCCCGGTGGATTACTTTATCCGTTGGAGGTTCCGCAGTGGAAATGGGAGAGCGTCTCTATGGATTTCATAGATGGTTTACCTAGATCGAAGAAAGGTAATACCAGTATTTGGGTAATAGTGTACAGACTCACCAAGAGTGCTCAATTTATTCCAGTTAAAAGTAAAAGGACGACACCATGGTTGGCAGCAATTTATGTTCGTGAGATAATTCGTCTCCACGAAGTTCCTTCCAGCATCGTGAGCGATCGTGAACCCATCTTTACCAGTGAATTTTGGAGGAGCTTGCAAGAAGCATTGGGTACACAGTTGTGTTTGAGCACCGCTTATCATCCTCAAAACGATGGGCAGATGGAGAGGGTGAACAGAATTCTAGAAGATCTTTTAAGGCTGTGTATCCTCGACTTCAGAGGGACTTGGGAAGAGTATCTTCCTTTAGTAGAGTTTGCCTATAATAACAGCTATCAGGTAAGTATCAGTATAGCACCCTTTGAAGCATTGTACGGACGACCCCGTAGATCGCCAACTTGTTGGTGGGAATCTACAGAAAGATTATTGCTTGGACCAGATATGGTTAGGGATACGTCCGAAATGATTGACCTTATTCGACGATGGATGAAGACAGCTCAAGATAGGCAGAAGTCCTATGTAGACAAGAGAAGGACTGACATTGAATTCGAAGTAGGAGGCCTAGTTTTTATCAAAGTATCACCTCTGAGGAATGTGGTTCACTTCGGATCAGTAGGGAAGTTGGCACCTAGATTTGTGGGACCATTTCCCATAACCGAGAGGGTTGGCCAAATAGCCTACAGAGTAAAGCTCTCAGAAAATTTATTCGGTGTTCATGAAAATTTATCCGGTGTTCATGATGTTTTCCATGTCTCTCATCAACGGAAGTGCTTACATGACACCGCGGAAGTTGTTGAGCCGAGCATGTTGGATAAAGTCGAAGTGGAATGGGAGGTGACGGTCAGACGGGTCCCCACCCATATTCTTGGGTCAGAGATTAAGAAGCTGCGCAATAAGGAAATCAAGTTGCTAAAGGTCCAATGGGGAGATATCCCAGAAGATGCGACATGGGAACCTGAAGATAAGATTCGTGCTTTGTACCCTTTTCTTTTCGAGGGTATTTCTTAACTCTTTTTTCCTAAATCTTATCAGTACTAGTTTCTGTCAATAGAGTATGTCTTATCCATGGTATTTTTGACCTTTATATAGGAATCCTATGGATGTAAACATGTGTTTGAAACATGTTATGTTTGATGGATGCAAGTGTTTGCTAGTGGTTGCCTGTGGATGCATATACACACACATTAGGCACTAAGATCGGCTCAATCACGCTCATATTGCATATAAATGTGTGTGCATTTTTTTCTTTTCTTTTATGGATAAAATTGGATGAAATGGCATATGGATGTCGCATTTGGATGAATGGGTGCGCACACATATAGAACTTATATGATACAATAGGTTTATTTGCATATATATTGGATTCATGGCACTAACATACATCGCATTAAGGAGGTCAACTGAATCAGTAGACCGTCTGATCTTTTGCATTAGAGTTGGGACATACACACATACGGTTGCATACATTCATATAAGCATTAGAAAACTTTAAGGACAATGCATGCTTGTGGATGATGGATGAGTAGATGGATGATGGATGGTAGGATATATTCTTCTCAACTTGAAGATTTCAGAGATGAAATCCTTTAAGGAGAGGGGAATGTAACACCCCGTAATATTAAATATAAAAATGACAAATTAAAGAATACTTAATTTTTAGAAGAAGAACTAAGTGAAACAGGTTATGCCATTGCGTTCTTCTCGGAATTTTGCTTGAGATAGAGTTCGAGTTTGCATAAAACGGAGGCCATATGAAGGAGTTATGGACGATGGAAGTTGGGCAGAACAAACAGAAAACAGGCCAGGATAACTGGCGCACTTCACAAGTGCGCCAGAACAAAAATGCACTGGCACACCTGGGAAGTGCGCCCTGGCTGATCCAGATCTGCAGAATTCTGGAGAGTTCCATGATGACTTGTCTTTCTGGGATTGGCTGAATGACGTGTTTTTTTGGTCTGGATGGTTCAGATGGTTCCTATTCTAATCTACAGGTCCTAATTCACCTAACACCTCTATAAATAAACACCTAGACCTAACTCTAATCTCATTATGTTCATCCATGGCGCCTCTATGCTGCTCTAATCTAAATTAAAACAAGCTTTTCTTCTCCATCAAGTCAAATTAGAAGATCAAATTCTACAACAACGGTTTAGCTAACCAAATTCAGAATTTAGAATTCAAATATATTCTCTCTCAATTCTCTAAACCTAATGCTGTGAGTTTCTAGATTACTTTTAGGTTTAGATAAATAAAAGTATGCTTTGATAGACAATGAATTGGATATGTTGTAAAGTATGATTCTGTGTTGATATGAAACTTTATCCTATGTCATGACAAGATCTAATTTCCTAAATCCAATATAATTGTGGTGATTCGATTATGATGTTTATACGGATCTTGACTTGTAACCATGTTATGATGGGAAGTACATCTATTAATTTAGATAATTGCAACACTACTTGGATCTAGACTTTTATGCTAATCACCTTTCACTTGTCATATTGTGATACATTGATATATGTTGTATGCTTGACATGTGAATCTACCTTTTGATCTAAACATGTTGCCATGACTATGCTAGATCTAGGTAATTGGACACCTAATGTTAGATCTAGATCTCATTATGCTTGCTTAAACATCATAGTAATTGCCACAAGTTAGTAATTATTCCCACTTAGTTATGATGTTAATCACATGTCCATTCACTTTGTTACTATGCCAGTTTATGATCATGTTTATGCCACGACATGTTGAAACTATCACCCTCATCATATTCCCTTTTAATTATTATAGCTAGGCTACTTTATATCTTAGATGCTACCAAAATACATACAAATACGTTAGAGAGAAAATGGGGAAAAAGGGAATTAAAATTGGCATGATTTATGTAATGTTTAATAGGAAATGGGGCATGTAAATCAAATGGGGAAAACATAGAAATAGTTACCTATAATGACATAGGTAGATTTGGATTAATTTGGAATGTTTAGTAATTTACAGTTAGGAATCATAAATTGTACTTATGACACGAGGTTAGGTTACATTAGTCGCGGAAGTCTGCCCGAACCCGACCGGCATATCCAGCAGCCACTAATGTTGAACCTAATGTGGGAGGTCGAAGTACACAAATACGAATCGGGCTAAGACACGAGGTTAAGCCCAAATGTGGAATAAGACTGCCCGGACCCAACCGACATATCCAGCATCCACATGTTGTAGGCCTAATGTGGGAGGTCTAGCCCATTATAACCATAGTTGGACATGGTAAAGAAATGGACTACTTAACCTAATTTAATATGACTATGAACTTAAGTTAGGCTTAAGTAAAATTGGATGGGTAAGGGGGGGGGGTTAAATAAGTTAGAGGGGATGGGTAATATATATATATATATATATATATATATATATATATATATATATATATATAGGCCCACATACTTACCAAATAAGGTTATGTAATTAAAGACACCTAAGTGGTATACATAACCGGTAGATGATGTAAGAAAGTTATGTAATTGAAGACACCCTTTAGGATAAGCATAACTAGTATAGGGCTATGTAATTAAAGACACCTAAGGGTATACATAATCAGTAGAAAAACCTAGTAGGGATACAAGACAAGGGGTAGAGCTTGTATCATATTGAGAGGGACCCATTTCAGTCAGTAACCCGAAGTGGTACGAAGTAAAGATCTTTGTACTAGGAGGAGAAGGGGCACGCTTACTGATTGATTTTAAGAGATCCAAACGAGGTGGATGGTGTGGGCGGCGCAAACCGACCGGGGACATGTGCGTGCATGAGCCGGGTAGAGGGGGCTAAGACGACCGTGACACAAGTAGATATAGTTGTGCACACCATGAGTTGCCCCTTTAGGAAGTGATACCTCCTACTGTAGGGCTAGCACAGGATATCTACAAGGTAAGGAGCCGATCGATTAGGGTAGTGGTTAGGGTATACTTGGACGTATGACCTGAGCCTACCAGCTTATAGTGGAAGGGATCATTTCATTCCAGTTATACTAGTAATAATCCAGAGTTATCATTAGTAAGGCACATATACCTTAACTTTCTTACCTTGTCACACCTGCCATTTATGGAGTGATTTCTCTCGTATCCACTTTATATGCCTATCATGTTGCTTTTAATTATCTAATGGCTAAAAGTAACTAGATTCACAATACTTTATGTCTGACCCTGTTGTTTCTCCTTCTTTCTTTCGTTTCCCCCCTAGGTTCTCAAGGAGGAAATAACCAGACTTAACCAATAATCAGATATCATCTTGCTAGGAGCTACTTCTGAAGTATGGCTCAAGTTCTTGACTCTACTATGGCTTAACTCTTTTTATTGGGGAAATGATGCTTTTTATTTACTTATGTACTCTTATGGTGCAAGACAAAAGTATTTTTATTGTAATGTTTTTTGTGACTTATGAAATTGTGGAACACGGAGTTATGACTTATGTTTGAAATAAAAGTTTAAATTTTCTGCTGCTGCCTTATTTATCTCTATCTTGTAATTATTCTGTGTCTGTTTACCTATAACGCTTCACGAAACTTAATGCATTCCCTTAATAAGCGACATTAACGGACGTGGGGTGTTTCAAATATAGTGTTACTTAATGTACATACCTTATATTTTTAGCAGGTTACATATGTCAAGGTACGTCTACGTGGCACACAAGATTTCATACAAACATAAATATCTAACCAATGGGGTGGATATCCAAGTCAATCGACCATTAGTGTCTTTAGGGTAAAGACCCAACGAGGTGGCATTCTCGGTCACTTACCTATTAAAGGTGGATTTTTATAATCTCTTATGACCCTGAGGCGGACCCTAGCCCTTTAAGAAACCCGCCCTAGTACGTAACGTTCTTAAGTCTAATCTCTCGTTTGTAATATGAGAAGTAGTATTGTGAATGTTACTACTTAACTGATATTACCCGGTAGGACACTTATGTCACTTAAGACCTCCTTTTAGGCAATTGGTGAGCGCGATGGCCATATATCCTTCAATTACCAATCTGTCCCTAGTTGAGCCCTTACAAGCTTCCAGAGGAAGTGGACATACCCCATTAACTACCATCTCCGTTAACTGTTTTATGCCTAATTACTTTTAAAGAAGGAGGACCCAAAGACTTACCTTAATACTATTAAGGGGTGTCCCATAACTTGGGTTCCTCTTCAAGGAATAAACCTTCGGAGGGATCCTAGTCCTAACCACTTAAGACCCAAATTAGATAAAAGGTGAGTCAGCCACTTAAGACCTTCTTAAGGCATAGTAAGCCTATTTGTTTTTACACATTAACTTATACATATATATAGTTTTATATATCTACATACTTGACCTCTCACATTAACCCATATACTTGTAGATGCTGGATATACCGGTTGGTTCCGGGTAGGCTTATACTACAAGTCGGTTTAACCTCATGTCTAGTGTGCTAAGTTTATGAATGGCCCATGGCACCTAGACATCTCACATTAGTTGGGACCACCTGTGGTTGCGGGATATGCCGGTCGGTTCCGGGAAGGTTTCTACCATAAATGGCAGCTAACCTCGTGTCTACGTGTCATTTATTTTATATATATATATATATAGGCCATTATATACATACATACATACACACAAACAAACATATATATATTTATGTTAAGGGCACATTTCAAATTCAAACTCTAACCTAATCACGTTTATTATGCTTAATATAACGTTAATTATATTTAAGTAAGTAATATAATAATAGCGCCGGATTAATGTAACATTCATACAAATGGGTAAACGTTCTAACTAGGTGGAAATTGTCGTCTTATTAAAATTAAGGCATACAAGATAGATTTTTCCATATTTTACTGCTATACATAAACATGATGGCAAAATGAACATACAGCAAATAACAGTGAATGGAAAACATATACATATACATAACAACTATAACCTGTATCCTTAGGCATGTAGAAATGATTTAAATATTAAATTAAAAGTAGAGTATTTCATACGTTCACACATGTATGTTTACAATCCATATTTCACCCAATTCACCCTTTTTGTGGTGTTATACAACAAAAAATGTTTACATTTGATCCATTCCAATTTATGAATGTGTTTACACCCAAATTAGGATCCAAACCCAATTTAACTATGAAACAATTCAAATCCAAACCTTTTTAGGCTTAATCAAATGATGACGGTGAATTTCATAAAATATAAATAATAATGCAATACTCATGTTTACCTTTAATTCAATACAAAAACCACAATTCTACATAACCAATTCAATATGACAATTTCCGACGTGATTACAAAGTAGAAGATTTGGGGATTTTTCATGTTTTATTATCGCATAACCAAATCTTCATAGGCCTAACAATTCACATAACAAACTGATAATGATACGAATATGCCTTTAAGCAAAACTAGATTCCACTTACAAATCAAGTGGAGATGTGATAGAAATCTCTAGATCTACGACAGTTCTCAACGTTCAACATGCTCTAATTGATCACCTAACAATATAAATATAAGAAACACATAATTAGAGAATCATATATATATATATATATATTGTTTGTGCTAAATTATAACTTCCTAAACTTATATAAATTGAAATGAAGATATATAGGAATGGAGGCAGAGAAGTAGAAGAACCTTCACCCTTTTTCTCTTTATTTTTCTATGGAATTCAGCAGTTGTAATGACTCGACAATTTTCGACCCCGTAAATCGACACAAAACACCATGTTGAATAATTAAGCATAGAAAACACATGAACTTTATTAGGAAGAAATTAGAGAGTGAGATAAGAAAGAAAGAAATATTAGAATAGAAGAAGAAGAAGCAACACAGAATCCGAGTCTCACATCGCAGCGGAACAAAATATAATATAGAAATAAATCTTTACTGAGAGCTTTAAAAATACTTACAATCATCAGAGTACATCAACACATCTGGACGGTTATAATAATCTGTGCTCATATATAACACACGGTGGAATACATACCAAATATATGTCATACGTCTGAACTCCTCTAGCACGTCTTTTGAAATTCACAACACCCGATAACCTAGACCTATAAAGCCTGGTCTAACCCGTGCATTACAAATGCGAGATAAGTCTGGTGTATCAGAGTTAGAAAACACACTAAGTTTAAAGGTATCACACAACTTGATTTTAAAGTCAAAATCCTGTCGAAAGAAAAGGATAATCGTAAGACCAAATTCACACATAAATACGGACGGTTTTTACCTTAAGATAACCCAAAATGTTTTTTAAATCAATATCTTTTCTAGTATTGTAATAGTGTCTAAATACAAATAAATGTCAATCTACCAGAATTCTTGCATCTCACACTTTACATATATTGTACACAATCAAAACCGCGGGCGCTTATTTGAGAATGAATTTCCTGGCAAGGTATAGGACCACCTTCCCGACAATGTACGTCAAGAGATGAATACACTAGGGTTCAACAAGAACATCTTGCAACCCAACCTAAACATGACCGGCCCCTCACTTCTCTTGAGAGTACCGAATATATCATTACCACAGTTGGGGGCCAGCCAACCGAACTGATAGCATACATATAAAAATAAAAGGGACAACCAAAGGCAATTGATTTCACCAGACCAGGTAATGATATACCCTTTTGATGGGTCCGACCCATATTTCCATGCGACCTACCCGATTTTGTGTCATTTTCCATTTGATGAGGCTTGAGGTTATAAAACTTTTGGAACATCTGACCACCATTCACTTTGAATGCCACATTGTCAGATCCGCTAGAAATTACTAATTGATTTCCATAAAAATACTCTAGTTACTAAGATAATGGCCATAATCCACCACAACTGTGGTGCGTTTGAAGAAATCAACATACGTAATTCCTTTGGAAATACTCTTTCAGACATCCGTCCATACAAGTCAGCCAGGAACAAGATGAACCGAAGGCACTCTCCTACTGCATCCAGTATAGGGATCACCCCATGGATCAGTAGCGAGTAGTCCTTGCAATCCATAGATTTCACTTATGACAGAATCACAAGTCATAATATCTCTAGCCGGTAAATCAGAGAAATTCAACAAGTAGCTCGTCCGCTCATGAAGATCAACGTCTTCAATTTCTTCATCTTCAATCTACATCTTCACGTTTTGTTGGTTCAGATTGGTTTTCGAATACAAATTCGATCCCGGTCTTTCCTTACCAATAATAGTATGGGTCAGATTTGAGAGTCGATGATTTAACTATCAAAATAATCATGAGAATAAAATGAGTATACTAGTTCAGTACCGGCATTACATGGCCGTTTAATTAAAAATAATTAATGAACAGTTAATTAAACTTCTAATTATCTCTATATTTTTACACCGTATTTACTTCTTATTTAACATAAGATTTATTTTCAAAACTATTTCGAATACATTAGAATTAAATCATATATATATATATATATTCCCAATCTTGGTTTTAACAAATTTCACGTAAAACATTGTTACTTGAAAACAATATCAGTTTTCTATTCTTAGAATAAACTCATTCCAAAAACTTCACCTTTTTATTTCCTTTTTCTTTTGGAAACATCGTTATACGTATAAATGTGTGTCTATATATATATATATATATCCTCAAACCTTCCTATTTCCGTTACTTTGGAAATGTCATTATAAATATTCTCAAATCTTGCGATTAACATTTCATTGTTATTTCACATATTGAAATAATAAATTATTCTGAACCTCTTTCCCATTACAAACCAATACCATCCTCAGATAATTCTAAAGTCGTTCAAGTTAGGGTATTTATTTACCTCTCAGACGTTGATCAACAACATTCTTATCTTAAAATAGGTATGAGTTGTAATTTAAAGATCGATATTCATTCTAATAACAAACACACCTCATTTAACTATTTTATTTAAAATATGGTTTAATAAAACCTTCTTGCTTTTCCTAATCTCCTTCTCAAATATAATAATTATTTCTCAATTCATTGACCAAGTAATTGCTTATTAAAAACATCATCTTTTAACCTTCTTTAACAATTCGTTTAATAACTAGATTTGTTACAAAATCCTATTACTCATGCCTTTACCAAATTCACTTTTACCAATCTCTTTTTCTAATCCATTCTACCATTTACCGCTTGAAAATCTTAATTCAACTTACTTTATTTTACTTAATTCCATTATTAAGTAACGTTAATTTAAAATTAATGCTGTAACACCTCATCGCTTTTATAATCCTTGTTTATACAACTCTGGTTTAATATAAACCCTTTTATTTTCAATTTCCTTTTGACTTGATTCAAACATTAAGTAAACATTAATTTAAGCTATCATATTTGCTTAAAATTCCTTTTATAACTCCGTTATAAAAACTCAGGTTTTAATATCATACCCGTTCATAAACACCTTTCATAATTCGATTAGATTCCATTTCCACGTCGATTACTTTTTAAATGAATTTCAAATAAAAAGTAATCTCCTAAATTATTATTAATTAAAATAATAATTTATTTTAATCATTATCTACAGTAGTAGTAGTTAAATTATTACTAAACTGAAATAAATAGTAAATCACTTTTTAAAATCTTATTAAAATTAAAACAAATCTTTGTTAAATTATTTCATTAGATAATTAAAATTAAATTGATCAAATAACTGATTCCAATTAATTTAGTTGACTTAGTCAACTCAAACCATGGTTAATTCGTTAACCAATTCCAAATATAGTCCTTCCTTTACATTAATTAATAATATGATTAATTTAAATAATTTCATTAATTATTTCACAAAATAATTATTCAATTCTTAACTGTTAGGTTAGTTTTCTACTCTCTTGCTTATAAATCTGATTAACATCAGAATTTACTTTATAAACTCAATTAAAAATTAAATAATAATTAATAACCATTTATTTCTTTTAAATAATATTTATTCAAAATAATATATTTCAAAGCTATCTTCAGTTATAAAATAAATTTTATACTTCACTTCTATCGATTTACCTGACAGTAATTCAATAAGTAGAAAACTATTGATTTATAGGCCATATACTGCCAATTACTCAAGCAATATTGCCCATTGGTTTAAACAAAACAAATGTTGAATTTCTGTTCAACGGTCGACAACCAAATAAATCATCTAATCAGAACAATTCATATAATGGTATTATGAAAATAAATATCATTAAATATATTTAAGGAATCCCGTTGGATCCCTCCAACATGTTCTTCTCTGCATCAAAAAAAAATTATCTCACATAAATCATTCAATTTAATGTAACAGTAAATAACGACTATTTAACATCAACTAATTTATATAACACAACAAAACAATTCATCAAATTTAACACGTTTATTCTATAAACGTGACCAACAAGGTAAGTTACCTCCATTTGAGTCCAATTGTTAAAATAACAATTTGATTTTTACTGAAATTAAACAACGTTTAATTTCATTGGTTCAATTAATATATGAATATATAGTTAACAACAAACAAACAGTTAACCATTAGCGGCCATAACACACAATTATAACAACCCAACTTATATAAAATATAAGTAGGAAGAACTGAGTGAGTTTAACCCACCTTGATTCCATTTGTTGGTTAAGCGGCTCGGTTCTAATTAAATCAAACAAATGTTTAATTTAACTAGAAATTCCAACGGCTTTCAACACTGTCCAAACTGTTTCCAGACATAGCGTTCGTTACGACGATTCTGTTGCAAGTGATTTCGTTCCATTCTGCTCACTTAACAACAAGTTGTAAACATTTTAATTAAACGATTTAATTTTTAAATTTATTATCCCTTAATTATATGTTAAACTTACTAATTACATACATAATATTTAAATGGTTGATATGTTTTGTTTACTTTTCCCTTCTGTTCAAAACATACAGGCTCAGAAGTTCTACCCAATTTCTTTGATTCCATCTGCATGAATAACATTAATTTAATTAATTAATTAATTACAAATTCACACATTAACTTGTATTAATCACTGTTTAATTATAACTAAGATCGGCCGAACCATTTAGAAATAAGAAGGCCCGATTTGTTTTGTGTTCCATCTCGTGTACTCCTTCTAGTATACAGCTCCAGTATTCGAACCTAAAAAATGATCTATATTAATAATTAACTTTGATTATAGAAATTAATAAAACTCTAATTACTATTTAATCAGATAAGTAAGGCCGATACACTCGTTACTTCCTCTTTGTATTTCTTCAAACCAAACAATCCTTCAGCACACAGAACTTCCTCCATCATCGCTGTAACGACCCAGTTTTTCGCAATCCTGAGTAACCGACATAAACTCAATGTCGACTATTCAAGCATCGGAATTAATGGATAGTCCATGAAAGAAATTAGAGGGTGAGAATAGATAAGATAGAAAATTAGAATAGAAGAAGAAGAACATACAACATCAGAGTAAACACGAATCTCACAGCGGAATGAATAAATATATTTCATAACATAAGTTTGAAATAAAACAGTATCTGTATACAATACCATTATTCGAGTATAACACTTACAACACAGCGGAAATAACAATCTATATAATCCTAAAGCCTCCTGCTCCATCTCTTCAAGTATCTGTAAATCCCGACTACCTGACTGCCCATACAAAATTGGGCACCCAAGAGTTTAGGGAAAACAAAACAAATTCTAGGTCAGTCCTATGACTGGTGAGAGTAAACTCAAATCATTTGTTTAAATTTTCAAAAATCCTTTAGAAACAAAGGAAAATCGTAAGACCGATCCATACATAAACTCGGATGGTTTTTACCTTATGATAACCCAAAATATTTTTCTAAAACAATACTTCTCTGATATTATAATAATGTCTAGACCAAGTAAATAGAAATCTAGTAGAACACTTTCATCTCACGTTCTACATTTATAATATACAATCAAAACCGCGGGCTCTTATTAGGTAATGGATTTCCAACTCTGACAAGGTATGGAACCACCTTCCGATCAGTGTACTCTAGAAGCGATACACTGGAGTTCAACAAGAACATCTTGTAACTCAGCCACACATGACCGGCCATTCATTACGCTTGAATGTTCCGAATATATTATCACCTTATGGTTGGTATACTAACATAACCATTCCCGGGAGATACAGAGGCGAAAGAAGTAACAAATATGAATATTCTCTAGATGGTGACAGTATACCCTACTTGGGTGTGACCCTCTTAGCCATGCTGCCTGCCCAATTTCTGTCATTTCCTAGTTGATGAGGCTTGAGGTCATAACGTATCTTTTAACAGATCACTCCTTCATTTACTTTGAATGACATATCGTTATACCCGTCATATCACAAATTGATTCCCCCAAAAATACCACGGGTATAAGCTATGAGAAAGGAATTCCTCCGCCACCAACGTAAATACGTTTGAAACGATCAACATACGCGATCTACCAGATATACTCTATCAGACATTCGTCCATTCAAGTTGTCCTAGGACTGGACAATCCGAAGGAATTATTCTGTAAATCCATCTTAGGCAATTTCTACCAAGGATTTACTAAACAGCCCTTGCATAACTCCGTCTTCAATTATCTTCATCATATTTGATTCGCAACGCTAATGCCATCCGAAGTGTTTTCAGATAATATATCTGATCCCGGTCTCTCCGTTTTGACAACGGAAATGGTCAAAATCTTCGATAGTAGGTGATTTAACTATCAAAGGAAATCATGTGTGCAAACAACGATATTATTTCCAGATGGAAATTCTATCGATCAATCATCAATCAACATTTATTCATTTCCCCATTTCTCGTTTCCATATATTCATCAAATCCTTATTTTCTAATTTTAGAAAGTATACGTTATTAACTTTGGAAAACGTTTCCATTTCTGATTCACGCATCAATATCTTCCCACCTCTATCAGTCTCTAACTGTAAACTAGTAAGAGAACAACCCCCTACGTATTAACCTCGAAGGCCGAAACCAACATCAAATCGGAACCAAGAAATTCATTCAGTTCAACTAATTTCTAGTCAGTTCTAATTTCAGTAAATCCATTTAAATTCCTAATTCAAACCCTAAATTCCTTTATAATATTTTATTTGCAAAATATTTACTTTAAATCAATATCATGTTACTCCCATGTGCGAAGCACGGGTCTAAACCTTCCTAATGTAAAATTCTCTTTTTATAAAATTCTATTCATTTTCCAAATATTTCCTTTTCAATATCCTATTTATTTCATATAAATATTCCTCTTTTCAATATCCTATATATGAACTATTTATTTCATATAAATGTTTCGCTTTTCAATATCATATTTATTTCGTATAAATATTTCCTTTAATATAATTCTATTTATTCCATAAATAAATATTTCCTTTATAATTCCATTTATTTTCTAAATAAATATTTCCTTTATAATTCCATTTATTTTCTAAATAAATATTTCCTTTATAATTCCATTTATTTTCTAAATAAATATTTCCTTTTATAATTGTTTTTCTATTCAATATCCACTTTGAAATTCCTTTTTATAAAATCATTTGATTTTATATAAATATATTTTATTTTCAACATACACATTGAAAATTCCCATTTTAATTCCAATATTATATACGGTATTTAAAATACCAAATAACAATGATCGATATCATTCAAACACACATAATCAACAACAGATTTTATATCACATCATATATTACAAGATATGAAAAACAGTAAAATAAATGTTGAGGAATCCAGTTATATTCCTCCGACCTGTTTCCCTACATCCATAGATGTTAAACAATATAATAACATCGATTTCATTTCGATATGAAATATTCTGATAAACAGAATCAACGTTTAATTAACGATTTATATATATATCATTATCAATAATTTCAACCAGTACATAAGCAATTCAACCAACCAATCAACATACAACAATCAATTATCATTTATCATTTATCATTTATCATTTATCATTTATCATTACTAGATTATATTTATAAAAATATAAATTGATCAGAGTTTGTGAGATTTACTCATCATGGACGATCATCGTTAAATAACGATAATTGTCGGTTGATTCTGACAGACAATTTATTTCGCTATAAATTGTCACGAGCTCCAATTCACTCCCAGTCAGTTCCATTGTGTAGCCACCGTCCATACGATCCCAACGGATCTGACCGTTCGAAATTCTGATATCGTATGACAAAGTTATGTGTTTTTCTAGTTAACACTCTAAATTTATTTAAGGTTAAACATATATATATATATATATATATATAAAATTTCGGGCCTCACCAAATTCTAACCCGGCCCAAACCAAAAGCCCATCCCTCTGTTCTTCTTCCATCGTTCAAGGAAAAAGACCCGCTACTCCAAACTTCGAGCTCCATTTCCGTGAATCCAACCTTCCACCGCGATTCCATTCTTCAACAAATGTTATCAAACAAAGCACCAATCTTCTTCTATCGACTCCTTTGCCGTTCTCACAACATTTGGCCATACTCGATCATCCTTCCTTAGTCACGCCTTCAGGCCAGTAACGATGCTGATCATCACGAGATCGACACTTCTAAATTCTAGAAAATCCCAAAATTTTCACGCAGGTGCGGTTTCACTTCCTTAATCCAAAAATCAACATCAAAACGAGTGTTACTGCTTCAATCAACAAATAACTGGAACCCTAACTCGCACTGCTATTTTCACGAACTCCAGAAGTTGTGCGAGTTGCGCAAAATACATACGAGGTCGTAGCTAATGCTCTCGTGATTCCATATATACAACTCATTTGATTTATAGATTTTGATTTGAATTATTGATGAATTTTGAAGATTGGGTTCTTCACGTTTTTCGGTCTTCTGAAGAAATGAGCAGCGGCCACATTTGCTTTGACTAAGGAAAAATGAAATTAGGTTTACAAAACATGTTAGTATATTTATAGGAATTTTTTAAATACTTTTATATTGATTATTATATTAATAAATAACCAATTGTTAATTCCGTTCACTATTTAAAAATTCCAGTGATCACATAACATATCCAAATTCAAGGAAAATGGACATACAACTACAGTTCGACATTACGGACCCAACAAAACCGGTGTCATCGAATTCCGACTCTGTTTGCTCACACAACGTATTTTTAACCGTCAAAATACTGACTGTTTTCACACTAAAAATCCGTTCGGCCACATACTGACTCCAAAAATCACGGAAATTGAAATTTAACGATAATTTAATATTCGGGATCCAACAAAATTAGTTTCATCGAAAACGGAGATCGTTTGCAAAACTGGCTATTTTTAAAGCTCTAAGTAAACACATTTAAATATTAAATATATTTAAAAATAATTAAATTAAATATAAATAAATTTATATTATCGTATATATTCACAATAGAATATCATACAACTCCAATTGGATTTATAACTCGATATTCAAATCCCGGTTGAATCGATATTCAATTTATATATAAAAATCCATTTATTATATAAATAAATCGTTATAAATTATAAAGGAATTCCATAGCGATTTTCGAAATTTTGATTTGGACATAACTCAAAATCTATACAATGAAATCTTGATTTTTCTCTTCCATTAGTAAATATATACATCACCAGCTCCGAACGTTTCTTGTTTCACAGAAATACGGCTTAAAACGGATTTTGTATATTCAATTGAAGTTCGAACCGCCAAATAACGAACAGCTGCGCCATTTCAAGCTCGATTTTAATTATATTATAATTATATGTTCAAACTTCATTTAAATAATATATTCATTATTATAATTCAACTCTAAACTGAATTATATATTATAAATTGTCCAATTCACACAATATTGTCAATTCCAATATTTCCGACTATTTCGGAAATTAAATATATTAATCTATTATTTATATTAATTAAATATTCACTATTATTAATTAAACGACCAGTTAAATCTCTAAATCACTATTTAAATAATTAAATAAATTAATTACTATACCGTAAAAATTAAGGGACGTTACATTTTCCCCCCTTAAAACAATTTCGTCCTCGAAATTGCTAAGGTAGCTAACAAACCCTATTGATTGGGTTAAAATTTATTCGTTTACTTTTAATTTCAGTTTTAACTGAATCAAGTAATTCCAATTAAAATATTAATTCATTTCTATTATCAAAAAAATTCAAAAATTATGAAAAAAATTTAACACCCGAAATTTTTGAAAAATTTCGCCAGCACCTCCTTTGTACGGCTCAATCGGTACAACTACAACTCGCCTCTCTATGACTTCTCCAACCCAAAAGAAAATCAAACAGCCAAGCGGCTTGCTAAACATGCTCATAAATCTCATGCTTATACCAAATATAAACTTGTACCTTTTTGTCGGGCATATCATTATATCCTTTCCATTTGTTACCAATCCAACATATACCAATGTCATTCCAATCAATCTCCAATCAGTTTTTATCCTCAAACCCAATCATCGCTTATACCCAAGCCAAATTCCATCCTCAACTCAAATTTGAGTTTTATTTCAGAAATCCATCCATTTACTCACCTGAGTTAAATTATATACCAAATTCCAATTTTACTCGATATTACTCCATTTCAATACTGTTCCTAGTTACCTCTTGACCGACTTTAATTCAATTTCAATTTATTTCCACAAATTTTTATTTAAATTTGCTTTTAATTCAAACAACCTCTTCCTGGGGTTTTAAACAACTTCGCTTTTCTCAAAAGTCAAACAATCCTTTTCGGAATTCAAACAACTTGTTTTCGCAAAACATTTCCAAAAACCAAACCTTTGGTAGTAATCCGTCACTTGAAAACTCAAAAATGAACACCGATGATGTCATTATCATCATCGGAATTTATCTTCCAGCAACCGAAGTGAGTTCAATACTATATCACTTTTCAAAACCCATATTCAAATACTTCCATTTTGAAATACATTTCAAAATACCATTCACAATGCTTGAACAACAATTTAAAATCTCCTAAGATTTTAAAATTCTCTTATATCCAATCCATATTCATTTACAAACACTTTTCCAAATTTCAGGAATTTCAATTCCAATTCTGATTTAAATTCAGATTTAGTTCATCCGATTCCATATACTACACTTATATGAATTCTGATTGGCTATTTACATAACCATTTCACATTTTATAATCTTATTCGATTATAATCACAACCAACACATCCAATATACTACAATACTTCAAATATCTATACTTTGTTTATATCAAAATATAATCTGGGTAAAATTATTTCATTTACCCTTTTTTTCAAACCATAATGTGTCGTTCCATCGTATTCGAGTGTTTATAAATCCCTACCGATAAAGTGGATCAAACTGATCGACCTGAACCCATAAACAACTCAACCAATAAATCCCCACAATATAAAACAATTTTTATAAAATCTACAAATATGTTCACTTGTATATAAACACTCAACTCATTCTAGTGCATTACTAACCCCATCTCTACTGAGTCACGCCACAGAGCCAAGGTAATTACTTAACCTTCAGCTCAGATACCACTGTAACAACCCAGATTTTCGTGATCCTGAGTAACTGACATAAACTCAATGTCGACTATTCAAGCATCAGAATTACCGGATAGTCCATAAAAGAAATTAGAGGGTGAGAATAGGTAAGATAGAAACTTAGAATAGAAGAAGAAGAAGAACATACAACATCAGAGTAAATACGAATCTCACAGCGGGACGAATAAATATATTTCATAACATAACTTTGAAATAAAACAGTATCTGTATACAATACCATTATTAGAGTATAACACTTACAACACAGAGGAAATAACAATCTATATAATCCGGAAGCCTCCAGCTCCAGCTCTTCAAGTATCTGTAAATCCCGACTACTTGACTGCCCGTACAAAATTAGGCACCCAAGAGTTTAAGGAAAACAAAACAAAATAAACTCTGGGCCAGTCCTGTGATTGGTGTGAGTAAACTCAAATCATTTGTTTAACTTTTCAAAAATCCTTTTGAAACAAAGGAAAATTTTAAGACCGATCCACTCATAAAAACGGATGGTTTTTACCTTAAGATAACCCAAAATATTTTTCTAAAACAATACTTATCTGATAATATAATAATGTCTTGACCAAGTAAATAGAAATCTAGTATAACGCTTTCATCCCACGTTCTACATATATAATATACAATCAAAACCGCGGGCTCTTATTGGGTAGTGGATTTCCAACTCTGACAAGGTATGGAACTAACTTCCGATCAGTGTACTCTAGAAGCGATACACTGGAGTTCAACAAGAACATCTTGTAACTAGGCCACACATGACCAGCCATTCATTTCGTTTGAATGTTCCGAATATATTATCACCTTATGGTTGTTATACCAACATAACCGTTCCCGGGAGATACATAAGCGAAAGAAGTAACAAATATGAATATTCTCTAGATGGTGACAATATACCCTACTTGGGTGCGACCCACTTAGCCATGCTGCCTGCCCGATTTCTGTCATTTCCCAGTTGATGAGGCTTGAGGTCATAACATATCTTTTAACATATCACTCCTTCATTTACTTTGAATGCCGCATCGTCATACCCATCAAATCACAAATTGATTCCCCCAAAAATACCATGGGTATAATCTAAGAGAAATAAATTCCACTGCCACCAACGTAAATACGTTTGAAACGATCAACTTACGTGATCTACTAGATATACTCTATCAGACATTCATCCATTCAAGTTGTCCTAGGTCTGGACACTCCGAAGGAATTATTCTGTAAATCCATCTTGGGCCATTTCTACCTAGGATTTACTGAACAGACCTTGCATAACTCCGTCTTCAATTATCTTCATCATATTTGATTCGCAACGCTAATGCCATCCGAAGTGGTTTTCAGATAATATATCTGATCCCGGTCTCTCCATATTGACAACGGAAATGGTCAAAATCTTTGATAGTCGGTGATTCAACTATCAAAGGAAAACATGTGTGCATACAACGATACTATTTCCTAATGGAAATTCTATCGATCAATCAACAATTATTCATTTCCCCATTTCTCGTTTCCATATATTCATCAAATCCTTATTTTCTAATTTTTGAAAATATACATTATTAACTTTGGAAAACGTTTCCATTTCTGATTCACGCATCAATATCTTCCCACCTCTATTAGTCTCTAAAATGTTAGAGAACAACCCCTACATATTAATCCCGAAGGACGAAACCAACATCAGATCGATACCCAGAAAGTCGTTCAATTCAACTAATTTTCAGTCGGTTCTAATTTTAGTAACTCCATTTAAATTCCTAATTCAAACCCCAAATTCCCTTATAATATTTTATTTGCAAAATATTTACTTTAAATCAATATCATGTTACACCTGTGTGCGAAGCACGGGTCTAAACCTTCCTAATGTAAAATTTTCTTTTTATAAAACTCTGTTCATTTTCCAAATATTTCCTTTTCAATATCCTATTTATTTCGTATAAGTATTCCCCTTTTCGATATCCTATATATGAACTATTTATTTCATATAAATGTTTCCCTTTTCAATATCATATTTATTTCGTATAAATATTTCCTTTTATATAATTCTATTTATTCCATAAATAAATATTTCCTTTATAATTCCATTTACTTTCTAAATAAATATTTCTTTTTATATTTCTTTTTCTATTCAATATCCACCTTGAAATTCCTTTTTATAAAATCATTTGATTTTATATAAATATATTTTATTTTCAACATACACATTGAAAATTCCCATTTTAATTCCAGTATTATATATGGTATTTAAAATACCAAATAACAATGATCGATATCATTCAAACACACATAATCAACAACAGATTTTATATCACATCGTATATTACAATATATGAAAAATAGTAAAATAAATGTTGAGGAATCTAGTTGGGTTCCTCCGACCTATTTCCCTGCATCCACAGATGTTAAACAATATAATAACATCGATTTCATTCCGATATGAAATATTCTGATAAACTGAATAAACATTTGATTAACAATTTATATATATACATCATTATCAATAATTTCAACCAATACATCAGCAATTCAACCAACCAATCAACACACAACAATCAATTATCATTTATCATTACTAGATTATATTTATAAAAATATGAATTGATCAGAGTTAGTGAGATTTACTCACCTTGGACGATCATCGTTAAATAACGATAATTGTCGGTTGATTCAGACAAACAATTTATTTCGCTATAAATTGTCACAAGCTCCAATTCACTCCCAGTTAGTTCCATTGTGTAGCCACCGTCCATACGATCCCAACGGATCCAACCGTTCGAAATTCTGATATCGTATGACAAAGTTATATATTTTTCAAGTTAACACTCTAAATTTATTTAAGGTTAAACATATATATATAATTTTGGGCCTCACCAAATTCTAACCCGGCCCAAACCAAAAGTCCGTCCTTCTGTTCTTCTTCCATCGTTCAAGGAAAAAGACCCGCTGCTCCAAACTTCGAGCTCCATTTCCATGATTCCAAACTTCCACCACGATTCCGTTCTTCAACAAAAGTTATCAAACAAAGCACCAATCTTCTTCTTGTCGACTCCTCTGCCATTTTCACAACATTTGGCCATACTCGATCATCCTTCCTCAGTCGCGCCTTCAGGCCAGTCATGACACTGATCATCACGAGATCAACACTTCTAAATTCTAGAAAATCCCAAAATATTCATGCAGGTGCGGTTTCACTTCCTTAATCCAAAAATCAACATCAAAACGAGTGTTACTACTTCAATCAACAAATAACTGGAACCCTAACTCGCACTGCTATTTTCACAAACTCCAGAAGCTGTGCGATTTGCGCAAAATGCATTAGAGGTCGTAGCTAATGCTCTCGTAATTCCATATATATGGCTCATTTGATTTATAGATTTTGATTTGAATTATTGATGAATTTTGAAGATTGGGTTCTTCACGTTTTTCGGTCTTCTGAAGAAATGAGCAGCGGCCACATTTGTTTTGACTAAGGAAAAATGAAATTAGGTTTACAAAATATGTTAGTATATTTATAGGAAAATTTTCAATACTTTTATATTGATTATTATATTAATAAATAACCAATCGTTAATTCCGTTCACCATTTAAAAATTCCAGTGATCACATAACATATCCAAATTCGACGAAAATGGACATACAGTTACAGTTCAACATTACGGACCCAACGAAACTGGTTTCGTCGAATTCCGACTCCGTTTGCTCACACAACGTATTTTTAACCATCAAAATACTGACTGTTTTCACATTAAAAATCTGTCCGGCCACATACTGACTCCAAAAATCACGGAAATTGAAATCTAACAATAATTTAATATTCGGGATCCAACAAAATTAGTTTCGTCGAAAACGGAGGTCGTTTGCGAAACTGACTATTTTTAAAGCTCTAAATAAACCCATTTAAATATTAAATATATTTAAAAATAATTAAATTAAATATAAATAAATTTATAATATAGTATATATTCACAATAGAATATCATACAGCTCCAATTGGATTTATAACTCGATATTCAAATCCTGGTTGAATCGATATTCAATTTATATATAAAAATCCATTTATTATATAAATAAATCGTTATAAATTATAAAGGAATTCCATAGCGACTTTTCGAAATTTTGATTTGGACATAACTAAAAATCTATACAATGAAGTCTCGATTTTTCTCTTCCATTAGTAAATATATACTTCACCAGCTCCGAACGTTTCTTGTTTCACAGAAATCCGGCTTAAAACGGATTTTGTATATTCAATTGAAGTTTGAACCGCCAAATAACGAACTACCACGCCATTTCGAGCTCGATTTTAATTATATTATAATTATACGTTCAAACTTCATTTAAATAATATATTCGTTATTATAATTCAACTCTAAACTGAATTATATATTATAAATTGTCTAATTCACACAATATTGTCAATTCCAATATTTCCGACTATTTCGAAAATTAAATATATTATTCTATTATTTATATTAATTAAGTATTCACTATTATTTAATTAAACGACCATTTAAATCTCTAAATCACTATTTAAATAATTAAATAAATTAATTATTATACCGTAAAAATTACGGGACATTACAACCGCACCCGCCACCGTCGCTCAGGAGACCATCAGACATCACCGGTGCAAGTGCCTACGTCAGCTCCCCCATCAACCCAAGCCGTGACCAGCTCGACGCCGCCAGCTGATAGCAAAATCCCTCGAACCGACCGCCACTTCTGGTCGAATTCCAATTATCTCAGATCGAGTTAAACGATCACTACCGCACTATTGGTTCATCTCGTTTAGGCCTTCAATTTTGTAGTTAGAAACTTGTTTGATAATTGTGTGGATTTTAAGATTAAAGATGGAGAAATTTTGAATGTTTCTGATCGTTCATACTGATGAAGGCATAAAACAAAGAGGTTGACCACACAAAACATTTGACCGCAAAAATAGGATTTTGGAAGATGCTTTATATAGAGTTGGATAGAAAATTATAATATTTTATTATATATTCAAACTTCACTATGAAGTAATGTCACAAAACAACCCATACGATCTCTGTTTTTGACAAAATAATGTAATCCTAGCATAAAAAAATATTCTTGACCGGATGGGACATGTTTCGTCAAATTCTGAGGTCGTTTGTAAAAAGTCCTTTGCAAATCACAGGCTAAAAATCATGTGTTTAAGTTTTCTATGATCACAAAATAAATCCAATCAACTTGAAACCTTGAAATTATACTAGACCTTTTCCTTACGGATCGAACAAAATTTGTTTCTTTAAACTCGGAGTTCGTTTGGCCAGTCGTTCATTCCACTAAAATTACCCCTGTCTAAATTGACCAAAATAAAATAAATGACTAAGGCGTTTATCATTGCCATGATCAAATGCTAAGTCTAATTGACACAAAAATCGAAATTTTATAATAGTTATTACGAATTCAACGAAACGAATTTCATCGCATCTCGAGACTGTTTCCCGGTACACTATTTTTATATGCCATACAACGCTATTTTGTACACCAAAACACCCAATGTCCAAAAATAACAAACTATCTGCCTATTCCGACTTTAAACATCGATACGAACTCAACGGAGTTTGTTTCGTGGCTTAATTCGATAGTCTGCTCAAGTTATACACAAATACCCCTCTATTAAATTTAATTAATTTAATTACAGGCTATAGAAAATAACTGGGTGTTTACGGATGCCATTGCCACATACAACATCAGTTTTCCTTGAAATTTGATACCTTGGAATAATTTAACATTACGGTTCTGATGAAATTAATTTCATTGAAAACGGGCTCTGTTTGCAAAATGGCCACTTTAAGGCTAATAATGTTATCGATTAAAATATTATTTAAATCCAAAATAGTCAAATAAAATAATAATAAATTATTATTATCATAAATACCCAACTGGAAATACCATATAGCTTCAAATATAAATTACACAACTCAATATCATCAAATTCGACTTAAACGATGTCCAAATTATATTAAAAACCTTTTAAATATTTTAAATAAACGTTATAATTCAATAACGATTTTCATAGCGACTATTTTAAAATTTGATTTGGACATAACTAACAATCTATAACATGAAATCTGGATTTTTCTCTTCCATATGAAATTCTTGTTTCACATAATTCCGACTTAAAACATATTCTATATATTCAATTGAAGTTCAAAACTCAATATTACGAACTACCGTGCTATTTCGAGCTCGATTTATATATATGTATGTATGTATATATATAAATTTTACATTTGGACTTTGTTTTGATAACGAATTCAATATTAAAATCTATTAATATCCCAAATACAATATTTAAAATAATAAATTAAATTAAATAATAAACTACCAAAAATACGGGACATTACATTCTCCCTCCTTAAAAGAATTTCGCCCTCGAAATTACTAAGGTAAGAAAAATGTCACAAACCCGTTATTTTCAAAATCCAATCTATTTTAAATCAAAAACTTATTTTTTATTATAAAATAAAATTTTCAAACATATTGAAAATATTCTAACACTTTAAATTCCCAGAAAAATTCGGCAGAGTTTCCCCTATACGGAGTGACATCTGCGATATCACAAGAACAAATAATATATATACACCGACCCACACGGTCGGAAAACATAAACCAAAAACCCAAAATTTTATATTTTTGCATGGGCATACCTTTTACGAGCGTAATTGAGCATACTTGCTCAATTTACGTGCATTCTACGCAACCAAAGTCAATTTTCATGGCTATCTGGCACCTGTACTCAACTTAGATCAAAATATATGTAACAGATATATGAAATTCTTAAACAACACTTCATTTGTTAACAAGTATAACTATACAGATTCCCCAAATCAAACAGGTAGCATCAATTTATTTTCAAATACAGGGTTAAATCATTAATTGCAATTCATGTGTATTTCCGTTCCAATTTAATTACATTAGAACTTATTTTTTTAGCTTATAATTCATTTGTCTCCATTAAATTGTTAATTATTTCTATTCAAACAATCTACCACCCAACAACAAATAATTCACAATCAACAACCAATATACAACCAATCAACCAAATCAATTGAATCTACATTCAATACTAATATTTATTTTGGTTTAACATATTTGAACATCAATCGGTTAATATCCGATTGATTTCCATTTTATTATTTATTCAAATTCCATGTTCCAAATTTATTTAAATTAATTTCAATATCACTATTAATTTAATTTCACTTAACCAGGTTAAGTTCCAATTCAAATTTTTAATCCAATTGAATTCTATTCAAATCAAACAACACAAAAATATCTCAATAATATAATAAAATTATCTTTTCTATATAAAAATATATTTTTGGTAAAATTATATCATTTACCCTCTTTAAAAAACAATATTGTATCCATTACCAGTTCAATGCTTCTCAACACTTGAACCGATCAAACAACACAATACAAAATATTTGTATATAAAATTTACAAATACACACTCATATATATACGCTCATACACAATCTAGGGTATTACTAAACCTATCTCTATCGAGTTATGCGACAGAGCCAAGGTTATTACTAAACCAATAGCTCTGATACCACTGTAACCGCCCGAGAATTTTCGACCCCGAAATCGACACAAAACATCATGTCGAACATTCAAGCATCGAAAACACGAGAACGTTATTAGAAAGAAATAAGAGGATGAGATAAGAAAGAAAGAAGTATTAGAATAGAAGAAGAAGAAGCAACACAGAATTTGAGTCTCACATCGCAGCGGAACAAAATGTAATACAGAAATAAATCTTTACTGAGAGCTTTAAAAATACTTACAATCATCAGAGTACATCAACACATCTGGACAGTTATAATAATCTGTGCTCATATACAACACACGACGGAATACGCACCAAATATATATTTCATACGTCTAAACTCCTCCAGCACGTCTTCTGAAATTCGCAACATCCGATAACCTGGACCTATACAGCCCGGTCTAATTCGAGCATTACAAATGCCAGATAATTCTAGTGAACCAGAGTGAGAAAACACATTAAATTTAAAGGTATCGTACAACTTGATTTTAAAGTCAAAATCCTGTCGAAAGAAATGGATAATTGTAAGACCAAATGCACACATAAATACGGACGGTTTTTACCTTAAGATAACCCAAAAAGTTTTTGAAATCAATATCTTTTCAAGTATTATAATAGTGTATAAATACAAATAAATGTCAATCTAGCAGAATACTTACATCTCATGCTCGACATATATAGTACACAATCAAAACCACGGGCGCTTATTTGAGAATGGATTTCCTGGCAAGGTATGGGACCACCTTCCCGACAATGTACCTTAGGAGATGAATACAATAGGGTTCAACAAGAACATATTGTAACCCAAGCTATACATGACCGACCCTTCACTTCTCTTGAGAGTAACGAATATATCATTATCACGGTTGGGGGCCAACAAACCCAACCGATAGCATACATATAAAAATAAAAGGGACAACCAAAGGCAATTGATTTCACTAGATCAAGCAATGATATACACTTTTGATGGGTGCGACCAATATAGCCATGTGACCTACCCGATTTTGTGCATTTACTGTTTGATGAGGCTTGAGGTTATAAAACTTTTGGAACATCTGGCCACCATTCACTTTGAATGCCACAATGTCAGATCCGCCAGAAATCACTAATTGATTTCCACAAAAATACTCTGCTTACTAAGATAATGGCCATTATCCACCACAACTGTGGTACGTTTGAAGAAATCAACGTACGTAATTCCTTTGGAAGTACTCCGTCAGACATCCGTCTATACAAGTCATCTAGGAACAAGATGAACCGAAGGCACTCTCCTACTGCATCCAGTATAGGGATAACCCCATGGATCAGTAGCGAGTAGTCCTTGCAATTTATAGATTTCACTTACGACAGAATCACAAGTCATACTATCTCTAGCCGCTAAATCAGAGAAATTCAACAAGTAGTTCTTCCTCTCATGAAGATCAACGGTCTTCAATTGCTTAATCTTCAATCTACATCTTCACGTTTTGTTGGTTCAGAGTGGTTTTCGAATAAAAATTCGATCCCAGTCTTTCCTTACCAACAATAGTATGGGTCAAATTTGATAGTCGATGATTTAACTATCAAAATAATCGTGAGAATAAAATGAGTTTACTAGTTCAGTACCGGCATTACATAGCCTTTTAATTAAAAATAATTAATGAACTGTTAATTAAACTTCTAAATATCTCGATATTTTTAACACCGTATTTACTTCTTATTTGACCTAAGATTTATTTTCAAAACTATTTCAAATACATTAGAAATAAATCATATATATATATTCCCAACCTTGGTTTTAACAAATTTCATGTAAAACATTGTTACTTGAAAACAATATCAATTTTCTATTCTTAGAATAAACTCATTCCAAAAACTTCACCTTTTTATTTCCTTTTTCTTTTGGAAATATCGTTATATGTATAAATGTGTGTATTTAAATATATCCTCAAACCTTCCTATTTCCGTTACTTTGGAAATATCATTATAAATATTCTCAAATCTTGCGATTAACATTGCATTATTATTTCACATATTGAAATAATAAATTATTCTGAACCTCTTTCCCATTGCAAACCAATACGATCCTCATATAATTCTAAAGTCGTTCAAGTTAGGGTATTTATTTACCTCTCAAACCCTGATCAACAACATTCTTATCTTAAAATAGATATGAGTTGTAATTCAACAATCGATATTCATTCTAATAACAAACACACCTCATTTAACTATTTTATTTAAAATATGGTTTAATAAAACATTCTTGCTTTTGCAAATCCCCTTCTCGAATATAATTATTATTTCTTAATTCATTGACCAAGTAATTGCTTATTAAAAAAATCATCTTTTAACCTTCTTTAACAAATTGTTTAATAAATTTGTTACAAAATCCTTTTACTCGCTCCTTTACCAAATTCGCTTTTACCAATCTCTTTTTCTAATCCATTCTACCATTTCCCGCTTGGAAATCTTAATTCAACTCCCTTTATTTTACTTAATTCCATTATTAATTAACGTTAATTTAAAATTTACGCTGTAACACCTCATCGCTTTTATAATCCTTGTTTATATAACTCTAATTTAAAATAAACCCTTTTATTTTCAGTTTCCTTTTGACTTAATTCAAACATTAAGTAAACATTAATTTAAGCTATCATATTTTCTTAAAGTTCGTTTTATAACTTCGTTATAAAAACTCGGGTTTTAATATCAAACCCACTCATAAACACCTTTTATAATTCAATTAGATTCCATTTCCACACCGATTACTTTTTAAATGAACTTCAAATAAAAAGTAGTCTCCTAAATTACTATTAATTAAAATAATAATTTATTTCAATCATTAACTACAGTAGTAGTAGTTAAATTATTACTTTACTAAAATAAATAGTAAATTCCCTTTTATAATCTTATTAAAATTAAAACAAATCTTTGTTAAATTATTTCATTAGATTAATTAAAAGTAAATTAATCAAATAACCAATTCCAATTAATTTAGTTGACTTAGTCAACTCAAACCATGGTTAATTCGTTAACCAATTCCAAATACAGTCCTTCCTTTACATTAATTAGTAATATAATTAATTTAAATAATTTCATTAATTATTTCACAAAACAATTATTCAATTCTGAACCGTTAGGTTAGTTCTCTACTCTCTTGCTTATAAATCTGATTAACATCAGAATTTACTTTATAAAATCAATTAAAAATTAATTATAAACTTAAATAATAAGTAATAACCATTTATTTCTTTTAAATAATATTTATTCGAAATAATATATTTCAAAACTATCTTCAGTTATAAAATAAATTTTATAACTTTACTTCTATTGATTTACTTGACAGTAAATCAATATGTAGAAAATTATTGATTTATAGGCCATATACTGCCAATTACTCAACCAATATTGTCCACTGGTTTAAGCAAAACAAATGTTGAATTTCGGTTCACTAGCCGACAACAAAATAAATCATCTAATCAGAACAGTCCATATAATGATAATATGAAAATAAATATCATTAAATATATTTAAGGAATCCCGTTGGATCCCTCCAACATGTTCTTCTTTGCATCAAAACAGATTATCTCACATAAATCAATTAATTTAATATAATAGCAAATAACGACTATTTAACATCAACCAATTTATATAACACAACAAAACAATTCATCAAATTTAACATGTTTGTTTTATAAACGTGATCAATAAGGTATTCCGTTATGACGATTCCGTTGCAAGTTGTTTCATTCCATTCCGCTCATTTAATAACAAGTTGTAAACATTTTAATTAAACGATTTAATTTTTAAATTTATTATCCCTTAATTATATATTAAATTTACTAATTACATACAGAATATTTAAATGGCTGATATTGTTTTGTTTACTTTTCCCTTCTGTTCAAAACATACAGATTCAGAAGTTCTTCCCAATTCCTTTGATTCCATCTGCATGAATAACATTAATTAAAATAATTAATTAAAAATTCACACATTAACTTGTATTAATCACTGTTTAATTATAACTAAGATTGGCCAAACCATTTAGAAATAACAAGGCCCGAATTGTTTTGTGCTCCATCTCGTCTACTCCTTCCAGTACACAGCTCCAGTATTCGAACCTAACAAATGATCTATATTAATAATTAACTTTGATTATAGAAATTAATAAAACTCTAATTACTGTTTAATTAGATAGCTAAGGTCGATACTCTCGTTACTTCCTCTTCGTATTTCTTCAAACCGAACAATCCTTCTGTACACAGAGCTTCCTGCATCACTGCAACCGCCACCGTCGCTCAAAACACTCGATGTTCTATGATGATGTTTGTGATGACATTTCCATTTCCGCTACAATGATTTATATGTTCTGCTATTATCTGAGGTCTGTTATTGTTTTAATTATGTTATGCTCCTATGATTATCCTTACTTTCGTACCATGGAAGTTGGGGTCGTCACAGTTTCCCGGTATGTTATTTTTATATGCCACACAACGCTATTTTGGACACCAAAACACTCGATGTCCAGAAATAACGAACTACCGGCCTATTCTGACTCTAAACATCAATACAAACTCAACGGAATTAGTTTCATAGCTTAATTCGATCTTCTGCTCAAATTATACACAAGTACCCCTCTATTAAATTTAATTAGTTTAATTACGCACTATAGAAAATGACTGGGCATTTACGGTTGCCGTTGTCACATATGGCATCGGTTTGCTCCAAAATTTGATACCATACAATAATTTAACGTTACGGTTCCAATGGAACTAATTTCATTGAAAATGGACTCTGTTTGCAAAATGGCCACTTTAAGGCTTATAATATTATCGATTAAAGTATTATTTATTTCCAAAATAATCAAATAAAATAATAATAAATTAGTATTATCCTAAATACCCAATTGGAAATACCATATAGCTTCAAATATAAATTATACAACTCAGTATCATCAAATTCGAGTTAAACGATGTCCAAATTATATTAAAACCCGTGTAAATATTTTAAATAAAAATTATAATTTAATAACGATTTCCATAGCGACTATTTTAAAATTTGATTTGGACATAACTAACAATCTATAACACAAAATCTGGATTTTTCTCTTCCATATGAAAATTATAATCAACAAGATTCCAATGTTTCTTGTTTCACAGAACTCCGAGTTAAAACAAATTTTGTATATTCAATTGAAGTTCAAAACACAATATTACGAACTACCGCGCCATTTCGAGCTCGATTTATATAACATATAAAGTTAACGTTTAGACTTCGTTTTAATAACGAATTCAATATTAAAATCCATTAATACCCCAAATATAACATTTAAAATATTAAATTAAATATTAAACTACCAAAAATATGGGACATTACAGCAACATGGAGGCAGAGGTTAAGAATAATTAGGATTTCTAGTGTGTTGTTTGAGGGGTTAATTATACTTGCTCGTGTGAGAGGAGCCATCGGATTTATAAAAAATAATCTGAACTGTAACAATCCAAATTCTGATAGACCAATTTTTTTAAAAATTCTAATCTATCGAAATTCGTGGTTGTTTGCTCAGGTATCCTGCAGAAAAGAAAGAGACATAAAATATGTCAGAGCTCAGAAAATATCTCACAGTGGAATGGATAAAATATAATATAATCAAAGTATATCCTTACCGTATTAATAATACTGCCTAATCAGTATCCAAAGCTATCATGTCTCTGCCACAAACCTAACCTGCGAGTATGTTATGAGGAGGGGGTCAGGACACAAGTTCTGGTGACTGGACTTAAACTATACACTTTGGATAATCCTACATATACCGTTCAATCACATTTTCTTATTTATTAGGTTACTTGGGTTAACAGCACTCAAGGCTTACATACACGTCGTACCCATTTACTTCCCGGTAGATTAAACTAATACAGTATATATGTAGCTACCCCCAATATTAAGGTACACCCCATGGTACCCTACTCGCACGGTCTCCACCGTAATACCATCGAAATATACATAGTCCCTCATCCTACGCCGGAGTGACATACGGATCTCCACATAACAATGTTACATTCCACATATATCTGTCATTACTACGCTACGTGAGCGTACGGGCTGCCACCGTTGATCGAATTAGATTTAATACCGGAGTAATGCCCTCAAGTCCACGATACATCACCTAGAGCCAACATGCATGTATCTATACTGTCCCATGTATGTATCGTCAATCGTAGTTGATGCCTTAACAACACATAATGTGCACCGAGTTTCGTGGCAGGGCTATGCAAGAAACGCAGAACTTGGTCGGGAGCTTTTCCATATATGTACAGGCCTGTCTTTAAGTGCCTCCAAATACAGATATTCCTAGGGTCTGTTTTTCATGGTGGCTATGGCCCTACCTCGGCCCCTCCCTCAACTAGTAAAGACTACAAGAGATAAACGACTAGCCCCTAACAAACAATCTAAACATCCAGTTGGCATCTTCTCTCAACAACCGTACCTCGATAGTGAAAGTTGAATGGTCTATTGGTTTTAGCTCTAGTCCTTCCGCATCCCACTGGCTGCCGATGACGGGTACCCGACGATCTACTATCTCTGTTGGTCCTAACCTCTGCCTCTTCATTGAGGCGATCGCCGAATCACCCTAGTGTAACCTCGTCACAGCATTTTGACTGCAAATCTACTTTTGCAGTCAAGGCCCACCCACTAGTAGTTACGCGCAGACCCAACCTCTGCGAGCACAGCCTAAACATCTGCCACTGCACAGAGGACTACCAAGAGCAGCTTACGTATCTCAGGAAGCCGCATGCTTCCCCTTCCAGTCCTTCGGAGTCGACAGAATAATCAGATTAACGTGCACTCCCTTCGTGCCTCATGACACCACGTTGATCTACCCCTATTGGGTTATTCACCCTAAAACGTACAGACTGGTCCAAGCGCCTCATTTTAATGTGTCATTAGACCCTATGTCTAAATATTCTTTTATGTTCTTGCTTTACCTCATCAAGTTTCCATTTATCTTGTTTATCCCAGTTCACACTGACTTCTTATTCAAGTTACCAAGTTTCTCTTGCTTATTAATTTTGGTCATATAACTTAACCTATTTGATTTTATTAATAAGACCACATCAAGTTATTCTCTAGATTGTGGTCCAAAGTCTGTAATCCACAATCCCCTTATATTCTTGTTTGATTTCATCGTTACAATAACATGTTCTACTTAATACGTAATTAAGTATATCTTAATTCACATGTTTTATTTTTAACATGTCGATCATTATATATGATTAAATATAACTTATTTTATTTCATAAGTTTTCCTCGTTCTTTCTCATTTAATCATAATTCCATTTTACACCGTCACTACAACTTGTCATTGTTTACTTATTAGCTTAGTTCTCTTAACTAATGTCCACTAATAAGTTTCTCTTCCCATAAATATAGCTTATGTTGTCCTCAACCGTAGATTCAGATTCTTGTTCTTGTAAATAACTTAATTTACAATTAAGTACAACTTATCCCCTTACGTAAGTTATTCTATTTCCTTTATCGTTATTATAACCTAAGTTATAATTTCCACTTGTCCCTAGGACAAGCCTAAACATGTCATTCTTATCAGCAGATTTCATACTTCCTAGTTTACAGATTACTTAATTTATAATTAAGTACAACTTCCTACATTCCATAAACTTTCCCCCTTTTCTCTACTTATTACAAACAACTAGTTTCAGTTTTCCCCATTTAATGATTACTTAATTTAAAATTAAGTGTCACTTATCTCATTTCACTAGTTATCTCATGTCCTTACTAGTTTATTATAACCAAAGTTATAATCTTCAATTGTCCCTAGGACAAGTCTACCTATTATATAACATTCTCATTAATGTAATTTATTTATAATAGGTTATTATCATTCCCCGTTTCTTCCCTTTTTCCTTTACTGTTATAATTATCTTTTATCAATTCCATTTATTTCCATTAATTACCATTAATGATGTATATCAGTCCTGCTATTTACATATATTTATATATATTTATATATTTATGCACTAGACCTCTCACATTAAGCCTACACTTGTGGATGCTGGATTTGCCTGGCGGTTCCAGGAAGACTTCTACCACAAGTTGACTTAACCTCGTCTCTTAGTACCACTACATGTTTTATTTATGCACTTAGACCTCTCACATTAGATTTACCACTTGTGAATGCTGGATATGCCGGGCGGTTCCGGGCAGACTTCTATCACAATTGTAATATAACCTCATGTCTAAGCGCGTTACAGTGTCAAATTACTATTAATCTAGGCGTGTTCGTTCTTTAACAATTATTCCTATTATGGATTTTCATGTCCCTTTCCCAAGTCATATTTATTATGTACCATATGCCCAAATTAAGATCTTTAATCGTAATTTGATTTATGCCCCAAATCCATATTCATGTATTCAATTCTATGCTAACATGAAACCATTTAATCATATAACTATTTCAATTCATACAATTAAGGGTTCATGTATATAAATGTGACAATTTAACATGTAATACGAACAACAGTAGTTGCTACCCATATTCTAACAAGCTTATATTTCAACATATGACCTTTCTAACATATTAATATCCTAACATATTAATATTTCAGCATGTCACTTTAATCTTTTTAACATATGTTTAAACATTTCAACATATCATATTTTAACATGTCATATATAACATTTCAATGTTTTTTATTACTCTAGCAAATTCATATTGTACAATAATGGAGAATGTTAGATGATAATATATCATTATCAAAAATGATATAGCTTAAATCCACTCACCTCATATGCTTTCCAAATCCTGGATCTGGTCCAGATCTATCATTCCATGGTTTTTCCCAAATAAGATTCAGAACCTAGCAACCATGGATACATATTTTTTACTAAAAGAAAGAAAGAAAAGAAAAAAGAGAAGAGAACTGAAAATAGATCAGATCTAGGAATTACCTCACTTCGATAAGAAATCTGAACACCCATTTACAAACATATGTTCCTTTCTTTTAGATCTGGATTCAGAAATTTTCCTAAACTAAAAATCTTAATTTTCTGAATAGATTTGAAAAGGGAGATGAATGGCAGAGCTTCTGCGTTGTCTCAGAAATACGAGACTTAGGGTTGGCTCTACAGACTTACTTATAGGTGTTCAACAACGTATTTGGTAAAAGAAATAGTCCACATTCGCGTAGAAATAATCTACCCAGATCTGCTGTAGGGGGGTCGACCCCCCTTTATGGAGTCGAGCCATGGTCGACACCCCCTTTATGGGGTCGACCCAGGGGTCAACACCCCTTGATGGGGTCGATACCCCAGGGCGGGAATTTTCTCGCTCCCCTTTATCCACGTGAATTTGAACTGTTTTGAACTTCTGGACTTATTTTATTAATATATACTCTTCTTATGCGTATACAAACTTCAAACCTTAATAACTTCTTCATACAGTGTCCATTTTACGCAAACCAGGTGTCTATTTTGACTAGAATTCCGAGACGAACGTAATGACGCAGTCTGTTTCACTTAATTATGAAAATTTAATTAAGTAATTCTTATTTTATTATCTTGAGTTAAATATGCGGGGTGTTACACGAACCATCGATACAAACAAATCTCTTTAGAAAACCATAATTACATAGCCTTATTGGGTTGTTCATTTTTATTAATTATGTTCTATATTTGCTTAATTGCTTGCCTTTTTTACCAATCCTTTTCCTTATGTAACGCATCCTTTGTCCCTTTATCTTTATCTATTTATTTGGATTTCAAATCCACCTAAGGGAAAGTTATTGTTGTCCAAATAGGTAGTTTATTCCTTATATATTATCAATTCAAACACATACAACAACGCAATTAATTCTAATTACATCTTTCCTTTTTAATGTTGCTCTTGTCCCCTTCTTGTGTATTTATATATACACACATATTTAAATTAGATGGAATATTCCAATTGCTCATTTATATATATTATTCCATATATTAATATTGTAATTTGAATTTCCCTCTTTTTATTTTAAATTATTATTTGGACAATATATATAGTATTCACATAATTATATATATACATATAATTTCTGTGTACACTATCCAAATTCAACTGCTCATAACTTCTTCATATGTTAATCGTTTTCAACATATTATATATGAAAACAATGAAGAATTTAGCCACGAATCCAAATAAAAGAGCTTCGTAGCCAAATTCCTAAAGCTGCAAAAATTCCATTTTCCAGCCATATCATTTAATTGCTTGTTTTAATTATTTAATTTATTTGTTAATATTTACGAATTTTATGGGGTGTTACATAGATTATCCAAAAACCTCGATCACCTGAAAACCGATTTCGAACCATTCCCTTAAGCATCGCACTCGTTGGTTTCAAATAAAGAACAAACCTTCGATTTTAATTTGAGTTTTGGAATTGAAATAAAATGAAGGGAAGTAGGTATTTTTTTTCCGTCAAATAAATGGGGAAAAGTAATCTAGCTTTCTTTTCAATTTTAGAATTTAAGTGGCGAACATTTTATTTCCAATCGAATGAAGAAGAAAAGAAGCCACGTTTTATTTGTAGTGATCAGCCATTTAAATTCTCAACAGAAGCTTCGGCCTTGATATTTTTGAGGAAATGAAAAATGAAACAAAATAAAGGAGTTGCAATTTATTTATAAGCCAACGAAGGGACAGGAGCACGAAGACATTAATTTCTTATTTTACTTCGTTTTGAAGTTGGGAGACATAAGGTACATGAAAAGAAAGAAGAGGCAGTTGAGGCTAGGGGTAGGTCATTGCGTTGGAAGAAATAAGTCGTCATTTATTTATATTTTATGTTTATTTTGATTTAGACCAATGTGAAGTTATCCCCTTTAAAATATCACGTATTTTCGAACTCTTATTTGAGCGCAACAATCGACATTCCTTGGGTTATACCGTTATTCTGAACACATTAGGACATGTTTCGAAGCCTCACTGGATAGTATGGAGAAGATATTAATTTAAATCGATATAATATAAATTAAATTCAAAATGATTAATTCCTCGATAATAATTTATTATTGTTATCGTTTATAGTTGAATACAATTTATATTGATCTTCTGAATCATTTCGATTTGATTTTATCTTCGAATTCAATTATTAGTTGTTTTCAGTATTACGATAATTCGATATACTTGAAATTAAATCGTATATCGATTATTAAATCGATAAACTCCATACAAAATCCGTTTATATTATCAACTCACATGTAAAACAATATTAAATGTTTGAAATTAACTAACCAAAAATCTGGGTCGTTACAACATACGTATATTTATTTGAAGACTTCCGGTAACTAACGATCAAATGTTTACATGATGCAACATATAGGTGTAAAAAATGATGTAAATGAGGTACCATTATGCATTTTTAGGTTATGAAATGAAAACTAGTTACTGATGGTGCTAGTCATGCTATTGTCTAATTATTTTGTGTGCTGCACAGGTCTAACTTGCCTTCTTATTTGTAATTTTTTTTTAACATATCGTTATATATACTTGTTGTTTATTTGTTATGTACGTTGTTGGTTAGTCTAAGTAATTAAGTAGATAATTTTCTTGCATAGGGGTTCAACTATTAGTAATGCTAGCCTCTTGACATATTATGTTTTTTTATCTATCTAAATAATTTTAGAATTTTAAACATTCCAATCGAAAATATGATTATTCGCTAACTTTCCATTCAATTGGAGAACAAAGAAGCAAAGGAGGCAGAGAAGTGTGTAGTCGTGCACATTATTGACTAAGTAAACTTTCCTTTTTATCACTTGTTTATTATGACATGTCAATGGCGCAAACCATGCTCATAAATTTATACATAGTCAGGTGGTGCATCATTACTTGCAGTTTTATTATTCAAAGTACAATTTTTATTACTTTATAGGATTATCAAATGCTTCCTAAAGAGGAGTAGTATATGATCTACCATTATTGTTCATTAGTTTAGAGTATATGAAGAATACAAATGTATTTATCTATATATTTTTCAAGGCAAACAATCTAAATAAAAAAATAGTTTGATTTGGCACGTAAAGTGTAAAACATGTGTCAATAAGACTTATGGTTTTCTTAAGTGCTAAAAGTAAATTCAAAGCAATTACCAATTAGTGCGTTATCAATTAGTGGACTTTCTTCTTGAGATCTTGAAAACTCAACAAACATGTTTGTCATGCACTTTAGTTCCATGTGTCTTGAGCTAGTGCATTAACCTTAGCATTTCAGTTCAATAGCCATCACAAGCTTTTGTTCCATCTTATTGAATTTCCTTACATGGTTCATTCTGTTCTAGTTCTATTTAATTACGTTGACTTATATCTTCTCCTACCATCCATCTTTTTTCTTGTCATAGTCCTAACTTCATATATTTCTAGTGCCTACTACTGTTCTGATATCATTTCAATGTGTTATTACTTGTTTGTAGGCCACAGTGCATCACTACACAACCTTTATGCTACAACATCAAGATGCCATGCTTCATTGCTTACTAACTTCGAATCTTTAAGCCTTATATTCGGACTACTATTCAAATTTTATTAGTATCACTAATACTTTTAAAGCTTCACTTTTTTGCCATCAACTTAGCATTCCTCGGAACTAAAGTCATCTTATGCACCATAGCACAAATATCATAATTTTCTAGTTGCTTCCACTAATTTACTACAGGCGTCAAATTCTGCAATCATCATTTTATATTAACACAATTCACTTCGACAGATACAACTACACATGTTCACCATGTATATACTCTTGTTTCCAAACCGAAGACATTTTTTAATAATGAGGCTAATCAATTTTTATATAGTTATAAATAGTGAAAAAGTGGATAAGAAATCAGTAAGAATACTCATATTTATATCTTCCTAAACAGTTTCATCTGCTACATGTTTTAGTTTTGTAATTATTATCTTCAGAAACAAAAAAGAAACATTATATTGCCTTCTTTATGGGAGAGCTTTGGAAACAACCTTACTATATTCGACTTTCATTTTGAATACTCTACTAATTGGTTTTGGTGATAACGCAAGTAATTTTTATTTATCACCATCAGTTTTTCTTTTATTTGATTCAATTGATGAAGCCACATTTATTTTACTAGCAAGTAGCATTAAGAAGTAATTGTTGAATTTTAGACTGTTTTGAGCTATTAATCAAACAAGCTTGTGTCTCAATTCTCAAGATAATAATTTATTTTTCACTTAAAACTTGTAACGACCCAGATTTTATTATGAAATATATAATGGATTTTAAATATTTATATTTTAAGAAATAACGACTTGGAATTTATATAACTCGAATTAAAACAAGTTTGATCATAAAATTTATAATATAATTAAATACGAGCTCACAATAGTGTGGTAGTTCGTAATATTATGTTTTGAAATTTAAATGAATGTACAAGGTCTAATATAAGTCAAAATTTGTTGAAATAAGAAACGTTCGAATTTTTTGAACTATAATTTTCTAATGAAAGTGAAAAAATCGAGATTTCAGTGTCTAAATTGTAAGTTATGTCCAAATCAAATTTTCAAAAAGTCGCAATGGAATCATTTATAAACCATAATGTTCTATTTAATAAAATAAAAGGATTTCTATATAAATTAAATATCAATTTAGCTTAAAAATGGAAGTATCGAGTTATAAACCCAAGAATGTTTATTTTGGAGCTATATGATGTTCTATTGGGATATATACGATAATTATAGTTTGTTTTTCAAAGAATTTGAATATATTGAAATTAAATCATATTTTGTCGATTTAATTGAATATAGAAAAATAGCCATTTTGCAAACAACCTCAGATTTCGATGAAACCAATTTTATCGGAACCATAATGATAAATTATTGTAAGATTCCAGATTTCGGGCTAATCAGAGTTAATATGTGGTCATGCGTGATATAAGCGTTCAATGTAAATACGTACATCAATAATTTAAGCTTCAATTGGCAATATTTGAGCAAACAAACTAGGATTTCGACAAAACAAGTTTCGTTAGGACCGTAATAACAAACCATAGCTACATATCAGTTTTCACCCCGAATGGAGTTCGTATGTTCCTGTGCGAAATTTTAAATGAGGAATGGAGATAGCGATAGACACATAGCAATATAGTAATATATAATAGGCTTCACCTAAATGCTAACCTACCCCTATAAATATACCCCATCTCTACCTTAAACCCATAGCCAAAAATTTCAGTCGACATTTTGCAGTAAAGCCCCTCCTCCTCTTTTAATTCTTATCTTCCAAATGAGTGGGAATTGGAGGAAGCTTCCAACCACAAAATTGTAGTGTATGTTGAGGGATACCCAATATAAAAATTTATTAGCATTTGGAGGTCGGAGTCGGCCGGAATCTGGTCTGAAGCATGGGGTATGAGTTTCAGTTTATGGGAATTTGTGAGCAAACGGTCGAGAGTTGGACAAAGTGGTCAACTAAGAAGTTGGAGAGCGGAGAGAGGGCTACAACTTTGTAGTTGGGGGTTGGCCTGAAAGTAGCCATGGTGGCCGCAATTCTGACATGATCAGAGATGGGCTGTTTTTAGGTGCATCAATTGAATATTTGATTTTTCCAACGTTTCGAGGAGGAATTGGACAAAATGGTCAACATAAAAGTCAGTTGTGGTGTTGAAACTTAGCTACTGGTCAAATTTCGGTGGTTGGTGACTCCAAGCGGTAGAAATGACGGTCAATTGGTTCTCTGGTCATGTGAATTTTTTGGCAATCGGAGGCGCTAGGGTGTAGGGGCCTGGCCGGTATGGCGGCACCTTAGAGTAGTGGAGGTGGCAGTGAGGATCAGTCGGCGCTTGGTAGCTTGTAGGCTGTGGTGAAAGCTCCGGCTGGTGGTGAACGAGGATGAACGTTGGTGGAGAAGATGAAGATAATTTATTTAATTAATTTGTTCAAGTTCGAATTATTATATCTTGTTCATATGAACTCAGACTTGGACGAAACTGAATCCTTTGGAATCGTTGAGAAGAATACTTCACGTACAAACTGATTTGGACGAAATTGGAGCTAGTTGGAATTTTAAGTTAAATTAAACCCACGTTTAATTTAACTCAAAAATGATTGTTATTATAACGATCAAAAATCACTGTGAGAACTCCCAGAACTGATTTTAAAGTTATTATAATCTTATCTGATTGTATATTGATTGCTTGTGGTTGCTATCATTATATCGTGGATGATGGTTGTTTATTACAGTTATTTATTTACTGTTTATGTACATTTAAGAATTAAAAATTTGTAACACTTATCTTATTACTATTGATTGATGAATGATAACTATTGTGGATGTAATTATAATTGTTCACACAACTCACACAACGAATATGAAATTATTTAGGAATTGATTGAATTGAGTTCCAATGAGGTGTTTAATGAATATTATATTCATTCAAGTGAAATAATTAGGAATTGATTGAATTGAGTTCCAATGAGGTGTTTAATGAATATTATATTCATTCAAGTGAAATAAGGTGTAAAAATGGAAATTGGGTTTTTGTATCCAAAACGATTTGGAAATGAAGTTAATATGATTTCAAACAACTATTGAAAAGGTTGAATGGATTTGAATTAGAAATGGCTTGTTCTAATTAAAAATAGATTTTGAATAGTAAATTTAAAAGTGAATTCGAGTTAGATATATAAACGAAATTTTTAACTTGAATGGATTTTTCCAATGGTCTTATTAATTTTTATAATGGATTACATGAAAGTTTGGATTTCAAAATATTATATCTTGAAAAATATTGTTATTTTAATATTATAATAATATAGACTATTCAGTTTGTATTTATAATTTAATTTGAAGTTATAATCGCTTTTAAATGAGTTTATAATGTTTTATAAAATACGCTTGGATTGAATCAAACGTTTTTTCATTTTAAATAATAATATGATTTGAATAGGACGTGCGCGGTGATAGTTCGCGAATTTCTACAATTGACTTCAAATTGACGTACTGGGAGATCCAACTGTCGGATTTTCCCGAAATGAAAAACGTTTGGTTCGAAATGAAAAGAGCTTTCAAATGACATGTAAAGTTTTAAAATCCAATGGTTAAATTTTGAGATATGTTCAAATCAAATTTGTAGAAAAACAACACTAGTGCCATTAGTGATCCGAAAATAAATTTTAATGAAATGAGATATTTTGAAATCAATAAAAATATAGAAAAATATGATAAATCATAACAAGTGATTTGGAAAAGAAATATGAAGTTTCCAACTATATTATGGTCAATTGTGTTTTCAGCCTAACCGACCGAAAACGATAAAATGACGTTTTGTGAATTTAAGTTAAATTAACTTAAGATTCCACAAATATTAGTTTATTGGATTTGAAAGAGGAGTTTTGAGATATCTTTTAAATAGTATTAATTAGAATATAGATTTGGATAGAAATGATCTTCGGATATTTGGTATTGATTGTCATTGTGTAGACATTTACTATTCTGAGGAATTTGGAAGATGTTTACATCGTCATTCCACTTGTAGAATTCGTTGATTATGAGTATTGGTGTTGAATATAAGTGGATATAAATTCTTTTTAAATCTTATATTTTATATCAATTGGTTTGGGGTTTGTTGCGAATGGGGTCTTCGATAACACTGTTCTTTAACCAGGTTAAAGATGAAGAGTATGGAATAAATCTTTTAATTAAGATTAATAAAGTTTTCCAATTAATAAATTAAACTGGAATTGGATGGAAATCGATTTGGTGATAATCCAGATGAGTCTTTGTGGATGAATACCTTTACTATTTAAGGAATCTAAAAGGCTTTGTCATTATTCCGCTTATAGTATTGGTCCGATAAGGTAATCCATATCGATTCTGACCTAATATGATTTTCGAGAAGATTCCATTTAGAATGAAATGTGATTTTGGGTTTACCATGAACGATGTTTTAAATAACGTTTGTTCTTTAACCATAGTAAAGGAAAAGATGATTGTCCAAGATTAGTTGAAGAATAATCTTTATTTAATTTTATTGTAAAGATTTGAGTGAAAGAGTTTTCCCAATCAAACAATAATGGGAACAAGTTTAAAGATCGCTTTAATGAAGATAAGCGTGTTTTTCGCGTAAGCAAGAAGATCAAGAAATTGTAAATACAATTTTGGGTAAGAGATATGATTGAGGGAAGATAAAGTAGTCTACCTTAATCAATGATCAACGAATGGATTGGGTTTGGGATATGTGTTTCCCCATAAAGATTATTGAAATTTTTAATTAGATTTGAAAATGAAAGAAAGTAACTAATGTACTAAAACACGAAGGGTTTCAATATGGTGTACCACCAGTTTTTCTTCATGGGATGAATAGGATTTGAATGGGATAATGATTTGAGAAACTACACTTTTGCAAGGTTCAATAATCCCGATAAGGCTTAGAAACCTTGATTTGAGTTAAATCTGTGAAATGAGATTTTATAATCTTTTGAAATGATTTCTGAGGAAAGATTTAAACAATAGTATGAAGAATGTAAATCTTTGATAAGATTTAAGTGGGAGTGATTCCCAATATAAAGAATGATCTGAGTAAATGAATTTTCCGAAGTGGAATGAGACTCATTATATTTTATATACCAATGATGGTTTGCAAAGATGCGCCAGCTATTCGAAAAGATTGGGTTTCGACCCATTCTGAATAACTATATAATGGGTATTGAAGATACTTGAAGACGATGGAAGACCGATGATCTTCACATCGTTTGGATTGTTGTCGTTGTCTCGATTGGGGTGTACACCAAGACGAGGTTATAAGTGGCAGTAATCCGGATATACTTGTTGATTGTTCGGATTTGCAAGGGACTCTTTTTTTATTGGACGAGGAATAAGGTGCCTTCGGTTTCGTTCATAACCCAGAATGAACTTGTAGATGGATGTGTGTCTGACGTTGTATTTTACGTCATAACCAATTGGTTTGTATTTATGTTATATTAGTTGGTGGTAGAGCATTTATCCTTTTAGGTTTACACCCTTCTATGAGACTTATGTATTCAGAGGGTTATATATTAATAGATACCGATTATATGTTGTGAATTGACAATGTGGCATGCCAAGTGTTGAGCGGATTAAAGCTTTTTGTTGAAAAGTAGAGTTTCGGGGATGATGATCAAAGCGTGGATGATATAGCATAGCTTTGTTTTGGAACGTGAATTTAGAGCCTCGCAATCCGTAAATGGCCGAAAATAAGATGTTGGAACGTAGAGATAAGGATATATGTTTCTTTCAAGCTAAAAAGTGATGTCATGGTATGGAGCCCATGCAAGTTTACTTGTGTGGATGATAGATCGAGGCGCCCCGGATGACGGTCAAATACGACCGAGGGGGCGTTTTGTTTAGGAAAGATTCCAATCAGCCCATTAGTGCTGGCTGGCTCTGCCGATCCGAAGGATTATACGATTGTGAGTCTTGGGACATCTTGGTGGAGGTGTTCTGAACGGTTAAGGAAGAACCTTTTCCTTGGTCATTGATGGAATCCAAGTTCCAATACGAGCTTTGTGTTTTCAGATGTAACTAATAGCCAACATAATGGGATGAAGGCATTCTGCGAGCTAAGATTTATACATTTACTTTCGAAAGTTATTTCAACACTATGCACCAGTAATAACAAAAGAGATTTTAGTGTATCAAGCATGTTTGGTTATTATAGTAAAACTCTCTCCTCTGGTATGCATTGCATTGTGTGATGGGACTTGAGTCTTTTAATAGCTTCATTTTTGAAAAAGCATTGTGAGTTGTTCATTATTGGTATTCATGTGGAGAAAGCCTGTTCCTTGTTATACGGTGTGATCCTGTGATTTACAACTTTAAATTAAAGGTTAATAACTATTTTAGTTCTCACACCAATCCCATGACTGATCCAAAGTTTATTGTTACCTACCTAAACTCTGGGTGCTCGTATTTTCCACATGGGCAGCTAGTAGTTTTGGTTTGCAGTGATTTTATAGAGCATGTGCTAGATTAAAGCTAAAGCTTTGTCCAGAGCATTTTATTTCTTTTGCCGAGTTTATGTCTTTCGCTGTGTGCGTGTTACGTTATTATATAGTTATTTCCGCTGTGCATTGTACTTATTATTATACTATGATATATTTCTGTACTCGGATGTAAAAATTATTGTAATAATAATAAAAAAGTTATTTTGTTCAGTTCATATGTATCGTAACCCCAAGCTATACGTCTTGTTGATCGATTTAATTCGATTTAACGATTGGTTATAACCGACCAGTAGGGCGGGTCGTCACACGTGGTATCAGAGCTTTGTTTAATACAAAGTTTTGGGGTACGACTCGTTTGAATAGAAGGAAAGGACTCATCAGAGATAGGATTAGTAATATCCTAGAAGAGTGACTCATTAGAGATGGGGTTAGTAATGCCCTAGAATGAGTTTGAAGAGTATTATATATATAAATGGATTTGGATAACCTACCCGATTATCATATAATAAGAGTTTGAGTATTTTATTTGATGTTGAGGTTGGACTATCGAGTATAAGAAGATTTTGAATATACGCCTTGCAAATGTATTTTCGAAGTCTTAAATATACTAGATAGATATAAAATCACATTCTAGTCGCTTGGGGAGGCATCATCAGTGTTTATTTTCGAGTTTCGAAAGTGGGATGACTATATAATTCCAATTGAAATGTCGAGGTATGCTTAGAACCATTAAGATGATTTGAGTTTTGAATTTAACTAATACAAGTTAAATAGACTGAAAAAGATAAAAGTGAATCAAATGAAATAAGATTTAATGTACGTAAAGTTAAATAAAAAATTTGGAATGATAAACCAATATAAGAATGGAACATAAGTTGAGATAAATCAAATTTAACGTTAATGTTGAATTGAATTGGATATTAGTTGGAATTGGGGATACACACACACACATACATACATATATATATATTGAACATGTTATCAAATGGAAGCTAAGAATAGTAATAAAACTGAATGTCCGATAAGTAGGTACATATTTACTATATTGATTGGGTTGGATGATTTTATCAGTCGATTGGCTTTTGGATTTGCTTTTTGATTGATAAGGCCTAGAGAGGCAACTTGTAGTTGTATCGATTAAGCCATACAAAAGAGGTTATGGAAAAAAATCGAAAACTTAAGGTATTAGCCAAATTTAGAGAAATGAGAAGTTTCTTAGAAACTAAAAAGTGAAGAACTTAAGTTAGTTGGAATGATGACCTTGTTGGTTAAGTAAACGACCTTCAGTTCCGTCTTCGATTTCCAGGACGAAATCCTTTTAAGTGGGGGAGATTGTAATGATCCATATTTTATTAAGAAATATTTTATGGATTTTAAATATTTAAAACAATTTATTTTAAGAAATAATGACTCAGAATTTATATAACTCGAATTAAAATGAGTTTGAATGTATAATTTATAACATAATTAAATACGAGCTCGCAATGGCACGGTAGTTCGTAATTTTACATTTTGAACTTTAAATGAATGTATAAGATTCAATATAAGTCAGAATTCATTGAAATAAGAAAACACTCGAATCTTTTTAACTATATTTTTCTACTAAAAGTAAAAAAATCGAGATTTCATCGTATAAATTGTAAGTTATGTCCAAATCAAATTTTCAAAAAGTCATCATGGAATCGTTTATAAACCATAACCACACACTATAAAGTCACAATTGTCATGCTTATAACTATGAGCAATAGTATTACTAACGGTTATAACTGTTTAGCCAGCATGCAAGGGTAAATTTAGTAACGGATTTTATCATGGTTATAACCGTGATAAATATATAATTCACTAACAGTTATAAGCGTTAGTTAACTTGAAGTGCTAACAGTTATTAATGTTATAATCATGATTATTCTAATGGTTAATACCATGAGAAACTTGCATTTTTACCAAACTTATAGTGATGTTAACCAGCCTTTTGGTCTTCCCAAAAGCATACAAGACACGAATGACATATCGCGTGATGTTATGGCCCAGAGTGTTGCCAAGAAGTTAAGGAAACGAGCCGGGAAGGGGTCACGCAAATAGGAACCTAACCACTCCTCAAAACATCACCAAACCTATGCTTCAAACCCCAGTAGCCTCGAGTCCCCCTAGCCTCGCCTACTCCAGATTCATACTAGAATCCCACGTACCCCTCGGGGTACGAATTTCGTACCCCGTGGGATACGAAATTCGTACCCCGGTGAGGGGTACGAATTTCCAAGGCACGAGAGGAGGGATCTGAGCTTTCTATGTCTTGCACTCTGGAGTCCGAGATTTACTGATGTGGTCCCCTACTCATACCTACTCCCACCTAGCCACTCCACTATAAATACCCCCAAGCTCATACTTCAAAGAGATTGGAAATTGGTTTATTTGACATCTCTTGAGAGCTCCAAGTGATCTCCTTAATGGCATCCATGCTTTGAGGAAGAAGAAGGAAAAAAGTTTCTTTTTCCTAGTATTCATATATGATGATTATGACCTCAAATTACTTAGAAAGGTTTGTTAGAGGATGTCATGAGATAGTCATAAGCTTGTAACTCTTTATTGTCAAATAAATATCAGTGACTCTTCCAAAGTAGATGTAGGCCCCTCACGGGACCGAACCACTATAAATCTCTTATGTTATTTATTGCTTTCCGCACTTATATTTCCATGTGAAACTATAATTCTTAAGTAATTAGGAATCTTGGGTGTTTACGACATATTTTTCCATCAACATTCTGGTGCTTTCACTGAAAACACTCGGATTCGCTTCTTTGTCACACATCGTCATCTCGACTTCGATGTGCTTTAGGTTCCTTCTCTAGCCTGCCGCCAGGTCTGCTTACGATGGAAAACAACCAAAGAATTCAATGATTGGCTCTTCTGCTGCTGCCGAAGCAGGAACATCTCAACAACCTCAACTGGCGGATATCCCGACTGAAACTGATACCCTTCCTCCTATGGACCACGAAGCTCCCGCAACTCAAGCGCTGATCCACGTGCTTAATAAGAGATACGAAAGTACAATTCTTGAACTCAATCAGGCATTAAAAAATATTATCGACCTTATGCGCTAACTTCAAGAAAGTCAACGCATCGTTGCTTGACTTCAGCTCGCTGGGAACAATGCCCGACCATGGCGTACTATCTCGGAAACTTCCTCTTCCGAGTCAAGGGGCCCGCACCGAAGAAGGAGGTTCAGCCTCATCAACAAAGTTGTCCGCTCTAACTCCCACACAACCGACAATAGAAAAGCAAATGGTAATGGTGATTGAACTACAGTCACCTATAGCGAGGGAGCATGGTACTGCGACCGTTCCTGGTTGATTATCAATGACGAACCGAGTCCGAGTAACCGACCCCCTCCTCGACAGAACCCAACTGTCGCCACTCAGAATCAGGGGCCTACTCTCCCAGTAGCCCAAAGGCTCAAGTACTCCCGGATCAAGATGCACATCGACCTGCTAAGCCTTGCCACCCATACCAAAACCAGACTATCGATGTTGATGATATGGAAGAGGATGATCCGGATGTGCATCATATAAGATCGCTGCGGAATAGAACTCCCAAAGTTCGTCGAAATCAATGGATTCCACCGGAAGTCTCACATCCAACATATCTCCTCGACATGGTCCGAAGGATCATGAGAGAAATGCGAGGGAACACAAACAACTCATGGGAATCCCACTTGAAGCGTAATCCCTTCACTAGGATCGTGCACGAAGCCGAGTGTCCCCGGCGCTTCAACATGCCACAAATGGCCTTCTATGACGTCATGACTGATCCCCGTGCCTTCCTAAACCAATATGAATGGCAGATGGACTCTAGTCAGGCCACCGACACAGTTAAATGCAAGTGCTTCCCAGTCTTCTTGTCAGGCATAGCTTTACTCTGGTTCTCTCTCCTCTCGCTCCATTCTGTAAACAATTTCAGCCAACTAGCCATGAAATTGGTTAAGCATTTTAGAATGCACGTCCCGACTCCGAAGAACGCCCTCACTCTTTCTAATCTTTACCAAGGACCTGCAGAGTCACTCAAGATCTACCTCTCGCGGTTCAGCACCACCCTCGCCGAGGTCGACGACCCAGAGCCTCATACCGTATTTTTTCAGCTCGCGAAGGGTGTCCTACCTACCTCTGAGTTTGGAGCTTGGATTGATAGAAAGTAGCCTAAAAGTCTTGATGCTTTCTACGAAAAGGTCAGACAGTTCTTATGCAAAGAAGAAGAACAATGTGATCGAGCTACCCGAGCCAACCATTCCAATAATCTGCATGCCGACACCACCAACGATAGTGTCAAGGGGAAACAGATTGGAGAACCCTTCGACAAAGATAAAGGAGCAGTCCCGTACAAACCAAAGCCGAACAGCGGTAGGCTGGGCGGTCGCAACAATAACCAAGTTCCAGTAGATCCCAAGAAGACTCGTCGCTACGAAACTCATGGGACCTACACTCCACTGAATCGGGACTTGGAGACAATCTACTTGGAAACATGCAACACGCTCTAATACAAGAAGCCAAATACTAGGGAATCTGCTGACCGCGAGAAGAACTCCAGTAGATACTGTCGATACCATGACATGTATAGGAACAATACGAATGATTGTCGCCAACTCAGGGATGCAATCAAAAAGCTTATCTGCAAGAAACACCTAGAACAATACATTCAAGACCCTGATTCTCACGAAGAAACCACAGGTCCTCCTGCACCCGCGCCTCCAGCACCTGCCAATATGGCCCCTGTCCGTCCAACCAAAGGCGAGGCATCGTGATCAACACAATCTATGGTAGGCCTTATCCGACGTATGAAAGCTTCTGGAAAATGGAAGAGTACATAAGCTCCATCAAGCACGCTACCTACGAAGCCTCCTCTACCTTGGATGAGTCCATCTTCACCAAACTTCAGAAAACAATGAGGGACGACATCGTCTTCCGTGAAAGAGAATATACGAGAATTGAAATCCCAACAACGGACACTCTTGTGATCATAGCTCAGATCGGTCTTGCCTCTATCCGAGGAATACTAATTGACTCGGGAAGTTCAGTCAACATCATCTTTAAAGCAGCCTACGATCAAGTGAGATTGGAGACCAAAGACTTGAAACCCTACCACGCCACGATCCACGACTTCAATGGATCTTCCAATCACCCAGTAGGTATGGTCGACCTACCTGTGGAAACAAGGGATGGGGATTGGAGCCGGCTCTGAATCCTCACATTTGTGGTCATCGACGTCATCTCTCCATATAATGTCTTATTTGGACGTCCTTTCCTTCCAGAATTCTGAGTCTGCATGTCGCCATGGTCTCTCCTAATGAAATTGCCGATAGAAACTGGAATCGTACGTTCAAGGATGACCAGGCCACAGTTTGAGATTGTTATGCACTAGAATGGAAGAATGCACGCAATAAGGACAAAGGCAAGGCCGTGCCTCTGCCTTCTTGTGCCAAAACCATCGCCGCATAGCAATCAAAGATGTATGAGTCTTGGCTCAGGCGCCACTGCCGTCTTTCCAATGATCTTGATCCAAGGGAAGATGGAGAGCCCGACTCTGAAAGGGCTAACCCAGTCGAACCTACCGTGGATGTTTCGATCAACCCCGACGAACCGTCAAAGGTCTTGAAAATAGGATTGCAACTCCACCTCGCAATAAAAGAAGATCTTGTGGAATTCTTGAGGGCCAACCTAGATGTGTTCGCTTGGACCCACTCTGATATAAGTGGCATCGACTGCACAATCGCTTTCCACCAGCTAACTCTCGACCCTTCACAACCTTCGGTCAAATAGAAACATTGATTCTTAGGAACCGAAAGATCTAACGCACTCATGGAAGAGGTAGACATGCTACTTAACAACAACTTCATCCGCGAAGCCGACTACCACGAATGGATCTCCAACACAGTTTTTGTAAAAGGCAAACGGCAAGTGGCGAACGTGCATCGATTTTTCTGATCTGAACAAGGCGTGTCCCAAGGACAGCTTTCCACTTCTGAAGATTGACTGGCTTGTTGACTCGACCACCGGATACCATATATTGTTCTTCATGGACGCCTGTTCGGCCTATAATCAAATTCCAATGTATCTCCCCAACCAGGACCACACCTCTTTCATAACTGACCTCGGGCTATATTGTTATCGCATCATGCCTTTTGGTCTTAAGAACACGGGAGCCACTTATCAAAGAGTGGTTAACCGCCTCTTTAAGAACCAGATCGAAAAATCCATGGAGGTATACGTGGACGATATGCTAGTAAAATCTAAAATATCGACAGACCATGTTCGTGACCTCTCCGAAATGTTCGATGTCCTCCGCCATTATGACATGAAACTCAATCCCTTGAAATGCTCTTTTGGAGTTACCTCAGGAAAATTCTTGGGTTTCGTTATCAACTTCCGAGGCATCGAAGCTAATCCAAACAAGATCAAAGCTTTCCAAGATATTCAAGCTCCTCAGAACATCAGGGATGTTCAATGTTTAAAGGGAAAGGTTGCCCCTTTAAGTCGATTCTTCTCCAAAGCCACTGACAAGTGTATTCCCTTTTTTGATTTGCTTTGCAAAGGGAAGCACAACTTCGAATGGACCTTAGAATGCATCGCCACATTCAAGGACCTTCTGAATCACTTAGAGCGACCACCTATCTTGTCCAAACCTATGGATCATGAGAACTTATGTGTTTATTTGGCAGTTTACATGCTGGCAATCAGCTCGGCGCTGGTACACATTGAAGATCGTGTCCAACGACCCGTTTACTACATCAACAAGAGACTAACAGGGGAAGAAAAGAACTACCCAAAGCTCGAGAAACTGGGCCACTGCTTGTTAATCTCTTCCCGGAAGCTGCGACCATAATTTCAGTCTCATCCCGATCAAAGTCTATACTATTAGCCACTACAGCAGGTCCTGTAGCGACCTGAGGCATCCAGACAACTACTAAAGTGGAATATAGAGCTAAGTCAGTTCGAAATCACATTCATCCCTCGACCATCCATCCTCGGGAAGGCCCTTGCCGATTTCATAGTGGAATCCACCATCCCAGAAGAGCCTCCTCCGGAAGACATCCAAACTCCAAACATTCAATGGAAACTGTTCGTGAACGGATCTTCCAACGATAAGTCTTCTAGTGTCGGGGTCGTGCTCATCACGCCAGAGGAACGCCCGATATGCTATGTTTTAAAGCTCAACTTCCCTGCCACCAACATTGATGCAGAATATGAGGCCTTGATAGCTAGACTTTGAATCGCAATCAAACTTAACATTAAGGCCATCCAAATCTTCTCCGACTCGCAGCTCATCATGCATTAGGTACAAGGGGAGTACCAAGCCAAGAGGGCACGACTCCCCCTATCTTGCTCAGGTCCATAAACTTCTCACCAGTTTCGACCATTACGTAATCACGCATATCCCCCAAGAACAGAATGAAAAACTGGACTCATTGCCCACGTTGGCAAGCTCCGAGGATGCACAACTTATGGGACTTGTCTCGGTCAATGTACTCGACTCCCCGAGCATTGATCAGATGTAAACCGATTTGGTAATGGCAACTGAAGCCGAACTGGAGTCTTGGATGATGATAATTAAGAACTATTTGCAACACTAAACCCACCCGAGGTGTTACAAAGAAAGACGAGCGCTCACTCGCCAATCGTCTCACTATGTCATTCTAGATGGAGTACTCTACCGCAGAGGTTTCTCTGTCCCACTACTTCAATGCGTAGCCCACGACGACGCCAATCGCGTACTAACAGACATACATGAGGCTGAGTGTGGTGACCACACCGGGGGACAAACCTTAGTAAGAAAGATCATCATGCACGATTATTTCTGGCTTACACTTGATTAAGATGCCGCAAAGTATGCTTGCAAGTGTGATAAATGCTAGCGCTACTCAAAGATCCCAAGAGCCCTGCCTACTGAGTTAACGCAAATGGTCAGCCCTTGTCCATTCACCTTGTGGGGGTTAGACATCATCGGGACTCTTCTGATGGCCAAAGGTGGGGCGTATTACGCCATCATCGTCATTGATTACTTCAATAAATGGACGGAATCCGAAGCCCTCGCTACAATCAGCACCAAGAAAGTAATCAACTTCATCGTCTGCGACATCATCACTCGCTACGGAGTCCCTCAGGCCATCATTTTTGTCAATGGAACCCAGTTTTAGAGCGCAGAGTTCAGGACTTGCTGTAAGCGACATAATATTGAGAAGAGATTCTCGACGGTGGCTCACCCTCAGGCCAATGGGCAAGTCAAGGCTGTCAACAATGTAATTAAATCCATCATCAAGAAGCATCTGGAAAAGGCCGGTGGCTTATGGGCAGACGAACTCCCTCTGACCCTATGGGCCTACCGAACCACCCAAAAATCAGCGACCGGTCATACTACATTTGCCCTTGCCTATGGATCCAAAGCCATCATCCCAATTAAGCTAAAGCTTCAATCTCACCGAGTTACCTATTACGATTCAAAAACCAACCAAGTCTTACTTCTGGGATTGCAAGATATGCTTGAGAAAAAAGGAATGAAGCTAAAGCTCAGAGCTGCCGCCCAGCGTCAACGAGTAGCCGATATTTCAACTCTAAAGTTCGCCACAAGGGTCTCAATGTCGACGACCTCATTCTGAAATGGATCTTTCCCACGCCGACTGATCTCAGTCCTCACTGGGAAGGTCCATACGTCATAAAACAAAAGCTTAGAGATGGGACTTTCAAGCTAGCAACTGTAGATGGAGCCGAGCTCCCAAGGCCATGGAACTGCGAACATATCTGCCGCTACTTCACATAACTTAGTGTATAGTTTTCCTGCTTTCCAACGATGTTTTGTTTTCCTGAAATTCAAGGCATTGTAAAGGTTGTTACTGCCAAAGTTATTAGTAAAGATGATGTTTAATTTTATGTTTCCTCGCTATGTTTACTTCCTGCATGATATGTTTTGTTAACCATCGCAACTAGCTTGCACACACAGACACTCAAGCATCGGATCGGCACCTCAAGCACGGGAGCTGGTACCACCACTCAAGCATCATAACGACAAAGAGGACAAACACAAATGGCCTTGATTTGGCACCCTGAACATAGGAGCCAGCAATGCCACTCGAGTCGCGAGCCCGCAACGCGACCGAGTATAACAACTCTACTCGAATCTCGGCCCAACACCGAGATCGAGTATAAATCGTTCCACTCCCATGTCCCTGGACTTGGGGGCAACAACTAGCCAACTAGTGTAAAACTAACCACTCGCACGACTCCATCCGGCCCATCGGGTCAGGATCCGGGTACCTCTCGAACTTCGGCTCAGCACCGAGGTCGAGCATAAATTGTTTCTACTCCTAAGCCCTAGGGATTGGGGGCAGCCCCTCGTCCACAATCCGACTGATCAGGTCTGGATTCAGGCACTCTTCGTAAATAAACGACGCCCTCGCGCTCTAAAATCGAAGGACGATGAGGGAGATAAAAGTAGGACGAATCACAACATCCACGCCTTCACTCTGCTTAGGCCTAACGAACTCCAGGCGATCCAAGCCAAACGGCACCTGGCCTGGATTCCACGCCCATCGAGATTCTTGAACAAAGGAAACCCCACAAATGGAACTAGCGCATGGTCTCCGCACGACCAGGGACACCCCTATAGTGGAGACTCCAATCGCATTTCAGTTGGTGTAACAATAAGTATGCTTGTCCAAGTACAGGACGATGGAAAACATAAGACGAACATTCGAACACTTAATATGAAATGCGATTTAGATAACTAATCTTTCCTTTTTCACACATCCAAAACAAACTAAATATCTAATATCTTTTCTTTCTAATGACAGGGTGTACATGAAAATCACATCGTTCCTTTAAAGACCAAAAGCGAGGGTCATAATCGCGTATACTATAAGCCCACATAACTAAAATATTGGTAACATCTATGATAATTACTAACACTACTCATTCTTCTTCTTTCATTTCTTCTTTTGAACAGATTCAACACTAGGTGGATCACTAGGGATGGATCTCTTTCTTCTGGGACCGTTGTCGCTTCTCCCTCCTCTAACCCTTAGGGGAGTGATCGATTCGTGAGAAACTGATGTGCGCCTTCCACCTTCATCCTTAAGAATTGTAATCTTCGTGATCTCGGTAGGGGCAATGTATTGCAACGACTTGGGGGCAACAACAGAAGCAAGGGCCAGCACAGCGTCACCCTCTCTCGGAACTTTATTTTACTCTAGCTCCGCTTTCTTTTAAGCCTTTTTGGCAGCCTTTAGGTCAGCTATCTTTTTAGATTTAAGCTTCACAATGTCATCGGCCTCAAGCTTCTTATAAGTTGTTGCAGCCCTTTGGCATCGTCGGCTTCTTTCTTCCTAGCCTTCGAAACAACCCTCTCCTTCCTAGTATCATCAACGGCCTTCTTTATTCTAGCCTCTTCGGCAACTCTTGCCTTCTCCGCCTTGGAATCGGCCTTCTCCACTAGAGTAACAACCTTTTTCTCGGCATCTCGCATAGCCTAGGCCTGAGCCTCCAGGATGGCAGCCTCCTCCTCTCCTCCTTATCTTTTGACTTAGCCACCATCTAAGCCTTCTAGGCCTCCACGATAGCCTCCATTATCGATACGTTCGCTTCCACAGGACTCCTCGCATGAGCACTCTGGCCATCCACCACTTCCCCTTCCTCCAGAAAGTCCTTGTAAATATAGGACCCAAGTTCGACATCTGAAAACGTATCAACATGAATACTTTCCTCTCCAAACCGTATTCCTTGAAGTCCCAATCCAGACCCAGTTTTTTGGGGAAGCACAGGGGCGAGGCCTGGTGTCACATCAGCTCCAGGAGGGGATGCACGATAAAAACATAACTCTATAGTCCTAGAATTCGGTAATCACATCATCTTCGGGTATTCGCGGCAAAGAAAATTTACCTCTGGAAAGGAATGGTGTGGGTAAGATAGGGAGTGTGCTCGCTGGTTGTGGTGGACTCAAGGGCTAGTGGTCGATAGGATCTTCCCTCCACAAATGTCTTGGTAACAACCACGCTCTCCGTAGGAACAAACTTCCCCATTTCAGCAGCGCACTTGCCAATCTCTCCCTTTCCGCATCTTCCTGCAGCAGTCTCCTCCCTTCTTCAAGTTTATCGCGCTGCTCGTCAGTCAAGAGCTCTATCATCAGATGATGCTCATTTAAGGTTCCCACATCCACCTTACGTAGCCAAGCCTCATTCAACACCAGTCTGTCCTATGTTTGGGCCAGCATCCGAGGGTAATTGTAACACCCCACGTCCATTAATGTCACTCACAAAGGGAATGCATTAACTTCCATGGAGGTTATAAGTGAATATAGAACAGAAAAATTACAACAAGACAGATAATAAGTAGTACTTGGAAATCTAAAACTTCATTTTATTGCAGCGGAAATTAAACATGTTTATTACATCACAAAACCATTTATCAGAGTCAAGTACATTATCCATCTTGATAAAACAAAATACATAATCCTATTACATAAATAGCCATGAAAAAGATAACAAGCTGGACTTTACTTCAACGGTCCAAGCTTTCCAAGAGAGATAAAGCAATCTAATCAAACTCCACTAGAGCTGGGCCCAACCTGAGGACCTGGAGGGGGAAAAAGGATAGAAATGGAGGGGGTCAGACATAAAGTCTGGCGAGTATGGTAATTCTAACAATACTACTATCAAAATAACTAGACTAAGGCATAAGCTGGAAGACAAGTAAATGTCTATGAACTATTAGGTATGGAATGAGCAGCTAAAGAAAACGTTTAAGATAACGTTAAAGATAACGGTAAAGGCACACCTAATTACTAACGAATAATTACTTCACTGCACCTCACATTACTACACTGCACCGCACCAGTCACCCTAAAGGTTGATCCCACTTGCTTCACACAGAAACAATATAAATAGCCTTACGTACCCCTAGCTGGCTACATAGGTGCCGTCTGCCCCTATCTCCACTAGGTGTACCCCACTACCCACTTTCGATCGGCTCCCTACTCGTAGATACCCGTGTTGGCCCCACAGTGGGTTGTATCACTCCCCTAAAGTGGCAACCCGATACAACTTGAGAATGCACGGCTTATACCTACACGATGCAACAATGTCTTACCAACCAGCTCGGGTCCACACACGCATATGAAACCCGTTGGACTTGCGTTGCCATCGCTCACCGTTTTTGCCTCTTATAGTCAAACCCAGCATGCGTGTCCCGTCCTCGACTTGGGTCGAGCCCACAAAGATACGTTTGGGATACTGGTTGAAATGGGCCCCCATAAGCTACCCACCTAAGCTTGTCACCACTAGTATATCCCACTTAACCCTCTTAGTCATGTTCATTTACATGTGTGTTTGGTTAAGTCTTACTAATCGTATTTCACATGCCACTAAGGCACTCACTAGATTCCTCATGCCACCCAAGGCACCTACTTAACCCCCATGTCCCACCTTACATGTTTATCTGGTTAAGTATTTCTTAATTCATTCAGGCCATAACCTCATAAAGCCTCTCACATTAGACTGGCATTTATGGCAGCTGGATTTGTCGGGCGGGTCCGGGCAGTCTTACACCATAAAAGAGTCTAACCTCGTGTCTTTACAACTGTTATGCTTTAGTTTAGGCCTAGGACCTCTCACATTGGGCTGACATTTGTGACCACTGGATTTGTCGGGCGGTTCCGGGCAGGTTTACGTCACAAACGAGTCCAACCTCGTGTCCTAAGCATTGATTATCACTTATAATCTTTTACCCCAGTTTTAATAATTCCTATCCAAATTATTAACTAAGTCCACTTTTATTGATGTCCATAATTGACTCAATTATGGTCATCTACTCATGGCATGCAAAATCATATCAATTGCACCCCAACTACTTATTATTAAATCCTTAATATTACCCCTACCCCACGTTTATACGTTCGCTTATTCAACGCAGAATATACGTTAGACTCGAATAGTCTAATTCATAGCACAAAAATAAATTATCACAACATATAGTCAATTAAAATGAATCTAATCATAATAGGGGTGAAACTTGCATAAACTACACATGTTAAGGATCTAAAGGTGTCAACTTGTTAAATGGCACAATTTACATGATATGATCATAACCCAAATTTATGTATAAACTTGCACATGGGGTTTTAGGCAACATAATGATGGTGTGAACTAGCATAGAATTTCACATATGTCATAGCATAATTCTAGATGTCATAATTCTAGATCAAAATAGAGGTCATGGCATATGTTCATAATCTCAACCTAAACTTTCATATGTGACTTGTCATATAGATTAACATTACCCAAATAACATTAACATCATGATGTGATTAACATGAACTAATTAGCATAAACAATAACATCATGACTTTAAAGCATGTATGATTTATCACAATTTAGCATAGAAACTCTCAACATACATAACATCATCATAGCATGATTTACAACATATAGGATACATAGCATAGGATTGATAACATACATGATAGCATAAAGTTTACAACAACATATATGACAATTCACATCATCTACTCATAATCCATTCATGACTTAACCTAATTAATTTAATAATAATCTTGTTAAGACTATCATACTCACAATTTAGAGAAGAAAAGAGTGTTTTGCTTTGCTTTAGAGTTGAATAGAGTTAGGATTTTGCTAAGCTTTTCTTCCTTCTTAGTTGGCGGCGGCTCCACTGAGTTCCATGGTGGCGGTATGATGGTAGCTATTCTATTTTTCTTATGAATTAGGGTGAGAGACTACCTAGGTATTTATAGAGTTAGGATTTATTTTAGACTGTCAGATCAACACAGAACTAATCCCAGCCAACCAGCTGAGGTCAAAACCCTAATGGGTCATCACTCAGTCAAAAACAGGCTCAGTCAAAAACCCTAGCCGCCAGACCCAGGTCGATACCCAGGTTGACACTATAGTCGACCTGGGGGGGCAGGTCGACACTAGTGTCGACCCCCCAGTCGACCTGCCTAGGCGGGAATTTTTCCCGCCCAGCCCGCTTCTGCACTTTTCTGTTTGAATTTTAAATTTCCTGCGAGCTATCTTGAATTTTCTGAAACTTCCGATGGCCATAACTTCTTCATACGAAGTCCAATTCATGCAAACTCGAACTCTATTTCAACCAGAATTCCGAGACGAACACAATGGCGCAACCCGTTTCCCATAATTCTCACGTCTGAGATTAATTATTCTTTAATTTGTGAATATTAATATTAATAGAATTACGGGGTGTTACATTCTCCCCTCCTTAAAGGATTTTGTCCCTGAAATCTTCAAGTTAAGAAGAATGTATATCCTAACATCCAATCATCCATCTATTAAACCATCAAACACAGGCATCCATTGTCCTTATAGACTTCTAATGCTTTCATGTTTAAATGCATAGTGTGTGTATATGTCCTTATCTAATGCAAAATCAGGCGGTCCACTGATTCAGTCGACCACCTTAATGCAATTCATGATAGTGCCATGCGTCCATTATGTATGCAAAAGTTCCTTAATGCAACATATTATCTCTATATGTGTGAACAGTCATCATCTGAATGCAGCATCCATATGATAAAACAAATTCTCATACATCCATTTTACTAAGTACAGCCATATATATGCAATATGCAGTATGAAGTGACTGAGCCGATCTAGTGCCTAATAGTGTGTGTATATGCGTCCACGAGCAACCACTAGCAAACACTTGCATCCACTTTGCATTCATCATACATAACATGTCTCAAACACATGTTTCAACCATAGGATTATCCTAACTAAAGGTCAAGAATACTAGCGAGAGGATACTCTAAAGGTAAGATAAGTACAAGATAAGCGATAAAGGAGAAATTTAAAGGACATACCCTCGAAAAGGAAAGGGTATCGTGAACGCATCTTCTCTTCCGTCTCCCAAGTAGTGTTGCTTTCATCATCTCCCCGTTGTACTTTGACTAGTCTGACCTCTCGATTCCTCAGCTTCTTGATCTCTGACCCAAGAATGCGCGTAGGAGCTTGTCGAATCGTCGCATCACGCTCTATTTCCACCTCTCTAAGCAAGTTCGGCTCTACCACTTCCGCGGTCTCGTGCAAGCACTTCCTCAAATGTGACACATGGAATACGTCGTGTACACCACTATGTCTCTCAGGCAACTCCACTCTATACGCCATCTGTCCAATCTTCTCCTTAATAGGAAATGGTCCTACGAACCTTGGTGCTAATTTCCGAACGGACCCAAAGCGAACAACGTTTCGTAATGGAGACACTTTGACAAAGACCATGTCCCCAACCTCAAACTCGAGATCTGTCCTCCTCTTATCCGCATAAGATTTCTGCCTATCTTGCGCTGCCTTCATCCTCCTTCGAATCAAGTCGATCTTCTCCGAAGTCTCCCTAATCATATCGGGCCCAAGTAAGATCTTATCCGTAGATTCCCACCAACATGTAGGCGAACGACACAGTCGTCCATAAAGAGCTTCGAAAGGTGTCATGCCAATGCTGGACTGAAAGCTGTTATTATATGCGAACTCAACCAATGGAAGATGCTCTTCCCATGTACCCCCCAAAGTCTAGGATACATAGCCTCAAAAGATCCTTTAGAATGCGATTCACCCTCTCGGTCTGGCCGTCCGTCTGAGGATGATATGCGGTGCTCAAACATAACTGAGCCCCTACCGCCTCTTGCAAGCTTCTCCAAAATTCGCTAGTGAAAATAGGATCGCGGTCGCTCACTATGCTAGAAGGAACACCGTGCAAACGAACTATTTCTCGAACGTATACAGAAGCTAACCATGGAGCAGTCCTCTTACTCTTCACGGGAATGAAATGGGCGCTCTTAGTAAGTCTATCTACTATAACCCAAATCCCTGTATTACCCTTCCTCGATCGCGGTAATCCATCCACAAAATCCATCGAGACACTCTCCCACTTCCATAGTGGAACCTCCAATGGGTGAAGCAACCCACCGGGTTTCTTTTGCTCCGCTTTTACTTGTTGTCACACTAATCATCTAGCGACATACTCGGCTACGTCCTTCTTCATACCGGCCCAAAAGAAAACTCGCTTCATATCTTTGTACATCTTGTCCCCGCCGGGATGAATGGTCATCTTCGAACGATGTGCTTCGTCAAGAATAGCCTTCCTTAGGTCATCGTCTTTTGGTACACAAAGTCTACCGTCCCTACGTAACCAACCCTTATCATCTAGGGTATACCTACGGAGGTGGCTTGATGACTCCCCTCCTTTGAGCTTTTCTACTAACTCAACCAACTGTGGGTCGTCTCGCTGTGCCTCGCCAATCCGTCCCAAAAGCGTAGGTCTAACCTCTAAGGATGCTAGTAAACCGGGTACAAAGTCAACAGAAGGTCTAAAGTCAAACATCGAAATGAATTCTAAGCTTCGCCGCTCAACAAACAAAGGACTTAAAGATAATCTTTTTCTACTTAAGGCGTCCGCCAGTACGTTACCCTTGCCAGGGGTATACGCTATTTCGAAGTCGTAAGATGCTAAGAACTCCACCCACCTTTGTTGCCTTAAGTTCAAGTCCTTTTGAGAGAATAAGTATTTTAGCGATTTGTGGTTAGTGAATAATTCGAATCTTTCGCCAAGAAGATAATGACGCCAAGACTTAAGCGCGAAAACAATAGCGGCCAACTCTAGGTCATGTGTGGGGTAATTCTTCTCATGCGCTCTCAACTGCCTTCCACCATAGGCTATTACCTTACCCTCTTGCATTAAGACTGCGCCTAGTCCTGTCCCACAAGCGACAGTATAAACAGAAAATGGCTTACTCCCGTCTGGCAATACTAAGACTGGGGCTGAAGTCAAAGCTCTCTTCAATCGTTGGAATGCATCATCACAATCTACGTCCCATGTGAAAACTAGGTTCTTCTTCGTCAGGCGTGTCAATGGAGCTGATATCTTTGCGAAGTCTTTGATAAACTTCCTATAGTAGCCAGCCAACCCCAAGAAACTTCTCACTTCTGTAGCATTTTTAGGGACCTACCAATCTTGGATGGCCACCACCTTCGCGGGATCCACAGCTATCCCTTCCTTGGAAACCACGTGCCCTAGGAATCGTACTTCCTTCCTCCAGAAGTGACACTTAGAAAATTTGGCTTTAAGATTATGCGCTCGTAGGGTCTCCAACACTTCCCTAAGATGTAGGGCATGTTCTTCTTCATCCATAGAAAAGATCAGGATGTCGTCTACAAAGACTACCACGAATTTGTTAAGGTACTCCCTAAACACCCTACTCATCAAATAAACAAAGTATGCGGGGGCGTTTGTCAAACCGAAGGGCATCACTAGCCATTCATAGAAACCGTCTGGAGTCCTAAAGGCAGTCTTGTCAATGTTATCCTCAGCCACTCTCAACTGATGGAAACCAGTGGCTAAGTCCAACTGCGAAAACACTGAGGCGCCAACTAACTGATCGAAGAGATCGTCAATCCTCGGCAGTGGGTGTCTGTTCTTCTTAGTAAGTTTATTAAGTTCTCTATAGTCTGCACAAAGTCTAAGGGACCCATCCGCCTTCGTGGCAAATACTACTGGAGCACCCCACTCCGATATACTTCGTCGTATGAACCCCTTCTCAAGCAACTCCTTCACTTGCTTATCGAGTTCCCTCCTTTCACGTGGAGCCATGCGGCGTACCGGCAAAGATACTGGTTTCGCATTATCCACAAGATATATTCGAAAATCTATCTCCCGCTTCGGAGGCAAGCCCTTCACCTCCTCAAACACATTCGAATATTCTCGGACTACTCTAACAGATTATAGATTTTCCTCAGACGCGTCAAGCGATTCTAAATAATTTAGCATAACGGAATTTATGGGATTACAAAAGATTTCGAGAGTGTTGCCAAGGCGAGTCATGAGCCTAACTACTCTCCTTTCACAATCAAGAACGGCCCCATTTCTGGACAACCAATCCATTCCTAAAATTAGCCCATAGCCCGTGAATCCCAACACGTAAGCATCACATCTAAACTCAACGCTAAGCATAGAAATTTTCAAATCTAAACACATCATGGACAAATGAGCTGAGCCCCCAATTGGATTTGAAACAACTAAGGGATCCTCTACTAAACTGGTGTTTAAGTGCAGTGATTCAACTAATGACGTAGAGATAAACGAATGCGATGCGCCCGAATCAAATAAGATACGGACAAGATGATCAAGCAAAAAAACTAAGCTTTCAACAGAAATGGTTCTACCTCGTTCTTGCAGCGGTGGGACCGCGAGAGCCTGAACTTGTCCACTTGCCTGCCATGGTGCCATAAGAGCCTGCACATGTCCTCCCGAGGTAGCTCCTGCCCTCTGCCCCTTCTTTGGGCAGTCCTTCAGTAGATGTCCCGCTTCGCCACAGTGGAAACAGCCAGTCTTCTTCTTCTTTCGGCAATCCTTGCTGAGATGGCCTGGTGTCCCACAGTTAAAGCATTTCTTCTTTCCCTTGCCATTATTGTCTTTACCACCCTTCTTGTTTTGCTGTTGTGGTTTCTTCTGATCCCCTTTCTTCTCGGGTGCCTAATCAACTTTAGCGCTTTTCTCCTCGTGCATGAGTGCCATGTCTACGAGCTTCTCAAAGGTGGCCCCCATAGGGATGTGGGTCATAACCAACCCTTGCAACGGTTCATTCAGTCCATTAACGAACCTCAGTGCCTTCTTCTCCGGCATGTTCACTAAGTCCAAGCCAAACCTTGCTAACTGATTAAATTTGTTGACATACTCTTTCACTGGTGAGCTTCCTTGCTTCAATGTCAAGAACTTTTCCATATATAGATTCTCTTCTGCCCTTGAGAGAAACTTCGCATCGAACCTAGGTCTGAAATCCGCCCAAGAATCAACAGGACGCTCCGCATTAGTGAACCCCCACCAGAACGAGGCCTCTCCCTTCATCAACCAAGCTGCTAATTTAACTCTCCTCTCTTCTTCCACTTCAAAAATTTCTAGCAATTCTTCCACCTCCCTAAGCCAATCTCTAACTTCCACAAACTTTTCTGACCCTTGGAAGGGTTTTCCACCCATAGCCTTAAATTCCTTACACGTCTTTGCAAAAGTATCTACGCGAGGAGGAGGAGGAGGAACGGGTGCAACTGGTGGTGGAGGAACATTAGCTGGACCTGCGGCGGCCCTAGCCTCTAATAACCTCCTATACCATCCTGGTATCGTTACACCGTCAGGTAGGTTAAGATCTTCAGCCATGCTGAAACGAAAAAGGAAAGATTCCAAATGGAGAATTCGAAAGATAAAGATATGCCTATTGGGGATTATGTTTTTCATAAAAAAAACTTTCCTCTGCAAATTACTCATTAAAACATGTTTTTGAAAGCACTTCTTTCAAAAATACTTTAGAAAAATAGTTTTTCTAAAAAATTTATCTGTTCTGGTAACCTTAAGCTCTGATACCACGTGTAACACCCCAAGTCCATTAATGTCACTCACAAAGGGAATGCATTAACTTCCATGGAGGTTATAAGTGAATATAGAACAGAAAAATTACAACAAGACATATAATAAGTAGTACTTGGAAATCTAAAACTTCATTTTATTGCAGCGGAAATTAAACATGTTTATTACATCACAAAACCATTTATCAGAGTCAAGTACATTATCCATCTTGATAAAACAAAATACATAATCCCATTACATAAATAGCCATGAAAATGATAACAAGCTGGACTTTACTTCAACGGTCCAAGCTTTCCAAGAGAGATAAAGCAATCCAATCAAACTCCACTAGAGCTGGGCCCAACCAGAGGACCTGGAGGGGGAAAAAGGATAGAAATGGAGGGGGTCTGACATAAAGCCTGGCAAGTATGGTAATTCTAACAATACTACTATCAAAATAACTAGACTAAGGCATAAGCTGGAAGACAAGTAAATGTCTATGAACTATTAGGTATGGAATGAGCAGCTAAAGAAAACGTTTAAGATAACGTTAAAGATAACGGTAAAGGCACACCTAATTACTAACGAATAATTACTTCACTGCACCGCACATTACTACACTGCACCGCACCAGTCACCCTAAAGGTTGATCCCACTTGCTTCACACAGAAACAATATAAATAGCCTTACGTACCCCTAGCTGACTACATAGGTGCTGTCTGCCCCTATCTCCACTAGGTGTACCCCACTACCCACTTTCGATCGGCTCCCTACTCATAGATACCCGTGCTGGCCCCACAGTGGGGTGTATCACTCCCCTAAAGTGGCAACCCGATACAACTTGAGAATGCATGGCTTATACCTACACGATGCAACAACGTCTTACCTACCAGCCCGGGTCCACACACGCATATGAAACCCGTTGGACTTGCGTTGCCACCCCTCCCCGTTTTGGCCTCTTATAGTCAAACCCAGTATGCGTGTCCCGTCCTCGACTTGGGTCGAGCCCACAAAGATACGTTTGGGATACTGGTTGAAATGGGCCCCCACAAGCTACCCACCTAAGCTTGTCACCACTAGTATATCCCACTTAACCCTCTTAGTCATGTTCATTTACATGTGTGTTTGGTTAAGTCTTACTAATCGTATTTCACATGCCACTAAGGGCATCCACTAGATTCCTCATGCCACCCAAGGCACCTACTTAACCCCCATGTCCCACCTTACATGTTTATCTGGTTAAGTATTTCTTAATTCATTTAAGCCATAACCTCATAAAGACCTCTCACATTAGACTGGCATTTATGGCAGCTGGATTTGCCGGGCGGATCCGGGCAGTCTTACACCATAAAAGAGTCTAACCTCGTGTCTTTACAACTGTTATGCTTTAGTTTAGGCCTAGGACCTCTCACATTGGGCTGACATTTGTGACCACTGGATTTGCCAGGCAGGTTTACGTCACAAACGAGTCCAACCTCGTGTCCTAAGCATTGATTATCACTTATAATCTTTTACCCCAGTTTTAATAATTCCTATCCAAATTATTAATTAAGTCCACTTTTATTGATGTCCATAATTGACTCAATTATGGTCATCCACTCATGGCATGCAAAATCATATCAATTGCACCCCAACTTTTTATTTTTAAATCCTTAATATTACCCCTACCCCACGTTTATACGTTCTCTTATTCAACGCAGAATATACGTTAGACTCGAATAGTCTAACTCATAGCACAAAAATAAATTATCACAACATATAGTCAATTAAAATGAATCTAATCATAATAGGGGTGAAACTTGCATAAACTACACATGTTAAGGATCTAAAGGTGTCAACTTGTTAAATGGCACAATTTACATGATATGATCATAACCCAAATTTATGTATAAACTTGCACATGGGGTTTTAGGCAACATAATAATGGTGTGAACTAGCATAGAATTTCACATATGTCGTAGCATAATTCTAGATGTCATAATTCTAGATCAAAATAGAGGTCATGGCATATGTTCATAATCTCAACCTAAACTTTCATATGTGACTTGTCATATAGATTAAAATAACCTAAATAACATTAACATTATGATCTGATTAACATGAACTAATTAGCATAAACAATAACATCATGACTTTAAAGCATGTATGATTTATCACAATTTAGCATAGAAACTCTCAACATACATAACATCATCATAGCATGATTTACAACATATAGGATACATAGCATAGGATTGATAACATACATGATAACATAAAGTTTACAACAACATATATGATAATTCACATCATCTACTCATAATCCATTCATGACTTAACCTAATTAATTTAATGATAATCTTGTTAAGACTATCATACTCACAATTTAGAGAAGAAAAGAGAGTTTTGCTTTGCTTTAGAGTTGAATAGAGTTAGGATTTTGCTAAGCTTTTCTTCCTTCTTAGTTGGCGGCGGCTCCACTGAGTTCCATGGCGGCGGTATGACGGTAGCTATTCTATTTTTCTTATGAATTAGGGTGAGAGACTACCTAGGTATTTATAGAGTTAGGATTTATTTTCGACCGTCAGATCAACACAGAACTAATCCCAGCCAACCAGATTAGGTCAAAACCCTAATGGGTCATCACTCAGTCAAAAACAGGCTCAGTCAAAAACCCTAGCCGCCAGACCCAGGTCGACACCCAGGTCGACACTATAGTCGACCTGGGGGGTAGGTCGACACTAGTGTTGACCCCCCAGTCGACCTGCCTGGGTGGGAATTTTTCCCGCCCAAGTCACTTCTACACTTTTCTGTTTGAATTTTAAATTTCCTGCGAGCTGTCTTGAATTTTCTGAAACTTCCAATGGCCATAACTTCTTCATACGAAGTCCAATTCATGCAAACTCGGACTCTATTTCAACCAGAATTCCGAGACGAACACAATGGCGCAACCCGTTTCCCACAATTCTCACGTCTGAGATTAATTATTCTTGAATTTGTGAATATTAATATTAACAGAATTACGGGGTGTTACAGTAATCCTCGACTCATGAGATTCCACGAAACTTTAGGGTCTTGACGTACATGTTTCGAATATGCTCTTCTAGGGATGCTTCAACCCGAACCTCTGCTCCTCGATCTCCTCCCTCAAATTCTCCACTTCTCTCAGATGCTCATCCTTCAACCCATCCACCGAGCTCAATACATCCTTACTACTAGCCTCTGCTTCCTCCTTCTCCTTCTTTGCCACCTCTAGCTGCCTCCTCAGCTCAGTGACCTCGTCCTGAAGCTTTTGAGTCCTCGCATTATTAGCTTTCAACCTTTCATTATCCTTCCTCAGGGAATCACACTCTATCTGAAGCTGGGATACTCTTTATTATCCCACTCTAGCTCGGCTTTCACCTTCTCTGGTTCAACTTTGTCCTTTTTTAGAGCGGTATTCTCGGTTGTTAGTGAAGTCGCTGTATCCTTGAAAGTTGAATTTGCATGCTCCGCCTCCTTCAGCTTCTCATATGTCTCCTTCAGCTATGCTGCAACAACAACAACAAGAAAAGATTAGCATTTGAGGATACGATGACAAACAAAGAAGTAATTATACCACAGGAAGTATATTTACCTATCTCCTTCTCTAAATTAGGTACGGTGGTCTATTCAGCGTCAATTGTCAACCCCCGATACTAGATTGGAGCCAAAGACATTGTGTGCAGGGGAGCTCTCGATGAAGAATGCCTTGGGCCTGCTACTTCAAATCGATATCGAGTCCTTTCCCTTAGTAACTTGGATAGGAGCCAAAGACATTGTGTGCAGGGGAGCTCTCGAAGAAGAATGCCTTGGGCCTGCTACATCAAATCGGTATCGAGTCCTTTCCCTTAGTAATTTGGATAGGAGCCAAAGACATTGTGTGCAGGGGAGCTCTCGATGAAGAATGCATTGGGCCTGCTACTTCAAATCGGTAGTCTGCCCTGGATGTTCGAACAGGAGGTGGAGGAGTCGGAGATCGCCGAGATGGGTCTTTGTGAAGGTACTCGCTGCTACGATCATGCAGAGGTGGAGAGTCACCAAACAAGCTAGTCTCCCTTCTGAAGCTGTCAAGAAAAGTATTTCTCGAGGGCTGATAACACCCTAATGCATAACCAAGACCTCCGCCTCTGCCTCTAGCAATGTCATCTATCAAAGAAATAGTTTGGAATTTAGCCTCAAGCATCATACACGTACAAACAAATGGTGTGTCATGTAGTGTTTATGAGTATGTGTATCTTAAGTGTTCTCTCAACAGACCAGATGACGGTCCGCCCGAAGGAGTGAACTTCCCCGCAGCTGAAGCTAGTTCTTCCATACTTGTCGAACCAAGCAAAGGAGACAAGTCTAGTGGGAGTTTATTAAGATCATCAAACTGGCCTTCTCTCTCAAGTGAGATGGCGATCTCCGAGGGAGTCGCCGGAGACTGCGACCTTATCAACGCTCCTACCCTCCACTCATCAGTCATAAGAGGAACAAGAGTGTTTGACGGGTCCTCGTTCCTGGCAACTACCTCCTCATCGCCAACCTCACCTTCGCTAGTTTCCTCCTGGGTCTTGGCAGCCTGCGCGGTTTATGCTTAGTGAGGGCATCTTCCTCTTCCGACTCGGGGAATCCGCCTCTTTTCCGACCTCATTGTCTCTCCACCGCTGGCAACGATTGGTCTAATTATCGCTTAATTGCCAGGGAGCAGCCCTGCGCGACGGAGATGGTCTTGACTTAGAACTTTCTCAATGGAACGCGATCCAGCCGGAATTGTCAATAAAGCTTCAAGACGTCATTGGTACTCAACGTTTGTAGGCCTCTCAGGTTTTCCTGCCATACGAAAACAAAGTCAAACATAAGTCACCAAATACGAGAGTTTTGCAATAAAAGAAAAACATAAAAAAGAGTGTTTACTTCCTTCCAACCATCTCCTCGCAAGTCCACAGGGACAACGCACAAAGAACTAGCCATACTTATATACGTTCAGCTTGGGCCACTTCCTGACAAAAAACTTAGTGATGGGCAAAGCCTACAGGAAGTAAAGAGATGGCAAGATGTTAGCTCACCTCTTCAACTGGAACAAATATCGGATGTCCTCTCCGTTGAGTTCAAGTTGCAGATACTCCTTATAGAGAATGTAGGTACCTAAGAGGGAAGCATACGCATTCGGATGAACCTGCGATGGCGCAATGTGAAAGTAGTATAGCATATCCCGAATAAAGCTGCTAGCCGAGTGAACACATCCAGTGAGACTAACCTACATATTCCAGACGATATACCCCTCTGGCGGTGCGTGAGCCCTACCGTCCTTTCCAGGCACGACGGCTTCTCCTTTGGGAATGTGGAACCGCAATGCCATGTGCCTTACCGCTATTCTGTCCATGTGAGATGGCACCTAATCCAGTAGATTTTAAAGTATAACCGCGTTCGCCAACATACCCGGCGCCACCGGCGCATTTCCATCAACGATATCCACATGATCTACCTCCTCATGCACCATAGGTGAGTGTTGTCCTTCTGGTTGCTCTGGATGATCAAACGCTTCCGACAAACTCATCGCCTGAGAAAGGGTGGACCTCCCAGAAGTCTTAAGCTCACTGCCCATCGAGCTAACATTGCTAGTTGAATCGGATATGTGCAACAAAGGTAAAGAAGTTTCGGCTTTCGAAGTCCACTCTGTCATAGATCTTGTCTTCATTGCTAGCTATACTTTTAACATACTAGCGTTAGACATTGCACTTGTATAATCTGTACCCCTTGTGTTGATGCAAACTAACGTGTGCGTGTAGTGCTGTGCAGTGTCAGGGTAAGGTAGTTTATAAGTTAGAAACTTAAGACACGACGACAACCACATGTCCCTGAGACTGTAACCATCATCGTAGCCAACCAACATTATTGGATTCACATTAGATTGTAATTACATCACAATTAAAATCGACAAAAGTGGTCCAGTTGTTTGATAGTTTGACCATAGTTCAAGTATATGGTCTGATCTTATGTGTAAGGTCAAGTTACCAATCGTGTGGCCGTCAAGGTATACGTTAGTTCAGTCGTACAAACGACACAGTAACAGTGCGAATCCAGAAGCAGATAGTCGAAATCTCAAAGTCTTCGAAAAGATACACAACACGGTGGAGAAGGTTGAAATCCCCGGGAAACCGGGAAGATTTCATACCCCTACAGGGGTACAAAATCTCATACCCCACGGGGTACGAATCTCGTACCCCGGTAAGGGATATGAGGTTTCGTACCTCCAGGCCAGCGGGGTACGAAATTTCGTACCGTCGGAGGGTACGAGATTTAGTACCTCCGAGCCTAGGGGTACGAACTCTCCTTCCACCATGCCTAAAAGCGACTACTCCTCCTTCGCCATCGTGTGCCCCTTAGAACCCTCGACTCCCCTCTTCTTCTTTCCTGTCCAATTTCTCTCCCCATAACTTCCTCTCTCCGATTTCAAGCTCATGCCCGCAAGAAACTAGAAAACCGGTCTTGACTAAGAGTGGGGGTTCGACCCGAAGCCCAGAGGCATGATTGACCCTCACTCGATCGAGAACCACCTCGACATCCCCCTTAGGAACCATGGTCGAGTTCGAGAGAGGAAGCTTGCACCCTTAGTCGCATTCGAACCCAGCTATTTCCAATACTTGAGTTGCTTCTTATTTTTCTTTTTTGGATCTTAGGTCTCGTGTCCAAATCGCAAGCAAGAAGAAGTAAAGGGGAGAAGTGGAGACAACGGCTCAAATTTATAGAAGGGAGAAAAGTGGGTTTAACCCACAGACCCTTCGTGTCCCCTAATAGGACACGAGCTCCCGTACCTTAGCGGGATACGAGATGTCGTGCCCCACCTGGGTAAGAAATTTTGTACTCCTGTTTTGGGTATGAAGTTTTCGTACCCCAGACAAGGGGTATGATATATATATATATATATATGTATGTATGTATAATAATAATAAACAATATATATGAATATATGCATTTATATACCTATATATATATATGTATGTATGTACATGTTTTTATGCATATGTGCCCTGCGATGTACCATGCAACACCAAGAATTTACGTACAAGCGTATGCTACTATGCGGAATAGCGTGTATAAAAGATGAATGTTCTCGAACATGCATTCGCACACACTCCCGTTCACTCTGCATATGTGAATCCGCACAACGTTACATAAGGAAATGCGTAAACATAAATACGACATCATATCGACAATGACTCTTTTATGATTACAAGGTGAACGAGCTCAACAACTTACATTTTCATGAGTTTACAGGAAAATCGACGATTCAACAAATACTTCTACCAACTCAAAGCGCATCATGTCAAGACTAGACGTACTTTGGAGGGAAAATGTTAACCGACCTTTTGGTCTGGTTCCCAAAACTACACAAGACACGCTCGACTCAATATATCGCATGATGTTATAGCCCAGAGTGTCACCAAGGAGTTAAGGAAATGAGCCGGGAAAGGGTCACGCAAACATGAACCTCACCACTCCTCAAAACATCACCAAACCTATGCTTCGAACCAAAATAGCCTCTAGTCCCTCTAGCCTCGCCTCGAATTTCATAACCCACGGGGTAAGAAATTCATACCACAGTGAGGGGTATGAATTTCTAGGGCATGAGAGGAGGGGTCCGAGCTTTCTATGTCCTGCACTCTAGGGTCCGAGATTTACTGATGTGGTCCCCTACTCCTACCTACTCCCACATAACCACTCCATTATAAATACCCTCAAACTCATACTTCAAAGCGGTTGGAAATTGGTTGATTTGACATCTCTCTAGAGCTCTAGGTGATCTCATTAATGGCATCCATGCTTTGAGAAAGAAGAAGGGCAAACGTGTCTTTTTTATAATATTCATGTATGATGATTATGACCTCAAATCACTTAGAGATGTTTGTCAGAGGATGTCATGAGATAGTCTTAATCTTGTAACTCTTTATTATTAAATAAATATCAGCGATTCTTCCAAAGTGGACGTAGGCCCCTCGCTGGACCGAACCACTATAAATCTCTTGTGTTATTTATTGCTTTCCGCTCTTATATTTTCATGCAAAATTATAATTCTTAAGTCATTAGAAATTTTGGGTGTTTATGACATATTTTGCCTTCAACAATTAACTGTACTCTAATATTAACAGATAAAACCATTGTAAATCTTGGTACAAAGATTTATAGTAAACAACCACAAATATACATTAAAACCTATACCACTAAATAATATATACTTAATTATGCATAAATGGTAGAACCAGTCGCATACACACCAATCAATATTTCATAGAAGTAATTATATTTCAAGCAAGCTGCAAATAGTCAATAATACACAGTATTTAGAATAATAGACATGTATGTATCTCTAACAGTATACCAAGTTATATGCCATCATTAACATACATAACAAATTTTAAAACACAACTTCAACATATATCTACTAAATCCAGTCTTGCAAATATAATGTCTACACCTTTCATCGTTAATGAATCACCATTGTAAGCAAACCTACAACACTAGTTAGGTTAAGTGCAAGTCTAACATTGAAATTTAAATTGGTAAAACTAATGGTTTTCAATATGTTACACATTATATGCAGGTTATATGGTACCGCATGGATTCATGAAAATGTGCAAGTCTAACAGCAAATAGGGTAAGTGCAATCAAACATGAAAATGTGCCTACCAAAGTTTACGTGAGAGCCCAGGCATGAACAATAAAAGAAACATATAAACAAGTGATTAAACAAAGATAAAATACCACACACTACAAGATAAAATACCACACACTACAGCAAATAGGGCTTTGTAAGAGAAAATATTTTGGATTTTATATGTCATCTTATTATAAATTATTACCGTCGAATACTAATTTTGTCGCTAAATCAATGGAAATTGCAGCTCTTTACCGTCATATAATATTTGATGCTAAATTCCGTTGCTAATAGAGTCGGATTGCCGTCGACATAATTTTGAAGCTATTTTCCTGAAGTTTTCCAAAAGATTTGAAATGAAGTTTTATATTTTTATTTATTAAATGTTTTAAATTTGTGTTATTACATAGTAATTAATTAGTAAATTTAAATTTTAAATAATTAATGTTAATAATACATTAGTGATTAATAATAAATAATAACTATTAGAAGTAAATAAAATAAAATTCAATAGTTAATGCTGATTAATTTTTTTGAACATTAATGCTGATCAATTATTAATTACTATATAATATAAATAAGAGGTAATAGTAATTAATAAAATACATTGTTGTTCGATGTTTATTAAATTTGTTTTGATAATCAATGATTATTTAACAGTCTTTAATATGATTAATTAAATTAATATCAAGAAATTATTAATACATATTTGCTTTTAAGAAATTGGTTGGTACGTATTATTTGATAAATAATTAGTAATTAAGAAAAAAAATGGTTAAAGTTTAAAAATAAGAAGTTAAATAAATATTAAAGAATTTCGAAATTCAAAAATTTCATGTTAATAATTAATATTAATAATACACTTACATGATGTAGTTAATATTTACATAATTAATGTTAATAATACGCTTACATGATGTAGTTAAATTTTAAACCTTGCAAACTTTTTGGTGTTATAAGTTTATTATATTCACATTATTTATGAAACAATAAATAGGTATTTATAGTTTTTATTGTATTAACAAGATTTCTTCTTCTTCTGAAACAACTGCTGAGAAATTATTTACAAATTGTGTAGGTTTGTTCCCAATCAATCACATTTTATTATTTATTTACCTAATACGTTAATATCTTAATGTATTAAAAGGGTTTTAATGCAAAATAATAGCCCAGGTATCCATTACCAATCTGGCAATCCGCATCTTCAATGCCTCATGTCCTCAATCATTGGATAAGATATTAATCCATCGGTTCAGATTTCAATCTAGCGCTATAGGCTTATTGCCATCTCCGGTTCTCATTTCTCCTCACGCTAAAGAAAATTCGCTCAGATCTCCTCAACCTCCTTTTTTTTAAAATTTCTACATACAGAAAAAAGTTGTTCAGATCTCGTCAATCTGGTTGCGGACGAAGATTTGATTTCTTCTGTTTTATTACTTTCTGGTATTATCTTATTATTTTCTTTCAGTATTTGATTTTCAGAATATTTATTTTTGTAATTTCAATCTCAAATTAGGGCTTTGTTATTCGCTTTTCTAATTGATTGGAATTATTTTCTCTTTAACAGATCATGTCATCATGTTTGGTATCTGAAAGGTATTTCCTGTGATCCATTTCATTTTAAATTTATTATTTGATTTGATTGTTAGATTATTGCGTGTAACTTGTTCATGTTTGATATGTAGTCGTTAAACTTGAAGAAAAACGGTTTTCTTTGCCTTAGATGAAGTAAATGTTTTCCACTGATACTTGAGTTTGGATCTTACAGTTTCCAACTGTTATTTAATGCAATATAAAATCAAAGCTTGTGTTTGTAATGTAATGTTCATGCTTCATGTTTTATCTAAGTAAACAAGTTAGTAATCCATATTGCCCCTTTATCTATTTAGTACCACCACTCTATAATCCAAAACTTTTGCACCAAAAAAATTCTTCTTTTATTTTACTTTTTTTGTTTTTTATAGTATATAGTGCAGATAGTTCTAACATGAAACTATCCACTGGAAATTCAACGGTATATAGTGCAAACATTGATCATGAAGATAATATGTAAATTGATAAGATTTATGAATGACAAAATTTTAAAACACAAAAGAAAAATATCATATGGGATTCTTAAATTTGGTATTAAAATGTCATTCCTAAATCTAAATGTTCTCTTTTCCTGATTAATTTGAAGTTGATTTGGTTTACACTTCTGTTGCAAGTGCTTTTAGCGGAAATTTTCTAATGAAATGATTTTATAAAACTTTGATACTATTGCGTGAACCATAGTACCTTTTTTTTCATTTTGTTTGTCCCCAAGTTAGTTAAAAGCCATAACTTATCTTCTTTTACAAAATTCCTATAAGGTTAGTACACTACTAGTATCATAGTGCTATTAATGAATATTAAAGAGATCGAAATAAAACTAACTTATCTATACTTACTATATTATCTAATAATTTATTATATATGATAGTTCGTACATTATTATCAACAATTTAAATTATTTTTATATTATATAATGATTTGTAATTAATATTTTTAATATTAACAGGTAATATTTAATAGTTCATAATTACTTTTAATTATTATGAAGTAATATTTTTTATAATTTATAGTTTAGTTTTAACAATTGTTTTTTCCTTGTCAATGCAATGATCATATTTTTAACAATTGTTTCTTTTCGCTTGGTTAGCAACTAGCTAATTATGAATAGCAATTTTTTTTTAAACCTTTATTGTTCAGATGTTATATGCACTACAAGAAAAGTTTGTTTTAACAACAAATTGTCTCAGCATTTTTATAAATTTGTTGTCCTTTATTCAATGAAAAAGAGCAATGACCTTGGTTACGCTGTCTACGCTCAGATTTTCGACCGCTTCATTAAATTTTCATTTATTTATCCTGCTCCTTTTTTTGTCCGGTTCATTTTTCATTTATCCCGCTTCCTTTTTCATCCTGCTCCTTTTTTCATCCCGAAGAGCGAAATAAAACCCTAAAAAGATTTCTCTTTCTCTTTTCTCTCTAAATCAATGTTCCTCCTCTGCCTTACAATATAACGCCATGTGAATAGCTAGTCAACCCTTGTTCTCTGCCATTTCCTTCCAATTAGCTACTCCTACTTATGGTAAGAATCTTTGCATTTATTTTCAGGAAAAATTTGAATTGGGAATTCCTTCTAATATGGAAAAAATTCGCATTTGTAATTCATTCCAGTATGGATCTTTATGTCAAGTCATGCTATGTGTTGGTGAAATTAATTCCAGTTTCATAAACCATTTGTGTATCTTTCATAGGTCTGTTTTAACTAACAACAACCTCTAAAAACAAGGCAAATTTCAAAGATAGGCAGAGAGGTAAGCAATGATTCTGATGTACTTTAATGAATGTGCCTTGCAGCTTGGTATTTAGTATCAATTGGTATTACTATATTTAGTGTGTTTATGTCAGTTTTTTAAAAATAGAATTAGATATTTTCAGGTTTCTAAGTTTTGAAGTTGTCATTCCTACTAGCTACACATCTAAAAGGACATGCCTCATATTGTTGATTTATATAAATAATTTTTATTTTGAACCATCTATTCAAATAATGGTTAGAAACGTACTTTTGGTTATGAAGAACTATAGGTAAATATACTTTGTCTAACCTCCTACATAACATGATGATATTTAACAATAATATAATATAAGGTATATTTTCCTAAAATTGTTATATTGTAATAGCCACTTCAATTTTTTACTGATCGTGATTGTTTTATATGCAATTCTTATAAGTGTGTTAAATTATTATTACAATGACTGTGCAACAGTATGATGATGCAAGTCCGATAAATACCTTAGATGGTGAGTTAGACGGCATCTACAATCCGTCAATATACGGTGACATTCTTGATCTAGTAGTACACATACGTCAAAGTTTAATGGCTATTAATGATGGGAACATCAATCTCAAGCAGCACCACCTTCATGCTCCGGGTTAGTTTAATACAGTTAGTATTATTTTGAAAAAGCTTACTGAAATGTGTTTGTTCACTCCTTAGCTATAAGCAACATTAATTGATTCTAAGAATTTGAAGGGCTATTCATAGTTGGAAGAGGAGTTCTAGGTCAACTTAGTCAAGATGCTAATCTTTCCAATTCCAAGATTCATGATGGTAACTTTACACGTTTATATGAAATATCAATTCTTTGATTAATCAAATTTGGTAAAGTTCATTAGTCCTTTATTTTTCACTTCTTGATTAAAGAGTGATGAAGTTGATTATTTCAATGAAAAAGTGTGATATGTTATGTGAAGATGTTGGACAGCTGAGGTGATGCCAAGGAGGAATTGGGTGAATATAATTTTGTAAGTTCTAAATATGCAGTTTCATTTAGGTTAATTAAGATAATTGTTTATGCCATTTAACAAAATAACAAGGGAAATCATCATTTAGGAAAAATTAACAAACATTTTTTCAGTAAAATAATTTAAATTTATTGATGTTTAACTGTTAGAATTTAAAATTGTCGACGGCTTGTGTTACAAATGTAAGATCACAGCCTTTATCGTGAGAACTGCACATTATAATGACTGCATTGTGGGGATGGTCCATGCAAAACATCATATAAAACATTCGATGCTCCTATTTTTAGGGCTATTTAGTGAGAAAAAAATGATAATTACTTGTTTTGTGATATCAGGTAATGAATATTTCAGCAAATGAAATATCCAGAAGCAATGGAACACTACACAGAGGAACTGAAGAGAAATCCATGAGATCCAAGAGTAAGAACCTGTCGCAGATCTCAAGCTTGTTAGTTATACCAGCTATGAGAGGTTTTTATTATTTAAAAAACTTTTGTGATACAGGCAGGTTTACAACAACAAAGCAGCCTGCTACACAAAGTTGGGAGCTCTTCCTGAAGGATTGAAGGACACATAAAAATGCATAGAGTTAGACCCGACCTTCACAAAGGACTATACAAGAAAAGGCGCAGTCCAATATTTCATGAATGAATACGAAAAAGCACTAGAAACATATCACGAGGGCCTCAAATATAATTTTGCAACTTCCTGATGGCGTTCGAAGGTAACTCGATCTCTACATTCATGTTAATTTTTCCTTGCTTGGTAATGGAACATGGCGAAGATGGTCAAACTCTTGTATTTAAGACGATAGTAAAAAAGACATCTCATGCGTGACTGATTGTGAATTGGAAAGATGTATAGAATAGATGAACAGGGAAAACAGAGGTGGTATCATCCCTGAAGAGCTGAAAGAAAGATAGCTCATATATCATCATTAGTGTGTGTTATCTTTGTCATTGCAGACTTTTTTTGCACTGTTATAAAACTGTTACTTTGACATCTTCTTTATTTATAATAAGGTGATGAAATTTGTGAATGTAATCCATTACATGATCCTCTTTTGGCTGCTTCTTTTTCAGTAGTGTGTGTGGTTTATGTTTTATATGATGTTTAGCTTTCTTCTGATTTCAATTGTGTAAGTTCATCGATGGCTACTACTTTAGTTAACTTGAATGTTCGCCTGAAGAGGAGAAGGTACAGCCGCCTACGGAGGAGGAATCTGCAGAGAAGAAAATGGATACTCTTGCTGAGGCCGAGGCAAATGGTGTTGGAGAGAAAAAGCGGTTGCTTCTGCAATTGTGGCTTGAGTGGTACCTTTTACTTGCTTTGTTATTTTATTTGAGTATTTAGATTTTATTTTTTGTTGTCAAGGCTTATCATGGTATTATTATGCTCTTGAAACTATCAGGAGGGTTGCTTTTTTGGGATTTAATTATCTCCAACATCACTTCTTTTTTGGACATATCATCGTCAAAATCATTGAATAAGCTAGCATATCTACCATTTAATTCTTCCAAGTAATTTTCCATAATGGAGAGATTTAAGTCAAGAGAATGCACCTTGAGCAATAATATTTTTGAAACAGTGTCTCTAGGCATTCTTGCTATTTGTGTTGGTCTCATAACTGCATCTCTTATGCTAACTTAAGCAACGTCCTTTTTAGTCTTTGGGTTGTCTAGAGGTAATTCTTCACTTGTTTCCTCAGAAACATCATGGTGCCTATGTCCAACTCCATCATCAGATGCTACTTGTGAGACCTGCTCTGAAGTTTGTTCTTGATCGTGGAATTGTTGTCTACTATTTATATTTTCAAATGAAATCATGCCTTTAAGCATCCTCTCAACATCAACAACATCGACTCCAAATACTTCAACAACACTCAATGTTCTATAGAATTCCAAACATAATTGTTCAACAAATTGAGTTTTAAATATCTTACCCACTTTGGCTCTGATAAATGGAACTTCTGTATCTTTTTTACATTTTGGGCTGTGAAATTCCAAGTTTATACCAACTATCAGTTGGATTCTCTAAACTACAGTACAATTCAAAATCTTTCAAGTTAGAAGAATGATGTTCAAAGTTTCCAATTACAATTGTATCTACTAATGTTTCTTCTGAAAGTTCTATAATGACAAACTTTTCTTCAGCCAAGCAAGGATTTCGAAGATACTTGTCTTTATCGTTATTCAAAACAGTAGATGCACCTTTAGCCTCCTTATCTGAACCTAAAACTTTAGCACATTTATTAGCAGATGCATAATTGTATTTTTTTTTCTAGCATTTTCTAATTGATGGACGATGGTACTTGATTGAATATCGGATGTTTTCCCATTAGCGGCAATAGCTTTGGTTTTGAATTCATCCAAACCAGGTGCAACTCGTGACAATCTGCCATTTCTGGCACAAATGTTTTCTCCTTGATTTGTTTCGGAATCAATAGATTCTAGCTCTTCTATAGAAGTATCTGAATCGACTATACTAACCAGCACTTCTGTGCTAACTGTCCTATCTATATAGAAGGTAGAATATTCAATTATAGGAGTGATGAGACTAGATTCATTGAACTCTTCTACGTATGTCGAATCTGTAGAGTTGGATGAATTTATCGATGCTAGCGGAGCTTCATGCAAGTTGTATTCATTAGATCCAACTTGACGTTTATCTAAGCACAGATCTAATAGTCTTTTGCTTACATCATAGTATCTGTTCAGTTATTTTAGATTTGTTATATCTGAATTGCATTACATGTAAAAATTGATCTAGTCCAATTTGTTGCTGACTGGAAAGTAAGTTCAAAACACAATGCATCAACATTCCTAATTTATCCTACAGTTTTCCAACCTCCTAATAATAATAATATTAGGCAAGAACTGTCATGCACAATATTTGAAAAAATCTCAAAGTTAGCACCTTTTAGTTTTACATTGCCTTATAATCTTCTTAGTCAGAAGTCTGAGATAAATACAGACGTTTTAGTTGGCATTTGCTTTCAATTCTTATGACATGTGCTATTATTTTGCAGATGGAATACCAGAAGATGCTCAAGCTAAACGTATGTATCTAAGAGAAAAAAAGCCCTTTTACTTTTTTTTCTTGCTGGCCACTTATTGTTTTGTCTCCGAAGTTAAAATCAGTTTTAACTGATTTAAGCTGAACAAACTGTGCAGGGTAAAATCCTGGAAGAGGCGAACAAGAAGTTGAGCTACGTTTTGGAAATTAGCGTTTAGCATTGGATATGGGCAGTATGGGAAAAGGCCAAATTTGGATAAGTGGCCAAAGCATTGGTCGGTATTGGCCTGCATATAAAGCATCAGGTTCGTGCAGTAGCTCTTGCGACTATCGAGGGACATACAATGATAAGAAGTGTCGAAGTAATTGTATGGATTCCTCTCAGAGATGGTACAATTAAATTTTATCTCACATTTTCAGTTGACTTTTAGTGAAACTAAAGTTTATATACTAATAGCCGCACTATTATTGTTATTATTATTTTGTTGATTAATTTATACCAAGGGATTGTCCAGTTCCATATTTTGTTGGTAGGTCTCCTGCTAGTTTTAATGATCTTGGTTCGTTAAGTAGGGATTCTAATTTGAGTTCTTCGGGGCTGTCCGGTAGTGGATTTGGAAGCTCAAATTGTAGAAGGGCTGGTGGTATGAAAGCTTGGTGTATAGTTTTGTTGTTTATAATTCGGTTTGGTATATGAAAACTTGGTGTATAAATTGAGGAAGAATTGTGGACATTCTTTTTTGAATGTGAATATAGATGTTCTTTTTTAAATGTTAATATGGATGTTGTTCTTTTTTGAATGTGATTATAGATGTATTTTCTTGCAAATTTATCTTTGTTTTTTTTAATATGTTATTTCAGTGTTCATAGTTGAACGATGTTAGTTCAATGTATGTATGTATGTATATGTATATCTCTCTCTCTCTCTCTTTATATATATATATATATATATATATATATATATATATATATATATATATATATATATATAGGCAGATCAGAAGAAGAATAGCGGCGGATTACTAACAAAAAAGTGAGGGTAAGTTTACTTCAATTTAATTTCCGTCGCTAATCCCTTGGCAATTAGTAAGGATTTACCAACGCCTTTTATAAATAATATTTTATTATAAATTAACTATTCGTCGGTAAATAGTCGGTATGTAAATTAAAATTAAACTAATAAATAAAATTATATTTTTATTATAAAATTAGTAAAATGATGGAAAAATGTCGGAAAACTCACGCTAAATTCCATCGCAAAATTCGACATAGATACCGTCATGGTTTTTACCGACCACACCGGTATGTAGGAAATCCGTCGCTAATGCCTGTTTAGCGACGGATTAGAAGCGGATTCTGCCGCTGCTATATGTTGTTTTTCTTGTAGTGACATGGCAGGAACATAAATGTCAAACCTTTTCAGGCCATAGGGAGGCACGAAAGTCAATCGTAAAAAAACAAGACTATAGAGTGTGGATGTCCAGTTTTTCCAAAGTAAAGAAAAATCAAAGATGGTGGTGATAGTAGTAGTAGTAGATATAAACAAGGACATGCAAAACAAATAGAAGAACGAAGGAAATCAAGCAATGGATAAAATGCACTAAATTAATGCAACAAATAAATTGAGCTAACTCTTGAGCTTATGTAAACACAATGAGAGTAGTTCGTCGACAATTGGTCAGTTGCTAAATGAACACAGCAGTTTATAGTAAAAGAGATGAGTTCTACCCATGTTAGTTCTCTTGATTGTAATGAATTTGAGGATGGATCAAGACTAGATTTGGCTCATCTAAACACCTAGAATATCGTGCAAAAAAAAATGAAAAATATATATCAATATTTCAAATTAACTAAAATTGGGATTCAACTTGATAAAAGATGGTTTGATATAAATAATTGAAATTTACAACAATTATTCTCTACATTGATAAAATGGTAGGAATTTATAATGTAGCATCGTTTAAGTTTTACATGAATTGACATTGACAGTACATAGATTCATCATGTGCTTACCAGCTAACTGTGGAAAATAAATTAGTTACAAAGCAATAAAAAAGCCAATTTGATTTCTTGTACAAACAATTAGGGTTGGGCACAGTTCGATTCGGTGTGGTTTGGAGCTCAAACCGCTTCCGCACCGCATCAAACGGTTAATCAAAAATACAAACCGTTCAGACGGTTCGGTTTCGGTTCGGTTTCAATGTAATACGATCCGGTTTTGGTTCGGTCCGGTTTGAACCGTATTAAATATGAAACAAGAGAATTACTTCCACCTGCAATCAATTTATGATTGTATGACGTTGTGTCACCTGAAGTTTAAAACCCGTAGTGTTATCTTGAATTGTTATAACTACAACATACGCTGAAAATAGAATATATATATAGTTAAAATAAAAAGTTAGATAGGAATTTGTTATTTTTTTATCGTAACATTACCAGTGTAGCTATGCGGTTCGGTTCGGTTTAATATGGTTTGGTAATAGTTCAACCGAACCGTATCGTTGTGGGTCGGTTCGATTTGGGTTGTTAGCTTTAGAGAGAGAATCTGGTGCTGTTTTCCGCACCGTTTATGCGGTCCGGTCCGGGCAGTTTCCGCATTGCGGTGCGGCTTATGCCCACCCCTACAAACAATAGCTAGATGTATGTTTTCATATGTATCTTTCTATGGACTTAATTCATTGGATCTAGCCATCAAAAATTACTTCATCGCTAAATGCTTATTATTTGTTACATGCCAATATGGTCCCACATACGCATTGAAATCATCAGCTAATGCTCATATCGCTGTGTTGTCAGCTTCAAGTGCATACTGACTAAGGTAGCTTTTTTTTCCGGAATGTACAGATTATGTTGGCGTCTGCGTCGGACATGCCACACGCATTAGACGCATCTAACGTGGAACCCACGAGTCTGAATGATTGAGCTCAACGACTGGAATTGTAGCTTTAGCGTCCGACGTGTCGGACGCTGCGTCCAACGCTAATAGCTACATTTTCTAACAGTTGTTTTTCCCATTCTTATAAAATCTATCTCCTTCCACCACATCTCCTTCAACAATCCACACCTCAAACACCACATTTTCCCTCCATTTTGTCTCAATAATGGCTGAAGTCACTCGTCCGAAAACAACGTTTGACCGACCTCCGAAAGTGTGGTCTCCGTTTGCAACTTCAGTGTTTCTCTGTATATTTGTTGATGCTTACCAAGCAGTTGGAAAGAATAAAAAAATTCACAAGAGGATTAGAACTGCTCTGAACGAGGCATAGCTACATCACCGACTAAAATACCGGTCACTACTGAACAAGTAACGGCTAAATACGATGCTTATAAGAAGAAATGGACTGTATGACACAATTTGATGGAGAAAACGAGCGTCGGATGGGGTCATAAATATGGAACAGTTAGTGGAAGCGAAGCTTGGTGGGTTTATCGAATAGCGGTAAAACATTTTACTTCAATTTTGTAATTTACAAGTTTAGTAATGTATTTCATCTACAAGTTTACAGTTTACAAGTTCGGTAATTAACATACACGTCTCTTTAGGAGTATGGCCCTACAATGCTAAAGTACAAGACCCGACCAATTGAAAATTTGACCGAACTGGAGAAAATTTTCGGCAACAGTATCGCAACAGGTTCTGGCGCTTACACATCAGACTCTACAAGTCAGAGCATGCAACAAGATCCACAATCTCCTCCACTCGAGTTTGTACAACATACGTTCTTCGATGAATCTCAAGTGCCACTAGAAGACATACAGACTCAACAATCATTTCAGGAGCCTGCTAATCAACCACGGGGTGCAAGTTCTTCATTTAGACCTCGTTATGTCTGAAGAGGAAGAACTGAAAATAATACGAAGATGGACAAAATTGTTGATGTGATACATTCCAGGCAACTGAACAAGAAAGCTCATTTTAAATCTTACAGTCCAACTTCAAACCCATCTATGAATGCTAGTAATTCTCCCTTGTCTACCGCGGGCCCACAACCTACTGAAATTTCGATTGTGAAGCATGCAATAGACCGTGCAAGACTATTTGATGGTATTGTCATAAACCACACAATATCAATTCTCAACGTTCGTGGTTCTTCCTAATGACGAAGCAGAAAATTGACTGTGTTATGAAATTGACGTTCGCAAGCAAGCAATCCGATATAGGCAGTTTACGATGAATCACCCTCAGTATCCACCTCAGTATTCACCCCAGTATCCACCCCAATATCCACCTTAGTAGTATGTTTTCTTTATTTTATATTTATGTAATTCGTATCTTTCAGTTTGTATTCCGTAATTTAAATTCTACAATTTGTATTCGACAATTTGTATTTTGCATTTTACTATATTGTTTGGTAATAAACACACACAAACAATAAAAATAATAGATACAAAAGCAATAAAGTAATAACTCTGCTCCTTCCAATTTTCCTCTTTCGTAAAAAAAATCATATTCCCCGTTCGCAACATTTTCCCTTCAAATATCCCTTCCTGTTCTATATCAAACGCACCCTAATTCAGATGCCAATGTCAAACATCTAAGACTTGATACTCTACTAAAATCAATTATGAACCAGTTGGTCTAGCAAGTGCTGCAACATCTTTATTAAATCTAACTCAAAGCATTCTAACTTAAGTACTACGTTAGCCACTAGTTCACTATTCTTAAATAACAAATAAATTTTCTTTTTTTTTCAATTTCTACAACAAAAGCCCATTTCACAGAAATATTATTAGTGGTTATCTTGCTTTTCTAGTACTTCTGTTGTTGAGAAATAAGTAAAATAATTATGCAGGTATATTCAGTACATTGCAATTTTGTTTGGTGAACTGTTGGTTAAATGTGAGCTCTTGTCTTATACATATGCATTTTTATCGCCCATTTGCTTATGGTTTTGTTTTTAAAATACATTTGACCAGTAAGTGTGCATGTACTAGGGTTTACATTATCTGTGGAAATATATGGTTTGTTGTAATGATAAACCTCATAAGATCATTTTCATTTTCAAATTAATCTATTAAAAACAGATGCTAGAATGTAGGAGGTACATGTAAGTATGCAACTAATAGTGTTTCATTTAATTCAAATTGTGGTTCAGTAAAATTATATTATATGTATTAAACTTGTATATAGGGATCTGATTCCTGGGTTAGGTCACTAAAAGCTAGTGCGGGGTTCCTATTACAAGAATACATGGACAAAATTAGTTTACTATATCAATATTCAACTAAATAAAGTAAACTTGTCTATTAACTCTATTAAAAATTCCATCCTTTAACAGATCTTAATAATAGAGGGCATCAAGATGCACCCTTATTAAACTCAGTTTTTAATATGAGTTTTAAAACAAAGTTAAATTGTTTTAAACTGAATTTAAAGCTCATTATTCATCTAATAAAAAGAGTAAATGAATAATATTTCAATAATTTTTTTATTGGTATTCATTCATGTGACCACACTAATACATTTTTCATTATATAGCTTCTAGTCACTACAAGAATTTTCTGATTTTCCTACGCCTGTATGGCGCAGGAAAGGCGTAGGAAACTCTAGTTTCCTACGCCATTCCTACGCCCAATACAGCATCAAAAAACAAAGCATGGCAAAATTATTTCCTACGCCTTCCCTACTCCACGGCGTAGTACAGTTTGCTACGCCTTTTCTACGCCAGATATTTCCTATGCCATTCCTACGCCGTATTTTCTTATGCCATTCCTACGCCATAGTTATGGTTAACAATTACGGTTAATAATTTCTTACACCATTACTACGCCAAATATAACATCGAAAATTCAAGCATGAAAAAAATATTTCTTACGTCTTTTCTACTCCGTGCGTGGTACAGTTTCCTACGTTATTCTTACGCCAGATATTTCCTACGTCATTCCTACGCCAAACATTTTCTGTGTCATTCCTACGCCAGATATTCCCTCGTGTCGGTTATTTCCCGTGTCATTCCTACTCTAGATATTTCCTACGTCAAGTTTTGTTCCTACGTCATTCCTACGCCAGATATTTTAAACATCCTATTATTTCCTATGCCCTATTATTGTCTACGCCCTAATATTCAGAAATGTTTTGCTATTTGCCATATTTTCTTTACAGTTAACCTCAGGTCCTCTCTCATCTACAATCCAGAAAGCCATTTAACGACGAAATTATATCCAGCTTCTCCCCTTTAACTCACTGTGACTCCTCCACGCTTAAGTATTTATGGTCAGATACTACAAGAAAAAATGTCTTTTACGATGGTTAATAAACATTGCTAAAGGACATCGACAACATTTACCATACCGTTGTGTTATCCATAGTTGCATAATATATGCATCTTCTATGACAATAATTTAATATTATGTAGTGCGCTGCAAATAAAAATTTCACGACGCTTTTCGCTTATGGTGCATAATGCATATTTCTTGTATCAGTTAAAATTACTTTACATTACAGTTTCCAGGTATCGTAAAATATACTATCTACAATTTATTATAAACATCCACAAAACTTTACTATGTTGATCATAAGATGTCACACAGTTTTCCAATGTTCATTTGTATGCAGGAAAGCAACATACATAGATTTATGAAAATTATTTATCCGACGTGAGCCAAATACATACTACTAAGATAAAGGGCTGCTAAAAAAAAATTAACATGCAAGACTGACTACTGAGTTAAAAGCATAAATGTTTCTCTCGAATTGATTCTGATATAATAAATAAAATACAATTTGAACAAATTGGTATAAAATTTGATCATTTGCTTTTAACAGAAAATCCCAGAATGAAGTTTTCAACCTCTTCGGTTGACGCTGTATAAACAACTGTTCTTCCATCTGCATCCTTAACTGTATATTGTACGCCTGCTCTCAAACGTTCTTCGTTTTTGGTAGGTCGCCTTCTGATGGTGCTAATAGTAGCAAAATATCTACTAGATGAATGTTTTGATTTAGAAGCGCTTCCATTTTATCGTATGTGCCTTCAACTGCAAACATTCCCATATAGTTGAAGTACTGCATTGTAATTAAGTTTATCAAATCATACACAAAATAACCAGAAATTGAGGTAAAATAATAAATAATGGAAAAAAAATAAGAACCTACTCAATGTCATCTCTGTCAAAGACGTGAGTACCGCAAATTCCGGCCCTTCGGCGTCCACTCCTCTATTACCGAATTTGAACCATCACTAGCTTCCTAACTCAATGGGGAAAGACTAGGTAAATTAAACTTTTCTATCACCATGGAGATTGGATGAAATAATTATTTATAAAAAGATGCAATTCAAGTGTAAAATTATTATAGTGAAATAAAGCTATGTCTGAAATGGACAATGAAAGCATAACCAGAGATGATAACAAGCTAACAAAAGAATAAATTCCAGCAATGTGACATTAACTATTTCAAAACCAACATCGACCAAAGTCTTTTAAGACAATGGTACCAGAAGATTGTTATAGGTTAGACCAAAACAACTTTGCAACTGGAACATATAGTCACTAAAGATATGAAAACAATAGCTTGGTTTTCTGCTATTTGGTTGCATTCAAACTTGTCATTCAACTAGTACATTAATAATATGCTGCTGGCTATGTATCTATAACTAATACTTTAACATCTTTAAATAGATCATTTAAAGGGTAAAAGTACTAAACTGGTAGTAAATAGCTTTGAAAGGAATAACTCAATAAAGTTATTCTTTACTATATCCATTTTTCATTATTAAAAATATTTACCTCAAAAGGGAAGCAATCAAGCATGTAGTAAGGACTTATATAATAGGCCCGGATTCTCTATTTTTCTAGCAAGATGGAAGGAAGTGGCGAAGCATAGTGGCATTTCAACTAATCAAGAAGAATATGATTTCTCTTTATGAATGCAACTCGTATAGCAATAATCAGTCAAGTATGTAATAATAAGTGATTCAGCAAACATAGTAAGAAACTCGGTTTAAAACAAATATACGGTTTTAAAACTATGTGCCACAAAAAATTGCAAAAAATGCCTTCTACCGTTCCGCTATAGCAAAGCTTCCTACGCATTAGATATTAACCTCAATTCTATGTTTAAAATTAGGATGAAACCCATGTAAATATTCCCTGATACAATGTTTATTAAGGTCTTAAAAATAACTTGCCAATTGGTAGACAGATCAGTTGGAACATCAATAATCCACTCCACAAAGAACCACAAGTAGCCACAAAAACATTTTCTTTGCTACAACTCCGTTTAGTCTCCGTAATCTTTTCACCTCATAGAATGAAAACTAATCAGTAAGCATATGCATTGTAAGTAAAGCTTCATCTAATTTTATAATCCTAAAGTAATAGTTTAAAACAAAGAGAATGAAAAAGAAGTTTAAGGGTCTTTGACTGCTTTAGTATTTATTTGTTTAGAAAGGAGGAAAATTTCGAAAAGTGATGTTGTATTAGAAATTAAATAATAAGCACCATATGGAGATAATACCAACTTTATCCCTCTGATGCTATGCATGAGGTGGCTATCTCTTTCTTATAGTTCTTCCTTTTGTACTAGTAATGGTTTTCTTTTTTTAAGTCCATATAGGACACTAACAGCAGTAAATACACCATTTTTGATATGCCTATCTTAATATAATGACTGACATTTCTTATAATTTCATTATTCAACATATTTATAATCGAAGAGTAAAAATAGATGCCTTACCATGTCAGGCAGCTAGGCATTTTCCAGTATGGTGCAACAACTGTAGTAATGGTAAATCCTCTTCATTTTTTGCTAAGTCTATCTGTTGTGATGCCCAATTATCTTCAACTTGGACCATATGGTGAAGATGCACAGCTCCCTATGATGTTGCAGTTTTTAGAAGGTGAACTCGTACTATCATCTAGGAATCTCCAACCTTCGTCTTTGGTACTCAACCTGAGTGCATCTGAACTTTTCTAATGAAACATCCAACAATTTATTCATCTTATGACATAGTTACTTTTAGATGGTTCTACAACCAGTTTATCATTATTAGGACTGTAGTGCCTTGCTGCATGTATAGCAAATAGCACTTACGGCATGTCAGTTACTGATAACGTGAAGACCCATAGCAAAACAAGAAAAAACATTAGAAAATTAGATAGCATATTGGTTTCCCTATAGAATTTGTAATTCTTTTGCACTAGTTGAATATATTAAACCCAACTAGCATGAATATGCGACTAAATGAAACTAATCAAAAGATTAAGCATTTTTTTATTATCCAAAAAATAGAATATAATGGAAACCGAAGTTATTCCTCTAAATTATAATTTGAAGTATACCGTTTTCCCCCCCCAACGACTTCAAAATAATATTTCCCACATGTATTTGATCAAATGATATTTAACTCGGCTAGTGTTATTATGCAATTAAATGAAACAAATCTCAAGTGCAAAAAAAGTTCGATCGTCTAATAAATAGAATACAATGAAAACTAGAATTATTCCTCAATTATATCATGTATAGCAATTCATATATGGGCGAGATATAAATACATCTAGGTTGAAGATGCACTAGTAGGAGTAAATATTTTATGGGTAGTGTAGCTAGCAATAAATCACAGATGTCGAAGTTTGGAGTTTTTTTAAAGTTTATGGCTGAGTAGTAAAAGTCGATGACTAAGTGAAATCGACCTGGTGCTCATGTACTGATGTTTTCATCACTTGTTGCTCTGTCTCTACTTGTTATGCTCTAATTCTAACTACGAAAGTTCCTTTATTTTATCAATTATGATACTTGTTATGCTCTAATTCTAACTACAAAAGTTCCTTTATTTTATCAATTATGATACATAAAAGTTACCTGAAATGAGAATTAACTGATCAAGTCAAAAGTCATGTGTGAGATATACAAGAAGATCCCAATGTAAGCCTAGAAAAAAAATATGACATACGAATGACGTCATTTTTTGACATTGTTGTGGTGATAGCTATGGCCATGAAAACTACATTTTCGTATCTTTCTTATTTCACACAGATTATGATGATTAAATTTTTGAAATTGGGAAAAGAAGAAAATAATATGAATTTATCTTTCTTGTTTCATACAAATTATGATGCTTAAATCTGTGAAAGTGGAAAAAGAAAGAAAATACTATGATGTTCACACATATTAGATGTAAAGTTAATGTAAAATAATATGTTTACGACAGGTGACCAAGTAATATTAGTTCTATATATTTAAATGCGTATGTCCGCGTTTGCATGTGTCTGTATGAATCTACATCATATATTATGTGTTTTCCATATTTCACAGGGATAAGAAAATTTGATTCAAAAATCATGTTCACTTCAAACATACACTAGAAATTAAACCTACCGAAAAGCTATGGTATACGTATTTATCACCGCCACAGTTGATATATTCTGATATAGTTATATATTTCTTTATTAATTAACATAACTCTCTTTTTAGATAATATTAATGTATAATTTACTGAATAAAAACCGTAGCTACAACAACATAATATAGAGGTGTCCTATAGCTGGAAAAAATCTTGGACAGTTATCCTAAAGCAGCGTCATCAAACACTTGTAAGCTCACAAAAGAATAAATTCAAAACTCATTAAATTTGCAGTTAGAAGCAATGGAAGGTTTACAAAGAAATTGAAGTGTGATTACTCAGAGCTTAGCCAAAAAATAAGACTGCTTGTTAATAAGGGAAATTTTTATATTTGATGGTATGTACCCCGTGCCGACGGCACGGGTTCAGTTTTTTCGTAATATAATCTACAATATGATGCGTTGGATATGTAGAATTTTTTGATGTTAAATTTGAAAGTGCGTGCGTGTATGTGCCAAGTATAATACACTCACAAGGATCGTGTAATATGATAAACAATATTCAAGTATAAAGTAACAGCTAATCACAGAACAATATATAGATAAATAATGCAGTAAAAGGAAAAGTCACACCAGAAATTTTTATACTGGTTCAGAGCACCGTCCTACGTCCAGTCCTAGACTTCTATCTGGATTGTAACGAAAAGGAATTTCGCTCGATCCGAATCGATCGCTAAACCGACCAAGACCGTTCGAAACCCCTGATTGCTTTGAGAACACGACCAATCAGAACGCAAACAAAAGAACATTTCATTGTTAATTACAACAATTCCATCAGAATGCAAGAATATACAGAGTATGAATAAATAATATACATCACAAAATATTAGAGATTTAAATTACATTTAAATACATCGCAGCGGAAAAATAACACAAAACACAACTGAAAGAGATATACGGATACAGAGCTTTTCGGATATCATTCCAGCTGTAAACCAGGTTCCTGTGAATATAAATCTGCAAAACTACTAGCTACCCATGTCAAAATAAGGGCACCCAGAGTTTAGGTTAAAACAATAAACTCTAGGTCAGTCATGTGACTGGTGTGAGAACTAAAATAGTTATAAATCTTGATTTTAAAGTTAGGTAAATCAAGGGACCACGCCGTATAACACGGAACGAGTTTCCTCCCAAGAGTACCAGTGCATGAAACAACAGCGTAATGCTAAATAAAGAACAATGAAGCTATTATAAGACCCAGGTCCCATCACACAATGCAACGTAAGCCGGAGGATAGGGTTTTACCTTATAATAGCCAAAGAATGCTTGATACGCTAAATTTTATCTTTTATTATTACTATAAGTGTATAGTGTTAAAAACAATTTCAATCATAAGTATCAATCATAGACGGCATAAGTGCCCCATACCACTATGTCGCCATATATAGGTTCTACAATCAGAACTGCAAAATCACGTATTGGAAGTTGGATTCCCATCTGTGAACCGAGGCAAAAGATAATCCTCTACCGATTCAAGACGCTCTAGCCCTTGTCTCAGGATCAGAGCTCGAGTGACCCTTGGAGCGACAGGGCCGGTCCACCGATGTGGATTAAAATGCCTGAACACTGCGTTTCCCCGCTCTTTGGGGCGTCAATGAGCCAAATGACTCCATCGGCTCCACATAGTCACCGGTATATCCGAGGTGCCTCGCAACAACAACAACTACACAGGTGAAAATAATATAAATGTCAGGGCTGGTAGGTCACTGACACCACCCTAGCTAGAAGGAAACGCATGCCCTCCCTGAGGTCCTCTCCCGTTTCTGGTTCACAACCGGGGTGTGAGGCTCGCGAATCAACGTTACACAAAGCTATGCCACACAGGCCATGCTTTGATCATCAACCACAAGACTCTGCTTTTCAATAAAAGCCTTGATCATTTGTCACTTAGGCATGCCACACAGTCAATTCACTCCATGCTATTGATATCCATCAATATATAACCCCTGAGCTCGTACGTCTCAGAGAAGGGCGTTAAGCAAGAGAATAAATTCTCCGCCGCTAAACAGATATATATTTAATAGAAATCAATCACGCAGAATAAAATCCAATGTCAGACACACAGTCCATTTACAAGTTCGTTCTGGGTCTGAACGAAACCGGAGGCACCTTGTACCTCGCATATCCATCGATCTCCAAGTACGTCTGGACGATCACCAACTGATTCCCTCCTCTTGGGTGTACAGCCCAATCAAGATCATCAGTAATCACCCAAACTATGTGAAGACCTCCGGTCTTCGACCACCGTCTTCATCCTCGACACATCGTCGAATCAGTTATTTAGAATGGGTTAAACCCGGTCTTTCTGAATAACCCGCGTATATAATAAACAAGTGTTACACAAACACAACATACGCCTCATTCCAATTCAGAATATTCTTTTATTCAAATATTCTTATACTTTAGGAAAGGTTCCCATTAATTTTATCAAAGATAAATTCTTTAAATTTATTCTTTAATCTTCCTTTGAATATTAATTCAAATTAGTCGGGATTAGCGAACCACACCGAAGTAATCATTTATTTTATTTCCCAATCCCAACCTATTCATCCCATGAAGTAAAACTGGTCATACTTCATATCTAACACCACGGTGTTATCAGTAAATTCAATTACCATTTCACGTTCAAATCTAATTAAAGATTTAACTATCGTCTGGAGCAAAACTGGTGATACTCCATTCTCGATCTTCTCAATCTAATTAAAGATTCATTAAAACTCCACTTGGTTTTAATCTTCCCAATAATCACTATCAATGATTATTTAACTTGGGAAATCACATCCTGTCTTTAACTGGGTTAAAGAACCAATGTCATTTAAAACACGGTTCACGATAACCCAAAATCACATTCATCAATTATCGGGTTAAAGAAAAAGTGTAATTTAAAACACCGTTCACGATACACCCAAAAATCAATTTCAATTCAAATCCAATTAAATGTCATTTAATTGGTATACTTTATTAAATCTAAATAAAAAGATTTAATCTTTTTCTCAACTGGGTTCAAGAATAGTGTTAATGAAGACACCATCCACGATAAACCCAAATCACATTTGATATTAAATACAAGGCTCTGAATAGAAAATATATCGGCTTATATTCAATACCACATTCTACGACCAACAAATATCGTATTGGAAATAACAATATAAATATATCTTTCAAATTTCCATAACAATATCTGTATAATCACGAAATCCAACATCGAAATATTCCAAAGACAATTTCGATTCAAATCCATTCCAATTCACTTATTGGAAATTCTGGTTACTTTTAAAACCTTTCAAATTCAATTTATTTATTTCAAAAATGAATGGATTTTAATTCTAGTTCTAAACTAGTTTATTTCGATAAAAATCTATTTTTATCTTTTCAAATATGGAGTTTTTCATCCCAATTCTTTCCAAATCATTCTTATGATTTTACACAAATTATTACTATTTTTAATAATTTTATCAAGGCCCGTATAGTCGAATTCCATCAACGGCCATCGAACTGCACTTACAACGACCTTTTACAAATTTGATTTGGACATAATTCCAAATCTAACCGTTAAATTTCAAATCTCTAATATTCGTTAGAAAGCTCTTTTCGATACGAACCCAACGGTTCTGGTTTTCGGAGAATCCGACGGTCGGATCTCCTGTAATATCCATTCGAAGACAATGGTTGAAATTCGCGAACTGCCTCGGCGCGGCGCGTTCTATTCAGGCCATTATATATATAATATATATATATTATATATATTTCGTCGATTTCCTTTTAAAACGTATTTTATAAATCATTTTAAATTCGTTTTCAAAACAATTTCAACTTCCTATTCAATTTCAAATCAAAATTGAATATTCCATATCATCGATATACAAATGATAATATTTTCAAAGTATTAGATTTTGAAATCAATTCCTTTTCGATATTCATTATAAAAATGAATAAAACCGATATAAATATCGTTCACATCAAAATGGCATCAATCTAACCAACCCGGCTTTATATATTTCAATAACTTCGTTATTCTATTCAACAAATGAATATTTTCTTCAACACATGAATTTTTATTCTATTCAACACATGAATTTTTATTTCTATTCAACACATGAATTTATTTCTATTCAACACATGAATTTATTTTATATTCAACACATGAATTTATTTTTATAATATTCCTTATTTTCTAAATTGGAATGAGGCCCAATCATTTACCATATAATGTTAATTATATGGATTTTCTACAACACATGTATATAATAGCAACGATAAATCATCAACCATCATCCAGAGTGCACCACACAACTGAATAAGCATTAAATATAAATAATTAACGCTTACATAGTCTGTCAACCCATCGATTGACATACAAGTAAACAATCAGGATTAGTGTACGTCAAATATCAACCCAATACCCGTGTGGGGTTTCAAATCAACAAACACAGATTTTTATTTGTGCAGTTGGGCGATGTGTAAAATTTATCGTCCCAATCAATATCCTTCAAATGGGTGTACATATACAAACCGTACGATTTGTTTATTCATATTTATTTTATATACACGTTAAAAATTATATTTTTAACTATAAAATATTTTATAATGATAAAATATTTTATTTTATTCCACATCACACAATCAAATTTCACAACACATCAAACAAACAAGTCATCCATGGTTTGTGGACGACGGGTGTCGGGTGCTGCTAAGCACCGTCTGCATCCTAGTATATATTTCAAACTAGAAATTAAAATAAAAGTGAGGAGTTCTCACCAATTAGCTAAACCAAACGCCAAGACTCTTCATATGTAGAACATCTTCGTCGTGCTTCCAACGAGATTTGTCACACACGGTTTTACGTTAAAAATCCCATTTTTATACCGCTACTATATAGATAAAAATTCTATTTTTATATGGCTACTTCATATATAAAAATCCAACTTTTATTTCGCTACAACACATATAAAAATCGTATTTTGATAATCTCTATTATATAAAAATCATATTTTTAATATGCCCCTTATATAAAAATCGTATTTTTATAAAATTAAAAATCATATCTTCCGTTATTAAAAATCATATCTTTTCCTATATATTAAAAAAATCAAATCTTCTTATTGTCATTCATATGATAAAAATTATATTTTTACATACCAAAAACCATATTTTTAATATATAGAAATATCATACCTTTCTTCTATAAAAATCTATTCTTTCTTCTATAAAAAATCCAACCTTTTTATCTATAAAAATTCAACCTTTTTATCTATAAAAATTCAACCTTTTTCTAATGTTCAAAATAACGCCTCTTATTTTAATCTACTGATTTTAACATCACATTCATGTGTAAATAAACGGATTTAAAAACTGATTTTATTTATAAAAACTGAATTTATAAATTGAAAATCACCTTGGTTCCATCGCAGGGGGTCGGAGATGGGGGGTTCAGGCGATAAGGGGGTGCGGATTTGGCGTCAGTTGGCCGGCGGCGGCCCAGGGGAGGAGGCGCTGGCGATTTCCGTTTGTTCTGGGCTAGGTTTTGGGGGATCTTGTGGTAGGGGAGGAGAGAGAGGCCGAAGTTGACCAGTGGGGGCTTGCGTTGGGCGGCGTTGGTGGGGGAGGAGATCGCGTCGACGATTTGTGGCGTGCGGTCGAGGGCTGGGTGCGATTTTGAGATCTGTCTTTTTTTTTTTCTTCCTGTTTGAACGTTGACTGGTTGTGAGGGGTGGGGGAGGAACGATTTTATATATATTTTTTTTTCTACAAAAAGTTAATTTTTTTATTCGACCTCTAAACGAGGCCCACTGACTGTCGTCCCTAGCACATTACCCCCATTCCGAACACAATGGGATATGTTTCGCATGCCAGTTCGGCTATTTCGATCAGTTTTTCGTCAAAATCAAAATATAACCCTATATATTGAATTTGAACGCACATTTCAGTTTACCGGGGCCACATACGGACTCTAAAAAATTATTTCTAGCTTGGCATTGACGATACGGTCCTAACAAAACTAATTTCATCGAATTATGATACCATTTGAAAAATGGCCATTTTCCAGTCGATTAAAATCAACTGAAACTGGTCAAACGCATTTTCTTGTGCCACGCTCACATATTGATTCGAAAAATTACGAATTTTGAAACCTAGCAATAACTTGACATCAGGATCCAACAAAAGTGGTTTCGTCGAAAAATGAGGTCGTTTGCAAAACTTCCATTTTTAAGGGCCAGAATTCCATAGCGACTATTCTGAATTTTCAACTGGGCATAACTTTTTATTCCTGCTGTGAAATTTTGATTTTTCGGATTCGTTGGAAAGATATTCTCAATTAGATTCTAATATTTTTGGTTTCGCCAAAATCCGATTTATTTTGAATCCTGTACATTCATTTGAACTTTGAAATCGAATTTTCGAACTACCGCGCCATTTTCAATTCCTTTTATAATTTAAAATAAATATTTATATTCTAACGTTGATCTATATAAATATACACGTTCTAATTCTATTCAAAATAAATTTCTTGTCATTATTATTTAAAATAATTCATTTTAGATATTCAAAATTCGCTAAAATTGCCAAAATAAAATTTTTAAATTGGCTCAGATTTCCGGGTTATTACAATCTCCCCCACTTAAAACTTTTCGTCCTCGAAAAGGAATGAAGCCGAAAGTTGTTTAACTAATCAGTTCAACTTTCACTATTTTCATTACGGCTTAAGTTCTTCAACTTTTCAGTTTCTAAGAACTTTTTAAATTTTTCAAAAATTTGGCTAACACCCTAAATTTTCGAAAAATTTCGCCATAACCTCATCTACACCGGGAGCTTCGGGATATTTCAAATAGCCTCCCATGGCCCTTACCAATCCAAAAAGAAAAAGAAACAACCAAGCGACTAGCCAATTGGCTCATAAAATCATCCAAACCCAAAATTTTTGTAAACATGTACCTATTTGTCGGGCAAACAATTTTATTCTTCTGCTCTAGCCTCGTTGCTATGACCTGTTCAATGTAAGTACATGTATATGCATGCAAATGCGACTAATTTTCAATACAACTCAATATTTGGTTCAATTTGGCTAAATGGTTCAAATTTTAATTAATCAACCCCGAATCAAACAACACAATCAGCAATCAATTAGTTGATTATCTTTTCAATTACATAACTTTAATACATATCCAAAAAATCAGATTTTTAATGCCAAATCACAACAATAAGCCCTATCTAGTTTTGGTTCTCACACCAGTCAATTGGAAATATATAAATATCACACCTTCGAAACTCGAACACTAATTCTGATGATGTAGCTACAATCATCAGAATCACCTCCGGGCGACTAGAGTGTGACTCTATATCTATCCAGTATATTAAAACTTCGAATACACGTGGACCAGATGCATATGCAAAATCTATATATACTTGATTGTCCAAATCAATACAAATAAATTATTCAAATACGAATAATTCGATTTAAATTTTCAAAACAAAAATTGTTTTTATTCATTTTAAAAACACTACTCTTCACACTCGTTCTAGGATACTACTGATCCCATCTCTAACGAGCCATTCCCATTGGATATTACTAATCCAATCTCTGATGAATTCTACTGTTCGGTTCTAACGTGTCTTGTTCTCCGAGCTATGTAAACCAAAGCTCTAATACCAACTGTTATTCAACACATGAATTTATTTTCTATTCAACACATGAATTTATTTTTATAATATTCCTTATTCTCCAAATTGGAATAGGCCCAATCAATTACCATATAATGTTAATTATATTGATTTTCTACAACACATGTATATAATAGCAACGATAAATCATCAACCATCATCCAGAGTGCACCACACAACTGCATAAGCATTAAATATAAATATTTAACACTTACATAGTCTGTCAACCCATCGATTGACATACAACTAAACAATCGGGATTAGTGTACGTCAAATATCATCCCAATACTCGTGTGGGGTTTCAAATCAACAAACACAGATTTTTATTTGTGCAGTTGGGCGATGTGTAAAATTTATCGTCCCAATCAATATCCTTCAAATGGGTGTACATATACAAACCGTCCGATTTGTTTATTCATATTTATTTTATATACACGTTAAAAATTATATTTTTAACTATAAAATATTTTATAAGGATAAAATATTTTATTTTATTCCACATCACGCAATCAAATTTCACAACACATCAATCAAACAAACAAGTCATCCATGGTCTGTGGACGACGGGTGTCAGGTGCCGCTAAGCACCGTCTGCATCCTAGTGTATATTTCAAACTAGAAATTAAAATAAAAGTGATGAGTTCTCACCAATTAGCTAAATCAAATGCCACGACTCTTCATATGTAGAACATCTTCGCCGTGCTTCCAACGAGATCTGTCACACACGGTTTTACGTTAAAAATCCCATTTTTATACCGCTACTATATAGATAAAAATTCTATTTTTATATGGCTACTTCATATATAAAAATCCAACTTTTATTTCGCTACAACACATATAAAAATCGTATTTTGATAATCTCTATTATATAAAAGTCATATTTTTAATATGCCCCTTATATAAAAATCGTATTTTTATAAAATTAAAAATCATATCTTCATGTTATTAAAAATCATATCTTTTCCTATATATTAAAAAATCAAATCTTCTTATTGTCATTCATATGATAAAAATTATATTTTTACATACCAAAAACCATATTTTTAATATATAGAAATATCATAACTTTCTTCTATAAAAATCTGTTCTTTCTTCTATAAAAATATATTCTTTCTTCTATAAAAAATCCAACCTTTTTATCTATAAAAATTCAACCATTTTATCTATAAAAAATCAACCTTTTTATCTACAAAAAATTCAACCTTTTTCTAGTGATCAAAATCACGCCTCTTATTTTAACCTACGGATTTTAACATCACATTCAAGTGTAAATAAACGGAGTTAAAAACTGATTTTATTTATAAAAACTGAATTTATAAATTGAAAATCACCTTGGTTCCATCGCGGGGGGTCGGAGATGGGGGGTTCAGGCGGTGAGGAGGTGCGGATTCGGTGTCAGTTGGCCGGCGGCGGCCTAGGGGAGGAGGCGCTGGCGATTTCCGTTCGTTCTGGGCTAGGGTGTGGGGGATCTCGTGGTAGGGGAGGACAGAGAGGCCGGAGTTGACCAGTGAGGGCTCGCGTTCGGCGACGTTGGTGGGGGAGGAGATTGCGTCGACGATTGGTGGCGTGCAGTCGAGGGCTGGGTGCGATTTTGAGATCCGTCGTTTTTTTTCATTCTTCCTGTTTGAACGTTGACTGATTGTGAGGGGTGGGGGAGGAACGATTTTATATATATAAATTTTTTTCTCCAAAAAGTTAACTTTTTTTATTCGACCTCTAAACGAGGCCCACCGACTATTGTCCCCAGCACATTACCCCCATTCCGAACACAATGGGATATGTTTCGCACGCCAATTCGGCTGTTTTGATCAGTTTTTTGTCAAAATCAAAATATAACTCTATATATTGAATTTGAACACACATTTCAGTTTACCAGGGCCACATACGGACTCTAAAAAAATTCTAGAAAAATAATTTCTAGCTTCGTATTGACGATACGGTCCTAACAAAACTAATTTCATCGAATTCTGAGACCGTTTGAAAAATGGCCATTTTCCTGTCGATTAAAATCAACTAAAACTGGTCAAACGCGTTTTCTTGTGCCATGCTCACATATTGATTCGAAAAATTACGAAATTTTAAACCTAGCAACAATTTGACATCACAGATCCAACAAAAGTGGTTTCGTCGAAAATCGAGGTCGTTTGCAAAACTTCCATTTTTAAGGGCCAGAATTCCATATCGAGTATTCCGAATTTTCAACTGGGCATAACTTTTTATTCCCGCTATGAAATTTTGATTTTTCGGATTCGTTGGAAAGATATTCTCAATTAGATTCTAATATTTTTGGTTTTGCCAAAATCCTGTTTATTTTGAATCCTGTACATTCATTTGAACTTTGAAATCGAATTTTCGAACTACCGCCCCATTTTCAATTCCTTTTATAATTTAAAATAAATATTTATATTCTAACGTTGATCTATATAAATATACACATTCTAATTCTATTCAAAATAAATTTCTCGTCATTATTATTTAAAATAATTCATTTTAAATATTCAAAATTCGCTAAAATTGCCAAAATAAAATTTTTAAATTGGCTCAGATTTCCGGGTTATTACATGGATTTTCACTAACAACAACCTCACTTCACTCGGAGGAACAGGTTTACAACACCCGAGCAGCCGAATGGGAATTTCACGTCTCTATCAACACGAGGACTTCACAACTTGCCTCTTACAACATGGAGGACTTCAACAAGATGAGTAGACTTGTGATTTGACAATGTGTGTTCTTAATAACACGAATTTGTCAATTCTTGTACAACCTTCCTATAATCTTATCCTAAAATAGAAATTGTGTATGTGAAGATTTGGAAGATGATGTCGTGTTTGAATCAAAATAATAATATATAAATTCTTGGATTCAAGAACGATATAAGAAGATTATGAGCGTTTGAGTGCTTTGAAAGAACAAAAATGAAATCAACAGTAGATAGAATAATAGAAAGAATTGGTTATGTGAATCGATGATTTCATGTTGTTTGTTTTAAAGAGTTGCAATCATTAGTGAAGAGAAGTATTGAATAGAAATGATTTTTGATGAAAGGAAAAGGAAGTAACTTTTGATGAATGAAGATGTCTGTACGAAGAGTTGCTTTCAGTTCGAAAATCGGTTGACAGGTCAAAAATAACCAGTAGACTGAAATTTGAATATATATATATATATATATACGTTATATACATGTGTGCATGTTCATTGTGCATTCTTCCCAGAAACGGTCGACCGCCTATTTTGAAATCGGTTGACCGGTTTTTGGCAATATGCACAATGAATATGCATACATATATATACATATATATATATATATTCACAATAATGAGGTATATGATTATATGAGGATAGATTTTAACATTTATAACACGGCTAAATCACTAAATAATCAACCTCTAACTTACAATACCATTGATTCTCTTCTTTTTGTCGATCATGAAACTTCACCTTGTCATTAATCAAAATGCTATGAATTCCTTGATTCAACATTCTCCCCCTTTTTGATTGATGACAACATAGATCTGAAAGTGTTTCTAACTACCCCTATCTATGTACTCCCCCTGAAATATATATTAAAAATCGCATTTTCTCACATCGCCTTTGCCGATGATATAGCCTTTTGAATTATCTCCAAAAGTGACGGGGCCACCATCTGAATAAGTGATATTTGTCAATAAGCTCTTGTCTCCAATCATATGCTTCGAGCAACCACTGTCCAATATCCACTTTCCTCTTTTCTTAAGTGGGACCTACAAAAAATAAAATTAAGTCCATGGTACCCACTTTTTATATGGGGTCCTAAGAGTTAGGTCTTAGGAGTCCAATCCCATACGGGTCCGATATCCCCTTTATATAGATAATTGGAATTATGATGCACGGTATTCAAAAAATTCTGAATGTATTTGTTCCTATTCAAATTGTTATTTGTTTTAGGAACCCATATTTTTATAGTCTTGACAATTTTCTTTTGAAATTTCACAACCGGTTTTGGTTTGGAACATAATAAACTGAGATTTTTCTTAGCTTCAGTTTCTTGTACTTTTTTATGTTTACTTTTTCTTTTATTACCAAGATATTTCTTGATATCTTGTTTCTTATACCCCAAACCATGTTTATTCAAAGCAGATTGTGAATTTTCAATAATTTTTTTCAAGTTTTCTCAACCTTTGTTGAAGTTAGAAACATTTTGAGTAATGTCGTCTAACTTAGTTTGTAAACTAGCTTTTTCTAGGTCTAAAATCTTGACTTTTGCCTTAAGCTCATGATTTTCAGTAATAAGAGCATCATTTTTCTCTTTTTGAGTTTCAATTTCTTGATTCAAAAGAGATAATTGAGAATCGATATTAGATGATGATTCTTGAACCTTTTCAAGTTCCTCCTCTAATATTTTCTTCTCGTCTTTTAAAATATCTCATTCAAATTCTACTCTGCTTAAATCTGCTTTGGCTTGTTTGCATTGTCGTTTCATATCTTTAAATTTAAAAATAAATTCTGCATTAATATCAAGGACTTCTTCAAAAGTAGGAATTTGTACCTCATCTTCTGTTGCCATGAAATATACATTAGCTTGTTCATTATCTGAATCACTTTCACTATCAGATGAAGATGAGTCTGAATCATCCCATGTTACTGAGAATGCTCGTTTCTTTGACTTGTCTTTCTTGTATTTGATTTTGTCATTTTCTGACTTCTTCTTTTGCTCTGGACAATCCGTTTGCATATGTCCCTTTTTGTGACAATTGAAGCATTCTATATTTGATGATGATGGTTTATTTGAACCGAACTTCTTTTTGCTGTATCGACTAGCTTTTCGTTGCTTTAAGAATTTCTTGAATCCTTTTGCAATGAACGCTAGATCTTCATCTTCGGAATCTGAGTTGTCTTCATCTTTTTCAGCATGAAAAGCTACAATTTTCTTTTCTTCTTTTTGTTCTTTTCTAGCCTGCAAGTTAGCTTGATAGGACATTAGATTTCCTATTAATTCATCTGGCTTCGTGGTGGAAAGATCATTAGCTTCTTCTATTGCTAATACTTTTCCTTCCCATTCATTAGTTAGAGAATGTAGACTGTTGAAACAACATCAAAATCAGAATATTTTTGCCCTAAACCGATAAGTGCATGATGAATGGTTTGAAACCGTGAATACATTTCATTGATTGTTTCATTTGGCTTCATTTTAAAATTGACTTTTCAATATAGCTATTTTGGCTTGCATAACCTTGTTAGTACCTTCATGAGTGGTTTTTAGAGTTTGCCAAATTTGATATGCAGTGGTGCAGATACTAACACGATTATATTCGTTTTGATCTAATGCACAAAATAACATATTTATTGCTTTTGCATTTATGGTTGCTGTCGTTTTCTCAGCCGCTGTCCATTCTGAATACTCAGTTGTTGGATTTACTATTTCCTTCTGAGTAGCATTCCAAGCATCATAGCTAGTAGATTGCATGTAAAAAGCCATACGTGTTGCCTAAGGGCTATAGTTAAGACCATTGAAGAAAGGAGGTCTCTGTGTTGATTGACCTTCAGTGTAAGTGGTGTTAGTGCTACTACTAGGGTTATTTGCCATATCAATAGAATATATCAAATAACTGTGTTACGGTTATGTGATGACCGTGCTCTGAAACCAATTGAAAGTGTGTGCGTGTATGTGCTAAGTATAATACACTCACAAGGATCGTGTAATATGACAAACAATATTCAAGTATAAAGTAATAGCTAATCACAGAACAATATAATAGATAAGTAAATGCAGTAAAAGGAAAAATCACACCAGAAATTTTTATACTGGTTCGGAGCACCGTCCTACGTCCAGTCCCAAACTTCTATCTGAATTTTCACTAACAACAACCTCACTTCACCCGGAGGAACAGGTTTACAACATCCGAGCAGCCGAACGGGAATTTCACGCCTCTATCAACACGAGGACTTCACAACTTGCCTCTTACAACATGGAGGACTTCAAAAAAGATGAGTAGACTTGTGATTTGACAATGTGTGTTCTTAATAACACGAATTTGTCAATTCTTGTACAACCTTCCTATAATCTTATCCTCAAATAGAAATTGTGTATGTGAAGATTTGGAAGATGATATCGTGTTTGAATCAAAAGAATAATATATAAATTCTAGGATTCAAGAACGATATAAGAAGATTATGAGCATTTGAGTGCTTTGAAAGAACAAAAATGAAATCAAAAATAGATAGAATAGATAGAAAGAATTGGTTATGTGAATCGATGATTTCATGTTGTTTTTATAGAAGATAAAGAGTTGCAATCATTGGTGAAGAGAAGTATTGAATAGAAATGATTTTTGATGAAAGGAAAAGGAAGCAACTTTTGATAAATGAAGATGTCTGTACAAAGAGTTGCTTTCAGTTCTAAAATCGGTCGACAGGTAAAAAATAACCAGTAGACTGAAATTTGAATATATATACATTATATACATGTGTGCATGTTCATTGTGCATTCTGCACAGAAACGGTCGACCTCCTATTTTGAAACCGGTCGACCGGTTTCTGGCAATATGCACAATGAATGTGCATTCATATATATATATATATATATATATATATATATATATTCACAATAATGAGGTATATGATTATTTGAGGATAGATTTTAACATTTATAACTTGGCTAAATCACTAAATAATCAACCTCTAACTTACAATACCATTGATTCTCTTATTTTTGTCGATCATGAAACTTCTCCTTATCATTAATCAAAATGCTATGAATTCCTTGATTCAACAAAATTTATTCACAACTTATTGATAAATATGAAAGAAAAAAATGCTAAAGGCATACAACGCAATTTTTATTTTCCATTTTCAAGCAACATGAGTTACCAACATTATATAGTACAATTTTCCACAATTAACATGTAGTAATCATAGAATCATTTCAAGATGGAAATAAAGTTGAGAATAATTAATTTTACGGACAATACTTATGAATAATAAGTTTTAAGGACAATTTTGTAGGAAAAAGATAATTTTTATTATTATTTTAAATTATAAATGAAAATGATAAATTTATTTATCATTATTTTTATATAAGTAAAAATGATAAATTCATTTATTTATTTTCTTGCAAATTGTCCGTAAAACTAATTTTTCGGAAGTACCGTTCTTAAGACTTATTACTCTGAACAAATAAGTCTTTTGAGTGAAAATCCCCCATTTCAAGTCTCTTGGAAAATAAAAGCGTTGTAATTGGAAACCATTTAATCAGCACCAAACCTTGATATGAATAATATTGTATTTGAATCATATCCTAAATATTGTTTTGGGCATCAAATAACCACACTTCCAATTGTTGTATATATAAAAAAACAATTCTAACTATTCAGCTACCATGTCCATAAATATTTGTAAGTATCATCACATATCTTTTATATGCAATACATTCTAAGTTATAACTAAAAGATTTGATCATGCATGAAATAGTTTCAACATTAATGGTCATAAAATATCTGATACGAAAATGAAATGATAAAAACCGGTTTGGGTCAACGTATATGCATTTAAATGGACTGAATATAATATTTCATACCTTAAGAAAAGTAAGACAAAATTTTGCATACTAAAAACATCAACTGTCCAAACTAATGCTTTCCAAGAGTTGTGTATTTTAAATTAAATAATTTTAATACTGATCAAAGCAATCCTCACGTGGTCACAGCTATTTCTTTTTTGCTTGCTGTAGGCATCGTCCCCTCACTTGCCAAACTTAATAATCAATTTTAGTTAGTTAATAGGCATAACAGAACACCAATTAAGCTAATAATTTTGTTGCCAATACAGTTTGAGCCATTGAAGCAGTAGTAGCATAGTTGTCTTCTAACAACGAACCAAAGTAACATTCATTAAGACTACGGCATCGCTCATGATGCGAAAAGTTACCATATTCGGTATTGGACAGTATATGCATTATATGCACACAGTTAGTAAATTGGATAGAGGAATATAATTATGATCATAAGGGAAACGGTGATCAACCTGTAAGTTCATTTTTGTTTTTCATTTTTGTACAAAGTGGGTTTACTAATGTTGAAACACTATAGTGAAGATATGAAGTCCAAACGGATAAAATTAATAGCGTATGTAATGCTTTCTAACTGCTATATATGGTGATGTAGCTTGTAATTGCAAGATGATGGAAATTTGTGAAAGTAACTAAGAGCATGCATTGAATATGCAAGTGGATTAGCTACCATCTTCTCATAGCACCACTTTCATAATATACTACTATCTAAGGACCGCCTATGGAATGTTTAAATTGATCTCTTCTTCTTAAATCAGTGACATTTTAAGGAACATGAGTACCAATACGGTATACCAATGCGTGAATCTAATCATTCGCGAGCAATAAATTTAAAAAGACAATAAAATTGTCAAACCACAAAGCTTCCTTTTCTCCTATAATGAAAGATTAATTAACAATTAAGAAAAAGATCAAATATTTCTTGCTATAGTAATTTTGTTATTACAATAATGACAATATGGGCATGTAGTTAGTCAAAGTAAACAAAAAGAAGGATCTTGACGACTGTGTCCATAATAATATAAATAAGTTTTTTCAATCCTCTGTAATGGAAATGTAAAACTGAAAAAATAAATGTTTATAGCATTTCTTAGAAGGATGCATGAAAGTTTATTAAAAGTTTGACATTTGAGTAAACAGCTAGATGAGTTTCAAGTCTAACCTTTCATGTGGAATCACAATAAAACTGTGTTTAATTTCTGAACCTACGCACCAAGTAAAATATAATTGTGTTGCTGAACAATAAATCTCCATTTGTTAATGGAGGGAGATGTGCAGTCATGTAAGAAAGGAAATGCATTATAGTTCGGTCCAAAACAACTATATTTCATTCACGGTTGTAAGTACAATTCTTATGTGGTCTACTCTTTCATTAGTACCTACATTTACTGACTCCTATGGTCCACAAATTGTTATCCATCCAACATGGACAGCTGGTTCATGGCTACTTCCCACAATTTGTATGATAGCTGAATTAATCCCTTACAAGTATCTTCTTATTATATACCAATTCTTTACTGATAATGGACAACTGCTGAACTTACTATATCAATATATTTCACTAATTTGACAAATCTTGTTTCCCTTGCTTATTTTCCATGTTGCTTTATTGTTTGATAGCAGTATAATTTCTACACTTCACCTCTCTCTATAAGTCATATTTATTGCCAATATGTATTCATTTATCTGTCTATGGAGTGATTTCCAACTTTTTATTGGGGTCTCACCTGGTAATAATCAGACCTGCTTTATGCTTGGTACTTGATAATAAAGATTAAAAGGAAGCAAAAAAATTAGAAACGTGGTTTATTAGCGATTCATGTTTCATTACCCTCAGGTCCTCCCCCGTATGGTTATTCAATGTCCTAACACAATACATAATTAAAGGTAAAACATACATTTTATTAAGTAAAGAAGAGTGGGAATGACACATGCAAAGCGTAGAACTATCACATCCACTGCATGAACAATGAATGTTTCAAGGTATTGCTTCCTTCAATGTAGAACAAATAAATACATACAAATATACAAAGACAATACATGTGCATGTACCATGGGTTTGAAAAATGACGCTCAAGTTTGTCGTTTGCAATACCATAAAGATTCTAAAGATATGAAAATAAAATGGAATCTTGACAGTATTCCAAGTAAATGGAAGCATCTCATATTTTAGTTTTCCTATTCTAAAATCATGTCATATCGGTTTTCCTTTTTTAGAAGAATTGCCAGCATAACTTTTAAATGAGAGTAAACCTATAGCTAGAAGAAACTACATAATAAATCGAGGTGTAGTGCTATACAATTAATTAAAGCATCTGACAGAAGGAAATAATTGCTCATGTTGTCACAATGGCTGACATTTATAGTTATAGTTAGCACATTTTTTCACTCTTTAACGTCTGTGATAACAATAACAGATTGTGATTACTTCGTTGAATATTGCTCCACATTAATTGTTTACCAAAGAAGCAACAGTATTCATGAAATTTCAAGACATTAATGATAAAACTGTTGGTTTGATCCAAAATAAATACCCAAACATATATAGTAAATAATTAACCATAACAAATAAAAGAACATCCACTTCAAAGACCAAAACTGATTTAAGCTAGTTTTCATACATTTTTATGTATTTATTGCATAACCACTATACAATTTATCAATAAATGTGAGTGAGAATATTGTTCGGTGAAATAATTGAGTTGAAAATTTTAAAAATATTGGATGGACATAAAAGAAAAATCCCTTCATTGATTAGATGTGAGTAACAAAATGTTGCAACAATCTGCATTCAAGTCTGTCATGAAAGTTTAAAAAAATGAGTTAACACTACCAAATAAACATATGGCACAAAAATTCAACATCAGCCCTTAACTAATGAATTAAGAAACCAAAGTAAATTGAAATAAATCTAAAAAAATAAAAATTACTTCTACATCAAGAAAAAGTTTATTTTCCCTCATTCCCTTTCTTTCAGCTCCATAATGATGATTTATAAGAATAAAAAAGATTTACACCTGTATATACCGAAGTAAAGATATTAGATGGTTCAATATTGGTATCACTAACTACAGTGTTGTCAAAACTAACAATGCAATTCAACATTTACTAAATTTCCTTTAACTTGTTTCATCCACTTGCGAAACAAAGGAATCCTCACCATGTCAATGCATACTGGGTAACAACAGGGTATAATAACATTGCATTACTTGAACAACCCAAAAACTTAACTTTGAGAAATGTAGGAGAAATGTAATTCAGAACATGTTAACCTTCATTATTGTAAAAAAAAACATTACCGAAGACTTATTATCAATAGGCTTTGCCTCTATAGTTTCACCTCTCAGCACATGCATACACGATTAGAAGCTTTGTTCACCTCTCAGCGGTCAATGCATTAACCCTCAGTTCCAGTCAACACATGCTACAGGCTTCAGGCATGTCTAATTCTCTCGTGTGTGGCCTCAAGCTACAGCAATAGCATTATTATTACTTTCCTCTCAACAAATTCTTATCCATCTATCTCTCTCTATGAGCATGTTGTTTCCCGTGTACATCCAGTGTCATGTACAATGTATCTCAACGCCTGGTCTGATTCATTATGAACAAAATATAATCCTTTTAAAATAAAAAAAATAGTTGAACCTGATAATCAGGAAAAAAATTGATATGAAAGGGGTATCATTGATAAGCTCACTGTGGATATATTCTTTAAAAATCGTACTTCTCAGTTTTTTAAATGAGTGAACCGACATAGAATCTTATAAGAAAAACATGTGGTTATTAGCATGTAACTCAGTTTGAAGGTCGAATAAACCAGTATTTAAAACAAATGAAGTACATAAGAAGCCTTCACTTAATGATGCCCTCCATGTAACACCCCACCTCCGTTAAGGTCACTCTCAAAGGGAATGCCTTAACTTCGGTGGAGCGTTTTAAGGTACAAGATACTAATAAATTACAAGACAGATAATTAAAGCAGCGGATAATTAAAGCAGCCGAAAAGAAACCAATATTCATTCCATAAATACTTGTTCAATACAACATTTCAACAAATAGTTTCAATCTTCCAAATTATTACATCTGTCTTGAAAACATAAAGAAGCAATACTGAAAATAAAATGACATAAATCCCAACATGTCTTTGACCATAGCCATAGCTCAAAAAGGAAAGTCTAAGCCTTACATATACGGTCTTCAAGCTTTGATTTGATCCAGTTAAGCAGAAGTGTTCCCTCCCTGCGGACCTTGGGGGGGGGGGGAACGGAAGAAAAAAGGCGAAAGGAAAATGAGTCAGACATAAGTCTAGTAAGCCCAGTTATTTAATAGCATGTAAACAAGTAAAAGACTGTGACATGAATAAACTGAACTTAGAATGATACCACAAGGATAGGGTAGTCCTAAAACAAGATAAGGTAAGACTTAACTAGATTTGGCTATCGCACCCACTTTTACTTCTCTGCACCCTCCAAGAACTTGTTTAACTAGCAATGTATGTTCATGATAAAGTGATCCCATTCATGTATTGATCGGCTCCTACTCGCATTCATGTATTCTCGGTGTCATGCGGTCCCACGTGATTATAAAGTACTTGTGCTGGTTCCATTACAGGGTGTATCAAGTCCTATAATGGCAACCCCTGACACGATTCTAGATGCACAAGTGTACGCCTGGTGCCCAGTGCCTGCTTTGTCCACTCCGGAGCCCGTGCACGCCCGTACTCCGTCGGAACCTACACTGACGCACCTAACCGCTGCCCTTTTGACCGCTTATATTCAGCCCAGTAATCGTGCCCCACCCTGCCTAGTTCAGGGTACCTTGATACGTTCAAGCGGGTTACTGCTGAAACGGGTCCCCGTTACTAGGGTTTTTCTAGTCAACATGTTAAATTGGTTAAGTGTTCTTGACTTGACTTAACCCCTATCAATTTTGCCTAGTTAACATGTTGATTTGGCTAAGTGTTTTCTAAATTACTTAACCCCACCTATCTTGTCTTGGTCATATGTTAAGTTGGTTAAGTGTTTTCTTAATTACTTAACCTCACCACTCTTGTCTTGTTAAGTTGGTTAAGTGTTTCCTTAATTAATTAACCTCACCATTTCTAGCTTGATTGTTCATGAGCTTTAACTAATTAATTAATTAAAGCACCAACCACTCACATTAGACAGGTATTGTTGTGGTTACTGGATGTGCCGGTCGGTTCCTGGCAGGTTTACACCACAACTCAGTCTAACCTCGGGCTTTTCTGGGCTTGATGCACTAACCTCTCACATTAGATAGGTATTGTTGTGGTTACTGGATGTGCCGGTTGGTTCCGGGAAGGTTTACACCACAACTCAGTCTAACCTCGGGTTAGGCATATTCATCTTTTCTAGATTTACATTTTTATATATGCAAATTTCTACAAGTATTTCATGTTGCATGTTTTAATTCAAGACTAATGGTATATAAATTATAACATTCATGGCCTTAACCAATTACATGGTTTTGGGCCCACCTACATATTTACATGTTTTGATTTAATAATTACCCCCAACGTTACCCCCGTTTGTTCGTTCACATTAATCACATAAAGACATTGGGCCCGCTAATTGGCCCAATCTATAAACGAGAGATAAAGGGGGAACATGCATAACATAGGTTCAATCAACATATATCATGTAATTTGGCATCAGCATCAGTTATAGACTAGCATGTAACATAATCATGACATGTCCAATTCCAAGACATGTATAATTATAACATTAATATATAGGTGTAAACTAGATCTAATAAGGTGAACTTGCATAAATTCGCTTCACAAACTTGCATATAAATATGGGTCTAGTTTAGGATCTAACATGTAACTTGCATATGACATATATATATATATATATATATATATATATATATATATAATTAGATCGTAACTTGGATCTATCATAAATTATATAACTTGCATTAATCATGTGAATCTAAATGGATCTTGACACGGATCCAATCATAAAGTTTGTAACTTGCATATGGACATATGAACATAGGCATGTGGATCAAACATAAAACTTGCAACTTACATATGAACATATGGATCCAACATAAAACTTGCAACTTGCATATGAAAATATGGATCTAACATAAAACTTGCAACTTGCATATGAACATATGGATCTAATCATGTAGCATAAGGATCTAACATAAAACATAGGAATATTTACATGTAGATCTTGACTTGAATCTAATATAAAACTTACAACTTGCATAAAAACATATACATGTAGACCTTTACATGAAACACATAACTTTCATATGATATTGATAGTTTCAAATAGATCCAATAATCCACAATCATTCCAATTCATGATAAAATCATCACAATAAATCGATATGAATTAACATGGTATAATTCTAATTTCACTTTATATCAAATCAGGTCTTAGATTTATTTACGTCTAAAAGATAACTGCGCTTACAACGAACGAAGGTCTTGATTTCTGAATTCTGAATTCTGGAGTAGAAATGCTCGCCTTTGATGTAGACAATCGTTGTTTTGATTTAGTTTGGTTCGTCTCTATGTTAGCTTCAAGTGGTGGCTACTCTAGGTTGTCTAATGGAAGCATGACGGCTCTAGGTTCAATTTTTAATATGATTTAGGGGTGAGGTATTAGGTTGCTTTTATAGAGATTAGATTGAATAGGAGCCGTCAGATCATCTCAGAATAAATCAAGACCATTAAGACAAGATAGAGTTATCTAGAACAACCAACCCAGCCCTTAATGACTCAGCAGTGAGTCATAATTCGTCCTTTATAAATTCACATATTTTCTATATATGTCTAATTATATATGTAAATTAATCTTAATTAAATCATGCTATAATTATTCTTTTAATTATGCTCACAATAAATGGTATACCAAATATATCATTTCATGAACCAATCTATGCCAAGAAATTTTCATGTTTTCCCTTGATTCTCACATTTATAATTAAGTATTCTTTAATTTGTTATTACAACATTAACAGAAAATACGGGGTGTTACATTCTCCCCTCCTTTAAGGATTTCGTCCCCGAAATCTTCTAGTCGAGAAGAACGTATATCTTACCATCCAATCGTCCATCTACTCAACCATCAAACACAGGCGTCCATTGTCCTTAAAAGACTTCTAATGCTTCATGATCATATGCATAGTGTGTGTACATCTCCTTACCTAATGCAAAATCAGGCGGTCTACTGATTCAGTCGACCTCCTTGATGCAAATTATGTCACTGCCATGAGTCCCTTATGTATGCAATTTTCCTATCCAAATTTTCTACATGAGTGCACGATCATTCATACAAATGCAACGTCCATATGGTAACACATCAAGTTTCAATCCATATACAAATACATATATGCATATGCAATATGAAAGTGACTGAGCTGATCTAATTCCTAACGTGTGTGTATATGCATCCACGAGCAACCACTTGCAACCATCAACCATAACATGTTTCAATTACATGTTTTCATCCAAATGGGTTTCTACCTAAGGATAAAGGATAGGATCGAGAAGATATGCTCAAAAGGATAGGTACAAGCATAAACTTAAGGAGAAAGAGATCAAGGATGTACCCTCAAAAAGAAAAGGGTAGGCCGTGCGTATTCTGTCCTCAGTTTCCCAAGTTGCGTCTTCTTCGGCGTCGCTCCATTGAACCTTGACAAGCTTGACTTCACGGTTGCGTCGGTTTTTGACTTCTGTGCCTAAGATACGAGTTGGGACCATCCTTACAGTTTCTTCTCTTTCAACTTCCACTTCCTCTAACATGCTTGGTTCCACCACTTCCGCAGACTCATGTTAGCACTTTCGCAGGTGAGAGACATGAAAGACATTATGAACTCCAGCCAATCTTTCGGGTAGCTGTACTCTATAAGCCATCTTCCCAATCTTCTCAATGATAGGAAACAACCCTACAAATCTTGGTGCTAACTTTCCTATGGATCCGAAGCGAACGACATTCCTCAAAGGGGATACTTTAAGAAACACCTTGTCTCCAACTTCTAACTCAAGGTTGGTCCTTCTTTTGTCTGCGTAGGACTTCTGTCTATCTTGGGCAGTCTTCATTCTCCTTCGTATTAAGTATACTTTCTCTGAAGTTTCTCTGATCATATCTGGTCCAAGTATGAGCTTATCAGTAGACTACCACCAACAAGTTGGTGATCGGCATGGTCTTCCATACAAAGCCTCAAAGGGTGCCATGCCTATGGTGGCTTGATAACTATTGTTGTAAGCGTACTCCACTAAAGGAAGATGATCCTCCCATGTACCTCCAAAGTCAAGAATGCACAATCTCAAGAGATCTTCTAGTACTCTGTTCATCCTTTCCGTCTGACGATCAGTTTGTGGGTGATAGGCCGTGCTTAAGCATAGCTGTGTGCCCACAGCCTCTTACAAACTCCTCCAGAACTCACTTGTAAAGATAGGGTCTCGATCACTCACTATGCTAGAGGGTATCCCATGGAGTCGAACTATCTCTTTAAGATATATGGATGCTAGAGATGAGGCAGTCCTTCTACTTTTGACAGGTATAAAGTGAGCGCTTTTAGTAAGTCTGTCCACTATTACCCAAATGCTGATATTGTCCCTTCTTGACCTAGGCAACCCATCTATAAAGTCCATCGAGATGTTATCTCATTTCCACTATGGGACCTCTAGAGGATGGAGCAGACCACTTCTGCTCCGCCTTGACTTGTTGGCATATTAAACACTTAGAAACAAATTCAGCTATGTCTTTCTTCATGCCATTCCAAAAGAAAACTCTTTTGATGTCTTTATACATTTTGCCTCCGCATGGGTGTATGGTCAGCTTGGAATGGTGTGCCTCTTCTAGAATCGTCTTTACCAAACCCCTTGCTTGTGGGACACATAGTCTTCCATCTCGTCTCAACCAGCCCTTGGCATCAATGGAGTATCTATTGAGGTGACTAGAAGTCTCACCCCTAATTAACTTGTCCATCACATCGGCTAGCTGAGGGTCTTCTCTTTGCGCGGCTCCGATTGAGTCTAATAGAGTTGGCCGCACTTCTAACGTTGCTAGCAAGCCAGATACAAAGTCAGAGGAGGGTCTGAAGTTAAAGCTTGCTATGAACTCCAAGCTTTGCCTTTCCACAAAGAGAGGGCTTAAAGTCAGCTTCTTTCTACTCAAGGCGTCTGCCACTACCTTGCCCTTACCAGGGGTATAGGCAATCTCAAAATCATATGAGGCGAGAAATTCCATCCAACTTTGCTGCCTAAAATTAAGATCTTTCTGATAGAAAAGGTATTTTAATGATTTATGATCAGTAAATAATTTGAACCTTTCTCCTACAGATAAAGGCGCCATGATTTAGGGGCAAAAACGATGGCAGCTAGTTCAAAATCATGAGTTGGGTAATTCTTCTCATGAACCTTCAACTGCCTTCCTCCATAGCAAACTACTTTGCCTTCTTTCATTAGGACAGCGCCCAATCCTGTTATGCATGCGTCTGTATATACTGTAAACATCTTGCTTCCATCAGGCAATGTCAGATGTGGGGCTGTTGTCAGAGCCCTTTTTAAACGTTGGAAAGCAATGTTGCAATCCAAATCCCAAGCAAAAGCCAAGTTCTTCTTTGTCAATCTTGTCAGCGGAGCTGAGATCTTCGCAAAGTCCTTAATGAACTTTCGATAATAGCCCGCCAGCCCGAGAAAGCTTCGGACTTCTGTTGGAATTCGCGGAATCTTCCAATCTTGCACCGCGACTACTTTTGCGGGGTCCACGGCTATCCCCTCTTTGGACACCACATGTCCAAGAAACCTTACTTCTGCTCTCCAAAAGTGGCATTTGGAGAATTTTGCTTTCAGTTGATGTGCTCGAAGAGTATTTAACACTTCCTTTAAATGTACAACATGTTCTTCCTCACTTTTTGAGAAGATTAAGATGTCGTCTACGAAGACCACTACAAATTTATTGAGGAATTCCCGGAACACCCTGCTCATCAAGTCTACAAAATAGGCAGGTGCGTTTGTCAAGCCGAAAGGCATGACAAGCCACTCGAAGAAACCATCCGGGGTCCTAAATGCGGTCTTGTCAATGCTATCCTCAACCACTCTTAGCTGATGAAACCCAGTAGCCAGATCTAGTTGGGAGAAAACAGATGCACCTACGAGTTGATCAAACAGATCGTCAATTCTTGGGAGGGGGTGCTATTCTTCTTAGTCAGCTTGTTCAACTCCCTATAATCTACGCATAGGCGGAGTGAACCATCAGTTTTGGTCGCGAATACTACTAGAGCACCCCATTCAAAAATACTCCGTCTTATGAACCCCTTTTCAAGCAGCTCTTTAATTTGCTTGCTGAGCTCCTTCTCTCACTTGGGGCCATGTGCTTAACGGGTAAACCAACGGGCTTTGCATTATCAACAAGGTATATGCGGAAGTCTATCTCCCGCTTCGTAGGTAATCCCTTCACCTCTTCAAACACATCTGAGTATTCACGGACTACTCTAACGGACTGCAAATTCTCAACAGACGCATCAAGTGATTCAAGATAACTAAGCATGACAGAGTTCATGGGATTACAGGAGATTTCGAGAATGTTACCGAGGCGAGTCATGAGTCTAACCACTCTCTTTTCACAATCAAGGATGGCACCATTACTGGATAGCCAGTCCATGCCTAGAATCAGCCCATAGCCCGTGAAGCCCAAAACAAAAGCATTACATTTAAACCCAACACTTAGAATAGAGATTTCCAAATCCAAACAAACCATTGACAAATAAAATGAGCCCCCAATTGGATTTGAAACAACCAAGGGATCCTCTACTATATGGGTGTCTAGGTGCAGAGATTCAACTAAAGCAGTAGATATAAAAGAGTACGATGTGCCAGAATCAAAGAGAGTACGAACAGGATTATCAAACAGATAAACTAAACTCTCAACAAAAATATAACTACCTTGTTCCTACAGAGGTGCCACGAGAGCATGAACCTGCCCTCCAGAAGAGGCTCCAGTTCTCTGTCCCTGCCCTTGCCTTTTGGGGAAGTCCTTAGCCAAGTGTCATGTTTCCCCGCAATGGAAACAAGCGCCCAACTTCCTCTTTTTCTTTCTGTAGTCCCTAGCCAAATGTCCAGGTATGCCACAGTAATTGCACTTCAGCTTCTTACGGGATTTATTATCCTTCCCGCCTTTCTTGGGGTCCGCTTTCTTATTTTGAGATCCCTCTCCTTTCTTATTTTGAGACTCTTCCTTCTTCACCTCTTTCTTGCCATCTTTGTTCTCCTCTTGCAACAGAGCCATGTCCACCAGCCTTTCATAAGTTGCTCCCATGGGTATATGGGACATTGCCAGGCCTTGTAGTGGCTCATTCAGTCCTTTGGAAAAACGGAGAGCCTTCTTGTGTGGAGTGTTGACAAACTCCAGTCCAAATCTGGCAATCTGATTGAATTTATTGACATATTATTTGACTGATAGGTTGCCCTGCTTAAGTGATAGGAACTTCCCCATTTGCAGACTTTGCTCAGCTTGTGAGAGGAACTTCATTTTAAATCTCGCCTTGAAGTCCTCCCAAGTCTCTATCGGTCTTTCAGCATTAGTGACCTCCCACCAGAAGGAGGCCTCGTCTTTGAGCAACCACACCACCAACTGTAGTTTCTGCCTCTCATCTACTTCAAAGATAACGAATAAGTCTTCAGTTTCTTTAAGCCAGTTTCTGGCTTCTACGAAAGATTCACTACCCTTGAAGTCTTTTCCGCCCATGGATCTAAAATCTCTACAGATCTTTGAGAAATCATTTCCTCTCGGAGGACGAGGAGGAGGAAGAGGAGCAGTTAGGGGAGGCGGAGGAACGCCTGCTGGGCCTACTTCATTGGCCCTAGCTTCAAGGTACCTTCTAAACCAACTAGGCACGGGCACGCCCTCAGGTAGGTTAAAGTCCCCAGACATGCTGAAACAAAAGGAAAGATTCAAAACGAAGGATAGAAAGATAGTGCATATGGCTTTGGGGATTATGCCTTTTTTAATTTAAAACAACACTTCTCTTGAAAATGCTTCTTTATGACTTCTTTTTGAAAAAAAGTTTCAAAAATTTTATCCAATCTGGTAACCTTTAGCTTTGATACCAAGTGTAACATCCCACCTCCATTAAGGTCACTCTCAAAGGGAATGCCTTAACTTCGGTGGAGCGTTTTAAGGTACAAGATATTAATAAATTACAAGACAGATAATCAAAGCAGCGGAAAAGAAACCAATCTTCATTCCATAAATACTTGTTCAATACAACATTTCAACAAATAGTTTCAATCTTCCAAATTATTACATCTGTCTTGAAAACAAAAAGAAGCAATACTGAAAATAAAATGACATAAATCCCCAACATGTCTTTGACCATGGCCATAGCTCAAAAAGGAAAGTCCAAGCCTTACATCTACGGTCTTCAAGCTTTGATTTGATCCGGTCAAGCAGAAGAGTTCCCTCCCTGCGGACCTAGGGGGAACGGAAGAAAAGAGGCGAAAGGAAAATGAGTCAGACATAAGTCTGGTAAGCCCAGTTATTTAATAGCATGTAAACAAGTAAAAGACTGTGACATGAATAAACTGAAATTAGAATGATACCACAAGGATAGGGTAGTCCTAAAACGAGATAAGGTAATACTTAACTAGATTTGGCTATCGCACCCACTTTTACTTCTCTACACCCACCAAGAATTTGTTTAACTAGCAATGTATGTTCATGATAAAGTGATCCCATTCATGTATTGATCGTCTCCTACTCGCATTCATGTATTCTCGGTGTCATGCGGTCCCACGTGATTATAAAGTACTTGTGCTGGTTCCATTATAGGGTGTATCAAGTCCTATAATGGCAACCCCTGACACGATTCTAGAAGCACAAGTGTACGCCTGGTGCCTAGTGCCTGCTTTTTCCACTCCGGAGCCCGTGCACGCCCGTACTCCATCGGAACCTACACTGACGCACCTAACCGCCGCCCTTTTGACTGCTTATATTCAGCCCAGTAATCGTGCCCCACCCTGCCTAGTTCAGGGTACCTTGATACGTTCATGCAGGTTACTGCTGAAATGGGTCCCCGTTACTAGGGTTTTTATAGTCAACATGTTAAATTGGTTAAGTGTTCTTGACTTGACTTAACCCCTATCAATCTTGCCTAGTTAACATGTTGATTTGGCTAAGTATTTTCTAAATTACTTAACCCCACCAATCTTGTCTTGTTCATATGTTAAGTTGGTTAAGTGTTTTCTTAATTACTTGACCTCACCACTCTTGTCTTGTTAAGTTGGTTAAGTGTTTCCTTAATTACTTAACCTCACCATTTCTAGCTTGATTGTTCATGAGCTTTAACTAATTAATTAATTAAAGCACCAACCACTCACATTAGACAGGTATTGTTGTGGTTACTAGATGTGCCGCTCAGTTTCGAGCAGGTTTACACCACAACTCAGTCTAACCTCGGTCTTTTCTGGGCTTGATGCACTAACCTCTCACATTAGATAGGTATTGTTGTGGTTACTAGATATGTCGGTCGGTTTTGGGTAGGTTTACACCACAACTCAGTCTAACCTCAAGTTAGGCATATTCATCTTTTCTAGATTTACATTTTTATATATGCAAATTTCTACAAGTATTTCATGTCGCATGTTTTAATTCAAGACTAATGGTATATAAATTACAACATTCATGGCCTTAACCAATTACATGGTTTTGGGCCCACCTACATATTTACATGTTTTGATTTAATAATTACCCCCAACGTTACCCCCGTTTGTTCGTTCACATTAATCACATAAAGACATTGGGCCCGCTAATTGGCCTAATCTATAAACGAGAGATAAAGGGGGAACATGCATAACATAGGTTCAATCAACATATATCATGTAATTTGGCATCAACATCAGTTATAGACTAGCATGTGACATAATCATGACATGTCCAATTCCAAGACATGTATAATTATAACATTAACATATAGGTGTAAACTAGATCTAATAAGGTGAACTTGCATAAATTCGCTTCACAAACTTGCATATAAATATGGGTCTAGTTTAGGATCTAACATGTAACTTGCATATGACATATATATATATATATATATATATATATATATATATATATATATATAATTAGATCGTAACTTGGATCTATCATAAATTATATAACTTGCATTAATCATGTGGATCTAAATGGATCTTGACACGGATACAATCATAAAGTTTGTAACTTGCATATGGACATATGAACATAGGCATGTGGATCTAACATAAAACTTGCAACTTACATATGAACATATGGATCTAACATAAAACTTGCAACTTGCATATGAACATATGGATTTATCATAAAACTTGCAAGTTGCATATGAATATATGGATCTAACATAAAACTTGCAACTTACATATGAACATATGGATCTAACATAAAGCTTGCAACTTGCATATGAACATATGGATCTAATCATGTAGCATAAGGATCTAACATAAAACATAGGAATATGTACATGTAGATCTTGACTTGGATCTAATATAAAACTTACAACTTGCATAAAAACATATACATGTAGATCTTTACATGAAACACATAACTTGCATATGATATTGATAGTTTCAAATAGATCTAATACCAAATCCAATAATCCACAATCATTCCAATTCATGATAAAATCATCACAATAAATCGATATGAATTAACATGGTATAATTCTAATTTCACTTTATATCAAATCACGTCTTAGATTTATTTACATCTAAAAGATAACTGCGCTTATAACGAACGAAGGTCTTGATTTCTGGATTCCGAATTCTGGAGTTGAAATGCTCGCCTTTGTTGTGGACAATCGTTGTTTTGATTTAGTTTTGTTCGTCTCTATGTTAGCTTCAAGTGACGGCTACTCTAGGTTATCTAATGGCAGCATGACGGCTTTAGGTTCAATTTTTAATATGATTTAGGGGTGAGGTATTAGGTTGCTTTTATAGAGATTAGATTGAATAGGAGCCATCAGATCATCTCAGAATAAATCAAGACCATTAAGACAAGATAGAGTTATCTAGAACAGCCAACTCGGCCCCTAATGACTCAACAGTGAATCATAATTCATCTTTTCTAAATTCACATATTTTCTATATATGTCTAATTATATATGTAAATTAATCTTAATTAAATCATGCCATAATTATTCTTTTAATTATGCTCACAATAAATGGTATACCAAATATACCATTTCATGAACCAATCTATGCCAAGAAATTTTTATGTTTTCCCCTGATTCTCGCATTTATAATTAAGTATTCTTTAATTTGTTATTACAACATTAACAGAAAATATAGGGTGTCACTCTCCATGTAAAAGATAGAAAGATTAATAATGGTTTACTTCTTATACCATTAAATCAAACAGTAAACAAACATACGGCAAAGAGTAAGAGAGGAATAAAACTAAATAAATGGGTTTTTACCTCAACTAATAGCCAGTCCACCCTACAGCGAACAGAAAGCAGTTCCATCAAAACCACATGCTCGGATTGAAACATAGCAAAGGTCAAGAGATACAACCCCAAACCTGAAAGACCAAAAAAAAAAAAAAAAAAAAATCCTATAGGTAAGAGCAAAAGAATAGAAGCAATTTTTAAGATACTATTCCGAATACAAATCCATCAAATAATGAAACGTTCAAAGAATATTTTGGTTTGGCATACGAAATCTAATGGTACTGTAATTAAAAGCTCATTGTTTTTAAGATCTAGGCAGAGAAGAAGAAAGTGGGAAAAGACTGAGGGTCCGTTTGATTTTGAACAGGAAGGGGCATTTGAAAGGGGCATTTGGAAGGGGCATTTGAAGGGGAATAATTGGGAACGGGGAATGTGTTCTTTTTACGAAAGGGGCATTTTGGAAGGGGCAAAGTTATTATTATTATTATTATTATTTTGTATATATTATTTTTAATTGTTTGTGTTTGTTTGTATTTAGTGTTGAACAGATAGTAAAACGCAGAATACAAATATTACTGAATTTAAAAAAACAACAACTACGATTTAAAAAAAACAACACCATTCAAAAAAAAACCACAACACCATTCAAAAAAAAAAAAACACAACTAAACTCCAACATTCTGACACAACACCCACAAGAATCACACCTGTCCACTCCTCAACTGCCTAACAAAATGAATAACACAAGCCCTAAGCTGTGCGGGGTTCTCAAGCAAAGAATAAAATGGGTTGTGACCCAATCTGTCCTGCTGTGACAGAATAACCGCCACCTCCCAATCCTGATAGTCATCCTCCTCACGGCGTACAGACATGCATAACTCTACAAGCTCGTCTCGATCCATGCGTGAAGGAGCTGAACGAGAAGGACCAGCACCAGACCTGACCGACCTACGAGTCGGATGACTCGAGATGTCCACATTCTCGCCACGGATGACATCGCCAAATATCTGAGCCTCTTGCAAATGAACTGGTGGAGCATCCGGAATCACGTACTGACATCTGTCTGTACGGATGCATCCTGAAAACATGGAGTCCAACTCCCTGAATCGTGCCGGGGACCCACTCTTGAACTTGCGCATCTGTGGTGGCACCGTCGCCCACCATTCATCCGATCCTTGGACGGTATCTAATTGCTCGTCCCATCCCCCTCCAGCAATCTGTAGCAGTCTGTTCCAAGGTGCCCAATCTCTTTTCATTTTATCGAATTTATTCTTCATTTGACCAGCGTTGTAGTCCAAGCCGGTCCGCTCGTTGAACGCCTGGGCGATCAACTGATACCATCCGCCAACATTATGTGCACGCGTACCCAGATGTTGCATGCACACGTCAATGAACGCGTTCGTGGTGTCGTTGGTCCATTCGGCGATGGAGCGAGTGGACGATGACTGACTTGCGGCCATTCTGGAAAAATAACAAAAAAATTGTGAATAAACTATATAGGAAGAGGAGTAAATAAAAAAAAAACAGATTTAAGGGAAAAAAACCTGAAAATATCGACGAGATGAAGGTGAATAGAGCTGAAATTTTCGGATTTGATGTTGATTAGTGATGAAAATGGAGATGGAATGGAGTGAATATATAGGGAGAGAAGGATGAATCGGCTGTTCTGGAAATTTCGTCGCGTCGGACGTGCCTCCGACGCGTCCGACGCGTCGGACGCGAAACTTTTCTTTTCACCCGTTCGTCTTGAAGGGGCAAATGTGTGGGACCCACCTCTGACGCGTCGGACGCGTCGGACGCAGACGCGAACATTAACTGTCCAGTTCAAAAATCAAACGCTACCTGAGAGAAGTGGGAGACGTGCCATGAGAGACGTGCTGTAAGAAGTTGGACGGACAATTAATGTTCAACTATAGGTTCATACAGAGGATTACGTGTTTATTTCCTACCCGTTTGATCTATGTTAACAATCAAATCTGGTTCGTTCTTTGTTTCTTGGTTTGTCTACCAAGGGATTTTATTATATTGATACTAATAAAGCAGCCATGGCAATTTACATACTGATGTACAAAAATAAAACAACACGCCATATATAAAAGTCATGTTTCTGGATAGAATTCTTCATAGAAGTACAAAACATTTATAAGATATATTTTTCAAATTATAATACCATGGTTGCTCTATGACTATCAGAATAAACAACAGAGGCATGGCAGCTTAAATATGCTTCCCCTGCCATAGCTTAATCTATTTTGACAGTTATTATTTCATGAGTGTAAATAATAATGCTCGACCAACTTTAAACAAGGACTTGTCTCTTAATTTATGCACAAAAGGTTTGGAAAATATATTTTGGAATACCACATTCTTTGGGGCATCATTAGCAACTTCAGCGGGTTGATCATAACCCACGTTAGCAAAACAAGAACCTTTGCATCTCGTATATTTCTACAAAGATTCACAGTTGTTTAGAACAGCAAGCTTGCTGGGAACACAAGAGTGTCCCCCTGATTTGCATGTCGAATCACAAGGTTGCCCTTGCCTCAGATGACAACATCTACTCCATATAATTTTGTTTCAGAATTTAGTTCTATGATACCATAGGTATTTGATTCCAAGGAAAATTATTAATGAAAATCATTTGCATAAGCATTTTCATGCACCTAAAAGTCAAAACAACTGAGAATGTTTTGCATGCGTGGACCTGAATACCCACTCAATATCAATATGACATGAAGAACTAAAAAAAACCATGAAGGTGAATCGGTGATAACAATATGAGAAGGAAAAAAGAAAAGAACATCTTCCATCATTAGGAGAACGCCTAAACCGGGAATACCAATTATGGTTCTTAATTCATTATAAATATGTAGGCACTAGAGGTTGCGTATTTAAGTCTATGTGAAATTGTAAAACAAACATTACTGGTAGTCAAACAACAGGGTTGCATGCTGTGAAATCAATTACATATATGCACACTCGTTTTAATTTTCAACGAATAATTTATTAAGCAAAGAGACAAAGTGGATTAAAAATAGCAAATTCCAGAAAATAACATACCACACTAGTAGAATTATGGCAGCATCTACCAACACAAAAGTCAAAGACACTTCCATAAGTACTAGAAGAAAAATAAAAATAGATAGGATTTACAAAAGACTATTCAGACTGCAAAAAAACATGTTACCTACTGTTACAGGTTTTGCTATCTTCATCTTCAATGCAAGGTCTCCTTGTGTTTTAGATGGATTTAAGCAGCAAGACATACAATATTCATATGAGTTACAGCACCATGAAAGAAGGTTGCAACCCATACAAGAGAATTGTTCTCTTTCTGGACAACAATGAGACAAAGAATCAACAGAAAGGGTCCCGCATACATAACCATTGTGTTAGAAATTTATGTGAATTATTTAAAATACAGAAATAAATGTATGATGACTCCTATATGTGAATAGTCCCACACATTGTCATCGGATAGCAGATATCTTCTTGTATGATGGTTCTGCATGAGAGTTAATTTACTTGAAGACCAATGTCGTTCCCACAAATCCAGTGAATGTTACAAAATACCGATATTCAATCATGTACCAAACAAAAAAAACAGAAAGTAAGATCTGCAAAACTGAGAGGGAAAAAATAAATCAAATCTGCTTTATCCGGACTAACATATCCCTTTGCCATCTTTCAGTATACACTTCTACATTGGTCGGATTGATTTAATATATTCATTTGCTGGTCCTCTGATTGCAGATAATCTATGAGGAAAGTAAAATGAGGAGAAGAACAAAATAAGCAGAATATCCACATGGAATCCCTTCTTTATAGCTTCGAGACTCTGAATAAATGGGATACAACTTAAGGTTGTTATTATTCGATCTAAGCTATGATACATAAGACATTTATAACCAAAAATTCACATTTGTGAAAAAAATTCAGAATATTCAGCGAGTGTTAGTGAACTCAAATATGCAAATTACAGCTGGGTAAACTATCTAATGAAGTTTCAAAACACTGGGAAATTTATTAGCAGAGGGCTTAGAACCAAATTTCGTATAATATGCTATTTTTTTTTTTTTTAAACACTAAATTGATATTATTCATATTTTAATTCCATTTTAAAGGTCTTACAAAATATTCCAATAAGTACAAAATTTACCTAAACATATTCAAAATAATGAAACAACAATTCAGAAGTGCTTCGAAATCTACCATATATTTTTACAATGAACCTCGTAAACCCTCTCTAATCTGCCATTAGGAAACCCATATACTGGTGAAACTAGATTCGACTTCTCTGCTTCAACTCAACGTGACTGATTACTCTCTCCCTACGTAATAATCAAATGTTTGTGACTGGATCTGAAAGATGCGTAAGTTCATAACCTACATTCACCATCGAAAATTTAATAGATGGGAGACTTAGATAGTCAGTTCAGAAACTTGATCGACATGAACTAAAAAAGATCAGGAAGTTGAAATTCTAATTAGGGTTTTTGTTGTTGGGGAAAGGGGAAAGGGGAAACAATGGGAAGCTAGAAGATTTTCGAGCAGATAATAATTTTTCATGCAAGTCTCATGATTTGTTATTTAATTAAGAGGTAATATCCACCATTTAATATATAATCAAATGGTTCAAACTGGCTATCCATGTCAAGCTGTTTTGTTCCTTTTAATATGTGACACGGGTATCTAATTTCGAACACAATAGTGTAATGGTTTTTGGCTTTTTTGTCTTACGTGAATTACGGTATTGAAGTTGTCAAATATGTTATATTTTGTGATGGCATTGTGAAAATATTCCTATAAAGAAAATTAGAATATACATTTTTTACTTTATACTGTTTTTTAACTTTGAGTTTACACTACTAGCATTACCGCACAACGATGGGAAAACCGACTGTTAAGGTGTTCAATACGAAATATAAAATTATTTGTTAAAACATAATTTAAGATAAATTTTATTTTAAAAAAATTGGGTATTTCAAGAGAAAATGAAAGTAACTTAAAAAGTGGAAATTCAAGAATTTTACATGTAAACCAACATGAGACTAAGGATATATTATCAGTGTATTGACTTGAATCAGTCACAAACACATACATACAACAAGAATGATCAATGTAATGTTAATTTTTAGTTATTTACTCATTTAGATGTCAAAGCTAAGCTTTCATTCATGAATACATATTTTCTAAGCAAGAAACTAAAACACATTATCATTATATAGTACGCATAAAATCTTGCAATGTCAATGGAATTTTAGTTTTCTTACTATTAACTTTTGGACAACTGAAAAACATCAAACTTAGAGTATACAAAAAGGAAATTTTAGAGCAATTCCATCAAATGTGATGAATATTTTGATAATTTATGTCCAAATCCACTTGAAACTTGTTGGCCTACCTTATTTTCTTAGGACAACAGACTACATTTTTTCTATTTGAGTTGAAACTTACTGGTAAACCCTCCATTAGTAAATATGGTGCTATAGTTATTTCTTCTCATTTCTTAATCACTTGGCGAACTCTAAAACCTTAAAGAATTAAAGCACCTTTTCATTCATAATAAAAAAATTAGAACTCTTAGACTGCTTAATTCTCAATCTCATTTCACAGCAAAAATCAAAAGCCAAAATACTATTTCACTCAAGGCAAATATATATAGACTAATGGCTTCCCCGAAACGACCCAGACTTCCCCGATCCTGAAGAGACAGAGGAGCCCGGATTGCTTTCAGAATACGACGCATCGTGTAACACCCCACGTCCATTAATGTCACTCTCAAAGGGAATGCATTAACTTTCATGGAGTATTATTGGTGAAATAGAACAGAATATAACACGACAGATACATATATTGGTACTTAAAAATTTTCAAAACGACATTTATTGCAGCGGAGAAATAGTTTGATTACAACAACTCCATAAACCAACAGTAAAACCAAGTACACTTAATACTCATCTTGACAAATTGTTTTCTGAGTACAAAAAGTAAAAAGCATAACCCCAACACAAGTAGCCATAATAGAGATGAGCTGAACTTTACTTTCAGCAATCCAAGCACTTCCAAAAGAGAGAGAAAGAGATCCAAGATCAAGCTCCACTAGTACTAGTCCCAAGCTGAGAACCTTCAGAGGGGAGGAAGAAAAGAGGCGAAAACAAAGGGGGTCATACATAAAGTCTGGCGACTATAATAACTTTAACAATATAATTATTAAAGTAACTAGGATAAGGCATAAACTGATAAAACAAGATATGACCGTGAAACAAGTGGGCATGACAAAACAAACAAGAGGAATATTCTGGCGTTAATCTCGTTCCTAATCACTATAGGATAATTACTATACTGCACCATTACTAGTCACCCTAAAAGTTGATCCCGCCTACAGAACATAATAATGATAATGGTAGTTTCGTGTACTCCTAGCTGCCTTCATAGGTGCCGTCTACCCCTATCTCCACTAGTTGTACCCACTACCCCCATGCGATCGGCTCCCTAACTTGTAGATACCCGTGATGGTCCCACAGTGGGGTGTATCACTCTCCAAAGTAGCAACCTGATATCACTAAATATGCACGGCTTATATCTACACGATGCAACAACGTCTTACCTACCAGCCCGAGCCCACGCACGCACATGACCCCGTTGGACTTGCATTGCCATCGCTAACCCGATTTGACCTCTTATAATCAAACTCAGTAAGCGTGTCCCGTCCTCGACTCGGGTCGAGCTCACAAATATACTTAATGGGTTACTGGTTTGAAAAGGGCCCCCATGCCTGACACAAGCTTTCCACCTATGCTTGGTCCCCACTAAGGTTTCCCACTTGTCCCCATTCTTATTCTTGTCTTCTTACATGTTTCAACTTGGTTAACTGTTTCTAATCGTATTTCACAAGCCACCCAAGGCCACCCACTTAACCCCCATGTCCCACCATATGTTTATCCGGTTAAGTGTTACTTAATTCATTAGAACCGTAACCTTGTAAAGACCTCCCACATTAGACTACCGTTAGCGGTTGCTGTATTTGCCGGGCAGGTCCGGGCAGTCTTATATCGCAAATGAGACTAACCTCGTGTCTTTGCAATTGTTACGCATTTAATTCGTGCCTTTGACCTCTCACATTAGACTACCGTTTGTGGTTAATGTATTCGTCGGGTGGGTCCGGCCAATCTTATACCACAAACAAGTCTAACCTCGTGTCTTAGGCAGTTAATTATTACACATAATTATTTATCTCCAAATTGGATTAATATCCCTATTCAAATTTGTCAATAAATTTCAAATTTATTTATGTCCATAATTGTCACCTAAATTATGTCCATAATTTCAGGTTTATAATTTATACCAATTAATGCCTCAAATTAATTATATGCCTTTTAAGGCCATTTTATGTCAATTCACAATTATGTATATTCAATATTTTCCCATTGTCCCCACGCTATTCGTATGTTTTAATATGACATGTGTTAGACTCGCAAATAGTCTAACTTATAAAAGAAAAACAACATCACAACATAAAATAGATCTAAGAATTATGACATAAGTTTTCATAGCCAATAACTTGCATATATGGATATGATTTTCCTATGAATTTCATTCAAACTAGCATATGATTCACCTACAAAACTAGCATAGGTAATGGGCATAAATTTGCATAACTATGTATTGTCATGGATCAAAATATAGATCTAAACATAAATATGTGAACTTGCATATGGATCTAAACATAAAGATGTGAACTTGCATATGGATCTAAGCATAAAGTTTTGAATTTGCATATGGATCTAAACATGTAAATTAACGTCACATGTTTACATATAAACTAGCATATGATCTACATGATTTCACATATGAACTTGTGTATAATACACCAACAGACTTGCATAAGATTCACATATGTTTTAACATCCCAAACTTGCATAAAATTCATAAACTAACATATGATTTAACATCCCAAACTTGCATAAAATTCATAAATTAGCTTATGATTTAACATCCCAAACTTGCATATGATTCATATACATATGTTTTAACATCCAAACTTGCATAAGATGAATCTAGTTAATCGCGTACAATTTAACATATGAAACAGATCCACAATAACAGAGCATCAATGATAACATCACATGATTCAAAATCATATTCTCATAATCCCAATTATAACTTATCACAATTAAATTAATTAATTAATTTGTGAAAAATATTATACTCACAAACAAAAGAATAGTCTTGTCTTTCTGGGATCTGTATTCTGAAATTGAATTTCTTGCCTTTGATGTAGACTAATTGTTATTTAGATTATATTAGATTTGATTTTGATTCTTGCTTCTATCTTGTTTCTGAGTTGAAAGAGAACGGCGGCTATTCTAGGTTCTCCATTGACGACATGGCGGCTCTTGGTATGAATTAGTGTGATTTTAGGTTGAGAGTTAGGTTACTTATATAGAGTTTTAATTAATTTAGAGCCGTCAGATTAACCCTAGAAGCAATCAAGACCATCCCGTCAAGATAGGATAGCACTTCAGCCCTAATGACTCAGCAATGACTCACTGTTCGGATCAGAACACTCCAGAAATCTGTGCAGGTCTTTAGCCTGACATAAGCGCACTTGGCAGGTGCGCCAGTGCGTTTTTGTACTGACGCACTTGTGAAGTGCGCTAGTGCATTCTGGTTGACTTCCGGTTTTCTACCTAACTTCGTTCGTCCATATCTTCTACATAAAGTGTCTGTTTTACGCAAACTCAGACTCTATCTCAAGAAGAATTCCGAGACGAACGCAATGGCGTAACCCGTTTCCCTTAGTTCTCACATTTGAAATTAAGTATTCTTTAAATTCGTTAATATTAATATTTAAAATCACGGGGTGTTACATTCTCCCCTCCTTAAAGGATTTCGCCCCCGAAATCTCCAAGTTAAGGAGAATGTATATCCTAACATCCAATCAATCATCTACTCAACCATCAAACATAGGCATCCATTGTCCTTACATGATTTCTAATGTCGTATGAACATATGCAAAAAGTGTGTGTATATGTTCCTTATCTAATGCAAAATCAGGCGGTCTACTGATTTAGTTGACTTCCTTAATGCAAATCATGATAGTGCCATGCATCCATTATGTATGCGAAAGAATCCTAACGACACATATTATTTCTACATGTGTGCACAGCTATTCATCTAAATGCAGCATCATATGATAACACAACCATTATACATCCATTAATTTAAATATGCACACTCATTTATATGCAATATGAAAGTGACTGAGCCGATCTAGTGTCTAAAGTGTGTGTACATGCATCCACGAGCAACCACTAGCAACCACTTGTAACCATCAATCATAACATGTTTCAGACACATGTTTACATCCATCGGTTTCTACCTAAGGATAAAGAATAGGACTGAAGAGGTATACTTGAAAGATAAACATAAATAAACTTATGGAAAAAGAGATCAAGGAGGTACCCTCAAAGAGAAAAGGGTAGGCTGCGCGTATTTTCCTCTCAGTTTCCCAAGTCGCGTCTTCCTCAGCATCACTCCATTAAACTTTAACAAGCTTGATTTCACGGTTGCATAGATTTTGACTTCCGTACCCAAGATACGAGTTGGAACTCTTCTCACAGTCGCTTCTCGTTCCACTTCTACTTCCTCTAGTATATTCGACTCTACCACTTCCGTAGATTCATGTAAGCACTTTCATAATTGAGAAACATGAAAAATATTATGAACTCCAGCCAGTCTCTCGGGTAGCTCTACTATGTAAGCCATCGTCCAAATCCTTTCAATGATAGGAAATGGACCTACAAATCTTGGTGCTAGCTTTCCTACGGACCCAAAGCGAATGACATTCCTCAAAGGAGATACTTTAAGGAATGCCCTATATCCAAACTTAAACTCAAGGTCGGTCCTTCTTTTGTCTGCGTAGGACTTCTGTCTATCTTATGCAGCCTTCATCCGTCTTCTTATCAAGTCCACCTTTTATGAGGTCTCTCTAATCATGTCTGGCCCAAGTACGAGCTTGTCTATAGATTCCCACCAACAAGTTGGTGATTGGCATGGTCTTCCATATAAAGCTTCGAAGGGCGCCATTCCTATGGTGGCTTGGTAGCTGTTGTTGTAGACGAATTCCACTAAAGGAAGATGATCCTCCCATGTCCCTCTAAAGTCAAGAATGCACAATCTTAAGACGTCTTCTAATACCCTGTTCACCCTTTCCGTCTGACCATCGGTTTGGGGGTAATAGGCCGTGCTTAAGCATAATTGGGTGTCTACTGCTTCTTGCAAACTTTTCCAAAACTCGCTCGTAAAGATGGGATCTCGATCGCTCACTATGGTGGAGGGTATCCAATGGAGTCGAACTATTTCTTTGAGATAAATTGATGCTAGGGACGAGGCAGTCCTTCTACTTTTAACAGGTATAAAGTGAGCGCTTTTAGTGAGCCTATCCACTATTACCTAAATACTGGTATTACCCCTTCTTGACCTAGGCAACCCATCAACAAAGTCCATCGAAATGCTATCCCACTTCCACTGTGGGACCTCGAGAGGATGAAGCAGAACACCGAGCTTGTTCTGCTCCGCTTTGACTTGCTGGCATATCAAACACTTAGCGACGAACTCAGCTACATCACTCTTCATTCCATTCCAAAAGAAAACCCTTTTTATATCTTTATACATCTTGTCTCCGCCTGGGTGTATGGTCAGTTTAGAATGGTGCGCCTCCTCGAGAGCCGTCTTCACTAAATCCCTTAATTGTGGGACGCATAACCTTCCGTCCCGTCTCAACCATCCCCTATCATCGATGGAGTATCTATTGAGGTGACTAGAAGTTTCACCCCTAACTAGCTTTTCAATCACATCAACTAGCTGAGGGTCTTCTCGTTGCGCGGTTCCTATTGAGTCCAAAAGAGTAGGTCGCACCTCTAGTGATGCTAACAGGCCAAGCACAATTTCATAGGAGGGTCTAAAATTAAAGTTTGCTATACACTCTAAGCTTCTCCTTTCTACAAAGAGAGGACTCAAGGTCAGCTTCTTCCTACTTAAGGCATCTGCTACCACATTGTCATTGCCTGGGGTATAGGAAATCTCAAAATCATAAGAGGACAGAAATTCCATCCACCTTTGTTGTCTTAAGTTAAGATCTTTCTGCGAGAAAAGGTACTTCAACGATTTATGGTCAGTATATAATTCAATTTTCTCACCTAGGAGATAATGACGCCAAGACTTAAGCGCAAAGACGATGGCAGCCAACTCTAGATCGTGAGTTCGGTAATTTTTCTCATGTACTTTCAACTGTCTGCCTCCATAAGCTACTACCTTCCCTTCTTGCATCAAGACAACACCAAGTCCTGTACCATATGCATCCGTGTATACGGTAAACATCTTGCTCCCATCCGGCAATGTCATTACTAGGGTTGTTGTTAAAGCCCTTTTCAAACGTTGGAAAGCAATATCGCAATCCAAATCCCAAACGAAAGTTAGGTTCTTATTCGTTAATCTTGTGAGTGGGGAAGAGATTTTAGCAAAGTCTTTAATGAATTTTCGGTAAAAGCCCGCTAGCCCGAGAAAGCTTTAGACTTCGGTTGCATTCTGTGGGACCTTCCAATCTTGCACAACAACTACTTTTGTGGGGCCCATGGATAGCCCCTCTTTGGACACCACATGTCCAAGAAATCTCACTTCTTATCTCCAAAAATGGCGTTTGGAGAATTTGGCCTTCAGCTGATGTGTACAAAGAGTATCCATGACTTCCCTTAAATGCAAAGCATGCTCTTCTTCATTCTTCGAGAAAATCAAAATGTCGTCTACGAAGACCACCACAAACTTATTAAGGAATTCTCTAAACACCCTACTCATCATGTCAACAAAGTAAGCGGGTGCGTTTGTCAAACCGAAAGGCATGACAAGCCATTCGAAGAAGGCATCCGGGGTTCTGAACGCGGTCTAATCAATGCTGTCCTCAACCACTCTCAGCTGATGGATCCCGGTAGCCAAATCTAGTTGGGAGAAAACTGATGCACCTACAAGCTGATCAAACAAGTCATCTATTCTAGGAAGTGGGTGCTTATTCTTCTTGGTCAGCTTGTTTAGCTCCTTATAATCAACGCATAGGCGAAGTGAGCCATCCGCTTTGGTTGCGAATACTACTGGAGCACCCCATTCAGAAATACTCCGCCTTATAAACCCATTTTCGAGCAGCTCTTTGACTTGCTTACTGAGCTCTTTTCTCTCCCTATGAGCCTTGTGTCTAACGATAGAGCTACGGTTTTTCATTATCAACAAGGTATATACGGAAGTCTATCTCCCACTTTGGAGGTAATCCCTTCACCTCTTCAAAGACATCTGAGTATTCATGGACTACTCTAACAGACTGCAAGTTTTCAACAGATGCATTAAGAGATTCTAGGTAACTAAACATAACAGAATGTATGGGGTTACAAGAGATTTCGAGAGTGTTGCCAAGGAGAGTTATAAGTCTAACCACTCTCTTTTCACAATCGAGGATGGCACCAGTACTGGATAACCAATCCATACCTAGAATCAATCCATAGCCCATGAAGCCAAGAACGAAGACGTTGCATTCAAACTCAATGCTCAAAATAAACACTCTCAAATCCCGACAAATCATTGAAAGATGAGTCGAACCACCAATAGGATTTCAGACTACTATGGGATCCGTAACTAGACTAGTACTAAGGTGCAGTGTTTCAACTAATGAAGCAGACACAAACGAATGTGATGCGCCAGAATCAAATAAAGTATGAACAAGATGATCAAACAGAAAAACAAAATTTCAACAGAAATGTTTCTACCACTTTCCTGTCCTGGTGCCATAAGAGCCTGAATTTTCCCTCTTTCCTTCCCTGGCGCCATGAGAGCCTGAATCTGCCCTCCAGAAGTGGACCCCGTTCTTTGCCCTTGCCCCTGTTTCCTTGGGCAATCCTTAACTAGATGTCATGCCTCTCCGCAGTGGAAACAACCAGTCTTCTTCTTCCTATAGTCCTTGCTCAGATGGCCCGGTGTTCCACAATTAAAGCACTTTTTCTTTCCTTTGTTATTGTTGTTCTTCCCGCCTTTCTTGTTTTGCTATTGTGGTTTCTTTTGGTCCTCTTGCTTCTCCGGTGCCTTATTAGCTTTAGCACCTTTCTCCTCTTCATGCATAAGCGCCATGTCAACCAGTTTCTCAAAGGTAGCCCCCATCAGAATGTGGGTCATAGCCAACCCATGTAGTGGCTCATTCAAAACTTTAACGAACCTTAGGGCCTTCTTCTCAGGTGTGTTTACCAATTCCAAGCCAAATCTCACCAACTGATTGAACTTGTTGACGTATTCCTTTACTGACAAATTTCCTTGCTTCAATGCTAGGAATCTTTCCATATATAAATTCTTTTCTGCTCGTGAGAGAAATTTCATCTCGAACCTATGCCTGAAATCCATCTATGTCCCCACTGGACGCTCTCCATTCGTGACCTCCAACCAAAATGAGGCTTCATCCTTCATTAACCAAGCAGCCAATTGGACCTTCCTTCCATCTTCCACCTCGAAAATAGATCTTCCACCTCTTTAAGCCAATTTCGAGCTTCAACAAACGTCTCTGATCCGTGAAAAGATTTTCCGCCCATTGCTCGAAAGTCTTTGCATATCTTTGAAAAAGTATCAACTCGGGGATGGGGAGTAGGAGGAGCTACTGCAGCTGGGGGAGGAGGAACATTTGCTGGGCCTACGGCATTGGCCCTAGCCTCCAGATACCTTCTATACCAGCCTGGTATCGGTATGCCCTTGGGTATCTTAGGCTCCCTAGACAAGCTGAAAAAGAAAAGGAAGAGATTTCAAAACGGAGAATCGAAGGAGAGATATATGGCTCTTGGGGGTCATGTTTTTTTAAAACAAACTTTTCTCTTGAAAATACTCTCCTTAAAACATACTTTTGAAAGTATTTCTTTATAAAACGCTTTTGAAAAACAGTTTTTCAAAATCCCTTATCTATTCTGTTAACCTTCAACTCTGATACCACGTGTAACACCCCACGTCCATTAATGTCACTCTCAAAGGGAATGCATAACTTTCATGGAGGATTATTGGTGAAATAGAACAGAATATAACACGATAGATACATATATTGGTACTTGAAAATTTTCAAAACGACATTTATTGCAGTGGAGTAATAGTTTGATTACAACAACTCCATAAACCAACAGTAAAACCAAGTGCACTTAATATACATCTTGACAAATTGTTATCTGAGTACAAAAAGTAAAAAGCATAACCCCAACACAAGTACCATAATAGAGATGAGCTGAACTTTACTTTCATCAATCCAAGCACTTCCAAAAGGGAGAGAAAGAGATCCAAGATCAAGCTCCACTAGTACTAGCCCCACCCTGAGAACCTGGGGGGGAGGGGGGAAAGGAAGAAAAGAGGCGAAAACAAAGGGGGTCAGACATAAAGTCTGGCGAGTATAATAACTTTAACAAATTGTTAAAGTAACTAGGATAAGGCATAAATTGGTAAAACAAGATATGACCGTGAAACAAGTGGGCATGACAAAGCGAACAAGAGGAATATTCTGGCGTTAATCTCGTTCCTAATCACTATAGGATAATTACTATACTGCACTATTACTAGTCACCCTAAAAGTTGATCCCGCCTACAGAACATAATAGTGATAATGGTAGTTTCGTGTACTCCTAGCTGCCTTCATAGGTGTCGTCTGCCCCTATCTCCACTAGTTGTACCCACTAACCCCATGCGATCGGCTCCCTAACTCGTAGATAACCGTGCTGGTCCCACAGTGGGGTGTATCACTCCCCAAAGTAGCAACCCGATACCACTTAAGATGCATGACTTATATCTACACGATGCAACAACGTCTTACCTACCAGCCCGGGCCCACACACGCACATGACCCCGTTGGACTTGTGTTGCCATCGCTAACTCGTTTTGACCTCTTATAATCAAACCTAGTAAGCGTGTCCCGTCCTCGACTTGGGTCGAGCTCACAAAGATACTTAGTGGGTTACTGGTTTGAAAAGGACCCCTCATGCCTGACACAAGCTTTCCACCTATGCTTGGTCCCCACTAAGGTTTCCCACTTAACCCCATTCTTATCTTGTCTTCTTACATGTTTCAACTTGGTTAAGTGTTTCTAATCGTATTTCACAAGCCACCCAAGGCCACCCACTTAACCCCCATGTCCCACCACATGTTTATCTGGTTAAGTGTTACTTAATTCATTAGAACTGTAACCTTTCAAAGACCTCCCACATTAGACTACAATTTGCGATTGCTGGATTTGCCGGGCAGGTCCGGGCAGTCTTATATTGCAAACGAGCCTAACCTCGTGTCTTTGCAATTGTTACGTATTTAATTCATGCCTTTGACCTCTCACATTAGACTGCCATTTGTGGTTGTTGGATTTGCCGCACGGGTTCGGGCAATCTTATACCACAAACGGGTCTAACCTCGTGTCTTAGGCGGTTAATTATTAAACATAATTATTTATCCCCAAATTGGATTAATATCCCTATTCAAATTTGTCAATAAATTCCAAATTTATTTATGTCCATAATTGTCACCTAAATTATGTCCATAATTTCAGGTATATAATTTGTATCAATTAACGCCTCAAATTAACTATATGCCTTTTAAGGCCATTTTATGCCAATTCACAATTATGTATATTCAATATTTTCCCATTGTCCCCACGCTATTCGTACGTTTTAATATGACATGTGTTAGACTCGCAAATAGTCTAACTTATAAAAGAAAAACAACATCACAACATAAAATAGATCTAAGAATCATGACATAAGTTTTCATAACCAATAACTTGCATTTATGGATATGGTTTTCCTATGAATTTCATTCAAACTAGCATATGATTCACATACAAAACTAGCATAGGTAATGGGCATAAATTTGCATAACTATGTATTGTAATGGATCAAAATATAGATCTAAACATAAAGATGTGAACTTGCATATGGATCTAAACATAATGATGTGAACTTGCATTTGGATCTAAACATGTAAATTAATGTCACATGTTCACATATAAACTAGCATATGTATCTGCATGATTTCACATATGAACTTGTGTATAATCCACCAACAGACTTGCATAAGATTCACATATGTTTTAACATCCCAAACATGCATAAAATTCATAAATTAGCATATGATTTAACATCCCAAACTTGCATAAAATTCATAAATTAGCATATGATTTAACATCCCAAACTTGCATATGATTGATATACATATGTTTTAACATCCAAACTTGCATAAGATGAATCTAGTTAATCGCATACAATTTAACATATGAAACATATCCACAATAACAGAGCATCAATGATAACATCACATGATTCAAAATCATATTCTTATAATCCCAATTATAACTTATCACAATTAAATTAATTAATTAATTTGTGAAAGATATTATACTCACAAACAAAAAGAATAGTATTGTCTTCTTGGTATCTGTATTCTGAAATTGAATTGCTCGCCTTTGATGTAGACTAATTGTTATTTAGATTAGATTAGATTTGATTTTGATTCTTGCTTCTATCTTGTTTCTAAGTTGAAAGAGAACGGCGGCTACTCTAGGTTCTCCATTGACGACATGGCGGCTCTTGGTATGAATTAGTGTGATTTTAGGTTGAGAGTTAGGTTGCTTATATAGAGTTTTAATTAATTTAGAGCCATCAGATTAACCCTAGAAGCAATCAAGACCATCCAGTCAAGATAGGATAACACCTCAACCCTAATGACTCGGCAATGACTCACTGTTCGGATCAGAATACTCCAGAAATCTGTGCAGGTCTTTAGCCCGACATGGGTGCACTTGGCAGGTGCGTCAGTGCATTTTTGTACTGACGCACTTGTGAAGTGCGTCAGTGCATTCTGGTCGACTTCCGGTTTTCTTCCTAACTTCTTTCATCCATATCTTGTTCATCCGGTGTCCGTTTTACGCAAACTCGGACTCTATCTCAAGCAGAATTCCGAGACGAACGCAATGGCGTAACCTGTTTCCCTTAGTGCTCACATTTGAAATTAACTATTCTTTAAATTCATTAATATTAATATTTAAAATCACGGGGTGTTACACATCAGAACACAAATAATTGAGCATTTCAATGCTATTACAACAATTTACATCAGAGTACAAGAATATATCAGAGTTTAAATAAATAATATACAGAGGAAAATAATATCAAAAATTTAAATTACAAAACAGTGGAAAATATATACATAAATATAATGTGCAGGGTAAAACGTCAGCTACCACAACTGAAAGATATAAACGGATACAAAACTTTCCGAATATAACTCTAGCTGTAATTCAATATCGTGTTAAAAGAAATATCTGCGAAAACCAAAACTATTAGTTGCCCGTGTGGAAAATATGGGTACCCAGAGTTTAGGAAAAAACAATAAACTTCGAGTCAGTCATGGGACTGATGTGAGAACTAAAACAATTATTAACTTGATTTTAAAGTTAGGTACGTTAAGGGACCGCGCCATATAACATGGAACGGGTTTTCCCCCAAGAATAACAGTGCATAAAACAAATAGCGCAATGCTAAATAAAAGAACAATGAAGCTATTATAAGACCTAGGTCCCATCACACAATTCAATGCATGCTGGAGGATAGAGTTTTACCTTATAATAGCCAAATTTGCTTGGTATGTGAAATTTCATCTTTTATTATTAATATAATTGAAGAAATTAACTTTAAATATAAATGTATTAATAGACGGCATAGTACCCCATCCTACTATGTCGACATATAGGTTTACAACTAAAACCGAAAAATGTTGTATTTGGAAGTAGGATATCCATCATGATGGCTACTAATCCGAAAGATCGACCGTGTAGTGTAATACTCAACGGCTTATGTCCAGGCATTGGAAAACACCGTAATACACATCTGCACTATATCCAGAAAATCGAGTATCACTGCGGCTTACGTCCCAGCTAGAGAAAACACCGCTTACTCTATCCTTATAGGAATCGGGAGGTGTGCCCTATCCCTACCAGGTGTGGAGCGACCACACACAGCCCATCTCGGTCGACCGAATCCATCCTCATCTCAAAAGTGTACTGATCTAACCATCAGTTCACCATCATACCGGTGTGTGAGACTCGCGAATTAATCTACATAAAGCTGTGCTTTGATTATCATCCACCAAGCTCTGCTTTTCAATAAAAGCTTGGATCACTCCAACTCAACATGCCACATTATCAATCCATGCCATACCATTGATTTCTACCAATATATAACATCTAAGCTCGTACGTCTCAGTGAAGGGTGTTATGCAAGAGAATAAATTCTTCACCACCAAATAGATATATATTTAGCAGAGATCAATGAATACAACATAACAGAATACAATGACAGACGTACAATCCATTTGCAAGTCTGTTCTTGGACTGAACGAAATTGGGGGCACCTTATTCCTCGTCTCATATCTCCAAAACAGGAGAGAGGCCCTCGCATATCCGAACAATCAACAAGTACGTCCGGACAACTACCACTGTAACCCTTTCAAGGCAGCAACTCCAATCATGGGCATCCGTAGAAATCTATCCATTCGATGTGAAGATTGTCGGTCTTGCACCGTTTTCAATATCTTCGACTTTTAGTCGTCGTATCAATTATTCAGAATGGGTTAAACCCGGTCTTTCCAAATAACTCACGTATCTTATAATCAAGAGTTATAACAACACATCATATGCCTCATTCCAATAAAGAATATTCTTTTATTCAAATATTCTTTAGTTTGGCAAAAGGTTCCCATTAATCTTATCAAAGATTATCACTTTTAAACTTATTGTTTAATTCATTCCTAGGAAATCATTTCAAAAGATTTTATAATATCTTTTCTCAGTTTAAACCAAATTAAAGTTTATCAAACTAGTCGGCATTATCACCTTACCGAAGTAACCATTTATTTTATTATCCCAATCCCAACCTATTCATCCCATGGAGAAAAGCTGGTAGTACTCCATATCTAACACCCACTGTGTTATCGGTAAAAATTAATTCGCTTTTATATTCAAATCTAATTAAATATTTAACTATCGCATGAAGTAAAATTGGTGATACTCCATTTTCGAACATTTCATGAATTTGATAAACTAAATTATCTCATTCACATTTCAATCTATGTAAAGATTCTCTCAAACTTCATCTTAGTTTTAATCTTCCAAAAATCATTATTCAACTTTAGGAAATCAATCCTATCTTTAACTAGGTTGAAGAACCAATGTCATTTTAAACACAATTCACGATAAACCCAAAATAATATTCCATCAAAATGGAATCTTCACGGAAATGAAATCAGTCGTAATCAATATGAATTTCCATATCAGACTAATAATACAAATGGAATAATGATGAAGCCTTTTAAATTCCATATATAGTAACGGTCTTCCTTCCTAGAAGCTCATCTCGATTATTACCAAATAGAATTCCATTCAATTCCAATTCTGGAATCGAGTTTAAACTATTGGATTTGAGAAGCAGAAAGAAATCGAGGGGAATCGAATTGGAGATCAAAAGTCTGTAGACATGGTGAAGAGACTATATTTATATGAAAAGAAAAGCGATGCGGAACGAAATGAAAAGGGAATATTAGGAACTTCGAAAAGACGCAAAGTAAAATAGTGTAAAGAATTTACCTTATTAGTAGTAGAGTTATAATGGTATACCTTGAATGGGGTATGGGGTTGAACGCGGATTATAACACACTGGTAATAGAATGGTTAGTAACTTCAATTTAAAAAAAATGAAACACGAAAACATCATATTTTTGTTACATTGATGCCAAAAAGTAAGATGTATCATTTGACGTTATTGATTATAAATCTACACCATGTTGTAATGTATTTTACAAAAATTTCTCAAAAATATTACGTGGAGGAATCAAGTATATTTTGCTGCATCTAATTTCCAATTCACAATATATCCTTTTATTCCAAGAAGTAATAATCCAAAAAATATCCCATCAGCACATGAGTTGATGTGAAATTTTGAAAGATAGAAGAGCAAATAAGTTCTATATTGAAATAGATCATTTTTAAAAGGCGAAAATATTCCACTGGGATTGAAACAGTATTAATTAATTAAGTAACACAGTTTTTTATCTTCATTCTTATCATCAACAAGAATAGATTGGAAATGACGATACATTTAATTATATAAGCAAAAAAACTCATTCATAGATCTCAGTTTTGAAGTACTCGAATCCAATCTTCAACCTTTCTACAACACCCATTTTCCTCCTGACAATTTCAAGCCCTCTTTGACTCTCTTTTTAAAGTCCTTTTCATCTTTCCCTCGCGTTACTTGTTAGCTATCAGTCTCTCGCCGCTCTTTAGCCTTGGACGAAATTTACCACCCAAATTGGAGCTGCATTCCCAAACAACCCGACTCATCGACGGCGCCTCATGTTGCAGCAAGGTTCAAGCTGGACGGAGCTGTCACCCTCCCTGGCACCCCTTTCCAAGGGACCTAGGCCTGATCCGTTGCTGATGGCGCTTCTCTAGACTACAATTGAGGCAACACAACCACCTAATTTTCAATCAAGGCTTTTCCTAATTCGCTCACCGTTACTAAGGGAATCTTTATAAGTTTCTTCTCCTCCGCTTATTGATATGCTTAAACTCAATGGGTCGCCCCGTCTGATCTGAGGTCATGGACCGAGCTTACTACCAAAGCAAATGTCGAAATCGGTTTTGATTAGTGCTAAGTCATGCATACGTCTCACGGACGCGATTAAAGACATCGTGCGTTAACTCGACACATCATTCGCCTCGCATACACCTGGCAACGACAATCACTTAAACCTACAATACAACTAAAGCATGGAAGGTCATTCTCCATATCCATTATCACCCAGACTGCACTCACCGCATGTGGGAGATTGGAATGACGCTATACATGATGCCCAAACGGACGTGCACTCGACCTAATGATATCGTGCACAACTTGCATTCAAAGACTCGATGGTTTACGGGATTCTCCAATTCACACCAAATATAGCATTTCTCTACGTTCTTCATTGGCATGAGAGCCAAAATATCCATTGCCAGGAGTCATTCAAACACTCGCTAGAATAGCACAAAGCACATCAGAACGATGGCGATGCACTCCAACATCAACTGTCCTTGGCACAAACTGTGTCGGTGTCTTATTTCTACTCTTCGTTTCACTTCAAATGAAGCGACACGAAGGCAACAAAAGGGAACCCGCCAAGACAACGCATGCACTAACAGCACAAACACGTAGTACTTGTCGGGTATGAGCAAAATTTCATAACTGTCCAAAAAGGAACTCTACAAAGATCCTTTCGCAGGTTCACCTATAGAAACCTTATTACGACTTATCCTTTTTCTTAATGATAAGGTTCAGTAAACTTCTCGCAATGCCACAGGCGGTGAACCATCTCTATCGCCACCATCCAAACACTTCACCTACCATTCTATTGGTAGGAGCGACGGGTGTTGTGTACAGAGGGCAGGGACGTAATCAGTGTGAGTTGATGACTCGCATTTACTAGGAATTCCTCGTTGAAGACCAACAATTGCAATGATCTATCCCCATCACGATGAAATTTTCGAAGATTACCCGTGTTTGTCGACAAAGGATATAGACTCGCTGAATACATCAATGTAGCGCGCATGTGGCCCAAAACATCTAAGGGCATCACAGACTTGTTATTGCCTCAAACTTCCTTGGACTAAACGGCCATAGTCCCTCTAAGAAGCTAACCACGAAGGGATGACTCCGTGTAGCTAGTCAGCAGGCCAAGATCTCATTCGTTAACTGATTTAATGAGCCATTCGCAGTTTCACGGTCTAAATTTGTTAATACTTACACATGCATGGCTTAATCTTTGAGACAAGCATATGGCTTAATCTTTGAGATAATAAATATAATATCAAACAATTTTCCTTCATATCTCAAAAAGGAAAAACAATTGTAATCAATTTCCTATGCCGTGAACTCTGCCTATCAATTTCCTACGTCATTCCTACACCGTGAACTCTGCTTATCAAATTCCTATGCCAATCCTACGCTCTGCCTTATGACATAGGAAATTTCATCAATTTCCTACGCCATTCCTATGCCCTGCCTTATAGCTAGGAAAGGCGTAGCAAATTTCGCTAATTTCCTACGCCATTCCTACGCCCTGCCTTATGGCATAGGAAAGACGTAGGAAATTTTGCATATGAAATTAGAATGTGTTTTACAATGGCATGGAAATTGCACAGAATGTTTATACGCCTTCTACAGCCGTAGTTAAGACATAAGAGATGGTTGACATCTTTTCTATGTCGCGAATTCTACCTATCAATTTTCTACGCCTTTGCTATGCCATATTTTGTGGCGTAGGAAAGGCATAGGAAATTTTGCTCTGCCTATCAATTTCCTACGCCCTGCCTTATGGCATAGAAAAGGCATAGAAAATTTTGCATATGAAATTAGAATGTTTTCTACAATGGCCCGGAAATGGCGCAGAAGATTTATACATCTTTTACAGGCGTAGTTAAGACATAAGAGATGGTTGGCATCTTTTCGAAGCCGCGAATTCTGCCTATCAGTTTCCTATGTCATTCTTATGCCACGCCTTATGGCGTAGTAAAGTCATAGGAAATTAAGCAAATGAAATTAGAATGTTTTCTACAATGGCATGGAAATGGCGTAAGAGATTTCTACGCCTTCTACAGGCATAGATAAGACATAAGAGATGGCTGACGTCTTTCCTACACCGTAAACTCTGCCTATAAATTTCCTATGTCATTCCTACGCCCTTCCTTATGGCGTAGAAAAGGTGTAGAAAATTTCTAATATGAAATTAGAATGTTTTCTATAATGGCACAGAAGATTTCTACGCCTTCTACAGGCATAGTTAAGACATAAGAGATGGTTGATGTCTTTTCTACACCACGAATTCTGCCTATCAATTTCCCATGCCACGCCTTATGGTGTAGGAAATTCTGCAAATGAAATTAAAATGTTTTCTACAATGGTATGGAAATGGCGTTAGAGATTTCTTCGTCTTCTACAGACGTAGGTAAGACATAAAAGATGCTCGACATCTTTCCTTCACCATAAACTTTGCATATCAATTTCCTACTTCATTCCTACGCTATGCCTTATGGCGAAGGGAAAACGTAGGAAATTTCACGTATAAAAATAAAAGATTTTCTACAATGGCGTGGAAATGATGTAGTTGATTTCTACTCCTTCTATAGGCGTGGATAAGACATACGAGATGGTTGACGCCTTTCCTACGCCGTGAACTCTGCATATCAGTTTCCTACGCCTCGCCTTATAGCGTAGGAAAGACATAGGAAATTTCCTATCAATTTGCTACTTCTTTCCTACGCCATAAGGCTTATGGTATAGGAAAGGTGTAGGAAATTTCACGATGAAATTAGAAAATTTATGCGCCTTCTGTAGGCATAGGTAAGACTTAAGAGATGTTTGATGCTTTTCCTACGTCGTGAACTCTTTTCCTACCCCCAACCTTATGGAGTAGGAAAGGCAAAGGAAATTTCCTATCAATTTCCTACACCATTCCGACGTCCCGCCTTATAGCGTAGAAAAGACGTATGAAATTTTATGTATGAAAGTAGAAGATTTCTACGCCTTCTGTAGGCGTAGATAAGACGTAAGAGATGGTTGACGCCTTTCCTACGCCGTGAACTCTGGTTACTAATTTCCTACGCCATTCGTACGCCCCGCCTTATGGCGTAGGAAAGGCGTAGGAAATTAGAATGTTTACTAGTAGCGAGTGGTAACAAATGCATATGTAATAGTTTTTTCACTTATATACAACCATACATGGATAGAGGGGTGAAGAGGATAGTGAGTTGTCGCATGATAAGTTGCTTCATTTGGCCTGATTTGTGTACTATACATGCATTTGTGTTATATACAGTCGTGGAGAAATATTGTTTGTCTTTATTTTATCAATTAATTTGCATTTGTGTACTATCTATGCATTTATGTTATATACAATGGTGGTAAGTTATAGAAGTAAATATTGTTTATCTTATAGTGGAAGCGAATTTTTTTTTGTAAAATATCGTTCTGGAAGTTTAAAAAAGGAATTATATGCAAAGAATTTTCAAAAAAATATGGTGCTAGTCAGTAAAGAGGGAAGCATAGAATCAGTGCACATCATTCAATACAAACGAAATCACTGCATAGAAAGTGATCTAATATTGATGAAAAATTGATTAGTGAAATAATGGGAATAATATAGTTATACAATTAAAACTACAGGAAACCTATTATAAGCATAAACCTCAAAATTAAAATAACTTCTGTAAAACCCATGGAAAAATGTATGTTTTACAAAATTGATAAAAGTATAGTTTTGTATCTCTATAAACTGATATCATTAAGGTACGAACAGTGGCTAGATGAGGTGTTGGCAGAGCCGGCCCAAAGATATTGCTGCCCAAGCCCTGTTAATATTTTTTTGAACAAAACTAGGAAAAAAATCATTGCCTCCAAGCCCAATTAACAACACATTGAACCAAACTGGAAAAAATGCCTCCCAACACAGGCAGGTTTAAGCCCAGTTAACAAAACAACAAGGTTTAAGTCCAGTTAACAACATACTCAACCAATCTAGAAAAAAAATTAAAAATTAATGCCTCCCAACAGTAGGTTTCGAACCCGCAACAGCTGCTACTGCTCTTTGCTTGCCACCCAACTAAAGCTTTGTACACAAACAGTTTAATTTATAGATTATATGTCAAGGTGTTATAAAGAAATAAAACTATTTTTCTGCCCCAACTCAGTGGGCTGCCCCTGCCTGAGGGCTTGGTGGGTTGTCCTCTGGGTCGGGCCTGGGTGTTGGTCAGGGACTGCTCTCGACACCATGGATTGTCGCAGATGACACATAGGTAAATAAGGAAAATAATGAAGAGAAAAATTGTCATTTGAAGTGTCATGAAGGGAAACTGAGTACAAAAAGAAGCCAAGACAAAGCATCTTTTTGGAACAATGCAACCAGTAATTGGCATTCAGAGGTTATCTTAACGAAGTTTCATATTATTTGCAAGAAGGCTTTAGTTTATCTTATATATAGCAATGGTAAAATACTATTTATCTTTTGTTTTGTCAACTAAATTTAACAATTAAGTGGTTGATGCAAAAATAACATCGTGTTTGACAAATACATATTGATGTTGCTTGAACGATTGATTTTTATTAATAATTGTAAAGATTAAAAATGCTCATTCAATTATTTTTCATTTGCATAAAAAATCATGAGTTTGAATTTCATGGTGAATAAAAAAAAACGTGTCAATTTTTTAGTTTCTTTTTGTCCAGCTATGTAGAAAGTTCAAATTCAATAAAGAGTTTTACAAGAACTTGTGCATTATAACTATCTGCGATCCCTAACACAACAAAGTTAAACCTATTGTTTTTGATGTGATATCTAAATGCAGTAACAAGCAAGAAGTTGACTTAGAAATATGTACAAAGCAATTACATCCCACCACCAAGCAGTTATACAAAAAAAGAATGGTGAGAAAACTAATGTCAAAGGAGCTAAACAAATAGATGAATTTGAAATGATAAAACACCAAATAGTTAAAGAAAAAAAGTGGTTTGCAGCTAACTTGACTTTCTTTTAAGCAGCATATTCTTATTTTTCTTCTCACATTTCCTAGATTATATACGATAATTGGTGTTTTATTCCCAAATTATACAAAACTGCACTCCTATCTAGATATCTAGCCTTAACAATATACATTAACTGTATATTGCAATAACCAAATTTCCACGAATTAAATAATCAAATGCGAGGAAGAAGATGTCAATACGAGCCAAGATGCCAAGGTGCTCCAAACTAAACAGAGGTCAAAACCTCTTTAGAAAATAATTAATTCATAGTATAACCAAAAATTAATCAGAACCTCTAACAATAAAATCATGGTTACTACATTCACATGTAAATAGCTGATTAATTTGTCACACAAAACCTACATCATCTCAATTTAATAACTCTTTAGTTTGTATTAACATGCTAAAATTATGATGTAGAAGATCAAAATTTATCACGAGGTAGCAGTAGTTCACAAATTCCACCAAATCACATGTTGACGTGGAAAATTGTCGCACGCCAACACCCAAAGTGTAAGTGTAGTACAAACACGGTAATCCAAAGATGTAATAAAGTAATGCAGGGAAGACATAACTTTTTATAGTGCTTCGACACTAAGGCGTACGTCCACTTTATGGTAATCATTCAACATATAATATTTGATTACAATTGTTGCACAAGTTCGGACAATATTTGTGTACGAAACGTTACAGTAGAACATCAAAATACATGTTAATTATAAACTTTGATCAAAATGTCTTTCTTCTTCTTCGTTGGGTGAAAAACGTGTTGACTTGGTCAACTATGTCCAAAAAGTAGCTTCATTGTCGAAGGAATCCAAGAAATATCCAAAATGTTCAAAACAATCCAAAAGTGGTGTGATTATGCTTGTAGATGTCCAACAGTCGATGGGAAACGTTTATAACGCTCTATAGGTTCATGCCATGTCCAATGGTCATGGCGAAGAAGATGACTACCATTAATGATGCTTGGGAGCTTTAATAAGTCCAAAAAGCCAAGAAAAAAACCAACCCCTTTGAATGCCAAGCTAGGGGCTACTTATAGGTAAGTTTTGTAGTGAAGTAGCTGAGAAATGGGACCCACACTGTAAATTTCTTATCCTTGAGGAGTATGAAATTAAGATCCCAAATTCGGAGTCGAAAAATCAGTGCTTCATCAAAATTTCGTCTCCCTGGGCTTGAAAATCTCGAATCCCTGAAAATCTGCCAAAACATGTGTTGATCACGTATAAAAAGGCGATCGACGTGTTAAAACTTGATGCCGAGGCAATCTTCCTATTTCTAGAACGTTTGCCAAGCCCAAAACTTTGAATCCCTCAGATCATGTGTCGGGCAGGCCTTTTTAAGTGATCCGCATGCAATTCCTTCATGCCTAGGGTGATCAGCCACTTTCCAGAAAATTTTGGATTCCTCCCCTTTACCAAAATTTTAGATCCCTTCTCACTGATGCGTACCTGAGATAAAACTTGGATCCCCTGCGTTGCACAGTAGTTTTTCGAGTGCCAAACCTTGGGATTCCATCCGCTTGAGCAAATTTCGAATCCCCTTTGCCACCTTACCGAATGTCGGATCCTCGTATGTGATTCAAGATTTTGCCAGCCGAGTACGAGCCGTTATTTTGAATCCATTTGAGGGATTCACAATTTCCAACGTGATCTGGCACGTTGCCAAACCAAGCTTCTAGAGCCGAATTTTATGAGTGATCCACCATGCGCGAGACATGATTTTTCCTTAATCCACCATGTTTTTCACTAATTTTTGAAGTGTCAGCTTGCTAGATCAACCAAATCTTTTGTATGATCAGCCAAGGGTGCACACGTGTTTTTTGAGTGATCAAACATGTTTCTTGACTGTTTTTTATCGTGCCAAGCCTGAGTTTGCTGGATTTACCAGATTGATCAATCAAGGTAAAACACGCGATTTTTCATGATTTTCACGCACAGATCAACTATTTTTGAGCGCGCGACACTATTGTTACTTGTTACCAAAGTCATATATTTTCGCGCGATGAGTTCTTCCACGTGATTGGACCGACGCGCTCAACCATTTTGAGTTGATTGGACAGTGTCGATCACGTAATTTCACTGCACTAGCTTTTCGAGTCCAACGACGACGATTTTATGAATCGATGCCATTTTAAATCTTTTTTAAATATGTCGCAACTTCGATTGAATCACTTCATGTTTTCTGACTATGTTCATGATGTGTGACAGCTTTGACTAAAAAACGTGTCAACATTTCCCCCTTAAAACATATCTTGCTTGATCCAAGGAAGGTGTGTTTTGCGAGGAGAAGAAACATCCAGAAACCCACAATCACTTAATCGTATTATTTATGAGTTGAAAAACTAGAAAGCTTAAACTTTGACGAAGACCAACGATCGATTCAGATCGTATTATTCAGAAAATCACGATCGCTTTGGATCATATTCATAAAAGACCACGATCGCTTCGGATCATATTAGTAGAAATCCAGATCGCTTTGGATCGTATTAATAAAATGTAATGATCACTTCGGATCGTATTGATAGAAGACAACAATTGCTTTGGATCATACTAATAGAAGACCACAATCGCTTCAAATCGTATTAATAGAAGACCAGGATCGCTTCAGATCGTATTGATAGAAGACCGCTATCGCTTCGAATCTTATTAATTTTAAATCCGTTGGAAGACGACGATCAATTTGGATCGTTTGGAAATAACCAGAACAGCGGAGTGTGACAGGGATTGGAGGAGTCCAATAAATTGCCAAGAAAAGAATTAGGCATATCTGTTTGTGGGCGATCTTGTCGTGTCATCGACGAGGCCGCCACAGGTCATTGTATTCTTCCAAGGCAATATTGTCGAGGCAAGTAAACCAAGGGATGTATTTTCATCCAAGATGATCTCATATTTGTGAGACGACCATGGGATGTCATTTCGTCCTTGGTCATCACGCATTCGCAAGACAACCAAGGGATGTAGTTTCGTCTTTGTCAATCACGCATTGGTGAGACAAAGAAGGGATATGGTTTCATCCTTAGCGATCACGCATTGGTGATACAACCAAGGGATATGGTTTCTTCCTTCGTGATCACGCATTAGTGAACAACTAAGGGTATGGTTTTCCAGAGGCGATCTTGTCGAGGCAAGACGGTCCAAGGTAGTAAATAAATAAAACCTAAGGTTTGCCATCTTGATTTCAGGTTTCATACTCCGTAAGCATTCATTGTGCAAAATAATTTTATTATAGTTATAAAGGTTAGGGTTTTTAGTAAAGTCGAATGGGAAAACTTAATGGTTCGTCATCCGTAAAGAGCATGCTTTAGGATCTCGCGAGTTCCCATACATGGGTACATGGACTAAGCCGTTTTTGATTTCAAATTCATTCGTGAATGGGCTGGATGGTTTATCATTCGCAAAAAGCATGCTTAAGGATTATAATTGCTCCCATACACGGGTAGGTTGATTCAACCATTTAAATTCCATAGAGCGAAAATAGATAAAACCATGGGGTAAGATCCCGAATATCCGCAATTAGAGAAAGCCAAGAGAGCCAATGCCATGGAGCTTAAGAGATCCAAAAGCCGGAAAATCATGAGTAAGAAACTCGTAAGTGAGGAGCTTGTTATTTGATATCCATTAATCTATAAGCCAAAAAGACAAAATCCGCAAGTCATAAGATACTGATGCCCTGGTGAATTGCATCCAAGACATCAGAGCCAGTGAGGAGTTCAGCTGATAATGATGTCGTTGGGATAAGTGCTAGTCCCAGGCCTATCTTGATTCCTTTGAGGGGGTTGTGCTTGTCCTGGTGATGCAAAATGAGTTCAAATGAACCGTGCCAACTCTCCACTTCTAATAAGTTCTTCAATAACATTCCTGAGATGTCAACACTTATTTGTATTATGACCATCAATGTCATGGAATATGCAGTGTCGGCCAAAATCACTTTCCCTCTGAGTGGGCTCCCTAACAGGAGGCTTTTTGAAGGGAGTGGTAGGATGAACCTCTAGATAAATCTCCTCAAGGTTGTGAATGAGTCCCGAGTAATTCGGGAATGGGAAACTAGGTCGTCTCCAAGCCCTATTGCAATCATTTCCCAAGGAAGGTTGCTCAACAACAACATAATCTTTAACCTTTTCAGAGTCGGGTGGCTTCCCGTCCTTAACAGCATTAACATTAAGGATCTATTTTTATCAGTCTTTGCATCCTCTTCCCGAAGGAATCTTTCAGCCTCAAAATAAAATTCTCTGAGATCCCTCGGTGGGTCGTGGTATGGAGAAGTCTTGAAGTTGGATTTATCCAAAACACCAGATACTACAACCATTAAAACCATGGAAGGGTCAGGCCTATCGGCTGAAGCGACCACAATATTAAATCATTTCAAGAATTTACGTAGAGTCTCTCTAGACTTCTGGCTAATGCCATTGAGTCTCATTATGCTTTTTGGACGAGTGATGTTGACTCTAAATTGTTCTACGAATCTGGCATCAAAGAATTCCAAGAAATAATGGAGTCCGCCTCTAGCTTCCTAAACCACATTGCAGCTATATCTATTAAGTAAAGCGAAAAGCACTTCGCCAAGACATTTTCCTAAGTAGAGAGGACTTCCACGTAGCGAATATATCTCATTAAGTGGGCATTCGAATCCTTTCGACCATCATAGAAGTCCAACACTGGTAGCTTGAAATCCGGTGGGTTACGAGAGTTCCTGGTATCCAAAGAAAGCGGACTGCGAGTCACACAATCCAAGTCCGTATAAAAGGCACTGGCTCGATTGAATCGACGGGTGACATCCGTGATTTGAGATCCATTACCAAAAGCAAGAACCCGGTTTAAATTATCCAAAGAGACACTGGTGCCCTGGTGTTTGTCCATATGAAGAATCAGTTGATGAGCGAGAAGAATGTCTGGTTGAATTCCAACCTAAGGGCCCATACTGGGCGCAATCCCGACTCCTGGAACTATGGGAACACTTCCATCCAAAGTTGTGTGCATCGGCGCTTGAGCAACATTTCCAATAGCGGAGCCCGCCAATTATTCAACCAAGGCATCGCCGGCAGAGGCGACATCGGGATTCGGGGTGACACTGGTGCCCCCGGTGTTTAACTCCATATGAGGAATCGATTGATGAGCGAGAAGAATGTCTGATTGAATTCCAACCTATGGGGCCATACTCGACGCAATCCTGACTCCCGGAACTGTGGGAGCACTTCCATCCAAAGTTGTGCGCACTAGCGCTTGAGAAACATTCCCAATTGTGGAGCCTGCCACTTATCCAACCAAGGCATCGCGGGCAGACGTGACATCGGGATTAGGAATGCCCCCGAGTGTAGAAGGACCGAAACCATTCCGAGGAGCGGCGTTGTCCTGCTGGTTAGTTTGCGAGGTTGCCCCAAGTCCCGAGTCATGGATAGAGGAACATTTGTACTATTTCCGACAGTGTCTGCCTGGCCAATAGGTCTCAAAGCACTTCTAATCCTATCTTCAATCTGAGAAAGAAAGGTGTTAAAATCATCTTCCTGTCTATCAAGTCGAGCGTTTAAATCCAAGGCTATGTTCTTAATCATTCCATCGATGTGTTCTCGAGTGATGTAATTCGATGGAGGTCCAGTCAAGGAGAGTTCTTGACTTCTTCCTCGTTCTGCACCATGGGCTTCAGCAATAGCGTCAAGCTTCTTACACTTAACCATGTTGAGAAGCGAGTAACAAAGTCGAAGTCAAAAATTGAAACTAATTCTGAAGATGAAATCCGTATACAAGTCCAAGAACCAAGTCCAAAGCATAGGCGAAAGCTATGCGTCCCCTACTTGGCACGCCAAAATGTTGACGTGGAAAATTGTCAAACGCCGACACTCAAAGTGCAAGTGTAGTATAAATACGGTAATCCAAAGATGTAACAAAGTAATGCATGTAAGGAATAGCTTTTTATAGTGGTTCGACACTAACGATAGTGTCCACTTTATGGTAACATTCATCATATAATATTCGAGTACAATTGTTGTACAAGTTCGAATAATATTTGTTGTACAAAGCGTTACAATAGAACAACAAAAAACATGTTAATTCTAAACTTTAACCAAAATGCCCTTCTTCTTCTTTTTTGGGTGAAAAACATGTTGACTTGGTCAACTATGTCCAAAAAGTAGCTTCGATATTGAAGAAATCCAAGAAATATTGAAAATGTTCAATACGGTCCAAAAGCGGTGTTATTATGCTTGTAGATGTCCAAAAGTTAATGGGAAACGTTTAAGTAATGTTCTAGAGGTTCATGCCATATCCAATGGTCATGGGGAAGAAGATGGCTACCATTAATGGTGCTTGGGAGCTTCAATAAGTCCAAAAAGCCAAGAAAAACCCAACCCCTTTGAATGCCAAGCAAGGGGCTACTTATAGGTAAGTTTTGTAGTGGAGTAGGTGAGAAATTGGACCCACACAGCAGATTTTTTATCCCTGAGGGGTACAAAATTCAAATCCCAAAATTGAAGTTGAAAAATCACTGATTTAACAAAAATTCGTATCCCTGGGTTTGAAAATCTCAAATCCTAGAAAATCTACCAAAACATATGTTGGTCGCATAAAAAATGGTGATCGACGTGTCAAAACTTGATGCCAAGGTGATCTTCCAATTTCTGGAACATTTGCTAAGCCCAAAACTTCAAATCCCTCAGATTACATGCCAGACAGGCGCTTTTAGGTGATCCGCATGCAATTCCTTCGTGCCTAGGGTGATCAACAAATTTCCAGAAAATTTCGGATCCCACCACTTTACCAAATTTTCGTATCCCTTCTCACCGATGCATACCCAAGAAAAAACATGGATCCCCCGCGTTTCTCAGTACTTTTTCAAGTGACAAAACTTTGGATCCCACCCACCTGACCAAATTTTGAATCCCTTTGCCACCTTATGAATTGTCGGATCCCTGTGTGCGATTCGAGATTTTGTCAGCCAGGGCCGAGTGCAAGCCATTATTTCAAATAACTTTTAGGGATTCAAAATTTCCAACGTGATATGGCACATTGCCAAACCATGCTTCCAAAGCCGAATTTTGTGATTGATCTGCCATGCGCGAGACGTGACTTTTCTAAATCCACAGCGTTTTTCACTGATTTTCGATATGCCAACTTGCTAAATCAACCAAATCTTTTATGTGATCAACCACGGGTACACATGTATTTTTTAAGTGATCGGACATGTTTTGTTGACTGTTTTTCATCGTGCCAAGCCCGAGCTTACCATATTTTCCAGTTTGATCGACCAAGGTAAAACATGCGATTTTTCATGATTTTCACACATCAATCAACTATTTTTGAGCATGCAAAACGGTTTTTACCAAAGTCATATTTTTTTACGTGACGAGTTCTGCAATGTGATCGGACCGATGCGCTCAACCATTTTGAGGTTATCGGACAGTGTCGATCACTATGCCAGATTTTTCGAGTCCAACGACGATGATTTTTACGAATCGATGTCATTTTAAATCCTTTTCTGAATAATCGGGACATTGATTGAATCGCTTTATATTTTCTGATAGCTTTGACTAAAAAGTGTATCGACTCACACAATCAAAATCTAATACGTAACCCCACTAAACATCGACTTCAACAATGAAATCTGTCGAAAAATCCGACATGAATCCTAATCGATAACCATGACTGAAAGCATTTTACAACCTGATAAGACTTGTATTCACGAGGTCTTATATTTTTTCTATATTCATTATGTTAATTAACCAAAATCGTTAACAGTAATTATTATTTAGAACTAAAGATCTGAGGAAATGAAATATATCTGGCGAAGCGTTGCTGGAATGACGAAGAGACGGACAGGATGATAAATGCAGATCTGGATTTAAGTTGGGATCCCTAAGCCAAGGAAAATGAAGAGTTGATGGAAAATGAAGATTTACAGAGGTGGAGAAGATGATAAACAAAGAGCTGCTGGAAGGAACGAAGATACGATTTTATGATCGAAAACTTTAATTCAACAATTTTTATTTCTTATCTCTGTACTATGACAAACACAAGATGTAAAATTAGAGAATGGAATGATGAGTCTGTCAACTGTAATTTGAATTATTTACGGAAATTCCCAGCTTTATCATGGAAATAACCATGGTAATAACTATTGTAAATTTATCACCATAATAACCATGACAATTTAAGAACAAAATATGTGACAAATTAGTGTTTTGGTTTTGTGAACATTTTATTCAGTAAAGTAAAAGTATTTCTATATATACTGGATGTCGATTTAGCTTAAAAATGGAAGTATCGAGTTATAAACACAAGAATGTTTATTTTGGAACTATATAACATTCTATTGGGATATATACGATTATTATAATTTGTTTTTCAGAGAATTTGAATATATTGAAATTTAATTATATTTTATCAACTTAATTAAATATGGAAAAATAGCCATTTTGCAAACGACCTCGGATTTTGATGAAACAATTTTATCGGATTTGTAATGATATATTATTGTAAGATTCCAAATTTCAGGCCAATTGGAGTTTGTATGTGATCGTGCTAGATATGAACGTTCAATATAAATACGTATTTCAATTATAACTTGAGCTTGAACTAGCGCTTTTGAGCAAACGGATTCGGATTATAGCGAAAAAAGTTTAATTAGGACCGTAATGACAAACCATAGCTACATATTAATTTTCACCCCGAACGGAGTTCATATGTGCCCGTGCAAATTTTTAAATGAACAATGGATATAGCGATAGGCACGAAGCAATATAATAATATATATGAAGCTTCACCTATAAGCTAACCTACCCCTAAACATACCCAGTCTCCACCCTAAACTCACACCAAAAATATCAGTTGGCATTTTACAATAAATCCCCTCCGCCTCTTTTAATTTTTATCTTCCAAATGAGTGAGAATTGGAGGAAACTTCCAACTAGGAAGTTGTAATGTATGTTGAGGGCTACCCATTGTAAAAATTTGTTGGTGTTTAGAGGTCGGAATCAGACGGAATTTGGTCCGAAGCATGGGGTATGCGTTTGGGTTTATGGGAATTAGTGAGCAAACGATCGAGAGGTTTACGAAGTGGTAAACTAGAAAGTTAGAGAGGGAAGAGAGAGCTACAACTGTGTAGTTTGGGGTTCGGCCTGAAAGTGGTCGTTTAGGCTGCAGTTCTGACATGATTAGAGATGGGATATTTTTGGGTGCAGTGATTGAAAATTTGATTTATTTGGCAATTCGAGGAGGAATTGGACAAAGTGGTCAACATGAAAGTTGTTCGTGGTGGTGAAACCTAGCTACTGGTAGAGTGCATGCTTTTAAAGAAGCATATCAGAGTAGGATGTCGGATTGTTGGCCAAAATGGGACATTATACCTCTGCACATAGTAGAGGGCATCTGGCAGGATGAGCATGTAAGTATTTTTTGTGTTTTTCATTTCTAATTCATTTTTATCGCTTTCGTACTATTTATCGTTTACAGGGTAATGTTTTTTTGTGAAACACAGGCTGAGCTGGACTTCCAAACTGATGATACACAGCTAGCACGAGATTACTAGATGCGTAAAATGTGAAAGAACTATAAGAATGCAATGTATAAAGTGGAAAAACAATCAAAGAAATCGAATTGGTTGAGGGCAAATGTATGGGAAGGTTGGTTGAAATACTGGAATAGTGAGGAGGCGATGGAAAGCGTACTAGGTTTTTTTTCAAATATTTGATTGATAAATAATTAAATATCAAAAATAGTTGATATATAACTAATGTATCTAATTCATAATGTACAGGCAGAGCTAGAAAGAAACTTTACAAACAAGAATAAAAATCATGTCGCCCATCGAGGAGGATCAAAGTCATTCTAGCATTATCGGCAGAGTTGGTAAATTTACTGAATTTGAATTGTAAATATTTGTTTTACTATATAATTTTGAACATACAATAAATTTATAAAATAATCAATTTCAGAAAGTAGAGGCGGAGGGTCTCGTGTCGTATATGGACGTTTTATCCCGTACGCATGTCGTCTAGCATGTAAATCCAAGCGGGTCAGTTTCATATACATGGCACGATCAAAAATCCAGCAATAGCCATGTAAGCGTATTTCAATTTATTTACTATTAGTAATTGTTTTACTTAATTAAATTTTATTTTAATTTATTTACTATTTGTGATTGATTTATTTAAATATATTTCATGCAGGAAAAAACTATGGTGAAATGACAAAAAAGGTTGGCTAGGACGGGTCGGAAGCAGTTAATGATGGATGAGGAAGATGCAATATTTGAGTCAGTAATGGATCCACCGTCATGGAGCAGACGATATGGATTTAACAATCAAGCAGTAAGTAAATAATATATTAGAAGATATAAATTCCTTATAAAAACCCTTTTATATTTCTCAATTCATACGGTATTACAAATCCAACGTGTTTCGCCTATTTCTGAGTTAAATTTATTATTCCACTATTTATATTAATTAAATATTCAAAATTATTGAATTTAAGTCATTTAAATCTCCAAATCAACTTTTAAATAATTAAATAAACTAATTATTCAACCACTAAAAATCTGGGTTGTTACATTGTTGTAGCAGGATTACAATAAATTTGCTCTTTAGCTACAATAATTGTGATGTAAGGTTATACGTAGTGGAAAATCAATATTTACTACATATCATTATGATGCAACTAATAAAGGTAGTGGATGCTTCATCAAATCAATTTATATAATTACTTGCGAATGTTTTATGCATCGTAAATAATCATATATCAAGTTTGTATTCATTCACTACATATTACAAGCATCACAAATGGAAAATGATATACCCATTCATATTATCTAAGTTCCTCTATGCGAATAAAAGTCAATATTGACAATGCTTTTTACTTCGTAGTTTTTTGCTCATTTTATAATTTTTCTATTTTGAATCAAATGCTGCAGTGTTTTCTAAAGTTACCAAAAGAGCGGTCCACATATAAATATGTCAAGTAATGAGTTTTATTAATAAAGCACTTTAAATTTTTATAAATAAATTTTTCTACAAAATGCGTATTAACATAGTAGTATGCAATCCAAAAGATGACAATTCTTTTTACATTCACAGTATTTATTTGAAAAGTACAAGATGACTTTATAAATACCAAACACGGTAAAATTAACAAAATTGATGACATTTTGGATGGTTTTAATAAAAATAAGCAAGCTTGCATGTAACACCCCAGAATTTAATACACTATAACCATACAATAAGGAAAATAAAATGAATAATACTAATTAAATATACATAATTAAGTAAAACCGGCTTTACCATTGCGCTCGTCTCGGAATTCTAGTTCAGATAGACCCTAAGTTCAAGTAAAACGGGTAACATATGAATTAGTTATGAACCTTAGAAGTTTGTATATATATAAGGAGGTTATAAATAAATATATAATTCGAAGATATTAAAAAATAATAAACTGAGACGAAGCACGAAAAGGGGCGAGATTCCAGACCATTGGGGGACGACCCACACTCGGTCTGGGTCGGCCTATGGGTCGACCCAGGCATGGTCGGGTAGACCTAGCGACGATCTGGGTAGATTCCTCCGTTTGTTTCTGGACTATTTTATGGCTAAGTTCATTTGCTGACTAAACATTATATGTATAGCTAAGATTAAATCCCTAATATCTGACGGTGGTGGATTGTCCTAGGTAGTTTATATGAAGGCATGTAACATCATCTGTTCTACACACGCAAAACCATTTCTTCCTCCTTCTTCTTCAAAATTTTTCTGAAATAAATATGTATACATAGAACAACTGAGGTGCAACCCAAATACATAATAACAAGGACAATTCAGACTGCTCTACAAGATTAAAGCGGACCTTTTCTACAACAACATATATACATACTCTTCACCAAGTCTCGCTTTGAGTTTCATGTGATTTTTAGATTTGATTATTTAAAAAGGTTTGGATAGTGAATAATATTGGATCTGATGTAAACAGTGCCTAAAATAATCCCTATATGTTTATACATGTTTTTCTATTCAGATCTACAAATTACATAATGTACTTTAATCTTCCTTATTCCTATTATGCCTTTCATTTATTTACAGTCATTCTATATTCCTTTTTATTCAGTTTGAGATTTGTTTTCTCCCTTCTTCCTTTTTATTCTTGCGGAACCTAGGCTACTTAAAGCTTAGGCTATTACCTTGATTGCGTATAAAGGACGTATATTGGAATAATTAGATAATGACATATAAATGGGAGAAACAGGGTATACTGGGTATTGGAACCCTTGACTGTAAGAATTGGGATAATTACATGTTAATCTATTAGATTGGGGTAATTATATGTTAATCTATTAGATTGGGTTAACTACGTGTTAGGAAGAACATACGACATGTTAAATGGGTTAAATTGGACTTAATGTAATATTAAGTATAACATGTAAGAATAGATTAGTATCAGATGTAAAACACTAAGTAAAATGAACTAATGTAAGTCTAATTATACATCTGGGCAGGTGCTCGTTGGGAAGGGGGTTGTACACCAATAACATTTAGATAAATGTCATTGTTACAATCAGGCCTATTAATGACCTTAAACCTGCTAAGTTATACTTGTTAATTAATAAGCTAAATGGGTCCCAAGTCTAGTTGTCGTATCACGTTTTCGGGAGTCTTAACTATTTGGTACACGAGGACACGAGCCTAGGGGGTGGCTCGTGTCAAGTTGTGTGGAACCCATATCAGTCAGTATCCATGGTGGCACCACTACAAAAGTGGGAATATTCGACACAAATTTGTGTGCATTGCCTGAAAAGTGTGGCGGAAGCTATGCTTTCTTTGATCTTCTGCAACAATATGCATATGTTGTTCCATTAGACGTGAATGCACTGTTACGGTGGCAATTATAGTGTTTTGATGTGCAACACCAGTTAAAAGTGTAGCTTTACATATATACAATCCAGCTCAGCGATCCGCATTATCAGTGTAATAACCCGGAAAATCTGAGCCAGTTTAAAATTTTTATTTTGGCAATTTTAGCGAAGTTTGAACATTTAAAATGAATTATTTTAAATAATATCGACGAAAAATTTATTTTGAATAGAATTCGACGTATATATTATATACGTCATCGTTAGAATATAAATAATTATATATAATTATAAATAGAATTGAAAATGGCGAGGTAGTTCGATAATTGATTTCAAACTTCAATTGAATGTACCGGGTGCAAAACAATCCGGAATTTAGCGAAACAAAAAACATTAGGATCTAATTGATGATATCTTTCCAACGAATCCGAAAAATTGAAATTTCATAGTGGGAATAAAAAGATATGTCCAGTTGAAAATTCTGAATAGTCGCTATGGAATTCAGGCCCTCAAAAATGGGAATTTTGCAAACGACTTCGGATTTCGACGAAACCACTTTTGTTGGAACCGTGATGACAAATTATTGATAGGTTTTAAATTTCATAATTTTTCGATTCAATATGTGAGCGTGGCAAAGGAAAACGCGTTTGACCAGTTTCAGTTGATTTTAATCGACTGGAAAATGGCCATTTTTCCAACGGCCTCAGAATTCGACGAAACTAGTTTTGTTAGGACCGTATCGTCAATACGAAGCTAGAAAATATTTTTCGGGAATTTTTCGAGTTAGTATGTGACCCCGGTAAATTGAAATGCGCGTTCAAATTCAATATATAGAGTTATATGTTGATTTTAACGGAAACTGATCGAAACGTTCGAATCAGCGTACGATACATATCCCATTGTGTTCGGAATGGGGGTAAAACACTAGGGACGACAGTCGGTGGGTTTCATTTCGAGTTCGAAATAAAAAGATACTTTTTTTTGAATTAAATATAATAAAATATTTTATATAAATACCCTTGGTCAAACCCTAAGCCCTCTCAACCCACAGTCAAACCCGACATCGCGCCTCCCTCTCAAAATACATGGCGGATTCCGCTCCAAACAAAATCACTCCGGATCTCAACATCCACGCAACCATTGCAAGTGATTTCTGAAGCAAAATGAAGTGCTAAGCGAGATCTAGATTCCTGATGACTATGATTTGAAATGACGACCTGAAGTTGCATGAAATCGAGCTGGAAGCTCCGTCGTTCGCTCACGTTTTCTGGAGAATGGAGGGGCTCAACTTCGTCGCGCTCATGGGTGGGTGATGGCGGCGCTCCGGCGCTTCTGGGCTGCGGGTCCGATCAAACTCCGGTGATGTCAGGGATGGCGGCGGCGAGATTTTCATGTCGAGGGTTTTCTGAAGTGGCTAGAACGATGAACGGTGAGCTCTTCTCTTTCTCTTATAATTTTTATCTATATAAAGCATTGTTTTTAATAAAAATATTAATATACATTGTTTTTAAAAACATAAAATAGAAAGGGCATGGTTTTTAAAATAAAAATAGCAATATGAAAGTGAAGTTTTAAAAATATAAATATAGTTTGTTTTAAAAATATAAATGGAAAAGATTAGATTTTTATAAATGGAAAAGATTAGATTTTTAAAATTGAAAAGAAAATGAATTCGAATCGAATTAAAATCAATTTGAATCGAAATCAAATAGAAATAAAAGTAAAAATTCGATTTTTACATATGTAGAGGATACGGGCAATGAAGATGACAAAAAGGCGAGAACGATGAAGGTTTCGGCAAAAGAAGAGCCGTGGAGTTAGGATAGCTATTGGTGAGAACTTCTCACTCTAAATTTCTTTTCTAGTTATAAATATATATACTAGGATGCAGACGGTGTTTAGTAGCACCCGACACTATCGTCCACAGACCATGGACTTGTTTGTTTGGTTGTGTAGTTGGTTAGATTATTTGGTTTGAATTGAATTGTTTGGTGAATTGAACTTGATTTGATTGATATGTGTATGGCGTGGGCCATCACTAGACCGGGGATAAGGCTAGGCCTCGTCCCGTTTCTAGTATCGCGCCGTTATGCCGCCGAAATTTTCTAAAATAAGTTAGAAAAATAAAGATATCATTTTATTTAATAAATGAACTGAATAGAATATTCATAGGTTGAATAAAATAATTTGGTCGTTAAAAATATAATTTTTAACGTGAATGTGAATAAATAAATATTCATTTACAAACCGGACGGTTTGTTTATGTATACCTATTTGAAGGACATTGATTGGGACGATAAATTTTACACATCGCCCAAATGTACAAATAAAATCTGTGTTTGATTGTTTGAAACCCCACACGGGTATTGGGATAAAATACGGCATACACTAATCCCAATAATTAGTTGTATGTCGATCGATTGATTGACAGGCTGTTATAAGCGTTAGATATCTATATTTGATGCTTATACAGTGTAGTGCACTTTGGATGATGGTTGATTATTTATCGTTGCTATTATATACATGTGTTGTATGGAATCCATATAATTAACTTTATATGGTGATTGATTGGGCCTCATTTCAATTTAGAAGATAAAGAATATTTAACAATAAAATTTACATCTTTATCATATTTAAAATTAGAAACTAACTGGAAAATAGATAAGATGAGTGGTCTCCTGGATATGGATCTGATGTTGGTTTCGGCCTTCGGGGTTAATATTCAGGGAATCGTTCTCTTACTAATTTACGGTTGGAGTCTGATTTGAAATTAAACTATAGATACCTTAATTTTTATAAAATATATTAAATAACAAAAATAGTCACACGTGGACAGTACTCATTCGTTGAGATTAGTCATGTGTTGACAAAAATATAGATTCACGTATTGAATAGAATAAATATTCATCTGTTGGATAGGATAACAGAATTATTGAAATATAAAGCCGTGTTGATTAGAGATGCACTATTTTGACGCGAACGATATTTATATCGGTTATATTCGTTTTATAATGAATATTGAAAAAAGATTTAAAAATCGAATATATAGAAAACGAATTTGATTTGAATTGAATAGAAAACGAATTTGATTTGAATTGAATAGAAAACGAATTTGAATTGAATTGAATAGAAAATGAATTCGAACTGAATTGAATATAATACGAATTTGAATTGAATTGAAATGAATTTTAAAACGAATTTACAAGGAAAGATTCAATTTTGATATGAATTGGAAATGAAAGTTGAAATGCTTTGAAACGAATTTAAAACTATTTATAAAATTTGTTTTAAATAGAAATCGACGAAATATATTATATATTATATATATATATATATATTATATAATATAATGGCTTGAATAGAACGCGCCGCGCCGCGACAGTTCGTGAATTTCGACCATTGATTTCGAACGGACATTACGGGAGATCCGACCGTCGGATTCTCCTAAAACCGGAACCGTTGGGTTCGTATCAAAAAGAGCTTTCTAATGAATATTATAAATGTGAAATCTAACAGTTGGATTTGGAGATGTGTCCAAATCAAATTTGGAAAAGGTCGCTGTAAGTGCAGTTCGATGACCGTTGATGGAAATCGACTGTATGGGCCTTGACAAAATTATTAAAAATATCGATAATTTGTGTAAAATCATAAGAAATGATTTGGGAAAAATTGGGATGAAAAACTCCATATTTGAAAAGATAAAAATAGATTTTTATCGAAATGAACTAGTTTTGAACTAAAATTAAAACCCATTTATTTTTAAATAAATAAATTGGATTTGAAATGGGTTGTAAATAGAATTGATTTGTGGGTTTATCGTGAACAGTGTATTAAACAACACTTGTTCTTTAACCCGATAATAAATAAAATGTGATTTGGGTTTATCGTGAACTGTGTTTTAAATAACACTAGTTCTTTAACCCAGTAAAAGGAGTTTTAATGAATCCGCAATTAGATTGAAATGTTAATTGATAATTTAAATTATCAAATTTGGCAAATGAGCGAGAATGGAGTATTACCAGTTTTGCTCCGAAGAGATTGTTAAATCTTTAATTAGATTTGAACGTGAAATGGTAATTAATTTTACCGATAACACCATTGTGTTAGATATGGAGTATTACCAGTTTTGCTTCATCGGATGAATAGGTTGGGATTGGGAAATAAAATAAATAATTACTTCGGTGTGGTTCGCTAATCTCGACTAGTTTGGAAAACCATAATGTAATGACCCAGATTTCCATAACATCAGAGTTGACTATATACATCATACGTCCAACCCAAATATCACGAAAATACGGAACATTTTTTTAGAAGAAAGAGGTAGAAGAAGAACAGAAATAACAACACAGAATCTCACATCGCAGCGGAACAAAATATAATATATCATATCTTTGAAATACAAAATTTTAACTGTATAACATACACTTATCAGAGTACAACACATACAACACAACGGAACCACTATAACTAGATAACGCTGAAGCCTCCTGCTCCAAGCTCCTTTAGATATATCTGAAAAATCCTGAACTACTTGACTGCCCGTACAAATTTAGGCACCCAAGTGTTTAGGTAGAACAAAACAAATAAACTCCGGGTCAGTCATGGGACTGGTATGAGTAAACAGTTTAAAACAGTTTCAGAAAACTAAATGATATCTCATAAGACCACGCCGTATAACATGGAACGGGTTTTTCCCTTATGAGAATCCAAAACACTTGACTTATCTTTATATCAAAACTCTTTTGATATTATAATAATGTCTAAATCAAGTAATTAACAATCTAGTGGAACGTTTTCATCTCACGTTCCACCTATATAATATACAATCAAAACCGCAAGCACGTATTGGGTATTTGGTTTTCCAACTATGACAAGGTATGGAACCACCTTCCGCTGGTATATCTCTATAGGAGAATACACCGAGTTCAACAAGAACATCTTGCAACTCAGCCACACATGACCGACCACTCATTTCGCTTGAGTGTATCGAATGTATATCACCAACGATTGGGATCAGCAACCGTTTCCCGAATGGGACAGCATCGACAATAGATTTTTAGAAGTAAATGAAACTCTAGATCAGGTGATTATACACCCTAATAGGTGCGACCTACATAGCCATGCTGCTTGCCCGATTTCTGTCATTTACCGGTTGATGAAGCTAGAAGCTACGCTTTATCATCACACCAGATTTACTTCGGATGCCACATCGTCAAATCCATCAAATCACCGACTGACGTCTACAACAATACATTACGTGTTAGCTAAAAGAAGTTTCCTTCTCCGCTTCCACTCTTGGTACGGTTGAAGAAATCAATGTACATGAGCTTTCTGGAAATACTCTGTCAGACATTCATCCATACACATCACCCAGGAACAGGATGAATTGAAGGCACAATTTCTATTAATAGAAAAAGTCCTTGCACTCTACTCCGTCTTCGATTTTCTTTATATAACCTGATTCGCATGCTACTGCCAATACGGAGTGGTTCTTCGGATAATAATCCAACTGGTCTCTCCATATTGACAACGATGGGCAAAACTTCGATAGTCTGTGATTTAACTATCGAATAAAAACAAGTGTTTCGATAGTCGATGATTTAACTATCGAATAAAACAAGTGTTCATCCAAACATCCAACAATCACTGAACCTTTAATTAATATTCCGTTAATTAAATCTCTTCTCTATTTCTTATCAATATTTGTTAACCAAATATTTTCAATAACCATATTGGCCTTATACGTTATTTGGAAAACATTTCGATATATCGCCTTCTTTTATTTTCTAAACTTTAGAAAATATATGTTATTTATAACTGGAAAATATTCCAATTACTTATCTCTTTTCCAATCTCGTTTATTCCTATACTTAAGAAATATTTATTATTCTATTTCCCAGCTTACACTTATTTGGGTTAAAACGGATGTTGTGTAAAACATCGTTACGACAACCCAAATACTATATTCAACTAACTCTTATCTAACATTGATCTTCGAGCCTGAATCTTACTGTTCATTTGTTAATAATGCAATCAATCAAGTTGGGGTATAACTACCTCTCAGACCTTGACTGAATAACATTTATAACGTCAAAACAGATAAGACTGCTTACTCGAACAATCAATACCATACAACTACTTCTTCACTTTTAAACACATATATACTTTCTCTTTCTATTCTTACTAGATTTTATTCTTATACTTCCTTTTTTATTATACTATTCTATTTCTAAGTTCGTTTTCTTATCGACTTCTATATATATCGATACGTTGATTTCTAACTATCAAATTATCTTAAAAATATTCTATCTCCTTAAATTCCCGGAAAAATTCGCCATAATCTCCTTTGTACCGGGAGCATCGGGAAATTTCAAATAGCTTTCCCGGTCCTTCTCATCTCAAAAAGAAAAAGAAAAAGCCAAGCGGCTCGCCGATACGGTGCATAAAATCTCATATATGAATTTAAATACGTACCTTTTTGTCGGGCATTCTATTTATTTCACTTCTATACTTTATTCCATACCTGTCTCCTGTATATTTATGCCTGTCCAATCTATTTTAACTATACCAATCGTTTTAACTCAATTTGTTAATTAAATCTGTTAATTAACTTCTTAGTCTAATCCACTTCTATTTATCCAAATCTATTATCTTCTATTATTCAAATCCTATAATATACATCCCATTTGAATTCTATATTCAAATTCTATATTATAAATCCCATTTGAATATCTATATTCAAATTCTATAGTTAAACTCCATTTTAATTCTATTATTCAAATTCTATATTCAAAGTCTATTTGAATTCTCTTTCCAAATTCTATATTCAAAGTCTATTTGAATTCTCGTTATTTAAACTTCATTTGAATTCTATATTCAAATTCTATAGTTTAAGGTCCATTTGAATTCTCTATTCAGATTCTATAGTTTAAAGTCCATTTGAATTCTATGTATTATTTATAAACAACGTTTATAACTTCAATTCAAATCCCACCTTTCCATTTATAAACAACGTTTATAAATTCAATTCAAATCCCATATTTTTCATTTATAAACAACGTTTATAAATTTGATTCAAATCCTGTCTTTTCATTTATAAACAAAGTTTATAAATTCGATTCAAATCCCATATTTTCATTTATAAACAAAGTTTATAAATTCGATTCAAATCCCATATTTTCATTTATAAACAAAGTTTATAAATTCGATTCAAATCCCGTCTTTTCATTTATAAACAAAGTTTATAAATTCGATTCAAATCCCGTCTTTTCATTTATAAACAAAGTTTATAAATTCGATTCAAATCCCATATTTTCATTTATAAACAAAGTTTATAAATTCGATTCAAATCCTATAATTTCATTTATAAACAAAGTTTATAAATTCTATACTCGTTTTATATATTTTCAAAACAAGTAAATATTTCCTATAGTTCATTAAAAATTCAAATCCTAAAAAAAAAATTAGAATTCACTTTTTAAATCTCAAATACCCTTTCAGGGTACTTTATAAATCGATATCCCAAGCCCCAGTGATATTTAAACAATCAAATCAACCAATTTTCAATCATTTGATTTTTAACACATCATATATGAATATACATATGAAACCAAACAAACAACAACAGATAATATATTTTTGAGGAATCCAGTTGGATTCCTCCAACCTGTTTTCCTGCATCCACAGACGTTAGTCAACATAGTAATACCCATCCTGCTTCGAGGCAGGATATCGCGGTATGAAGGTCATCCATTAATCATAGCGTGGGGCGTATAGGGTAATCATCCGCTATGAAACTGCGGGCATCTGCTAATGAGACTGCGGGAATCCAACCAATCATCAACCCAATATATATATATATATAATAGCCCTAAATAACTAATATATATTTTAAAACAATCAGACAGCATTCAAACAAGCATAACAATTATTTTTAACGATATAAAAATAATTCTAATTAAATGGTGAGTGAGATTTACTCACCGTAATTTCATTTGCTGGATATCCAATAAATTTCCATTTCATCGCGGCTATGTATTGTCTTGAATAAATTCGCACCTGCGATAATTTTATTTAATTTTTACCGGTTAAACATTTATTTATTTAAATTAATATTTTAAACAAACAAATAACTTTCTTTTATATTTTTTTCTCTTTTTTTAAATGGTCACTGAATTACTTCTAAACATAACCAAACAAACCTATGTATAGTTAAACATTAAACTAATTAATGTATTTAATTGAGATTACCTTAATAGCTTTAAAAATATTATCCCTTTCCCTTACTGTTTCACGCAACAGCGGCTTCTTCCCCACTCGAACCAAATGAAACCGCTCCCTGTCACTTCCAACAAGATTATCGAGCTCCCTTTCACCATCATCACTCTATGGTTTCCCCTAATGTTCATCAGACATCGCCAAAACTGAATCGCAACCCTAACTTTCGGTGACGAAGTGGAACTACAGGGAAATCATCGCATCTATTTTGAACCATACGACCTTCAGAGAACAATCGTGATGAATCCAGGTGACTGCTGACCTAAGCACCATAACGTTGAACTCGCAAATCCCTAACCGCTTCTGTGATTCGATCGCGACTTCTGATACTGAATGGAAACGAAGAACGAGATAACAAACCCCCGAACTCAATACCCTAACTCGACTATGAAGAAGTCGACGTCCAGAACCCTTGTGCAACCTCTACTGATGATCGAAGGCCTTCTCTTGTTCACCCAAGTCGCGGCTCCTCTAATCGATTTTTTGTAAGAAGGATTGAAGGAACGGGAATTGATGGCTTCGAATGGAAAGGGGATTTCGACTTTTCTGGCCATTTTGATTTCGGGTTTTAGCAAAATGAATTTCGGGAGGGGGTAAGGTCACGATTAAATAGGAGAAGGGAAGTACTTTGGTTGAAAAGGAGCAGGCCACGGTTGCTTTGGTTTTTATGGTATAGAGGAGTGGCACGGCTGTTTTAGTGTGTGGAAGGAAGGAGGGCACTGTGTTTTGTTTTGGTCCACCACAAAAGGATTTAAATTTAAATTTGATTTAACCAATGTGATTTAACTAATTAAATTTTCTCGTTGATTTCGAACTCCTTTCTGAACCCAACAACTGTCAATCCTAGAGTAAAACCGCTATTTTGAACACACTGGGATAAGTATCGAAGTCCAGTTCGATCATCCCGAACAGATATTAATTTAAATCGATTTAATTTAAATTTCAAACCATTTAAATTCTTCGATAATTATTGAATATTATTATTCTAATTCAAACAGAAGTCTGAGCTGTATTTAATTCAGTTTTAAATCTCGAACTGAATTATATTTTCGCATTACGATGATTATATATATATTCGATATTAAATCGAAATTGATTATTAAACTGATAGCTTAATATAAATATTCATTTAATTTATCAAATTAATATTTAAAACCGTATTAAATATTTAAATCTAGTCGACGGAATATTCGGGTCATTACATTCTTCCCCACTTAAAATAATTTCGTCCTCGAAATTGCTAAGGTAGGAAAAAGTGCTACAAACCCATTAACTTTTCCAAAACTTATTGATGTTGATACTCAACATTTCAAACTTCCTTACATAACTCTCTTTCGAATAGATCCATATTCGATAACTCCTCCCTTCGAATAACCAATATTCTATAACTCACTTCGATTAAATTAATCGATAACTCTTTTCGATTAAACTATAATCGATAACTCCTTTAGTTCTATTCGAATAAACTAATATTTGATTTAGCTTCATTTGCTTGACTCTAGATCGCAGCGATCACAATGGTTACGCTTGATTCCCCCAGGAAACATCCGACCGCCCTAGGCTATCTGCAGCCCTGCGAATTACGCTAGCAGTCGTACGAAATGGCAACTTATCCTGGGTAACTATGTTTGGCTAACTCTATCTCAATAACTCTTAATTTGAATAACAAATATTCGATAAATTCTAATTGAATAACTAATATTCAATTAATTCTACGGATTAACCCTCACTGATTAACTCTAACTGGTTAATTCTTACTCTAATCGATTTATTCTAACTCTAATCGATTATTTTTAACTCAAATCGACTTCTCCTATTCGAATAACTCATATTGGATAATGTTTATTCATTTATAAAGATTTACTTTTAGTAACGGTTCTTCACTTTATAAATGTCCTCTTTAATAACGTTACTTCACTTATACAAGTGTTGTGTACCCTTTCTATTTAAAACTATCGGTGTTAAAAACCAATATCTCTTCTCTATATAAGTTCAGACTTATATATTTCATCTATCCAGTGATAAATATTTAATTTAATTTATAAACTGTTATTTATAAATTAATCTTTTCTATTTATCTGGTAAAAACAGATTTCCATTTTCTATTCATCTTCTAAATATTCCTTTGATTAAATTCTATTTATTTAACAAATAAATATCTCATTTATAACATTCTATTTATTTAACAAATAAATAAATATTTCCATTTAATCTATTTGTAAATGTTTTACAAATATTCCCTTTTAAATTCTATTTGTAAATGTTTTTACAAATATTTCTCCTTCTATTTGTTTGTACATAACTTCCTTTGTATTTGCTTTTACAAATATATTTCCTTTATTCACACCCAATTCATATTTCATTCACATTGATTTTACTCAATTTATTCATTTCGATCTATTTAACTTAAGTTAAATTTAATTTCAATCATCCAAATTCCCATTAACTAGTTGCTAATTAACCGTTTTGCCTATTTCACCCTTTTTATTTGAATATAACTTGTTCAAATATATGTCAACTTAATTATAAACTAATCTAATTATATTTTCAACTCGAGTTATATATTCGATTTCGAATATAAATTCTCAATTTCTTTCACTTATCCAAAAACCCAATTTCGATTCAAATTTCCTTTAACTAATTATTCTCCAATTTAGTTAATTCTATTTAACCATTTAAAATATGATTTTTGTCTTAAAAATCATTTCACTTACTTTCACTGAGGTTCATATTTATTTTATATCTCCAGTCTGGATTTTTCTAATGCCAAATTCGGATTTTATTTCCTAAAAATCCTTTTATTTATTTAATTAAACCGTTATGGTTTTATAATGGTTCTGGCGCTGCTTTTCTAAAAATTTGATTTTGACATAACTCAAAATCTATACGACGAAATCCAGATTTTCCTCTTTCATTAGAAAACTATTGTTCAACCGGTCCCGACGATTCTTGTTTCAAAGAATTCCGACTTCAATTGAGTTCTGTATACTAAATGGAAGTTCGAATCGCCAATTTACGAACTACCGCGCTATGGCGAGCTCGTTTTAATTATATTTATAAATATAAACGTTTAACTTTGTTTATAATAAATTCCACTCTATTCTGATATATTTTTAATATGTATCAAATCCATTTTTCCATTTCAACATAATATTCCCGATCTATTTCTCTTCAAATATTCAAGTCCTCTACATTTACAATATTCAAATTCCATTTGAATTTCTTTATTCAAACTCTATATTATTTCCTTCTATTAAATTTCTATTTGAATTTTCTTCTATTCAAATTCCTATTTCAATTCCTTATCTTCAAATTCTATTTGAATTTCTTATTTTCAATTTCTATTTGAAATCCTTCATTCAAAAACCCATTTCAAATCCCTTATTCAAATTCAATTTGAAATCCTTTTTTCAATTTCTATTTAAATTCCTTTGTTCAATTTCTATTTGAAATCCTTTATTCAATTTCTATTTAAATTCCTTTGTTCAATTTCTATTTGAAATCCTTTGAATTTAAATTCTATTTCAAACTCTATATTTTCTTGAATTCTAATATTCAACCTCCACTTTATATTCTCTTTGAAATTCTATTTAACCATTTTCCATTTGAATTCTAATATTCAAATCTCTATTTGACTTTTCTTTATTCAAATCCATATGAATTCCTTTGAATTCAAATTCCATTTCAATTTTTCTTATACAATTTCTATTTGAATTTTCTTTTTTCAAACTCATTTGAATTCCTTTGAATTCAAATTCTATTTCACTTCTATTTGAATTATATATATATATTCAAATTCCTTTATTTTACTTCTATTTGAAATCTATATTCCAATTCTCATTTCAAAATTCCTTTGAAGTTATATAAATATATACATATATTTATATCTATCTCAAATTCAAAACATTTGAATTTTCAAACAATTTGTTTCTTTTCAAACAAATTTCCACCAAAACTTTTCTAAGGCAGCAATTCATCACTTAGAAACTCGAAAATGAACACTGATGATGTTGCGACCATCATCAGAATTATTTCCCAACTACTGAATGAGTTCAGTACTATATTTCTTTCAAAATCCATTCAAATGATTTTTATTCAAAAATCCTTCCAAAACAAAGCTATATTCTTTTAATACACTTTTTCCAACTTCCCAGGATTTTATATTCTGAATTCTAGTTGGAATTCAATTTCAATTCATCTTATTTGTATATTTGATTTCATATACAAATTTCATTAGTTATATATATAACTATTTCTGTTTTATAATCTAATTTGATTATAATCCTAACAATCAACTTAACAATTTAAAAACAATATCGTGTTCAATCTTCTGTTCAAGTGTTTATAAACTCCTATCGACATCGTGGCGTCCCACGATTCGACCAAAATTTATAATCCACTCAACAGACTAGTCAACACAATATAAAACAGTTTTTATATCAAATAACAAGTATGCTCTCTCGTATATTATATACACTCAACTCATTCTAGGATACTACTGATCCTATCTCTAATGAGCACATTCCAACAAGCCTAGGTATTCGCTCAACCTAAGCTCTGATACCAAGTGTAATGACCCAGATTTCCATAACATCAGAGTTGACTATATACATCATACGTCCAACCCAAATTTCACGAAAATGCGGAACATTTTTTTTTTAGAAGAAAGAGGTAGAAGAAGAACGGAAATAACAACACAGAATCTCACATCGCAGCGGAACAAAATATAATATATCATATCTTTGAAATACAAAATCTTAACTGTATAACATACACTTATCATAGTACAACACTTACAACACAGCGGAACCACTATAACTAGATAACGCTGAAGCCTCCTGCTCCAAGCTCCTTTAGATATATCTGAAAAATCCTGAACTACTTGACTGCCCGTACAAATTTAGGCACCCAAGAGTTTAGGTAGAATAAAACAAATAAACTCCGGGTCAGTCATGGGACTGGTATGAGTAAACAGTTTAAAACAGTTTCAGAAAACTAAATGATATCTCATAAGACCACGCCGTATAACACGGAACGGGTTTTTCCCTTATGAGAATCCAAAACACTTGACTTATCTTTATATCAAAACTCTTTTGATATTATAATAATGTCTAAATCAAGTAATTAACAATCTAGTGGAACGTTTTCATCTCACGTTCCACCTATATAATATACAATCAAAACCGCAAGCACGTATTGGGTATTTGGTTTTCCAACTATGACAAGGTATGGAACCACCTTCCGCTGGTATATCTCTAGAGGAGAATACACCGAGTTCAACAAGAACATCTTGCAACTCAGCCACACATGACCGACCACTCATTTCGCTTGAGTGTATCGAATGTATATCACCAATGATTGGGATCAGCAACCGTTTCCCGAATGGGACAGCATCGACAATAGATTTTTAGAAGTAAATGAAACTCTAGATCAGGTGATTATACACCCTAATAGGTGCGACCTACATAGCCATGCGGCTTGCCCGATTTCTGTCATTTACCGGTTGATGAAGCTAGAAGCTACGCTTTATCATCACACCAGATTTACTTCGAATGCCACATCGTCAAATCCATCAAATCACCGACTGACGTCTACAACAATACATTACGTGTTAGCTAAAAGAAGTTTCCTTCTCCGCTTCCACTCTTGGTACGGTTGAAGAAATCAATGTACGTGAGCTTTCTGGAAATACTCTGTCAGACATTCATCCATACACATCACCCAGGAACAGGATGAATTGAAGGCACAATTTCTATTAATAGAAAAAGTCCTTGCACTCTACTCCGTCTTCGATTTTCTTTATATAACCTGATTCGCACGCTACTGCCAATACGGAGTGGTTCTTCGGATAATAATCCAACCGGTCTCTCCATATTGACAACGATGGTCAAAACTTCGATAGTCTGTGATTTAACTATCGAATAAAAACAAGTGTTTCGATAGTCGATGATTTAACTATCGAATAAAACAAGTGTTCATCCAAACATCCAACAATCACTGAACCTTTAATTAATATTCCGTTAATTAAATCTCTTCTCTATTTCTTATCAATATTTGTTAACCAAATATTTTCAATAACCATATTGGCCTTATACGTTATTTGGAAAACATTTCCATATATCGCCTTCTTTTATTTTCTAATCTTTACAAAATATATGTTATTTATAATTGGAAAATATTCCAATTACTTATCTCTTTTCCAATCTCGTTTATTCCTATACTTAAGAAATATTTATTATTCTATTTCCCAGCTTACACTTATTTGGGTTAAAACGGATGTTGTGTAAAACATCGTTACGACAACCCAAATACTATATTCAACTAACTCTTATCTAACATTGATCTTCGAGCTTGAATCTTACTGTTCATTTGTTAATAATGCAATCAATCAAGTTGGGGTATAACTACCTCTCAGACCTTGACTGAATAACATTTATAACGTCAAAACAGATAAGACTACTTACTCGAACAATCAATACCATACAACTACTTCTTCACTTTTAAACACATATATACTTTCTCTTTCTATTCTTACTAGATTTTATTCTTATACTTCCTTTTTGATTATACTATTCTATTTCTAAGTTCGTTTTCTTATCGACTTCTATATATATCGATACGTTGATTTCTAACTATCAAATTATCTTAAAAATATTCTATCTCCTTAAATTCCCGGAAAAATTCGCCATAATCTCCTTTGTACCGGGAGCATTGGGAAATTTCAAATAGCTTTCCCAGTCCTTCTCATCTCAAAAAAGAAAAGAAAAAGCCAAGCGGCTTGCCGATACGGAGCATAAAATCTCATATATGAATTTAAATACGTACCTTTTTGTCGGGCATTCTATTTATTTCAATTCTATACTTTATTCCATACCCGTCTCCTGTATATTTATGCCTGTCCAATCTATTTTAACTATACCAATCGTTTTAACTCAATTTGTTAAATAAATCTGTTAATTAACTTCTTAGTCTAATCCACTTCTATTTATCCAAATCTATTATCTTCTATTATTCAAATCCTATAATATACATCCCATTTGAATTCTATATTCAAATTCTATATTATAAATCCCATTTGAATATCTATATTCAAATTCTATAGTTAAACTCCATTTTAATTCTATTATTCAAATTCTATATTCAAAGTCTATTTGAATTCTCTTTCCAAATTCTATATTCAAAGTCTATTTGAGTTCTCTTTATTTAAACTTCATTTGAATTCTATATTCAAATTCTATAGTTTAAGGTCCATTTGAATTCTCTATTCAGATTCTATAGTTTAAAGTCCATTTGAATTCTATGTATTATTTATAAACAACGTTTATAACTTCAATTCAAATCCCACCTTTCCATTTATAAACAACGTTTATAAATTCAATTCAAATCCCATATTTTTCATTTATAACCAACGTTTATAAATTCGATTCAAATCCCGTCTTTTCATTTATAAACAAAGTTTATAAATTCGATTCAAATCCCATATTTTCATTTATAAACAAAGTTTATAAATTCGATTCAAATCCCATATTTTCATTTATAAACAAAGTTTATAAATTCGATTCAAATCCCATCTTTTCATTTATAAACAAAGTTTATAAATTCGATTCAAATCCCGTCTTTTCATTTATAAACAAAGTTTATAAATTCGATTCAAATCCCATATTTTCATTTATAAACAAAGTTTATAAATTCGATTCAAATCCCATAATTTCATTTATAAACAAAGTTTATAAATTCTATACTCGTTTTATATATTTTCAAAACAAGTAAATATTTCCTATAGTTCATTAAAAATTCAAATCCTAAAAAAAATTAGAATTCACTTTTTAAATCTCAAATACCCTTTCAGGGTACTTTATTAATCGATATCCCAAGCCCCAGTTATATTTAAACAATCAAATCAACCAATTTTCAATCATTTGATTTTTAACACATCATATATGAATATACATATGAAACCAAACAAACAACAACAGATAATATATTTTTGAGGAATCCAGTTGGATTCCTCCAACCTGTTTTCCTGCATCCACAGACGTTAGTCAACATAGTAATACCCATCCTGCTTCGAGGCAGGATATCGCGGTATGAAGGTCATCCACTAATCATAGCGTGGGGCGTATAGGGTAATCATCCGCTATGAAACTGCGGGCATCCGCTAATGAGACTGCGGGAATCCAACCAATCATCAACCCAATATATATATAATAGCCCTAAATAACTAATATATATTTTAAAACAATCAGACAGCATTCAAACAAGCATAACAATTATTTTTAACGATATAAAAATAATTCTAATTAAATGGTGAGTGAGATTTACTCACCGTAATTTCATTTGCTGGATATCCAATAAATTTCCATTTCATCGCGGCTATGTATTGTCTTGAATAAATTCGCACCTGCGATAATTTTATTTAATTTTTACTGGTTAAACATTTATTTATTTAAATTAATATTTTAAACAAATAAATAACTTTCTTTTATATATTTTTTTCTCTTCTTTTAAATGGTCACTGAATTACTTCTAAACATAACCAAACAAACCTATGTATAGTTAAACATTAAACTAATTAATGTATTTAATTGAGATTACCTTAATAGCTTTAAAAATATTATCCCTTTTCCTTACTGTTTCACGCAACAGCGGCTTCTTCCCCACTCGAACCAAATGAAACCGCTCCCTGTCACTTCCAACAAGATTATCGAGCTCCCTTTCACCATCATCACTCTATGGTTTCCCCTAATGTTCATCAGACATCGCCAAAACTGAATCGCAACCCTAACTCTCGGTGACGAAGTGGAACTACAGGGAAATCATCGCATCTATTTTGAACCATACGACCTTCAGAGAACAATCGCGATGAATCCAGGTGACTGCTGACCTAAGCACCATAACATTGAACTCGCAAATCCCTAACCGCTTCTGTGATTCGATCGTGACTTCTGATACTGAATGGAAACGAAGAACGAGATAAAAACCCCCGAACTCAATACCCTAACTCGACTATGAAGAAGTCGACGTCCAGAACCCTTGTGCAACCTCTACTGATGATCGAAGGCCTTCTCTTGTTCACCCAAGTCACGGCTCCTCTAATCGATTTGTTGTAAGAAGGATTGAAGGAACGGGAATTGATGGCTTCGAATGGAAAGGGGATTTCGACTTTTCTGGCCATTTTGATTTCGGGTTTTAGCAAAATGAATTTGGAGAGGGGGTAAGGTCACGATTAAATAGGAGAAGGGAAGTACTTTGGTTGAAAAGGAGCAGGCCATGGTTGCTTTGGTTTTTATGGTATAGAGGAGTGGCACGGCTGTTTTAGTGTGTGGAAGGAAGGAGGGCACTGTGTTTTGTTTTGGTCCACCACAAAAGGATTTAAATTTAAATTTGATTTAACCAATGTGATTAAACTAATTAAATTTTCTCGTTGATTTCGAACTCCTTTCTGAACCCAACAACTGTCAATCCTAGAGTAAAACCGCTATTTTGAACACACTGGGATAAGTATCGAAGTCCAGTTCGATCATCCCGAACAGATATTAATTTAAATCGATTTAATTTAAATTTCAAACCATTTAAATTCTTCGATAATTATTGAATATTATTATTCTAATTCAAACAGAAGTCTGAGCTGTATTTAATTCAGTTTTAAATCTCGAACTGAATTATATTTTCGCATTACGATGATTATATATATATTCGATATTAAATCGAAATTGATTATTAAACTGATAGCTTAATATAAATATTCATTTAATTTATCAAATTAATATTTAAAACCGTATTAAATATTTAAATCTAACCGACGAAATATCCGGGTCATTACACATAATTTGGTTTGAAAGGACATCCAAAGGAAGATTAAAGGATAAATTTTAAAGAATTTATCTTGGATAAAATTAATGGGAACCTTTCCCTAAGAATGAGGAATTTAGAAACTAGATGTATGTTAGTTAAGAAGAATGGTTTCCTGGGTATTGATATGATGTTGGTTTCGGCCTTCGGGGTTAATATTTGGGGAATTGCTCTCTTACTGATTTACGGTTAGTGACCGATGAACTGGAATGAGGCATATGTTGTTTGTTTTTAATATACGCGGGTTGTTCGGAAAGGCTGGGTTTATACCCATTCTAAATAACCGATTCGACGATAAGTCGAAGATGAAGACGGTGGTTGAAGGCCGAAAGTCTTCACATCGTTTGGGTGATTACTAATGATCTTGATTGGGCTGTACACCCAAGATGAGGGAATCAGTTGGTGGTCGTCCAGACGTACTTGGAGATCGATGGATATGCGAGGAAAGTGCCTCCGGTTTCGTTCAGACCTAGAACGAACTTGTAAATGGATTGTGTGTCTGACACTGGATTTCATTCTGTGTTGATTGATTTCTGTTAAATATATATCTGTTTGGCGGCGGAGAATTTATTCTCTTGCTTAACGCCCTTCTCTGAGACGTACGAGCTTAGAGGTTATATATCGATAGATATCAATCGCATGGCATGAATTGCCTGTGTGGTACGCTGAGTTGCATGGATCAAGGCTTTTGTTGAAAAGCAAAGTCTTGTGTTGATGATCAAAGCACGGCCTACGTGGCAGCTTTGTGTATAGCGTGGATTCGCGAGCCTCACACCTCGGTATGAGTCAAAAACGGGATGAGGACCCAAGGAGTGCACGATGTTTCTTTCTAGCTATGGGTGGTGTCAGTGACCTACCAGCCCTGACATTTATATACTTTTCACCTTTGTGGTTTGGATGTGAGGCGCCTCAATTATAGGTCCTATAGGGCCGGGAAACGTGTGTTCAGGAATAATTAATCCTCAAACGTAAGAGAGGACCGGTCTTGGAGGATCCCGGGGTTACCCAGAGTGTGTAGTCCTGAGGCATTTGCTAGAGTGTCTCGAAGCGGAGAGGAGCTTGCCCCTTGCCTCGACTCATGACGGAAATCCAATTTCCAATACGTGTATTGCGGTTTTAATTGTAGAACTAGTATGGCGACATGATATATGGTACCCATGCCGTCTATGATTGATATTTATGATTGAAAATGTTTTGACACTATACACTTATAATAGTATCAAATGATTTGTTTTAAACGTACCAAGCATGTTTGGCTATTATAAGGGAAAACCCTATCCTCCGGCTTGCGTTGCATTGTGTGATAGGACCTGGGTCTTATAATAGCTTCATTTTTCGAAAAAGCATTGCGTTGTTTATTCTATGCACTGGTATTCTTGGGAGGAAACCCGTTCCGTATTATACGGCGTGGTCCCTTGAATTACTCTCTTTTAAAGTAAAGTTTTAAATAACTGTTTTAGTTCTCACACCTGTCACATGACTGACCTGGAGTTTATTGTTTTAACCTAAACTCTGGGTGCCCCTATTTTCCACACGGGCAGCTAGTAGTTTTGGTTTTGCGGATTTATATTCACAGGATCCTGGTTTACAGCTGGAATGATATCCGGAAAGCTCTGTATCCGTATATCACCTTCAGTTGTGCTTTGTATTATTTTCCGCTGCTATGTAATTTATTGTAATCTCTGATATTTATCGAATGTAATTTATTCAATTATACTCTGTATATTCTTGTATCTGATGGAATTGTTGTAATAGCAATGAAATGTTCTTCTGTTTGTGTTCTGATTTGTCCTGTTCTCAAAATGATCAGGGGTTTCGAACGGTCTAGATCGGTTTAACGACCGATTCGGATCGAGCGAAATTCCCGGCCGTCACATTTTGGTATCAGAGCTTTGGTTTACAGAGCTCGAGAACAAGACACATTAGAACCATACGAAAGAATTCATCAGATATTGGGTTAGTAATATCCAATTAGAATGGCTCGTTAGAGATAGGATCAGTAGTAACCTAGAACGAGTGTGAAGAGTATATTTTTCAAATGAAAACAATTTTGTTTTGAAAATTTAAACCATTTTATACGTATTTGAATATTTATTTATTTTGATTTGGACAATCTAGTATATAAAGATTTCGCATATACGCGTCATGAACGTATATTCGTAGTTTTAATATATTAGATAGATATAGAATCACATTCTAGTCGCCCGGACATGATTCTGATGAGGGCGCACCATTACTAGTATTTATTTTCGTGTTTCGAAGGTGTGATATCTATATATTTCCATTAGACTGGTGTGAGAACCAAAACTAATATAGCTAGAATACATTGTTGTGAATTGGCATCAAAAACATGATTTTTGACTATATATCAAAATTATCAATTTGAAACGTTAAATTCACTAATTGATTGATGTTTATGTTGTTTGTTTAGTTGTTTGATAGTTTTTGAACCATTATGCCTAATTGAATTGTATTGAAAATTGGTCCCATTTGCTTGCATATACATATACTTACATTGAACAGGTCATAGCAAGGAGGCTAGAGCAGAGAATAAAATTTGTTTGCCCGACAAATAGGTACATATTTACTATAATTTACTGTTTTGTTTGGGTGATGATGATTTTATGAGCCGATTGGCTTTTTCTTTTACTTTTTGAGATCATAAGGCCTGTATGGCAATTTCGGGATTTTCCCGTGGCTCCCGGTGCAGGGGAGGTTATGGCGAAATTTTTCGAAAATTTAGGGTGTTAGCCAAATTTTTGAAGAATTTGAAAATTCCCAAAAACTGAAAAGTTGGAGAATGGAAGCCAGATCGAACGTAGAGTTGATTAATCAAACCACTTTCGACTTTGTTCCTTTTCGGGGACGAAAAGTTTTAAGGGGGGAGATTGTAATAACCCGGAAAATCTGAGCCAGTTTAAATTTTTTATTTTGGCAATTTAAGCGAAGTTTGAACATTTAAAATGAATTATTTTAAATAATATCGACGAAAAATTTATTTTGAATAGAATTCGACGTATATATTATATACGTCATCGTTAGAATATAAATAATTATATATAATTATATATAGAATTGAAAATGGCGGGGTAGTTCGATAATTCGATTTCGAACTTCAATTGAATGTACTGGGTGCAAAACAATCTTGATTTTAGCGAAACCAAAAACATTAGGATCTAATTGATGATATCTTTCCAACGAATCCTAAAAATTGAAATTTCATAGTGGGAATAAAAAGATATGTCTAGTTGAAAATTCTGAATAGTCGCTATGGAATTCAGGCCCTTAAAAATGGGAATTTTGCAAACGACCTCGGATTTCGACGAAACCACTTTTGTTGGAACCGTGATGTCAAATTATTTCTAGGTTTTAAATTTCATAATTTTTCGATTCAATATGTGAGCGTGGAAAAGGAAAACGCGTTTGACCAGTTTCAGTTGATTTTAATCGACTGGAAAATGGCCATTTTTCCAACGGCCTCAGAATTCGACGAAACTAATTTTGTTAGGACCATATCATCAATACGAAGCTAGAAAATATTTTTTGGGAATTTTTCGAGTTAGCATGTGACCCCGGTAAATTGAAATGCGCGTTCAAATTCAATATATAGAGTTATATGTTGATTTTAACGGAAACTGATCGAAACGTTCGAATCAGCGTACGATACATATCCCATTGTGTTTGAAATGGGGGTAAAACGCTAGGGATGACAGTCGGTGGGTTTTGTTTCGAGTTCGAAATAAAAAGATACTTTTTTTTGAATTAAATATAATAAAATATTTTATATAAATACCCTTGGTCAAACCCTAAGCCCTCTCAACCCACAGTCAAACCCGACATCGCGCCTCCCTCTCAAAATACACGACGGATTCCGCTCCAAAGAAAATCACTCTGGATCTCAACATCCACGCAACCATTGCAAGAGATTTCTGAAGCAAAATGAAATGCTAAGAGAGATCTAGATTCCTGATGACTATGATTTGAAATGACGACCTGAAGTGGCATGAAATCGAGCTGGAAGCTCCGTCGTTCGCTCACGTTTTCTGGAGAATGGAGGGGCTCGACTTCGTCGCGATCATGGGTGGGTGATGGCGGCGCTCCGGCGCTTCTGGGCAGCGGGTCCGATCAAACTCCGGTGATGTCAGGGCGTGGCGGCGGCGAGATTTTCATGTCGAGGGTTTCTGAAGTGGCCAGAACGATGAACGGTGAGCTCTTCTCTTTCTCTTATAATTTTTATTTATATAAAGCATTGTTTTTAATAAAAATATTAATATACATTGTTTTAAAAAACATAAAATAGAAAGGCCATGGTTTTTAAAATAAAAATAGCAATATGAAAGTGAAGTTTAAAAATTTAAATAGAGTTTGTTTTAAAAATATAAATGGAAAAGATTAGATTTTTATAAATGGAAAAGATTAGATTTTTAAAATTGAAAAGAAAATGAATTCGAATCGAATTAAAATCGATTTGAATTGAAATCAAATAGAAATAAAAGTAAAAATTCGATTTTTACATATGTAGAGGATACGGGCAACGAAGATGACAAAAAGGCGAGAACGACGAAGGTTTCGGCAAAAGAAGAGCCGTGGAGTTAGGATAGCTATTGGTGAGAACTTCTCACTCTAAATTTCTTTTCTAGTTATAAATATATATACTAGGATGCAGACGGTGTTTAGTAGTACCCGACACTATCGTCCACAGACCATGGACTTGTTTGTTTGGTTGTGTAGTTGGTTAGATTATTTGGTTTGAATTGAATTGTTTGGTGAATTGAATTTGATTTGATTGATATGTGTATGGCGTGGGCCATCACTAGACCGGGGATAAGGCTAGGCCTTGTCCCGTTTCTAGTATCGCGCCGTTATGCCGCCGAAATTTTCTAAAATAAGTTAGAAAAATAAAGATATCATTTTATTTAATAAATGAACTGAATAGAATATTCATAGGTTGAATAAAATAATTTGGTCGTTAAAAATATAATTTTTAACGTGAATGTGAATAAATAAATATTCATTTACAAACCGGACGGTTTGTTTATGTACACCTATTTGAAGGACATTGATTGGGACGATAAATTTTACACATCGCCCAAATGCACAAATAAAATCTGTGTTTGATTGTTTGAAACCCCACACGGGTATTGGGATAAAATACGGCATACACTAATCCCAATAATTAGTTGTATGTCGATCGATTGATTGACAGGCTGTTATAAGCGTTAGATATCTATATTTGATGCTTATACAGTGTAGTGCACTTTGGATGATGGTTGATTATTTATCGTTGCTATTATATACATGTGTTGTATGGAATCCATATAACTAACTTTATATGGTGATTGATTGGGCCTCATTTCAATTTAGAAGATAAAGAATATTTAACAATAAAATTTACAACTTTATCATATTTGAAATTAGAAACTAACTGGAAAATAGATAAGATGAGTGGTCTCCTGGATATGGATCTGATGTTGGTTTCGGCCTTCGGGGTTAATATTCAGGGAATCGTTCTCTTACTAATTTACGGTTGGAGTCTGATTTGAAATCAAACGATAGATACCTTAATTTTTATAAAATATATTAAATAACAAAAATAGTCACACGTGGACAGTACTCATTCGTTGAGATTAGTCATGTGTTGACAAAAATATAGATTCACGTATTGATTAGAATAAATATTCATCTATTGAATAGGATAACAGAATTATTGAAATATAAAGCCGTGTTGATTAGAGATGCGCTATTTTGACGCGAACGATATTTATCGATTATATTCGTTTTATAACGAATATTGAAAAAAGATTTAAAAATCGAATATATAGAAAACGAATTTGATTTGAATTCAATAGAAAACGAATTTGATTTGAATTGAATAGAAAAAGAATTTGAATTGAATTGAATAGAAAACGAATTCGAACTGAATTATATATAAAACGAATTTGAATTGAATTGAAATGAATTTTAAAACGAATTTACAAGGAAAGATTAAATTTTGATATGAATTGGAAATGAAAGTTGAAATGTTTTGAAACGAATTTAAAACTATTTATAAAATTTGTTTTAAATAGAAATCGATGAAATATATATTATATATATTATATATATAATATAATGGCTTGAATAGAACGCGTCGCGACAGTTCGTGAATTTCGACCATTGATTTCGAACGGACATTACGGGAGATCCGACTGTCGGATTCTCCTAAAACCGGAACCGTTTGGTTCGTATTGAAAAGAGCTTTCTAACGAATATTAGAAATTTGAAATCTAACGGTTGGATTTGGAGATGCGTCCAAATCAAATTTGGAAAAGGTCGCTGTAAGTGCAGTTCGATGACCGTTGATGGAAATCGACTGTATGGGCCTTGATAGAATTATTTAAAATATCGATAATTTGTGTAAAATCATAAGAAATGATTTGGGAAAAATTGGGATGAAAAACTCCATATTTGAAAAGATATAAATAGATTTTTATCGAAATGAACTAGTTTTGAACTAAAATTAAAACCCATTTATTTTTAAATAAATAAATTGGATTTGAAATGGGTTGTAAATAGAATTGATTTGTGGGTTTATCGTGAACAGTGTATTAAACAACACTTGTTCTTTAACCCGATAATAAATAGAATGTTATTTGGGTTTATCGTGAACTGTGTTTTAAATAACACTAGTTCTTTAACCCAGTAAGGAGTTTTAATGAATCCGCAATTAGATTGAAATGTGAATTGATAATTTAAATTATCAAATTTGGAAAATGAGCAAGAATGGAGTATTACCAGTTTTTCTCCAAAGCGATTGTTAAATCTTTAATTAGATTTGAACGTGAAATGGTAATTAATTTTACCGATAACACCGTGGTGTTAGATATGGAGTATTACCAGTTTTGCTTCATGGGATGAATAGGTTGGGATATGGAAATAAAATAAATAATTACTTCGGTGTGGTTCGCTAATCTCGACTAGTTTGGAAAACCATAATTTGGTTCGAAAGGACATCCAAAGGAAGATTAAAGGATAAATTTTAAAGAATTTATCTTGGATAAAATTAATGGGAACCTTTCCCTAAGAATGAGAAATTTAGAAACTAGCTGTAGGTTAGTTAAGAAGAATGGTTTCCTGGGTATTGATCTGATGTCGGTTTCGGCCTTCGGGGTTAATATTTGGGGAATTGCTCTCTTACTGATTTACGGTTAGTGACCGATGAATTGGAATGAGGCATATGTTGTGTTTGTGTAACATTTGTTTTTAATATACGCGGGTTGTTCGGAAAGGCCGGGTTTATACCCATTCTGAATAACCGATTCGACGATAAGTCGAAGATGAAGACGGTGGTTGAAGACCGGAAGTCTTCACATCGTTTGGGTGATTACTGATGATCTTGATTGGGCTGTACACCCAAGATGAGGGAATCAGTTGATGGTCGTCCAGACGTACTTGGAGATCGATGGATATGCGAGGAAAGTGCCTCCGGTTTCGTTCAGACCCAGAACGAACATGTAAATGGATTGTGTGTCTGACATTGGATTTCATTCTGTGTTGATTGATTTCTGTTAAATATATATCTGTTTGGCGGCGGAGAATTTATTCTCTTGCTTAACGCCCTTCTCTGAGACGTACAAGCTTAGAGGTTATATATCGATAGATATCAATCGCATGGCCTGAATTGCCTGTGTGGCACGCTGAGTTGCATGGATCAAGGCTTCTGTTAAAAAGCAAAGTCTTGTGGTTGATGATCAAAGCACGGCCTACGTGGCAGCTTTGTGTATAGCGTGGATTCGCGAGCCTCACACCTCGGTATGAGTCAAAAACGGGATGAGGACCCAAGGAGTGCACGACGTTTCTTTCTAGCTATGGGTGGTGTCAGTGACCTACCAGCCCTGACATTTATATACTTTTCACCTTTGTGGTTTGGATGCGAGGCGCCTCGATTATAGGTCCTATAGGGTCGGGAAACGTGTGTTCAGGAATAATTAATCCTCAAACGTAAGAGAGGACCGGTCTTGGAGGATCCCGGGGTTACCCAGAGTGTGTAGTCCTGAGGCATTTGCTAGAGTGTCTCGAAGCGGAGAGGAGCTTGCCCCTTGCCTCGACTCATGACGGAAATCCAATTTCCAATACGTGTATTGCGGTTTTAATTGTAGAACTAGTATGGCGACATGATATATGGTACCCATGCCGTCTATGATTGATATTTATGATTGAAAATGTTTTGACACTATACACTTATAATAGTATCAAATGATTTGTTTTAAACGTACCAAGCATGTTTGGCTATTATAAGGGAAAACCCTATCCTCCGGCTTGCGTTGCATTGTGTGATGGGACCTGGGTCTTATAATAGCTTCATTTTTCGAAAAAGCATTGCGTTGTTTATTCTATGCACTGGTATTCTTGGGAGGAAACCCGTTCCGTGTTATATGGCATGGTCCCTTGAATTACTCTCTTTTAAAGTAAAGTTTTAAATAACTATTTTAGTTCTCACACCAGTCACATGACTGACCTGGCGTTTATTGTTTTAACCTAAACTCTGGGTGCCCCTATTTTCCACACGGGCAGCTAGTAGTTTTGGTTTTGCAGATTTATATTCACAGGATCCTGGTTTACAGTTGGAATGATATCCGGAAAGCTCTGTATCCGTATATCACCTTCAGTTGTGCTTTGTATTATTTTCCGCTGCTATGTAATTTATTGTAATCTCTGATATTTATCGAATGTAATTTATTCAATTATACTCTGTATATTCTTGTATCTGATGGAATTGTTGTAATAGCAATGAAATGTTCTTCTGTTTGTGTTCTGATTTGTCCTGTTCTCAAAACGATCAGGGGTTTCGAACGGTCTAGATCGGTTTAACGACTGATTCGTATCGAGTGAAATTCCTGGCCGTCACAATCAGCATAAACAAAACCCCAACCGTAGATGCATGATTAATCCAACGGTTCAAACCAATCTATGGTTCTGGTGATTCTAAACATTAGCCATCATCTAATCAGTGACAACCACCTTATTGCATTCTTTTGATGAAATTTTGGCACGATCTTCCCCCTTTACGAAATAATGTAAAAATAATCTGGTCATAAATCGTTCTTTTTCTCTATCATCTAATCATTCTTTCCCCCTTTTACTATTGAAATTTTTTTATACCTAAATTCACGTCAATATTGCTCCTCACCTTGACAGCAAATTTTATTCCGAAAAGGTTGAAGCTTTGAAATGCTTTCTAGCTTTGATTGCTCAGCGTGTTGACATCTCCAGTTATTTCCCTTAGGTTTAGTTTGGATAGCACTGAGAATTAGTTGCGCTTAATATAGATCAGATTATGAGTAATTAGCAATTAGTTCATTTGTTACACTTTGAAAAATCCATTTGCTTTTGATTAGTTAGTTGTGTGGACATCCCAAACTTAGGAAAAACCCATTCGCTTATGAGTGATTAGTCAGTGAAAATTAAATTATGAGTAATTAGTTGTGCTTTGACCATTGATTTGGGATTATATTATGACTAACTTCTCATTGGTTTATTATAGAGGTCGAGCTCATTAAGGAATGAGGACTAACTGGGTTAAGCATGAGTATCGTCTTGATGATAAGGAATGCAGAGATATTATGGGTTTGCAGGACTCGTATGCACTATGTAGAGCTCTCAAGCAATCACTAGTGATAATATCAATAACGATCAATACCAAAACATGTCTCCTGATGTTGGTCTGATGAGCTCGTCTTAGTGATAATATCAATAAAGGTAATCACCTTACTGTCAAAATTGATTTCAACTTGGGTTCATTTACATTAACATATAATTATATGCTTGAGGTTTTATGATACAGATACATGTGTAGCAAACAGTTCTATTTACGAACAAAGGTTTCATAGTTTATTATTCAAACACAAACATTTGTGTATGAGTAAACTTATATGTTATATATGGTATATGAGTAAACTTATATGTTATACATGGGTGAACAGATACTGATGTTTATGACTTACTACAATGTGTTTACACTGCGGTGTGTTTGTGTAGAGGCTTTTGAAACTACCAATTTCCCGATCCGGATGAGTTGTTCACCAGTATCTAATCTGCTACACGCACAGATATTTTCCACTTGATTTTGGAAACTACCAGTGTCAATGTTTTGATTTTGGAAATGTATGCTCAGTTTTGCAGACTGAGATCACTTCATGTATGCATCCATATTATGTCTTGCTACTGATCATTAAGCAGTCATACATAATACTACGTATCAGTTCATACCAGATCAGGGTAGCAAAAGTATCATAAAGTAGTCATACATAATACAACGTATCAGTTCATACTAGATCAGGGAAGCAAAAGTATCATAAGGCAACAAAAGTTAACTTAATACATACATATATAGACACCCAAAAAATGACATTGTAGTAGCATTAGTTCATGCCAGATCAGGGCTTTGTAGGGCTGTGGAACTTCCAACAGATTCGTTAGGGCTTCGCGGCTGTGGGTGAGCTAGTCCGAAGTGAGCAGCCTTATGTGATGTACCCGCAACATCAGGACAAGAGGTGAGGTAGTTTGGTCAATCATATTCCTGATCAACTTCCAAATCTACCCATTGATCATTCCTCTGGTTCATTGGGACTTGGTTATCAACATGTATGTCATGGGTGGCTTCAAGAAATAAGCTTGGCAAGGGGGTACCAAAGCAGCTTCGTGTATCATTGCGTCAAATATTTCATCTGAATCCATTTCCACTCTTTGGTCACACAAACATGGAACTACTTGTTCCTCCTTATTGATCACAAAAAGAAGTTCGGGCCTTGTTCCAGGATGAGCATGGGTACAGCGCTGAATCTTAATGAGGTGAACCTTGTTATTGAATTGAGCAGCAAAGGTATTAATAGAGCCAATGCCTTCATAAAATTGCATTTTCAGGTAGAAAGATCTATGGTCATAATGAGACCTGTTACAGTCCTCAATTGCAAGCACACGTCAGCAGGACCATTAGTCTTTAGGAACACGAGAAAGCCATCAACTTTAGCCCGTGATTTTCTAATGCTGGTTCAGGCTCAAATTCTTCATCAATCCATGCTTGCAGGTAAATAGCACCTCCAATTTTTGTTAAAACTTTCAACATTAGCGCATGATCACGCTTACTGCAAGATGGGCATGATACTATAAAAAAGATATTGGGTATTACCTGCATAGGCCACGAATTATGATCCAGAGTCACCTGAAGCGTGTGATGCATAGCTTCAACATTCCAATGTCCTTTAAGAATAATGACAGTGATGTATAGCGACGAGTCCTCCATTGATTTTTTTTGAAACTTTCGAAGCTTGGGGTTTAGGAGATATGGAGATGATGATGTTCTGAAGCTTGAAAGTGTATGTAAGGGACCTACTGTAGGGTGTCACAAAATATACGAACTGAAAATTTTATGCACAGAAGACGAAGCATACTCGGTTCTGAGGTGAAACGAGTGACCAACGGTGAATGGTCAATTGTTATAATTGTATGCATAAGATTTATAAGTCCAGATGGTCAGATGGTTAATTGCTATGATATATTTTATGATATACATGCACAGATGAACTTATCAAATAACTTGTGAAAATCAAATTGCAGGATCTGAAATGACAAGGAGAGGTACAGCTGGCAAGTGGAGGACCTGAAATAATGTGGAGAGATACAGTTTCTGGTTCATGGCATTGTTACTTTGTTAGAATGCATTTGATCAGGTTTGTATTGAAGGTGGTATGTGTTGGCACTTGTGGTATGTAGAATATTTGAATTTTACTTTTAAATTATGTATTTGGTCGTGTGTGTTATGTTTGAAGAATTGGTATGGTATGTAAAATATTTTGGATGGTTTGAATGTGATGATGAATGTTTTGGATGTGTTTCTTCTATGTACGAAACTGGTATTGCAAAATTTATAATTAAAGCGTTGTATTTGCCTTCTTTTACTATTGCATTTACTTTTTTCCTGATGTTGTATTTCAAGATAATGGTGTTGCATTCCATAACACAGTGATGTTGCATTACATAAAATAGTAGTGATTCCACATGGCACATAGACCCCACAGTTGATGTGGCATGTGGCACGTGGACAACTGACGTATCGAGCTGACGTGTCATGTGACATGTAGGCAGCTGACATGGCCCCACTATCATGACCTGGTAGCCAAGCTCTAACTAATGATCAAGAAAAGCTGAATATTGTTTCATTACGTGCAAATATTGTTGCATTACGTCTATAATGCAACACTTTATTTCTGTGGTAGTAAATGGGCAAAAGCGTTGCTTTAGAGGGCTAAGACAATGGTCGTGAATGCCACGCGCTTCCAGTGTTGCTTATTTGAGAAAAAAAAGGGAAAATGCAACGCTTTTTTGTTCGAAGGCCACATAAAACTTGTGTCGAATTTTCCCACTTTTGTAGTAGTGTGGTATCTCGGTAGGGACCCTGCACTAGGTAGGGGTCAGGGAACGCTTCACTGAACTGGATAGTAAGAGGTTCAAGGTTAGGGGGTGTGCGGGCACGTTCCGGCGGAGTCATGAGCGTGCATGGGTCCGACTACATGAAACTAAACCTCTGTAACACCTACGAATATGCATGTGTTCTAGAAAGTTGTTGGGTTAGGGACTGATACACCCTACTACCGGGGCTAACAAAGGATATTTAGGTAATAGGGAGTCGATCACATGTGTAGTAATTAAGGTAACACCTAATCATGTTAATACTAGTAAATGGTGCAGTTAACTTGACTCTTGGGATATGAATGAGAAGTTTAATCTACCTTTATCTTATTTTGATATCTCGTTTACCTCGTAATATATACATGTTTTACTACTTTCTCTTCCACTATTATTGATCTGTCTTAACACCTTTTTATATACATATGCTAAAAATTACTGGAACTCGCTAGACTTTATGTCTAACCCTCTCTATTTCCCTTTTCTTTCTTCCTTTTCACCCCCTCAGGTTCTCAGAGTGGGAGTGGTCAGTAGTTGAGATCGTGATTCTGCTTAGATTTGTATAGTTCTCGTTTTACACGTACTTTCTTCAGTTTATCTATGTTATTTGTAATGACACTTGAGGGATATTGTTACTGGAACACCCCACGTCCATTAATGTCACTCACAAAGGGAATGCATTAACTTCCATGGAGGTTTTAAGTGAATATAGAACAGTAAAATTACAACAAGACAGATATAAAATAGTACTTGGAAATTCAAAAAAACTTTATTTCATTGTAGCAGAAGTCAAAACATGTTTGATTACATCATAACACCATATTCAATGTCAAGTACAATATCTATCTTGATAAAACAAGTACGTAATCCCATTACATGAATAGCCATTAAAAAGAAAGATAACAAGCTGGACTTTACTTCAGCAGTCCAAGCTTTCCAGAAGATAAGCGATCCAACTAGACTCCACTAGAACTTGGCCCAACCTGCGGACCTGAAGGGAGAAAAAGAATGGAAAAGAGGGGGTCAGACATAAAGTCTGGTGAATATGATAATTCTACAATACTATTACCAAAATAACTGGACTAAGGCATAAGCTGGAAAACAAGAAAATGTCTATGAAGAGCAGATTAAGGACATAGACAATCGCTAAAGGCAACGTTATAGGCGCTCCTAAATACTAAAGGATAAACACTATACTGCACCACACCAGTCACCCTAAAGATTCATCCCACTTAGCTTCACTTAGAAACTTTCCCAATGGCTTTACGTACCCCTAGCTGACTACATAGGTGCCGCCTGCCCCTATCTCCACTAGGTGTACCCTACTTCCCATTATTCGATCGGCTCCCTAACTCGTAGATACCCGTGCTGGCCCCACAGTGGGGTGTATCACTCCCCTAAAGTGGCAACCTGATACAACGGACATGCACGGCTTATACCTACACGATGCAACAACGTCTTACCTACCAGCCCGGGTCCACACACGCATATGAAACCCGTTGGACTTGCGTTGCCACCGCTCCCTGTTTTGGCCTCTTATAGTCAAACCCAGTATGCGTGTCCCGTCCTCGACTTGGGTCGAGCCCACAAAGATACGTTTTGGGATACTGGTTGAAATGGGCCCCCACTATTTACCACAAGCATTCCACCTAAGCTTGTCCCCATTAGTCCATCCCACTTAACCCACTTAGTCATGTTCATTTACATGTGTGTTTGGTTAAGTCTAATCGTATTTCAAATGCCTCTAAAGGCAACCACCAGATTCCTCATGCCACCCAAGGCACCTACTTAACCCCCATGTCCCACCTTACATGATTATCTGGTTAAGTATTTCTTAGTTCATTAAGGCCATAACCTCATAAAGACCTCTCACATTAGACTGGCATTTATGGCAGCTGGATTTGTCGGGCGGGTCCGGGCAGTCTTACACCATAAAAGAGTCTAACCTCGTGTCTTTACAACTGTTATGCTTTAGTTTGGGCCTAGGACCTCTCACATTGGGCCGACATTTGTGACTACTGGATTTGCCGGGCGGGTCCGGGCAGGTTTACATCACAAACGGGTCCAACCTCGTGTCCTAAGCATTGATTATTAATAATAATCCACTTTCCCCCAATTTTAATAATTCCCTACTTGAATTATTAATTACTTCCAATTTTTAACAATGTCCATAATTGACTCAATTATGGACATCCATTCATGGTATGCAAAATCTTACAAAATTGCACCCAATTTATTAATTCCTAATATTACCCCTACCCCACGTTTGAACGTTTATTCGCAAAATATATGTTAGACTCGAATAGCCTAACTCATAGCATAAAAGAGATTATCATAATAACAACATGTATATGTGACCAAATGAATCATAATAAGGGGTGAAACTTGCATATGTCCAACTTGCATAGATTATACATGTCATGGACCTAAAGGTGTCAACTTGTTCAAAATTCACCTAATATAATCTCAATCAATTTTCATAAACTTACATATGAACATGTGTGAATCAACATCATCTAATTTTTTAACAACATGGTTTTATATGGGTACACCTAACTCAATAGGCAAATTCCCATAATCAAGTTTTATTTAATTATAGTTTCAAGTTTATGGGTACACCTAACCTAATAGGCAAATTCCCATAAACAAGATCCATTTAAATTAAGAAAAAAAAACATAACTTTAAGCATGATCCAACAACATCATGATTTTTCAACATAATATAGCATGATTTATAACATGGCATAGTATGATAGTATAACATAGCTTGACATGATTCTCAACATAGCACGACATAGCATAAGAGAATTTACAACATAGCATGACATAACATATATAATTTACATCATACGACAACATAATAACATAATAAGAGATCCACAATATATAGAATTTACAATTACAAATCACATCACTTTCTTGTGATCCATTCATAACTGAGTCAAATTAGTTTGTAACAGTCTTGTGAGAATCATCATACTCACCAACAAAAGAAAAGAATTAGAGAAAGAGAGATCTTTTGATTTGATTTGTGTAGATTTAGTTGTAGATGATTAGGCTTCCTCTTCTTAGTTTGTGACGGCTACGCTGAACTCCATGGCAGCAGCATGACGGTAGCTTCTCTAATTTTACAAGTGATTTAGGTTTTGGGTCTACCCACTTATTTATAGATTTTAGAATGCATTTAGGCCATTAGATTTAACCTAGAAATAACCGCAGCCGTTCAGACAAGATGGGGTTTATCTTGTTGACTCAGCAATGAGTCAGAAGTGACTCAGCAAACACTCAGCATATTAATAAACTTCTATTCATGTCATAAATATATATATATTTTCTACAATGTACATATTAGATACATCCCCCTTTACTTATTATTGTTTTTATATACATATTAGATACATCCCCTCTCTCACACACTTATTAATATTTTTATATTCATATTAGATACATCCCCTCTCTTACACACTTATTAATATTTTTATATTCATATTAGATACATCCCCTCTCTTACACACTTATTAATATTTTTATATTCATATTAGATACATCCCCTCTTCTACACACTTATTATTATTTTAGCAACTTTAGTGTTAATAGAAAATTCGGGGTGTTACATTCTCCCCTCCTTTTAGGATTTCGTCCCCGAAATCTTCAAGTCTGGAAGAATGTATATCCTACCATCTAAACGTCCATCTACTCATCCATCATACACAGGCATCCATTGTCCTTACAGACTTCTAATGCTTTCATGTTTAAATGCACAGTGTGTGTATATGTCCGTATCTAATGCAAAATCAGGCGGTCCACTGATTCAGTTGACCTCCTTAATGCAACTGTGATCGTGCCATGCATCCATTATGTATGCAAAAGATTCTTAATGCTACATAATACTTCTATATGCGTGCACACCCATTCAACCGAATGCAACATCCATATGATGGTACAACCATTATACATCCATTATACTAAATACATCCATATATATGCAATATGCAATATGAAGTGACTGAGCCGATCTAGTGCCTAAAGTGTGTGTATATATGCATCCACGAGCAACCACTAGCAAACACTTGCATCCATTTTGCATCCATCATACATAACATGTCTCAAACACATGTTTCAACCATAGGATTATCCTAACTAAAGGTCAAAGATACTAATGAGAGGACATACTAAAGATAAGATAAGATAAGCTAAGCGATAAAGGAGAAATTAAAAGACATACCCTCAAAAAGAAAAGGGTACAACGAACGCATCTTCTCTTCTGTCTCCCAAGTTGCGTTGCTCTCATCATCTCCCCATTGCACTTTAACCAGCCTGACCTCTCGATTCCTCAACTTTTTGATCTCCGACCCAAGAATGCATGTAGGAGCTTGTCTAATTGTTGCATCACGCTCTATTTCCACCTCTTTAAGCAAGCTCGGCTCTACCACCTCCGCGGTCTTGTGCAAACACTTCCTCAAATGTGATACATGGAATACGTCGTGTACTCCACTAAGTTTCTCAGGAAACTCCACCCTATATGCCATCTTCCAAATCCTGTTTTTTTACAGGAAACGGCCCTACAAACCTTGGTGCTAATTTCCCCATGGACCCAAAGCGAACAACATTCTGTAACGGAGATACTTTGATAAAAACCATGTCCCCAATGTCAAACTCAAGATCTGTCCTCCTCTTATCAGCATACGATTTCTGCCTATCTTGTGCTGCTTTCATCCTCCTTCGAATCAACTCAATCTTCTCCGAGGTTTCCCTAACCATATCGGGCCCAAGTAGGATTTTATCGGTAGATTCCCACCAACATGTAGGCGAACGGCAAGGCCTTCCATAAAGAGCTTCGAAAGGTGCCATGCCAATACTAGACTGAAAGCTATTATTATATGCGAATTCTACTAACGGAAGGTGCTCTTCCCATGTACCCCCAAAGTCTAGGATACAAAGCCTTAAAAGATCCTCTAGAATGCGATTCACCCTCTCGGTCTGGCCGTCTGTCTGAGGATGATATGCGGTGCTCAAACATAGCTGAGTCCCTACCACCTCTTGTAAACTCTTCCAAAATTCGCTAGTAAAGATGGGGTCACTGTCGCTTACTATACTAGAAGGAATACCGTGCAAACGAACTATCTCCTTAATGTATACAGAAGCCAACCACGGAGCAGTCCTCTTACTTTTCACGGGAATAAAATGGGTGCTTTTAGTAAGTCTATCTACTATAACCCAAATCCCCGTGTTACCCTTCCTTGATCTTGGTAATCCATCCACAAAATCCATTGAGATGCTTTCCCATTTCCATAGTGGAACTTCTAATGGGTGAAGCAACCCACCGGGTTTCTTTTGTTCTGCTTTAACTCGTTGGCACACCAAGCATCTAGCGACGTACTCGGCCACATCCTTTTTCATACCGGCCCAAAAGAAAACCCGCTTCACATCTTTGTACATCTTATCCCCGCCGGGATGAATGGTCATTTTTGAGCGATGAGCATCATCAAGAATGGCCTTCCTTAGGTCTTCGTCTTGTGGTACACAAAGTCTATTATCCCTTCGTAACCAACCCTTATCGTCTAGGGTATACCTACGAAGATGGCTTGACGACTCCCCCCTTTGAGCTTTTCTACTATCTCAACCAACTGTGGGTCGTCTCGCTGTGCCTCACCAACCCGTCCTAGAATTGTAGGTCTAACCTCCAAGGATGCTAACAGACCGGGTACTAAGTCAACGGAGGGTCTAAAGTCAAACATAGAGATGAATTCTAAGCTTTGTCGTTCAACAAACAACGGACTCAAGGACAACCTTTTCCTACTTAAGGCGTCTGCCACCACGTTACCCTTGCCCGGGGTATATGCTATTTCAAAATCGTAGGAGGCTAAGAATTCCATCCACCGTTGCTGCCTTAAATTCAAATCCTTCTGAGAGAATAAGTATTTTAATGATTTGTGGTCAGTGAACAGTTCGAATTTCTCACCAAGAAGATAGTGACGCCAAGACTTAAGCGCGAAAACAATTGCGGCTAGCTCTAAGTCATGCGTGGGGTAATTCTTTTCATGAACCCTCAACTGCCTTCCACCATAGGCTATTACTCTTCCCTCTTGCATGAGGACCGCGCCAAGTCCCGTCCCACAAGCATCAGTATAGATGGTAAACGGTTTATTCCCGTCTGGCAGCACTAAGACTGGGGCTGAAGTTAAGGCTCTCTTTAAACGTTGGAACGCATCATCGCAATCTTTGTCCCACGTAAAAACCAGGTTCTTCTTCGTTAACCGTGTTAATGGAGCTGATATTTTTGCGAAGTCTTTGATAAACTTCCTATAATAGCCAGCCAACCCCAAGAAACTTCTTACTTCGGTTGCATTTTTAGGGACCTTCCAATCTTGGATGGCCACCACCTTTGCGGGATCCACTGCTATCCCTTCTTTGGAAACCACGTACCCTAAGAACCGTACTTCCTTCCTCCAGAAGTGACACTTAGAAAATTTTGCCTTAAGGTTATGCGCTCGAAGGGTTTCCAACACTTCCCTAAGATGTAGGGAGTGATCTTCTTTATTCTTAGAAAAGACTAAGATGTCATCCACAAAGACTACCACGAATTTGTTAAGGTATTCCCTAAACACCCTACTCATCAAATCAACAAAATATGCAGGGGCGTTTGTCAAACCAAAGGGCATCACTAGCCATTCATAGAATCCGTCAGGAGTCCTAAAAGCAGTCTTATCTATACTATCCTCAGCCACTCTCAGTTGATGAAAGCCAGTGGCTAAGTCCAACTGCGAAAACACTGAGGCGCCAACTAACTGATCAAAGAGATCGTCAATCCTCGGCAGTGGGTGTTGGTTCTTTTTAGTAAGCTTGTTTAGTTCTCTATAGTCTATACAAAGTCTAAGAGACCCATCCGCCTTTGTGGCAAAAACTACTGGAGCACCCCACTCCGATATACTACGTCTTATGAACCCCTTCTCAAGCAACTCCTTTACTTGCTTATTGAGTTCCCTCCTTTCATGAGGAGCCATGTGGCGCACTGGCAAAGATACGGGTTTAGCATTATCCACAAGATAAATTCGAAAGTCTATCTCCCGCTTTGGAGGTAAGCCCTTCACCTCCTCAAACACATCCGGATATTCCCGGACCACTTCTACCGATCGCAGGTTCTCTACAGACGCGTCAAGCGATTCAAGATAACTTAGCATAACGGAATTCATGGGATTACAAAAGATGTCGAGAGCATTACCAAGGCGAGTCACAAGCCTAACTACTCTCCTTTCACAATCAAGAATGGCCCTATTTCTAGACAACCAATCCATTCCTAAAATTAGCCCATAGCCCGTGAAGCCCAATACATAAGCATCACATCTAAATTCAACGCTAAGTATAGAGATTTTCAAATCCAAACATATCATGGTCAAATGAGCCGAACCCCCAATTGGATTTGAAACGACCAAGGGATCCTCTACTAAACTGGTGTTCAAGTGCAGTGATTCAACTAATGATGCAGAGATAAACGAATGAGATGCGCCAGAATCGAATAAGGTACGGACAGGATGATCAAACAGAAAAACTAAGCTTTCAATAGAAATTGTTCTACCTCTTTCTTGCAGCGGTGGGGCCGCAATAGCCTGAACTTGCCCCCTTGCCTGCCCTGGTGCCATAAGAGCCTGCACCTGTCCTCCCGAGGTAGACCCTGCCCTCTGCCCCTTCTTTGGACAGTCCTTCACTAAATGTCCCGCATCTCCACAATGAAAACAACCAGTCTTCTTTTTCTTTCTACAATCTTTGCTGAGATGGCCAGGCGTCCCACAATTGAAGCATTTCTTCTTCCCTTTGCCATTATTGTTTTTACCACCCTTCTTATTTTGCTGTTGGGGTTTCTTCTGATCCCCTTTCTTTTCAACTGCCTTATCCTCATGCATAAGTTCCATTTCTACTAGCTTTTCAAAGGTGGCTCCCATAGGGATGTGGGTCATAGCCAACCCTTGCAACGGTTCATTCAAGCCTCTAACGAACCTCAAAGCTTTCTTCTCTGGCGTGTTCACCAACTCCAAGCCAAACCTTGCTAACTGATTAAATTTATTGACATATTCCTTTACTGATGAGCTCCCTTGCTTTAGTGCCAGGAATTTTTCCATATTTAAGTTCTCCTCTGCCCTTGAAAGAAACTTTGCCTCAAACCTTCGTTTGAAATCCGCCCATGAATCAACTGGACGTTCCCCGTTAGTGACCTCCCACCAAAACGAGGCCTCTCCCTTCATTAACCAAGCAGCTAAACGGACTTTCCTCCCATCTTCCACTTCAAAGATATCCAACAATTCCTCAGTCTCCTTAAGCCAATCTCTGGCCTCCACAAACGTCTCAGTCCCTTGAAAAGTTTTTCCTCCCATAGCCTTGAATTCCTTGCACGTCTTTGCAAAAGTGTCAACACGAGGAGGAGGAGGAGGAGGAATGGGTGCAACTAGGGGTGGAGGAGTATCCGCTGGGCCTGCAGTGGTGGCCCTAGCCTCCAAGTATCTCCTAAACCACCCTGGAATCGTCACACCTTCTGGGAGATTAAGATCTTCAGCCATGCTGAAACGAAAAAGGAAAGATTCAAAATGGAGAATTCGAAAGATAAAGATAAGGATGTGGCTATTTGGGATTATGTTATTCATAAAAACTCTCTTTAAATAACATGTTTTTTTTTTGAAAGCACTTGTTCCAAAAATACTTTAGAAAAAAAATATTTTTCTAAATTTTTTTTTTATCTGTTCTGGTAACCTTATGCTCTGATACCACGTGTAACACCCCACGTCCATTAATGTCGCTCACAAAGGGAATGCATTAACTTCCATGGAGGTTTTAAGTGAATATAGAACAGTAAAATTACAACAAGACAGATATAAAATAGTACTTGGAAATTCAAAAAAACTTTATTTCATTGTAGCAGAAGTCAAAACATGTTTGATTACATCATAACACCATATTCAATGTCAAGTACAATATCTATCTTGATAAAACAAGTACATAATCCCATTACATGAATAGCCATTAAAAAGAAAGATAACAAGCTGGACTTTACTTCAGCAGTCCAAGCTTTCCAGAAGATAAGCGATCCAACTAGACTCCACTAGAACTTGGCCCAACCTGCGGACCTGAAGGGAGAAAAAGGATGGAAAAGAGGGGGTCAGACATAAAGTCTAGTGAATATGATAATTCTACAATACTATTACCAAAATAACTGGACTAAGGCATAAGCTGGAAAACAAGAAAATGTCTATGAAGAGCAGATTAAGGACATAGACAATCGCTAAAGGCAACGTTATAGGCGCTCCTAAATACTAAAGGATAAACACTATACTGCACCACACCAGTCACCCTAAAGATTCATCCCACTTAGCTTCACTTAGAAACTTTCCCAATGGCTTTACGTACCCCTAGCTGACTACATAGGTGCCGCCTGCCCCTATCTCCACTAGGTGTACCCTACTTCCCATTATTCGATCGGCTCCCTAACTCGTAGATACCCGTGCTGGCCCCACAGTGGGGTGTATCACTCCCCTAAAGTGGCAACCTGATACAACGGACATGCACGGCTTATACCTACACGATGCAACAACGTCTTACCTACCAGCCCGGGTCCACACACGCATATGAAACCCGTTGGACTTGCGTTGCCACCGCTCCCTGTTTTGGCCTCTTATAGTCAAACCCAGTATGCGTGTCCCGTCCTCGACTTGGGTCGAGCCCACAAAGATACGTTTTGGGATACTGGTTGAAATGGGCCCCCACTATTTACCACAAGCATTCCACCTAAGCTTGTCCCCATTAGTCCATCCCACTTAACCCACTTAGTCATGTTCATTTACATGTGTGTTTGGTTAAGTCTAATCGTATTTCAAATGCCTCTAAAGGCAACCACCAGATTCCTCATGCCACCCAAGGCACCTACTTAACCCCCATGTCCCACCTTACATGATTATCTGGTTAAGTATTTCTTAGTTCATTAAGGCCATAACCTCATAAAGACCTCTCACATTAGACTGGCATTTATGGCAGCTGGATTTGCCGGGCGGGTCCGGGCAGTCTTACACCATAAAAGAGTCTAACCTCGTGTCTTTACAACTGTTATGCTTTAGTTTGGGCCTAGGACCTCTCACATTGGGCCGACATTTGTGACTACTGGATTTGCCGGGCGGGTCCGGGCAGGTTTACATCACAAACGGGTCCAACCTCGTGTCCTAAGCATTGATTATTAATAATAATCCACTTTCCCCCAATTTTAATAATTCCCTACTTGAATTATTAATTACTTCCAATTTTTAACAATGTCCATAATTGACTCAATTATGGACATCCATTCATGGTATGCAAAATCTTACAAAATTGCACCCAATTTATTAATTCCTAATATTACCCCTACCCCACGTTTGAACGTTTATTCGCAAAATATATGTTAGACTCGAATAGCCTAACTCATAGCATAAAAGAGATTATCATAATAACAACATGTATATGTGACCAAATGAATCATAATAAGGGGTGAAACTTGCATATGTCCAACTTGCATAGATTATACATGTCATGGACCTAAAGGTGTCAACTTGTTCAAAATTCACCTAATATAATCTCAATCAATTTTCATAAACTTACATATGAACATGTGTGAATCAACATCATCTAATTTTTTAACAACATGGTTTTATATGGGTACACCTAACTCAATAGGCAAATTCCCATAATCAAGTTTTATTTAATTATAGTTTCAAGTTTATGGGTACACCTAACCTAATAGGCAAATTCCCATAAACAAGATCCATTTAAATTAAGAAGAAAAAAACATAAATTTAAGCATGATCCAACAACATCATGATTTTTCAACATAATATAGCATGATTTATAACATGGCATAGTATGATAGTATAACATAGCTTGACATGATTCTCAACATAGCACGACATAGCATAAGAGAATTTACAACATAGCATGACATAGCATATATAATTTACATCATACGACAACATAATAACATAATAAGAGATCCACAATATATAGAATTTACAATTACAAATCACATCACTTTCTTGTGATCCATTCATAACTGAGTCAAATTAGTTTGTAATAGTCTTGTGAGAATCATCATACTCACCAACAAAAGAAAAGAATTAGAGAAAGAGAGATCTTTTGATTTGATTTGTGTAGATTTAGTTGTAGATGATTAGGCTTCCTCTTCTTAGTTTGTGACGGCTACGCTGAACTCCATGGCAGCAGCATGACGGTAGCTTCTCTAATTTTACAAGTGATTTAGGTTTTGGGTCTACCCACTTATTTATAGATTTTAGAATGCATTTAGGCCATTAGATTTAACCTAGAAATAACCGCAGCCGTTCAGACAAGATGGGGTTTATCTTGTTGACTCAGCAATGAGTCAGAAGTGACTCAGCAAACACTCAGCATATTAATAAACTTCTATTCATGTCATAAATATATATATATTTTCTACAATGTACATATTAGATACATCCCCCTTTACTTATTATTGTTTTTATATACATATTAGATACATCCCCCCTCTCACACACTTATTAATATTTTTATATTCATATTAGATACATCCCCTCTCTTACACACTTATTAATATTTTTATATTCATATTAGATACATCCCCTCTCTTACACACTTATTAATATTTTTATATTCATATTAGATACATCCCCTCTTCTACACACTTATTATTATTTTAGCAACTTTAGTGTTAATTGAAAATTCGGGGTGTTACAGTTACATTACAACAAATATGTCTATTCATAGCATTGAAAAAGCGTTGTTATAGCATTTAACAGCGTTTTGATGAACGTTGTCTACCAACACGTTGTTATAGGTCCCTGGTATATCACAGTGTTTTCAAAAATGCTGTAGAAAATTGACATATTACAGCGTTTCAAATGGTGTTGTCTTTATGTTTATACAGCGTTTTATATTGTTACAGAAATGTTGTTATCTTCCCTTTTCTACAATGTTTAGCCACATATCACAGCATTTTCAAACTTTACCAAATCTTTACTATTACAATGGTTTGCCACATATCACACCGTTTCTGGAAGTTTACATGTTCTTTACTATCACAGCGTTTTGCCACATATCACAACATTTTTTGCATCTATCTCAGCATGTACATATTGTAGTATCAAAATATTCATGCACAAACATATCAACAACATGAAAATATGTATCAATTAACTAATTATATAACACAATATTCATACACAAGACATCATCAATAAATAAACTTTACATAATTTCCATTAAAAGTTAACACCATAAACTAAATTTACACAATATCCGTCGAACAAAGTCACGATATCAATAAATAAAACAAAATTTCCGTAAAATAAGTTTGCGCCGATACCAACAAAATGAACATTTAAAAGTTACCGCTTTCTCCGTAATCAGATACCACAAGCGGCCTTTTTGTTGAGGGATCTTTAGAAGCGCCTAACGATATTCTGATTATAGCCGAATGCACAATGATGCCCATCTCCAGTACTTTTACACATGTGTTCGTGTGAGCATTTGGTCATGTTTGGTAATATTTTATATTTTTATATACTTAGTTAACTTTTATAAACTAAACTACTAATTTTTTATAAATTTAGTAAACTTAGTTATTATAATACTTAGTTAATTTTTATAATACTTAGATAATTTTTATAATAGTTAGATAATTTTTATAATAGTTAGTTATTTTTTTATAAAATTGGTAAACTTAGTTAATTTTTATAATACAGTTAATTTTCATAATAGTTAGTTAATTTTATAACACTTGGTAAACTTAATTAATTTTTTACAATAGTTAGTTAATTTATATAATACTTAGTTGATTTTATAATACTTAGTTAATTTTATAATACCTAATACTTAGTTAATTTTTAATTATTGCTATTATTATTATAGAATACTTGGTATATATACTTAGTTAACTTTTATAAACTACTTCTTTGTTTTTATAAAATTAGCAAACTTAGTTAAAATTTTATACTATTTAGTTAATTTTTATAATAATTAGTTAATTTTTATAATAGTTAGTTAATTTTTAGTTAATATTTTATATTAGTTAGTTAATATTTAAAATACTTAGTTTATTTTTATAATACTTAGTTAATTTTATAAAACTTAGTTAATACTTAGTTAACTTTATAATACTTAGTTATTTTTTATAAAATTAGTACATAATTAATTTTTTATAATAGTTAGTTGATTTTATAATACTTAGATAATTCTTAATTCTTGCTATTATTATTATAGAATACTTGGTAATATTTTATACTTTCATATACTTAGTTAACTTTTATAAACTAAACTTCTTAATTTTTATAAAACTTGTAAACTTAGTTAATTTTTTATAATAGTTAGTTAATTTTTATAATACGTAGTTAATTTTATAATAGTTAGTTCATTTTTGTAAGTTTATTTAATTTTTTATAAATATTAATTAATTTACTACTATTATAAATCTTATTGTTATTATTATTATAGAAGTTTAGCTATGTTTTGTATTTTTATGTACTTTGTTAATCCTAAATAAATGCCATGAACATGTAGTGTAACGAATATAATTACTTACAGAAAAATATGCAGAAGCATCATCGCCATTAGAAAGGCTCAAGGATGTCTCATTAACAAAAGGGTCATAAGCTGCATAAGAAATTCAAGTAATAAGTTGACATCGCATACAACCAACCGGTCGATAGAATAAAAATTGGAAACATCAGCAAATTTCAAACGTCTGGACTAATTTTTAGACGTCTGACCTGGTTCAGACGTCTGAAAATAGGTTTCAAACGCCTGAAATGGATTTTGGCCAACATCCTGAGACCATTTCAGACGTCTAAAATTTATTTCAGACGTTTGAAAACGTTCTCGGGTAATTGGTAGACATGTGCGTGATCCAATCTTTGATTCCAATCAGCATATTACCTAAATAACTAATGTGTGAGCGTGCGTGCATGCACGTGCTTGTGATTCCAATCTGCATACTACTATTATAAATCTTATTGTTCTTTTGATTTTTAGCGAAAAATTACAAGGATAATAACACAAATTCAAAGTGCACAATGCATATAGCATGGTATTTTCATAGAGAAACAGGGAAAGTTGTATCTTCAGTTGAACAATGTATACAAGTACATGAACAAACCATGCACAAAGATGATGTGCATAGCATACAGTCCAGAAAACAAAGGGGTACACAAGGGTGCAATTCAATAACAAACAAATGATCAAAACAGAAACCATGTATATCTAAAACAAGTTGATTAGGTCTGGTCAACATAACAGGCGTAACAAGACCATCAAACCACTGTTCAGCCACACACAAGTGGTAAAATTGACATAGAGTGCTATGGACATCAATAAAGTGACAACAAGGTGATTCAAAACTCTAAACCAAACCTCAAACTTAAAAAAACTGAAACGTGATCAAATTTTATGAATACAATCAATACAGTCATGGCGATTAAACTCAAGCTTCAAACAAAACAAGTCAAACTGACATAGTGGTGAAGCAAGAAGACATGTACCCAACAACTCCAATATGTTTAGTTAAGATCAAACAAGTGATCTATGTGCACACATGATGCAATGCAACAGCATTTAAATTTCAATCTAAACATATCCAGACAAGTAGCAGAAATACAAGAGTGCATGAGTAGTGAAATTGACACAAGGGCAGCACAGCAGTAATAGAATTGAAAATGAAATGGAAGTCCAACCTAAGCAGAACAGTTTTGCAAACTTCCTAATTGGTCATGCTTTAGAATATCGATCGAAAAGTCCAATGCAGTCCCAGCAATGTTCTAGATGTAAGCATAATAAAATATTATAGAACATACAATGCACATGATTAAACATATTCGAAAAAACAGGAAATATTTATTCGCTGACGTTCAACCTGCAAATAAACGTATTGATATAATTTTAAAATCTCCCATAAAGAAAAGGAGCATTGGGTTTCAAATGGGAACAAATCATCACCAAGCTTACCTCAGTACCTCATAAGTTTTCCATACTGGACATTCCTTTGTCATAAATGTAAAACACACTAGTTACATATTGTTTTTCATAGAAAAACAAATCCACATCTAAAATATAATTGAATCACGCTGATATATCTGAACTAATTTGGTTTTATATGTTAGAACAATGACAAAGGAATTCTTATATGACTACCATATAATTATCTACATAAATATGCAAATTTGCGCATATGATCTTACACGATCTATGTATATGCAAATCTGCGTATCTACATAAAATGAGTACATGTTTTGCATATTTCATAGAATTCTTATGTAACTACCAGGGATAATCACTTGACGTAAAATATAAATTAGAATTGGGACCCTTGATACTCTTTCAGGAAGACTATGTAAAGCAAGTTGATTATAGTTCCAGGACCTCCAACTACCTTTCTTCTGGGTCACCTTCCTTTGATGGCAAAGCATGGACCCGACCTGTTTGCTATGCTAACTAACAAAAATGGCCCTATCTTCAGGTATTTTCTCTCTTCCCTCTTTTGTATTTTCATTTTTGTATTTTCATTAAAGATGAAACGGATAACCTGCACAAGTTCATGGTATCATCAGTAGCAACCACAAACTGACACTATAATTCAACCAATCTGTAATGAAACCATATTATCGAAGAAGAAGGATCACATCAAATTCAACCATTCACAGCCAAAGTATATCACTATCATAATTGACTCAAAGCATGCGGGGAGAATTATAGGATCTAAACGTAGATGTGAGTTATAAAATTAACTCATCAAACAAGTAAATCGAGAAGAATTTAGTCACCACGCAGTGCACGTAAACATTATAATCATACATATATTTGACAAAAATACTGCTAAATTATGTCAATAATATTAAGGTACTTATTTTTGTGAATTCGAACTAAGGTATTTTCAGGGTTTTTTCCAGCTTTTTGTGTGCACTAAAATTATCTGCTAAATTATTTCAATAATATTAAATTACTGTTATACGTCTATAAACTTTTTTGGTTGTTCCTATAAAAAAAATACAAAAATGAACAGAGCATTGCCACAAATTCAGTGAACTGACAAGAGTGAATGGAAAAAAGATATAAGAACAAACTTGTAGTTGGAATGTGTCACAATGTCAACAACCTTAACAGCCTAGTCATTAGCATCCTTATTGTCTTCGGCACATTCAGCAGAAGAGTTTGCACCAATGTCTACCCTAACTGCTCCTTGGATAACCCACTGTACAACAAAACCATACATGAAACGATATGTTGTATACTTGACTCAAAAATAATAGTATAAACATTACAGGTGAGCATTACAAACAGAGTACACTAGTACTTATTTACATACCCAACATATGCTAACTCCTTTAGAATAACGCAAAAGTGGACCAAGTTTATGTAAATTAGAAGCAAATAGAACAAAGAGAGTACGAGCGGGTGCTTTTAAAATCGCCTGGATAAAATTAGGTTATAAGGATCCATATATGAATTTCATGTATTAACAAACGTAACTCTTCATATCTGAAGTATATTTTAATATACAAGTATTCCTAGATAACTGTTTTACATACTGAACATATCTACATTCCTTGCTAGTTCTGAAATATGAGTCCTTCACTTACATGGTCTCGGATGCAAAGAGGTTTTGATATGCATATGTATACATGAGGTGATAAGGTGCATCAATGAGATACTCAGCAGACATCGCTTACATCGAAAACATGGCTCGATGAAGTTTCAACTGATACATTAAAGCACTAAGGTTGTATTTATAAAACATAAGAAAGAAATGTTAATACCAGAATGTATTTATCTAAAATGAAATGAAGTCGCACCGTCAGTGGGGTTGCAAATGAAAAGCACATGGATCACATTAAACTGGCTGAATGATCATATGAACCCGACGCTTAAACTGGCCAACTCCGATAAAACAAACCTGATGCTTAAACTAGCCAAAGCCTTGAACCCGATAATTAAGAACTCTTGAGCACCCTGTAAAATAAAAAAATTCATGCATCTTGCATTTTAACCAATCTAACTCACACTAACCAAACTAACAATATGTCTTAGTGGAACTATCGTGTGTAAATCACTCACCACCATCATCACTTGCTACTATCCAGCCAAAGCCCACAATGGAGGATTGTTTGGTCATAGAAACAAACATATTAAATACATAAATTACTGTCTAGCAGATTTCCATTTCAGTTTAAAAGCTACAACTTGCTAGTTATCAATCTCTACTTCACATTTCACTAATAATGCATCAAAAACTCGAAAAATGGTAGCCAAACATACCAGCATTATACTGACTATTCCAGGGAAAGTCAGCAATGGGATGATGCTGTAAGAAATTTAAGAAAGCAACATTAAATATAACTCATACCAACATTAAATCTATGAAACTTGTATGCTAGCTGTAAAGCTTTCATATAGTTTTTAATTTTTATTAAATACTGCTAATAAGGTATACCTGGAATTCCCATGATCTAGGATAGGCAGCCGATCCATCATATCTCAATGTATAATAATTACATATAAACAAATGCAAAATTTTTGTTTTCCCACATAGTAGGTAATGCAGAATCATGCATTATGTCCTTGATTACTTGTTGATTGCTTTATGATCAAGAGCTCCTAAAGAACAAAAGAACAACATTATAATATCACTGAGTTGACTACCTAACTACTACATTAAATCTTCCAAACTGTAGAGGTTATATCTTATATGTCACTCAAAATCTGTATTATAATCTCATTTTTTTGTCAACAATGCACTTAACAAAATACACACACATAACTAACTACTACTATGCTCAATGAAATCTACAACACAATAAAGTTGGTGCATATATACCTCTTCTTTAGCATTCATTAATACTCTCATCAATACTCAGATGTCATTAACCATATCTTCCCACTGGTAATACTCTCAAATCCAAATGAAACTCCAGCTCCAAAATTCCCAAATCGACTCCAGCTCGAGAATTCCCTGATCTAAATAAAGAATATAAGTTCAATACAAATTGGTTGTATATATGGTTCGACAAAAAAACTAAAAACTAGGGTTAAGAATAAAAAACTCACCAGTTTCGATGAGTTTAGGTTCGATGTTGGTAGAACGGCCAGCAAGGGAGATGCTTAATTGAAATCAGAGGCACGGGAAGAAAGGAAGATGCGGATTTCAATGCAGGCGAATTGAAATAACATGCCGGGAATAGGATGCAACATGATGGGGGGTTCTCGCTTCGCGGTTTGGTGGCGAACGGGAGACTCTTACCCCCACATGTCCCTGTTGAGGGTTGGTTAGGCAGTGGCCGGGAGGCTCGAGAGGGTCGCCGTTAAACAAGGTGTCTGGGGGACCACTGTAAGCCACGGTGGGTTTTACCTGCTGCTTTGGGGGATGAAGGGATGGTTGCAAAGCCTACCGATTTCGTCGGGCCTTTACAGTTGGTATCAGAGCTTTGGTTAGCTCAAATCTTTGGGATACAACTTATTAGAACTGAACAAAAGACTCATCAGAGATTTGATTAGTAATATCCAATAAGAATACTCATTAGAGATAGGATCAGCAGTATCCTAGAATGAGAAAACTCATTAGAGATGGGGTTAGTAATGCCCTAGAATGAGTTCAGAGTGAAAAATCTATAATTAGCGTATTTTGATTATATATATATAATCTGACTTTAGAAATATGATTTATATAAAAGTTATGTATTTTAAAAGCTAATCAACTAATAAAATTATTGAAATCAATAAAAGGATGAAAGATGGGTTAATTAATTAAACTATTTTAGCTTCGTTCCTTTTTGAGGACGAAAAGTTCTTAAGTGGGGGAGATTGTAATAACCCGGAAAATTGTACCCAATTTTAAAATTTTATTTTAAGGAAATTTTGTTAGAAAATGCGTCAGAATTTAAAATTTCCATTTTTTTTATTTATTGAATTTAATTTTTTCATTAATGAAATTTACTAATTCATGTTAATGGATTAATATTTATCTTAAATATTTATTTGAACTTTATACTCAATTTGTTAAATGTTAGATTGGTTGTCCATGTTTTATCTTTCATAACTAAGTGTAACATTAGACTTGATAGTTTATATATATATATATATATATTATTTTGAGATGACATTAATATTTAAAGTACCTTTAATTACACTTTCTTACAGAATTGGAAACATTAGCTAGATGTATATCTGCCTAAATATGCATGTCCTTATACATTTGCTATACTTAATTATTTTTAATGATATTTTTACGGTAATAAATATTAAAAAAAAACAATCAAGGACATTCATTTGCATTTATTCCATGTCACTAAGGCAATTCAAAATTTGTACCACATTTAAACAATGAGAGATAAATTTTAATTGATCATTACCAAGAAAAGAATAAATAATATGCATAACACGAGCATTTAAAACTTTATTCCTCTTATCTAATATATCTCCCAAATTTTCAATAATATTCCAATATTCAAAATTAACATATTTTAAATATAATTCAAAATTTGATCTCCAAATTAAAAAATCTGTCCCATTGAAAATAAGTGGAATATCATTGGACTGACTCTCAGAAGACTGACAACTAGGATGACCCATGACTCTAGAGTTAACAGAATACCTTCTCTGATACCACTTTTTGGATTTAGATTAACCCTAGAGGGGGGTGAATATGGTTTATTGAAATTTATCGCTGAGTTCAAATATTACAGGATATTAAAAACACTATTCACAGATCACAGAATATAGTAGAAATGGAAATGAAGAAAGTAAATGACACAAGATATACCCAGCTTCAGCAAAATCCTACCTATTGCTGCATTCCTAAGGTTTCTACTGGTTGATAGAACAGATCCCGCATACAAGACCATGTACACTCGCAAACTCTGCTCCTATTCTAACCCTACGCTCAAAACCCTAGACTGACTGATATCGCCTCAACCAGATTTTCCTGAATTACAAACCCGTAATCCGTAACCCTAGATTTTACAGACTCTAGTAAACTGCCAGTTAACATGCTAACTAGATATTCTAGTATTTAACAGACACTAGAAACTATTTCGGACGATTTACAAAGAAATTCAAATACAAAACAATTCAAAATAAAAATAAAAATAGAACCCTAGGAGATTAAAAGGAGGGTTATCCTCTTTTAAATAAAAATTGGAACATGGCCGGCCCTTTGTTAATTTGTGCACCCCTTTTTTTTGCCCGGTTTCTTTACTTTAGAAAAATGGCGGCGGCTCTGGAAAGAAAAACTAGGGTTTTTCTCTAATGTCCAAATCCCACCTTCGATGATGATTTAATTCGATTCTCTGAAGCTTGAATAGCTGTTGCTCCTTTGTTGTTGAATTTTCCCTCTCTGTGGCGATCGAAACCCTAAAACATATGTGAGTAATTCGATTCTCTTTAATCCTTTGAATTGTTTTTGTTGGATTTTCGATAGGGTACTTGCCAATGATGAATGGTGTTAGAAATAGGATTTCAAATCCTTAAATTGCGCTCTGATTTCAATTAAATGGCTTAGCCTGATTGTGTTGCTTTCCCTTTTGGTTTGCTTGATTCTTCAATTGATTTGCTCTGATTTTAATGATGAATTTAGACTTGGCTTTGTCCCTTGATGAATTCTTCAACTTTGATGACATGCTCTGAAATATAAATTTTGTCTCCGCGACATGACTTTATTCCAAAAGAAATTGTGGCATATCTGGATATGAATTAAAACATTTTTGGCAACTTGAATTTGATTGAGTCATTTGTGGAAAGTGTTGATTTTGTCCTTATGTGCTTGATTGATTTCTTGGATGATTTAACTGTCATCTTTCGATCACTGAATTTCTGGAAACAATTTGAAAATTTCTCTTTGCATTATATTTCTGGAAAATAAATCAAATGTTTCTCTTATCATTCAAAACATATGTGGTCCCATGTAAAACTGGAAACATGTTAATTGTTGCCATGAAATGTAAAACTGGAAACTGTGTACACATTCTTGTACAAATACTTGTGCACAAATTTTTTTCACTAATGTTGGTTCTGACCATATTTGAGTTCATGCCCAAAACTGATTCCTTGCCGAGACATGAATTGATATATCTGTAAATTAATTGCTTGCCAAAAACATGCTGTCCAAAATGCTATTGACAAAACTTTCCATACATGTTTGGTTGATTCCTGGAAATGTTTTAAACCCTTCACAAAAAAAATAGATTTTGAAAATAATGTTTGCCACATCTGGAAACATGTTTGAGTATGCCATATATGATTTGCTTGAAGTAGTTGCCAAACATATTGACACAAAAATGTGCACTTTCCATAAAAACAAATTGACTTGAATTCTCACTGATTTGTTGCCTTTGGTTGCAATGAAATTAACCCGATTCCCTTGGTCTTGTTTTTGATTTGTACTTTCCAAAAATAAGAATGTTGTGTATCACACCTCAGCCCATTTCTCTTTCAATTGCTGTGTTTATGGTCATATATGAACATGTATACATATACACATATTTAAGTGTGTATATATCCATATTATATTTTAAATATGCTACTGAACAGATTGTACACCCGACTTCTGGTTTGAACTGCATGTATTTGATCACCATGACCATGTATTGCTTTGTGTATTTGCTTACATGTTCGCTGCATCAACCATTTTGCTCTTTGTCCTCACTTGTGCACAACTCGGCTTCATCACTGTGTTGTTCCACTTGCTCCACACTGGTTCAACATGAACTGCTTGTAACCTTGCTTTGTATACATATATGCTAAGCTGATCACACATGTGCACTTCATATGGTTGTGCTTCATTTGGTTTTGTTCACTTATGCTTTCTATGAATTGCTAAGACATGCTGTTGCACATGAACATGCTCGACCATGCTCCACCATGAATCTGAACTGTTCCCTAGTGTTGCTGGCTTGTTTATCTCACCATGTATTTGCTGTCACTTGTTTGTTGAACCATGTTTACATTTGTCGAGCACATTTGCTTGCCACTTTTTTTACCCCATGTTGTGTTGTGTTCGTCTATTATTGCTGACTTGAATTAGAGTTTGCCATGCGCTGAGTCGAGTTGGTCCACGTGGCTGCTCCTCAGTCGCACATGGATTGGTGAGGCAATGCACACGTGTAATTTTATGCACGTGTGTATATATAGCCATCCAGAATATATTTTCCTGTCCCTGCACTGAAATATGTGTATATACATATGCACATGTATGTGTATACATGTATTGTGAGCGTGCTACATTCACATATCAGATCAAGTCATGAAAGATGATGAGAAACACACCGAAATTCTGAGGCAAATAAATTTTAAAAATAAAATTTATTTTTTTATGTATTCTGTTTTATTTCTATTGCATTGTACTGTGTGTGTTTCTGTTTAATGTGACAGGTTAGTAGATGATGACTGGACTGACTGTGCTGACTGGTAGAAGACTGAAGGCAGAAGATGAAGTACGTGTCAATGTGTCAGTGTCAATGTGTCTATAATGTAAACAGAGTGAATGATATAACAGTGTTAAAGTACATATGAAATGTATAGATAGAGTGTTATAGTGAGGAGCTGTGTAACAACAGAATTGTACTGATGTTTGTATTAAACCAATTTGATTGAAATAAAATATCATTTTATTGTATTCAAACAAATTTGTCTAACATATTCAGTTTATATACAAGTACAATATCCTGTGTATTATCTGTGACTCTGTACAAATAGTGGAGTCATATAATTCGTACTGTTTGAATGTTGAAATATAATATTATATTTAAATAAAATATTGTGTGAATATATGAAATTCTATACGGTCGTATTCTATTTAAATATAAATATTATATTCCAGTATGTGATGATATATAACAGTAAAATAATAAACACATTTAAAATAATATTTATTTGGTTGTTATCATCAAACAAAAATCATATAATTGTGTATATAACTACATCATATACAACAGTAATTACAAATTAATATATTACATTGGATTAATTACAAGTTAGGAAGAACATACGACATGTTAAATGGGTTTAATTGGACTTAATGTGATATTAAGTATAACATGTAAGAATAGATTAGTATCGGATGTAAAAAACTAAGTAAAATGAACTAATGTAAGTCTAATTATACATCTGGGCATGTGTTCGTTGGGAAGGGGGTTGTACACCAATAACATTTAGATAAATGTCATTATTACAACCAGGCCGATTAATGACCTTAAACGTGCTAAGTTACACCTGTTACTAATAAGCTAAATTGGTCCCAAGTCTAGTTGTTGTATCAGGTTTTCGGGGCTCTTAAATCCTAAGTACTCGAGGATACCAGCCTAGGAGGTGACTCATGTCAAATTATGTAGAACCCATATCAGTTAGTATCCCTGGTGGTATCTCGGTAGGGAACTCGCACCAGGTAGGGGTTAGGGAACGCTTCACTGAATTAGATAGTAAGAGTTTCAAGGTTAGGGGGTATATAGGCATGTTCCGGCGGAGTCATGAGCGTGCATGGGTCTGACTATAGGAAACTAAGCTGATGTAACACCTACAGATATGGTTGTATTCTAGAAAGTTGCGGGGATTGGGACTGACACACCCTACTGTCAGGACTGACACATGATATTCGGGTAATCCAATCTAATGGGTAGTAATTAGGGTAACACCTAATTCTGTTAATACTAGTAAATGGTGCAGTTAACTTGACTCTTGGGATATGAATGAGAAGTTTATTCTACCTTTATCTTATTTTGATATTGTAACACCCCACGCCCGCTAAGGTCACTCACAAAGGGAATGCCTTAGCTTTGGTGGAGTATTTTTAGTGAGTATAGAACAGAAAAATTACAACAGGACAGATATAAGTAATACTTGAAAATTTAAAACATCATTTCATTAACAAAACATGTTTGGTTACATCACAAAACCGTAACAAGAGTCAAGTACATAATATCCATCCTGATAAAATAGAAGTACATAATCCCATTACATAGACAATAGCCATAATAGAAAAGATAAACCGAGCTTTACTTCTACGATCCAAGCCCAAAAGATAGATATAGCAGTCTGATCCAAGCCCACTAGTGCTAGGCCCACTCTGATAACCTGAGGGTTGGGAAAAAGATAAAAACAACGGGGTCAGACATAAGTCTGAGTGAGTCCTATAACCCTAACAATACAACCATTAAAGTAATTAGGGTATGACATAAATAAGGTACGGTACCTCTGGGGATAATGACTACACTATGTAGCCAACTAAACACCGGGTGTACTACGATAACCGAAAAGACGCATTTATCCACCCAAGGATAATTCTTACCCCACCCCAGACTTATTCACCCAAGGGTAATTCCTACACTGCACCACACCAGTTCTACCCACCAAGAGTAATTCCTACTTAAAGGTTGATCCCATCTAAAGTCTTAGAAAATATAACTAGTAGTTTCTGGTACTTCTAGCTGACCACGTAGGTGCCGTCTGCCCCTACATCCATTAGGTGTATAACTGACCACGTAGGTGCCGTCTGCCCCTACATCCACTAGGTGTACCTAGTAATCTTACCCAGTAGTTTCGTGTACCCCTACACAGGTGCCGTCTGCCCCTATCTTTACTAGGTGTACCTACTACTACCCATCGATCGACTCCCTACCGTAGATACCCGTGCTGGTCCCACGATTGGGGTGTAACATTCCCCTAAAGTGGCTACCAGATAATATCACGGTGCACGGCTTTATATCTACACGATGCAACAACGACTTACCAACCAGCCCGGGCACACACACGCATATGAAACCCGTTGGTCCCGCGTTGCCACCGCTAACCCGTTTTGGCCTCTTATAGTCAAGCCCAATATGCGTGTCCCGTCACTCGACTTGAGTCGAGCCTACAAAGATACGTTTGGGATATTGGTTGAAATGGGCCCCCCACAAGCTACTACTTAAGCTTGTCATTTAATCTAGTGCATCCCACTTAACCCTTTAACCATGTCCCCTTACATGTTATAAATCTTGGTTAAGTCCTTTAATCATATTTCGATTGCCACTTAGGGCACCCACTAGATTTCCCACATGCCACCCATGGCACTTACTTAACCCCTTAATCATGTTTAATTACATGTTCCACCTTGGTTAAGTATTCTAATCGTATTTTTCTATTGCCACCCAAGGCAACCCACTAGTCTCATCATGCCACCCCAAGGCACCCACTTAACCACTCATGTCCCACTACATGCTAATATGGTTAAGTGTTTCTTAATTAATTAAGACCGTGATCTCCCATAAAGACCTCCCACATTAGACTGGCTGTTATGACCGCCTGGTTAAGCCGGTAGAGTCCGGGCAGTCTTACGTCATAACAGAGTCTAACCTCGTGTCTTTACCTTAATCACGTATTTAATTTATGGCTAAGACCTCTCACATTGGGCTGACATTTGTAGCAACTGGTTAAGCCGGTCGGGTCCGGGCAGTTTTACACTACAAATGAGTCCAACCTCGTGTCTTAGTCGATTAATTATACCTAATTAATCACCCCCATATTAATTATCCCTAATTAATATCAAGTTTTCCATAACATGGGTAGACCTAACTCAATAGGTAAATTCCCATGGGGTAGACCTAACTCAATAGGTAAATTCCCACTTATGGTAATTTATTTTTATGGTATGCTTAATCATACTCAATCATACTTTTATTAACATATTTATTACCCCATCGTTCCCCACGTAAATCGTTCTCATTTCACGACATAATAAAGGGAAAGATCCATCACAAATATCATGGGTTTAACATATAACTTTGTCATGGGTTAAGAGGATGTCAACTTGCATATATGAACATATATTAACCCAACTACATATAACCCAAACTTGCATATTATCATACACATGATTTGCATAACATGTTGAACTTTCATATAGGCATTCTCATAACTTGCATAACATGTTAATCATGCATTTAAGCATACACATAACTTGCATAAGCATTCATATACTTGCATAAGCATTCACATACTTGCATAAGCATTCACATACTTGCATGAGCATTCACATACTTGCATGAGCATTCACATACTTGCATGAACATGCATAACTTGCATATCACATTAAACTTGCATTTAAGCATATACATAACTTGCATAACATCACGCTCATAACTTGCATAATCTCATAAACTTAACTTGCATAACATTATGCACACAACTTGCATACCCTCATACACATAACTTGCATAATATGTCGAATCTTACATATATGACTTGCATCTTAAAGGAGGGTAAATATGCATAGCATATAAGGGTGCCATCTTGCATATGTATATACCATATTTAAAAGGGTAAACTTGCATGTCATGATTTATGCATAATACCAAACACTTAGCATGCATATAACCACTTACTTATCATGCATAGAATCAAATACTTATTATGCATAAAATCAAATACTTATTATGCATAAAACCAAATACTTATTATGCATAAAATCAAATACTTATTATGCATAAAACCAAATACTTATTATGCATAAAATCAAATACTTATTATGCATAAAATCAAATACTTATTATGCATAAACCCACCACTTAACTTGCATAAGCCCAAACACTTAACATGCATAAAACCCCATACTTAGTATGCATACAATCAAATACTTATCATGCATAACGTCAAATACTTTAGCATGAATAACATCAAATACTTAACATGCATAACACCAACTACTTAGCATGCATAAAATCACATGCATAACTTGCATATCATGTTACATATAACTTGCATATATCCTCACATATAGTTTGCATAACATGTCACATATGCATAAATATTTAACATGGTGTTTTGCATCATAAAACATGGCCTTAACTTGCATTTAACTTAAAACTTGCAAATCACATATCATACAAACTTGCACAAATACATTTATCCACAAACATAGCCATGTCTTATCACATCCTACCATAATCAATTTAACAATTGATTATTAAAGCCATAGAAACTCACCAAAACCAAGATTAGCAAATCAATGAAGTAAAACTAGTTGCCAAATATGAAGAAGAAGGTGATTAGGGGTTGATTAGCTTGCAACTCTCTTCATTTGATTTGTGGAGGCCATGACCAAGTTTCATTTTGCCATAGTTTAGTTACTAGATTTAATTATGAATGAATTAGGGTAGGGTTGGGGCCTTATTTATAGGATTAGGTGAGTGTTTTATGCCCTTAGATTAACCCTAGATTAGATTAAGACCCTTAGATTTAGGAAATCTCTAGAAACCAGCCCTAAGACCAAGCCCAAACCCCAAACTGGTGCACCCAACCACAGAACTCACTAGAAACTGTGCAGGTTTCTTGGCTCGGCACGGGCGCACTTCACAAGTGCGCCAGTGTATCTTTGTACTGGCGCACTTCACAAGTGCGCCAGTGCATTTCTGGCCTTTTTCTGGTTTTTCTGCCTAACTTCGTTCGTCCTTATCTCTTTCATACGGACTCCGATTTTCGAAAACTCGGACTCTATTTCGCGTATTTTTCCGAGACGAACACAATGACGTAGCCCGTTTCCCCCAATTCCCACATCTGAAATTATTTATCCTGTAATTAGTGAATTTTAGTATTAACTAAAATTCGGGGTGTTACAGATATCTCTTTTACCTCGTACAAATATACATGTTTTAGTATACTTTCTCTTCCAGTGTTATTGATCTTTCTTAACATCTTTTCATACACATGTGCTAAAAATTACTGGAAATCGTTATGTTTGACCCTTTTTGTTTTCCTTCTATCTCTTCCTTTTCCACCAGGTTCTCGGAGTGGGAGTGGTCAGTAGTTGAGATCGTGATTCTGCTTGGATTTGGATAGCTCTCCTTTTACATGTACTTTCTTCAGTTTATCTATGTTATTTGTAATGACACTTGAGGGATATTGTTATGGTTTTTGTACTCTGATTATGAGACATATTTCTTTTGGTATTTGAGAAAATTATGTTGTAACTATTGATTTTGAATATTTCTTTCTTGAATAATAAAAGTTTTAAGTTTTCCCCTGTTTTATTTGTATATGTCTTGTACATTTAGTTACTATTTACCTATTGCACTTTACGAAAATTAATGCATTCTCTTCAGAGTGACAATAATGGACGTGAGGTGTCACATTGCCCATTTCTTGATCCGCATGCTTACTAAAAATAACTAAAAACATAAATAAAAGTTATACATTTGTTTATGTAACGAATGAATGAAAAAGGCATTAAGTTTAATTTTGCAACCACGTAGAATAAACCAACGCCTTCTTATGGGAATTGAATCGTTTCCGAAATCTCGAGACACAGTGCCTTTGTGTCTAGGTTCAACATCTTCTTTAAGTATCTCCGTACTCTCAAATCAATCGTGTTTTATATCCTTCTCCTTGATAGCAACAAGTATCTTCTCAGTATTGCAATCCGTCGGCAACAATCCTTCAACTTATATTTTGGGTATGTTTAAACTTCGGTTTCTACTTTTATTAATTTCTCTTATTTCTTCTGTAAGTTTCAATTTTGAATCCTAGATTTCTTCTCGTTGTGATTTCTCATTCTTTTCCAATTTATGAATAACAAGTTACTACAATTTTCTTTTTCTATAGAACGAAAATCGTTTAATTAGTTTTAGAATCAATGTTAATCTTGTACGTATATGATAGTCTACAAATTTGTTTCCTGTTATGTTGACCAAAGATGATCATAATCATCTATGATGTAACAAAGATGATGAGTAACTTTTTGAAAGTGAAAAGAATGTTTTTAACTTTTAATAAACAAAATTTTCAAAATGATTTCAATCAAATGTGAATTAATTATAATTTCTAAGATGCTATGTGCTGAAGCGGTGATGCAAAAATTGTGCAAATTGAGTTCAAGAATTGGGTATAAAAATTAGAAATATAGATTTTATGTGCATATGCTTTTCTAAAGCTTTCTCTAGCGTGATTATTTATCAAACCGATCGTTAGTGAGGATTCTGTACTATAAGGTGCCAAAATCAATTTGTTTGAAGCCAACTATAATTGCCAAAAAATTTGATTTTTGCGACAAATTTTTTTTCAATGCCAAAATAATAAGCCACTTGTCTCTTTGTTTCTTCTTTGTTTTCTCACCCAATATCATCTACTTCTCCCCAAAATTTCGATTTTTCACTCAGTCTTCTATACTCGTTCTCCCCCAATCTCACCAACTTCTTCTCCCTAAGATTGATTCATTTTTTTAGGTTAATTGATTCGTTTTTTTAGGTTGATTTTCTTTCCTAATGCAAGAGTGTGATTTAGAAATCAATCCTGACTGTGATTTCAAAATCGATTTCGGTCTAAATTTCGAAATCGATTTCAATTTTGAAATTAAAGTTGATTTCGATTTCCAGATGGAAATCTAACTATATATCAAAATCGTTCTCAATTTCAATATCTATTTTGAGTTCCAAATTATGTCATTTCATACAAGGATATTTTAAATTAACATTGGATTTCAATTTAGAAATAAAAGTAGTCGATGACTAATATTTTTATTATTTTACACATATAGGTCAAGCTTGATATTGGTGCATTACAACACGTTAAGGTTTCTTGATGCTACTGCTGCTTGTAAGGCTTTGTGATTGGTGGTATGTATGAATTGTTATATGATAATTAATAGTTATGATTTATATACAAATAAATTGGGGTGAATGAATTAAGCTTCATTTTTTTTAATAACAATAAAATTAGATTTTTCCTTTCAAAAAATTCTGCATAATCTGTGATGTGTTCAATAATGTGGGGGCATAAAATCAGTTAAAAATATATCTAATTGAAACTGTTGGTGCCACTATTTGCTTGCGTTTTTATATATACATTAAACATGCGTACATAATTGAAAATTGGTGAGCTGCGTTCTTGCCCAAAATAGCTAAGCGTATATTGAATTCTTCTATCAGACAGGCAAAAAAGTTTTTTGTTAAGTTCTTTAAAATGAAACTGTGGACAGATATTAACTTACCAGAGGATATGATACCACAGCACCAGCAAAACAATACAAGCTTTGCTACAGCATCACAACTTCCTTCTTTGTTTGTCATATGTAGAAGATGTCAAATGAATGCATCTATCGAAAAGACATCTATAATTGGTTTTATGATGCAGCACACAAGCCAAAATTAAAGTACTATGTACCAAAATTATGGCAAAATGATTTCCAAAATGTTATTCCTTAGCACGGTTGTGATGCATGTTGTGTTAGACGCCAAATTTCATCATTGTCCAGTCATTGTTGTTGGATCCAACTCCAGCAAATTCATAAAGAACAAGTTTAAAATCATAGTGAAATTCTATGCAGTATCGATGTCAACAACAACTTCATTAATATAGGACTGCATATATTGCCTTAGTAATTGGACATATAGGCTATGTGCAACTAAATTGCCTTTACTATCTAGAAAATTTATACTTATGTATGATGCAGTTTTTCCTATCCAAAAAAGGTATCTTTTTGTATACAATAATAGTTTTTCCCTTCACCCTATAAATACAAAATCGTAACTATAACTATTCATACAATTAATCAGTTAAAGATCACCTTTTTGTAGGTTTGTAAACAAAACAATGAACAAGATGAGGAGTGATCCTAATATGAAGTGTAGCTTACTTATGCAAAATAGAAAGGAGCATTATCATTGTTTCGTTCAATCATAATATCTCGTTTTGTTATGATATTCTTTTTCCTTGTGTAGACAAAAGATATAACTGATCTAGGTTCACTGAAGATAATAGTTTAACTTTTTGTTGCTAGTAAATATCATTTAGAAGTTAGTCTTTCTCTTCTACAAGTTATAAATGATAAACTGACAAACTTGCAATATTTTTTGGTTGACGAGTTATTATTTCAATTAATATTTCCTTAGATCTGTTGTATACAATATTTTATTATAGGAGGTGCAAATCTATATTCAGTGGATAGCTCAATATTCTTGTAAGTTTAAATTATAACTCAAATATTCATGAATATCTTTAAACTTAACACTTGCCAGTCACTTTAATATCATGCACGCAGGCTACACCAATGACTTGGCTGCAAGCAGATGATGGAAAAGAAGTGGAGATCTGGTTGAATAGCATCGCAGTCCTGGAATAGTAGAATACCGGTCTAAATAGAAATAGATACTATGCAAAACAGCCTAGTAAGTATTTAATTGGTGAATTTTCACAATATTATTGAATTTTTTTGTTGATCAGACGATATCTTTAAAGAACATAGCTTGATATTTTATTTTTGTTCTTATTATTTATGGTAGCAAAGTATTCAATATGTTTTCTTATGATTCCCTCGTAAAATAAATTGGATTTGTACTTACAGTGATATTTTCGGTATTTATGGGATTCATCAGATTCATTTTTGGGTTGGTCAAAGAAAGAAAAACTGTTTAAAGGTGTTATTTATACTTCTATAATTTTGTTCGATACACTGGTGCAGACTAACATGATAGTCAAGAGCATACCATGTTAGGTAGCATCCGTTATCATATCTTAACCTAAGAGTCCTTGACCTAAACAGCCTAATATATCAGTGTTTTATAGGCTTCATAAACTATTTATAATCTGCTTATAAAAACATCATTTAGAAGTCGGCCCATTTAATAAATAGCATGTATCAACATGTATCTTTTGAAGCTATGATAGGCAATATGAATTTTTTTGGCTTAGCATTTTTTTGTGTTGTTTAATTATAATCTAACTGGATAGGATAGTTAATTTGTTAGATGAAAATTTTCATTTTGTTCTGTTCTGTAGTTCCTAAAAAGGGATCTGTATCTATATTCCAAGTTGGTAGCTGAAAAGTAACCCCTATAAAGTTTTCATGATTCTTCAGTAAGTTTGCTTCTCAATCACTATAGGTTAGAATTTAATGTTTCCATTTACAGGATTATATAAATTCTTTATTGTAACTACCCGGAAAATCAAAACCAATTTAAAATTTTTATTTTAGTTTATTTAATGAATTTTGAATACTTAAACTGATTCATTTTAAATAATAGCGACTAAAAATTTATTTTAATCGAAGTTAGAATGAATAAAAATATTTTAATAATATAACGAGCCTGAAATGGCGCAGTAGTTTGAAAATTCGATTTCAATTTTCAATTGAATGTACAAGATTCAAAATAAATTGGATTTTAGTAACATCAGAAATATTTGAATTTGTTTGAAAATATCTTTCCAACAAATGTGAACAATCCATATTTCATAACGGGAATTAAAAGTTATGGCCAGTTTAAATTTCAGAATAGTCGCTGTAGAATATATATATATATATATATATATATATATATATATTTTATATAATATATAACCCATAAAAATAGCGATTTTGCAAACGACCTCCGTTTTCGATGAAACCACTTTTGTTGGATATGAAATGTCAAATTATTGCTAGATTCCAATTTTCTTAATTTTTGGAATCAATATGTGTGCGTGGTGAATTTAAACGTGTATGGTAATTTCAGTTTGAATTTAATCAACTGGAAAATGACCTTTTTCAAATGGTCTCCAAATTCGACGAAATTATTTTTGTTAGAACCGTATCGTCAAAACATAGCTAGATTTATTTTTCTGGAATTTTTGGAGTCAGTATGTGGCCTCGGTAAATTAAAATGTAGGTTGAAATCAATTTTGAACGTTATATTAATTTATGTTTTAATTTCAACGAAAACTGAACGAAACAGTTGAATTGTCTTACGGGACATATCCCATTGTGTACAGAATAGGTGTAACAACCCGTATTTTTAATAACATGTTATAATGTAAATCAAGGCAGAATTAAATTCAAAAATCTGAATCAAGGGAAACGGGCTGTGCCATTGCGTTCGTCTCGGAAAAATACGCGAAATAGAGTCCGAGTTTTCGAAAAACGGAGTCCGTATGACCAAGTTATGGCCAAATGAAGTTTTCAGAAAATTCCAAGCCCGAAAACAATTCAAATTCAGATTCGAATTACAACCGAGGCAGAATGGGCGGGATTTTTCCCGCCCCAAGCAGGGTCGACACAGGGGTCGACACCAGTGTCGACCCCCCCCCAGGGGTCGACACCCATGTCGACCCAGGGGTCGACCCCCCCGGTCGGACCATTTTTCCAGGTGCACCATTTTGACATGTTGGGTCTTGTTCTGGAAGTTTCTGACGGGAGTTGATGGCTCAGATTCGATTTAGGGTTAATCCTATGGTCTAAACTAACCTAATCACCTATAAAAAGACCCCTAGACCTAGCCTAAACCCTCATTAATCATTCCTACAACTAAACTATGACAAAATGTTTCTTAATCATGGCCTCCACCTTCTTCATGAGAGCATGAGTGCCTCAAATCAATCTATGTCACAAAGGAGCCATCTTTCTTAAGTAAAAGAGCCATCTTTCTTTGTCATTGGAGTTATTACTTCTTGTTTCAAGGCGTTTAAGTGGAGCTTATTATTTTCTTTGCGGATTTTGCTTGTGGCTTCGTCTCAATCTTTATATATATTGATCTAGATCGCATAACCGCTCATTGTAAGCCCTATACTACTCTTAGATTCTAACTATGAAGTTAAATATGACATGTTGCAAGTTGAGTTTGGGCCTAAGTTTGATATGTGCTTTGATCCTATCATGTTATGCATAAATTTATTCTATGCATGTTAGTAAAGTTATCACCTTTACCTTATGCATAGAAAGCTATAAGCTTTGTGTTGAAATGTTGCATTATGCAACATGAGAACTCTCATAACCTTTATGATAACTTGCATATAATGTTATATGCGAACTTCTAGTCATCACCCTATGTCATTCATGATCATGTTCCACCTATTTGCTTAAGTCGATATTATGCATGTTTTGAGGCCTATGATGTAATATGCAAGCTTATGAACATGTTTAGGCCTCATATGCCACCATGTTTAACTTGTGGCCAACCTTATTACCTTATGCCCTTTTTGTCATGTTTGCCAAGTTCCCTCTTTTGATCTATGTTATGCGAAACGTACATGCAAGGGGAATGCGCTGGGTTTGGGTAATATCATTGACATGAAACATGATTTTGAAATATGACATGAACATTGACTTGTGATTATGTTGTAAACATAATAATGGACATGACACTTAGAAAATATGAGTGTGGCCAACTCGAGGTTGGGTTGAGTTTGTAGCATAAATCTACCCGGAACCGACCGGCTTAACTAGTGGCTACAAGCAATAGGACCCAATGTGAGTAGTTGGTCATGTCGCACTTGAAACCCGAGGTTAGACCAAGTTGTGGTGTAAAGCTACCCGGACCCGCCCGACTTAACTAGTAACCACAACAAGGTCTAATGTGAGAGGTTGGGTGCATTAAATTAATTAATGCCACATGGTAGGGTTAAGTCATGGGCCACTTGAATACTTAACCAATTAAACATGATGGGTTGACGCGGTTAAGTCATGAACCTTGGGTACACTTAACCAACTTGATACTTGATTGGGTAGGGTTAACCACATTTAACCCACTAGAAACCCTAGTTGTGTGGTCCTTTTCACCAGTAACCCTCTTGATTGTATCATGATACCCTAGGGACTAGGCTAGGGTGGGGCACGATTACTAGGCTGACATGTAAGCGACCAAAACGACGGCTGAGTAGGTGCGCCGGTGTAGGTTCAGGTGGACCATGGTCGTGCACATGGTCCGGAGTTGAAAAAGCAGACACGGGCACCCGTAGGTTTAGACTGTGCGTGCTCGATTTATGTCCGTGGTTGGCACCCTAGGGCTTGATACACCCTAGGGTGGACCTAGCATAGTTTGACTACACTTCGTGATTGGGCCGTATGACACCGACACTGGACGAGTTAGGCTTATAGGGAGCCGATCGACTAGACCGAGTAGTTGGACCTCGATTTAGGTCATCTCATGATGTGGGCCAGCTTTGGGCCAAGGGATCATTTCTTGTTTATACTTGACATGGATTGGAATACTAGTACACACCTGGTGCAACTTAACCTTGTATATGCGATGCCACACTTGATCTATCTTGTTAACTTTTCACCATGTCAGTTATCACCCTACATCTCATCTCTGCTTTACATGTTCAGTTAACTTTATTAGTTTTTATACTAATAGTAGATAGGACTTACCAGTCTTTTTGACTGACCCGTTTTCTTTCGCCTCTTTTCTTCCGTTCCCCCCCCCCCCCCAAGGTTTGCAGGGTGGGAACACTGGTACCTAGCTGGATCTTTAGCTGCTTTTCTAGATAGCTCACGTATGGTTTGAGCATGCTATGGCCTTATGCTACTTTGGGGATAGTTACTTTATGTTTCTTTTTCAGTTTTCAGTTTATCTTCTAGACTTTGTTTTATGGGAAAATAATGACTAAGTACTTTGATGTAACTTGACTATGGTTTTGAAATGCTAGTTTTATCCGCTGCTTTACTACTCTGTTTTACTTATATGTTTTGTCTTATGATATCTGCATGCATGTTTACCTTGTTTAACGCCCCTCCAAAGCTAGTGTCCTTGCAAGAGTGGCATTGGCGGAGGTGGGGTGTTACATACGGTATCAGAGCATAAGGTTTACAAGATTTGAGCAAAAGTGTTTCTTTTTTTCTAAAACTGACCTTTTGGAAAACTATTCTCAAAACCAATTAAGTATTTTCCAAGAAAAGTCTAGTTATTTTAAAAAAAGGCTATTCCCCAAAATCCATTAGCACTATCCTTCGTTTCCTCGTTCTGAATCTATCTTTTTCTTTTTCAGTATGGCCGATCTTAACCTTCCCGAGGGAGTGACCATTCCCGGATGGTTCCGGAGGTACTTGGAAGCTAGGGCCAACGATGCGGGCCCAGCAAATACCCCCACCGTAACTGAGGTTCCTCCTCCTCCTCCTCCTCCTCCTCAGCATCCAGAAAACGATTTTGCAAAGGTTTGCAAGGACTTTAAGGCGATGGGTGGCAAGAATTTCATTGGGACGGAGACTTTTGTGGAGGCACGAAATTGGTTGAAAGAAACTGAAGATCTCTTCGCTATCTTTGATGTGGAAGACCATAGAAAGGTTTTATTAGCAGCATGGCTATTAAAAGAAGAAGCTGCTTATTGGTGGGAGGTCAACAATGCTACTAGACCTATAGAGACTTGGGCCGACTTTAGGACGAGATTTGGGCTTAAGTTTCTATCATCAGCCGAGGCAAATCTGCAATTGGAGAAGTTTATATCTTTGAAGCAAGGGGACATGACAGTGAGGGAGTATGTGAATGAGTTTAACCAGCTCGCTCGATTCAGTTTGGACATGGTTAATACTCCCCAGAAGAAGGCTTTACGCTTTGCACGAGGGTTGAACGAGCCATTACAAGGTTTAGCCCTGTCTCATATACCCATGGGAGCCACTTTTGAAGGCTTAGTAGACATGGCATTGCTTCAAGGAGACGATAAGAATGGCAAGAAAGAAGTCAAGCCTAATGAGACTCATACCAAGAAGACGGACTCCAAGTGGGGAGGGAATCAGAGCAATCAGAACAACAAGAACAACAAGGGCAACAAGGCCAAGGCAAAGGACCCAAGAAAGTGCAACTACTGTGGGATTGTTGGGCACATAGCTAAAGACTGTAGGAAGAAGAAGAGGAAGCTAGGCGAATGCTTTCATTGTGGAGAGACTGGACACTTTAGCAAGGATTGCCCCAAGAAGCAAGGGCAGAATCAGCGTGCAGGACCTTCTGGAGGGCAAGTACATGCTCTCAACACTGCTCCAGCTCAGGACCGAGGTAGTATTTCCGTAGAAAGTCTTGTTTATATTTCTGATTATCATGTTCGCACCTTATTTGATTCTGGCGCATCGCATAGTTTTATTTCTTCTGATCTTGTTGAAAGTTTGCACCTAAGTACTAGTCTAGTTGAGGATCCCGTCAGTGTTTCAAATCCAATTGGGGGTTCCGCCCATCTATCTATGATTTGTATGGATTTGAAGATTTCTATCTTGACCGTAGAATTCACATGTAATGCTTATGTTCTCGGATTCACGGGATACGGGTTGATCTTGGGCATGGATTGGTTGTCCAATTATGGAGCCATTCTCGATTGTGAGCATAGGGTGGTGAGGCTCATGACTCGCCTCGGTAATACCATAGAAATTTCTTGTAACCCTAGAGGTCCCGTCATGTTATGTTATCTTGAATCTCTTGACTCGTCCATCGATGATCTGCAATCTGTAAGGGTGGTCCGAGACTATCCTGATGTCTTTGAAGAAGTTAAGGGGTTACCCCCTAAACGAGAGATAGATTTCCGCATTTATCTAGTTGATAATGCCAAGCCAGTATCATTGCCCGTTAGGCACATGGCCCCACGAGAAAGAAGAGAGCTCAGTAAGCAAATCAAGGATTTGCTCGAGAAGAATTTTATTAGGCGAAGCATTTCTGAATGGGGTGCTCCGGTAGTATTCGTTACTAAGGCGGATGGTTCGCTTTGTCTATGTGTTGATTATCGAGAGTTGAACAAGGTGACAAAGAAGAATAGGCACCCGTTACCGAGGATTGATGATCTCTTTGACCAGCTTGTTGGTGCTTCTGTTTTCTCTCAGCACAATCTAGCCACCGGATTCCATCAGCTTAGAGTAGCTGAGGATAGTATTGATAAGACGGCGTTTAGGACTCCAGATGGATTCTTTGAATGGCTTGTCATGCCATTCGGTTTAACTAATGCACCCGCCTACTTCGTAGACTTGATGAGTAGGGTGTTCAGGGAGTTCCTTAACAAGTTTGTTGTTGTCTTCGTGGATGATATTCTGATCTTCTCAAAGGACGAGGAAGAGCATGCTAGGCATCTCAAGGAAGTGATGGATACGCTTAGAGCGCATCAGTTGAAAGCCAAGTTCTCCAAATGCCATTTCTGGAGAAGGGAAGTTCGGTTTCTTGGACATATAGTTTCTAAGCAAGGCATAGCGGTGGATCCCGCGAAAGTGGTTGTGGTTCAATACTGGAAGACTCCTAGGAATGCAACCGAAGTAAGAAGCTTTCTCGGTCTGGCAGGCTACTATAGGAAGTTCATCAGGGACTTCGCTAAGATTTCGGCCCCTCTTACTAGGTTGACGAAGAAGAACTTAGTCTTCGCATGTGACTTAGAGTGTGAACTTGCTTTCCAAAGGCTCAAGAGGGCCCTTACTACAGCCCCAGTTTTGGCATTACCCGATGGCGGTAAGATGTTTACCGTGTACACCGATGCATGTGGCACGGGGTTAGGTGTTGTTCTGATGCAAGAGGGAAGAGTGATATGTTATGGGGGTAGGCAACTTAAAGTTCATGAGAAGAACTATCCCACTCATGATTTGGAGTTGGCGGCGATCGTCTTTGCACTCAAATTCTGGCGCCACTATCTCCTAGGCGAAAGGTTTGAGTTGTATACTGATCACAAGTCACTCAAGTACCTCTTCTCGCAGAAAGATCTGAATCTAAGGCAGCAAAGGTGGATGGAATTCTTGGCATCATACGACTTCGAGATAGCTTATACCCCTGGCAAGGGTAATGTTGTGGCAGATGCACTAAGCAGAAGGAGGTTGACTTTGAGTCCCTTGTTTGTTGAGATGAAGAACTTAGAGTTCTTGGCAACCTTTGATTTCACGACGGCTATTGAGTCGATGACGGGTTCATTAGCATCCCTTGAGCTTAGACCCACACTTCTTGATCAAGTTGGGGCTTCCCATAAAGGAGACCCGCAGATAGTCGAGGTCATGGACAAGTTGATTCGTGGTGAGACGTCTGGTCACCTTGCTAGATATACTATTGATGACAAGGGTTGGCTAAGGCGTGATGGAAGGCTATGCGTTCCACAAGTAGGAGACTTGGTGCATAAAGTTCTCGAAGAAGCACATCACTCGAAGATGACTATACATCCTGGAGGAGATAAGATGTATAGAGATATGAAGCGCATTTTCTTTTGGGCCGGAATGAAGAAAGATGTGGCAGAGTATGTTTCAAAGTGCATGGTGTGCCAACAAGTGAAAGACGAGTCAAAGAAACCAGGTGGGCTATTACATCCATTGGAGGTCCCGCAATCGAAGTGGGAGAGTATTTCTATGGATTTTGTGGATGGATTGCCTAAGTCAAGGAGAGGGAACACGAGCATATGGGTCATAGTTGACAGACTTACGAAGAGTGCTCACTTCATTCCAGTAAAGAGCAAGAGGACCGCATCAAGGCTAGCATCTATTTATCTTCGAGAGATAGTGCGGTTGCATGGAGTTCCTTCTAGCATAGTTAGCGATCGTGACCCAATTTTCACTAGCCAGTTCTGGAATAGTTTGCAAGAAGCAATGGGTACACGATTGAATCTGAGTACAGCCTATCACCCCCAGACGGATGGCCAAACCAAAAGGGTGAATAGAGTGCTAGAAGATCTTTTGAGGCTTTGTGTCCTTGACTTTGCTGGTACTTGGGAAGACCACCTTCCTCTTGTAGAGTTTGCTTATAATAATAGCTATAAAGCTAGCATAGGGATGGCACCATTTGAAGCTTTGTATGGGAGGCCATGTAGGTCACCATCTTGTTGGTGGGAGACAACATATAGGCTTATACTTGGGCCCGATATGATACGGGACACATCCGAGAAAGTTGAATTGGTGAGAAGATGGATGAAAGCGACCCAAGATAGACAGAAATCCTATGCTGACAAGCGAAGGGCAGATTTGGAATTCGAAGTGGGAGACATGGTTTTCGTGAAGGTTTCCCCTTTGCGTAAAGTGGTACGTTTTGGAGCAGTTGGGAAGCTGGCACCGAGGTTCGTAGGACCCTTCCCTATCATAGAGAGAATTGGAAAGATGGCCTATAAGGTGGAATTGCCCGAGAAGCTAGCCGGAGTGCATAATGTCTTTCATGTCTCGCATCTCCGAAAGTGCCTACATGAGTCCGCTGAGGTGGTTGAACCAAGCATTCTTGAAGACGTGGAGGTAGAGAAAGAGGCAACCTTGAGGAGAGCTCCGATTCGTATCTTGGGAACGGAGATCAAGAAGTTAAGGAATCGAGAAGTCAAATTGGTGAAAGTTCAGTGGAGTGAAGCCGATGAAGATGCAACTTGGGAAACCGAGGAGAAGATGCATGGGCTTTATCCATTCCTTTTTGAGGGTACATTCTTAATCTCCTTTCCTAATTAGCATATCTTTCTTTTGCTATCCATGTTTACCTTGTTTATTTTGTTTATCTCGTTATCTCGTAATCGTGTCATGAGAACCTTAAGTAGAAACCCTTTGGATGAAACATGTATTTGAAACATGTTATGCTTGATGGTTGCACGTGGTTGCAAGTGTTTGCAAGTGGATACTCGTGGATGCATGATACACATTAGGCACTAAGATCGGCTCACACACTTTCATGTTGCATATGCATGAGTGTTTATGCTTATTCATGGATGAAACATGTTGTGTTATCACGTGGATGTTGCATATGAATGAATGTTATGTGCACTCATGTAGCGATTATAAATTATGTTAGGAATTTGCATACATATGGACTCATTTCACTAACATACTTTGCATTAAGGAGGTTTACAGAATCAGTAACCGCCTGATTTTTGCATTAGATAAGTACATATACACACACCTTTTGCATATGTTCATACAGCATTTAGAATCTTTTTAAGGACAATGGTTACTTGTGGATGATGTTTTGAGTAGATGGATGATGGATGGTAGGATACGTTCTTCCTAACTTGGAGATTTCGGGGACGAAATCCTTTAAGGAGGGGAGTATGTAACAACCCGTATTTTTAATAACATGTTATAATGTAAATCAAGGCAGAATTAAATTCTAATTTCTGAATCAAGGGAAACGGGCTGTGCCATTGCGTTCGTCTCGGAAAAATACGCGAAATAGAGTCCGAGTTTTCGAAAAACGGAGTCCGTATGACCAAGTTATGGCCCAATGAAGTTTTCAGAAAATTCCAAGCCCGAAAACAGTTCAAATTCAAATTCAGATTCGAATTACAACCGAGGCAGAATGGGCGGGATTTTTCCCGCCCTAGGCAGGGTCGATACAGGGGTCGACACCAGTGTCGACCCCCCCCCCTAGGGGTCGACACCCATGTCGACCCAGGGGTCGACCCCCCCGGTCGGACCATTTTTCCAGGTGCACCATTTTGACATGTTGGGTCTTGTTCTGGAAGTTTCTGACGGGAGTTGATGACTCAGATTCGATTTAGGGTTAATCCTATGGTCTAACTAACCTAATCACCTATAAAAAGACCCCTAGACCTAGCCTAAACCCTCATTAATCATTCCTACAACTAAACTATGCCAAAATGTTTTTTAATCATGGCCTCCACCTTCTTCATGAGAGCATGAGTGCCTCAAATCAATCTATGTCATAAAGGAGCCATCTTTCTTAAGTAAAAGAGCCATCTTTCTTTGTCATTGGAGTTATTACTTCCTGTTTCAAGGCGTTTAAGTGGAGCTTATTATTTTCTTTGTAGATTTTGCTTGTGGCTTCGTCTCAATCTTTATATATATTGATCTAGATCGCATAACCGCTCATTGTAAGCCCTATACTACTCTTAGATTCTAACTATGAAGTTAAATATGACATGTTGCAAGTTGAGTTTGGGCCTAAGTTTGATATGTGCTTTGATCCTATCATGTTATGCATAAATTTATTCTATGCATGTTAGTAAAGTTATCACCTTTACCTTATGCATAGAAAGCTATAAGCTTTGTGTTGAAATGTTGCATTATGCAACATGAGAACTCTCATAACCTTTATGATAACTTGCATATAATGTTATATGCGAACTTCTAGTCATCACCCTATGTCATTCATGATCATGTTCCACCTATTTGCTTAAGTTGATATTATGCATGTTTTGAGGCCTATGATGTAATATGCAAGCTTATGAACATGTTTATGCCTCATATGCCACCATGTTTAACTTGTGGCCAACCTTATTACCTTATGCCCTTTTTGTCATGTTTGCCAAGTTCCCTCTTTTGATCTATGTTATGCGAAACGTACATGCAAGGGGAATGCGCTGGGTTTGGGTAATATCATTGACATGAAACATGATTTTGAAATATGACATGAACATTGACTTGTGATTATGTTGTAAACATAATAATTGACATGACACTTAGAAAATATGAGTGTGGCCAACTCGAGGTTGGGTTGAGTTTGTAGCATAAATCTACCCGGAACCGACCGGCTTAACTAGTGGCTACAAGCAATAGGACCCAATGTGAGTAGTTGGTCATGTCGCACTTGAAACCCGAGGTTAGACCAAGTTGTGGTGTAAAGCTACCCGGACCCGCCCGGCTTAACTAGTAACCACAACAAGGTCTAATGTGAGAGGTTGGGTGCATTAAATTAATTAATGCCACATGGTAGGGTTAAGTCATGGACCACTTGAATACTTAACCAATTAAACATGATGGGTTGACGTGGTTAAGTCATGAACCTTGGGTACACTTAACCAACTTGATACTTGATTGGGTAGGGTTAACCACATTTAACCCGCTAGAAACCCTAGTTGCGTGGTCCTTTTCACTAGTAACCCTCTTGATTGTATCATGATACCCTAGGGACTAGGCTAGGGTGGGGCACGATTACTGGGCTGACATGTAAGCGACCAAAACGATGGCTGAGTAGGTGCGCCGGTGTAGGTTCAGGCGGACCATGGTCGTGCACATGGTCCGGAGTTGAAAAAGCAGACACGGGCACCCGTAGGTTTAGACTGTGCATGCTCGATTTGTGTCCGTGGTTGGCACCCTAGGGCTTGATACACCCTAGGGTGGACCTAGCACAGTTTGACTACACTTCGTGATTGGGCCGTATGACACCGACACTGGACGAGTTAGGCTTATAGGGAGCCGATCGACTAGACCGAGTAGTTGGACCTCGATTTAGGTCATCTCATGATGTGGGCCAGCTTTGGGCCAAGGGATCATTTCTTGTTTATACTTGACATGGATTGGAATACTAGTACACACCTGGTGCAACTTAACCTTGTATATGCGATGCCACACTTGATCTATCTTGTTAACTTTTCACCATGTCAGTTATCACCCTACATCTCATCTATGCTTTACATGTTCAGTTAACTTTATTAGTTTTATACTAATAGTAGATAGGACTTACCAGTCTTTTTGACTGACCCGTTTTCTTTCGCCTCTTTTCTTCCGTCCCCCCCCCCCCCCCCCCCCCAGGTTTGCAGGGTGGGAACACTGGTACCTAGCTGGATCTTTAGCTGCTTTTCTGGATAGCTCACGTATGGTTTGAGCATGCTATGGCCTTATGCTACTTTGGGGATAGTTACTTTATGTTTCTTTTTCAGTTTTCAGTTTATGTTCTAGACTTTGTTTTATGGGAAAATAATGACCAAGTACTTTGATGTAACTTGACTATGGTTTTGAAATGCTAGTTTTATCCGCTGCTTTACTACTCTGTTTTACTTATATGTTCTATCTTGTGATATCTGCATGCATGTTTACCTTGTTTAACGCCCCTCCAAAGCTAGTGTCCTTGCAAGAGTGGCATTGGCGGCGGTGGGGTGTTACAATAGGGGTACTTAGTTGGGGGATATAGTCATTGGATTCGATTTGGGGTTTGAATGAAAAAGTTACTTTTTGGAATTTAATATAATTAAATATATAAATTATTAAACTTGGTCAACCCTTCCTCCTCTCCAATCACGTTCATTTCAAAAAGAGAAAAAACCCGACGTTCCTCAGCCCCCTTCCACGCTGCCGCTCCCTCCCCCCAACGCCGCTGCATTCTCCTCATCTTCCTCCTCTTCTCTCTCTCCTCCTCTTTCCCTCTTTGAATTTTAAATCCCTAAACCCCAAATCACCACCAACCACCTCCTTTGACCCCACCGCCGCACCACCATTTCCACCTACCACCTCCCCAACCCCAGTCAAATCCCGCGCCGCCTCTGGCCACACTCCCCTTGGCCGTGGGCCCCCCGGTCACCAAAACTCATTTTCTCCAAAATTCCCGTTTTGTGTTTATCCACCTGTCACTATTTCGCCAATAACTCCTAAACTGTGCATGTCTGGCCAAAACTCCACAGTACCAAAATCGAAGTTCTTGTTTTTCTCTTCAATTTGAGTATATGGAAGTCCCATTTTGGATTGTGGAGCTGTCCAGAAAACACCTCCAAAGATCGCGGATCTGCTGCTGCTTTTCGCCATTTCCGATGAATTGGTGCAGTTTTGGAAGAAAGTCCACTAGGAAAAAGTTGTCCGGAATGGCGCGTTTAGGCTTATGACAAAGTTTGGTGAAGATTGGAGGCCTTATGCAAATTCTAGAGCCAAAGAGGCGAATTCAAGTGCGGGGAACGACAAAAGCGAGTGCGGCAACAAGAATTTTCTACATTAGAAGAATCGCGATGAATTGGTTCAGCTTCTAGGTGAGATTTTAATTTTTTTTACAGTTAAATATACACTAGGATGCAGACAATGCTTAGTAGCATCCGACACCTTTGATTGAAACCATGGATGTTTGGTTGTTTGTTTTGATCGATTCATTTGGTTGAATTTGATTTGGGATGTGAATGGATTTGATTGAATTTGGTATGTGTATGGCGCGAGCTAGTATTAGGCGAGGGATAAGGCTAGACCTTATTCCGGTTCTAGTATCGCGCCGTTATGCTACCAAAATTTTCTAAAAATGTTAGAATAATAAAAATATCATTTTTATTGTATAAATGAACTAAATAAAATATTCATGTGTTAAATAAAATATTTCATCGTTAAAAATATATTTTTTAACATGTATATGAATAAAATAAATATACATTTACAAATCGGACGATTTGTTTATGTACACCCATTTAACTGATATGGATTGGGACGGTATATTTTACACATCGCCCAACTACATAAATAATATTCAGTATTTGTTGGTTGAAACCCCACATAGGTATTGGGAAGATATCTGACGTACACTGATCCCAATTGTTTAGTTGTATGTCAATCGATTGGTTGACAGACTGTTGTAAGCGTTAAATATTTATATTTAATGCTTATGCAGTTGTGTAATGCACTCTGGATAATGGTTGACTGTGTTTGATTATTGTTGTGTAAATGTGTGTATGAAATTCATATAAATAAAATTATATGGTAATCGACTGTGTTTGATTCCAATTCGAAAACAACGAATATTTTAAATTAATGAATATTTTAAAAATGACGAATAATGAATATTTTAAAATAACTAATACTTTAAAATAATATTCAGTATTGGATCCAAATATGATTTTGATGTCCGGTTTGGGATGGACACGAAAATATTGAAATATATGAAGCCGTGTTGATTAGATATGCGCCATTTTGATGCGAACAACATTTATATCGATTTTATTCATTTTTATAATGAATATCATAAGGGAAATTATTTCTAAATCAGATATTTTGAAAATATTATCATTTGAATATTATAATGATAAGGAATATTTAGTTTTGATTTAAAATTGAAATGAAAGTGGGAATTGTTTTAAAATGAATTTATAAAATATGTTTTAAATGGAAATGGACAAAATATATATAATATATATTACATATATTTAATGTCCTGAAAAGAACGCGCCGCGCCACGACTGTTCGCGAATTTCGACTATTGACTTCGAATTGACATTACGGGAGATCCGACCGTCGGATTCTCCTAAACCCAGAGCCATTGGGTTCATATCAAAAAGAGTTTTCCAACGAATATAAGAGATTTGAAATCTAACAGTTAGATATGGAATTATGTCCAAATCAAATCTGGAAAAGGTCGCTGTAAATGCAGTTCGATGACCGTTTATGGAAATCGACTGAAAGGGCCTTAATAAAATTATTAAAAATATTAATAATTTGTTTAAAATCATAATAAATGATTTGGAAAGAATTTGGATGAAAAATTCCACATTTTTGAAGAAAATATATATTTTCATTAAAATGAACTAGTTACTAACTAGATTAATAATCCAATAATTTTTAAATAAATAAATTGGATTTGGAAAGGGTTTTAATATAACCAGAAATTCCCAATATGTGAATTGGAATGGATTTGAATAGAAATAATCTTTGGAATATTTTTATATTGGATTCCGGGATTATGCGAATATTGTTATGGAAATTTGGAAGATATATTTTATATCGTTATTTCCAATGCGATATTTGTTGGTTTCAGAATTTGATATTGAATATAAGCTGATATAATTTCTATTCAGAGCCTTGTATTTAATATCAAATTGGATTTTGGGTTTGTCATGAATAGTGTCTTTATTAACACTATTCTTAGGCCCAGTTGAGAAAACAATAAATCTTTTAATTAAGATTTAGAGAAGTTTACCAATTAATTAATATTTAATTGGAATTGAATAAAAGAATTGGATGTTGGGTTTGTCGTGAATGGTGTTTTCAGTAATACTGTTCTTGGGCCCCGTGAGAAAAGAATAAATCTTTTAATTAAGATTAGTGAATTTTTCCAATTAATTAATATTTAATTGGAATTGAATAAAAGATGGGATTTTGGGTTTGTCGTGAACGGTGTTTTAAATAACACTGTTCTTAAACCCAGTTGAGAAAAGAATAAATCTTTTAATTAAGATTATTAGAGTTTCCAATTATATTTAATAATTGGAATAAAATGGAATGTGAATTGGGTTCATTGTGAACTGTGTTTTTAATGACATTCGTTCTATAACCCGATTTACAATGAAATGTGATTTGGAATTTATAAATCTTTTTATTAATATTTAATGGGATTTTCCAAAGTAAAGTTTTCCAATTAATACCACAAATTGGAATGGAATGGAATTCGATTTGATATTAATCCTCCGTGGGAGTTCTCCTTCGATAATATTTTAGAAGAAGATTTATTAAGACAATTGGCCTTACTTAAAGCTAAGTTAGCATTGTACCATTTGGATGAGAATGGTGATTCTATTAGCTGGGGTATAGATAAAAGTTTAGTCTACACTATTAATTCTATGTATAGTTTCATTAATTTTTCTGGTATTTCATTATATCCCTTTAAATTTCTATGGAAGTCTAATTCTACACCTAAAGCTAAGTTTCTAATGTGGTTGATCATTCATAAGAAGCTTAATACGATTGAGCTTTTAAAAAGGAAGAATGTTATTTTTGATTTAAATTGTTGTTTTTGTAATACTGGAGAGGAGGATATTGATCATTTATTTTTCTCTTGTTATTTTACCTTTTCTATTTTCAATATGATTATAAGGATTTTTACTTTTGATTGTTTTAATTCCTTTAGTAGTTGTATCGATTATTGGAATTGTCATAGATTACGTTATAATTCCAGGCAGAAATACATATTGGATTCTTTAGTAATATTCATAAGTTGGTTCATTTGGGTTTAGAGGAATCAGAGAATCTTTCATTCAATCTCTGTATCTAATGATAATTTAATCATCAACATAGTAAATTTCTGTCTGTTTTGGATGTCTAATTCGCACTATAAACTATTTGGTGATTTGCAACTTGGGCGTTTTTTGTTTAAGGTTAGATTTAACCTGAGTTTATTCATTTGTATTAATAGTTATTTTAGATGCAATAGACCTCGTCTGGGCTGCTGATTTTTTTTTTTTACTTGGGTTGGCACTTTCCTCTTGCTTGTTTGTTTCTTATGTCCTTCTCTTTATACATGTATATATGGATATATGCCTATATATATACACACAATATATGTATATATATAATTTCCATATATATATCAATATATATATATAGCCATATACTCATATATATGTGTAAGTTACTGATAATTTTGTTTCAGTTTTTCAGATTACAGGTTGTAGATGTAACCGTGGAGTTTTTGGGTTTGCTGTTTGGATTGACCATTTTAGGCTTGCTTTGGATATATTGGTATATGAGGAGTAGGAGTGTTTGTATTTTATGGTGATTTGTTACACCATTTGTTTTGCACTTAGATTGTTATTTGTATGGGAATAGATATACTTCTTTATCGGGTGGTGGCCTTGCCGGAATTCGATAATGAAGTATGATGGGTGGTGGCCTTGCCGGAACTCATCTATCTATTATCCCTTACATTCCTATTTGAGACTCCCATTTTGGGTCTGTATTTGGATATTTGTATCACTTTATTTTTATTATATATATGTGTGCTCTCTTCCTTTTGGAAGATCACACATCTTTTGCTCAAAAAAAATTCGAAGTGAACTTCTGTGGAGGAAGACTGTTAATATATATGGAATTTAAAAGGCTTTATCGTTATTCCATTTATATTATTAGTCGGATACGGAAATTGATATCGATTATATATTGATCTATTTTCCGTGAAGATTCCGTAATTAATGGAATGTGATTTCGGTTTATCGTGAACTGTGTTTTAAATGACATTAGTTCTTTAACCTAGCTAAAGACAGGATTACATGTCTAACATTGTATTTCGAACTGTATGCTTGATCTCTGCTTAATATATATCTGTTTGGTGGCGGAGAATTCATTTTCTTGCTTAACACCCTTCTTTAAGACGTACGAGCTTAGAGGTTATATATCGGCAGAAATCAATAGTATGATGTAGATTTCCGATGTGGCATGTTTGTGTTTCCAAAGTTAAATAATCATTAATATTGATTTTTGGGAAGATTAAAACTAAGTGGAGTTTTAATGAATCTTTAATTAGATTGAAAAGAGAATGTGACAATTATATTTCCAAATTCGGGAAATGATCGAGAATGGAGTAGCACCAGATTTACTCCAAGCGATAGTTAAATCTTTAATTAGATTTGAACGTGAAATGGTAATTAAATTTACCGATAACACTGTAATGTTAGATATGGAGTATTACCCATTTTGCTCCATGGGATGAATAAGTTGGGATTGGGAAATAAAAGAGATGATTACTCAAGGTGAGCTAAATCCCGACTAGTAGATAGACCTTAATTTGGTTTAGAAATGATATCCAAAGGAAGATTAAAGAATAAATTTAAAGAATTTATCTTTGATAAAATTAATGGGAACCTTTCCCAAAGTATAAGAATATGTGAATAAAAGAATATTCTGGATTGGAATGAGGGGTATGTTGTGTTTTTATAGCACTTGTTTATTATGTACGTGAGTTATTCGGAAAGGTCGGGTTTATACCCATTCTGAATAATTGATTCGATGATAAGTTGACGATGAAGACAGTGGTTGAAGACCGAAGGTCTTCACATCATTTGGATGATTACTGATGTCTTGATTGGGCGGTACACCCAATACAAGGTAATAAGTGGTGATCGTCCAGACGTACTTGGAGATCAACCGGATATGCGAGGACCTCTCTCTTGTATGAACATATGGGATGAAGAATAAGGTGCCTTCGGTTTCATTCAGACCCAGAACGTATTATTAAATGGATGTGTGTCTGACATTGGATTTTATTCTGTGTTGATTGATCTCTATTAAGTATATATCTATTTGGTGGCGGAGAATTTATTCTCTTGCTTAACACTCTTCTCTGAGACGTATGAGCTCAGAGATTATATATCGATAGACATCAGTTGAATGACATGAATTGTCAGTGTGACATGCTGAGATGCAAATGATCAAGACTTTCTGTTGAAAAGCAGAATCTTGTAGTTGATGATCAAAGCACGGCCGTAAAGGGCATAGCTTTGTGTATATCATTAATTCGCGAGCCTCACACCTCGGTATGAGTCAAAAACGGGATCAGACCGTTGGGAGAACATGACATTTCTTTCTAGCTATGGGTGGTGTCATGGTATGGAGCCTAGACATTTATATTTTTTACCTGTATGGATGATGGATAGCGAGGCACCTTGGATATATCGGTTACTATGGAGCCGGTAGATATAGGTCTGATAGGACCGTGAAATGTGTGTTCAGGAATAACTAATCCTCAAATGTAAGGGAGGACCGGCCCAACCGATCCAAGGGTTCACTGCGGGGGATCGTGAGGCATTTACTAGAGTGTCTTGAATCGGAGAGGAGTCATCCCTTGCCTCGACTCATGACGGAAATCCAATTTCCAATACGTGACATTTCAGTTTTGATCGTAGAGCCTAGTATGGCGACATGATATATGATACCCATGCCGTCTATGATTGATACATTAATATTTGAAGTTGTTTTTGACATTATACACTTATAATAGTATCAAATGATTTGTTTTAAACGTACCAAGCATGTTTGGCTATTATAAGAGGAAACTCTTATCCTCCGGCTTACGTTGCATTGTGTGATGGGACCTGAGTATTATAATAGCTTCATTTTTCAGAAAGCATTGCGTTGTTTGTATTATGCACTGGTATTCTTGGGAGGAAACCCGTTCCGTGTTATACGGCGTGGTCCCATGATTTACTTTATTTTTAAAGTAAAGATTTAATAACTGTTTTAGTTCTCATACCAGTCACATAACTGACTTGGAGTTTATTGTTTTAACCTAAACTCTGGGTGCCCCTATTTTCCACACGGGCAGCCAGTAGTTTTGTTTTTGCAGATATTATATTCATATGATCACGGTTTACAACTGGAGCCATATTTGAAACACTCCGTATCCGTGTATTTCTTTCAGTTGTGTTTTGTATTATTTTCCACTGCATTGTAATTTGTAAATCTCTTATATTTATCAAATGTATATTATTTGTTCATACTCTGTATATTCTTGTACTCTGATGTAAATTGTTGTAATAGCAATGAAATGTTCTTCTGTTTGCGTTCTGATTTGTCATGTTCTCAACCCAATCTGGGTTTTCCCTTACACGCAAGTTTGGGTCGTTTCTTCATGATCTGTTTTAAATTTTTACGACTTAAGTTATCATCATCCTATCACTACACCAAACAACCCATTTTGTCACACATTTCCCGTCTTCAGTAGTAATGGTTATATCCATTACTGGTTAATCACGTTTATTACCGTTACAACTAGTTACCATGGTTATTACCGTTAGAACAGTTTGTGAAACCGGAAATGAGTTGAAGTAATGTGGATGAGATAGTAATTTTACGTATGCCTCCTTTGTAACACAGTTTTACATTTTCGTTCGACCCCGTCCCACTTTTAACACTTATGATTCCCCAAATATTTTAACGTCGCCACCTAGGGTTCTACCTCCAGGCATCGCTTCTGCTTCGCTTCTACACCGCGCTGAAGTTTAATTCTCGATCGCCTCATCCTCGTACTGCCACCCTTTTTCTCATCCATTCAATTTTTGAGGTAATTTACGTATGGTTGAATACTTTTTTCCCTTGGAATATCCTTTCGAAATCGGACCTGGCTTATACCAGGTTATGTTTAAGCGTAGTGCTTCTTTCAATATCAAGAACAAAGTTATGTATTTCACTAATTTGAAGTAGGAGTCTATGTTTTATAACTTCTAGTTTTTAAGTTGCCGACAGACATTTCAAATTACGAAAGCAACATATTAGCTAATTTTGCTATTTATAAGTTGTTGGCAAACACCCTTTGAATCTATTTGTTTGCAAATACAGTAATAGTAGAAAATATACCATAGTATGTTTTTTCCTTGGCGTTAAGCGTATATATTCAGTACTTACTTATTTCAGTGGTTTTAGATGTTTAAGGTTTTAAAAACCAGCAGTCAAGATGTTTACCAAGTAAAACATGGATTTATGTACGTTCATGTCTAAAAGGGCATCATGTAAACTACTTACATAGTCATGTTTCTGATGATATGATGATAATGGCATATGAGTTTTCTATGTTGAGTTAAAAGGTTGTTAATGTTTATACATAGCTGAGTCCATACGAATAATCTTTGTGATGTTTATAGTGCATATTTTTTTGGATGAACTAATTACTTTCTAGAACCTAAATATTATTTGCTCAAATATGAATTTGCAAAAGAAATAAGATTTAAAAACTTCTTTTATAAAGAAAAAATAAGAGAATTAAAAAAAGTTATAGAAAAAAGATATGTACACATTCGCTTATATGACTTCTTTCTAGTAGTTTAATTTTCTACGCTATTTATTAAATTTTAAAAACAAGGATCTATTTTAAAGAAAAACATTGGTTGGATTTTCCTGGTTTTCCATTTTTATAGAAAGTGGTTTTTGAAGAAATGAAAATTTGTGCTAAAAAATAAATTTATTTTTAAACTAAAATAATATAGAAATCAAATATTTTTTTTGCAGACGTTTTAATCATTTGATACAGCTAATGACTTTAATATAATATATTTAATCTGGGAGTTTAGTTTATGCTACCTTTAATTTTTTTCATTTTTTATTCATCTTTTTACTCAAGAATGAATTTTTTTTCACCTAACTCGTGTTAATCACCAAAGTTGGTATCAATATGCATGGTCGGTTCTGCAAAGATTAGGGAATTGATAAATGCAGATTTTATCATGTCTGGGTACTGTTTTGGGTATCCAAATGACCATATTACATTAACTTTTGGGTATCCAGATTTTCATCTTTGTCTATTTTGAATTTTCTTCCATACTGTTAATTACAACATTTGTTCCTTACCTTTGTCCTTTTCCTAACTTCATATTTGCTTCATGTTTCTTACCGTAATTTTCTTTTAAAATTGATTTCTATGTTTTTTTTGCTTTCAGCAAAATAAACATATACATATATTGAAGAAAATTAAGTAGAGAGAAAGAGATGAAAAGTTTTTTTTTTTGGAGGAAGACAAATTTTATTCCTTTTTTCTTCTTCTTGATTTCTTGATTACAAAAGATCTTTATTTATACATGCTTAAGAAAATTCTGGATAAGATTAAAATAATACTTTACCTAATATGACCAAATAGGTAAATCAGGAAATTATATTGCATGCAATATTTAATGATTTCATTTAATGCAATTTTAATTTATTCCAACAATGTCTCCCCTAAATTAAAACTTGCTTCTCACTCCCAATCTTTCTGCATTTCTCCTGAAACTTTGTCCACTAAGTGGCTTCGTGAAGATATCCGCCATTTGTTCTCCTGTTTTGCAATATTCAACCTGGACATCACCTTTATTCACTAAATCCCTCAAGAAATGATATCGAATGCGGATATGTTTGGTCCTTCCATGAAGAACGGGATCCTTCGTGACTGAAATAGTTGAGCTATTATCACAAAACAAAATCATTGGCTTCTCTTGCTTATGATAGAGACTTTCCAAAATTCCACGCAGCCAAATCAATTGACATCCTGCAAATGACGCAGCGACATATTCAGCTTCAGTTGTAGAAAACGCAACAATTTGTTGTTTCTTCGAGCTCCATGAGACAGCTCCACTTCCAAGGTGAAAGACATAACCAGACGTGCTTCTGCTATCATCAATACTCCCTGCTAAGTCACTATCTGTGTAACCAATAAGGTTAACTGGAGTAGTAGCTTCATAAAAAATTCCATGATCAACGGTTCCTTTCACATATCTCAGTATTCTTTTGGCTACCTCCCAATGGTTAGAGTAAGGTTTCTCCATGAATCTGCTCATAAGGCTAACAACGTACATAATGTCAGGCCTTGTGGCTGTTAGATACATTAGATTTCCAACAAGACTCCTGAACATGGTAGAATTAATAAGTTTGCCTTCACCTTCCTTAGATAGCTTCAAACCTGTAATGCATGGAGTAGAAACTGGATTAGCATTTTCCATCTTAAACTTCTTCAAGATATCTTTTGCATAGCTCTCCTGTGAAATAAAAATTCCTTTCTGGGTTTGTTGCACTTAAATACCAAGAAAATGATGAAGTTCTCCCAAATCTGTCATCTTGAATTCTGCCATCATTGAAAGCTTGAACTCATTCAACATCTTCACGTCATTTCCTGTAAAGATTAGATCATCAACATAGAGACTAACAGCCATGAACTTTCCTTGAGAATCATCTTTGATATAGAGAGTGTGCTCATATGGACATTTTTGAAATCCATGTTTCTCAAAGTAGGAATTGATTCTGCTGTACCATGCTCGGGGTGATTGTTTTAACCCGTACAAAGCCTTTTTTAGCTTGTAAACTTTATCCTCTTCTCCTTTCTTGACAAATCCTGGTGGTTGGTCAACATACACTTCTTCTTTCAGCACACCATTTAAGAACGCAGATTTTACGTCCATTTGAAACAACTTCCAGTTTTTTTGAGCAGCTAGAGAAATAAGCAAACGAACAGTCTCAAGTCTTGAAACGGGAGCAAACACCTCTGTGAAATCTTCTCCTTCCTTTTGTTTGTACCCTTTTGCGACTAGTCTTGCCTTGTGCTTGTTAATAGAGCCATCTGGATTCATCTTTGTTTTGTACACCCATTTTACTTCAATAGAATGTTTGTGCGGTGGCAAATTTGTAAGCTCCCATATATCATTGTTTTGAATTGAGTCAATCTCTTCTTTCATGGCTTTTCTCCATTTTTCTTCATGATTCGCATCATTAAAAGAAATTGGATCTTTCCCTGCAAAAAAAGCAAAGAACACAACATTATTTGATTCAACTTCATCAGTGACATCATATAATTCCTTAAGATCTCTCATCCTTCTTGGTGGACTTGGTGAGGAATTTGTGCTGCTTGAATAAGTTGGGGAAGCAGGAACATTTTCTTCCACAGTGTCATCCTCCATATTTTCTGCCTCTATTTCAAAAGGAAAAAAAAGGAAAATTCTCCTTTTCAACTTCTATGTCCTCAAATAATGAGTTTTCATCGAACCGGACATCTCGACTTATCACAACCTTCTTGGTCGTGGGATTATACAGCTTGTATGCCTTGCTTCTTTCACTGTAGCCAATGAAAATACATTTTTCGGATTTGTCTTCTAACTTATTTCTCATTGAATCTGGGACAAGAGAGTAAGCAATGCTCCCAAATACTTTTAGATGATGAACACTAGGCTTTTTACCATACCATGCTTCATGTGGTGTGCAATTTTTTAGGACCCTTGTGGGTGACCTGTTAATGAGGTACACAGCACAAGAAACAGCTTCAGCCCAAAATCTTCTTGACATCCTCTTGTTTTTAAGCAAACATCTAGCCATCTTCATAATTGTTCGATTCTTTCTTTTACACACACCGTTTGTTGTGATGTATGGCGAACTGTCATTTCATGCCGAATGCCACTGTCTTTGCAATATTTTTCAAACATATTTGAAATATATTCGCCTCCGCGATCAGTCCGTAACGTGTTGATTTTTAGCCCAGTATAATTTTCCACTTCTGCTTTGAAATCTTTAAATTTTTGGAAAGCTGCTGATTTTTGTTTAACAAAATACACCCAAATTTTTCGTGAGTAATCATCAATAAATGAAATAAAATAACGATTACCTCCGAAAGATGTCACAGGCATTGGACCGCAAAGATCTGAATGAATAAGTTGTAATGGTCTTTCTGCTCGCCATGCGGATTGTGAAGGAAATGCATCTTTGTGTTGCTTTCCGAACTGACATGCTTCACAAACTTCGTTAAGATGATTAATTTTTGGCAAACCTGTGACCATCATCTTACTTGATAGCATCTCCAAATTTCCATAATTTAGGTGGCCATATCTTTCATGTCATAGCCTTGAAACTCCTTTATCAACACCAGCAAAACAGGAAATATTTTGATTTTGAAGATTGAGTGAGAAAAGATTATTTGAAGCAACTCCGACCTTTGCAATAACTTGATTTCTTCTTGACAAATAACACGCCATATCATGAAAATGGACATCATATCCTTTTTTAAGAGATGACCTACACTGAGCAAATTATTTTGAAGGCCAGGGACAAAATATACTTCACCCATTTTCTCCATTTTTCCATCTTTTGTGATGAAAGAAATCTCTCCAACACCGCTAATTTTATATGACTTTCCATCTCCCACTTTAACTTCTCCATGATCAGATTCAAGTAATTTTGAAAATAATTTTTTGTTACCTGTCATATGTTTGCTGGCTCCACTATCTATGTACCAAGCATCATCAAAATTTTCGCCATGAGATACGAGCAACAAAGTCTCTTGATTATGATTTTCTTCATTTTTATGTCCATGCACCATGTTTGCTTCATGCTTTTCTTCCTCCTTGAACCAGCAATCACTTGCCAAGTGACCAGGTTTGTGACAATTATAACATTCAAAATAGCCACGACCTCTTCCTCTTTGATTTCCTCGTCCTCTTCCTCTTTGAGAACCTCTGAAATTTTGATTCAAGCCGCTTTCTTTGCTTCCATAATTACCTCTTCCGCGAGCATATGATCCTCGACCTCTAAAATTTCTTCCTCTTCCATGACCACGGCCTCTACTTCTTTGATCTTTGGATTCTTCATTCTTCTCATTCAAAGATAACTTTGATTGGAGTGCTTGCTCCACACTTGTTTCTTTCTTATTCTTGTTTAACCTCTCTTCATGAGCTTGTAATGAGCCTGTGAGTTTATTATTGGTCATGGCGTCCAAGTCCTTGGATTCTTCAATGGCTACCACCTTGTAGTCAAATTTTGAATCAAGAGAACGAAGGATTTTTTTCAATGACACGAATATCATCCATAGTTTCACCATTCCTTTTTATTTGGTTTACTACAGATAATACTCGTGAACAATACTCCGAAACAGGTTCTGACTCTTTTTGATGCAAGCCTTCAAACTCCCCTCGAAGAGTCTGTAACCGAACTCTTTTTACCTTTTCATCTCCGCTAAATGAATTTGCTAAAATTTCCCATGCTTGCTTTGCTGTTGTAGCAGCTTCTATTTTCTCTCAAGCAGCTTCATATGATTGTACTCCTTGGTAGATCCAAAACAAGGCCTTTTTGTCTTTCTTCCTTGACTTTCTTAGATTTTCTTTTTGAGCATTTGTTAATTCTCCTTCATTTTCGACTTCTTCATACCCATCTTCAACTATATCCCATTCCTCTTGAGATCCAAGAAGGACCTTCATTTGGATACTCCATTTTTCGTAATTATCTTTGGTTAATTGAGGAACATAAGCGAGGGGAATAGAATTGCTCATTCTGATTGAACAAGACTCTGATACCAACCGAAGAAAATTAAGTAGAGAGAAAGAGATGAAAAGTTTTTTTTTTGGAGGAAGACAAATTTTATTCCTTTTTTCTTCTTCTTGATTTCTTGATTATAAAAGATCTTTATTTATACATGCTTAAGAAAATTCTGGATAAGATTAAAATAATACTTTACCTAATATTAGCAAATAGGTAAATCAGGAAATTATATTGCATGAAATATTTAATGATTTCATTTAATGCAATTTTAATTTATTGCAACATATATTGCATTAAGACTGGATTTCCACACAAAAGGAACAAGAAAATATCTCTGAAGCCTAACTGTTGGGTATACTATCATTTGCAGAGAAATTGTTCTTTGTTAATATCAGGCATGGTTGGTAACGTCGAACCATCATATTTACTAGGAACACATGTATTCTTTCTCGATTGATGCTTCGTAGGCACAAGCCCACTATCACAGTCCTTTTCATCATTGATTAGAAAATCATCTTCACCTGAACATTGGATGGATATATGCCTGAGCAAGATATGTTTTCAACTTGAACGTCGGGTCCCTTGCATGTTCATTTGTGTTTCTCATCATTGCTTCTATAATGGATACTTAACAAAAGCAAGCTCCTACCTCTGTTTGCAGTATTTATGAAAATAGAATGCGCAGATTGGAAGTGCAATGAGAAGAACGCGAAAAGATGCCGACTGTGTAGAATTTTCTTTTGTGCTTATCAACCAAATAAAAGAAACTAAGGTATAATCATCATAGTAATTATTTGCCTATGGACAGCTGGCTAGAATGCTGCTCCACTCTCATATTCTTGATTATATACGTTGATACTCTGATGACGGAAAACAACATATGCCAATGCAAAGAACATTATATGAATGGCAGCAAGAAAGGAGTGACCACCTTATAGACAAGACTCAATAACAAATAGAGCTGCGTTCGAGATTCACCCTTATATGCATGATTTCCGCCTTATTTAGCGCTAATCAGTGCTCAAGTGGAAGCTTCATTTTATGCCGATGAAACTTGTGCTATACTATGCTCCGGTTACTCGATTCTTATGTCATTATTTACTCCTCGCTTACTTGCTTTCTGTGCATTTGGCATTTGGTTCTTCTCTATCATGTGACATACATTTACCCAACAGCTCATAAATCTAGCGATGAAGAGGAGAAGTTGGGACCCATATTACAGGTGTTCAACTAGCTTTGGTTAATCAAATTAATTATAAGTTCATAATTGCTTTACTTCTATTTACTATTTGTATATGTTGTGCATCTTTGAGAATACCAGTATGGATAAATGGGAGCCAAACTTTGATTAATGTTATCAACTACATTTGTGAACGAAGTTTTACTATAGAACGACTTTGCATAGCTAGCATATTATAATTTCTTTTCATTGATTTAATATTATGATGATTCAAAACTTATAGATTATATTAGCTATGTTGTTCACCATGTCTTATGTGAGTCAGTTTGAAAAATAATAATTACAAAAGAAAATTTATTTTAATTTGTTATCCTAGCAGAAGTTTGAAGATGCTGCTTGAAGATATATATTTGTATAGTCTGAGTTAGTAAACATTTCAACTGATTATATGAAGCTATCTATTATATAATCTGGAAAAAAAGGAACCGACGTATTACTGCCCATGTAGTAATCAACAATTCAGAACTATTTTGGTTTTAATTTCAGACAATGATCTTTTTTCTCAAACTTCACTTCCTTTGGACCCTACCTTAAATTATTTTACGCGTTCTTCAGAATCTAAAATTTAAAGCTCTACTGACTCTATGGTTGTATGTATGTGGTTGGATTTGGAACGAGATAAACTCATCATCATTACCGTTTATTTGAATTTCTATGCAATGATGTATGTATGCGGATCTCAGGCATTTTTAGATTAGAAGTATCTAGCAACTGAAAGAATCGATCTTGATAAATAAGCAATTAAAAACTTTCCTCTTTAAAAGTAAGTTAAGTGGTAATAGTTAACTTGGAGATAAATAAAATTTTCAATTTGACTTAAAGATAATGCTGATATAGTTACTGTGCTAGGATCACAGGTACAACTTCAAAGAAATTATTTAAGAAACAGAGCATCAATAAATATACTAAATTATAAGCTGGTCCTTAATATATTTCTTGGGTGCTACTATTGGTACCCCAGTTTCCTCTCCTGGCCACCAAAACTAAAAGCACCCCGTTTATTAACATTCTACCCTTCTGGCCACCGCAATATTAAAAAACTTAAAATGGAGAGGCCACCATAGTCTTAAAAAAAAGATAACTTCCCTCTTCTCTCGTGTCACGATGTTCATACTAATTTGAATGCAATATACGTGCAATATTTTCTTAATTGTTAAAGCTGATTTTGTTTGCTGATCGTTGGCCTACAGTCGTAGTTTGACACAAAATTCCAGTTGTTTTCAACTGTGAAAACCGATGTAGATCGACATTAAAATGGAAATCCCCTGTTAGGTTGCAAAGAGTCAAAATCATCTTCGTCATACGGTCGTTGACCACCGATAAAACATATATATACAGAATTTTTTTCCATAGTGCATAACCACTGTTTACTACATTTTTGTTGAATAACCATCGAAGCCTTATTTTTTTCCAATTTATTACAAATGAATTTGTGAAACATTCAAATATAAAAGTTAATAGTTCCTTTCGGTTGTTTGCAACTGTTATTTCAATTTATATTCGATAGTTGGTAACCGAAGAGTGGATTTGCACTTCTACGTTATTTGATCGGTTATGTACCACCGTGAATGTGATTGTTTTTCGTTCCTTACCACTAAATGTTGATAAAATTGGTTAAGAAATTTGTATATTTTTATTAGGCTGTGTGCATCCGAAATTTTTAATTACTCACGGTGATTGACGGCTGAGTGAATTAATAGATTGTGGTGGCCAAAAGTGTATAAAAAATTATCATGTCTATTAAATTTTTTAAGGTGGCCAGGAGAGGAAACTAGGGTGCCAATAGCAGCACCCTATTTCTTTTTGTCAACATTTAATTGTAATTATTTTTTATTTTATCGTCTGGTCATTTTTACTAGCTACTACATCACTTATTGTATTGGTTTTATCATACAGACTTGAAAATATGTCTCGTTTTTTAATTCTAATGTTACTTTCCCTTTTATATTTCTCCACACCATATGCTTCCATGCTAAGATATATATTCTTACATTTTCAGCCATAGATATAACATAGTTTTAAAGTTTACAAGGATGTTAATGATTTTTACTAAATTAAATCTGCAAATTAAAACAACTTTTTAGGTGTATAGCTGTTATGCCACTAATAAGTGATGCATGTCATTCAGTGTAAACTATTTAGATTAAAATCTTTTTTTAGTTTAACTCAATTTATCTTATTTGGATGGAATTACTGATTGTATGGACTTTTGCTGCAAATTAGCTGAGGAGGAATTTGTTAATTCTAGTACCTTATCATGTTGATAGTTTTGAGGTATTCTTAGTGTAGTATTACTATTCATCTTTATATTTTTGTTTGTAGTAATCATAAATCTTAGCTGGCTTTTATGTATTTGGACATTATCATGTCGACGGTATCGAAGTAATTTTGATGTATTTGTACGTACTTTATACTTTGTCAACTGTAATATTAGTTTGATTATCTTGAGTCTTAACATAGTTTAATCTATATGGGTAGCCAAGCTTTATAGTTGGGTTTACACTAAAAAGAACATTAAGGCAATGAACAAGACAGTGAAGAGTGCTCATGAGATTGAAATATGACCAAGTTAATTTCTGCCTCATTTGGGATTTGGTTTCCTAAGAAATATTTGTCATGGATAAAATATGAATTCATATGAAGGTATGTGTGTTACTGTTGTGTTAGATTTGAATTCCTTTGCTTGTATATGTGTTATTTTCACTGTAGCTATTTTCTGTTTTCAGTATCCGTGTGGCCCTGTTTACCATGAGATTGCATCTGCATTTTATTATCTAACCTTATTTGCATACAACCTCTAATTAAATTTATTATTTGGTTTCCACCACTTACCAAATGCATGCGTGATATCAATATATTTTCACGCTGCGCATTAGAGCATCTCCAACAAAGGAGGCAATTCATGTTACAGTATGTAATATTGGTTGTTTTTGCATCCAACAGATGTTACATGGTGTAATATTAAACCAAATGTTACAGTCTGAATTCAGAGTCCTGAATGGGACGCGCGAGCCGATTTTATCAGCTCGTGAAGTCGCGAGCCGATTTTATTGGCTCGCTACTTCACGAGCCGATAAAATCAGCGCGTGGCCAGTATTTCTTTTTTTCAGCTATTAAACCCTATTTTGTCATATACAAAAACAAAACCATTAATTTGTTTATAAAATAAACTTTGAAACGTAATAATAGATGATTAATAACCCTTACAAATACAAAAGAACTAGTTGGTACAATAGAAAAGGACAACATCTTCACTGCATACATGATCGATAAGCTCGGACAAGCATAAAATAAAACATGAAAATAGATAATGAATGTTGAAGTCCTCTTCTGTTAGTGGTAAGTTTTGTCGGAATACTTGCGGTGGTGGCGAAGCACCCTCGTAATCGCAGTGACGTTGTTCTTCATCCATATCTCTTTTATCTTCTATAATCATGTTGTGAAGAACGATGCAAGAAAACACGATTGTAGACATCTTACTCCTGGAACACAACCGACATGGATTACTTATCATTGCAAATCTAGACTGTAAAACACCGAAAGCACATTCCACATCTTTCCTTTGTCCCTCCTGCATCGCCGCGAACATGACTTGTTTAGGAGTTAAAGGATTTGGACATGTTTTAACAATGGTGCTCCATTTCGGGTAAATGCCATCACCTAGGTAATAGCCATGGTTGTAAGTATTTTGGCCTAGGGTAAATGTTAAAGGAGGTACCTGGCCTTGAGCAAGATCATTGTACAGATGTGATCTTTCTATAACATTTAAGTCGTTATTCGAACCGGGTATTCCAAAGAAATCGTTCCATATCCACATATCGTACGATGCCACAACTTCCAAAATGATGGTTGGTCGTCTTTCCTTGCCGTTGTACGCACCTTGTAATCCCTTAGGACAGTTCTTCCATTCCCAGTGCATACAGTCCAGACTTCCTAACATCCCCGGCCAACCCCTACTTTCGTGCATCTCTCTGATTCGCACTACATCTGCTTCGTTCGGAGACCGTAAGTATTCTTCTCCGTAGACGTCCACAACTGCTTGACAGAATGTTTCAAGTGTTTCTAGTGCCATGCTCTCTGCTATGCGGTATGCATCGTCCAAAGCATCGGCTGGAGTGGCATAAGCTAACATTCTCATAGCGGCCGTCATTTTCTGTTCACCGGACAACCCCTGTGTCTTCGATGCATTTTGTTTGTACTTAAAGTAATCATTGTTACCTTGAATACCAGCCAATATCCGAAGAAATAGCTTTCTCCGCATCCTGTATCTTCTGTGAAACATATCAGGCCCGTAAGTGCAATCGTCATCGAAGTAATCTTGCATCAAAGACTTGTGGTATTTAGCATGATTTCGGTGTATAAACCTCCTTCCAGGAACCGATCCCCCTCTAGTTGTAGACGATGAACCATACGCTTCACGGTATAGTTCCCGTATTTCTTGTATTTCTTCTGCTTCCTCTTGAAGGAATTCATCTTCATCCGAATCGCTAGCAAAAGCCAGCAAGCATTTTGCGAAGATGGAATCCATTTATATTTGTGAATAAGTTTTAATTTGAGATATGAAGTGGAATGTTGCTGTTATATATAAGGTATGTGGTATTGGTAAGTGGGTAGCTGTATTGGGTGGAGTGTTCTCCTTTATTGGATGATGTGCTCCTTTATTGGAAAGAGGGTTCCTTTATCGTTATGGTGCTCCTTTATTGGTTTGAGTTCCTCTTTATTGGACAGAGTGTTCTTTATTGGACAAAGTCCTCCTTTATTGGGTAGAGTGTTCCTTTTTTTATTGGACAGATTTCTCCTTTACTGGTAAGAGTGTCTCTTTATTGGACCAAGTGCTACTTTATATTGGATAGAGTGTTCTTCTCTTTATTGGAAAGAGTGCTCCTTTATTGGTACGAGTGTCCTTTATTGGACAGAGTGTCCTTTATTGGTAAGAGGTTTATTGCTCTTTGCATCACATACGTTTAGACCGTTGGACGTTGCAGTACATAAATATTTTGCATTACATAACTTAGAAGCTTACAACAATGACAATTACAACATGAATACGTGCCAAAGCACAATTGAAAGAAGTACGACAACCGAACACATAAACATCAAATTTAAACTACAGTAATAAACAGTACGATAGTTTCCGCCCACACCTACCACGGACGGGGGGAAAATCCAGCCTTAGCTGCGTCGGACACATTCTTGTTCAAACGTCATATTTCGGCTTGCGTTTCCAATGCATATTGAACTCCACGTTCGCACATCGGAGGGTCAATCCACTGCTTAAAGTAACAACAGTCAATTTCGTCTGGAAAAACGGTGTGCGCCTGAAAAAATGGTAGGCTGCACAACCAGAAAAACGGTGTCCCCATTTAAATGTAATGAAGTTCGGAACGTTATAAAACTAGGGTCGTCAATTTAAAAAGGAGGGTCGTCCACTTACCCTCCTTATTTACACATTTAAGCACCCGAAGGAGTTAAAAATGAGCTAAAAATGGAGGGTCGTCCACTAACCCTCCTTATTTACACATTTAGCACCCGAAGGAGCTAAAAAGGAGGGTAGTCCACTTACCCTCCTTATTTACACATTTAAGCACCTGAAGGAGCTAAAAAGGAGGGTCGTCCACTTACCCTCCTTATTTACATATTTAGCACCTGAAGGAGTTAAAAATGAGCTAAAAAGGAGGTTCGTCCACTTACCCTCCTTATTTACACATTTAAGCACCCGAAGGAGTTAAAAAGGAGCTAAAAAGGAGGGTCGTCCACTTACCCTCCTTATTTACACATTTAGCACCTGAAGGAGTTAAAAAGGAGCTAAAAAGGAGGGTCGTCCACTTACCCTCACATTTAGCACCCGAAGGAGTTAAAAATGAGCTAAAAAGGAGGGTCGTCCACTTACCCTCCTTATTTACATATTTAGCACCCGAAGGAGTTAAAAAGGAGCTAAAAAGGAGGGTCGTCCACTTACCCTCCTTATTTACACATCTAGCACCCGAAGGAGTTAAAAATGAGCTAAAAAGGAGGGTCGTCCACTTACCCTCCTTATTTACACATTTAAGCACCCAAAGGAGTTAAAAAGGAGCTAAAAAGGAGGGTCGTCCACTTACCCTCCTTATTTACACATTTAGCACTCGAAGGAGTTAAAAATGAGCTAAGAAGGAGGGTCGTCCACTTACCCTCCTTATTTACACATTTAAGCACCCGAAGGAGTTAAAAAGGAGCTAAAAAGGAGGGTCGTCTACTTACCCTCCTTATTTACACATTTAGCTTTCATTATAACTTATGAAATGACACAAAACATATGAAACGAGGAAACATTACACAGAACATAATAAACGAGCAAACATTTTACAAAACATGTGAAACGAGCAAACATTACACAGAACATAATAAACGAGCAAACATTACATAGAACATATGAAACGACACTAAATACGTCAAAGAACACAAATATACATCATGATAAATCCGCGACATCATCATCAAAACCATCTTCATCAGCACCGTCCAAAGACATCGAATCCCCACCATTAGACGGGTCATAATACAGAATATTATCATCACTACTCCTTAGCCCGTCTCTCCCTCCTACTCCATCACCCCCTCCTACTTCGTCACCCCCTCGAACTCTATCACCCCCTCTAACTCCGTCACCCCCTCCAAGTCTGTCACCCTCCTACTCCGTCACCCCCTCCAAGTTCGTCACCCCCTCCTACTCCGTCACCCCCTCCAAGTCCGCCACCCCCTCCCACTCCGTCACCCCTCCTACTCCATCACCCACTCCAAGTCCGTCACCCCCTCCAAGTCTGTCACCGCCTCCAAGTCCGCCTCCTGAACCTCCTACTCCGCCTCCTGAACCTCCACCAGTACATGACCCTACAATGGTTCCTGATGCTGCTATATCACCACCTCCTACTGCCTCTAATATGGCCTGTAAGTCATAGATCTGCTCCTGCAATCCCTGAACAATCGCCTGGTGCTCCTCATACATGGACCGAGAATGTAGCAGCGCCATCTCCTGAATAGCCGCAATATGTATCCTATGCCGGTCCAACCAGGGTGCATACTACATATATAGAACATATAAAATCAGTTTGTACATCGTATAACATACAACATAAATTCACAAGAGACAAATTTTACCTCATGTGGCGGATATAATCCAGCAGTAGGGACACCGTGCACCATGTATGCAGGTGGGTAAACAATAAGCAGGAATATCTGTGCACTGCTAAGATCATATGTCTGAAATGTATCGGCCAGAGCGAAATCCGTAGGAGGGTCGGAGATCTATGAAGGGGTCGGATCAACAGTAAACGGCTGAGGGTGAACTCTACCAGTAACCAATCGGGGACCAACGTGATCGGAGTTCACACCCCGCGTATAATCCGGCAACAAGTACCATCTAGGAGCTACCCGAACCCAATAAGGACCAAACTCTGCGTCGGGTAAGTGAAAATCGGTCGTATCAACCCATCCTGTCTGTCTCAGACCATGCACATACTGTCTCCCTATAGAACGCTGCCGCCCGAACATATCAAGTGGCAGAGGGGGATCTCCAAGTACGGGCAACTGACCGGTAGCCTGGTAATAACACCGATCTCCCAAAAACCAAATAGGAAGGTGGGCCGGTGGGAAGAAGAGGACACGTCAAGTAGATAAGCAAAATGCAATGGCTAATGGATGGGCATTAGGTAGTGGGTCATCCGCTGCAAGTAACAACCAATAACAAGCCCAAGGTGCTCGTAATATGTTCCCCTTCTCCCTTATATCTAACTGGGTACAAGCCTCCATCAAGTCATGTCTCACACCATAAGGAGCACACCGAACTCCGTGAGTACTCCCCCATCTACGAATGCATGGGAAAAAGGTCTCAGCAGCATGACTGGCGGTGGGCTGCATGCGTGGGTGCATGTTGGCCGTGTACTCGTAGTACCAACACGGCAACATGTACCAAAAAGCGAACATCTGGCAAACCTCTCCAAAGGCATGGGAGTCAAGAGCGGCGTATAGATAACCCAATATGGAACAGCCTCAATCAATCGTATGCAGCTGTTCTAAGTCGCCTAGTGCTGCTAGGTATCCCAGCCTAATCGTACTCTATTGGTTCGAAAAGAATGTCGAACCAAGGAGGTATAAAATGGTAGCCCTGTATACTATGTCATGGAAATCTACCACATCGAGATGCCCTGTAATATACTCAAGTAAATATGTGACGGAAACGACACCATTCGCTATATGAGCCGCTAACAAATCTGGCAAATACTGTAGGTAGGAATCGGGTGACTCAAAAGAGGAATCAAATGGACAAGTGACTCTATCTGGACGGCCTATCTCAATCCCCGTAAGCATGTAAAAATCGGCTGGGGTGATACCTAGCTCAAAATCCGGAAAGTGAAAGGTATGTGTCGTAGGCCACTATCTCTCTGCTAAGGCATGTACCAAAGGCCGATCGAAGGACTGGGGAGGTATAATACGTAAAAAGAGTCCGAACGGACTAGCAAGTAGCCTCTCCCGAATATGCAATGGTAATATGTCAAGAGCATGTGTAACAAACTTCGCCCAACTCCAGCGAAGGTAGATGTACTGAGTCTATTAAAATTATAACAGTTAAATGACTATAAAACCAATAGTTCGTAAATATTGTTAAAACGTATAACATAAATGCACCAAAATATAACGTAAAAGCAACAGGAAATACTATTTAACACTTCAGTAACTCTAAATAGTAAATAAATAAAAATTAATACTTGAACGGTGGCCAACGCGGTAGAAGATCGATGAGTGAATCCCTCTGGCAGCTCGTGGAGGATCCATAAGTCGTCAATCGTCGTCCTCGCTGGTGGAGGAAGGTGAGCTGGACCAGATCCGTCGTTTGACATAACTGGAACTGTCCATCTCCCCATCTTCGTTACGCGTGGCGGCATCCCGGCGTTGTAACCAATAAAAATAAATTAAAAAGGAGGAATTAGGAGGAAAAACAAATGTTATACAACCCCCCCCCCCTTCCCGAGCCATTTATAGGCTCGGGAACATCGCGAGCCGATAAAATCGGCTCGCGCCTGTTGGGAGATATCAAAGATATCTCCCAACATGTTACGGGCCGTAACGTTACGACCCGTAACACTGTTGGAGATGCTCTTAGTATAAATCCATACACATACCCTATCTTTCCACTTTGCTGCATATTTTATGCTTTATGTCACATTATCACTGTGTATCTGTCTCTATATTTTTTCCAATTGAATTCCATCATGAATATTTGCTGAACGTAGAACATGAAATAAGTTATTTTTAGCTTCCTCTTTTTTACAGTGAAGAATTCACCTGAAAGATCACTGAAAGAACAAAGGTCCTAATCATGCCCACTGAAAGATCTTCGCACGCATGAAGACCTGCTAACGTTACCGAAAGACTTTCAGAATCAGACTTTGAATTCTCATCAGAATTTCCTTGATTGTTTGGTGATGTGCACAAGGCTATAAGAGAATCGCTCGAAAGGACCTGAGAAGTGACAACTTGCGACACCTTCAAATGTAATGATCCTCGCCCATCTTTATGCAATTTATTAGCATAATGCTTTTTAATTCTCTCGGCTCTTGTTGCAGTGACAGTTGAATTGTGTAATGAAGCATCAATTGCAATTACAGATTGCCGGTATATGAACGACAGCGCTTGTGCAAGATGTTCTCATACAAATCTCTGTATTGCATTGCAAGCTCTTACATATGTGCATTTTCTTTTTATTGATATTTAGGTATGTATTTGGATTTTCTTGCATTCCTCGTCTTCAAGATTAGCCCGAAATGCTTGTGGACTGTAAATAAACCAAGAAGGTCTCCCAAACTTGGAATCCCAGCAAGTTTCACTTATGCTTTATTTAAAATAAATAAACCAGGAACAACCTAAAGCAAACTCAAATGTAACTGAGTCTTAACTCAGTGAGCTCAAGTTCATTTTAACCTAACTCAGGCTCAGTTGTTAAATTAGGGCCAAGCTCAATTGTAAAATTGGGCTCAATTTAACTGAGCTTGAGCTTAAACCAAGCTTAACTCATGCTCAGTTGTTAAACTGAGCCTAAGCACTAGCTTAAACATAGCTCTAGCTCATTTTAAAACCGAGCTGAGCTAAGTTGTATTTTCAAAGTTTTGTGGGCCTAATATCTCGGGAATGAATCATTAGAAAAGGACCTAATAATGGAATACACCTTTTAAAATGATTTCTTTAACACAATAAATTTTATAAGAATTACCCAACAGACCATACACGCAGTTCTCATCTAATTCAAGCATCTTGGCAACTGGAAAGATTGAAAAAATATACATGCTAAAGATTTTTTTAAAAATAAAATCAACCATCAATGACTAATCATCAATGGAATAAGCGAGGTTTTAGTGTCTTGAAACCTGAAACAGGTACCAAAACATGCTTAGGGTTTCAGGATGAAACCTGAAACAGTTTCGGTTTCCCGAAACATTTTCAGGTTTCAGTTTCCTGAAACCTGAAATAGGAAGCAAAACCTGTTTCAAGTTTCAGGAAACTGAAACCTGAAATAGGTTTCGGTTTCCCAAAATCGAGCGATCATGAAACTGAAACCGAGTCGCTCAGTTTCGGAAACCAAAACCATTTTCAGATTTCAGTTTCCTAAAACTTGAAATAGGAACCGAATCTTGTTTCATGTTTCAGGATAAAATCTAAAACAAGTTTCGGTTTCCCGAAACCGAGTGATTCTCAGCTTCGGGAAACTGAGACAGTCTCTTACTTGCTCCTTTCAGTATAACTTGCTCCTTTCACGTCTGTATTGTCTTCAAATTTACTTTCTTCTTGATTTATAAAACAGAAAAAAGTTGGCAAATTAACAATCAACTTCATCAATCTAAGGTTGGTGTATATGTGTACCTAGGTGCTATTTGCATCTTTAACTTTCTTTTCATTTGCGTTTACTTTTAAGATTTAACTGATCTTTTTGTTTAAAAGTTATTTGATCAGAATAATGAGATACCAATAAAAAATAGTATATAAAAATTTTGTTAAGAAAATACCTTGGGACTATTAATAGGAGAACTGGTAGTATCTTCAAGAGAATCATAACAGTAATATAAAAATACAGATCATATCGCTTTTACTCTTACCATAACTGCAATTTATCTTTTTATTAAAAAAATTTGATCAGGACAATGAGATATCAACAGAAAATAGTATAGAATAACTTTGTTAAGAAAATACCTTAGGACTATTAACAGGAGAAGTGGCGGTATCTTCTAGAGAATCATAACAGTAATATAACAATACAAATTATATCACTTTTACTCTTACCATAACTGTAACTTGCATTTAAACCTGTCCTCCAATTCATTTATTTTCGGAAATGACTCAATCATTTTTAAGGTTTCTAAGTTACAAGACCTAGTGTTTATTTTAAGCAAGCATTTTTTTTCTTCTTCACAAGATCACTTATAACCAAAATAAATTATTTTGTTTGTAGGCCAAAATTCAATGACAAATTAGATTATGGACACTTGCATACCATAGAATGGTGACCAGAGTAGGAACAAAATGGTAATATTTGCTGCATCTGTATTATTTGTTCTCAACTTATATTTGCACAGCATGTTCACACTGGCCATCTTAATATGATTTTGGATAATTTGAGCAAGCATACATATGAGCTGTAAGCCTAGTAAACCAATTATAAACTAAATGCTTTGCTCTTTGCTCAGTTATAAACTGAGCAGTAAACTCAGTTTGTAAATAATATCCATAACAAAAAAATTGCCTTATCCTATATTAATTTAGATGATGCATATTAATTTAGATGATGCAAATTGTGCCTAATAATATACCTATATGAACCCATTTGTTCTCTTTCTCACTTATAAATCAAATAGCCTTTTGCCTCATTAGACAGACAGTAAATGTGACTACTATTTCTGGTATTAATTTTTTTGCTTCCCTAATGATGTTAAGTGTTGATATTTTAGGTTGAAGACAACGCACTTGCTCATGTGGCAGCTGTCAGTGCTGGAAATAACTATAAAATCGAGAATATGGTTGCTGCTCCCCTCCATAAAAAGTACTCGATGACTTTAAATACTTTAAAGTTAGATGTAGGCTTCTTAATTTTTTAGTTGTAAGCTTCATAGTTTGTCTATAGGTTGTTATTCTTTGAGCTATGTTGTGATACTTCAAAATTATTTAGTATTTTGATGATTGTTATTTTTGGCAAATGGTTGTACGATGAAATTTGATATTTTGATTGATGAAATTAATTTTTTTCTCTAAATGGATTGTTACATATCTCTATATATGCTTTTAGATAATAAAATTGTTATTTGTGATACGCTGGTCTTCAGTAATGGTTATAAGTGTTATAGGTTTTCACTTTGTAATGGTTATAAGTGTTACAATTTTTATATTCATCACAGTAATAAATGTGAGGGAAGTTCACTTTGTAACAGTTATAAGTGTTAAAAATTATATGATTTATAACGGTTATAACTGTGACATTATCCGTAACGAAAAATTGCCACGCATGTTCGGATAACGGTTATAACCGTGACAAAGTTAATTTGTCACGCTTATAAGCATTGTAATTACCCATTCCTGGTGTTGTGTATTGAAGTGTTTTTTTTTTGAATAAGGAGTTAAGGCACAAAGGGTATGCTGAATTGATATAGTATATAGCCAGACATACGATTAATACATGTAAATACGTATACACAAAAGGCTTATAAAACCACGCACAAACTGAAACTCAAACTGACAAGTATTAATTTCATTGTTGCCAATGATTAATGTAATATACATATGTTGCTTGTTCCCGAAAATTTATCATAGATAAATAAAACCATCTATAGCGACCCAAACTTCCCCGGTAAGGAAAGCCCGAATTGCCTTGAGAACACGTCAAAATAGATCGCAAACAGAAGAACATTTCATCGTTTATTACAACAATTCCATCAGATACAAGAATATATAGAGTATGAATAAATATTATACAACAAGGATAACAAAGATTTAAATACAGTACTGCAGCGGGAAAATAATACAAAACACAACTGAAAGTAATACGCGGATACAGAGCTTTCCGAGCATTGTTCCAGCTGTAAATCAGGATCCTGTGAATATAAATCTGCAAAACCAAAACTACTAGCTGCCCGTGTGGAAAATAGGGGCACCCAGAGTTTAGGTTAAAACAATAAACTCCAGGTCAGTCATGTGACTGGTGTGAAAAATAAAACAGTTATTTAAAACTTTACTTTAAAAGAGAGTAATTCAAGGGACCACGCCGTATAACACGGAACGGGTTTCCTCCCAAGAACACCAGTGCATATAACAAAACAGTGCAATGCTTTTTGAAAAAATGAAGCTATTATAAGACCGAGGTCCCATCACACAATGCAACGCAAGCCGGAGGATAGGGTTTTCCCTTATAATATCCAAACATGCTTGGTACGTTAAAACAAATCATTTGATACTATTATAAGTGTATAATGTCAAAACAATTCAAATCATAAATATCAATCATAGGCGGCATGGGTACCATCTATCATGTCGCCATACTAGGCTCTACAAATAAAACCACAATATCACGTATTGGAAATTGGATTTCTGTCATGAGTCGAGGCAAGGGGCAAGCTCCTCTCCGATTTGAGACACTCTAGCAAATGTCTCATGACCCCACTATGATCCTTTGGAGCCTCCAAGGCCGGTCCTCTCTTACTTTTGAGGATTGGCAATTCCTGAACACACGTTTCCCGGTCCTAACAGACCTATATTGTAACACCTCACCTCCGCTAGGGTCACTCACAAAGGGAATGCACTAGATTTGGTGGAGCATTATCTAGGTAAACGTACACAGAAATATTACAAGACAGAACATATAAAACAGCGGAAGAAGAACCAAATTTCATTGTTTTAAAATCTAGAAAGGTCTAAAGCCTTTTACATCAAAATGCTATTAAATCCATTACATCGAAATCTGTCTTGCAATAGCAAAGAAGCATAAAACCATAGTCATAAATCATTCCCCAAGTAAAACAGCAAAGCAAGCCATAGCCAAGAGAAATCCAAGCAGTACATGAAAGAGCCTTAGAGCTTGGTAAGATCCGAATTAAGCTGTATTCCCACCCTGCGAACCTGGGGGGGAAACGAAAGAAAATGAGGCGAAACAAACTGGGTCAGTCATAAAGAATGAGTAAGTCCTAGTAGCTTTCAGCATAAAAGCAGGTGAAGATAATATGGCATGAATAAACTGAAAGTAAACATAAGCATGATGACAAGGTAAGCTACAGGCACGATGAATCAAGTATAACATTGCAAGGTTTATATTAAGTATAACATCGCAAGATTTCTAAGCTTTACCATTCCACTATTTACTTTGATTTCCTATATTCTCTACACCAACTGTACTAGTATCTCAACCCGTATCATCCTTTCCATGTATATGTACAGTCCCTTGCCGTATATCGTACGGGTTTCATCACGTATTTCTATACTACTTCAATGTAGTGCCGCCATTCTTGAAATCGTTTGGACTACCACCCTTGTTCTGGCTAGGTTTCCTTATCATGAACTATCGCGTGTTCAACTAGGATTTATGCCACCTAGGACCACTAGGGATTACGCTACCTATTGAACGTTTTCTAGATTCGATTAGGGTTTATGCCACATAGGACCACTAGGGATTATGCTACCTAACGAATTCCACGTAACGATCTATTAGTCGGTCGGTTGCCTACAAGTCCTAGCTCATTCATGTGTCTGTGTCATACGGCCCAATCACGAAATGTAGTTACCTGTGCTAGGTCCACCATAGGGTGTATCAAGCCCTATGGTGCCAACCATCGACACGAATCAAGAACGCACAGTGTAAACCTACTGGTGCCCAATGCCTGCTTTTTCAACTCCGGACTACGTGCACGACCATAGTCCGCCAGAACCTACAATGGCGCACCAACTCAGCCGTCGTTCTGGTCGCTTACAATCAGCCCAGTAATCTTGCCCCACCCTGCCTAGTTCCAGGGTACCGTGATACATCTAGTGGGTTACTGCTGAAAAGGACCGCGCAACTAGGATTTCCGTTCAGTTGGTTAAGTGTTGTCATTTAAATTCGAGACTTAACCCCATCAGTCTAGCACGTCAAGTTGGTTAAGTGTTGTCATTCAAGTTCGTGACTTAACCCGCCTGCGTGTCATGTCAAATTGGCTAAGTGTTGTCATTCAAGTTCATGACTTAGCCCTACGAATCATCTGTAAAGTTGGTTAAGTATATTCAAGCGGTTCATGACTTAACCCTTTCAAATCATCGTGTCAAACTAGTTAAGTATATTCAAGCGGTTCATGACTTAACCTTATCAAATCATCGTGTCAAATTGGTTAAGTATATTCAAGCAGTTCATGACTTAACCCTATCAAATCATCGTGTCAAATTGGTAAGTATATTCAAGTGGTTCATGACTTAACCCTATCAAATCATCGTGTCAAATTGGTTAAGTATATTCAAGTGGTTCATGACTTAACCCTATCAAATCATCGTGTCAAATTGGTTAAGTATATTCAAGTGGTTCATGACTTAACCCTATCAAATCATCGTGTCAAATTGGTTAAGTATATTCAAGTGGTTCATGACTTAACCCTGTCAAATCATCGTGTCCAATTGGTTAAGTATTTCAAGTAATTCATGGCTTAACCCGCCCACGTATCATGCAAAGTTGGTTGAGTATTATCTATATGTTCCAGTTGACTTAACCCTGCCACGTGTCATGTTATATTGGTTAAGTGTCATTAGTCTAGTCATATTACTTAACCCGCTCATTGGTTTGATTAACTGTTACGTTGGTTAAGCCTACACTCGTAAGTTTTACATGTTCTTAACTCATACCGGTTAGGTCCACATTTACATGTCAAATTTCCATGTTATCCCACCTAACCCTCTAACCATACCCACGTATTATTATGGTTAGTATTCCTTAATTCATTCATTATGACGAACGAATCATGAACTCTCACATTAGACCGTGCACTTTGTGGCCATTGGATTTGCCGGGCGGTTCCGGGCAGATTTACACCACAAACTGAGTCTAACCTCGTGTCATAAATCGTTACGCCTACAATTCGACCTTTGACCTCTCACATTAGACTGACGCTTTGTGGCTACTGGATTTGTCGGGCGGTTCCGGGCAGATTTACACCACAAACTGAGTCTAGCCTCGTGTCAAAGGTTCATTAATGGTCGTATTACCCCCAAAACCCCAATGTCAGTTCACTTGTTTAACATATAGAAATGTTCATGTTCGTACTCAAGTCAATTATCCAATACACAGCCATTTTCATGTTTCAAATTCCCAACTTTACATATTAATAAACATATGCCCAAGTTCCAATATTACATGCTAATTTTTATATATATATATGGATATATATATATACCCAATTCTAGTCAGTTTACATATGTCCAATTCTTGCCTATTTACATGTATGCCAAGTTTATACTATTTCACCCATATCGAGTTCTAGCCAAAATTGCATGTATCATGACCAAATAAACCCAAATCATGATTCATGATGTAGTTATCCCAAATTGTAATCTTTTTATTACAGCACACGCCAACTACCCAAGTTCATAATACATATTTATGCCGATTATCAAATTTACAATCGCTTTTATATTCAAATCCCCAATTCTACATATGCCTAATCGTAAGCCAAATCTTTTGATTTAATTTACATAGGCCCGAACTCGTGGTTTAATTTACACGCCAAATTACATACATGTTATATATACCAAATCTCATGTTACACTATATAGATCATATTTGTGCCAAATTCCATGTATATAATATTTATGCAAATTTGTTCATAACAAGATTAGACCAAAATTTACAGATCAAGCCCAAACTTGCAAATACAATGATAATATCCAATTTCATGTTGCCAATTATTACATCATATTCATATAGGCAATAATCCCATAATTCCCCCGTATACATATCGTACGCAAATCGCGATTTTAGGCCAAGGTCCGAAATTGACCAAGGTTCATGAAAAGAAAATAAATTGGGGGAGATAGAAATTGAATAAAAAAAATGAGATCAGGGGAAAACATCATCATAGGCATAAATATTACAACTTGATGATAACGTCATCACAAATCAAGAAAACTGCTGAATAGATCATAAACATGTCATGAACATAAAGATAGACAAGTCCCAAAACAGAAGATTCAAGGAGCAACAGAAATAGATCAGAATCGATAAACATACTTAGATCCAATTCCACTTTATTTCATGTCCATATTATAATTAAATGTTTAAATCTAAAAACAACTAGAACTTACAGAGCATGGCTAGAGAATTAGGAAGTGAAATTGTCATAGAACGTTGTAGTAGTGTTGATTTATTGTCTTGAATCATTGTACAAGCTTTAATATTCGAATTGGATTGAATTTGAATGCTTGTTCTTTAATTTGGGGGCGGCGGCTATGGTTCAAGAGGGAGTTCAGCAACATAATAGTGTAAGAATGATTTGATATGAATTAGGTTAGGTCTAAGGGTGTTTTTATAGGTGTAGCAACTAGTTTAGGCCCTTAGATTAACCCTAGAATCAATCTGGACCGTCAAAACACGTCTCAGGCTTCAAAAATGAGTTCTGGGTCAAACCAGGCCGACCAGGTCGACTTGTAAGGTGGGGGGGTCGACACTATGGTCAACCTGGGGGGTAGGTTGACCCTATGGTCGACCTGGGGGGGAGGGGGGGTTAGGTCGACCATTTGGTCGACCCCCTGATCCAGTCCTGTCTGAAAACTGCTGAAACTTGTACATGCCATAACTTCTTCATCCGGACTCCGATTTTCAAAAACTCGGACTCTATTTCATGTAAAATTTCGAGACGAACGCAATGGAATAACCCATTTCCCCTGATTCTAAATTTAAAATTTAATTCTGCCTTGATTTCTTATTTTAACATGTTATAAAAATACGGGTTGTTACATTCTCCCCTCCTTAAAGGATTTTATCCCCGAAATCTTAAAGTTAAGAAGAAGGTGTCCTACCATCCAATCATCCATCTACTCAATCATCAATCACAGGCATCCATTGTCCTTAAGAGATTTCTAATGTTTTATGAACATATGCAGAAAGTGTGTGTATATGTTCCTTATCTAATGCAAATGATCAGGCCTGATTGATCTTCTTAATGCAAAATATGTTTAGTGCCGTGAGTCCAACATGTATGCAAATAGCCCTAATCACATAAACACTATATGTGTGCTCAAACATCCATCCATATGCAACATTCACATGATAACACATTCAAATTCATCCATAAACAAGTATAAACACTCATGCATATGTAATATGAAAATGTGTCTGAGCCGATCTAGTGCCTAATGTGTGTTTTGCAACCACGAGCAACAACTTGCAACCACTTGCAACCATCAATCATAACAGGTCTCAAACACAAGTTTCACCCAATTGTTCCTACCTAAAGATATAGCTGAATGATAGAAGCAAGTAAAAACTTTGTGCCCATCAGGCAATGTCAAAACTGGAAATCTATGTCACATATATACTGAATAGGAGAAGAACTCCCTAAGCACCAGCCCATATCCTATAAAACCCAAAAAAAAGGTTTAGTCAACCCAATGGACACCCTCAAGCCCCAACATGTATTACTAACAGATAAGTCATACTCCCTATGGGGTTTGCAACAAAAATAGGATTGAGAATAGGACCGAGAGGATATACTTGAAAGATAGTATGCAAGTAAGCTCTACAGGAAAAGAGGGATCAAGGATATACTCTTAAAAAGAGATATGATGCGCGTATCTAGTCTTCAATCTTCTAAGTTGCATTTCCTTGAGCTTAACTCCATTGTGCTTTGGCCGATTTTAACTTTACAATTTCGCAGCTTCTTAATTCTTGTTTCGAAAATATGAGTTGGAACTTATTTCACTGTCGCCTCTTGTTCCACTTTCCCTTATTCTTTTTCTAGTATACTCGGTTTAAACATAACTGCGTACTCATGGTTTCATGCAAGCTCTCCAAAATTCACTAGTGAATTCTGGATCTCGTTTACTTATTATAAGGTATTCCAGCATAAGAACTATCTCTTGAAAACAAACAAATGCCAACCATGTTGCCAAATGTACTTACTAAGGTGATTTTCTATGACTCATGCATAAGCAAAATGAACCATTCGCCTTAGTGGCGAACACTACTCGAGCGGATCAATAAATGTATCAAGAGATTCTAGGTAACTAAGCATGGCAGAACCCTAAGGGTTACACTAGACTTCGAGGGCATTACCAAGGCAAGTCAAGAATCTAACTACCCTCTTTTCATACTCAAGAATAGCACCATTACTGGATAACCACTCCATCCCTAGAATCAATCCATAGCCCAAAGAAACACAAGCATTACTTCTAAACTCAATACTTAGCATAAACATTCTCAAATCCAAACAAGTCATGAATAAATGAGCCGATTCCCTAACAGGATTTGAGAATAAAATGGGATCCTCTACTACGCTAGTACTAAGGTGCAGAGACTCAACTATCGAAGCAGAATTAAAAGGATGCGATGTACCATAATAAAAAAGGGTACGGACAGGATAGAAAGATAAACTAGGCTTTCCTACAGAAACATTTCTACCTTCTTGTTCTGAGCCTATTTCGCCTTAACCACCCTTATCCCCTCTTATTAAACGTGTTAATAGGTCTCTCGAGAACTACCTCCATCGCACAGCAACCCTTCAAAGCTTGAAATAAGGTTAGTCGCAGATGGAACTAATGTGACTACAGATGGAGGAAAGAAAGGAAAAGGGATTCAAACAAGGAAACAAAGGATAATGCTAATGGCCTTTGGGGAATAGCCTTTAAAAATAAAACTTTTCTTGAAAAATGCTTCTTTGTAAATGGTTTTGAAAATAATTTCAAAAGGTTTTACAAACTTTTGCCCAATCTGGTAACCTTCTGCTCTGATACCAAATGTAACACCCCACCTCCGCTAGGGTCACTCACAAAGGGAATGCACTAGCTTTGGTGGAGCATTATCTATGTAAACATACACAGAAATATTACAAGATAGAACATATAAAATAGCGGAAGAAGAACCAAATTTCATTGCTTTAAAATCTAGAAAGGTCTAAAGCCTTTTACATCAAAATGCTATTAAATCCATTACATAGAAATCTGTCTTGCAATAGTAAAGAAGCATAAAACCATAGTCATAAATCATTCCCCAAGTAAAACAGCAAAGCAAGTCATAGCCAAGAGAAATCCAAGCAGTACATTAAAGAGCCTTGGAGCTTGGTAAGATCTGAACTAAGCTGTATTCCCACCCTGCAAACCTGGGGGGGGGGGGGGACGAAAGAAAAAGAGGCGAAATAAACTGGGTCAGTCATAAAGACTGAGTAAGTCCTAGTAGCTTTCAGCATAAAAATAGGTGAAGATAATATGCCATGAATAAACTGAAAGTAAACATAAGCATGATGACAAGGTAAGCTACAGGCACGATGAATCAAGTATAACATTGCAAGGTTTATATGAAGTATAACATCGCAAGATTTCTAAGCTTCACCATTCCACTATTTACTTTGATTTCCTATATTCTCTGCGCCAATTGTACTAGTATCTCAACTCGTATCATCCTTTCCATGTATATGTACAGTCCCTTGCCATATATCGTACGGGTTTCATAACGTATTCCTATACTACTTCAACGTAGTGCCACCATTCTTGAAATCGTTTGGACTGCCACCCTTGTTCTGGCTAGGTTTCCTTATCATGAACTATTGCGTGTTCAACTAGGATTTATGCCACCTAGGACCACTAGGGATTATGCTACCTATTGAACGTTTTCTAGATTCGATTAGGGTTTATGCCACCTAGGACCACTAGGGATTATGCTACATAACGAATTCCACGTAACAATCAATTGGTCGATCAACTCCCTACAAGTCCTAGCTCGTTCATGTGTCTGTGTCATACGGCTCAATCATGAAATGTAGTTACCTGTGCTAGGTACACCATAGGGTGTATCAAGCCCTATGGTGCCAACCATCGACACGAATCAAGCACGCACAGTGTAAACCTACTGGTGCCCAATGCCTGCTTTTTCAACTCCGGACTACGTGCACGATCATAGTCCACCTGAACCAACAATGGTGCACCAGCTCAGCCGTCGTTCTAGTCGCTTACAATCAGCCTAGTAATCCTGCCCCACCCTGCCTAGTTCCAGGGTACCGTGATACACCTAGTGGGTTACTGCTGAAAAGGACCGCGCAACTAGGATTTCCGTTCAGTAGGTTAAGTGTTGTCATTTAAATTCGAGACCTAACCCCATCAGTCTAGCACGTCAAGTTGGTTAAGTGTTGTCATTCAAGTTCGTGACTTAACCCGCCTACGTGTCATGTCAAATTGGCTAAGTGTTGTCGTTCAAGTTCACGACTTAGCCCTAGAATCATCTGTCAAGTTGGTTAAGTATATTCAAGCGGTTCATGACTTAACCTTATCAAATCATCATGTCAAATTGATTAAGTATATTCAAGCGGTTCATGACTTAACCCTATCAAATCATCGTGTCAAATTGGTTAAGTATATTCAAGTGGTTCATGACTTAACCCTATCAAATCATCGTGTCAAATTGGTTAAGTATATTCAAGTGGTTCATGACTTAACCCTATCAAATCATCGTGTCAAATTGGTTAAGTATATTCAAGTGGTTCATGACTTAACCCTAGCAAATCATCGTGTCAAATTGGTAAAGTATATTCAAGTGGTTCATGACTTAACCCTATCAAATCATCGTGTCCAATTGGTTAAGTATTTCAAGTAATTCATGGCTTACCCCGCCCACGTATCATGCAAAGTTGGTTAAGTATTATCTATATGTTCCAGTTGACTTAACCCTGCCACGTGTCATGTTATATTGGTTAAGTGTCATTAGTCTAGTCATATTACTTAACCCGCCCATTGGTCTGATTAACTGTTACGTTGGTTAAGCCTACACTCGTAAGTTTTACATGTTCTTAACTCATACCGGTTAGGTCCACATTTACATGTCAAATTTCCATGTTATCCCACCTAACCCTCTAACCACACCCACGTCTTATTATGGTTAGTATTCCTTAATTCATTCATTATGACGAACGAATCATGACCTCTCACATTAGACCGTGCACTTTGTGGCCACTGGATTTGTCGGGCGGTTCCGGGAAGTTTTACACTACAAACTGAGTCTAACCTCGTGTCATAAATCGTTATGCCTACAATTCGACCTTTGACCTCTCACATTAGACTGACGCTTTGTGCTATTGGATTTGTCAGGCGGTTCCAGGCAGATTTACACCAAAAACTTAGTCTAACCTCATGTCAAAGGTTCATTAATGGTCGTATTACCCCCAAAACCCCAATGTCAGTTCACGTGTTTAACATATAGAAATGTTCATGTTCGTACTCAAGTCAATTATCCAATACACAGTCATTTTCATGTTTCAAATTCCCAACTTTACATATTAATAAACATATGCCCAAGTTCCAAAATTACATGCCAATTTATATATATATGGATATATATATATACACCGAATTCTAGTCAGTTTACATATGTCCAATTCTTGCCTATTTACATGTATGCCAAGTTTATGCTATTTCACCCATATCGAGTTCTAGCCAAAATTGCATGTATCATGCCCAAATAAACCCAAATCATGATTCATGATGTTGTTATCCCAAATTGTATTTTTTTATTACAACACACGCCAACTACCCAAGTTCATAATACATATTTATGCCAATTATCAAATTTATAATCGCTTTTATATTCAAATCCCCAATTCTACATATGCCCAATCGTAAGCCAAATCTTTTGATTTAATTTACATAGGCCTGAACTCGTGGTTTAATTTACACGCCAAATTACATACATGTTATATATACCAAATCTCATGTTACATTACATAGATCCTATTTGTGCCAAATTCCATGTATATAATATTTATGCAAATTTGTTCATAACAAGATTATACCAAAATTTACAGATCAAGCCCAAACTTGCAAATACAATGATAATATCCAATTTCATGTTGCCAATTATTACATCATATTCATATAGGCAATAATCCCATAATTCCCCCGTATACATATCGTACGCAAATCGCGATTTTAGGCCAAGGTCCGAAATTGACCAAGGTTCATGAAAAGAAAATAAATTGGGGGAGATAGAAATTGAATAAAAAAATGAGATCAGAGGAAAACATCATCATATGCATAAATATTACAACTTGATGATAACGTCATCACAAATCAAGAAAACTGCTGAATAGATCATAAACCTGTCATGAACATAAAGATAGACAAGTCCAAAAACAGAAGATTCAAGGAGCAACAGAAATAGATCAGAATCAATAAACATACATAGATCCAATTCCACTTTATTTCATGTCCATATTATAATTAAATGTTTAAATCTAAAAACAACTAGAACTTACAGAGCATGGCTAGAGAATTAGGAAGTGAAATTGTCATAGAACGTTGTAGTAGTGTTGATTTATTGTCTTGAATCATTGTACAAGCTTTAATCTTCGAATTGGATTGAGTTTGAATGCTTGTACTTTAATTTGGGAGCGGCGGCCATGGTTCAAGAGGGAGTTCAGTAGCATAATAGTGTAAGAATGATTTGATATGAATTAGGTTAGGTCTAAGGGTGTTTTTATAGGTGTAGCAACTAGTTTAGGCCCTTAGATTAACCCTAGAATCAATCTGGACCGTCAAAACACGTCTCAGGCTTCAAAAATGAGTTCTGGGTCAAACCAGGTCGACCTGTAAAGTGGGGGGGTCGACACTATGGTCGACCTGGGGGGTAGGTCGACCCTATGGTCGATCTGGGGGGGGGGGGGGGGTGGTAGGTCGACCCTATGGTCCAGTCCTGTCTGAAAACTGCTGAAACTTGTACATGCCATAACTTCTTCATCCGGACTCCGATTTTCGAAAACTCGGACTCTATTTCATGTAAAATTTCGAGACGAACGCAATGACATAACCCGTTTCCCCTGATTCTAACTTTAAAATTTAATTCTGCCTTGATTTCTTGTTTTAACATGTTATAAAAATACGGGTTGTTACATATATCCGATGCGCCTCGCATTCCAACAACCACACAGGTGAAAAGTATATAAATGTCAGCTAATTTAAAGCACTGACACCACCACTAGCTAGAAAGAAACGTCGTGCACTCCTTGGGTACTTATCCCGTCTCTGACTCATACCGAGGTGTGAGGCTCGCGAATTCACGTTATACACAAAGCTGCGCCACACAGGCCGTGCTTTGATCATCAACCACAAAACTTTGCTTTTCAAGAGAAGCCTTAATCATTTGCCACTTAGGCGTGCCACACTGGCAATTCATGCCATGCGACTAATGTCCATCAATATACAACCTCTGAGCTCGTACGTCTCAGAGAAGGGCGTTAAGCAAGAGAATAAATTCTCCACCGCTAAACAGATGTATATTTAATAGAGATCAATTAACACAGAATAAAATCCAATGTCAAACACACAGTTCATTTACAAGTTCGTTCTGGGTCTAAACGAAACCGGAGGCACTTTCCTCGCATATCCATCGATCTCCAATTACGTCTGGATGAGCACCAACTGTTTCTCTCATCTTGGAAAGCTCTTTTCGATACGAACCCAACATTTCCGGTTTTAGGAGAATCCGACGGTCGGATCTCCCACAATGTCAATTCGAAGTCAATGGTCGAAATTCACGACTATTTTACTCAACACATGACTAATCTCAACCCATGAGTACTGTCAACACATGACTATTTTTGTTATGTAATATATTTTATAAAAGTATGGTATCTATCGTTTGATTTTTAATCAAACTCCACCGTGAAGTAGTTTCTAATCTTAAATATGATAAAGATGTAAATCTTATTATTAAAATATTTTACTCAACACATGAATAGTTTCAACACATGAATATTCTCAACACATGAGCATCGTCAACACATGACTATTTTCATATTCTAATATTCTTTATTTTCCCAATTGGAATGAGGCCCAATCAATTACCATATAATGTTAATTATATGGATTCCATATAACACATGTATATAATAGCAACGACAAATAATCAACCATCATCCAAAGTGCACCACACAACTGCATAAGCATAAAATATAAATAATTAACGCTTACACATGCTGTCAACCAATCGATCGACATACAATTAAATAATTGGGATTAGTGTACGCCAAATATCATCCCAACACCCGTGTGGGATTTCAAATCAACAAACACTGAATATTATTTGTGCAGTTGGGCGATGTGTAAAATTTATCATCCCAATCAATATCCTTCAAATAGCTGTACATAAACAAACCGTCCGGTTTGTAAATGAATATTTATTTATTCACATTCACGTTAAAAATTATATTTTTTAACGATAATTAATTTATTTCAACCATCTACATTTTATTATCGATTTCACATCAACGTCACAAACAAATTCCACAACACATCACACAAGCATACAAGCCATCCATGGTCTGTGGACGACGGGTGTCGGGTGCTACTAAGCTTTCGTAGAAATCTTCTTATGTAGAAATCTTCGCCGTGCTCGTCTTTTGTCACTTTCGTCGCCCGTATCCACTACATATACAAAAATCATATTTTTATAATCACTATATATGGATAAAAATTCTATTTTTACACCGCTACTATATAGATAAAAATTCTATTTTTACACCGCTACTATATAATAAAGGTTATATTTTTAACTTTTATATATTATAAAAAATTATATTTTTAACCTTATTAAAATTATATTTTTAACCTTTCCTTTAACAAAATATGATCTTTCTTTTATATAAAAATCAAAGCTTTCATTAATATAAAAATCAAACCTTTTATTAATATAAAGATCGAACCTTTGTTATAAACAAAATTCACTTCTTTACTTCGCTAAAAATTCAATCTTTTTTATGATAAAAACCTAATCTTCATATGAACAAAAATCATAACTTCGTGTTGATAAAAATCATAACTTCATGATGTTGAAAAAAAATCACTGCTTCACGATGTTAAAAAAAATCACTACTTTACATCATAACTTTATCAAGGAATTAAAGTAAAATAAAATAAAACTTACAAAATTCTTTTTAGGGTTTTTGGTCGCTGGTAGGTCTGCTGAGTGGCGGCACTGTTCGTCGGAGGGGCTGGTGGCCTGGTGCTCGCGCGGAGGCGTGGTGGTCGCGGGATAGGTGATCGACGCTGCTCGCGTCGGAGGGAGGCGCGCGAGCTGACCTCGCGAGGGATCGATTAGGGAGAGGAGGAGGATACGCGGCAGGAGGAGGAGGGGCTTCGGTGGCCCACCTAGGCGGCGGCGCTCCGATCGGAGGAGCGACGGCTGCTCCTCCGTCCTCTTCTTTTTCTTTTCTTTTTTAAAAAAAATCTGACCTAAATCGATTCTAACGGGGAGAGAGGGAAAAGGTTTGGGGGGTATGTGTATAAATATATATATATATATTATATTATTTTTAATTTCAAAAAGTTGAATTTTTTATTCGACCTCTAAACGAGGCCCACCGCCTGTCGTCCATAGCTAATTACCCCCATTCCGAACACAATGGGATAAGTATCGTAAGCTGATTCGACTGTTTCGATCAGTTTTCATCAAAATCAACATATAACTCTATATATTGAATTTGAACGCGCATTTCAATTTACCGGGGCCACATACTAACTAGAAAAATTCCAGAAAAATATTTTCTAGCTTCATATTAACTATACGGTCCTAACAAAACTAGTTTCGTCCAATTCTGAGACCGTTTGAAAAATGGCCATTTTCCAGTCGATTAAAATCAACTAAAACTGGTCAAACGCGTTTTCCTTTGCCACGCTCACATATTGATTCGAAAAATTATGAAATTTGAAACCTAGCAATAACTTTACATCCCGGATCCACAAAAGTGGTTTCGTCGAAATCCGAGGTCGTTTGCAAAATTCCCATTTTTAAGGGCCAGAATTCCATAGCGACTATTCTAAAATTTTCAACTGGGCGTAACATCTGATTCCCGCTATGAAATTTCAATTTTTCGGATTCGTTGGAAAGATATTCTCAAATAGATTCTAATATTTTTGGTTTCACTAAAATCCGGTTTATTTTGAATCCTTTACATTCATTTGAACTTTGAAATCGAATTATCGAACTACCGCGCCATTTTCAATTCCTTTTATATATATATATATATATTTATATTCTAACGACGATCTATGTAAATATATATATACATTTCTATTTCTATTAAAAATAAATTTCTCGTCGTTATTATGTAAAATAAACATTTTAAATATTCAAAATTCGCTAAATTCGCCAAAATAAAATTTTTAAATTGGCTCGCATTTTCTGGGTTGTTACAATCTCCCCCACTTAAAACTTTTCGTCCCCGAAAAGGAACGAAGCCGAAAGTTGTTTAACTAATCAACTCAACTTCCTTTGTTTTCACTACGGCTTAAGTTCTTCAAATTTTCAGTTTCTAAGAACTTTTCAAATTTTCCAAAAATTTGGCTAACACCCTAAATTTTCGAAAAATTTCGGCATAACCTCCCCTGCACCGGGGACTTCGGGATATTTCATATAGCCTCCCATGGCCTTCTTCAATTAAAAAGAAAAAGAAAAAGCCAAGCGGCTCATAAAATCATCATCACCCAAACAAAACAGTAAATTATGGTAAACATGTACCTATTTGTCGGGCAAACAATTTTATTCTCTGCTCTAGCCTCCTTGATATGACCTGTTCAATGTAAGTACATGTATATGCATGCAACTTCAAACAATTTTCAGTACAGTTCAATATTCGGTTCAATTTGGCCTAAATGGTTTCAAAATTATCAAACATATAAACACACAACGCAACCTTCAATCAATTAGTTGATTATCATTTCAAATTCATAATTTTGATATATATACAGAAAATCATGTTTTTGATGCCAAATCACAACAAAGTATTCTAGCTAATTTTGGTTCTTACACCAGTTTAATGGAAATATATAGATATCTCACTTTCGAAACACGAACACAAATTCTGATGATGATATATCAATCATCAGAATCATCTCTGGATGTTTAGAATGTGATTCTATATCTATCCAGTATATTAACACTTCGAATATACGTTCATGACGCGTATATGCAAAATCTTTATATACTTGATTGTCCAAATTCAAAATAAATAAAGTATTCAAATACGTATAAAACGGTTTAAATTTCAAAACAATGTTGTTTTCATTTGAAAAATATACTCTTCACACTCGTTTGAGGATACTACTGATCCTATCTCTAACGAGTTATTCTAATTGGATATTACTAATCCAATATCTGATGAATTCTTTCGGTTGGTTCTAATGCGTCTTGTTCTCGAGCTATGTAAACCAAAGCTCAGATACCACTCTATAGCGACCTGAACTTCCCCGGTAAGGAAAGCCCGAATTGCCTTGAGAACACGACAAAATAGAACGCAAACAGAAGAACATTTCATCGTTTATTACAACAATTCCATCAGATACAAGAATATACAGAGTATGAATAAATATTATACAACAAGGATAACAGAGATTTAAATATAGTATTGCAGCGGGAAAATAATACAAAACACAACTGAAAGTAATACATGGATACAGAGCTTTCCGAGCATTATTCCAGCTGTAAATCAGGATCCTGTGAATATAAATCTGCAAAACCAAAACTACTAGCTGCCCGTGTGGAAAATAGGGGCACCCAGAGTTTAGGTTAAAACAATAAACTCCAGGTCAGTCATGTGACTGGTGTGAGAACTAAAACAGTTATTTAAAACTTTACTTTAAAAGAGAGTAATTCAAGGGACCACGCCGTATAACACGGAACGAGTTTCCTCCCAAGAACACCAGCGCATCTAACAAAACAGCGCAATGATTTTTGGAAAAATGAAGCTATTATAAGACCTAGGTCCCATCACACAATGCAACGCAAGCTGGAGGATAGGGTTTACCCTTATAATAGCCAAACATGCTTGGTACGTTAAACAAATCATTTGATACTATTATAAGTGTATAGTGTCAAAACAATTCAAATCATAAATATCAATCATAGGTGGCATGGGTACCATCTATCATGTCGCCATACTAGGCTCTACAAATAAAACCGCACGTATTGGAAATTGGATTTCCGTCATGAGTCGAGGAAAGGGGCAAGCTCCTCTCCGATTCGAGACACTCTAGCAAATGTTTCAGGACCCCACTATGATCCTTTGGAACCTCCAAGGCCGATCCTCTCTTACTTTTGAGTATTGGCAATTCCTGAACACACGTTTCTCGGTCCTAACAGACCTATATCCGAGGTGCATCGCATTCCAACAACCACACAGGTGAAAAGTATATAAATGTCAGCTAGTTTAAAGCACCGACACTACCACAAGCTAGAAAGAAACATCGTGCACTCCTTGGGTCCTTATCCCGTTTTTGACTCATACCGAGGTGTGAGGCTCGCGAATTCACGCTATACACAAAGCTGCGCCACACAGGCCGTGCTTTGATCATCAACCACAAGACTCTGCTTTTCAACAGAAGCCTTGATCATTTGCCACTTTGGCGTGCCACACTGGCAATTCATGCCATGCGACTTATGTCCATTGATATACAACCTCTGAGCTTGTACGTCTCAGAGAAGGGCGTTAAGTAAGAGAATAAATTCTCCGCCGCCAAACAGATGTATATTTAATAGAGATCAATCAACACAGAATAAAATCCAATGTCAGACACACAGTCTATTTAAAAGTTCGTTCTGGGTCTGAACGAAACCGGAGGCACTTTCCTCGCATATCCATCGATCTCCAAGTACGTCTGGACGATCACCAACTGTTTCTCTCATCTTGGGTGTACAGCCCAATCAAGATCATCAGTAATCACCCAAACGATGTGAAGACTTCCGGTCTTCAACCACCATCTTCATCTTCGAACTATCGTCGAATCGGTTATTCATAATGGGTATAAACCCGGCCTTTCTGAATAACCCGCGTATATAATAAACACGTGTTACACAAACACAACAGACGCCTCATTCCAATTCAGAATATTCTTTTATTCAAAATTTCACATTCTTAGGGAAAGGTTCCCATTAATTTTATCAAAGATAAATTCTTTTAAATTTATTCTTTAATCTTCCATTGGATATCATTTCAAACCATATTATGGTTTTCCAAACTAGTCGGGATTAGCGAACCACAGCGAAGTAATTATTTATTTTATTTCCCAATCCCAACCTATTCATCCCATGGAGCAAAAACGTTATTACCCCATAACTAACACCACGGTGTTATCGGTAAATATTAATTGCCATTTCACCGTTCAAATCTAATTAAAGATTTAACTAACGCTTTGGAGCAAAACTGGTGATACTCCATCCTCGATCACTTTCCAAATTTGATAATTTAAATTATCAATTCACATTTCAATTTAAGTACAGATTCATTAAAATTCCACTTCGTTTTAATCTCCCCCCCCCCCCCCCCCCAAATCAATATCCTGTCTTTAACTGGGTTAAAGAACCAATGTCGCCTAAAACATGATTCACGATAAACCTAAAATCACTTTCAAATTCAATTCCAATTAAATATCATCTAATTGGTACACTTCATTAAATCTAAATAGATAGATTTAATCTTTTTCTCAACTGGGCTAAAGAACAGTGTTAATGAAGACACCATTCACGACAAACCCAAATCACATTTGATATTAAATACAAGGCTCTGAATAGAAAATATATCGGCTTATATTCAATATCAAATTCTATGACCAACAAATATCGTATTGGAAATAACGATATAAATATATCTTTCAAATTCCCATAACAATATCTGTATAATCACGAAATCCAACATCGAAATATTCCAAAGATAATTTCGATTCAAATCCATTCCAATTCGATTATTGGAAATTCTCGTTACTTTTAAAACCCCTTTCAAATTCAATTTATTTATTTCAAAAATAAATTGATTTTAATTCTAGTTCAAAACAAGTTCATTTCGATAAAAATCTATTTTTATCTTTTCAAATGTAGAATTTTTCACCCCAGTTCTTTCCAATTCATATATTATGATTTTACACAAATTATTAATATTTTTAATAATTTTATCAAGGCCCGTACAATCGATTTCCATCAACGGCCATCGAACTGCACTTAAAGCGACCTTTTCCAAATTTGATCTGGACATAATTCCAAATCCAACTGTTAGATTTCAAATTTCTAGTATTCATTGGAAAGCTCTTTTCGATACGAATCCAAAGGTTCCGGTTTTAGGAGAATCCGACGGTCGGATCTCCCGCAACGTCAATTCGAAGTCAATGATCGAAATTCATGAACTGCCGCGGCGCGGCGCGTTCTATTCAAGCCATTATATAATATATATATATATATATATATATATATATATATATATTATATTTCATCGATTTCCTTTTAAAACAAATTTTAAAATTCGTTTAAAATTCGTTTACAAAACCATTTCAACTCTACATTCAATTTCAAATCAAAATTGAATATTTCATATCATTACTATATAAATGATAATATTTTCGAAACGTTATATTTTGAAATCACTACCTTTTCTATATTCATTATAAAAACGAATATAATCGATATAAATACCGTTCACGTCAAAATAGCGCAACTCTAATCAACACGGCTTTATATATTTCAATAAATTCGTTATTCTATTCAACAAATGAATATTTATTCTATTCAACACATGAATCTATATTTCTTTCAACACATGACTAATCTCAACCTATGAGTACTGTCAATACATGACTATTTTTGTTATGTAATATATTTTATAAAATTATGGTATCTATCGTTTGACTTTTAATCAGACTCCACCGTGAAGTAGTTTCTAATCTTAAATATGATAAAGATGTAAATCTTATTATTAAAATATTTTACTCAACACATGAATAATTTCAACACATGAATATTCTCAACACATGAGCATCGTCAACACATGACTATTTTCATATTCTAATATTCTTTATTTTCCCAATTGGAATGAGGCCCAATCAATTACCATATAATGTTAATTATATGGATTCCATACAACATTTGTATATAATAGCAACGACAAATAATCAACCATCATCCAAAGTGCACCACACAACTGCATAAGCATCAAATATAAATAATTAACGCTTACATAGCCTGTCGACCAATCAATCGACATACAATTAAATAATTGGGATTAGTGTACGCCAAATATCATCCCAACACCCGTATGGGGTTTCAAATCAACAAACACTGAATATTATTTGTGCAGTTGGGCGATGTGTAAAATTTATCATCCCAATCAATATCCTTCAAATAGGTGTACATAAACAAACCGTCTGGTTTGTAATTGAATATTTATTTATTCATATTCACGTTAAAAATTATATTTTTTAACGATAATTAATTTATTTCAACCATCTACATTTTATTATCGATTTCACATCAACATCACAAACAAATTCCACAACACATCACACAAGCATACAAGCCGTCCATGGTCTGTGGACGACGGGTGTCGGGTGCTACTAAGCACCGTCTGCATCCTAGTATATAATTTAAACTAGAAAATAAATTTTAAAGTGAGAAATTCTCACCGACTAGCTAATCCAATACCACAACTCTTCTTATGTAGAAATCTTCGTCGTGCTCGCCTTTTGTCACTTTCGTCGCCCGTATCCACTACATATATAAAAATCATATTTTTATAATCACTATATATGGATAAAAATTCTATTTTTACACCGCTACTATATAGATAAAAATTCTATTTTTACACCGCTACTATATAATAAAGATTATATTTTTAACTTTTCTATATTATAAAAAATTATATTTTTAACCTTATTAAAATTATAAAAATTATATTTTTAACCTTTCCTTTAACAAAATACGATCTTTCTTTTATATAAAAATCGAAGCTTTCATTAATATAAAAATCGAACCTTTCATTAATGTAAAAATCGAACCTTTATTATAAATAAAAATGACTTCTTTACTTCGCTAAAAATTCAATCTTTTCTATGATAAAAACCTAATCTTCATGTGAATAAAAATCATAACTTCGTGTTGATAAAAATCATAACTTCATGATGTTGAAAAAAAATCACTGCTTCACGATGTTAAAAAAATCACTACTTACATCATAACTTTATCAAGGAATTAAAGTAAAATAAAATAAAACTTACAAAATTCTTTTTAGGGTTTTTGGTTGTTGGTGGGTCTGCGGAGTGGCGGCACTGTTCGTCGGAGGGGCTGGTGGCCTGGTGCTCGCGTGGAGGCGCGGTGGTCGCGGGGTAGGTGATTGACGCTGCTCGCGTCGGAGGGAGGCGCGCGCGCTGACCTCATGAGGGATCGATTGGGGAGAGGAGGAGGATACACGGCAGGAGGAGGAGGGGCTTCGGTAGCTCACCTGGGCGGCGACGGCGCTCCGATCGGAGGAGCGACGGCTGCTCCTCCGTCCTCTTCTTTTTCTTTTTTTTAAAAAAATCTGACCTAAATCGATTCTAACGGGGAGAGAGGGAAAAGGTTTGGGGGGGTATGTGTATAAATATATATATATATATATATTATTATTATTAATTTCAAAAAGTTGACTTTCTTATTCGACCTCTAAACAAGGTCCACCGCCTGTCGTCCATAGCTAATTACCCCCATTCCGAACACAATGGGATATGTATCGTAAGCTAATTCGACTGTTTCGATCAGTTTTCGTCAAAATCAACATATAACTCTATATATTGAATTTGAACGCGCATTTCAATTTACCGGGGCCACATACTAACTAGAAAAATTCCAGAAAAATATTTTCTAGCTTCATATTAACGATACGGTCCTAAAAAAACTAGTTTCATCCAATTCTGAGATCATTTGAAAAATGGCCATTTTCCAGTCGATTAAAATCAACTAAAACTGGTCAAACGTGTTTTCCATTGCCACTCACATATTGATTCGAAAAATTATGAAATTTGAAACCTAGCAATAAATTTACATCCCGGATCCAACAAAAGTGGTTTCGTCGAAATCCGAGGTCGTTTGCAAAATTCCCATTTTTAAAGGCTAGAATTCCATAACGACTATTCTAAAATTTTCAACTGGGCGTAACTTCCAATTCCCGCTATGAAATTTCAATTTTTCGGATTCGTTGGAAAGATATTCTCAAATAGATTCTAATATTTTTGGTTTCGCTAAAATCCGGTTTATTTTGAATCCTGTACATTCATTTGAACTTTGAAATCAAATTATCGAACTACCGCGCCATTTTCAATTCCTTTTATATATATATAATTATTTATATTCTAACGACGATATATATAAATATATATACGTTTCTATTTCTATTCAAAATAAATTTCTCGTCGTTATTATGTAAAATAATCATTTTAAATATTCAAAATTCGCTAAATTCGCCAAAATAAAATTTTTGTATTGGCTCGCATTTTTCGGGTTGTTACACCATCATAAATTACTAGTAAATCAAACATGCACCTTAGGTATATTTCTGAACAAGCTGGATGTTGAGAGCAGCATTTTGTAGTTAATTAGCCAAGTGTATAAACATAAGTATGTATATATGTACGAATAGAGATTAGGCTGCACATCTTATCATATTTTAAAATGTCAGAAAATCCCACATTAAGATATCATATTCACTTAAAATGCTCATTACAATAGTTTACCCTTAAAATTATTACTAGGCGCTAGTGAATGCTAAAATAAAAAACACTAATTTCATTATATTCAAATGTTCAAAACAGTTAAATTTCTATATGATATAATTCAAATAATATAGCTTAAATTATTATAGTATTTGCAGAAAGAAGGGACATTTTTTTGGAACTCAAAATCAAAATATGCTATACTGCATTAGTCGGTTGGCTTAACATAGAGACACTACATGTTTGACATATCAATCTTTGCATGGTTTAATGCACCCGTGCATATGTGTTGATTTACACGGTAATAGACATGTGAACTAAGTAAATGATGGCAGCGAGTTTGGTGAAGAAAACAAGTGGTTCCAATTGAAGCTTTACCCCTACACATGCTTAAGAATTATTATAAGACGGTGGCATTCATTCTTTGTTTTTTACATCACTGCTCAAGTTTATAGCAGTTTAACTATGAATTAGTTGTCTACTTAATAAAAACTTGCTACTAATGCTTTGAAGTGAATTGATAGTCACATCTGGTTGCAAATTATTTTTACCATTTTGGCTTGCTAGATGAAGGAATGCCAGGTACGAAAAAAGTACATTAGTAGTGCCTGTTTCAAATAAATTTGAAAGCTTTGTTGTCATAATCGATTATTACCAACATTAAATGTGAAAAAGCAATCGTTATCTCAAAAGGGTTCTTTGTATGGCTATTGGTAAGTTTTGGTCAAGTAGTTTTTATTAGAGTAATATTGTATCTCTGCTTTTACTTTTTTTATTGTTTTTCCTTCTTCCTCTTCATTACCAGTTTATTTACGAATCACTGGAGAAGCAATTTATTTTTTCTCTCCTATGTCCAAACCCCGTCTTTTTGTCAAAAAGCGAAAATTTAATTACAAAAATTTAAAATAACTGAATTTTCCTCCTTTTAGTATCTCCAATTCTACATACTTGCCGCATACTAAGTATTAAACCCTTGATAATTGAAAAAGAGAGAGTAAATGCAGATGAGGTAACACCAAGGCCAAAAATGAACCAGCAATGAGCAAGACAGTTCTTTACAGTAAGAGATGCTGAAATTGTTGTTTGTTTTCTCAACATTTACATCTCATTGTACCATGTTTGTTTTATATAATCATCCTTCTATTTAATTTAAATTGTTATTTTCCAATATTAGGAAGCTGAACGTGACACCCCACATCCGTTAATGTCACTCTTTATCAAAATGCATTAAGTTCTATGAAGCATTATAGGTATACAGAAAAAGATTCTCACAAGACAGATATAAAAATTGCGACGGCAATTTTAAAACTTCATTATCAGCAAAAAAACATCGTAGTCTCAAAACCAGTTACAACATCAAGCTAAAATACTTAACCAAATACATCAAACCAAAACATATATCTTGCACTGAAAACCATTAGAGTACGGAAATGTAAAATCATAATCCCCAATAATAGCCATAACGAAGTAGACTAGTTGTCGAAGCGATACATCAAAGCAGATCCATATCCAAGCAGAAACAGAAAGAGAGAGTCCTAATCACGACTGAGCGTTCCCACCCTGAGAACCTGGTGGGAAAGGAAAGAGAGAAAGGAAAAAAAAAGGGTCAGACATAAAGTTTAGCGAGTCCAATGACTTTTAGCATATAAAGAAGTAAAAGTATCAAGACAAGTAAATAAATTGGATGAGAGATAATAGTAACATACAGCAGATATAAACAGGATGAACAGGGTAAGTAGAATAATTAGGGTAAACTTTGCTTCTTAACTACTTTTCTTTGCATCGGTACTAGTATAACAGGATTTATGATAGAATTAGGTGTTCCCTAATATAACGGAAACAGAATGATCCCAACAGAATTATAATGGTAGGTGGTGTACTCTAGTTACATAATGGGTTTTACCCAAATAGAAATAACAGGTACCTCAACAGAAATAATGGGTACCTCAACAGAAAACAGGAAGGAATAGATGTACCCTAATTACTACCCCAAGTGATCGGCTTCCTAACGTGTAATATCCTGTGTCGGCCCCACATTAGGGTGTATTACTTCCTAAAGTGGCAACCTACAGAAGGACACAAACCTATTTACTCGTGCTACAACTGCTTATTTTCCCCTATAGATCGGACCCATGCACGCTCAAGACTCCGTTGAGCCCGTACACACACCCATTTCAGATGAACCTCTTACTATGACCACATACTCTCATGCAAGTACTCATAAACATGGCGATTGTCACATACAGCAAACCTAAAATATCAAATACAGAAGCATAAAGGTAAACAAACATGATATAGGAAGCTACTACCATTCGAGCATCCAAAGCAGTGATTCTTCATTAGACAATAGTAAAGATTAGTCAAGCTGCAGTAGCGGTATCACTAACACTATAAGTCTATAAAAACCTTCATGAGGATGACAATATTTTTTTATATCTATTATTATTAGTATTAAATAACCACTCTTCATAGACGATTCGAATCAAAGATTGGATACACACCTGATATTACAGAAGCATCTCATACTATTCAATGGATCCGTTAAATTGTAAAATTATTTGCTGGAGCAATTCACGATAGATATGGTTAATTGACTATTGGGACGTTACATAGGAAGAAAATATATCGTAAAGCTAAAAAAAAATATTTGAGAACGAAAGAAAGAAAATTATCAGGTGGATAAACTGACTGTTTTTCAAAATAATTGAAAGGTCAATGATTTAATTTTTATGGGTGGATTACGGAGAATAAAATTGTGGATTCATGTAAAACTGACAATTAGATTTTCAGATTTTAATGCTTTGAGATTTCAGAAGGAATTGATGGATTTGTGAATGAAAGAATTGTATTCAACTTGAATAAAGAGGTTACATGATCCATGTATATATACATGTTGTAGAGAGAATAAGTGGCAACACGTAGTTACATATAACAAATGGGCTAAGCCCAGTACAACCCAGAAACGAAATAAAGCATCCTATATATTGTCTTGTGTTGAATAGTGACAGCATCGATTCATTCTTATGTCTTATTTGCCCCCTTCAAATCTAGGGTTAGCAGGAACCCTAAATTTGATTTCTCTGATGAATCGATGCCTTTATCCACATCCTTTTGAGGGTTTGCTTCCAGACAAGTTGAGCGACGAGATTTCAGGGTTTGTCTCCAGCCTTGTTGAGCAATTGGTCTTCAAATCTGAAGCTTGTGAGTTCTGCTTTTCTTTGGTGGAAGAAAGTGAGCTTTCAGTGTTTGCCTTTTGCTTCGTTGTTGATTCCAGTGCAGTGCATCGTCTTACTTTTAATTCTTCATGAAGTCTGGTGAAATTTTTAGTTGAGAGGGATTTGGTAAGTATGTCTGCTTTCTGATGGAACGAAGGTATGTAATTAATCTGCAATTTTCCGTCTTTCACTTGTTCTCGAACAAAGTAAATGTCTATTTCTATGTGCTTTGTTCGAGCATGCTGAATAGGGTTAGCTGACATATAGATTGAACTCTGATTGTCACACCAGATTGTAGCCTTTGATGAATTGCACAGTTGTAGTTCCTTTAGTATTGACTGTATCCACATGATTTCAGCTGTAGCACATGCAATACTCCTGTATTCTGCCTATGCGCTTGACTTTGATATAGTAGATTGCTTTTAGAGTTCCATGATACTAGATTGTCTCCCAAGTAGATACAGTAGCCAGTGATGGATCTTCTGTTATCTGGATCTGCAGCCCAATCTGAGTCTGTAAATCCAGTGATATTTAGGTCCTTGCTGCCCTTTAATGTAAGCCCATAGTCCAGAGTGCCTTTTAGATATCTTAGGATCCTTTTTACAGCTTTCCAGTGCTCATCTTTAGGTTCCTGCAAAAATTGAGATACTTTGTTAACACTGAAAGATATGTCAGGTCTTGTTTTGGTGGCATATTGTATTGCCCCCACAACACTCCTGTATTGCTTGATATTGTTTATAGCTTCTCCCCTGTTTTTAGAGTAGTGTTGGCTAGAAATCATAGGGGTTGGTTGGGATTTGGCTTCAATCATGTCTGTTTTGACTAGTAGTTCAGTAATGTAGTTTCTTTGATTTAGTAGTAGTTCTGAATTTGAAATCCTTTTGGCTTCTATGCCCAAAAAGTAGTTGATGTCCCCCAGATTTTTGATTGAGAAATCTTTGTTCAGATACTTGACAAGTTTTGCTATTTCAATATCACTGCTTCCTGTGACAATTAAATCATCGACATAAATTAGTATATATACAGTTAATGATTGAGTAATTTTTGTGTACAAAGAGGTGTCAGATTTAGTGGGCCTGTATCCCAGAGTGTTTAGAGTTGACTTGAACTTATCAAACAATACTCTAGGTGTCTGTTTCAAACCACAGATTGCTTTGCTAAGTTTGCATACAAGGTTTGAGTCTTGAACATATCCTTCAGGCTGTTCCATGTATATTTCCTCTACCAGATTACCATTGAGAAAGGCATTATTGACATCTAGGTGTTGAATATTCCATTGGTTTTTGAGTGCTATAGTGAAAATTAATCTGATAGTAGTGAGCTTGACTACAGGTGAGAATGTCTCTCTATAGTCAAATCCATACTCTTGAGTAAAGCCTTTTGCAACCAATCTTGCTTTATGTCTGTTAATGGTGCCATCTGGATTTCTTTTGACTCTGTAAGTCCATTTACAACCTACTATGTTCTTATTGGTTGGATGAGGAACAAGTGCCCAGGTATTGTTTCTGATCAGGGCATTGAACTCCTCATCCATTGTTGTTTTTCATTCATTATATTTGATGGCTTGAGTAAAATTTGTTGGTTCATCTTTGCTTTCTGTGATCAGGTATGCCTTTGGCTTAAATATGCCACTTTTGGATCTGTTTTTCATTGGATGACCAGTAATGATGGGAGGATGATCAGTGTGCTGCTCTGAATGTCTTGCACTATCTTCAGTGGCAGGTGAGCCTTCATTAGATCCTTCTGTTGATTGACTTTGAGTTTCTGATCTTGTATTGTTGTCATGTTCAGGTATTGGATCGGCAAGGCTGACAGGTTCATCGTTGCTGGGTTGAATGTCCTCAGTTATGTGCATTACTTGATCGTCAGCAGCCATCTTTTCACTTGCTATTGATGGTAGTTCAGAGTACACTGGGATGTCAGGTATATTGACCTATCTATTGATGACCTTTGTTGGTGGTTTTGATATTGCAATGAGCATAGGGAAGACATTTTCATTGAATATGACATGCCTACTTACATAGATTCTGCCATTTTCATCAATGCATCTATATCCCTTTTGTTTGACAGCATAACCCAAAAATGTGCATGATTTTGATCTAAAATTGAGCTTGTTAGCATTGTAAGGTCTAAGGTAGGGAAAACACTGACAACCAAAGACTTTTAAATCATTATAGTTTGGCTTAACTTTATACAATTTTTCAAGTGGACTGATATTATTTAATACTTTGGTTGGCATCCTATTAATCAAATATACTGCAGTATTAAATGACTCAGGCCAGAATTTTAAAGGTAATGAAGCTTTTGCTAATAAAGTTAAGCCACTTTCTACTATATGTCTGTGCTTTCTTTCAGCTAAACCATTTTGCTCAGATGTATATGGGCATGTGAATCTATGAATTATCCCTTTTTCATCAAAATACTTGCTAAGTGTTTTATATTCTATACCACCATCAGTCTGAAATGTTTTTACTTTGGCGTTGAACTGATTTTCTATCATATTAAAAAAAATTATTACAACATAATGAGTATCAGATTTAGACTTTAGGAAATAGATCCATGTATACCTAGAGTAATCATCAATAAAAGAGACATAATATTTATACCCAAAGTCAGATGTTATAGAGGTTGGACCCCATAAATCAGTAGCTATTAGATCAAAAGGATTAGAGTAAACAGTGGATGAATCTTCAAATGGTAATTTGTGATTTTTACCTATTTGACAATATGTGCAGACATATGGTAATTTTACATCGCAGTAAGAAATTCTACTATTATTCAGGATGTTCTTAACAATATTGACACTAGGATGTCCAATCTATGATGCCAAAGATCAAAAACAATATTGCTGTTACTGCTTTGATTCTCAATTGTAGAGACAAAGCACTGTTTCTCTTTTGCTGAGTGTAATTGATTTCCAAGCTTGAAAGTGTATAGTCCATGTGTTTCATTACCCTGCAATAAGATTTCATGTGTTAGCATGTCTTTGACAACACAGTAGTTAGGATAGAATTTGAAGTAGACATTGTTGTCTTTTGTAAATTGTGACACACTCATTAGATTTTTCCTAATCTTGGGTACCCTTAGTAATTTATGCAAGAACAATTGTTTCTTACCTTTTAATAAGGCATTACCAGTATGAGAAATACTAATGCACTTACCATCACCCATGGTTATTAACTGTTTACCTCTGTATTCTTTATTTCCAAGATTGAGATTATCTAGGTTGTTGGTCATGTGGTTAGTAGCACCTGAGTCAGGAAACCAATTATCATCCAATGTAGAGTCTAACTTGCTTGCATCAATTTGATTGCACTGTACTTGGTTTGATGATTTTGATTGTGTTTGTGCCATGTTAGCATTGGTATTATTATCACTATTGCTATTATTTCCTTGATTTCCAGTATAGTTTGAGTTAAATCTGAAGTAACATTTGAGAGCAATGTGGCCAACCCTTTCACATATTTGACATTTGGGTTTGTTATTATTTGACCACCTGCCTCTGCCTCTTCCTCTAGAGGGACATCCTCCTCTCTGATTAGGGTTGTTTTTGTAATTTCCTTGCCCCTGCCTCTATTATTAGCAGCATAATTGAGTAAGTAGTCTGAATCAGTAGATTTGTTGTGAGAGATTCTTGCCTCATGTGAAAGTAACATAGAATGCACATCATCTAATGGTGGCATAACCTTTTGTGATGTGATAATGCCTACTACGGCCTCATATTCATCTCCAAGTCCATTTACAAGAGAAAAAACTTGATCTGATTCTTCAACACTGCTTCCTGAGGCTTTCAACATATCACAAATGTTTTTAACTTTTGCTAGGTATTCACTCATGCTCATATTATCTTTCTTGCAATTTTGGAGTTGCCTTTTATAGAATAAGGACTTAGCTGCAGATTGTGAATCAAATAATCCATATTTCATTAGCAGTTTTACATCCTATCACTTGTGGCATTAGGGCAAGACTGATAGATGACAATAACCATTCACTGATTTATCTTTCTTGTCTATAGTATGATGTATAATCATCATTACTTACTATTGTGTTTGATGCATCAGTTACAAACCTTGGTGGAATTGGTATGGTGCCAAGAATGTATCCTTCGAGGCCGTATCCTTAAAGAGAGGTTTCCACCTGTAATTTCCAGAGAAGATAGTTGTTTTGATCAAGAGGAATTGTGATTAATTGACTCTTGAGACTGATCACATTCTTGGGAGGATGATTAGAAGGTGGATTTACAGGTTGAGAAGCCCCTGAAGTATTGTTGGATTCAGTATTGCTGTTTTCCATTCCAAAGATTATAAATGAGGATAAGTGCAGAAATAAGAGGTAATTCGAATAGAACTTCTTTGCTTTGAATTGAATTGCTCAAGAAGTTGTCTTGTGATCAAGAACTTGAGCACAGAGATATTTTAAATGATGATGGCTGATTTTTACACTGGGTTTTCAGTTGAAATTGTTTTTGATAGCTTTCTTAATGCTCTTTTTCTTGATTGTGAATGCTTCTGGAGTGATATGATCGGTAAAGAATGATTCAGATTTGATTTCCTCTCTCTTGATGATTGAATCACTGATGCAGCTAGTTAAATCTGAGCATGGCACAGTGGCTTGATCAATTCAGGAGAAAAAAATCTCAAAGGATAAGACCAGTGAATGATCTTTGATGAGTCAGATTCAAGTGATGAAATCTAACCGATGAATTTGCCAACAAAATTTCTTTTGCTGTTTTTAAATGCAGATTGAAGTATCGCTCTGATACCAAATTAGATTTTCAGATTTTAATGCTTTGAGATTTCAGAAGGAATTGATGAATTTGTGAATGAAAGAATTGTATTCAACTTGAATAAAGAGCTTACATAATACATGTATATTTACATGTTGTAGAGAGAATAAGCGGCAACAGGTGGTTTACATATAATAAATGGGCTAAGCCCAGTATAGCCCAGAAACAAAATAAAGCATCCTATATATTATCTTGTGTTGAATAGTGACGACATCAATTCATTCTTATGTCTTATTCTGACCATTATTTTATTTGTTATACAGTCGAATCCATAGTTTTCATAACCCGAACCTGCTGCGGTTCGACCTCGAATAACCCTAAACCTTGGACCATCATGACGCAAAACTCGATCAGACCTCATTCATGCATGAATCCTGGTCGGATCTTCAAACCAGCGGTCCAACCTTCAATTTTACATGGTTAAACCACGGTTTTTTGTTTTTTTCCTAATTCTCATTATGTAATTCTATCTGATCATTTCATCTTTTGTATTGTTTTGAAAATAACAACTAAAATGTTTCAAAAAATCAGAACTGTTCCAACATCTAAACTGTAAACTTTACCACTTTATTCTAAAAACATGTGTTTGCTTGTGCGCTTACTATTTGATTATATTATGCAATCTATTAATGTTAGTGAATAAGTAGACGACTTTCAAATTTCACTATTTATTTGTTTGAGTACACATAAAACTTGATTATCCACATTTCCACCATTAACAAGCACGTGCGGTTCTTGACAGTTCGACCGGTCAGACCTCCAAAACCTTGAACCCTAAGTCCTCACGGTTCGATTCATGGCCGAGTTTTAAAAACATTGGTCGAAGCTATCAAACATATCCATTACCCCACCCAAGCAATTTTTTTTCCTTCCGCTACTCAAAATCAACTATGTCATTCAACTCCTTTAAGCTTGCATATAGCTGCACCGGGGGGTCAATTCTTCTGTACCCAACTCGGGTGTTCCAGTATGCCCGACAAATCACAACCATACATCAACCACTCATATTATTAATAATCTAATGAACAAGTCCTACAATCCAGTCAAAACCATTAGATTTTATGCAAATCAGTGGCTAAGATTGATCCGGCACATGGGAACACCTAATTTGAGTATAGGACAATTCATCCCCTGCACGGGCTACTTGTGTTCCAAGGTAGATGCTCAAAATCAACAATTTGTTGTTCCATTTTGACAAGTCTTTTATAAATTGTGCTTTGTACGAGTATAGTAGAAACATTCTGATTGATACTATTACCTTTACGATGGAAGATCATAATGGGCAATAAGTTCTGACCATTCTCTGAACTGGTGTTTGTCGCTAAACTGAACACTATGAAAGCGAGGGTTGGAAGACTGTGAATTTGAGTTAGTAAAAAAAATGAGTTTCGTTCTTTGCATTTGCAACTTTTGGATTGAGCTGCAAGATAACTCTAATGTTCTCTTACATGAGTTTTGTTTACTTGTTCCATGTAGGCAAATAAAAAAACGACGGTAGTCCGAAAACATTGTTATTAGGCTGCTTTGTAATAAAAATCATAGTTTGGGTTTGTGTAAGAAGGCTTATTGTTACGCAACTGTGGCCATAGAAGCTGAAATTGACATTGCAACTAACTTTGGCAACAAAGTCTTATTCCCACGAATTGTCCTTGGAGCAACAAATATAGAATGACCATTCATACTTCGACATAGACAGCTAACAATTAGAGAGTATTTCACAAACTATCAATAAAAGCCAGCGGCGCGGACTCTTAACCACGTTGGTGTATGTTTGCTACGACCTGTATTTACACATAAAACATGGGAACGTGGGTTAAAGATATTATTGGGGAGAGTGATGATGCAAGAGAGACTTACACTTAAAACATAGTGCACGCGGTGGTTTTGCACAGTTTATTGGGCATGCGTGTAAACTTTTTTATTTTTGTTTAAAGTCTTTTCCCACCTGTTAGTCACTGCCGGAATGATTTCTGCTGTTATCACTGATCTGCCACTCCATGCGACATAGGGTGCGTTCTTAACCATCGCGAGCGGGGTATTTGAGCGTGGCATTTGAGCGTGGTACTGTAGCGAATGGGGAATGTGTTTTTAGCTGGGAACGGGGCAATTTAGTTGGTATCTAAGAGCGTGGTATTTTTAAAATAAGATATAAAAAGATATGATTTGTCAAATACGAATACTAATACAGATATAGTTTCTAATACAGATACAAGTACAAGTACAGTTACAAATACAAAGACAAATTAGCGCAGACTAGCAGCAACCAACTCATCTCTAATGTTATCTCGAACTAATGACGTTTTTCGGTATCCGTCTGGGTGTACACATTCTGTGCCTCTATTCGTCGTATTTCTCATACTATAATATTCCGCCACGTACTGATCGGGGATTAGTTCAGGATCATCATCAAAAGCCATAAAATCTGGGTCACCGCCATTATATTTGCGTATGAAATTGTGTAAGGCCATTGTAGATACGACAACTTTCACTTGAGTGTTGAACCGAAATGTAGGCATCTTGTTGAGAATGGTAAATTTTTTTTCCAAATGCCAAATGTTCTTTCTACGGCCATCCGTAAACTCGAATGGTAGTAATTAAACACTTCATTAGCCGACTTTGGTTGATTCATGGTATCACGGAAATGCGGAATATGGTACCTCATATTTCGATATGGTGGTAAATATCCAGTCTGAAGTGGATAGCCCGAATCAACCAAATAATGATGTCCAGTTGGAGGGTTAGGGAAGTTAGAGCTCCTATCATTTGTAACAGCATTAAAAATTCTACTATCTTGTGCAGTCCCTTCCCAACCATCCATAACATACGTAAACTATAAATCGAAATCATAAACCGCTAATATATTTTGAGTTGCAAAACCTTTTCTTCCGATATATGGGATAATTTGATCAGTGGGTAAATGTGCAGATACGTGTGTACCATCTATAGCGCCAACGCAGTTTTTGAAATACAGATAATACCAGGTTGAATTTTTGATGTGATGTGGAATAGTATTAAATTGTTGTTCTCTAGGATTTATTACATCCGCAACGAGTAATTGAAAAGCGTTTAGGATATCATGATAACAAACGGAAATTGTGCTACCTGATCGTTGAAATCTTTCTTGAAGTTGTCTATTTGAAAGCCTAGTAGCCATTGAATATTCCAACCATTTCGACGACACAGATTTCTGGTCTGGAAGCAAGAACATGAGGTTGCAGTTTATCACATAATGCATAGAAACAAAGTCTTTTCATCCGAAAATTATTTTGACAACGGTTTTGATGACCATTCAAAATTTCGTTAATCCAAGATAAGCCAGTGAACTCTGAAGTATTAATCTGCGTCATATGATTTCTCCTTCCATTCTGACACACATAAACCCCATAGAGATCAATCAAATCATCGTAATCGGAGGATGAATCGGAGTTAGACATTAATCGAATAAGTAGAAAGAGTTGAAGAAGTTGGCGAAGTAGTAGTTGTGAAAGGTGTTAAGGAAGGAGGAGGTGATTTATAGGAAGGAAGGGAAGTTGGAAATAAAGTCGTTGGCGTCGGACGTGTCGGACGCCAACGGCTTGATTTCCAATTTCCAGCCAACGGTCCATTTGGAAGTGGAAAGAGGTACTGACTTCCGACACGTCCGACGCCGCAAACCCCAACGTGCCAAAATAAGGTTGCGAACGCACCCATAGTCTCATTCCGATTAGCTTACCATATATATACTTTTGCAGGCTAATACATGTTTTTACTTTACAGCCTTAAGACAACAATTTTTTTTCCCTTGTACTCCTCTGTGCTTGCTATATGTATTTACAACCTTTAGCATGTTTACCACAATCAAATCTATGCTAACATCCTCATGCTTTTGGGTTCCCCCATAGTAGTAATATGTAATTTCCAACGTTCATTCTAATGACCGTACCTTATATTATTATTTTAAAGCGTATAATCATGGTGTGCATTTTTAGTTGTTTATTTTTACATGTCCGAAATTTAATCCTACCAATAATGTCAACATGCATTGTTAATATTCATTTTATATTATCTTGTTGTTTCCAACACGTGCAAATTGTATGTTTTTGTATTTCATATTTGTAGTTAGTTTGTAATGCCCTGTAGTTTTTGCTACACCTTATATCTGCACTTTGTAGTATTACTGATAGAAATAGTTTCCTTAGTTTATTTAAATGAAACTGTGTTAGCTTTCATACATACATACTATTGGGAAATTACGCAAATTTCCTTATAATTATATTTGTGGAGAAAAGAAATAAAATGTATAGTAGTAAGACAACAAACTTTGATAACGGAGTTCGGTCAATTATGCCTACATCTCCGGACTGCTGCTAATCTTTTATTTAAGAGAATATTACAAAGTGATTACACAAAACACCTTTCACTCTAAACTCGATCTCACTTTTAAACTTTTCTTCTTATTTGATTTGGAATGGGATATGAATTATGAAGATAAATGATGTATCTATAAGGTGAAAATATGGTTGGTGGCTCGATTGGTGGCTCATTTGGTGCATGGTTGGTGCAGCCCATGTTTATTGCATGCATTCAACAACCTTTCTAACAATATCCCACTTGAAGACTGATTTCAATCCGTCTTCACACCTTGATCGATGCAACAACCATTCTGCTCTTTTTATTCTAGCAAACCAACTGAAGTTGAACACAACTTCAGTTTATCGATAATTACCGTCTTTGTCAACATATCTGCTGGATTCTTGCTTCCTTCGGTCTTCTCCAGTATTAACACATCATCTTCCAGTATTAATACTAATTAAAATTATTATTATTGTATGTATGTAATTTAGTATAATTGCTAGTTCTAATGTCTAATCTAAAGTTTTTACCTTGAAATTTTCAGAATTGTGGATATAGTTCTCTTTATTTTTCTTAAAGCAAGCACAAAAAAAAGTTATATGTACTAGGGTATGTGTGCAGTATGAATTGGTGTTTTAAAACATTTTTTATAAGATTTCTTAGTCTCACAAAATGAACACATGTGTATATGGTATTATATTTTTATGTGCATACATCCCAGATTAATCATTTATCAACATACTATTGAGACTAGGTTATTTATAAAATAATAAACGGATTAAAAGAGTAATCAATTATTACAAAATATTCAAAGGATTGTAATAAATATTAAAATTAATGTTTCTAATAAATTGCAACTTAATAGACCAATAACTCTATTTTAAAAGCGTTAAATCATCATACTGATATATAATAAATTTGCACTTTAGACTATAAAGATCTCTCTTTCCATGGTACGCCCTTCGTCATGAGGTTTTGATACTATAAGAAGTGCTATAGATTTGGGTTTAGCGTTTATCGTAATATCTATATACAATTTTGTTGAACCGAAATTGATATATTATATTTTGTATGTTTTTTCAAGGTTGATAATAATGGTAGTACTTGCGAAAATGAAACTTAGGACTACGACATAAGTAATAATATGCAATTTAAAATTTAACGATGATTGTGATTTTAAAATAATATTTTTTTGCTCAAATATTGCACATATACACATTATTAGTTATTTGAAACTTGTTAATTATCTGAAACTTGTTATGTACTAAGTATGATCCTGTTAATACATTACAAGTTTCAGAAACTTGTAATGTACTAAGTATGATCCTGTCAAAAATTACAAGTTTTCAAATAACTAATAATGTGTATATATGCAATATTTGAGCAATAAAATATTATTTTAAAATCATAGTTATAGTTAAATTGCATAATATTTGTAATGTCGCGGTCCTAAGTTTCATTTCTGCAAGTACTACCGTTGATATCAACTTTGGAAAAACATACAAAATATAATATACCAATTTAGGTTCAACAAAATTTTATATAAATATTACGATAAATGTTAAATCAGAATCTATATTACTTTTTCCAGTATTGAAAGCTCATGATGAAAAGAGATCATGGAAGGAGAGATTTTCATAGAGGAAAGTGCAGATTTCATATATATTAGTATGTTGATTAAGGTATTGGTTAATTAAGTTGCAATTTATTGGAAACGTTAACTTTAATATTTATTACAATCTTTTGAATATTTTGTAATAATTGGTTATTCTTTTTATCTGTTTATCATTTTATAAAATAACCCAGTCAATGATAATTGATTAATCTGGGATGTATGCACATAAAAAATATAATTTTATATACACATGTATTCATTTTGTGAGACTAAGAAACCTTATGAAAAATGTTTTAAAACACCAATTCATACTGCACAGTAGTACATATAACTTTTTTGTGCTTGCTTCAAGAAAAATAAAGAAAACTATATCCATAATTCTAAAAATTTTAAGGTGAAACTTAAGATTAGACATTAAAAGTAAAATTAAACCAGGAACAACAAATTTAGAATTGGATTAATTTTAAAAAGAAATAATAAAATAGTCTAACTTTTCATCAAGTTCGATTGAATTAGTAGTATAAATTTTTGGAGGTCTTCGGATTATTTCTCTGTAAAAATTGTAATAGTGAAATCATGAGGTTGGTTAACAATCAATACATACTAGTAGTAAAATTCATAATAATTCAAGATGAGCATGATATCGATATGTCTTTTTGTGCTTTAGCATGAGAATTAGGGTTTTCATCTCCGTAATACTACAAATAGCCAGCAGCCTTCTCCACTTACGTTTGTCTCTTTATGCTTATTTTTCACTTTATTTCCTTCGTGTAGTTTGTGTATACAAATTAATTCAACAAGACGAGAGCGATAATTATAAGAGAAACAGTGATGCACTGCTCTAATGTTGATGACAAGCGACTATTACTGTTTTAGTTCTTTAAGCTTCTTCGGTTTTACTATTTTTCATAATAATCTATATTTATTTCAATAATATTATTATATCAATATATATTCAGTTTTTTAAATTTTATTCTTCTGAAATTATAACGTATTTAAATTTTGCAAACATGATGCAGACTGAATTGAATGCATTGTTGTGTTTTTGTTGATAAAACTTTTGGTTGCTGATGGTTTCTGACTATGATTTACCTTGTCATTTGAACGACCTGATTTAATTTACAATTTTACCCTTTCAATTTTTGGACTTTCACGCATGGCGTAAATTTGCCTATATTTCATTCGAATTATCTTCAAAAAATATAAACATAAAAATATCTGTTAGGTAAAAGATAAATCAATTATTAGCACAGTTTTTTTGTATCTATTTTAGTGAAGAAAATATGTTTTAATAATAATAAAAATTATTTTGTAGGCCAAGTTTATTATATTATAAAATCCGATAGACTTATTTACCTGACATTCTGAAATTTAAATTTAATGTAATAGAACAAGCTTTTTCTAAAATGATAATACCTCTTAATCCGACTTATTTACCTGACATTCTGAAACTGACTTTGTCGATTTCTCTTAATCCGACTGCGTTTTCAAAAACTTCCGTCGGTTTGAAGCCGATAGTATCTCTTCCTTTTTCTTCGTCAAATGCACCATGCCTTTCTCATATACCATTTCTTCCGCATATCCTTTCTGCCTCAATCTTCCATATATATTCTAGACCCAATTCAATCCTATTCAACTCAGCATCTTAATCCATCGACCTGCTGTCATCTCCCAAATCATCCTTCGATCTTCGACAATCATGTGACCCGCAAACACCAATCGTGCAAACTTCGGTTGAAATACAGCTTCTTAATTTAGCGCTAGAATTAGGGTTTTTTATTTGATTTTTATTGTGTGTTCCTTTTGTGGAATATGGCTCATGCCTGGTGCATGTGCAGCTGAGTATATTTGTTTTAGTGCAGTGTTCTTATGTGGGCTGAATACTAGTTAAGCCCAACAAATCAAATATATGTACTGTTTTTACTCATGCACAAAATGTGAGATAAAGTGCATCTAAAAGAAAATTTTGAGGGTTTCAGCAGCCATGAGAGATTGTGAAGAAAATATGTATGTATCTCTCTTTTACTTCTCCATTATGGTAATGAAAATCATTCTCTCTTGCCCAAGGACGTAGGCTATTGCCGAACCTCATTAAATCCTTGTGTTCTTTTCATTTTCAGTTTTTATTTTGTTACTTTATAGTTACAATATAGATACTATCAAAGTATACTTCCGTTGTGTATAGAAGCTCAGATCTACAATTGGTATCAAAGCACCCGGTTTCAGTTTCTAGAGTTGTGTTGTTGTTTTGCTTAGTGCACAGAAGGTGTTTGTGTTTATTCCTGAAAGTTGTTTGTGTTGAATATAAACGAATCCAATCCATCTGCGACAATTGTTGAAACTATTCAAGTACCAAAAGATTAAAAAACATATTATCATAGAGCAAGGTTAGAGGTAGAAAAGTTCAACGGTACTAATAACTTCGGCTTATGGAGGACTGATGTGGCGGATGCTCTTGAACACTTGGATCTAGAAGCATGTTTGGGAACAAAGAAGCCTGGTGAGTGGCCAGACAAGCAGTGGGAGAAGAATCAAAAGCTTTGCTTGGCTACGATTAGGGGCTGTCTAGAAACTCATATTAGAGTAAATTATCGACATGAAACCTCACCAAGAGTGTTGTACGAGAAGCTAGAAGCAAAATACCTTGTGGAGAATGTGGCAAACCGAATTCATTTAAAGAGAAATTTGTATCAGTTTAACATGAAGAAGGATGCAACTCTAACAAAGCACATAGATTCTTTCAACAAGCTTTTAACCGAGCTGGTCACCTATGATGAGAACATTGCAGATAAAGAAAAAGCTATATGTTTGGTGAATTCTCTTTCAGAGAAATATGAGCTCGTAATTAAGTCATTAATTCACGGCAAAGACAAGCTTACTTATGATGAGTTGTCACGGCATTATGTAGTGAAGAATTTGGTAAGATGAATAGAGATGACATCTCTAGAGAAGATAGTGGTGACACTATAGTAGTGAGAGGCAAGAAAAATGACCGCAAGAAAAATGTTGGTCAACATCGTGATAAAAGTAGAGAAAACTCAAAGGTAAAAGGGCGGTCAACTAAAGATGGACGTGCTTGGTGTCATGAGAAAGGCCATTGGGCTAAAGATTGTACCAAAGTTAAGGAGCGAGACAAGAAAAAGAAAAGTGTAGCAAACGTTGTGCAGTCCAACAAAGATGTAGGGGCTGAATCAGATTTTTCCTTAATCACAATGCCTTCAATTCTTGTAACACCCCACCTCCGCTAGGGTCACTCACAAAGGGAATGCACTAGTTTTGGTGGAGTATTATCCAGGTAAACATACACAGAGATATCACAAAGCAGAACATAAATAAAGCAGCGGTAGAGATTAAAAACCAAATTTTTATTACTTTCAAGAAAAGAGTCAAAACCCTATATATCCAAGGTACAAATTATTCCATTACATCAAGTTCTGAATAAAGAAGCATAAACTTAAAATAACAATAGTAAATTATTCCCCATAAATAGCAGAAGCAGCCATAGCATAGCTCAAGTCCAAATCGTACATGAGCTGTCAGAAAGCAAGCTAAATCCAAGCTAAGAGCTGGCGTTTCCTCCCTGAGAACCTGGGGGGAAAACAAAAGAAAAAGGGTCAGTCATAAAGACTGGTAAGCCCTAGTGACTTTCAGTATGAAAACTAGTAAAGGTAACATGATATGTGAAAACTGGAATTAAACATAAGGATGAAAACAGAACTGGTAGGATAATTAAGATAACAGGATAAGTCAAGTCTAGCATCGCATATTCGAGATTCGCTGCACCATCTGTACTAGTATTCTAACCCATGTCAAGTATTAATCATGAAATGATCCCTTGGCTCAATATCATGAAGTGACCCATTTACGGGGTCCTACGGTACAATCTACTAATCGATCGACTCCCTACAAGTTGTAGCTCGTCATGTGTCTGTGTCATACGGCCCTATCCTGAAATGTAGTTTCCTGTGCTAGGTCCACCATAGGGTGTATCAAGTCCTATGGTGCCAACCATCGACACGAATCAAGCACGCATAGTGTAAATCTACGGGTGCCCAATGCCTGCTTTTTCAACTCCGGACTACGTGCACGACCATAGTCCGCCAGAACCTACAATGGCGCACCTACTCAGCCGTCGTTCTGGTCGCTTACAATCAGCCCAGTAATCGTGCCTCACCCTGCCTAGTCCCAGGGTATCGTGATACATCCAAGTGGGTTACAACTGAAAAGGACCGCGCAACTAGGGTATCTAATGGGTTAAGTGTTGTCATTCAAATTCGTGACTTAACCCTATCCAAATCATGTATCAAGTTGGTTAAGTGTGTTCAAACGGTTCATGACTTAACCCTATCAAATCATCGTGTCAAGTTGGTTAAGTATATTCAAGTGGTCCATGACTTAACCCTATTAAATCATCGTGTCAAGTTGGTTAAGTATATTCAAGTGGTCCATGACTTAACCCTATCATGTGGCATTAATTCATTAATGCACCTCAACCTCTCACATTAGACTAACTGTTGTGGTCACTGGATTTGCCGGGCGGTTCCGGGCAGATTTACACCACAACATAGTCTAACCTTGGGTTTTACGTGTTATATGACCAACTACCCACATTGGATCCTATTGTTTGCAGCCACTGGATTTGCCGGGCGGTTCCGGGCAGATTTACACTGCAAACTCAACCCAACCTCGAGTTGGCCATTTTCAAGTTTATCTAATTGTCATGCCCACGTTTAAGTTTTCATGTCAAAATTCATGTTGAGTTTTCATGTCATGTTTCATGTCAAATCGTGTCAAGTTCATGTCCATATCCAGGTTCAGGTTATAACAACGTTCATGTTCAAGTTCAAAAACCAATTCATGTTTTACCTAGTCTACCCAAATCGTATCCCGATCGCACGTAAGCTCGAATCGATACAAATAAATCTACTTAGGGAATAACATAAAAAGCAACGGGTATAAGGTGGCAAAAGTGATTACTAGCATAACATGGTATGACTTGAGATAAATGATTATAACATTACTGGCATATGGAATATTGGCCTCAAACATAAAGATTCCAAATCTAGCAAAATAAGGTAGTAGTCAAGATAACAGTTGTCATAAGGTGATAGTATAATCATGGTAATGATTGACATAAGGTGATAGTATAGTCATGGTAACGATTGACATAAGGTGATAGTCATAAACTTGTGACTAATAGCAGATTCAACATGATAATATGAGGGGTCTTTCTTTTTGATTTACAACATGAATAGGCCCCAAACCAATGTCATAGTAATATATCCAAAAGTCAAGATCCAAGATGAACAAGAATGGATGTAAAACAGTCATCATACATAGGTCCAATTTCAATTTACAACATATTCATATTACATCTACAGTTTAAATCTAAAAATAACTGGGGCTTAAAGATCTTGGTTCGAGAAATAGAAAAAGATAGTCGATGTTGAATCTTTATATGCTTAGTCAAGTCCTAACAGAAATTCCCAAATCAGCAACGTAGTTTCGACGTAGAAGAGTAGCCCTTTTCTCTAACTTTTCAACCAGAATTAGAGCAGCATCAGGTCAGAAAGAATTTTGTGTAGAGAGACTACTGTTAGGGGCTGTATATATAGGGTCAGGTCAACGAATGTGGACAGAAACGAAGCCAGAAACATCAAAGTGAATCCAGCTTCAAAAGTGGACTCAGCCGCCAGGTCGACCCCCAGGTCGGCACTATGGTCGACCTGGTCCTGGGTAGGTCGACTACATAGTTGACCCCCAGGTCGACCTGGTCCTGGGCGGGAAATTTCCCGCCCAGTCCATTCTGAGGTTTGAATTTCGAAATTTGAATTCGAATTGAGCTGTTTTGAACTTGAAAACTTCTGAAAACTTCGAAAGGTCATAACTTGGTCATACGGACTCCGATTTTCGAAAACTCGGACTCATTTCCAAGAAGAATTCCGAGATGAACGCAATGGCGCAACCCTTTTCCCTTGATTCTTATTTTAAAAATTAATTCTGCCTTGATTTATGGTTATTACACGTTATAAAAACACGGGTAGTTACATTCTCCCCCCTTAAAGGATTTCGTCCCCGAAATCTCTAAGTTAGGGAGGATGTGTCCTACCATCCATTATCCATCTACTCAAAACATCATCCACAGGCAACCATTGTCCTTTAAAGATTTCTAGTGTTGTATGAACATATGCAGAAAGTGTGTGTATACGTACTTATCTAATGCAAAAGATCAGGCGGTTACTGATTCAGTAAACCTCCTTAATGAAAAATATGTTAGTGTCATGAATCCAACATGTATGCAAATTCCTAGCATAGTTTATAATCTCTACATGAGTGCACAAACATTCATCCATATGCGACATCCAATTGATAGCATAACAAGTTCCATCCATGTACAAGTATAAGCACCCATGCATATGCAACATGAAAATGTGACTGAGCTGATCTAGTGCCTAATGTGTGTCATGCATCCACTAGCAACCACTTGCAACCATTTGCAAACATCAAGCATAACATGTTTCAATCACATGTTTACATCCATATGGTTCTACCTAAGGTTCTCAAGATAAGATCGAGAAGATAACAAGACAAACGTAGATAGTAGAAGCATGATACGAAAAGGTTTTAAAGGAAAAAGAGATCGAGAATGTATCCTAAAAAAAAAAGGGTAAAGCGCGCGTATCTTCTCTTCGGTTTCCCAAGTTGCGTCTTCTTGGGCTTCACTCCACTGCACCTTAACTAGCTTGACTTCCCGATTCCTTAGCTTTTTAATCTCCGTCCCCAAGATACGAATCGGAATTCGCCTCAATGTTGCTTCTTTTTCCACTTCTACGTCTTCAAGGATGCTTGGCTCAACCACTTTGGCTGACTCATGCAAGCACTTCCGGAGATGCGAGACGTAAAAGACATTGTGTACTCCAAATAACTTCTCGGGTAAGTCTACCTTATAGGCTATCCATCTGATCCTCTCAGTGATGGAAAACGGTCCTACGAACCTTGGTGCTAGCTTTCCAACTGCTCCAAAACGAACTACATTGCGTAATGGAGAAACTTTTATAAAGACCATATCTCCGACTTTGAACTCTAGGTCTGTCCTTCTCTGGTCCGCATAAGATTTATGTCTATCTTGGTTCGTTTTCATCCGTTTTCGTATCAACTCAATCTTCTCAGAAGTGTCCCTTATCATGTCGGGCCCAAGCATAAGTCTTTCTGTTGTCTCCCACCAACAAGTTGGCGACTTGCACGGTCTTCCATACAGGGCTTCGAACGGTGCCATTCCGATGCTAGCTTGGTAACTGTTATTATATGCAAACTCCACGAGAGGAAGATGGTCTTCCCAAGTACCACCAAAGTCAAGAATGCATAGTCTCAAAAGATCCTCTAGCACCCTATTTACCCTTTCGGTTTGTCCATCCGTCTGCGGGTGATAGGCCGTGCTCAAGTTCAGTCGTGTACCCATTGCTTCTTGCAGACTATTCCAAAACTGGCTAGTAAAAATCGGGTCATGATCACTAACTATACTAGAAGGAACTCCATGCAACCGTACTATCTCTCGAAGGTAAATAGACGCTAGCCATGATGCGGTCCTCTTGCTTTTCACCGGAATGAAGTGAGCACTTTTCGTGAGTCTATCAACTATGACCCATATGCTAGTATTTCCCTTCCTTGACCTAGGCAGTCCATCCACGAAATCCATGAGATACTCTCCCATTTCCATTGCGGAACCTCCAAAGGATGTAATAGCCCACCAGGCTTCTTCGACTCGGCCTTTATTTGTTGGCACACCATGCACTTCGAAACGAACTCTGCCACGTCCTTTTTCATTCCAGCCCAAAAGAAAATGCGTTTCATATCCCTGTACATCTTATCCCCTCCGGGATGTATAGTCATCTTCGAGTGATGCGCCTCTTCGTGAACTTTCCTTACTAAGTCTCCCACTTGTGGGACACATAGCCTTCCATCATGCCTTAGCCATCCCTTGTCATCTATGGCATACCTACTGAGGTGACTTGACGTCTCACCACTAATCAGCTTGTCCATGATTTCGACTATCTGTGGGTCTTCCTTCTGTGAAGTCCCTACTTGATCTAGAAGTGTAGGTCTTAACTCAAGAGATGCTAACGTAGCAGTCAATGACTCAACAGCAGGTGCAAAATCAAAGATTGCTATAAATTCAAGGCTTTTCCTTTCAACAAACAAGGGGCTCAAAGTCAACCTTTTTCTACTTAGCGCGTCCGCCACCACGTTATCCTTTCTAGGGGTATAATCTATATCGAAGTCATATGATGCCAAGAATTCCATCCACCGCTGTTGTCTCAGATTCAAATATTTCTGTGAGAAGAGGTACTTGAGTGATTTGTGGTCGGTATACAGCTCGAACTTCTCCCCTAGAAGATAATGGCGCCAAGCTTTAAGTGCAAAAACAATCGCGGCCAAGTCCAAGTCATGCGTGGGATAGTTTTTCTCATGAACTTTAAGTTGTCTGCCCCCGTAGCATATTACTCTTCCTTCTTGCATTAGGACAGCGCCTAATCCCGTGCCGCACGCATCTGTGTACACGGTAAACATCTTACCTCCATCGGGTAATGCCAAAACTGGAGCTGTGGTGAGGGCCCTCTTAAGTCTCTGAAAAGCAGCGTCACACTCTATGTCCCATGCAAAAGCTAGGTTCTTCTTTGTTAACTTAGTAAGAGGGGCTGAAATCTTAGCAAAGTCCTTAATGAACTTCCTGTAGTAGCCCGCCAAACCGAGAAACCTCCTCACCTCCGTTGCATTCTTAGGAATTTTCCAGTCCTGTACCGCAACTACCTTTGCGGGGTCCACGGTTATGCCTTGCTTAGAAACTACATGTCCAAGGAACCGAACTTCCTTCCTCCAAAAATGGCATTTGGAGAACTTAGCCTTTAGCTGGTGTGCTCTAAGCGTTTCCATGACTTCCTTGAGATGTCTAGCATGCTCTTCTTCATCTTTTGAGAAGATCAAAATATCATCCACGAAAATTACCACAAACTTGTTAAGGAACTCCCGAAACACCCTACTCATCAAATCCACAAAGTATGTGGGTGCATTCGTTAACCTAAACAGCACGACGATCCATTCGAAGAACCCATCTGGAGTCCTAAACGCAGTTTTGTCAATGCTATCCTCAGCTACTCTAAGCTGATGGAATCCTGTGGCTAGATCGAGTTGAGAGAAAACAGATGCTCCCACAAGCTGGTCAAACAAATCGTCGATTCTTGGTAGTGGGTGCCTATTCTTCTTTGTCAGCTTGTTTAATTCACGATAATCTACGCACAGACGAAGCGATCCGTCCGCCTTAGTAGCGAATACCACTGGAGCACCCCATTCAGAAATGATTCGTCTTATGAAATTTTTCTCAAGCAACTCGTTAATTTTTTTACTGAGCTCTCTTCTTTCTCGCGGGGCCATGTGCCTAACAGGAAGTGAAACTGGCTTGGCATTATCAATAAGATAAATTTGGAAGTCTATCTCGCGTTTAAGAGGTAATCCCCTCACTTCATCAAAGACATCTGGATATTCTCGGACCACTCTTACAGATTGCAAATTATCGTCGGACGAGTCAAGGGATTCAAGATAACACAACATGACTGGACCCTTAGGGTTACAAGAAATTTCAAGGGTATTACCAAGGCGAGTCATGAGCCTCACTACCCTTTGTTCACAATCAAGAATGGCTCCATAATCGGACAGCCAATCCATACCTAGGATCAAACCGTATCCCATAAATCCGAGAACATAAGCATTACACGTGAATTCTACGCTTAAGATAGAGATCCTCAAATCCACACACATCATGGATAAATGGGCGGAGCCCCCAATTGGATTTGAAACTATAACGGGATCCTCAACCAGACTAGTACTTAGGTGCAGATTTTCAACAATATCAGAAGAAATAAAAGTATGCGATGCGCCAGAGTCAAATAAGGTTCGAACAGGAAAGTCAGAAATGTAAATAAGGCTTTCTACGGAAATATTACTACCTCGGTCAAGAGCTGGAGTGGTGTTGAGAGCATGCAACTGCCCTCCAGAAGGTCCTGCTCGCTGGGTCTGCCCTTGTCCCTGCCCTTGCTTCTTAGGGCAATCCTTGCTGATGTGTCCAGTATCTCCACAATGAAAGCATTCACCCAACTTCCTCTTCTTCTTTATACAGTCTTTAGCTAGATGTCCCGTAATACCACAAAAGTTGCACTTCCTTATCTCACGTGGTTTTTTGTTGCTCTTGTTATTCTTATTATTCTTGTTGCCCCCCTTCTTGAAGTCAACTTTCTTATTCTGAGTCTCATTAGGCTTAACCTCCTTCTTGCTATTCTTGTCTTCCTCATGAAGTAGAGCCATATCCACCAAGCTTTCAAAGGTCGCCCCCATGGGTATATGAGTTATGGCCAAGCTGTGTAGTGGCTCGTTCAATCCACGAGCAAAGCGTACAGCCTTTTTCTGGGCCGTGTTGACCAAATCCAAACCGAGCCGAGCAAGCTGATTAAACTTATTCACGTACTCCCTCACAGACATGTCCCCTTGCCTGAGTGCTAGGAACCTCTCCATCTGAAGCTGACGATAAGAATTCAAGCCCAAACCTCTCTCTAAAGTCTGCCCAAGTCTCAACTGGTCTGGTAGCGTTGTTGACTTCCCACCAAAATGCAGCTTCCTCTTTCAAAAACCATGCCGCCGACTGAACTTTCCTATGGTCCTCCATATCAAAGATAATGAACAAGTCTTCCGTCTCCTTTAGCCAGTTTCGTGCCTCAACAAAGGTTTCAGTTCCAACGAAGTTCTTGCCACCCATTGCTTTAAAGTCCTTGCATATTTTGGCAAAGGCGGTACCAGGAGGAGGAGGAACCGCGGCCATTGGGGGAGGAGGAGGAGGGATGTCTGCCGGGCCCGCGTTGTTGGCCCAGACTTCTAAGTACCTTCAGAACCATCCAGGCACGGGTATTCCCTCAGGTAGGTTAAGATCAGCCATGCTGAAAAATGAAAAGAAAAAGATTCAAATGAGAAAACAAAGGAAAGTGCTAATGGCTTTTTGGGGAATAGCCTTTTTAAACTTAAAACTTTTCTTTGAAAAATGCTTCTTTATAAATGGTTTTGAAAATAATTTCGGAATGTTTTTAAAACTTTTTGCCCAGCCTGGTAACCTTCTGCTCTGATACCAAATGTAACACCCCACCTCCGCTAGGGTCACTCACAAAGGGAATGCACTAGTTTTGGTGGAGTCTTATCAAGGTAAACATACACAGAGATATCATAAGGCAGAACATAAATAAAGCAGCGGTAGAGATTAAAAACCAAATTTTTATTACTTTCAAGAAAAGAGTCAAAACCCCATATATTCAAGGTACAAATTATTCCATTACATCAAGTTCTGAATAAAGAAGCATAAACTTAAGATAACAAAAGTAAATTATTCCCCATAAATAGCAGAAGCAGCCATAGCATAGCTCAAGACCAAACCGTACATGAGCTATCAGAAAGCAAGCTAAATCCAAGCTAAGAGCTGGCGTTTCCTCCCTGAGAACCTGGGGGGAAACGAAAGAAAAAGAGGCAAAAGAAAAAGGGCCAGTCATAAAGACTGGTAAGCCCTAGTGACTTTCAGTATGAAAACTAGTAAAGGTAACATGATATGTGAAAACTGGAATTAAACATAAGGATGATAACATAACTGGTAGGATAATTAAGATAACAGGATAAGTCAAGTCTAGCATCGCATATTCGAGATTCGCTGCACCATCTGTACTAGTATTCTAACCCATGTCAAGTATTAATCATGAAATGATCCCTTGGCCCAATATCATGAAGTGACCCATTTACGGGGTCCTACGGTACGACCTACTAATCGATCGACTCCCTACAAGTTCTAGCTCGTCATGTGTCTGTGTCATACGGCCTTATACTGAAATGTAGTTACCTGTGCTAGGTCCACCATAGGGTGTATCAAGTCCTATGGTGCCAACCATCGACACGAATCAAGCACGCACAGTGTAAATCTACGGGTGCCCAATGCTTCTTTTTCAACTCCGGACTATGTGCACAACCATAGTCCGCCTAAACCTACAATGGCGCACCTACTCAGCCGTCGTTCTGGTCGCTTACAATCAACCCAGTAACCGCGCAACTAGTGTTTCTAATGGGTTAAGTGTTGTCATTCAAATTCGTGACTTTACCCTATCCAAATCATGTATCATGTTGGTTAAGTGTGTTCAAACGGTTCATGACCTAACCCTATCAAATCATCGTGTCAAGTCGGTTAAGTATATTCAAGTGGTCCATGAATTAACCCTATCAAATCATCGTTTCAAGTTGGTTAAGTATATTCAAGTGGTCCATGACTTAACCCTATCATGTGGCATTAATTCATTAATGCACCTCAACCTCTCACATTAGACTAACTGTTGTGGTCACTGGATTTGCCGGGCGGTTCCGGGCAGATTTACACCACAACATAGTCTAACCTCGGGTTTTACGTGTTATATGACCAACTACCCACATTGGATCCTATTGTTTGCAGCCACTGGATTTGCCGGGCGGTTCCGGGCGGATTTACACTGCAAACTCAACCCAGCCTCGAGTTGGCCATTTTCAAGTTTATCTAATTGTCATGCCCACGTTGAAGTTTTCATGTCAAAATTCATGTCGAGTTTTCATGTCATGTTTCATGTCAAATCGTGTCAAGTTCATGTCCATATCCAGGTTCAGGTTATAACAACGTTCATGTTCAAGTTCAAAACCGATTCATGTTTTACCTAGTCTACCCAAATCGTATCCCCATCGCACGTAAGCTCGAATCGATACAAATAAATCTAATTAGGGAATAACATAAAAAGGAACGAGTATAAGATGGCAAAAGTGATTACTAGCATAGCATGGTATGACTTGAGATAAATGATTATAACATTACTGGCATATGGAATATTGGCCTCAAACATAATGATTCCAAATCTAGCAAAATAAGGTACTAGTCAAGATAACAGTTGTCATAAGGTGATAGTATAATAATGGTAATGATTGACATAAGGTGATAGTATAGTCATGGTAACGATTGACATATGGTGATAGTCATAAATTTGTGACTAATACCAGATTCAACATGGTAATATGAGGGGTCTTTCTTTTTGATTTACAACATGAATAGGCCCCAAACCAATGTCATAGTAATATATCCAAAAGTCAAGATCCAAGATGAACAAGAATGGATGTAAAACAGTCATCATACATAGGTCCAATTTCAATTTACAACATATTCATATTACATCTACAGTTTAAATCTAAAAATAACTGGGGCTTACAGATCGTGGTTCGAGAAATAGAGAAAGAGAGTCGATGTTGAATCTTTATATGCTTAGTCAAGTCCTAACAGAAATCCCCAAATCAGCAACGTAGTTTCGACGTAGAAGAAGTAGCCCCTTTCTCTAACTTTTCCACCAGAATTAGAGCAGCATCAGGTCAGAAAGAATTTTGTGTAGAGAGACTAGTGTTAGGGGCTGTATATATAGGGTCAGGTCAATGAATGTGGACAGAAACGAGGCTAGAAACATCAAAGTGAATCCAGCTTCAAAAGTGGACTCGGCCACCAGTCGACCCCCAGGTCGACACTATGGTCGACCTGGTCCTGGGTAGGTCGACTACATAGTCGACCCCCAGGTCGACCTGGTCCTGGGCGGGAAATTTCCCGTCCAGTCCATTCTGAGGTTTGAAATTTGAAATTTGAATTCGAATTGAGCTTTTTTGAACTTGAAAACTTCTGAAAACTTCGAAAGGTCATAACTTGGTCATACGGACTCCAATTTTCGAAAAATCGGACTCGTTTCCAAGCAGAATTTTGAGATGAACGGAATGGCGCAACCCGTTTCCCTTGATTCTTATTTTAAAAATTAATTCTTCCTTGATTTATGGTTATTACACGTTATAAAAACACGGGTTGTTACAATTCTTTTGGCAGTAGATAATGAGTGGGTATTATATTCAAGAGCTACTTTTTATGTGAGTCCAAGTAGAGAATGGTTCTCAAGTTTTACAAATTTGAAGGTGAAGTATTGATGGGAAACCACCATTCTTGTAGCATTGTGGGTATTGTAAGCATTCGGCTAAAGCTGCATGATGGGATGATTAAAGAATTGAAAAATGTGAGATCTGTATCAAGTTTGAAATAGAATTTGATTTCTTTTGGAATGCTTGAATCCAAGGGGCTTAGACTTGATGGTCGAAATGGTGTTATGAAGGTGATTTTTGGTGCTATGGTCATTATGAAAGGTACACGTCGTCACAACTTATATCACTTAAATGGTAGTACGGTGATTGGTGATGTAGCTACAGCTGAACAAAGTGAAGTTGCACCTAATGAAATGGCAATGTTATGGCATATGAGACTTGCACATCCTGGTGAGAAGTCATTAAATACTTTGATACAACAAAATTTGTTGAAAGGGGCTGTTGCTAGTAAGATAAACTTTTGTGAACATTGTGTGAAAGGTAAGAAGACCAGGTCACACTTCAGCAAAGGAATGCATAAATCTAGTGATGTTTTGGATTATGTACACTCGGATGTATGGGGTCCTTCCAAAAATGCATCTTTGGGAGGTAAACATTGGTTTGTGTCTTTTATTGATGACTATTCTAGGTGTGTATGGGTGTATATTATGAAATAGAAAAGTGATGTTTTAAAAATATTTTTGAGATGAAAGAAAGCAGTTGAGACTCAAACAGGTAGAAAACTCAAAGTGCTTCGTTCAGACAACGGTGGAGAGTATACGAGTGATCCATTTCATAAAGTATGTAAAGATGAGGGAATCAAAAGGCATTTTACTATTATTGAAACACCACAGCAGAACGGAGTTGCAAAAAGAATGAATCATACATTGCTAGAGAGAGTACGATGTAAGTTATCAAATTCTGGTTTGAGCAAAGCATTCTGGGCTGAAGCTGTTACGTATGCATGTTTCATTATCAATCGGTTGCCTTCATCCGCATCGAAAGGAAAAACACCTATGGAAATATGGTATGGTAAGCCTGCTTACGACTATGATATTATTCATATATTTGGTTGTCCTACTTAGTATCATGTGAAGGACAACAAGCTTGGTGCACGTGCTATTGAGTCAATTTTTGTTGGCATGAAGAGTGGTGTCAAAGGATTCAAACTATGGAATCTTGTTGTAAATAAGATGATTATAAGTAGAGATGTTACATTCAATAAAGATGTTATGCTTAAGTCAAACGATGCTAAACCGACAGAAATTAGCACCAGCAACCCTAACAGCTCCAACAGTCCCAAAATGTGAAGTTTGATGTTTTATCGCAAGCTTCAGGCGATGCTGAAATGTCTAAAACTGTTGCTGAAAGGTCAAAAATTGTTGCTGAAATGTCAAAAACTGCTCCTGAGCTGTCAAAAACTGCTCCTGAATTGTCCAAAACTGCTGCTGAAATGGCAAAACGTGATGATGAAATTGATGAAAACGCTGCTGACTTGAGTAGTGCCGATGATTCAGAAGTTGAAACAGAGAGGAATGTTAAGGAATCAATTGCCATTAGCAGACCAAGAAGAGATATCAAGAGACCAGGCTGGTTTCGAGAAAGTGTAACCTATGCTTTGTCTATTAATGATGAAAGAATTCCTAAAACATATATGCACGCTATTCATAGTGTTGAATGTGAGGAATGGAGAGAGGCTATGAGTGAAGAAATGGCAACCATTCACAAGAATGGCACTAGGGTTCTTACTAAACTTCCAAAAGGCAAGAAAGCAATTGGATATACGTGTGTATATGCTAAGAAAGAAGGAGCAAAGAAGAATGAGGTCCACTACAAGGCGAGAGTAGTTGCAAAAGGTTATGCTCAAAAGGAGAGAATTGACTATACTGAAGTGTTTTCTGCAGTTGTGAAACACTCCTCTATTCGCATTTTGTTAGCCATGGTAGCACAATATGATTTGAATCTTGTACAAATGGATGTAAAAACAACGTTTTTACATGGAGATTTAGAGGAGGAAATTTATATGTCTCAACCAAATGGATTCAAAGCTTCCAATAGAGAGGATCTTATGTGTAAGTTGAATAAATCATTGTATGGATTGAAAAAATCTCCGAGACAATGGTATAAACGATTCGATCGTTTTATGTTAGATCAAGCGTACACTAGAAGCCACCATGACCATTGTGTTTATTTGAAAAAGCTAAGTGATGGTTCTTTAATTTATTTGCTTTTATATGTAGATGATATGTTCATTGCATTGGCTTGCAAATATGAAATTGACAAATTAAAATGCAGGTTGTCGGCTGAATTTGAAATGAAGGATCTTGGAGATGCTAAGAAAATTCTTGACATGGAAATTCGAAGAGATAAGATGAATTGCAAAGTATGTTTATCTCAAAAGGCATATTTGAAGAAGGTATTAAAGAAGTTTGGCATTAATGAGAGCACCAAAACAGTGAGTACACCTTTGGCTGCTCATTTTAAGTTAAGTGCAACTATATGTCCTTCTTTCAATGATGAATTTCAATTTATGGAAAATGTACCGTACACTAATGTCGTGGGGAGTATTATGTATATGATGGTGTTTACACGACCTGACATTTCACATGCTGTGAGTATGGTTAGTCATTACATGCATGCTCCTGGAAAAGTGCATTGGAATGCGGTCAAAAGGATTTTGAGATACCTTTTGGGAACTACTGATGTGGGTTTGGAATTTATGCACGACATGAGCAACAATCATTTATGTGTTGGATATGCAGACTCGGAATATGCTGGTGATTCAGATAAGAGACGTTCCACTACTGGATATGTGTTTACATTGGCAGGTAGTCCTATATGTTGGAGATTGATTTTGCAGTCGACGGTAGCACTGTCTACTACCGAGGCGGAGTATATGGCTGTAACCGAAGCTTTTAAAGAGGCAATATGGTTACATGGCTTGTTGAATGACTTGGGAGTGGTGCAAAATCAACTTGCTGTGCATTGTGATAGTATGAGTGTCATTCACCTTGCAAAGAATCAAGTTCATCATGCAAGAAAAAAACACATAAATGTGCGTTATCATTTCATTCGAGAAGTGTTGGCTGAAAATTAAATTTTGTTGGTGATAATTGATACAAAAGAGAATCCAGCTGACATGTTGACGAAAATATTCCTAGTGTCAAGTTCAAGCATTGTCTTGACTTGATTAATGTTCTTGATGTTTGATGTATGATACCTGATGGGGTGGAGATTCTTCGGAACACTATGAAGTCTCTTTTGAGACATGAGGATGAACTACGGCAGCTTGATCCCTATGGGTACGTAGGAAGCTATTTTTGGTGCAGCTGATTATGAGGCAACTTAGAGTGGTGTGTATGTATTCATCTCATGCTTTTGAGCATGATCCAAGGTGGAGAATTGTGGAATTTGGCTCACGCTTGGTGCATGTGCAGCTGACTATATTTGTTTTAGGGCAATGTTCTTATGTGGATTGAATACTACTTAAGCCCAATAAATCAAATATATGTACTATTTTTACTCATGCAGAAAATGTGAGATAGAGTGCAGCTGAAACAAAAATGTGAGGGTTTCAGCAGCCATGAGAGATTGTGAAAAAAATATGTATGTATCTCTCTTTTGCTTCTCCACTATGGTAATGATTATCATTTTCTCTTTCCCGAGGACGTAGGCTATTGCCGACCTGCTATGATTTTTGTGCGCAGCGGAAGCTTGACAAAACACAAAGAAAAATTGGATCTTTATTACCCAATCACTTGAAGATGAATTTGATTGAAAAAAAACAACACAAATAATATCGGAAATATGAGCACACGATATTCCACCCAACCACCCTCTTTATTGATTCACTAATAAAAAATTGTTTACAAACGATCTCAACTATCGTTACAAACAATTACAACTTGAACCAATAACCTTATTGAGAAATAGGTAGAGAATATCTAATGGCTAAAAAATTCGAGGAGAAAGACAATGAAGAATAATGGCAAATTTTCCACGTCTAATGAAGAGATTAGCTAGCCCTTTTTATAGTGAGAATTGCTTCATGCCCAAGAAAAACTTGGCTTCATGTCCAAGAAAACTTGGCTCCCAAATATCTTCATATATGTTATAAAACTATTTGGTTAAGCACCAAATATCCTTGCAATAAATGTCCACAAATATAGCAATCAATATCTCTCCATAAAATCTAGCACCAAATCTCTTCATCAAATCTAACAACAAATCTCTCCACAAAATATGTAAGATTATTTGTTGCCCAAAATTGTGATTTGCGTATCACCAATTTCAACACTCCACCTTGATACCAAATCACAACATCTCCTCCACTCAAACAATAGCCCCTTAGCTCTCACTTTCAACCTTTAATTTCTTTCTCAATTAACACCATTACAAACCTCCACCATCGCCCACTAATGATGCACCTCCCTTATCCGTGCACCATGCCACTAGAGATCTTAAAAAGCATTTGTAATACCACAAAGACCTCCATCTCATCTTTGTGGATTTCACAACTCGACATCCGTCTTCCGCTTGACGTGATCTCTTCATCTCCGGGATCCCTCGAGCATCATCAACATTTAGACCCTTGTCGATACCATGATCCTCCACCTTAGGACCATCAGCGATGACCATATTAACCTCTCCACCTTGCTGTGGACTAGATTCTTCAACCGTCACCCGTCTTTCATTATTGATCACCGAACCGACCAAACTATATAGGTTTCCCTCCTCCAAAACTCCTCGTATCATCACACGACCACCCTTCTTTACTCTAAAAACTCCACCTCGAGTTTCATAAGTGCAACCACTGCGATCTAACTGACCGAGAGATACGAGGTTATGCGAACAAGTGGGTATGTGCCTCACACCGGCCACTTCTCTCACCACTTCGTCATGCATCCGAAACGTAACAGCTCCAACTCCACAAATTGGTAGCTCTACTCCATTGGTCGTCTTTATCATGCCAACACTCTTCTCATATGAAGAAAAACTTTTTACATCACGACATATGTGAAAACTGGCTCCTGAATCCATCTTCCAAGGCTCCACAACACTAAATAGGACATCACATGAAGAATCGCTTTCAGTAACTTCAGCAAAACCTGCTTGTCCCAAATCATTATTATTATCACCTTGTGCCTTCTTCTTATCCCTCTGATAAGCATAACAATCATTGCGCTTGTGGTCTTTCTTACCACAATAATAACAAGCACATTTACCACTAGCCTCTTTCTTCTTCCTTCTTGTATCTTTCCCCGAGTCCCTTGCTACCATCAACTCAGTTTGAACCAATTTCAACTCTGACCCTTTTCTCCTTAGCTCCTCATTCAAAAGACAGCTTCGAACCGTTTCTAAAGAGATAGTTCCATTAGCATTGGAGTTACTCAATGAAACAGCCAAAGTCTCCCAACTTTCCGAAAGAGAACTCATCAACAAAAGAGCCTGCAACTCATCATCAAAATTGACCTTCATATTTGCCAATTGATTGATGACATCCTGAAACTCGTTCAAATGCTCTGCAACAGACTTCTCCTCATCCAATCGAAGTTGCACCAACTTTCGAACCAGAAAAGCCTTACTTGTAGCACTCCTCGACTCATACAAAGATACTAATTTGTCCCACAACGCCTTCGCGGATTCACAACTAGCCACATAGTGGAATACAGAATCATCCAAATATTGGCGAATCAACGCAATCGCCTTTTTGTCCATTTTCTTTCATTTTCCCTCATCCATATTCAAGGGCTTCACCCCATCTCCATCAATGGGATCATGCAAATCATTGAGATATAGAATGTCCTCCATCTTCGGCTTCTATATACCCCAATTCTTCCCATTTAAAATAGCCATCTTTGAAAACGTCATCATCTCCGACTTCTCTAATTTTCAATCCAACAAACATCCAAGCTATTCGATGATCTGGCTCCGATACCAAACTGTTATGATTTTTGTGCGCAGCGGAAGCTTGACAAAACGCCAAGAAAAATTGGATCTTTATCACCCAATTACTTGAATATGAATTTGATTAAAAAAAAAAACACAAATAATATCGGAAATACGAGCACACGATATTGCACCCAACCACCCTCTTTATTGATTCACTAATAAAAATTGTTTACAAACGATCTCAACTATCGTTACAAACAATTACAACTTGAACCAATAACCTTATTGAGAAATAGGTAGAGAATATCTAATAGCTAAAAAATTTGAGGAGAAAGACAATGAAGAATAATTGTAAATTTTCCACATCTAATGAAGAGATTAGCTAGCCCTTTTTATAGTGAGAATTGCTTCATGCCCAAGAAAAACTTTGGTTTCATTCCCAAGAAAACTTGGCTCTCAAATATCTTCATATATGTTATAAAACTATTTGGTTAAGCATCAGATATCCTTGCAATAAATGTCCACAAATATAGCAACCAATATCTCTCCATAAAATCTAGCACCAAATCTCTTCATCAAATCTAACAACGAATCTCTCCACAAAATATGTAAGATTATTTGTTGTCTAAAATTGTGATTTGCGTATCACCAATTTCAACACGAACCTCGTTAAATCCTTGTGTTCTTTTCATTTTCAGTTTTTATTTTGTTACTTTATAGTTACGATATAGATATTATCAAAGTATACGTACGTTGCGTATAGAAGCTCAGATCTACACCTTTTACGTTGAAATCAGAGATATGTAAGGGAAACGATGACAACTTTGTGCAATAAGAATGTAAATTTTGTTGGAACTAGAAGGAGGCTTTTGACATTTTATTTTTCCGTCAGCCAAAATTGAATTGTTGAATGGAATGCTTTCGTTGGAAATCTCAGAAGCGTTTTTCGAGGCAATGCGGTCCTGTTCTTCTCGATTCACAAACAAATTGTAAGTTATTATTCTTTGACATTTTGTACCTTTCTGCTGCTATTGGTTGGTATTAATGTGAAAAATATGTTAGCTTTGGACAAGGGGATTAAGGATTTTCGATTATCATTCTCCTTTAAGGCATTATATCATTTTCTGGTGTTGGTCCATATGCATATAGCATAAAATGTGCTGATTTTTCAACCAGACTATATTCTAAAAATCAAAAGGTTATTTAAGTAAAGACAAATAGGACACCACTTTTAACACTTCAAATATCAAATATATGAGCTCCTTGTCGTTCATATATTTAGCATTTTGCATGAGTGCAAGTCTGCCATCATTAAACTATATTCCTGAACCAAATTGCAGTTTTTCCCATTGGAAAACTTATGGCTTCAATGCTTCCTTCCACGGCTGTGAGAGTCCTAGGGAGAAGATGGTCATTTTCGTTAGCCCTTTCAATATAAAAGAGCATGTGTTGATAACCATATTCCCTAATACTGGATAAGTGATGCATATGCGGTTAATATTATCACAATTATAAAAGCATTTTATCCCTTACCCTTGAACCCCCTAGCAGCTTTGTTCATCACTGAGACAGCACAGGTCAGTTGTAATAAGTTCATTTTTCTGACAAATTATTGAATGATAATTTCATAAAAAAATTATGTTATTTGATGAAAATATCATTGATGATGGGATATGGATATGTTGGTATATTCATAAGGGTTCTTGTGGATTTTCCTTGCATGTGGCAGGCTGCTATTCTTGTCCAAGTCTCCTTGTTCAGGTTTATATCTCAACTTCAGGTTAATATACCAAAAAAATGCTAAAACATGAAATGAAGCTGTCAATGTAGAGTCTGCATTTTAGTTGTGTTGGTTCTTTTGTCTGATTTGTTAGTTTCCTTCAGAAACATGCTAGTTATGCATATTAAATTGAACCCAATGCTTTTGTTGTGTTAAAGAACTATGAAATTGCACACTGACATATGTAAGCGGATGGCATTGAACTTTAATATATAACATGTGTTTTTCCATATGTCTGTTCTTATTAGAAGCCAATATTCAGATAGGTCATATATTACAGGCTTATTCACCCCTTGGCTCACCGGAAATAAAATAGGTTAGCAACAACGTGTTAGCACACCCTATCATCAACGAAGTCTCAAAAGAATTAGGCAAAACTACAGCTCCGGTCTGTCTATGTGAAGAAGAGCGTTGGGATGGAGAAATATAATTTGGTCTCTTTGTTTGTTTCTTTTGTATTTTAAATTTAGCTTTGCTGCTGAATTATATAGTGCTTGAGGTTTGCTGAATTTTGCTTTGTCTTCATGTGCCAGTGCAGTGCAATCTAATTAACAATATGAAATAGATAATCAACCTTATTGGCAGATTTCGTCTTCACAGGCCATGGCTTTCATTTTCATATATATATATATATATATATATATATATATATATATATATATATATATATATATATATATATATATATTTATTTATTTGCCTTGTTATTTGCAGGGAAGTTTTTACAATGCACCAACTATGGATTGATCAAACAATTTCAACAAGCAGGGGACTAATAAGCCTCAATAGTTACGTTACTTATGATGACTTATAGTTTGTATTGCGCTACAGAATATTCGAGAAAGCACTACAGAATAAAGTGTCAAAGAATAGAGTGTCGAAATGTATTCGAGAAAGCGATGACATATACAACTCTGTCAAAGACATCATTGACAAAAAATTAGAGTCGTTTCTTGCAATGATGGCTTACATCTTTGAAATATTTTCATCTAAGATTTGTTGATGAGGCAGAAGTGTTGAAGAGTATATAGCAGCGGGAGTTGAAGGTGGAAGTTTTGTGGTTGTCGTAAGGCAGGTTGAGGGAGTTGAGTGCTGAAGTAAATAAGATGATGAAGTATGTGTGAAACAGTGAAGGCAAGTAGACATTTGCTGTGGAAAGTTTGAATGAAATATATTTAGTCCCACATTGGCAAAACAGTGGGTTCATATACACATATAGAATCCTCATTCTCTTAATTGGCTCTTAGAGTTAGGTAATTTTGTGCGAGTGGAGGTCCTATATTTGATGAACACACATACGCGCGCCTGCGCCACCCGCCCGTCCAATCGAATCGAACCTGGTCGGGTTTGGGCTTGGGCTTGGGCTTTGATATGAAATCGGGCCTTTAAAAAAAACCAAATTTTTGCACCAAAAACCTCAGTAATTTTTTGGTAGGAATTAACAAACGGGTGCGACCCGCGTAGAGCAAAAAGATGCAACCCGTTACCACTCGAATTCAAACGGTAACGGATCGGGCGGGAAACAGACGGACGCGTAGGTTCCCAAAAGATGCGAAAAGGGTATATAAACTACACGATTTTGATCAAATCGATTAAGTTTTTATTCCCTTTCCTCCTATCATCTGCTTTCTCCTTTTTCCACTGCTGCCATTATCAAAATCAATCTGTCTGATATTAATCGCCACAATCTCGAGCAGTCTTCGCGTCTGTTGTATCCTGGGAGGCTTCGCTTGAAAGTCTTAAGGAAACTGATACGTTTTAGGCCTCAGACGATCTCAGTATTGCTTACTGATTCTTATTTCAATTCAGTACTATACCGTGTACAATATTCATATACCGTGTTTTGCTATTTGTAAGACATTAAGACAAACTTGTGCTAGAAATTTGTGCCGTTGACTAACTTATCGTGATTAAGAATAGTCATACTAATATAGTATACTGATTTGCGTAGAAATCAAATACTTATACTCTGTTGCAATCTGTTTTGAGTACAGAACTATTACATATTAAGACTTTCATTGTTTTTGACAAAACAGACATGGCAGTAGAGCAAATGTCAATAGAAACTGGCAATTTGAACAAGCTAGACTTGTTCGAAGGAGAAGGTGATGATTTTCTGACATGGCAGAGTCAGATGCTATTCTATCTCACCGCCCTTGGTTTGCAGAAGTATCTTGAAGAAGATGAACCGGTGCTGCCTACACCAGGAAACGCCAAGGATGCAAATAAGCATGATGGTCATTCTATTGATGCGTGGAGGCATTTAGACTTTTTTGCAGAAATTACATTCTTAACTACCTAGACAAGGTCCTGTACAAAGTGTATCATCCCATAAAAACTGCAAAAGCTCTTTGAAATGCACTGGCTACAAAGTACAAGACGCAGAATGTGAGTTGGAAAAAGTTCATCGTTGACAAGTTTATGGACTGTAAAATGGCGGATTCAAAGTCGGTGACTTCTCAAGTGCAAGAGTTGCAAATTATTATCCATGAAATGGAAGCAGAAGACCACAAAGTTGGTGAATCATTCCTGGTTGAAGCAATTACTGGAAAATTGCCACCATCTTGGAGGGAATACCGCAACTACTTGAAGCATAAAAAGAAGGAGATATCCTTACAAGACCTCATCGTTGGATTAAAGATAGAGATAGATAATCGCGGAGTCACTCAACCTAAAAGTGAAGAGGCGCTTGTTGCTGAAGGGTCAAAGAAGAAAGGACACATCAAAAACAAAAACAAGAAAAGGAAGGCGCCAGAAAATAAGCAGAACAACCAAAAGAAGTCCAAGAAATTCAATGGTGATTGTTGGGTCTGTGGCAAGGCTGGTCATCAAGCAAAAGAGTGCAGACACAACAAACAGAAAAATTCGGAAGCAAATGTGGTGGATAACATGGACATCGATGATTCAAACTTTTCAGGAGTTATGTCCAAATGCAACTTGATTCAGAATTCTGCGCAATGGTGGTTGGACACGGGTGATACTAGGCATATATGTTCTGACAAATCCGTATTTTCAACCTATAACAAATTGGATCAAGATGAGAAACTCTATATAGGCAATTCATCAGTTTCCATGATTGAAGGCGAAGGAACAGTCACCCTCAGGTTTACTTCTGGGAAAACTATTAAACTGAATGATGTCCTTCATGTTCCAGATATCCGCAAGAATCTCATTTCTGGATCTGTCCTTTCGAAGAAGGGATTCAAGATGGTCTTCGAGTCAGACAAGATGGTTCTGTCCAAGGCAGGAATCTACATAGGAAGGGGTTACTTATGTGATGACCTATTTAAGGCAAATGTAGCCGTAATTGGCAATAATATGTATTCTGATAATGCAATGAATAAAAAGGAAGTTTCTTATATCGTTGAGCATGAAACTTCATTATGGGATGATAGATTATGACATATTAATTTCCGAAAAATGAAACAACTTGCAAATTTAGAGTTAACTCCTAAATTTCAAGTGGATAAAAATTACAAATGTGAGACATGCGTAAAAGCAAAAATGGTTAAGAAACCATTTCATACTATTGACAGAAGTACTGAACCGTTGGAAATGATTCATACTGACTTATGTGATTTCAAAAACTTACCTACAAGAGGTAGGAAAAAGTATTTTATCACATTTATTGATGATTATACACGATATTGCTACGTATATCTTTTAAACAGTAAAGATGAAGCAATCATGTCGTTTATAATATATAAAGTTGAAGTAGAAAATCAGCTTAATAAGAAGATCAAGATATTGAGATCTGATCGAGGTGGAGAATATGAATTGTCGTTTGAACAATTATGTGCAGAAAATGGAATAATTCATCAAACCATAACACAATATTCACCACAACAAAATGACATTGCCGAGAGGAAGAACAGAACATTAAAAAATATGATCAATGCTATGCTCATAACCTCTGGCCTACCGACAAACTTATGGGGAGGAAGCCTTTAATATGTCTAATTACTTATTAAATAAAGTTCCTCACAGTAAAACGGGAAAAATTCCATATGAATTATGGAAAGGACACCTACCAAGCTTCAAATACCTCAAAGTGTTGGGGTACTTGGCAAAAGTTCCTATCCCGCCTCCCAAGAAGGTCAGACTTGAACCAAAAACAATAGATTGTTACTACCTAGGGCCTGCCCAGAATAGTAGTGCATATAGATTTTTGGTACTCAAGTCTGATATAAATGATATTCATGTAAATACAATCATGGAATCAAGAGATGCTTCATTCTTTGAAGATGTGTTTCCACACAAGAGAAATGAAGGAAATAATGTCCCCAAAAGGACACGAGAAGAATGAAGTAGCCCACATGAAGATGAAACTCATCGTGAAGTTGACGAATTTGAACCAAGAAGAAGCGTAAGGGCCAGAACTTCCAAATCTTTTGGCTTAGAATTCCTCACTTACGTACTTGAACATGAACCTCAAACATTTAAAGAGGTTATGTCATCTTTTGAATCTTCATGTTGGAAAGAAGCAACCCAAAGTGAGATTGATTCAATTCTAAGTAACAAAACTTGGGAAATTGTTGATATTCCACCTGGAATAAAACCTATTGGCTGTAAATGGATTTTCAAGAAGAAAATGAAACCATATGGCTCTGTTGATAAGTATAAAGCCAGATTAGTAGCCAAAGGATATCGTCAAAAGGAAGAGGTAGACTTCTTTGATACATATTCACCCGTTACACGAATAACCTCAATAAGAATGTTAATAGCAATTGCATCCATCTATAATCTAAAGATTCATCAGATGGATGTAAAGATAGCATTCTTGAATGGAGACCTCGATGAGGAATTCTACATGGGGCAACCCAAAGGTTTTATATCCAATGGGAATGAAAATAAAGTCTGTAAATTGGTAAAATCGTTATACAGACTCAAACAAGCTCCAAAACATTGGAACAAAAAATTTGATAGTTTCATGATGCAAAATGGTTTTCGTATAAATGAATGTGATAAATGTGTTTATTATAAACAAATTGGACAGTCATATGTCCTGATTTTCTTATATGTGGACAATATGTTAATCTTTGGTCCTAACATAAAAGTTATAGAGACCATAAAAAAATGCTGATCAACAATTTCGATATGGAAGATTTAGGAGTTGCAGATGTTATTTTAGGAATTAAAATAATAAAAACCCCTAATGGAATTGAATTATCTCAGTCACATTATGTAGACAAAGTGATTGAAAGATTTCAAAATCTTAGGATTAAAGAAGTAAGAACACCTTTTAATCCATCAGAAGTACTGCATAAAAACACTAATGAGAGTGTAATGCAACTGAAATACGAATCGGATGTCTAATGTATCTTATGAACTGCACGAGAACAGATATAGCTTATGCAGTAAGTCGACTAAGCAGGTATACAAGTAATCCAGGAAAGGAACACTGGAAAGCACTAATGAGAGTGCTTGGATACTTAAAGAATACCACAAATTATTCTTTGCGTTACGGAAAATATCATGTCGTATTAGAAGGATATAGTGATGCAAACTGGATTGTCGATTCATAGGAATCAAAATCCACAAGTGGTTATGTTTTTACTCTAGTAGGAGCAGCAGTGTCGTGGAAATCTGCTAAGAAAATATGCATAGCTCGATCAACGATGGAATCTAAGTTTATTGCTTTAGATAAAGCAGGCAAAGAAGCAGAATGGCTTCGTCACTTCTTAGAAGATATTCCACTTTGGCCTAAACCTGTAACGACCATATGTATTCACTGCGACAATCAAGCAGCGCTAAGTAGAGTGAAAAACTTTGTGTATAATGACAAATCTCGACACATTCGTCGACACCATAACACAGTTAGGCAGTTACTCTCAAATGGAACTATCTCTATTGATTATGTAAGAACCAATGATAACCTAGCGGATCCATTTACATAAGGGTTATCAAGAGAGAAAATTGACTGGCATATAGGGGAATGGGTTTAAAAGCCTAAACCAACAAGAGTTATCTTATAAGGAAATCTATCCTAGCGATTGGAGATCCCATGGACTAGGATCAATAGGAAAACCAGTTTTGAATAACTCAAGACGTAATGCATTTGTTCGAACATAGTCCTACTCCATTCCTATGGTGCACAATATAAAATGCATGCCTACAGAAGTTTCATAGGTTAAAGCTATGCTTTTTAATGATGATCATATCTTGTAAAATAACAAGTGGGGTATATATAGGATACTCCTAATGGTAGCGATCAACGATGTTAGTGTGAGTTGGGTCGGCTTTATGAGAACATTAAAGGCTCAAATTCTCTATATACACTCGCAGAGCCAGAAATTGTTCAGGACCAAAATGAACACAACCAATAGATTGAGTGAGAAGGGAAATAATGTTCTGTTAAACTTATTGTCTGGTTATACAAAAAGGGCTGACGGTTCAAGATTAAATAATTCATCGATTAACCAAGTATATCTGATGAGTTTTAACTAAGGAAAGTTCAAAGTGAAATATCTACTTATCCTAAATAAAGCATTATTCCATATGTAGTCAGTGATATTTCAATTTGTGTGGGGGATAAAATATATTATCATTCATATGGGGATTGTTGAAATTCCTAAAGAGTTGAATGAAATATATTTAGTCCCACATTGGCAAAATAGTGGGTTAATATTGTGTACATATGTAGAAACCTCATTCCCTTAATTGGCCCTTAGGGTCAGGTAATTTTGTGTGAGGGGGAGGACCTATATCTGATGAACACACACGCGCGCACATGCGCCGCCCGCCCGTCCGACCGACCCGAACCGAACCGGGCTGGGTCATGTCAGGTTCGGGTTCAGGCTTGGGCTTTGACATGAAATCGGGCCTTGAATAAAACCAAATTTTTGCACCAAAAAACTGAGCAATTTTTTGGTAGGAATTAACAAACGGGTGCGACCCGCATAGGGCAAATAGATGCAACCCCTCACCATTTGAATTCAAACGGTAACGGATTGGGCGGGAAACAGACGGATGCGTCTGTTCCCAAAAGATGCGAAAAGGGTATATAAACTACACGATTCTGATCGAATCGATTAATTTTTATTCCCTTTCCTTTTATCATCTGCTCTCTCCTTTTTCCACTGCTGCCATTATCAAAATCAATCTGTCTGGCATTAATCTCTACAATCTCAAGCAGTCTTCTCGTCTGTTGTATCCTGGGAGGCTTCGATTGAAAGTCTTAAGGAAACTGATACGTTTCGGACCTCAGACGATCTCAGTATTGCTTATTGATTCTTATTTCAATTCAGTACTATACTGTGTACAGTATTCATATACTGTGTACAGTATTCATATACTGTGTTTTGCTATTTTGTAAGACATTAAGACAAACTTGTGTTGGAAGTTTGTGTCGTTGGCTAACTTATCCTGATTAAGAATAGTCATACTAATTTAGTATACTAATTTGCATAGAAATCAAAAACTTATAGTGTTGCAATCTGTTTTGAGTACAGAACTATTACAGTATCTTTATCCAAATATGCACAAGTGACAAAAATGTGCACAACTGAAATGTATCAATTGAACATACCTGTAAAATGAAGTGCAGAATTGTTAAATCAAAAAAAAATTGTTGTGTTTTTGGATTTAAACAATATATGTTCATGTTTCCCATTTTTTAATTTACATTGCGCTTGTTGGTGTGTGTAGTCAGTGAAGTGTAGTGAAGCCATTATTTGAGCTATTCAATAGCATTAGCAGCTCTCTCATAGATGATGAACTCATAAACAAGGTGACATGCTGGATGATTTTATCATGCGAATCCTTAATTATTACTTTCCCTTTTCCTTTTTCTACGGAAGATGCAATGATATCCTGGTACTTTTTTTTATTAAATTTTATTTCATGCAGGAAGAATTTTTGTTTGTGTATATTTTTCTTTCTATTCCTGTGTCTGTTAAGGCCATGGTCAACATAATCAGCCGTTAACATGTTTGTTTAAGCTGGCTGTAATTTTCATCTCTTTATTGATACATTGTAATATGTAGCCATGTAGGAGCACTATCAAGAGACACGCTTATTTTATTTATTCCTCAAGATATACACATACATCCATTTCCAAATCGTCCCTTGCAGTATGTTTATGATTCAGATTTATTTAAATGCATTACATAATTACTACTTGGTAGTAGTAGATACTTGAAAAAAATGAAATAACAGACAGTAGTCATCCATAAACTATCACATTAGTCTTCTTTGTTAATAATATGTTTTTTGTGCTATATTTGTTTACATAGGAGTACGGAGGATGGAGTGAAGGTTGTTACAGTGAAAATTTTAAGAAATCCATATGAAAATCAAGGGAATTTCAATTCTAAATTCAAACTAACATTGAACAAGCTATATGCCTGGAGTTTACCTGATTATGAGCAGGTCATCATGTTGGATTCAGATAATTCTTTCTTCAAAAAACGGATAAGCTCTTTCGGTGTGGTCAGTTTTGCACTGTATTCATCAATCCATGCATATTTCATACTGGCCTTTTCGTTCTTCAGGCACGATTGCAAAACTGTTTTATTCTTTTCATTTTTTCATAATTATATTAAATTTTCTATCATATAAACATCTATACTTTATTTTGTAACACCCAAATCAAATATATCGTGCCTTGTTGGGTATATTTACGATTGACTAATGGACTGTGCTTTAAATTTCCTAAATCAGTTGGATGATATATTTGATTGTATGATAAAATCCTAGCAGTTGTTAATGGATTTCAAATATGATGTAATATATGTCTGCGTCTTAACAAATTGCCTTACTTTGGGTATATGCAACCTTCAAAGAAGGTCTTTAGTGACATGCTTCATGAACTAGAAGTAGGTCGATCAAATCTAGATGGTGTTTGATCAGGGTTATCTTGCAAGTTACTTTCCAGATTTGCTAATTAAATAAATTACAACAAATTAAATTCTTTATCAGTTATGTAGTATTACAAAGTCGGTTTTCCCACCGTTATGCGGTAGTACTAGTCTAGTCACAAATTGTAATCATCCATGGAAACCATGTTTGAATAGCAAGAGTACAAATAAATGAGATCCGCGAATACTGGTGGTAAGAAAAATACACACACTGACGTTTATTTCATATATAATTATAGAACGGCATATACACATATAACTAAAATGATAGTAGAAACTGGTTATAGCATAACACACAACTGCCAATATCTATTTACTAAAAGGAAAATTTACATACAACTAAAAAACATATCATTGACCATTCAGCCCAAAAGGTGTGGGTTGCAGGGTCTGTTCGACAGGTCCAAACATACCATTAGCTGAACGGACGCATCCATTGGGCAATGGTCAATTTTGAATCGTTTGCCCAACAGCTCAAAATTGGGTTGTTGGGTACTGACATGTCCGTTGGGCAACAGTCATTTTGAACCGTTTAACCAACGGCTCAAAATTGGGCTGTTGGGCACTGACGGTCCATTTTTATAACGGCCCTAAAATCCATACTATCTAAGTTGACTAGTAACACCATACGACCAATCCAAATTGCACAGAAATACGAATCATTATTAGAAAGAAGTTAGAGGATGAGAAATGGAAAGAAAGAAATATTAGAATAGAAGAAAAACGAAGAACACAAATCTCACAGCGGAACGAATAAAATATATTAAATAACATAACTTTTGAAATACAAATCAGTAACTGGATATACATACCATTATCAGAGCACAACAGTTATTCCTGGAATAGTTATAAACACCTATTTCCAGATACAACATAGTACACAGCGGAAATATGATAGCCTATAGCTAACTGGTGTAGCCTCCTGCTTCCAGCTCTTCCAAGTGAATCTGGAAAATCCCGACTACTTGACGACGCGTACAAATTTGGGCACCGAAGAGTTTAGAGAAAACAAAGTAAACTCTGGGTCAGTCATGGGTCTGGTGTGAGTAAACTCCAATCATTTGTTTAACTTTCAAAATCCTATCAAAAGAAAGGATAATAGTAATACTAGTCCACACATAAACATGGACGGTTTTTACCTTACTATAACCCAAAACACTTTGATACGAAAATCCAGTGATATTATAATAGTGTCTAGATCAAATAAATAACAATCTAACAGAACGCTTGCATCTCACGCTCCATATATAATATAAAATCAAAAAAATGCAGGGCGCTTATTGGAGATTGGATTCCGACTATGACAAGGTATGGGACCACCTTCCGATAGTGTATCTCTAGAGAGGAATACACTGGGTTCAACAAGAACGTCTTGCAACTCGGCCTACACATGACCGACCACCCATTTCGCTTGAGTGTATCGAATATAAATCACCAACGGTTGGGATCAACAACCGTTTCCCGAAAAGGGACAGCATCGATAGATTAAAGAAGTAAAAGGAATTTCTCTAGATAGGTGATTATACACCCTAATGGGAGCGACCCACATAGCCATGCCGCCTGCCCAATTTTTGTCATTTCCCGGTTGTTGGGGCCTGAGGCTACGATTTCTTATCATTCATTGATAGCACAATCACTTTGAATGCCACATTGTCAGATCCGTAAATCATTAATTGATTTGCACAAATATATTCTGGATATTATGCTAAGATAATAAATCCTCCGCCACCATATATATTCAGACAGACCAACATATGCGATCATTGGAAAAACTCTGTCAGACATTCGTCCATTTACGTTCGTTCTGGGATTGAACGAAACCGAAGGCACAATTCCCACTATTAGAAAAATTGTTTGCACTTTACTACGTCTTCGATTATCTTTATATAATCTACTTCGCAACGCGACTGCCAATACGGAGTGGTTCTCGGATAATAATCCAACCGGTCTCTCATATTGATAACGATATTGGCAAATACTTCGATAGTCGGTTATTTAACTATCGAAGAAAACAAACATTCATTCAAAAGCATCAAACAAATCACTGGACCCCTTAATTAATATCTTATTAATTAAATCGTTTCTCCATTTCTTTATCAATATTTGTTAAACAAATATTTTCAATTTTCACCTTGGCCTTTTCGCTGTTTGAAAAACATTTCCATATATCGTCTTCTTTTATTTTCTATACTTAGAAAATATATTCTATTTATAACTGGGAAACGTTCCAATTACTTAACTCTTCCACGATCATTCATTTATTTCTATACTCAGGAAATATTTATTATTATATTCCTAAATTTTCACTTACTTGAGTTAAAACGAATGTTGTGTAAAACATCGTTACAACAACCCAAAACACTGAATTCAACTAACTCTTATTCAAACATTTCTCTTCGAGACAGGATCTTGCTAGTTGTCGGTTAAAAATGAAATCAATCAAGTTGGGGTATAACTACCTCTCAGACCTTGGATGAAAACATCCTTAACTTCAAAACAGATAAGACCACTCACCTCGAATAATCAACATCATAAAAACCAATTATTTCATTTTAAACCCGTATGTGTTTCTCTTTCTAATTTTATCAGATTTAATTATAGATTTCCCTTTTGTTTATAACATTCTATTTTAATTTCGTTTCTTACCAAGTTCAAACCTCAACTCGCCTCTCTAGGCCCTTTCCATTCAAAAAGAAAATCAAAAAGCCAAGTGGCTTGCCGATTCGGCGCATAAAACCTCATATGGAATTTAAACATGTACCTTATTGTCAGGCACTAAATTTATAAACTTCATTCTCTTCATTCCATACCTGTTTAACACATGTTCACCTGTTTTCAATCCAACTCAATCCAATCGTTTTAATTCAGTTTCGTCCATTTATTTTTTAATTAGCTTCTTAGTCTATTTCACTTGTTATTTGAACATATCATGTTCGTATGTACTTTAGTTTGCTTATAAATCAATTGAATCCCATTTTCATTTCAGGTTTCATATTCAATTTCGAATATGAAATCCACAAGTCTTATTTACTTATCTAAAGAAATATCTCAATCTAAAATTCGATTAATAAACTATTCTTCCACTTAGTTAATTCTATTCAAAAATAAATAACTAATTTTGTTTCAAAAATCAATTCATTTTCTCCACTCAAGTTCATATTTATTTTATAACTTAAGTCCAGATTTTTCAAATGGAAATTCGGATTTTATTTGCTTAAAAATCCTTATATTTATTTATATAAACCATTACGGTTTTTAAACGATTTTGGCGCTTCTTTTCTGAAAATTTGATTTTGACATAACTCAAAATCTATTAGACGAAATCCATATTTTTCTCTTCCATTAGAAAACTATTATTCAACCAGTACTGACGATTCTCATTTCAAAGAATTCCGACTTATACTGAGTTCTATACACTCAATTGAAGTTCAAAACGCCAAATTACGAACTACTGCGCTGCGGCGAGTTCGTTTTAATTATATATATATATAAACGTTTAAACTTCGTTTATAATAAATTCAACTCCATTCTGATATATTTTTAATATATATCAAATCAGTTTCCCAATTCAACATAATATTTTCGATTATTTATAATTGTCGATTTTTCCTTACTCGGTAATATATTTATTTATACTTCGATCTTCTATATTTAATTCCAATTCCTTTTATAAATAAATTATTTATAAAATTCGATACAATCGAATTCCAATTATAACTCGTTGAATTCTTCTCAATTCATCTTATATTCCGAAATAAAATTAATCGTTTTGTTTCATAACACTTCCTAATTTATTTTTAAATTCCTATTTGAATTTAAATGGTTTAAATTATCCAAATGAAAATTTATTTCACCAAATTTATAACACTATTTATAATTTCAACTTCCTTGTTTCATATATTTAAACAAGTTCCCTTTTCAATTTTCTATTTGAAACTCCATCCCTTTGATATTCCGAATTGTGGAATAAAAACCCTTGTTCCCTTTCGAATGATTTCAAATTCTATTTTTAAATTCATATTTGAATTTAAATATTCAAATTGTCTCTTGATAATTAATTCATTATATTTATAAACACCATTTTATAAGTTTCCTTGTTCTATATTCAAACAAGTCTATTTCGAAATCTATTTAAAACCAAAATCTTATTTTGAAAATTTCTATTTATAATAACTTATATATATATAACACCCAATTTATTTTCATATTCAATTTAACTTCTATTTAAATAAATTCGAATTAATCGAATTCAAATCATAAATCCTTACGAATTCATTTTAGTTCAATTTATATTCTGAACATCAGAATAAATTCCATCGTTTATTTCTTTAAAACGATTTCCACATTTCTATCTTTAAATTCACATTTGAATTTAAATATTCAAATTATCCAATGACAATTTTTACACTTCATTTATAAATACCATTTATAAATTGATTTCAACTCACTGATTATCTAATGGAAATCATTCCATTTTATTTATAAAAACCGTTTATAATTTTACTTCAATTTCCTATATTATTCAATTTATAAACATCATTTATAAATTAAATATTTGTTTTATTTATTCAAAACAAGTTAATATCCTTTAGCTCATTCGAAATTCAAATTCTATTTTTGAAAAATAGAATTTTCCATTTCAAATCTCGAAATATCCTTTTTACGATATTTTTATACATCAACATTTTGGGCCCAGTGATATTCAACCAATCAAAGACACACAATTATCAACCATGGGTTTTCTAACACATCATATATGATAATATATATGAGAACAAACAAATTATAAATTTTTGAGGAATCCAGTTGAATCCCTCCAACCTGTTTCCCTGCATCCACAGATGTTAGCCAACATAAATAATACCCATCTTGCTTCGAGGCAGGATATCGCAGTATAGAAGGTCATCCACTATCATAGCGTGGGCGTATAGGGTCATCGCTAATGATACTGCGAGCATCCGCTAATGGTTCAGTGAGAACTATCCAATCACCAATATATATATATATATATATATATATATAATAACTACAACAACCAATCCTAAATAACTAATATATATTTAATAGCCACACTAATATTTTAATGCAACCAAACAACCAGTAGACAAATATTTTTAACAAATAAAAATAATTCTAAATAAAAACGGAGTGAGATTTACTCATAGTGATTTTCCAATTGCCGAATATCCAATTTAATTCTGTATCATCGGCTATGAAATTACTTGAATGAAATTTATGGTGTACCTATGATTTATTTATTTCAATAAATCAATTAAACAATTATTCATTTTCTAAACTAAAAATAAATAAATAAATTATTCTTCGTATTTAAATCCTAGTAAAAACATATACCTTTCAGACTTGCAAATCCGCTCACTATGACAGCAGCCCCAAAATACTACCCCATCCCACTTCGATATTCCATTAAACAACATACAGTAATCCGACCAGAACTATATAAAAATGTTGCGAACCCTAGTTCAGTCACTACACTGGACCAGCATCCTTTACCACTGCTGCAAACTAGACACCACAGCTGCTCCTATATTGCCTTAAGATCCTACACCTCGTACAGTCCCTCCCAAACTCAAATGACAGCCCAAATCTGGTCTTGAATCCACCACGCCTTGATCCAGTTTTCAACAAAACCCATACCGATCTTCCCAATTTCATACTGTTTAACCAAATCATACAGTAGCGACGGCCTTCCAGAAATCACCATGGCCCATCACGTACCAAAATCAAAAATCGGAATCCTGTAGCAAACCCTTTAACTTCCTCGCATCCTTCAACAATCGGTCAGAAACCCTGTCCATCAACCTCGAACAAACCCTCGACCACTACTAACTCCGCCTTACCACAGACGCGCGCTGACCTCTACTTGATGAACCAAGGTCGAGTCACACAAATTCACATCACAAGCTCCAATTCACAAGCAATAACGAAGCAAATGCCTCCAAAAGTCGAACAAACCAAGTTTGATTCGATTTCGTGGGTTTATTTTATTTTGATTTCAGAATTTTTTTTGGGAAGGAAACGATCGTTTTTTAGTTTTTCTGTTGAAATAAATTAATGAAAGGGGGATTTCATATTTAAAGAGGAGAAGGAGACAAGTTTTTATTGTGTGGTCGGCCAAAGTACATGATAATGTCTTTTTAAAGGAATTAAAAAGAATTTGATTTTGATTTTAAATATAATTTAATTTAATTTGATTTGATATAGAGAGATTTTTATTTCTTTTAAACAAATTCTGTTTTGATATTCGATTCGATTTTGATCTTATCCATTAAAATATCTCAGGGTTCACACACGAACCGCTATTTTAACGTAACCACTATCATTTAAATGTTATAACGAAATTCTGAACTGAGCAATATATATTCTGAAATTTAATTTTAACTTATATTCCATTTTAAATTCAGAACTAAACAATTCGCTGGTAATAAATTATTTTTATTATCGTCTATATTCAAATACAATTAATATTGATCATCTGAATTGTTTCAATTAGTTTTTGACTTCGGTTTCAATTATTTACGATTTATGATAATTCGATGTACACGAATTAAATTATATTTGATTATAAATCGATAAATTCTATATAAATATCCATTTACATTATCAATTCGATATTTAAAATAAACTGTTTGAAAATCCAGGTCGTTACATTCTTCCCCCCTTAAAAGAATTTCGTCCCCAAAATTACTAAGGTAAGAAAAATGCTATAAACCCATTAACTTTTCAAAACTCATTTATGTTGAACTCAACTCTTTATTTCAACTAGGTTTAATTCCCACAAAACTTTTGTTTTCATTCATATTCCACACCATATAGGCTTACATTCATTTAATCTGAATGATTTAATATCTCACATCCAATTAATATTCCATTCAAATCTATTCAAATTGATTCTAGTCAATTCATTTACTTCGATCCATTTAACTTGCTTAAGTTAAATTTAAATTGCAGAATTCAAATCCCCGGGTTTTTATTTCAAATCCTTTTGAAATCACATAAATATATACATATATTTATAACCATTTCAAATTCAAAACATTTGAATTTTCAACCCATCTTGTTTTCTTTCAAACAAATTTCCACCAAATTTTTTTCTAAGGTAGCAATCCATCACTTAGAACTCGAAAATGAACACTGATGATGCTGTAGTCAGTATCAGAATTATTTTCCAACCACTGAAGTGAGTTCGGTGCTTTATCACTGCCAAAATCCGTCTAAAATGATTTTTAAATCAAAAATCCTTCTAAAACAATGCTAATTTTAATATACTTTGGAAAAAAAATTCCAAACACCCAAGATTTTAAAATCTTAATTCTGGTTTGAATTAAATTTTTAGTTCATCTTATTTGTACATTCCATTTTTATACAAATTTTATTTGGTTATATCTAACGATTCAAATTTTATAATCTCATTTGATTATCATCCTATCAATCAACACATCAATAATTTCAGTAAATTATTCTTTTTATACCAAAATATAATTTTGGGCAAAATTATTTCATTTACCCACATTAAACAATATCGCGTCCAATCTTCTATTCAAGTATTTACAAACTCTTATCGACGTCATGGCGTCCCACGATTCGATCAGAATTCATAACTCACTCAACAGACTAACCAACACAATATAAAACAATTTTTATATCAAATAACAAATACGCGCACTCGTATATATATACACTCAACTCATTCTAGGGTACTACAGACCCTATCTCTAATGAGCACAATCCCACCAAAGCCTAGGTATTCGCTCAACCTAAGCTCTGATAACAACTGTAATGGCCTGCAAATCCGTACTATCTGAGTTGACTAATAACACCACACGTCCAACCCAAATTGCACAGAAATACGAATCATTATTAGAAAGAAATTAGAGGATGAAAAGCAGAAAAAAAGAAATATTAGAATAGAAGAAAAACGAAGAACACTAATCTCACAACAGAACGAATAAAATATATTAAATAACATAACTTTTAAAATACAAATCAGTAATTGGTTATACATACCATTATCAGAGCACAACAGTTATTCCTGGAACAGTTATAAACACCTGTTTCCAAATACAACATAGTACATAGTGGAAATATGATAGTCTATAGCTAACTAGTGAAGCCTCCTGCTTCCAGCTCTTCCAAGTGAATCTGAAAAATCCCGACTACTTGACTGCCCGTACAAATTTGGGCACCCAAGAGTTTAGGGAAAACAAAATAAACTCTGGGTCAGTCATGGGACTGGTGTGAGTAAACTCCAATCATTTGTTTAACTTTCAAAATACTTTCAAAAGAAAGGATAATAGTAAGACCAGCCCACACATAAACATGGACGGTTTTTACCTTACTATAACCCAAAACACTTTGATACGAAAATCCAGTGATATTATAATAGTTTCTAAATCAAATAAATAACAATCTAATAGAACGCTTGCATCTAACGCTCCATATATAATATAAAATAAAATAAAACACATGGCACTTATTGGAGATTGGATTCCGACTATGACAAGGTATGGGACCACCTTCCGATAGTGTATCTCTAGAGAGGAATACACTGGGTTCAACAAGAACGTCTTGCAACTCGGCCTACACATGACCGACCACTCATTTCATTTGAGTGTATCCAATGTATATCACCAACGGTTGGGATCAGCAACCGTTTCCCGAAAAGGGACAACATCGATAGATTAAAGAAGTAAAAGGAATTTCTCTAGATAGGTGATTATACACCCTAATGGGAGCGACCCACATAGCCATGCCGCCTGCCCAATTTTTGTCATTTCCCGGTTGTTGGGGCCTGAGGCTACTGAAACACCCCACCTCCATAAAGGTCACCCAAAAAGGGAACGCCTTAACTTTGGTGGAGGTTTGTAAGTAAAAGTCACAGATAAAACAAAAGATAGATATAAATACATATATATATAAGCAACGGAAAGCAAACAGACTTTTTTTTTTCATAAACACATGTTCATACAAAACATTTCCATAACTGTCACATAATAACTTCCAAAACATTACATCATCATTTCTGTCTTGGTTATTAAATAAAGAAGCATAAAACATAATTAAAACTGCATAAATCCCCATAGAATGTGTCCAACAGCCATAGCCAAGGTAAGAGAGTCCAAACCATACATCTACTATCTTGAAGCTTGCAAAGAGTCTGACTAAGCTGGGTTGTTTCCTCCCTGTGGACCTGGGGGGAACGGAAGAAAAGAAGACGAAAGAAAATAGGGTCAGACAAAAAGCCTGGTAAGTCTAGTGAATCTTCAGTATGAGAATAAAAAAAAAGGGCATGATAGGCATAAACTGGAAATAGGAAAGTGTCATAAACTAAGATAAAGCAGTTTGAATCGAATATATTATCGCACCCCACACTAAATCTCTGCACCTACTTGCATTGTCTCAACTGGCACCCCATGATCGGGGTGAAGTGATCCCCTTTCTAAAGATTGGCTCCTTACTCGCAAAATCATATGTGTCATATGACCCCCGAAGATTGTAGATACCTATGCTGATCCCATCATGGGGTGTATCAAGTCCCATGGTGGCGACCCGACACAATACTAGCATGCATAGGTTATACTACTGGTGCCCCCAGTGCCCTGTTTGTCTGCTCCGAAGTGTGTGCACGCCCGCACTCCGTTAGAACCCACACTGTTGTACCCACCGCCGTCGCTTTTGACCGCTTACAATCAGCCTAGTAATCGTGCCCCACCCTGCCTAGTTTCAAGGTACCATGATACCTACTTAGGTTACTGCTGAAATGGGTCCCCGTTACCAGGGTTTTCTAGTCAAACATTTTAAGTGGTTAAGTGTCTGTATTTACCTAACCCCACCCATCAGTTTAATTAACATGTTGAATTGGATAAGTGTTTTAGTTAATTTAAAACCCTACCATCCTGACTTGTCTGTCCTTAGCTTTTTAAAGCACCGACCACTCACATTAGACAGGTATTGTTACGGTTACTGGATGTGCCGGTCGGTTCTGGGCAGTTTTACATCGTAACTCAGTCTAACCTCGGGTCCTTATTTCGTTCAATGCTTAACCACCCACATTGGATAGGTATTGTTGTGACTACTGGACAGCCGGGCGGGTCCCGGCAGGTTTACATCACAACTCAATCCAACCTCGTGTTAAGCATAATCGTATTTTCTAAATTTACATATTTGCCTCTATTACTTATTATATGTAAATTTGTTAACAATTAAATGTTATGGCCCACTTTCCAAGTTCATCATTTTTGGTATAAGAATTTTACACCATTTAAATGCCACCAATTACTGGCGTGTGCCAAACATGCCAATACATATATTTTTCACCAATTTATGTCAAGTTTCCTATAATTACCGATTTATCCCAATGTTACCCCATCTAATTATTAGGCTAACAATCTTAGCCTAATTTTTCGTCCTCATGATTTTTAACATATAATATTAGGCTAAATACTTAGCCTAATTTAGTGTACACAAAATTGGCATAAAGCAATTCATTAACATAAACATGACATAAATGTAAACTTGGCATTATCGGCATAGTCAATATGAACATCATAGGTGTGAACTTGCAAAGTAGTCAACATGAACATCATAGGGGTGAACTTGCAATGTAGACTAAATCAACATACATATACGTGAATTAGCAACATAGACTAAATCATGGGTTTCAACTTGTCATGTGAACTTGCATTGAAAAGGGGAATCTAACTAAACAGGTGTCACATGAATTAGCATATGATTTAGGCAACATAAGACTAAATATGTTTAGATCTAGGCATAACATCGAACATCACTAGCATATGAAAAGAATATGACATGTCCATAAAGTATGTATAATTTTACACATGTGTGTGAACTAGATCAAATCATGTTTACTACCATAACATGAAACTTGTATTGAAATGGATCTTGGCATGGATCCAATTATAAACTTGCAACTTTTGTATAAACATATGAGCATGTATATGAACTTAATCATTTAGGCATAGAGGTTTTAGCATAAAGTATATACATGATATCTTAGCTTAGGCCATAACACATACAACCTATATAATCCTTAAACATATAGGTGTAGATTACAACATGAACTATACAACTTGCATGTGATGTTATTTTCATTCTGAATATACAATAGGATCAATATCAACTCAACTATACCACAAACATCCCAATACCATTCACAACATAATCACTTCAATACATAGATATGAATTAACATCGTCACTATACAATAGCACAATTCCATTTCCATTTTACATCGAATCAAGTCTTAATTTTATTCGCATCAGAAAAGTCACTATACTTACAATAAACGATGGTCTTGTTTTCTGATTTCTGAGTTTTGAATTTGCTATGCTTTCCTTTGGGTAGGCAAACGTTGTTTGATTCTTGTTTTACTTTAGTTTTGCTCGTCTCTAAGCTGTCTCCAACTGACGGCTACTCTTAGTTTCCTCCCAGCAGCATAATGGCTCTAGTTCTATATTATTTATGTGAATTTAGGTTGAGTGTTGAGTTGTATTTATAGAATTTCAGATTGATTTTAGTCCTCATATGATCATAGAGTGAATCTAGACCATACACACCAAGAGAAGCCAATCAGAAAGTGACAAATCAGCCCTAGTGACACAGCCAAGCTCAGAAATTCGACCAGAAACCTACTAGGCCAGCCAGGGCCAAACCAGGTTGACTGGGCAGGTCGACCCTTGGGTCGACCCTATGGTCGACCTAGTTACCCACGTCGACCCCCAGGTCGACCTGGTGCTTGGGCGGGAATCTTCCCGCCCAGCCCAGTTTGGGTCTGTTTTTCGATTTTTGAACTGAATTTGAATATTAAATTGAATTCTGAAACTTCCGGAGGTCATAACTCCTTCATACGGAGTCCAATTCATGCAAACTCGGACTCTGTCTTAGGCAGAATTCCGAGATGAGTGCAATGGCGTAACCCGTTTCCCTTAATTCTTTCATTTAGAATTAATTATACTTTAATTTGTTAATTTAATGTTAACATAAAATTCGGGGTGTTACATTCTCCCCTCCTTAAGGATTTCGTCCCCAAAATCTTCAAGTCTGAAAGAACGTATATCCTAACATCCAATCGTCCATCTACTCAACCAACAAACACAGGTGTCCATTGTCCTTAAAAGACTTTTAATGCTTTATGATTATATGCATAGTGTGTGTATATGTCCTTATCTAATGCAAAAATTAGGCGGTCTACTAATTCAGTTGACCTCCTTATTGCGAATCATGTAAGTGTCATGAATCCATTATGTACGCAAATTTTTCCCTACTCATAATTCTACATGAGTGCACAACCATCCATTCAAATGTGACATCCATATGACAACATATCAAGTTTCAACCACATACAAATACGAATACATATTTGCATATGCAATATGAAGTGACTGAGCCGATCTAAAACCTAGGTTGTGTGTGTATATGCATCCACGAGAACCACTAGCAACCACTTGCAGCCATCAACCATAACATGTTTCAATTACATGTTTACATCCAAAGTCGTTTCTACCTAAGGATAAAGGATAATATCGAGGAGATATACCTAAAAAGATAGATACAAGCACAACTTAAGGAAAAAGAGAGATCAAAGATGTACCCTCAAAAAGAAAAGGTTAAGCCGCGCGTATTCTATCCTCAGTTCCCCAAGTCGCATCTTCCTCGGCGTCGCTCCACTGAACTTTCACAAGCTTGACTTCGCGGTTGCGTAGATTCTTGATTTCAGTTCCTAAGATTCGAGTTGGAACTCTCCTCACAGTTGCTTCGCGTTCCACTTCGGCTTCTTCTAGAATGCTTGGCTCCACCACTTCCGCAGATTCATGTAGACATTTCCGGAGATGAGAAACGTGAAAGACATTGTGAATTCCAGCCAACCTTTCGGGCAGCTCTACTCTATAAGCCATCTTCCCAATCTTCTCGATGATAGGGAATGGTCCTACAAATCTTGGTGCTAGCTTTCCTGCGGATCCAAAGCGAACGACGTTCCTTAAAGGAGATACCTTAAGAAAAACCCTGTCCCCATCCTAAAATCAAGGTCGGTCCTTCTTTTGTCTTCGTAGGATTTCTGTCTATCTTGGGAAGTCTTCATTCTCCTTCGTATCAGGTCCACTCTTTCTGACGTCTCTCTAATCATGTCTGGCCCAAGTATAAGCTTGTCTGTAGACTCCCACCAGCAAGTTGGTGATCGGCGTGGTCTTCCATATTGAGCTTCGAAGGGCACCATGCCGATGGTGGCTTGGTAGTTGTTGTTGTAGGCGAATTCTACTAAAGGAAGATGATCCTCCCATGTCCCTCCGAAGTCAAGAATGCACAGTCTTAGAAGATCTTCTAGTACTCTGTTCACCCTTTCTGTCTGACCATCAGTTTGGGAGTGATAGGCCGTGCTCAAGCATAACTATGTGCCTACAGCTTCTTGCAGAATCTTCCAAAACTCGCTCGTAAAGATGGGATCTCTGTCACTCACTATGCTGGAAGGTATTCCATGGAGTCAAACTGTTTCCTTGAGATAAAGAAAAGCTAGAGACGAGGCAGTCCTTCTACTCTTGATGGGTATAAAGTGGGCGCTTTTTGTGAGCCTGTCCACTATTACCCAAATGCTAGTATTGCTCTTTCTTGACCTAGGCAACCCATCAATGAAGTCCATTGAAATGCTATCCCACTTCCATTGCAGGACTTCTAGAGGATGAAGCAGTCCTCTAGGCTTCTTTTGTTCCGCCTTGACCTGTTGGCATGTCACACACTTAGAAACAAAATCTGCAACGTCCTTCTTCAGGCCGCTCCAATAGAAAACTCTCTTTACGTCCTTGTACATCTTGTCCCCAACTGGGTGTATTGTCATCTTGGAATGATGTGCTTCCTCGAGAACCATCTTTACTAAATCCCTTGCTTGTGGGACGCATAGTCTTCCATCCCGTCTCAGCCAACCCTTATCATTGATGGAGTATCTATTGAGGTGACTGGAAGTTTCACCCCTAATTAGTTTATCAATCACATCAACAAGCTGAGGGTCTTCGCGTTGTGCGGCCCCTATTGAGTCTAAAAGAGTGGGTCGTACTTCTAGGGATGCCAATAAACCAGGTATAAAATCAGAGGAGGGCCTAAAGTCAAAACTGGCTATATACTCCAAGCTTTGCCTTTCTACAAAGAGAGGGCTTAGGGTCAGCTTCTTTCTGCTCAAGGCGTCTGCTACTACGTTGCCTTTGCCAGGAGTATAGGAAATCTCAAAATCGTACGAGTAAGGAACTCCATCCACCTTTGCTGCCTTAAGTTAAGATCTTTCTATGAGAAAAGATACTTCAACGATTTATGATCAGTATATAATTCGAACTTCTCACCTAGGAGATAATGACGCCAAGACTTAAGCGCAAAGACGATGGCGGCTAACTCAAGATCGTGGGTTGGGTAGTTCCTTTCATGAACTTTCAATTGTCTTCCACCATAAGCTGCTACCTTCCCTTCTTGCATCAGAACAGCGCCTAGCCCCGTACCACAAGCATCTGTATATACCGTGAACATCTTGCTTCCATCGGGAAAAGTCAGAACTGGGGCCGTTGTAAGAGCTCTTTTTAAGTGTTGGAAAGCAATATCACAGTCCAAATCCCAAGCAAATGCTAGATTCTTCTTTGTTAGCCTTGTGAGTGGAGCTGAGATTTTTGCGAAATCTCTAATAAACTTTCGGTAAAAACAGGCTAGCCTAAGAAAGCTTCAGACCTCGGTTGCATTTCTTGGTGTCTTCCAATCCTGTACTACCACCACTTTCACGGGTTCCACAGCTAACCCCTCTTTGGACACTATATGTCGAAGAAACCTCACCTCTTCTCTCCAAAAGTGGCACTTGGAGAATTTGGCTTTTAGCTGATGAATTCAAAGGGTTTCCATGATCTCCTTCAGATGCTGAGCATGTTCTTCCTCATTCTTTGAGAAGATCAAAATATCGTCTACGGAGACAACCACAAACTTGTTGAGGAATTCTCTGAACACCCTGCTCATTAGGTCCACGAAATAAGCGGGTGCGTTTGTCAAGCCGAAAGGCATAACAAGCCACTCGAAGAAACTGTCTGGGGTTCTGAACGCCGTTTTATCAATGCTATCTTCAATTACCCTTAGCTGATGGAACCCAGTAGCCAGATCAAGTTGGGAGAAGACCGACACACCTACAAGTTGATCAAACAAATCATCTATTTGGGGAAGCGGGTGTCTATTCTTTTTAGTTAGCTTGTTCAGCTCCCTATAGTTTACACAAAGACGTAGTGAACCATCTGCTTTGGTGGCGAACACCACTGGAGCACCCCATTTCGAGATACTCCGTCTTATAAACCCCTTTTCGAGAAGCTCCTTAACCTGCTTATGGAGATCCTTTCTCTCCTTTGGAGCCATGTGTCGAACAGGTAAAGCTATGGGCTTTGCATTATCAACAAGATATATGCGGAAGTCTATTTCCCACTTCGGAGGTAAGCCCTTTACCTCTTCAAAGACATCTGGATATTCACGGACTACTCTAACCGACTGCAAATTCTCAACAGAAGCATCAAGCGACTCTAGATAACTAAGAATAAGAGCATTCAAGGGATTACAAGAAATTTCTAGAGTGTTACCGAGCCGAGTCAAGAGTATAACCACTCTTTTCTCATAATCAAGAATGGCACCATTACTGGATAACCAGTCCATGCCTAAGATCAATCCATATCCTGAGAAGCCCAAAACAAAGGCACTACATCTAAATTCAACACTTAGAATAGAGATTTTCAAATCCAAGCAAACCATCGACAAATAAGCCGAGCCCCTAATTGGATTTGAAACAACCAAGGGATCTTCTACCATACTAGTGTCTAGATGCAGAGATTCTACTAAAGCAGATGAAATAAAGGAGTGTGATGCACCAGAATAAAAGAGAGTGCGAACTGGGTGATCATAGAGATAAACTAAGCTTTCTACAAAATTATTTCTACCTCATTCCTGTGGAGGTGTCATCAGCGCGTGAACCTGTCCCCTGAGGTGGATCCAGTCCTCTGTCCCTGCCCCCGCTTCTTTGGGCAGTCCTTAGCCAAGTGTCCGGTCTCTCCACAATGGAAACAACCACCTTTCATCTTTGCCTTCTTCTTCCTGCAGTCTTTCGTTATATATCCAACAATGCCACAGAAATTACACCTTCTCTTTTCACAGGATTTGTTGTTCTTCCCGCCTTTCTTAAAGTCTGTCTTCTTAGCCTGTAAACCCTCTTTCTTTTCTTGAGGCACTTCCACCTTTGCCTCTTTCTTTCCTTTATCTTCCTCGTGTAGCAGTGCCATGTCCACCAAGCTTTCATAAGTTGCTCTCATGGGTATATTGGTCATTGCAAGGTTGTGTAGAGGCTCATTCAGACCTTTGACGAAGCGAAGGGCCTTCTTGTGTTGGGTGTTTACTAAATCCAGCCCAAATATGGCCAACAAATTAAACTGATTGACATGCTCCTTGATCGTCATACATCCTTGTTTAAGAGTTAGGAACTTCTCCATTTGCAGGCTTCTTTCAGCTTGGGAGAGGAATTTCATCTCAAACCTTATACTGAAATCTTCCCAAGTCTCCACTGGCCTCTCAGCATGGGTAACTTCCCACCAATAAGAAGCTTTGTCTTTAAGCAACCATACTTCTAGCTGTATCTTTTGCCTATCGTCAACTTCGAAGATGACGAACAAATCTTCGGTCTCCTTCAGCCAGTTCCTTTCTACCACAAATGATTCAGTTCTATAAAAGTCCTTTCCATCCATAGCCTTGAAGTCTCTACACGTCTTAGCGAAAGTATTTCCACGAGGAGGAGGAGGAGGAACCGCTGCCACTGTGGGAGGAGGAATGCCTGCTAGGCCCGCACCGTTGGCCCTAGCCTTTAGGTACCTTCGGAACCAACCAGGGATCGGTACTCCTTCTGGAAGGTTAAGATCTCCAGACATGCTGGAACAAAAAGGAAAGTATTCAATACAAAAGGACAGAGAGATAGTGCATATGGCTTTGGGAAATTATGCCTTTTAAAAACAACACTTTTCTTTCTAAAATAAGGCTTCTTCAAACTTCTTTTTGAAAATAGTTTCAAAAACTTTTATCAAGTCTGGTAAATATGTGCTCTGATACCAAGTGAAACACCCCACCTCCATAAAGGTCACTCACAAAGGGAATGCCTTAACTTTGGTGGAGGTTTGTAAGTAAAAGTCACAGATAAAACACAAGACAGATATAAACACACATATATATATGTAGCGGAAAGCAAACAGACTTTTTTTTCATAAATACGTGTTCATACAAAACATTTCCATAACTATCACATAATAACTTCCAAAACATTACATCATCATTTTTGTCTTGGTTATTAAATAAAGAAGCATAAAACATAATTAAGACTGCATAAATCCCCATAGAATGTGTCCAACATCCATAGCCAAGGAAAGAGAGTCCAAACCGTACATCTACTATCTTGAAGCTTGCGAAGAGTCTGATTAAGCTGGGTTGTTTCCTCCCTATGGACCTGGAGAGAAACAGAAGAAAAGAAGACGAAAGAAAATAGGGTCAGACATAAAGCCTGGCAAGTCTAGTGACTCTTCATTATGAGAATAAGAAAAAGGGCATGATAGGTATAAACTGGAAATAGGAAAGTAACATAAACTAAGATAAAGCAATTTGAATCGAATATACTATCGCACCCACACTAAATCTCTGCACCTACTTGCATTGTCTCAACTGGCACCCCATGATCGGGGTGAAGTGATCCCCTTTCTAAAGATCGGCTCCTTACTCGCAAAATCATATGTGTCATACGACCGCTAAAGATTGTAAATACCTATGTTGGTCCCACCATGGGGTGTATAAAGTCCCATGGTGGCGACCCGACACAATACTTGCATGCATAGGTTATACTACTGGTGCCCCCAGTGCCCTGTTTGTCTGCTCCGAAGTGTGTGCACGCCCGCACTCCGTTAGAACCCACACTGTTGCACTCAACGCCGTCGCTTTTGACCGCTTACAATCATCCCAGTAATCGTGCCCCACCCTGCCTAGTTTCAGGGTGCCATGATACCTAATTGGGTTACTGCTGAAATGGGTCCCCATTACTAGGGTTTTCTAGTCAAACATGTTACGTGGTTAAGTGTCTGTATTTACCTAACCCCACTCATCAGTTTAATTGGTTAAGTGTTTTAGTTAACTTAACCCTACCATCCTGACTTGTCTGTCCTTAGCTTTTAAAGCACCGACCACTCACATTAGACAGGTATTGTTACGGTTACTGGATGTGCCGGTCGGTTTCGGGCAGGTTTACACCGTAACTCAGTCTAACCTCGGGTCCTTATTGGTCTCAATGCTTAATCACCCACATTGGATAGGTATTGTTGTGACTACTGGACAGCCGGGCGGGTCCCGGCAGGTTTACATCACAACTCAATCCAACCTCGTGTTAAGCAGACTCGTAATTTCTAAATTTACATATTTGTCTCTATTACTTATTATATGTAAATTTGTTAACAATTAAATGATATGGCCCACTTTCCAAGTTCGTCATTTTTGGTATAAGAATTTTACACCATTTAAATGCCACCAATTACTGGCATGTGCCAAACATGCCAATACATATATTTTTCACCAATTTATGTCAAGTTTCCTATAATTACCAATTTATCCCAATGTTACCCCGTCTAATTATTAGGCTAACAATCTTAGCCTAATTTTTCGTCCGCATGATTTTTAACATATAATATTTGGCTAAAAACTTGGCTTAATTTAGCGTACACAAAATTGGCATAAAGCAAATCATTAACATAAACATGACATAAGTGTAAACTTGGCATTATCGGCATAGTCAATATGTACATCATAGGTGTGAACTTGCAAAGTAGTCAACATGAACATCATAGGTGTGAAATTGCAATGTAGACTAAATCAACATACATATATGTGAATTTGCAACATAGACTAAATCATGGGTTTCAACTTGTCATGTGAACTTGCATTGAAAAGGAGAATCTAACTAAACAGGTGTCACATGAATTAGCATATGATTTAGGCAACATAAGACTAAACATGTTTAGATCTAGGCATAACATCGAACATCACTAGCATATGACAAGAATATGACATGTCCATAAAGTATGTATAATTTTATCACATGTGTGTGAACTAGATCAAATCATGTTTACTACCATAACATGAAACTTGTATTGAAATGGATCTTGGCATGGATCCAATTATAAACTTGCAACTTTTGTATAAACATATGAGCATGTATATGAACTTAATCATTTAGGCATAGAGGTTTTAGCATAAAGTATATACATGAGATCTTAGCTTAGTCATAACACATACAACCTATATAATCACATAAACATATAGGTGTAGATTACAACATGAACTATACAACTTGCATGTGATGTTGTTTTCATTCTAAATGTACAATAGGATCAATATCAACTCAACTATACCACAAACATCCCAATACCAATCACAACACAATCACTTCAATACACAGATATGAATTAACATCGTCGCTATACAATAGCATAATTCCATTTCCATTTTACATCGAATCAAGTCTTAATTTTATTCGCATCGGAAAAATCACTATACTTACAACAAACGATGGTCTTGTTTTCTGATTTCTGAGTTCTGAATTTGCTATGCTTTCCTTTGGGTAGACAAACGTTGTTTGATTCTTGTTTTACTTTAGTTTTGCTCGTCTCTAAGCTTTCTCTAACTGATGGCTACTCTTAGTTTCCTCCCTGCAGCATGACGGCTCTAGTTCTTTATTATTTGTGTGAATTTAGGTTGAGTGTTGAGTTGTATTTATAGAATTTCAGATTGATTTGAGCCGTCAGAAGATCATAGAGCGAATCCAGACCATACACACCAAGAGAAGCCAATCAGAAAGTGACAAATCAGCCCTAGTGACACAGCCAAGCTCAGAAATTCGACCAGAAACCGACCAGGCCAGCCAGGGCCAAACCAGGTCGACCCCCAGGTCGACCTGGTGCCTAAACAGGAATTTTCCCGCCCAGCCCAGTTTGGGTCTGTTTTTCGAATTTCGAACTGAATTTGAACTATTTGAATATTAAATTGAATTCTGAAACTTCCAGAGGTCATAACTCCTTCATACGGAGTCCGATTCACGCAAACTCGGACTCTATCTTAGGCAGAATTCCGAGATGAGCGCAATGGCTCAACCCATTTCCCTTAATTCTTTCATTTAGAATTATTTATACTTTAATTTGTTAATTTACTGTTAATAGAAAATTCGGGGTGTTACAGCTACGATTTCTTATCATTCATTGATAGCACAATCACTTTGAATGCCACATTGTCAGATCCGTAAATCATTAATTGATTTGCACAAATATATTCTGTATTTTATGCTAAGAGAATAAATCCTCCGCCACCATATATATTTATACAGACCAACATATGCGATCATTCGAAATACTCTGTCAGACATTCGTCCATTTACGTTCGTTCTGGGATTGAACGAAACCGAAGGCACAATTTCCATTAATAGAAAAAGTCCTTGCACTTTACTCCGTCTTCGATTATCTTTATATAATCTGATTCTCAATGCGACTGCCAATACGGAGTTGTTCTCAGATAATAGTCAGACCGGTCTCTCCATATTGACAACGATATTGGCAAATACTTCAATAGTCGGTTATTTAACTATCGAAGAAAAGAAACATTCATTAAAAGCATCAAACAAATCACTGGACCCCTTAATTAATATTTCATTAATTAAATCATTTCTCAATTTCTTTATCAATATTTGTTAAACAAATATTTTCAGTTATCACCTTGGCTTTTTTGCTATTTGGAAAACATTTCCGTATATCGTCTTCTTTTATTTTCTATACTTAGAAAATATATTCTATTTATAATTGGGAAATGTTCCAATTACTTATCTCTTCCACGATCATTCATTTATTTCTATACTCAGGAAATATTTATTATTGTATTCCTAAATTTCCACTTACTTGGGTTAAAACGAATGTTGTGTAAAACATCGTTACAACAACCCAAAACACTGAATTCAACTAACTCTTATTCAAACATTTCTTTTCGAGACTGGGTCTTGCTAGTTATCGATCAAAAATGAAATCAATCAAGTTGGGGTATAACTACCTCTCAGACCTGGGATGAAAACATCCTTAACTTCAAAACAGATAAGACCACTTACCTCGAATAATCAACATCATAAAAACCAATTATTCATTTTTAAACCCGTATGCGTTTCTCTTTCTAATTTTATCAGATTTAATTATAGATTTCCCTTTTGTTTATAACATTTTATTTTAATTTCGTTTCTTACCAACTTCTGTATATATCGATACATTGATTTCTAACTATCAAATTTTCTTGGAAATATTCTAAATCCCTAAATTTCCGGAAAATTTCGCCATAACCTCCTTTGTACCGGTCAATAGTTCAAACCTCAACTCGCCTCTCTAGGCCCTTTCCATTCAAAAAGAAAATCAAAAAGCCAAGTGGCTTGCCGATTCGCCGCATAAAATCTCATATGGAATTTAAACATGTACCTTATTGTCGGACACTAAATTTATAAACTTCATTCTCTTCATTCCATACCTGTTTAACACATGTTCACCTATTTTCAATTCAACTCAATCCAATCGTGTGAAAACATTTTCGCCCATTTATTCTTTAATTAGCTTCTTAGTCTATTTCACTTGTTATTTGAACATATCATGTTCGTATGTATTTTAGTTTGCTTATAAACAATTGAATCCCATTTTCATTTTAGGTTTCATATTCAATTTCAAATATGAAATCAACAAGCCTCATTTACTTATCAAAAGAAATATCTCGATCTAAAATCCGATTAACAAATTATTCTTCCACTTAGTTAATTCTATTCAAAAATAAATAACCGATTTTGTTTTAAAAATCAATCCATTTACTCCACTCGAGTTCATATTTATTTTATAACTCAAGTCTAGATTTTTCAAATGGAAACTCGGATTTTATTTGCTTAAAAATCCTTATATTTATTTATATAAACCATTTTGGTTTTTAAACGATTTTGGCGTTGCTTTTCTGAAAATTTGATTTTGACATAACTCAAAATCTATCAGACGAAATCCTAATTTTCCTCTTCCATTAGAAAACTATTATTCAACCAGTCCTGATGATTCTTATTTCAAATAATTCCGATTTAAACCGAGTTCTATACATTCAATTGAAGTTCGAAACGCCAAATTACGAACTACCGCGCTGCGGCGAGTTCGTTTTAATTATATATATATATATATATATACACGTTTAAACTTCGTTTATAATAAATTCAACTCCATTCTGATATATTTTTAATATATATTAAATCAGTTTCCCAATTCAACATAATATTTTCGATTATCTACAATTGTCGATTTTTCCTTACTCGGTAATATATTTATTTATACTTCGATCTTCTATATTTAATTCCAATTCCTTTTATAAATAAATTATTTATAAAATTCGATATAATCGAATTTCAATTATAAACCCGTTGAATTCTTCTCAATTCAGCTTATGTTCCGAATTCCGAAATAAAATTAATCATTTTGTTTCATAACACTTCCCAATTAACTTTTAAATTCCTATTTGAATTTAAATGGTTTAAATTATCCAAATGATAATTTATCCAAATGATAATTTATTTCACTAAATTTATAACACTATTTATAAATTCTACTTTCTTGTTTCATATATTTAAACAAGTTCCCTCTTCAAATTTCCATTTGAAACTCCATCCCTTTGATATCCCGAATTGCGGAATAAAAACCGTTGTTCCCTTTCGAATGATTTCAAATTCTATTTTTAAATTCATATTTGAATCAAATTATCTCTTGATAATTAATTCATTATATTTATAAACACCATTTTATTAATTTCCTTGTTTTATATTCAAACAAGTTTATTTCGAAATATATTTAAAACTAAAATCTTATTTGGAAATTTCTATTTATAATAACTTATATATATATAACACCCAATTTATTTTCATATTCAATTAAACTTCTATTTAAATAAATTCAAATTAATCGAATTCAAATCATAAATCCTTACGGATTTATTTTAGTTCAATTTGTATTCTGAACATCAGAATAAATTCCATCGTTTATTTATTTAAAACGATTTCCCCATTTCTATCTTAATATTCACAATTGAATTTAAATATTCAAATTATCCAATGATAATTTTTACACTTCATTTGTAAATACCATTTATAAATTGATTTCAACTCACTGATTATCCAATGAAAACCATTCCATTTTATTTATAAACACCGTTTATAATTTAACTTCAATTTCCTGTATTATTCAATTTATAAACATCGTTTATAAATTAAATACTTGTTTTATTTATTCCAAACAAGTTAATATCCTTTAGCTCATTCGAAATTCAAATTCTATTTTTGAAAAATAGATTTTTCCATTTCAAATCTCGAAATATCCTTTTTACGATATTTTTATACATCAACATTTTGGGCCCAGTGATATTCAACCAATCAAAAACACACAATTATCAACCATGGGTTTTCTAACACATCATATATGATAATATATATGAGAACAAACAAATTATAAATTTTTGAGGAATCCAGTTGAATCCCTCCAACCTGTTTCCCTGCATCCACAGACGTTAGCCAACATAAATAATACCCATCCTGCTTCGAGGCAGGATATCACGGTATACAGGTCATCCACTATCATAGCGTGGGGCGTATAAGGTCATCCGCTAATGATACTGCGGGCATCCGCTAATGGTACTGCAGGAACTATCCAATCACCAATGTATATATATAATAACCACAACAACCAATCCTAAATAACTAATATATATTTAATAGCCACACTAATATTTTAATGCAACCAAACAACCAACAGACAAATATTTCTAACAAATAAAACGGAGTGAGATTTACTCACAGTGATTTTCCAATTGCTGAATATCCAGTTTAATTCTGTATCGTCGGCTATGAAATTACTTGAATGAAATTTATGGTGTACTTATGATTCATGTATTTCAATAAATCAATTAAATAATTATTCATTTTCTAAACTAAAAATAAATAATTAATGTATTCTTCGTATTTAAATCCTAGTTAAAACATATACCTTTCAGCCTTGCAAATCCGATCGCTACGACAGCAGCCCCAAAATACTACCCCATCCCATTTCGATATTCCATTAAACAACATATAGTAATCCCACCAGAACTATATAAAAATGTTGCGAACCCTAGTTCAGTCACTACACTGGACCAGCATCCTTCACCACTGCTGCAAACTGGACACCATGGCTGCTCCTATATTGCCTTAAGATTCTTCACCTCGTACAGTCCCGCCCCATCTCAAATGACAGCCCAAATCTGGTCTTGAATCCACCACGCCTTGATCTAATTTTCAACAAAACCCATACCGATCTTCCCAATTTCATATTGTTTAACCAAATCATACAGTAGCGACGACCTTCTAGGAATCATCGTGGCCCATCACGTACCAAAATAAAAAATCGGCAAACCCCTTAACTTCCTCGCATCCTTCAACAATCGGTCAGAAACCCCGTCCATCAACCTCGAACAAACCCTCGACCACTACTAACTCTGCCTTACCATAGACGCGCGCTGACCTCCACATGATGAACCAAGGTCGAATCACCCAAATTCACATCGCAAGCTCCAACTCGCAAGCCAGAACGAAGAAAATGCCTCTAAAAGTCGAACGAACCAAGTTTGATTTGATTTCATGGGTTCCTTTATTTTATTTTGATTTCAGATTTTTTTTTTTTGGAAGGAAACGATCGTTTTTTAGTTTTTCTGTTGAAATAAACTAGTGAAAGAGGGATTTCGTATATAAAGAGGAGAAGGAGACAAGTTTTTAATGTGTGGTCGGCCAAAGTACATGATAATGTCTTTTTAAAGGAATTAAAAAGATTTTGATTTTGATTTTAAATATAATTTAATTTGGTTTGATTTGATATAAAGAGATTTTTATTTCTTTTAAACAGATTCTGCTTTGATCTTCGATTCGATTTTGATCTTATCCATTAAAATATCTCAGGGTTCACACACGAACCGCTATTTTAACGTAACCACTGTTGTTTAAATGTTATAACGAAATTCTGAACCGAACAGTATATATTCTAAAATTTAGTTTTAACCTATATACCATTTTAAATTCAGTACTAATCAATTCACTGGTAATAAATTATTTTTATTATCGTCTATATTCAAATACAATAAATATTGATCATCTGAATTGTTTCGATTCAGTTTTTAACTTCGGTTTCAATTATTTACGGTTTATGATAATTAGACATACACGAATTAATTATATTTGTGATTATAAATCGATAAATTCTACATAAATATCCATTTACATTATCAATTCAATATTTAAAACCATATTAAATATTTAAAATAAACTGTTAGAAAATTCGGGTCGTTACAATTTTGGGCCGTTTGCCCAACAACTCCAAATTGGGTTGTTGGGCACTGATGCGTCTGTTGGGCAACGACCCATTTTGGACCATTTACCCAACAGCTCAAAATTGGGCTGTTGGGCACTGATGTGTCTGACACATCGGACGCGTCCGTGTCCTACAGCTCAATTTTGAGCTTTTTAATTATAAATATTTTTTAATTTATTTAATTAATAAATTTTAATACGTGTTGGACGCGTCCGGGTCCTACAACTCAATTTTGAGCTTTTTAATTATAAATATTTTCTAATTTAATTAATAAATTTTAATATTTATAAACTTTAAAAATTGATAACTTGTGCAAATAAGATCCGTTTTAAAGGCGGATTTTTGCATTGCGATTGTATCGAAGTGTTCTATGTAATGGATTTGGTTTAAAATGAATTGGGGTAACTTAAAATTTTGCAATTTTTTTATTTACATATTTATTTGTATAAATTATTGATACATATTATTTATTAAAAACAGATAATAACTTAATTAACCATAAATTAATTAAATTACAACATAAAAATAAAATGATCCGCTTAAATGCTCTGCTCAAATAGTTCGCTTAATGCGCCAAACACATTCTCCGCTAACAACAATTCTCCACTTCTGCAAGCGTCAAATAAATTGAAACTCAAAGGGGTATGTTTGTGGCTATAGTCTTCCAGATCTCTTCATTCCCCTTGGAGTTGGACGTAGATGGATGGATGTGAGTTGGGCAAGACTCGAATCCTCGACCATCTTCACATATCTTCGGTTCTGAAACTTCCACTTTACGTGAATGATGCATACAGAGAAACCATGGTTGGATAGGATGGAGTAGGTGAATTCTTGAAGATGCGGAAAGATGGTGCAAATGGCCGTGAAGTAGCTGACGAGATCAGGAGCCTCCGCTTGCTGCCTTTGGGTGTTAGGATCCTGTGCATGCCAAGGGAGATAGCGTACAACGTTGAATTGTTGGATATCGGTACATAAAAGTGTGCCTATCTCGGAGGGTACGTGCTTGTTTGGACCCAAGGTATGATGAATGTGGGGTTGCAGTGCATTTGGTGATTCATACACTACATCATCGTTGATGCCTGTCGATTAATTGAAAAAACGAGGGGAAAGTAAAACTTAGTTATTGTTTGAACTAGGATTGATGTAAAGTGTCAACCTTTAAATACGAAGTTAATTGAACCTAATGGTTTACATTTATGTTCATAATTAAAAATTAACTTAGGAATCTGAAATCTAATTTTTTTTGATATATGCATATTTGATTTATAAATATAAGCGTAAAGTATGTAAGTTGATTGGAAATAAGAATCTAAAGCAACAGTTTAGTTCAGAATTAATTTAATTGAAACAAACTTGGAATAAAGATTAATAAAAAATTGATTCCTGAATTTGAACATATTACTTGGTATATTAATCTGAATAGTATATGTCAAAAAAGTCTGAGTTTGCCACTGGTTTCAGCTAAATTAATTCTGAATTAAGTTGTCACTTTAGATTCTTATTTCCAGTCAACTTACATATTTTAAGCTTATATTTATAAATGAAATACACATATACCAAAAGAATTTAGATTTCAAATTCCTATGTTAATTTCTAACTATGAACATAAGTTAAAAACATTAGGTTCAATTAACTTGGTATTTAAACATTGAAATTATCGATTCGTTACATGCACTACAAGAACATATGGATATTCCAACGGCTACTAGCCGTTGGCGGCTGTTGGAAGTCGTTGGAACAACCAATGGAATAGTGTTCACAAATTCCAACGGCTACCATCGGATTCGACGAATTATTTCCAACGGCTGTTCCAATGGGTTCCAACAAAATAAACTGTTGGAAACCGTTAGCATATAATGTTCATATTGTCGTTGGAAAAACTGGATACTTTTTTTATATAACAGAAAGTCGGCTTCCTTCCAGCCTCCTCACCTCATTTCATTTCTATTCCAGTTCTGTTTCCAAACTATTTCCAACTAATTCCGCAACTATGCATCACATATATACCACTAACACCACAAACAATCAAAATATAACGCATAAACATATATATATGCAACAAAAACTATTTACACATCCAAAAAATCATTCAAGCATGTCCACAAAGCATACCAACATATACAACCTTTCAAAACAACCATCCAAATGTGTCACCAAACCGTACCAATATATACAAACCATCAAAACACATCCAAACTTGTCTCGTTATACATCAAAACAAAAAACATCCTCAACCGAGCATCGAAACACATACCTCAAGATCCATCGTCGCTACGATCACCAGAAGCAGACGATGAAGGAACATCACCATGATTATGCACGTACTCTGCAACCGTTTGATTCAGCTGCTCAATCTGCATACCCTGCATGCGATTCTGGTCCTGCAACTGATCAATCAACGCTCGCAACTCCTTAATTTCTTCCTTGTCTTGTGCCTTCTTTTGTTGTCGAACCTGCAAATACAAGTAATTTGTTATACAAGCAAATTTTATTTAGAAATATTTGTTATATAATACAATTTCAAAGTCATTTTAACAATGCTAACATACATGCAGTTTTTATAACATACAAAATGAATTCATAAAAAAATCATATTAGTGAACATATAATTTTCACAACATGCAATTTTTATAACATGCAATTTTCTAATTAAACTAATGATTGTCAATTTCAACTAATGATTAGCAATAATCTTGGCAAATACTCCTAAGATAATGTCGTTCAAAGAAAATACTTTGGATTATGAAGATAATGTCAATTTCAACTAATGATTAGCAATAATCTTGGCAAATGAAGCTACATGTGCATTTCGCCTTCACATGTTCTAAGAACTCAACTTTTAATAATAGGATGCTTATAAATAAAAAAACCAAAACTAATTTTCTATTTGCATAACATGCAATATTACCGTCAGGTTGCCGAATCCATAGCGCCTGCTCCGCTGTGTTTTTTTCATAACAAAATCGAATAAGTTGTCTTCCTCCTCCTACGTCAACTCATCACAACCCGAATCCTCAAGAAACATGAGCCCGTGCCTCCTGGAACTTTGCCTATAATGAAAAAAATAATTTCATTTGACAAATAATAAAACAATGATTTTATTTTATAATAAACTAATCAATTCATGCTTGTTATATTTAAAATACACATACGTATGCATGTGTCGCCTGGTCATGATCATCCCACTCATACGTGATGTTGTCAGCCTCGTCTATCTTTCTAGATGCATGGGTGTGAGTAAAGACATCCTTGTATGACACAAAATGTCCATAAAATCGTTCCTGCAGTTGATAATTTGAATAATTAATTCCACATTGTCAATCACTGAACTAATCAATTTACAAATGTAATAATTAACAAATTTACCAAGTCCTCGCAGTGATTCTGGAAAGACTTAGATCCTCCGCGATGAGTTACAGGATTCTTGTTCCTGTTTGTGGAGTCCTTGCTGACTCAGCCTAGAAATGTACATTAACAAATTATTTAAAATCAGTAAAAAAATAAATTAGATTCGTTATAAATTTACCTTAAACTCAGGCGTATCCCATCACGCAACCATCTTCTCAAACACTTCATCGCCCATCCAATTTGGTTTCTTTCTATGTTTCTTAAGCTCATTCATCTTCTCTCTATAATTCTTGGCAACCTTCAAGTTCAAGTGTCGCTGAACTAGCGTCATGTCCGTCTCCTGCACATCTACTACTCCCTGTATAATGAGAAAATCTTACTAATCTCATTTATTTGTGTTTAATTAATTAGTCTCTTTGACGTACGACCAAGCAGTATAAACGTACCAGGAAATCTTGCCAGATAGTCTCCTTGATGTCTGATGGGATCTTGCTTCACTTAGGCCAGAAATCGCTCATTCTGGCCTTATATGCCTCCTTAGAGAAATCTAACATAGTCTGAGATGACTCTAACTCAAATCCCCTGCGTTAAATATAAATTAGAACTTTATATAGTTAATTATAGTATGTAAAAAAACAATAAATTGTTATTCTGCTAATTTTTATATTTACGCCATGTCAACCTTAGGCTGCAAATAAACAACCGGACGAGCTAGCTGTCCGCCACTACCCTCAGCATGAGGGGTAATGTTACGTCGTCTAGAGGCAGACCCCGAGCTAGAGCCCGAGCCAGAGCCAGAAGCAGGGTCAGACGACATAATTAATATACCTGCAACATATATGAATATGTAATTAGTATTGACTTTGAGAATATGTAATTAAAATGCGTGAATAGTATGGATATGAATATGAGCAACACAACATGAATGAATAGAGATGCATTTTGAGAGAACATAATATATCAAAATTATTTTACTTCAAAGTTATTTAGAAAATAAATTTGTACAAAACCATAATATATCAAAACTTCAAATTTATTTGTTTTAAAAGAATTATGTATGCATAAATCATTGTTCAACATTCAATCACAAACTTCAAAAAATTTATATATTATACACATATGACATATGTTGACTTGGTACAAACAAACTATACAAGCTCATTCATAAATTTCATGGCATATTTGATTAAAGTAAATTTATTTGTTTTAAAAGAACTATGTATGCATAAATCATCGTTCACCATATATTCAATCACAAATTTCAATATTTTTATATATTATACACATATTACATATGTTGACTTGGTACAAACATACTATGCAAACTCATTCATAAATTTCATGAGATATTTGACTAAAGAAAGTTTATTTGTTTTAAAAGAACTTTGTATGCAAAAATCATTGTTCACCATTCAATCAAAAACTTCAATATTTTTATGTATTATACACATATGACATATGTTTTCACAAGTATATGACATATGACAATATTAAAACCATTCAATCCAACGATTTTGACAGTTAGAGTGATAACAATAGCAATTCGAGAATAATATGATGCAGTATATGTATATGCAAACAACTAGGAATCAAATCAAAGACATACTAAGCACAAATTAATGGTAACCCTAAAAATTAAGTCTAGAAATTTAACATAAATTCAAGAGCAATAACCGAGTAGGAGGGCTGGAGGAGCTCGCGGTTGACGTCGGAGGCGATGGCGGTGGTTATTTGGGTGGAGGAGTTGAAATTGGACGTGGTGAAAGGGAGATAAGGTATGAAGCGTGGAGGAAAGGTGAAGAATGATATATATATATATATGTATATATGTGTGTATATATATATATATATATATATATACACAGTGGATACACATAGATTCCGATATGAAAAGCTGCCATCGGATTGAATAGACAATTAATCTTCTTAGAACATGCATTTTATATTCGATAAACGTACAAGGCAAGAAAATGAATCGACAGTTGATCCCATGGAGTGACGGAAACAGGTAAAAACACCATTGTTTTATCGATTCATTTTCTTGCCTTTTTCATGTACCGATAATTAGCAAAATGCAAGCTTTAAGAAGATTAATTAATGGCCTATTCAACGGCACAGTTGATTTTAAAATCGAAATCTCTCCGTCATGCATCCTCTATAAATAAATAAATATATTTCCTATAATTCGCTTTACTCCACGCTTCGCATCAATTTTCGTTTAAAGCATAACTCAAGTTTTGATTCCCTCTTGTTTTTTCAATTAATCAACAGATATATATTAACGAGGGTGGAATGTATGAACCACCAAATGTCCTACACCCCCACATGCATAAGACCTCAGAACCATGCATGCAAGCACTACGTATCCTATATATGAAACAGACAGATCCATGCAAGCACTACGTATCCTATATACAGTGGCGGAGCCACCTTTGGCTCAGATAGGGCCATGGCCCTACGTGGAAAGATGAAATCCTGGCAAAAAATGTAAAATGCAATGGTCTGCCCTACCCCAAATACATTCTCTGCCCTACCTCATGGTGACAGCTAGCTCCGCCACTGCCTATATATGGATTGAGCTTTGTCTGGCGGCCCAGTAGGAGCTTGCTTCTTGGAAAGGCATGCCTTATGGACTTCTTTTTACCGAAGATGAAAAACGTGTGGATATTGAATGGAGACATGGTGGTTTACAGGCTATCACCTTCGGGCTGAATGGTCAGTAATATGTTTGATGTTGTATGTAAATTATCATTTTGTAAATGTGTATTGGTAGTTGTGAGTTATGCTGTAACTAGTTTCTATCATCATTTTATTTATATGTGTATACACTGTTCTATGATAATAAGCAATAAATACTGGTGTGTATTTTTCATGCTGGATCTCTTCCTTTTATGCACTCTTGCTATTGAAACATAGTTTCCTTGGAAAGTTACAACTTATGATGAGCATGGTTTTTGAATCTTAATATAAATCGTATGCAACTCGTCTTTGGTATATCCTACATTTTTGAACCTTTTTTGATGATTGAACATTTATTTTTAAATTGTAATTTATTGTAATATGTGTTGTTATATATATACTTCTATAAAGTTGTGTGTTACATTGACTATATATACTATAATAATTTCATGATTGCTACATTGAATTGCATAACAATTGCATTAAAATCGTAACATTTTAATTAACATTCTAGAAAATTTTCTGCTATTCTTTCCAATTTTCATAGCGGAGAAAGTTCTTTCAACAGTTGTAGTTGCTAGTGGTAAAATTACAACTAGCACGAGAGTTTACCTACAAATGGGTAAATTACTAGACGTTTTCTTCACAAGAGTAGCATTGTCTTTTAGCTAAACACTCATCATTTGAATGCATATCCATAATGTAAGTTTCAAATTGATTCTCAAGTACCATAATATCGTAACTAGAAAAATCTTTTAGTTAAATGTTAGCAAAACTACGTAGTTTTGTAATGTCAAAAGTAAAATATGAGTGGACTAGATTAAGATTTCCCATTCACAAAGGAAAGTCACCATTTAGCTCAGTAAAAATGATTGTTAAGTTCTAAAAGCTATGAATCTATAAAACTATTGCAAACATCAACTTGTAATGATGTAAATTAGGAATTTTTGGCTATACATCTTGAACATTTATGAGCTACATGCCTAAAATCTGTATTAGGTAAACAATTTCATTCAAAGAATAAAATAAACACAACCTCTAATAGAGACTTTCCTTTCTCATTGTTACTTTTAATTTTTTTGTAGCTATTTTTTCCGATGTTTTTGCAAAATTCAACACATTTAGAGCTTGATATTTATTTTTCAATGTAAATAAAAAGCCATTAGTTTGAAAGTTAGGACAAGCCATTAGTCTAAGGTATCCATCATAATATGTCGCTAAAGTTAATGCGTTAACATGGGTTTATCGGTCAAATTTTCTATATTTGTCACTAGGCTCGTTCTGTTTTGCAAGGGTTTTTGGATGGATTTAATATTCACTCTATATATGTTATGTTTTATTCACGTTTTCTTTTGATAATTTCGCTAGTAAATGTTATTTTTTGTATTTTTTTACAACTTTGTCGTCTATTAATGTTCAACATTCGGTAGTAATGTGTGTGTATGTGATATATATATATATATATATATATATATAGTATGCGTATCATTGTTTACTCCTTCGAGATCGTTCTTGTCCTCAAGGTCTGACAATAAGCAGCCGGTGGTAATATTGGTGGTGTGGATGGTTTAGGGCTTAATTTTAGAAGGGAAATGTGGAATATTGGGTGTATGCGAGAATCTCGAGGGAGGATAAGGTTGTAGGCGAAAGGGTCCTATGCATTCAATGATTTGGAAAGGCCGTAGTAGTTTTTGGATAGTTTGTGGTGGTTGTTGCGAAGGGAAATTTGACGATATTGTTGTATCTTTACAAATACCCATTTGCCTACATGTAATTTCTTGTCGGTGCAATATTGGTTAGCGAGGTTTTTCATACGAGTTTGGGCCTTATGGAGATTGGTTTTAACGGTTTTGAGAAGTTGGTCTCTAGATAGTGCCCATGTATTCAATTCAAGAATTTGCGTGTTGTTCAAGATGTAATCACTACAAGAAAAATACCCTATTGCGACTAGCTATTTGCAACAGGCGACAAATGACAGTTACAGTAAATATATTTAGCAACAGACCTATTACAGCAGTTGCAATAGGTGAGATTTAGCAACATGCCTTTTTTCTGTTGCGAAAAGCATATTTTAGCAATAGCGCTTCTGTTCCTGTTGCAAAAACATACTTTTAGTAATTGTGCTTTCATGACAGTTGCAACAAACATATTATTTGCAATTGCGCTTCCAAGCTAGTTGCGAATAAATATCTTTAGCAACTGTTTTCGCCTCTTGCAATAATTGTATTTTGTTTACAACTGGTAAAGCCAGTTGCAAAAAACATACTATTAAAAATTAGTACCCGCTTTTAATGATTAACTTTTACTAATTAATTTTAAATAGTTGTTATTAAATGATTAACCAGTAGTAATTAGGTCATAATTAATAATATTATTTAATAATTATTAATTAATAATAAAATTTAAGTATCATAAAGTGATATTTATAACTGATAATTAAATAATACTAATTACCAATTAACTGATAATTAACATTTGGTAAGCATAGTTACAACAAAAGTACGAAGTAATAAGTAATATTTAGTCATAAAATAATAAGTATTTAAGTAATAATAATTAATTAATATGAATTAATATTTTACTAATTTATCACGGTTAGTTGTAAGTAGTGTATAGATTATATTTAACAATTATTAACTACATTTAGTGATAAATAAATCTAATTAACAACGAATTTTAAATAATTAATAAAATATTCATAGTATTAAATAATTAATAAAATATTCATAATAATTACTAAATAATTAAACATTAGTAATTACATAATAATTAAGATTACAATTTAATATTGTTATTAATGGATAATAAAATTTAATTATTATAAATTGATATTTATATTTAATAATATTATTCAATAATTTTACCAAAACGATTTACAACTTTGGATTACAAAAAATAATACCTGATTTTTACGGTTCAATTCAACAGATTTTTACGGTTCAACCCAACTTTGTGGCTTCAAATCTAAGTACTTTTTTGGTTTGTAGTTGTATATTCGCGCCCCCTTTTCCACGAAAATTTCATTTCCCGCTTTCACCCCTCAGACCCAATAAACCTAATCCGCTGCAATTTCTAGATCCTAGATTCACAATTTATCGAAATTTCCAGATCCCAGACTCAACTTCAGATCTCGTTTTATTTTCTTCCCCAAATTTGATTGCCTTCCACATACTCATCGTGCAAAATACACTATTACTAAAACTTTGTTAAAATAAAAAATTTATTTGTTTATTTCATTTTGTGATATACACTATTACTAAAACGAATACATTTAATATGTAATATCTATAAGCTGTAATATTTTTTTTTACAATTTATGAATCTATTGCCACGGGCATATACTATTGCAACAACAAAAGCCGGTTGCAAAAAAGTATACTGAAACATCTTATTGCAATGGGCAAAAACTGTTGCGAAATGAGGCCGAACTTTTGCAACTTCAGCTATATAGACGGACACTAACATGTTGCAATAGGTCTACTGCAATAGATATGGCATGTTGCAAAAGTGTTTTTTGTTGTAGTGAATCTGCGATAATGGGTGGTTGTCGACCATAAACTTCTTGGAAAGGGGATAGGTTAAGTGATGTGTGTTTGTTGGTGTTATACCACCACTCAGCCCATAACAAGCACTTGGTCCATTTAGTAGGAATGTCACCAACCAATGCACACAAATAAGTTTTGAGGCAGCGATTCAGTTCTTCCGATTTTCTGTCGGTTTGTGGATGATACCCACTACTCATTTGTAGTTTTGTTTCATGAAGGCGGAACAACCCTTTCCAAATTTGGCTTTGAAAAATACGGTCGCGTATGAAATAATGGATCGAGGAAACCCGTGCAAGCAGACATATTCTTGAATGAATTGAGAAGCTAGCTGTGTTTCCGAAACGGATATAGGTAATGCAAAAAAGTGGGCATACTTAGAAATTCTGTCTACAATTACCCAGATTGTGGTTTTACCAGTAGAGGGAGGGATATTTGTAATAAAGTCCATGGCAATGTCTTCCTAGATTTGGGCGGGGATTGGTAGTGGTTTAAGGAGTCTTTTGTATAGTGTGTTGTCAGCTTTTGTTTGGAGGCACGCTGGGCATTCGTTAACAAATTTATGGACAGATGACGCCAGCTTTGGCCAAAAGAAATAACTAGTAACTCGAGCGATTATAGCTTTAATACTGGAATGTCCTCCTATTTTTGAATCATGCAGCTCAGAGACAATTTTTACTTGTAATTAAATCCACATCATCACGAACATAAATGCGAGAACACTAAAATAATAAATCATTGCACAACTGTAGTTTAGAGTTAGGGCATGTACCTGTGTGTAGCTGATTGATCCATGATTGTGCTTTGCTATCGTTTTCCCATGCGGTTCGTATGTCTTGCAATAATGGAAATGTCGGTCTCGAAGTTGTCGTCATAGTAGCTTCCTCCGTGAATAAGGATAAGGCATCAATGATTTCATTCTGCTTCCTTGGCCGACAGTGGATCGTGAAATCGAATTTGCGAAGTTCATTAGCCATTTTTGTTGCTCTAGTGCCTGAATTGGTTATGAAGCGAGTTCCCTCAGGCTCTTATGATCGGTATAAATTTGGAAAGTTTGCCCTAAAAGATAGTGGCGCCATTTTTTTACTGCGGAGGTAATCGCGAACATCTCGTGTGACTAGGTGGAGGTTTTTTGGAGTTGGTGGGGTAATTTTCGGCTGAAGAACGCAATTGGATTTCGATTGGACGAGGACTGCTCCTACCGCCATTGATGAGGCGTCAGTGGTAATAGAGAAGGGTAGCGGGAAATTCGAGAGTGAGAGAATTGGTGTGTGGGTTATGGACCACGTTAAAGCTTCGAAAGCTTCTTGGGCTTTTTCGGTCCAATTAAAAGAATTATTTTTCAACAAATCGGTTGATGGAGACGCGAGGAGGGCATATTGTTTTATAAAATGGTGATAGTACCCCGTTAGTCCTAAATATAAGTGAATTGTTGTTACCGAATTTGAGGTGGGCCACTGGACCATAACTTCACTTTTTGATGGGTCCACTTGAACGTCTTTAGCGGAGATAATATGGCCCAAATAATTGAGTTCGGCAAGTCCAAAAGCACATTTGGTGAAACTGGAAAAAATTTGTGTTGGTCTAAAATATATAGTGTAGTTTGTAGGTGGTCTATGTGGGAGGTCCATGTTGGGCTATAAACGAGGATGTCATCAAAGAACAAGAGTACATATTTTCTCAAGTGTGGTTTGATGGTGTTGTTCATTATTGCTTGAAACGTGAATGGAGCGTTTGTTAAGCCAAATGGCATGACTAAGAATTCAAAATGTCCTTCGTGCGTACAAAACGTTGTTTTTGTAATGTTGGGTAGATGTACATGAATTTGAAAATACCCACTACGAATATCAAGTTTAGAGAAGAAGGTTGCTCCATATAGTTCATCTAATAATTCATCGGCCGTCGAAGTTGGAAAATGATCTTTTATAGTGTTGGTATTAAGGGCTCAATAATCTACGCAAAATCTCCATGAGCCATCCTTTTTTTTTTTGACTAATAGTACGGACGATGAAAATGGGCTAGCGGATGGTTGGGTAAGTTTGGAGTGGAGCATTTCTTGGACTTGTTGCTCGATCTTATTATTTATTTATTTTGGAAATAAGGGTAACGGTACGGTTTGGAGTTTACGGGTTGAGCATTAGGGTTGAGGTTAATGTGGTGATTGAGACCGCGACTTGGTGGAAGTTCATTCGGCTGGTTAAAAATGTGGCTAAATGAAGTTAGTAGATGTTGAAGTTTTTGGTCATTAATGTTTGGTGGAAGTTCATTTGGTTGGTTTGCTCTAACCTTTTAAGTTGTTGAACCGATATAGGTGAGAGCTGTAAGTTTGGGCTCAGCCCAGTTAAGCAAACGGGCTTAGCATCACAATTGAAAGCATCGTTAATTCCCTATGGTCCACTGTTATTGGCCTCAATGTCTCCAACCAGTGAATGCTGCAAACCGCATCTGAACCTGCTTCATAGAAGTCGATGAAGAATCGGTAGCCTTGAATGTCGACGGGGACTGCAGAGCACTTGCCGGAGCTTCGCATTTTTTTCCGTTCCATGCGGTGACGGTGAATTCCTCCGAACAATTATGTTTAAGGCCAAGAATTTTGCAGCTTTGGGATGGATGTAATTGCGTGCAGATCCGGTATCGACGAGGATGGATATTGGGTTTCCATGGATTGTTGCTGGAAGTCATAAGGAACGCGGGTGAGTAGACCCAGTTAAGGCATGGAATGAAATTTCTTGAGGTTGATTTGTAGTTGGGTCGATGTGGGTCTGGTCTGTAATTAAATGTGGTGGAGGGTCAGGCTCTGGGGTGGATATGTAGTCGAATGTGGGGTTTGTTTCATTAGAGTGTACTTCTGGAACAATCATCAAGACGTGTGTTAGTTTGCAACGGTAGCTGAAGTGGTATTTTTCATCGCAATTAAAGCACAACCCCTGCTTTTTGTGAATCTGCATCTCCGATTTGGTCAGTTGTTTGATGGATATAAGTGACTTGGATGGTTGCACATGTGGTGTTTGTGGATTTGACTGATTGGGGTTTTGGTTGTTTCAGAGAATACTGGGAGGTTTTACGAAAAGGAAATTTTTGATGATCGGTGTATTTGCGTTCAATAACTTTAGCTCCATCAATTGCATCAGAAATAGTGGGTGGTTTGAGAAGGTTGAGCTCGTTTTGAATGTGTGTTTTTAAGACGGATATAAAACATTGGAGAATGGATTTGTTGGGTAGCATGGTGATTCGATTGCAAAGGTTTTCGAAGGTGGCTTGGTAATTGTCGATGGTGGTGAGTTTTTTGAGTTTGAATAATGTTGTTTGTGGGTTTAGGAAGGTGGGTGGACCGAAGCGTTGCTCGATTGCTTTTGTTAATGCCGTCAATGTTGTGATTTGCTTGTTACGATGCATCCATTGGAACCATGAAAGTGCTTGGCCTTGCATGTGGAAGCTTGCAAGATTGACTCGTTGATCTTCTGGTGTGGAGTACCATGCGAAGAAGCCATTGGCTTGAAATATACAATCATGTGGGTAGGATACATCGAACAAGGTTAGTTAGCATTTGGGGGTTCAGGTTGGTTGTGGGGTTGATAAAATAGGTGGTTGGTGGTTGTTAAAGGTTGTTGGATAGATGGTAGATGTTTGATTGTTTGGGGGAATGAGTGGTTGGTTGTCTATTTTCCGGTGGAGGTCGGTCATTTGATTGGTGAGGGCTTGTAGTCCTTTTTTGATATCGATATTGTCAGCGGTTAGAGCATGGTACTGTATGTGGCTTGGTTGGTTTGTATGGTGTCGATGGTGTCTTGGTGATCAGGGAGCTATTAGAAGGCATCATTTATTCGGGTCATTTTGATGGGAATGGGGAAGGATTTTTGGGAGGAAGATGTAGAGGAGGGAAGGTCAGAAAATGGAAGCAACAAAATGATATGATGCTACTTAGGCAACCATGAAAAGAAGAATATAGATTGAAGAAGTAGGTAAAGAGAGAAAAAGGAGAAACCTAAAATATTTCTTACTACTGAATTCATCTTTTTACATTAATATATAGGTATATTTCGTGATCACCTTTCCTACATGTCCACATGGAGACCATACTCTATATAACAGACTTGCAGAAAAAGAAACATGCAATAACAAAAAGTTATGCTTTAAAAAAATACAATAGAAAATGAAAGAAAATTGGCTATTTATCTAACCAAATTGCAGTAGCCTTTTCTCTAACAAACTGGCAGTAGCTTTTTCTCTAACCAATTTGTAGTAGCCTATCATGTTGCCTTAGTCTAGGAACCTTCTAGGAGGCCGAATAGCTGTTTCGAGTCCTCCATTGTCATCCTGTAGTGCTGGTGATATAGTATGCATATCATATTAATATTGCTTCAATTCTCTTCATAACAGGTCAACACATCAGAGAATTGGGTGCTTTGGCAAAATAGATTCTAAATACACAAAATCTTATGCTGAATATCGTCCAATTCTCCGAATCTGTCCTTTGTATGATTGGATCAAATAGAACTGCTTTTATTCGATTTACAAAGGGTAAGCTTTCGATTTCAAATTATTAGATGAGGGTGATTATTTCATGTGATAGTTCAAACACACCCATATTTTGTTGCTCGTTTGATTTTAATCACGAAATTATTTTCACTCTCAAATTACATGTCGAACAATGGAAAGTGTAAGCTAGGCAAATTGTTACTCAACTTAGGGAAGAGGCTGTGATAATATTTTCTACTTCTCCCAAGGAATTACTCTCTTGATATAATTCCACCACTGTGGTCAAAATCATGTGTACCCATTTTGTGGCTTTGAAAAGCAGGTTTAAAAATACTGTTTAGAGATGGTGATAGAGTTGTCATATTTTCAAGGGATCTGCAAACTTTTCATTTCATCTTTTATATCCTTGTGTATGATATTCAAGGCTGCTCAGTTCTTTCACCGTTTAAAGTTTATGCTTGAAAAAATTCATTCTGATAATACAATCATCGAGTATACACTAGTATTTTGTCATATGTTATCTAAGTTCCCACTTGTGAGTAATTTGTGGGATATAAAATGTGTTTGGCTTCTTGTATTGTTATTTATTTTATTTTAGCATGAAGCTAGTAATGTATAAGGTAATTTTGTTTCATATTTTGAGATCGGTTCTTTGCGTATGTTATAATAATGTGAATATATGAATGATTTATAAATACAACTTGAGTGGAAATGGGTTACAAGATGAGCACATTGGTGAATCAGTAACAATAGAATGGTTACTTTAACTGAAGATGAACAAAGTGGAATAATGGGAAGAGAGATGGAGTTGTCATGTGCGAGATAGAAGGCATGTTTTACCATACTTGTAGGAAACAGTGATTACGCAATGGGTCCTCTCTACTTTCGTATACTATATTTATCTTGTTAAGGCTTTTCCTGTTTTTCTATTTGTTTGTATTGATTACGCAGATTAGTTCGTTATGCTAGTTGTGTATTCACTTTTATGAATTATTAAAATCGTACCTATTTTCATGAATAAGGCTGTTGTGGAGTGACTATCCGTATATTAGCTTTGAACGAGCGTTAAATATGTTGGATAATGTTGTCTTACTTTTTAAATCTCATGAGGAAATCCGACACATCTAATTCAATTCCAAATCCACTACACTGTGTCTATATATAATTCATAATCAATATAAAATACATAACAATATAATCAGAGTTAGAAACAAATATTCACATCACTAAGGCGGAAATAGATATGAATATAATACATTAAAGTAAATGCAAAGATAATGGCCATAGTCGATCCACTATACATCAAAAGAATAGGTACAAGTTCTAGCTAAAAGAATATGTATACATAGATGACTCATATAAATATAACCCAAAATTACTACAATAACGATATAGACATGAAAAACTAAGAAGTCGTCTCTGCTAGAAGACTTGAAGAAGCACCTGAAATACTCAGTCTGGCTCGAGCATTATTTATAAGAAAATAAACAATAAACGGTACTCATCATAATAAACTGAAATAGGATAAGAGATATAATCAGAAAACGACGTATAAGAAATAACAACAATGTTTACATGTAAAATGTAAAGGCTCGATATGTCTAGAAAATATGCCAAAGAAATCTCAGTACTATATAAGGATATCTCAATAACAAAGATTGATAACACAATATCAATATAACTCAAATTGATAGATTAGCATCAATAATATAAAACTCAGATTATAGAAATTGATAATTTAGAAATCTACGCCTAAAAAGGGGATGAGATGCCTAAATCAAGGCAGGAGCCCGAACACTCATCAATACATACATCGAAGGTGAGACGCTATCTCTAGGCAGCTAGCCTATAATGTTGAGCCGAAGGTCTTCGGATGGTCTGAAGACCGCGGGTCGCGACCCCGCTAAGATGATCTAAAGATCATCGATAAGTCAAATGAAACAAAGTTCCTCAGGATGATACAAAGATTATCAGAATAAGAAATGAACCGAAGTTTATGAAATAGTCCGAAAACTCTCAAGATGAACCGAAGTTCAAAGGATGATCCGAAGATCCTTAGGATTATCCGAAGATCGTCGATATGATCAAAATTAATCAAGTCTAATGTAAACCACACCAAGCTAGTAAATACAAGACTCAAACTACATGTCCCATAACTACTTGCTCTACTCGAATATTTATGAACAAGTTGTATATTCCACTAGAAATACGAAACGATCATTTTCCCAGTGCTCAATCAAGCAAGTCCAAGAAATAACCGTCAAAGCAAACACAAGGGTTCATAGACTTGTTTTTACTAAGGCATTTAATTAGATTTCTCATACGAACGAGAAAGATGTGTATATAACTATATGCTAGTAAATTCGAAAATAATTTATAAAATAACTTCATATGAGGAAGTCAAATTAGAATACAATTTGGAAGATAACTTCGTATAATGAAGTAGAGTTAGAAATCATTTAGTAAAAGATTGGGTATCTACTAATAATTTAAAACCCTTTGTATGATTTCGAAGTGGCAGATCTCGTATAATGGTGATCAAATTAACAATCAGACAAAGAATTCACGTTTTAATAATGTTAATTAAATATCATGATCGATGAACGATTATAAATTCGTTTATCAGGAATCAATCGAAAGTTCATTTATCTGAGCTACTAAAATACATAGATTAGAGCAACTGAAAAATTAGAGGAAAAGGGCAAACGGGATGAAACTCGGCTTGGGATAAACCTGAATGTACCTGAAACGTCGGCCGTAATCTTCATCGGTCGACAGTAAAATAAAATAGAACAACTGGCCAAATCAGATGTGTGAGAGAGTGTGTGTGTGTATAGACACACACACACATACATATACATACGAGTACGTATGCACGTCCGATGGACGTGCATGATAAATTTGATCAAAGATGGATATGAAATATATATATGATAGATGCTATGAAGGTTAAATTTATTAGCCAGTAGAGTATGACAAAATTGCTTGTAGGATCCACCTATTCATACGTTGGGTGCTAACATAAGCTCGCTATGAGAAAGATTTTCATGTTGAGTATAATGGCGATTATGTTTGTAAGACTATGACTAGTTAGTATCACATAACTCATATGAGTAAGTATAGAAGTGTCGATGCTAGTGGTTGTGTATGCTGAAAGCCATAAAGTTGTTGCTAGATGCGTTGCCTAGTTCCAAGCGACGACGAACGTTAAAATGAACAGTTGGTTTGAACGGAGTATTGAGCAGATAAAATGAATTAAATGAAAAATGTGTTATTGTGTATTTGAGCGCAAAATTGATCAGAATATTGAGTGGTTTACGTGAATGGAGTATTATGGGTAAAAAGAGTAATATATAATAATTATTTAATAGAAGTAATTAAAATAATCGTTAAAGAGAAAATTAAAGAGTTAATAAACAATTAATTATGATTACATCGAACGCGAATGCATTATTTTGATGCGTTGAAATGAATGGGTGAAATGAACGGTTTTGTTGCATTTGGGTCGGATGCAAATGCAATGATAATGGACGAAATAATTCATGTGAATGGTACCTTAGATTGTCCCTCATTTAGCATGCAAGCCAATGCCAAAGTTCATTATGTTTGCTTACAGTATTTGCATTTTTAATTGTTTTAAGCTAAAAAATTTGGTATCTATGCAAGTGCAAACATCATCTTCTTAAGATTTTTTCCATAAATTATTTAATTTTATTCTTTTAGACTGGCATTTGCCATGGTTATCAAATTATTGAAAAGCCTATCATTGAGTTCATGGATGGTGATATTGCTTGCAATGAGGAAAATCCAAGGCCAGTTCTCATTGTTAATAATCTAGAAGATGAAAATGTGGATGCTGACGTTCCCATGGTTCAATCTAATTTATGAACTTTTATTTCAAATGTCCTAGTTTCCGAATAACTATAAAAATGAATTAAAGTTGTTATGTAATTTCAGGACACGTTGGTAGAGATGTGAGTATTTACTACCTTTTTTGCTGTTCTTGGAGATAAAAGAGGTTGGAAAAGAAGGAAGTGGAAAGATTGTCAATATTGGTCCAAATGATCATATCTTCGTATTCTATCTAGACCATGGAGATGTGATATTCTTGGATAGTTTTTATTTCTGTTGTTTCTTTTTCTACTGCAACAGATGGAGACTGTTCTCGCTTGAAAGTTAGAGTCTCACTTTATTGCTTCCATGATTTGGCATACTTGTTTCTTGTCTGTTCATGTGCAGCGAGTTGAACGTTTCAGCACTGTTATCATTTAATGGTTTTTTAATTCTACTGAACGTCAAAAAAAGTACTTTGGGAATTATACCAAACTTATAAAAAAACTAGAATAAAATCAAAACAGCAATACATGACACCAAAGAAATCAAAAGAAAAGCAATATAGGAAAATGTAGCTGATAAAAGTTAATTTGTTTCTTGTCCGTTTATATACCTGTTGGAAAACAATGGCTGAGTCGCGGACTAGGTCGCTTTCTTGAAGACGATTCGGCGATTTGGTCAGAGGTGCAAACCAATTCGTTCCTTCGCCGCCGCCTCTAGGATAAAACAGCCTCTAAAATAGTAACTGATTTGCTTGCACAAACAAATCAGTGCAGATTTGCACTTTCGGGAAAAATACTGCTCGAAATTTCTTAGAAGTTTTAATGGCGGCTGAGAAGAAGAGAATATAAAATTTGGTGTTTTTCTCGTCTCAGATAAAATAGTATATATAGAACGAGAATTAGGTTTTGGGAGAAAATATCGGATCTGCTAAAATTTCGGGGGGGATTAATTATTTTACCGTTGCAAAACTTTTCCGTTGCAGAATAAATATCGGTGCGCAAAATAATTTTTCCATAAAAAAAACGGTTCGAAAACAACTAAGTTTTATGGTCCAAAAATATAAGTGCCTACACCACAAAGCCCAAGCCCAAGCCCGAGCCCGAGCCGAGCCGAACCGGGCCGGGTCGGGTCGAGTCGAGTCGGTCATGATGCATGGTCTCCCTCCTCACAACAATGCATGTATTGGGAGCCCAAGGCCCCAACATGACTTCTTAGAAACAAGTATAAATCCTTGCCTCTTCCCTATAATCCCATGATGTGAGACTACTCAAACATAGGAGCCATTCATACACTTATTCAATCATTTTTAATAATTCACATAATGTTTGTAAAACATTTCCAACAATCCCCCACTTGAATTTTTAAAAATATTTTCGAGCAGTTTCTTAAAAAACATAAGATTGTGCATAAACAAAGGTGTCCAAGGACTTGAACCTTTGCATAGTGAGTAAGATTCAGTTTTTACTAGAGTGACACGTAGTCTTGAACTCTATTCCTGACATCAAACCACACACAACCTTTTCTATAGTGCAATCAGATAAGCCCGTGCTTTTATGGCCCTGCACGTCTATCCCAGTTTAGTGAATGCTCTAGAAGTTTTGCCCAAACTCCATAGGAAACGACCACATTTCCACATTCACAAAGGTGAGTCTATCAAGAGCACTCCTGAAGGTAGGTACTCCACTCCAAATAGAGTATAGATCTCATTAAGAGTTTCTATTAACTCATCCTCTAATCACTTCAGGAATACATGCTTCTTGGTTTATTAAATAGCATGTTCAACTCATATCACTACACAACTTGTTATTACCCATTGAACCTAGTTCTTGGGATCTCCAGTCATTTAGGTCGGGTTACCATTGTGCGTGACTCAACAATCTAAGGGCAATAGTCCCATTCTTTTAGAAGAGTTATGGACTTTCTCTCTGGACAGTCCTTTCGTCAAAGGATCTGCCAAATTTTCCTCACTACGTACGTAATCCACTCTAACGGTACCTATGGAAAGTAGTTCTCTAACAGTGCTGTGCTTACGACGTATTTGTCGTCTCTTACCGTTATAGTAACGGTTCTGAATTTTTGCAATAGCCGCGGTACTATCGCAGTGTATCAACACTGCTGGTATCGATTTTTCCCATAAGGGAATCTCAGCTAGCAGATTTCTCAAATATTCTGCCTCTTCACTAGCTGTAGCTAGTGCTATCATCTCAGACTCCATAGTAGACGGAGCCAAAATAGTCTGTTTCTTGGATTTCCAAGAAACAGCTCCTCCAGCGATGCTAAATATGTAGCCACTGGTCGCTTTAGAATCATCAGATAAGGTATTCCAGTCTGCATCAGAATATCCTTCAAGTACAGCTGGAAACCTTTCATAATGTTATCCAAGGTTCATGGTTCGTTTAAGGTATCTCATTACCCTTTCAATAGCTTGCCAGTGCTCTATACTAGGTCTACTGGTAAACCTGCACAATAATCCCACGACATAGGCAATGTCGGGTCTAGTACAATCAGTGGCATACCGAAGGCTGCCAATGATGCTCGCATAATCAGACTGTCTTACACTTCACCCGTGTTCTTAAATAACTTTACACTGTGATCATATGGCGTACTTGCAGGTTTACAGTCAAAGTAATTATATTTCTTTAGTATCTTCTCAATGTAATGAGATTGGTCCAAAGAAATTCCCTTTTCTGACCTAGTAATCTTAATACCAAGGATTACACTCGCTTCACCTATATCTTTCATATCAAAATTGACACTTAATAAGGATTTGACTGAGTTTATGGCATGAATATTTGACCCAAAAATGAGTAGGTCATCTACATAAAGGCATATAATAGTGCAAATGTCATTCTCAGATTTGTAATAAATGCATTTGTCACTTTCATTAACTTTAAAACCATTTGAAATGATTAAGTTATCAAATTTTTCATGCCATTGTTTAGGTGCTTGTTTTAAACCATATAATGATTTATCCAATTTACATACTTTATGTTCTTGACCATGTACTACAAATCCTTCAGGCTGGTCCATATAAATTTCTTCGTCTAATTCACCGTTCAAAAAAGCAGTTTTAACATCCATTTGGTGTATAAGTAAATTATGAATGGAAGCAAGTGAGATTAATACCCGAATGGATGTTATTCTAGTTACAGGTGAAAAAGTGTCAAAGAAGTCTATATTTTTCTTTTGTTTAAAACCTTTAGCTACTAGTCGTGCTTTATATTTATCTATAGTGCCATCAGGTTTTAATTTCTTTTTAAGTACCCATTTACAGCCTATAGACTTACAACCAGGGGGTAAATCTACCAAGTGCCAAGTCTTATTGGATTCTAAAGAATCCATCTCATCGTTTATAGCCTCTTGCCAGAAATCGGCATCTAAAGAAGATAAGGCTTCTTGGAGGTTTATAGGATCCTCCTCAATAGTAAAAGCACAAAAATCTGAACCAAAGTCTTTTATGGTTCTTGCTCTTTTACTTCTTCTAGGTTCAGCTTCAGAATTTTCATTAAGTTATGTTCTAATAGGCATATTTGAAGTGCCCCCACTATTCCTTAATTTGAAAGGAAATTTAGTTTCATAAAAGTCGGCATCATTTGATTCAATTATATTATGTGCATTAAGGTCATAAAATCTATATGCTTTGCTGTTAATAGCATAGCCTATAAATGCACATTCATATGCTCTACTTGCCAATTTTATTCTCTTAGGGTCTGGAATGCGAACATATGCTAAACAACCCCAAGTTCTAAAGTATGAGACATTGGGTTTATGATTCTTTAAAATTTCATAAGGTGAAATTTTATTCTTAGATTTAGGGATTCTATTCAGAACGTAGCATACAGTCAATAAAATATCCCCCCACCAATGTTTTGCTGCACCAGAATTTAATAATATGGCAACTACTAGCTCGGTAAAGGTCCTATTTTTCCTTTCTGCTTTACCGTTCATTTCAGGTGAGTAGGGTGCAGTTCTCTCATGTACTATACCATGTTGTTTATAGAAATCCAGAATAGAATTAGATTCATATTCTGTTCCTCTATCACTACGAAGTCTCTTAATTTTTCTATTTGCTTGATTCTCAATCTCAGTTTTGAATGTTTTAAACATGTCAAAAGCATCACTTTTATTTTTCACAAGATATACATATGTGAAATCAGAGCAGTCATCAATAAAAGTGATAAAATAACGATGTCCCTGTCTAGTTAAAGTGCCATCAAGTTCACATATGTCAGAATGAATCAAGTCTAATGGTTCAGAAACTCTATCAACAGATTTGTGAGGTTTCTTTGTGATTTTAGCTTGTGTACAGAATTCACATTCATCAGATTCTGATTCTGTCATTTTAGGTATCATATCTAGGGTGCTCATATTACGAATAATTCGATTATTAACATGACATAATCTAGAATGCCAGATATTAAAATCACACAACATGTAAGCAGAAGTAGTCACTTTATTAGATTCAACATTCAGTTTAAACATACCCTCACAAGCATAACCCTTTCCCACAAAAGTTCCCTTATAAGTAAGAGTGTACAAATCAGCCCCAATAAGTTGAGTGAAACCAGCCTTATTAAGGAGGAAGCCAGAGACCAGATTCTTTCTTATCTCTGGAGTGTGCATAACATCTTTCAGAATTACAGTTTTTCCAGAGGTGAACTTGAGTTCCACGTTTCCAATCCCCGCAACTGTAGTGGTGTGAGAGTCTCCCAACAACACTTTCTGATTTTCAGCAGCCGTGTATGTAGAGAACAAGGCACGATCATAGCAGACATGGCGTGAAGCACCAGTATCTACCCACCAGCCCTCTGATCCACCAACAAGGTGAATCTCAGTAACCATAGCCGTAAGAGGCTCCTCAGTCAGGTTAGCCTGCGGTGCAGAGCTTGGCCTGTTCCGACACTTTCGTGCCATATGACCTGGTTTTCCACAGTTGTAACATAGAAACAACTGTCCAGAGTCATTCTTTTGGGCTGGTTTCTGCTGTCCTTTTGGGTTTCCTTGCGGATTCCCATTCTGTTTGTTGCGCCTATTCTGATTCTTAAATGATTTCTGATTTGGTTTCAGAACAGCGGGAGTGGTCTTCTTAGTGCTGTTGTTATTGACAATCAGCACCTCTTCTTTCTGGTCTTGCTTGCGTGCTTCCTCCTCAATACGGAGGTGTGTAATCAAGCTCTCTAAGGAAAATTCCTTAGTCTTATGTCGCAAAGTGTTCTTAAAATCTTTCCAGCTAGGGGGTAATTTGTCAATGATAACAGCAATTTGAAATTGTTCGTCCAAGACCATACCTTCGGAGATGATCTCATGAGCTATTTTCTGAAGCTCATGAGACTGCATCTCTACCGATCTATCATCAGTCATCTGATACTTTAGGTAGCGACTTACAGCGTATTTCTTTGCCCCTGCCTCCTCTGTGTCATATTTCTTCTTTAGTGCTTCCCAGATCTCCTTTGCCGTCTTTTCATCTGAGTTATAATAATCATACAGATCATCGCTCAGTCCATTCAGTATAAAATTCTTGCATAAGTAATCCTGTTCAGTCCAGGTCTGCAGTTGCTTTGACCGTTCAGTCCATGATGCCATCTTTGCTGCATCAGTCTCGTCGGGCTTGTCTGGTAGCTGCGGTTTTTCAGCAGTCAGAGCAGCCACCACCTTCCTGATCGTGAGGAAGAACTCCATCTTCTGACGCCATCGCTTGAAATGCAAACCTTCGAACTTGAAAGGACCAGCAGTCACCAGAGGGCCGTGAAAAGCAGAGGGAGGAGCAGAATCGTCCATGGTTGAGTTCGAGGCCATTGTTTCAGTTCGTCTTCAAATTGTTGGAAAACAATGACTGAGTCGCGGACTAGGTCGCTTTCTTGAAGACGATTCGGCGATTTGGTCAGAGGTGCAAACCAATTCGTTCCTTCGCCGCCGCCTTTAGGATAAAACAGCCTCTAAAATAGTAACTGATTTGCTTGCACAAACAAATCAGTGCAGATTTGCACTTTCAGGAAAAATACTGCTCGAAATTTCTTAGAAGTTTTAATGGCGGCTGAGAAGAAGAGAATATAAAATTCGGTGTTTTTCTCGTCTCAGATAAAATAGTATATATAGAACGAGAATTAGGTTTTGGGAGAAAATATCGGATCTGCTAAAATTTCGGGGGGGGGGGGGGGGATTAATTATTTTACCGTTGCAAAACAAATATAAGTGCCTACACCACAAAGCCCAAGCCCGAGCCCGAACCGAACCGAACCGGGCCGGGTCGGGTCGAGTCGAGTTGGTCGGTCGCGCGCGCGTGTATGGTGGTCATGATGCATGGTCTCCCTCCTCACAACAATGCATGTATTGGGAGCCCAAGGCCCCAACATGACTTCTTAGAAACAAGTATAAATCCTTGTCTCTTCCCTATAATCCCATGATGTGGGACTACTCAAACATAGGAGCCATTCATACACTTATTCAATCATTTTTAATAATTCACATAATGTTTGTAAAACATTTCCAACAATACCAATTCCCAATGGTTTTTTCTAACTAAAAAACAAAATATAGCTGATAATGAAAATGGTTAATAGAAAAAAAAACTTATACGTCTTGAATTAGCACACAAAAATACAAATATGAATTGTACCTATGTTATAAAGATCTAAACTTTTATTCACATTCTTGTACACCAAAGAAAATGACAGAGTATCTAAAACAAAAATATTAAATCAAACTCGTGTCAACTCATCAAATTTGCTACACTTAGCACCCGTTCTGGGTTTCTTTGTGAATGTGACAGTCAGCATCTACCCATTAGTTAGAAGTAAATCAATTGTTGCGGCCTATTCTTTCTCAAACAAAAGCCCTAAAGATGCAACATAGAATTATTTGTAAAGAACACAATATGAATATGCATAAGTAGAACAAATATAGGCATAATGGACAAATTCAATTTTTTCACTTATTTAATATAAACTGCTTATATTGAATCAAATTAATTTTATCCATTAAATCAAAATCTATTAAGTTCGTAGTATAAGGGATTGAGATGGATCAGATCAATGACGTTAGTTACCATAGATCTAAATTATAGGCGAAGTGGAGGAAATTGTAATCAACACTAATTAAATGATTATGGTTTGTGGCAAAAGTAATAAATTAAAAATTAAAAGTACTATCGCCTGACGCATAGTCAAGGTTGATGCAATCAAAAAGTTGATGGCCAAACTCAATACTTTCAAAAGCAAGAGAATGTTAATCAATCAAATATGCATGGTAGTGGAAATATACAATGATTATTATAGATATACATGTGGATTGTAAAAGTCTCGTGAAAAAGAGTAATGATAGCAAGAATATACTGCAAATTATATTCGATGTCATTTAAGCAGTATTATTGGAGACACATAATAGTCATGAACTTTTTTTTGATAAGACATATATATATATATAAGTTTATAATGAATATGTGTAAATATAAAAGAATATACTATAACTGTAATACTGTGATTCACACATAGAAAGGAAAACACACGAAATAGCCATGGAAATTACAGTTTTAATCATGAAATTTGAATTAAATTCACAACAGAAACTAATTAAAGAAAATAATTGGTGAAGAATCATATAAAAAAGATATAAAAATTAAATTAATGCCAAGAGAGGTGACGACACTACACCAAAAAACGCTTTTAACAGCGTCTCAAAAACGTTGTTGTACGATATTACAGCGTTTTGATGAACCCTATATAACAACATGTTGTCTTAGTCCCTTTTTTTTCGACAGTGGTAGAATAAATGTTGTTACATTTCATCTTTTACAGTGTTTTGAACTAGTTGTTAATACGACATACACAACGTACTTTAGTTGTTATTTTAAAAAATAGACAACGTTTGAAACATGTTGTCAAAAAATGTACAACTTCACACTTAGACTTTCAACAACTAATTTTAAACGCTGTTACTAATATTTATCAGCGTTTTATACACGCTGTAAAAAAGGTCCCTCCCGTTTTACCAGCAATCATGAAACGCTGTTAGCAATATTTACACAACATATCATTTATCCTGTAGAAATATGCATAACATATATTAAATGTTGTTATTAATTTTTGAACAGCGTTTGTCACGCGCTGTAAAAGATTAATAAGGTTTTATCAGCGTTATGAAACGCCATCACTAATATTTGCACAACAATTTGTTTATACTGTCATCTGCTGGTGCTAAATTTATAGCATCCATATCATGATGTTACATTTGCACACATATCATTACCCTAAACTATACTATTATCATAGTACAACTGCTTCACCAAAAAAGCAAATGAAAAATAATTATATAAAAACATGACTAGTAATCGCTTCCATTAGCGAAATTGAACACAATCCATAAACAAAGTTTGTAAACAAAGACATCCTTTGCATTCCTACTACAAAGCCACCACCAAAATAAAAGTCTTTCCTACTACAAAATAAACTTACTACGTACCAAAATTAACTTCAAGAAAACATCCTTGCATTCCTTGCATCAACCTTATTCTTCACCTACCTACAAGGATGAAATTTAACGGTTAGTGATCAAATAAAAATTAACATATTTAACTTATAATACCTACTACAAAATAATATGAACTCAACATCTATTTTTACTATATATGCAATCAACAAATTACAGCAAAATAATATGAGCCAAGACTGGATGTATTCGTGGGTTGTTGTTCCGAAATAGCAAGCCGTGGGTACATCCACTCTTGGCTCAGCAATTCAGCAAGTCGAAGCAATCACTTGTCACCAATAGAGTATGGCAACAATATGGTATCACTAACCAGCGCATAGTCTCCAAGCTGTCTCTGCAGTCACTAGTCATTGAAAAGGCTAGAAACTTCAATGGCAATACAATTCGCGACTGCACTTACATAGACAGGAACAAGACTCACACGTCAACAACTGGGCATCACCACAGGCATTTACATAGCACAAAACATCCCTTCAAACAGAAAATAGCAACCATAACAAAAAAGCACTAAACTCACCTAAAAGATTATGCAAACGAGTGTGCGAAAGCACCTCCATAAAAATAGTATTACAAGAAAGTCTACAAACACGAGTTGGAGAGAAGTTGTAGGTAATCATTTCTAGGTTTGCAGTTTTAATCTACAAGTACTTAAATGACGGAAGAATGAACGAGCTTAAAATGTTTGAAAATACCATATATCTAAATTCATCAAAGTTGTACATAGTTAACAATATTTTGTGTGATAATATACACACCACATGGCATGCGTGTTACCATTTGTTTGTCCTACATTAATGGAAAAATATATCCATCCCTGTCTCCAACAAAATTCTGAAAGAAAGACAAGCAACAATTTTCATGTATAGTTTGGTCCAATGCAACATTTAAATCTATCTTTGATAACATATTTGTGTTCTAGTACACATTGTAACACACTACACCAAACAGGTCATTTTGTAACGTTTTCCTGGTACCTATTAGTAATGGTTATATTTGTTACTATTTGTCACGTTTATTTCTGTTGTACCTAGTTATCATGGTTATTACTGTTACAATGTCTCAAAATTCTGCATACAATGGGTGATATTGTAATTTTACACACCCCTCATTTCTAACCCTTCCTTTTCTTTTTCGTTATTACCAGTAACACTTGCGATCCCCAATCTTTCAAAGTCGCCGCTTAGGTTACTGGCTCCATCGCTTTTGACCGGTTTCCTACATCGCCGACGCTGTAGTCTACGATCGCATCTGCCATGTTCTGTCAGCCTCTTCCTCATCCATTCAATTGCTTAGGTAATTTTATTTTTAATTTATTCATTACCTTTCTAATTGTTGTCTGAATTTGTGTCATTTCCTCTTTTTTCGAAATTGTTCGAGAAGCAGGTAGTATGCTTCCCGTTGTAGTTAAATCTAGGATTAATACTTTAGGGTAGGAGCATTATGTGGAGAAGATGGAGTTAAGTCAGTGGTTAGTCAATAACACTGATATCAAACTCGTAGGGATCTGACTATCAACCAGTTGCTGCCTTTGATGATTTGGTCTCAGCTCATCTGTTTTTTTTTTTGAAAGCACAGAAATCATTCTTGTTGAGGCATTGAAACTTGAGAATGTAGAGCCTGACATATACTCATTGCATTGCTTACCATTAAGGGTAAGAGGAGTTGAGGGATATCCGATCTGATACATTCGTATCAAGTAATTTAGCATCTTGTTACAATGAAAATGAGTGAATTTGCATACGGTTTTTCTGAACTTTTAAGTTGTTTCTTTTGTAAAAAGCTTGCTTGAAAATCTACTAATTGTGCTCTAAAATCGTGAGTGATTGGAAAACAATGGATGTATTTATAAATTTGTAATACATATTCTGACAAATTCTGGCATTAAATAAAATAGGAAAGTGAATATTTTTAAAAAAGTTTCTCAGGTTATATAGTTAATGCAAAGTGAAATATAGAATTTCAAAATAAAATAAAATTAACAGCAGTCCCAATAATATATATTGCATATGGTGTAGGAAAGGTTGGACTACAAACTCATTAGAAACGCAATGTCCTGAATATGCTTTTTGACCAAACAGAATTCAACTATACTTAAAAGATCAAAATGTTGATGAAATGATTCATGGATTTGGAAATATGCTTAAAAGAGCAAAAGAATCATACTCAAAAAGTTTAACGGAAAATTAAGCTAAGCGGACAAATAGATATCGAGAAGAACCTCTTGATATTAAGAGGTTTTTCTTCTATTGAGACTTTCCAATCTTCTTCTCCGCTAATTACTTCTTTAAGCAAACTCGTATTCAGTATAATGTTAACAAATAAGGTAGTGCGTGAGTTTAGAGACAACTCATATTCGATGTTCCCTCAAAAATGGTTAATGTATGCCAAAAAACATTCACCCTACTTTAGAAGTTATACAAGGAGTCCATGCACTAAAATAAAATAATATAACAACGAAATTAATTAGTATACTTAGTAGTATGGATTAATTAAAAATATATTTAATATTATATATTTATTCTAAACCAATAATAATTATGTAATACACATACTACTATAATTTGGAAAGAAATAGATATTATCATATACTTGTCACCATAAGAGGTCAAGTGGTGAGTGGTGATAATGAATGGTTAGCTATCAATAAAGGATGGGTTTGTTTTTAGGACATTTTCTTTCATCGTTGCTAGAAATTTGAAGTAATACATAAAAGTCATTTGAACACGCATACACCTGCATTTTACAGGTATTGACCCCTTTGAATTCATCGTTGTTTACAGTTAATGGTTGCATAAAATAGATTCACAACTCTAAAAATATTTTATTTTATATTTTTACTAAAAATGGCAGATTCTATCTTGTTACATGCTGATCAATGGAAGATGTAAAAAAGTGAAAATTTCTAGTGAAATTGCATAATAATTTTTCATTATTCCACACACTTGGGAATGAGATCCCATCATTAGTTCCAAGCTTGTACAGTCCATCTGCAAGCCTAAGTTCAATTAATGTACACCTTCCTTGCTTGGATTTTAAGATATTGTGTTTGATGACGAGTATGATTGAGATTTTATATTAAACTGATAATAATAATACTAAGTTAACTTTTTAGTTTTCAACCCCTAAGAAGAAGAAGAGAGGAGAAAATTACAAATGTGGATGGATTGACAGAATAACTTTATATTAAAGAGGAAAATAAAAACAAAACCGAAATTGTGGTGGAGAAATTGAATATTTACATGGATGTAAATAAAATTTTGTTACCAATATATTTATCTGCTAATTCCCTCAGAATCTCTTCATTGCTTATCAACTTAAGAAAAAATTATTGAATCTTCAGGTGCCAATTTCAGACCTGCTACAAGAGCTGCTTTTTTGATCTAATACTCTTCTAATTTGATGCAAACAGTGTGTTTGCGCAGGTAAGCTTTGCACATTGAAGGATCAAGTTCAATTGCTTTACTGGCATTAAGCAACAACTTGGGTAGAAGAATTGATCTTCAGTAAACATAATTGCTTTATTGGCATATTATTAAGTTATGATAGATGTTGTGTGTTCACTCTTTGCCTTTTATCACCATGCTTTATTCTGATGTTCTCAACATGGATTTAGATAAGGTCCGACCTGTTTATTTATTTTGATGTTATAACCATGTGATTTCAAAGTATTACCACATTTAATACATCTTTGTAGAGTTGAAATTCTTTTGAAACTATTTTGCATGCGGTATCTTTATAAAGTTGAAACTTTGCAAGTTAAACTATGGAATGAGTGAAAATATGCTCGACTATTAGTAAAGAAAACTTCTGAACTACTAAATATTCATGCTTATTTTTGTTCTTGCTCAGTAAATTGCACTCTCTAAGCCTGTACAACTAATAATTGGTCAATCCTTTGTTTGTCTGCTTGAGAGCGTCGGTATAAGATTCTAATTTTTTCGAAAAGCCTGATAACAATGGAAAAGACATACACATATGTGTATATTCAGATTTCAATTGCAGGGCATAATTCACACAAGTTATGATGCTATATTGGTTGAAACATAAGCTAAAACAATACGCGCAAGTTCAACAGTCGGTGATATAAGCTAGATTGAATCAACAATAAAAGCTCACCCTTAACATGCAAGCTGCTATGATTTAGAATTTATTTTACATTGAAATCAAACAAATACATTATGCAACTAACAAAACACTTATTTACTTTATGCAAAATCAAAAACTATGTGCATGGATGTAGGATATAACCGATTTACTGTATTATCGAGTAGTTGACCTATTTTTCTAAGTAGAATATCAATGGTAAACAGAATGTAGTGGAAGAAGCAAGACTCCACGTGGTAATTTGACATTGCTATTTCTTCAAAAATTTAACTTTTTGTTAGCTTCAATGATAGCCAACTGATTTGTTTGCATAGCTTACTTGTTTTAAAATGCAGTCACACTATGGCTTTGTTACATGTTGTAGCTTCTTATAACAATTTAAATTCAAGTTTAATAAGCTACTTAAATTCCTTCAATGCAATAATATTTTCATGTGAGGGTGAAATTTGGAAGTGCTAGGTAGACCTATGTTTATGCTACTAAGAAAATTGAAAGTTGTTAAATATAAGATTCAATGCTGGTCCATACGAAAGAATTAACTAAGCAGGGATTTGGTATGTAGTTCAGATTTCGTAAGTCAACTTTATGATAAATTACATTATATGTATTTATTTGTATATTTTATTATAAAGGGAAAATTCGGAAAGTAAGCATTCATGTGCTCTTGCTTGGAAAATAGCACACACAAGCAAAAACCCGGGGAAGTACTTTCATGTGCTGCCGAAAGATATGTAAGTAATCCATTTTTTTAATGTATGGACATATATAAAAATAGTTGAATATATAATTATACAGTGTGAGAATGCACTTTCTCAGTTTTTTTTTAAATACCCGCAAGAACATACATATTTCTAATCACAACCACACTCATGTCTACATTCTACTGAAATTTAAAACCATGCACCATGCTTTGTTGTTTGCATATTCTTGCTTCATGATTTAAGTACATTTCCACACTTATATTCTATCTTACTTGGTTTATCCATTACATTGAATTAAAAGAAACATAGGATTGTCTGTTTAGATAAAAATTGGTCTATATTATAACATACACATTGTATTCTTCCATTTGTCAATTTGTTTAACAAGCGTTTTGCGTATAAATGATTAAAAACCTCCAAGGAATTAAGTAGACTATAGATGTTGGATGTATTCTACAATGCAAAATTAAATGTAAAACAAAGTTTATATGGAGCAGATTTAAGATAGGTATTGCAAATTATAATTTTCTTTTGCAGAAAATGAGTTAACACGCATGATTTATAGTAAACCTATTGACTATCATTGCCTACGTCCATACGAAATTATCATTAATTTCTATGTATCTCAAGTATAATGCATAGATACTAATGATCTATTGAACGAAAGAAATGAAAATTAAAACTCTAATCAACCAGTGTATTCTGTAGTATAAGAGCTCTCAAACTTGCCTTGAATTGTGTTCATTCATGGAGTATTTATAGGTACGACGTGTGAATGCCAATATTACTTGTAGAATAGGCATTTTCCATGTTTGACTTATTCTGGTTGGCAATATCCAGCTCAATAGGAAATTAATAATTAGTAATTAGTAACCAATTTCCTGCTTGAAAATTATATTTCATAATTGCTATAAATTTATTGTATATGTAGTAATTAGTAACCGATTTCCTGCTTGAGAATTATATTTCATATTTGCTATAAATTTATATTAAGCATAACATTTTACCTTATACAAATTTATGATACATAATACTAAATGAAAAAAATATGGTTATATATCATAAACATGCAAATTTGCAATTTCGTTGTTACTAACCAACCAAATCTTCCCTTCGGTAACTGCTTTTGAATTGGTCAGTTAACCTATTGGAGTAGTGGAAGCAATATAAATTGAATACATAGTGAAATTCTTGATGCAATGAAGTTAGAAAATCAATAGAATGCAATATAATAAACTGATTGAATAAAAATAAAGTGAACAGTTGAATAGTAGATAGTCTGCTTTGATTTTGGATGAATAAAAATAAGTTTCACGCAGAAGAATGGCCAAATTTGCATCTGCAGAGATTGCTCAATACTTATAAAGGGAAGTACATGTTTTTTCTTTGTTGATTACTTCATTTATAAAAAAAATCCATGCTTTTCAAATCTCCTACTAGCTTGTGAACATGACATGCCATAATTGGCTGAGAACCACCTTGATTATACTTGTGTCTGTAAATATAAGTGCGGTAAACAATGTTAGACTGCAAAAATAGTAAATTTCAATAGTTAGTAATGTTAGGTCATCCACATAATTTAAGAAGGGAAACACTTACCTTTATTGTAAATAAATAAATTCTACTTTGAGTATATTCATGTGTTTTCACAGGTTGTTCATCAATCCTCATGCACCCCTAAAAAGCAAAGATATTACACAAGAAGAAGATCAATTTTGAAGATTTTATCTTATGTTGCTTTTGGAGTCTAATCTACGTCCTTGTTTGGAAGAATTAATCATATAAAGTCTTATCTCCCTTTAATTAGTCACAAGCTAAACAAGGAAGATATGGGAGGAATAATTGTTAATTAAGATATGGGAGGAATAATTGATAATCAATAGGGAAGGTTTTGATTACACATCTTCAATCAAGCTTATCCTTATCCTCCTACTGACCGTGCCATGCATTAAAAAGGAAAGGCTTTGATGAGAATTCTTTAATCAAGCACTATGGAAGGAATATTCCTTCATCTCTAGAAAGAATGTTTTCATATATTTATTGTGTGGGACCTATATTCATGTAGTAAGATGAGGGCTTCATCCTGTATAAAAAGACCCTTGTGTCATTGTAAAAAGATCCCTTTTTTATGCAATTATTCTGTATTCTCGTTTATCAATAACAAAGTTTTTCTTCATCTTATTTGATTACCTTTTTCTTTAATAACAATTTGTGTGTCTACTCAATTAGTTTTGTTAGATCACATATTGTTATTTCCTTTTATTACTACATGTTAGCGATTGTCCTTTTGACTAGATTCAACGGCAATCCTACTTTTAATTTTCTGTTATTGTTCTAGTTGTTATTTTCTTTTTCTAGTAATTGGTTCCTTTCTTTTCAGTTGTTGAAATTGATATTGATCCGATTATATTCGGATCCATAGTAAATTCAATAGCATTAATTCAAAAAAAAGCATCTCCAATTTTGTCTGACTTGCCTAAGAATAGATAAATAATAAGATTTAAAACACCTCCCTATGATTCGACCTGCATATTACGAGACCTGTGCGCTTGCAGTATTTATTTCAAAATTCACGCTTTTCTGATTCATAGAAAAGTAGCGATCAAGTTTTTGTCGCCATTGCCCGGGAGGTAATGATTATATTTTATTATTTATTTAGTTTCTGATTCGTGTTAGTTTTTATTTTTTATTTATTGCTTTTGTTTTCTTTTATTTTCAGAAAAAAATCTCTTAATTAGTTGATTTGATATTATAAGTTAATGCTATAATTTTCTAGATAAGAAAAAAAAATTGCTTTTTTTTTATGTACTGATTGCTTTCCAATTACAACTCTCTCTCATTTCCTCTGATCTCTCTCCATCTTTCAATCACCTTTCTAATTTTTACATTTATTTCTTTTTCTTTCCTTTCCTCTTTTGTTTTCCCTCTTCTTTCTACAATTTCTTTCCAAAAAAACAAATTCTCTTTTAAAATCTTTCCTCTCTGCCTTGTCATTAATTCTCTACTTGAATAATTAGATCTTTTCCCGTTTTTGCAATTTTTTCCCCCTTTTACATCTCTTTCTTTTTTTCCCCTTTTTTTTCTTTCAACAATAAAAAAAAGGTAATAAAAAGATTCTTCTTTTGAAATTCTTTCCTTGTTGTACATTTCCATTGCTTTAATTCCTTTCCTTTTCTCTCTTCATATTTTTCTATATTTCTTCTTCTGCTGCCTTTATTCTTCCATATTTCTTCTCCATCCTCGTCTCCAGTCCAAAACCACATTCACAACCCATCCTTCCAATTAACATCATAAAAAAGTTATCACCCTTCATCTTCACGTTCTTCTCACACAAACCATAAATCCCTCCTACAGTAAATTTCCTTAACCTCCCCCACCGTCCATTACAAAGACCAACTACCACAGTTCAAGATCATAGCAATTGTCAACACCGAATTGTCTACTTCATCCCATCGTCCCATTCACGCATACACCACAGTTCCAATCACCAGCCATCCTCATATCCCCATACAACAGCAAAGCCTCCCTTCCTCCACTTTCATATACCGCAGCCCTTCCAGATCCACAAACCTTCACAGTCACAAACCCGCACAAATACCACCATTTTCTCACGCTACTGCCTCAACCGCCCATCAGATCTACCGTCCGCAAACCTCCCTTTCACAACAACCAAGCCAGATCAATCGCAATCCAACCCAATTCGCATATTGACAAACAGTAAACCCAATCCAATTCGCTACTCCAACTGATTTCGAAACTTCAATCAAATTGCAAAGTGTCTATTTTCTAACTGTTTAAAAAAAATGCTATCAAGCGACGATCAACTCGAAAGTCGATCCATAAATCGAATCGATTTCGAAAAAAAAGAGAGAGAGAGAGGCCCAACTTATTGATTTCTGTTTGGGTCGCCTGATTTTTGGTTTTCTGGGAGATTTTTTTTATTTGTGTTTATGGCGTTATATAGAAAAGAAAGGAGGCATGAGTTTTGTGGTCTAATCTAGTTGGATTTGTTTACTTGGTCTAATCGGTTTGGTTTAGTTGTACTCTCTCTTTCTGATTACGGTTGTGATCACCTTTCTTTCTTTTTATGCACCCGTGTTTAAGTGTGGCAAGTTAGATTTTGACATTTTTTTACTTTGTTGAGTCAATTGTTATTTTTTTTAGTTCTTTGAGTTTTTTTTTAAAGTTTGTTTGTTTGTTAGACTTTTTTTACTAAGTAAGTTGTTAGTTATTTTTGTTTTTCTTCTTTGAAGAAAAAAGAAAAAAAATCAAAGACTAAAGTGAAGGAACAGAGTGCAAGCACCGAACGTGAATTTCAAAGATCAACCGACTTGTAGACAGTGGAGTTAAATAGCTAACACTACTCAAATTCTTTGGACAGACTGTCATACCCCACTGTAAATTTCTTTAACTCTACAGGTGCTCTGCTGCAAAGAAAAAAAATATAGACATTGCTTGTAAAAAAATTCTGCAAGGGCAGCGGCTTGCTTGTACAATTTTTTTAGTTTCTGCAGTTATTTTTGTGTGATTGTTGTCTTGGCTGCATTCTGAAATAAATTTAGTTACGAGTAAAGCCCCTAACAAACATAAGGTGAGGAAGTCATTACCTTTCCTTGGCTCCAAAACAATTAAATTCGGTCATTTGCATACTCCTTGGACTTAAATAAAAATTGATTAGACGTTTGCCTTAGGAGAAAAAAATTAAGCTCAATAGGACAAACAAATTGGGTTAAATATCTTAGATTTGAAAATTTATTTTGTCGTGTGGAATTCATTCTATTCCTTTTGTAGAGGACAATGATACATATTACATCAGGGATTTTTCGACATTCTAGCAAATTAACCTTTTCAATCTATTTATTTAATTTGATTTGCAAAATATTTAACTGCAAGAGTGTATTTTGTGAAATTGATCTTCTCAAGGATTTGATCGCGGATATATATTAGTTCAATTTATTGAACTTCTAGCAAAAGAGGTTGCATACTACCCGTAAAGCATTGGTCATATCCCACAGTATTTATACTATACGTGAACGGCCATAAGACCCTCTTTCCCCTTCAAATCGAGATTGTCAATTAATAAAATACACTCGTGTTTGTTATTTGTTTTGATTAGGAGCTTCTTGTGTCAACCTTAAGTCTAGGATTTTCTTTGTTTGCATTTAACATCAATGAGTGAAAAAAGTGTTAGCCAACATAATTCTCCTAGGGGTTCTCGAGTAAACCAAAACTTTCAAAACGAGATGGATCAAAATCAAACAAATTAAAACTTGCAAAATCTCAAGATGGAAATGGATAGACCCTTATCTCTTCGTGATCGATGTTATCCAGCTAGGACCGTTCAACCCTCTGTCATCGTATTCCCACCAGCTGAAGGAAACAATTTTGAGCTTAAACATTCTTTTATTCAAGGGATACCAAAATTTATTGGGTCTGAAAATGCTTATGAATTTCTAAGTGAATTTGAATTGTATGCGTTCACAACAAAAATGCAACAATTATCTAATGAATCGATCAAGCTAAGGCTAATTCCATTTGCATTACTTGAAAGCGCTAAAAGATGGCTAAATTCTCTTCCTAAACACTCCATAAGAAGTTGGGATGAATTTGTCACTGTATTTTTGAAAAAGTTTTTCCTTTTCATAAAACTCTCAAAATCCAAACCGAGATAAATCAATTTTGTCAAAATGAAGGGTAAACTTTTTCAAAATACTTTGAGAGATTCAACCAACTATTATATAGTTGTCCTCATCATGCATTTCCCAATGATCACTTATGTCAAATTGCATTTGAAGGGCTAAACTACCAGACTAGAACTCAACTAGAATCAATGTGTGGAGAAGACTTTAAGTCAAAAACAGCCGATAAAGCTTGGCAATTTTTAGAAGATTATTCTGAAAAGGACATGCAATGGGAGTCAATTCGTGTTCCCACTCGTACTTCTACTAGAGGAGGTCATGTCGTGGACCCAAGTCAAATTTCCTTAGAAAATCAAACTCCTCAAGCTAGAGAATGGCTACCCCACTATTACTCTCAAAACCATGCCAATGCTATAGCTCAAAATAATCCTTACTCATCCACGTACAATCCTGGTTGGAGAAACCACCCAAATTTTTCTCTGTCAAACCCCAATAATTCGGCTAACCCATCTTACGTTCAACCGTTTATCCCAAATCCGAATTATCAAGTTCCATGTAACACCCCGCATTTTCTGTTAACGTTATAGTAACGAATCAAAGAATAATTAATTTCAAATGTGAGAGTTAAGGGAAACGGGTTACGCCATTGCGTTCATCTCGGAATTCTGCTTGAGATAGAGTCCGAGTTTGCATAAAACGGACACCGTATGAAGGAGCTATGGACGAACGAAGTTAGGCAGAAATCTAGAAGAAAAAAAATAGAAATGCACTGGCGCACTTGGGAAGTGCACCAGTATAAAAATTGCACTGGCGCACCTGCCAAGTGTGTCCAGGTCGGGCTGAGAGCCTGCACAGCTTTCTGGTGTGTTCTGATCCATACTATGAGTCATTGTTGAGTCCTTTCTAACTCCTTGCTGAGTCATTAGGGCCGAGGTGTCACCCTATCCTAACTGAATGGTTGTGGTTATCTCTAGGTTCATCCGACGGCTCTAATTAAATTGAAATTCTATATAAACAACCTAATGCTCAACCTAAAATCACACAAAAATAATCCTGGAACTGTCATGCCGTCAATAGAGAACTTGGAGTAGCCGTCACCGCTTTCAATTCAAAGACAAGATAAAAGCCTACATCCAAATCAAATTAAAACTAATCTAATTCAATGATCTACATCAAAGGCGAGCATTCCAACTTTAGAATTCAGATTCCAAAAATCAAGAATTCCTTCTTGTTTGTAAGTTCGGTTATTCTTTAGATTTGAACGTGTAATTGGAATCGTGAATGTAATAAATCAAAATATAGATCTATACCTATTTGCAAGTTAATTATCTTTGATTCATGCTTATGTCAAATCTAAAGTTATCTATGCCTTTGGATTTGATTCATGACTATGAGACTTTTGCCTTAAGACTATGACTATGAAACTGTTGCCTATGAAGCTATCGCCTATGTCTATGACTATGAGACTTCTGCCTATGACTATGATTCGTGATTATGAGACTGTTGCCCAAGACTATGATTCATAACTATGAGACTATTTCCTATGACATTTATTAAGAAATTATTGTGATTACTCGCCCATGACTATTGTGGTTAATTGCCTATAACTATTGTAGTTAGTTACTTATGCCTATTCCAATTGTTACGATTAACCAATCATGTTGTACCTTGAACCGGCATTATGTTGGGTCAAATCACCTATGCCTATTCCCTTAATTATGTTGGATCTCATATTTAGTGTGTAACTTGGCCAGTTTATTCCTATTCACTATTATGTACATCGAACCTGTTGGAGCCATTATTTTTGCATGCCTATTCTTTTATATCAATTCTTGTGCTTATCCCCTATTCCTTTTGTTAGTGCCATTTCATGAGTACTTAGAAAACTTGTGAAATCATGTTATACGTATGATTATGATGCGAGGATTGGGCGTAGCTTAATTAAGATAATTTGGCAAAATAAATATGTTGGCATAATCTGAATTGGCTATAATAGTGAATAATTTACATGCATATTAGACTTGGGCACAAATGATAAATTTTAATTGGCCCCAAAGTATGTAATTGGCATGTAAACCAAGTTTTGGACATAAACGGTAAACTAGAATATTAAATCTAGTTTTGACATGAACTGTAAATTGGGATATTAATCTAGATTGGGCATGAACTGTAAAAGGGGAATATTAAATCTAAATTGGTATAAACTACAAGTTGGGTTAATTGATGGGTAAATCAAGTTTTGGGCATAGAATATAAGTATGTTAATTTGCATGATAAATGAATATGATCTAGGATAAATTGATTTATGGAAAATTTACATGAATAGTAAATATGTAAAATTAGAGAAGAGGAAAATGCCTAACCCGAGGTTAGACTGAGTTGTGGTGTAAAATTGCCCGGAACCGCCTGGCACATCCAGTAACCACAACAATACCTGTTTAATGTGAGAGGTTAGTGCATCAAGCCCAGAAATACCCGAGATTAGACTGAGTTGTGGTGTAAAACTGCCCGGAACCGACCGGCACATCCAAGAACCACAACAATACCTGTCTAATGTGAGTGGTTGGTGCTTTAATTAATTAATTAAAGCTCATGAACAATAAAGCTAGAAATGGTGAGGTTAAGTAATTAAGGAAACACTTAACCAACTCAACATGTTAACAAGACAAGAAGGGTGGGGTTAAGTAATTGAGAAAACACTTAGCCAATTCAACATGTTAACTAGACAAGATTGATAGGGGTCAAGAAAATTTGGACACTTAAACAACTTAACATGTTAACAAAGCAAGATTTGTGGGGGTTAAGTAACTAAGGAAACACTTAACCATTATAACATGTTAACTAGACAAGTGGGTAAGGTTAAGTAAATGTTTAACATGCTAACTAGACTAGATGGTGGGGTTAAGTAAACTTAGAACACTTAGCCGTTATAGCATGATGAATAAACACGGTTACGTTAATGAGAGACACTTAACCAGTATAACCTGATAAATGAGTAAGGTTAAGGAACACTTAACCAATTTTACATGATATATGGGTAGATTAAGTCAATGTGAACTAGTGGATAACACTTAACCAATCTAACATGACAAGTGAATGGGTTAAGTTAACCTGAATTGACTGATGACACTTAACCAATCCAACAGGACGAGAAAGAGAACTAAGTAATAAACCTTAGTTAAGAGAACTAAGTAGTAAACCTTAGTCAAGAAAGCCAGGTATAACACGAAAAGGAGTGAACGTCCGTTTGATCATGAAGAAGGCTCCAACGAACTAGGTTAAGAAGCACGCGGCTTCGAGGGGACGCGATGGTACTCTTGGTTTCCCTCTGTGAAGCTGCAGATGATCCTCCTGGGCTCACAGAGGTTAAGGTATGCTTTAGAAGAGCCAAGGGTATGCCTTGGTTGCAATAATAAGGCAACCTAAAGACTAGGATGGACCAGCGTGATTCGGCGAGACCAGTTTTTGCCCTGTGATAGCAACTCGTCGTCTACCTACCATCTTGAGTCAGTTGAGATACGTGAAGCAGAAAGGTGAAGAACTCCAACAGACCATATACTTGCTATCTAGTTCTGGGTGACGTTGGCCCATAGGTTTGTGGGGGCATAGAGGGGCCTGCGTACAGTTCTCATTCTTGATTTTCTTGGGTGCCTTTCATTTGCTAGTTGAGAGAGGGGTCTAGTGGGGCCATAGCCACTGTAAAAGCAGACCTTAGCATTTGCAATCGACATATATCTGAAAGCTCCCGGCCGAGTCCCGTGTTTCTTGACAAGCCCAGCCACGGTACTCGGGTCGCACATATAGAGGACATGTGCATCTAGACATCGATAACGATTCACGACACATACGTAGGGAAAGTCTAGGAACATATACCACTCTGGGTAGTGTGTCCTAGCCTAGGGGGCATCGTTCAATAGGTAGCATAATCCCTAGTTGGACCTAGGTCGCATAAACCTTGAATCCGAGAAGCGTTCAATAAGTAGCATAAACCCCAATGGCCCTAGGTAGCGTAAACCCTGGTTAAATCTAGGAAGCGCTCGATAGTAAACCCTAGATTAGATCTAGGTAATAAATGGAACCCCTATAATAGATGTACACCTGAAGGCAACCACAATTACGGGGATTGGGATCACGTTATCATATGATCATTTTATATAGATTACTAGTTTGGACACTAGTTAGGTAGTGCAGAGATATACAAATCAGCCGCGAAGCAGAGAAGGAGTAGAAGCGCATTCATTTTATCAGTATATTCAGTTTATCGGTACATTCAGTTTATCTTGCCATATCATATCCCATGCTTATCCCATGTTATCTTGTTACTATGGTTTAGTATTATATTTAGTTTATTCATGTCATGAACCTTTTCCTCGTTTAAGTGCAAAGAATCACTGAGCTTACCAGGCTTTATATCTGACCTAGTTTGCTTTCACCTCTTTTCTTCCGTTCCCCCCAGGTAGTCAGGGGGGAATAGCTCAGCTCTTTTTGGACCGTTACTCTTTCCGAGCTTGAAGATTCTTTGACGCATTGCTTTGAACTCCATTTTCTACTGCTATGGCTGGCTCATGCTTTATTGGGGAATATCATTGTCAGTTTATTCTTCTTTATATTAAACAAGACAGGTGCTTTGCTGTAATAAGCATTGGTGTTATAAAACAATCTTTGTACAGGCTGTTTTAATCAATAAAGGTTATATATTTTCCGCTGCTTTATTTGTCTGTCTTGTAATTTTTCTGCATCTTGTACCAAAAATGCTCCACCGAAGTTAAGGCATTCCCTTTGTGAATGACCTTAACGGAGGTGGGGTGTTTCACTTGGTATCAGGGCTGAATGTTACCGGATTAGATAAAAGATTTGAAAAATTATTTTCAAAACGATTTTAAAAGTAGCATTTTCAAAAGAAAAGTTTTGTTTTAAAGGCATATTCCCCAAAGTCGTATGCATTATTTTTTGATCCTCTATTTGAATCCTTCTTTCCTTCTTTCTTGAGTCTCTGGGGCTCCTGGCTTTCTGTGAGGTAACCTCATCGCGGCATGGTTCCATAGGCTCGATGAGACTACGACACTTGTCAAAGGGAAAATAAGTGCCCCACTTCCATCTATAGCCGCAGTAGTTTTACCTACGGATAATTTTCTTTCGAGCTTTATAGGATTTTTCTGTGCGATGGAGGCAGCTTTCAAGAGACTTGTCGATAAGTTACACAAGGATGGAAAAGGTGAAAATGAGGGAGTTTGGCTAAGGAACGCAACCCAAGGATGAGGAACTCATGGATATAGACTTGGTTCACAAAGGAGGTAAAAAGGAAAGAATAGTAAAACCTAAGACAAGAGGAAGTATCTTTATTATAGTATAATAGGTCATATAAGGACAAAGGCAAGAACAAAGAACATGATTTTTAGGAGGGCAAGAGCATGCGCTCACCGCCAGCATACCTGAGAGGGAGGTAGTAAAGTTTCTATTGAAAAAGTTTAGTTTTCTTTTGATCATCCTGTTAGTACTCTTTTGATTTTAGTGCTTCACATTCTTTCATATCTGCTTCCATAGTTGAGTCTCTGCACCCTAGAGCTTGTATACTAGAGGATCCCATTATTTTCTCAAATCCAATCGGTGGTTCGGCTCATTTACTTTGATTTGTAAGGATTTGAGAATAGTTATATTAAGTACTGAGTCTAAGTGTAATGCTTATGTTTTTGGTTTCATGGGCTATGGGTTGATTCTAGGCATGGGATGGTTAGCTAGTAATTGCGAAAGGAGGGTAGTTAGACCTTTTACTTGCCTTAGGAAAACCCTCAAGATTTCGTGCGATCCTAAGGGATCAGTTAGGCTTAGCTACCTAGAATCACTTGATGCATCTATTGACGATTTGCGATCCGTTAGAATAGTCCATGAGTACGAGGATGTTTTGATTAGGTTAGAGGTTTTTCCCCTAAAACACGAGTTAGACTTCCGCATATATCTAGTTGACAATGAAAAGCCAGTTTTGCGATCAACGATAATTTTGGAGTAAGATTGGCGAGGATAGCCAGAGTCGGTTAAGTGCTCAATTGTTTGGTTGTTTTGCTAGAATCATCTCACATAAATCATCCAAATTTGGAGGAGGTATTCCTTGGGTGCTTATCTGACATTGGTTTAGGCCTTTGGGGCTTGTACTTGAGGGATGTCAAGTTCGACTACGATGGTTTGTGTGAGAAATAAATGGTTGTGGTAGGTGCCCTAAGTAAGACTGGCCTTAAAAGAGATAAAAAGCACTAGCAACCTTTAGCTTTAGACCCTCAGAATTGTGACATGATGGATAAACAAAGTAGAAGAGAGACCTCAAATCATATACACTTGGTATCATGGTTAACATCTGTTTATCTTGGAAAGATAGTTCAACAACATTGGATACCCTCTAGCATAGTAAGTGATCATGGTCCTATCTTTACTAGTTGGTTTTGGAAATGTAAGTCAAGAAGCTTTGAAATCGTGAAGTTAAATTAGATAAGGTACAGTGGAGTGAAGCTCAAGAAGATGCGACTTAGAAGCCTGAAGACTATATACGCGCATCATACCCTTTTTAAGGGTGTATCATTGATTCCTCTTTATCTGTAAAGTTTATTTGCATGTTAGTCTTTATCTTTTAAGTATATCATCTCGGTCCTATCCTCGATCCTTAGGTAGAAGATAATGGATGTAAACATGTGTTTGAGACATGTTATGTTTAGTGGATGCAAGTGTTTTCTAGTGGTTGCTCGTGGATGCATATACACATATTAGGCACTAGATCGGTTCAGTCACTCTCATATTGCACATGCATGAGTGAATTTTTATATATATGGATTGAAACTTGATGTGTTATCATATGGATGTTGCATTTGTATGAATGATTAAGCACTCATGTAGAAGTTATAAAGTACGATTAGAAAAAAATTGCATTCATAATGGACTTATGGCACTGACATAATTTGCATTAAGGAGGTGAACTGAATCAGTAGATCGCCTGATTTTACATTAGATAAGTACATGTACACACACTATGCATATGATCATGAAACATTAGAAATCTTTTAAGGACAATGGACACCTGTGTTTGATGGTTGAGTAGATGGGTGATTGGATGGTAGGATATAAGTTCTTCTCGACTTGAAGATTTCGGGGACGAAATCCTAAAAGGAGGGGAGAATGTAACATTCCATATTTTCTGTTAACGTTATAGTAAAGAATAATTAATTTCAAATGTGAGAGTTAAGGGGAACGGGTTACGCCATTGCGTTTGTCTCGAAATTATGCTTGAGATAGATTCCGAGTTTGCGTAAAACAGACACCGTATGAAGGAGATAAGGACGAATGAAGTTAGGCAGAAAACCAAAAGAAAAAAAATAGAAATGCACTGGCGCACTTGGGAAGGGCGCCAGTACAAAAATTGCACTGGCGCACCTGCCAAGTGCGCCCAGGTCGGGCTGAGAGCCTGTACAGCTTTCTGGTGTGTTCTGATCTGTACCGTGAGTCATTGCTGAGTCCTTTCTAACTCCTTGCTGAGTCATTAGGGCTGAGGTGTCACCCTATCCCGATTGAATGGTTGTGGTCAACTCTAGGTTCATCCGACGGCTCAAATTAAATTGAAATTCTATATAAACAACCTAATGCTCAACCTAAAATCACACAAAAATAATCCTGGAACTATCATGCCGTCAATAGAGAACTTGAAGTAGCCGTCACCGCTTTCAACTCAAAGACAAGATAAAAGCCTACATCCAAATCAAATTAAAACTAATCTAATTCAACGATCTACATCAAAGGCGAGCATTCCAACTTCAGAATTCAGATTCCAGAAATCAAGAATTCCTTCTTGTTTGTAAGTTCGGTTATTCTTTAGATTTGAATGTGTAATTGGAATCGTGAATGTAATAAATCAAAATATAGAACTGTACCTATTTGTAAGTTAATTATCTTTGATTCATGCTTATGTCAAATCTAAAGTTATCTATGCCTTTGGATTTGATTCACGACTATGAGACTTTTGCCTAAGACTATGACTATGAAACTATTGCCTATGAAGCCATCGCCTGTGACTATGATTATGACTATGAGACTTCTGCCTATGACTATGATTCGTGACTATGAGACTGTTGCCCACGACTATGATTCATAACTATGAGACTATTGCCTATGACATTTATTAAGAAATTATTGTGATTAGTCGCCCATGACTATTGTGGTTAATTGCATATAACTATTGTAGTTAGTTGCTTATGCCTATTCCCATTGTTACGATTAACCAATCATGTTGTACCTAGAACTGGCATTATGTTGGATCAAATCACCTATGCCTATTCCCTTAATTATGTTGGATCTCATATTTAGTGTGTAATTTGGCCAGTTTATTCCTATTCACTATTATGTACATCGAACCTGTTGGAGCCTATTTTTGCATGCCTATTCTTTTATATCAATTCTTGTGCTTATCCCCTATTCCTTTTGTTAGAGCCATTTCATGAGTACTTAGAAAACTTGTGAAATAATGTTATACGTACGATTGTGATGCAGGGATTGGGCGTAGCTTAATTAAGATAATTTGGCAAAATAAATATGTTGGAATAATCTGAATTGGCTATAATAGTGAATAATTTACATGCATACTAGACTTGGGCACAAATGATAAATTTTAATTGGCCGGAAAGTATGTAATTGGCATGTAAACCAAGTTTTGGACATAAACGGTAAACTAGAATATTAAATCTAGTTTTGACATGGACTGTAAATTGGGATATTAATCTAGATTGGGCATGAACTGTAAAAGGGAAATATTAAATCTATATTGATATAAACTGCAAGTTGGGTTAATTGATGGGTAAATCAAGTTTTGGGCATATAATATAAGTATGTTAATTTGCATGACAAATGAATATGATCTAGGCTAAATTGATTTATAGAAAATTTACATGAATAGTAAATATGTAAAATTAGAGAAGAGGAAAATGCCTAACCCGAGGTTAGACTAAGTTGTGGTGTAAAACTGCCTGGAACCGCCCGGCACATCCAGTAACCACAACAATACCTGTCTAGTGTGAGAGGTTAGTGCATCAAGCCCAGAAAGACCCAAGATTAGACTGAGTGGTGTTGTAAAACTGCCCGGAACCGACCGGCACATCCAGTAACCACAACAATACCTGTCTAATGTGAGTGGTTGGTGCTTTAATTAATTAAAGCTCATGAACAATCAAGCTAGAAATGGTGAGGTTATGTAATTAATGAAACACCTAACCAACTGTAACACCCCACCTCCGTTAAGGACACTCACAAAGGGAATGCCTTAACTTTGGTGGAGCATTTTAGTAAACACAACAGAAAATTTCAAGACAGATAAACAATACTTGAGAAATTATAACTTTATTAAAGCGGAAAACAGAAATCAGTATGGTTACATCTTTACCAAAAACTCAAGTACATAAATATCAATCTTGTTCAGAAAGTCCTCAGAGTACAAAACTTTAAAATCATAATCCCCACAAAAGATGCCACAAGAAGTTAAGCCATACTTTATGTACTTCAAGAAGAAGAAATCCGGATCAAGCTAAAGTATTCCCTCCTTGGAAAACCTGGGGCGGGGGAGGGGGGGGGGGAAGAAAAGGAGCGAAAACAAGCAAGGTCAGACATAAAGTCTGGCAAGTCTAGTGACTCTCAGCATATGAACAAATAATAATAATCATGGCATGCAAATAAAACTGGATGAGAGATAACGGTAACAGGAGTAGCAGATATACTTAGGTTAAACAGAAGAAACAGAATGATATAAGCTATTACTTTTCGCTTCTTTGCACTAATACTAGTATAATAGGATTAGGTGTCACCCCAATGTCTAAACTGAAACAGAAACGGGAACAGAATAATTTCCATAGAAGAGAATGCTAGCAATGGGCCTTTACCACCCCAACAGAAAGTACAGAAACAGAATGCTAGTAATGGGCCTTTACCACCCGAACAGAAGGTACAGAAATAGAAGCAGATTGATCCCTAGGGAAATAGAATGTAGAAATAGTTGTACACTAGTAAATGGGCCTTTACCACCCCAACAGACGGTACCACGCAGAAACAGACAGGTGTTACCACCCAACAGAAACAGACAGTACCAACGGAAACAGACAGAACTAAGTGTACCCTAAAACCCTACCCCAAATGATCGGCTCTCTAACACATAAATACCCTGTGTCGGCCCCACAGTAGGGTGTATCACTCCCTAAAGTGACAACCAATTGGCACAGACCTATTTACTGATGTCACGGCGTCTTACATCCTTAGAGGCAGACCGGGATCCATGCACGCACATGACCCGGTTGGAACGCACCATCAACATCCCTCGCCATTACCAGAATGAACCGCTTATAATTAGTTCAGTAAGCATGCCCGGACCCTATCTACTGTTGGGTCAAAGTTTTGATACCAGAAAGGGATACTGACTAATATGGCTCCTAAACAACAGATGACACAAGTAATTTCCCTCCTAACCTTGTGTCCCCAGACTAACAGATTTCAGATTAACCTTTTTATAAGTTCAGACATACAGAGTTCAGATCAATTAGTTCACAGATTAGACAAGTTTTCAGACTAACGGATCAGATATACGGATTTAACAGATTTACAGATTTGTCTAACTTTGTAATTGGGCCTACAGATTCACGAAATGGGTTCGTTAAATTCATTAGTCCAATTGGTTTAACCCTATCCACCCAACACGTTTTTGACATCATATTTATCCCAGATTTGCATTAATTAAATATTATTGCACAGACTTCTCACATTAGGTCGGTAGCTTGTGGCCGCTGGATATGCCGGGCGGTTCCGGGCAGACTTCTGCCACAAGCCAGACCTAACCTCATGTCTAAGCATATTTTAGTTATGCCTACGACCTCTCACATTAGACTGGCAGTTTGCGGTCGCTGGTTAAGCCGGTTGGTTCCGGGGAGGCTTCTACCGCAAACAGAGCCTAACCTCGTGTCATAGCCAATTCATTCCAATACATATTTTTTAGATATCAGACTAATTCTATTTATTTAACAGATTAAACTTCTTCACAGGATACAATAGATTAATCAAATTTCCATGGTTTACTAAATCTTAGGTCGAGCCTATGGATTTCCATACCCAGATTACCATTATCTAGTTTTCAATAGATCGGACAATTCAACAGGTGGCAGATCTAGCAGTTTAAGCGATTCAACAGATTTTGCAGATAACAGATTTAGCAGTTTAGGCAATTCAACAGATTTAGCAGATAACGGATTAGGCAATTTAACAGATTTAGCAGATTATATATATATATATATCTATCATATCTTGCCTAATCATAAATTTAGCCTAAACTCACTTGCCAAATCATGGTCATAATTCATAATACCACTATGCTCCTAATTTTTAGTTAAACATTACACAGTATAAAATATTCTCCATAAATCACGATAAACAATATGAATTATGCCAAATTATAGCCTATGATGCCCGATATCCAAAAACCCTTATTTAGGTGCATTCACATTAATAGTTATCCTGTTTTTGTATAGGTCTTTACACCTAAGTCACATATTCCTTTTTCAAGCCATGAATTTTTACATAAAAGAATATGTCCAAAAATCTAGATTTTTAAACTATAACATGTAGTATGTCCTCAACATGCATTATCATTCATGCATAACATGTTGCAAATTATCTTTAAACTCTAACATCAGACCTTGATTTAAAACATGCATTATGTCCCCAAGTTTCAAGTTGTCCTATAATTCCCCTTCTCCCAAATCACAGATCATCGTACCTAGTATGAACAGATCTAGATCTAACATATGTTTATTTCTCAAATTAACTACAGATCTAGATTACAACATGTACTATGTATCTAAATTAGTTTCATGTTTACGGTTAAATCTACACCCCGAATCCCAAGTCATATATCCAATATTTTTTATGCCTCAATCTCAAGTCATATGTTAAATATGCCATATGTCCAATTATATGCTTCAGATTTTATGTCATGTCCTCGAATCACTCCTGTCCAATTATGCATCATTCATTATTTGTCCCAAACATTTTAGCGTTCGTGCATTAATTTCTTATGAGATTTGGCTCAGGCTCGTGGTAGCCTGGCTATAGAACAGAAAGAAGAAAGAGATACAGAATAAGATAGATCTAAACAGAACAGACATAACCTCAGATTCAAATTTACAATTCATGTCACAATCATAATTAACGTTTATATCGGAAAATAACTGTACTTGCCTTTCGTGGTTTAAGAAAGGAAATAAACTAGTGTTGATGCAGAAAAGCTGAATTACTCTTCTTTAATTGTTGTTGAAGCTCTAAACTTTGATTTGAGATTTGATTTAGCTTTTAATTCTATTCAGGTTGGAAGAAGATGCATCAGTCCAAGTTTTGATTCCAGCAGAGTAGCGACGCCATTTTTATTTTTAATTAGAACAGAGGCAGAGTATAGACAGAATGAAACTGTGTAGAGAAAATGAGGCTAGGGGCCTGTTTATATAGGATTAGGCAGACGAATCTAGATAGAAAACGAGACCAGATACATCAGAATGAATCAGGTTCAAAAACTGGGTTTCGGGAGCAGGTCGACCCCCAGGTCGACATTATGGTCGACTTGGCCCCTGGGAGGTCGACACTTTGTCGACCCCCAGGTCGACCTGGTCCATGGGCGGGAATTTTCCAGCCCAACCTGTTCTGGTATTTTGAATTTGAATTTGAATTTGAATTCGAATTTTCGAGTTGTTTTCGATTCTGAAAATCTCTGGAACTTCGGAGGGCCATATCTCCCTCATACGGACTCCGTTTCTCGAAAACTCGGACTCGTTTCCAAGCAGAATTTCGAGACGAACGCAATGGCGTAACCCATTTCCCTTGATACTTATTTTAAAAATTAATTATTCTCTGATTTGTAACTTATACGTTCACCGAAAATACGGGGTGTTACATTCTCCCCTCCTTAAAGGATTTCGTCCTCGAAATCTTCAAGTTAAGAAGAATGTGTCCTACCATCCAGTCATCCATCTACTCAAACATCATCCACAAGCATTCATTGTCCTTGGAAAACTTCTAATGTTGTATGAACATATGCAAAAGTGTGTGTATATGTTCCTTATCTAATGCAAAGATCAGGCGGTCCATTGATTCAGTTGACCTCCTTAATGCGAATTATGTCAGTGCCATGAGTCCAACATGTATGCAATTTTCCAATTTGGTCCACATCATTCTTGTATGAGTGACAACCATTCATTCATATGCAACATCCATGTGATGAGTCAATCATTTTACATCCACAAAAATTTAAAATGCTCACACATCCATATGCAGTATGAGAGTGTTTTCGAGCCGATCTAGTGCCTAGTGTGTGTATATGCATCCACGAGCAACCACTAGCAACCACTTGCATCCACTTGCAACCATCAAACATAACATGTCTCAAACACATGTTTACACCCATTATTTTTTACCTAAAGTTCGAAGATTCGATCGATAGGATATAGTCGAATGATGGAAGCGAGTACAGATAAAACAAAAACATGGTTCCCATTAGACATTGGTTGAAAGACTAATTCCCCTAAGTATCAACCCCGAAGACCGAAATCAACATCAGATTGACACCCAGAGGATTACCCACTTTAGTCAATGTCAAAACTGGAAATCTTAACCTTTTCAGAAATATCCAGATGCTTATAGACTACTAGTACAGATCAGATTATCGAATGATTCTTAGAAAACTAAGCATGGGAAAATCCCACCAAATCCCTCAAAAACCTAGAATGTATGCATTACAATCGACTTGACGCCTAACACATATACCCTCAAACCCCAACCAATCACCAACAGATGAGTCGTAACCCCTATGGGGTTTGAGACTATAACCAGATCAGAAACAAGACTAGTATTAAAGTGCAGAGACTCGACTACAGAATCAGAATGCCATAATCGGAAAGAGTTCTAACTCAATAATCAGATAAGGAAACTAAACTCTCTACGGAAATTTTCCTACTTCTATCCTATCCACCAACTATGAGAGCATTCGCCTGCCTTCCCGAAGTAGGTCATGTCCTCTGTCCTTGCCCCTGTTTCTTCGGGCAGTCCCTAGTGAAGTGTCCCATCTCACCACAGTTGAAGTGAGTGTCCTTCCTCTTTTCAGCAATCCTTTTTCAGATGAGTCGAGCTTCCACAAGTAAAGCACTTTTTCTCCTTCTTATCTTCAGACTTTTCGTCCTTCTTTTGTGTTTCCTTTTAGCCTCCTTTGTGAACCAAGTCCATATCCATGAGTTTCTCATCCTTGGGTTGTGCTCCTTAGCCAAACTCCCTCATTCTCATCTTTACTATCTGTGTGTAACACGTTGACAAGTCCCTTGAAAGCGGCCTCCATCGCACGGAAAATCCTACAAATCTCGAAAGAAAATAAGCCGTAGGTGAGACTACTGCGACTACAGACGGAAGTCGGGCGCTTATTTGCCCTTTGACCGGTGTTGTAGTCATATCAAGCCTATAGAACCATGCCGTGATGAGGTTACCTCCTAGAAAGCCGGGAGCCCTGAAGAAAGAAGGAAACAAAGAATTAAACAGAGGATCAAAAGATAGATATATGGCTTTTGGGGATTATGTTTTTCAAAAATAAGCTTTACTTTTGAAAATACTTCCTTTTTAAACCGTTTTGAAAATAGTTTTCAAAAACTTTACCCAATCTGGTAACCTTCAGCTCTGATACCAAGTGTAACACCCCACCTCCATTAAGGACACTCACAAAGGGAATGCCTTAACTTTGGTGGAGCATTTTAGTAAACAGAACAGAAAATTTCAAGACAGATAAACAATACTTGAGAAATTATAACTTTATTACAACGGAAAATAGAAATCAGTATGGTTACATCTTTACCAAAAACTCAAGTACATAAATATCAGTCTTGTTCAGAAAGTCATCAGAGTACAAAACTTTAAAATCATAATCCCCACAGAAGATGCCATAAGAAGTTAAGCCATACTTTACGCACTTCAAGTACTTCAAGCAGAAGAAATCCGGATCAAGCTAAAGTATTCTCTCCTTGGAAAACATGGGGGGAAACAGAAGAAAAGGGGCGAAAACAAGCAAGGTCAGACATAAAGTCTGGCAAGTCCAGCGACTTTCAGCATATGAACAGATAATAATGATCATGGCATGCAAATAAATCTGGATGAGAGATAACGGTAATAGGAGTAGCAGATATACTTAGGTTAAACAGAATGATATAAGCTATTACTTTTCGCTTCTCTGCACTAATACTAGTATAACAGAATTAGGTGTCACCCCAATGTATAAACTGAAACAGAAATGGGAACAGAATAATTTCCACAGAAGAGAATAATAGTAATGGGCCTTTACCACCCCAACAGAAAGTACAGAAACAAAATGCTAATAATGGGCCTTTACCACCCGAACAGAAGGTACAGAAACAGATTAATCCCTACGGAAACAGAATGTAGAATTAGGTGTACACTAGTAAATAGGTCTTTACCACCCCAACAGACGGTACCACGCAGAAACAGACAGGTGTTACCACCCAACAGAAACAGACAGAACTAAATGTACCCTAAAACCCTACCCCAAGCGATCGGCTCCCTAATACATAAATACCATGTGTCGGCCCCACAGTAGGGTGTATCACTCCCTAAAGTGACAACCAATTGGCACAGACCTATTTACGAATGTCACGGCATCTTACATCCTCAGAGGCAGACCGGGATCCATGCATGCACATGACCCGGTTGGAACGCACCATCAACACCCCTCGCCATTATCAGAATGAACCGCTTATAATTAGTTCAGTAAGCGTGCCCGGACCCTACCTACTGTTTGGTCAAAGTTTTGATACCAGAAAGGGTTACTGACTAATATGTGTCCTAAACAACAGATGACACAAGTAATTTCCCTCCTAACCTTGTGTCCCCAGACAAACAGATTTCAGATTAACTTGTTTACAAGTTTAGACATACAGAGTTCAGATCAACTAGTTCACAGATCAGACAAGTTTTCAGACTAACGGATCAGATATACGGATTTAACCGATTTACAGATTTGTCTAACTTTGTAATTGGGCCTACAGATTCACGAAACTGGTTCGTTAAATTCATTAGTCCAATTGGTTTAACCCTATCCACCCAACACGTTTTAGACATCATATTTATCCCTGATTTGCATTAATTAAATATTAATGCACATACCTCTCACATTAAGTCGGTAGCTTGTGGCCGCTGGATATGCCGGGCGGTTCCGGGCAGACTTCTGCCACAAGCCAGACCTAACCTCGTGTCTAAGCATATTTTAGTTATGCCTACGACCTCTCACATTAGACTGGCAGTTTGCGGTCGATGGTTAAGCCAGTTGGTTCCGGGCAGGCTTCTACCGCCAACAGAGCCTAACCTCATGTTATAGCCAATTCATTCCAATATAGATTTTTCAGATATCAGACTAATTCTGTTTATTAAACAGATTAAACTTCTTCACAGGATACAACAGATTAATCAAATTTCCATGGTTTACTAAATCTTAGGTCGAGCCTATGGATTTCCATACCCAGATTACCATTATCTAGTTTTCAACAGATTGTATAATTCAACAGGTGGCAGATCTAGCAGTTTAAGTGATTCAACATATTTTGCAGATAACAGACTTAGAAGTTTAGGCAATTCAACAGATTTAGCAGATAACGGATTAGGCAATTTAATAGATTTAGCAGATAACAGATTTAGCAGATTATATATATCATATCTTGTCTAATCATAAATTTAGCCTAAACTCACTTGCCAAATCATGGTCATAATTCATAATACCACATATGCCCCTAATTTTTAGTTAAACAATACACAGTACATAATATTCTCCATAAATCACGATAAACAATATGAATTATGCCAAATTATAGCCTATGATGCCAAATATCCAAAAACCCTTATTTAGGCGCATTAACATTAATAGTTATCATGTTTTTGTATAGGTCTTTACACCTAAGTCACATATTCCTTTTTCAAGTCATGAATTTTTACATAAAAGAATATGTCCAAAAATCTAGATTTTTAAACTATAACATGTAGTATGTCCTCAACATGCATTATCATTCATGCATAACATGTTGTAAATTATCTTTAAACTCTAACATCAGACCTTGATTTAAAACATGCATTATGTCCCCAAGTTTCAAGTTGTCCTATAATTCCCCTTCTCCCAAATCACATATCATCATACCTAGTATGAACAGATCTAGATCTAACATATGTTTATTTCTCAAATTAACTACAAATCTAGATTACAACATGTACTATGTATCTAAATTAGTTTCATGTTTACGGTTAAATCTACGCCCTGAATCCTAAGTCATATGTCTAATATATTTTATGCCTCAATCTCAAGTCATATGTTAAATATGCCACATGTCCAATTATATGCCTCAGATTTTATGTCATGTCCTCGAATCACTCCTGTCCAATTATGCATCATTCATTATTTGTCCCAAACATTTTAGCGTTCGTGCATTAATTTCTTATGAAATTTGGCTCAGGCTCGTGGTAGCCTGGCTATAGAACAGAAAGAAGAAAGAGATACAGAATAAGATAGATCTAAACAGAACAGAACAAACATAACCTCAGATTCATATTTACAATTCATGTCACAATCACAATTAACGTTAATATTGGAAAATAACTGTACTTGTCTTTCGTGGTTTAAGAAAGGAAATAAACTAATGTTGATGCAGAAAGGCTGAATTACTCTTCTTTAATTGTTGTTGAAGCTCTAAACTTTGATTTGAGATTTGATTTAGCTTTTAATTCTATTTAGGTTGAAAGAAGATGCATCAGTCCAAGTTTTGATTCCAGCAGAGTAGCGACGCTATTTTTATTTTTAATTAGAGCAGAGGCAGAGTATAGACATAATAAAATTGTGTAGAGAAAATGAGGCTAGGGATTGTTCATATAGGATTAGACGGACGAATCTAGACAGAAAACGAGACCAGATACATCAGAATGAATCAGGTTCAAAAACTGCGTTTCGGGAGCAGGTCGACCCCCAGGTCGACACTATGGTCGACCCCCAAGTCGACCTGGTCCATGGGCGGGAATTTTCCCACCCAGCCTGTTCTGGGATTTTGAATTTGACTTTGAATTCGAATTTTCGAGCTGTTTTCGATTCTGAAAATCTCTGGAACTTCGGAGGGCCATATCTCCCTCAAACGGACTCCATTTCTCGAAAACTCGAACTCGTTTCCAAGCAGAATTTCAAGACGAACGCAATGGCGCCACCCGTTTCCCATGATTCTTATTTTAAAATTTAATTATTCTTTGATTTGTTACTTATACGTTCATAGAAAATATGGGGTGTTACACCAACTTAACATGATAACAAGACAAGAAGGGTGGGGTTAAGTAATTGAGAAAATACTTAGCCAATTCAACATGTTAACTAGACAAGATTGATAGGGGTTAAGTAAATTTGGACACTTAACCAACTTAACATGTTAACAAAGCAAGATTTGTGGGGGTTAAGTTACTAAGGAAACACTTAATCATTATAACATGTTAACTAGACAAGTGGGTAAGGTTAAATAAATGTTTAACATGCTAATTAGACTAGATGGTGGGGTTAAGTAAACTTAGAACACTTAGCCATTATAGCATGATGAATAAACAGGGTTAAGCTAATGAGAGACACTTAACTGGTATAACCAGATAAACGAGTAAGGTTAAGGAACACTTAACCAATTTGACATGATATATGGGTAGGTTAAGTCAACGTGAACTAATGGATAACACTTAACCAATCTAACATGACAAGTGAATGGGTTGAGTTAACTTGAATTGACTGATGACACTTAACCAATCCAATATGACAAGAAAGTGAACTAAGTAGTAAACCTTAGTTAAGAGAACTAAGTAGTAAACCTTAGTCAAGAAAGCCGCGTAGAACATGAAAAGGAGCGAACGTCCGTCTGATCATGAAGAAGGCTCCAACGAACTAGGTTACGAAGCACGGGCTTCGAGGGGACGTGAGGGTACTCTTGGTATCCCTCTGTGAGGCTGCATATGATCCTCCTGGGCTCACAGAGGTTAAGGTCTGCGTTAAAAGAGCCAAAGGTATGCATTGGTTGCAATAAGAAGGCAACCTAAAGACTAGGATGGACCAGCGTGATTCGGCGAGACCAGTTTTTGCCCTGTGATAGCAACTCGTCGTCTACCTACCATCTTGAGTCAGTCGAGATGCGTGAAGCGGAAAGGCAGAGAACTCCAAAGACTATATACTTGCTATCTAGTTATGGGTGAGGTTGGCCCATAGGTTTGTGGGGGTATAGAAGGGTTTGCGTACAGTTCTCATTCTTGATATTCTTGGGTGCCTTTCATTTGCTAGTTCAGGGAGGGGTCTAGTGGGACCATAGCCACTGTAAAAGCAGACCTTAGCATCTGCAATTAGCAGATATCTGAAAGCTCCCGACCGAGTCCCAGGTTTCTTGACTAGCCCTTCCATGGGACTCGGGTTACACATATAGAGGACATGTGCATCTCGACGTAGATAACTATTCACGACACATACGTGGGGAACGTTTAGGAACATATACCGCTCTGGGTAGTGTGTCCTAGCCTAGGGGGAATCGTTCAATAGGTAGCATAATCCCTAGTTGGACCTAGGTCGCATAAACCCTAAATCCGAGAAGCGTTCAATAGGTAGCATAAACCCCAACGGCCCTGGTTAGCGTAAACCCTGGTTAAATCTAGGAAACGCTCGATAGTAAACCCTAGATTAGATCTAGGTAATAAATGGAATCCCCATAATAGATGTACACCTGAAGGCAACCACAATTGCGGGGATTGGGATCACGTTATCATATGATCATTTTATATAGATTGCTAGTTTGGACACTAGTTAGGTAGTGCAGAGATATAGAAATCAGTCGCGAAGCAGAGAAGGAGAAGAAGCACATTCATTTTATCACTATATTCAATTTATCGGTACATTCAGTTTATCTTGCCATATCATATCCCATGCTTATCCCATGTTATCTTGTTACTATGGTTTAGTCTTATATTTAGTTTATTCATGTCATGACCCTTTTCCTCGTTTAAATGCTAAGAATCACCGAGCTTACCAGGTTTCATGTCTGACCTACTTTGCTTTCGCCTCTTTTCTTCCGTTTCCCCCTAGGTAGTCAGGGAGGGAATAGCTCAACTCATTTTGGACCGTTACTCTTTCCGAGTTTGAAGATTCTTTGGCGCATTGCTTTGAACTCCATTTTCTACTGCTACGGCTGGCTCATGCTTTATTGGGGAATATCATTGTCAGTTTATGCTTCTTTATATTAAACAAGACATGTGCTTTGTTGTAATAAGTATTGGTGTTGTAAAACAATCTTTGTACAAGCTGTTTTAATCAATAAAGGTTATTTATTTTCTGCTGCTTTATTTGTCTGTCTTGTAATTTTTCTGCATCTTGTACCAAAAATGCTCCATAGAAGTTAAGGCATTCCCTTTGTGAGTGACCTTAACGGAGGTGGGGTGTTTCACTCCACCTCCCAATTCTCAAACCTCTCAAGCTGCACCTCAATCCAAACAACCTTATAGGCACCCAAATATTCAATCATCAACCCAGTCCTCTCAATCTTCTCAACCGTCACAAGACATTGTACGTTTAGAGAAACGGTTGAACTCTCACGAAGCTAAAATGAACTTACACGACGCTAAACTCGACCAAATGATGAATATGATGAAGGAACTAATGAAAAGTAATGAGAAAGGAAAGTTTCCTAGTCAACCCGAGGTGAATCCAAAATATAACTCTTGTACGGTAAATTCTTGTGAGGACGAAAAGCATAATCCGGTCAATGTTGTTACAACCCTACGATTTGAAAAGGGGATTAAAAATAATGTTGGCAACCCTGACAAACCTTCGAACTTGACCAAATTTCAAAAGCTTGATGATCACTTAATGGATACAAACGCCAGTTCTTCTAAACCTCCATCTTCCTTAAATGTTGGCAATCCCAACAGTTCTTCTCCTAGTTCGGCAAAACCGACCCACCTTTTGAAATCGATGTTGGTAATACCAATATTTCATCTTCTACACCCTTACCACCTTCTTCTTCCATAGCTAAATCTTCATCGTCGAATGATGAAACTGATCATAGAGTCGAAAAACCCATAGCTCCATTTCCCTATAGTCTCAATAATAAGAAGAAAGCAGCAAATTTCGATAAAATTTTGGAAATTTTCAAGCAAGTTCGTTTGAACATTCCTGTTTTAGACACCACTGAACAAATCCCTCAATATGCTAAGTGTCTGAAGGAATTGTGTACACAAAAACGTGCAACTAACGTCCCAAAAACCGCCTTTCTGACTGCGAATATAAGCTCTATTCTTTCGAATCTTGCCCCAGTCATGTACAAAGACCCAGGCTGCCCTACAATTGATTGCAAAATGGGAAACACTCACATCTCTCATGCCCTACTTGATCTTGGTGCCAGTGTCAATCTTCTTCCTTATACTGTTTATCATCAACTTGGATTAGGGGAGATTAAACCAACAAACATTACTCTTCAGCTAGCTGACCGATCTGTCAAAAAGCTATTGGGAATAATCGAAGACGTCTTAATATAGATCGAATAGTTTTACTTCCCTGTCGATTTCTTAGTTCTAGAAACCGAACCTATCTCAAATCCCAATGTTCAAATCCCATTGATATTAGGACGCCCCTTCTTAGCAACCTCAAATGCTATCATTAATTGTAGGAATGGTCAACTTCGACTTTCCTTCGGGTATCTAACCATTGAGCTGAACATCTTTAATCTCAACAAACAGCCTAGGAATTTTGAGATCAATGAAATTGACATGATTCAAACCACCGTTGATGAATCCTTTATTGACACTTCTGAAACCTTGAAAATGTGTCTCGACCATTTCAACTCCGACTTCGATGAGCTCGAATACATTTCTGAACTCATTGAATTCCTTGATGTCAAACCTTCGTCATCTGAATCTAACCAAGGAATGTTAACTAATGTTAACACGCAAGAACATCCTAAGTTAGACCTCAAACCCTTGCCACAAGATCTTAAGTATGCATACTTAGACTCCTTAGAAACTTTTCTCGTAATCTTGGCCTCTGATCTGACTAAGGACCAAGAAGAAAAACTCTTGAAAATTTTGCGGGAAAATAAAGACGCTTTTGGGGTAGGAACTGAGCGATATAAAAGGAGTTATCCCATCAATTGTGGAACGTCGCATACATTTAGTTGATGAGGCTAAACCCACCTGTGAGGCTCAACGGCGATTAAACCCAAACATGAGAGAAGTGGTCAAGGAAGAGATAATCAAATGTCTAGACAATAACATCATTTATCCCATCTCTGATAGTACTTGGGTGAGTCCGCTACAAGTTGTACCAAAGAAGTCGGGAGTCACAGTGATCAAAAATGAAAGTAATGAGCTCGTCCCGACAAAAATCAAAATAAATTGGCGTGTCTGTATTAACTATCGAAAGCTCAACTCAGCTACACGAAAAGACCATTTCCCTTTGCCTTTTATTGACCAAATGCTCGAACGCTTATCGGGACACGAGTATTATTGTTTTCTCGATGGATACTCTGGCTGTAACCAAATTCCTGTTGCTTTGGAAGATCAACACAAGACCACCTTTACTTGTCCCTTTGGAACCTTTTCTTATCGTCCCATGCCTTTTGGTCTTTGTAATGCCCCCGCGACTTTCCAAAGGTGTATGATGAGTATCTTTTCTGATATGGTGGAAGGATTATTGGAGATATTCATGGATGATTTTCCAATCTATGGATCATCTTTTTCCCAATGTCTCGCTCATTTAGAACTCGTCCTAAAACATTGTAAGGAGAAATCACTCGTGCTTAATTGGAAAAATGCCACTTCATGGTAAAAAGAGGGATAGTTCTAGGTCATGTCGTCTCAAAAGATGGCCTTGAAGTCGATAAATCCAATATTGATTTGGTTGCTAATCTACCTCCTCCTAAGTCTGTTAAGGATGTTCGTTCATTTCTTAGCCATGCAGGATTCTATAGAAGATTCATTAAGGACTTCTCGAAAATTTCAAAATCTCTCTCGAACTTACTTACCATAGACGTCATGTTTGAATTTTCCAATGATTTCCAAACATCTTTTGAAACTCTTAAATCAATCTTGACCACAACTCCCATCATTCAACCCCCTGATTGGACTCAACCTTTCGAACTAATGTGTGACGCTTCTAATTTTGCAATTGGAGCCATGTTGGGTAAGCGAATCGATAAACTCCCTCGAGTCATTTATTATGCTAGAAAAACCTTAAACGAGGCCCAACTGAATTACTCCACTACTGAAAAGGAATTTTTGGCAGTTGTTTTCGCTCTTGAGAAATTCAGACCATATCTCATAGGATCCAAAGTCATAGTTTACACTGACCATGCTGCCTTATGATATTTGCTTTCTGAAAAGGATGCCAAGGCCCGCTTGATTCATTGGATTCTTCTTCTTCAAGAATTCGATATAGAAATACGATATAAAAAGGGTTCTGAGAATGTTGTATTGGATCATCTCTCTCGAATTGTGCACGAAAATGTTGATGACACACAAATCAATGACTATTTTCCCGACGAACAAATTCTTTCGATCTCTAACACCCCTTGGTACACTGACATTGTGAACTATCTTGTCACACAGCAAACACCCGATGAATGGTCGAAACAAGATAGACAAAAGTTTCTCTTTAAAGTTCGAAACTTCTGTTGGGACGATCCATATCTTTTCAAATATTGCCCCGACCAAATCATTCGAAGGTGTGTACCCGATCATGAACACCAAAGTATTCTCTCTTTCTCACATGACCATGCTTGTGGTGGTCATTTTGGAGAAAGAAAAACTGCTATAAAAGTATTGCAAAGCGGCTTTTACTGGCCCACTCTCTTCTGTGACGCTTTTGAATTTTGCTTTAGATGCGATCGATGTCAAATAACGGGTCGAATAACTAAACGAAACATGATGCTTCTCAACCCCATTTTAGTAATTGAATTATTTGATGTTTGGGGCATCGATTTCATGGGACCATTCCCTAACTCGTTTGGGAATCTTTACATCTTGCTTGCGGTAGACTATGCCTCAAAATGGGTTGAAGCCATCCCAACCAAAACTAACGATAACAGGGTTGTTATCAAATTCCTCAAAGAAAACATCTTTTAATGCTTTGGTACACCTCGAGCGATCATTAGCAATAATGGCACTCACTTCTGTTATCGTACTTTTGAATCCTTGCTTAAGAAGTACTCAATCACACATAAGCTGTCTACCCCTTACCATCCACAAACTAGTGGGCAAGTAGAAGTTTCCAATAGACAAATCAAACAAATTCTTAAGAAAACCGTGAATTCCAACAGAAAATATTGGTCCATAAAACTGGTTGATGCACTTTGGGCATTTTGCACTGCTTACAAGACCAATCTAGGGATGTCACCATATCGATTAGTCTTTGGAAAGGCCTGTCACTTACCTCTTGAATTGGAGCATCGTGCTCTTTAGGCTATAAATTTTTTGAATTTTTACTTAGAGAAGGCCGGCTCACATAGGAAGTTACAGATTTTAGAACTTGAGTGATTAAGAAATGAAGCATATGAAAATGCGAAAATCTTTAAAAAAAAGAACCAAAGCCCAACACGATAAGAACATACTTCGTAAGGAATTCAACACAGGACAAAAAGTTCTTTTATACGACTCTAGACTTCACTTGTTTCCAGAAAAACTCAGATCTCAATGGACTGGACCTTATGTTGTGAAAACAGTATATCCTCATGGAGCAGTTGAAATTGAAAATCCTAAGGTTGGAAAAGTCTTCAAAGCAAACGGTCAACGAATGAAACCATTTTTGGAATTCGAGCAATACGAAGACGATGACCTTATCGATCTTCATGAGCCTGATCATCCACCATGAAATCAAGTGATACACGTTCTTTTTCTTTTATTTTTCATTTTTCCCTTCCACTTTGGTCTGCATACCTTAGATAATTGGGACACTGTCTCAATCTAGTGTGGAGGAGTCAAGTCTGCATTACATCATCAAAAAAAAAACATTTTTACTACATGTTTTTTTCTCTTCTCTTCAAAAAAAAAAAAAAAAAAAAAAAAAAAAAAAACACACGCACACACGTAGACATGACTCATTTTAGAGTGATATGGCAAAATAAGTTTACAATTTTTAGTCAGCTGATAGTATTTTTTCTCTCGGCTTAGATCGAATAAGAAATATAATGAAAAGTTTAATTTTGAGGGATAATATTGTAACCGGTACATAGCGAGATTCTTAGGTGATGGCCATGTAATCTATTCTATATTGTATTCTTTGTTTTAAAAAGTAAAGGACTTAAAATACTTATATTGGCTTTTTAAATCTTTGAAACTAAGTTGTTTAAGTTGAATTCGCGTAATCTCTCTTGTTCTTATATTTTCAATAATAATAATAATAATCCAAGGGTATCCAACATTGCTTGTATATCTAGCGTTGGTGTGCAAACTCGCCAATCTCTATCTAACATGTTGTTGACAAAGTCAGTGTCGGAATATCTTGGTCTCATTTTATGAGATTGGACACCTAAGGATTACCGACATGTTGTTGACAAAGTCAGCGTCGGTCTGCACAGTCCGCCAAGCTCTGTCCCAACTCTCCGTCAGTCCGTGAGGCAGTGTATGGGTGGTATACCTTGATCTTTTAAGTTAGGTATATGTAATTAATCTTAAATTTTAACTTTTATAGAGATAGAGAATAAGCGATGATGCCCAAACATTTCTTGACCTTATTGATTTGACTAGCTATACACAAGGAAATTAGAATACCACTTCACAAACTGTGACTAGCAAACTAAGAATTTATTTCATGGCTGCACTATGTTATCAACCGAACCAACTGGCCAAACTGGAATTTAATATTTGAAAACTTGAATTATGTTGAATTTTGTGACAAGTTGAGGTATCTAAAATAAAATCAACTGACTAGAAGTTGTCAACTTAATTTGTTGTACCATTCTGAAACAATTCGTGTTTTCAAATTTTTTTTCAATTGTATATATTTGTTGCATTCATGTAGTTACATTAGAACCACAACATACTTCATTTGGATTTTGTGGGTAGTATCTGCTGAAAACCCTCACGAGACACCACTCGTCCTACTAGGAACACCTAGAGGTTTAACGGCTTGTTGCATATGCTCAATGTAATCGTGTTTCCTACGAAAGTGTGACCTATCTAGTTTAGCTTTTCATTTTTTTTACTTGACGATGAGTAAAAGATAAGTGTGGGTGTATTTGATTAACATGTAAAAGTGTTTATTTTTATGCTCACATCTTACCTTTATTGTAAATAAATAAATTCTACTTTGAGTATTTTCATGTGTTTTCACAGATTGTTCATCAATCCTCATGCACCCCTAAAAAGCAAAGATATTACACAAGAAGAAGATTAATTTTGAAGATTTTATCTTATGTTGCTTTTGGAGTCTAATCAACGTCCTTGTTTAGAAGAATTAATCACATAAAGTCTTATCTCCCTTCAATTAGTCACAAACAAAACAAGCAAGATATGGAAGGAATAATTGTTAATTAAGATATGGGAGGAATAATTGATAATCAATAGGGAAGGTTTTAATTACACATGTCCAATCAAGCTTATCCTTATCCTCCCACTGATCGTGCCATGCATTAAAAAGAAAAGGCTTTGATGAGAATTCTTTAATCAAACACCATGGAAGGAATATTCCTTCATCTCTGGAAAGAATGTTTTCATATATTTATTATGTGGGCCCTATATTCATGTAGTAAGATGAAGGTTTCATCCTGAATAAAAAGACCCTTGTGTCATTGTAAAAAGATCCCATTTTTTTATGCAATTATTCTGTATTCTCGTTTATCAATAACAAAGTTTTTCTTCATCTTAGTTGATTGCCTTTTTCTTTTATAACAATTTGTGTGTTTACTCAATTAGTTTTGTTAGATCACATATTGTTATTTCCTTTTATTACTGCATGTTAGCGATTGTCCATTTGATTAGATTCAACGGCAATCCTACTTTTAATTTTCTGTCATTGTTCTAGTTGTTATTTTCTTTTTCTAGTAATTGGTTCCTTTCTTTACAGTTGTTGAAATTGATATTGATCCGATGAGATTCGGATCCATAGTAAATTCGACAGTATTAATTCAAAAAAAACATCTCCAATTTTGTCTAACTCGCCTAAGAATAGATAAATAATAAGATTTAAAACACCTCCCTGTGATTCGACTTGGATATTACTCGACCTGTGCGCTTACGGTATTTATTTCAAAATTCGCACTTTTCTGATTCATAGAAAAGTAGCGATCAGGTCAGTCCACATAATTTAAGAAGGTAAACACTTTGTTAAATGCACGAGTGGCTTTTAAAATATTTTCATGCAAACACTTTTTAAATGCACCTTATATTGAGCTCTTGTATGCCAGTTTTGTATTTATGATTTGCAATTCCTATTCTAGCAAAAACATGTCTGCTTAGTGAATTCTTATATACTTAATCACAAGCTTCGTCTAAATTTTTTTTGAATGGGTCCTAAAAGCAGCATGAGTCATCTTGCGCTTGGTCTAAAAAAAAATTTGAATGGGTCCTAAAAGAAGCATGAGTCATCTTGCGCTTAGTCCTTAAGGTCAGTTTTAAATTTTAAACAACATTTACTCTAGCCATTGCTGCGTTTTTCTCAGGAGTATTGCAGTAGTGGTACTGCGACCTAAAAGTAGCATGAGTCATGCCAGTTGTAAGCATAATGAATGAATTGCCTTATCTGAATCATTTGGTCCTTTCTTAACTGGAATTTTTTCTTCAATTATGTGTGCTCAGTGTACCTGTTGATGAACACTTATACGATTTTATGGAATGAATGCAAGCTATATCTTGCACCTAGACCTAGCATATGGCTTCGCTTCGATTTGTCCATAGCGTAAGTCATAAATGAACCTATTGCTATAATAGGAAATATACCAGGAATCGTTGGAAAATCATGCATATCTACCTGTACACATATACATAAAATGACAGTGATCTAACATCTAAAAAATTTATCGAGTAAAACTGAACACTTACAACTGGATAGTGAAAAAGTGGATGGACGACAAAGACCGCGTTACATACTTACATTAATACCATTTCAATATTCAAGGAATAGTTGGATAAAATCTCATTTTCCTTAGCAAAGGTTACTATAAATCATACATTGGGCAGAAAATCGTACAGTAGACTATATGATGAAGTGGTATGTAGTTCATATTTCTTAAGTAAGCTTTATGATAAATTATAATGTATGTATTTATTTGTATATTTTATTAGAAAAGGGAAAATTCGGAAAGTAAGACTATGCGATCTCTTGTTTGGAAAATAGCACATACAAACAAAAATACCGGGGAAGTACTTCCATGTGCTGCTGAAAAATATGTAAGTATTCCGAAACTTTTTTATCAAGCTCTAGTTTGTGATATTTATTTGTTAACTCAATGACATTGATCGGATCTATTTGTTAACTACTGACTGTTTATTTAAAATTCGATAATTTATGATTTTCTATTAACTGAAGTTGTGCTTGGTCAATGATATGCAACTTTTTAACATCAAACTCATAAAATATAACTTAATGACATTGCTCTTTCAAATGATGAGCCGAATGGCTCAGTTTACTGACCTTGCTCAGTTACACTATTATTATGGTGCATGTTTATAAATTGTGCCAGGTATGGTGCATGCTACAAGGCTATTATTATGGTATGTTGATAAATTTTATTATGGCTCAGTTACAAGGCTATTATTATGGCTCAGTTACACTATTATTATGGCCAAGTTACAAGGCTCAGTAAACTGAGCCAAGGTATGGTGCATATTGATAAATTTTATTATGTATGCTTGCTTCTTTTTCTTAATTTAGAAACTGATGCATATTATTATGAGTAAGGCAAACTCTTAACATCTTCATCTATGACATATTCATGTTAGTTTATTACAATTGGAAGCAAGTTTATATGAAGCTGGTTCAAAACTTACTTCTTGAAGCACATAGTTGACAGTTTACAGTCCACCCTCATTTCTTTTAGTTGATTTGTGGTCTTGATACTTATTATTTCAGCATGTCTGCTTTGCAAAAGTTATGTAGTGTAGAAGCTTTAAAATTATGTGATGTTAATTTGTATAAAAGTTGAGAAATATAGTTCTTTCTAAAGTGTTAGAAAACCTAATACTGGAAACAAGCCCCTAGGCGGAAGCCTGAACCATTGTTTTGAAAGTCAAAAGCATAGGCAAGATGTTCTCAAATTTACTGAGCCATACGCTCTATAAATTGACCCATAGGCTCTGTAAACTGATCCACTCGGCTCTGGTTTACTGAGCCATAGGCTCAGTTTACACTGAGCCGAGTGGCTTAATTTACTGAGCCTATAAGGATCTGTAAACTGAGCCACTCGGCTCAGGTTTACTGAGCCAGGCTCAGTAAACAGAGCTTTGTAGGCTTAGTAAACTAAGCCACTCAGCTCAGTTTACACTGAGCCAGGCTCAGTAAACCTAAGCCTGAGCCGAGTGGCTCAGTTTTACTGACCCTACAAGGCTCAGTAAAACTGAGCCACTCGGCTCAGGCTCAGGTTTACCGAGTCATCAGTTTACACTGTTCTTTGTTTGTTTTTTTAATCGTGCTGGTTCGGTAATCATTCTTTGTTTTTTAATCAGACATGTACTCATATCATTATATTTGTTGAACATCGTAGGCTTTGGTTGAAGCAGCGGAAGCAAGACAAAGATTAGAAGGTGGCGATGATACTCTAAGTCTAGATAATTTGGAGAAAGATCCCGTTGCTGAAGTTTTTGTAGATGATAAAAGAAGAAGTTGCTTTCATGCTATCAGCTCTACGTGCAATGTAAAGCAAGTAAAAATAGCACAAGTTTCAAAAGCAATTACCACGGTGAAAGAGAATGCAGTTAAACAACAATTAGCTAAATTGGAGAACAACCAAAATCAAATGCATGAAGACATCAAATCAATGAGTTCATTGTTAGCGTACTTGCAACAATCTATGGAGCTTCTTATCAATCAATAAGGAGGAAATACGACATCATGAGAAGAAGTTGCTTTTGATGGAGGGCAAGGTAATAACAATCTAAATAGTACTTCTAGTGATGTCATTGGATCATCCACGAGGGATAAACAATCAGTAGTGTTATTGTCGTCAACATTAAAGGAGGTAGCGAAGGGATATGTAGGAATGCAAAAAGTTTGTTATCATAGAGTTGTACTAGAAGGAGAGAAAGCCATCTCGATGGAGGAAGTTTTGGATCCGGACGCATCAATTTTTGATGCACCTCAAAATGGTATGCATACACTATCTGATCTTGTCGATGGTGGGTTTGTAATTTAGCTCACTTATTGTATGCTTTCTGTGTAATGGTTGTATACTAAATTATGATATTTAGATGTTATTTGATATTTCTTTTGGATGATGAATGGTTGTATGTTAAATTGTGATAGTTTGATGTTTGCCGAAATGGAATTTGCTTTAGGATGTAAATTGTGATATGTTGTATATGCTTATTGATATATCTTTTATGAAAGTAGTTGAAGCATTTTATGGTTGTTAGTAGTTTAAAGGAATTACCTACTGTGAGGGTGGCATAATATTCACGTTTGTAACAGTTATAACTATTATTAATTTTATTGTATGATATAGACAACTTTATATACTAACAGTAATAACCGTTGTAAAAATAAATTTTATAACAGTAATAACTGTTACAATGTACATTCTATATAATGGTTATAACCGTCATAATATACATCCTTTGTAACGGTTATAACCGTTACAATATTCGTTACAATAGTTTGTCAAGTATGTCATTGTAACGGTTTTAACTATTACAAAGTTGATTAGTAACGGTAATAACTGTTATTAAAACCCTTTTCTGGTGTTGTGACACCCTGAAATTTTAACAAAACCAAAGATGATAAATTAAAGAATAATTAATTAAATATTCAAAATTAAATGAAACGGACTGTGCCATTGCGTTCGTCTCGGAATTCTGGTCAAAATAGACACCTGGTTTGTGTAAAACGGACACCATATGAAGAAGTTATTATTAAATTTTGTATGCGCATAAGAAGAATATATATGAATAAAATAACCCTAGAATTCAAAAATGTTCAAAATTCACGCAGAGAAGGGATGCAGGAAAATTCCCGCCCAGGGGTGTCGACCCTGGGTCGACCCCATCAGGGGGGTGTCGACCCCTGGGTCGACCCCCTTACGGCAGATCTAGGCAGAATTCTTCTGGCTAAAAGTAGACTCCTTTCTTGACTTGGTTCATTGGCTTTAGGCTATAAATAAGACCCCATTTCTCTTGTTTCTCCACACCTAAAACAGTGAAGAACTAGATGCTGCCTCTACCCAGATTAAATCAAGTCTTTTCTTCTTCAACAATCAACTAGAGTTATTCAAGTTTGGAGATCTATGATTCAACATCTGCAATCCCTCTTCTATTTCTTAGATTCAATCACTGTGAGTCTACGTTATTTTAAGATCTAAATACTTAAAAGTTAATCTTGACATGAATATATAACTTGGATCTAAGCCTGTGACCATTTGAATCATATCAGATCTGCTATAACCTGTGTATTTAAGTTATTCTAACATGACTATGATCTAGATCTAAGCCTATACCTATTTATCATGTCATATCTGCCATTGTTAGTTGATCTAATTCATTACTTAGATCTCATCATGCCTGTTTATGATACCCCTATTATGTTAGAATCAATTTTACTATCACATGTTCATCAGATCTGTTCCTATATGCATATCTTGTCATTATGCCAAACTTTGTCACTACATGTTTATCGGTTGCTATGCCTATTTCTGCCATTATACGTCGAACTTGTTATTATGTTCATTTCTGTCCCCTTCCCTTCTTTTTCACCTTTTATTTTTAATAGCCAAGCTACCTTCGAGCCTAGGCATGCCGCAGAAATATGCGAACACGGAAAATTGGGAACTAGAGAAAAACGTTAAAATTGGGGCATAACTTGTATTTAAAAATTTGGGCATAAATTGAATGTAATATGGATTTGGAGCATAAATCAAACTGTGATTTTGACCTTAATTTGGGGCATTAATCAAACTGTGATTTTGACCTTAATTTGGGGGCATATGATTCGTTATGAACATGACTTGGGAAAGACATGAAAGCCTATAATGACATAGGAATAATTGGTTAATAATGGAAATGCCTAGAATTACAATAATTAGAAACTGTAACCGCTCTTAGACACGATGTTAGATTACACTCGAGGTGGAAGTCTGCCCAGAACCGCCCGGTATATCCAGCGATGACAAGTGGTGAATCTAATGTGAGTGATCTAAGTGCATAAATACGTGATGTGCTAAGGCACGAAGTTAAGCCCGACTAGTAGAAGAATTCTGCCCGAAACTGCCCGACCTATCCAATATCCACTAGTTGTAGGCTTAATGTGGGATGTCCAATACACTATAACCATAAATGAATATGGTAATAAACTTGAATTCTTAACCTAGTTGAATCAATAAGGATTGCATGTGTTAACTTGAGTAGGGGTTAAGTAAAATTGTATGAAATAGTGGGAGGATTAAGTATATCTTGGGTTGGTAAGTAATATTTATATATAGGCCCACAAACATAACCTGTAGGGCTATGCAATCTTTTACTCTGGTATGGCATAACTCGTGGAAAACCTAGTGGGGATGCAAGCGTATGGGGAAGCTTGTATCATAAATTGTGTGTGGGACCCATTTCAGTCAGTAACCCATATATAGGTATCAAACGAGTACTCTGAAGTAGGTCGGAGTTGGGGCACGCTTACTGGGCTGGTTGTAAGAGATCCAAAAGTGGGGGACGGTGTGGGCGGCGCGTTCCAACGGGGTCATGTGCGTGCATGAGTCTGGTAGAGGAGGTTTAGACATCGTGACGCCTGTAGATATGGTTGTGCACATCCTAAAAACGAAGGGTTGCCACTTTAGGAAGTGATACATCCTACTATGAGGCCGAACAAAGTATCTACAGAGTAGGGAGCCGATTGATTGGAGTAGTAATTAGGGTACATCTAGACTCTAGTATGTTTAGGAGCCCGTTATTATCCTTAGGGGTAACTCCGGTATGTTGGGCTGTATGTTGATTGTATGAGGTTAAACCTCTCACTAGAAGTACGCCTAAGTCTACCACATTATAGTTGTTGGGATCATCTCATCATGGTTATACTAGTATTGGTGCAGAGAAATAGAAAGTACTAGAGAAGTGTGATATATTATATCATGTTTATCCTGTTTACCTTGTCATACCTACCTTTTACGATGTTATCTCTCTTATCCACTTTATATGCCTGTCATGATACTTTTACTTATTTATATGCTAAAAGTAACTGGACTTGCCAGACTTTATGTCTGACCATTTTGTTTCCTCTTCTTTTTCTTCCGTTCCCCCCTCCCCCCAGGTTCTCAAGGTGGGAATACTTAAGCTTGATCAGGATTCTGCTTTCATCCTTCTTGGAGCTGCTTAGATGTACTGCTTGATTTCACATCTCTCTATTATGGCTACGTTTTGGAGATTATGCTTTTTATTGCTGTACTCTGATGTTTTAAGTGCAAAACAGAAATTTTAATGATGTACTAAGTTTTATGCATTTCAAACATATGATGTAACCGTGTTTTGAATTACGATGTTTTCTGCTTAATAAAATTTTAAATTCCACTGCTATTTTATGTATGTCTTGTAATGTTTCTGTTTCTGTTTACCTATAACGCTTCGCGAAACTTAATGCATTCTCTTAATGAGTGATATTAACGAACATAGGGCATTACACTCGGTATCAGAGCTGAAGGTTACTAGATCGGATACAAGAATTTGAAAACTGTTTTCAAAAGGTTTCAAAAGAAAAGTCTATTCTGAAAAACATATTCCCTAAAGCCATATGTAATATCTTTTGATTCTCTATTTAAATCCCTTTTCTTTTCAGCATGTCTAGGGAACCTAATATTCCTGAGGGCGTTACGATACCAGGCTGGTTACGTAGGTATCTAGAGGCTACGACGCTGGCCGGTGGTCCAATAAACGTTCCTCCCCCAGCTGCACCCGTTGTTCCTCATCCTCCTCCTCTACGAGCAGATAATTTCTCTAAGATATGCAAAGATTTCTATGCTATAGGTGGAAAGCCATTCAAGGGACCGAAACTTTCATAGAAGCAAGAAATTGGCTTAAAGAGATGGATGACTTGTTTGGAATTTTTGAAATTGACGATCGTAGAAAGATTCAGTTAGTCACTTGGCTGCTAAAGGACGATGCTTCATTATGGTGGGAAGTGATGCAAGCAGGGCGTCCAGTGGAGACTGGGGATGATTTTCGGCAAAGGTTTGAAATGAAGTTTCTTTCTCAAGCTGAGAAAAGTATGCAAATAGAAAGGTTTCTGGCACTCAAGCAAGGAGGCATGACTGTCAAAGAGTATGTTACCAAGTTCAATCAACTGGCAAGGTTTGGGTTGGAGCTAGTGGATACTCTACATGAGAAAACTTTGCAGTTTGCTAAAGGGCTGGATGAACCCATCCATGGGTTAGCTATGTCTCATATTCCGATGGGAGCAACTTTTGAGAGGCTAGTTGATATGGCATTAATGCATGAGGAAGACAAAGATGAAAAGAAAGAAACTAGGTGGAGAAACATAAAATAAGAAAGTATAGCCAAAGAAAAGGCAACAACAACAATAAAAGAAGGGAGGAAAGAACGATAAGGCTAAGTATAAGAGGAAGTGCCATAATTGCGGATGCGAGTGTCACTTAGTCAAGGACTGTAAAAGAAGGAAGAATGCTTGCTTCAGTTGTGGAGAGGTCAGACACTTTTCTACGGAGTTCCCGAAGAAGCAAGGACAAGGTCAAAGGGCAGGACCTTCTAGAGGGCAGGTACATGCTCTCGTGGCCAGTGCTCCAGATCGAGGTAGAAATGTTTCCGTGGAAGGTTTGATTTCTCTTTCCAATCATCCTATTAGAACTCTTTTTGATTCTGGCACTTCACATTCTTTTATATCTAATTCTGTGGTTGAGTCTCTGCACTTTAGTACTAGTATGGTTGTAACACCCTGTATTTCTGTTAATACTAATATTCACAAATTAAAAGAATTAATATTGAGAATTTGCACGAAATAGCCTTAAAAAGGCATATAACAAATTTGAGATATGTGAATTGCCTTAAAAGGCGAAAAATGGAATTAAGACATTAATTGGAAAATTAATGTGTAGAAATGGTCATAAGTTAATTATGGATTAATTTGAATTCATGAATAGGTGCATGTGTATATATATAAATATATATATTTATATATATATGGGCAGTTAATGTAAACATGAATAGAAGTTTATTAATTTGCTGAGTGTTTTCTGAGTCACTTCTGACTCATTGCCGAGTCAATAAGATAAACCCCATCTGGTCTGAATGGCTGCGGTTATTTCTAGGTTAAATCTAATGGCCTAAATGAATCCTAACATCTATAAATAAGTGGGTAGACTCTAACCCTAAATCACTTGAAAAATTGGAGAGCTACCGACATGCCGTTGCCATGGAGTTCAGCATAGCCGTCACAAACTAAAGAAGAAGAAGGCCTAATCTACAAACTAAATCTACTCAAATCAAATCAAAAGCTCTCTCTCTCTATTTCTCTTCTTTAAAATTGTGAGTATGCTGATTCTCACAATGTTATTATAAAATAATTCGATTAAGTTATGAATTGGATCACAAGAAAGTGATATGAATTGTTATGTATTTGTAAATTTTGTTGTGGATCTCTTATGCTATTATGTTATCATATATATATATATTGTTATGTTGTAGTGATTATGTTGTAAATAATCCTATGCTTTGTCATATGTGATTAATCATGCTATGCTATGTTATAAACCATGTTATGCCATGTTGTAAATCATGCTATGCTATGTTGTAAATCATATCAAGCTATGTTGCAAATTATGATATGCTATGTTGTAAATCTTACATATGTTGTAGATCTCATATTATCATATATGTTGAAATACTTATGATAATGATGTCATGTTAAGTTGTGTTGAATCATGCAAGTTGTAAAATCATGATGTTATTATTTATGCGAATTGGATCATGTTTAAAGTTTATGTTTTTTTTAAAATAGATCTTGAATATGGGAATTTGCCTATTAAGTTAGGTGTACCCATATACATGAATCTATGATTAAATGATTTTTCATTTTTGGGAATTTGCCTATTGAGTTAGGTGTACCCATATAAAACCATATTGTTAATGATGTTGATTCACACATGTCCAATTCAAGTTTATGGAACTTGATCAAAATCATATTATGTGAATTATGAATAAGTTGACACCCTTAGACCCATGACATGTATAACCTTATGTAAGTTGTAATTTTGATATATGCAAGCTTCACCCCTTGTTAGTATTCATTTAGTCACATATATATGTTGTTGTTGTGAATATTTTCTTTTATGCTATGAGTTAGACTAATCGGGTCTAGCATACATTTTGCGAATAAACGTTCAAACGTGGGGTAGGGCTAATATTAGGAAATTAATAAATTGGGGTGCAATTGATATGATTTTGCATGCCTTAAATGGATGTCCATAATTGAGTCAATTATGGACATTGCTAAATTTGGAGTTAATTAATAATTCAAATAGGGAATTATTAAAATTGGGGAAAGTGGATTATTAATAATAATCAATGCTTAGGACACGAGGTTGGACCCGTTTGTGACGTAAACCTGCCCGGACCCGCCCGGCAAATCCAGTAGTCACAAATGTCGGCCCAATGTGAGAGGTCCTAGGCCCAAAATAAAGCATAACAGTTGTAAAGACACGAGGTTAGACTCTTTTATGGTGTAAGACTGCCCGGACCCGCCCGGCAAATCCAGCTGCCATAAATGCCAGTCTAATGTGAGAGGTGTTTATGAGGTTATGGCCTTAATAAATTAATAAATACTTAACCAGATAATCATGTAAGGTAGGACATGGGGGTTAAGTAGGTGCCTTGGGTGGCATGAGGAATCTAGTGGTTGCCTTTAGAGGCATTTTAAATACAATTAGACTTAACCAAACACACATGTAACGAACATGAATAGTGGGTTAAGTGGGATTGACTAAGGGGACAAGCTTAGGTGGAATGCTTGTGGGAGATAACGGGGGCCCATTTCAACCAGTATCCCAAAACGTATCTTTGTGGGCTCGACCCAAGTCGAGGACGGGACACGCATACTGGGTTTGACTATAAGAGGCCAAAACAGGGAGCGGTGGCAACGCAAGTCCTACGGGTTTCATATGCGTGTGTGGACCCGGGCTAGTAGGTAAGACGTTATTGCATCGTGTAGGTATAAGCCGTGCATCTCCATTATATCGGGTTGCCACTTTAGGGGAATGATACACCCCACTGTGGGGCCAGCACGGGTATCTACGAGTAGGGAGCCGATCGAAAAATGGAAAGTGGGGTACACCTAGTGGAGATAGGGGCAGGCGGCACCTATGTAGTCAGCTAGGAGTACGTAAAGCCATTAAGAAAGTTTCTAAGTGAAGCTAAGTGGAATCAATCTTTAGGGTGACTGGTGTGGTGCAGTATAATGTTTATCCTTTAGTATTTAGGAGCGCCTATAACGTTTCCTTTAGCGATTGTCTATGTCCTTAATCTGCTCTTTCATAGACATTTCCTTGTTTTCCAGCTTATGCCTTAGTCCAGTTATTTTGATAATAGTATTGTAGAATTATCATACTCGCCAGACTTTATGTCTGACCCCCCCTCTTTTTTCATCCTTTTCTCCCTTCAGGTCCTCAGGTTGGGCCAAGTTCCACTGGAGTCTGATTGGATTGCTTATCTCTTGGAAAGCTTGGACTGCTGAAGTAAAGTCCAGCTTGTTATCTTTCTTTTTAATGGCTATTTATGTAATGGGATTATGTACTTGTTTTATCAAGATAGATATTGTACTTGACTTTGATTATGGTGTTATGATGTAATCAAACATGTTTTGACTTCTGCTGCAATTGAAATAAAGTTTTTAAATTTCCAAGTACTATTTTATATCTATCATGTTGAAATTTTACTGTTCTATATTCACCTAAAACCTCCATAGAAGTTAATGCATTCCCTTTTTGAGTGACATTAATGGACGTGGGGTGTTACACGTGGTATCAGAGCATAAGGTTACCAGAACAGATAAAATTTTTAGAAAAATATTTTTCTAAAGTATTTTTGGAAGAAGTGCTTTCAAAAACATGTTATTTAAAGAGAGTTTTTATGAAAAACATAATCCCAAATAGCCATATCCTTATCTTTATCTTTCGAATTCCCCATTTTGAATCTTTCCTTTTTCGTTTCAGCATGGCTGAAGATCTTAATCTCCCAGAAGTGTGACAATTCCAGGGTGGTTTAGGAGATATTTGGAGGCTAGGGCCACCACTGCAGGCCCAGCAGATGTTCCTCCACCCCCAGTTGCACCCTTTCCTCCTCCTCCTCCTCCTCCTCGTGTTGACACTTTTGCAAAGACGTGCAAGGAATTTAAGGCTATGGGAGGAAAAACTTTTCAAGGGACTGAGACGTTTGTGGAGGCCAGAGACTGGCTTAAGGAGACTGAGGAATTGTTGGATATCTTTGAAGTGGAAGATGGGAGGAAAGTCCGTTTAGCTTCTTGGTTAATGAAGGGAGAGGCCTCGTTTTGGTGGGAGGTCACTAACGGGGAACATCCAGTTGATTCATGGGCGGATTTCAGACGAAGGTTTGAGGCAAAGTTTCTTTCAAGGGCAGAGGAGAATTTAAATATGGAAAAATTCCTGACATTAAAGCAAGGGAGCTTATCAGTGAAGGAGTATGTCAATAAATTTAATCAGTTAGCAAGGTTTGGCTTGGAGTTGGTAAACACGCCAGATAAGAAAGCTTTGAGGTTCGTTAGAGGCTTGAATGAACCGTTGCAAGGGCTGGCTATGACCCACATCCCTATGGGAGCCACCTTTGAAAGGCTAGTAGAAATGGCACTTATGCATGAGGATAAGGCAGTTGAAAAGAAAGGGGATCAGAAGAAACCCCAACAGCAAAATAAGAAGGGTGGTAAAAACAATAATGGCAAAGGGAAGAAGAGATGCTTCAATTGTGGGACGCCTGGCCATCTCAGCAAAGATTGTAGAAAGAAAAAGAAGACTGGTTGTTTTCATTGTGGAGATGCGGGACATTTGGTGAAGGACTGCCCAAAGAAGGGGCAGAGGGCAGGGTCTACCTCGGGAGGACAGGTGCAGGCTCTTATGGCACCAGGGCAGGCAAGGGGGCAAGTTCAGGCTATTGCGGCCCCACCGCTGCAAGAAAGAGGTAGAACAATTTCTGTTGAAAGCTTAGTTTTTCTGTTTGATCATCCTGTCCGTACCTTATTCGATTCTGGCGCATCTCATTCGTTTATCTCTGCATCATTAGTTAAATTACTGCATTTGAACACCAGTTTAGTAGACGATCCCTTGGTTGTTTCAAATCCAATTGGGGGTTCGGCTCATTTGACCATGATATGTTTGGATTTGAAAATCTCTATACTTAGTGTTGAATTTAGATGTGATGCTTATGTATTGGGATTCACGGGCTATGGGCTAATTTTAGGAATGGATTGGTTATCTAGAAATGGGGCCATTCTTGATTGTGAAAGAAGAGTAGTTAGGCATGTGACTCGCCTTGGTAATGCTCTCGATATCTTTTGTAGTCCCATAAATTCCGTTATGCTAAGTTATCTTGAATCGCTTGACACGTCTGTAGAGAATCTGCGAACGGTAGAGGTGGTCCGGGAATATCCGGATGTGTTTGAGGAGGTGAAGGGCTTACCTCCAAAGCGGGAGATAGACTTTCGAATTTATCTTGTGGATAATGCTAAACCCGTATCTTTGCCAGTGCGCCACATGGCTCCTCGTGAAAGGTGGGAACTCAATAAGCAAGTGAAGGAGTTGCTTGAGAAGGGGTTCATAAGACGTAGTATATCAGAGTGGGGTGCTCCAGTAGTATTTGCTACAAAGGCGGATGGGTCCCTTAGACTTTGTGTGGACTATAGAGAACTAAACAAGCTCACTAAAAAGAACCGACACCCACTGCCGAGGATTGACGATCTCTTTGATCAGTTAGTTGGCGCCTCAGTGTTTTCGCAGTTGGACTTAGCCACTGGCTTTCATCAACTGAGAGTGGCTGAGGATAGTATAGATAAGACTGCTTTTAGGACTCCTGACGGATTCTATGAATGGCTAGTGATGCCCTTTGGTTTGACAAACGCCCCCGCATATTTTGTTGATTTGATGAGTAGGGTGTTTAGGGAGTACCTTAAAAAATTCGTGGTAGTCTTTGTGGATGACATCTTAGTCTTTTCTAAGAATGAAGAAGAGCATGCCCTACATCTTAGGGAAGTGTTGGAAACCCTTCGAGCGCATAACCTTAAGGCAAAAATTTCTAAGTGTCACTTCTGGAGGAAAGAAGTACGGTTCTTAGGGCACGTGGTTTCCAAGGAAGGTATAGCAGTGGATCCCGCAAAGGTGGTGGCCATCCAAGATTGGAAGGTCCCTAAAAATGTAACCGAAGTAAGAAGTTTCTTGGGGTTGGTTGGCTATTATAGGAAGTTTATCAAAGACTTCGCAAAAATATCAGCTCCATTAACATGGTTAACGAAGAAGAACCTGGTTTTTACGTGGGACGAAGATTGTGATGTTGCGTTCCAACGTTTAAAGAGAGCCTTAACTTCAGCCCCAGTCTTAGTGCTGCCAGACGGGAATAAACCGTTTACCGTCTATACTGATGCTTGTGGGACGGGACTTGGCGCGGTCCTCATGCAAGAGGGAAGAGTAATAGCCTATGGTGGAAGGCAGTTGAGGGTTCATGAAAAGAATTACCCTACGCATGACCTTGAGTTAGCCGCAATTGTTTTCGCGCTTAAGTCCTGGCGTCACTATCTTCTTGGTGAGAAATTCGAACTGTTCACTGACCACAAATCATTAAAATACTTATTCTCTCAGAAGGATTTGAATTTAAGGCAGCAACGTTGGATGGAATTCCTAGCCTCCTACGATTTTGAATTAGCATATACCCCGGGCAAGGGTAACGTGGTAGCAGACGCCTTAAGTAGGAAAAGGTTGTCCTTGAGTCCGTTGTTTGTTGAACGACGAAGCTTAGAATTCATCTCCATGTTTGACTTTAGACCCTCCGTTGACCTAGTACCTGGTTTGTTAGCATCCTTGGAGGTTAGACCTACACTTCTAGGACGAGTTGGTGAGGCACAGCAAGACGACCCCCAGTTGGTTGAGATAGTAGGAAAGCTCAAAGGAGGGGAGTCGTCTAGCCATCTTCATAGGTATACCCTAGACGATAAGGGTTGGTTACGAAGGGATAATAGACTTTGTGTACCACAAGACGAAGACTTAAGGAAGGCCATTCTTGATGATGCTCATCGCTCAAAGATGACCATTCATCCTGGCGGAGACAAGATGTACAAAGATATGAAGCGAGTTTTCTTTTGGGCCGGTATGAAAAAGGATGTGGCCGAGTACGTCGCTAGATGCTTGGTGTGCCAACGAGTAAAAGCGGAACAAAAGAAACCCGGTGGGTTGCTTCACCCATTGGAAGTTCCACTATGGAAATGGGAAAGCGTCTCAATGGATTTTGTGGATGGATTACCAAGATCAAGGAAGGGTAATACGGGGATTTGGGTTATAGTAGATAGACTTACTAAGAGCGCCCATTTTATTCCCGTGAAAAGTAAGTGGACTGCTCCGTGGTTGGCTTCTGTATACATTAAAGAGATAGTTCGTTTGCACGGTATTCCTTCTAGTATAGTAAGCGACCGTGATCCCATCTTCACTAGCGAATTTTGGAAGAGTTTACAAGAGGCGGTAGGGACTCAGCTATGTTTGAGCACCACATATCATCCTCAGACGGACGGCCAGACCGAGAGGGTGAATCGTATTCTAGAGGATCTTTTAAGGCTTTGTATCCTAGACTTTGGGGGCACATGGGAAGAGCACCTTCCGTTGGTAGAATTCGCATATAATAATAGCTTTCAGTCTAGTATTGGCATGGCACCTTTCGAAGCTCTTTATGGAAGGCCTTGCCGTTCGCCTACATGTTGGTGGGAATCTACCGATAAAATCCTACTTGGGCCCGATATGGTTAGGGAAACCTCGGAGAAGATTGATTTGATTCGAAGGAGGATGAAAGCAGCACAAGATAGGCAGAAATCGTATGCTGATAAGAGGAGGACAGATCTTGAGTTTGACATTAAGGACATGGTTTTTATCAAAGTATCTTCGTTACGGAATGTTGTTCGCTTTGGGTCCGTTGGGAAATTAGCGCCAAGGTTTGTAGGGCCGTTTCCTATAAAAGACAGGATTGGGAAGATGGCGTATAGGGTGGAGTTGCCTGAGAAAGCTAGTGGAGTACACGACGTATTCCATGTATCACATTTGAGGAAGTGTTTGCACAAGACCGCGGAGGTGGTAGAGCCGAGCTTGCTTAAAGAGGTGGAAATAGAGCGTGATGCAACAATTAGACGAGCTCCTACATGCATTCTTGGGTCGGAGATCAAAAAGTTAAGGAATCGAGAGGTCAGACTAGTTAAGGTGCAATGGGGAGATGATGAGAGCAACGCTACTTGGGAGACAGAAGAGAAGATGCGTTCGTTGTACCCTTTTCTTTTTGAGGGTATGTCTTTTAATTTCTCCTTTATCGCTTAGCTTATCTTATCTTATCTTATCTTTAGTATGTCCTCTCATTAGTATCTTTGACCTTTAGTTAGGATAATCCTATGGTTGAAACATGTGTTTGAGACATGTTATGTATGATGGATGCAAAATGGATGCAAGTGGTTGCTAGTGGTTGCTCGTGGATGCATATATACACACACTTTAGGCACTAGATCGGCTCAGTCAATACATATTGCATATTGCATAAATGAATGTATTTAGTATAATGGATGTATAATGGTTGTACCATCATATAGATGCTGCATTCGGTTGAATGGATGTGCACGCATATAGAAGTAGTTTGTAAGCAATTAGGATCTTTTGCATACATAATGGATGCATGGCACTATCATGGATTGCATCAAGGAGGTCAACTGAATCAGTGGACCACCTGATTTTGCATTAGATACGGACATAGACACACACTGTACATTTAAACATGAAAGCATTAGAAGTCTATAAGGACAATGGATGCCAGTGTTTGTTGATTGAGTAGAAGGTTGATGATAGGATATAAACTTGAAGATTTCGGGGTCGAAATCCCTTAAGGAGGGGAGAATGTAACACCCCGTATTTCTCTTAATACTAATATTCACAAATTAAAAGAATTAATATTGAGAATTTGCACGAAATAGCCTTAAAAAGGCATATAACAAATTTGAGATAAGTGAATTGCCTTAAAAGGCGAAAAATGGAATTAAGACATTAATTGGAAAATTAATGTGTAGAAATGGTCATAAGTTAATTATGGATTAATTTGAATTCATGAATAGGTGCGTGTGTATATATATATATATATATTTATATATATATGGGCAGTTAATGTAAACATGAATAGAAGTTTATTAATTTGCTAAGTGTTTGCTGAGTCACTTCTGACTCATTGCTGAGTCAATAAGATAAACCCCATCTGGTCTGAATGGCCGCGGTTATTTCTAGGTTAAATCTAATGGCCTAAATGAATCCTAACATCTATAAATAAGTGGGTAGACTCTAACCCTAAATCACTTGAAAAATTGGAGAGCTACCGAAATGCCGTTGCAATGGAGTTCAGCATAGCCGTCACAAACTAAAGAAGAAGAAGGCCTAATCTACAAACTAAATCCACTCAAATCAAATCAAAAGCTCTCTCTCTCTCTCTCTATTTCTCTTCTTTAAAATTGTGAGTATGCTGATTCTCACAATGTTATTATAAAATAATTCGATTAAGTTATGAATTGGATCACAAGAAAGTGATATGAATTGTTATGTATTTGTAAATTTTGTTGTGGATCTCTTATGCTATTATGTTATCATATATATATTGTTATGTTGTAGTGATTATGTTGTAAATAATCCTATGCTATGCCATATGTGATTAATCATGCTATGCTATGTTATAAACCATGTTATGCCATGTTGTAAATCATGCTATGCTATGTTGTAAATCATATCAAGCTATGTTGCAAATTATGATATGCTATGTTGTAAATCTTACATATGTTGTAGATCTCATATTATCATATATGTTGAAATACTTATGATAATGATGTCATGTTAAGTTGTGTTGAATCATGCAAGTTGTAAAATCATGATGTTATTATTTATGCGAATTGGATCATGTTTAAAGTTTATGTTTTTTTTTAAAATAGATCTTGAATATGGGAATTTTCCTATTAAGTTAGGTGTACCCATATACATGAATCTATGATTAAATGAATTTTGATTTTTGGGAATTTGCCTATTGAGTTAGGTGTACCCATATAAAACCATATTGTTAATGATGTTGATTCACACATGTCCAATACAAGTTTATGGAACTTGATCAAAATCATATTATGTGAATTATGAATAAGTTGACACCCTTAGACCCATGACATGTATAACCTTATGTAAGTTGTAATTTTGATATATGCAAGCTTCACCCCTTGTTAGTATTCATTTAGTCACATATATATGTTGTTGTTGTGAATATTTTCTTTTATGCTATGAGTTAGACTAATCGGGTCTAGCATACATTTTGCGAATAAACGTTCAAACGTGGGGTAGGGGTAATATTAGGAAATTAATAAATTGGGGGTGCAATTGATATGATTTTGCATGCCTTAAATGGATGTCCATAATTGAGTCAATTATGGACATTGCTAAATTTGGAATTAATTAATAATTCAAATAGGGAATTATTAAAATTGGGGAAAGTGGATTATTAATAATAATCAATGCTTAGGACACGAGGTTGGACCCGTTTGTGACGTAAACCTGCCCGGACCCGCCCGGCAAATCCAGTAGTCAAAAATGTCGGCCCAATGTGAGAGGTCCTAGGCCCAAACTAAAGCATAACAGTTGTAAAGACACGAGGTTAGACTCTTTTAGGGTGTAAGACTGCCCGGACCCACCCGGCAAATCCAGCTGCCATAAATGCCAATCTAATGTGAGAGGTCTTTATGAGGTTATGGCCTTAATAAATTAAGAAATACTTAACCAGATAATCATGTAAGGTGGGACATGGGGGTTAAGTAGGTGCCTTGGGTGGCATGAGGAATCTAGTGGTTGCCTTTAGAGGCATTTTAAATACGATTAGACTTAACCAAACACACATGTAACGAACATGAATAGTGAGTTAAGTGGGATTGACTAAGGGGACTAGCTTAGGTGGAATGCTTGTGGGAGATAACGGGGGCCCATTTCAACCAGTATCCCAAAACGTATCTTTGTGGGCTCGACCCAAGTCGAGGACGAGACACGCATACTGGGTTTGACTATAAGAGGCCCAACCAGGGAGCGGTGGCAACGCAAGTCCAACGGGTTTCATATGCGTGTGTGGACCCGGGCTGGTAGGTAAGACGTTCTTGCATCGTGTAGGTATAAGCCGTGCATCTCCGTTATATCGGGTTGCCACTTTAGGGGAATGATACACCGCACTGTGGGGCCAGCACGGGTATCTACGAGTAGGGAGCCGATCGAAAAATGGAAAGTGGGGTACACCTAGTGGAGATAGGGGCAGGCGACACCTATGTAGTCAGCTAGGAGTACGTAAAGCCATTAAGAAAGTTTCTAAGTGAAGCTAAGTGGAATCAATCTTTAGGGTGACTGGTGTGGTGCAGTATAGTGTTTATCCTTTAGTGTTTAGGAGCGCCTATAACGTTTCCTTTAGCGATTGTCTATGTCCTTAATCTGCTCTTTCATAGACATTTCCTTGTTTTCCAGCTTATGCCTTAGTCCAGTTATTTTGATAATAGTATTGTAGAATTATCATACTCGCCAGACTTTATGTCTGACCCCCCCTCTTTTTTCATCCTTTTCTCCCTTCAGGTCCTCAGGTTGGGCCAAGTTCCAGTGGAGTCTGATTGGATTGCTTATCTCTTGGAAAGCTTGGACTGCTGAAGTAAAGTCCAGCTTGTTATCTTTCTTTTTAATGGCTATTTATGTAATGGGATTATGTACTTGTTTTATCAAAATAGATATTGTACTTGACTTTGATTATGGTGTTATGATGTAATCAAACATGTTTTGACTTCTGCTGCAATTGAAATAAAGTTTTTAAATTTCCAAGTACTATTTTATATCTGTCTTGTTGAAATTTTACTGTTCTATATTCACCTAAAACCTCCATAGAAGTTAATGCATTCCCTTTGTGAGTGACATTAATGGACGTGGGGTGTTACAATGGTAGTGGATCACGTTGTTGTCTCAAACCCCATTGGTGGTACGACTCATTAACTATGATTTGTCGGGGTTTGAGAATAATAGTGTTATGCGTCGAATTTGAATGTGACGCATATGTGCTTGGTTTCATGGGCTATGGATTGATTCTAGTGATGGATTGGCTAGCTATGCATGGAGCCATTCTAGATTGTGAGAGGAGGGTCGTTAGACTTTTGACTTGCCATGGGAGGACCCTCGAGATTTCTTGTGACCAAAGGGGTCTGTCATTCTTAGTTTCCTAGAGTCACTTGATGCATCTATCGATGATCTACGATCTATACCAGTAGTCCGTGAGTATCTTGATGTTTTTGAGGAGGTTAGGGGCTTACCTCCGAGGCACGAGATCGATTTTCGTATATACTTGGTGGATAATGCAAAGCCAGTTGCATTTCCTGTGCGCCACATGGCCCCAAGTGAAAGAAGGGAGCTTGGCATGCAAGTAGGGGAGCTATTTGAGAAAGGGTTTATTATGTGAAGCATATCTGAATGGGGAGCTCTGGTGGTATTTGCAACTAAGGCGGATGGTTCGCTTCGCTTATGTATAGACTGTAGAGAGTTGAATAAACTCACCAAGAAGAACAGTCATCCACTCTCGAGGGTAGATGATCTGTTTGACCAGCCTGTTGGTGCATCAGTTTTCTCTCAGTTAGACTTGGCCATGGGGTTTCATCAGTTGAGGGTGGCCGAGGACATTATAGACAAGACTGCTTTTAGGTCTCGAGATGGTCTCTTTGAATGGCTCGTTATGCCTTTTGGGTTTACAAATGCAACCGTAAAGGGGATTTCGACCCCCGGGTCGACACACCAAGGGGGTCGACCCCCTCACGGCAGATCTAGGCAGAATTCTTCTGGATGAATGTGGACTCCTTTCTTGACTAGGTTCATTGGCTTTAGGATATAAATAAGACCTCATTTCTGTTGTTTCTCCACACCTAAAACAATGGAGAACCAGATGTTGCCTCTGCCCAAATTAAATCAAGGCTTTTTTCTTCAACAATGAACTAGAGTTATTCAAGTTTAGAGATCTGTGATCCAACATCTGCAATCCCTCTTCTATTTCTTAGATCCAATCGCTGTGAGTCTACGTTATTTTTAGATCTAAATACTTAAAAGTTAATCTTGACATGACTATAACTTGGATTTTAAGCCTGTAATTATTTGAATCACATCAGATCTGCTATAACCTGTGTATTTAAGTTATTCTGACATGACTATGATCTAGATCTAAGCCTATACCTATTTACCATTTCAGATCTGCAATTGTTAGTTGATCTAATTCACTATTTAGATCTCATCATGCCTGTTTATGATATCCCTATTATGTTAGAATCAGTTCTACTATCACGTGTTCATCAAATCTGCTCCTATATGCCTATCTTATCATTATGCTCAACTTTGTCACTATTTGTTTATCAGTTGCTATGCCTATTTTTGCCATTATATGTCGAACTTGTTATTATGTTCATTTTTGTCCTCTTCCCTTCTTTTTCCCTTTTTATTTTTAATAGCTAGGCTACCTTTGAGCCTAGGCATGCCACGGAAATATGCGAACATGTAAAATTGCGAATGAGGGGAAAACATTAAAATCGGGGCATAACTTGTATTTAGATATTTGGGTATAGATTGAATGTAATATGGATTTGGGGCATAAATCAAACTGTGATTTAGACCTTAATTAGGGGCATATGATTCATTATGAACATGACTTGGGAAAGGGGCATAAAAACCTATAATGACATAGGAATAATTGGTTAATAATGGAAATGCCTAGAATTACAGTAATTAGAAACTGTAACTGCGCTTAGACATAAGGTTGGATTACACTCGTGGTGGAAGTTTGCCCGAAACCGCCTAGCATATCCAGCAACCACAAGTGGTGAATCTAATGTTAGAAGTCTAAGTGCATAAACACATGATTTTCTAAGACACGAGGTTAAGCCCGGCTAGTGGAAGAAATCTGCCCGGAACCGCCCTGCATATCCAGCATCCATAAGTTGTAGGATTAATGTGGGAGATCTAGTGCACCATAACCATAAATGAATATGGTAATAAACTTGAATGCTTAACCTAGTTGAAACCATAAGGATTGCATATGTTAACTTGAGTAGTGGTTAAGTAAAATTGTATGAAACAGTGGGAGGGTTAAGTATATCTTGGGTTGGTGGGTAATATTTATACATTAGCCCACAAACTTAACCTGTGGGATTATGAAATCTTTTACTTTGGTATGGCATAACCTGTGGAAAACCTAGTGGGAATGCAAGCATAGGGGGAAGCTTGTATCATATATTGTGCGTGGGACCCGTTTCAGTCAGTAACCCATATATAGGTATCAAACGAGTACTTCGAACTAGGTCGGAGTCGGGGAACGCTTACTGGGCTGATTGTAAGAGATCCAAAAGTGAGGGAAGGTGTGGGCGGCGCGTTCCGACGGGGTCATGTGCATGCTTGAGTCCGACATAGGTAGTTTAGACATCATGACACCTGTAGATATGGTTGTGCACATCCTGAAAATGAAAGGTTTCCACATTAGGAAGTGATACATCCTACTGTGGGGCCAGAATAGGGTATCTACGGAGTAGGGAGTCGATCTTTTGGGGTAGTAATTAGGGTACATCTAGACTCTATTATGTTTAGGAGCCCGTTATTATCCTTTAGGTAACTCCAGTATGTTGGGTTGTCTGTTGATTGTATAGGGTTAAGCCTCTCATAGAAGTACGCCTAAGTCCACTATGTTATAGTTGTTGGGATCATCTCATCTTGGTTATACTAATATTGGTGCAGAGAAAGAGAAAATACTAGAGAAGCGTGATATATTCTATCATGTTTATCCTGTTTACCTTGTCATACCTTCCTTTTATAATGTTATCTCTCTTATCCACTTTATATGCCTGTCATGATATTTTTACTTATTTATATGCTAAAAGTAATTGGATTCGCCAGACCTTATGTCTGACCCATTTTGTTTCTTTATCTTTCTCATTCGTTTCCCCCTAGGTTCTCAGGGTGGGAATAATCAAGATTGGTCAGGATTCTGCTTTCATCCTGCTTAAAGCTGCTTAGATGTACTACTTGATTCATATCTCTATACTATAGCTATGTTTTGGGGATTATGCTTCTTTTATTACTATACTCTGATGATTTAAGTACAAGATAGAAATTTTAATGATGTACAGGGTTCTTTGCATTTCAGACATATGATGTGACCATGTTTTGAACTACGATGTTTTCTGCTTAATAAAATTTTAAATTCCGCTGCTATTTTATATCTATCTTGTAATGTTTCTGTTTCTGTTTTTGTTTACCTATAACACTTCACGAAACTTAATGCATTCTCTTAATGAGTGACATTAATGGACATGGGGTGTCATACACATATTGTCATTTGTTTATGTGTATATAGGTATTGCAATACCAAATTTACTAAAATGTTTGCATAGCCGTTTGTCTGATCTTCCTTGAAAACTCATGCAAAGAACGTCCATGTGGATTTCTATATGGATGTATTAGCAATGCATGTCAAGTTATACTTATGTGCCCAAACATCACAAAATTTCCTAAAACATTGTTATTCATTTGAATCGTACTTTGACATTTGTTTATACTCGTATGAGTTTCCTATGAAAATTTCAAGCTTGTATAATTTCAAGTACACTGTGGATTAAGATTCATTTTCTTATACATATCGATTAACCAGTACTAATCTCCAATAAATTCAAGATGAACACCACCACAGCATTGAAAAACACTTAACTGAAAAATTATACCTAAGATGAACACACTCCCATAAACAAATCAACCAACCAGACACCGACGTAAGGGCAACTCCAACTGTTTGGGTGCGGAAGTTCATATTTCTGCACTCTAAATAGTTGGAATGCTCAAATATCCTAACTTAGTTCATATTTTCATTACTTGTTTGAACACGGGATAGATTTCGTGGGTCACAAAGCTTACAAGCTTCGCTATTGTTGGCTAACCCGATATCGGGATGAGTAGTTTTTATTGAAGGTTTATAGCTTATGTATATTTCTGGCTTGTTGTATCCTAATTTAAATTTTCTATGTTGGGTATAATGTTGCTCTTTATATGTTGTTATTTCTAGCTTGTCATATCCTAATTTTAATTTTCTATGTTGGTTGTAATGTTTTGTGGGTTATAAAATAAATTTAACTAGTTTTAAGGAATTTATACATTAATTTTTGATATGTATATAAGATTCAAACTTAACTTACAATGCTTTCAAATATGCGTACGATTTTAAAACTATATCACAAAGGTAAATAAAAATTGTCAGTTTGTATCAGGTGTAAACAATACATTTGAATAGACCATTCGGTTCATTTTTTCAGTGACAAGAATGTGACAACCCATAAATGAGACCATTATTGTCTGCTCTCTTCTGACGTGAAGTGATATAAAGTGATATGAGTACTCATGTACGATCACTATAACACTGCTTTCAACTGCTCACTTTTTTAGATTATTTGTTGGATACGAGGAGAATAGGATGTAACCTAATAAAGTTCAATGTTATAATTTTAGCAGTGGATAGACCCACCAATGTGCGAACATGGACTTCAATACGCACTAGAAGCGCAGGTTGAAATAAGGCGCTTAAACAAGATTGTAGCCGAGGCTACAAGAGATGGATTTGTCAGATTTCTGATGTAGTTTTATGTTAAGCTTGATGTACCCTAATGAAGTTCAATGTTCTTTTATTTCTGTACTACCTAATGTGAAAGTTTGTGTAATTTTCTTAATGCAATTAGTTTGTGTAATTTTCTTAATGATAAATTCGTATGGAAAGCATTAAAGGTATTGTCAGTCCAAACCTTATACATGACTTGTCAAATCCAGCAGGATCTATTGAGTTGGAAAATACCATAAAACCCACCCACTAGGTAATTAAACACAACATGACATAGATAAATGTGTATTTCCATTCTTTATCTGCATCGCTTATCCTCAAGTTTTTTCAAAAACAAAGAAATGCCTTCTTGGCCCTCATCCACTGATTCCAACTGGAGCCCTCCAAGAGCACCTACTGGCAGTCCTCATACCGATGATGACTGGAACATAGAGTACTAAGAGCAACACTACGAAAATCTAAGGCGTGACTTACCAAATCCGGACAACTACGTCTGCAGGGTCCCGAAGATCCGAATTATGTCCCCTCCTTCAATTGTGCTTTGGTTGCTCCTCTGCCAATTCAACCAGAGACACACCAACCACCGGTTGTACAACCTCTATACGAATAAGAGGTTGATTCTTATCCAATCAGTTGTCACTGCGGGTACGAAATACAGCTTGTAGTTGTGGCGGAGGGCGAAAACATCGACCATAGATTAATGAAATATTGCACTTCAGTGAATGGTTGCAAGTATTCCGAAAGGATGGACGGTCCATTGTGTCCACATGGCATCACATATGCCAATGAGTTGGTAATGGATATACGTAGGCTCACGAGAGGCTTCAAAGATATTCGACTTAACCATATGTAGCGTATTAGTGTTTACTTATTATCAGTGTTCCTACTTATTGGTTGTATTAGCTGTAATATTATTTTATGTACCCTACTAGTCGTATAACCTATCAGATATGTAATATTATCTTCCGGTACTTTTATAATGTGCATCATTTCCATACCACGTACATACGTACGTAAGATAGTTGCATATTGTTTAATAACATCATGTCCATACCACGTACATACATTTTTTATTTAACAAACCTCGCAATTGTCATTACTTCAAGTTCCATGCTTTATGCATCCAAAATCCAAATAGTAAGTGTTAAAGGTTATATTACTTCAAATAGTTATTGAACGCACAAACAGACCAAGTATATGAAATGCACAAATAGATGTACAAACTGGAATATTAAATGTTAGTGACGGGTTCGTATACACACAAGAGGTTGTGAAACTTACATAAAATTTGAATCCAGTCTAACATTCGCAACAGGCCTGCTACCGTCGAACCAAAAGCATCTGATAATCATTCCATGAATGAGTTAGGCCTCCATAGAGGGGAATTCGGTTCTTTTACATTAACCACCCAAACTCTTATTGCGTTTGGTCCCACAGGGGTAGAATGAACCAAAGTAGTAGGATCAACTAAAGACACAGTGCCTTCGACTACTATTTTTCCAGTGTTCTCCACATCAAGCAGCTTGCATTTGGCATTCACCGGAAAATTTGCACTCTATCATATAACCAATATTTGTTGATACATAATCAAAAATTCTTTTAGAAAAATAAACTAGTAATATAATTGTATTACCGTAATAGATTTAGGAAAATTGCTCACGGGGTAGATGCTGGACTGTTTTCAAAACCCATAACAGATTTGTGAACATTGCCCACGGTGGTAGATGTTGAAATGTTTTCAAAACCCATAATAAATTTGCGAACATTGCTCTTGGGGGTAGATGTTGAACTGTTTTCAAATACTAATCCGGCCAAGCTATTTTTTTACCAACGGCTTCTCCAATACATATCATGCCTGTTATGGGCCTCCAAAAAAAAGGCATCTTCTTTTATCGCTTTATCCACTCAAACTATGGAGGCTTCTGGTCTAAGAGGAATATCATTGATAATTACATTTAAATCACTCGAATGCACTCGTCCTTTGGCAACAAATTCTTTGCTTCCACCCCAATCATATAACATACATTTGTTTTCTGTGTATTGGTTATGCTCTATCAAAATGACATATATTAACTGATGACTGGCCAATTGAATCAAGCAAGTCTAATAATGTTATTGGTAAAGTCAAATATAGTTGGGCACTAACAACCATTTACAAGTATATGTAGCAGATCATGTGTGGAGGAAACAAAAAAAAACTCTATCTGGTTTAATTGTTCAAAATAAATTGTTAATCTTAACTCTATCAAAATAAATATCAAAACCTACCCTAAACAGATATATTCAGTTATCCTATATTTTTTTAAAGAAGTAGCCTAGCCTAGAGTTTCTTTCGAGTATTTCCCGAGTCCAATTGTAACACCCTGAAATTTTTTGTTAACTGTAAATTAACAAATTAAAGTATAATTAATTCTAAATGATGGAATTAAGGGAAATGGGTTACGCCATTGCTTTCATCTCGGAATTCTGCTAGAGATAGAGTCTGAGTTTGCGAAAAACGGATACCGTATGAAGAAGATATGGATGAACGAAGTTAGGAAGAAAAACCAGAAACGAGCCAGAATGCACTGGCACACTTGGGAAGTGCGCCAGAAAAAAAATTGCACTGGCGCACTTGGGAAGTGCGCCAGTACAAATTTGCACTGGGGCACCTGCCAAGTGCGCTCGGGCCGAGTAAAAACATGCACGGTCAGGCCCTAGCTGGCCTGGTCAGGTTCTAGTCGATTTCTGAGGCTTGGCTGTGTCACTAGGGCTGACTTGTCGCTTTCTGATTGGCTTCTCTTGAGATGGATGGTCTGGATTAACTCTAGCTTCATCGACGGCTCAAATCAATCTGAAATTCTATAAATATAACTCAACACTCAACCTAAATTCACACAAATAATAAAGAACTAAAGCCGTCATGCTGCTGGAAGGAAACTAGGAGTAGCCGTCAGTTAGAGAAAGCTTAGAGACGAGCCAAATTAAAGTTAAAACAAGAATTAATCAACGTTTATCTGTCCAAAGGAAAGCAATTCAAATTCAGAACTCAGAAATCAGAAAACAAGACCGTTGTTTGTTGTAAGTATAGTGATTTTTCCGATGTAAATAAAAACTAGGATTTGATTCGATGCGAAATGGAAATATTGTGTTATTATGTAACAACGATGTTAATTCATATCTATGTATTGAAATGATTGTGGAATTGTGATGTTTGTTGTGTAGTTGAGTTGATATTGATCCTATCGTACATTTAGAATCACATGCAAGATGTATAGTTCATGTTGTAATCTACACCTATATGTTTATTTGATTATATAGGTTGTACGTGATAAAGATTTCATGTATATATACATGCTAAAACCTCTATGCCTAAATGATTATGTTCATATACATGTTCCTAATTGGATCCATGCCAAGATCCATTTTAATACAAGTTTTATGTTATAGTAGTAAACATGATTTGGATCTAGTTCACACATGCAATGAAATTATACATACTTTTTAGACATGTTATATTCTTGTCATATGCTAGTGATGTTCGATGTTATGCCTAGATCTAAACATGTTTAGGCTTATGTTGTCTAAAACATTTGCTAATTCATGTGACACCTGTTTAGTTAGATTCCCCTTTTTAATGCAAGTTCACATGACAAGTTGAAACCCATGATTCAGTCTATGTTGCAAATTCACATATATGTATGTTGACTATTTTGCAAGTTCACACCTATGATGTTCATATTGACTATGCCAAAAAGGCCAAGTTTACACCTATGTCATGTTTATGTTTATGAATTCCCTTATGCCAATTTTGTGTGCGCTAAATTAGGCTAAGTTTTTAGCCTAATACTATATGTTAAAAACCATGCGAATGAAAATTACGCTAAGATTGTTAGCCTAATATTTAGACTGGGTAACGTTGGGAAAATTGGTAATTATAAAAACTTGACATAAAAATATATGAAATTGGCATGTTTGTCACATGCCAAAATTGGTGGCATTTAAATGGTATAAATCCTTATACCAAAAATGTTAAACTTGGAAAGTGGGCCACAACATTAAATTGTTGACAAATTTACATATATTAAGTAATAAAGTCAAACATGTAAATTTAGAAAATACGAGTATGCTTAACACGAGGTTGGATTGAGTTGTGATGTAAACCTGCCCGGACCCGCCCGGCTGCCCAGTAGTCACAACAATACCTATCCAATGTGAGAGGTCAAGCATTGAGCCTAATAAGGACCCGAGGTTAGACTGAGTTACGGTGTAAATCTGCCCGGAACCGACCGGCACATCCAGTAACCGTAACAATATCTGTCTAATGTGAGTGGTCGGTGCTTCAAAAAGCTAAGGACAGGAAATTCAAGATGGTAGGGTTAAGTTAACTAAAACACTTAACCAATTCAACATGTTAATTTAAACTGATAGGTGGGGTTAGGTAAATATAGACACTTAACCACTTAACATGTTTGACTAGAAAACCCTAGTAATGGGGACCCATTTCAGCAGTAACCCAATTAGGTATCATGGTACCCTGAAACTAGGCAGGGTGGGGCACGATTACTGGGCTGATTGTAAGCGGTCAAAACCGACGACGGTGGGTGCAACAGCGTGGGTTCTAACGGAGTGCGGGCATGCACACACTTCGGAGTAGACGAACAGGGCACCGGGGGCGCCTGTAGTATAACCTATGCATTCTAGAATTGTGTGGGGCCGCCACCATGGGACTTGATACACCCCATGGTGGGACCAACATAGGTATCTACACTCTTTGGGGGCCATAAGACATAGATGATTATGCGAGTAGGAACTGATTTTTAGAAAGCGGATCACTTCACCCTGATCATGGGGTGCCAGTTGAGGCAATGCAAGTAGGTGCAGAGATTTAGTGTGGGGTGCGATAGTATATTCGATTCAAACTGCTTTACCTCAGTTTATGATACTTTCCTATTTCCAGTTTATACCTATCATGATCTTTTTCTTATTCACATACTAAAGAGTCACTAGACTTACCAGGCTTTATGTCTGACCCTATTTTCTTTCGTCTTCTTTTCTTCCGTTCCCCCCCCCCCCCCCCCCCCCAGGTCCATAGGGAGGAAACATCCCGGCTTAGTCAGATTCTTTGCAACCTTCAAGATAGTAGATGTACAATTCGGACTCTCTTTCCTTGGCTATGGCTGTTGGACACACTCTATGGGGATTTATACAGTTTTAATTATGTTTTTATGCTTCTTTATTTAATAACCAAGAAAGAAATGATGATGTAATGTTTTTGGAAGTTATTATGTTACAGTTATGGAAATGTTTTGTATGAACACATATTTATGAAATAAAAAGTCTGTTGTTTTCCGCTGCTTATATATATATACATATATATATGTGTGTGTGTGTGTGTGTGTGTGTGTGTTTGTATCTGTCTTGTGTTTTATCTGTGACTTTTACTTACAAACCTCCACCAAAGTTAAGGCATTCCCTTTGTGAGTGACCTTAATGGAGGGTGGGGTGTTTCACTTGGTATCAGAGCACAGATTTACCAGATTTTATAAAAGTTTTCAAAACTATTTTCAAAAAGAAGTTTAAAGAAGCATTGTTTTCAAGAAAAAGAGTTATTTTTAAAAGGCATAATTCCTGAAAAGCCATATGCACTATCTCTCTATCCTTTGTCTTGAATACTTTCCTTTTTGTTCCAGCATGTATGGAGATCTTAACCTTCCAGAAGGAGTACCGATCCCTGGCTGGTTCCGAAGGTACCTAGAGGCTAGGGCCAATGGTGCGGGCCCAGCAGACATTCCTCCTCCTCCTCCCCCTCGTCGTGGAAATACTTCCACTAAGACATGTAGAGACATCAAGGCTATGGGAGGAAAGGACTTTTATGGAACTGAATCATTTGTAGCAGTAAGGAACTGGCTGAAGGAGACCGAAGATTTGTTCGTCATCTTCGAAGTTGACGACATGCAAAAGATACAGCTAGCAGTATGGTTGCTTAAAGATGAAGCTTCCTATTGGTGGGAAGTTACCCATGTTGAGAGGCCAGTGGAAATTTGGGAAGGTTTTAGGATGAGGTTTGAGATGAAATTCCTCTCCCAAGCTGAAAGAAGCCTGCAGATGGAGAAGTGCCTAACTCTTAAGCAGGGAAATATGACAATCAAGGAGTACGTAAATCAGTTTAACCAGCTGGCCAGATTTGGGCTGGATTTGGTAAACACCCAACACAAGAAGGCCCTTCGCTTCGTCAAAGGTCTGAATGAGCCTCTACACAGCCTTGCTATGACCCATATACCAATGGGAGTGACCTATGAAAGCTTGGTGGACATGGCGCTGCTACACGAGGAAGATAAAGGCAAGAAAGAGGCAAAGGTGGAAGTGCCTCAAGAAAAGAAAGGGGGTTTACAGGCTAAGAAAACAGACTTGAAGAAAGGCGGGAAGAACAACAAAACCCATGAAAAGAGAAGGTGCAATTTCTGTGGCATTGTCGGACATATAGCGAAAGGCTGCAGGAAGAAGAAGGCAAAGATGAATGGTGGTTGTTTCCATTATGGAGAGACTGGACACTTGGCTAAGGACTGCCCAAATAAGCTGGGGCAGGGACAAAGGACTGGATCCACCTAAGGGGGACAAGTTCACACGCTGGTGGCACCTCCACAGGAACGAGGTAGAGATATTTCTGTAGAAAGCTTAGTTTATCTTTATGGTCATCAAGTTCGCACTCTCTTTGATTCTGGTGCATCACACTCCTTTATTTCATCTGCTTTAGTAGAATCTCTACACCTAGACACTAGTATGGTAGAAGATCCCTTGGTTGTTTCAAATCCAATTGGGGGCTCGGCTTATTTGTCGATGGTTTGCTTGGATTTGAAAATCTCTATTCTAAGTGTTGAATTTAGATGTAGCGCCTTTATTTTGGGCTTCTCAGGATATGGACTGATCTTAGGCATGGACCGGTTATCCAGTAACGATGCCATTCTTGATTGTGAGAAAAGAGTGGTTAGGCTCTTGACTCAGCTCGGTAACACTCTAGAAATTTCTTGTAATCCCTTGAATGTTGTTATGCATAGTTATCTAGAGTCGCTTGACGCTTCTGTTGAGAATTTGCAGTCGGTAAGAGTGGTCCGGGAATATCCGGATGTCTTTGAAGAAATGAAAGGCTTACCTCCGAAGCGGGAAATAGACTTCCGCATATATCTTGTTGATAACGCAATGCCTGTAGCTCTGCCTGTTAGGCACATGGCTCCAAAGGAGAGAAAGGAGCTCAGTAAGCAAGTTAAGGAGCTTCTCGAGAAGGGGTTCATAAGGAGAAGTATCTCGGAATGGGGTGCTCCAGTGGTGTTCGCAACCAAAGCATATGGTTCACTACGTCTTTGTGTGGACTATAGGGAGCTAAACAAGCTGACCAAAAAGAATAGACACCCGCTTCCCCGAATAGACGATTTGTTTGATCAGCTTGTAGGTGCGTCGGTCTTCTCCCAACTTGACCTGGTTACTGGGTTCCGTCGGCTAAGGGTAGCTGAAGATAGCATTGATAAAACGTCGATCAGAACCCCAGACGGTTTCTATGAGTGGCTTGTCATGCCTTTCGGTTTGACAAACGCACCCGCTTATTTCGTTGACCTAATGAGCAGGGTGTTCAGAGAATTCTTAAATAAGTTCGTGGTGGTCTTCGTAGACGATATTTTGATCTTCTCAAAGAATGAGGAAGAGCATGCTCAGCATCTGAAGGAGATCACGGAAACTCTTTGAGTTCATCAGCTAAAAGCCAAATTCTCCAAGTGCCACTTTTGGAGAGAAGAAGTAAGGTTTCTTGAACATATAGTGCAAAGAAGGGTTAGCCGTGAACCCCGCGAAAGTAGTAGCAGTGCAAGATTGGAAGACACGAAGAAATGCAGCCGAAGTTCAAAGCTTTCTTGGGCTAGCCGGTTTTACCAAAAGTTTATTAGGGATTTCGCAAAAATCTCAGCTCCACTCACAAGGCTAACAAAGAAGAATCTGGCGTTCACTTGGGATTTGGATTGCAAGTTTTCTTTCCAACGATTAAAAAGGGCTCTCACTACTGCTCCAGTTCTGACTTTGCCGGATGGAAGCAAGATGTTCACAGTATATACGGATGCTTGTGGTACGGGACTAGGAGCCTTTCTGATGCAAGAAGGGAGGGTAGTAGCTTATGGTGGAAGACAATTGAAAGTGCATGAAAAGAACTACCCAACCCACGATCTTGAGTTGCCCGCCATCGTCTTTTCACTTAAGTCTTGGCGCCATTATCTCATAGGTGCGAAGTTCGAATTATATACTGACCATAAATTGTTGAAGTATCTTTTCTCGTAGAAAGATCTTAACTTGAGGCAACAAAGGTGGATGGAGTTCCTTGCCTCATATGACTTTGAAATTTCCTATACTCCGGGCAAAGGCAACGTAGTAGCAGACGCGTTGAGCAGAAAGAAGCTGACCTTGAGCCCTCTCTTTGTAGAAAGGCAAAGCTTGGAGTATATAGCCAGTTTTGACTTTAAGCCCTCCTCTGATTTTGTACCTGGATTATTGGCATCCCTAGAAGTACGACCCACTCTTTTAGACTCAATAGGGGCCGCACAACGCAAAGACCCTCAGCTTGTGAATGTGATTGGTAAGCTAATTAGGGGTGAAACTTCCAGTCACCTCAATAGGTACTCCATCGACGATAAGGGTTGGCTGAGGCGAGGTGGAAGACTATGCGTCCCACAAGCAAGGGATTTAGTAAAGATGGTCCTCAAGGAAGCACATCATTCCAAGATGACAATACATCCAGGTGGAGACAAGATGTACAAGGACGTAAAGAGAGTTTTCTATTGGAGCGGTAGGAAGAATAACGTGATAGATTTCGTTTCTAAGTGCGTGACATGCCAACAGGTCAAGGCGGAACAAAAGAAGCCTGGAGGACTGCTTCATCCTCTAGAAGTCCCGCAATGGAAGTGGGATAGCATTTCGATGGACTTCATTGATGGGTTGCCTAGGTCAAGAAGAGGCAATACTACCATTTGGGTGATAGTGGACAGGCTTACTAAAAGCGCCCACTTTTTACCTATCAAGAGTAGAAGGACTGTTTCGTCTTTAGCTTCTCTTTATCTCAAGGAAATAGTTCGACTCCATGGAATACCCTCCAGCATAGTGAGTGACAGAGACCCCATCTTTACAAGCGAATTTTGGCGAAGTCTGCAAGAAGCTGCAGGCACACGGTTATGCTTGAGTACGACCTATCACCCCCAAACTGATGGTCAGACGGAAACGGTGAAGAGAGTACTAGAAGATCTTCTAAGACTGTGCGTTCTTGACTTCGGAAGGACTTGGGAGGATCATCTTCCTTTAGTGGAATTCGCCTACAAAAACGGTTACCAAGCCACCATCGGTATGGCGCCCTTCGAAGCTTTGTATGGAAGACCTTGCCGATCACCAACATGTTGGTGGGATTCTACTAACAAGATTATACTTGGGCCAGACATGATTAGAGAGACTTCAGAAAAAGTGGACCTGATAAGAAGGACAATGAAGACTGCCCAAGACAGACAGAAATCCTACGCAGATAAAAGAAGGACTGATCTTGAATTTGAGGTTAGGGACAGGGTTTTCCTTAAGGTATCCCTTAAGGAACGTCATTCGCTTTGGATCCGTAGGAAAGCTAGCACCAAGATTTGTAGGACCGTTCCCTATCATCGAGAAGATTGGGAAAACGGCTTATAGAGTAGAGTTGCCTGAAAGATTGGCTGGAATTCACAATGTCTTTCACGTTTCTCATCTCCGAAAATGTCTACATGAATCTACGGAAGTTTTGGAGCCAAGCATTCTAGAAGAAGCCGAAGTGGAACGCAAAGCTACTGTGAGGAGAGTTCCAACTCGAATTGTAGGAACTGAAGTGAAAAAGGTACGCAACCGCGAAGTCAAGCTCGTTAAAGTTCAGTGGAGTGACGCCGAGGAAGACGCAACTTGGGAAACTGAGGACAGAATACGCGCGGCCTACCCTTTTCTTTTTGAGGGTACATCTTTGATTTCTCTTTTTCCTTAAGTTGTGCTTGTATCTATCTTTTTTGGTATAATCTCCTCGATATTATCCTTTATCCTTAGGTAGAAACCCCTTTGGATGTAAACATGTAATTGAAACATGTTATGGTTGATGGCTGCAAGTGGTTGCAAGTGGTTGCTCGTGGATGCATATACACACACAACCTAGGTTTTAGATCGGCTCAGTCACTTCATACTGCATATGCATATATGTATTCATATTTGTATGTGGTTGAAACTTGATATGTTGTCATATGGATGTCGCATTTGTATGAATGGTTGTGCACTCATGTAGAATTATGAGAAGGAAAAATTTGCATACATAATGGATTCATGACACTTACATGATTCGCATTGAGGAGGTCAACTGAATCAGTAGACTGCCTAATTTTTGCATTAGATAAGGATATATACACACACTATGCATATGATCATGAAACATTACAAGTCTTTTAAGGACAATGGACGCCTGTGTTTGTTGATTGAGTAGATGGAAGATTGGATGTTAGGACTTATGTTCTCCTAGACTTGAAGATTTCGGGGACGAAATCCTTTAAGGAGGGGAGAATGTAACACGCCGAAATTTTCTGTTAACTGTAAATTAACAAATTAAAGTATAATTAATTCTAAATGATGGAACTAAGGGAAACAGGTTAAGCCACTGCGTTCGTCTCGGAATTCTGCTTGAGATAGAGTCCGAGTTTGCAAAAAACAGATACTGTATGAAGAAGATATGGACGAACGAAGTTAGGCAGAAAAACCAGAAACGGGCCAGAATGCACTAACGCACTTGGGAAGTGCGCCAGAAAAAAATTGCACTGGCGCACTTGGGAAGTGCGCCAGTACAAATTTGCATTGGCGCACCTGCCAAGTGCGCCCAGGCCGAGCAGAAACCTGCTTAGTCAGGCCCTGGCTGGCCTGGTCGGGTTCTGGTCGATTTCTGAGGCTTGGCTGTGCCACTAGGGCTGACTTGTCGCTTTCTGATTGGCTTCTCTTGAGATGGATGGTCTGGATTAACTCTAGGTTCATCGACGGCTCAAATCAATCTGAAATTCTATAAATATAACTCAACACTCAACCTAAATTCACACAAATAATATAGAACTAAAGCCATCATGCTGCTAGAAGGAAACTAGGAGTAGCCGTCAGTTAGAGAAAGCTTTGAGACGAGCCAAATTAAAGTTAAAACAAGAATCAATTAACGCTTGTCCACCCAAACGAAAGCAATTCAGATTCAGAAGTCAGAAATCAGAAAACAAGTCCGTCGTTTGTTGTAAGTATAGTGATTTTCCGATGTAAATAAAAGTTAGGATTTGATTCGATGCAAAATGGAAATGGAATTGTGTAACAATGATGTTAATTCATATCTATGTATTGAAATGATTATGGTATTGTGATGTTTGTGGTGTAGTTGAGTTGATATTGATCCTATTGTACATTTAGAATCACACGCAAGTTGTATAGTTCATGTTGTAATCCACACCTATATGTTTATGTGATTATATAGGTTGTATGTGATTAAGATTTCATGTATATATACATGCTGAAACCTCTATGCCTAAATGATTATGTTATATACATGTTCCTAATTGGATCCATGCCAAGATCCATTTTAATACAAGTTTTATGTTATAGTAGTAAACATGATTTGGATCTAGTTCACACATGCGATGAAATTATACATACTTTTTAGACATGTTATATTCTTGTCATATGCTAGTGATGTTCGATGTTATGCCTAGATCTAAACATGTTTAGGCTTATGTTGTCTAAATCGTATGCTTATTCATGTGACACCTGTTTAATTAGATTCCCCTTTTTAATCCAAGTTCACATGACAAGTTGAAGCCCATGATTCAATCTATGTTGCAAATTCACATATATGTATGTTGACTATTTTGCAAGTTCACACCTATGATGTTCATATTGACTATGCCAAAAAGGCCAAGTTTACACCTATGTCATGTTTATGTTTATGAATTCCCTTATGCCAATTTTGTGTGCACTAAATTAGGCTAAGTTTTAAGCCTAATACTATATGTCAAAAACCATGCGAACGAAATTACGCCAAGATTGTTAGCCTAATAATTAGATGGGGTAACGTTGGGAAAATTGGTAAATATAGAAAACTTGACATAAAAATATATGAAATTGGCATGTTTGTCACATGCCAAAATTGGTGGTATTTAAATGGTATAAATCCTTACACCAAAAATGTTAAACTTGGAAAGTTGGCCATAACATTAAATTGTTGACAAATTTACATATATTAAGTAATAGAGACAAATATGTAAATTTAGAAAATACGAGCATGCTTAACATGAGGTTGGATTGAGTTGTGATGTAAACCTGCCCGGACCCGCCTGGTTGTCCAGTAGTCACAACAATACCTATCCAATGTGAGAGGTTAAGCATTGAGCACAATAAGGACCCGAGGTTAGACTGAGTTACGGTGTAAATCTGCCTGGAACAGACCGGCACATCCAGTAACCGTAACAATATCTGTCTAATGTGAGTGGTCGGTGCTTTAAAAAGCTAAGAACAGGCAAGTCAGGATGGTAGGGTTAAGTTAACTAAAACACTTAACCAATTCAACATGTTAATTTAAATTGATGGGTGGGATTAGGTAAATACAGACACTTAACCAATTAACATGTTTGAATAGAAAACCCTAGTAACGGGGACCCATTTCAGCAGTAAACCAATTAGGTATCATGGTACCTTGAAACTAGGCAGGGTGGGGCACGATTACTCGGCTGATTGTAAGCGGTCAAAAGCGATGGCGGTGGGTGCAACAGTGTGGGTTCTAACGAAGTGCGGGCGCACACACACTTCGGAGTAGACAAACAAGGCACTGGGGGCACCAGTAGTATAACCTATGCATTCTAGAATTGTGCGGGGCCGCCACCATGGGACTTGATACACCCCATGGTGGGACCAGCATAGGTATCTACACTCTTTGGGGGTCGTAAGACACATATGACTATGCGAGTAGGAGCCGATCTTTAGAAAGGGAATCACTTCACCCTGATCATGGGGTGCCCAATGAGGCAATGCAAGTAGGTGCAGAGATATAGTGTGGGGTGCGATAGTATATTCGATTCAAACTGCTTTACCTTAGTTTATGATACTTTCCTATTTTCAGTTTATACCTATCATGCCCTTTTTCTTATTCACGTACTGAAGAGTCACTAGACTTACCAGGCTTTATGTCTGACCCTATTTTCTTTCGTCTTCTTTTCTTCCGTTCCCCCCTCCCCCCAGGTCCACGGGGAGGAAACAACCCAGCTTAGTCAGATTCTTTGCAAGCTTCAAGATAGTAGATGTACGGTTTGAACTCTCTTTCCTTGGCTATGGCTGTTTGACACACTCTATGGGGATTTATACAGTTTTAATTATGTTTTTATGCTTCTTTATTTAATAACCAAGACAGAAATGATGATGTAATGTTTTGGAAGTTATTATGTGATAGTTATGGAAATGTTTTGTATGAACACATATTTATGAAATAAAAAGTCTGTTGTTTTCCGCTGCTTATATATATATGTTTATATATGTCTTATGTTTTATCTGTGACTTTTACTTACAAACCTCCACCAAAGTTAGGGCATTCCCTTTGTGAGTGACCTTAATGGAGGGTGGGGTGTTTCACCTATACTGTAACAATTGGGAATTTCGCTCGATCCGAATCGATCGCTAAACCGACCAAGACCGTTCGAAACCCCTGATTGTTTTGAGAACACGACAAATCAGAACACAAACAGAAGAACATTTCATTGCTTATTACAACAATTCCATCAGAATACAAGAATATACAGAGTATGAATAAATATTATACATCAGAAAAATATCATAAATTCAAATTACATTTAAATACATAGCAGCGGAAAAATAATACAAAGCACAACTGAAAGAAATACACAGATAAAAAGCATTCTGAGTATCGTTCCAGCTGTAAACCAGGATCCTGTGAATATAAATCTGCAAAACCCAACTACTAGCTGCCCGTGCGGAAAGTAAGGGCACCCAGAGTTTAGGTTAAAACAATAAACTCTAGGTCAGTCATGTGACTGGTGTGAGAACTAAAAACAGTTTTTAATATTTATTTTTAAAATTAGGTAAATCAAGGGACCACGCCGTATAATACGGAACGGGTTTCCTCCCAAGAATACTAGTGCATAAACAAATAGCGCAATGCTAAATAAAGAACAATGAAGTTGTTATAAGACCCAGGTCCCATCACACAATGCAACGCAAGCCGGAGGTTAGGGTTTTACCTTATAACGGCCAAATAATGCTTGATACGCGAAATTTAATCTTTTATTATTACTATAAGTGAAGAAAACAACTTCGAATATAAATGTATCCATCATAGACGGCATGTACCATATATCATGTCGCCATACTAGGCTCTACAAATAAAACTGAAATGTCACGTATTGGAAATTGGATTTCCGTCATGAGTCGAGGCAAGGGGCAAGCTCCTCTCCGTTCGAGACATTCTAGCAAATGTCTCAGGACCACACACTGCGATCCTTTGAACCTCTAAGGCTGGTCCTCTCTTACTTTTGAGGATTAGTATTCCTGAACACATGTTTCCCGATCCTATAGGACCTATATCCGAGGCGCCTCGCATCCAACAACTACACAAGTAAAAATAATATAAATGTCAGGGCTGGTAGGTCACTGACATTACCCATAGCTAGAAAGAAACGTCGTGCACTCCTTGGATTCTTATCCCGTTTTTGACTCATGCCGAGGTGTGAGGCTTGCGAATTAACGCTATACACAAAGCTATGTCACATAGGTCGTGCTTTGATCATCCACCACAAGACTTTGCTTTTCAACAGAAGCCTTGATCATCTGCCACTTAGGCATGCCACACAGGCAATTCACTCCATGCGACTGATTTCTATCGATATATAACCTCTGAGCTCATATGTCTCAGAGAAGGGCATTAAGCAAGAGAATAAATTCTCCGCCACCAAACAGATGTATATTTAATAGAGATCAATCAACATAGAATAAAATCCAGTGTCAGACACACAGTCCATTTACAAGTTCGTTCTGGGTCTGAATGAAACCGGAGGAACCTAATTCCTCGCATATCCATTGATCTCCAAGTACGTCTGGACAATCACCAACTGATTCCCTCCTCTTGGGTGTACAGCCCAATCAAGATCATCAATAATCATCCAAACGATGTGAAGACCTCCGTTCTTCAATCATCGTCTTCATCTTCGACTTATCATCGAATCGGTTATTCAGAATGGGTATAAACCCGGCCTTTCCGAATAACCCGCATATATAATAAACAAGTGTTACACAAACACAACATACGCCTCATTCCAATTCAGATTATTCTTTTATTCAAATATTCACATTCTTAGGGAAAGGTTCCCATTAATTTTATCAAAGATAAATTCTTCTAAATTTATTCTTAAATCTTCCTTTGGATATCGTTTCAAACCATGTCAAGGTTTTCCAAACTAGTCGGGATTAGCGAACCACACTGAAGTAATTATTTATTTTATTTCCTAATCCCAACCTGTTCATCCCATGGAGCAAAACTGGTAATACTCCATATCTAACCCTACGGTGTTATCGGTAAATATTAATTACCATTTCACGTTCAAATCTAATTAAAGATTTAACTATCGCTTTGGAGAAAAACTGGTGATACTCCATTCTCGATCATTTCAATCTAATTAAATATTCATTAAAACTCCACTTAGTCTTAATCTGCCCACAAATAAATATCCTGTCTTTAACTGGGTTAAAGAACCAATGTCATCTAAAACACGGTTCACGATAAACCCAAAATCATATTCCATTGTTAATCAGGTTAAAGAATAGGTGTTATTCAAAACACCGCTCACGATAAACCCCAAAAACCAATTTAAATTCAATTCCAATTAAATACTAATTAACTGGACAATTTCACTAAATCTTAATTAAAAGATTTATTCTTTTTCTAAATTGGGTTCAAGAACAGTGTTATTTAAGACACCATTCACGACGAACCCAAAATCCCATTTGATATTAAATACACGGCTCTGAATAGAAAATATATCGGCTTATATTCAATATCAAATTCTGAAACCAACAAATATCGAATTGGAAATAACGATATAAATATATCTTTCAAATTTCCACAACCATATCTGTATAATCACGAAATCCAACATCGAAATATTCCGAAGATAATTTGATTCAAATCCATTCCAATTCGTATATTGGAAATTCTGCTTATTTTTAAAACCAATTCAAATCCAATTTATTTATTCAAAAACATTGGATTATAATTATAGTTCATAACTAGTTCATTTCGATAAAAATATATTTTTATCCTTTTTAAATATGCTATTTTTCACCCCAATTCTTTCTAAATTATTTATTATGATTTTACACAAATTATTGATATTTTTAATAATTTTATCAAGGCCCGTACAGTCGATTTCCAATAATGGTCGTCGAACTGCACTTACAACGACCTTTTCCAAATTTGATTTGGACGTAATTCCAAATCCAACCGTTAGATTTCAAATTTCTAATATTCATTGGACAGCTCTTTTCGATACGAACCCAACGGTTCTGGTTTCAGGAGAATCCGACGGTCGGATCTCCCCTAACCTCCATTCGAAGTCAATGGTTGAAATTCGCGAACTGCCGCGGCGCGGCGCGTTCTATTCAGGCTATTTAATATATATAATATATATTGTATATATCATCGATTTCAATTCTAAACGTATTTTATAAATCGTTTAAATTCGTTTTTAAAACGATTTCAACTTCATATTCAATTTTAAATTAAAATTGAATATTCCATATCATTAATATATGAATGATAATATTTTCAAAACGTTATATTTTGAAATCACTTCCTTTTCGCTATTCATTATAAAAAAATGAATAAAATCGATATAAATATCGTTCGCGTCAAAATGGCGCATATCTAATCAACACGGCTTTATATATTTCAATAACTTTGTTATTCTATTCAACAAATGAATATTTTCTTCAAACCATGAATATATATTTCATTCAACACATGAATATTTATTAATTCTTACTTACAATAAAAATGTGAATTTTATTGTATAAATATTTCGTTCAACACATGATGAGTTTCAACACATGAATATTCTCAACACATGAGTATTGTCAACACATGACTATTTTGTTTATTCAACACATGAATATATAATTTATTTTCTAAATTGGAATGAGACTCAATCAATTACCATATAATGTTATTTATATGGATTCCATACAACACATGTATATAATAGCAATGATAAATAATCAACCATCATCCAGAGTGCACCACACAACTGTCTGTCAACCTATCGATTGACATACAACTAAACAATTGGGATTAGTGTACGCCAAATATCATCCCAATACCCGTGTGGGGTTTCAAATCAACAAACACAAATTTTTATTTGTGCAGTTGGGCGATGTGTAAAATTTATCGTCCCAATCAATATCCTTCAAATGGGTGTACATAAACAAATCGTTCGATGTGTAAATAAATATTTATTTATTCACATTCACGTTAAATTTATATTTTTAACGATAAATAATTTATTTCAACACATGAGTATATTTCCATTCATTCCACATCACAATCAATTTTCACAACACAACAAAATCAAACAAGTCGTCCATGGTCTGTGGACGATGGGTGTCGGGTGCTGCTAAGCACCGTCTGCATCCTAGTATATAATTTTAACTAGAAAACAAGAATTAAAGTGAGAAGTTCTCACCTTTGGGTTCCACTCTGCCATTTTATTTCTGAATTTCTGAATAACTGGGATTTGCCCGAAATTCAATGCAATCCTTTACACGTTGTTCATAGTAAAAGTCACATTTTTATTATCACTACATGTACATAAAAATCATATTTTTATTTTCCACTTAATATATATAAAAATCGAATTTTTATCGCTACTTCATATATATATAAATCGTATTTTTATATCGATGTTCCTATAATAAATATCATATTTTTCTCTCGCCGTTCTCTATATAAAAATCACATTTTTATATCTCTACTACATATGTAAAAATCACTCCTTTACACCGCTACTTCCATGATAAAAAATATATTTTTATTATCATGAAAACTATATTTCTATTTACATGCAAATCATATTTTCATTTCCATAAATAAAATAAAATTAAAATAAAAAACTCACCTTATTGTTGTAAAAATCATATCTTGGTTGTAGGATGTCCTTAGATCAGAAATGGGGGTGCTAAGGGCGGCGTCGGGGCCAGCAGATCAGGGGAAGGTGGCGGTGACGATGTGGCAGCGGCTCAGGGGGGTTTGGGGATCTAGGGTTTCGGTTGGGCTGATTAGAGATGGGGGGCGGTTTTGGCGGGCTCTGCACGGAGATGGAGACCCGCGACTTGATGGGAGGCCGTAGGGGAAGGCGCGCAGGGGGAGGAGGCGCGATCAACCCCGGCGGTGGCTGGATCCGATGGCGCGTCTTCGTTTATTTTCTTTTTATTTTCGATTTGAGAACTGATGGATAAAGGGGGGTGAGGGGCATTGACCGAGTTCGGGGTAGATAAGGGCTTGGGCCTATTTTAAGTATTTAAATAATTATTATTTTATTTCTCTAAAGAGTCACTTTTTTTTGTTCGGACCCCAAATCGAACCCAAAGACTGTCGCCCCTAGCTAATTACCCCCATCCCAAACACAATGGGATATGTCTGGTAAGCCAATTCGGCTGTTACGATCAGTTTCCACCAAAATCAAAATATAAATTTATATGTTGATTTTGAACGCACATTTCAATTTACCAGGGCCTCATATTAATTCTAATAATTCCCGAAAAATTATTTCTAGCTTCGTATTGATGATACGGTCCTAACAAAACTAATTTCGTCAAATTCTGAAACCGCTTGAAAAATGCCATTTTCTGGTCGATCGAAATTGACTGAAACTGTTAAAACACGTTTTCCTTTGTCACGCTCACATACTGATTCAGAAAATTATGAATTTTGAAACCTAGCAATAATTTGACGTCCCAAATCCAACAAAAGTGGTTTCGTCGAAAACAGAGATCGTTTGCAAAATTTTCATTTTTAGGGGCCAAAATTCCATAGCGACTATTCTGAATTTTCAACTGGGCATAACATTTTATTCCCGCTATGAAATTTCAATTTCTCGGATTCATTGGAAAGATATTTTCAAATATATTCAAATATTTTTGGTTTTGCTAAAATCCGTTTTATTTTGAATCCTGCATGTTCATTTGAAATTTGAAATCGAATTTTCGAAATACTGAGCCATTTCCAATTCCTTTTATAATTAAAAATAAATATTTATATTCTAACGACGATTCAAATACATATGTACGTCCTAACTCTATTCAAAACAAATTTCTCGACGTTATTATTTAAAATAATTCATTTTAAATATTCGAAACCCATTAAATTCGCCAAAATAAAAAAATTAAATTGGCTCAGATTTTCCGGGTTGTTACATATACGCATGCCTACAAATATCAAATTCCTCTGCTATTGAAATAAACAACACATGGTTAGCTACCCTAAATAAATAAAACTGCGTAGACTTGCGGATTTCTTCGTATTGAAGGAAATGTAATTTCAAATCATCCAGCTAAATACAGTAGCAATGCAACCCTATTCTCTTTTCTTTTTCTAACCGACCTATGTGAAGCCAAATCAAATAAATATACCTAGCTAGATAAATGTGTGCACACACAGTCCTTCTGGAAACCTGTACAGCCTATACATTTCATATTTTACATGTTTAACCCTTTTCTCCATGGCAAATCAAATGGAACACGTATGCTACATACAACTACAATAAATAATACACGTATGGTGGATCAAGTGAACATGATTTGACTGACTTACGGAAAGTGCATAGCGCAACATAAAATTGAAGCTTAACATATACATTCGATTAACCTATGGAAAGTGCATATCGTACCTCATTTTCTTTTCCGGACTTCTCTCTTATGCTGATAGCAGCTCTATCCACTGGCCATGCCACATCTTGTCTTAGGCATCTCCTATGTACACCAAACTAGGTGAAGACCTCCACAAAAAAGCATTGAATTTTCTGGGACAGACTATCAAAACTTTCAACACATTTGGACCTAAAGGTAATAGATTGAAAAATTCTTTCAAATCACTCGATACAATTTTTCCTTCGGCGATAACCTCATCCGCATTCCCATGCCAATTTAGTAAAGTACAACTGTCACCTATCTAATTATGTGTACTCTGAAGTTATAAAAAAAATTATATATATATTTATAAGAATATTAGTTTTTCTTAAATATTGCAAACTTAATATGGTATATTTTTACCATCTGAGATATGTTGTCTTCTCCACAACTTTCTTTACTCTGGTAAATCAATAATATTGGAAAAACATTAAAGACTTGGACTATAGATACTTAGTTATAGAGACAATATTGTCTAGAAGTACCAAAAAGAAAGCAATCTCCACAAATATTAAACATAAATTAAATCATACCCGACGTTTGACAAACAGGTGAACCAGCTGCTCTAGCTCGGAAATTCTCTAATGAGAATGAGTAATTTCCTTATCTTTAATTTGTGACAAAACTGCCTTGGTCATGGTCGTACCACTTCCCATTCCTCGAAGTCGTCCCGGCCTTTCTTCTCCCAACACTACTATGAGAGCGTCTTCTTTGATCTTACATAGAAGACTATGGGTCCTTTTCTACATTTTTCAATTTCTCCTACGAAAGTGAAGCCAAATTATATTTCATAGAAGTACTAAATTATATCATTTTTAACAAATTACACTTACAATAGCATCTGCAACCTGTGTGTTCACTGGTTCACCATTTATTCAAGTATGAGATTTAATCCAAACCTCAACTCTAGAAACAGAAGAGGGCTCAGAACTTTCCTCTTTATGCATTAAAGAAACATAACATAGAACAAAACTAACAAATTGCACTCACTACATACGAGATATGTTTACCAACTAATATATCAAATATTTTTTTCACCAAACCTTCAGTTACTCGGGGCATTCCTCGGCGACTACATGTATGTGGAATTTGGTTTTCCTTCATGCATTTAAATCTTTCGCTTTGTGCCTAGATTAATGCTTTTATCGCATTGGTTATTAAATTACATGTTATGTACACTTATGTTGAGTATATGAAAAGATAAAAATTTCATTACAATTACCTGAAATTCTTTGCTCGTTTTCGACTCAATAAACTGCTTCCATTCCCTCATACTTCTAACGGTTTCTAGTTTTAGTTGAAGTTGTTCCTCTATGGTTTTTGCTTGTAATAATTTTTTAACGAATTTTCTTTTCACACACCTCTAGATACATCCCATTTGCTGAAAAATGGGAGTCTTTTTCCATTCCTCATCAAGTCTAAATCTAACCTATAACATTTAATAGAACATTTATCGAATTATAACAGGCTTGCACAAAATTAACAGTATTATGTTGTTCGTATGTACAAAAGATAAAGTATTGCAAATAGAAAATAAATTGCTACAATATTAAATAAAAATAGGTACAATTACCCGAACAGATTCCCACAGAACCACTTTCAAGTCATTACTGAGTTTCCTCCAGTTGTCAAGTGTATATGGAACATGCTCACGAACAAGTGGCCCTAAATAAGACGATAATTTCACTGACCCTTTTTCTATCGGTACACCCACTGAATTAAAATGGACTCCAATTCGACGTGAAACCTCTGAAGGAAGCCTTTTCACTTTAGTTGGGCCTCTAGTCTTCTTTTTTGAAACCTGATTTGCGTTTACGTCCTCTGCAGTTCTAACTATCTCCACTGCATTTCCAGGATTTTCATCCCTATTAGTGCATGTGAATGACACGTTTGCATTTTCGACATCCATGTCGTCTGAAGGTAGCTCGATATGCTCTTCCGTTGCATTAGATTCGTCGGATGCCTGTCTGGATTCTTCATTTTTTTTTATTGTGAGTAAGCTTCATTTTCCTTGTCGTCTGCTTTTTTCTAGCCATTTTCAACTGCTATAATAAATAAATAGTGCCTTCTGCAATGATAGTAAAAATGCTTGAGACTGCTTTTAACACATGCATGTGTATACAGTATCCAATCTTTTATGCTACATACATGATGTAATTATATAAAAAACTATAAGGCAGTAGGTAGTGGCATATGCAAAAATTTAGTTTAATAGGGGCGAAATAGCAAAAAATAGTTTCATCATATCTTCATAAAATAACTAACATATATTTGAATACAAAACCATATTATCATTCAGGTTAAGTATGACAAAATATTAAAATGTCAAATGTTCACAAATGTATATTTCTAGGTTCGGTAATTTGAATTGCCTAATTTCAACAGCTTTTCATATATCTCATTCAATATGAGTTATTCATCAGATCATCTCCTAACTTATTTTAAAGTGAAACCTTAAAGAAGTTCATAGTCAAAAATACTCTTTCAAGGCTGCATTGCGATGGATGACAATCATCCCGACTTCATAAGCAAGTATACTAATGGAAAACGATGTTTCATCCTTTGAATTAGTTTGACGAATTGAATGAGTTTATCCTCTTATCACCCGTTGAGAATGAATTTCTTGCAGAGACAAGCCATACACAACAATAATCTATGTTAGCTCAAATGATTATTGATCTCTTTGAAGTTCCATATTTACACTTCATAAAAAAGTTCATCACGATAATAGTAAGCGTGTTTCCATCAACCGTACAATGTGATCATCTTTTAACAACAAAATGGTTATTCATGTAAGAATAAATGTAACACCCCACCTCCATTAATGTCACTCACAAAGGGAATGCATTAACTTCAGTGAAGCGTTATAGGTAAAAGATGCAGATAAATTACAAGACAGACAAATAAAGCAGCGGAAAAGAATAAAAACTTAACTTCATCGGTAAAATAGCAGCTCGGTAAAACTGCTTGTACAAAGATCGTTTTCTAACACCAAAACACCAATACCCAATACAACAAAGTATTTGTGTTGTTTAATAAAATAAAGAGGCCTAAAATGATAATGATAATCCCCAATAAAGCATGAGCCAGCCATAGCAGTGGAAAAGAGAGTCCAAAGCAACACGTCGACTATCTTCGAGCTTGGAAAGAGAAACGGTCCAAACTAAGCTGAGCTATTCCCTCCCTGACTACCGGGGGGAACGGAAGAAAGAGGCTCCCTACTACCCTATCATCCTAATTGCCATGAAGATGTTAGATGTACCCTTACTACCCTATCGATCAGCTCCCTACTTGTATTAATTTTCCTTGTGTCTGTGTCAATCGGCCCTCTCTTGCATGTAGATACCATGTGTTGGTCCCACCATAAGGTGTATCAATCCCTATGATAGCAACCCGACACGATTCAAGATGCACAGTGTATACTACTGATGCCCAGTTCCCGCTTTTCCACCCCGGAGCACGTGCATGCCCATACTCCGTCGGAACTACACTGCTGCACCCACTACCGCTATTTTGACCGCTTATAATCATCCCAGTAATCGTGCCCCACCCTGCCTAGTTATGGTACCGTGATACATCTATGTGGGTTACTGCTGAAATGAGTCCCCGTTACTAGGGTTTCCTACTAGTTAAGTTTATGTGCCTATATATACAAATATTACCCTCCTACACGAGATGTACTTAACCCTCCCACTGATTCAAACATATTTATTTAACAGTTAAGTTTGTGGGCCTATATATACTAATATTACCCACTTACCCAAAGTTTACTTAACCCTCCTACTTATCAAGTCAATCCGTATTATTGGTTAAGCTTGCCTTAACCCTATCCACTTTGTTCATGTAATATTGTTTAAGTGCTATCCATTCATGTTAACTTAACCTCCCCACACATCATATTGTATTGGTTAAGTGTTTCCTATTAACTTAACCATGTTCATTCATCATGTTATATTGGTTAAGAGTTTCCCCTTAACTTAACCCCAGTGGTTCATCATGTTATAACGGTTAAGTGTTCTAAATTTACTTGACCCCCCCTTCTTGTCTAATTAACATGTTATAACGGTAAGTGTTCTAAATTTACTTAACCCCACCTTCTTGTCTAATTAACATGTTATAACGGTTAAGTGTTCTAAATTTACTTAACCCCACCTTCTTGTATAATTAACATGTTGTATTGATTAAGTGTCGCCTATTCACATGTTACTTAACCTTACCTTTCTTAACATGTCTGTTTATTGGCATTAATTAATTTATTAATGCCCCAACTTCTCACATTAGAACTGTTGTTTGCGGTTGCTGGATGTAACAGGCGGTTCTGTGCAGACTTCTATCGCAAACTCATTCTAACCTCGGGTTTTGGGCTAAATGCGCTAACCTCTCACATTAGATCTATGTTGTTGCAGTTACTGGATGTGCCGGGCGGTTCCAGATAGTTTTACACTGCAACTCAATCCAACTTCGGGTTAGGCATGTTCATCTTTTAGCCACTTTACATATTTACAATTTATGTTCATATGTAAATTATCCACAAGTGTTGTCAATTCAAGTCATGCCCCATTTACCCTTTAAATTATGTCCATAATTCTAGGTATACAAATTCTACCATTTCATGCTACTAATCATTTACATGATTATGAACCAATTTATGCCAATAGCATGTAGTTCAAAAAATTTCCCCAACGTCTCCCACGTTATTCTTTTGCATAATTCACATAGAACGTTAGGCTCGCAAATTAGCCTAACTTATAAACAAAAGGGAAAAGAAAAGGACATGTAACATTCCAACAGGCATAAACGATATAGATCAACATGCGTGGTATAAATTTAGGATAGAATGACATAGACTTAATTAAGCATATAGGCGTGATCTTGCATTTAAATTAGATCCAATTAACATGTGAACTAGCATAACTTTGATTGTATAAACATGTACTTATATAGATCTCAAACATGGATACTAGCTTGGATCTAACATATAACATGTATGAACATAACTTAGCATGTAACTTACATACATAAAAGAACCACAAATTTAATATAACATGATAGGTTTAATGGTAACTTTTCCCAATGGTCTCATAGGCATAATAGATTTTACTATGTCAGTCACCATAGTCCAATAGGCATGATAGGTTTTACTATGTCAGTCATAATAGTCCAATAGGCTTGATAGGCTTTACTATGTCAGTCACAACAGTCCAATAGGCATAAGCAATTCAGAATTGATAAAAGGATTGGCACGAACAAAATTAGGCATAGTTCTAGATCCAGTTATTACAGTCATGATTTTTTTATTAGGTGTTTACATCTAAACAATAACTGTATTTATAGATGAAAAAAGGACGGATCTTGATTTCTGCGATCTGATTTCTAAATTTGAAAAGCTATCCTTTGATGTAGACGTTTGATTCTCTAGTTCTTATAATTGATTCCTAGTTTGAATTTGATTCTCTTGTTTGGGGTAGTTGAATGGAGGCTAGGCCAGTTTGTAGACGAACAGCATGACGACTTCATAGAATTGAGTTCTAGGGTTGAGGTTTGGGGTGATTATATAGAAGTCTAGGTTTAATTCTAGCCTTTAGATTGGTCTAGGAGAAATCAGAGCCATCAAACCAAAGAGATGTGTCATCCAGCCAATCGTAGCATGACACATATTCCCTAATACCTCAGAAATCAATCATTGGCCAATCAGAGAAGGCCACGTTCGAAAAAAAAATCCTTGACCAACAAAAATGTGCCACGTGCGCCACATGATGCGTACACGTCATATATATATTATTTATATTTATATTTATTTTTTTTTTCTTTTTATCTACCTTCTCAATTAACCATTTTCACACTAAACCACTTTTTGAACTGTGTTCACACTAAGCCACTTTTTAGCCAATCCCCTAAAACAAAAATATGGCACTGACGGGAATCGAACTCTGTACCTCTTGTATGCAAATCACATGTTCTAACCAAATGAGCTACTAAGTCTTTTGCTTACAAACCTTAGGACAATGCTAAACATTATTCTTTTCTCATTCCTCTTTTTCATGTTTTGCTGCAATATTTAATTTAAAGATATTTTCTTCATTTTAAATTGGTTTTCTGCAAACCATAGGTATAAATTGACTAGAAAATCGCCACGAACGCAATGACACTAATTTCGTGACCAAATTCCTGAAGCTCTTCAAATTTTTCTTTTTAATTGTTCGCATGCGTTTCTTCCCATTTTATGTATTGCACTCAATAACTTGTTACATGAAATATTTATTATCATTATTTAATTTTTCTCTTAAATATGTCTATGTATATAATATATATGCTTATTTCCACTTTTAAAATTAAGTATTCTTTAATTCGTTACTTTAACATTCACAGTAAATACGGGGTGTTACATTCTCTCCTCCTTTAAAGGATTTTGTCCCCGAAATCTCTAAGAATGTATCCTAACATTCAACATCCATCTACTCAACCATCAATCACAGGCATCCATTATCCTTTAAAAGATTTCTAATGCTTTCATGATCATATGCATAGTGTGTGTACATGCCCTTATCTAATGCAAAAATTAGGCGGTCTACTGATTCAGTTGACCTCCTTAATGCAAATTATGTCAGTGCTATAAGTCCATCATGTATGCAATTATTCCTAATCGTACTTTATAACTTCTACATGAGTTCTCAATCATTCATACAAATGCAACATCCATATGATAACACATCAAGTTTCAATCCATATATGCATATGCAATATGAAAGTGACTGAGCCGGTCTAATACCTAGTGCGTGTGTATATGCATCCACGAGCAACCACTTGCAATCATCAATCATAAAATGTTTCAAATACATGTTTACATCCCTTGATTTCTACCTAAGGATCGAGGATTGGACTGAAAGGATATACTTAAAAGATAAAGACTAGCAAATAAACTTTACAGAAAAAGAGAGATCAAGGATATACCCTCAAAAAGGGTATGATGTGTGTATCTAGTCTTCAGTCTTCTAAGTCGCATCTTCTTAAGCTTCACTCCCTTATTCTCATCTTTGCCATCTTTGTGTAATTTGTTGACAAGTCTCTTGAAAGCTGCCTCCATCGCACGGAAAACCCTACAAAGCTTGAAAGAAAATTAGCCGCAAGTGAAACTGCAGCGGCTATAGATGGAAGTTGGGCACTTCTTCGCCCTTTGACAGGTGTCGTAGTCTCATCAAGTCTACAGAACCATGCCGCGATGAGGTTACCTCCCAGAAAGCCAAGAGCCCCGGGGACTTAAGAAAGAAGGAAACAAGGATTCAAACAGAGAATCAAAAGATAATGCATATAACTTTAGGGAATATGCCTTTAAAACAAAACTTTTCTTTTGAAAATGCTTCTTTTAAAACCGTCGTGAAAATAATTTTTCAAATATTTTATCTGATCCGGTAACCTTCAGCTCTGATACCAAGTGTAACACCCCACCTACATTAATGTCACTTGCAAAGGGAATGCATTAACTTCAGTGAAGCGTTATAGGTAAAAGATGTAGATAAATTACAAGACAGAAAAATAAAGCAGCGGAAAAGAATCAAAACTTTACTTCATTGATAAAACAACAGCTTGGTAAAATAGCTTGTACAAAGATTATTTTCTAACACCAATACCCGGTACAACAAAGTATCTGTCTTTTTTAATAAATAAAGAAGCCTAAAATGACAATGATATTCCCCAATAAAGCATAAGCCAGCCATAGCAGTGGAAAAGAGAGTCCAAAGCAATACGTCAACTATCTTCGAGCTTGGAAAGAAAAACGGTCCAAATTAAGCTGAGCTATTCCCTCCCTGACTACCTTGGGGGGATGGAAGAAAAGAGGCGAAACAAAACTTGGTCAGACATAAGTCTGGTAAGTCCAGTGATTTTCAGTATGTAAACAGGTAATAGTAACATGACATGAATAAACTGAATATAAGACAATACCGTGATAACAGGGATAACAAGATAACATACGATTAGCATAAAATATGATAATGCAAGATAAACCGAATGCGCTTCTACTCTTTCTCTGCTTCGCTACTACCCCGTTATTCTGATTTTTATCTCTGATCTCCTATTTTCTCTGCACCAACTAACCAGTATCCTAACTAGTGTCTTTTATAGAATGATCTGTATCCCCTACTAGTGTCCCAACTAGTATCCTGTGTTATATAATAAGGTGATCCCACCCCCGCAATTGTGGTAGCCTTCAGGTGTACATCTAGTATGAGGATCTTACCTCAATCAGCCTAATTGCCATGAAGATGTTAGATGTACCCTTACTACCCTATCGATCGGCTCCCTACTTGTATTAATTTTCCTTGTGTCGGTGTCAATCGGCCCTCTCTTGCGTGTAGATACCCTATGCTGGTCCCACCATAAGGTGTATCAATCCCTATGATACCAACCCAACACGATTCAAAATGCACAGTGTATACTACTGATGCCCAGTGTCTGCTTTTCCACTCCGGAGCACGTGCACGCCCATACTCCATCGGAACTACACTGCTGCACCCCCTGCCGCTATTTTGACCGCTTATAATCAGCCCAGTAATCGTGCTCCATCATGCCTAGTTATGGTACCGTGATACATCTATGTGGGTTACTGTTGAAAAGGGTCCCCGTTACTAGGGTTTCCTACTGGTTAAGTTTGTGGGCCCATATATACAAATATTATCCATCTACACGAGATGTACTTAACCCTCCCGCTGATTCAAATATGTTTATTTAACAGCTAAGTTTGTAGGCCTATATATACTAATATTACCCACCTACCCAAAGTTTACTTAACCCTCCTACTTATCAAGTCAATCTGTATTATTGGTTAAGCTTGCCTTAACCCTATCCACTTTGTTCATGTAATATTGGTTAAGTGTTGTCCATTCATGTTAACTTAACCTCCCCACACATCATGTTGTATTGGTTAAGTGTTTCCTATTAACTTAACCCTGTTCATTCATCATGTTATATTGGTTAAGTGTTTCCCCTTAACTTAATCCCACTCGTTCATCATGTTACAACGGTTAAGTGTTCTAAATTTACTTAACCCCACCTTCTTGTCTAATTAACATGTTATAACGGTTAAGCGTTCTAAATTTATTTAACCCCCTCTTCTTGTCTAATTAACATGTTATAACGGTTAAGTGTTCTAAATTTACTTAACCCCACCTTCTTGTCTAATTAACATGTTATAACGATTAAGTGTTCTATATTTACTTAACCCCACCTTCTTGTATAATTAACATGTTATAACGGTTAAGTGTTCTAAATTTACTTAACCCTACCTTCTTGTCTAATTAACATGTTGTATTGGTTAAGTGTCGCCTATTCATATGTTACTTAACCTTACCTTTCTTAGCATGTCTGTTTATTGGCACTAATTAATTTATTAATGCCCCAACCTCTCACAGTAGAACTATTGTTTGCGGTTGCTAGATGTGCCGGGCGGTTCCGGGCAGACTTCTACCGCAAACTCATTCTAACCTCGGGTTTTGGGCTAAATGCGCTAACCTCTCACATTAGATCTGTGTTGTTGCGGTTACTGGATGTTCCGGGCGGTTCTGGGCAGTTTTACACCGCAACTCAATCTAACCTCGGATTAGGCATGTTCATCTTTTAGCCACTTTGCATATTTACAATTTATGTTCATATGTAAATTATCCACAAGTGTTGTCAATTCAAGTCATGCCCCATTTACCCTTTAAATTATGTCCATAATTCTAGGTATACAAATTCTACCATTTCATGCTACTAATCATTTACATGATTACGAGCCAATTTATGCCAATAGCATGTAGTTTAAAATTTTACCCAACGTCTCCCCCGTTATTCGTTCGCATAATTCACATAGAACGTTAGGCTCGCAAATTAGCCTAACTTATAAACAAAAGGGGAAAGAAAGGGACAAGTAACATTCCAACAGGCATAAACAATATAGATCAACATGCGTGGTATAAATTTAGGATAGAATGACATAGACTTAATTAAGCATATAGGCGTGATCTTGCATTTAAATTAGATCCAATTAATATGCGAACTAGCATAAGTTTGATTGTATAAACATGAACTTATATAGATCTCAAACATGGGTACTAGCTTGGATCTAACATATAACATGTATGAACATAACTTAGCATGTAACTTACATACATAAAAAAACCACAAATTTAATACAACATCATAGGTTCAATGGTATCAGTCCCCAATAGTCTCATAGGCATAATAGGTTTTACTATGTCAGTCACAACAGTCCAATAGGCATGATTGGGTTTACTATGTCAGTGACAAAAGTCCAATAGGCATGATAGGCTTTACTATGTCAGTCACAACAGTCCAATAGGCATAAGCAATTCAGAATTGAAAAAAAGGATAGGCACGAACAAAATTAGGCACAGTTCTATATCCAGTTATTACAGTCATGATTTCTTATTAGGTGTTTACATCTAAACAATAACTGTACTTACATAAAAAAGGACGGATCTTGATATCTGGGATCTGATTTCTGAATTTTAAAAGCTATCCTTTGATGTAGACGTTTGATTCTCTAGTTCTTATAATTGATTCCTAGTTTGAATTTGATTCTCTAGTTTGGGGTAGATGAATGGAGGCTAGGCCAGTTTGTAGACGAACAACATGACGACTTCAGAGAATGAGTTCTAGGGTTGAGGTTTGGGGTGATTATATAGAAGTCTAGGTTTAATTCTAGACTTAGATTAGTCTAGGAGAAATCAGAGCCATCAAACCAAAGAGATGTGTCATCCAGCCAACCGTACCATGACACATATGCCCTAATACCTCAAAAATCAATCATTGGCCAATCAAAGAAGGCCACATTCAAAAAAAACACAATCATTGACCAACAAAAATGCGCCGCATGCTCCACATGATGCGTACACGTCATATATATATATATATGTATTTTATATATATATATATATATATATATATATTCTATATCTATATATATTTATTTATTTATTCTTTTTATCTATCTTCCCAATTAACCATTTTCACATTAAACCACTTTTTGATCTGCGTTCACACTAAGCCACTTTTTAGCCATTCCCCTAAAACAAAAATATGGCATTGGCAGGGATCGAACTCTGTACCTCTTGTATGCAAGTCACATGTTCTAACCAAATGAGCTACTAAGTCTTTTGCTTACAAACCTTAGGACAATGCTAAACATTATTCTTTTCTCATTCCTCTTTTTCATGTTTTGCTACAATATTTAATTTAAAGATATCTTCTTCATTTTAAATTGGTTTTCTGCAAACCATTGGTCTAAATTGACTTGAAAATCGCCACAAACGCAATGATGCTAATTTCGTGACCAAATTGCTGAAGCTTTTCAAAGTTTTCTTTTTAATTGTTCGCATGCGTTTCTTCCCATTTCATGTATTGCACTTAATTAACTTATTAAATGAAATATTTATTGTCGTTACTTAATTTTTCTCTTAAATATATCTATGTATATAATATATATGCATATTTCCACTTTTAAAATTAAGTATTTTTTAATTTGTTACTTTAACATTCACAGTAAATACGGGGTGTTGCAATAAAAGGTACAAAGAGAACTAGCAATTTCAGACAACCGTCAGGTTAAGTAGAACACAGCGATATATTGGACAAATTGATATACATTTAGAATACAACGATATATTAGACAAACTGTTCAACATCAGAACAAACAATATATTGGACAACTTAATATGTTAAGTAGTGCTGCCACAAAGTTTATTTTTAGAACCATGTGGACGAAGTTTTCAATATCTTTAAAATACTGAAAACCCGTCCACATGTGTTTGAACATGACCTCATGACAACACTAACATTAACCAGGGAAGCAGGGCTTCAATTAACCAAGGCGGCATGGCTTGCTCCCACTAGATGCGAGCATGACATCATTGCTTCAGGATTGACAGGTAATAAGGCTTGGGTAAGAGGAAAGAAGTAACTTAAAGACAGTTGGACTGTGTCTTTAAGTTTCACCTTTCGAGTATTCCACAACATAAAAACCATGTGTACATGCAAGAGTGTCAAGCCTGTACAAGCAGCAGTGTCCAGCCTGGTTTGTAGACAGTTCAAACTGCAATTATAGTTTCTTTATTTAATTTTTTGTTTTTGCGACTGCAATTACTGTTCAAACTTTTTATGTTTTGGCATATAGCCATGATAAATTTGAAAAAAAATTACAACATAGAGGAAACACAAGGCACAAATCAAATATGGTATTTAGAAAATTCTGCTGCTACTAGAGAAAATATACTATAAACGGATGATATGATATTGTATTCGTCCTAACTTAAGCCAAACTGCACTTATAACGATAATACCCAAAAAATTATATTTATAGGCAACATCGTCCCACTTGATTCACTTTCTAATTAATAAATCAAGGAAAAAAATTATGTAAACCATAAATGTATCCATAAGTCATAAACAAGCTAGCTCAAAGCAAATGTTCAGTAACAATGGTATTAGCATAGCAATACTGCAACATTTCACTAATAAGTGTAAATCGGTCGAACTATATGTACAAGAACTAATTAATTAAATCAATCGAATCGAAAGACAAATAATTAAATCAATCGAAAACTAAATCGATCGAACTAAATGTACAGAAGACAAATTGTAACTAAATCGATCGAAGCACCTGAAAAAGAGGAACTAAGGCACCACAAAATTGGAATCCAGGAAAAAAGGAACGATGAAATTATAAAATTGGGTTTTACCGCATGAAATCGAACGCGTGAAATGAAATCGAAAGAGGGAAATGAAACTGGGAAGAGGGAAAGTTAATTTTTTTTAGCAAAGGGAAGTGAAACTGAAGGCGGGATCGATTAGGGTAAATATTTTATCACACGTGTTGTATCTACATTTTACCAGGGGTTGAAATCATCGGAAGCATTTCATTGAGTAGTGAATTTAGGTGGACCAAAATTTTAACGGCTTTTACACCCAAAACGTTGTCATTGATTGCTGTTGAAAGTGGTTTTTCTTGCAATGCAAACTGAGCGCCTTTATGCTTTTCTATCAAACATTTAATTTCAGAGATCAAATTCGAACATTTCATGAGAAATAACACAATTCAAATTTGGTTCCCTTTTTTTTCTGAATATCCCAGTCATTGTAATTATAATTCCATGTTTATGAAAGAACGAAAGAACAATAAAGAATATGGAATCCCAATTGGATTGAATTATTAAAAAGGCATTTGACGACACCTATTCAAGTTTTTTTTTTTTTTGTGCATGTTGCTTAGCTTGGTAAGCAATATATCTATAACAACCTGAATTTCGATAGACCAAGTTTTTCTCAAAAATTCCTATCTACCGAAACTCGATTAGCTTGACTAGTACCTTGCAGAAAATACACAGATAATAAATATATCAGAGCTCATAAAACATCTCACAGTGGAATGGAATAAAATATAATATAATCAAATATAGCGTTACCCAAGTAATAGTATTGTCTAACCAGTATCCAATATCATATCTCTACCACAAATCTAACCTGCGAGTTTGTTATAAGGAGGGGGGTCAGAACATGAAGTTTTGGTGACCGAATAAATTATACCTTATGAAATAAACCTACATATACCATTCAGTTATGTTTTCTTATTTACTAGGTATGATGGGTTAACAAGACTCAAGGCTGTCTACGCACGTCGTTCCTATCTACTACCCAGTAGATTATCCTAATATAGTATATATGTAGTTACCTCCAATATAAAAAGGTACTTCCCATAGTACCCTCCTCGCATGGTTTCCGCCGTCTTGTCATGGAAGCGGATGCAAATCTCACCCTACGTCGAATGACGTACGAATATTCGTGTTACGACTCTACATTATCGCATAGAATCGCCATCGCTATGCCACACATGCGTGCGAATTGTCATATCCAAACTCCTCGGTCGAATCAAGTGTCAACACAGCGTAATGCCCTAACATCTACGATATACCACCCTGCGCGTGTATCTAGAACCTCATAAGTACGTTCTATCTACTATACCCTGAGTCCCGCAATAGGGATACATCCAATGCACAAAACTCGGTCAGGAGCTTTTCCATATATGTATAGGTCTACTAAAAGGGCCTAAAGTACAGATATCAAAACTATGGTATGCATTTTCACGGTGGCTATGGTCCCACTTCGACCCTTCCCTCAACTAGTGAAAATCTACATCAAGAACTAAGTGACATGCCCCTAGTAAACAATCTAACGTCCAATTTGGAATGTCCCGCAACCAACGTCTCGATAGGGAAAGATCGATGGTGTCTTGGTTTATCTCTAGTCTTTCTGCATCCCACGAACTATCGATGACAGGCACCCAACGATTACTATCCTTTAATGGTCCCCACCCAGCCTCTCCATGAGGCAACCGTCGAATTACCCAACACCATCTGCCATAGCCTTCTGACTGCCAAACTACCGTTCTAGTCAAGGAATAATCACCGGGTGGTAATGCGCAGACCCAACCTCTATGTGTACAAACTGAGTGTGTACAGCGATAGAGGACCACCACGGAGTATCTTACCATGTCCCTCGGAAGTCAGGTGCTTCCCTCCAGTCCTATGGAGCAAACTAGTAGACAACTAACAAAATAATCAGATCGACGTGCTCCTCCCATGCCTTCAGACACCACGATGATCAACCCCTTTGGGTTCTTCACCTTCGTACATGCAGACTGGTCCAAGCGCATCATACTAACGTGTTATTAGATCTTTCATCTAATCTTTTAAACGTGTGCCTATGTTAATTGCCAATTAACTTGATTATCTAATTATTAGTTGTTTATTCAAGTTACTAGGTTTTCTCTGAGCCCCTTATATCTCAAAGGAATGGAATACTCTCACTAATTAATTCATTTATTTAACATAACCCATTTTAAGTTCATTAATAAGCTAGTGACATGTCATGTTATCACTTAGATTGTAATCACTGAAAGTTATTTACAACCCCTTTTTATCACAATATCATTTATTGTCCAATTACATTATTACAAGTTACAATCACATATTTTATTTAATATATAATTAAGTATATCCTTCCCTTAATTCTCATGTTTTCTTACCACATTCCTACTTTATTCTTTCTTATTTAACCATAACCTCATCTTGCTTGTCATTACAACCTGTGGATGATGTTCACGTATAAACTAAATTTTCTTAACTAAGGTTTATTAAATAAGTTCACTTTCCATTTATAACCCATGTTATTAGTTCCACTTGTCCCTAGGACAAGCCTACCAATTATATTACATTCTCATTCATATAATTAATTATAATAGGTTATATTCCCCATTCATCATTATTCAATTTAGGTTTCTTAATATGAACCAACCTTTACTGTTGTAATATTTATTTAATTACCGTAATGTACATTTCTCTTATTTTAGGAAAGCCTTTCACGCACCCCATTAGTTTGATTTATAGAAAGGTACATTAATTTATTTCCATACCAAATACAGACTTAGATCCGTAGTTGCAGGCTATTTCCTTTATTTTAAGTGTGGATATATATATGCACTTTATTCGTTTAGTGTGCAATATGGTAAAAGAATACATATTTCACACTAATTCCTTTTTCTTTTCTTTTTCTTGTAACTACGTTCTCAATAATTTGTCGTTATAAAAATATATTATTTTCCATAAATCCAACTAACTCATTCCATTACCAACTTCCCCCTTTTATTTTTGAGTTAGATATTGGATTCCTATTCCATATACTGTTCATAGTTATGTAATTTAGCCGATTAGGCATATCCATTCTTTTCCATTATTCCTAAACTTTACTGTAATTCTATTTACAATATTTTGTCATAATAATACCCTTAAGAAAATATTCATGTTTATTGAAAATTCCATAATTCTAGTGTTTACAATAATTCCCAATGCATACAGAATATCTACTAGAAATTGGTTTTATACAATAGTAATGTTCTTAACATATTCTACGCATATTTAATCTCAATTACAACATTTCTAGTAATTTATCATGTTAAGAATAACAAGGAATGCAAATGATAAATGTACCGTCATCCATAAGGTATAATTTAAATCCACTCATCTGACAGCTTTCTAATCCTTGAATTTGATCCAAATCTTTTATTTTGTTGTCTTCCTAACTGAATCTATTAATAAAACAACAATGATTTCACTAATCTGATGCTAAAAGAAGAGGGGAATGAGAGAGAAACTGTGATGGCCTCCCCGCACTATCAAACATTTCCATTGAAATGCATTGCGCTAATGCCCGACTGGCACGGACGTTCGTCAAGAGTAAGGGTTCGAAACTATAAATCACAAAGAACCTGTAATATATCTCACAGTGCATGGAATAAAATATAATAATAACATAACTTGACATAAAACAGGCGAGACAGTGCATAAGCTGAAAACTAAACCATATCCATCAGAGTAGCGGAATCCAAAATACAGCTTATGATCCAAACCGTTATTACAACTTCAAAATATTGTCTCTAAAAAGGAAATAAAAGAGGTACACTACTAATGCCCAAAAGTAGTGACCAGCAACAACACAGGGAGAATATATGTATATAGTATGTGGAAGCCTCCTGCTTGTCTCCCGACAACTACTCGTGCACACAACCACCTAGCCTGTCTTTAGTCTGCTCGTTCAAGAGCACCCAGAGTAATAAGAAGAGACATAAAACTTTGGGTCAGACGAAAGTCTGGTATGAGCGATAGCAAATCTATACCACTAAATAGAGTAATAACAGGTATAAGTAACCAAACATGACCTGGACCTGCAACCAAAGAGTTAGCACAACAAGATGTATAATACTCTAAGGTAACACTAACATATAGTGTAAAAATGGGAGTTTGCGTGTCATGGTGATAGCAAACATCAAACATAGCAATCATCCTCACATCTCTCACTCAGTGCGTAAAGCATACGACATCCACCGCTTTGATCACCAGATCCATTGGGTACATAATGGAGTCCCACTCCGTACAACTATTGCTACGACCACTTTGCCCTTTGGGGCCATGACGGTGCCCCACCCTGTACAACTGTTACGCTGACCCAACTGCACTGGTCCATAGTCAATAACCCTAACGAGTTAACCAATCCACACATCCCTGGCTCTGGTTCGTCTACACGCCCCCCTCTCAATGGTGAACCAAAGTTATCGATATTGATAACTCCTTTGCACACGTCCCGCAGCAAAGCCAACTCTATAAGTTAACTCGCTGGTTCTCCTCTGGATCCTGTGTAATAACTTCGGATTCAGACTTCCTTTGCATATTGGGTTTTGGTCGGATTGGGGTTGATCATCAGAAGAGTTCTTGATCGTCGTCGCAAGGTGGAAGCTCAAATCCGGCTTGGTTCAGAGTCACCATCATGTCTCAGTTCGCAGTCATCATCGAGGTCGGGTCGTGGTCCTCCCTGGGCGGGGGTTCCCCTTCATAGGCGGTTCATGGTCCCCCAGTCGTCCCCTCCAGTTCGTGGTCCCCCGGTCGCCCCCCGGTTCGTGGTCCCCCGGTCGCCCTCCTGGTTTGTGGTCCCCCGATCACCCCCAGGTCATGGGTAGTGGTCCTCCTGGTCGCGGGTCGTGACCCTCCTGGTCAAGGAAGTTCGTGACCCTCTTGGTTAAGGCAGTTCGTGGCCACCAATAGGAACCGAAATCCTGCAACTTTTCCAGCAAGTTAATTTAGCCAAATGATGGCATTTTCAACCATTCTAACTTCAAAACATACCAAACAGTAGTAGTAACATGTAGAATCAACCAAAAACATCAATATAATAATTTCATATGTTAATTTAAATCAAACATGCCCAAAACCCTTATTTTCCCCTTAACCATGTTTAACCATATATGACAATAGGACTAGCAAACTTAATCCAAATTAACCCAAATTTATACTAGCGACATAAAATAATATTTTAGAATTTTCACATATTTTTCCAGAATTTTTAGATGTATAATTTCGCTAATTATCACTAATCACCCATAATTAGCCATAATTAGTGTATAAACATGCAAATCACTCACCTTAGCCAAAAATAAATGTTAGATCTAATTTTTTTACTGATTTAGCTCGGATCCTAATGTAGTGTAGCAACTCTAACTCTAATTTGGTGTTAATCTGACTTGATTTGATGTAGATTTGCTTAATTAGTGATTAGAAAGCAATTAGAGAGAGATTTGGAAGATGTAGGTCATGATTAGGGTTAGAGAAATGTTTGTGGCAGCTAGCAAACAGAAAGGAGATAATTCTCCAACTCTTTCAGCCCTCCTACAACCCTAATCCCGAAATGGATTATGGGCCTAACTATTAATCATCCTGTTAAGCCCAATTATGATGTTTTTCATCTTCCAAACATTATTTCAGCCAAATCGTCATTTTCTGGTCGATCCAATTTGACTGAAATCAACCAACCACGTTTTCCTTTGCCATGCTCACATATTAATGCTAAAAATTATGGAAATTCCCAAACGATAAGTCCGTTTGATTAATGTGACCACTCTACGGAAAGGTAAACCATCATCTGAATCCAATGAAAGTGGTTTCAGGTCAAAAATCCTTACCAAAAGTTATAGGCGAAACAAGATTCGCTACGGGTAAAATGGTCATTTAAAATTTGAAAAAAATCGTGAATGTGGGAAATGACCCCAATAGTCGTTTCCTATAGTTACACGACCATATGACTTTGTATGAAAATAAAATAAATATTCTACGATCCTCCGATACGTAGAATCAGGGTCATTACACTCTCACACCCTTAAGAAATTTCGCCCTTGAAATTCCTTAACCAAGAAAACATACAATGGTGCCCCGCATGCCTATCACCCATTTACAAACAATCAAACATAAATAATAACACTACAGGCTTATCCTAGCATGCGGTTTACTAACAAAGGAGTCACTATATCGCGATTAAAATCTTACCAAGTAAAGAGCTTTGGATATGACTCCATTATGCTCTCCTCGGTTTCCTAAGTACAGTCGTTCTTATTATCATCCCACTGGACCTTAACCTGTTTCACTATCTTCCTACAGAGTTGCTTCGTATCTTGTCCGATAATAGGAACTAGTCTATGGTTTCCAATTGCCTCGGGTTCTATCTCGATATCATCCAATTGATCTGGTGAAATAGTCATATCAGAACCATGCACGAACTTCCTTAACTGAGAAACATGGAATACGTTGTGCACTCCTACCATCTTGTCAGATAATCCAACTCTATACGCTAAATTCCCAACTTGTTCGAGAATTGGAAATGGACCAACAAACCTTGGTGCTAATTTACCTCTCCTACCAAACCGAATCACAATCTTTAATGGGGAAATCTTGATGAATACCAAGCCACCAACGGAGAATCTCAAATCTCTTCGCCTTTTATCGGCATAACTCTTCTGACTATCTTGGGGAGCCTTCATTCGCTTTTGAATAACCTTGATCTTACCTGAAGTTTCTCTTATTACATCTAGCCCAAGCACAAATTTCTCGTTGGTTTCCAATCAACATGATGGTGAGTTGCACAGTCTTCCATACAAAGCTTCAAATAGAGCCATACCAATACTGGACTGATAACAATTATTATATGCGAACTCAACCAGATGTAAATGGTCATCCCATGAACCCCCAAAATTCAATATACAAGCTCTCAAGAGATCCTTTAATACACGATTCACCCTCTCTGTTTGACTGTCTATTTGAGGATGGTACGCGGCACTTTGATATAATTCTGACCGTAAAGCCTCTTGTAAGCTCTTCCAAAACCCACTAGTAAATAATGGATCCCGGTCACTCACAATACCTTTAGGTACTCCATGAAATCTGACTACCCACTTCATGTACAGTTTTGCTAACTTAGCTGTCGTTCTATTCGACCTGACCGGTATAAACCTTGCACTTTTGGTCAATCGATCCACAATCACACAAATACTATCGCGACCCAATCTAATCCTCGGTAAACCATCAATGAAATCCATTGATACATGTTCCCATTTCCATTCGGGAATTTCCAATGGTTATAACAGACCACTAGGCTTCTTTTGCTCGGCTTTAACTAACTGACAATTCACCCACTTGGATATAAACTTTCCAATGTCTCTCTTTATCCCTTCCCAGTAGTAGGTCTGATTCATGTCTCGATACATTTTGTTACCACCAGGATGTATAGTCAGTTTCGAGTGATGACACTCTCCAATCATTTCATCTCTCAATCCACTAATGTTAGGTACAACCAGTCTCCCATTTTTTCAAAGCCATCCTTCTCGATCAAGTCCCTACTTTTTCATTTCCTCACCATCGATATCCATCTCTATTATGGAGATGATTTCCAATAGGTTAGGATCTTCCCTCTGATTGGAACCGATCCGCTCAATCAAAGTCGGCCTGACCATCAAACTTGCTAACATCTTTGGATCCAGTTCGCACTTAGGTCTAAAATCGTATCCTGCGATATACTCCAGTTGCTTCCATTCCAGAAACATAGCCCCCAATTTGGCATGTCTCCTACTCAATGCATCGGCTACCGCATTTCCCTTCCTGGGTGTGTATGCGAGATTGAAATCATATGAAGCCAAGAATTCTAACCATCTCTGCTGATGAAGATTTAAATCCTTCCAAGAGAAAAGATACTTTAACGACTTCGGTAAACAACTCAAATCTTTCCCCTAAGAGATAGTGTCTCCACATCTTTAATGCGAACACGATCGCTGCCAACTCCAAATCATGGGTAGGATATCTTTTCTCATGCAGTTTCGGTTGCCAACTAGCATAAGTTATAACCCTACCTCCTTGCATCGGTACAACACCTAGTCCAGTACCACAGGCATCTGTGTATACCGTCATCTCTTCATTCCCTTTAGGAATAACTGACACTGGTGCACATGTCAACTTTTTCTTTAGACTCTTAAATGCATTATCACACCTTTCGTCCCAGACGAAAGCTTGATTCTTCTTAGTCAACTGAGTTAACGGTGCCACTATCTTGGAGAAGTCTTGAATAAACTTACGATAATATCCAGCTAACCCCAAGAAACTTCTCACGTCCATTGAATTATTGGGTGTACACAAATCTTGCACTGTAGCCACCTTCGCAGGATCCACGACAATACCATTCTCTAAAACAACATGGCCCAAGAACCTCACTTCCCTCCTCCAGAAGTGGCACTTAGAAAATTTCGCTTTCAATTGGTGTTTCCTCAACACCTCCATCACTGTCCTCAAATGTCCCTAGTGTTCTTCCTCTTTCCTCGAGTAAACCAAGATATCGTCCACGAACACAAGAACAAACTTATGTAATATCTCTGAAAACCCTATTTATAAGATCCACAAAAGATGCAGGTGCATTGGTCAACCCGAATGGCATGACCAACCACTCATAGAATCCAGACGGCGTCTGAAATGCCATTTTAGGTATACTCTCAGCTGCTACTCAGAGCTAATGAAATCCTGTCGTGAGATCTAACAGGAAAAATACTCTTGCTCCATTTAGCTGATCGAACAAATCATCTATCCATGGAAGAGGATACTTATTCTTCCTGGTTACCTTGTTCAACTCGCGGTAGTCCACACATAAGCGAAGGGAACCATCGGCCTTAGTAACAAATACAATTGGTGCTCCCCACACGGAGATGCTTCTTCGGATAAATCCCTTCTTCAAAAGATCGCCTACTTGCACCTCGAGCTCTCGCTGCTCCCTTGGTGCCATACGACGAAGTGACATCATTATAGGTCTGGCATCTTTTACTAAATAAATCTGAAACTCGATCTCCCAGTGTGGTGGAAGTCCGTTCACTTCCCCGAAGATGTCCGGTTACTCGTCAGCAATAGGCACATTTGATAACTCATCATGCGGGATGTCGAGGGAATTTAAAAAACTAGCCATCACCTCATCACTAGGTAGGCAACCAATACCACCCTCCGCCCATGATCCGCTCTAATGGTCATCGAAAACCACTCACAGTCTACCACCACCCTGTACCTTTGGAGCCAATCAACTCCCAAAATAATGCCAAACCCAGTAAAGCCCAAAACAAGCAGTTGACCATGATCACCATGAAACGAGTCATCAAATTTGTTACCAAGAATATCATACGTCGGTTTGGATTTCCTCGGACTATCATCACTGATAACGGAACTCAATTCAATAGCTCGAAATTCATAGATTTCTGTGAATGGTTTCTTATCAAGAAGAAGTACACAGCAGTTGCACACCCGTAATCCAATGGATAGGTTGAAGCCGTTAGCAAAATTATCAAGTCTATCCTAAAGAAACACCTAGAACAAGCAAAAGGAAAATGGGTGATAAATTGTCTTTAGCCCTTTGAGCATATCGAACAACCCATAAAACTACCATAGGTCATACTCCTTTTTATTTGTCTTACGGTTGTGAATCAGTCATTCTTAAAGAACTTGAAGTCCCTTCCCACAGAACTACATGATATAGCCCGCTATCGAACAAAGCCCTTCTCTTGGAATAATTGGACATGACTGATGAAAAAAGAGAAGAAGCTAACCTCTGCGCCGAAGCCAATCAGCGTCGGGTCACGCAATACTACGACAAGTGGGTCTGACTCAAGACCTTTGATATTGGCGACCTTGTTTTAAAACGGGTTTTTCCGATTCCTATGCATATGGGTCCCAAGTGGTAAGGGCCCTACATCATCAAATAAAGGCTTTATAATTGAGCGTTTAGGATAGCGACTGTTGATGGTGAGCTCTTTCAAAGATCATGGAATGCTGAGCATTTACGACGTTATCTTTCTTAGGACTTCTATTTTTATTTGTGTAAGTATTGTAATCAGGTGTGTTTGCCACCCATTGTTGTTTATGAATTGAAGCTCCTTTCCTATTTGTCTTACTACTCTAATGACCATGGCCAAATGTTGTGATTCGATCAACATGGTTAGGACTAAATAAAAATATTATTCCCCAACTCAGCTTATTGATCCATGTCTCACCGAGCCGACCTCGCTCGGGACCGAAAAGAAATATGGGTCGACTAACTTCAAGTTTGACATCGATACTCGAGCCTTCGCACCCCACTTTGCAGACCAAAAGTGGGATGACACCGACGTAGACAGCATGATCGCCTTTTACAATAACTCTGATTCTCATGACTTGAGAAGGAGTATAAAATTATGGACGAGCATGAAAGGTGCACCCAGATTAAAGGCCACTCGATCCCTGAAACTCTAACACCTAAATGACGAAAAGGGGAGTATAAAAGGACACCTCTACCCAAAATCTTTCGATCCTCAGTCCGGGTTGAATAGATCTGGGATGTCGACGAAAGGACCTAACGTCCGAATTGATTCACCATGACATTGAGGGCATGAGGATGGACAAGTGATCCAACTATGAGTTTCAATCGAGCAATCCACAGGATTTGGAATAGACTGGGGGCACTAATGTTGTTCCCCTATGTCTTCATCACATTTTTTTACCCTTTAACATATTATTGATAATGCAAATAATTGAAAGAAAATAACATCGTTTACAGGTACATAAAAACTTCATTCACGAAATATAGGACTTAACGAAAGCAAAAACGCAAGGGCCACATTTGCAAACAACTTCCAAAGGGCCTAAAATGATATACAACGAAAGGTTTCTAAACTCGAGGTGGCCTGCCACCGGACTTCTTAACCTCTTCCATTTTTTTCCTTGATCATCTCCAAGGTTTTCATGATAGTCAAATGATACCTTTACTTCTTGGGCTTGCTGCCAAAAGGAACAGAGTGACCGGACACCGTTGTATCATTCTTTCTCTTACCACGGTCAGTTGGGACTGGGAAAGGGGATATTTTGATAAACGAAATTATAGTTGGAGGAATAACTTTGGGAGGTGGAATATCGAGGGGTTCGGTGGAAGGCTCGGCCTTAGAAGACGAAACCATACTCCCTTCTCTATGCTTCATTTTTGCGATGGTCAGGGAATCAGTCCCTCTGATCTCCGCTGCGATTATCACGTCATCCTCTTTCGACGAGCATTTTTAGCTTCTGATTCCTTCGGAGGGTCGATAATTTCTATGTCTTTACTTTATACGGCAGCAGAGCCTCCTCGTGGTAATTCAAACTCAAGCCCAATAACTATCTTCCCTGTGGGAATACCTATGGCAAGGAATATAACTATTAGAGTTAGAAATACGAATGCTTCCTAGAATTATGACGAAAGCAATGATTTACCACCAGCTGAGGGGTCTCTCGGCCTGACAAAAGCTTCTACATCGGAAGTGGAAGCAACTGGTTTATTTTGGAACAAAGGTAGAGGAGGGTCATTCGGGTTGTACTCCTCCACTTCTTTCGAAGAGGAGGAGGAGGAACGACGAACGGACAGGCAAAGCGTAACCCGCAGAATATTTGAGAGACACCTTCTTTTTTCTCATGCTAGCCTCCCCAGATGGGATCGACTTTCCTTTCATCTTTTGTCGTTCAGTGTCTCTCAACTCACTCAATATCTTTTTCCCCTCAGCTAATGCCTTTGGCTCATCACCACACAAGAATCGAGCTAGCAAAGCCTCCTCATTCCCCGATTGTCCCTCTGCACCCTCTACTTCTTCTTTCATAAACACCACTCAAGTATCAGCCAATACCCGCTGATAATTATCTGCCCCCAAAAGATCTTTGGGACGAAAGAATCGAGTGAAAATCAACAAAATATTATCCCTGAATTCAGTATGCATCTCTTTTATCTTCGCCGCATGGTCAGCTTTAATAGTTTGGATCTCGACCTCATGTTGAAGCCAGGTATTATTTGCATTCTCAATCATAGCCTCGGCAATGCCTTCGGCCTGTCCTCTAGCCACCTTGGAGGCGGCAAGTCGGGTCTTGAGGCACTGTAAGCACCCTTTATCACTTTTTAAGATCACATTATCAACTTTAAGGGATGAACACTCTTGCTCCACTGATTTTACCTCATCTTGTGCAGTTCGGGTAAGAGAAGACAAATGATCCAATTCAATACGAAGCTGTTCGTTGTTGTCTCCCAACTCCTTCATAGACTTCTCGCACTTTTCTTCGTGAATAACTACTCGAGCCTCACAGTTTTCCAATTCTTTCTTTACTATTTCCAGAGTTTTCTTGTCATTGTCCTGCTCTATCCACATTCTTTCATTCTCTGCCTGCATCTTTCTAGCGATGTCATTGACACGCCTTGCAAATGTGTACATGACATTATATTGGGTTAAAGAAAATCAACACAGGACCTGATTTGGTCACGAGCGTTTGGTGGGAGTAGTTGAAGGTCAGGGGAAAACTTGATTCCAACAAATCGAAGATGAGGAAAACTTTCCTCCATTTCCCTGATTCATTCAACCGGTGTCATCTCTTGGGTCAAAGGGGCTGACATCTGGGGACATTTTCCAAGGCGCTTGGAAGGAGGGGTAAAATTCTGATCACGAATGTTAGTTGAATGTGTCTTGGAAGGGAGATCGGTCGGAAGCTTGGGGAGAAGCGATTTCAGAATGTTCACTTGTAGTTTTGTCATCCCCCCGGGGGCCTATCTCGAGAATGAGAAGTGGATCGGTGCATGTGCGTCTCATGCTCCCTGTCTTTCCTCTTTTCCAGAGTTTTCTTTTTCTATTTCTCCTCCTTGTCCCTCTTACATTTTCCTGCTCATCCCTCTCTCGATCCTTTTTCTTTCTTCTCTTTGTCCCTCCTTCTGTTCCCACTCTTTCCTCTCTTTCTCATCATTGTATCTACGCTCGTGAGCCAGTCTGTTGTTGTTATCCCTATCTACTCTTTCCTGTAGTAAATTCGGACAAGAAGGACCACCTTTTTTCATGAGAGAGCCAAAATTATCGTGGTAGTACTAGTACCCGCTTCTTATGATGCCTAAAAAAACTTTGGTAAATTTTAAGTATATGCAAGAGAAAACAGTGCTGTGACTTGCAGTGCTCGTGCTTATATGTCCTAAGTGGTTCCCTCTAGACCGACGTGAGCCTGGGACCTAGCTTGTCTCTTTCACTTCTTTTGGTTCCGAAAACATGGAATCTTCGCTAGACTTGGAGAAGAAAGTAGATGAATCTAAGTTTTGGGAAGAGGGGATTTTATCGGGGAGCTCCAGATTTTTCAAACCATCATATGGAGATTCCGCTTCTTCCTACCAAGGATCCTGACTGAAAGAACTATCCTCCCCAACAATAGGACCTTTCTGTTGATGATCATGGGGGTTCTTCCAAAATTGACTCTTTTGATATTTTGTCTGCAACTCTTACTCCCGGACCTCTCTGTGCTTTTAAGCGGTCGACCTTCTTTATGATTCTCTTTTTGGCTACGTTCTTCCCCTTCCTCAGGAGGGAGCTGCAGTGGAAACTTTCTCCCCGACCACAGGTTGATCAGACCACCTCCCAACTGGAGGCACGTTTCCACCGATGGTCGATGTGTATTCAGCTGGGGGCATGTCGGCTTGAACATCAATCGAGGGATAAGTCCGATCTACTAGGGAATCTGATGACCTATTCACATCAATAAGATAATAGTGATGCAACTGCGCGTCAGTCAGACATGTCCTGATGCTTCGGCATTTCTTGTCTAAACCAGCCAACTTATCAGAGCATTCTTGGAACTCTCTTCCCGAAGGCTTTTCAGGGCCTGCATAAAGAAGGTATGTGTAAGAAGCCTACTTGTTGGTCGATCAGCTAAAATGTGAAACATACTGCTTTGGAGCCAACAACGGGCACATCCTGGTTGCTGAATGACGTAGAACCATTCATATTTGATGTCCCCTAGTTTGTTGGGTATATCTTCTATTGTCTTTCAATAACTGGCAATTTTGAAGAAAGTGAAAGAAGGGGAATTTCCATTTCGATGCCTAAAGTTAAAGAAAAAGAATACATCCTCAAACATTGGGGGTTGATGTAAGTGTTCCATGTATAGAACATACAGTGACAGCAGATTAGTATATGCTATTGGGTGGAGTTGCATTGGTGCTAATTTCATTCGCCTCAAAAAGTCCACTGCGAAAGGAGAAAATGAAGGAATGGCTCCTGCAGTACACATTGGGCGAGTTACCACCATGAATCCGATCAGTGGGTTATCCGAACGGTCACCTTTTTGAGGAATGCATATGTATTCACAAGGGATATTATGTTTAGTGCTCCACCTCTTCAACTGATTTAAATTCATTGTGCTAGGCAAAGTATCTGAAGGGTTTTCCAAAATTACAGCACTAGGAAGAGTGTCAGGTGCTTCTATCATGGCTGCCGCCCCACTTGTTCCTCCGGTTTCCCCAGCACGTGGCAGGATTATTGATCGATCTTGAGTTTCACTGTTCGGGACAGGATCAGAATTGGTTCCAGAATCAGAGTCTGAGATACTATCTAAATCAACAGGGGGTAGATAAAACCTTACCCCTGCCTGCTCCAGAACTGCGAGTTTGATATCTCCCGGTCATTTTCTATGCTTAAGAAACTATTTGCTAGAACATGGAAGATCGTGACCCCCGCAGTGTGTACTAATGCATGTTTATGATGTAATGAGGGTACAAGAAGAACATAACAATGAAAGGCATGCTCAAGCTTATGATGCTATATCCCAACTATCTAGAATGTGCAAGTGAAATAGATTGGTCGGCTCTGAACTAGAAATATGGGTACATGTCACCCAACTACGATCATTGCAATGGATGAGTATGTGGTTCGAGGGACTTTTTGGGGATCGATTAGTGGTTTTATTGACCCAGGACTTGATTTTACTTCCAAGAATGTTGAAGGCAGTTGTCATTGCCGATCGGGCCTACGTTTTTGCAACATAGACACCACATGTCAATTCTAGAGCACTTTTGTCTCTTTTCACCTGACTACATCAAGAGCCTACATCATTACCTGAACACACCAGTCCAATCACACCCTCTGTCCCACTACCACGTGTCCTCGAAATTAATAGCGCCTCAAAATTCAAAATTCTTTGAAGACCGAGATACTTCTTCATTCCCCTGACTTTTCACAAAGGCAATTCCACTTCCGTCATCGACAATTGTCACTATGCTACTAGAACCACCTATGACCAACGCCTTACCACTGGATCACAATTCCGGCGAGCTCGACGTTGGAGATTCAAACCATATATTATATTGGATGCAAATTAAAAAAGGAAAAGAAAAAAGTGAGGTATTTATGTGCGAAATCATATTAGAATGTGTTTTAAAGATAAAAAAAAGGAAATTGATTCATACCTGCAATGAAATCGGAGGAAATGATCTTGATCTTTAACGAAGGAGGTGTTGTATACACAAATTATATGAATTTCGTTTGATGATAACAACCAAATATATATTTATAAATGTGTTTGTTATTGTACTGAAAGAAATATAATATTTATTTTTATGAATATTCACATAGTGTTTTATTTAAATATAATATTTTTATTTCAATATTCAAACAGTACAATTTTTACAACTCTGCTATATGTACACTCCACTGACACACTTCATTTCATAACAGTTTCATTTACATATCATGTTCTCTCTACAACACTCATACGGTGTCACTCTATTTTACAGTTACACTCATACATTCATTTTATTTAATGACACAGTCTTCTGTCTTTTGTCTTCACAACTCTCAGTCAGTCCAGTCATCACTTGTTTACCTGTCACATGAACACATACAGTACACTACAATAGAAATAAAACTGAATTCATGCGAATATAAATTTTATTTTTAAAATTTTATTTGCCTCAGATTTCTAGTGTGTTTCTCATCATTTTTCATGACTTGATCTGATTTGTATATATCCATCTAGTACTCACTGATCAGCCTCAACTTGCCACACTGGTTTGCTGATCAGAACCAGTGTCAAAACTAGCTGATTCTGAACAGCCACAACTCAGTGTAGTGGTCTGCTGATAAATTTTTATTCGGATAGCCATACAACACACACATGTGCACATATACATATATGTATACGTGAATGTAAATATTGTCGAACTCAAGAATGCAAGTGAACAAATGATAACATGGACTTAGCATGAAGTGGTCACGCAAACGAATTTCAGCCCAGGTCAGCATGAATGAGAATGAAGCATTCACATGTACAAAGCAGAGAAGAAACATCACATATTCAAGTGAAAACGATTTCAGCATAAATAGATATACATGGGTACATAGTGCAACACAAATGGGATCACACACAACAACAACTAAAATGGAGCATGAAGTATTAAAGTGCAGCAAGTTCACAGCAGTAGCAAGTTCGTCAAACATGAATAATGATTGTGTCGAGCACAACATAGAATTGCCATAACCATGCAGCACGAATCGACAAGTGCAACTTAGATTCATTTTTTTGGTGATAGAGCATGGAAAAACAGTGATGTAGCAAAGTGAAGTACGTACACATGTAGCATGGTGATGCCAAACAGCTGTGGACATCAATTCAGCATGTATAATGCTCAATGCATAGAACAATACAAAGTGAAGCAAGTTAAATGAAGCATGGTAATGAATACATGTCTAGGTGTAGTTGTGCAATGTTCGAGATAGTTTTCTCATGCCTCAAGTGAAGCAGGCTAAGATACACAATGTGTGTCCACATATTCAAATATACATGCAACATCAAAAATCAGTTGACATCCATGAAGGTAAAGCAACATTGTTGCATGAATGAGGTTCAGCAATGAACATATGCACAAACTTGGTCAAGATAGCAAGTACATATGGTTGAGGAAATGTTCACAGACAGTGTATACATGACGTGAAGTTCATGATAAGTTCAGGATCACTGCATGGCCAAGCAGTATACATATAGGGATGACAAGAGCAGTGTGAGATAGCATTCAAATGTTCACAACAAATAGTCAAGCAATGCATATACACAGCTTCAGATTCATAGTGTCAAGACAAAGTTTTTTCAAGTGCAAGATAATAGGAAATAACATATACATGCATGGGTGACAAAGCATGGCATAGCTGAATGGATTCAAGATAAAATAACAATTCAGTTTTTAATGTACATGATCAAAGTTTCACATTTCAGGGACACATGCAACAATGATTCAACAACTTTTTATATGGCAAAAGGCATTCTAAAATCAGAAATGAATTTCCAATTATCAATTACAAATCAGTGTCTAGAAATGATGTAGTGCATTTGGCATCTTGTTCAATCAAGCATTTCAAGTTATTTCCAGATTTGGCAAGAAAACATATTAATGCATTTCCAGGAATTACAGAGCAGGTTCAAGAGTTCTAAAATTTGTTCTTATGAGTTCGTATCGTGATTTTTGTTTCCAGGAAAAGGATTTTTTTTAATCCATAATTTTAGCATAAAGACTAAATGAAAAAAAAATCCTCCTGCAAGTTATTATTTCCACAAAGTTTGAAGAATTCAAATTTTACAATTTCAAAACCAGAGATTTTTGAAACCCCAAAATATGTGAAGATTTCAAGCCATAATTTATGTATATATCATGAACAATTCAAATTACGATTCAATCCCATAAATTACACCCATATTCACTGGCAATTATCCATTGAATTCATAGAACAAGAAATTCAAGCGCATTCAATTTCAAATCAGAAAAATTTACAGAAGATTGCGATCACTATTCCAAGCCAAATCAATTGAAGAATAGGAGCATCAAAGCATGCGAGTTACAGAAGAATTCCAGAATCAAATTTTATCAATTGCAATTTGATTTGGGGAGGAAGATCGACAGAGAAACCCTAAGAGATTTGCCGCAACTATTATAACAAAAGAGAAAGCATCGGGACTAAGTGAAAAAGATGGCCGACCAAGATTGCAAAAGGGGATAAGTCTTTTATTCATAGGGTTTTATTTTTTAAGTTAGTTTTAAGGTTTTTTTAAAATAAAAAGGAGTCAATAAAACTACTTTAGTAGTTAGAAAAATCACAGCTTGAGAGTACGAGTTGTGTCAAGGTCTTGAGCATAGAGTTTAAACAGTCGGGAGAAAGAGTTGTGAGTTTACAAGGGTCTATAAGCAAAGAGATTGTTTACAACTTCTAGTAGAAACCTTGAATGCAACAATAGGCAGAGTTTTGCCGAAGCTGGGTATCTTCTGTGTGTGATTTTCTATCTGCAAGTTATTTTATTCTGTGATAGTTTATTTTATTTTAAATTCTTTTAATTTGCAATAAACCCTATTCACCCTCCCCTCCCTCTAGGGCTAATTTAGATCCTATAGGAGGCTTTTCTAATTTCTTTGAAAAGTAACGGGTTTGGCTGTAGTAAAAAAGTGAAAGTAAAAATGGGCCAGTCTTTTATAATATTATAGGGGAATTCTTTGTATTCAAATGACATGACTACTGATTATGACTATGAGGCTGATGTGTCATTCCAATAACGAGCCAGGTCAAGACGAATATACATATACTATAAAGCTCCACCTTTTCCTGGATCAATGTTAATTCCAAAATATCTGACCGAGCGATTCTTGGCTCACGTAATTTGTGGAAAAGTCTTTAAGCTGATACAAGTGTGGTCTTCAGATTTCCCTACACTAAGAGATGATCCGGAATAAAAATACAAAGCATGCTCCGTTCTTAACACGACATGCTTTGGGGAGAAGAGAGTTGACCCACCTTTTTGCCAGGCTATTAAGATTCATCGACATCATAGACTTCGACCAAACTGACATGGATGGCCGAGTGATCCTGACCAAGGAACTAGTCAACCGATGAATGATTTGACCCGAACCTAGGACTTAAACCAATCATAGGAGCCCAGTATGCCAACTAGATAGGGCACATGGTCTTTGGGTCGATCGAGTCAGGCCAAGCCCGTTTTCATACAAAATATCCTCCTATAGATTTTCTCCCACTCCTACTTGACCGCTCTCATCCATCCTTGAGCACTGAATCAACTTCCATTTGTCACTACACGCTCAAATCATGCCATTCTTTGCAAGAAGCACACTTCTCCGCGCTCTCCTAAAATCCTGCATCGAACAACACGTGCCTTAGCCAATTTGAACACTGTAGCATCTATAAATAGACCCTCTGGACTCTAAAGAAAGGACTTTTCTGGCCAATCTACATTATTGTGATGATATCACATGTAATAGATCATTTTTTATATATATATATATAAGAGATTATAAAGTTTACGTAGCCTCGTTAATGCTGAACCACTATAAACCTGCGTGTGATTGTTTTTCTCTTCATTTTTTCATTTATTTATCTTCATTTATTCTCTACATTTTCATTTCTTGGGCGTCGGACCATTTTTTTGTGTCAACACAACATTTTTATAAATTTTTGTATATTTGTAAAAAAAAAGTTGATGCTTTTAGGGATAATCAATTTTTTTATCTTTACTTAGAAATTTGTTTTTTAATCTAGTTTCGAATTATGTAGTTTTTATTTTCCATACTTAACTTTAAAGAATTAATATTTAGTTTTTTTCCCTTATCTATATACTGAAACGTTTACATATTTTCATAGACAAGCGAACTTCAAGACTATAAATCTACAAACATACTTTATTCCCCCAAATGGAAGGCTACAATACTAAAGCAATAATATATAGAACATTTTACTACTCTATAATAAATATTTTCTCTTGCACATTAATTATGCAAATTTCTTCTAATTCTTTAATGCCCAAATACCCATGCTTTACATTCGAAACCTTGTAATTTTTGTTTCTTTTTGATTTGTTAATAGCTCTAAAATTTATAAATGGGTTTGAACCTTTAGTGTACTATGAGGTAACAATATATTAATGTCTATTTTACCGAGCATTAAATTCTATAACGTAGGTGTTCTGTTAAGTTAGTTGACTAATAAGAAGTTAAAGCGAAAAACTATGTCTTCTCGACGATGTCATCTTAACTATTAATTACTGGACTATTGAATATTTGTTAAATTACTGCAATTCTGCTTGACCACTTAATGGTTTTATAGAATATTTCTATTTCTAAAACAAAAATTTAGCTATACATATTCCAATTAAAATGTATGTGTATACGCAAACTCTTATTAAATATAATTGTTTTAGATCAAAATTGAACAGCTGTATAAGATATTTTTACAACACTAAAAATATATGCCAATTTTATGAAAGAGCTTGGGATGAATTATAAATAAATAAGGAAGCATGCACGCAACTAATAACTAGTTTTCCCTCCGAAATATATATCTAAATAATGAAATCATACAATTTTTGTTCATTTTTTTATAATACTGTTTATGCGTATTTGCTGATATGACATGCATTTATCCATTTGCTTTTGCATGCGAATGAATATAAAGTTAGTTTGAAATGTTATAATATTCATACAATATACACGCAAAATTTCTTCTCCTTAAATCTTTCTTGTTTCCATTTTTAATATTATATTCGTCCTTGCTTGGCTAATGACATACAATAAAAAGCTCTCGTTATTTGAAACAATAGAACTACACTTCTCTCAGTAAAATAATCTTTTTTCTAACGCACATGACAATTTGTGAGGCCTATTATAGTGTTGGATAAAATTTACGTAGGAATATGCATTTTACAACTCAAAGCACTAGCCAAGTGCTTGATCTTCAGCATGGTCAGTTTGATGATCTTATGCATTTAGTTGACAAGTATGGGTTTTAGTTTATTGCTGTGATAGCATGTAAATGATTTTTCCCACACTTTTATGCTAACATATAGATGGCCATTTGAAAATAGTATATATATGTAATTTTGTCTCAATTCGACATTTTTCTTTATATTTCTTTTATTGGTTAGCTGTTATAAATACTAAATAAATATTATCTATGTTTATGGAAGAATCAATTTAAATATCACCCACCTTATCAATAAAAACAAGGAGTACATTTTATGCTTAATTGCTGAGATTAGGAAATTAACTGATATTTTTGGTTCATGTTCATTGATTATTATTTTGTCGTGATTATATTGACCTTTATCAACATAGCATAAAGTTCATAACATTGCTTCTTGCCTTTTTTATGTAATGCTTATTTGCTAGCATGCTACATTTTTTGGATTGACTTCAAAGATTTCATTTACCCTATAAGAATTTGATATAAATTTGTATTTGAGAAATTGTAATGATAAAGACATAAAGAAGATTTGAATTTGATTAATGCTTGAATAAATGATATAATATAGTGCTGTTGTATTTATATATACATTTATACATGACGTTTATACGTTGTAAATAAAGTGGCTAATGGAACAGGCCAATTACTCATTACAATAGAATATAAAATAAGATAACCTAGGTTTTGTTTATCTCACAATACACCCCCGATAAAAGAAACCTATGGTTTTCTTAGCTCAGTAGTCATTTCGAACTCCACCAAATTTGTGAGTCAAAAAATAGATAATAGCTCAAATCAGCCTCATCCAATACTGTTCTACAGGTGAGGGTAGGGATTTAGTAGAGATAACATCATCAGAACAATGGTCGCAATAGATTTGGATCAGCTTAGCTGATTTGTCTTAGTTTTCACTACGAAGACGAAGATGACTCATAATTGAAGCCTAGATCTTGTTTTGAGTCTTGATGAAGAAGCAACAATTTATTTTGTGATTGTCTTTGCATTAGGGTTTCTGAATAGATCTGAAGCTGGTTACTAGGCGTTATATTAGAGCTTTGGTTTCTTTGTAACTTTAAGTTCAGATATGAGTCTGGAAAGTTTGTACTTGATAGTGGCTTGGTAAGTATATCTACAATTTGATGAGTAGCTGACACATGATTTATCAGAGGTTTGCCTTTGATAACTTGTTCTCACACAAAATATAGGTTAATTTCCATGTGTTTTGTTCTTTTAATGTAGTACTGAGTTAGCTGTAATTGGCACTGCAATTAAATTATCACACCTGTAACGACCCGGGTTTTCGCGATCCTGGTTATCGACATAAGCTCAATGTCGACTGTTCAAGCATCGGAAATACTGGATAGTTAACGAAAGAAAATAGAGGGTGGAATATATAAGATAGAAACTTAGAATAGAAGAAGAAGAACATACAACATCAAAGTAACATGAATCTCACAACGGAACGAACAACATATAATAGATAACATATCTTTGAAATAAAATCAATATATGTATACAGTAACTTTATCGGAGTACAACACTTACAACCCAGCGGAATAAACAATAGCTATATAATCCTGAAGCCTCCTGCTCCAAGCTCTCCAAGTATATCTGTAAAATCCTGACTATTTGACTGCTCATACAAAATTGGGCACCCAAGAGTTTAGGGAAAACAAAACAAAATAAACTCAGGGTCAGTCATTGGTCTTGTATGAGTAAACAATTTAAAACAGTTGAGAAAATAAACGATGTCTCATAAGACCATGTCGTATAACACGGAACGGGTTTTTCCCTTATGAGAATCCAAAACACTTGATTCAACATTCAAAAATCCTTTTAAAAGAAACGATAATCTTTATATCAAAATCCTTTTGATATTATAATAGTGTCTATCAACCACAATATAATAATCATCTAGCAGAACGCTTTCATCTCACGTTCCACATACATAATATATAATCAAAAACCGTGGGCGCTTATTGGTTAATGAATTCCAACTGGCAAGGTATGGGACCACCTTCCGACAGTGTATCTGAAGAGAGGAATACACCGGGTTCAACAAGAACATCTTGTAACCCAGGCTAAACATGACCGGTCACTCATTTCGCTTGAGTGTACCGAATGTATTATCACCAATGGTTGGGTTCAGCAACTGCTTCCCGAAAAGGACAGCATCGAAATTGATTATAGAAGTAAATGGAATTTCTCTAGATCAGGTGACAGTACACCCTAATTGGCAGCTAACCACTTAGCCATGCGACCTACCCGATTTTATACCATTTCCTGGTTGTGAGGCTAGAGGCCATAACGTATAGATCACAGCTTTATTTACTTTGAATGTCACATCGTCATACCCACCAAATCACAAATTGATTTCCCCAAAAATACCACGGGTATACGGCTAAGAGAAACGAATTCCTCCGCCACCAATGTAAATACGTTTGAAGAGATCAACTTACGCGATCTATTAAATATACTCTATCAGACATTCTTCCATACAGGTCGTCCTGGGACTGGAAAGACCGAAGATACTATTCTGTAAATCCATCTTAGGAAATTTGTACCTTGGATTTACTGAACAGTCCTTGCATAACTCCATCTTCGATTATCTTCATCATATTTGACTTGCAATGCTAATGCCATACGGAGTGGTTTTCAGATAATAGATCTGATCCCGGTCTCTCCGTATTGACAACGGAAAAATTGTCCAAAACTTTGACAGTCGGTGATTTAACTATCAAAGAAAAACATGTGTGTAAACAGCGATATTATTTCCGAATGGAAATTCTATCGATCAATCATCAATCAACATTTATTCATTTCCCCATTTCTCATTTCCATATATTCATCAAATCCTTATTTTCTAATTTTAGAAAATATACATTATTAACTTTGGAAAATGTTTCCATTTCTGATTCACGCATCACTATATTCTCACATATACCAGTCTCTAACTGTAAACTAGTAAGAGAATAACCCCCTACGCATTAAACACGAAGGCCGAAACCAACATCAGATCAATACCCAGACAGTTGTTCAACTTAACTAATCTCCAGTCAGTTTCTAATTCCTTTAACTCCATTTTAATTCCTATTTCAAACCCTATTTCCTTTATAAATATTTTATTAGAAAAATATTTACTTTAATATAATTTTCACATAGAATATGAAAAATATTTCTTTATAAAATCGAAACAGTTTAATTTCGTATTTAAAAACAATATCTCAAACCCAAATTCTATTTATATTTTTATTTGCAGAATTATTCATACAAATCTCCTTTTTTATTTCTAACACTTAATTCTCAATTATAATTCCCTTTATATAATTCTATTTATTCTATAAAAATCCTTTCTTATAATTCTATTCATTTTATATAAATTCTTTTAAATAATTCTATTCATTTCCCAAATATTTCCTTAATTATATTTTCCAATATTTGTTTTCCAAATATTTCCTTTCATCATATCCTTTTTATTTCATATACAAACATTTCATTTTCAATATTCACTTTGAAAAATCCCTTTTTACATTCCAATATTTCATATGGTATTTAAAATACCAAATAACATGACCAGTGTCACCATAATCAATCACAGATTTTATATCACAATATATGAAAACAAATAGTATTACAATATTGAGGAATCCAGTTGGACCCCTCCAACCTGTCTCCATGCATTCACAGATGTTAAACAATATAATTAACATCAATTTCATTTCTATATAAAATATTCTGATAAACAGAATCAATATATAATCAATGATTATATATATAACTATATCTATAATTTCAACCAATTAATTAACAATTCAACCAATAAACCACACACATCAATCAATCATCATTTATCAATACTATATTATATTTATAAAATATAAACTGTACAGAGATAGTGAGATTTACTCACATTGGACGGTCATCGTTAAATAACGATAATTGTCGCTTGATTCAGACAGACAAATTATTTTGCAATAAATTGTAACGAGCTACAATTCACTCCCAGTTGGTTCCATTTCGTAGCCTCTATCCATATGATCCCAGCAAATCCTGTTTTGTCCAATTTTGATACCGTATGATAAAGTTATATAATTTACAAATTATACGTGATTTAAATATGCAAGTTATTTTAATTAAAACTTTATCGGGCTTTACTACACCTTCAAGCCCGTTAACTTTAGACCAACCACACCCAGACTCCTACATCCCATGACCGTAAATACCCTTTCTTCCTATTTCAGACCTTACGAACTCGCTCTCCCCAAACCCATGCCATTTCCACCACTTCTTCCTTCTACTGCACTCGCTCCTCTTCACGATACATCATCAGACCTTCACCGCCCTCCTCACCTTCGAAATCTCCTCCTCCTCATATAGAACACGACCAACTCGACTCTAGTAACAAAAGTCAATCTCGAGCTTCCACCGCCCACACAGTAAAGTCATGGTCCTTATTTCCAACTGTTTTTCAAGAACGAAACCACCCACATGTTCCTCTTTCAGAACTCCTCTTCCTTATCACCTCATTGAAGCACTCGAAGCCTCGATTCTCAATGCATCGTCCAGGTTCTACGCTGGTTCAGTAAGGACCGCGAACCTTTTAACCACCAATTCACCTCCAACTTTGCCAAGATAACCTCCTCGCCACCACAGTCTCTCCCATACCCTTGAAAGAAGCTCTGGCTATTTAGATTCCCAATGGCGGTCAGCCCAAGGCTGCTGTACATGAAAGACAACATAGGAATATACCCAATAAGATTAACATCAACGTGAAGATATTGGTCTGAGAAATTCAAATATATGGCTATTTCAAATTATAGATTTTTCTACAATTTGTTTTGAATTTTTAGAACTCATGATATGGTTTTAAGAAGAGAGACTAGCGGCTGAGTATTCTTTGACTAGAAGGAAATGAATTTTAGGGTTAGGAAATAGGATGCAAGGTTATTTATAGTGTAGGGTTGCTTAGAAGTCAAGCATCATATTTTAAAATTCGTTTATATTCGATTTTCAACTCTATTTATCATAAAAAATTTACAGTGATGACATACAATACCCAAAAATCATGAAAATGGACAAACAACTAGATTTTGACATTACAGACCCAAAGAAACCTGTTTTGTCGAATTCCGACTCCGTTTGCTCACACAGCGTATTTTTGAAGTCAAATTATTGACTATTTTTCACACTAAAATCCCATATGGTCAAATACTGACTCCAAAAATCACGAAAATTGAAATATAACAATAATTTAATATTCCGGATTCAACAAAATTAGTTTTGTCAAAAACAGAGGTTGTTTGCAAAACTGGCTATTTTTAAAGCTTTAAATAAACCCTTTTAAATATTAATATATTTATAAACAATTAAATTAAATATTTATAAATAAATATTATCATATATATTCACATAGAATATACTACAGCTCCAAAATATTCTTATCTGAATTTATAACTTGACATTTCAAATCCAGATTAAATCAGTATTCAATTCATATTGAAAATCCATTTATAATATAAATAAATCGTTATAAATTATAAAGGAATTCTATGGCGACTATTTTAAAATTTGATTTGGAAATAAATCAAAATCTACACAATGAAATCCCGATTTTTCTCTTCCATTAGAAAAATATACTTCACCGGCTCCGAACGTTTCTTGTTTCGCAGAAATTCGACTTAAAACGGATTCTGTATATTCGTTTAAAGTTCGAATCGCCAAATTACGAACGTCGCGCCATTTCGGGCTCGATTATAATTATAATATAATTATACATTCAAATGTCGTTATTTAAATATATTCGTTAATATAATTAAATTTTAAACTGAATTATATATTTGAATTGTCCCATTTCACACAATATTGCTATTTCAGCTAATTCTGGTTATTTCAGAATTATATATTCTTTAAATTATTATATTCTTGAAATATTCAATATTATTTAATTAAAAAACCATTTAAATCTCTAAATCACAATTTAAATAATTAAATAAATTAATTATTATATCGTTAAAATATGGGTCGTTACATCCTACCCCCTTTAAAATAATTTCGTCCTCGAAATTGCTATGGTAGAAAACAAACCCTATTAACTGGGTTAAAAAATTATTTATTCACTTCTTAACTTCAGTTTCAACTGAACCAATTTAATTTTAATTAAATATTTATTCATTCCTACTAACGAAAATTTTCAAAAATCTTGAAAATTTTCTAACACCTTAATTTTTCAAAAACTTTCGCCAACACCTCCTTTGTACTGATCAATAGCTCAAACTCCAACTAGCCTCTCTAGGCCTTCTTCAACCCAAAAAAAATCAAATAGTCAAGCGGCTTGCCAATTCGGCTCATCAAAATCTCAAACCCATATATAAGATAAACTGGTACCTTTTTGTCGGGCATATCAATATATCCTTTCCATGTGTTACCAATTCTGCATATACCAATGTCATCCCAATTATTCGGTTATACCTAAGCCGAATTCTGTTCTTAACTCATATTCATTTTTAATTTCAACTCTTAACTTACCAGTCCAATTCCACTTCGGATTGTCTCTAATCCAATCTAATTTGATATTTTTTTCTATCTTAATTCATCTTCCACTTAACTGGTTTCAATTCAATTTCTATTTCCATTTACTTTTACAAATTCTAGTTTAATTTGTTTTAATTCAAACAATCTTCCCCAGGGATTTTCAAATAGTTTAGCTTTTCTAAACCAGATATCCCCGTTCCGGATTCAAAACAACTTGCTTTTCACAAAACAATTCAAAAACAAAATCTTTGATAGTAATCCATCACTTAGCAACTCAAAAATGAACATTAATGATGTCGCGATTCATCATCTGGGTTATTTCCCGGCTATCGAAGTGAGTTCAATACTATATCACTTTTAAAACCATTTCTAAATACTTCCATTTTGAAATCTATTTCAAAATACTATTCCCAATGCTTGGAAGACATTTCTAAAATCTCCTAGGGTTTTAAAATTCTCTTATACTTAATTCAATTACATTTACAAACACATTTCATGTTTTCGGAATTTTAATTCCAAATTCTGATTTTAATCCAGATTTAATTCATCGGATTTCATATATTACACTTATATGAATTCTGATTGGCTATTTATATAACCATTCCAATTATAATCTCATTCGATTATAATAGCAACAAAAACATCCAGTATATTATAAAAATTCCATTTCTTTCATATCAAAATATATTTGGGTAAAATTATTTCATTTACCTTCCTTTCGAAACATGCCATGTCGGTTCATCGTATTCGAGTGTTCAGAAACTCCTATCGATATGGTGGATCAAACTGATTGACCAGAACTTATAAACAACCCAATCAATAAATCTCCACAATAGAAAACAATTTTTATAAAATCCACAAATGCGTTCTCTCGTATATATATACACTCAACTCAATCTAGGATATTACTAACCCCATCTCTACTGAGTCACGCCACAGAGCCAAGGTAATTACTTAACCTCGCTCTGATACCACTGTAACAACCCGGGTTTTCGCGATCCTGGTTGTTGACATAAACTCAATGTCGAAGATTCAAGCATCGGAAATACCAGATAGTTAATGAAAAAAAATAGAGGGTGAGAATAGATAAGATAGAAACTTAGAATAGAAGAATAAGAACATACAACATCAGAGTAATACGAATCTCACAACGGAACGAACAACATATAATAGATAACATATCTTTGAAATAAAATCAGTATATGTATACAGTAACATTATCAAAGTACAAAACTTACAACCGAGCGGAATGAACAATAGTTATATAATCCTAAAGCCTCCTACTCTAAGCTCTCCAAGTATATCTGTAAAATCCTGACTACTTGACTGCCAATACAAAATTGGGCACCCAAGAGTTTTGGGAAAACAAAACAAACTCTAGGTCAGCCATGGGACTGGTATGAGTAAACAATTTAAAACAGTTGAGAAAATAAACGATATCTCGTAAGACCACGCCGTATAACACAGAACGGGTTTTCCCCTTATGAGGATCCAAAACACTTGATTCAACATTCAAAAATCCTTTAGTAAAAAACGATAATCTTTATATAAAAATCCTTTTGATATTATAATAGTGTCTATCAACCACAATATAATAATCATCTAACAGAACGCTTTCATCTCACGTTCCACATACATAATATATAATCAAAAACCGTGGACGCTTATCGGTTAATGAATTCCAACTGGCAAGGTATGGGACCACCTTCCGACAGTGTGTCTTTAGAGAGGAATACACCGGGTTCAACAAGAACATCTTGTAACCCAGGCGAAAGATGACTGGTAACTCATTTCGCTTGAGTGTACCGAATGTATTATCACCAACGGTTGGGATCAGCAACCGTTTCCCGAAAGGGACAACATCAAAATAGATTATAGAAGGAAATGGAATTTCTCTAGATCAGGTGACAATACACCCTAATTGGCAGCTAACCGCTTAGCGATACGACCTACCGGATTTTATAGCATTTCCTGGTTGTGAGGCTGGAGGCCGTAACGTATAAATCACACCTTTATTTACTTTGAATGTCACATTGTCATACCCACCAAATCACAAATTGGTTTCCCCAAAAATACCACGGGTATGCAGCTAAGAGAAACGAATTCCTCCGCTACCAACGTAAATACGTTTGAAGAGATCAACTTACGCAATCTATTAAATATACTCTGTCAGACATTCTTCCATACAGGTCGTCCTGGGACTGGACAGACCGAAGGTACTAATCTGTAAATCCATCTTAGGAAATTTCTACCTAGGATTTACTGAATAGTCCTTGTATAAATTCATCTTCTGTTATCTTCATCATATTTGATTCTCAATGCTAATGCCATATGGAGTGGTTTTCAGATAATATATCTGATCCTGGTCTCTCCGTCTTGACAACGGAAAAATTGTCAAAAACTTTGGTAGTCGGTGATTTAACTATAAAAGAAATCCAAAAAACGATATTATTTCCAGATGGAAATTCTATTGATCAATCATCAATCAACATTTATTCATTTTCTCATTTCTCATTTCCATATATACATTAAATCCTTATTTTCTAATTTTAGAAAATATACGTTATTAACTGTGGAAAACGTTTCCATTTTTGATTCACGCATCACTATCTTCTCACATATATCAGTACCTAACTGTAAACTAGTAAGAGAACAACCCTTTACGCATTAACCCCAAAGGCCGAAACCAACATCAGATCAATACCCAGACAGTTGTTCAACTTAATTAATCTCCAGTCAGTTTCTAATTCCATTAACTCCATTTTAATTCCTATTTCAAACCCTATTTCCTTTATAAATATTTTATTAGAAAAATATTTACTTTAATCTAGTTTTCACATAGAATATGAAAAATATTTCTTTATAAAATCAAAATAGTTTGATTTCGTATTTAAAAACAATATCTCGAACCCAAATTCTATTTATATTTTTATTTGCAGAATTATTCATACAAATCTCCTTTTTTATTTATAACACTCAAATCTCAATTATAATTCCCTTTATATAATTCTATTTATTCTATATAAATCCTTTTATACAATTCTATTCATTTTATATAAATTCTTTTATATAATTTTATTCATTTCGCATATATTTCCTTAATTATATTTTCCAATATTTGTTTTCCAAATATTACCTTTTATCATATCCTACTTATTTCATGTATAAATATTTCATTTTCAATATTCACTTTGAAAAATCCCTTTTTACCTTCCAGTATTACATATGGTATTTAAAATACCAAATAACGTGACCAGTGTCATCATAATCAATCACAGATTTTATATCACAATATATGAAAACAAACAGTATTATAATATTGAGGAATCCAGTTGGACCCCTCCAACCTATCTCCCTGCATTCACAGATGTTAAAAAATATAATTAACATCAATTTCATTTCTATATAAAATATTCTGGTAAAAAGAATCAATATATAATCAATGATTATATATAACTATATCTATAATTTCGACCAATTAATTAACAGTTCAACCAATAATCAATACACATCAATCATTCATCATTTATCAATACTATATTATATTTATAAAATATAAACTGTACAGAGTTATTGAGATTTACTCACGATGGACAATCATTGTTAAATAACGATAATTGTCGCTTGATTCAGACAGACAAATTATTTTGCAATAAATTGTAACGAGCTACATTTCACTCCCAGTTGGTTCCATTTCGTAGCCTCCATCCATGTGATCCCAGCGGATCCTGTTTTGTCCAATTTCGATACCGTATGATAAAGTTATATAATGTACAAATTATACATGATTTAAATATGCAAGTTATTTTAATTAAAACTGTAATGGGATTTACCGCACCTTCAAGCCCGTTAACTTTAGACCCACCACACCCAGACTCCTACAGCCCGTGACCGCAAATACCCTTTCTTCCTATTTCAGACCTTACGAACTCGCTCTCCCCAAACCCACGCCATTTCCACCACTTATTCCTTCTACTGCACTCGCTCCTCTTCACGATACATCATCAGACCTTCACCGCCCTCCTCACCTTCGAAATATCCTCCTTCTCATATAGAACACGACCAACTCAACTCCAATAACAAAAGTCGATCTCGAGCTTCCCACCGCCCACACAGTAAAGTCGTGGTCCTTATTTCCAACTGATTTTCAAGAACGAAACCACCCACGTGTTCCTCTTTCAGAACTCCTCTTCCTCATCACCTCATTGAAGCACTCGAAGTCGCGATTCTCAATGCATCTTCCAAGTTCTACGTCGGTTTAGTAAGGACCGCGAACCTTTTAATCACCAATTCACCTCCAACTTTGCCAAGACAGCCTCCTAGCCACCACAATCTCGCCCATACCCTTGAAAGATGCTCTGGATATTTAGATTCCCAATGGCGGTCATCCCTAGGCTGCTGTACATGAAAGACAACATAGGAATATAAGCTTCAAACCCAATAAGATTAACATCAGCGTGAAGATATTGGTCTCAGGAATTCAAATATATGGCTATTTCAAATTATAGATTTTTCTATTATTTGATTTGAATTTTTAGAACTCACGATATGGTTTTAAGAAGAGAGACTGGCGGCTGAGTATTCTTTGACTAGAAGGAAATGAATTTTAGGGTTAGGAAATAGGATGCGAGGGTATTTATAGTGTAGGGTTGCTTAGAAGCCAAGCATCATATTTTAAAATTAGTTTATATTCGATTTTCAACTCTATTTATCATAAAAAATTTACAGTGATGACATATAATACCCAAAAATCATGAAAATGGACAAACAACTAGATTTTGACATAACGGATCCAAAGAAACTTGTTTTGTCGAATTCCGACTCCGTTTGCTCACACAGCATATTTTTAAAGTCAAATTATTAACTATTTTTCACATTAAAATCCCATACGGTCAAATACTGACTCCAAAAATCACGAAAATTGAAATATAACAATAATTTAATATTCCAGATCCAACAAAATTAGTTTCGTCAAAAACGGAGGTTGTTTGCAAAACTGGCTATTTTTAAAGCTTTAAATAAACCCTTTTAAATATTAATATATTTATAAATAATTAAATTAAATATTTATAAATAAATATTATCGTATATGTTCACATAAAATATACTACAGCTCCAAAATATTCTTATTTGAATTTATAACTTGACATTTCAAATCCAGATTAAATCAGTATTCAATTTATTTTGAAAATCCATTTATAATATAAATAAATCGTTATAAATTAAAAAGGAATTCTATAGCGACTATTTTAAAATTTGATTTGGACATAAATCAAAATCTACACAACGAAATCCCCATTTTTCTCTTCCATTAGAAAAATATACTTCATCGGCTCCGAACGTTTCTTATTTCGCAGAAATCCGACTTAAAACGGATTTTGTATATACGTTTAAAGTTCGAATCGCCAAATTACGAGCTGTCGTGCCATTTCGGACTCGATTATAATTGTAATATAATTATACATTCAAACTGTCGTTATTTAAATATATTCGTTAATATAATTAAATTTTAAACTGAATTATATATTTGAATTGTCCCATTTCACACAATATTGCTATTTCAGCTAATTCTGATTATTTCAGAATTATATATACTCTTTAAATTATTGTATTAATGAAATATTCAATATTATTTAATTAAACAACCATTTAAATCTCTAAATCACTATTTAAATAATTAAATTAATTAATTATTATATCATAAAAATACGTGTCGTTACATTCTTCCCTCGTCCTCGAAATTGCAAAGGTAGAAAACTAACCCTATTAACAAGGTTAAAAATTTATTTATTTACTTCTTAACTTCAGTTTCAACTAAACCAATTTAATTTTAATTAAATATTTATTCACTCCTACTAACGAAAATTTTCAAAAATCCTGAAAATTTTCTAACACCTAAATTTTTCAAAAAAAATCGCCAGCACCTCCTTTGTACCGATCAATAGCTCAAACTCCAACTCGCCTCTCAAGGCCTTCTTCAGCCCAAAAAAAATCAAACAGCCCAGCGGCTTGCCAATTCGACTCATCAAAATCTCAAACCCATATATAAGATAAACTGGTACCCTCTTGTCGGGCATATCAATATATCCTTTTAATGTGTTACCAATTCTGTATATACCAATGTCATCCCAATTATTCGGTTATACCTAAGCTGAATTCTGTTCTTAACTCAGATTCATTTTTAATTTCAACTCTTAACTTACCAGTCCAATTCCATTTCGGATTGTCTCTAATCCAATCTAATTTGATATTTTTTCTATCTCAATTCATCTTCCACTTAACTGGTTTCAATTCAATTTCTATTTCTATTTGCTTTAACAAATTCTAGTTTAATTTGTTTTAATTCAAACAATCTTCCCCAGGAATTTTCAAATAGTTTAGCTTTTCTAAAACCAGATATCCCTTTTCAGGATTCAAAACAACTTGCTTTTCACCAAACAATTCTAAAAAAAAAATCTTTGGTAGTAATCCATCACTTAGCAACTCAAAAATGAACGCTAATGATGTCGCGATTCATCATCAGGGTTATTTCCCAACTATCGAAGTGAGTTCAATACTATATCACTTTTAAAACCATTTCTAAATACTTCCATTTTGAAATCTATTTCAAAATACTATTCCCAATGCTTGGAAGACATTTCTAAAATCTCCTAGGATTTTAAAATTCTCTTATACTTAATTCAATTCCATTTACAAACACATTTCATGTTTTCGGAATTTATTACCAAATTTTGATTTTAATCCAGATTTAATTCATCTGATTTCATATACTACACTTATATGAATTCTTATTGGCTATTTATATAACCATTCCAATTATAATCTCATTCGATTATAATAACAACGAACACATCCAGTATATTATAAAAATTCCAATTCTTTCATATCAAAATATATTTAGGTAAAATTATTTCATTTACCCTCCTTTTAAAACATACCATGTCGGTTCATCGTATTCGAGTGTTCAGAAACTCCTACCAATACAATGGATCAAACTGATTGACCAGAACGTATAAACAACTCAACCAATAAATCTCCACAGTAGAAAACAATTTTTATAAAATCTACAAATATGTTCTCTCGTATATATACACTCAACTCAAGCTAAGTTATTACTAACCCCATCTCTGCTGAGTCACGCCACAGAGCCAAGGTAATTACTCATCCTCGCTCTGATACCACTGTAAAGACCCGGGTTTTCGCAGTCCTGGTTATCAACATAAACTCAATGTCAAAGATTCAAGCATCGGAAATACGAGATAGTTAATGAAAGAAAGTAAAGGGTGAGAATAGATAAGATAGAAACTTAGAATAGAAGAAGAAGAACATACAACATCAGAGTAACACGAATCTCACAACAGAACGAACAACATACAATAGATAACATATCTTTGAAATAAAATTAGTATATGTATACAGTAACATTATCATAGTACAACACTTACAACCGAGCGGAATAAACAATAGCTATATAATTGAAACGACCCGGAAAATCTGAACCAATTTAAATTTTTTAAATTGGCTAAAATAATGGATTTTAAATATTTAAAATAAATATTTTAAATAATATCAATGAAAACGGAGTTTGAATCGACAATTGAAAACGAATATAATTAATTCTAATTATAAACAAGGCCTGAAATGGCGCTGTAGTTTCAAAAATTGAATTCAAATTTTGTCGGACTGTACCGGGTGCAAAACAAAGCGGATCTGAGAGAAACCAAAAATATTTAAATCTGTTAGTGAATACCTTTCTAACGAATCTGAAAAATTGAATTTTCATAGCGGCAAGCAAAAGTTATGGCCAAATGAATTTTCAGAAAGGTCGCTATGGAATTTATATAGCCCGTGAAATTGGCCATTTTGCAAACGACCTCGGAATTCGACGAAACCACTTTTGTTGGATCCGGGATGTGAAGTTATTGATAGGTTTCAAATTTCATAATTTTTGAAGCTAGTATGTGAGCGTGGCAAAGGAAAACGTGTTTTGATCAATTACAGTTAAATTGGATCGACCAGAAATGGGCCTTTTTGCAAACGGTCTCAAAATTCGACGAAACTAGTTTTTTTGGGACCGTATCGTCAAAACATAGCCAGATTTATTTTTCTGGAATTTTTCGAATCAGTTTGTGGCCCTGGCAAATTGAAATGTACGTTCAAATTGAATATTGAATGTTTTATATTTTAATTTGAAGGAAAACTGACTGAAACAATCGAATGAGCCTACGAAACATATCCCATTGTGTTCGGAATGGGGGTAAAACGCTAGGGACGACAGTCGTTGGTTTTGGATTGGAGTTCGTGTGTGAAAGGGGTATTTTTGAAATTTTAAAAATTTATAAATTAAAGAAAATCCCTTATTGGCCCAGATGCTTTTCTCTCTCCCCGATCATCAGGCGCGCGAGACAGAAAGGAGCTCCAAACTTCTCTCTTCAATTTCTCTTTCATTTCTCGATGAAATCAAGTGAGGTTGGATCCATTTTGAAGCTCTAACCGTCCTCTTCAAATCCATGTGAAGTTTGGCATTTATCGTGCAGTATTTCTTGAGTTGCGAGCTCGGGAAGATCGCCCCTTTGGAGCGCCGCCGCCGCCACCAGAGTGCACCAAACTGCACCTCACCACCACGCGCGCGAAGGTCTTCCGAAGCTCTTCGACGCTGTGTGAGCTGATTCTCCTATCGCGCAACGGTTTGATCGAAAGATCAAAACCTAGTTTTGAACCATCGTGAAAGGTGCGTCTTTTATCACATCTGAACTTTGAAAAATCATATCTTTTTGCTGTGTTGACGAAATTCGATGAAACAGGAAACATCGTGACCGTGTGGACGTCTTCTACATTTTAGAAGAGATGACATATTTTTCTGAGCCTTCTGCGATTTTTGGTGGAGTGGAACCCAAAGTGAGATTTCTAATTTTATAAACGATATGGAAAACGACGATGTATAAATTATATAGTCGATGTATGAGTTATATAAGCGTTGTACACCTCATGTATAAGCCTTGTATAAGTTGTATGTTCGATGTATAAGTTATATATGCGTTGTAAAAATTATATATGTGTTGAAATAGAAGTGAATTGCTTTTTATATATATATATATATATATATATATATATATATATATATATATACACGCCCCTCGTCCACAAACCATGGACGATATTTATTGATTGTGATTGGTGTGAAAATTGATTGATAGCGAATGGTTGTTTGGGATTGTTTGTGGTTGATATTGATTGATTGTGGTTGAAAAATACCCATTTGTGGTTGAGAAATATTTGGTTGAAACCACATAGGATTAGTTTGTGGAAATGAAATAAATATATACATGCCGCCTGCGAACTAGATGCATGATCCCCATTGTCAAAAACCGCGAGGTTTTAAGGTAGAGCGAGGAGCCGTACTAGAGACGGTCCCAGTTTTAACTACCCTGCCGTTATGCTGCCGAAATTTTGAATAATATTCATGTGTTTGAATTATTTTCATTTGCTGAAACTATATTTATTCGTTGAATAGAAAACCTTCATGTGTTGAATTGAAATTCATTCGTTGATTAGAAATTCATGTGTTGAATGGTATTCGTGTTTTAAATATAAAAATCACATTTTTATCTATATATATAAACTATAGAAAACCTTCATGTGTTGAATTGAAATTCATTCGTTGATTAGAAATTCATGTGTTGAATGGTATTCATATTTTGAAATAAATTGTTCTATAATAAAAATCACCTTTTTATCATCTATATGAACTATGTAAAATAATCTCGTTTTAAAAGAAATTGTTTTATAATAAAAATCCTATTTTTATTACCTATATAAACTATATAAAATAATAGTGTTTTGAAAAGAATTGTTTTACAATAAAAAAAACACCTTTTTATTATATACATGAATTGTTGAAATTAGAAGTGTTGAAAATAGCCACTCGTTCAAATAAATATGCATGAGTTGAAATATTCATTAATTAGCTAATGATATGATTTTTGCCTATGCATGCAACATTAGAATGAATGGTGTTTTTAAACCAAATTGAATCAAATATGAAGTTGAATGGAAAATGATAAGTGATAAGAACTGTATATATGTACATGCATATTTATTGAACATGTTATAGCAAAGGGGCTAGAGAAGAGGAATAAAATTTTGTGCCCGACAAATAGGTACACATTTGCTGTTTTGTTTGGGTGAAGATTTTATGAGCCTGTTGGCTAGCCGCTTGGCGTTTTCTTTTTCTTTTTGACATGAGACGCCCGTGTGGCTATTTGGGAATTTTCCCAGCCCCTCCCGTACAAAGGAGGTTATGGAGAAATTTTCCAAAATTTAAAGGTGTTAGTGAAATATTTGAAGTGGAAACAATATAGGAATCTTTGAATGAACTATATTTATATAAATATATAAATATAAATAAAATTAAAACAAAACGTGGCCATGCAGTTCATGTTTTGAAACCGTGATTTCAAACAACTAGTGCGGGAAATCCGACCATCGGATTTTCCCGAAACCGCAACCGTTGGGTTCGCCTTGGAAATATCTTTCCAATGGCACCAACTTTGTGAAAATCCGATGGTTGGATTGTCTGGAATGTTTAATTCAAATCTGAAGAAAAACAGCGCCAGAATCGATTATATTTATATATATAAATATAATTATATTTAATCGAATAACGACGCTGCAGTTCGTATTTTGAAATCGAAACTTCAAACGATGGTACCGGGAGATCCGACCGTCGGATTTTCCCGAAACTGGAACCGTTGGATTCGTTTTGAAAAGATCTTTCTAATGATGTAAATTTTATGAAGATCCAACGGTTTGATTGTCAGATATGTGTAAATCAAATCTGAAGAAAAACAGCGCCACGGCCGCGTTATGGCCCGAAGCGTCGTTTTGAATAAATTGGCTATTTTAAAATAAATAAAAATAGCGATAAATCGTTATAAAATATTATAAACGATATGGAATGGAAATAAAGTGAATTTGCTCGATTTATGCGGTATTTGATGGTTGAATGTGTTTGGTGTGAGGATTACATTAAAGAACAAAATTGGTGTTGTCGAATGATTTAACCATTGAAATAAATTGATTTAAAATTCTAAATATACGTGAATTATTTGAAAAGGCCGAGTTAATTCTCATTTCAAATAATTAATCGACGATTGAAAGTCGAAGATGAGGACGGTGGTCGAAGATCGGAGATCTTCACCTCGTTTGGGTGGTAACCGAGGTCCTGATTGGGAGGCATCCCGAAATATGGATAATGAGTGGTGATCGTCCAGACGTACGTGGTGATCGATGGGTTTGCGAGGTATTTAGTGCCTCTGGTTTCGTTCAGACCCAGAACGGACTTGTAAATGGACTGTGTGTCTGACATTGGATTTTATTCTATGTTGATTGATCTCTGTTAAATATACATCTATTTGGCGGTGGAGAATTTATTCTTTGGCTTAACGCCCTTCTCTGAAACACACGAGTTCAGAGGTTGTATATCAATGGACATCAGTCGCACGACATGAATTGCTAGTGTGGCATGCCTAAGTGGCAAATGATCAGGGCTTCTGTTGAAAAGCAAAGTCTTGTGGTGATGATCAAAGCACCGCCTGTGTGGCGTAGCTTTGTGTATAACGTGAATTCGCGAGCCTCACACTCGGTATGAACCAGAAACGGGAGAAAGGACCTCAGGGAGGACATGCGTTTCTTTCTAGCTAGAAGTGGCGTTAGTGGTTTTACACGCCCTGACGAGTTTGACTTATGTGGTTGTTGCTGTTGCGAGGCGCCTCGGTTTGATCGGACGATCCGGGTACGATGGAGTCATTCGTTGGCTCATTTACACCCCATTGGGCGGGGAAATGCATTGTTCAGGCATTTTAATCCACATCGGTGGACCGGCCCTGACGATCCAAGGGTCGATGCGCTCTGACCCTATGGCTCGGGCTAGATAGTCGCGAAGTCGGTAAGGACTATCTTTTGCCTTGGTTCAGGACGGAAATTCAATCTCCAAGTACGACATCGTGCGGTTTTAAATTGTATACCTATATATGGCGACATAGTGGTATGGGGCATTAATGCCATCTATGATTGATAGTTATGATTTGAAATTGTTTTCAAAACATATAAACACTAGCAATAATATCAAATGCCTTTGTTTTATTCGTATCAAGCATATTTTAGCCGTTATAAGGTAAGAACTCTATCCTCCGGTTTGCGTTGCATTGTGTGATGGGAACTGAGTCTTATAATGGATTCATTTTTATAAAAAGCATAGTGTTGTTTCATAGAATGATTTGTTTTAAAGCACTGGCAATCCAATGGAGTAAACCCGTTCCACGAAAGTGGCGTGGTCCTGTGATTAGCCATATTTGAAATGTGTTGAGTAGATTTCTCATACCGGTCCCATGACTGACTCGTAATTTGTTTCACTTTCAAACTCGGGTGCCCCTTTTTCTACACGGGCAGCCTTGTATTCAGGTTTAGCAGGCTTTATCCGGACAGCTGGAGCTGAAAATGGATTCTATTATTTATCTCTTTTTATGTTGTTCAGCTCCTATTGTACATTATGTTTGTTTTTCCGCTGTAGACATATATGTATAGTTGAACTGTATTTGTACTAAGTAAGATCATGTATATTGTGTAACTCTGATGATTACTTTTATCCAGTATATTCTATTGTTCATTATTTGGTGTATTTATTTAATTCTATTCTGCTATTATCTGTTTCTGTGTTATATTCCAAAGATTACCCTTGTCTCCGTTAGTACGGGAAATGGGGTCGTCGCAATAATCCTGAAGCCTCCTACTCCAAGCTCTCCAAGTATATCTGTAAAATCCTGACTATTTGATTGCCCATACAAAATTGAGCACCCAAGAGTTTTGGGAAAACAAAACAAACTCCGGGTCAGCCATGGGACTGGTATGAGTAAACAATTTAAAACAGTTGAGAAAATAAACGGTATCCCGTAGGACCACGCCGTATAACACTAAACGGGTTTTCCCCTTATGAGGATCCAAAACACTTGATTCAACATTCAAAAATCCTTTTGAAAGAAACGGCAATCTTTATATCAAAATCCTTTTAATATTATATTAGTGTCTATCAACCACAATATAATAATCATCTAGCAGAACGCTTTCATCTCACGTTCCACATACATAATATATAATCAAAAACCATGGGCGCTTATTGGTTAATGAATTCCAACTGGCAAGGTTTAGGACCACCTTCCGACAGTGTTTCTCTAGAGAGAAATACACCGGGTTCAACAAGAACATCTTGTAATCTGGGCGAAACATGATCGGTCACTCATTTCGCTTGAGTGTACCTAATGTATTATCACCAACGGTTGGGATCAGCAACCGTTTCCCGAAAGGGAAAAGATCAAAATAGATTATATAAGTAAATGGAATTTCTCTAGATCAGGTGACAATACACCCTAATTGGCAGCTAACCACTTAGTCATCCGACCTACCCGATTTTATACCATTTCCTGGTTGTGAGGCTAGAGGCCATAACGTATAGTTCACACCTTTATTTACTTCGAATGTCATATCGTCATACCCTCCAAATCACAATTGGTTTCCCCAAAAATACCACGGGTATACAGCTAAGAGAAATGAATTCCTCCGCCACCAACATAAATACGTTTGAAGAGATCAACTTACACGATCTATTAAATATACTCTATCAGACATTCTTCCATAAAGGTCGTCCTGGGACTGGACAGACCGAAGGTACTATTCTATAAATCCATCTTAGGAAATTTCTACCCAGAATTTACTGAACAGTCCTTGCACAACTTCATCTTCAATTATCTTCATTATGTTTGATTCGCAATGCTAATGCCATATGGAGTGGTTTTCAGATAATATATCTGATCCTGGTCTCTCCGTATTGACAATGGAAAATTTGTCAAAATCTTTGATAGTCGGTGATTTAACAATCAAAGAAAACATGTGCCCAAACAACGATATTATTTCCAGATGGAAATTCTATCGATCAATCATCAATCAACATTTATTCATTTCTCGTTTCCATATATACATCAAATCCTTATTTTCTAATTTTAGAAAATATATGTTATTAACTTTGGAAAACGTTTCCATTTCTGATTCACGCATCACTATCTTCTCACATATATCAGTCTCTAACTGTAAACTAGTAAGAGAACAACCCCCTACGCATTAACCCCGAAGGCCGAAACCAACATCAGATCAATACCCAGACAGCTGTTCAACTTGACTAATCTCCAGTCAGTTTCCAATTCCTTTAACTCCATTTTAATTCCTATTTCCTTTATAAATATTTTATTAGCAAAATATTTACTTTAATCTAATTTTCACATAGAATGTGAAAAATATTTCTTTATAAAATCAAAACAGTTTGATTTTGTATTTAAAAACAATATCTCGAACACAAATTCTATTTATATTTTTATTTGCAGAGTTATTCATACAAATCTCCTTTTTTATTTTTAACACTTAAATCTTAATTATAATTCCCTTTATATAATTCTATTTATTCTATATAAATCCTTTTATATAATTCTATTCATTTTATATAAATTCTTTTATATAATTATATTTATTTCCCAAATATTTCGTTAGTTATATTTTCCAATATTTGTTTTTCAAATATTACCTTTTATCATATCCTATTTATTTCATATATAAATATTTGATTTTCGATATTCACTTTGAAAATTCCCTTTTTACATTCCAATATTTCATATGGTATTTAAAATACCAAATATCATGACTAGTGTCATCATAGTCAATCACAGATTTTATATCACATCATATATCACAATATATGAAAACAAACAGTGTTATAATATTGAGGAATCCAGTTGAATCCCTCCAACCTGTCTCCCTGCATTCATAGATGTTAAACAATATAATTAACATCAATTTCATTTCTATATGAAATATTCTGATAAACAGAATCAACATATAATTAACGATTATATATATAACTATATCTATAATTTCAACCTATAAATTAACAGTTCAACCAATAATCAACACACATCAATCAATCATCATTTACCAATACTATATTATATTTATAAAATATAAACTGTACAGAGTTAGTGAGATTTACTCACATTGAAAGATCATCGTTAAATAACGATAATTGTTACTTGATTCAAACAGACAATTTATTTTGCAATAAATTGGGCTCCAATTCACTTCCAAATAGTTCCATTTCGTAGCCTCCATCCATACGATCCCAGCAGATCCTGTTTTGTCCAATTCCAATACCGTATGATAAAGTTATATTGTTTACAAGTTATAGGTGATTTAAATATGCAAGTTATTTTAATTAAAACCTTATTGGGCTTTACCACACCTTCAAGCCGATTAACTTTAGACCCACCGCACCTAGACTTCTACAACCCATGACCGCAAATACCCTTTCTTCCCATTTCAGACATTACAGACTTGCTCTCCCCAAACCCATGCCATTTCCACCACTTCTTCTTTCTACTGCACTCGCTCCTCTTCACGATATATCATTAAACCTTCACCGGCCTCCTCTCCTTCGAAATCTCCTCCTTCTCATATAGACCACAACTAACTCGACTCCAGTAACAAAACCTGATCTTGAGTTTCCCACTGCCCACACAGTAAAGTTACGGTCCTTATTTCCAACTGTTTTTCAAGAACGAAACCACCCATGTGTTCCTCTTTCAGAACTCCTCTTCCTCATCACCTCATTGAAGCACTCGAAGCCTCGATTCTCAATGCGTCGTCCAAGTTCTACGTTGGTTCAGTAAGGATTGCGAACCTTTTAATCACCAATTCACCTCCGACTTTGCCAAGACAGCCTCCTTGCCACCACAATCTCGCCCGTACCCTTGAAAGAAGTTCTGGCTATTTAGATTCCCAATGGCGGTCAACCCTAGGCCGCTGTACACGAAAGACAGCATAGGAATACAAGCTTTGAACCCAATAAGATTTGCATCAGCTGAGGATCTTAGTCTTAGGAATTCAAATATATGGCTATTTCAATTTATAGATTTTTTTTATAATTTTTTTTGAATTTTTAGCACTCATGATATGGTTTTAAGAAGAGAGACGGGCGCCTGAGTATTCTTGGACCAGATGGAAATGAATTTTAGGGTTAGGAAATAGGATGTGAGGGTATTTATAGTGTAGGGTTGCTTAGAAGTTAAGCATCATATTTTTAAATTAGTTTATATTCGATTTTCAACTCTATTTATCATAAAAAAATTACTATGATCACACACAATACCCAAAAATCATGAAAATGGAAAAACAACTAGAGTTTGACATTACGGACCCAATAAAACTTGTTTCATCAAATTCCGACCCCATTTGCTCACACAACATATTTTTAAAGTCAAATTATTGATAATTTTTTACACTAAAATCTCATACGGTCACATACTGACTCCAAAAATCACAAAAATTGAACTATAACAATTATCTAATATCCGGATCCAACAAAATTAGTTTCGTGAAAAACGGAGGTCGTTTGCAAAACTGACTATTTTTAAAGCTCTAAATAAACCATTTTAAATATTAATATATTTAAAAATAATTAAATTAAATATTTATATAAAAATATTATTGTATATATTCACATAGAATATACTACAGCTCCAAAATATTTTTATATGAATTTATAACTTGACATTTCAAATCCAGATTAAATCAGTATTCAATTTATATTGAAAGTCCATTTATAATATAAACAAATCGTTATAAATTATAAAGGAATTCCATAGCGACTATTTTAAAAATTTATTTGGACATAAATCAAAATCTACACAATGAAATCCTGATTGTTGTCTTCCATTAGAAAAATATACTTCACCAACTCCGAGCGTTTTTTGTTTCAGAAATCCGACTTAAAACAGATTTTGTATGTTCGTTTAAAGTTTGAATCACCAAATTACGAACTACCGCGCCATTTCGGGCTCGGTTATAATTATAACATAATTATACGTTCAAACTGTCGTTGTTTAAATATATTCATTAATATAATTAAACTGAATTATATATTTGAATTGTCCCACTTCACACAATATTGCTATTTCTGATTATTTCAGAATTATATATATTCTTTAAATTATTATATGAATCAAATATTCAATATAATTTAATTAAACAACCATTTAAATCTCTAAATCACTATTTAAATAATTAAATAAATAAATTATTATACCGAAAAAATATGGGTCGTTACAACACCAGAGTGTTGGTAATCTATTTGATTTGAACTTCAGTTCACTGAGTAATGATTTAACCGACATAATTTCAATTCTAACATGTGCAATGCTTCTGAATTCTATTACAATACTTGAACTTGACACTGTATGGTGCATTTTAGAACACCATGATATATGATTGTTTTCTAAATATATACAATAACTTGAAGTTGTTCTTTTATCATCAGTGTTTGTTGTCCCGTCACCATCGTTGTATCCTGTTATATTTATTTATTTGCATCCTTTGAAGTGTAGCTTATGATCACTGGTTCCTTTTAAGTATCTTCTCTTTATGCTTTCTAGTGATCATCTTTTGGTTCCTGCATAAATTGAAATTTTTTGTTAACACTGTATGCTATTTTAGGTCTAGTGATGATGACATGTTGTAATGCCCCCATAGACTTCTATATTGTTTAATATTAATTATCATTTTCCCCCGTGTTTTGATAATTGATGTTGCTAATCATAGGTGTGGGCAAAGAATTAACACCATCCATTTTTTCCTTGACTAGAATTCCATTGATATACTTTCTCTGGCACAAGAACATTTTTGATTGAGACATTTTACACACTTCAATACCCACGAATTAGTCTATGTTGAGGTTTTGTGTGCAGCAGAAATGACAAAACACCAAAAAAGGATCTTTTCACCCAATCACTTGAAGATGAATTTAATTGAAAATAACAAAACAAGAGATCGGGAATAATAGTAATACACAAATATACCACCCAACCACCCTCTTTATTGATTCACCAAAAAACCAATTTTGTTTACACTTGAATCAATAGCCAGATGTAAAAAGGGAAAGAATACTAGATGACTACAAATATTGCTAGAGAAGAGGAGTAATGAGGAATGACGGAAAACCTATGACTCACACGATTTCGGATTGTTTTGATCTAACAAAGAAGGCTGCATATATAGGAGAATAGATGATCTAGACAAATATCCAAATTGCTCCTTCAAAATATCTCCATAATATAATATTTTATTTTATTTCCTTCTATGCCAAAATTAATCAACCAATCAATCAATTAATTGATCAATCAATCAAATCAATTAATTGATTACATTCCTTTTCAAAAAATATTTGAATCAACAAATTAACACTCTACCTCGATTCAAGTATCACATATCTCCAACAATCACAAAAAAATCATCCCTAGCTCTTTTTTATCTCCAAATTAACAACCCTCGATTTCCAGGCCATGAGGTACAACTCGCCTGTTTCCAGAGTACAGTGAGACTCAATTAATTTCTGGGCTACAATCACACCTAGTCGATTTGAACGGGCTACGACTACACCTTTTCTTCATCTTGTTTCGTCTTCCCTCATCCATATCAGAGGGCATCTTCTCAACTCCATCAATCAGACCATTGAGGCATGGAACATTGACCATCATGGGCTTTTAGATCCCCTAATATCTACCATAAAAATAGTCATCTACGAAAACAACACCATCTCCGACGTCTACAATCTTTAATACAAAATCACTCCAAGCTATGCGATGATTCGAGCTCTGATACCAATCTGTTGGGGTTTTGTGCACAGCAAAAATTACAAAACACAAAAAGGATCTTTTTCACCTAATCACTTGAAGATGAATTTGATTGAAAATAACAACACAAGAGATCGGAAATAATAGCAATACACAAATTTTCCACCTAACCAGCCTCTTTACCGATTCACCAAAAAAAAACAAATTTTGTTTACACTCAATGGAACAAAACAAAAAATAAACAAAATACAATTGAATCAATAATCAGACTGAGAAAAGGAAAAAATACTAGATGACTACAAATATAGTTCGATAAGAAGAGTAATGAAGAATGATGGCAAACTTATGACTCACATGGTTTTGGAATATTTTGATCTAACCAAAAAGACTGCATACGTAGAAGAATAGAAGACCTAGGAAAATATCCAAATTGACCCTTCAAAATATCTCTAGAATATAATCTTTTATTTCTTTTCTGCTATGATAAAATCAATCAATCAATCAACCGGTCAATCAAATCAATTAATTGATTACATTCTTCTTCAAAAAATATTTGAATCAACAAATTCAACAGTTTAATTCTCCAAGATCATTGATAGAGAATTGTTTGTCCGGTAAATTAATGAGTTTCCTTATTTCAATCTCACTATTACCTGCAATAATAAAATTATCCACATATATTAGAACATATATAATTATAGAATCATTAATTTTGTCAAGTAGAAAATGATCTGATTTTGTGGACTAAAACCTTAATTTAGTTAAACTACGTTTCAGTTTATCAAACCAGACTCTAGGAGCTTGTTCAAGCCCATAGGTTGCTTTATTTAGCTTGGACACAAGTTATTTGTCTTTCTGATTTCCTTGTTGCTGACTCATATATACATCTTCCTTTAGTTTAGCATTTAATATTGCATATTTTACATCTAGTTGTTGTATTCTCCAGTTATTATGCAAATCTATAGTAAGAATAATTCTTATGGTAGCTGGTTTAATAACTGGTGAGAAAATTTCTTTAAAATCAAAACCATATTGTTGGGTAAACCCCTTAGCCACGAGTTTGTCCTTGTATCTACATATCGATCCATCTATATTTCTTTTTAATCTAAAAGTCCATTTGTTGTCAATAATACTTTTGTCTTTCTATGCTGCTTTGATAAGAGTCTATGCTCTGTTGTTAATCAGTGCTTGATACTATTCATCCATTGCCTTTTTCCAATTTTTGTTGTTGACAGCTTGATTGAAATTTGCGGGTTCTTTTGTTGAGCAGATAGCTATGTAAATTGTTGGTTTGAATATCCCTCCTTTTGATATGGTGATCATTGGATGGCTAACTTGTTGTTGTGGTTGTTTTCTTTCTTGTTCATGCTTGTTTGAGCTGTTTTCCTGACTTGAGTCTTGTTGTGTGCATTCACACAGAGTATGATCATCTGTATAAGTTTGAGTGGGTTGACTAGATGGCTTAGATTGCTTATGACTAGATTTAGGAAACATAACATGTTGAGAATCTGAGCAAGCATCACCCCATTCTTTATTTTGATCACCAAAGTACAAGGGTATGTCTAGAACAGACTTTTTTACATTGTAAATCTTCTTTGTTGTAGGAATTTTAGCACTAAAGAATGGAAACACTTTTTCATTAAATACAACATGTCAACTAATTATAAATTTGCCTTTTTCATCCAAACACTTATATCCTTTTTGATCTTTTGCATATCCAATGAATGTACATGATGTAGATATAAAGTTCGGCTTATGAGTGTTGTAGGGTCTTATGTATGGATAACACAGACAACCAAACACTCTTAACTTTTTGTAGTCTGGCCTTACATTATATAGCACTTCCATTGGGCTTTTATCCTTTAGTACTTTGGTTGGTAATATGTTTATCAAGTATACTGAAGTACTGAAGGCATCATGCCAAAACTTCATCGGAAGGTGACTTTGTGCTAGTAGTGTAAGGGCAGACTCTACAATATGCCTGTATTTCCTTTCTACCAATCCATTTTGCTCAGAAGTATAAGGACAACTTAACCTATGAATAATACCTTTCTTTTGAAAGTAATCATGTAAAAGTTTAGACATACTGCCCCTATCGGTTTGTAATATTTTCAACTGTTCTCCTACATATTTTTCTACCTGATTAATAAAATGAATGGCTGCTTTAGTAGTTTCACACTTGGTTTTCATAAATATACCCATGTGTATCTAGTGTAGGAATTAACTAAAGAAATATAATCGTTAAAGCCATTATCAGAGCTTATTAGTGTTGGACCCCACAGGTCAGCAACAACCAATTCAAGAGGTTTATTGTCAACAGTTTGAGAATATGAAAAGGACAATTTATGGCTTTTCCCCATTGGACAATACTTAAAACATATGGCATAGTTACATTTCCAAATGAAATTTTATCGTCTGTTAAGACTTTATTGACAATATTTACATTCGGATGGCCAATTTTAACCGATCATAGATCAAAACACTTGTACAGTCATTAACTTCAGACAAATATCAACTTTTACTTCATTTTTATTGCTTGTAGGATTGATAATATTGAACTTGTATAGCCCTTTGTCTGCTTTACCCAACAAGATAATTTCATTAGAGAGAGAGAGAGAGTCTTTAATTAAACAGTGATTAGGGTGAAGTTCAAAGTACATATTATTGTCTTTAGCAAACTGAGATACACTAAGTAAGTTCTTTTGTATTCATTGTACCATAAGTAAATTGTTGAGATAAAGTTGTGTTTACCTCTTATGCTTCCAAAGACAATATGTGTAATTTTCACACTCTTACCATTACGTATGTGTATAGGTTGCATGCCTCTGTACTCTTTTTTGGCCAAGATTTAAGTTGTTAAGATCATGCGTGATGAGATTAGGTGCCCCTGAATCAGGATACTGTTTATCATCACCTATATTATCTGTCTACTAACTGTTTCTTGAATTATCACTTTGATTTTCTACTTCCATATGAACCATGTTAGCATTTAGGTTGGTTTTTCTTTGATTTCCTTGATTTTTCCCTGCAACGTAATTTGAATTAAAACTAAAGTAGTACTTTACAACAGTTTGTCCAACTTTTTCACATATTTGACACTTGGGTCTGCTGTTGTTATTGTTCCACCTTTCTCTTCCTCTACTTGTGTTAGAATAACCTCCTCTTTAAGCAATTTGGTCATTTCTATTTTGATTCTTGCTTTTGTTTGCTACATAGTTTATAGACATTTCTTAAATTTGTGATTTACTGGTTTCAATTCTTGCTTCATGTGTAAGATGTATATCTTCCATGGAACATATAACCTTTTGTGATGACATTACTACCACCACTTCTTTATACTCTTCAGTGAGACCATTTAAGATCATTATAATTTTTTCAGATTCACTGATTTTTCCCCAGCTACTTTTAGATGATCATAAGTGTTTTTAACTTTAGCAAGATACTCTCTCATGGATAAGTTGTTCTTTCTTGAGCCATGTAGTTGACTTTTGTAGTACATTATAATGATTTCTCAATTGTAGTCCAAATATCATTAGCAGTTTTAAACCTTATGCCTGAGACTGTAATTTTTCGCTAATAGAAGATAGAACCCAGGAACAAATTAACCTGTCCTGTCTATGAAATTTCACATACTCCTCATTACTAACTACTATGTTATTTGCATCAATGATGAATTTTGAGGGTACAATATTGGTTTCAAGGATGTATTCCTCAAGCCCATATCCATAAATTGTAGTTTCAATTTGCAATTTCCAAGGTAATTATTCTCTTCAAGGTAAACTGTAACCAATCGACTCTGTGGATTGATACCGGTCTTCAATAGTGATGCTGCATTTATGGTGGTTTGTGTATATGATATGGCTTGGCTTTGGGTGATAGGATGATTTGCTATAATGATTGATTTGTTGTCTTAGGCCATGGATACCATAGTGATAAATTCTTAGCAACATGAAAGGAATGATTTATTGAATTTTAGATGCTTTGAATTGAAATTTTCTTAGAAGAGTTATACAACTGAGTACCTGATGCAATCTTGAATGCTTATGTGATGATTTCTAATGAAATTCTTTGATTTCTTTTATGATGAGACTTCTTGAATGGAATTTTGTTCAGTGTGATTCTTTTCTTGAATTTCTTGATTAGTTTTCTAAAATTCAGGCAATTTCTGCTACAAGCTTGATGATGTATAATTAATGCAACCGGTTGTATGACTTAGCGAGGCACTACTACATACATTCAGGCCCTAACTCTCAAATGATGAGATAATATAATGTTTCTAATTAGAGGAATACAAATGATGAAAACTTTCTAATGGATATTCTGTAAAAAGCAGAATTACTTTTAAATATTGAAATCAAATTTTACTATTAAGCATTTTGGCTCTGATACCTGTTAAGTTTCTGCATTCCCTGCGTACCGTACGCGCTTCACCGTGTCTAGCTGAGTCAACGGTCGAAGTCTCCCACGTCGGCGTCTCGATTGAACATCCCCCATCGCCACCCATCGAGCATATAATTTGGTATTGGCAAGCACTTGTTGTAATAGAAGGAATCCTCAATCTTACGTACCACCAATACCATACATATACCATGATCTTTTCTAAATCTCTTGCGATGTGGGATTATTCTTTCATTCAATCCATGCACCCACTCAATTTCAATGCGAGCCACACCTAACAATCTCCACCTTGGCGAGCATTGCTCAGTCACCTTAGAGTTACAACTTGAGTCCTCTTCAAAGTTGGTCAGGAAACTACTCCGAGTTCTCATAAGCAGTGGGAGCAAACTACTTTATAACCGTATCTCTATCTTGACGAGCATCCCATGCTCAAGCCCCTATGGAGCTATGCTTCGGTCATGCTTCATATACCGGTCCCCTCTAACCATGGAGCTTTGGTACCATGTTAAGTTTCGACATTCCCTGCGTACCATACGCTCTTCACCATGTCTAGCTGAGTCAACAGTCGAAGTCTCCTATGCCGACATCTTGTTGAACATTCCCCATCGCCACCCATCAAGCATATAACTTGGTATTGGCAAGCATTTGTTGTAACAAAATGAATCCCCAATGTTACGTGCCATAAATACCATATATACCACGATCTTTTCTAATCTCCTACAATGCAGGACTATTCGTCCGTTCAATCCGCGCATCAACTCTATTTCAATGCCAGCCATACCTAACAATACCATGTAAGAATTTGATATAAATTTGTATTTGAGAAATTGTAATAATGCAGACTTGTATTTGATTAATGCTTGAATAAATGATACAACACAGTGCCACTGTATTTATATATACAGCTATACACATATAGTTTTATACACAACATTTACGCGTTGTAAATAAGTGGCGAATGGGCTAGGCCCATTACCCATTACAACGGAATATAAAACAAGATAACCCAAGTTTTGTTTATCTCACAATATACCCTGACAAGGTAGAATACATAGAGAAGATCCATATAATCAGTAGTAATAAGGAATTTGTTGATACTAAATTATATAATGAGTTCACCACAAATGAATATTGAGAACTATAATGATCGATATCTGATGTTTACTTTTATATTATATTGTTTATTACACAAGTTGTTAGGTAGAATCAAGTTAGTAGAGCTTGTAATTCTCCTTCTTACCACTTTCATTAAGAAAATAGTTTAACTATATGGATATATTGTTGGATTAGTTGATTTGTACCTAAATCCAAAAGTGGCCAATAGCATTAGGTATTGCCTAATCACTTCTTTTGTATTATTATTTGGCTTTGTTACCAAACATCACACAAACAATATAATAGAGCTCTAAGACTAAACATTAGAGCTATTGCATATGTGAAACAATATATTGCTATTTTATATTTTGAGTTTAATGTAAAATTTATGAGTGTTAACTCATCCCAAGCAATTTGGAGAAGTTCCAAAATTTTGCATATTGTTTTAAGCTTTTTTTATCTTTTAAATTTTGCATATCATTACTTATAAAGTAATTTTAAAGCTTCTATTTTAATATATTTTTCTCTTATGATAGACAAAATTGAACTTATCATATGATAATGGAATCCTATTTTTGCAATTACAAAAAAATATTATTCATCTTAGCCAAACATGTTTTGATCATTCAATTGGGATTAAAGACATCGATGGAATCATTCCTGGCCATTGGTGGTACTCTTGGTTGAATTTTTCCCCATATAATGAATTTATTCTGTTCCTTCCTTCAGGAACCTTAAATTTGAATAGAAGCTTGATTTAATTTTAATTTTTTTAATTACAAAATTCAAGGTCAGATGGTAGAAAACTTAAATTTGCCACCATATTTCGTAACTATAACCACACCACTGCCATTTAAATAGGGTGATTTTTAGCATGTCTAAGATAATTTTGCCATTAATTAAAATATTTATGTAAACTCGGTAATTAAAACAAGTCACGGTTAATATAAGCTAATGTGAATAAGTATATCACAATAACATATTGCACTTGTGGATATGCACAGAATAAATTTTAAATCACGTTTCATGGTAGAAAGTAGTAATAGGATCAAATAGTGTAAGAGAATATAAATATAAGTGCGAAATATTAGAAATAGATATTTTAGCAATAAAACAAAATTGTTTTGGATATCTATATTGTAGGCCAAAAAATATAAGCATATATTTGCATAAATCAAACAATTAAAATAAGAGTAGAAGAGTTAAGTAGAAAAATAGTTATTATGCAAAAATATTGAATTGTGAACCAAATTTTATCTAAACAATAATTCTCTTTGAGATAAATCATGCTTTTTCTCTATAAAAAATACTAGATAAAAACTTTATATAAATTAAGTACATTTTTTCTACGTATCCTAGCACTTTTCATTACAGGGAAGTATTTTACATACCTCTTCTCCTTCAGAAAATTGATGGAAATTTTACATAAATCTAAATTTAAGAAAAAAGTTGATTTAAATTCCAGTATTTATTACAAAAATTTAATTTTGTCTTTTATATAACGTTAACTTTCATTCCCTTTTACTCCTACCATAATTTCATTGCTTTTAGCATTGACCATTACCTTTCTCTGGAGTTCAAATTAGACATTGTCTATGAATTTTATTTGCATTGTTAGTCCAATGTAAGTACAAATGCTTGTTATATTTTATTCATACATCCAATATACTGGTAGTCTTACCTAACTATTACACTTGTAAGATTAAATTTTAATATATTATATAATTTATAGAATATAATGTTGTCATTCATGTTGGAAAATTTCAATATGTGGACCACATATGTAAAATAATATGTGTTATGTTATTTCAATGTAAAACCTAATTAAAGTGATCAAATAAAGTAATAAAACAAATGAGACTTAAAGACGTAACTGTCATGGAAAGGATGCATAGAGACCAAAGTTATTTTCAATTTGTTGAAGGGCCAAATTGTAAATATCACACTATTATGCATGTCGGGTTATGGTCCGCAAATTACATAAGCTCTAGTTATTCTCCTATTCTCTTTTATGGGAATAATTCAGATTTAGGTTTATGTCAATTTGGAAGATCATATCCAATTTTTATCTTTTAGATTTGTCATATCTCTTAATCATTTGATAAGCAGTGAGTACTGATTTAGACCTAAAGCTTATGTATGTTTTGAAAATCAAAACCATATCTTTATTATGTTAATCTTCTCTTTGTAAACATATATAGATTCAAGTATGACTTTCGCTAATTCATTTACTTTCTATGTTCTTTTCAATTAAATCAATATGGGTCATCTATTCAAATATGAGATTTCATGATTTGCCAATCATAAAGTATATAGAAATTCCTAACAAGTGGCATTAGAGCCACCCATTATTTATTTCATTGGGAAAATTACAGTTTTTGTAACATCCCAGAAATTTCGACGACAGGAATGTGGAATTTATTGAAGATTTAACCATTAACAAACAAATTTAATATTGATGCTGGGATAATAAAATCGAATCTATGGTTTTGAATAGGAATTGAATTTCAATCTTTAATTCAGAATGGTTGGTCGTGAATCAAATATTTGTTGTCAATTTAATTTGGTCGGATATTTGAATTTGAAGTGTACTTCGTTTGAAAAATATAAATAAATGTTTTGGAGATTTTATTTGTTAAATATATATATAATTGGCTTAGACATATGTGTATATTGGTGTATATAAAGGTACTGAATTCAATATTTAAATTTTTTGAAATGAATGGAGTTATTAGTAGATAAACGAAATAAAAGTGATAAACTGATAAATACGTTAAAATTTAAAACAACATCGATGTAAATGGAGTCGGATTACAATCAAATAATTTTTATTGGATTCAGAACGTGGAAACGAAATGGTACATATAATCTTTGTCGCGTTTGAAGATTGTATTTACGGTACGAATTTAGAATGGTTCGCGTTAGTTTGCGGAGGGAATCAATATTTAATTTACCCAAATATTACCGTCCTCAGAAAAATATTAGCCAACCTACTCTGATAAGCCACCCGCTCTAGAACCCTATTGATTTTACATCGTGTTTATACCTAAAATTTTCCATCTATAAAACCACACTTTCCTTTCCCAAATTTCTTCAGAAAAACAAATCGGCCCTTCTCTTTCAATTATGGCTGAAATCCCTAAACCCTTTTTCAAATCGCCACCACGTCTCAATTTGAATCGGCCACCCAAAATCACCATTTTTTTCAAATCGGAACCCTCTTCCTTTTCACAAATCAGTCCAAACCAAGGCCACTCTCTTTCCCCTCGAAATTAGCTCGTTGTTGCATCAAACTCTCTGCCTTCGTGGAAGCCGCAGCTCTCAACCTGGATGCAATAGAAAATCGAAGTCTTTTCCGCTCCAGATTCCATCGCTGCGACTGTTTAAGGTGAGAAATTCGCTTACGATTTACCTTGTTTTCAAATAATTCAATATCAATATACGCTAGAATATAATAGCCAAGATTCATGCTTGTTTGTTGCTTCGTTGGTCTGTGACTCTGGTCTTTATTGTTTGGATGACTAGAAATTGTATTGTATGTATGTGGAGGCCAATTTATATATATTTTTTGCATATGTATATACATATAAATTAGCATACATATATGCACAAGAACACCGTTGCCTGACCTATTTGTGCCTGGCATGTGAATTGCGGTTTTTTTTTTCCAGACACTATCCTATCTGGGCACTTCGGTTTAGCTGCTTCATGTCATATCTGCCCACCTCCTTTCATACTGAGAAACACATTTGTGGGATGACCAATTGTTTGATGTTGTCACCTTGCTTACCTTGGTTATGATATAGTGAGACACCTTTATATGTTGACTAGCCATCCACTCCTACCTGTTTTTCTTTCGAAGTGCATTATACTGCAGTGCATCTGTGTTTTACCTGGATGCTTGACCCGTGAGTAAACCTTCTTCTGATTTCATTTAAACCCATCTTATGATTTGGTATTCAATGATATATACATGTATTAGTGGTGATGTATCATATGTATAAGCCATAGACTTGAATTATAAATAAAGAAAATAACCTGTAATAATGAGAATTATTTTAGTGAGAAAACTCTTGTAACACCCCGTATGTTGAATAACTTGTTTGATATAAATCAGGGCAGAATTAAATTTTAAAATCTGAATCAGGGGAAACGGGCTATGCCATTGCGTTCGTCTCGGAAAAATACGCGAAATAGAGTCCGAGTTTTCGAAAATCGGAGTCCGTATGACCCAGTTAAGGCCCAAAGAAGTTTCAGAAAATTCAAAACAGATTTAAATATAAAAATTTCAAGTTTCAGAAGAGGCGGGAAAATTCCCGCCAGACAGAGGGTGTCGATCCTAGGGTCGACATGGGTGTCGACCCCCCCTCTAGGGGTCGACCCATGGGTCGACCCAGGGGTCGACCCTGTCGGTCTGTGTGACCTGGGTGCACTGGTTTGATCTTTGGGCTGGGTTCTGGTGGCTTGTAACGAAATCTGACGGCTCTAACCTAATCTAGGGTTAATCTAAGGGCCTAAACTACATCCTAATTCTATAAATACACCCTAAGACCACCCTAATTCAAACTAAAAATTGATACAACGTCGTTATGCCGTCAAATTGCAACTTGAAGGAGCCTCCATCAAATTGTAGAAGAAGATAGCTTCTCAAATCAACTTCTAATCAACTCTAGCAACTTAATCTTCTTCATAGGAGTGCTAATCAACAAGTTGTGAGTACTATAGCCTTAATGATCAATTGTTGAATTGATTATGATAGGATATAATGAGGTTATGGCTATGAATGTGGATCAATGCAAGTTATGTTATCATATGCTATGTGTTTATGATGTTATGCAAGTCATATGCTATATGTTCATCATGTTATGCAAGTTATGCAAGTTATATGCTATATGATCGTGATGTTATGCAAGCTATGCAAGATATATGCTACATGATCATGATGCTATGCAAGTTATGCAAGTTTTAGGCTATGTGTTCATGATGCTAGTTATGCAAATCGCTATGATAAACATTGATCCATTATGACACCATGTTATGCAAGTTTGGTGTTTGATTATATGCAAGTTCATATATAACATGTTATGCAAGTTTGGTGTTTGATTATATGCAAGTTCATATATAACATGTTATGCAAGTTTTGTGTTTGATTATATGCAAGTTCATATATGACATGTTATGCAAGTTTGGTGGTTGATTATATGCAAGTTCATATATGACATGTTATGCAAGTTTGGTGGTTGATTGTATGCAAGTGACATGTGCAAGTTTACACCTTTGTATGATATGCATACATATGCAAGTTAACCCTTTTGTATGATATGCATACATATGCAAGTTAACCCCTTTGTATGTCATACATACATATGCAAGTTTACCCCTTTGTATGATATAAGTAACTTATGCAAGTTACCCTCTTTATGACATATGTGATTCATGCAAGTTTGGGTTGATTATTTATGCTAGTTGGGTTTGATGCTATGGTCATATATGCAAGTTGACACCTTTAAAACCCATGTTGATGCTAATGTTATGCTAAGTTGAACCCATTGTATTTGTGATGAATCTTCCCTTTTAAGTATGTCACGTTAGCGTATTACGTGGGGGGAACGATGGGGTTAATATTCATGTTAACAAAATTGTGTGAAGTTGGTATGATTATGCATACCATAAAGTGGATGGACATAATTGAGTCAATTATGTACATCGTTAAATTTGTAATTAATTAGGGATAATTAATACAAATTATGGGGGTGATTAATTAGGTGTAATTAATCGACTAAGACACGAGGTTGGACCCTTTTGTAGCATAAGACTGCCCGGACCCGACCGGCAAATCCAGCGGCTACAAATGGTTGGCCCAATGTGAGAGGTCTTAGGCATAAACTAAATACGTGACAAGTGTAAAGACACGAGGTTAGACTCTGTTATGGCGTAAGGCTGCCCGGAACCGACCGGCAAATCCAGCTGCCATAAAAGACAGTCTAATGTGAGAGGTCTTTACAAAGGTTACGGTCTTAATCAATTAAGAAACACTTAACCATATTAGCATGTAGAGGGACATGAGGGGTTAAGTGGGTGCCTTGGGTGGCATGTGGAAAAATCTAGTGGTTGCCTTGGGTGGCAATAGAAAATACGATTGGAGTACTTAACCAAAGTAGAACATGTAATTAAACATGATTAAAGGGTTAAGTAAGTGCCTTGGGTGGCATGTGGAAATCAAGTAAGTGCCTTGGATGGCATGTGGAAATCTAGTGGGTGCCTTGAGTGGCAATTGAAAAATATGATTAAATGACTTAACCAAACTTTAAACATGTAAGTGGACATGATTATTAAAAAGGGTTAAGTGGGATACACTAGAAGTGACAAGCTTAGGTGGGTAGCTTGTGGGGGCCCATTTCAACCAGTAACCCATATGTATCTTATTGGGCTCGACCCATGTCGAGGACGGGACACGCGTACTGGTCTTGACTATAAGAGGCCAAAACGGGTTAGCGATGGCAACGCGAGTCCAACGGGCTTCATATGCGTGTGTGGACCCGGGCTGGTAGGTAAGACGTTGTTGCATCGTGTAGGTATAAGCCGTGCACCGTTGGTTGTATCGGGTTGCCACTTTGGGGAGTGATACACCCCACTGTGGTGCTAGCACGGGTATCTACGTTAGGGAGCCGATCGAATGGGAGTAGTGGGTACACCTAGTGGAGATAGGGGCAGACGGCCCCTATGTAGTCAGCTAGGGGTACACGAGACTACTATTAAGATTACTAAGTACACTTAGTGGGATCAGTCTGTAAGTTAGGAATTACCCTTGGGTGGGTAGATCTGGTGTGGTGTAGTGTAGGAATTACCCTTGGGTGGGTAGATCTGGTGTGGTGCAGTTTAGTATTACCCTTGGGTGGGTAGATGCGTCTTTACCGTTATCTTAATTCATCCTAAGTCTAGTTGACTGCTTAGTGTAGTCATTTATCCCCAGTTGTACCGTGCCAGGTTTATATCATACCCTAATTACTTTAATGATTGTATTGTTAAGGGTATAGGACTCGCTCAGACTTATGTCTGACCCCGTTGTTTTTATCTTTTTTTTCCAACCCTCGGGTTCTCAGAGTGGGCCTAGTGCTAGTGGACTTTGATCAGATCGCTTTATCTGTCTTTTGGAGCTTGGACCATTGATGTAAAGCTCAGCTTATCTTTTCTTTTATGGCTATTAGTTCATGTTAGTGGGATTATGTACTTTTGTTTTATCAAGATGGATATTATGTACTTGACTCTTGTTTATGGTTTTGGGATGTAACCAAACATGTTTTACTTTCCGCTGCAATGAAATGATGTTTTAAATTCTCAAGTATTACTTATATTTGTCTTGTTGTAACTTTTCTGTTCTATATTCACTTAAGATACTCCACCGATGCTATGGCATTCCCTTAGTGAGTGACCGTAGCGGGTGTGGGGTGTTACACGTGGTATCAGAGCTTAAGGTTACCAGAACAGATAAAACTTTTAGAAAAATTATTTTTCTAAAAACATTTTTGGAAGAAGTATTTTCAAAAACATGTCTTTTAAGAGAAAAGTTTTTGAAAGAAAAGAACATAATCCCCAAGAGCCATATATCCTTCCTTCGATTCTCCTTTTTGAATCTCTTCCTCTTTCACTTTTTGAATTTCCCCTCCGCGTATAGATGTCTTTTTAAGATAAATAAGGACTTCCGTATGAAGGACGGAAGGACCCCTTCAAGGGACTTAGACGTTTGTCGGGCTAAGAAGTTAGTCCAAGGAGGTGGAGGGTTTGTGGGTACCTTTAAGATGGACGAGGGAGGAAGGTTCAAATAGCTGTTAGGTAAATAAAGGACGAAACCTCATCGTGGTGGGAGGTCACGAAAGGAGAATGTAGAGGAGAAGGCTAGTTGTTTTGGAGAAATAGGACACCTTATTAGGATTGTCCAAAGAGGTAAGGACAAACTACAGGATCTTCTGGAGGGTAGATGTATTCCCTCACGACGGGTATACCTGATGGGGGTAGGACCGTCGAGGTTGAAATTTGGTTCTCTCGATTATCCTGTTCGAACTTTATTCGACTCTGGCGCATCACATTCGTTTGTCTCATCATCATTAGTTGAGTCACTGCACCTAGACACCAGTTTAGTAGATGATCCCTTGGTTGTTTCAAACCCAATTGGGGGCTCCACTTATTTGTCCATGATATGTTTGGGTTTGAAGATTTCCATACTTAGCGTTGAGTTTAGATGTGATGCTTTTGTTTGGGCTTCACGGGCTATGGGTTGATTTTGGGCATGGACTGGTTATCCAGTAATGGTGTCGTTCTTGGTTGTGAAAGGAGAGTTGTTAGGCTTATGACCCGCTTGGGTAACACTCTCGAGATCTTTTGAAATCCCATGGATTCTGTTATGCTAAGTTATCTTGAATCGCTTGACGCTTCGGTCGAGAGTTTGCGATCTGTTAGAGTGGTCCGGGAATACTCGGATGTGTTTAAGGAGGTGAAGGGCTTACCTCCGAAGCGGGAGATAGACTTCCGAATATATCTGGTAGACAATGCTAAACCAGTATCTTTGCCAGTGCTCCACATGGCTCCTCGTGAGAGGAGGGAACTCCATAAGCAAGTAGGGGAGTTGCTTGAGAAGGGGTTCATAAGACGAAGTATATCGGAGTGGGGTGCTCCAGTAGTTTTTGCCACGAAGGCGAATGGGTCCCTCAGACTTTGTGTAGACTATAGAGAACTCAACAAGCTCACAAAGAAGAATAGACACCCATTGCCGAGGATTGATGATCTCTTTGATCAGTTGGTTGGCGCCTCAGTGTTTCGTAGTTGGACTTAGCCACGGGGTTTCCTCAGTTGGGAGTGGCTGAGGATAGTATAGAGAAGACCGCCTTTAGGACTCCGGATGGTTTCTATGAGTGGCTTGTGATGCCGTTTGGTTTGACGAACGCCCCCGCATACTTTGTTGATTTGATGAGTAGGGTGTTCAAGGAGTACCTAAATAACATCGTAGTGGTCTTTGTGGATGACATCTTGGTCTTTTCTAAGAGCGAAATAAGTTTTCGTATGTGCTTAATAGGTTAAGCAAAGCCAGTTATTTGATCAACGGTGGTTTTGGAGCGAGACTGGCAAGGACATCCAGAGTTGGACAAGTGCTTAATTATTTAGCCGTTTTTACTAGTATCATCTCACGTAGGTCGTCTGAATTCGAAGGAGGTATCCCTTGGGTGTTTGTCTGATATTGGTTTAGGCCTTTGGGGCTTGCACTTGGGGGATGTCGAGTTCGACTAGGATGGTCTGCGTGAAAGATGGATAGATGTGACGATTTTGCATGGGAGAATATCCTGGTTTTCTCTAGAAGTGGAGAAAAGCATGCCCTACATCTTAGGGAAGTGTTGGAGACTCTTCGAGCGCATAGTCTTGAGACAGCAAAGGTGGATGGAGTTCTTAGCATCCTATGATTTCGAGATAGCGTATACCCCTGGCAAGGGTAATGTGGTGGCAGACGCCTTAAGCAGAAAAAGGTTGTCCTTGAGTCCATTGTTCGTGGAACGACGAAGCTTGGAATTTATCTCGATGTTTGACTTCAGACCTTCCGTTGACTTTGTACCTGGTTTGCTAGCATCCTTAGAGGTCAGACCTACTCTTTTGGGACGGGTTGGCGAGGCACAGCGGGACGACCCACAGTTGGTTGAGTTGGTAGAGAGGCTCATAAGGGGGGATTCGTCCAGCCATTTGAGTAGGTACACCCTAGACGATAAGGGGTGCTTGCGTAGAGACGGTAGACTTTGTGTACCGCAAGACGAGGGTTTGAGAAAGGCTATTCTTGATGATGCGCATCGTTCAAAGATGACCATTCATCCCGGTGGGGACAAGATGTACCAAGACATGAAGCAAGTTTTCTTTTAGGCCGGTATGAAGAAAGATGTGGTCGAGTATGTCGCTAGATGCTTGGTGTGCCAACAAGTGAAAGCGGAGCAAAAGAAACCCGGTGGGTTGCTTCACCCATTGGAAGTTCCGCAATGGAAGTGGGATAGCGTCTCGATGAATTTTATTGATGGGTTACCAAGATCGAGGAAGGGTAATACGGGAATTTGGGTTGTGGTAGACAGACTTACTAAGAGTGCCCATTTCATACCCGTGAAGAGTAAGAGGACTGCTCCATGGCTAGCTTCAGTATATCTTCGAGAGATAGTTCGGTTGCATGGTGTACCTTCTAGCATAGTGAGTGATCGAGATTCTATCTTCACTAGCGAGTTTTGGAAAAGTTTGCAAGAGGCGGTAGGGACTCAGTTGTGTTTGAGCACCGCATATCATCCTCAGACGGACGGCTAGACCGAAAGGGTGAATCGTATTCTAGAAGACCTTTTGAGGCTATGTATCTTAGATTTTGGAGGTACATGGGAAGAGCATCTTCCATTAGTGGAGTTCGCGTATAATAATAGCTTTCAGTCTAGTATTGGTATGGCTCCTTTTGAAGCTCTTTATGGAAGGCCTTGTCGATCACCTACATGTTGGTGGGAATCTACAGATAAGATCTTGCTTGGGCCTGATATGGTTAGAGAGACTTCGGAAAAGATTGATTTGATTCGAAGAAGGATGAAAGCAGCGCAAGATAGGCAGAAATCTTATGCAGACAAGAGGAGGACAGATCTTGAGTTTGATGTTGGGGACATGGTCTTTATCAAGGTGTCTCCATTACGGAATGTAGTTCGCTTTGGATCCGTTGGGAAGTTAGCACCCAGATTTGTAGGACCGTTTCCTATTAAGGAAAAGATTAGACGGATGGCATATAGAGTGGATTTACCCGAGAGACTTAGTGGGGTACATGACGTATTCCATGTGTCACATTTGAGGAAGTGCCTACATGAGACCGCAGAGGTGGTAGAGCCGAGCTTGCTTAGAGAAGTGGAGGTAGAGCGTGATGCGACTATTCGACGAGCTCCTACCCGCATCCTTGGGTCAGAGATTAGGAAGTTGGGAAACAGAGAGGTTCGACTAGTCAAAGTGCAATGGGGAGAAGATGAGAGCAATGCTACCTGGGAGACAGAAGCGAAGATGCGTTCATTGTACCCATTCCTTTTTGAGGGTATGACTTTTAACTTCTCCTTTATCGTTTGTCTTGTACTTATCTTATCTTTAGTATGTCCTCTCATTAGTATCTTTGACCTTTAGATAGGGTAAACCTATGGTTGAAACATGTGTTTGAGACATGTTATGTTTGATGGATGCGTGTGGATGCAAGTGTTTGCTAGTGGTTGCTCGTGGATGCATATACACGCACTTTAGACACTAGATCGGCTCAGTCACTTCATATTGCATATTGCATATAATTGTGTGTAGGTAGCTATATTAATGGATGTATAATGATTATGTTATCATATGGATGATGCATTTTGGTGTATGGTTGTGCACACATGTAGTAATAGTATGTGTCGATAGGATTCTTTCGCATACATATTGGATGCATGGCACTATCATGGTTTGCATTAAGGAGGTCAATTGAATCAGTAGACCGCCTGATTTTGCATTAGACAGGAAATATATACACACACTTTTTGCATATGTTCATACATCATTAGAAACTTTAAGGACAATGGATGCTAGTGGTTGATGGTTTGAGTAGATGGTTGTTTGGTTGGTAGGATACATTCTTCTTGACTTAGAGATTTCGGGGACGAAATCCTTTAAGTAGGGGAGAATGTAACACCCCGTATGTTGAATAACTTGTTTTAATATAAATCAGGGCAGAATTAAATTTTAAAATCTGAATCAGGGGAAACAGGCTATGCCATTGCGTTCGTCTCGGAAAAATACGCGAAATAGAGTCCGAGTTTTCGAAAATCGGAGTCCGTATGACCCAGTTAAGGCTCAAAGAAGTTTCAGAAAATTCAAAACAAATTTAAATATAAAAATTTCAAGTTTCAGAAGAGGCGGGAAAAATTCCCGCCAGACAGAGGGTGTCGACCCTAGGGTCGACATGGGTGTCGACCCCCCCTCTAGGGGTCGACCCAGGGGTCGACCCCCCCTGTCGGTCTGTGTGACCTGGGTGCACTGGTTTGATCTTTGGGCTGGGTTCTGGTGGCTTGTGACGAAATCTGACGGCTCTAACCTAATCTAGGGTTAATCTAAGGGCTTAAACTACATCCTAATTCTATAAATACACCCTAAGACCACCCTAATTCAAACTAAAAATTGATACAACGTCGTTATGCCGTCAAATTGCAACTTGAAGGAGCCTCCATCAAATTGTAGAAGAAGATAGCTTCTCAAATCAACTTCTAATCAACTCTAGCAACTTAATCTTCTTCATAGGAGTGCTAATCAACAAGTTGTGAGTACTATAGCCTTAATGATCAATTGTTGAATTGATTATGATAGGATATAATGAGGTTATGGCTATGAATGTGGATCAATGCAAGTTATGTTATCATATGCTATGTGTTTATGATGTTATGCAAGTCATATGCTATATGTTCATCATGTTATGCAAGTTATGCAAGTTATATGCTATATGATCGTGATGTTATGCAAGTTATGCAAGATATATGCTACATGATCATGATGTTATGCAAGTTTTAGGCTATGTGTTCATGATGCTAGTTATGCAAATCGCTATGATAAACATTGATCCATTATGACACCATGTTATGCAAGTTTGGTGTTTGATTATATGCAAGTTCATATATAACATGTTATGCAAGTTTGGTGTTTGATTATATGCAAGTTCATATATAACATGTTATGCAAGTTTGGTGTTTGATTATATGCAAGTTCATATATGACATGTTATGCAAGTTTGGTGATTGATTATATGCAAGTTCATATATGACATGTTATGCAAGTTTGGTGGTTGATTGTATGCAAGTGACATGTGCAAGTTTACACCTTTATATGATATGCATACATATGCAAGTTAACCCTTTTGTATGATATGCATACATATGCAAGTTAACCCCTTTGTATGTCATACATACATATGCAAGTTTACCCCTTTGTATGATATAAGTAACTTATGCAAGTTACCCTCTTTATGACATATGTGATTCATGCAAGTTTGGGTTGATTATTTATGCTAGTTGGGTTTGATGCTATGGTCATATATGCAAGTTGACACCTTTAAAACCCATGTTGATGCTAATGTTATGCTAAGTTGAACCCATTGTATTTGTGATGAATCTTCCCTTTTAAGTATGTCACGTTAGCGTATTACGTGGGGGGAACGATGGGGTTAATATTCATGTTAACAAAATTGTGTGAAGTTGGTATGATTATGCATACCATAAAGTGGATGGACATAATTGAGTCAATTATGTACATCGTTAAATTTGTAATTAATTAGGGATAATTAATACAAATTATGGGGGTGATTAATTAGGTGTAATTAATCGACTAAGACACGAGGTTGGACCCTTTTGTAGCATAAGACTGCCCGGACCCGACCGGCAAATCCAGCGGCTACAAATGGTTGGCCCAATGTGAGAGGTCTTAGGCATAAACTAAATACGTGACAAGTGTAAAGACACGAGGTTAGACTCTGTTATGGCGTAAGGCTGCCCGGAACCGACCGACAAATCCAGCTGCCATAAAAGACAGTCTAATGTGAGAGGTCTTTACAAAGGTTACGGTCTTAATCAATTAAGAAACACTTAACCATATTAGCATGTAGAGGGACATGAGGGGTTAAGTGGGTGCCTTGGGTGGCATGTGGAAAAATCTAGTGGTTGCCTTGGGTGGCAATAGAAAATACGATTGGAGTACTTAACCAAAGTAGAACATGTAATTAAACATGATTAAAGGGTTAAGTAAGTGCCTTGGGTGGCATGTGGAAATCAAGTAAGTGCCTTGGGTGGCATGTGGAAATCTAGTGGGTGCCTTGAGTGGCAATTGAAAAATATGATTAAATGACTTAACCAAACTTTAAACATGTAAGTGGACATGATTATTAAAAAGGGTTAAGTGGGATACACTAGAAGTGACAAGCTTAGGTGGGTAGCTTGTGGGGGCCCATTTCAACCAGTAACCCATATGTATCTTATTGGGCTCAACCCATGTCGAGGACGGGACACGCGTACTGGGCTTGACTATAAGAGGCCAAAACGGGTTAGCGATGGCAACGCAAGTCCAACGGGCTTCATATGCGTGTGTGGACCCGGGCTGGTAGGTAAGACGTTGATGCATCGTGTAGGTATAAGTCGTGCACCGTTGGTTGTATCGGGTTGCCAGTTTGGGGAGTGATACACCCCACTGTGGGGCTAACACGGGTATCTACGTTAGGGAGCCGATCGAATGGGAGTAGTGGGTACACCTAGTGGAGATAGGGGCAGACGGCACCTATGTAGTCAGCTAGGGGTACACGAGACTACTATTAAGATTACTAAGTACACTTAGTGGGATCAGTCTGTAAGTTAGGAATTACCCTTGGGTGGGTAGATCTGGTGTGGTGCAGTGTAGGAATTACCCTTGGGTGGGTAGATCTGGTGTGGTGCAGTTTAGTATTACCCTTGGGTGGGTAGATGCGTCTTTACCGTTATCTTAATTCATCCTAAGTCTAGTTGACTGCTTAGTGTAGTCATTTATCCCCAGTTGTACCGTGCCAGGTTTATATCATACCCTAATTACTTTAATGATTGTATTGTTAAGGGTATAGGACTCGCTCAGACTTATGTCTGACCCCGTTGTTTTTATCTTTTTTTTCCAACCCTCGGGTTCTCAGAGTGGGCCTAGTGCTAGTGGACTTTGATCAGATCGCTTTATCTGTCTTTTGGAGCTTGGACCATTGATGTAAAGCTCAGCTTATCTTTTCTTTTATGGCTATTAGTTCATGTTAGTGGGATTATGTACTTTTGTTTTATCAAGATGGATATTATGTACTTGACTCTTGTTTATGGTTTTGGGATGTAACCAAACATGTTTTACTTTCCGCTGCAATGAAATGATGTTTTAAATTCTCAAGTATTACTTATATCTGTCTTGTTGTAACTTTTCTGTTCTATATTCACTTAAGATACTCCACCGATGCTATGACATTCCCTTAGTGAGTGACCGTAGCGGTTGTGGGGTGTTACAACTCTCCCTTGTTTCATCGAGAGTTTGCAAACATATATATGATTGAGTGATACTATTAGGTATGGTATTTTAATCAGTTAATCTTCAACTGAGAACTAAAGCATTGGTCGAATAAACAAAAATATATAAAGTCTGGAACTGGAAATGATTAAAGAGAGAAGAGAAAAAAAAGAAAAATAAAGAAGAAAAAGAAAAGGAAAAACAGTAGAAAAGAAAACTGTGGATAAACACATCGGTTACATACATGTATCTATGTTATCTTAAGACTGTGCATACATGCTTGTTGCCACGGAGGGTTAGAAATGCATTGTTTTTGCTTATGCTGCTTCTTCACTTAAGCCGGACCAAATATGTATACCATTATGCTATGTTATATTGTCAGGGAAGAAAATATGTTGTACAGAGCTCCATTGGATTGATTAGAATTTGCCTTGTCCATACATATACATGTATGAAGACTGGACCAACCCTTCCTATTTTAATTTGTGCATTTTTGTCGTCTCATTTTGGCACACTTGAACCATTATTTATCTATGATCTGTTTGGGTTTTGTATACATGGTTAGTTGACTTGTACACTTGGAAAATCTTACTGTCTTGTATATCCATTTCATGTTGATACTGCTACTACTTCATGTTATTATAACTCACCTGAAAGTATTCAAGTGACATACAAATGTTTAAGCATCCTGAACTAAAAAGTGTTGATAACTTGAATTATTTATGAAAGTATTTTGATCTGTTGGAACCAACAGTTAGTGTATTAACGAAAACATAATTACTTGTAGTTTATAGTCAGCTACGCATACAAACGGTTTGGTTTATATCCACCACTTGTAATCTGTGGTCATACTTGCATAAATTAAAAAGGCTGTTTAAAACGTGGAAACAAAATTGGCTTACATTCCTAACCAAGCTATATACCAGACTTGCACACTTTACTGCATGTGCCATTACTATGAGTATTTGCTGCTCTGTGTAACTTAAAATACTTAGCACCATGTTTTCTTTGTTTTTATTTATGGTACTACAGCGACATGCCACATTGAGTGTTTCATGATTTAACCGGAACAAAGATGTGTATATGTGGAGGCCGATCCACCCATGCGTATATATATACAATTGTACGTGTATATACATGCTGGTGGCATACGTATACACATGAATTCATGTGTTGTTCGGATCTGTTTATTTCTAAGTTACTATACCACCTTTCGATAGTCCTCATGGGTACGATGTACTAGAAATTCAGTAATTTGTGGGATTAACTATTATATTTTAGTTCTTATTGATATTGTTTTATTTGAATAAAGTTAAATCCTGAGTCGAGTGTTTTATGTTTTTGCATGGAACGCTCGGGTCAGACCCGAGCAATGCAGATTTAAAATTTACAACTTAGGATCTGAAGACTGTCGAAGCTGGGGATCCCAAAGAGGCGCACTCTAAAGTTTTAAACCAGTTAAAGATCTTCTTGTATTTAAAATGTCCTTCCAAATTCCGTTGTATATAAACATTTTGAATTCAAAATTCTGATTAATAAATAAAATTTTATGTTGTTGTCCAACATTGTGTTATTTATTCTGTATTTTCTGTGTTGTTTCTGTTTTTAAACTCTGTAAGCTATATAACGATCCTTCGATTTGAACGTATTAAGTTGGTTTAATCACCAATTTGAAGCGGTCAAAAAGTCGGGACATTACAGTTTTTTTAGTGAAGATTTTGATTTGATTTAGTACCTTCTTTTATTATTGAAAATCAAAAGGCTGACTTATGCAACTCTTTTAGTTTTGGAAGATAGATCTAAATGATCTATATTTTGAAATCATTAATTTTCTTTTGCAAAATAATCTGAATCACTCTACATTTGTGAAATGAATTTTGTTAGTTATAACATCACAAGTTATTACTGTATATTATTCTGATTTAGTTATGAATTTCAATGTTAAAGAACGTTTTGGATATGGTATGTATAGTTGTTTTCCTTTAGTATTTATTGATGGTATATAATGATTTGAATAATCTAGAGCCATTTATGCAAGGTAATTCAAAATCTGATTCCTTGATTTAGGTAATTCAAAGCCAGTCCCACATGCAGCAGTATAAATAGTAAATGTCTTAGAGCCATCAGGAAGTACCAATACTGGTGCACTAGTGAGAGCCTTCTTAAACCTCAAGAAAGAATCCTCACAATCACCATCCGAAGAGAATACCAAGTTCTTCTTGGTAAAACAGGTGAGTGGTGCTGAAATTCGTACGAAATCCTTAATGAACTTCCTACAGTACCAAGAATGATCCTCACTTCTGTCGCGTTCTTGAGGGTCTTCCAATCTTGCACCGCGACCACCTTGGCAGGATCTATAGCTAATCCACTCTCTGAAACCATGTTCCCCAAGAAATGCACTTCCCTTAGCCAAGTAGTTGAAAAACTTCATCTTAAGCTGATGAGAACGGAGAGTGCAAAGAACCTCTCGCAAATGTAAGGCGTGCTCATTCTCGCTCCTCAAAAATATGTGAATATTGCCCATAAAGAAAACAACACAAATATTCCGGACATCCCTGGATACCGCACACATCAAATACAAAAAATAAGTTAGCACGTTGGCGAGTCCAAAAGGCATAACTAACCACTTGAAGAAATCAACAAGTGTCCAAAATGATGTCTTGTCGATATTGTCATCTGCCACACACAACTGATGAAAATAGTTGCTAAATCCAGCTGTGAAAATATAAACCTGGCCACCAACCGGTCAAACAGATCATTAATAATAGGAAGTGGGTGACAATTCTTCTTCGTGAGCTTATTCAACTCTCTGTAATCCATATAAAGTCGAAGGGAGCCATACTCCTTGGTAGAAAAGACGATCGGTGCTTGCCACTCAGAGATACTATGCATGATAAACCTTTCTGTAGAAGCTAACCCCTTACTTAATAAACTCTTCTCGCTCCCTTAGAGCCATATGTCGAACAGGTAATGCAACAGACATTGCATTCTCACATAGATAGATCTATAAATCAATCTCACTCTTAGGGGGTAGCCCCCAAACCTCCTCGAACACATCCAGGTACTCGTCCACAATAGGTATAGAATCAATGTCGTTAATATAAGAATTTAAGGAATACAAGAAACTCAACATGACTAACCCCCACGAGTCGTAAGAAATCTTGAGGATCCTACCATTATAAGTCATCAATCTAATAACCCTCCTCTCGCAGTCAAGGATAGCCCCGCACATGGCAAATCAATCCATCCCAAAGATCATACCTTACCAAGAATATCCCAACGCATAGGCATCACAATCAAACTCAGTGCCTAGAATAGAAATTTTCAAACCCTTACAAACCATAGATAAGTGCGTCGAACCACCTATGAGTTTTGAAACTACCATGTGATCGGCAATAAGAGAGATATCTAAATGCAAACAATGAACCAAGGTACTAGAAATAAACGAATGAGAAGATCCCGAATCAAGATGCTTAGGCTGCCCACATTTAAAGAACTTTCCTGTCATCATCATCTTCATGTATTCCTTGATGAATTGTCCTGCCATCCCACAACCATGATGCTTAACATCCAACTTTATAGGCCCTTTTTGAGAACTACCAGTTGATTTCTTCTTGCCATTGTTGTTTTCCCACCATTTCTTTTTAGAATTGGCAACCTTTAGGACTTCTCCCTTAGCATTCTTGACCTCTTTTGTTTTGTCCTTGTGCGTCAAAGCCATTTCTCCCAGGGCGTCAATGTAGCTCCCATCGGAATATGAGTCATAACCTTTCCTTGGAGAGGTTGATTAATCCCTCTAGCAAATCTAATAGCTTTCTTATTACTTGTATTAACCGAATTCATCCTAGATCGCGAAAATTCATTAAACTGATTGATGTACTCGTTAACGGAAAGGTCTCCTTGCTTCAGATTTAGAAACCGCTCTAATTGCATACTCTCATACTCTCTTCTGCTTATGACATAAATTTCCTCTCGAATCTGACTCGGAACCCAGCCTAATCCATAGCTCTTCCTTCGGCCTCAATAACCTCCCACCAAAAAGTTGCATCTCCCTTAAGCTGTCAAGCTGCCAACCAATCTCTATATCGATCCACAAGCTCTAATAACTCAAAGATCCGCTACATGTCTCTAAGCCAAGTGAGGGCTTCCACATAAGTCTTTATTTCCATAAAAGTATTGTAGCCCAAATTAGAGAAATCCTTTCAAAGCTTGGAAAAGTCAAGAGCTGCTGGTGGATTAGGAGGAACTACCACAATGGTGCTGGAGCCTGCGCATATACTTGTCTTACGGATTGTGTTGTAGCCTCTAAATATCTATGAAACCAACCAGGAATTGGGAAGCCTTTAGGAAGTTTAGGGGCGCCTGACATGATGCACAAGAGAGAAAAGATAGAGAATTTAGAATTCGTGAGAGTTAAAGGAAGGTTGTAACCAACTTGATGTGATATCTTTTTAAAGTACCTTTAATTTGGTTTTGATAATAAGTTTTCTTCCAAAAAAAATCTTTTTAAACAAAATATTTAGTGATCTTGTAACCTTAGGCACTGGTACCAAATGTAACACCCCACACCCCCTTAACATTACCCAAAGTAGGGTCTTGCTGAAGAATATGAAGCATTATATGTACAAAACATAAGAACATCATAGAGACTAAGATTCACTAGATAGAAATAATTTAAAACACAACGGAAGAAGAAGTCAATTTAAAACAACAATGTTACAATTATTTCAGAAGCCAAATATCATATCTCATGGGAAGAAAATAACAATCACAGAATATCAAAGTACATCAATAATATCCCTTAAATAATGTCATAGATACAACCAAACCATGGAAAAATGAAATAACAAAGAACAATACATCGGTTGCAAAGAAAATCCTCCAAGTAAGAAACTGCTGAACAATCTGAACTATGCACTTCCACCCTACAAGCCTAGGAGAAGAAAGAGGAAAGAAGGAAAAATGGGTTAGACATAAAGTCCGATGAGCTATTATGATTACTAGCACGATTGATAGGCAAGTGAAAAAGATAAAACATTAGTTCTAGTGTCATATAGGGTAAGTGAACATCTAAAGTGAGCATATACGATGGCATAAAAGGTTAAAGATAGGGTTGACTATTCTCATTCATTTTTGACTTTTTGCACTTCTACAAGAATAGAAAATAATACAATCAGAAAAATCTTCCTAATACTACCTATCAATCGGCTGTCACTAAACCATAGAGTGATAACCTATGCATATTATGGGTCTTAGGCTCATCGGGTCCGACCCATCAGCAAAAAACATAGCGTTAATCACAAGTGTCATAGTGTCTTATTTCCCTAGTCGGGTCAATGCATGCACATTGAATTGCAAGAATGCACCGGTAACCACCTCAGTTTGGACCATTTTACTACTCTCATAGCATGGTTGTGCCCTTTCCTTCTATATGAGAACATATGTGATAAAAAGGGTTATACTATATGGTATGGATCCCCAACAAACAATTAGTTGGCTCAAATCCCCTTGATTTGGATTTCCATTGAAACCATATAAACCATTGCCATAGAATTTAGGCTTATAACTTAATGTCAATTTTAAGTTTAATATTTATTAAGCCTAACTGTTTGTTCATTTACAATGGAAACCATAGCCATAGAATTGCCTAAACACAAGGCCACCATGGAATTTGTCTAATCACAAAACCACCATAGAATTGACAAATCACAATGCCACCATATAATGCCTAACCACAAGGCCACTATAGAATTGCCTAATCACAAGGACACCATAGAATTACAGGCTCGTAACTTAACACTATTTTAAGTCAATATTTTCATATTAAGCCTAATTGATCTTTTAACAATTTCCTGTCATATTTATATTTGCAAATAAACTATGTTTTTATTATAATTCCCCAATTTACCATATTTATGTAAATATATATTACAGATCAATTTTCTATAATAACCTGTACCATCACCATTTTACAAACTTAATCAAGTTTGCATGTCATCAGTCTAACGTTCCCTTTTATTATAGTTTTACAACATATGCCCAATTGGCCCAAAATTATTGAATTATCCCAATTTAATTAGGTTTCCCAAACTTGCACAGAATAAGGATAATAATCGATTGTAGGCAATTAAGTACATAAATCTATGCCTAAATCAATCGTATACATATGCCTTTTTGGCATATTTGGGCATAACCATAATAAAGTATAAAAATACGACGAAGAATAGGGAAAAGAGGACTGAGAATATAACTTACAGTAATTTGAATATTAATTAAACAAACGTTGTAAGAAAAGGCAGAAAAAATATAGAAACTACTTACATAAAGAAATTACAGAATGTAGGGATAAACAAAAACTGTAAGTAAAAGAATTGTAAACAAAATTACAACTACTATTATCCCTATTTACCCTAAACTTAAATAAAAAAATTATATAATCATAGACACTCACCAAAAAGCTTCCTTTGTGGCTCTAGTAGAATCCAAACCCAGAAGAAAATAAAATAGAAAATATTTTAATTTTAAAATCTCAATTCCCTCTAAAATTTAATTTAAGGTTGGTCCTGTCTCTCAAAAAGGAGACTAGATAGGCAGAGGAAGAGATGTGTTGTAAGGAAATGGGGAACGTGTTGAGGGTTTATTTATAGGTGGAGTAAAAGACCCTCATCTATTAGATTTAGGTTTTAAATCTGAACCGACCATGTTCACGGGTCAATCGTGAATAGCCACATCAGCCAATTAGAAGCAGACATGTTAGAACAAAATAGCCTGAAAAACATGTCCGTTTAATCGATCTTGTGCCTGGAAAATATATGTGTCATGTTTGGGGTCAACCCGGACCCTAGTTGGGTCGCTAGATGGGTTGACCCACTTATCACCTGGGTCAACCCATGAGTCAACCCAGCTAGTGTCTGGGTCATCCCAAGCAATGACTATACTTTTTTGTTTTCTTATTTAAATTCTGATTTTGAATTAAAATTTTGATTTTCCATAACTCCTTTGTTTTAAGTAGGGCTGGACATTTTTACCATATTACCACTTACCAGCCATTACCAACCGCTACCAACGAAAGGGGTACCGAACAATCGTTAACCAATTTGGTTAGTACGGTATGCCAAACCACATGAGAATATGTGGTACGGTAATGGTAATTGAGCATTAACAATGGTAATTACCACACCTACCACATACCTTAAACAATACATATGCATATTCTTATATTTCATCATATATGTTTACTACATAACAAGGAACTTTGATTTAATAAAATACCTAGGAAAATATTATTACGATACAAGATTGAATGCAATTTCTAACATATATCTTAGAAACGGTATAATTTATATGATATTTTCGGTCATCCATAAAGTTTTCATGCATGTTTGACTACCTAAAATTTGATAGATAAATAATAATATAATAAGAAAAAAAATCAATTTTAATATTTAATATGTTAGCGTGAAATATTGTAAATAAAATGATGTCAAACTAGTGAACGGCAAAAACTTATTACCGACCTCTACCAACCATTGCCAACCATAAACCGAACTATTGATAACCAATTTCTTTGGTTGATAATGGTATGATTTTTCTTTTACCATATAAAGTTGGTGTGGTAATGGTTTTGAATACAAAGTTCCGGTACCGAACCGATTCCACCCCTAGTTTTAAGTTTGTTTCTCGCAAACCAAATATGTATCTAAACCATAAAATCGTAACGAACTCAATGGCGTTATAAGAAAAATATGCATTTAACCAGAAAGCTGTCTTTTTATTTAAGGTGGTAACAATCGAACTTAATTGTCATTCATTCGTAACCATAGTTAGGAAGGACAAATAACAGTTCCATTGGTTTGCAATTGTTAACAACCTAATGAATGAAAGATTTTTGTATCATGAATTTAACATATGCCAGAATTTCTTTGTTATCATTATGTATAATTATGATGACAATGAAACAAAAGGAATGCCAATGATTTAAACACCATCTTTAAGGTAAAAAACTAGCATGTGGGATCTAGAATATAGATTAACTTTACTCCTCTTCTACAAGCCAGGAAGACCAACCACAAAACAACCACAACAGAATGTCAGATTTATCTCAATCTATAATCACAGTTGGTGCAATGGTGCTACAAACATAAATTTGCGAGCGTTACTGCAAAAAAAAAAACATGAGTATTTGAATTTAGAATGAAATGTAGGAATAAAGCATGCTACAATTTCAACTATGATCCTTCTGAAAATATTCATATATAAACGAAATGTTAAATATAGGATGCAATCAGATAACTTTCAAAACCTTTATAGTTTATGTGAATAATTCCACACATTAAATTCAAAAACATATTTCCTCCTCATCTTGCATTGCGAAATTCAACGCACCAATAGCTTCTTTTCCGAGCACATAATTTGTAACTAAAACGCGAAAAGCCTCAAAGATCTTGTTGGATATGAATCATCAAGCGAGAGGAATCCCATCAAGAGTAAAAAACATTTTCTTACATCACTGTCCACTAAATAATATCTTTAATTGAAGTATGATAATAAAAAATAAAAGAAATTAATCAAAAGTAGCCAAGTAAACCTGGATTCAGTCAAACTACATATTAAAGAAAATCCAAGTGATATTTATCATCGCACAAAACAGTATATACACGGTTAAATTTCACCAAAATCAATTGTGTATTGATTAAATTATAGGCATGATAAGTCAGAGACTCAGAAACGATTATAATCTCATCTTTATCCACTGATAAATCAAAGGGAACCCAGACGATTTTCTTCATCATGCTAATTACGCCAAAAATAACAAAATAATCTACAAAAGTAATTCTCGCAAAATTTGCCTACCTTGTCACCGAAAATATACGTTACTTCCATAAAATAAATAAATTTTGGAGCTAAAGTAGATACATATATAGTATAATGATAGATTACTTGTTGCATTTAAATAATGCAGCAAATAATTGCAATATTAGGATGATATTTAGAACCAATTAGTCGACTGCAAGTAACGGTGAGTTTCGAAAATAAAAAGAGAATTACAGGCCGCCTCTCGACCCTATTTGCAGATAAAATGTTTAACGTGTTAACACTAAAAAGAGCGCCTAATAGTACAACGATGACTTAGTCAGTATCCATCGTTGAGCACTGATTTTTTCGCTTAAAGGCGATTCATTTTCTAAAATTAGCGCATTGATACAAATTTTTTAACGAACATTAATTATTTCTTAAATATGTCATTCTCATTTAACATAAGTATATATGAAAAAAGTAATTATTTCCAAATATCATGGTTTTTCTTTTGTTGATCGTCTATGAATAATAATATGCACACTTGTTATATTGTATAGTTAATGGGTTTTGATTGTTGATTAAATCAATGTTCAAAGCTTCGCGGTGATTTAATCAATGTTCAGAATATGATACTAATTAAATCAGCGTCTGAAACAAGTTTAGAATCTTGAATTGGCTTTTGAATATAGCTGTTGGAGTTGAAAATGTATGGGATGCTGAATATTAAGGCTAGATATAGAATTACAGGAGATGTTCTAACATGTACTACTATTGGAATCCATGTTTTTTTCCGTTCGACAACCATTATAACTTTATTAGATATCATTATATTTTATATACTTGGTTAACAAATTCTATTCTTTCACTCAGGTCTATGCATCCGTTCATCTTATATATCATTAATAAATCCTATGTAAAAATTCCAAGTCCTAAACTTTAGGAAAGTCTCTTTTTCCTAATAAATAATGGAAGATGAAGATTTAGTGAATATCTCAATAATGATGATCTTAAAGAGGTCATTTTCAAATGTTAATTTTTTTCAGTAAGTCAAATCAAGTATAGATACACTTCATAGAGTTTTTTTATTGTTTAACATATCGGTCAAATGGGACTGATTAAATTACAATTTGAAAATCTCTAATTTTGCAAAATAGTGATGAAATGCTAATTAGATTGTTGTGTGTGTTGTTGAGAAGTGCTCAGCTTTTAACAGAAATAACCGCAGAGGTGTTACTTTGAAAAGAAAACGGAAATAATAGTTTTGAACTTTGGGTAACTGTTCACATGAGAAAAATAGTAATTGGTGCTGCAAATAGGAAAATTGTAATTACACAATCCTCAATCCTCATACAACCATAATAAATCATTTATATCATGTAGCTATGTTATGCGTGATGATCTTGTTTTTTATTATATCCTTTCATTTATGTTACGCCACCCATTAGTCGTATTGTAGCCTCTTTGGTTTCAATTTAAGAAAATGATGAGTGCTTTCCTCTCATTATCATTAAGGACAACTCTTTCATCTAAAACAAATGTTGCTTCATATTCACATAAACAGATGGTGTTGTTAGCTGTGCAAGATTAATAATAAAGTACTAAGAATAGATGGGTATAAAATAAGGTATCAAATTTTTATGAAAATAACATGGGAAACTCGGGTAATAAGATAAAATACATATGTTTCGATGTCCTTTGCATTAGCTTTTTGACTGAATTTGGATGATATCTAGTCCAAAATCTCCAACATATGTGTTGAAATCAACATCATGACATCTTTGTAAAAATAAATGCAATTTTGCTTTCAACTTTATTGTAAAACGAAAGAATCCTAAAATCTTTATCGTCAAAAATCTAGGAAAGAAAAGTATATATAAAAAAAACCTCTAATGGACAAATTTCCATGATTGTATTGAGTAATAAAAGACATAAATTTTTGTCCCATTTGGATTATAGTTCCAATTAATCCTTCAATAATTCTAAGCATGAATTTCTGGCAAATCTTTTAGATGATCACCATTAATTTCTTCTCGATAGTGCTTCTAAGGTCATTGACATCAAATACTGGTAAAACAGATTGTTCTCTAGACTTCCCCTCACTGCCTATATAGCCCTAGCCTTCCATCATTAGTGTATGGCTAAACAATTTTCTTTACGGTTTCCGCAATTACCCGGTTGACTAAAAGCAACCAGGACAATTCAACAAAAAACTGTCTGCATAATAATCAGTTCATTAATCCCAAAAAAGCAAAAAAGATCAATTGACCATTGACCGTGTGATCAACACACACGCGTGTGTGTGTATATATAATGTTTACCTTAGGCTTATTCAGAAATCCAAATGGTTTAGCCGAACTCATAATTAAGTGCTAGATCAAGGCAATGGGTTGTTTATTCAAGTAAGAGGAGGGTTAGCTCTGTCAGATCCCAATACCCACTTTATTATAATTTAGAAAACATTTGTTGTACTCTAACTTCAGTACTCATGTACTCCCTCCAGTCCAATATATTGGACGTTTTGTAGATTTGCACATAGATTAAGAAAAATGACACAGGGTGGTTCTCAAGGCAAAAGTTGCATTGGAAGTGCAGAACACTTGAAAATTGCATTGAGAAAGACAATTTAGTGACAACTTTTGCCAAAAGAAAGACTTCGAGGGAGTAAAAGTTGCATTTGTATTAATAGTGCTGCATAGGAATAGGAATACTATTAAAGCTACTGCATTGAAAACGTAAAAATTGCATTGGAAGTGCAGAACGTCATATATTTGAAAAAATGTGCAACTCTTTAAAACGCCATTTATATTGGATTGGAGGGAGTATAATTTTGCACCAACCTCCTAGTTTTAGTTAGAAAAAAAAGGGTGACATATGAGCAGGGCCGGTCCTGGCATAGTGCGAGCCGTGCGACCGCACAGGGCCCATTTGGCCAGGGGGGCCCAAAAAAATAAAAAAAACTGTATTACCTTTACTAGAGATGCTTTTTCTTGTCAGGATGCGTGTACCTGATAGTAATTTATCTATGCAAAAGTATATTTGATTGTATGTTTTGTTGACATCAATCAATATATTAAAATGGAGATGTGGCTTGTGTGGACCTCTAGTTGACAGATTGAAAATGTGGGTAAAAACTTTATGAATTTGCTGAAGCACGCAATTTTCTCAATGGAGATGCACGGTAGAAAAAACACATTTTCACTTAAGTTCAATTACATAAAAAAAAAAAAAAAATAAGAGCCCAAAATTTTGGGTCCGCACTAGGCCCATAAATACTCAGGGCCGGCCCTGCATATGAGTAACAAAATTAAGTAAAGACTTTATGATTATTAACTATACCAATGTTGACAAAATTAAGTAGAGTGACTGTTGAATGTGTGTGGCTCAATATTAGACCCCCTGTATTCCAGTCTCCAATTAAACCGTAGTACTCGCACGAGTGATTCTTTGAGCGAATGTTGCTAGAAAAGCTCTCTTGTTTCTTCTAATCCTATTATAACCAGTAGTATCGAGATATACACCGAAAATTATGTATAAATCTAAAATAATTGGATTATGAAGTCACAAATTGTACATCAATGAGCAATGAATGATCGACTAAAGCAGAAAAAAAACAAAAGGTGCCACAAAAATAATAATAAATGCAATATATAGCTTGGTGTGCTTCTGCATATATAGTTTGTGAATATTTGTGATACATTAAAAAGCAACTATAAATTCAGTGCAATAGCCTTCACTACTAAATAAAAAATTGTTTGTAAAATCATCATACGTAGTTCATCATCCTTTGCTTGCAATGTTACATATCCGTCCCTACACCTCAGAAATGCAGTGATAACATGATGAAAACTATACCATTTAAGTAAAGAAGAGAATATAAATATTAAATGTTGTAACCAACCCATGTTTCTCCAATTAAGTCACACTTTCAAAAGTGATAACTGATTAAAAGATCCATATTAAAGTTAAAAGTAAGTAATTATAAAACAACTCATGTTAAATCCAATTAAATCATTTTAATTTTAGTCTTTTAATCCAGTATAATTCAAAATTACATGTCGCGGTATCCAAACTGGAAATGCAAGCTTGGCTAGAAAAAACAAAACATGTCTAATATTATTTTAATTCACCTTTTTCCTATTTTACTTTTTTTTAATCTAAAATGGAAGTGTTTTTATGATAGTTAACTGAGAAAAAGTATTGGAATTAGTATCAAAATCAAACATATGTTTCTTTGAACATAAGAGATAGTATTGAGTACATTTTGAAACTTTTTAAGCCCAAATCCACCAATTTAATAGAGCTTGCGTTTTACTAACAACATCTATTTATTATATTCGAAGAGAGAGAAACCAGAGGTTACATACCGGTAAAGAAGTAAATTGCATTCAGACCTGGAATAATATTCTTCATGATAGTGATATTGTCATGAAAAAAACTAACAAATTTAGAAAAGAAAACTTGCACAATCAAGAATTTCATAAAAGTAATGCAGATAGAGAAAAACAAGTTGAAGAATTTTTACTCAATGGCAAGCAGCTTCCCAACAAAAAGTGCTCTGATTTCCACAATGGTGAAAGTAATCTCTGCCATGCTAATATCCCTCATCACTGCAAAGGGAGTAAACATGCTATTAATGATTTAAACTACTCTATATCAAAAATTAAGAATAATAATGCATTTTTTCCACCTATTGCAGGGAACAAAGATCATCTTTCTACCAATAATTTCTCAGTGAACTCAAATGAAGTTTTGGTTAGATCTGACGTCCTTCCTGGGGCATCCACTAACTATAATTACAAACCAAAACATTGTGAGGGAGGTAGATATTATTCTGGTTCAATAATGTGTGATTTTTTATACAAATCACATAGTAATACTTTGGTTATACCTGATACAGAGGGTGGATACTCCAGCAGTGATCCAGATAATAGAAAACTCATCGAAAATAGGAAATCAGAAGAAAAGTTAAGACTTTTGCATAGAATTGGGAACAATCACTATAAGAGCAAGCTGAATAACCAAATCTATCACTTACCTGTATGGTCTGAAGGCGAGAGTAGCAGTGCAAGTCCTTTGGAGGGCAACAATGGCTTAATAAGTCTGAAGAGAAGCTTTGAGAGCATGAGAAGTTCAGATCTGAAAGAAATAAACTCCACTACCTACATCGAGCTCCAGAATCTTCATATGGAAGATCATAACTTTCATTTGAGAGATTACAAAGTTAATCGCAAGTCTGAATCCAGTGAGAAAAGAAAGGAAATTAATGGGATATTGTTTGGAAGCCGCCTTGAAGACGGAGGAGATGTTTTTCCTGATTAGCTCGCCATTTTTGAGTGTTTATCAGAGCTTGTTAGGGTTTGTGTTGTGTTTGGATTCCGTGGTGGCTAGGGTTAGAATACCATATATCTGGTATTTGAGTGTATGGGTCTTACTCGTTTATTTGGCCCTTGTGCCAATACTCTTTTTGGCTATTTCAAAAAAAAAAAATGAGAAGAAATATACATAGCTAAAATAGCATCTGAAGAAACAATCATACATAAGCAACAAAAACCAAAACATGCAGAAAAACCTTTAAAACCAAAGTTGAAGGGACAGAAATGAAATCAAATGAAATACTGAAATAGGAAGAATAGAAAAGGCATATCTGAATAGTAGTATATCTGAACGATGGAGGCAACATCCAAATTAATTTGTTGACTTAGCTCATAAATAGAGTGAAAACGAATTTAGTAAATGAAAATAAAATCAATAAAAAATCTTAATAAATTCGGAGACAAATTTAAGAAATCTATAATATGGAATATATGGAAGATAGAAGATGAGAAATGTAACCACCATTACTAGGAACAACAAATTAAAGAAAGGTAATGATTTTATGTAATTTTTGCACATACAGACAATATTAGGAAAACCACTAAATAAATGTTTGAAGGGACAAATGAAAAATTTATGCTATAAAATAGGAGAATTCGGTATTCGAGCTAAAATTAAAGTGTGGTGCTAAGGGCACCCCAATATTCTCTTCCTAATGCAACAATTAAAAAATAAAATTCATTAAATTTTGTATGCTTTCTTATACCACATTACCTCTCCATTCTAATCTCTCACTCAAATAGTATTTGTCGAACTAATCACGTAGTTAGCCATAATATGAAAACCCTAATCAACAACAATCGTTGTCTACTTCATTTTTCTCATGGAAAATTTTATATTTTTTACCGTTTGAAGCTCTAAACTTACTTGAATGAGTTAACTGTGGTTGAGACAACGATGTATCTGCAGCTTTCTTCTTCCTCGGCATTGCTGCTACATCGAACAATTTATCGTTAATCGATCAATTGAAGAACTAGGGTTTCAGAATGGAATGAAAAAGCAACGAATAAAAGACGAAAAAGAAACAAGGTAACACTGGTGTGGTAGGCCATATTTTTTATGTGAGGTATTAAGAAGAGTGTAATGATAATTCTTGTGGTATTTTTTAGTAGTTGTAATAAGAAGAGTAAATTGAGGTGCCCTTAGCACCACATAAAACAAATAAAGTAAGAGATAACTACTGGGGCAAAATTCAATTTTATATAGAATAGAATAGGTTTTAAAAAATTAGGAGAATTCATCATTTAAGATGAGAGAAAAATATTAAGATCATATTCAATTTTCTTTATAATATATAATAGACTCTAAGTTCAAAATAGCCTAATTGTAGACAAATTATTGGATAGAACTAAAAATTATATTTGTACAACATTTTCACTACCAAATATTTGTTCGTCGAAATAAGCAATTATTTTTATTACGTTCAGCTAAATAAAACATAAATGAAGCATTATATTTTTCAACCAAAAAACTGATGGAATAATAAAATGCATGCTTAGAAGTAGTTTATAAAGTAATTCTTAATAAATCAACTATTGAAGCAGCCCATGCATAATCAACAATCATAAAGTTACCGAAGTAATCAAAATCACCAATCATACATAATGAAGATCTATTAAATTTAGGAAGTAAATACTTGAAAGGATAGCTGAAGCCGAAGAATAGGAATGAGGAAGGATGATGTCAGTTTATTTAAATGTACTTAAAAAAATAAATAAAGAAAATGGTCGTCATTAATAATCTTGAGCAATTTTCATACATAAGGACAATGCTAAAGAAACCATTGAATATATGTTCAAAGGGGGCAAATAAAATTTCTAAGCTAGAAATGAGAAGAATTCGGTATTTGAGATGAATATGGTTGAGATGAGACAAGCACTATTGTTCAAGTGTTTAACACGCTTTGACATAGTGCAAGATATCATGGTTTTGATTCCTGCTTCTTGCTTTGTAGTATGTTATATACTACCTTAACTTGTATATATAACACTCTGATATACATATGAGGAGTGTTCTGGAACACCTCTTTTTTTGTGGCATTTCTACCTTACCATGAGCTACACTAACCTAAATCCAAAAAGATTTTGTAGATGTTCAATCCACATATATATTATCATTAATCCAAAATTTGAGCTCATTCAAACATTCGTAATATTTTCAAATTCTTAGCTCGATTATTCACCGTTTAGACATTTATTCTTACCGTTAAAATTAAACATCAAATATATTATTTTACGAATGTCGAAACAAATTAAAATTTTGAATAGATAATATATATATATATATGTTGATTGAGTAAATTAGTGCATTGATATAAATTTTTAAATGAACATTAATTATTTCTTAAATATGTCATTCTCATTTAACATAAGTATATGTGAAAAAAGTAATCATTTCCAAATATCGTTACTTATGTGGTTTTTCTTTTGTTGATCGTCTGTGAATATTAATATGCGCACTTGTTATATTGTACAGTTAATGGGTTTTAATCATTGATTAAATCACTTCGAGGTGATTTAATCAATGTTCAGAGCATGATACTAATTAAATCGGCATCCGAAACAAGTTTAGAATGCTGAATTGGCTTTGTAATATAACTATTGGAGTTGAAAATGTATGGGATTCTGAATATTAAGGCTAGATATAGAATTATTGGAGATGTTCTAATATATACTGCTATTGGCATCCATGTTTTTTTTTCATTCCACAACCATTATAACTTTATTAGATATTAGTATATTTTATGTACTTGGTTAACATATTCTATTCTTTCGCTCAGGTCTATGCATCTTTTCATCTTATATATCATTAACAAATCCTATGTAAAAATTTCAAGCCCTAAACTTTGGGAAAGTCTCTTTTGCCTAATAAATAATGGAAGATGAAGATTCAGTGAATATCTCAATTATGATGATCTTAAAGAGGGCATTTTCAAATGTTAATTTTTTTTCAGTAAATAAAATCAAGTATAGATACATTGGGTAGAGTTTTTTTATTGCTCAACAAATTGGCCAAATGCGGCCAATTTGATTACAATTTAAAAATCTCTGATTTTGCAGAAGTGTGATGAAATGCTAATTAGATTATTGCCTATGTTGTTGAGAAGTGCACAACTTTTAACACAAATAACCGCGGAGGCATTTACTTTGAAAAGAGAACAGAAATAATAGTTTTGAATTTTGGGCGACTATTCACTTGAGAAAAATAGTAATTGGTGTTGCCAAGAGGAAAATTGTAATTACACAATCCTCAATCCTCATACAACCTATAATAAATCATTTATATCATGTACATATGTTATGCGTGATGATCTTGGTTTTTTTTTTTGTATTCTAAACTTTCATTTAGGTTACGCCACCCATTAGTCTTATTGTTGCCTCTTTGGTTCCAATTTAAGAAAATGATGAGTCCTTTCATTATCATTAAGGACAACTCTTTCATCTAAAACAAATGTTGCTTCATATTCACATAAACAGATAGTGTTGTTAGATGTGCTAGATTAATAACAAATTACTAAGAATAGATGGGTGTAAAATAAGGTATAAAATTTATATGAAAATAACATGGGAAACTCGAGTAATAAGATAAACATATATGTTTCGATGTCCTTTGTATTATCTTTTGACTGAATTTGGATGAGATCTAGTCCAAAATCTCGAGCATATGTGTTGAAATCAACATCATGACATCTTTGTAAAAAAACGCAGTTTTGCATTCAATTTTATTATAAAACAAACGAATCCTAAAATCTTTACCGTCAAAAATCCAAGAAAGAAAAGTTAAAAAAAAACTCAAATAGACAAATTTTCAAGTCTGTATTGAGCTATAAAAAAGGGGGATTGTTAAAGGGACTCCATTTTTGGTTAAGCGAGGGACAATTTTCCAATTTTTGATGAATTGTTAAGGAGGGACAAAATAAGTTAGCTCCTCCTTAACCATATAATCAAAAATTCCCGTACTATCCCTATATTCCTCTTATACCTGCACATATACATACACATGAACTCACACCAGCATTACCCATATACGTACAAATACACAACATATAAGTCCTTCTAACAGAGAAAAACTAATGCACACCTATAAATAACTATATAAATTTAAACACTTAAGCATAAGTCAGACCACACTTGCATGAATTCAAACACTTAAGCATAAGTCAGACCATCACTTATTAACATTTCTTGGTCTAATAAGATACATGAATAATTAACTATGCAAATTGCAAAATAAATTTAGAAACAATATACACTGACCTTCTATAATTCAACTTAAAAGGAAAATAAAAAGAAATAACAATCAAACAAAGATCCACCTCCTTCAACTATCCCTGATTCAAACAAAGTTCACATAATCTCAGTTTTCCTGTTTAAATCATGCTTTATCACTCATATATATAAATAGATATATAATAGAGAAAATAAAAAACAATAATTACAGTTGCATGCACCTTATATTTGGTAATGATATAAATAGCGTAGATGATTCGACACAAGTATCCAAAGAAAGTCAATACCAAACATATCCAAAACTCAGCTTGGAATTATGAGAAGTAATTAACAAATTAAAATATAGCTAATCATTGCATGTTTAATTAATTAAGGTTACGAGGGGCAGTCTAGTCCATGCTTATTTTAAAATAAAATAAAAAACCAAACCCTCCCTTAACATTTTTTTTTTACGGTGGAGTCCCCTTAAAAATATCTCGCCCTTAACCAAAAGTGGAGTCCCTTTAACAATCCCCTAAAAAAACATAATCTTTCGTCCCATTTGGCTGGTAGTTCCAATTAATCCTTCAATAATTCTAAGCATGAATTTCTCACAAATATTTTAGATGATCACCGTTAATTTCTTCTCCATAGTGCTTCTAAGGTCACTGACATCAAATACTGGTAAAACAGATCGTTCTCTAGGCTTCCCTCACTGCTTATATAGCCCTAGCCTTCCATCATCAGTGTATGGCTAAAAAAATTTCTTTACAGTTTCCGCGATTACCTGGTTGACTAAAAGCAATCACGACAATACAAAAAAAAACTGTTTGCATATTAATCAATTCATTGATCCCAAAAAAGCAAAAAAGATCAATTCACCATTGACCGTGTGATAAACGCGCGCGCACACACACACACACACACACATATATATATATAATGTTTACCTTAGGCTTACTCAGAAATCCAAATGGGTCTGCCGAACTCATAATTAAGTGCTGGATCAAGGCAATGGGTTGTTTATTCAAGTAGGAGGAGGGTTAGCTCAGTCAGATCCCAATATCCACATTACAATAATTTAGAAAATATTTGTTGTACTCTAACTTCAGTACTCATGTATATTTTTGCACCAACCTCCTAGTTTCAGTTAGAAAAAAAGGTGACATACGAGGCACAAAATTAAGTAAAGACTTTATGATTATTATCTATACCAATGTTGACAAAATTTTAAATCTTTTGTATATCCACCTACTCCATAATTTGGTTTCGAGAAAAACTATCAACAGCGTGAGTAGAGCGACTATTGAATGTGATTGGATCAATATTAGACCCCTTGTATTCCAGTCTCCAATTAAACCATAGCACTAGCGTGAGTGATTCTTTGAGCGACTGTTGCTAGAACAGCTATTTTATTTCTTCTATTCCTATTATAACCAGTAGTATCGAGATGTACACCAAAAATCATGTATAAATATAAAATAATTGGATTATGAAGTCAGAAATTGTACATCAATGAGCAATGAATAATCGACTAAAGCAGGAAAAAAAAGGTGCCAGAAATAAAATAATAAATGCAATATATAGCTTGGTGTGCTTCTGGATATATAGTTTGTGAAAGTTTGTGATACATTAAAAAGCAACTATATATTCAGTGCAATAGCCTTCACTACTAAATAAAAAGTTATTTGTAAAATCATCAGTAGTTGAAAACATAGCAGGGTCTATAAACAAAGTTAAGAGAAGTATCATTTTACTTACAACGTTACATGTCCATCCCTACACCTCAGAAATGCAGCGATAACATGATGAAAACTATACCATTTAAGTAAAGAGAATATAAATACTAAATGTTGTAACGAACCCATGTTTCTCCAATTAAGTCACACTTTCAAAAGTGATAACTGATCAAAAGATCCATATTAAAGTTAAAAGTAAGTAATTATAAAATAACTCATGTTAAATCCAATTAAATCATTTTAATTTTAGTCTTTTAATCTAGTATAATTCAAAATTACATGTCGCAGTATCCAAAATGGAAATGCAAGCTTGGCTAGAAAAAACAAAACATGTCTATTATTATTGTTTATCGAGTTAATTCACATTTTTCCCATTTTAACATTTTTTATCTAAAATGGAAGTGTTTTCATGATAGTTAACTGATAAAAAGTATTGGAATTAGTATCAAAATTATGTTGTAGACAACTCGAAAGCAAAATCTAAAATTGAGAATGTGAGCTTGGTTTAAAATAAAACATTTTTGTTTTTATCTTTTATCAAATTAATACTCCTTATTCTATTAAACCTCTGATCTGAGTGGAAGTGTTTTTGGCTAAATAAGTGACTATGAATTTCAGGATTAATATCACAAATATGTTAGGAACGACTCAAAAACAAAAGCCAATGTAATAATATAATTCATTAGAACATGCATAATTGAAAATCAGAAAACTTACTCAACATCAAGGGAATTAAAATCATTCTATAAATAAGGTGCAAGAGGTTAACGATCTACTTGAAAGAAAATTAATAGGATGCAAACATTTTGAAGGGAAAGAACTTCTCGTGAAAGGATAGAATATTAAAGCAATTAACAGAACAAAATAGCTATAGTATAAATAGATTGTAAACATTATGAAAAAGAAAAGCCAAAAGTTTCCATTTTTTTTTAGATTTAAAGTCTTACAGTTGACAAAGTAATGAAATTTTAGGAGGGGTTAAAAAGGAATTTTTACTCCAAAAATAGGTGAAATTAGGATTTGAGTTTAAATAATGCAGAAGGAAAGAAAACTAAGAGCATTCCCAGCAATGCCAATTTATGCAAAAAAGGGATGATGCATGCTTTTTTTTCTCTTCATCGCGCTGCAGCAACGTCAAGTTAAGCGTGAGGAAGAGAAGAACGTGGAGATGGTTAAACGGGGTTCAGAAAACCATTTGATGTATAAATGAGTTTCTGAACCATGTGGAATGGAAATATTAAAAAAGAAAATTCACTAAACGGCTTTCTGTTTACCGTTTAGTGATTTTTTTCCCTTAAATAAGCGTTGTTGTCCCCGTTCACTGCTGGAAAAGTGGGGACAAGCGCACGCTTAGAATTGACTCCAATACAATAGAGGCAAATTCTATTCGAACTCACCGAATAGCTGAGTCACCCCTCGAAATTCGAAAAAATCAAAAACCCCATCGTTCTACAGAGTTCCCCCCTCCCTCTCTCCCCTGTCGTGGTCTTTAAAAAGAAGATAAAATCACCATCCCTCGCACTGCAAGCAGTGGCAGACCTAGCGTTTCAACTCAGCTAAAGCCAAAAAAAAAAAAAAATGTCCCACATTGCCAAAGTAAATTAAAACATGTTGTATATATCTATGCATTGCAATTCAAATTGTTGGACTGCTATTTGGGCTGGATAGTAGTATATTTGGGCTGAATATTGGCTTCAGCTAGGGCAATGGTTTCGTTTCAGGCGTGGCAGCTAGTTCAAACTTGTCTGATTTTGCCTGCTCCTCAGATTTTGCGGTATGGCATCTGCCCTACGTCGCCTACGAGTAGGTCCGCCCCTGACTGCAAGTGCGAGGTTTCTTACAGTACCACGTGGTGGCACTGCGTGGTACGGTAAGTGACTCCGCACTTGCAATGCGAGGTAATTTACAGTACAACGCAGTGCCACTACATGGTACTGTAAAAAACCTCACACGTACGGTGCGAGGTAGGCTGAAGCTATATATAGACACACACACACACACACACACACACACACACACATATATATATATAAAGTAAAAGGTAATTTCGTCATCAGGATTTTTGGTTTAAGTGGGGGAAAACTAAGCTTGACGTCCTGTTAAGTTCATAAATCCAAATCATAAGAAAAAAATATACATAGCTAAAATAGCATCTAAAGAAACAATCATACATGAGCAACGAAAACCAAAACATGCCGAAAAACCTTTAAAACCAAAGTTGAAGGGACAGAAATGAAACCAAAGGGAATACCGAAATAGGAAGAATAGAAAAGGCATACCTGAATAGTAGCATATCTGAACGATGGAGGCAACATCCAAATTAATTTGTTGACGTAGCTCATAAATAGAGTGAAAACGAATTTAGTAAATGAAAGCAATAAAAAATGTTAATAAATTCGGAGATAAATTTAAGAAATCTATAATATGGAATATATGGAAGATAGAAGATGAGAAATGTAACCACCATTATTAGGAACAACAAATTAAAGAAAGGAAATGGTAATTATTTTAGGTAATTTTTGCACATACGTACAATATTAAGAAAACCACTAAATAAATGTTTGAAGGGACAAATGCAAATTTTAAGCTATAAAATAGGAGAATTCAGTATTCGAGCTAAAAATAAAGTGTGGTACTAAGGGCAACCCAATATCATCTTCCTAATACCGCAATTAAAAAAATAAAACTCATTAAATTTTGTTTGCTTTCTAATACCACATTACCTCTTCATTCTAATCTCTCACACAACCAGTATTTGCCGAACTAATCACGTAGTTAGCCATAATCTGAAAATCCTAATCAACAATAATCGTCGTCTACTTCATTTTTCCGTGGAAAAATGAAGTTTTTACTGGTTGATGCCCTAAACTTACTTGATTGAGTTGACTGGGGTTGAGACAACGATGTATCTGTAGCTTTCTTCTTCTTCGGAATTGCTGCAGCGTCGAACAATTTATCGGTGAAGAACTAAGGTTTCAGAATGGAATGAAAGAGAAACCAATAAAAGACGAGAGAGAAACAAGGTAACATGGTATGATAGTCCCTATTTTTTAGTAAATCCAGATCAATCCCGGCCCTTTGCACATGCCACTAAAGCGATCACTTAGGGCATCAAAAATCTGGAGGCACCAAAATTCTGCGATCATTCACTGAAGCCCTAAAAAAGAAATCGTGATTTGCAACGAACGTGAGCGACGAAGTCGCAGAGACACGCGATCATCAGGGCACCGGCAGCGACCAGAAAATCGCCGCACAGTCAGCACCGCCAAGCGCCAGCCGCGCCACTGTCCACGTCCCACCGGCAAGGCAATTTCATTTTATGTGAGACTGCGAGGAGCGAGCGATTGAGCGAATCAGCATCAGGTGACAGGTAAGCACAAAGCACCGCGTTACTGTTTTTGTTTTTAATAATTGGTTTTTTTTTTTTTTTTTTTTTGAAGCACTAAATTAATATTGTATTTGGGTTTTCCAGTTTAGTCTGTAAGACAGTACTGAAAAACAAGCAGCTGATAATTAAAATAGAAACTAAACTATGGTTTGCTAATATTGAGTACATAAAAGAGGGAGTACGAATCATATTCTTCATTTTCTATTCGGTATTTAGTAGAAGGCTGTTCATTAGTTTCTGGCTTGAGCAGGATTAGGGATGGACACTGGACAGTTATCTGGTTCACATGCCTATTGGTCTGTATATCATCGGTAAATGGTTCAGCTGTTTAGTCAATTGTCGATTGTTAACCTTACAATTACATTACAGCACCGCAGTTTTGACTTTTGTTTTGATTTAGGCAACTGTTTGCACATAAATTGTTTGTTTTGTGTATCAATTAGTTTGTTCCTTACAATTATATCAGTATGAGTTTGGGTATCAATTTGTTTATGTGTATCAATTTTGATTTAGGCAATTGTTTGCATATAAATTTTGAATTAGGCAATTTTGATTAACCTTACAAATATATCAGTATGAGTTTTGTGTATCAATTTGCACTTAAATTGTTTGCAACTCAAGACATATAAATTGTTTGTTGCAATTAGAGTTTGTGCCTTCAATTTTCATCACAGCAAATTGTCAAAAGGCTATAAAAATGTTCATAAGTAGTTGGTATTTATTTTGTTGTATGACTTAATTATTATTACGAATAAAGCTAATTTCTCCTTCGTTATTTTTTAATAATACACTTTGTTTTGATATAATACATTAGTCTCGGTGGAAGGGCCTCATTTTCGTTTTTCGCTTTAGACACCAAAAGTCCTAGGACCGGCCCTGATTGAGATGCCCTTAGCGCCACACAAAATTGATAAGGTGAGAGATAACTATTGGGGCGATATTCGATTTTATGTAGAATAGAATAGGTTTTAAAAAAATAGGAGAATTCATCATTTAAAGATGAGAGATAAATACTAAGATCATATTCAGTTTTCTATATAATATTTAATAGACTCTAAGTTCAAAATAGCCTAATTGTAGACAAATCATAAGATAGAACTAAAAATTATATTTGTACAACATTTTCACTACCAAATATTTGTTCGTTGAAATAAGCAGTTATTTTTATTACGTTCGGCTAAATAAAACATAAATGAAGCATTATATTTTCAACCAAAAAACTGAAGGAATGATCAAATGTATGCTTAGAAGTAGTTTATAAAGTAAATCTTAATAAATCAACTATTGAAGCAGCCCATGCATAATCAACAATCATAAAGTTACTGAAGTAATCAAAATCACCAATTGTACATAATGATGATCTGTTAAATTTAGGAAGTAAATACTTGAAAGTCAAGCTGAAGCCGAAGAATAGGAATGAGGAAGGATGACGTCAGTTTATCTAAATGTAATTAAAAAATTAAATAAAGAAAATGGTCGTCATTAATAATTTGAGCAATTTTCACACATAAGGACAATGCTAAAGAAACCATTGGATATATGTTCAAAGGAGGCAAATAAAATTTCTAAGCTAGAAATGAGAAGAATTCAGTATTTGAGATGAACATGCATCACTACACCAAATCGTTAAATTAGAAACATATGGTCATTTTTATTTGAAACACTATTATGGTGTTACTAGTCCTGATACACTTCCGTGGTGTTTCTATCATATGGTCAGTTCTCTATAATTGTTATATATATATATATATATATATATATATATATAGGGGGGGCGACTATTGGGACACAAACTTGGAGACACAAAGCCTCAACCGTTGGATCTTTTTGTCTTTATATGGAAATGTGTAATTCATGGGGTGATCCAATGGTGGACATTAGTTTTGTCACCAATTGTGTCTAAATTTTGTGTCCCAATAGAATTTCCTATATATATATATATGGTGAGAACTTTACTGTACTTCTAATGCAATGGATTTCGAAGCCCGTAGGCCTCGTACGCTAAAATAAACAACGCAGTCCAAAATCGCAATAAAAAATAAATAAATTTAAAAACCGCAGCTAATACGTTTAAGTTTTCGCTATTCTCGGCCCCAATCCACATTTCCCTGAATCAATTTAGTCTCCTCTTCAAATTCCATCTTCAATATTGAGCAGCTATGGTTTAACCGAGCTTCTTTCATTAGATCGATCCTTCTTAATGTGACGGTGGTTCGTTGATCTAATCTGAAAACCTAAGGTAATGTCCATATATCGTACAATAGAATTTGATTTCTTTATCTATTAGGATTTGGGCGATGGTTTCTCCTATTGTTCTTATTGGTATCCTAAGTTATACTAAAATATCGGACTAAAATATCCTTCTTAATGTTGATTTTTTCATTAGATCGATCCTTCTTAATGTGACGGTGGTTCGTCAATCTAATCTGAAAACCTAAGGTAATATCCATATATCGTTCAATAGAATTTGATTCCTTTATCTATTAGGATTTGGGCGATGATTTCTCCTACTGTTGTTCTTGTTGGTATCCTAAGTTATACTAAATTATCGGACTCCAAAATAATTCAAATGATCAAATATTATTGGTTTAAAAAGTCAGAAAGCTGCTTTGATTGAATCATTTTGACGAGATTCTAAATTTTAGTAGCTATGCTAAATTACTATTGTCTTACGTAGGATTAAATATACTTGTTGAAAAGGATGTATGTAGCCATCAAAATTAATTTCAATTGGCCATTGCAATTGAAATTTTATTGAATATTAACAAAGCAGTTTTGCTTTAAAAATATCAGTAGACTGAACAAAGTAAACTGAACGATTAATTGAAAAGTAGTTTCCACTGCACAATCTATTTAAAAAATTTATGTCCATTCATAGTCCAACTTATACATATTTCCTTATTAGAATCTTGCTTATTCACCTGTTATTGCAGTCGACTTTATGCTACAATGAATCAGAAGAACGTTCTGAATATTGGAATCTGATGTGTGGCTCAAAAAGGAAGGAAAAGAGAAAGAAAAAGGGAAAAAGTAAAAGAAAGGCTTGCTAATGAAAGGCGTATGGCTCAACAGAGATCAGAAAGGCTTGCCGTGGAGAAGTCGACTGCTGAAGCCCGACTGGTAGAGGCCAAGGCGAAAGCAGAAAGGGCTGCGGCTGAAGCATTAGAGAGATCGTTAGCTAAGATAGCCTTAAAGGTTGCTAAACTAAGAGCAAAGCGTGCTGCAATTGAGAGGGCAACCGCAGAAGTTTGTGAGCATGCCGTGGAAAAAGCTCTTGCTGATAAAGCAGCTGCTGATGCAAGACTTTTCACGCAAGTAAAATTAATAGTCTGTAAGCATTGAAGGCAAAATTTGGACTAACATCTTTAATTATTTCTAAACTTCCAGTTTGACATAAATATATGTTTTGCAGGATGTAATCAAAGGCTAAGGGTTCCAGAATGAATGCTTTCACAAAAGTGAAGATTTTTCTGCTCCTAATAATCATTTGATTTACCATATTTTTATCAACTCATTTATTCTTGAGTGTTTGGATATGTTACTCATTTACATTCGATGCAGTATTTGAGAAAGTCATTACTGTTGACTTTTGAGGAAGGTGTTCAAATGCTTAAGGTGCAGTGCACATTTATATACCAGACAACTATGAGAATAACATGGTTAAGTCTGTTTAGTATCATTCTTTGTATGCGTTGATTGCTTTACTGGGGATTGACAATTATCAACATACCGGTAAAAGTAAAATCTGGTTGCTGCCTTGTGCATGTGTGTGTGTGTGTTCCCTTCTTCTTCTTCTTTTTTTTTTTTTTTTTTTTTTTTTTTTTTTTTTTTTTTTTTAAATTAAATATAGCAGCCAACTTAACCACTTTTAATCCGAAAGTTGCTAAGTACACATTGTTACTTCTCCTAAATATTTTTGTCATTTTCAGTAGTAACCAAAGTCTACATGGATTGCTGCTTATAGAAAATCTTTATCAAGGTACATCATTTGCTTTTTCAATGCCTTTTCTCTGTCGTTCTTGCGTTTTATTATATTTTAACTGCTTGTTTTTTAGTGGTTTAGGAATTTCCTTGATAACGATACTCCATTTTAGGTACATGTCATTGCCAAGATGATATCCATGATCTTATTTGTTAACCCTAAATTGAAGGAACGCGAAGTTGGGTCTAGTATGTGTGCGTTGATCATTGGCGACTGTTCTAACTGCTGCTCATGCTTTCAAATACGCAGCTACAGATACAAGTATAATATGCTGATGATTCTGTTTCTTCATCAGTTTGTCCTCCAATTAATTCTTCATGAGCTAGTTTGAGTAATTACGTATCCTTTGAATATTATGCAGACAGTTCTTTAATGCTGCGAGTAACATGTTGGTTTTACGGGTGTGGTCTGCAGAAAGTTACAAGTGCTTAGACGAGTATGATATCCAGAATATGGACCCTCTAGTAGATTATGATTTTGATGAAAACATGGTAACATTTATATGAAAATGATTTTGTTACTTCGTAAGTCCATGTGCTTAGAATTCGAGCTCTGTAGCTAATCAAGGCTTATGTGAAATATACGTGATAAATATATGTGTCATGCTTTGTTACACTATTCGGATCTTACTATACCTTTATGGATGACATTTTCATACTGCAGCTGTCGCTATCGGTGATAAAAGAGTGTATTAAATTATTTTTTAGGATCTTCATGCGACTATCAGTGTTCTGAATATGAATCATTTAACAAGTTTAATAAACTGGAACACACTCATGAGTCTAAAACAGAGTTCCAACAAAGAAAGGTTATTGTTTTGTATAACAACACTGGCCACCTGAAACTGATATAAGTGTAAGTGTGTAAGAGTGTGTGTGTAACACACTAGGATCATTCTATTTGAACATAATTTTCATGTTCTGATGGGATGCTTCTTTTAGAATTTGGTGTAATTTGGCAGATTAATTTTTACATGCCTACTAAAACTAGCAAATGCAGCATATTTGACATGAGTCCTGTTACATCAGAAGTTAATAAGCTTCACAGTGCACTCGAATTACAATATCTGACAAGCTACTTTAATGATCAGGTCAAAATGATTGGCTCAGTGGCTAATGTTCATGCAACATCTTTTGTGTGCTTATAAACAGATATTCTTCAATATTAATAGAAACAAAAGAATGATTGCACTAAATTGTACGGTTCACATATTAACTTCTAGATTTGATGTTTTCATTTAATATACACTGTATTCGAATGTAAGATTGTAGGTATTGCTAGTGCTCGAATGTGCATCTGGGGGCGCAATGGAAAACGAAATGTATTTCAATTTTGTGATGGGAACTCTACGCCTGGTCTGTGCATGCAGTAGGTGTTGAAATTAATGATTCAAATATTAGTGGAGAAGGAAAGAAATTGATTGATTGTCAATCAATTAATTGGCTTGTTTATGGAAAGGGATAAGAGGAAGATTTTTTTTTTGGAAGAAAAATAATTAATAGGCCAATCAATCAATTGATGAAGAAAGGGAAAGAGATTGAGACCATAATTATGTCATTCATTTATGCTCCAATCAAATCAAGGAAGATATTTATTTTTCTTCATGTCCTAGAAACTTCTATTCTTTATCTCCAAGAAATCCCTATATAATTAGGGGTCATGTTATTGTATGAAGAAAAAAAAAAGTAATCCACCATTAGTCTTCTCTCTATTGTAATCTGTTGTACTCATTTCTTCACTGAGAAATAAAGGTTGTTGGGTCTCCGTGGACGTAGGCAAAGCCGAACCACGTTAAAAATTGGTGTGCTCTTTCCTCTATTTTTGTTCTCTCTATAAATTTGTGCCACTTGTTTTTTATTTTTGGCGTTGTTGAAATTGTTGACAGACTAGATCATTGGGTTAATTCGTATTCCGCTGCCCAAATCTCTGATTTTGCACTACAGATTGGTATCAGAGCCAGTCGTCATGTTCAAAGACTTTTTCAACCATGTCAAATTCCGCAAAGAATAACGGTGGTAGAAGCGCTACAAATTATGGAGTTGCTAGATTTGATGGAAAGGGGGATTTTGGCACATGGAAGATGAAGATGGAAGCGGTGTTGAAGAAAGAGAGGACATTTAAAGTTGTCTCAGATCCAGAGAAATTGAAGAAATTACCACCTGAAGAGTTAGAAGAATTGGAAGAGGATGCTCTTACTACCATCCAACTTAGCCTTTCTGACGAAGTACTTAGAGAGTTTTCTCATGTGAAAACTGCTAAGGAATTGTGGGATGCTCTTCAGAGAAAGTTCTACGACAAGTCTCTCACCAACCGCATCATCTTACAGCAACAACTTTATTCTTTCAAAATGAGGCGTGGAACAGATGTATTTGCTCATATAGATGCCCTCAACACACTTGTCATGAATCTTCGAGCAGCTGATGTAAAGATTGAGGATGAGGCGCAAGCTGTTATTCTTTTATGTTCTTTGCCTGCAGAGTATAACACTTTTGTTAACTCTATGATCTATGGGCGTTCGTCTATTTGCTTGGAGGATGTGAAGACAAATTTGCATAATGAGATGTTGAGAGGAAAGTTGGCAAGCATGAGCATGGAGAATGATTCTCAAAGCCTTGTTGCACAGAGAGGAAGAAGTCAAAGTAGACCCAAATATGGTGGAGACAGAGCTAAGTCCAGATCTCAGTCAAGAGGAGCTCGGAAGGGAGTTTGTCATTATTGCAGAAAACCTGGACATTATATTGCAAATTGCCCCAAGTTGGAGAATAAAAACAAAGCTGTTCCCCAGAAGGCTTCAGCATCTACGGCAGAGACATCAGATTCAGATAATGATCCTGGCATTTTTACAGCCTCTGCCTCTCCTATGAAGAGCACTATGTGGATTATTGACTCGGGTGCATCCTATCACATGACACCGGATAGGCACGTTTTTTCCACTTATCGTCAGTTTGATGGAGGAGAGGTTCTCATGGGAAATAATGCTGCTTGTCGCATGATTGGTATTGGAACAATAAAAATCAGGATGTTTGATGGTGTTGTTCGCACTTTATGTGATGTCAGGCATGTGCCTGATTTAAGGCGTAGTTTGATCTCCATTGGAGCATTGTGCAATTTTGGCTTAAAGTGTGTAATAGAAAAAGATTCATTAAAAATTACAAATGGCTCATTGATAGTGATGAAAGGGGTAAAAGCTGGAAATCTGTATTTGCTGAAGGGTACAACTGCTGTTGTGGAGTCTGCTTCAGTTATTGATTCAGTTGATTCCGATTCTACCAGATTGTGGCATTTTCGTATGGGCCACATTGGAGAGCGCAGTTTAGAAGTATTGAGAAAGCGAGGCTTGATTGACGGTGTTCATCATTCAAAACTTGACTTTTGTAAAGGATGTATACTTGAAAAGCAGACGAAGGTTTCTTTTGGCATTGCATAGCATAAGTCTAAAGATGTTTTAGAGTATGTTCATACTGATGTTTGGGGCCACGCACCATGCCTATCTTATGGAGGAGCCAGGTATTTCGTTTCATTTGTTGATGATTTTTCTAGAAAAGTATGGGTTTACTTTATGAAGTCCAAAGATGAAACTTTTGATAGGTTTCAAAGTTGGAAATCTCTTGTTGAGAAGCAGTCTGAAAAGAAAGTGAAGGTTCTTCGTTCAGATAATGGTGGTGAATTCACTTCTCAAAAATTCATCAAATTTTGTGAGTCCGAGGGAATCAAAAGACACTACACCACACCAGGAGACCCTCAGTCAAATGGGGTTGCAGAGAGAATGAATCGGACTTTGTTGGAAAGAACTCGTTGCTTACGGCTGACTGCAGGATTAAATAAGAGATTTTGGGCAGAAGCATTATCTACGGCGGTTTTCCTTATCAACCGCACACCTTCTACCGCCATAGATATGAAGATTCCTGAAGAAGTATGGAAGGGAGGGCCTGTATCATATTCCTTTCTCAGAGTGTTTGGTTGTCCAGCTTATGTGCATGAGAGCAAAGGGAAGTTGGATCCAAGATCGCGCAAGTGTATTTTTCTTGGTTATAAGAAAGGAATTAAGGATTATAGGATGTGGTGTCCTACTACCCAGAAGATTGTTACTAGCAGGCATGTTACATTTGATGAGAAGGCTATGTTGAAGGTGGAGCCTTCTTCTTCAGTTAATGATGATGTTGAGAGGACAAATTCAGAATACCAAACACAAGGCAGATCATCAGACTTCCATACAAGTAAAAATGGTGATTCAGATGACACCGTGGTTGATAGGAAAGAGATAGAAGATCAATCTCAAGGTGGAGCTCAAATTCAAACTCGACCAACGAGAGAGAAGAAAAGACCTACATGGCTTGATGATTTTGTGGGATTAAGCATTGAAGATATTGACTTTGATGACATGGCAGCTTATGCATTAAGCATATTTCATGATGAACCAAGAGACTACAAAGATGCCATTAGTTCAGTTGATAGCTCCAGTTGGCTAGTAGCAATGGAGGAGGAGATTGAGTCTTTGCACAAAAATCACACTTGGGATTTAGTGCCACTTCCTTCCGGCAAGAGAGCAATTGGATGTAAATGGATCTATAAGGTGAAAGATGGCGGCAATGGTGACTTGAGGTACAAAGCAAGATTAGTGGCGAAGGGTTATGTTCAGAAGAAAGATGTGGAGTTTCATGATATTTTTTCTCCAGTCGTTAGACATACTTCCATTCGCATTCTTTTGGCATTGGTTGCTCACTTTGACATGGAGTTGGAACAACTAGATGTCAAGACAGCATTCTTGCATGGTGATCTTGAGGAGGACATTTATCTACAGCAGCCAGAAGGGTTCATTGATAGCAGCAGGCCAGGTCATGTTTGTAAACTTAACAAATCTCTTTATGGCTTAAAACAGTCTCCTAGACAGTGGTATAAGAAATTTGATAAGTTTATGATCTCACATGGTTACTCTAGAAGCTTTAAGGACCAATGTGTCTATTTTAAAAATTGTAATGATGATATCATCTATTTGTTACTTTATGTTGATGATATGTTGATAGCTTCTAAGAGTATGTCAAAAATTTCGGAGTTGAAAATGGAGCTCAGTAAGGAATTTAAGATGAAAGATTTGGGAAATGCACAAAGAATTTTGGGGATGAATATTCAGAGGGATAGAAAGCAAAGAGTTTTGAGGCTCACTCAAACTCAATACATCGAGAAAGTCCTATCTCGATTCGGTATGGAGAATGCTAAACCGGTGGCTACTCCATTAGGCTCTCAATTCAAGCTATCTAAAGATATGTGTCCCACATCGGATGAAGACAAAAGGGATATGTGTAATATTCCTTATTCTAGTGCGGTTGGAAGCCTTATGTATGCTATGGTATGCACAAGGCCTGATTTAGCTCATGCAGTTGGTGTTGTCAGTCGATATATGTCTAACCCAGGTAAAGAGCATTGGCAAGCAGTGAAGTGGATACTCAGATATCTTCGTGGCACTTCTTCAGTTGGCTTGTTATATGGTGGAGTAGATGGAGACATCTCTCTTAGAGGATACTGTGATTCAGATTATGTTGGGGATAGAGATGGACGGAAGTCGGTGTCGGGCTATGTTTTTACACTTGGCATAGGCCCGATTTCGTGGAGATCAAAGTTGCAGTCAATCGTAGCTTTGTCGACTACCGAAGCAGAGTTAATGTCGATTGTGGAAGCAACAAAGGAAGGATTGTACTTACTTCAGTTGTTGGATGATCTTTCAATGGAGCAGCGGACAGTGGAGCTATTTTCAGATAGTCAGAGTGCGATTCATCTTGTTAAGAATCAGGCTTATAGTTCACAGACGAAGCACATTGATGTTAGAGGCTTCTTTCTTATGCTTGAGGAAGAACGAAGCAAGATCAAATTATTGAAGGTGGGTACTTCAGATAATCCTTCAGATATGATGACCAAGTCACTTCCAAAAGACAAGTTTGAGCATTGCTCAAACTTGATCAGTTTGCTTCCTGTTACTTGAGCGCCATGGGGCGCTGGGCCCAACAACTTCTATGTTGATTGTTGAAGATGAGTTAATGAAGAAAGATTGCCATATTTGAATCAAGGTGGAGTGTTGAAATTAATGATTCAAATATTAGTGGAGAAGGAAAGAAATTGATTGATTGTCAATCAATTAATTGACTTGTTTATGGAAAGGGATAAGAGGAAGATTTTTTTTTTTGGAAGAAAAATAATTAATAGACCAATCAATCAATTGATGAAGAAAGGGAAAGAGATTGAGACCATAATTATGCCATCCATTTATGCTCCAATCAAATCAAGGAAGATATTTATTTTTCTTCATGTCCTAGAAACTTCTATTCTTTATCTCCAAGAAATCCCTATATAATTAGGGGTCATGTTATTGTATGAAAAAAAAAAGAGTAATCCACCATTAGTCTTCTCTCTATTGTAATCTGTTGTACTCATTTCTTCACTGAGAAATAAAGGTTGTTGGGTCTCCGTGGATGTAGGCAAAGCCGAACCACGTTAAAATTGGTGTGTTCTTTCCTCTATTTTTGTTCTCTCTATAAATTTGTGCCACTTGTTTTTTATTTTTGGCGTTGTTGAAATTGTTGACAGACTAGATCATTGGGTTAATTCGTATTTCGCTGTCCAAATCTCTGATTTTGCACTACAGTAGGTTACATAAAACCCGTTATTTACTACAATGGAAAGGTTGAGTGAATTGGGATTTCCAGTTTGTTTTGTCTCTGCACACATTTTGAAGAACCTGATCAGTTGGAGTTGAATACCGATATTCTATTTGGCTTATATTCTAACATGTTCTCACAATCAGAGTTGTCATACTGCATAGTCAGATAATCTCAATCCATATATTAGTTAATCGACATACTTTGGTCGACCAGCTATATTGATTGATAACAATATTTATTTACAGTGCCTTTAGTAAAGTTGGGATACTAGCGTTTTATATTGGATCACCAACTTGTTTACATGTCTAATTCTGTTTTTTCCATCGCCACTGCAGATACATTGACCCAGAAGCTGTGGTTGGTTGCGACAACGTAAGAGCACGTGTAATTGAAATTTATAGTGGGAGTTCTTCTCGAATAATCAGGTTATCTGTTTCTTTCTCTTTATGTTTGATAGACAAGTCATTTTGAGTTGAAAATATGTATTTCCGATTACTGGATGCTATTAGACTAAGCTGTTGTGAAAATATTAGTCAAGCAAATATTGCGGAAGATTGGTCTGCCTGTATAGGCATGATAAGATTGGAATACATCACCTCATCTTCACCATAATCTAAGTTATCGGATTCAGTCCGCGGGTGCGGCGCAGTGGAAAGGAGACCTAACTTCCTGGTAAAAGGTCGATGGTTCGATTCCTACCATGCGCTTCCCCATCCTACATAAATTTACCCGGGGGTATGGGGGCTTGGATTAGCGGACGGCTTTACTGTACCCCCCTCAGGAGTTTACCGGCCCGCCGGGTTCTCCTGGGTTTTCAAAAAAAAAAAAAAAAGTTATCGGATTCATATTAACGAGTCTATTAATGATGTTGGTGACTGAATAATGAATAATGAAAATTTCGGTGACCTTTTTGAAATGAATTATATCTACTATTAGTGCAGATAATTCAATGTACGTGATTTCAACAGTGTCCTTTTGAAATTTCAAAAATACCCTCATCTCTCAACAAAATCTCACCACCAATTTGCAACTTTCACTTCCACTCCCTTTGGAAAAACTCATTAACGTAAATTTTCCACCGATTTGCAACCACTGCCACCAGCTAAACAACTTAAAATAAAAAATGTAGTGACTATTAAATCATTTCCACCTGCAAAATATATCTGTTCGCTTGTTTTAGTTAAATAAAAAGTAAGTATCTATGTATGTTAGATGCACATACGTGCATTTTATACTAGTACTACATAAAATTACAACAGTACAACATAAAATTATACCATGCTATAATTAAACATTCTATGTTCGTAAAAATAATATGCATAACATAGGATGCAAATATTAGTATTTTCTTTACAGAGGAAATTCATTATTGATTTCTAATTAATATCAAAATTACATTAAGGTACATGAAGTCATCATGTTTATCTGCTTCAGATAATCTACCATTTTCTAACTTTTTATTATTTGTTTGACTTGCAGGTGCAGAGACAATCATTGACTATATCTGCATGTTTTTTCAAAGTGCTTGAACATATTAGATTAGCATTATGCCATTTTTTAATAGCGGATATCACTTTTTGTGTAATTCTTTGTTGTGTAATAATATTGTATTGAGATTAATTAATTTGTTGTTTTGACAATTAAGATTTGACTAGACTACATCTTTGAAGCAAATTTATGGTTGTTGAAAATTAACCAATATTGATAATTAATATTCATATTTATGTTATAGAAAGTATCAATTGCGTACACAATAAGTGTTGCGGATTGTGGACTTGAAACACTCATTCAAAGTTGCAGATTATCAACTTGAAACACTCACCGAGTGTTGCTGGTTATCAACATGAAACACTTATTAAATGTTGTAGATTATGAACTTGAAACACTCAACAAGTGTTGCAGATTATCAAACTAGAACACTCACTAAGTGCTGCTGATTGTCAACTTGAAACGCTCACCAAATGTTGCAGATTATCAAACTGAAACACCTACTAAGTGTTCCAATTTGTTAATCTGAAACACCTACTAAGTGTTTCAATTCGTAAATTTGAAACATAATATAGGTGTTTTAAAAATCTACAACATACAAATCTGCAACATCTAAAAAGTGTTTCTAAAATTTTTGACAGCTCTTAATTACCGTTTCAAATTAGCCATTTTGGTGTTGGGATGGTTGAGATGAGACAAGCATTATTGTTCAAGTGTTTAACACACTTTGACATAGTGCAAGATGTCATGGTTTTAATTCTCGCTTCTTGCTTTGTAGCATGTTATATGCTACCTAAACTTGTATATATAACACTCAATATATATATATGAGGAGTGTTTCAGGACACCTTTTTTTTTCGTAGCATAATTACCTTACCGTGAGTTACACTAACCTAAATCAAAAAAGATTTTGTAGATGTTCAATCTACATATATATTATCATATATCCAAAATTTGAGCTCATTCCGACATTCGTAATATTTTCAAAATCTTAGCTCAATTATTCACCGTTTATACATTTATTCGAACCGTTAAATTTAAACATCAAATATATTATTTTAGAATATAAGAGTTGTAGCGGAACCTTCCTATATATATATATATATATATATATATATTAAGGGGGAGAGTTCACGTACAATATAAGAGGTGTAGCGGAACCCTTCTTATATATATATATATATATATATATATATATACACACACACACATACATACATATATATATATAGGAAGGTTCCGCTACAACTCTTATATTGCACATGAACTCTCGCCCTTAATCTCTACCACTCATTTCCTCACTAATTCTCTCTCTTCCCACTAAAAAATAATATTGAAATAGAAAGAGAGAGAATGAGTGGGGAAATGGGTGGCGGAGATTAAGGGGGAAGTTCACATGCAATATAAGAGGTGTAGCGGAACCCTCCTCAAATATATATACATATACATATATATATATATATATATATATATATATATATATATGTTTGTATGTATGTATATAAACACCCCAAACAGTGCAGCACCCCAAAAGTCACTCAACAACAACCAAGAATTTCGCACTTTCTCTCCATCCACTCATTCTCTCTCATTTCACTAACATATTTAAACATAAATATGTGGCTATGGTTCGGGTGCAAATGGGGGGCTCCTTGATCCTATTCATATATATATATATATATATATATATGTATATACACACACACATATATATATATATATGGGGCAGGTTCAATGGCACCCCAAATAGTGAGCACCCTTTTAGCCTCCCACTTTTCCACCACTCATTTCCCACTAACTCCTCTTCTCTCTCCTTCCACTAACTCTCTCACTTACCACTCACTTTTTTTTTAATATAAATGAGAGGTGGAAACAGGAGTGCTATTAGGGTGCTCCATTTTAGGGGTTCTCTTGAACGCTTGCATATATATATATATATGTTGTATATAACAGTGTTGTATACACAATTATATGATTTTTGTTTGATAATAACAACCAAATAAATATTTTGAATGTGTTTGTTATCGTACTGTTCTATATATACATCACAGACAGGAATATAATATTTATATTCAAATAGAATATGACTGTACAAACATTCATATATTCATACAGTATTTATATTTAAATATATTCATATATTTTCCACATATATAGGGGAAGTTCAGTTGTAGGGGGAGCATACAAATAGGGGGAGTAATATATTTCACGTTCAAACACATTCAAAATCTTTTATTTGTTTGTCATAATCAAAAGGGGGAGATTGTTGTATATAACAGTGTTGTATACACAATTATATGATTTTTGTTTGATAATAACAACCAAATAAATATTTTGAATGTGTTTGTTATCGTACTGTTCTATATATACATCACAGACAGGAATATAATATTTATATTTAAATAGAATACAAATGTACAGACATTCATATATTCATACATTATTTTATTTAAATTAAATATTATATTTCAAACAGTACAACTATTTATAACTCCACAATTTAAACTCATCACAGGAATATGTACTTGTAAATAAACTGAATTCGATAGACAAATTTGTTTGAACACAATAAAATAATATTTTATTTCAACCAAATTTGTTTATTACAAATATCAGTACAACTTTCTATTTTCTGTACATCACCTCCTCACTACTGTTCATTCAAACACTCATTTACATCCCTATACAATTCATATATACATACAGTTTCATATTGACTCATATTCACCGACTCATATACACTCTACATTCTCTATCTTCTGTCAGTCCGGTCTTCACAGCTTTCAGTCAGTCCAGACACCATCTTCATACCTGTCACATACAGAAGAACACACACAGTAGACTGCAACAAAAATAAAATAAAATAAAAGCAAACAGAAATTTATTTTTAAATTTTATTTGCCTCAGATTTGTGGTGTGTTTCTCATCATATTTCTAGACTTTGTCTGATATGCAGGGACAGAAAAACTCGTCTGGATGGCTGCATATACACACATGTATGTATAATCACGTGTGCACTGCCTCGCCAATCCAGTGTGCAACTGAGGAGTAGCCACGCGGCCCTTCTCGACTCAGTGCAAATCAGTATGAAAATAGTCGAGTCATACGTGCAAGTAAAAATAAAAAGCCAAAATAATCAAAAGAAATTCAAAGGTGATGCAAGTATACATGCGGTGGTCGAGCCACGTTCAAACATGAAAATAGTGATGCAGCCAACATGTAAAGCAAGTGTGAACAGCATGATAACATGAAGTAAGAAGAGCATGCACAGAATATAGCAGGCAACAACAAGTTGAATATGGTTAGCAACTTCGTATTTACAAAGTCAAGTCAAATACAAGTATACACATCTTACAAAAGCAGAGCAACTATAATTCAAACAGCATGATATGTAACAAGTGAATGATATGGCAACCGAATATGGATAGTTCAGATTGTATCGAGCACAACATAGAAAGGCACAGCATAAATGGTGTTACAATGGCATGGTGCATTCACAATGGAGTTGAACACAATATACATGGTAGAGACATGAATATGCAAGGATATGGTGGCAATAGTAAACAACAATGCAAGGCATATTCAACAAATACAAAGATGGGATGTCCATACAAGAATGCAAGTGACCAAAGAAATATAATGAAGAATGCCAGAATAATTCAAGTACAAGCATGGCCGAACCTAAGCGCAAACAAGAAATGGGACTGCAATACAGCAAAGTACAACGGCATAGTGAACAGTCTGGTCATAAGGGGAGCAAACATGGAGCTGGTGAAACATCAAAGCAGTATGAAGACAGTGCAGTATTAATTCAAATATACATGTCGAAGAGCAAGAGCAGTGTTTTCAAATAAAGCTCAAGCCAAAATACATGAACAAGGTGAAGTGTGAAGCCAATGTGGTCGAGCAGTGCAATACCACAATCCAGAGAATGGAAAAGAAATTATAGCATCAGTTTTCTAGTTTATAGCATGTATCAGTTTTCAGTGTGTTAAAGTTAAAAGGAAAGCAAGCAGGTGAAAGTGGCACTTCACAAGCATGCCGAATGCAAAATTCAAGTGTAGTATCACAACGAAGTAGATCATATATGCACAATCGAGCACAATATCTGTTCTTATCAAAGTAAGTCATGCAAGGTTTCAAAGATTTGAAGTACCAGCAATCAAGGCATCAGTCAAGAGTAATCAAGTATAGCATCAGTTTAAATTTGTTGAAAATCAGAGTATACTACCAGTTTTGAATAACTAGAAATCAAGGCAGCTACTCAAGGTTGAGGCAAAAGTATCTGTCCAGTTTTTTTTAATCCAAGAAGCATAAAAAATTAAATTCGAATTTTACTATGAAAAAAAGGGTATTTTAGAAATGGTCAACCAGAAAGTAAAAGTGTATACGAAGTTCCAGAAATCTCACAAGCTCAAGATCAATTCAAAGTCACACGCAAGTATCGAATAAAGGTTGAAGAATTCATATCTATTCTCAGGAAGGACCAACTCAAAATCGAGGATTACAAGCCCAAAAGTTATTCAAATAAACAGACCAAGTCTAAGCAATGAAATCAGAGCATATATCTCGGATTTACAATCCTATATAAACACCAATCATCACAGGCTTTCAATCTATCCAAGTTCAAGCACAATCAAAGAGAAATTCTAATTAAAAATCATACCAGAGAACAAGCACACAACTTGGATTCAAATCGAAGCATCTGAAAGCAACATCGAAGTCGAGCATCAGAGAATCGTACTCCATCACTCAAGAGTAGAGATTTGGGGGAAGATTGAAGAAACCCTAGAAATTACTCAAGAACCGCCGCCATTTTTAAGGAAAGAGACCGGGCAAAAATACAGTGGTGCAGCAAATACAAAGGGCCGGCCAAACTTTGTTTTTAAAAGAAGGATGACCCATATATTTTAACTCCTAAGGGTTTTGAATTTGTTTTTAAATTTGTTTTCTTTATTCGTCTTTAGATTCAAGTTGTAATCAAATCAGAGTTTTCTAGTTTGTCTCTAAAACTAGGGAGACGAATTACAGGGTTTGTAATTCGGGGAAATCTGGTTTTGGGGATAAAAACCAGTGCATGGTTTTGAGCGTAGGTTTAAGAACAGTTGGGAGCGAGTGTCGCGAGTTTACAGGGGATTGTAAGTGTAGAGATTGTTTTATCTCCAAGTAGAAACCTTGGGGAATGCAGCAGTAGGCAGGGTTTTGCCGAAGCTGGGTAAATCTTTGTGTTATTTATTTTCCGCATTTATTCTGATTATTATTTGTGCTAATTTTATTTAATTACTTTGCGAAAATCTGCGATAAACCCTATTCACCCCCCTCCCCTCTAGGGTTAGTTTAGATCCTACAAGTGGTATCATAGAAGGTATTTTTTATTTTATTTTAACTCTAGAGTCATGAATCTTTCTAATAACGCTTTTTCTAAGGGTCAGTCCATAGCTAGACCACCAATGTTTTATGGAACTGATTATGCATATTGGAAAGCTAGGATGAAAATTTATTTGAGTTCAGTCGACTATGATGTGTGGGATATTACTGAAACGGGTTATAGATCTCCCACTGTTATTATTAGTGGTGTTGAAATTCCTAAATCAAAAGATAGGTGGGATGCTAATGATAAAAAATTATTTTCAACTAATGCCAAAGCGATGAATGCTTTAATATGTGCTCTTAATAAAACTGAATTTAATCGAATTTCTCATTATGAGACTGCGTAGGAAATATGGCATACGTTGGAGGTCACACACGAAGGTACATCTCAAGTGAAGGAATCTCGTCTCGCTCTACTCAGCAACGAATATGAAAATTTCTCTATGCAAAGAGACGAAGATATAAAAGAGATGTTTGGATGCTTCTAGGCACTAGTCTACAATGCAAAAGCTCTTGGAAAAACCTATACTGAAGTGGAATTGATCAAAAAAATATTGAGAGTGCTACCGATGAATTTTGAAGCTATGGTGATGGCGATACAAGAATCAAAAGATCTGAATAAAGTAAGCATGGAAGAGTTGATCGGAAATCTGATTACTTACGAGATGGAGTTAAAAGCAAGAGAAGAACGAAAGGATTCTGAATCAAAGAAAAAGACGATCGCTCTAAATAATTCTGTTGAAAGTAACGATGATAATCCCGCTGAAGAGCTAGCCATGGTTTTGAAAAAGTGGGCCAAAGGAAAATACAAACCACGAAAGAAGAATTCAAAAACCGGCAAGTCAGAAAGTTCAGATAGTTCAGACGATGAAGTGTTTTGCTACAATTGCAAGAAACCCGGACATATCAAAGCAAATTGCCCACAGCTTAAAAATGAAAAGAGGAAGAAGTTCAAAAGGAAAAAGAAGGCTTTTGCTGCTACACGGGATGACGAGGAAGGAGAAGAAGTTTCTGAAAGTGATGAAGAAGAAGCTAATTTGTGTCTTATGGCTCAATCTGATTCGGAAGGTAGTGAAGAGGATTCTAGTGAGGTATCGAATTTTACCTATAAAGAATTAATTTCAATGTGTCACGACCTCACAAAAACCGTTGATTCTCTTGAATTTAAAGTTAAGAAATTGAAATCTGATAGGTCAATACTAGTTCAGGAAAATAACAGTTTAGAAAGAAAACTTAAAAAGGTTAAGAATTCACCATTTTCAGAATGCGAAAAATGCCTATTTTTGAGTAATGATCCTTTGAAATTCAAATCTGATTTTGAACTACTCAAAAATGAAAATGTGAATTTGAAAAATGAAAATCATGATTCTGAGAAGGAGATTGAAAAGTTTAGAGAATCTGAAAAACTAGGTTTTGAAAAGCGAAAACAATTTGAAATTGAAATTTCTAAGTCCAATGCTAAAATCAAAGCTCTTGAAAACGAAAATTTGATTTTAAAACAAACTAATGCTGAAAAGAGGAATATCGCTATTAATCGTTGTTCAAACATAATGAAAGAAAATATTGATCTTAAATATAAAATTCAACGACTTGAGTCAGCTTTGACTAAATTTTCTAAAGGAGTGAAATCGTTGAATATGTTGTTAAAAAATCAATTTTTTGTTCAGAATAAAAAGGGACTTGGTTTTGAATCTGATCAAGTTGAAAAAAAAAATTAATGATTTTAAAAAACCATTAATTGGCTTTGAAAACGATCAAATTGAATTTTCGAAATTTAATAATTTCAAAGGGTTTTTAAATCATAAACAAATTGATAACTTGTTTAAAAACAATTCATTTAAATCTGTTTGGATTCCAAAAAATAACAAAATAAATTTAAACAAGTCTAAACTAATTTGGGTTCCAAAGGGTGCGCTAGTAAATAGTAATGGATTGTTATATAAACGAGTTTGGGTACCAAAATGTGTAAACGAAGATAAGAGTGGTAAAACAACTTTTGTTAGACCACTCGATCATATAATCATTTAGGTACCGAGGGAGGCTAAGGAACGACTGTGCTTAAAAGAGATATAATTCAAGTTGTTCCACTTTATTGAATTGTTTGAAGTTCCTTAGCCATATATTCAGAGTTGGAGATTCATTGGATCACATTGATTATGGTAAGTCAGGTATAATCTCTAAACTCGTACTTTTATTTTAATTCCTTTTAGTTTATTTTCCTTTTTAGTTTTTATTTCTTTTATTTTCCTTAGCCATAGTTTATTTTCCTTTTAGTTTGTTTTTTTTACTTGGCTGATTTTGAAATCATTCATTATAGATTTTTGAATTTCCTAGATTATGAAAATTTTGATTTTTTTTTGTGATCCCAAATAATTATCTTAGATTTGATCGCTGAAGGTTTCTTATGTTTGTCTAAAAATTCTCTGAAAATTTCACTCATGATTCTTGCTTTGAAAATTATCTTGTGCTGCTCTGATAAGGAAATTGATTTGATTTGGTGATTGGACGATGAGTTGAAAAATCAGTAATTAAATATCTTTAAAATTCCATAGACAATTTGAGTTAAATATATAAGTTGTTTCAAAATTGTCTAGGAACAATCAGCATTAGAAAAATTAGATAATTTTATATTCTACTGATTGATTATTGAAACTGATTTTCAAACTTGCATTGATATTTTCAAAAACTCCTCTTGAAATTGATATTTTCAATTTTAAAATTATTTTTGATTATTTATTCAAAAATTGAAATTATTGATTAATTTGAACTGTTTTGTGACTCTTCAAAATTATTAATAGATTTATGAATTTGTGATGGGTTGTGACTATGGTATGATTCATAAATAGAGGAGATATTATTTTATATCTCATGATAATTGGGCAGATTATATAATATCTTTGAATTAGAGCTTATTTCACGACCATCTTCTATATGTACCATATTTTTGTTATTCATCATGGTTTATTTAATTTAGGGAGTTCTAATTATTCTTGGAATTAAAAATAAAATAAAAAATAAATATATAAATGATTTATCCTTGGTATTCACTCCCATTTAAAAGTCCTCGCAGTTATGCGTGGGTGAATTACCTTAATCTCTATGTGCTTCCATTCTTACTTAAAAGACCTTTGGACTGTGCATGGATGGAACTCATTAGAGAGGATTAAGTTAAGTAACTACTAAGCCCATTTAAAAGACCTTTGGGCTATGCGTGGTTAGAAAGTTCTTAACACAATTTGAGCATTCTTAAAATCTTCAAAATTCATATTCAAATATTCAATTTTTTTATTGAACTCTCCTTATTCTATGAAATCCATCGTAAATTCATTCATTCTGAAAGTGAAATTTGCTTCTGATTCAAAGAATATTATGATTTTTGTTTGATTAAACGGAATTTGCGATATATATTCTCTCTCTTAAATTGAATTTATATTTATAGTCTATATTCATTAGTATTTCGATCTCTATTATTCTTTTGATGATAACAAAAGGGGGAGAATGGTCAAGATTTTGATTGATGGGTATTTAATTCAAGAATATCTTAAAATTGGAAATTAAATATCTAGAGACAAAATGGTCAATCGAATTCCATCGTTCATATTTTCCACATATATAGGGGAAGTTCAGTTGTAGGGAGAGCATACAAATAGGGGGAGTAATATATTTCACGTTCAAACACATCCAAAATCTTTTATTTGTTTGTCATCATCAAAAGGGGGAGATTGTTGTGTATAACAGTGTTGTATACACAATTATATGATTTTTGTTTGATAATAACAACCAAATAAATATTTTGAATGTGTTTGTTATCGTACTGTTCTATATATACATCACAGACAGGAATATAATATTTATATTGAAATAGAATACGACTGTACAGACATTCATATATCCATACAGTATTTATATTTAAATATATTCATATATTTTTCACATATATAGGGGAAGTTCAGTTGTAGGGGGAGCATACAAATAGGGGGAGTAATATATTTCACGTTCAAACACATTCAAAATCTTTTATTTGTTTGTCAACGTCAAAAGGGGGAGATTGTTGTATATAACAGTGTTGTATACACAATTATATGATTTCTGTTTGATAATAACAACCAAATAAATATTTTGAATGTGTTTGTTATCGTACTGTTCTATATATACATCACAGACAGGAATATAATATTTATATTTGAATAGAATACGACTGAACAGACATTCATATATTCATACAGTATTTTATTTAAATTAAGTATTATATTTCAAACATTCAAACAGTACAACTATTTATAACTCCACTTTTTAAACTCATCACAGGAATATGTACTTGTAAATAAACTGAATTCGGTAGACAAATTTGTTTGAACACAATAAAATAATATTTTATTTCAACCAAATTTGTTTATTACAAATATCAGTACAACTTTCTATTTTCTGTACATCACCTCCTCACTACTGTTCATTCAAACACTCATTTACATCTCTATACAATTCATATATACATACAGTTTCATATTGACTCATATTCACCGACTCATATACACTCTGCATTCTCTATCTTCTGACAGTCCGGTCTTCACAACTTTCAGTCAGTCCAGACACCATCTTCATACCTGTCACATACAGAAGAACACACACAGCAGACTGCAACAAAAATAAAATAAAATAAAAGCAAATAAAAATTTATTTTTAAATTTTATTTGCCTCAGATTTGCGGTGTGTTTCTCATCATTTTTCTAGACTTTGTCTGATATGCAGGGACAGAAAAACTCGTCTGGATGGTTGCATATACACACGTGTACGTATATACACGTGTGCACTGCCTTGCCAATCCAGTGTGTAACTGAGGAGTAGCGACGCGGACCTTCTCGACTCAGTGCAAATCAATATGAAAATAGTCGAGTCATACGGGCAAATAAAAATAAAAAGCCAAAATAATCAAAAGAAATTCAAAGGTGATGCAAGTAAACATGGGGTGGTCGAGCCACGTTCAAACACGAAAATAGTGATGCAGCCAACATGTAAAGCAAGTGTGAACAACATGATAACATGAAGTAAGAAGAGCATGCACAGAATATAGCAGGCAATAACAAGTTGAATATGGTCAGCAACTTCATATTTAAAAAGTCAAGTCAAATACTAGTATACACATCTTACAAAAGCAGAGCAGCTATAATTCAAGCAGCATGATATGTAACAAGTGAATGATATGGCAACTAAATATGGATAGTTCAGATTGTGTCGAGTACAACATAGAAAGGCACATCATAAATGGTGTTATAATGGCATGGTGCATTCACAATGGAGTTGAACACAATATACATGGTAGAGACATGAATATGCCAGGATATGGTGACAATAGTGAACAACAATGCAAGGCATATTCAACAAATACAAAGATGGGATGTCCATACAAGAATGCAAGTGACTAAAGAAATATAATGAAGAATACCAGGATAATTCAAGTACAAGCATGGCCGAACCTAAGCGCAAACAAGAAATGGGACTACAATACAGCAAAGTACAGCGGCATGGTGAACAGTCTGGTCATAAGGGGAGCAAACATGGAACTGGTGAAACATCAAAGCAGTATGAAGACAGTGCAGTATTAATTCAAATATACATGTCGAAGAGCAAGAGCAGTGTAGTCAAATAAAGCTCAAGAAAAAATACATAAACAAGGTGATGTGTGTAGCCAATATGGTCAAGCAGTGCAATACCACAATCCAGAGAACGGAAAAGAAATTATAGCATCAGTTTTCTAGTTTATAGCAAGTATCAGTTTTCAGTGTGTTAAAGTTCAAAGGAAAGCAAGCAGGTGAAAGTGGCACTTCACAAGCATGCCGAATACAAAATTCAAGTGCAGTATCACAACGAAGTAGATCATATATGCAAAATCGAGCACAATATCTGTTCTTATCAAAGTAAGTCATGCAAGGTTTCAAAGATTTGAAGTACCAGAAATCAAGGCATCAGTCGAGAGTAATCAAGTATAGCATCAGTTTAAATTTGTTGAAAATCAGAGTATACTACCAGTTTTGAATAACTAGAAATCAAGGCAGCAATTCAAGGTCGAGGCAAAAGTATCTGTCCAGTTTTTTTTTATCCAAAAAGCATAAAAAAATCAAATTCGAATTTTACTATGAAGAAAAGGGTATTTTAGAAATGGTCAGCCAGAAAGTAAAAGTGTATACGAAGTTCCAGAAATCTAACAAGCTCAAGATCAATTCAAAGTCACACGCAAGTATCGAATAAAGGTTGAAGAATTCAAATCTATTCTCAGGAAGGACCAACTCAAAATTGAGGATTTCAAGCCCAAAAGTTATTCAAATAAACAGACCAAGTCTAAGCAATGAAATCAGAGCATATATCTCGGATTTACAATCCTATATAAACACCAATCATCACAGGCTTTCAATCTATCCAAGTTCAAGCACAATCAAAGAGAAATTCTAATTAAAAATCACACCAGAGAACAAGCAAACAACTTGGATTCAAATCGAAGCATCTGAAAGCAACATCGAAGTCGAGCATTAGAGAATCGCACTCCATCACTCAAGCGCAGAGATTTGGGGGAAGATTGAAGAAACCCTTGGAATTACTCAAGAACCGCCGCCATTTTTAAGGAAAGAGATCGGGCAAAAATAAAGTGGTGAAGCAAATACAAGGGGCCGGCCCAACTTTTGTTTTAAAAGGAGGATGACCCATTTATTTTAACTCCTAAGGGTTTTGAATTTGTTTTTGAATTTGTTTTTTTTATCCGTCTTTAGATTCAAGTTGTAATCAAATCAGAGTTTTCTAGTTTGTCTCTAAAACTAGAGAGACGAATTACAGGGTTTGTAATTCGGGGAAATTTGGTTTTGGGGATAAAAACCAGTGCAGGGTTTTGAGTGTAGGGTAAAGAACAGTTGGGAGCGAGTGTCGCGAGTTTACAAGGGATTGTAAGCGTAGAGATTGTTTTAACTCCTAGTAGAAACCTTGGGGAATGCAGTAGTAGGCAGGGTTTTGCCAAAGCTGGGTAAATCTGTGTGTTATTTATTTTCCGCATTTATTCTGATTATTATTTATGCTGATATTATTTAATTACTCTGTGAAAATCTGCAATAAACCCTATTCACCCCCCTCTAGGGTTAGTTTAGATCCTACAAGTGCTGACAAAGCAGGTATTTTTTATTTTATTTTAACTCTAGAGTCATGAATCTGTCTAATAACGCTTTTTCTGAGAGTCAGTCCATAGGTAGACCACCAATGTTTAATGGAAATGATTATGCATATTGGAAAGCTAGGATGAAAATTTATTTGAGTTCAGTCGACTATGATGTGTGGGATATTACTGAAACGGGTTATAGATCTCCCACGGTTATTGTTAGTGGTGTTGAAATTCCAAAATCAAAAGATAGGTGGGATGCTAATGATAAAAAATTATTTTCAACTAATGCCAAAGCGATGAATGCTTTAATCTGTGCTCTTGATAAAACTGAATTTATTCGAATTTCTCATTGTTAGACTACGCAGGAAATATGGCATACGTTGGAGGTCACACACGAAGGTACATCTCAAGTGAAGGAATCTCGTCTCGCTCTACTCAACCACGAATATGAAAATTTCTCTATGCAAAGAGACGAAGATATAAAAGATATATTTGGACGCTTCTCGTCACTAGTCTACAATGCAAAAGCTCTGGGCAAAACCTATACTGAAGTGGAATTGATCAGAAAAATATTGAGAGTGCTACCGATGAATTTTGAAGCTAAGGTGACGGCGATACAAGAATCAAAAGATCTGAATAAAGTAAGCATGGAAGAGTCGATCGGAAATCTGATTACTTACGAGATGGAGTTAAAAGCAAGAGAAGAACGAGAGGATTCTGAATCAAAGAAAAAGACGATCGCGCTAAATAATTCTGTTGAAAGTAATGATGATAATCCCGCTGAAGAGCTAGCCATGGTTTTGAAAAAGTGGGCCAAAGGAAAATAAAAACCACGAAAGAAGAATTCAAAAATCGACAAGTCAGAAAGTTCAGATAGTTCAGACGATGAAGTGTTTTGCTACAATTGCAAGAAACCCCGACATATCAAACCAAACTGCCCACAACTTAAAAATGAAAAGAGGAAGAAGTTCAGAAGGAAGAAGAAGGCTTTTGCTGCTACATGGGATGACGAGGAAGGAGAAGAAGTTTCTGAAAGTGATGAAGAAGAAGCTAATTTGTGTCTTATGGCTCAATCTGATTCGGAAGGTAGTGAAGAGGATTCTAGTGAGGTATCGAATTTTACCTATAAAGAATTAATTTTAATGTGTCATGACCTAACAAAAACCGTTGATTCTCTTGAATTAAAAGTTAAGAAATTGAAATCTGATAGGTCAAAACTAGTTCAGGAAAATAACAGTTTAGAAAGAAAACTTAAAAAGGTTATGAATTCACCGTTTTAAGAATGCGAAAAATGTCTATTTTTGAGTAATGATCCTTTGAAATTCAAAACTGATTTTGAACTAATCAAAAATGAAAATGTGAATTTGAAAAATGAAAATCATGATTTTGAGAAGGAGATTGAAAAATTTAGATAATCTAAAAAATTTGGTTTTGAAAAGCGAAAACAATTTGAAATTGAAATTTCTAAGTCCAATGCTAAATTCAAAGCTCTTGAAAACGAAAATTTGATTTTAAAACAAACTAATGCTGAAAAGAGGAAAATCGCTATTAATCGTTGTTCAAACATAATGAACGAAAATATTGATTTTAAATTTAAAATTCAACGACTTGAGTCAGCTTTGACTAAATTTTCTAAAGGAGAGAAATCGTTGAATATGTTGTTAAAAAATCAATTTTTTGTTCAGAATAAAAAGGGACTTGGTTTTGAATCTGATCAAGTTGAATAAAAAATTAATGATTTTAAAAAACCTTTAACTGGCTTTGAAAACAATCAAATTGAATTTTTGAAATTTAATAAATTCAAAGGATTTTTAAATCACAAACAAATTGATAACTCGTTTAAAAACAATTCATTTAAATCTGTTTGGATTCCAAAAAATAACAAAATAAATTTAAACAAGTCTAAACAAATTTGGGTTCCAAAGGGTAGGCTAGTGAATAGTAATGGATTGTTATATAAACGGGTTTGGGTACCAAAACGTGTAAACGAAGATAAGAATGGTAAAACAACTTTTGTTAGACCACTCGATCATATAATCATTTAGGTACCGAGGGAGGCTAAGGAACGATTGTGCTTAAGAGAGATATAATTCAAGTTGTTCCACTTTATTGAGTTGTTTGAAGTTCCTTAGCCATATATTCAGAGATGGAGATTCATTGGATCACATTGATTATGGTAATTCAGGTATAATCTCTAAACTCGTACTTTTATTTTAATTCCTTTTAGTTTATTTTCCTTTTTAGTTTTTATTTCTTTTATTTTCCTTAGCCATAGTTTATTTTCCTTTTAGTTTATTTTTTTTACTTGGCTGATTTTGAAATCATTCATTATAGATTGTTGAATTTCCTAGATTATGAAAATTTTGATTTTTTTTTTGTGATCCTAAATAATAATCTTAGATTTGATCGCTGAATGTTTCTTGTGTTTGTCTAAAAATTCTCTGAAAATTTCAGTCATGATTCTTGCTTTGAAAATGATCTTGTGCTGCTCTGATAAGGAAATTAATTTGATTTGGTGATTGGACGATGAGTTGAAAAATCAGTAATTAAATATCTTTAAAATTCCATAGACAATTTGAATTAAATATATAAGTTGTTTCAAAATTGTCTAGGAACAATCAGCATTAGAGAAATTAGATAATTTCATATTCTACTGATTGATTTTTGAAACTGATTTTCAAACTTGCATTGATATTTTCAAAAACTGCTCTTGAAATTGATATTTTCAATTTTAAAATTATTTTGATTATTTATTCAAAAATTGAAATTATTGATTAATTTGAACCATTTTGTGACTCATCAAAATTATTAATAGATTTATGAATTTGTGATGGATTGTGACTATGGTATAATTCATAAATAGAGTATATATTATTTTAAATCTCATGATGATTGGACATATTTTATAATATCTTTGAATTAGAGCTTATTTCACGACCATCTTCTATATCTACCATATTTCTGTTATTCATAATGGTTTATTTAATTTGGGGAGTTCTAATTATTCTTGGAATTAAAAAAAAAATTATCCTTGGTATTCACTCCCATTTAAAAGTCCTCACGGTTATGCGTAGGTGAATTACCTTAATCTCTATGTGCTTCCATTATCACTTAAAAGACCTTTGGGTTGTGCATGGATGGAACTCATTAGAGAGGATAAAGTTAAGTTACAACTAACCCCATTTAAAAGACCTTTGGGCTATGCGTGATTAGAAAGTGCTTAACACAATTTGAGCATTCTTAAAATCTTCAAAATTCATATTCAAATACTCAATTTTTTTATTGAACTCTCCTTATTCTATAAAATCCATCGTAAATCCATTCATTCTGAAAGTGAAATTTGCTTCTGATTCAAAGAATATTATGATTTTTGTTTGATTAAATGGAATTTGTGATAGATATTCTCTCTCTTAAGTTGAATTTATATTTATAGTCTATATTCATCACTATTTCGATCTCTATTATCCTTTTGATGATAACAAAAGGGGGAGAATGGTCAAGATTTTGATTGATGGGTATTTAATTCAAGAATATCTTAAAATTGGAAATTAAATATCTAGAGACAAAATGGTCAATTGAATTCCATCGTTCATATTTTCCACATATATAGGGGAAGTTCAGTTGTAGGGGGAGCACACAAATAGGGGGAGTAATATATTTCATGTTCAAACACATTCAAAATCTTTTATTTGTTTGTCATCATCAAAAGGGGGAGATTGTTGTATATAACAGTGTTGTATACACAATTATATGATTTTTGTTTGATAATAACAACCAAATAAATATTTTGAATGTGTTTATTATCGTACTGTTCTATATATACATCACAGACAGGAATATAATATTTATATTTAAATAGAATACGACTGTACAAACATTCATATATTCATATAGTATTTATATTTAAATATATTCATATATTTTCCACATATATAGGGGAAGTTCAGTTGTAGGGGGAGCATACAAATAGGGGGAGTAATATATTTCACGTTCAAACACATTCAAAATCTTTTATTTGTTTGTCATCATCAAAAGGGGGAGATTGTTGTATATAACAGTGTTGTATACACAATTATATGATTTTTGTTTGATAATAACAAACAAATAAATATTTTGAATGTGTTTGTTATCGTACTGTTCTAAATATACATCACAGACAGGAATATAATATTTATATTTAAATAGAATACGACTGTACAGACATTCATATATTCATACAGTATTTTATTTAAATTAAATATTATATTTCAAGCATTCAAACAGTAAAACTATTTGTAACTCCACTATTTAAACTCATCACAGGAATATGTACTTGTAAATAAACTGAATTCGATAGACAAATTTGTTTGAACACAATAAAATAATATTTTATTTCAACCAAATTTGTTTATTACAAATATCTGTACAACTTTCTATTTTCTGTATATCACCTCCTCACTACTGTTCATTTAAACACTCATTTACATCTCTATACAATTCATATATACATACAGTTTCATATTGACTCATATTCATTGACTCATATACACTCTGCATTCTCTATCTTCTGTCAGTCCGCTCTTCACAACTTTAAGTCATTCCAGACACCATCTTCATACGTGTCACATACAGAAGAACACACACAGTAGACTGCAACAAAAATATAATTAAATAAAAGCAAATAAAAAATTATTTTTAAATTTTATTTGCCTCAGATTTGCGGTGTGTTTCTCATCATTTTTCTAGACTTTGTCTGATATGCAAGGACAGAAAAACTCGTCTACATGGCTTCATATACACACGTGTATGTATATACACGTGTGCACTGCCTCGCCAATCCAGTGTGCAACTGAGGAGTAGCCACGCGGACCTTCTCGACTCATTGCAAATCAGTATGAAAATAGTCGAGTCATACGTGCAAATAAAAATAAAACGCCAAAATAATCAAAAGAAATTCAAAGGTGATGCAAGTAAACATGGGGTGGTCGAGCCACGTTCAAACACGAAAATAGTGATGCAGCCAACATGTAAAGCAAGTGTGAACAGCATGATAACATGAAGTAAGAAGAGCATGCACAGAATATAGCAGGCAACAAGAAGTTGAATATGGTCAGCAACTTCATATTTACAAAGTCAAGTCAAATACTAGTAAACACATCTTACAAAGGCAGAGCAGCTATAATTCTAGCAGCATGATATGTAACAAGTGAATGATGTGGAAACTGAATATGGATAGTTCAGATTCTGTCGAGCACAACATAGAAAGGCACAACATAAATGGTGTTACATTAATGGCATGGTGCATTCACAATGGAGTTGAACACAATATACATGGTAGAGACATGAATATGCAAGGATATGGTGGCAATAGTGAACAACAATGCAAGGCATATTCAACAAATACAAAGATGGGATGTCCGTACAAGAATGCAAGTGACCAAAGAAATATAATGAAGAATACCAGCATAATTCAATTACAAGCATGGACGAACCTAAGCGCAAACAAGAAATGGGACTGCAATACAACAAAGTACAGCGGCATGGTGAACAGTCTGGTCATAAGGGGAGCAAACATGGAACTGGTGAAACATCAAAGCAGTATGAAGACAGTGCAGTATTAATTCAAATATACATGTCGAAGAGCAAGAGCAGTGTAGTCAAATAAAGCTCAAGACAAAATACATAAACAAGGTGATGTGTGAAGCCAATATGGTCAAGCAGTGCAATACCACAATCCAGAGAATGGAAAAGAAATCATAGCATCAGTTTTCTAGTTTATAGCAAGTATCATTTTTTAGTGTGTTAAAGTTCAAAGGAAGCAAGCAGGTTAAAGTGGCACTTCACAAGCGTGCCGAATGCAAAATTCAAGTGCAGTATCATAACGAAGTAGATCATATATGAAAAGTCGAGCACAATATCTGTTCTTATCAAAGTAAGTCACGCAAGGTTTCAAAGATTTGAAGTGCCTGAAATCAAGGCATCAGTCGAGAGTAATCAAGTATAGCATCAGTTTAAATTTGTTGAAAATCAGAGTATACTACCAGTTTTGAATAACTAGAAATCAAGGCACCAGCTCAAGGTCGAGGCAAAAGTTTCTGTCCAGTTTTTTTTTTTAATCCTAGAAGCATAAAAAATCAAATTCGAATTTTACTATGAAAAAAAGGTTATTTTAGAAATGGTCAACCAGAAACTGAAAGTGTATACGAAGTTCCAGAAATCTCACAAGCTCAAGATCAATTCAAAGTCACACGCAAGTATCGAATAAAGGTTGAAGAATACAAATCTATTCTCAGGAAGGACTAACTCAAAATTGAGGATTTCAAGCCCAAAAGTTATTCAAATAAACAGACCAAGTCTAAGCAATGAAATCAAAGCATATATCTCGGATTTACAACCCTATATAAACACCAATCATCACAGGCATTCAATCTATCCAAGTTCAAGCACAATCAAAGAGAAATTCTAATTAAAAATCATACCAGAGAACAAGCAAACAACTTGGGTTCAAATCGAAGCATCTGAAAGCAACATCGAAGTCGAGCATCAGAGAATCGCACTCCATCACTCAAGCGCAGAGATTTGGGGGAAGATTGAAGAAACCCTAGGAATTACTAAAGAACTGCCGCCATTTTTAAGGAAAGAGATCGGGCAAAAATAAAGTGGTGAAGCAAATACAAGGGGCCGACCAAACTTTGTTTTTAAAAGGAGGATGACCCATTTATTTTAACTCCTAAGGGTTTTGAATTTGTTTTTAAATTTGGTTTTTTTGTTATTCGTCTTTAGATTCAAGTTGTAATCAAATCAGAATTTTCTAGTTTGTCTCTAAAACTAGGGAGACGAATTACAGGGTTTGTAATTCGGGGAAATCTGGTTTTGGGGATAAAAACCAGTGCAGGGTTTTGAGCGTAGGGTTAAGAACAGTTGAGAGCGAGTGTCGCGAGTTTACAGGGGATTGTAAGCGTACAGATTGTTTTAACTCCTAGTAGAAACCTTGGGGAATGCAGCAGTAGGCAGGGTTTCGCCGAAGCTGGGTAAATCTGTGTGCTATTTATTTTCCGCATTTATTCTGATTATTATTTGTGTTGATATTATTTAATTACTCTGTGAAAATCTGCGATAAACTCTATTCACCCCCCTCTAGGGTTAGTTTAGATCCTACAACTGGTATCAGAGCTGGTATTTTTTATTTTATTTTAACTATAGAGTCAAGAATCTGTCTAATAACGCTTTTTCTGAGGGTCGGTCCATAGCTAGACCACCAATGTTTAATGGAACTGATTATGCATATTGGAAAGCTAGGATGAAAATTTATTTGAGTTCAGTCGACTATGATGTGTGGGATATTACTGAAACGGGTTATAGATCTCCCTCTGTTATTGTTAGTGGTGTTGAAATTCCTAAATCAAAAGATAGGTGGGATGCTAATGATAAAAAATTATTTTCAACTAATGCCAAAGCGATGAATGCTTTGATTTGTGCTCTTGAGAAAACTGAATTTAATCGAATTTCTCATTGTGAGACTGCGCAGGAAATATGGCATACGTTGGAGGTCACACACGAAGGTACATCTCAAGTGAAGGAATCTCGTCTCGCTCTACTCAGCATCGAATATGAAAATTTCTCTATGCAAAGAGACGAAGATATAAAAGAGATCTTTGGACGCTTCTCGTCACTAGTCTACAATGCAAAAGCTATTGGCAAAACCTATACTGAAGTGGAATTGATCAGAAAAATATTGAGAGTGCTACCGATGAATTTTGAAGCTAAGGTGACAGCGATACAAGAATTAAAAGATCTGAATAAAGTAAGCATGGAAGAGTTCATCGGAAATCTGATTACTTACGAGATGGAGTTAAAAGCAAGAGAAGAACGAAAGGATTCTGAATCAAAGAAAAAGACGATCGCTCTGAATAATTCTGTTGAAAGTAACGATGATAGCCCCGCTGAAGAGCTAGCCATGGTTTTGAAAAAGTGGGCCAAAGGAAAATACAAACCACGAAAGAAGAATTCAAAAACCGACAAGTCAGAAAGTTCAGATAGTTCAGACGATGAAGTGTTTTGCTACAATTGCAAGAAACCCGGACATATCAAACCAAATTGCCCACAGCTTAAAAATGAAAAGAGGAAGAATTTCAGAAGGAAGAAGAAGGCTTTTGCTGCTGCATGGGATGACGAGGAAGGATAAGAAGTTTCTGAAAGTGATGAAGAAGAAGCTAATTTGTGTCTTATGGCTCAATCTGATTCGGAAGGTAGTGAAGAGGATTCTAGTGAGGTATCGAATTTTACCTATAAAGAATTAATTTTAATGTGACACGACCTCACAAAAACCGTTGATTCTCTTGAATTAAAAGTTAAGAAATTGAAATCTGATAGGTCAAAACTAGTTCAGGAAAATAACAGTTTAGAAAGAAAACTTAAAAAGGTTAAGAATTCACCGTTTTCAGAATGCGAAAAATGTCTATTTTTGAGTAATGATCCTTTGAAATTCAAAACTGATTTTGAACTACTCAAAAATGAAAATGTGAATTTGAAAAATGAAAATCATGATTTTGAGAAGGTAATTGAAAAGTTTAGAGAATCTGAAAAACCTGGTTTTGAAAAGCGAAAACAATTTGAAATTGAAATTTCTAAGTCCAATGCTAAAATCAAAGCTCTTGAAAACGAAAATTTGATTTTAAAACAAACTAATGCTGAAAAGAGGAAAATCGCTATTAATCGTTGTTCAAACATAATGAAAGAAAATAGCGATCTTAAATTTAAAATTCAACGACTTGAGTCAGCTTTGACTAAATTTTCTAAAGGAGAGAAATCGTTGAGTATGTTGTTAAAAAATCAATTTTTTGTTCAGAATAAAAAGGGACTTTGTTTTGAATCTGATCAAGTTGGAAAACAAAATTTTAATGATTTTAAAAAACCTTTAATTGGCTTTGAAAACGATCAAATTGAATTTTAGAAATTTAATAATTTCAAAGGGTTTTTAAATCACAAACAAATTGATAACTCGTTTAAAAACAATTCGTTTAAATCTGTTTGGATTCCAAAAAATAACAAAATAAATTTAAACAAGTCTAAACAAATTTGGGTTCCAAAGGGTGCGCTAGTAAATAGTAATGGATTGTTATATAAACGGGTTTGGGTACCAAAACGTGTAAACGAAGATAAGAGCGGTAAAACAACTTTTGTTAGATCACTCGATCATATAATCATTTAGGTACCGAGGGAGGCTAAGGAACGACTGTGCTTAAAAGAGATATAATTCAAGTTGTTCCACTTTATTGAATTATTTGAAGTTCCTTAGCCATATATTTAGAGTTGGAGATTCATTGGATCACATTGATTATGGTAAGTCAGGTATAATCTCTAAACTCGTACTTTTATTTTAATTCCTTTTAGTTTATTTTCCTTTTTAGTTTTTATTTCTTTTATTTTCCTTAGCTATAGTTTATTTTCCTTTTAGTTTATTTTTTTTACTTGGCTGATTTTGAAATCATTCATTATAGATTGTTGAATTTCCTAGATTACGAAAATTTTGATTTTTTTTGTGATCCCAAATAATTATCTTAGATTTGATCGCTGAATGTTTCTTGTGTTTGTCTAAAAATTCTCTGAAAATTTCACTCATGATTCTTGCTTTGAAAATGATCTTGTGCTGCTCTGATAAGGAAATTGATTTGATTTGGTGATTGGACGATGAGTTGAAAAATCAGTAATTAAATATCTTTAAAATTCCATAGACAATTTGAATTAATATATAAGTTGTTTCAAAATTGTCTAGGAACAATCAGCATTAGAAAAATTAGATAATTTCATATTCAACTAATTGATTTTTGAAAGTGATTTTCAAACTTGCATTGATATTTTCAAAAACTCCTCTTGAAATTGATATTTTCAATTTTAAAATTATTTTTGATTATTTATTCAAAAATTGAAATTATTGATTAATTTGAACCGTTTTGTGACTCATCAAAATTATTAATAGATTTATGAATTTGTGATGGGTTGTGACTATGGTATAATTCATAAATAGAGGAGATATTATTTTAAATCTCATGATGATTGGACAGATTTTATAATATCTTTGAATTAGAGCTTATTTCACGACCATCTTCTATATCTACCATATTTCTGTTATTCATCATGGTTTATTTAATTTGGGGAGTTCTAATTATTCTTGGAATTAAAAATAAAATAAAAAAAATAAATATATAAATAATTTATCCTTGGTATTCATTCCCATTTAAAAGTCCTCGCGATTATGCGTGGGTGAATTACCTTAATCTCTATGTGCTTCCATTCTCACTTAAACGACCTTTGGGCTGTGCATGGATGGAACTCATTAGAGAGGATAAAGTTAAGTTACTACTAACCCCATTTAAAAGACCTTTGGGCTATGTGTGGTTAGAAAGTGCTTAACACAATTTGAGCATTCTTAAAATCTCCAAAATTCATATTCAAATGTTCAATTTTTTTATTGAACTCTCCTTATTCTATAAAATCCACCGTAAATCCATTCATTCTGAAAGTGAAATTTGCTTCTGATTCAAAGAATATTATGATTTTTGTTTGATTAAATGGAATTTGCGATATATACTCTCTCTCTTAATTTGAATTTATATTTATAGTCTATATTCATCACTATTTCGATCTCTATTATCCTTTTGATGATAACAAAAGGGGGAGAATGGTCAAGATTTTGATTGATTGGTACTTAATTCAAGAATATCTTAAAATTGGAAATTAAATATCTAGAGACAAAATGGTCAATTAAATTCCATCGTTCATAATTTCGACATATATAGGGGAAGTTCAGTTGTAGGGAGAGCATACAAAAAGGGGGAGTAATATATTTCACATTCAAACACATTCAAAATCCTTTATTTGTTTGTCATCATCAAAAGGGGGAGATTGTTGTATATAACAGTGTTGTATACACAATTATATGATTTTTGTTTGATAATAACAACCAAATAAATATTTTGAATGTGTTTGTTATCGTATTGTTCTATATATACATCACAGACAGGAATATAATATTTATATTTAAATAGAATACGATTATACAGACATTCATATATTCATACAGTATTTATATTTAAATATATTCATATATTTTCCACATATATAGGGGAAGTTCAGTTGTAGGGGGAGCATACAAATAGGGGGAGTAATATATTTCACGTTCAAACACATTCAAAATCTTTTATTTGTTTGTCATCATCAAAAGGGGGAGATTGTTGTATATAACAGTGTTGTATACACAATTATATGATTTTTGTTTGATAATAACAACGAAATAAATATTTTGAATGTGTTTGTTATCGTACTGTTCTATATATACATCACAGACAGGAATATAATATTTATATTTAAATAGAATACGACTATACAGACATTCATATATTCATACAGTATTTTATTTAAATTAAATATTATATTTCAAATATTCAAACAGTATAACTATTTATAACTCCACTATTTAAACTCATCACAGGAATATGTACTTGTAAATAAACTGAATTCGATAGACAAATTTGTTTGAACACAATAAAATAATATTTTATTTCAACCAAATTTGTTTATTACAAATATCAGTACAACTTTCTATTTTCTGTACATCACCTCCTCACTACTGTTCATTCAAACACTGATTTGCATCTCTATACAATTCATATATACATACAGTTTCATATTGACTCATATTCACCGAATCATATATACTCTGCATTCTCTATCTTCTGTCAGTCCGGTCTTCACAACTTTCAGTCAGTCCGGACACCATCTTCATACCTGTCACATACAGAAGAACACACACAGTAGACTGCAACAAAACTAAAATTAAAAAAAGCAAATAAAAAATTATTTTTAAATTTTATTTGCCTCGGATTTGCGGTGTGTTTCTCATCATTTTTCTAGACTTTGTCTGATATGCAGGGACAGAAAAAATCGTCTGGATGGCTGCATATACACACGTGTATGTATATACACGTGTGCACTGCCTCGCCAATCCAGTGTGCAACTGAGGAGTAGCCACACGGACCTTCTCGACTCAGTGCAAATCAGTATGAAAATAGTCGAGTCATACGTGCAAATAAAAATAAAAAGCCAAAATAATCAAAAGAAATTCAAAGGTGATGCAAGTAAACATGGGGTGGTCGAGCCACGTTCAAACACGAAAATAGTGATGCAGCCAACATGTAAAGCAAGTGTGAACAACACGATAACATGAAGTAAGAAGAGCATGCACAGAATATAGCAGGCAACAACAAGTTGAATATGCTCAGCAACTTCATATTTACAAAGTCAAGTCAAATACTAGTATACACATCTTACAAAAGCAGAGCAGCTATAATTCAAGCAGCATGATATGTAACAAGTGAATGATATAGCAACTGAATATGGATAGTTCAGATTGTGTCGAGCACAACATAGAAAGGCACAACATAAATGGTGTTACGTTAATGGCATGGTGCATTCACAATGGAGTTGAACACAATATACATGGTAGAGACATGAATATGCAAGGATATGGTGGCAATAGCGAACAACAATGCAAGGCATATTCAACAAATACAAAGATGGGATGTCCATACAAGAATGCAAGTGACCAAAGAAATATAATGAAGAATACCAGCATAATTCAAGTACAAGCATGGCCGAACCTAAGCGCAAACAAGAAATGGGACTGCAATACAACAAAGTACAACGGCATGGTGAACAGTCCGGTCATAAGGGGAGCAAACATGGAACTGGTGAAACATCAAAGCAGTATGAAGACAGTGCAGTATTAATTCAAATATACATGTCGAAGAGCAAGATCAGTGTAGTCAAATAAAGCTCAAGCCAAAATACATGAACAAGGTGAAGTGTGAAGCCAATGTGGTCGAGCAGTGCAATACCACAATCCAGGGAATGGAAAAGAAATTATAGCATCAATTTTCTAGTTTATAGCAAGTATCAGTTTTCAGTGTGTTAAAGTTCAAAGTAAATCAAGCAGGTGAAAGTGGCACTTCACAAGCATGCCGAATGCAAAATTCAAGTGCAGTATCACAACGAAGTAGATCATATATGCAAAATCGAGCACAATATCTGTTCTTATCAAAGTAAGTCATGCAAGGTTTCAAAGATTTGAAGTACCAGAAATCAAGGCATCAGTCGAGAGTAATCAAGTATAGCATCAGTTTAAATTTGTTGAAAATCAGAGTATACTACCAGTTTTGAATAACTAGAAATCAAGGCAGCAATTCAAGGTCGAGGAAAAAGTATCTGTCCAGTTTTTTTTTTTAATCCAAGAAGCATAAAAAAATCAAATTCGAATTTTACTATGAAAAAAAAAGGGTATTTTAGAAATGGTCAACCAGAAAGTAAAAGTGTATACGAAGTTCCAGAAATCTCAGAAGCTCAAGATCAATTCAAAGTCACACGCAAATATCGAATAAAGGTTGAAGAATTCAAATCTATTCTCGGGAAGGACCAACTCAAAATCGAGGATTTCAAGCCCAAAAGTTATTCAAATAAACAGACCAAGTCTAAGCAATGAAATCAGAGCATATATCTCGGATTTACAATCCTATATACACCAATCATCACAGGCTTTCAATCTATCCAAGTTCAAGCACAATTAAAGAGAAATTGTAATTAAAAATCATACCAGAGAACAAGCAAACAACTTGGATTCATATCGAAGCATCTGAAAGCAACATCGAAGTCGAGCATCAGAGAATCGCACTCCATTACTCAAGCGCAGAGATTTGGGGGAAGATTGAAGAAACCCTAGGAATTACTCAAGAACCGCCGCCATTTTTAAGGAAAGAGATCGGGCAAAAATAAAGTGGTGAAGCAAATACAAGGGGCCGGCCAAACTTTGTTTTTAAAAGGAGGATGACCCATTTATTTTAACTCCTTAGGGTTTTGAATTTGTTTTTAAATTTGTTTTTTCATTCGTCTTTGGATTCAAGTTGTAATCAAATCAGAGTTTTCTAGTTTGTCTCTAAAACTAGGAAGACGAATTACAGGGTTTGTAATTCGGGGAAATATGGTTTTGGGGATAAAAACCAGTGCAGGGTTTTGAGCGTAGGGTTAAGAACAGTTGGGAGCGAGTGTCGCGAGTTTACAGGGGATTGTAAGCGTAGAGATTATTTTAACTCCTAGTAGAAACCTTGTGGAATGCAGCAGTAGGCAGGGTTTTGCCAAAGCTGGGTAAATCTGTGTGTTATTTATTTTCCGCATTTATTCTAATTATTATTTATGCTGATATTATTTAATTACTCTGTGAAAATCTACGATAAACCCTATTCACCCCCCCCCCCCCTCTAGGGTTAGTTTAGATCCTATAATATATAAGTATAGGCTATAGGGACACAAAATTGAATACAAAACTATGTACACAAAATCCGAACCACAAGATTTGTTTGTCTTTATGTATGAGGTGGAATTCCGGGGGAGATCTAACGGTTTAGATTTTGTGTCAACATTTTGTGTTCATTTAAACTTTCACACACACACACACACACACACACACACACACACACATATATATATATATATATTTATGAGGTGGGTTATATGGCACCCCATTTTTTGGCCTCCCTTTTGCACCTCATTTGTGGTCAAGTATTTATAGTTAAATAAGTTAGTGGAGGGAGAGAGAATTAGTGGTAGGGAGAGAGAAACGGGAATGTATTATAGAAATCAGAGGGGCTAAAGAGGTGTTACACTGTTTGGGGTGTCATTGAACGCTCCTATATATATATATATATATATATATATATATATATATATATATATATATATATATATCGGAAACGTTCCGCTGCACATCTTAGGCTACACGTGAATCTCCCCCTAAATTTCCGCTGCACATCTTAGGCTACACGTGAATCTCCCCCTAAATATTAAAAACGGAATGAGTGATTGGAATTCAAGGGTAGATTCACGTGTAGCCTAAGAGGTATAGCATATATATATATATGTATATATATATATATATATATATATATATATATATATATATATATATAAGGAGCGTTCATTGACACCCTAAATAGTGAGCAGTGTGAGGTGAGAGAATGAGTTGAGGGAGAGAGAAACGGAATATGGTGGAAATCAGGGGCATTAACGGGTGCTGCACTATTTGGGGTGTCACTGAACGCTCGCCTATAGCGGAGCATTTCATATATATATATATATATATATATATATATATATATATATATATATTATACTACACACACATACACACACACTCACACACACACACACACACACACTCTCCTATTGCACTCCTACCCTACCGTGAGCTACGGCGACCCAAATGCAACGAGAATTTGTAGATTTCAATCCACATATATATAATGATCTATTCAAAATTTAAGCTAGTTCCGACATTCGTAACATTTACAAAATTATAGTTCACTTATTCATCGTTCAGACATTTACTCAAACAGTTAAATTTAAACATCAAATATATTATTATACGAATATCGGTACGAACTCAAATTTTGGATAGATACTAATATATGTGTAAATTGAACATTTGCTAATTCTTATTGAATTTGAATTGTCGTAGCTCACGATAAGGTAGGTGCAACATGAGTGCTCTCGATCGCTCTATATATAGAGAGAGAGAGACTGCTTGCATGGATGCATACATACTTGATCTTTGAGCATACATTTGAAATTATTTCTCACATAGTCCCAATTATAATTCCAAGAACAGTACTTTGAACTATCCTTCGTAAATAATTAAAACGCATATCAAGTGATATACATCACACACACACGGAGATTGAATGAGGAACCAGATAGATTACCATACAAGATATAAAATAAACACTGATAAATATATGTTGTCATACATCACATCTCCAGCACCAATACTCAAAACTACAGAAATTGATAAAATATATATACACAATAAAAGAGTTTCAGATTTCAGAGGATCATCTGTTTCGCTCTGTATTTATAATCTGATCAGGATCGATTACATACCCAATGCGTGCAGAGGAGCGTGAAGCTCTAGAATGTTCCCCAATTTGAACATTTGGTGGTACCGGAATTGGATCGGAATGGCCGGAAATACAAAGATTGCCACTGTCATCTTGTTCCCAGTAAACTTCAACCATCATACCTCTTGTATTATCTGCAGATTCCGTTCCGGGTATTCCTATGAATCTTGCTCCTTTTGGAATCTGTATATTCAGGTGGAAGACAATAAATACTATACCTTTGGAGCCAATAGTTTATGAATCTAATTGCTTTACAACATCATACGGAATTTAACATGATATTAATCTGACAAAAAGCTCCGACACTGCTATAACTGTACTACCACCCCCGCCCCACCTTTTGATTTTGGAGTCAATCGATTTAAGATTTAATAGCTCAAAAAATATATTAAGCATCCTTCGTGGTTTTGGACCATAGCAAGTGATCTAAACGTTCTATTGTGAATGGAACATACTGTAGAATTATCTACCCTTTTGGTTAGAAACAAATATTTTTGTTTTTTAAGTTAAAACCATGCTTATATGTATAATTATTCTAGTTGTATTCCTGTTGATTTAAATTGTCAAGCTATATCTTGAATGTACATAAACAGAAGCACTAAAAACACCAGATCCAAGGTAATATTGGCTTAGCATGAAAATCAAATTGTGATCATGCAAAAAATACATATTTTTATCCATGGTTAAAAAAAAAAAAAAAAAAAAAAAAAAAAGAAGAAGAAGAAGACTAAGTTAAGAAAAACAAATCAGGTAACCAATACCTACATCTGCAAGCAATTTCGACTTTAGAAACATGGACTACAGTAAGAGGTTTAGCCAGGTAACCAGGCAGTCAAATTTTGGATTTAATAATTCATAGCGATGAAGCACAAATACTTTGCAGTTCACTGATTTGAACCTTTTGATCACAAACCGATCGCCCAGATCCTTGGATGATTTGTAGGTGTGAACCTCCGGTCATGTAAGTTATAGCAAGCCAGAGGATATTTGTCTTTGAAAAATATCTTGCTTCAAAAAATTACATAAAATATAAACCTAATAGACCAGAACAACATAGTTATGTACCTCGATAGAAGTCCCAGATGATAAATTTAGAGTGACCAATCTCCCTTCTGCAGCAGAACTCTCAATTTCTGCCTGCTTTGCAATACTTAAGAAGACCTCTTCAAGAGTTGTTAAACCCAGTTGTATATCTGAAATACCAAATTCCTTTTCCCTGTCTTGAAGCTCAGCAAAAAAATCCTGGAGTGCAATAGAACAAAATAATTCAGATGCCATAAAAAAACAGGAAAAAAAAAAAAAAAAAAACTTATTTCTTGAATTAGCATTCAACTTACCGTAAGTTGCCCTTCTTTATCGCGAGGGATGACAAAAGTCAAAAATGATTTGTTCTCTTCTTTTGGCTCTATATTCAAATGCTGTGAAATTTAACATGTCACGGCAAACTCAAAATAAATTTTGAAATTCGAAAATGTTGAAGTTGCAATCATATTCTCTCAAGTCATTTATGCTAGCGAACAGCTTGAGTGGAATAAAAATGTTAACAAATTAACACTAGGTTCATGCAATTTGTATGACGTACATTTTTGAAAAATTGCTTCACAGTTTTGGTATGGGATTCACTTGTGGTGGTAGCATCACCGCCACTGCCACCATTTAAGGTTTGCACTTGAAAACTAACAGTAGCAATGTAACCTGTTCCGAATCTTGATTTCAATCTAATTGAAGTTCCTAAGCAACGCAGTCTCCCTTTAGCCATAATAGCTATGCGGTCACTTAATATATCAGCTTCCTCCATAGAATGTGTAGTTAAAATAATGGCTCGGCCTTTCTTTGCCTCCTCAATAATGTCCCAAACATGCCGTCTGCTAATTGGGTCCATTCCAGTCGTCTGTATTATAAAAAGATGTTTCAGCTATGCTTGCACTAAATAATGTCGGTTTATTATTAGTCGGAAATCACAACGAAATCTGTGAAAGACTTGTGAGAGCAAAAAAGATTTTCTTCTATGTTAATTTCCAGATTACTTTCTAAGAGAGAAAATAATCATATTGCATATCATATCACCTCAGAAATCTTGGTAAATATCAATGCAATGAATGAACAAAGTGCTTGCACATTCCTTCAAAAATTAAGTCAAAACTGAACGTATTAATACATGGGCACAGGGACATAGGAGAATTACATACTGGTTCATCCAAGAAAACTAATTTGGGATCTCCTATAAGTGCTATTGCTACACTTAGTCTCCGTTTCATTCCTCCACTATAGCTCCCTGCTCTGACTTTGGCTGCATGTGTAAGTTTTACTTCAGCTATTGATTTTTCTGCTGCCTGTATGTCCAATACATCAAATATACGAGGTTGAGAGTAAATTCATTCTGACAGACCAATATCAATATGGTAATCAAAGTATTTGCAATCACTTACAGCCTTGATAGTAGAAGGTGGTAGACCTTTAATGTTGGAAAATAAGTGTAAATGTTCTTGAGCTGATAATGCATCCCATAAGATATCAAACTGCATCCCATAAGATATCAAATGAAACGTCTATTTTCTACATTCTACGAATGAACTATTGTAGCAGATGTGTAAATACACATTCTACTATACTGAAATAGATCAAACGCTACCTGAGGACAAACACCTATCATCCTTCGAATGTTGGACATGCCAGTAGAACTACATACTGAGTACCCATATATCAATGCTGGTTAAAAGGTAGATAATTGATTTTAACATCAGATTACCAAATTCTACCGGGGGGGGGGGGGGGGGGGGGCTGGAACGCTTACCATCTCCTCCTGTAACAGGTGTTATACCAGTTAAGCAATTAATTACAGTAGTCTTTCCAGCTCCATTTGACCCAAGAAGGCAGAATAATTGATTTTTTGCGAGATTTACCCAAATTCCCTTTATATGAAAATAAATAAATAAAATCATGTATACTAAATAATGTTATGTCACAATAAAGTGTTCATAATAAACCATTAACAAAGATACATGCAAATCATACTTTGACTGCATGATATGGAGATGTTCTGCGGCATCTACAGCAACAACGAAAACTTGTAGTGCCAGGGTATGTTTTTCTAAGGCCTAGTATTTGAACCGCAGTATTGGAATCATTTATATTCTCGCTTAATTGTCTTTTTACAGCCGTTTCTTCAGCAAGGACGTCCTCATCATCTGCAGTGACTTCCCTTATGTGAGGAACTGATGCCATGCAGCTACAGATGGAACCTTCCAAAATTACGAAAGAATTACATATTAAATAATGAGTTATGCAAAATTGCAGCTTTAGAGGCTTCTTAAAAGAGTAGAAACTAACCTTCTACCTTGTTACCCCCATTTCCAGTCCAATATGAGGGAAACAGAAAGTAAATTATTGATTTCCTCACACCATTTGAATTTGGAATTATATTATCTAGATACAATGCCAAAACAGTCCATAGAACAAATGTTGCAATGGACCATCTTAAAACACCATCCTGTTAAACACAGTTACTTGTGATTATTAATATCGTTAGGTAAACATACATAAACTGTTACAACAATGAACTCCTTTTTCTTGCTCTCAAAAAAAGAAAGAAAAAAAAAACATTGACTTACTATAGTCATTATGCAGCTGTCCGTAGAGTCACATTTTCCACGATTAGCCCAACTAATTCCCTTGCTTCCAGGTGTAGAAGTTGCATCTCCGAGAAGGTGAAGGGCTTGGGCAAGAAGATTAGGTGGAAATAAAGACCATATTATACGATACAATGGTTTATAGCTATCTGCATATGGAAAACCAAATGCAGTAACTGTCTGCAAACATCAAAAAAAAAAAAAAAAAAAAAAAAAAAAAAAAATAACTCATTTGTCTAATTATTATTGTTGTTTGCAGAGGTTTTCCATTACAAAAAATGTTGTCACAAGAAACTTGCTTGAGTTAAGAAGCCAATTATAAATACAGAGAACCCAGCTGTAGTGGCTGACGACGCCTTGCTAATAAACGCTGATAACATAAGGGCAAAACCAAGCTGCAACAGTATAACAGGTTAAAAGGTTTTTGTAATACATCCATCAATGCAAGAAAAGTAAAACTGAGATAATAGAGCAAATACCATAGCCAATTGAAATAGGTAGAAGACGAAGAATAACACAAGAAAACTATTATGCAGGAAAAAGTCAAACTGAAACATCATGCCAAAAAGTACGGTAACAAGGGAAGACACAAATGTCAAAATAGCCTCCCATGTCAGCCAAGACAACCAATATGCAGAATCATAAAGACCCATCATTGACATAACCTGCAAAATTTAGCAACGATTTGTGTTATGGTAAGATGATTAAACCTATCTAGTCGAGAATAATATCCTGATGCTATGAAAAGTTATCATGTCGTTACCTGGCGCAGCTTAAGTTCCTTTTCAGTGACCAAAGAGCTAATTTGAAACACAAAACCAAACATCGCAATTGCAAGGAAAAAAGTTTGCCCTGTATTACCAATAGTAGAAAAAGTTTCTGTGGCAGGATGTGGAAATTCTTTAAATCCAACCGTCCAACTGAAACTGGGATCTGTATAACATTGAATTTGCAAAAGATTTGTGTTAAGGTATATAATAATGATAATATTATCATTGTCTAACTGAATTGTATTTGCTTTCATGATGAAGCATATCCATTTACATGACATTATTAAGCAAACTAGTATCAGTATAAAATGATTGTGCATTTACAGAAAATAATATTGAACCCATAAAGGTTCACATTTGCAATCACAAATTTTAGTTACTGGCAAAACTGCCTATTTTTAATCGACATAAGTAGTAACAGCAGAAGACGGAAATTATAACTTTCCTTTTGTTTAGCTTCACCTGGTTTTAAACAGGACTAAACCAATGAGTTAACAATAAACTGAGATTAGATTTAATATAACATGTATGTTAACTGATTTGATTACAAAAAACGAATTGTAAAATAGCAAATTACCTCCAATTAAATATCTTGCTATCTCTCTCTCAGCTGCAACTTGAAGAGGAATTTGAAACTTGAAGGTTGGGTCTTCATACTGGCCTCTTTTGGGCACTTCAGTTGAATTAGTTTGAATACCATAACTGATGACTGTCAAGTTTTTTTGCACAAAATGTAAAGCTCCAGGACAGCGCATTGGATTTTTGAAAAGCCAAGTATCAACTTCATCTGGAGTCCTAAAGGACTTGACCTGCAAATTTCACAATTAGATTACCGTAAAATGGTTGACATTGCAAATAAAAGAAAGTTAAGGTAGTAATTTTATTAGATTGTTTTGAACCAAGGAAAACGAGTCCTGAACATTGCAGGTTTAATTGAACGTAGGGGGATAGATACTAAAACCAAGATTAAGATAATACTTACCTGATAACTAAGAAGAGTATACAAAACTGCTAATTTCATCATACATGCGCATGGTCATTTCTAAGCCATGACAAGTTTATATTAACATGACAATGGAGGACTGAAGAGATCAGAAATAACTCAAAATGATTCATGAGAATTTACATCAAAACCCTGCATATAACTTCCATCAATATTGAATATATAATCAGTGACATTATCATAGACGATTTGGATAAAGGAAATGGCTGATGAAGAAATTTCTTTTATTTTCAAATTTCAAATAAAATAAAATTGTGATAAGAGGAATACTAAAAATTGAAGAAATGAATATTTCTTTAATTATTCAAGGAATACTAAAAAAAAAAAAAAAAAAATAGTTTCAAACCATTCTTTAAAAAATTGCAATTACACAGTCGCGTGTGTTACAGATTTCAAATTTTTTTACAATTAAAATGGTTCTTTCGATAACATCTAAAGAAAGAAACTGTATTTTTTATAGTTCATTTCGTATTTTTATTTCAAAAGAGTAAGAATGGCAGTTTAATAAATTCGTTATTTGCAGTACAGAGAAAAGCATACTCACTCTCTCCATCCTCACCCTCCCCACGCCCTATCCACCCCCCACGCCCCTCGCCCACCCCCCTCCTCCAAATTGGGTTTTGTTTGGAAACGAAACAATGAGAAGAGGAGGGAAGGGGGGGGGGGGAGGGAGGGGGAGTGGGTACAGTCTTAGACTATGAATTTTGTTGAAAGGATGCATATAAACACTGGACTTTTAGATGAAAGATTGGATCTTTTCAGCATCTAAACATGCTATTTTATTCTTAAACCTGGGTACTTAATAGAGGGCGATAACCTATGGGTACCACATGTCATTACGATTCTAAATATGGCCAAGGTTCAAATCACGTCACTTAAAATTCAAACCGACTGGGTTTTGTTTGGAAAAGAAACAACGAGAAGAGGAGGGAGGGGGGGGGGGGGGGCACTATGAATTTTGTTGAAAGGATGCATATAAACAGTGGACTTTTAGATGAAAGATAGAATTTTTTCAGCATCTGAGCCGGGTACTTAATAGAGGGCGATACAAATGGGTACCACATGTCATTACGACTCTAAATATGGTCAAGGTTCAAATCGCGTCACTTAAGATTCAAACTCGTGACCTCAAAATCTGAATCTGAGCATCTTACCACTGGGACGTGATCTTAGACAATGCACCCTTTTGTTGAGGAACAAGGATAGACTCCATGAAAGCAAATAACATGTGCGCACGTACCGCTGCCGTCCATTAACCGCTTAGCACTCTGCAGTGTTGGGCCCGACGTAAATAATTTCGGGATTGTTACAAGTGAACAATCAGAATGGTCCATACTTTTGAATATTGAACATAACAGTCAACTTTTTGAATGAATATTCATGCTCATATGAAAATATGGCTATTAACAACCAATAGACATGGTCTAGTAACAATAAAGGGAAGTGCTCCCACAATCTAATAACAATATTTTTGTCACCTATTCCGAAAAGGCACATCTTTTCAATGCAACTCCTCGGTGTCTATGGCAAGCAGACCAACCTCGTTTGTCACTCAAGGAAATTCAGAATTAATCTCTACTTCTATTATATTGAAATTATATCGGGTCTATAACATTGCATGTCAAATATTCAATACTGTTACTGCAGCTCCAAAGGATGATAGGGATCGTTTTGGTTAGTACAAAGGCAATAGCTTGATGCATCAACTTGTTTGCTAATAAGGGAATATGAAGAAAATTACAAGTCCCTGGATCCCTGTAGTCTGCATCCTTTTTAGCTCCAGTCTCGGAAACTCCAGTCGAATATCAGCGACTCATATTGGATGCGCTACTCAAGAAATGTTACCGGTTAGAGTAATTAACTTGTACCTTCCGTGTGTGAACTAGTGTGGTGCGTGCATTGTGATGTGAAGATGCGTGCATCAACAGAAGCAGATTGTTTGTGATGTGTTGTATATAATAACTCGATCGACCGTCGTTTCTGACCGTTTAACCAAGTACTAAACGCGAGCAATTGCCGACCCAACTTTTGTGGATGACGACGTTTGTCCGATTGGACGACTTTATGTTCTTATGCTATCATCCTAATTGTCTAGAAATGTGTGCATTCAACAAGTCCATTTTTTTTGTTTATGCATGGAATCACGTCATTATCGCCTCCGTAGATCGTCAAGTCCAGCGCATGCCCGCGGCCCAGAGATCTGGCTAAGACCGGCTCGGCTAAGTCTAGTTCAGCCAACTCCGAATCGGCCTCCCAACCATGCTGAACCAGAACCCATGCATACTTTCCTCTACACCAACTCCTTTCTCCTCCTTTCCACCCTCTTCTTCCTTATTCCTACCTCCACACCGAACCCCAGTTCAACTGTTCCTATCCCTTCCATCCTCTCCCTTCGACCAAGTCACCTTCTGCAAAATCCACACTAAAGCTTTGACTTGAAGCCTCACACTAGCATCACTGCCACCGTACATCAGCTCCACTTTTAACTCACCCCACTGCCATGACTCCGTCCATCTCCTTCACCACCTCGCTTAAATTCACATTTACAACGACCGTACATCGCCATGACATGCTCGTGTACAATATGATGGAGAATCGATGTCTCAAGAAAAACCCGCCTAAATTGATAAAATCGAGGATGGTAAGCGACGGTGGTGGTTGGATTAACTCGTGAAATCGATTGGTTGAATTTAGAGAGAAGTTTGGGAGAGCGTAAAATTTCCGGTTCGGTTGGATTATAGAAACAAGGAACGTGGGACGTGGCCACGTTCCACGAACCGGTTTGTTCGTCCCCGATCCCGAAACGAAACGCGACCCGAAAACGTTAGCGGTCGCGAAAAGAAGATGATGACGCACAGGTTTTTGAAAAGAATAAACGACTCTTCGATTTATGTTGTACAACTGTATATGGTTGTAATATATATTGGAAGGACAACTATATAATATATCAATTTGTATATAGATTAAAAGGACAGTTGTAAATTTGCAGATCTTCACAAAATATGGTAATTAACATAAAAAATAAATAGATTAGTTTTTCCAAAGTAGAAGAAAAAATATGTTTCGTACCCTTGCGTTCCCTCGTACCCATGTGTTCCCTCGTACCAGAAACATTCAAGACAGCGTTCCACGTATCCCTTTTCGTACCCCGTTTCGTATCGAACCACGCCCTATGTAACCACGGGTTGGATAATAAAGGAGAAGAAGCACAGAAAGAAAGGTAGGCCAGGATCATATAGAGGGAGGAAAAAGACTCCTCGTCTTCCCCCCACCACTATCCAAATTTGACAGCCTCAGGTTTCAGTTTGGCCATGCCGAACCGAAACGACTCCTACTCCAGTTCAGCCATGCTGAACCAAAATGGATTGTCCTCATTGCGGCATACGAACCGATATTTAAAAAAATAAGGGGAAGATAGAAATTCCAAACGCCTTCCCGGTGTGACCAATGGCTTCACGTGTCGACTCACATGTGGAAACTGACTCGACTTGACGACGCGTTCCACCTACGCAAGAAATGTTGTGTGGCAACAACCTACATGTGTGCAATCAAGCGCCGGAGTCAACTACTCGACTTAGCATGACTAAAGGACAAGTATATTCAACCTTTTGACTCGATGAGGTTTGAATAATTGCATATGACTTCCAGAGCCTTCAATCAATGGTCTTGGTCTGATGAACACCATCAAGGGCAATCTGGAATGCACTCGGCCACTTATACAGAAAAAAGGGTCCAAGCATCATGTCTATTCCAGAAAAGACACGATTGCTCGACTCACTCAAAGCACATCATGTCTACGACGCCACGGACTTTGGAGGATAAAATGTTGACCAGCCTCTCTCAAAAATGGACCACTTAAGATGCAATCGTCGTTGAAGCCAAATCCATGAAGCCCAAAGTGAAACCATCTCAGTTCGGCCTTTTGAAGTGAACCTGTAGAGCGCTTTTTTTTGATCGGCCTCTCCCAGGTTCGGCCCGTACCCCAGTTCGGACTACTCAAACTAGCCGTGAGCAAACCTACTCTGTCTCAAGCTCCCTTGGTTCGGCCTCTTTAGCCAAAGCCTGATGTGGAGACTCCAAAAGTTTCTCTTCCCGGTTCAGCATCGTCCCGGTTTGGCATGACCCATGCCGAACCGGGCTATGCTGAACCAATGAACGACGTGGTTGACGTGGCCACATTCTCCACTACTTTCCGTCATACTTCCCGCTACTTCGACTACTCCTATCCGTTTCCACCAAGACTATGCCAAATCAAATGCAAATTTTCTCTATAAATAACTCTCTGGAGAGCATTTATGAGAATTCTTCTTCCACTTTTATATTAGATACTTCACTGTTTTTCCTTTCTTTCTTTTTTTTTTTTTTTTTTTTTTGTGATCAAGATTCTAGCAATCTCTAACTCTGCAATCTCCAAAGTAGTAAAAGATTACCGGAAGTTGTGAAGTGGACGTATGCAAATACAGGCTGGACCACTATAACTATTGCGTTCCTCAATTTTTCTTTCTTCAATCTTACTCTATTTCTCATACTTTCTAGATGTTTTAAGGCATTTTTAGATCAAACAGCTTATGTCAGTTTCTTAGATTACTTTATCCAATTTACCTTGAGTCAGATGAGCAAACAAAATATATTATCAAATTATATCGATTTCATAAACCAAAATGAAAAAGTTACTTTTACGCTACTCAAGTACTCAAACGTTTGAGAATATTAGTCAGATGGCTCGCAACATAAAAAATTCAGCCTTAACTTCTTTGTTTCAAAACAATAACAAACGTCTACTTGTCTTTATCGGACGCATGGCTACACTCTTGAGTTCTTAAATTTCTTTTACATAAACGTCTAATTGTAAATATCAAATGTCTGCCCTTATGGGTACTAAATTCAAATTTCCCTTTTTTAAGTTGTGCATATGTTGAGACATCTGGCCAACAAAGATAGACGTCTGGTAGGCATATATAGACGTCTGATTACACTAATTTTAACATTATTTTAGACACACACATATATATATATAATGTATATGACGTTTGGCTTTAATTTTCAGATTCCTCCAACTGTCAAAAATTTTGAAAAGACGATTTTTCCTTCTTCATCAATTGTGTCTCCTCCTCCGGCTGTCAAAATTTTTAGACGCTTGAACTTGAAATTGGATGCTGCGTTTATTGCTGCTTGTAACGGTGTACTTTTAAATGAAACCATGCCTCCAAAAAAAAAAAAAAAAAGTACATTGGTACCATATTCATTTTTATACTAATAAATGATGCATGTAAGTTTTTCAAATATAAGTGAAAATTAGGGAGGCAACCTTAATATGAAAGTTATTGCAAAGTGAATCCCTCTCTAAGTTTTCATTCAAAGTGGGTCCATATTTTACTGTAGTAATAGAGTTTCATGATTTTTTGCGTGGTTGTATAAGAAAAAATTCAAAAAATTGTAAATGTCAACGGAAAGTTTTAGAGAAAAAATCGTAGAAATGTTTGCATTTTTTTTGAATAATTGCAGACATATCTGTAACTATTTTACATGTGTTAGTATATAGAAAATTTGCGGATAATGTGATATTTAAATAAATGTAGACATTAAATTTGAAATTTTGAAGCAAATCAGCAAAAATTACATGAAAGCCTACAATATTTTGATATATAAATGATGTATAAGTTAGTAAGTTTTTCAAATATAATGTGTTACATGTAATTGATTCTATTTTGTTTCAATCACCCTGAAATCATAATACCTATTACTTTAATGTTTGGTGTTTATTATTTTATATTCAGTTCTTCGGCATGTATGCATCTGACATTTTATCACGGAAGCATAGAAACACCTCGTGTATACCTTTTGACTAATTGATTGCAGTTGTAATTTTGAACGAAATATACAGAGCGCGCGAGTGAGAGAGAGAGAGAGAGAGAGAGAGACCAAGTATTGAAATATTAGTAGAATATATGAAGAGTTTCAACTACTATAAAAAGTAATCAAGAATGTTTATCATAGTTGTATTTAACTTGCCCAAAGTAAGAAAAGAGAAAAACATGATAATTTTTTGTCTCAAGAAAACACAATGGTTCGGTGGTGCCTCAAATGCATAAGGTCATAAAAATCCCCCCCCCCCCCCCCCCAAGCACACACCGTTTCAAAAACAAAACAAAAAAATCCCCTCTTTCTCAAAAACAAATATTTCAGCCTGTTTCCCACTAGCCAATTCTCCAACCATCAAGCATAGTCAGAATAAAGAACCCATAACAACCATTTTTCGTACTGATACACTTATCTTTATGCCAAATATTGACCCTTCGTCGGCTCCCTCTGCTATCCAACTTGCATCTTCCTCTCCTGCTTCAAACATTATCACATCGTTCCAAACTAACATTCCCATACATTACACTGGCTCAGCCGTTATCACCGACCCAATTAATCCCCCCCCCCCCCCCCCAAAAAAAACCCTTACTGTTTCCCCTACAAGCATCTTCTAAATCTAGAGCTCCTCACCGGGCAATAGCTTTACATGCTTTTTTGTAACTAAATTATTTAGTTTTGAGGCTTCCGTTCCTAGTTCAAGTCATCTCTCCACCATGTCAAGATCTACATTTGACTAACAAGGACATCATAGATTACAAAATATTAGTAAACCTATAAAAAAGAAATCCACAAATCTAACCTTCAACAAATATAAAGTCATAAAATTTCTTTCACACTAAAGCATATTCTTCATCCTAAAAAAATCAAACGATTATGTCTAGTGGGATACCCCGTTTAGAGATAGTGACTGACATGTTAATTGATAGGACGATCTAAGCGGTGAAGGGTTAGGGCAAAGCTGTCCAGAAATTAATGGCCAAATCATAATCTTCTTATTAAGGGAAGGACATGACTGTCTAGTCAAAGTGGTTCATCAACTAGTCATGCTTATTTTTTGTTTTGAAATGAAAATTGTAGTAAAGTCAGAAACCACTTGTAATACTACTCATGTGGGATTCCCCATTTATCAGTAAATATATATAAAAAGGTTATTTTTAGTAAAATAATGTTAGTTCATAAGTAATATTGATCGTCCATTAACACCAATCACAACCATGTTTGTTAAACTATCAAAAATATGAAGTGATATTTATTACACTATCTTTTTGTTGCACTGTAATAGAAACAATTGTTTAGATTAAGCTCGTAGAAAACAGAAAAACTTGATGCAATGTAGGTGGGATACAGTAAAAGGCTTGCAAAGATCAGTGCACATTACATGTAGGTATTTAGAAGAAGGATAAGAGGTTTTTGGAACATTGTTTCAAAGTGGATGATAAGAATTTTGAAATGTAACATGCATGACACTTCTAAAAACAGTATCTTCATCTTTATGTTTTCAAACAGTATTTTACAATAGGTGTCTTATGTTTCGAAAAACTCTAGACCAATTCGATTTGCACATCAAAATCCTATTTTCACCTCCAATTAGGTTTTTATAATATCAAACATAAAATTAACCTTCCCCGCAGTTCATCAAATACCTCCTTTTTTACAAAAATGTCTAAAAATACTGCGTTGCATTCAAAACTAGAGAAGTCGATTAGTTATTTAAAAGCTTTGAAGTTCCATAAGATTTTCGAAAGTTTGGAAGTTTAGAAGGTGTTCGGCTGTGACTTTAAGTTTCAACTTTTCACCCAGATACTTGCTAATGTGATGTATCCCTAATTGAATGTTGGGTAAGTTTACCAAATTAAGTCTGTATATTACTTGAATGTTTAGCCAAAATAAGATATTAAGTGTAACATTTAACTCAAATTGAAATAATTAACTAAATCTTGTTTTTTCATTTATGTTGCAATATCTAGCACCATCTGAAGTTACAACACAAATTAAAAGGGTGAACCAATTCAGAGTTGCAAAAGACATTATGACATTACAGTAATTAAAAAAGACATTTGCACAACCTAACTAAACCTGATAAGAGCATCTCCAGCAGATGGCTTCATCCTAAGATGAAGAATAGATTTAAAAACGCTATTTCCTCCCACTCCCTCAACTGGGAGGATTTAGTCGATTTTATTTTTATTTTTAAGGAAAAAAAAAACTAGAAATCTATAAACGATTTTCAAAAATCATTTATAATATAAACGGTTTTCAAAGACATGTTTATAGTATGATAAGATTTCCAAAAACCGTTTGAGCTATAAACGGACTTCAAAAACTCATTTATAACATAAACAGTTTTATGAAAACCGTTTATGAATCAACAACAATAGCTAAGCCATAAATCCCAAATAAGTTGGGGTTGGCTAGAGATGGAACCCAAAAAAATGGGAGGTTCTCCGTTTCTTTCTCTCCCCACCACTCAAATTCACGCTGTTGTGCGCATGGGAAGCAAGAAAAACGTGGATCTCTTGCTTTTTTCTTGTGTTGCTGCTGCTGATGAGATGCTCTAATAAATGAATATAACCCTTGTTCATCTCATCTCTCTCCTCATTTCAATCATGTACTAACAGAAATACTTATAGGATGGTCAACAATGGTTTTTTGCTTCAAATTTGCTTAAAAGCTTCAAATTTGAGAGAGTTCTTTACGGATCAATCAAGTCGATTTCAAGCACCATTTTGAAAATATTGTACGTGGATGTTTTTTCATCTTAATTTTGTGCCATTTAGCATCCTCGGCATCTACTGCATCTACAGCATGTTAGAAATCTTTTGCATTGTTTTTAATTAGAAGTTATGAATTCAACTTTCCGATCATAAATCAGAACTTTATATGTTATTCGTTTGTTGTGAGTGAACTGAATCCAATTTTTTGTTATGAATGTTGAATGACGTTTTATATTCTGAATGTGCAACAATCAGCTTTCAAACTTCAAAGTCCAGCTATTAGAATGTAGAACCTAGACAAACGGATTCTAACCATCTAAAGGATTTCGCCCTAAACTCATCCCATCGCAGGCCAGAATTAAAGTGGAATCTTCGAGTCTGATGGTAAACTTTTGCATTGGTTCAATTGGTATAAAACTCTTAACACTGATTAAAATGAAAAAGGTAAAAGAGCAAAATTATGAGTAAAAAAACTCACTCTATCATGCCCAATAACTCTCCCTGGATTGTTCTTCATAATCCCGCTGACAATCCCTTCAATTACATTATTACCGCTCCCACTCCATACAAAATCAAAACAAGGCTTCTCAATATAGAACTTTTCCTCACACGCAGGTATCGGCGGTGACACAATTGCCGGAGGGTCCAGAACGTTCCGATAACTTGTGCGAGTCTTCATTTGAGCTCTGAGCGCTCGATCGATCCCGAATATCAATAAGAGGAAAAACAGGGAGGAAAATAGTTGCAAAAACGCCGATCGCTTACTTCGCCATGTCAATATTGAGTTTTTCTTAAGGAGAGATCTGTACTGCTGGAAAAATAGAGGAAAGCCACTCTGAAAATTCGCCATTCTTGCTTCCGTTCGGCTATTTTTTGAACATATGAAATGACAGTGGAGGAGGGGGCATTGTGCCTTCTATTTGTTTGGTACTGTTCTTCCGCGAATTTATCGAGGATTTTCAATCGAGGGTTCACTTGAAAAACGTGGCTGGGTGTGCTTTACACGCGCGGTTTGCAGGATTTTAAGCTCGTTGCTTCCAATTCGGTATCCAGACTGCGTTTGGACATAAGGAAAATACAAATTTAGTTTTAAAACAGGCTGTAAAACATAAAATAAACTATGGGGAAAAAGTAGGGATTTTTTTTTTTTTTTTTTTAACTAAAATAATAGTTAGCGTTATAATTGAGAAGATGAAACTTACACGTCTAATCTGTGTAACACTCGAAATATCAAAAATTTCACTTTGTCAAAATAGAGAAATTTCCTCTTTTTATTCCATTTCCACATCTAATCTAATGCACTACAAGCATCCAACCCATAGTTTCAATTTTGCACTTTCTTCAACGTTCGAAGTCGCAAAAATCTTTTTTTTCTCCTTTTTCTGAAACATATGCAAATGTGCTACTACTATTGTTTCATTGTTTGCGCAAACCTAGCGTAATTGATTTTGATATTCGAACTCATGATATTTTGTCTTTGCTTAATTGGAGAAAAACCCGTCATGATCGGATGAATGATGATTCCAAATGTGTGCGTATCTATTGAAAATTTTATATAATAAAAGATGACTATAAAAAAAAAGACTAAAGATAAGATACAAAATCAAAATTGTAATTAATGCATATCGTTAACCCGTAAATTGGATTACATCCAAAATCACTGTGAAAGCACCAATTTGGAAGGTAGCAAGCACAGATCATTAGAAATTAAACCAGAAAAGTAAAGGAGACATAAATTATAACAAGCCTGGTTTTGTGATTACTTGTAATAACAATAATATATTATAATGAGAATTATAATTTATCATTGTGTAAACAAATATTAGTTGAGTAAGATAGTTAAATAATTATATAAGTTGAATTGATAAAAATAAAATGTAAATATGTGTTTTAAAGTTGAAAAAAATAAAATGTAAATATTGATAAAAAAAAATCAATATTTGTGTGTCAAAATAGTTTTTTTTTAATAGTTAAATATTAATTTGTACACACAAATAGTTTTATTATTGTTGTACATTAATTCTTATCAAAATAATGTGTTATTTATAATTTTAGTATTAAATTTTCTGTGTTTTGTACATAAAAAGTGCAAAATGATCATTTATTTACAAAATGTAAATTTTGGTGAAAATATGTTCAAATTAGTTATAAAAAAGTTTAAAATGTTTTAAATACGTTTGTATAAATTTTAATAAGGCTAAACAATGTTAAATTATGTATTTATATGTTAAAATTTTGAAATATAAGGTTAATTAGGTGATTTACGTGATAAATGGCCAATTTTAACATAACCTAGCCTATAACTAATCACTAATGTCCAAATTAGGCTTTCATTAAGCCTAAGTCAAATATTAGAGAAGGAATAGTCTTGATACTTCGTTATTTTCTCCTGTAGTATCTTTTTCCCTCTTCTCTCAAAATCTTACAGTTAAAAAAAATAAAAAATGATAATAAATAAATAAATAAATCTCTTGCAAACTCGAATCTCAACTCCTAATTCAAATCAAAAGCTAAAATTTAGTTCCAAAACCAAACTGTTTGTAGGTAATCTTCTCAAAACCATGAATTTATTCCTATTTGTTTCAGGTTTGTGAACATTATCTTATTGTATGTTGAAGTCTTTGTTGCATGTATCTGTAATGTCTTCTACAGTTGTTGAGAATCCTTTTCAAGCCTAAAGGCTCTATCGTTGTGCTTAATCTCTACCGTGAGTTGCAATAAAAATCACTAAATCGATGAGTATAACTCACACTATCTAGTTTACACAGAAGTTGTCATTATCTGTATAATTACATTGTGCATGTGCAGTGCACTTGTTCTTCATTTTAATAAAAGTGGTACGGCCACTATAATCTGGCTTGCTATGCCAAAAAAGGAAAAAAAATGTATGTCTCTGTAAACATAAAACTGAATTTTATGTTTATAGTGGAAAACTAGCTCTGTAGCCAACTTTGTGACGTTGTATCTTGCTCGTGTCTTATTGAAATTGTGCCATATCTTTACTGAATTTGGTATTGCTGCTGAGCCACGTGCATGTAATTTTTCAAGTCATTCTAACCTCTAGAACATGTCAAAACTATGCTTTAAATTTTGAATCGGTGGAAGTTTAACTCGTGTAAGATTTCACATAACAGAGGTAGACCCGACCTTTTATGGATCAGCCTACAGGTCGACCTGTAGCCAAGACAGGTTTAACCCCGGTCGACTTTGACAATATGGGGGTGGACCCCTATACTGTTGAGGGCACAGACAATTTTGCCTGTACATGTTGATGTTTGCACCTAGTTTCTGAATGATTTCTTAAGTATCTTCCTTATCGATTTTGATGAACTCCGAGATGATTTTATGAGATATTTTCCTTGGCTCAAACCAAAACTAGAAGACCTAATATTTTCATCAATTCGTACATCGAATTGGTGAAGTTTTATGTGTTTTTTGTTTGTTGATAGCATGAACAATTTCATGAGATTTTCGACACAATGCACATTTTATAAAACGAATTTTATAAGGAATTATATATTTATATATATTGCTTTAAGACAAATGTTTTTCAATTTTGTTTTATATAAATAAAATTGTGTAAAAACTATAAAATATATAATTTTTTCCAATACATACGATTTTCAAAGAAATAGTTCAAATGATTTAAGAATCGTTTTATAAACTCGTTTTCTCAAACCAAGTATTTACAATATATAAAATACACAATTTTACACTGTTTTATAAAGCGAGAATATAATTTAAACAATGTAATAAACCATGTGGCATAGGACACTAGGTTAATTATATCGGTTAATTCTAGACTCGTTGATTGAAGCCATTTGGAGTGTGGTGCAGTGTAACAACCCACATAATTTAGGATTATTTAATTAAGAGTTTACTTAAATATCGCAACGTGCGTTCGGTTTAAAACCGGAAGTTTGTGTGTAACACCCCACGTCCGTTAATGTCACTCTCAAAGGGAATGCATTAACTTTCATGGAGTATTATTGGTGAATTAGAACAGAACATAACACGACAGATACATATATTGGTACTTGAAAATTTTCAAAACGACATTTATTGCAGCGGAGAAATGGTTTGATTACAACAACTCTATAAACCAACAGTAAAACCAAGTACACTTAATATTCATTTTGACAAATTGTTTCCTGAGTACAAAAGGTAAAAAGCATAACCCCAACACAAGTAGCCATAAAAGAGATGAGCTGAACTTTACTTTCAGCAATCCAAGCACTTCCAAGAGAGAGAGAGAGAGAAAGAGATCCAAGATCAAGCTCCACTAGTATTAGTCTCACCCTGAGAACCTGGGGGGAGGAAGAAAAGAGGCGAAAACAAAGGGGGTCAGATATAAAGTATGGCGAGTATAATAACTTTAACAATATAATTATTAAAGTAACTAGGATAAGGCATAAACTGGTAAAACAAGATATGACCGTGAAACAAGTGGGCATGACAAAGCAAACAAGAGGAATATTCTGGCGTTAATCACGTTCTTAATAACTATAGGATAATTACTATATTGCACCATTACTAGTCACCCTAAAATTTGATCCCGCCTACAGAACGTAATAATGATAATGATAGTTTCGTGTACTCCTAGCTGCCTTCATAGGTGCCGTCTGCCCTTATCTCCACTAGTTGTACCCACTACCCCCATGCGACCGGCTCCCTAACTCGTAGATACCCGTACTGGTCCCACAGTGGGGTGTATCACTTCCCAAAGTGGTAATCAGATACCACTAAAGATGCACGGTGAAGCGACCCAAACTTCCCCGGTCTCCGAAGAGAAAGAGAAAGAACGAATTACTGTGAGAACACGACAAAATAGAACGCAGACGGAAGAACATTTCATTGTATATTACAACAATGCATCAGATTACAAGAATATACAGAGTATAAATGAATAAATATTACACAGAAATATCAGAGATTTAAATTACATTTAAATACATAGCAGCGGAAAATAATACAATACACAACTAGAAGAGATATACGGATACAAAGCTTTCCGGATATCATTCCAGCTGTAAACCAGGATCCTGCGAATATAAATCTGCAAAACCAAAACTACCAGCTGTCCTTGTCAAAATAAGGGCACCCAGAGTTTAGGTTAAAACAATAAACTCCAGGTCAGTCATGGGACTGGTGTGAGAACTAAAACAGTAATCTTTATTTTTAAAGTTAGGTAAATCAAGGGACCACGCCGTATAACACGGAACGGGTTTCCTCCCAAGAATACCAGTGCATAAAACGAACAGCGCAATGCTAAATAGAGAAAAATGCAGCTGTTATAAGACCCAGTCCTTTCACACAATGCAACGCAAGCCGGGGGATAGGGTTTTCCCTTATAACAGCCAAAGAATGCTTGATACGTTTAAAACAAATCATTTGATACTATTATAAGTGCATAGTGTATAAAACAACTTCAAATCATAAGTATCAATCATAGGCGGCATGGGTACCATATATCATGTCGCCGTACTAGGCTCTACAATCCAAACCGCAAATGTCACGTATTTGGAAGTTGGGTTTCCGTCTGTGAACCGAGGCCAGGGATCGTCCTCTACCGATTCGAGACTGTCTAGCCCGAGCCTCAGGAACAGCCGCAACTGCCCCATGGAGCGACAGGGCCGGTCCACCGATGTGGATTATTATGCCTGAACACTACGTTTCCCCGCCCTTTGGGGCGTAAATGAGCGAACGAATGACTCCATCGGACCCGGATCGTCCGATCAAACCGAGGCGCCTCGCAACAGCAACAACCACACAGGTGAAAAGTATATAAATGTCAGGGCTGGTAGGTCACTGACACCACCCTAGCTAGAAAGAAACGCATGCCCTCCCTGAGGTCCTCTCCCGTTTTTGGTTCACAACCGGGGTGCGAGGCTCGCGAATTCACGTTACACAAAGCTGTGTCACACCGGCTGTGCTTTGATCATCACCACAAGACTTTGCTTTTCAACAGAAGCCTCGATCAATTGCCACTTAGGCATGCCACACAGGCAATTCACTCCATGCATTTGATATCCATCAATATATAACCCCTAAGCTCGTACGTCTCAGAGAAGGGCATTAAGCAAGAGAATAAATTCTCCGCCGCCAAACAGATATATATTTAATAGAGATCAATCACACGGACTAAAATCCAATGTCAGACACACAGTCCATTTACAAGTCCGTTCTGGGTCTGAACGAAACCGGAGGCACCTAGTACCCCGCATATCCATCGATCTCCAAGTACGTCTGGACGATCACCAACTGTTTCCATCTTCTTGGGTGTACAGCCCAATCAAGATCATCAGTAATCACCCAAATGACGTGAAGACCTCCGGTCTTCGACCATCGTCTTCATCTTCGACTTATCGTCGTATCAGTTACTCAGAATGGGATAAACCCAGTCTTTCCGAATGACTCGCGTATATTTTAAATAAGTGTTACACAAACACAACATACGCCTCATTCCAATTCATCAGTCACTAACTGTAAATTAATCAAGAGAATAATTCCCCAAATATTAACCCCGAAGGCCGAAACCAACATCAGATCAATATCCAAAAAACCATTCTGCTTAGCTAACCGACAGTTAGTTTCTAAATTTCACATTCATAGGGAAAGGTTCCCATTAATTTTATCAAAGATAAATTCCTTGAATTTATTCTTTAATCTTCTTTTGAATTTCGATTCAACTAGTCGGGATTAACGAACCTTACCGAAGTAATCATTTGTTTTAATTTCCCAATCCCAACCTATTCACCCCATGAAGTAAAACTGGTAATACTTCATATCTAACACCACGGTGTTATCGGTAAATTCGATTACCATTTCACGTTCAAATCTAATTAAAGATTTAACTATCGCCTGGGGCAAAACTGGTGATACTCCATTCTCGATCATTTCAATCTAATTAAAGATTCATTAAAACTCCACTTAGTTTTAATCTTTAACTGGGTTAAAGAACCAATGTCATTTAAAACACGACCCACAATAAACCCAAAATCACATTCATTAATTATCGGGTTAAAGAACAAGTGTTATTTAAAACACTGTTCACGATAAACCCAAAAATCAATATCAATTCAATTCCAATTAAATATTATTTAATTGGTACACTTCATTAAATCTAAATAAAAAGATTTAATCTTTTCTCAACTGGGTTCAAGAACAGTGTTAATGAAGACACCATTCACGACAAACCCAAATCACATTTGATATTCAATACAAGGCTCTGAATAGAAAATATATCGGCTTATATTCAATATCAAATTCTACGATTATCAAATGTCGTATTGGAAATAACGATATAAACATATATCTTTCAAATTTCCATAACAACATCTGTATAATCACGAATTCCAACATCGAAATATTCCGAAGACAATTTCGATTCAAATCCACTCCAATGCAATCATTGGAAATTCTGGTTATTTTTAAAACCCTTTTCAAATTCAATTTATTTATTTAAAAACAAATAGAATTTTAATTCTAGTTCAAAACTAGTTCATTTCGATAGAAATCTATTTTTATCTTTTCAGATATGGAGTTTTTCATCCCAATTCTTCTCAAATCATTTCTTATGATTTTACACAAATTATTGATATTTTTAATGATTTTATCAAGGCCCGTACAGTCGATTTCCATCAATGGCCATCGAACTGCACTTACAACGACCTTCTCCAAATTTGATTTGGACATAATTCCAAATCCAACCGTTAGATTTCCAATTTCTCCCATTCGTTAGAAAGCTCTTTTCGATACGAACCCAACGGTTCCGGTTTTAGGAGAATCCGACGGTCGGATCTCCCGTAATATCTGTTCGAAGTCAATGGTCGAAATTCGCGAACTGCCGCGGCGCGGCGCATTCTATTCAGGCCATTATATTATATATAAAATATATATAATATATACTTCGTCGATTTCCTTTCGAAACAAATTTTATGAATCGTTTTAAATTCATTTTCAAAACGGTTTCAACTTCATATTCAATTTCAAATCAAAATTGGATATTCCAAAATAAATTCGTTTTAAATTCATTTTCAAATCGATTTCAATTCAAATTGATTTCTAATTCAATTTCACTTCGTTTTCAATTCAATTCAATTTCAATTCGAAATCATTTATATTAAATTTCAATTCGAATTCATTTCTATTCAATTTAATTCGAATTTCAATTCTTTTCAAAATATCAGACTTTGAAATCACTTTCGATATTCATTATAGAATGAATAAAATCGATATAAATATCGTTCACGTCAAAATGGCATCAATCTAATCAACACGGCTTCATATATTCCTATTTTCAAATATTCTATTTCAAATATTTCTATTCAAATATTTCTATTCAAATATTTCTATTTCAAATATTTCTATTTTCAAATATTTCTATTCAAATATTTCTATTCAAATATTTCTTTTTCAAATATTTCTATTCAAATATTTCTATTCAAATATTTCTTTTTCAAATATTTCTTTTTCAAAACTGGAATGAGGCCCAATCAATTACCATATAATGTTAATTATATGGATTTTCTACAACACATGTATACAATAACAACGATGAATAATCAACCATCATCCAAAGTGCATTCTACACTGTATAAGCATCAAATATAAATATTCAACGCTTATAACAGTCTGTCAATCAATCGATCGACATACAACTAACGATCGGGATTAGTGTACGTCAAATATCATCCCAATACCCGTGTGGGGTTTCAAACAATCAAACACAGATTTTATTTGTGCAGTTGGGCGACGTGTAAAATTTATCGTCCCAATCAATATCAGTCAAATGTGTGTATATAAACAAATCGTTCGATTTGTTTATTTTTAATTCTCTTCATATACACGTTAAAATTTCTATTTTTAACTATAAAATATTTTAACTATATAAATATTCTATTTCGTTTCACATCACATCATATAATCAATTACACATCAAAATCAAACAAACAAGCATACAAGCCGTCCATGGTCTGTGGACGACGGGTGTCGGGTGCTACTAAACACCGTCTGCATCCTAGTATATATATATAACTAGAAAATTTAAATTGAAAGGTGAGAAGTTCTCACAGAATTGCTAATCCAACGCCACGACTCTTCTTAGGTAGAAATCTTCGTCGTTCTTGCCTTTTGTCACTTTCGTTGCCCGTAGTCTCTACATATATAAAAATCACATTTTTACTTCGCTATTCAATATATAAAAATCGAATTTTTTTTACTTCACTTCGTTATAAAAATTATATTTTTATATTTCTCTTCACTTAATAAAGATTATATTTTTATTACTTTCCATGAATAAAAATCATATTTTTACTATGCCACTAGTATAAAAATTATATTTTTAACCTTTCTACATTATAAAAATTATATTTCTATATTCCACACATGATAAAAATCGAATTTTTATTCTTTCTATCATGTAAAAATTATATTTTTCCTATGCCTATCATATAAAAATTATATTTTTAATAGTCTACTAATATCAAAAATCATATTTTTATCTCTAACAAACTAATTACTTTATAAATAAATAACCTAGACAATTCAATAAACCAAAATAAAAATAAAAATAAAAATAAACGAAACTTACATTGAATCGGATTTTCCGGGGGGGGGGGGGGGGGTGTCGGCGCGGTGGCGCAGGAGGAAGTGGGGGGGGGGGGTATCGCATCGCAGTGGTGAGAGGGGGGGTATCGCGTTGTAGTGGTGAGAGGGGGGGGGGGGTTAGCGCGATGGCGCTGGAGGAGGAGGGGGGGCTGTCGGCGTGGCAATCGATCGGGGGGAGGGGTAGTAGTTTAGGTTTTTTTTCGTTTTCGATTTGTAAAATAATGAACGGGCGGGGGGGGGGGGGGGGGCTGAGAAGTTAAATGAAGAGGGAGGGATTTATTTTTAATTATAATTTATATTATTTTAATCCCAAAAGGTAGTTTTTTCGTTCGACCTCGAAACAAGGCCCACCGCCTGTCGTCCATAGCTAATTACCCCCATTCCAAACACAATGGGATATGTATCGTAAGCTGATTCGATCATTTCGATCAGTTTCCGTTAAAATCAACATATAACTCTATATATTGAATTTGAACGCGCATTTCAATTTACCGGGGTCACATACTAACTCGAAAAATTCCAAAAAAATATTTTCTAGCTTCGTATTGACGATACGGTCCTAACAAAAATAGTTTCGTCGAATTCTGAGACCGTTGGAAAAATGGTCATTTTCCAGTCGATTAAAATCAACTGAAACTGGTCAAACACGTTATCCTTTGTCACGCTCACATATTGATTCGAAAAATTATGAAATTTAGAACCTAGCAATAATTTTACATCACGGACCCAACAAAAGTGGTTTCGTCGAAATCCGAGGTCGTTTGCAAAATTCCTATTTTTAAGGGCCCGAATTCCATAGCGACTATTCAGAATTTTCAACTGGACATATCTTTTGATTCCCGCTATGAAATTTCAATTTTTCGTATTCATTGGAAAGATATTCTCAATTAGATCTTAATGTTTTTGGTTTCACTAAAATCCGGATTGTTTTGCACCCGGTACATTCAATTGAAGTTTGAAATCGAATTATCGAACTACCGCGCCATTTTCAATTCCATTTATAATTATATATAATTATTTATTTTCTAACGACGACGTATATAATATATACGTTCGAATTATATTCAAATAAATTTTCTCGTCAATATTATTTAAAATAATCTATTTTAAATATTCAAAATTCATTAAAATTGCCAAAATAAAATTTTTTAAACTGGCCCAGATTTTCGGGTTGTTACAATCTCCCCCACTTAAAACTTTTCGTCCCCGAAAAGGAACAAAGCCGAAAGTTGTTTCACAAATCAACTCAACTTCCATTATTTTTATTATGGCTTAGGTTCTTCAATTTTTCAGTTTCTAAGAACTTTTCAAGTTTTTCAAAAATTTGGCTAAACCCTAAATTTTCGAAAAATTTCGCCATAACCTCCCCTGCATCGGGAGCCACGGGAAAATCCCGAAATTGCCATATAGGCCTTCTGATCTCAAAAAGAAAAAGAAAAAGCCATGCGGCTAGCCAATAGGCTCATAAAATCATCATCACCCAAACAAAACAGTAAATTATAGTAAACATGTACCTATTTGTCGGGCAAACAAATTTTATTCTCTGCTCTAGCCTCCTTGCTATGACCTGTTCAATGTAAGTACATGTATATGCAAGCAAATGCGACTAATTTTCAATACAACTCACTATTTGATCAAATTAGGCTATAGGGTACAACATTTTAATTAATCGAACTATAATCAACAACACAACCATCAATCAATTAGTTGATTAGCTTTAGAAATTCATAACTTTGATACATAGTCAAAAATCACATTTTTGATGCCAAATCACAACAATAAGCCCTATCTAGTTTCGGTTCTCACACCAGTCAATTGGAAATTTATAGAAATCTCACTTTTGAAACTCGAAAATAAATACTGGCGACGGTGCCCCGTCACCAGAATTATCCCCGGGCACTAGAGTGCGATTCTATAACTATCCAATACATTAAAACTTCGAATACACGTTTGCAAGTAGGGATGGCAATGGAGCGGGTCTAGGGTCCAAACCCGCTTGACCCGCCCCTGTTTTGACCCGTTTAGACCCGCCCCATAGGGTATTCAGGGCGGGTAGACCCGCGACCCGCTTTTGGAAGTCCGGGTCTAGGGTAGGGTCTGGGGCATGGCTAACCCGCCCCAACCCGACCCGCATGATCGAAACATCATTCAAACACTTTATAACTATAACTATTACTTGTTAATCTTCTTAAATTTACATGGTTATAACTTGAATATTATATTCTTTCAATTGACAGACTATAAAATTTTCATTGTATTAAGTTGCATCAATGATAATCATACAATAACAAATGCATATATTTTGAACTATTATCTTACAACTCATTTTATAATATTCTTTTGTCATTGTGAACACATTATAATATGCATATAATTTATCATTTAGTGATAAAAAATATAAATATATAAATTTGTGTACACTAGAACATAATACCACCGGGTCGCGGGGCGGGTCGGGTCTACCCTGACCTGTACGGGTTTCGGGTACGGGGCGAAATTCCAGACCCGCATCGGGTCTACGGGGCGAGTCTGGGGCGGGGTTTAAAAAATCCGGGTCGGGTCTGGGGCACGAGAAACCCGCCCCAACCCGCCCCATTGCCATCCCTATTTGCAAGACATATATGCAAAATCTCTATATATCAGATTGTAACACCCCACCTCCGCCAGGGTGACTCTTGCAAGCACTCTGACTTTGGAGGGGCGTTTGAATCAGGTAAACATGCATAATGATATATCAAGGCAGAACAAGAACATATGTATATATGTAAACAGAGTAAATATCATAGATAAAACAGCGGAAGATTTCAAACCATTTCAAAGCCAGTCTGGTACAACATAATGTAAACTTTCCAAATAAACAAGTCTAGATAAAACAACATCAACTGAAAAACTGAAATACATAAGTACTAATCCCCAAAAGAAGTGATAGCCATAGCTAGCTCCATGTCAAACCGTACATGAGCTAAATCCCACAAGCAAGCAATCTGAAATCCAAGCTAAGCTCCAATATTCCCTCCCTGAGAACCTAGGGGGGGGGAACGGAAGAAAAGAGGCGAAAGAAAACAGGTCAGTCAAAAAGACTGAGTAAGCCCTACTACAATCAATGTAAACTGATAAAGTTAACTGGCATGAGCAGCAGGTATGATCATAAGGATAACTACATACTGGCATGATGATTAACTAACAAGGTAGATAAAGGTGTCATCGCATAATCAGGATTAAGGTTTTGCACCACAGGTGTACTAGCAAACTAACATGACTGGAATAAACAAATATTGATCCCTTGGCCCATGCTTTGGCCCAATAACATGAAATGACCCTAATGCAAGGTCCAACCAAACGGTCTAGTTGATCGGCTCCCTAAGCCTAACTCGTCACGTGTTGGTGTCAATACGGCCCAAACATAATTGTAGTCGAACTATGCCGGGTCCACCCTTCGGGTGTATCAAGCCCTAGGGTGCCAACCCCTGGACACCATAAACATGAGTGCACAGTCTCGATCTACTGGTACCCATGGGTGACTTCTCCAAATACGGACTACGTGCACGACCATAGTCCATCCGGAACTACATCGGCGTACCACCCGGCCGTCGTTTATTGGGTCGCTTACCTCCAGCCCAGTAATCGTGCCCCCTCCCTAGCCTAGTCCCTAGGGCCTTAATGATACCAATTTTTGGGGATTTACTGCGGAGTGGGCCCCCCATTGCTAGGATTTTCTAGTGGGTTAAGTACGGATTAACCCTCTTGCTAATCATGGATTAACTTGGTTAAGTGTAACGATGAGTTCACGACTTAACCCTGATTAATCTACCAAGCCCAAGTTGGTTAAGTATTCAGTGGACCATGACTTAACCCTAATCACGAGGCATTAATTAATTTAATGCGCCTTAACCTCTCACATTAGACCTTGTTGTGGTTACTAGTTAAGCCGGGCGGGTCCGGGTAGCTTTACACCACAACTTGGTCTAACCTCGGGTTCATGGTACAACATGACCAACTTCTCACATTGGGTCCTATTGTTTGTAGCAACTAGTTAAGCCGGTCGGTTCCGGGTAGGTTTACGCTACAAACTCAACCCAACCTCGAGTTGGCCACACTTATCTTTTCTAAGTGTCATGTCCATCATGTTTCCAAAACATGTTACAAGTTTTCAAGCAATTGGGTAGACCTAACTTAATAGGTAAATTCCCAATGGGTAGACCTAACTTAATAGGTAAATTCCCAAGCTTATGTTTTTATGTCTTTTAAGTTTACCCAACCCCAAACGCAATCCCATCGCTTACATATCGCAATAGCGCATAAAGGATAGAAAGAGGGAACTTGGCATAATCATGACATAAAGGTATTGAAGCCACAAGTTTAACATGGTGGCATATGAAATGTACATATGTTCATATACTTGCATATTACATTTTTAGGCCTCAAAAGCATGCATAAAACCAAACTTAGCATATTGGTAATACATGGTGATAAATGACATGTAGAAATGGCCATAAGTTCGCATTTAGCCTCACATGCAAGTTATCATAAGAGATATGATAACTTACATGTTGCCAAAATGCAACCTTTAGCATAAAGCTTGAAGCTTTATGTTCACATACTCAAGATAAGCTTGCATAACATGATAACATGAACAAAAGGATCAACCCAAACTTGCATAACACAACTTGCATAACATAACATGATGAACTTGCATTTCATATCATAGCATACTTGCATAACATGATAAACTTGCATATTATAACATAACAAACTTGCATAACATGATAAACTTGCATTTCATAACATAGTAAACTCGCATATAAACTTGCATATCATACATTTAACTTTAGAGTTTAAGTATGAAAGTAGAATAGGGCTTACAATGCTTAAGAAGTCACAAAAATATGACAAAGCCCTTATGAAATCAATTAAACCCAAAATGCAAGCAAAACCCTTGAGCCAAAAATGATCAAAACTCTTTCTTTATGATGCAAATATAAAAACTTGACTTGAATGCAAGCTAATGATGCTCATACAAGTTTAAAAACACTTGTATGCATGGAAAATCACTTAGAAATTTATTTAGGAATTTTTATGAAGAGAGTGGAGGCCATGAGAGGATTGATTTTGCCATAGTTTAGTTGTAGGATAGATTAATGATGATTTAGGGTTAGGTTAGGGCCTTATTTATAGATTAGGCAAGTGTTTTAGGCCATAGGATTAAACCCTAGTTGCAATCTTAGCCCTTAAAACCGAATCTGGCCCCCAAGCTCAACACAATCTCAAAATGGTGCACCAGGCTAAACAGCCCGGCTGGACCAAGTCGACAGGGCTGTCGACTTGGGTCCAACCAAGTCGACTCCCAAGTCGACAGGGCTGTCGACTTGGGTGCTGTGGCGGGAACTTTCCCGCCTATCCCAATCTGACCTAATTTTTCAAATTCAAACTTGAATTTGAAATCTGTTTTTTACTTTGAATTTTCTGAAAACTTCGTTGGGCCTTAATCGGGTCATACAGACTCCGATTTTCGAAAACTCGGACTCTATTTCGCGTATTTTTCCGAGACGAACGCAATGGCATAGCCCGTTTCCCTTGATTCAGATTTTTGAATTAAATTCTGCCTCGATTTACGTTATAACAGGTTATTGAAAATACGGGTTGTTACATTCTCCCCTCCTTAAAGGATTTCGTCCCCGAAATCTTCAAGTTAGGAAGAACGTATCCTACCATCCAACATCCATCTACTCAAAACATCATCCACGAGCAATCATTGTCCTTACAAGATTCTAAATGTTGTATGAACATATGCAAAGGTGTGTGTATATGTCCTTATCTAATGCAAATATCATCAATGCAAATTACGTTAGTGAAATGAATCCATATGTATGCAATTCCTAACATAATGTATAACATCTATATGTGTGCACATAACATACATCCATATGCAACATCCATGTGATAACACAAAAATTTTCATCCATGAATAATCATAAACACTCATGCATATGCAATATGAGGAGTGTGTGAGCCGATCTAGTGCCTAACGTGTATAATGCATCCACGAGTAATCACTTGCAAACACTTGCAACCACTTGCAACCATCAAGCATAACATGTTTCAAACACATGTTTCATCCAAAGGGTTTCTACCTAAGGTTCTCATGACAAAATTAACACGATAAACTAGATAAACAGAGAAAGATATGCTAATCGAAGAAAAGAGATTGAGAGTGTACCCTCAAAAAGGAATGGATAAAGCCCACGCATCTTCTCCTCGGTTTCCCAAGTTGCGTCTTCTTCGGCTTCACCCCATTGAACCTTCACCAATTTGACCTCTCGATTCCTTAGCCTCTTGGTCTCCGTCCCCAAGATACGAATCGGAGCTCTCCTCAAGGTAGCCTCTTTCTCCACTTCCACATCTTTCAGAACACTTGGCTCTACAACCTCCGCTGATTCATGTAAACACTTCCGGAGATGCGAGACATGAAAAACATCGTGTACTCCGGCAAGCTTCTCGGGCAACTTCACTCTATAAGCCATCTGCCCGATCCTCTCTATAATAGGGAATGGTCCAACAAACCTCGGTGCCAACTTCCCAACGACTCCAAATCGGACCACATTCCGCAAAGGAGAAACCTTCACGAAAACCATATCCCCAATATCAAACTCCAAATCAGTTCTTCGCTTATCAGCATAGGACTTCTGTCGGTCTTGGGCCGCTTTCATCCGTCTCCGAATCAACTCGATCTTCTCGGATGTATCTCTGATCATATCAGGCCCAAGTATAAGCTCATCTGTAGTCTCCCACCAACATGTAGGCGACTTGCACGGCCTCCCATATAAAGCTTCAAATGGTGCCATCCCTATGCTTGCCTGATAACTGTTATTATATGCAAACTCAACAAGAGGAAGACGGTCTTCCCAAGTACCACCAAAATCCAGAATACAAAGCCTCAACAGATCCTCGAGTACCCTATTCACCCTTTCGGTTTGACCGTCCGTCTGTGGGTGATAAGCAGTACTTAGATTCAACCTCGTGCCCATGGCTTCTTGCAAGCTATTCCAGAATTGACTTGTAAAGATTGGGTCACGGTCACTGACTATACTAGAAGGGACTCCATGAAGTCTCACAATCTCACGAAGATATACAGACGCTAGCTAAGATGCGGTCCTCTTGCTCTTCACCGGAATGAAATGAGCACTCTTCGTAAGTCTGTCCACAATAACCCAAATGCTCCTATTCCCTTTCCTTGACCTTGGTAGCCCATCGATAAAATCCATGGAAATACTCTCCCACTTCCAAAGTGGGACGTCTAGAGGATGCAATAGCCCACCGGGCTTCTTTGACTCGGCCTTAACTTGCTGGCAAATGATACATCTAGAGACAAACTCTGCCACATCCTTCTTCATCCCAGGCCAAAAGAAAATGCGCTTCATATCTTTATACATCTTATTTCCACCCGGATGTATAGTCAACTTAGAGCGATGCGCTTCCTCAAGAACTCTTCTTACTAGATCTTCTACCATTGGAACACATAACCTTCCGTCTCTCCTCAGCCAACCCTTGTCATCAATAGAATATCGAGCGAGATGACTAGACGCCTCTCCTCGAATCAGCTTATCCATAATCTCAACTATCCGAGGGTCTTCTCTCTGCGAAGCCCCAACTTGATCAAGAAGGGTAGGTCTGAGTTCCAAAGATGCTAAAGAACCGGTCATCGACCCAACCGCCAAAGAGAAATCAAAGGTTGCCATATACTCTAAATTCTTCATCTCAACGAATAGAGGACTTAGGGTCAACCTTCTTCTACTCAATGCGTCTGCTACCACATTCCCCTTGCCAGGGGTATAAGCTATCTCAAAATCGTAGGACGCCAAGAATTCCATCCATCTCTGTTGCCTCAGATTCAGATCCTTCTGAGAAAAGAGATACTTCAATGACTTGTGATCGGTATAAAGCTCAAATCTTTCTCCCAGAAGATAATGGCGCCAAGCCTTGAGTGCATATACTATTGCCGCCAACTCTAAGTCATGAGTGGGATAATTCTTCTCATGCATTTTGAGTTGTCTACCGCCAAAGCATATCACCCTTCCTTCTTGCATAAGAACAGCTCCTAACCCCGTGCCACATGCATCGGTGTATACTGTAAATAACTTCCCTCCATCGGGCAAAGCTAGAACAGGTGCTGATGTGAGAGCTCTCTTGAGCTTCTGAAAAGCAAGCTCGCATTCTATGCTCCAAGCAAAAACTAAATTCTTCTTCGTCAATTTAGTGAGAGGAGCGGAAATCTTCGCGAAGTCCTTAATAAACTTCCGGTAAAAGCCTGCAAGACCTAGAAAACTTCTCACCTCGGTTGCATTCCTTGGAGTCTTCCAATCCTGAACTGCAACTACCTTAGCGGGATCCACCGCTAAGCCTTGCTTAGATACTATATGCCCAAGGAATCTAACTTCCCTTCTCCAAAAGTGACACTTGGAGAACTTGGCCTTCAATTGATGCGCTCTAAGCGTATCCATCACCTCTACGAGATGCCTTGCGTGCTCTTCCTCATCCTTAGAGAAGATCAGAATATCATCTACGAAGACCACGACAAACTTGTTCAAGAACTCCCTGAACACCCTACTCATCAAGTCCACGAAATATGCGGGTGCATTAGTCAAGCCGAACGGCATGACAAGCCATTCGAAGAATCCATCTGGAGTCCTGAACGCAGTCTTGTCTATACTATCTTCAGCTACCCTGAGCTGATGGAATCCAGTAGCAAGATCAAGCTGAGAGAAAACAGAAGCACCGACAAGCTGGTCAAAGAGATCATCAATCCTCGGTAACGGGTGTCTGTTCTTCTTAGTCAGCTTATTTAACTCTCGATAGTCAACACATAGTCGGAGAGAACCATCTGCCTTGGTAGCAAATACCACAGGCGCTCCCCATTCAGATATACTTCGTCTAATGAAGTTCTTCTCAAGCAACTCCTTTACTTGCTTACTTAGCTCCCGCCTTTCACGCGGAGCCATGTGCCGAACGGGCAAAGAAACCGGCTTTGCATTATCCACCAGATAAATGCGGAAATCAATCTCTCGCTTAGGGAGCAACCCCCTAACTTCATCGAAAACATCCGGATACTCTCGAACCACTCTCACGGACTGAAGAGTTTCCATTGACGAGTCGAGTGATTCAAGATAGCACAACATGACGGGGCCTCTCGGATTACAAGAAATCTCTAGGGTGTTTCCGAGGCGAGTCACGAGCCTCACAACCCTATGCTCACAATCAAGAATGGCTCCATATCTGGACAGCCAATCCATGCCCAATATCAATCCGTATCCCCTAAAACCAAGAACATAAGCACTGCACAAGAACTCTACACTCAGTATAGAGATCCTCAAATCCCCACATATCATAGAAAAATGGGCGGAACCCCCAATAGGATTTGAGACACAGACGGGATCATCTACCAAGCTAGTACTAAGGTGCAAACTATCAACAAGATCAGATGAGATAAAGCTATGCGATGCACCAGAATCAAACAAGGTACGAACTGGAAAATCAGAAATATATACAAGGCTCTCAACAGAAATACTACCTCGCTCGGGAACTGGAGCGGTACTGAGAGCATGAACTTGCCCTCCTGAAGGTCCAGCACGCTGAGTCTGATCCTCGCCTTGCCCTTGCTTCCTCGGGCACTCCTTACTGAAATGTCCAGTCTTACCGCAGAAAAAGCATTCACCATTCTTCCTTTTCCTCTTCTTACAATCCTTAATAAGATGCCCAACTGAACCGCAATAATGGCACTTCTCCTTGTTGTTCTTGCCCTTGTTGTTGTTCCCCTTGTTGCCTTGACTCTTGTTCTTGTTCTGATTGCCTTGACTGCTTTGACCACTTGGATTACCCTGATTTCCTTTTCCCTGGGAATCAGTCTTCTTGGCTTGAGTATCATTCATCTTGGTCTCTTTCTTGACATCTCCCTGAAGTAACGCCATATCAACCAAACTCTCAAATGTGGCCCCATGGGGAATATGTGACATAGCCAATCCCTGCAACGGCTCATTCAATCCTCTAGCAAAACGAAGAGCCTTCTTCTGAGGAGTATTCACCATATCCAAGCCCAAACGAGCTAACTGATTGAACTTGTTCACATATTCTTTGACAGACATATCTCCTTGTCTCTGTGTTATGAACCTCTCCATTTGCAGATTCTCCTCGGCAGAAGATAGAAACTTGAGCACGAACCTTGCCCTGAAATCGGACCAAGTCTCAACAGGCCTAGTACCATTGGTGACTTCCCACCAATAAGCGGCTTCATCCTTCATAAGCCAAACCGCCAACAAGATCTTCCTCTGATCGTCTAACCCAAAGATAGCAAATAAATCCTCGGTCTCTTTCAACCAATTTCTGGCCTCTACAAAAGTCACAATGCCTTGAAAGTTCTTGCCACCCATTGCTTTGAAATCTTTGCAAGTCTTTGCGAAGTCAGCTTGAGGATGCTGAGGGGGAGGAGGAAGAGGAACCTCAGCGACAGGTGGAGGAGGAACATTAACTACCGGAGGAGGAGGAGGAGGAACATTAACTACTGGAGGAGGAGGAGGGACATCTGCGGGGCCGGCTTCGGTCGCCCTAGCCTCCAAAAGTCTCCTATACCAAACAGGTACGTGTACTCCCTCCGGAATAGCAAAGTTATCGGCCATACTGAAAACGAAGAAAAAGACAGATTCAGAATGGAGAAAAACGAAGGAATTTTGCTAATGGCTTTTTGGGGAATAGCCTTTAAAATAAACTAGACTTTTCTTTGGAAAATACTTTATACTTAGTTTTGAAAATAGTTTTCCAAAAGTTTTTAAAAACCTTTTTGTTCCTTCTCGTAAACCATATGCTCTGATTCCAAATGTAACACCCCACCTCCGCCAGGGTGACTCTTGCAAGCACCTTGACTTCGGAGGGGCGTTTGAATCAGGTAAACATGCATAATGATATATCAAGGCAGAACAAGAACATATGTATATATGTAAACAGAGTAAATATCATAGATAAAACAACGGAAGATTTCAAACCATTTCAAAGCCAGTCTAGTACAACATAATGTAAACTTTCCAAATAAACAAGTCTAGATAAAACAACATCAACTGAAAAACTGAAATACATAAGTACTAATCCCCAAAAGAAGTGATAGCCATAGCTAGCTCCATGTCAAACCGTACATGAGCTAAATCCCACAAGCAAGCAATCTGAAATCCAAGCTAAGCTCCAATATTCCCTCCATGAGAACCTGGGGGGGGGGGACGGAAGAAAAGAGGCGAAAGAAAACAGGTCAGTCAAAAAGACTGAGTAAGCCCTACTACAATCAATGTAAACTGATAAAGTTAACTGGCATGAGCAGCATGTATGATCATAAGGATAACTACATACTGGCATGATGATTAACTAACAAGGTAGATAAAGGTGTCATCGCATAATCAGGATTAAGGTTTTGCACCACAGGTGTACTAGCAAACTAACATGACTGGAATAAACAAATATTGATCCCTTTGCCCATGCTTTGGCCCAATAACATGAAATGACCCTAATGCAAGGTCCAACCAAACGGTCTAGTCGATCGGCTCCCTAAGCCTAACTCGTCACGTGTTGGTGTCAATACGGCCCAAACATAATTGTAGTCGAACTGTGCCGGGTCCACCCTTCGGGTGTATCAAGCCCTAGGATGCCAACCCCTGGACACCATAAACATGAGTGCACAGTCTCGATCTACTGGTACCCATGGGTGACTTCTCCAAATACGGACTACGTGCACGACCATAGTCCGTCCGGAACTACATCGGCGTACCACCCGGCCGTCGTTTATTGGGTCGCTTACCTCCAGCCCAGTAATCGTGCCCCCTCCCTAGCCTAGTCCCTAGGGCCTTAATAATACCAATTTTTGGGGATTTACTGCGGAGTGGGCCCCCCCATTGCTAGGATTTTCTAGTGGGTTAAGTACGGATTAACCCTCTTGCTAATCATGGATTAACTTGGTTAAGTGTAACGATGAGTTCACGACTTAACCCCGATTAATCTACCAAGCCCAAGTTGGTTAAGTATTCAGTGGACCATGACTTAACCCTAATCACGAGGCATTAATTAATTTAATGCGCCTTAACCTCTCACATTAGACCTTGTTGTGGTTACTAGTTAAGCGGGGCGGGTCCGGGTAGCTTTACACCACAACTTGGTCTAACCTCGGGTTCAAGGTACAACATGACCAACTTCTCACATTGGGTCCTATTGTTTGTAGCAACTAGTTAAGCCGGTCGGTTCCGGGTAGGTTTACGCTACAAACTCAACCCAACCTCGAGTTGGCCACACTTATCTTTTCTAAGTGTCATGTCCATCATGTTTCCAAAACATGTTACAAGTTTTCAAGCAATTGGGTAGACCTAACTTAATAGGTAAATTCCCAATGGGTAGACCTAACTTAATAGGTAAATTCCCAAGCTTATGTTTTTATGTCTTTTAAGTTTACCCAACCCCAAACGCAATCCCATCGCTTACATATCGCAATAGCGCATAAAGGATAGAAAGAGGGAACTTGGCATAATCATGACATAAAGGTATTGAAGCCACAAGTTTAACATGGTGGCATATGAAATGTACATATGTTCATATACTTGCATATTACATTTTTAGGCCTCAAAAGCATGCATAAAACCAAACTTAGCATATTGGTAATACATGGTGATAAATGACATGTAGAAATGGCCATAAGTTCGCATTTAGCCTCACATGCAAGTTATCATAAGAGATATGATAACTTACATGTTGCCAAAATGCAACCTTTAGCATAAAGCTTGAAGCTTTATGTTCACATACTCAAGATAAGCTTGCATAACATGATAACATGAACAAAAGGATCAACCCAAACTTGCATAACACAACTTGCATAACATAACATGATGAACTTGCATTTCATATCATAGCATACTTGCATAACATGATAAACTTGCATATTATAACATAACAAACTTGCATAACATGATAAACTTGCATTTCATAACATAGTAAACTCGCATATAAACTTGCATATCATACATTTAACTTTAGAGTTTAAGTATGAAAGTAGAATAGGGCTTACAATGCTTAAGAAGTCACAAAAATATGACAAAGCCCTTATGAAATCAATTAAACCCAAAATGCAAGCAAAACCCTTGAGCCAAAAATGATCAAAACTCTTTCTTTATGATGCAAATATAAAAACTTGACTTGAATGCAAGCTAATGATGCTCATACAAGTTTAAAAACACTTGTATGCATGGAAAATCACTTAGAAATTTATTTAGGAATTTTTATGAAGAGAGTGGAGGCCATGAGAGGATTGATTTTGCCATAGTTTAGTTGTAGGATAGATTAATGATGATTTAGGGTTAGGTTAGGGCCTTATTTATAGATTAGGCAAGTGTTTTAGGCCATAGGATTAAACCCTAGTTGCAATCTTAGCCCTTAAAACCGAATCTGGCCCCCAAGCTCAACACAATCTCAAAATGGTGCACCAGGCTAAACAGCCCGGCTGGACCAAGTCGACAGGGCTGTCGACTTGGGTCCAACCAAGTCGACTCCCAAGTCGACAGGGCTGTCGACTTGGGTGCTGTGGAGGGAACTTTCCCGCCTATCCCAATCTGACCTAATTTTTCAAATTCAAACTTGAATTTGAAATCTGTTTTTTTCTTTGAATTTTCTGAAAACTTCGTTGGGCCTTAATCGGGTCATACGGACTCCGATTTTCGAAAACTCGGACTCTATTTCGCGTATTTTTCCGAGACGAACGCAATGGCATAGCCCGTTTACCTTGATTCAGATTTTTGAATTAAATTCCGCCTCGATTTACGTTATAACAGGTTATTGAAAATACAGGTTGTTACACAGATTGTCCAAATTCATATAAATAAATAATCAAATACGGATAATTGATTTAAATTTTCAAAACGAAAATTGTTTTCATTTTTAAAAATATACTCTTCACACTCGTTCTAGGATACTACTGATCCTATCTCTAACGAGTCATTCTAATTGGATATTACTAATCCAATATCTGATGAATTCTTTCGTATGGTTCTAATGTGCCTTGTTCTCTAAGCTTTGTAAACCAAAGCTCTGATACCAAATGAAGCGACCCGAACTTCCCCGGTCTCCGAAGAGAAAGAGAAAGAACGAATTACTGTGAGAACACGACTAAATAGAATGCAGACGGAAGAACATTTCATTGTATATTACAACAATGCATCAGATTACAAGAATATACAGAGTATAAATGAATAAATATTACACAGAAATATCAGAGATTTAAATTACATTTAAATACATAGCAGCGGAAAATAATACAATACACAACTAGAAGAGATATACGGATACAAAGCTTTCCGGATATCATTCCAGCTGTAAACCAGGATCCTGCGAATATAAATCTGCAAAACCAAAACTACTAGCTGCCCGTGTCAAAATAAGGGCACCTAGAGTTTAGGTTAAAACAATAAACTCCAGGTCAGTCATGGGACTGGTGCGAGAACTAAAACAGTAATCTTTATTTTTAAAGTTAGGTAAATCAAGGGACCACGCCATATAACACGGAACGGGTTTCCTCCCACGAATACCAGTGCATAAAACGAACAGCGCAATGCTAAATAGAGAAAAATGCAGCTGTTATAAGACCCAGGTCCTATCACACAATGCAACGCAAGCCGGGGGATAGGGTTTTCCCTTATAACAGCCAAAGAATGCTTGATACGTTTAAAACAAATCATTTGATACTATTATAAGTGCATAGTGTATAAAACAACTTCAAATCATAAGTATCAATCATAGGCGGCATGGGTACCATATATCATGTCGCCGTACTAGGCTCTACAATCCAAACCGCAAATGTCATGTATTTGGAAGTTGGGTTTCCGTCTGTGAACCGAGGCCAGGGATCGTCCTCTACCGATTCGAGACTGTCTAGCCCGAGCCTCAGGAACAGCCGCAACTGCCCCATGGAGCGACAGGGCCGGTCCACCGATGTGGATTATTATGCCTGAACACTACGTTTCCCCGCCCTTTGGGGCGTAAATGAGCGAACGAATGACTCCATCGGACCCGGATCGTCCGATCAAACCGAGGCGCCTCGCAACAGCAACAACCACACAGGTGAAAAGTATATAAATGTCAGGGCTGGTAGGTCACTGACACCACCCTAGCTAGAAAGAAACGCATGCCCTCCCTGAGGTTCTCTCCCGTTTTTGGTTCACAACCGGGGTGCGAGGCTCGCGAATTCACGTTACACAAAGCTGTGCCACACAGGCTGTGCTTTGATCATCACCACATGACTTTGCTTTTCAACAGAAGCCTCAATCAATTGCCACTTAGGCATGCCACACAGGCAATTCACTCCATGCGTTTGATATCCATCAATATATAACCCCTGAGCTCGTACGTCTCAGAGAAGGGCGTTAAGCAAGAGAATAAATTCTCCGCCGCCAAACAGATATATATTTAATAGAGATCAATCACACGGACTAAAATCCAATGTCAGACACACAGTCCATTTACAAGTCCGTTCTGGGTCTGAACGAAACCGGAGGCACCTAGTACCCTGCATATCCATCGATCTCCAAGTACGTCTGGATGATCACCAACTGTTTCCATCTTCTTGGGTGTACAGCCCAATCAAGATCATCAGTAATCACCCAAATGACGTGAAGACCTCCGGTATTCGACCATCGTCTTCATCTTCGACTTATCGTCGTATCTGTTATTCAGAATGGGATAAACCCGGTCTTTCCGAATGACTCGCGTATATTTTAAACAAGTGTTACACAAACACAACATACGCCTCATTCCAATTCATCAGTCACTAACTGTAAATTAATCAAGAGAATAATTCCCCAAATATTAACCCCGAAGGCCGAAACCAACATCAGATCAATATCCAGAAAACCATTCTGCTTAGCTAACCGACAATTAGTTTCTAAATTTAACATTCATAGGGAAAGGTTCCCATTAATTTTATCAAAGATAAATTCCTTGAATTTATTCTTTAATCTTCTTTTGAATTTCGATTCAACTAGTCGGGATTAACGAACCTTACCGAAGTAATCATTTGTTTTAATTTCCCAATCCCAACCTATTCACCCCATGAAGTAAAACTGGTAATACTTCATATCTAACACCACGGTGTTATCGGTAAATTCAATTACCATTTCACGTTCAAATCTAATTAAAGATTTAACTATCGCCTGGAGCAAAACTGGTGATACTCCATTCTCGATCATTTCAATCTAATTAAAGATTCATTAAAACTCCACTTAGTGTTAATCTTTAACTAGGTTAAAGAACCAATGTCATTTAAAACACGACCCACAGTAAACCCAAAATCACATTCATTAATTATCGGGTTAAAGAACAAGTGTTATTTAAAACACTGTTCACGATAAACCCAAAAATCAATATCAATTCAATTCCAATTAAATATTATTTAATTGGTACACTTCATTAAATCTAAATAAAAAGATTTAATCTTTTCTCAACTGGGTTCAAGAACAGTGTTAATGAAGACACCATTCACGACAAACCCAAATCACATTTGATATTCAATACAAGGCTCTGAATAGAAAATATATCGGCTTATATTCAATATCAAATTCTATAATTATCAAATGTCGTATTGGAAATAATGATATAAACATATATCTTTCAAATTTCCATAACAACATCTGTATAATCACGAATTCCAACATCGAAATATTCCGAAGACAATTTCGATTCAAATCCACTCCAATGCAATCATTGGAAATTCTGGTTATTTTTAAAACCCTTTTCAAATTCAATTTATTTATTTGAAAACAAATAGAATTTTAATTCTAGTTCAAAACTAGTTCATTTCGATAGAAATCTATTTTTATCTTTTCAAATATGGATTTTTTCATCCCAATTCTTCCCAAATCATTTCTTATGATTTTACACAAATTATTGATATTTTTAATGATTTTATCAAGGCCCGTACAGTCGATTTCCATCATTGGCCATCGAACTACACTTACAGCGACCTTTTTCAAATTTGATTTGGACATAATTCCAAATCCAACTGTTAGATTTCTAATTTCTCCCATTTGTTATAAAGAACTTTTCGATACGAACCCAACGGTTCCGGTTTTAGGAGAATCCGACGGTCGGATCTCCCGTAATATCCGTTCGAAGTCAATGGTCGAAATTCGCGAACTGCCGCGGCACGACGCGTTCTATTCAGGCCATTATATTATATATAAAAAATATATATAATATACTTCGTCGATTTCCTTTCGAAACGAATTTTATGAATCGTTTTAAATTCATTTTCAAAACGGTTTCAACTTCATATTCAATTTCAAATCAAAATTGAATATTCCAAAATAAATTCGTTTTAAATTCATTTTCAAATCGATTTCAATTCAAATTGATTTCTAATTCAATTTCAGTTCGTTTTCAATTCAATTTCAATTCGAATTCATTTATATTAAATTTCAATTCGAATTCATTTCTATTCAATTTAATTCGAATTTCAATTCTTTTCAAAATATCAGACTTTGAAATCACTTTCGATATTCATTATAGAATGAATAAAATCGATATAAATATCGTTCACGTCAAAATGGCGTCAATCTAATCTACACGGCTTCATATATTCCTATTTTCAAATATTCTATTTCAAATATTTCTATTCAAATATTTCTATTCAAATATTTCTATTTCAAATATTTCTATTTTCAAATATTTCTATTCAAATATTTCTATTCAAATATTTCTTTTTCAAATATTTCTATTCAAATATTTCTATTCAAATATTTCTTTTTCAAATATTTCTTTTTCAAAACTGGAATGAGGCCCAATCAATTACCATATAATGTTAATTATATGGATTTTCTACAACACATGTATACAATAACAACGATGAATAATCAACCATCATCCAAAGTGCATTCTACACTGTATAAGCATCAAATATAAATATTCAACGCTTATAACAGTCTGTCAATCAATTTATCGACATACAACTAACGATCGGGATTAGTGTACGTCAAATATCATCCCAATACCCGTGTGGGGTTTCAAACAATCAAACACAAATTTTATTTGTGCAGTTGGGCGACGTGTAAAATTTATCGTCCCAATCAATATCAGTCAAATGTGTGTATATAAACAAATCGTCCGATTTGTTTATTTTTATTTCTCTTCATATACACGTTAAAATTTCTATTTTTAACTATAAAATATTTTAACTATATAAATATTCTATTTTGTTTCACATCACATCACACAATCAATTACACATCAAAATCAAACAAACAAGCATACAAGCCGTCCATGGTCTGTGGACGACGGGTGTCGGGTGCTACTAAACACCGTCTGCATCCTAGTATATATATATATAACTAGAAAATTTAAATTGAAAGGTGAGAAGTTCTCACAGAATTGCTAATCCAACGCCACGACTCTTCTTAGGTAGAAATCTTCGTCGTTCTTGCCTTTTGTCACTTTCGTTGCCCATAGTCTCTACATATATAAAAATCACATTTTTACTTCGCTATTCAATATATAAAAATCGAATTTTTTTACTTCACTTCGTTATAAAAATTATATTTTTATATTTCTCTTCGCTTAATAAAGATTATATTTTTATTACTTTCCATGAATAAAAATCATATTTTTACTATGCCACTAGTATAAAAATTATATTTTTAACCTTTCTACATTATAAAAATTATATTTCTATATTCCACACATGATAAAAATCGAATTTTTATTCTTTCGATCATGTAAAAATTATATTTTTCCTATGCCTATCATATAAAAATTATATTTTTAATAGTCTACTAATATCAAAAATCATATTTTTATCTCTAACAAACTAATTACTTTATAAATAAATAACCTAGACAATTCAATAAACCAAAATAAAAATAAACGAAACTTACATTGAATCGGATTTTCCAAGGGGGGGGGGGGTGTGTCTGAGGTCTTCGACGTAAGGGGGGGGGGGCTCGGCGGTTTTGGCAGGCGGGGGGGTGTCGGCTCGGTGGCGCAGGAGGAAGTGGGGGGGGGGTATCGCGTTGCAGTGTTGAGAGGGGGGGTATCGCGTCGCAGTGGTGAGAGAGGGGGGGGGGGAGTAGCGCGACGGCGCTGGAGGAGGAGGGGCTGTCGGCGCGGCGATCGATGGGGGGGGAGGGGTAGTAGTTTAGGTTTTTTTTCGTTTTCGATTTGTAAAATAATGAACGGGGGGGGGGGGGGGTGAGAAGTTAAATGAAGAGGGAGGGATTTATTTTTAATTATAATTTTATATTATTTTAATCCCAAAAGGTAGCTTTTCCGTTCGACCTCGAAACAAGGCCCACCGCCTGTCGTCCATAGCTAATTACCCCCATTCCGAACACAATGGGATATGTATTGTAAGCTGATTCGATCATTTCGATCAGTTTCCGTTAAAATCAACATATAACTCTATATATTGAATTTGAACGCGCATTTCAATTTACCGGGGTCACATACTAACTCGAAAAATTCCAGAAAAATATTTTCTAGCTTCGTATTGACGATACGGTCCTAACAAAACGAGTTTCTTCGAATTCTGAGACCGTTGGAAAAATGGCCATTTTCCAGTCGATTAAAATCAACTAAAACTGGTAAAACACGTTTTCCTTTGTCACGGTCACATATTGATTCGAAAAATTATGAAATTTGGAACCTAGCAATAATTTTACATCACGGACCCAACAAAAGTGGTTTCGTCGAAATCCGAGGTCGTTTGCAAAATTCCTATTTTTAAGAGCCCGAATTCCATAGCGACTATTCAGAATTTTCAACTGGTCATATCTTTTGATTCCCGCTATGAAATTTCAATATTTCGGATTCGTTGGAAAGATATTCTCAATTAGATCCTAATGTTTTTGGTTTCACTAAAATCCGGATTGTTTTGCACCCGGTACATTCAATTGAAGTTTGAAATCGAATTATCGAACTACCGCGCCATTTTCAATTCCATTTATAATTATATATAATTATTTATTTTCTAACGACGACGTATATAATATATACGTTCGAATTATATTCAAATAAATTTTCTCGTTGATATTATTTAAAATAATCTATTTTAAATATTCAAAATTCATTAAAATTGCCAAAATAAAAAATTTTAAACTGGCCCAGATTTTCGGGTTGTTACATACGGCTTATATCTACATGATGCAACAACGTCTTACCTACCAGCCCGGGCCCACGCACGCACATGACCCCGTTGGACTTGCGTTGCCACCACTAACCCATTTTGACCTCTTATAATCAAACCCAGTAAGCATGACCCTTCCTCGACTTGGGTCGAGCTCACAAAGATACTTAATGGGTTACTGGTTTGAAAATGGCCCTCATGTCTGACACAAGTTTTCCACATATGCTTGGTCCCTACTAAGGTTTCCCACTTAACCTCATTCTTATTCATGTCTTCTTACATGTTTCAACTTGGTTAAGTGTTTCTAATCGTATTTCACAAGCCACCTAAGGTCACCCACTTAACCCCCATGTCACACCACATGTTTATCTGGTTAAGTGTTATTTAATTCATTAGAACCGTAACCTTGTAAAGATCTCCCACATTAGACTACCGTTTGCGGTTGCTGGATTTGTCGGGCGGGTCCGGACAGTCTTATACCGCAAACGAGCCTAACCTGGTGTCTTTGCAATTGTTACGCATTTAATTCTTGTCTTTGACCTCTCACACTAGGCTATCGTTTGTGGTTGTTGGATTTGCCGGGCGGGTCCGGGCAGTCTTATACCACAAACGAGTCTAACCTCGTGTCTTAGGCGGTTAATTATTACGCATAATTATTTATCCCCAAATTGGATTAATATCCCTATTCAAATTTGTCAATAAATTCCAAATTTATTTATGTCCATAATTATCACCTAAATTATGTCCATAATTTCAGGTATATAATTTATACCAATTAATGCCACAAATTAATTATATGCCTTTTAAGGCCATTTTATGCCAATTCACAATTATGTATATTCAATATTTTCCCATTGTCTCCACGCTATTCGTACGTTTTAATATGACATGTGTTAGACTCGCAAATAGTCTAACTTATAAAAGAAAAACAACATCACAACATAAAATAGATCTTAGAATCATGACATAAGTTTTCATAGACAATAACTTGCATATATGGAATGGTTTTCCTATGAATTTCATTCAAACTAGCATATGATTCACATACAAAACTAGCATAGGTAATAGGCATAAATTTGCATAACTATGTATTGTCATGGATCAAAATATAGATCTAAACATAAAGATGTGAACTTGCATATGGATCTAAACATGAAGATGTGAACTTGCATATGGATCTAAACATAAAGATGTGAACTTGCATATGGATCTAAACATGTAAATTAATGTCACATGTTTACATATAATCTAGCATATGTATCTACATGATTTCACATATGAACTTGTGCATAATCCACCAACAGACTTGCATAAGATTCACATATGTTTTAACATCCCAAACTTGCATAAAACTCATAAATTAGCGTATAATTTAACATCCCAAACTTGCACAAGATGAATCTAGTTAATCACGTACAATTTAACATATGAAACAGGTCCACAATAACAAAGCATCAATGATAACATCACATGATTCAAAATCATGTTCTCATAATCCCAATTATAACTTATCACAATTAAATTAATTAATTATTTTGTGAAAGATATTATACTCACAAACAAAAGAATAGTCTCGTCTTTCTGGGATCTATATTCTGAAATTGAATTGCTCACCTTTGATGTGGACTAATTGTTATTTAGATTAGATTAGATTTGATTTGATTTTGATTCTTGCTTCTATCTTGTTTCTGAGTTGAAAGAGAACGAAGGCTACTCTAGGTTCTCCATTGACGGCATGGCGGCTCTTGGTATGAATTAGTGTGATTTTAGGTTGAGAGTTAGGTTGCTTATATAGAATTTTAATTAATTTAGAGTCGTCAGATTAACCCTAGAAGCAATCAAGACCATCCAGTCAAGATAGGATAACACCTCAGCCCTAATAACTCAGCAATGACTCACTGTTCGGATCAGAATACTCCAGAAATCTGTGCAGGTCTTTAGCCCGACATGGGCGCACTTGGCAGGTGCGCCAGTGCATTTTTGTACCGGCGCACTTGTGAAGTGCGCCAGTGCATTCTGGTCGACTTCCGGTTTTCTACCTAACTTCGTTCGTCCATATCTCCTTCGTACGTGTCCGTTTTATGCAAACTCGGACTCTATCTCAAGCAAAATTCCGAGACGAACGCAATGGCGTAACCCGTTTCCCTTAATTCTCACATTTGAAATTAAGTATTCTTTAAATTTGTTAATATTAATATTTAAAATCACGGGGTGTTACATTGTGACTTTTTGTAAACGAATGAATTTGGATTCGAGACACCTTCCATTGAGTTCAAAATGTCATTTACGATATCTTGCGCAGTTCATTCTGAAACAAAGTCATTTGAGTTCGACGTGTCCCTATTTGGGTTCAACACATTTTCTAGTGTAACACCCCACCTCCGTTAAGGTCACTCGCAAGGGGAATGCCTTAACTTTGGTGGAGCATTTTAGTAAACAGAACAGAAACTTACAAGACAGATAAAACAGTACTTGAAATTTTTAACTTTATTACAGCGGAAACAGAAATCAGTATGGTTACATCCTTTCAAATCTCAGAATTCAAGTACAAAATATCAGTCTTGTACAAAAGCCTTCAGAAAGTATAGTTTAAAATCATAATCCCCATAGAACGGAAGCTATGCAGAGCCAAGCCATACTTTAAGCACTTCAAGCAAAGAGAAATCCGGATCAAGCTAAAGTATTCCCTCCTTGGATAACCTAGGGGGGAAACGGAAGAAAGGAGGCGAAACAACAAGGGTCAGACAAAAAGTCTGGCAAGTCCAGTGACTTTCAACATATGAACAGATAATAATAATATGACATGAACATAAAACTGGATGAGAGATAACTGTAACAGGTGTAGCAGATATAACAGAAGAACAGAATGACATAAACTATTGCTTTACACTTCTCTGCACTAATACTAGTATAACAGAATTAGGTGTCACCCTAATGTCTAAACTGAAGCAGGAACGGGTACAGAATAATTTAACAGAAACAGAATGCTAATAATGGGCCTTTACTACCCGATCAGAAATAGACAGAAGCAGAAACAGATTAATCCCTACGGAAACAGAATGTAGAATTAGGTGTACACTAGTAATGGGCCTTTACCACCCGAACAGACGGTACCACACAGAAACAGACAGGTGTTACCACCCAACAGAAATAGACGGTACCAACAGAAACAGACAGAACTAAGTGTACCCTAAAACCCTACCCCAAGCGATCGGCTCCCTAATACATAAATATCCTGTGTCGGCCCCACAGTAGGGTGTATCACTCCCTAAAGTGACAACCAATTGGCACAGACCTATTTACAGATGTCATGGCGTCTTACATCCTCAGAGGCAGACCAGGATCCATGCACGCACATGACCCGGTTGGAACGCACCATCAACACCCCTCGCCATTATCAGAATGAACCGCTTATAATTAGTTCAGTAAGCGTGCCCGGACCCTACCTACTGTTGGGTCAAAGTTTTGGTACCAGAAAGGGTTACTGACTAATATGGGTCCCAAACAACAGATGACACAAGTAACTCCCCTCCTAACCTTGTGTCCCCAGACTAACAGATTTCAGATTAACTTGTTTAGAAGTTCAGACATACAGAGTTTAGATCAACTAGTTCATAGATCAGACAAACAAGTTAACCGGTTTTCAGACTAACGAATCAGATGTTCGGATTAACAGGCTTACAGATTAACTGGTTACAGACTTACGGATTAACTGGTTACAGATTATCTAACTTTGTATTGGGCCTACGGGTTCACGAAACGGGTTTATCAGATTCATTGGTCCAATTGGTTTAACCTTACCCACCCAACACGTTTTAGACATCATATTTATCTCAGATTTTCATTAATTAAATATTAATGCCCAAAACCTCTCACATTAGACTGACAGTTTGCGGCTACTAGTTAGGCCGGTTGGTTCCGGGCAGGTTTCTGTCGCAAACTGAGTCTAACCTTGGGTTTTCAAGCACGTTATGACTAACTTCTCACATTAGAACCTATTGTTTGCGACCACTGGAATATGCCGGGCGGTTCCGGGCAGAATTACGCCACAAACTCATTCTAACCTCGAGTTAGCCATGTTTATCTTTGCGGCCAATTAAATAATGATTTCCCATTTATACCCATGCCTAATATACATGTCAATTATTCATAACTATAGCCAATTCATATTATGTCAATAGCGGACTAATTATATCAACTCAACAGATATAGCAGATAACAGATTTCTCAGACTAGGCGACTTAGCAGATTAAGAAAACTAGCAGATTTAGCATTTTCAACAGACTTAGCAGATGTCAGATTTTGCAGATGAACAAATCTAGTAGACTAGGTAGTAGAGCAGAACTAGCAGATTAAGCAATATAACAGAACTAGCAGATTAGGCAATGTAACAAAACTAACAAATTAGGCAAATATAACAGATTTACTCATTTCTTAAAGTTTCACAAATATATCTTGCCCAATTATAAATCTTGCCTAAGTTCACATGCATAAATAATAGTCGTGATGCACAATATAATCATATACCCCATGTTTGCATTACATTTACATAGCATAGATTATGGTCATAATTTACCATATAACACACGTCTCAAATTTAGTTAAACTTGGCTAGTACAAAAGATCCACATATAAATTATACCAAATATAGCCATAGATTACTATGCATGTCATATATCCCAAAGATCCCTTACTTAGGTGTTTATTTACATAATAGATATCCTACTTCCATGTAAGTCTTTATACCTAATCCATATTCCCTTTATCTCAAATTATATGTTCAATACAGTCTACATTTATGTCCAATTATATACCTTTTTATGTCGTGTCCACAAATCATATTTTCAATACCTTTTTATGTTATAAACATAACATGTCAAATCATCTCAGATTTATGTTCTAGCTACAGTCCATGTTCTTTCCTCAAATCAGTCACCTATTGGCCATGCAAAATTCATGCATCATTCATTTTACTGTCCCAAACAATTTAGCATAGGTTAATCTCTTATGAGATTGGCTCAGGCTCGTGGTAGCCTGGCTATAAAACAGAAAGAGGAAAGAGGTACAGAATAAGATAAATCAAATTAGAACAGAACAGATATAACCTCAGATTCAGATTTAGAATTCATGTCACAATCAAAATTAACGTTTATAGCGGAAAATAACTGTACTTGCCTTGATTGGGTTAAAGAAAGAAATTTAGTTGTTGCAGAATTGTTGCAGAAGCTTTAATCTCTAATTTGAATTGAGTTGCTTAGGTTGATGTTGATTAGCTTCTAGTTTTGATTTCAGCAGAGTAGCGACGCCATTTTTATTTTTATTAGAACAGAGGCAGAGAAGAAGCAGAATAGAATTGTGTGTAGAGGATGTTGGGTTTGGGGCTGTTTAAATAGGTTTAGAGTCATGAATCTGGTCAGAAATTCGGGCCAAAACATCAGAATGCATCAGGTCAGAAAGCAGATTCGGGAGGCAGGTCGACCCCCAGGTCGACTCTAGGGTCGACCCCCTGGGGGCAGGTCGACTCTAGGGTCAACCTCCTGGGGGCAGGTCGACTCTAGGGTCGACTCCCCAGTCGACCTGGTCTGTGCTGTTTAATTTTTTTTCTGAACTTGGGAAGGCCATAACTTGGTCATACGGACTCCGATTTACGAAATTCCGGACTCTATTTCGCGTATTTTTCCGAGATGAACGCAATGGCACATCCCGTTTCCCTTGATTCTTGTTTTATATTTTAATTATACTCAGATTTGTAATTCTTAAGTTCACAGAAAATACGTGGTGTTACATTCTCCCCTCCTTAAAGGATTTCGTCCCCGAAATCTTCAAGTTAAGAAGAATGTGTCCTACCATCCAATCACTCATCTACTCAGTCATCATCCACAAGCATCCATTGTCCTTAGAAATTTCTAGTGCTGTATGAACATTTGCAAAAGTGTGTGTATATGTTCCTTATCTAATGCAAAGATCAGGCGGTCTACTGATTTAGTTGACCTCCTTAATGCGAATTATGTCAGTGCCATGAGTCCAATATGTATGCAATTTTCCTATTTGATACATATCATTTCTACATGAGTGCACAACTATCCACTCATATACAACATCCATGTGCTGATTCAACCATTTTGCATCCATAAAAATTTAAAATGCTCACACATCCATATGCAGTATGAGAGTGTTTTCGAGCCGATCTAGTGCCTAGTGTGTGTATATGCGTCCACGAGCAACCACTTGCATCCACTTGCAACCATCAACCATAACATGTCTCAAACACATGTTTACACCCATTAGGATTCCTATCTATAAGTTGAACACTCGATCGACAGGATACAGTCGAGTGATGGAGCGAGTACAAATAAAACAAAAACTTGATTCCTATCAGACATTGGTTGAGAAAATAATTCTCCTAAGTGTCAACCCCGAAGACCGAAATCAACATCAGATTGACACCTAGAGGGTTACCCTCTTTAGACAATGTCAAAACTGGAAATCTTATCAGAAGTATTCAGATATTTACAGACTACTGGTACAGATCAGGTTCCCTAATGATTCTTAGGAAGCTAAGCATGATAAAATCATATCCCACAAAAACTCAGAATGTATGTGTCATACTTGACGCCTAACACAGATATCCCTCAAACCCCAATCTATCAAAAACAGATGAGTCGTACCCCCTATAGGGTTTGAGACTATAACCAGATCAGAAACAAGACTAGTATTAAAGTGCAGAGACCCAATAACAGAATCAGAGTGTCAGAATCAGAAAGAGTTCTATTCAATGATCAGATAAGGAAATTAAACTTTCTATAGAAATTTTTCCTACTTTTATCCTATCCACCAACCACAAGAGCATTTGCATGTCTTCCAGAATTAGGTCATGTCCTTTATCCTTGTCCTCTATTCTTCGGGCAGTCCTTAGTGAAGTGTCCCATCTTACCACAGTTGAAGCAAGTGCCCTTCCTCTTCCTGCAATTCTTATTCAGATGAGTCGAGCTTCCATAAGTAAAGCACTTTTCTCCTCCTTATCTTCAGACTTTTCTTCCCTCTTTCGTGTTTCCTTTTTGCCTTCTTTTTGAACCAAGTTCATATCCATGAGTTTCTTATCCTTGGTTTGTGCTCCTTAGCCAAACTCCCTTATTCTCACCTTTACTATACTTATGTAACACGTTGACAAGTTCCTTGAAAGCTGCCTCCATCGTACAGAAAACCCTACGAAGCTTGAAAGAAAACTAGCCGCAGGTGAAACTACTATGGCTATCGATGGAAGTCGGGCACTACTTTGCCCTTCGATGAGGTAACCTCCCAGAAAGCCGGGAGTCCCAGAGACTCAAGAAAGAAGGAAACAAATATTCGAACAGAGGATCAAAAGATAGATATATGGCTTTTGGGGACTATGTTTTTCAAAATAAGTTTTATCTTTGAAAATACTTCCTTTTAAAACCTTTTTGGAAATAGCTTTAAAAAACTTTTATCTAATCTGGTAACGTTTAGCTCTGATACCAAGTGTAACACCCCACCTCCGTTAAGGTCACTCGCAAGGGGAATGCCTTAACTTTGGTGGAGCATTTTAGTAAACAGAATAGAAACTTACAAGACAGATAAAACAGTACTTGAAATTTTTTAACTTTATTACAGCGGAAACAGAAATCAGTATGGTTACATCCTTTCAAATCTCAGAATTCAAGTACAAAATATCAGTCTTGTACAAAAGCCTTCAGAAAGTATAGTTTAAAATCATAATCCCCATAGAACGGAAGCTATGCAGAGCCAAGCCATACTTTAAGCACTTCAAGCAAAGAGAAATCCGGATCAAGCTAAAGTATTCCCTCCTTGGATAACCTAAGGGGGAAACGGAAGAAAGGAGGCGAAACAACAAGGGTCAGACAAAAAGTCTGGCAAGTCCAGTGACTTTCAGCATATGAACAGATAATAATAATATGACATGAACATAAAACTGGATGAGAGATAACTGTAACAGGTGTAGCAGATATAACAGAAGAACAGAATGACATAAGCTATTGCTTTACACTTCTCTGCACTAATACTAGTATAACAGAATTAGGTGTCACCCTAATGTCTAAACTGAAGCAGGAACGGGTACAGAATAATTTAACAGAAACAGAATGCTAATAATGGGCCTTTACTACCCGATCAGAAATAGACAGAAGCAGAAACAGATTAATCCCTACGGAAACAGAATGTAGAATTAGGTGTACACTAGTAATGGGCCTTTACCACCCGAACAGACGGTACCACACAGAAACAGACAGGTGTTACCACCCAACAAAAACAGACGGTACCAACAGAAACAGACAGAACTAAGTGTACCCTAAAACCCTACCCCAAGCGATCGGCTCCCTAATACATAAATATCCTGTGTCGGCCCCACAGTAGGGTGTATCACTCCCTAAAGTGACAACCAATTGGCACAGACCTATTTACAGATGTCACGGCGTCTTACATCCTCAGAGGCAGACCGGGATCCATGCACGCACATGACCCGGTTGGAACGCACCATCAACACCCCTCGCCATTATCAGAATGAACCGCTTATAATTAGTTCAGTAAGCGTGCCCGGACCCTACCTACTGTTGGGTCAAAGTTTTGATACCAGAAAGGGTTACTGACTAATATGGTGCCCAAACAACAGATGACACAAGTAACTCCCCTCCTAACCTTGTGTCCCCAGACTAACAGATTTCAGATTAACTTATTTAGAAGTTCAGACATACAGAGTTTAGATCAACTAGTTCATAGATCAGACAAACAAGTTAACCGGTTTTCAGACTAACGAATCAGATGTTCGGATTAACAGGCTTACAGATTAACTGGTTACAGACTTATGGATTAACTGGTTACAGATTATCTAACTTTGTATTGGGCCTACGGATTCACGAAACGGGTTTATCAGATTCATTGGTCCAATTGGTTTAACCTTACCCACCCAACACGTTTTAGACATCATATTTATCTCAGATTTTCATTAATTAAATATTAATGCCCAAAACCTCTCACATTAGACTGACAGTTTGCGGCTACTGGTTAGGCCGGTTGGTTCCGGGCAGGTTTCTGTCGCAAACTGAGTCTAACCTCGGGTTTTCAAGCACGTTATGACTAACTTCTCACATTAGAACCTATTGTTTGCGACCACTGGAATATGCCGGGCGGTTCCGGGCAGAATTACGCCGCAAACTCATTCTAACCTCGAGTTAGCCATGTTTATCTTTACGGCCAATTAATTAATGATTTCCCATTTATACCCATGCCTAATATACATGTCAATTATTCATAACTATAACCAATTCAGATTATGTCAATAGCGGACTAATTATATCAACTCAACAAATATAGCAGATAACAGATTTCTCAGACTAGGTGACTTAGCAGATTAAGCAAACTAGCAGATTTAGCATTTTCAACAGACTTAGCAGATGTCAGATTTTGCAGATGAACAAATCTAGTAGACTAGGTAGTAGAGCAGAACTAGCAGATTAAGCAATATAACAGAACTAGCAGATTAGGCAACGTAACAAAACTAACAAATTAGGCAAATATAACAGATTTACTCATTTCTTAAAGTTTCACAAATATATCTTGCCCAATTATAAATCTTGCCTAAGTTCACATGCATAAATAATAGTCGTGATGCACAATATAATCATATACCCCATGTTTGCATTACATTTACATAGCATAGATTATGGTCATAATTTACCATATAACACACGTCTCAAATTTAGTTAAACTTGGCTAGTACAAAAGATCCACATATAAATTATACCAAATATAGCCATAGATTACTATGCATGTCATATATCCCAAAGATCCCCTACTTAGGTGTTTATTTACATAATAGATATCCTACTTCCATGTAAGTCTTTATACCTAATCCATATTCCCTTTATCTCAAATTATATGTTCAATACAATCTACATTTATGTCCAATTATATACCTTTTTATGTCGTGTCCACAAATCATATTTTCAATACCTTTTTATGTTATAAACATAACATGTCAAATCATCTCAGATTTATGTTCTAGCTACAGTCCATGTTCTTTCCTCAAATCAGTCACCTATTGGCCATGCAAAATTCATGCATCATTCATTTTACTATCCCAAACAATTTATCGTAGGTTAATCTCTTATGAGATTGGCTCAGGCTCGTGGTAGCCTGGCTATAAAACAGAAAGAGGAAAGAGGTACAGAATAAGATAAATCAAATTAGAACAGAACAGATATAACCTCAGATTCAGATTTAGAATTCATGTCACAATCAAAATTAACGTTTATAGCGGAAAATAACTGTACTTGCCTTGATTGGGTTAAAGAAAGAACTTTAGTTGTTGCAGAATTGTTGCAGAAGCTTTAATCTCTAATTTGAATTGAGTTGCTTAGGTTGATGTTGATTAGCTTCTAGTTTTGATTTCAGCAGAGTAGCGACGCCATTTTTATTTTTATTAGAACATAGGCAGAGAAGAAGCAGAATAGAATTGTGTGTAGAGGATGCTGGGTTTGGGGCTGTTTAAATAGGTTTAGAGTCATGAATCTGGTCAAAAATTCGGGCTAAAACATCAGAATGCATCAGGTCAGAAAGCAGGTTCGGGAGGCAGGTCGACCCCCAGGTCGACTCTAGGGTTGATCCCCTGGGGGCAGGTCGACTCTAGGGTCGACCCCCTGGGGGCAGGTCGACTCTAGGGTCGACTCCCCAGTCGACCTGGTCTGTGCTGTTTAATTTTTTTCTGAACTTTGGAAGGCCATAACTTGGTCATACGGACTCCGATTTACGAAATTTCGGACTCTGTTTCGCGTATTTTTCCGAGACGAACGCAATGGCACATCCCGTTTCCCTTGATTCTGATTTTATATTTTACTTATACTCATATTTGTAATTCTTAAGTTCACAGAAAATACGGGGTGTTACATCTAGCCATTTGGGGTCTATAACGTTTGCATGGCGCTCGAAAGGACAGTAATGTGAATAGGCATATATGTTTCAAAGCAATACATTATTGCTTCATTTACAAAACTATCCCACTAACCCAATGTAAATAGCCCCTATATGATAACTCCACTAATCCACTTCATTTATCACTCATTTACTCCTCTTCATAAATTCCTAACAATTCCCAAGCCCTAGAGGAAGAGGAAATTCCTAAGTTTCAATTACTTAGGAAGTTGGTATTCAAATGCAAATTCGAAGAGAAGATAAGTAAGCTCAATCCTTACCTTCTCCCGCTCAATTCCTCTTCAATTCTTCTGTTTTGCTAGCACAGTTGATGGGCTTTCGGACAGCCCATCAAGGCTCGACAATACTGCAGGTTGTACCTTGAATGCACGAAGTGGGCCAATCGATGAGGCCTAACATTTAAATTTACTTCCCACACCAGGCACGGTCCAGGAGAGGCCCGGTGTGACCAAGCATGCTCAGCCGCACTACATCCAACTATGAACCGAAAGCCCGCCTACAGAATAGCTCATCCCTGATCTTACCCATTCCAAATCATCTGAATTAGATGGATCAGTTGCCACTTCTTACCGATAATTCGAGGAATACCAATTCCTTAGGAGATACCAATTCTTTCAGATTTAAATACTCTTGTGGATCCCATGACACATGTCCAAACCGGCTCAAGTACTGTATCACCTATAAATACCACTTCTAGATTCAGAAGAAGGGACTTTTGGAAGTTTAGAAGCTCTATCTTTTGAGTATTTTTTTTTGATCTCTTATTGTACCGCTATTGTAACTATTCTGTCTAGTAGTTGAAATAGTATATAAGAGATTATAAAGTGGACGTAGGCTCATTAACGCTGCACCACTATAAATTCATGTGTGATTTCCTCCATTTTCAGTTGTTTACTATTATTAATCTTCATTTATTCTCTACATAACCCTTTCTTTGGGTGTTGTGCCAATTTTTGGTGTCAACACTTTGGTGCTTTCACCGAGAATTGATATTCCTAGCCTAATATGGATTTTTGTTCTACTTTCGGATCAACAAGTCCAAGACAAAGATCTTATCTTCATTCTGGCATTGTTGAGTGATGGATGGAAAAACAGCTCGCAATACTGGAAAGCAGCCACATGTAGGAACATCTGCGGAAGCGACCGGCGGATCGGCTGCACCTGAAACTACTTCGGATAAACCAGCATTGCCCCCCGCGGAAGACTCGGCTCCATCCTTGGCTTTCGCCACTTGAGATGAATTTATGGCCGTGTTAACTCGGATCCAGGAAACTACGGATGCCTTAAAATCCCATGCTCAAGAGAATGTCGCGATGCGGCAAGATATGACTCGCATGACGAGACAATGGGAGGAGTTCAGAAACCAAACTCAGGAGGTTCGGGACCATCAACTCCCCCCTCCCCAACTATATCGAGTATCGGAAGGCTTCTTATCATCCAAGGGAAGCAGAGATCCACGCCAGTCTCGACGTCCGCCTGAAAGAGCCGAGAATGTTAGGTAGTTGCATCTCCAGGGACGTCAAGACCAGCCAAGAGCGAGCAACCAAACCCAGATCGACCAAGCCGAGGTGGAAACTGCTGGTCCTATAACTCCACGAAATAGAGAAGCCTCTCCTCCAGCTCATCAGAACGCTATTCGGGGGGATCGGGCCCATATTCATCCGCTCCCGGAATCTTATGATCGACCGAGACACCTGGGTAAGAAGAAGGACTTGTCGGACGGCAAGTCAGATGATGCTGCCCGATGAAAGAACCAGGAGAGGTCGGTCGGTCGAAGAAGCCAATCAAGACGCAATCATTCCACCAAATCTGACCGTCATGGTATAGCAGATTGAAACACCCCACCTCCATTAAGGTCACTCACAAAGGGAATGCCTTAACTTCGGTGGAGGTTTATAAGTAAAAGTCATAGATAAAACACAAGACAGATATAAACACATATGTATAAGCAGCGGAAAACAAACAGACTTTCATTTCATAAATACGTGTTCATACAAAACATTTCCATAATTGTCTCATAATAACTTCCAAAACATTACATCATCATTTCTGTCTTGATTATTAAATAAAGAAGCATAAAACATAATAAAAGCTGCATAAATCCCCATAGAACGTGTCCAAAAGCCATACCCAAGGAAAGTGTAACAACCCGCATTCTACGCATCGTAGGACCGTAGAACATTTATTTCTTTCACATACGAAGTCGTATGGTCATGTAACTTTGGGAGACGACTATTGGGGCCATTTCTCATGTTCATGATTTTTCCCGATTTTTAAATGACCATTGGGCCCCTAGTTGGTACTGTTTTGGCCATAACTTTTGATTGGAAAGGAATTTTGACCTGAAACCAATTCCATTGGCTTTGGATGATGGTTTACCTTTCCATAGAGTTGTCACATTAGCCAAATGGACTCACCGTTTGGGAGATATGGCTGAAACAAGGTTTAGAAAGTGAAATACAGCTTAACCGGGCCTAATTAGGGTGATTAGCAAGAGGGCCCATGACCCATTTCGGGATTAGAGATGTATAGAGGCTGATTAGGGTTAGAAAACATTTCTTTCAGCCGCCACTTTCATTCTTGGAACCCTAGCAATGGCCTCCAACACCCAAATCAACTTCTAATAACTTTCTAATCAAGTTTTGGCTTAATCTACGTCAAATCAAGGAAGATCTACACCAAATCAGCATTAGAGCTGCTGTTAGACATCAGTATTCGCCCAAATCAGCGAGGTTTCAGTTCTGAAAATTTTATTTGTGGCCAAGGTGAGTGATTAGCATTGTTTTGACACTAATTACAGTTAATTAAGGGTAATTTGTGAAGATTAGCGAATTTATACACTAATAAATTCTGGAAAAATATTTATAAATTCTTAAGTAATGTTTTAGACCTCTGTCAGAAATTTGGTTTGATTTGATTAAAATTTGCTAACCATATCATTAGTTTTGCCTAAACATGCTTAAGGGAAAATATTGGATTTTGGCTATGTTTGATCCATTTTTACATGCTATGGTTGCTGTTTTGGTGTTTGTGGTTGATTATACATGTTGCTATGACTGTATGGTATGTTTTGTGATTGATTAGAACTGATAGATTGGTCGAAAATGCCGTCGTATAGCATAAAACATTCACTGGAAAGTCGCACGAAATATGTAGGGTTTCGAACCGGATCGGATCGGATAATTGGGCTCGGATCGGATAGGAGAACTGGGCAAGGGGACCTGATTCGAATTGGAACCTAGCATAAGGAGCTTGAGGAGAAGGAAGGCCATTTGCTTAGAGTTGGAGTTGGGCAGGGGATCAGATCGGAGAGACAAAAGGGGGATCGGATCGGAGAGACCAGAAAGGGGATCGGATCAGGCGAATGGAGAAGGATGGGATCAGATCAGGAAACCTAGAAGGGAGCAACCACCAAACCAAACAGAGGATGGGCACTATACTTCCGAACCAAACCGAGGAGGGATGGAGCACTGATCCAGGCATGGACTAGGACCACCGAACCGAACCGAGCTAGAAGGTTACACCGAACCGAACTGCGCTAGAAGGGGAACACCGAACCAAACCGTACGTGTGTTATTACTACTACGTGACGACTCTTTTGAAGACCAACTCCAATTCGACCAAAACCCGAGATGAAAGGGAGTCCAAATGTGGAGCTTTGACTCAGGATCTAGTTGGGAACCAATGAGTGAGCTTCATGATTGGGCTTTGCTGCAGGACGTGTGCTAAGGGGTTGTCGATGTCTGTAACTTTGAATCACTATGTGTAGGGAGCACGTGAGCGGATTCAGGGCCACAGTGGCCTAGGTACGACTAAAGAGCTAGCAGACCAATGAAGTGGGGTCATTTGTAAAGATTTGGTCATGACTCCATGTGGTAAGCTTGGTAGTAGCAGTAGTTGTATAAGTTGAACTCCGTCACTACTTCGATGGGTCTAGTGATTGACAGTGGTGGACATCGTATGCTTTACGCACTGAGTGAGAGATGTGAGGATGGTTGTTATGGTTAACTTGTTTGCCATCATCATGACATGCACACCCCCCACCCCCGTTATCTTTACACCATCTGTTCAGTGGCACCTTAGAGTATTGTACGTTATGTAGTGCTAACTCTTTGGTTGCAGGTCCAGGTTCAGGTATGGTTTAGTATACCTGTTATTGTTCTGTTTAGCTACTTATTGCTCATACCAGATTTTTTTGTCTGACCCAGAGTTTTATGTCTCTTCTTATTACTCTGGGTGCTCTCACGAGCAGACTAGAGACAGGTTAGCTGGGTATGCACGGGTAGCTGATCCGGAGACGAGCAGGAGGCTTCCACGTATGATATATATATTATTCTCCCTGTGTTGTTGAAGATCATTGCTTGGGCATTAGTAGTGCATCTTCTACTTTAGCTTTCTTTTGTTTTAGAGACAGTAAATTTGGAAAGTTGTAATAAGCTGTATTTGGATTTCCGCTGCTATGTTGGTTTAGTTTTCAGCTTATGCACTGTCTCGCCTGTTTTATGTCAAGATTATGTTATTATTATATTTTGTTCCATGCGCTGTGGGACATTCTACAGGTTCCTTGTTAGTTCATTCTCTTCTTTCCTTTCTTTGGCAATTGTTCCGTGCTAGTCGGGCATGTGTACAGCGCACCTTCGGAGAAAATGCAGGCTAGTGCGGGGCGGGCCGTCACATTTGGTATCAGAACTCTAGGTTGCGTAGTTAACGTAAGGAAGTTATCAGGGAGAGATAGTATGCGTATATGAGAGCGCGTATTTGTGATTATTTTGGTTTTCAAAATATATATATATATATATATACTATTAGTATAGTTAAGGATGAAGTCGCACTGCATTAGCACCACTATGGAGATGGTTAATCGTTTTCTCTTTATAGATTGAACGATGAGCCGATACGTAAGAGGTGCTGGTAGAGGAGCCAATAATGGGAATGCTACTGACACGAGGACGATGTTTACTGACCTCATGAGGGAGATACATAGGGATGTGCAGAGGGCAGCTCCCAATGGTGGTAATGGTGGTGGTCCAATAGTGCAGGCGCCTAGGGCTGATTTCGCCAAGCTGAATAAGGATTATACTAGTCTTGGTGGGAAGCCGTTCCACGGAACGGAGTCAGATGTGGATGTTCGGGATTGGTTGGATAGCTGTGAGCGTATCTTTGAAGATTTAGGTATCAAGAATGCGATGAAGAGAAGGCTAGCATCCCGTCAGCTGCAAGGACGGGCAATGAATTGGTGGAATGCTATAAAGGCAGCTACTCCCGAGGATCAGATTACTTGGGAGCAGTTTAAGGTTCGCTTTAGCGAGAAGTTCATTCCAACTGCCCAGAAGTCAGTGTTGTTTAAGAGATTCTTGGAACTCAAGCAGAATGGCAGAGCTGTCTCGGAGTATATTGCCGAATTCGACACTTTGTCGAAGTATGGGTTATCTCTTATTGATACTGCCGAGAAGAAGAACGAGAAGTTCATAACTGGTTTGGATCAGTACTTGGGGGAAAGGCTTATTAACCACACATCGATGAGACGTTTGAATCAATTGTGGGGAAAGCATTGAGGTCAGAGAGTCTTTACCCTAAGCCGAAGACTGAGGTAGCATCTATAGAGGAGCCAAAGCCGCAAGCAAGTGGTGGAGGCAAGAGTAGTTCTCAGAATAAGAGGAAGCAGAATCAGAATAATGATGGCCAGAAAAAGAATAAGAAAGATGTTGAGTGCTTCAGCTGTGGTAAGAAGGGCCCTTATGCTAGTAATTGTCGGGCCAAGCCAGCGGATAGGAAGTGCTTGAACTGTGGCCAAGTGGGACATCACAAGGACAAGTGTCTGCAACCCCCTAAAGAAAAGCAAATGGTGAAAGCATATGCCCTTAATGCTATTCCTTCTTCGTCGAATGCCCCAACTGCGGCGGAGAGGGGAAAGAATGTTGTTATTCAAGGTATGCTTTCTGTTTATGATGTTCCTGTTAGAGTTTTGTTTGATACCGGAGCTTCCAGTTCTTTCATATCTAGTGACCTGGTAGATAGGTTGGGATTGGAGCCCAAGATTGTCGATAGACCTTTAGTAGCGATGAACCCGATTGGTGGTTCGACTAACCTTAGCATGATTTGTCGTAATGTGGTCTTATCGAGTCATGGATGCATGTTTGTTTGTGATTGCTTTGTTTTGGGCTTTACTGGGTTTGGCATTATTTTGGGAGTCGATTGGCTCCAAAGATACGGGGTGGTGGTAGACTGTGAGGGCTTTTTGGTGACAGCTAGAGAGGATGATGGGCGGAGGGTAGTGTTTAGTGGTCTACCCGGTGATGGGGTAATGGCTAGTTTTCTAAATTCCCTCGACATTCCGCATAGTGAGTTGTCAGGTTTGCCCGTGGTTGGCCAGTATCCGGATGTCTTCGAGGAAGTGACCGGGCTTCCACCACACCGAGAGATTGAGTTCCGTATTGATTTGGTGAAAGATGCCAGACCTATAGTGATGCCACTTCGTCGTATGGCACCAAGGGAGCAGCGAGAGCTCGGGGTGCAAGTCAGCGATCTTTTGAAGAAGGGATTTATCAGAAGGAGTGTTTCTGAATGGGGAGCACCAGTTGTGTTTGCTACCAAGGCGGATGGTTCCCTTCGTTTGTGTGTAGACTACCGCGAGTTGAATAAAGTGACGGGGAAGAACAAGTATCCTCTACCGCGGATAGATGATTTGTTTGATCAGTTGAGTGGTGCGAGAGTTTTTTCTCAGTTGGATCCCGCGACAGGTTTTCATCAGCTTAGAGTAGAAGCTGGGAGTATAGCTAAAACGGCATTCCGGATGCCGTCTGGATTTTATGAGTGGTTGGTCATGCCATTCGGGCTGACCAATTCCCCAACATATTTTGTGGATCTTATGCATAGGGTATTTAGAGATCAGTTGAATAAGTATGTCCTTGTGTTCGTGGATGATATTTTGGTCTACTCGAAGATAGAGGAAGAACACAAGGAACATTTGAGGATAGTGATGGAGGTGTTGAGAAAACACCAATTGAAAGCAAAGTTTTCTAAGTGTCACTTCTGGAGGAGGGAAGTGAGATTCTTGGGCCATGTTGTTTCAGAGAATGGTATTGCCGTGGATCCCGCGAAGGTGGCTACGGTACAAGATTGGTCTACGCCCAAGAATGTAACAGACATAAGAAGTTTCTTGGGGTTAGCTGGATATTATCGTAAGTTTATCCAAGACTTCTCCAAGATAGCAGCACCGTTGACCCAGTTGACCAAGAAGAATCAAGCTTTTGTCTGGGACGAAAGGTGTGAGAATGCATTCAAGAGTCTAAAGGACAAGTTGACATGTGCACCAGAGTTAGTCATTCCTAAGGGGAATGAAGAGATGACGGTATATACGGATGCATGTGGCACGGGGCTAGGTGCTGTATTGATGCAAGGAGGTAGGGTTGTATCTTATGCAAGTCGGCAATTGAAACCGCATGAGAGAAGATACCCTACCCATGATTTGGAATTGGCAGCAATCGTGTTTGCACTGAAGATGTGGAGACATTATCTCTTGGGAGAAAAATTCGAGTTGTTTACCGATCATAAATCGTTAAAGTATCTCTTCTCTCAGAAAGATCTAAATCTCCTGCAGCAAAGGTGGTTAGAATTCTTAGCTTCCTATGATTTCGACATCGCATATACATCGGGAAAGGGCAATGTGTTGGCTGATGCATTGAGTAGAAGACATGCCAGTTTAGGGGCTATGTTTCTTGAATGGAAGCAATTGGAGTACATCGCTGGGTATGATTTCAGACCAAAGTGCGAATTGGATCCATAAATGTTAGCAAGTTTGACGATCAGACCCACTTTGATTGAGCGGATCGACTCTAGTCAGAGGGACGATCCTAACCTATTGGAAATCATCTCCAAGTTAGAGATGGGTATCGATGAGGAGATGAATAAGTATGGGTTCGATCGAGATGGATGGCTTAGAAAGAATGGAAGACTTGTTGTACCCAGTGTCAATAGATTGAGAGATGAAGTGCTTAGAGAGTGTCATCACTCAAAACTGACTATACACCCCGATGGTAACAAAATGTATCGAGACATGAAGCAGACTTACTACAGGGAAGGGATGAAAAGAGACATTGGGAAGTTTATATCCAAATGCATGAATTGCCAGCTAGTTAAAGCTGAGCAAAAGAAACCTAGTGGTTTGCTACAACCATTAGAAATTCCAGAATGGAAATGGGAACAAGTGTCAATGGATTTCATGGATGGATTACCAAGGACTAGATCGGGCCATGATAGCATTTGGGTGATTGTGGACCGATTGACCAAGAGTGCAAGGTTTATACCTGTCAAGTCAAACAGGACGGCAGCTAAGTTAGCGGAACTGTATATAAAGTGGGTAGTGAGATTTCATGGAATACCCAAAGGCATTGTGAGTGACCGAGATCCGTTGTTCACTAGTGGATTTTGGAAGAGCTTACAAGAGGCATTAGGATCAGAACTACATCTCAGTACCGCGTATCATCCTCAAACTGACGGACATACAGAAAGGGTGAATCGTATATTGGAAGACCACTTGAGAGCCTGTGTATTGGATTTTGGTGGATCATGGGAGGACCATTTGCATCTAGTAGAGTTTGCATATAATAATAGTTACCAATCCAGTATTGGCATGGCTCCATTTGAAGCTTTGTACGGAAGACTGTGCAATTCGCCGTCATGTTGGGTAGAAACTGGTGAGAAGTTTGTGCTTAGACGCGATGTGATAAGAGAAACTTCAGCTAAGATTAAGATTATCCAACAGCGAACGAAGGCTGCCCAAGATAGGCAGAAGAGTTATGCTAATAAGAGGAGAAGATAATTAAAGTTCTCCATTAGTGACTTGGTGTTTGTCAAGATTTCTCCGTTGAAGAGCGTGATACGATTTGGCAGGGGAGGCAAGTTAGCACCAAGATTTGTTGGTCCATTCCCAGTTCTTGAGCAAATTGGGAATTTGGCATACAAAGTTGAATTACCAGAGAAGATGGCAGGAGTTCACAACGTATTTCATGTTTCCCAGTTAAGAAAGTTCGTGCATGACCCAGATGTGACTAATTCACCTGATCAGTTGGATGATATCGAAGTTGAACCCGAGGCGGTTGGGAACTACAAGCCTATGCGTATTATTGGGAACGATACGAAGAAACTTCGGAGGAAAGCGGTGAATCTAGTCAAAGTTCAGTGGGGCGAGAATAAGAATGACTGTACTTGGGAGACAGAGGAGAGCATTAGGAAGACGTATCCAGAACTCTTCGCCTGGTAAGATTTCAATTTCGATTTAGTCTTTCCGCATGCTAGGATAGGTTTGCTTTGTTTGTTTTGCATGGTTGATTGTTGTATATGATTGGTAGGCATGCGGGATCTTTTATATGTTATGGGTTAAGGAATTTCGGGGACGAAATTTCTTAAGGGGGGAAGAATGTAACAACCCGCATTCTACGCATCGCAGGATCGTAGAAAATTTATTTCTTTCACATACGAAGTCGTATGGTCATGTAACTTTGGGAGACGACTATTGGGGCCATTTCCCATGTTCATGATTTTTCCCGATTTTTAAATGACCATCTTGCCCCTAGTTGGTGCTGTTTTGGCCATAACTTTTGATTGGAATGGAATTTTGACCTGAAACTACTTCCATTGACTCCGGATGATGGTTTACCTTTCCGTCTAGTGGTCACATTAGCCAAACGGGCTCACTGCTTGGGAGATATGGCTAAAACAAGGTTTAGAAAGTGAAAACAGCTTAACCGGGCCTAATTAGGGTGATTATCAAGAGGGCCCATGATCCATTTCGGGATTAGAGATGTATAGTGGCTGATTAGGGTTAGAAAACATTTCTTTCAGCCGCCACTTTCATTCTTGGAACCCTAGCAATGGCCTCCAACACCCAAATCAACTTCTAATCACTTTCTAATCAAGTTTTGGCTTAATTTACGTCAAATTAAGGAAGATCTACACCAAATCAGCATTAGAGCTGCTGTTAGACATCAGTATTCGCCCAAATCAGCGAGGTTTTAGTTCTGAAAATTTTATTTGTGGCCAGGGTGAGTGATTAGCATTGTTTTGACACTAATTACAGTTAATTAAGGGTAATTAGTGAAGATTAGCGAATTTATACACTAATAAATTCTGGAAAAATATTTATAAATTCTTAAGTAATGTTTTAGACCTCTGTTAGAAATTTGGTTTGATTTGATAAAGTTTTGCTAACCATATCATTAGTTTTTCCTAAACATGCTTAAGGGAAAATATGGGATTTTGTCTATGTTTGATCCATTTTTACATGCTATGGTTGTTGTTTTGGTGTTTGTGGTTGATTATACATGTTGCTATGACTGTATGGTATGTTTTATGATTGATTAGGACTGATAGATTGGTCGAAAACGCCGTCATATAGCGTAAAACAGTCGCTGGAAAGTCGCACGAAATATGCAGGGTTTCGAACCAGATCGGATCGGATAATTGGGCTCGGATCGGATACGAGAACTGGGCAAGGGGACCTGATTCGGATTGGAACCTAGCATAAGGAGTTTGGCGAGAAGGAAGGTCATTTGCTTAGAGTTGGAATTGGGCAGGGGATCGGGTCGGAGAGACAAAAGGGGGATCGGATCGGAGAGACCAGAAAGGGGATCGGATCGGGCGAATGGAGAAGGATGGGATCGGATCGGGAAACCTAGAAGGGAGCAACCACCGAACCGAACAGAGGATGGGCACTATACTTCCAAATCGAACCGAGGAGGGATGGAGAACTGATCCAGGCATGGACTAGGACCACCGAACCGAACCGAGCTAGAAGGTTACACCGAACCGAACCAAGCTAGAAGGGGAACACCGAACCAAACCATACATGTGTTATTACTACTATGCGACGACTCTTCTGAAGACCACCTCCAATTCGACCAAAACCCGAGATGCAAAGGGAGTCCAAATGAGGAGCTTTGACTCAGGATCCAGTTGGGAACCAATGAGTGAGCTTCATGATTGGGCTTTGTTGCAGGACGTGTGCTAAGGGGTTGTCGATGTCTATAACTTTGAATCACTATGTGTAGGGAGCACATGAGCGGATTCAGGGCCACAGTGGCCTAGGTACGACTAAAGAGCTAGTAGACCAATGAAGTGGGGTCATTTGTAAAGATTTTCTCATGACTCCATGTGGTAAGCTTGGTAGTAGCAGTAGTTGTACAAGTTGAACTCCGTCACTACTTCGATGGGTCTAGTGATTGACAGTGGTGGACATCATATGCTTTACGCACTGGGTGAGAGATGTGAGGATGGTTTTTATGGTTAACTTGTTTGTCATCATCATGACATGCACACCCCCGACCCCCGTTATCTTTACACCATCTGTTCAGTGGCACCTTAGAATATTGTACGGTATGTAGTGCTAACTCTTTGGTTGCAGGTCCAGGTTCAGGTATGGTTTAATATACCTGTTATTTTTCTGTTTAGATGCTTATCGCTCATACCAGACTTTTTGTCTGACCCAGACTTTTATGTCTCTTCTTATTACTCTGGGTGCTCTCACGAGCAGAGTAGAGACAGGTTAGCTGGGTATGCACGGGTAGTTGATCCGGAGACGAGCAGGAGGGTTCCACGTATGATATATATAGTATTCTCCCTGTGTTGTTGAAGATCACTGCTTGGGCGTTAGTAGTGCATCTTCTACTTTAGCTTTCTTTTGTTTTAGAGACAATAAATTTGGAAAGTTGTAATAAGCTGTATTTGGATTTCCGCTGCTATGTTGGTTTAGTTTTTAGCTTATGCACTGTCTCGCCTGTTTTATGTCAAGATTATGTTATTATTATATTTTGTTCCATGCGCTGTGAGACATTCTACAGGTTCCTTGTTAGTTCATTCCCTTCTTTCCTTTCTTTGGCGACCGTTCCGTGCTAGTCGGGCATGTGTACAACGCACCTTCGGAGGAAATGCAGGCTAGTGCGGGGCGGGCCGTCACAGAAAGAGAGTCCAAACCATACATCTACTATATTGAGTCTGACTAAGCTGGGTTGTTTCCTCCCTGTGGACCTGGAGCGGGGGGGGGGGGGACGAAAGAAAAATAGAGTCAGACATAAAGCCTGGTAAGTCTAGTGACTCTTCAGTATGAGAATAAGAAAAAGGGAATGATAGGTATAAACTGGAAATAGGAAAGTATCATAAACTAAGATAAAGCAGTTTAAACCGAATATATTATCGCACCCCACACTATATCTCTGCACCTAATTGCATTGTCTCAACTGGCACCCCATGATCGGGGTGAAGTGATCCCCTTTCTAAAGATCGGCTCATACTCGCAAAATCATATATGTCATACGCCCCCAATGATTGTAGATATCTATGCTGGTCCCACCATGGGGTGTATCAAGTCCCATGGTGGTGGCCCGACACAATCCTAGAATGCATAGGTTATACTACTGGTGCCCAGTGCCCTGTTTGTCTGCTCCGAAGTGTGTGCACGTCCGCACTCCGTTAGAACCCACACTGCTGCACCAACCACCGTCGCTTTTGACCGCTTACAATCAGCCCAGTAATCGTGCCCCACCCTGCCTAGTTTCAGGGTACCATGATACCTAATTGGGTTACTGCTGAAATGGGTCCCCGTTACTAGGGTTTTCTAGTCAAACATGTTAAGTGGTTAAGTGTCTGTATTTACCTAACCCCACCAATCAGTTTAATTAACATGTTGAATTGGTTAAGTGTTTTAGTTAACTTAACCCTACCATGCTAACTGTCTGTCCTTAGTTTTTTAAAGCACCGACCACTCACATTAGACAGGTGTTGTTACGGTTACTAGATGTGCCAGTCGGTTCCGGGCAGGTTTACACCGTAACTCAGTCTAACCTCGGGTCCTTATTGGGCTCAATGCTTAACCTCTCACATTGGATAGGTATTGTTGTGATTACTGGGCAGCCGGGCTGGTTCGGGCAGGTTTACAACACAACTCAATCCAATCTTGGGTTAAGCATACTCGTATTTTCTAAATTTGCATATTTGTCTCTATTACTTGTTATATGTAAATTTGTTAAAAATTAAATGTTGTGGCCCACTATCCAAGTTCATCATTTTTGGTATAAGAATTTTATACCATTTAAGTGCCACCAATTATTGGCATGTGCCAAACATGCCAATACGTATATTTTTCACCAATTTTTGTCAAGTTTCCTGTAATTACCAATTTTCCCCAACGTTACCCCGTCTAAATATTAAGCTAACAATCTTAGCCTAATTTTTCGTCCGCATGATTTTTAACATATAATATTAGGCTAAAACTTAGCCTAATTTAGCGTACACAAAGAAATTCATTTACGTAAACATGAGGTGTAAGCTTGGCATTTTTGGCATAGTCAATATGAACATCATAGGTGTGAACTTGCAAAATAGTCAACATGAATATCATAGGTGTGAACTTGCAACGTAGACTAAATCAACATGCATATATGTGAATTTGCAACATAGACTAAATCAACTTACATATATGTGAACTTGCATTGAAATAGGGATCTAACTAAATAGGTGTCACATGAATTAGCATATGATTTAGACAACATAAGCCTAAACATGTTTAGATCTAGGCATAACATCGAACATCAATAGCATATGACAAGAATATGACATGTCCATAAAGTATGTATAATTTTATCACATGTGTGAACTAGATCCAATCATGTTTACTACTATAACATGAAACTTGTATTAAAATGGATCTTGGCATGGATCCAATTATGAACTTGCAACTTTTTATAAACATATGAGCATGTATTTGAACTTAATCATTTAGGCATAGAGGTTTTAGCCTAAAGTATATACATGAGATCTTAACTTGGACATAACACATACAACCTATATTAAACACATAAACGTATAGGTGTAAATTCTAACATTAACCATATACTTGTATGTGATGTTGCTTCCATTCTAAATGTACAATAGGATCAACATCAAATCAATTATACCACAAACATCCCAACCATTCACAATACAATCATTGCAATACACAGATATGAATTGGCATCATCGTTATACAATAGCAAAATTCCATTTCCATTTTACATCGAATCAAGTCTCAATTTTATTCCCATCGGAAAAATCACTATACTTACAACAAATGACGAACTTAATTCTGGATTTTGAGTTCTGAATTTGCAATGCTTTCCTTTAGGTAGATAAACATTGTTTGAATCTTGTTTTTACTTTAGTTTTGCTCGTCTCTAAGCTTTCTTCAAGTGGAGGCTACTCTTAGCTTCCTTCCAGCAGCGTGACGGCTCTAGCTCTATTTTATTTGTGTGAATTTAGGTTGGAGAGTAAGGTTGTTTATATAGAATTTCAAACTAATTAGAGCCGTCGATGAAGCTAGAGTTAATCAAGGCCATCTGTCTCAAGAGAAGCCAATCAGAAAGTGACAAATCAGCCCTAGTGACACAGCCAAGCCCCAGAAACTGAGCCAGGACCAGAGCAAGCTGGTCAGGTCGACCTGTAGGTCGACCCCCAGGTCGACTACATGGTCAACCTGGGTACCCAGGTCGACTACATGGTCGACCTAGGTACCCAGGTCGACTCCCAAGTCGATCCCCTGGTCGACCTGGGTCCTGGGCGGGAAAATTCCCGCCCCGCCCAGTTCTGGTCCAGTTTTGAATTTTGAACTTGTTTTCGGGCTGTTTGAATTTTAAATCAAATTCTGAAACTTTTGGAGGTCATAACTCCTTCATACGTAGTCCGATTTGCGCAAACTCGGACTCTATCTCAAGCAGAATTCCGAGACGAATGCAATGGCATAACCCGTTCCCTTAATTCTATCATTTAGAATTAATTATACTTTAATTTGTTAATTTACTGTTAATAGAAAATTCGGGGTGTTACATTCTCCCCTCCTTAAAGGATTTCGTCCCCGAAATCTTCAAGTTTGGAAGAACGTATATCCTAACATCCAATCGTCCATCTACTCAACCAACAAACACAGGCGTCCATTGTCCTTAAAAGTCTTCTAATGCTTTATGATCATATGCATAGTGTGTGTATATGTCCTTATCTAATGCAAAAATTAGGCGGTCTACTGATTCAGTTGACCTCCTTAATGCGAATCATGTAAGTGTCATGAATCCATTATGTATGCAAATTTTCCCTACTCATAATTCTACAAGAGTGTGCAATCATTCAAACAAATGCGACATCCATATGACATCATATCAAGTTTCAACCACATACAAATATGAATACATATATGCATATGCAATATGAAGTGACTGAGCCGATCTAAAACCTAGGTTGTGTGTGTATATGCATCCAGGAGCAACCACTAGCAACTACTTGCAACCACTTGCAGCCATCAATCATAACATGTTTCAATTACATGTTTACATCCAAAGGGGTTTCTACCTAAGGATAAAGGATAATATCGAGGAGATATACCTAAAAATATAGATACAAGCACAACTTAAGGAAAAAGAGAATCAAAGATGCACCCTCAAAAAGAAAAGGGTAGGCCGCGCGTATTCTGTCTTCAGTTTCCCAAGTCGCGTCTTCCTCGGCGTCGCTCCATTGAACTTTGACAAGATTGACTTCGCGGTTGCGTAGCTTTTTCACTTCAGTTCCTAGGATGCGGGTTGGAACTCTCCTCACAGTTGCTTCACGTTCCACTTCGGCTTCTTCTAGAATGCTTGGCTCCACAACTTCCGTAGATTCATGTAAACGTTTCCGTAGATGAGAAACGTGAAAGACATTGTGAATTCCAGCCAACCTTTCGGGCAGCTCTACTTTATAAGCCATCTTCCCAATCTTCTCGATGATAGGGAACGGTCCTACAAATCTTGGTGCTAGCTTTCCTGTGGATCCAAAGAGAACGACGTTCCTTAAGGGAGATACCTTTAGGAAAACCTTGTCCGCAACCTCAAACTCAAGGTCTGTCCTTCTTTTGTCTGCGTAGGATTTCTGTCTATCTTGGGTAGTCTTCATTCTCCTTCGTATCAAGTCCACTTTTTCTGAAGTCTCTCTAATCATGTCTGGCCCAAGTATAAGCTTGTCTGTAGACTCCCACCAACAAGTTGGTGATCGGCATAGTCTTCCATACAAAGCTTCGAAGGGCGCCATGCTGATGGTGGCTTGGTAGTTATTGTTGTAGGCGAATTCCACTAAAGGAAGATGATCCTCCCATGTTCCTCCAAAGTCAAGAACGCACAGTCTCAGAAGATCTTCTAATACTCTGTTCACCCTTTCCGTATGACCATTAGTTTGGCGGTGATAGGCCGTTCCCAAGCATAACTGTGTGCCTACAGCTTCTTGCAGACTCTGCCAAAATTTGCTTGTAAAGATAGGATCTCAGTCACTCACTATGCTGGAGGGTATTCCATGGAGTCGAATTATTTCCTTGAGATAAATAGAAGCTAGAGGCGAGGCAGTCCTTCTACTCTTGATAGGTATAAAGTGGGCGCTTTTTGTGAGCTTGTCCACTATTACCCAAATGCTAGTATTGCCCCTTTTTGACCTAGGCAACCCATCAATGAAGTCCATTGAAATGCTATCCCACTTCCATTGCGGGACTTCTAGAGGATGAAGCAGTCCTCCAGGCTTCTTTTATTCCGCCTTGACCTGTTGGCATATCATGCACTTAGAAACGAAATCTACCACATCCTTTTTCATGCCAGTCCAAAATAAAACTCTCTTTACGTCCTTGTACATCTTGTCTCCACCTAGGTGTATTGTCATCTTGGAATGGTGTGCTTCCTCGAGAACCATTTTTACTAAATCCCTTGCTTATGGGATGCATAGTCTTCCATCTCGCCTCAGCCAACCCTTATCATCGATGGAGTACCTATTGAGGTGTCTGGAAGTTTCACACCTAATTAGTTTATCAATCACATACACAAGATGAGGGTCTTCACGTTGTGCGGCCCCTATTGAGTCTAAAAGAGTGGGCCGTACTTCTGGTGATGCCAATAAACCAGGTACAAAACCAGAGGAGGGCCTAAAGTCAAAACTAGCCATATACTCCAAGCTTTGCCTTTCTACAAAGAGATGGCTTAAGGTTAGCTTCTTTCTACTCAAGGCGTCTACTACTACGTTGCCCTTTCCAGGAGTATAAGAAATCTCAAAATCATACGAGGCAAGGAACTCCATCCACCTTTGCTGCCTCAAGTTAAGATCTTTCTACGAGAAAATATACTTCAACGATTTATGGTCAGTATACAATTCGAACTTCTCACCTAGGAGATAATGGCGCCAAGACTTAAGCGCAAAGACGATGGCGGCCAACTCAAGATCGTGGGTTGGGTAGTTCTTTTCATGAACTTTCAATTATCTTCCACCATAAGCTACTACCTTCCCTTTTTGCATCAAAGCAGCGCCTAGTCCTGTACCACAAGCATCCGTGTATACTATGAACATCTTGCTTCCATCAGGCAAAGTCAGAACCGGGACTGTTTTAAGAGCCCTTTTTAAGCTTTGGAAAGCAATATCACAATCCAAATCCCAAGTGAACGCTAGATTATTCTTTGTTAGCCTTGTGAGTGGAGCTGAGATATTCGCGAAATCTCTAATGAACTTTCGGTAAAAACCGGCTAGCCCAAGAAAGCTTCAGACTTCGGTTGCATTTCTTGGTGTCTTCCAATCTTGCATTGCCACCACTTTCGCGGGGTCCACAGCTAACCCCTCTTTGGACACTACATGTCCAAGAAACCTTACCTCTTCTCTCCAGAAGTGGCACTTGGAGAATTTTGCTTTTAACTGATGAGCACGGAGAGTATCCATGATTTCCTTCTGATTCTGAGCATGTTCTTCCTCATTCTTTAAGAAGATCAAAATATCGTCTACGAAGACCACCACGAACTTATTGAGGAATTCTCTGGACACCCTGCTCATTAGGTCTACGAAATAAGCGGGTGCGTTTGTCAAGTCGAAAGGCATGACAAGCTACTTGAAGAAATCGTCTGGGGTTCTGAACTACGTCTTATGAATGCTATCTTCAGCTACCCTTAGTTGATGGAACCCAGTAGCCAGATCTAGTTGGGAGAAGACCGACGCACCTACAAGCTGATCAAACAAATCATCTATTCTGGGAAGCGAGTGCCTATTCTTCTTAGTCAGCTTGTTTATCTCCCTATAGTCCACACAAAGACGTAGTGAGCCATCTGCTTTGGTGGCGAACACCACTGGAGCACCCCATTCCGAGATACTCCGCCTTATAAACCCCTTCTAGAGAAGCTCCTTAACTTGCTTACTAAGCTCCATTCCCTCCTTTGGAGCCATGCGTCTGACAGGTAAAGCTATGGGTTTTGCATTATCAACAAGATATATGCGGAAGTCTATTTCCTGCCTCGGAGGTAAGCCTTTCACCTCTTCAAAGACATCCGGATATTCACGGACTACTCTAACCGATTGCAAGTTCTCAACAGAAGCATCAAGCGACTCTAGATAACTAAGCATAACAGCATTCAAGGGATTACAAGAAATTTCTAGAGTGTTACCGAGCCGAGTCAAGAGTCTAACTTCTCTTTTCTCACAATCAAGAATGGCACCATTACTGGATAACCAATCCATGCCTAAGATCAGTCCATATCCTTAGAAGCCCAAAACAAAGACACTACATCTAAACTCAACACTTAGAATAGAGATTTTCAAATCCAAACAAACCATTGACAAATAAGCTGAGCCCCTAATTGGATTTGAAACAACCAAGGGATATTCTATCATATTAGTGTCTAGGTGCAGAGATTCTAGTAAAGCAGATGAAATAAAGGAGTGTGATGCACTGGAATCAAAGAGAGTGCGAACTGGACCTCGTTCCTGCGGAGGTGCCACCAGCGCGTGAACCTGTCCCCCTGAAGTGGATCCAGTTCTCTGTCCCTGCCCCCCTTCTTTGGGCAGTCCTTAGCCATGTGTCCAGTCTTGCCGCAATGGAAATAGCCACCATTCATCCTCGCCTTCTTCTTTCTGCAGTCTTTCACTATATGTCCAACAATGCCACAAAAATTACACTTTCTTTTTTCTTGGGTTTGTTGTTCTTCCCGCCTTTCTTTGAATCAGCCTTCTTGTTCTGTGACCCTTCCCCCTTCTTGTCTTGAGGCACATCTGCTTTTGCCTCTTTCTTGCCTTTATCTTCCTCGTGTAGCAGCGCCATGTCCACCAAGCTTTTAATAAGTCTCTCCCATGGGTATATGGGCCATAGCAAGGCTGTGTAGAGGCTCATTCAGACCTTTGACGAGGCGAAGGGCCTTCTTATGTTGTGTGTTTACTAAATCCAGCCTAAATCTGGCCAGCTTATTAAACTGATTGACGTACTCCCTGATCATCATACTCCCTTGTTTAAGAGTTAGGAACTTCTCCATCTGCAGGATTCTTTCAGCTTGGGAGAGGAATTTCTTCTCAAACCTCATCCTGAAATCTTCCCAAGTTTCCACTGGCCTCTCAACATGGGTAACTTTGCACCAATAGGAAGCTTCATCATTAAGCAACCACACTGCTAGCTGTATCTTTTGCCTATCAACAGCTTCGAAGATGATGAACAAATCTTCGGTCTGCTTCATCCAGTTCCTTGCTACCACAAAGGATTCAGTTCCATAAAAGTCCTTTCCACCCATAGCCTTGAAGTCTCTACACGTCTTAGCGAAAGTATTTCCACGAGGAGGAAGAGGAAGAGGAGGAGGAACCGCTGCCACTGTGGGAGGAGGAATGTCTGTTGGGCCCGCACCATTGGCCCTACCCTCTAGGTACCTTCAGAACCATCCAGGTATTGGTACTCCTTCTGGAAGGTTAAGATCTCCAGACATGCTGGAACAAAAAAGGAAAGTATTCAAGACAAAAGGATAGAGAGATAGTGCATATGGCTTTGGGGGACTATGCCTTTTAAAAACAATGCTTTTCCTTGAAAAAATATGCTTCTTTAAACTTCTCTTTTGAAAATAGTTTCAAAAACCTTTATCTAATCTGGTAAATCTGTGCTCTGATACCAAGTGAAACACCCCACCTCCATGGTCACTCACAAAGGGAATGCCTTAACTTCGGGGGAGGTTTATAAGTAAAAGTCACAGATAAAACACAAGACAGATATAAACACATATGTATAAGCAGCGGAAAACAAACAGACTTTCATTTCATAAATACGTGTTCATAAAGTCTCATAATAACTTCCAAAACATTACATCATCATTTCTGTCTTGATTATTAAATAAAGAAGAACAAAACATAATAAAAGCTGCATAATTCCCCATAGAACGTGTCCAAAAGCCATAGCCAAGGAAAGAGAGTCCAAACCACACATTTACTATCTTGAAGCTTGCAAAGAGTATGACTAAGCTGGGTTGTTTCCTTCCTGTGGACTGGTGGGGGGGGGGGGGGGACGGAAGAAAAGAAGACGAAAGAAAAATAGAGTCAGACATAAGGCCTGGTAAGTCTAGTGACTCTTCATTATGAGAATAAGAAAAAGGGCATGATAGGTATAAACTGGAAATAGGAAAGTATCATAAACTAAGATAAAGCAGTTTGAACCGAATATACTATCGCACCCCACACTGTATCTCTGCACCTACTTGCATTGTCTCAACTGGCACCCCACGATCGGGGTGAAGTGATCCCCTTTCTAAAGATCGGCTCCTACTCGCAAAATCATATGTGTCATACGCCCCCCAATGATTGTAGATACCTATGCTGGTCCGACCATGGGGTGTACCAAGTCCCATGGTGGCGGCTCGACACAATCCTAGAATGCATAGGTTATACTACTGGTGCCCAGTGCCCTATTTGTCTGCTCCGAAGTGTGTGCATGCCCGCACTCTATTAGAACCCACACTACTGCACCAACCGCCGTCGCTTTTGACCGCTTACAATCAGCCCAGTAATTGTGCCCCACCCTGCCTAGTTTCAGGGTACCATGATACCTAATTGGGTTACTGCTGAAATGGGTCCCCGTTACTAGGGTTTTCTAGTCAAACATGTTAAGTGGTTAACTGTCTGTATTTACCTAACCCTACCCATCAGTTTAATTAACATGTTGAATTGGTTAAGTGTTTTAGTTAACTTAACTCTACCATCCTGACTTTTCTGTCCTTAGCTTTTTAAAGCACCGTCCACTCACATTAGACAGGTGTTGTTACCGTTACTGGATGTGTCGGTCGATTCCGAGCAGGTTTACACCGTAACTCAGTCTAACCTCGAGTCCTTATTGTTCTCAATGCTTAACCTCTCACATTGGATAGGTATTGTTGTGATTACTGGACAGCCGGGCGGGTCTAGGTAGGTTTACATCACAACTCAATCCAACCTCGGGTTAAGCATACTCGTATTTTCTAAATTTACATATTTGTCTCTATTACTTGTTATATGTAAATTTTATAACAATTAAATGTTGTGGCCCATTATCCAAGTTCATCATTTTTGGTATAAGAATTTTACACCATTTAAGTGCCACCAATTATTGGCATGTGCCAAACATGCCAATACGTATATTTTTCACCAATTTATGTCAAGTTTCCTATAATTACCAATTTTTCCCAACGTTACCCCATCTAAATATTAGGCTAACAATCTTAGCCTAATTTTTCATCCGCATGATTTTTAACATATAATATTAGGCTGAAAACTTAGCCTAATTTAGCGTACACAAAATTGGCATAAAGAAATTCATTAACGTAAACATGACATAGGTGTAAACTTGGCATTTTCGGCATAGTCAATATGAACATCATAGGTGTGAACTTGCAAAATAGTCAACATGAATATCATAGGTGTGAACTTGCAACGTAGACTAAATCAACATACATATATGTGAATTTGCAACATAGACTAAATCAACTTACATATATGTGAACTTGCATTGAAATAGGGATCTAACTGAATAGGTGTCACATGAATTAGCATATGATTTAGACAACATAAGCCTAAACATGTTTAGATCTAGGCATAACATCGAACATCACTAGCATATGACAAGAATATGACATGTCCATAAAGTATGTATAATTTTATCACATGTGTGAACTAGATCCAATCATGTTTACCACTATAACATGAAACTTGTATTAAAATGGATCTTGGCATGGATCCAATTATGAACTTGCAACTTTTGTATAAACATATGAGCATGTATATGAACTTAATCATTTAGGCATGGAGGTTTTAGCATAAAGTATATACATGAGATATTAACTTGGACATAACACATACAACATATATTAAACATATAAACATATAGGTGTAAATTCTAACATTAACCATATACTTGTATGTGATGTTGCTTCCATTCTAAATGTACAATAGGATCAATATCAAATCAATTATACCACAAACATCCCAACCATTCACAATACAATCATTGCAATACACAGATATGAATTAGCATCGTCATTATACAATAGTAAAATTCTATTTCCATTTTACATCGAATCAAGTCTCAATTTTATTCCCATCAGAAAAATCACTATACTTACAACAAATGACGAACTTGGATTCTAGATTCTGAGTTTTGAATTTGCAATGCTTTCCTTTGGGTAGATAAACATTGTTTGAATCTTGTTTTTACTTTAGTTTTGCTCGTCTCTAAGCTTTCTTAAAGTGGAGGCTACTCTTGGCTTCCTTCCAGCAGCATGACAACTCTAGCTCTATTTTATTTGTGTGAATTCAGGTTGGAGACTAAGGTTGTTTATATAGAATTTCAAACTAATTAGAGCCGTCGATGAAGCTAGAGTTAATCAAGGCCATCCATCTCAAGAGAAGCCAATCAGATAGTGACAAATCAGCCCTAGTGAAATAGCCAAGCCCCGGAAACCGAGCTAGGACCAGAGCAAGCAGGTCAGGTCGACCAAGCAGGTCGACCCCCAGGTCGACTACATGGTCGACCTGGGTACCCAGGTCGACTCCCAGGTCGATCCCCTGGTCGACCTGGGTCCTGGGCGAGAAAATCCCGCCCCGCCCAGTTCTGGTCTAGTTTTGAATTTTGAACTTGTTTTCAGGCTGTTTAAATTTTAAATCGAATTCTGAAACTTCTGGAGGTCATAACTCCTTTATACGGAGTCCGATTTACGCAAACTCGGACTCTATCTCAAGCAGAATTCTTAGATGAACGCAATGGCGTAACCCGTTTCCCTTAATTCTATTATTTAGAATTAGTTATACTTTAATTTGTTAATTTACTGTTAATAGAAAATTTGGGGTGTTACACAGATCATGAATGATAGTTGTGGACATAGAAATGAGGACTGGGGAGTAGATCAAAGCCATACGTAGTTCACCGATAATATCTTACGGGCGGAATTTCCTGGGAGATTCAACATGCCCCAGATGAACCAGTACGACGACACTTCCGACCCACACCATCATCTGATGAGGTATTTATGGCATATGGAGGTGGTTGTAGCACCCGACACTATCAAATGCAAAGTCTTTCCCATCTTTTTCAACGGAGTAGCACTCATGTGGTTCGTACGCTGCCTGCAAGGTCGGTCCCAAGTTTTAAGGATTTGAGTGAAATTTCTGAATTAATTCTGTCTCCACGCCACCAAATAAAAGCATGTCATGTCCCTTTCAGCCGTCAAACAAGGAAGGGGCGAATCCCTGAGAAATTATCTTAATCGATTCAATCAGACTGCCACTGAAGTAAGCAACCCGAATCATGAAACAGTTCTGATGGTCATGGTCGATGGCATCGATAAGAAAACAGAGTTCGGAAAGTATTTGATTGGGAAGCCGCCCACAACGGTCGATGCATTCTATGAGAAGGCCCACATCCAATTGAGGCAGGAGGATGCGCAATCAGAAGAAGAGGATGGATCAAGAAACACAACGGCCGCACCAATTCAGAACAACATCGCAGTCGAATAATCTGCGGACAACTCAAGTAAAGTAGAAGTGAATGTTGGAAACCGCGGCAAATGAAATGGCGAAGGATCGAAGGAAACTGGTGGGAACTCTGGATAAAGGGTGAACGCCAGAAAACGACCCCAGTTCCAGGTGTTCGATACTTATACAGCCTTGAATGATACGCTGGAGAATATCTGTCTCGATACTTGCAGCACGGTCCAATACAAGAAACCGCCCCTACGTTAACCTACAGAGAAGAAGCGGGCGACTGGGAAGTATTACTTATTCCACGAAACTTACAGACGTATGACCAATGAGTGTCTGCATCTCATGGACATCGTTGAGAAGTTAATCCGAGAAGGGAAACTTGGTGAATATATGACGAGCTCACGAGACAGGGGACAAGGGACTTCAACGACCAAACAAAGCCAAGCCATACCTTCGGCCACCATTCATGAGATATGAAAGGGATCGTAATTAATGCCATTGTTGGGTGACCACACCTTGCCGGTTACAACATTCGATCCATGGAGCGTTATGTGATTTCTGCAAAATACCATGATGTTGCGGAAGCAAGTCCCCTCAAAGCTGCAAGTCCCGTTAAACATAGAAAAACGATGTCCGACGATATCGTCTTCCGTGACCAGGAGTCGATCGGTATAGAGGCCTTGACAGTCGATCCGCTGGTGATAACAACCATTATCGGACTAACTACAGTGCGAAAGGTTTTGGTCCACAACAGGAGCTCGGTGAACATTTTGTTCAAACAAGCTTATAACCAAATGAAATTGGAGCTGAAGGACTTAGAGCCGGTTACCGGCCAGATACGCGGTTTTATTGGAGCTTTGACTGAACCCATCAGCAAGGTTAAGCTTTTTGTAGAATTGGGGGATGGAGACCGCCGGAGAGTTAGAATGTTGCCATTTATTGTGATGAACATCAGCTCGCAGTATAATGCATTTCTAAGATGACCGACACTAGCTGTATTCAGGGCATGTATCGCTCCTTGGTGTCTAATCTTGAACTTCCCGACTGATAGCGGAATCGGGACAGTACGAGGAGATTAAGTAACAGGTTGAGCCTGCTACTTGGCAGAGTGGAAGGAGCTACGTAATAGTGTCTGCGAGTAGTTTGAAAAACCCTTTCACTCCACGGAGGGGAAAGAAGCATAACAACTACAAAGAACATCCCGGTTAGAACCGTCCATCTGTGAAGTCGAGGACATCGACCTAAGAGAGGATGAGGAACCGGGATGTAGAAAGGCATCCCCGAATGAGACTACTGGGGAGATTTCAGTTGATGGAAACGACCCTACTAAGGTTCTGAAGGTTGGGTCCCACCTTGATCCCCTCCGGGCGAAGGAATTGACTGAATTTCTTCGGGCAAACCTTGACGTGTTTGCATGGACCCACGCTGACATGTGTGGAATTTCACCTTCTGTTATAACTTATTCCCTCAGCATTAGCCCGAATTATACTCCGATAAAGCAAAAGAGGCGAATGTTTGGCCCCGAAAGGTCTGCGACCTTGAAAGAGGAAATTGGGAAGCTGCAAGCCAATGGATTTATCCGGGATTCGACCTATCCCGACTAGATAGCAAACACGGTACTTGTGAAGAAGGCTAATGGGAAGTGGAGGACTTGTATTGATTTTTCTGACTTAAATAAAGCCTGGCCCAAGGACAGCTTCCCATTACCTAGGATTGATCAGTTGGTTGACTCGACCGCCGGGCATGAGCTACTTTCATTTATGGACGCATATTCAGGATGCAACCAGATCGCCATGCATGTTCCTCATCAAGAGCACACCAGCTTCATCACTGACCTTGGGCTGTATTGTTACGTAGTCATGCCCTTCGAGTTGAAGAATGCGGAGGCAACCTATCAACGATTAGTTAAACGGATGTTTGACGACTAGATAGGGAAAACATTGGAAGTCTATGTGGACGATATGCTAGTAAAGTCAAGACAATCGTCCGAGCACATGAATGACTTATCAGAAATGTTTGGCATTCTCTGAAGGTACGGAATGAAACTAAATCCTTTAAAGTGTTCATTCGGAGTAGCGCCGGGCGAATTCGTGGTTTTATTGTTGGTTCTAGAGGGATTGAAATGAATCCCGACCAGATTTCGGCCCTCAAAGGAATCCAGGAACCTCGACGAATCAAGGATGTTCAAAGGCTAGTGGGTAAGGTAGCAGCAATGGGTTGATTTATTTCAAGGGAAATTGATAAATGCCTACCCTTCTTTGAGTTAATTAAAAGAGAGAAATAGAACTTTGCTTGGATGCCCGATTGTGTCGAAGCTTTCCAGAACCTGCTCGACCATTTAGATAAACCCCCTATTTTATCTAAACCCATCGACCATGAAGACTTGTTTTTATATTTAGTAGTATTCGCACATGCTATCAGCTCGGTCTTGATCCGTGAAGAAGATCGAGTGCAATGACTAGTTTATTATGTAAGCAAAAAGTTGACAGGGGCCAAGCGCAATTATCTGAAGATCGAGAAACTCGCCTACAACTTATTAATTGCATCAAGAATGCTTCGGCACTACTTCCAGGCCTATCCAATTAAGATATTCACTGACCAACCCCTTCGATAGGTCTGGCAATGACCCGAGGCAAGTGGGAGGCTACTCAAATGGAACATCAAGTTGAGTCAGTTCGACTTAACTTTTGTTCCACAAAAATCTATCCGGGGGCAGGCCTTAGCCGATTTCATAGCTGAATTTACTACCTTGGAGGATGAAGACCAGGAAGATAATCCCGAGCCCTTGAAGACTGAGTTGAATCAGTTGTTTGGAAGCTATATACGGATGGAGCCCATAATGACCAATGTTCGGGGGTCGGCATAGTGTTGTTGTCTCCCGAGGGACGATTGGTCTATTATGCTCTGAGGTTAGAATTTCTATCAACAAACAATTATTCCGAATATGAGGCCCTGATTGTCGGGATCAAACTCGCGAGAGACTTGAAAATAATGTCTCTCGAGATTTTTTGTGATTCACAACTTATGGGATTCCAGGTTTAGAAAGAATATATTACCTAAGAGGATCGACTGACTTCTTAACTTAAACAGGTCAAAAAATTGTTGCGAAGTTTCAACTAGTATAGCATCTCCCATATTCCTAAAAAGGAGAATCAGAAAGCAGATAGGTTGGCAAAGCTGGCCAGTTCAGACCACCCGGGTGAAACGGAGCTGGTTCCTATCGAGACCATGAGTGTACCAAGCATCGAACAGATGGAAGTCGACCAGGCTGATACTGAGCCTGAAAAAGAATCTTGGATGACTCATATCAAAAAATTCCTCCTCTATGGCACATTACCCGAAAGAAGGAATGAAAGACGAGCTATAGTGTGACAAGCTTCTAGGTACGTTATTCAACAGAACCAACTGTATATAAGAGGTTTCTATGGTCCCATGTTTCCGTGTGTGGCCAATAATTATATCAAGTGGATACTGAAGGAAGTGCATGAAGGAGGCTGCGGAGCACATACCAGGGTACAAACCCTAGCCAGAAAAGTATTGTGATATGGATACTTCTGGCCGACTATTAACAAAGATGCTGCTAATTATTCCAAAAGATGTGATAAATGTCATAGGTTTGCACAGATCCCACAAGCTCCTCCGACAGAGACTACCCAAATAGCTAGCCCCTGGACATATTCGTTGTTTGGGGAATAGACATTATCAAAACCTTGCCCATTTCGAAGGGAGGTGCTAGATTTGCGATCGTGGCAGTAGACTATTTCACAAAATGGGCAGAGGCTGAGCAGGTGACTACGTACACGACGAAGAAAGTCATCAACATTATCGTTAGAAACATTATATGCCGATATGGGATACCCCGAACCATTATCATAGACAATGGAACTCAGTTCGATAGCCTGGAGTTCAGACACTTTTGTGAGACGTATCACATCGAGAAGAAGTATACTGCGATTGTGCATCCCCAGTCTAATGGTCAAGTTGAAGCGGTTAATAAAATTGTCAATACCATCTTAAAAAAGCGGCTAGAGTGAGCCAAGGGAAAATGGGTCGACGAACTACCTCTAGCCTTTTGGGCATATCGTACCACTCATAAGACAGCTACGAGTCATACTCCTTTCACCCTATCCTATGGTTCGGAAGCAGTTCTCCTGATAGAACTCGAGGTCCCTTCTCATCGAATGAGTTACTACAACCCCTTGTCTAATAAAGCACTTCTCTTGACATTGTTAGACACGATTGACAAAAAAAGAAAAGGGCAAACCTTTGCGTGGAAGCCCACAGACGAAGGGTCGCACGATACTACAATAAGATGGTCCGACCAAAGACTTTCGATGTAGGCGACCTTGTTTTGAAGTGGGTCTTCCCAATCCCCTTTCATATGGGATCCAAGTAAGAAGGACCCTATGTCATTTAACGAAATCTTGATAATGGAAGCTTCGTGCTGTCAACTGTTGATGGCGAACCCTTTCAAAGAGCGTGGAATGCAAAGCACTTAAGACTTTATCTTTCTTAGAACTTTTTAGTTTCTTTATTAGTTCATTTGTTTTAGTATTGTAATAAGCAATTTGTAACGACCCGGGTTTTCGCGATCCTATGTAATCAACATATAACCCAATGTCGACTATCAAGCATCGGAAATACCGGATAGTCCATAAAAGAAATTAGAGGATGAGAATATATAAGATTGAAACTTAGAATAGAAGAAGAAGAACATACAACATCAGAGTAAACATGAATCTCACAGCGGAACGAACAATATATAATAGATACATAACTTTGAAATAAAAGCAGTATATGTATACATTAACATTATCAGAGTATAACACTTACAACACAACGGAAACAACAATAGGTATATAATCCTGAAGCCTCCTGCTCCAAGCTCTCCAAGTATATCTGTAAAATCCTGACTACTTGACTGCCCATACAAAATTGGGCACCCAAGAGTTTAGGGAAAACAAAACAAAATAAACTCTGGGTCAGTCATGAGACTGGTATGAGTAAACAATTTAAAATAGTTTGAGCAATTAAACGATATCTCATAAGACCACGCCGTATAACGGAACGGGTTTTTCCCTTATGAGAATCCACCACTTGATTTGAATTTCAAAATCCTTTTGAAAGAAACAATAATCTTTATATCAAACATAATTTGATATTATAATAGTGTCTATCAACCACAACTAAATAATCATCTAGCGGAACGCTTTCATCTCACGTTCCACATATACAATATATAATCAAAAACCGTGGGCGGTTATTGGTTAATGAATTCCAACTAGCAAGGTATGGGACCACCTTCCGACAGTGTATCTCTAGAGAGGAATACACCGGGTTCAACGAGAACATCTTGTAACCCAGGCTAAACATGACCGGTCACTCATTTTGCTTGAGTGTACTGAATGTATTATCACCAACGGTTGGGATCAGCAACCGTTTCCCAAAAGGGACAACATCAAAATAGATTATAGAAGTAAATGGAATTTCTCTAGCTCAGGTGACAATACGCCTTAATTGGCAGCTAACCACTTAGTCATGCGACCTACCCGATTTTATACCACTTCCGGTTGTGAGGCTTGAGGCCATAACGTATCCTTTACAAACCACATGTTAATTCACTTTGAATGTCACATCGTCATACTCGCTAAATCACAAATTGATTTCTCCAAACCTATCACGCGTAAACAACTAAGAGAAACGAATTTCTCAGCCACTAAACGTAAATACATTTGAAGAGATCAACTTACGCGATCTATTAAATATACTCCGTCAGACATTGTTCCATACAGGTCGTCCAGGGATTGGACAGACTAAAGGTACTATTCTATAAACAGGACAGCCCTTGCATAACTCCGTCTTCAATTATCTTCATCATATTTGATTCGCAACGCTAATGCCATACGGAGTGGTTTTCAGATAATATATCTGATCCCGGTCTCTCTGTATTGACGACGGAAAAATGGTCAAAATCTTTAACAGTCAGTGATTCAACTATCAAAGAAAAACATGTGTGCAAACAACGATATTATTTCCAGATGGAAATTCTATCGATCAATCATCAATCAACATTTACTCATTTCCCCATTTCTCATTTCCATATATTCATCAAATCCTTATTTTCAAATTTTAGAAAATATATGTTATTAACTTTGGAAAACATTTCCATTTCTGATTCACGCGTCACCATCTTCTCACGTATATCAGTTTCTAACTGTAAACTAGTAAGAGAACAACCCCCTACATATTAACCCCGAAGACCGAAACCAACATCTGATCAACATACAGAAAGCTATTCAACTCGACTAATTTCAAGTCAATTTCTAATTCATTTAACTCCATTTTGAATACTTATTTCAAAACCCAATTTCCTTTATAAAAGTTTTAATTTCAAATATTTACTTTAATCCATTATTCACATTGAATGTGAACAATATTTCTTTATATACTCCAAACAATCTGATTCCATATTTGAAAACAATATCCAAATTCCAAATTCTATTTATAGACTATTCGTAAAAATCTTATTTGTAACTCCCTTTATATAATTCTATTTGTTCTATATAAATCATTTTATATAATTCTATTCATTCTAAATAAATCCTTTTATATAATTCTATTCATTCTATATAAATATTTCATTTTCAATATTCACTTTGAAAAAAATTCTTTTTACATTTCAGTATTTCATATGGTATTTAAAATACCAAATTACATGACCAGTGTCATCATAATCAATCACAGATTATATATCACATCATATATCACAATATATGAAAACAAACAGTATTATAGATAGTGAGGAATCCAATTGGATCCCTCCAACCTGTCTCCCTACATCCACAGATGTTAAACAATATAAATAGCATCGATTTCATTTCAATATGAAATATTTTGATAAACAGAATCAATATTTGATTAACGATTTATATATATCGTTATCTATATTTTCAACCAATACATCAGCAATTCAACCAAACAATCAACACACGACAATCAATCATCATTTATCAATATTAGATTATATTTATAAAAATATAAACTGTACAGAGTTAGTGAGATTTACTCACATTGGACGATCATCGTTAAATAACGATAATTGTTAGTTGATTCAGACAGACAATTTATTTCGCTATAAATTGTAATGAGCTCCAATTCACTCCCAGTCAATTCCAGTGTGTAGCGCTCGCCCATACGATCCCAATGGATTTGACCGTTCGAAATTCTGATACAGTATGAATAAGATATTTGATTTACAATTTAATATACTATTTTGAATTTAAATTAAACTAATTAAAGAGCTTTAGTGGCCTTTACCCCTCTAAATCATACGACCCATCACCCAAACATACCCAACCCGCTAAAATCCGTTCTTCTTCCCTGATTAAAGAATACGCTTCGCTCCTCCTTCATCATGCTTTTTCCGTTCCTGAACTTCCAACCCCTCATTCACCTTTTCTACCTCATCAAATTCAACACCAAACCCATCATGCTTTCCCTCTCCTCTAGCCCGACACTTCCATCACCACCAAGAACTCCCCGTTAACAACGCGACATGAAAACCCATGGTTCCTCCTACTGTGAAACATCGCGACTGCTTTTCTCCTTCCCTGCTTCATTATTCTTCACGCTAAACACACCACCCTCTTCCCCTTCGATCCCTCTTCAACCTCATATCCAAAGGATCAAACTCGCACTCACTCCTCAAAATCCATCGTATTGGATTTTCACCACTGCATCAGGAAAGCAGCGACACCTTTCTTTGCTGAACCACCCCATCTTTTGCCAAACAGTACCAATTCCTTTTGTGAACCACAAAACAAGGCCCAAAACAAGAATTGAACCAAGTACTTGATGAATTTGTGAACCCTAATAAAATGACGTGTGCTGTACAGAAATTCATCGACCAAAAAGTTCATCGAACCCAAAAAAATGGGTATCGAATTGAAGAGGAACTCCTAGAGATTGTAGAGATGTTTGAATTGCAATTTATAGAAATTTACACAAATTGTTAGGAATTTTAAAAATGCATGATTTGGTTTGAGAGGAAATTCCTGGCGGCCTAAACTGCATTTGACCAGTGAAAAAATATGTTTAGGGTTAGAAGAGTTAGTGGGATTTTTGTAGAGGGAAAATACTATTTTTATATTCAATATTTTATTTATTTTTAATCAAACGCTATTTGTATTTATTATCAAATATCTCTGTGGTCACACATGATACCCAAAAATCACGAAAATGGATATGTAGCTACATTCGACATTACAGACCCAACGAAACTTGTTTCGTCGAATTCCGACTCCGTTTGCTCACACAAAATATTTTTAAAGTCAAATTATTGACTGTTTTTTACATTAAAATCCCGTACGACCACATACTAACTTCAAAAATTACGAAAATTGAAATCTAACATTAATTTAATATTACGGATCCAACAAAATTGGTTTCGTCGAAAACGGAGCTCATTTGCAAAAGTGGATTTTTTTAAAGCTCTAAATAAACCCATTTAAATATTAAATATATTTAAAAATAATTAAATTAAATATTTATAAATAAATATTATCGTATATATTCATAATAGAATATCATACAGCTCCAAAATATTCCTATCTGAATTTATAACTCGATATTTCAATCTCGGTGTTAAATCAGTATTCAATTTATATTGAAAATCCATTTATAATATAGATAAATCGTTATAAATTATAAAGGAATTCCATAGCGACTATTTGAAAATATGATTTGGACATAAATCAAAATCTACACAATGAAATCTCGATTTTTCTCTTCCATTAGATAAATATATTTCACCAGCTCCGAACGTTTCTTGTTTCACAGAAATCCAATTTAAAATGGATTCTGTATATTCGTTTAAAGTTCGAATCGCCAAATTATGAACTGTCGCGCCTTTTTGAGCTCGATTATAATTATAATATAATTATACATTCAACTGTCGTTTAAATAATATATTCGTCATTCGAATTCAACTCTAAACTGAATTGTATATTATAAATAATCCAATTCAGACAATATTGTGAATTCCACTATTTCCGACTACTTCGGAAATATAATATATTTTTATATTATAAATATTAATTAAATATTAATTATTATTTAATTTAAACCATTTAAATCAATGAAACACTATTTACATAATTAAATTAATTAATTATCATGCCGTACATTACGCAATCCTTCATCGATTGCAGTAGCATATGAATAAAAGGCTCCATTCCTACTATGTTTCATTGTTATAAAAGCTAAATTTTATGATTCAACCAACTGTAGCTTACATCTTGACACCCTAACGCGCCGGTCTGGGACAAAGCAGGCTTGCACCATTAAAAGAATAAAGGTTCTACAAAAGCGAAGGTACCGATCTTAGACTTAGATCGATCGAACAGCTTTCAACTTGTACTTTATTGACTAAAAGAAAAGGTTAACACCTAACCAAACATATCGATTGACTTTTTGGACGTAACTCTAATCATCACGACTTAAGGAAGAGTATAAATAACGAAAGAGCATGAAAGGTGCACCCCAAAAAGAGACCGCTCGATCCTTAAAAACTCTACCCCTTATTAGCTAAAGAGTGAGTATAAAAGACTAGAGACTCCCCTGCTTAAAGGCATCTAACCCATGACTTGTGTCAAATCCACTTGAATAAGATTAGAGAACTTGCTATCCAAACAGGTTATCCCGACACCGGGGGCGATTGGGTCGATGAATAACCCGAACTAGGGTAACATTCGAGTAATCCTCAAGGGATGGAATAAGATAGGAAATTCAAACGTCATTTTCATTTTGGATGTATCCAGCACATAATTGACACAAATATTTAAAGACAAATAGATTTTTGTTTACGATAACGTGACATGATTACAAAATGTTTCTACAGCTATGGTTTAAATATCATCCCTAGATATACTAAATTTGATAATAACAAAAACGTGAGGGCCGCTCTCGCATGAGACTTCCAGAGGGCATAAAAAGAAAATTACAACAAAAGGAGTTTAAAACGGAGGTGCCATATCCCCATGTTCGATCATATCCACTAGCTCTTTCTTCTTGACCATCTTTATCGCTTCCTCGGTGCTCAATCCGTGTCTTGACCCCCCAAGCGTACTTCCAAATAAACGAGGAACGAATGCTGAGACTTGTGGGTTAATGGAATCCATGAAAGGGGGGACCGTGGCTGAAGAAAGGATGGACGGAGGAATAACTTGGATGGGCTGAACATTCAAAGGATCCTTGGATGGCTCGGGCTTCATGAATGAAATGTCCTTTTCACTCTGAGCTTTGATCTCGACCATGGATGGACGGTCATCTCTTTTAGAGTCCTCGACAATCTCGATATCATCATCCTCTGATGACTTTATGTCGATCCTCTCCTCCCTCAAGACTTTGGTTACATCCTCAGCGCTGCTCTTCTCCCCAGCAGCAGTTTCTGCCTCTACATTCTCCTTCACCAATGAAGCACCTCCCACAAAAAAAGGAAAGTACAAGTTAAGATGGGATAAATAAACTTAAAATTAGCCAACGAGCTTACCTCCAATATCGGACTTAATTAACTGCTCTTCCACAAATCTGGTTGGTCCGAGTGGAGGGATAGACGATGAACCCTCGTCAATGTTTGAAGAAGCGAAAAAAAATGGATGCCTTGGTCCGACTGCTACTAACTTCTTTCTTAGGGACCAACTTCCCCTTCACTATGTGGCGTTCCACCTCTGCCGCGTTCTTTTCTCGGCTTCTCCTCTCAGCCAAAACTTCTCGTTCCTTGTCATTTAGAATGTGAGTCATCAAAGTCTCCTCATCCACTGGTTGCCCCTGTGCCGCCTCTCTCTTCCCTCAAAACTAGTTTCCATGTATCGGCCAGTACAGTGGAATACCTCGACATCCAAGACAGATCCCTATGACGAAGGAACCTTGCAAATAATGAGAGAGCTTAACGTCCATGACCCTTTTTTAGTTTGAACATCTCCTGACTGTGTTCGACTTTGATGGTTTGAATATCGATATCATGTTGGAGCTTCAAGTTTTTGGTTGACTCAATTACCACGACGATATTCTCTTTGGCCAGATTTTTGCCTAGCTCAGATGAGTGAAGGGCGGCCTTGAGGTTCCGCACTTCTACACCCAGTCGGTCTTTGTTTCCCTTCAGAGATTCAACTTCACCCCTCATAGAGTTACACTCCTAACTTTTCTGTTGAACTTGGGCATTCAAATCCTCAATTGCTTTCTCATATTTCTCCTTATCAGTCGCTGCCTACAGCTCCTGATCTTTAATTTTCTTTTCAAAGAACCCGAAGGTCTTCTTATCACAAGTTATGTCTCTCTTCAAACTGACAATCTCGGTCAGCTTATCGTTTAATACTCCACTAACTTGCCCGGCATACTTACGCATTGCGTCATATTGAGAAAGAGCATGGTCGAGGTTGTTGCGAATATGATGGCGAAAGCTATGCAATAATAGTTGTAACTGAGGGGCAGGTTCAATTCTTGTAAAGATAAGATTAGGAAAATCTCGTTCTAATTCGATCGATGGAGGAAGGATCAACTGAAGATCTAGGGCGACTTAGCATAACCCAAGAATGTTCGGCTTTCTCAACCTCCCTGGGGGTCTTTTTCTCAAGATGGGGAGGGAGACAAAACTCGGTGGTCTTATTTCCTTTTTTCTTTTTGGGCACGCTCCCCAGTTCTCCCTTTTCCTTCGATGTCCGATCATGCTTACCCAAACTTCTCTTCTTTTGCTTGCTTTGATCTCGAGTCAACTCTTTTTCTCTCTCTCTCTCCGTCTCTCTCACCTTTTCTTCCGTCTTGCCATTTTTGTTGTTCTCCTTCTCTTTCTTTTCTTCTTTTTCTCTCTCTTTCGTTGTCTCTTCTCGTGTCTTCATCTTTCTTCTCCTTCTTCCTCTTACTGCTATCGTTTTCATCATCGTCTCCTCTGCCAACGTGCTGCAAAGTTGGCTCGATTGGCCTAATATCCATTGATAGGGAGGCAAAATGATTTCCATAAAACTCTTTATCGATGTCCTTTAAGAAAAGAAGAAAGATCATGATTAAGGCAGTCAACATCCAATTTACACAAGAGGAAAATAGTACTGTGACGTGCAGTGCAAATACTGTGTGAAAAATCATTTAGATAAACACTATACAAAGGGGAAAATAGTATTGTGACGTGCAGTCCAAATACTGTGTGAAAAATCATTTAGATAAACCCTATACAAAGGGTAAGATCGTACCTTTGACACCTTTTTGTTCGACCGGGAAGGACATACCCTTGGACTGATTGGCAAAAAATTGGTTTTGATCAAAACTCTATGGTTAAAGAATGATATCTAGCATCTGCAGTTTTTCCAACCCAGGAAGAGGGGTGCGATGTGTCCCTCCTGCGAGTCATAGACCGCAGAGGGATCTTTCTCGATGTCAGAATCTCTTGAGCGATCCTCAGCGGGGTTCTCTTCAGCTGGCTCCCCTCGCACTTTCTTCAGAATTTTCTTGGTAGGAACCTTCTCTCTTTTTCGACGCTCGGCTTCTCGGTGCTTAGCCTCTCGAGTCCGTTTTCCGAAAGTCACCTTCTTTTGATGGAGTTTCTATTTCGCCCCGGGTGAGGAACGAACCGAAGGTCCCTCGACCAAATGACTCATCTGCGTACCCCCCCCCTCGATTTCTTCTTGGCTAGGGCCATCATGTCCTGGCTCGGTGTTGTTGGCTCGGGTCCCTCCTTCAGTTACCCGATTGTTTTATCCTCATCAAGAAGAGCATATCGATGTAAGTGTTTGTCAGTCGCCTATGGCATTCCTCAAACACTTCCTCCTCAGGCCTCATTGGTTATCCCCTAAAAAAAGAGAGAGAAAGGTATGATCAATATAAACAACTCTACTATGGGAGTATCAACCGATAAGGAGACTTACTGCACTAAAGCCAATATCGAGCGCATCCCGGCTGCTCCTGAATCCAAAACCATTCCCGCTTTGGATCACCTACCTTTCTTGGAATCTCTTAAATAATTTTCCAACTTCGGACAACCTCGAAAAAAAGAAGAGAAAGGGATTGTTTCTCATTGTGTCTAAAGTGGAAAAGGAAAGCCAAGTCATCAAAGGTCGAAGGGAGACCCAAATACCTCATGTACAAGTAATAAACTGATAGAAGATTGTCATAAGCGATTGGATGGAATTGCATCGAAGCTTGGTTCATCCATAGTAAGAAATTGACAATGAATGAAGGAAAAGGGGGAATAGCTCCCACGCTACACATCGGGAGAGATATTTCCATATAACCATCTGGGGGTCTGTTAGGTCGATCGACTTTCTGTGGAAGAACATTGATGAAAGGAATGTTGTGATTACCAGTCAAATTTTGTAGCCATTTAAGAGTTATTGTGGTTCTTTCTACATCCGGGGGGTTTTCTAGAATTTCTACACCTAGGAGCATGCCAGATGCTATGGGAATGGGTGCCGCTTTATTTAACTCAACCGTTACCTTGGGGGGAGGTAGTGGACTTGTCGACCGACTTTGAAGGTCGCTACCAGAATCAGGCTTCGATTGGGCCGAAAACTCAGAAGTACTATCCACCCTACTGGAAAAAGACAACTCCTCGCACGATCCTTGCTTATGGGTGTTACGTGCTTTAACCATCGGTATATGAAAAGATAATCAAGCTAAAATTAAAGGTTAATTCCAAAGGGGTTAGTGCCATCTTACAGTGCTATCTCAGTAAAAGATAAACTGCAGAAATTACGATTTGTTTCCATATGTTAGATCGTACAAAAGATCAATATCATTTCACCACCCTTTCGAACACAACCACGTGTCCCGGGTTTTAACAATCCCTTGGCAAATGAGACACCACTAATAGGCGGGAAAGTTATCTCTACCCTCATGGCATAATTAGGTTAGTGGATCCGATACTACAGATTTTGCCAAAATGACATTGGTATCACCATAGACAATCGCATCGCCGCTGACTCCGACGATCCGATGTTGGTGATCCCAATCACGAATCGTGAAAACCCAAATTACGACAAGAAAGCAAAGAAAAGAGAGATCCTATGCAAGAATGAAATCTTGGCATTTTGAAAAGGAAAATGAATCAATTGCTACCTGAAAAGATGATCTTTGGGGAAGATGACGACCGCCCTTTTTCTTCCTATAGAGCAGTAAATCGGTTCTTGCAATAGTAAAAGTAAAGAGAAATAGGTGAAAGAAGTTTTCTTTTATAATATGATGGAGTGGCTATTCACATCGGCTAACATGACCTTCAGACTGGACTCGGCTGATGTGTAAAGCAGTTGGCGAGCCAAGGATCAGCCGATAAGACAGATGACAGTGAGGCATCATTATTACCCGAACTCGTTTAAGTTTCCAAAATGGGTAATAGTTTTATTATGATTTACAAGGCTCATTGAATGGATGACTCAGAACGACCTATGAAATTCTTCGGTTGATATGAAAAGATTTGTTCAGGGCACGTGTTTAGAAAGTGCGCCCCGTCTTCAACGTACCATACTTTGGGAGGTAAAGTGTTGATGGGCCTTTCAAACAGCCCATCAAGGCTCGACAATGCGGTAGGATCATACTTTGAATGCTCTAAGTGGGCCAATCGATGAGTCCTGACATTTATATTTACTTCCCACACCAGGAATGGTCCAGGAGAAGCCCTTCTGGATCAGCTGGATCAGTTGCCACTTCTTACCGATAATTCGAGGAATGCCAATTCCTTAGGAGATACTGATTCTTTCAGATTTAACTACTCTTGTGGTTCCCATGACACGTGTCCAAACCGGGCTTAAGTACTGTATCACCTGTAAGTACCCTTTCTGGATTTAGAAGAATGGACTTTTGGAAGTTTAGAAGCTCTAGCTTTAAATTATTTTTTATTGATATCTTATTATACTATCGTTGTAACTATTTTGTCTAATAGTTGAAATAGTATATAAGAGATTATAAAGTGGATGTAGACTCATTAATACCGCACCACTATAAATTCGTGTGTGGTTTCCTCCATTTTCAGTTCTTTACAATTATTAATCTTCATTTATTCTCTACATAACCCTTTCTCTGGGTGTTGTGCCAATTTTTTGTGTCAACAAATACCTAACTCTTAAGATTCTTATGTATACGTGTTTACACTGGAGATTCTGGAGTATTGCTTGAAGAGTGGTTGGTCTAGCTAGGTTTTGGTTCATCTCCTTGCTTCTAATAATCAAAGGTGAGTCCTTGGGTACTCGCGTCTACGTAATCAAGTTAATATGCTTGACGTGTGTCCCCTTTGCACTTTTATGTTGTGTATGAATTTGGTGAATTGGTTTGTGGTGTATAAACTATCCAATTTATGAGTTTTGAGCTCATTTATATGATTTCTATTGTAAATCTATGTACTGATTCGAGTTGGAGCTTTGAGTTATTTCGGCGTGCCTTGGAAACTTCATTTCCACTTAGAAAGTGTTATAAGCCTTCACCATTATCTATGATCGTCCGAAAACAATCGGGTATTTCTGGCCAGGCCAAACAATTGCTTAGGCATCAGTTTAGCTAGCTGAATGATATCCCTTAACCATTTGATCTGATGATGTGTTATAAAAAGGGAAATCTAGGTCAGACATCTGAACTAGAATAATTCAGGCATCTAAACACATATTCAGACTACTGATTTTTCCATTCAGATGGTGAAATCCAGGAAACACACTTGTCTTTCTGGAATTCAGATTCAGGTGTCTGAATGACCAATTCTGATGTTTGATGCAACGACCCGTATTCTGCGCATCGGAGGGTCGTAGAATATTCATTTCATTTTCATACGAAGTCATATGGTCATGTAACTTTAGGGAACGACTATTGGGGTCATTTCCCATATTCACGATTTTTAACGATTTTTAAATGACCGTTTCCCCCTGGTGAATCTTGTTTCGCTTATAACTTTTGATGGGTAAGGAGTTTTGACCTAAAACCACTTCCATTAGATCTGGATGTTGGTTTACCTTTTCATAGAGTGGTCATATTAATCAAACAGACTTACCGTTTGGGAGATATGGCTGAATTGAGGTTTAGAAGGTGAAAAACAGCTTAACCGGGCCAAATAGGGTGATTAGTAGCTAGGCCCATTAGGGGATTTCGGGATTAGGGGTATTTAAGGACTGAAAGGGACTAGAGAAACGCTTATTTGTCATTTTTACAGCCGCCGCTTTCATTCCTTCAACCATAGTAATGGCTTCTACCTTCTAAAAACACCTCTAATCACCTTCTTATCAAGGATTAAGCTAATCAACATCAAATCAAGTTAAAATAACATCAAATCAGAGTTGGAGATGCCGTGTTTCATAGAGATTCGACCCAAATCAGATATATTTTCAGATCTAAGATTAATTTATGGCTAAGATGAGTGATTTGCATTGTTTTGCACTAATTTCGGCCAATTAGGGGTGATTAGTGTTAATTAACGAAATTACGCATGTTAAAAATTTGGAAAAATATTTAGAAATTCTAAAATATTATTTTATTCCTCTGTTAGAAATTTGGGTTAATTTGGACATATTTTTGCAAATCCAAATGTTAGATTTGATTAAGCAAGATTAAGGGGAAAACATGGGTTTTGGGTATGTTTGATCCATAGCTGACATGTCTAGTTGCTGTTTTGGTGTTTATGGTTAATGCTACATGTTGCTATGATTGTTTGCAATGTTTTGTGATTACCCAGAATTGTTAGATTGGTCGATAACGCCATCGTATGGCGTAAACAGCTCGCTGAATAAGTTGCAGGAAATAATGCAGAGTCTCGTTCGTGAAGCACCCGTCCCTCACGACCCGACCACTAGGATCGTGCAGCACCCTCACACCACGACCCCTAAGATCGTGCAACACCCTCACACCCCGACTCCTAGGATGGCGAAGTATTCTCACGACCCGACCCTTAGGATGGTAAAGTATCCTCACGACCCGGCTCCTAGGATGGTGAAGTATCCTCACGACACGACCCTTAAGAACGTGAAGCACCCGCACGACCCAACCACTAGGATCGTGAAGCACCCTCACATAGCGACCATGAGGAAGATGGCGAACCCTCACACCCCGACCGTGAGGAAGATGGCGAACCCTCACATGCCGACCGTGAGGAATAGGGCAAACCCTAAGATGGCGAGCCAGAGGACCACGACCAAGATAACGATCACGAGTGGGTCCCACGACCCGAAGGTGGTCCACGATCCGACCACGTGTCACGAACTGGAGCAAACCACGAATCGAGCCTTGGTGTCATGAGTCACGAGCGGAAGTAGGAACCACGAGCTATACTTGGGGCGAACCACGAGCCAAGGAAGCTTATCACGAACCGGAGCTTCGAAGCAGCACGAGTCGATATAGAGGAACACGAACTGAAATGAAGGACGAACGAGGATGATGACCAAAACCCGGGACGCAAAGGTAGTTCAAATGAGAGGTTATTACTCAGGATCCCAGAGGAGATCAACGAGTTAACTTCATGAGTTGGAATTTGCTGCGGGACGTGTGCAAAGGGGTTATCGATATCCATAACTTTAGTTCACCACTGAGAGACGGATTAGTGGCTATGGATCAGTGCAATGTGGTCATTGTGACTCCATGGAGCAAAGTGATCGTAGTAAAGGATTGGGTGATCGAGTGGTGGATATCGTATGCTTTACGCACTGAATGAGAGATGTGAGGATGATTGCTATGTTTGATGTTTGCTATCACTATAACCCCACCCCCATTTACACTTTATGTTAGTGTTACCTTAGCGTACTGTACATCTTGTTGTGCTAACTCTTTGGTTGTAGGTCCAGGTTCAGGTATGATTGGATTATACTTGTTATTGTTCTGTTTTTTTGCTTATCACTCATACCAGGATTTTGTCTAACCTAGAGTTTTATGCCTCTTCTTATTACTCTGGGTGCTCCTAAACGAGCAGGCTAGAGACAGGTTAGGTGGTGATGCGTGAGTAGCTGTCCGGAGATGAGCTAAAGGCTTACACATATTATTCCCATATATTCTTCCTGTGTTGTTGCTGGTCACTACTTTGGACATTAGTAGTGTACCTTCCTATTTTGCTTTAGAGACAGTTTTAAAGTGTAATAATGATGGTATGGATCATAAGCTGTATTTGAATTTTTCTGCTGCTATGATGATTTAGTTTTCAGCTTATGCACTGTCTCACCTGTTTTATATCAAGATATGTTATTATTATATTTTGTTCCATGCGATGTGAGATATACTATAGGTTCTTTGTTGATTCATCATCTTCTTTTGTTTTGACGACCGCCCCGTGTCGGTTAGGCAACGACACAACGCACTTCAAGGGAAAATACCGGCTGGTGCGGGGCGGGTTGTCACACTTGGTATCAGAGCTCTAGGTTGCGTAGTTAACCTAGCGAAAGACATCAGGGAGAGATATTATACGTATATGAGAGTGCGTACTTGTGATATTTTGGTTTTCAAAACCTATATATATGTATATATATATACTATTAGTATATCTAAGGAGGAAGTCACACTGCACTTGCACGACATTGAAATGGCTAATCGTTTTCTCTTTAAAGACTGAACGATAGACGATATATGAGGAGTACAGGTTTAGGAGCAAAAAATAGAGATTTCCTGATATGAGGACGATGTTTACTACCTTCATGCGAGAGATGCTTAGGGATTCTCATGGAGCAGTTCCTAATGTTGCTAATTGTGGTGGTGCAGTAGTGCAGGCGCCTAGGGAAGATTTTGCCAAGCTTAACAAGGATTATACTAGTCTTAGCGGGAAGCCGTTCCATGGAATGGAGTCGACAACAGATGTCCAAGATTGGTTGGATAGTTGTGAGCGCATCTTCGAGGACTTGGGAATCGATGATGCCATGAAGAGAAAGTTAGCATCGCGTCAACTTCAAGGACGAGCTATGAATTGGTGGAATGTTATTAAAGCAACTACTCCTGAAGATCAAGTTACTTGGAATCATTTTATGACTCGTTTCAGCGAAAAGTTCATTCCAGCTGCTCACAAGTCTGAATTGTTTAGGAAATTTTTGGAGCTTAAGCAGAATGGTAGGGAAGTCTCAGAATATATTGCTAAGTTCGATACTTTATCGAAGTATGGATTATCTCTTATCGATGCTGCCGAGAAAAAGAACGAGTAGTTCACAACCGACTTAGATGAATACTTAGGGAAAAGGCTGATAAACCACATCGACAAGACGTTCAAGTCTATTGTGGGGAAAGCATTGAGATCGGAGAGTCTTTACCCTAAGTCAAAGGTCTATGTTGCTATTGCATCTGTAGAGGAACCAAAGCCACAAGCAAGCGGTGGAGGTAAGAAGGAGTCTCAGAATAAGAGAAAACAGAATCAGACTAAGGGTGGTCAGAAAAAGAAGGACAAGAAAGATAAAGAATGATTTAGTTATGGCAAGAAGGGCCACTATGCCAGAGATTGTCAGGAAAAGACTGGGGAAAGGAAGTGCTTCAATTGCAGCCAAGTGGGACATCACAAGGATAAATGTCCACAACCTCCTAAAGAGAAGCAGATCGTGAAAGCATATGCAATCAATGCTGTTCCTTCTTCGTCGAATGCCTCAACTGCGACGGAGAAGGGAAAGGGCATCATTATTCGAGGTATGCTTTCTGTTTATGATGTTCCTATTTGAGTTTTGTTTGATATTGAAGCTTCCCATTCCTTCGTATCTAGTGACCTAGTAGATAGACTGGAATTGGAACTCGAGATTGTCGATTGACCTTCAGTTGTGACGAACCCGATCAGTGGTTCGCGTAGCCTTTGCATGATTTGTTGTAATGTGGTCTTATCGAGTCATGGATGTATGTTTGCTTGTGGTTGCTTAGTTGCTTTGCTAGCATCATCTCACGTAGATTATCTGAATTCGGAGGAGATGTTCCTTGATTGCTTCTCTGATATTGGTTTAGGCCTTCGGGGCTTGTGCTTGGGGAATGTTGAGTTCAACTAGGATGGTTTGCGTGAGATATAAATAGTTGTTATGATTTCCATTGAAAGATATCTCGGCTTACTCGAGGAGTGATGTGCAGCCGTGACATGATAAGACTGTTCAATGGTATGGAGTGCTACGAGTTGGATTTGATAAGGCTATGAGACGACTTGAGTGGGACTCGAGAAAGTTGCAAAGTAATGAATTGTTTAGGACCCGATGTTGATGTTCTTCTTGGTTCAAGAATGGTAGAACTTCGAAGGGATAAGATGTGCTCGTTGATCGTGGAGATGCAACGAGGGTTAGGACGATTCAAGTTAGACTTGAACTCGTAAAAGGATAAGATGTGTTCATTGATTGTGGAGATGCAACGAAGGTTAGAACGATTCAAGTTGGACTTGAACTCATAAAAGAAAAATGTTTGTTCGTTGATCTTGGAGATGCAACGAATAGAGAGACGACTCATGTTGGACTTGAGATTTGTCAGTAATGGATACTCAAGACTGGGTCTGAGTATGTGGGTAGCTCTTCTGATCAGAGTACCAAGAAATCGTCGATACTTAGAGTGTTCTATGCGGACTCGAAGCAGGGGCATCTAGGGACGCCCGTTACCTTGGATCAGTTGGACGTGATCTAGTTATCCTTGGAGGATAAATGTACGTTGGACGTACAATAGTTCGTATGGAGGCGGGGCTTCCATTAGCCTTGGGAATTGCTGGACCAGTCAAGTAGGCATCGATGTATGTATGGAGGCGTGGCTTCCATTAGCCTTGGGATTGGTTGGACCAGTCAAGTAAGTATCGACGTATTTATGGATTTAGTAGTTGATAGATAGGACATGTTTGGTGGATGCTATGGTCGCTATGTTTGTTCCCTTGAGTAGACTATACCTTTAGGATTCTGGTAATAAAGTATGAAGAGATGACGGCATACGCAGATGCTTGTGCTATCGGGCTAGGTGCGATAGCTGCTGCATTGAATAGGAGACATGACAGTTTAGATGTTATGTTTCTTGAATGGAAGCAACTGGAGTATATCATGGGATATGATCTAAGATGTAAGTATGGATTGGATCCATAAATGTTAGCAAGTTAGATGATCATATCGACTTTGATTGAGCGGATTGGTTCCAGTCAGAGGAACAATCCTAACCTATTGGAAATCATCTCCAAGGTAGAAATGGATATCGATAGCAAGGAGACGAGCAAGTATGGACTTGATAGAGAAGGATGGATTTGAAAGAATGGGAGACTGGTTGTACCCAATGTTAATGGATTGAGAGATGAAGTACATGAATTGCCAGTTAGTTAAAACTGAGCAAAAGGAGCCTAGTGGTTGTTACAACCATTGGAAATTCTCGAATGGAAATGGGAACAAGTCTCAATGGATTTCATTGACGGTTTACCAAGGACTAGATTGGATCATGATAGTATTTGGGTGAGTCGTGTATTAGAGAATCTCTTGAGGGCTTGTATATTAGATTTTGGTGGGTCATAGGATGACCATTTGCATCTAGTTGAGCTTGCATATGATAACAGTTATCAATCCAGTATTGGTATGGCTCCATTTGAAGCTTCGTATGGAAGACCGTGCAACTCACCGTCATGTTGGTTAGAGACCAGTGAGAAATATGTGCTTGGACTAGAAGTAATAAGAGAAACTTCCGACAAGATCAAGGTTATTCGACAGCTAATGAAGGCCGCTCAAGATAGACAGAAGAATTATGATGATAGGAGACGAAGAGAATTGAAATTCTGCGTTGGTGACTCGGTATCTGTCAAGAATTCTCCATTAAAAAGCGTGATTCGATTTGGTAGGGAAGGCAAGTTAGCACCAAGATTTGTTGGTCCATTCCCAGTTCTCGAACAATTGGGAATTTGGCATATAAAGTTGAGTTGCCTAACAAGATGGCTGGAGTTCACAACTTATTTCATGTTTCCCAGTTAAGGAAGTTTGTGCACGATCCTAATGTGACTATTTCACCAGACCAGTTAGATGATATCGAGGTAGAACCTGAGGTGGTTGGGAGCCGCTGGCCAATGCGTATTGTTGAGTACGATACGAAGCAGCTTTAGAGGAAGACGGTGAAACTACTCAAAGTCCAGTGGGGTGAGAATGAGAAATACTGTACTTGGGGAACAGAGGAGAACATAAGGAAGTTGTATCCAGAACTCTTTGCCTGGTAAGATTTTAATAGCAATAGTTACTCCCTTGTTAGTAAACCACATGCTAGGATAGGCTTGTTGTATTGTTATGTGTGTTTTATTATTGCAAATGATTGATAGGCATGCGGGCTCCTTTGTATGTTTTGGTTAAGGAATTTCGGTGGCGAAATTTCTTAAGGGGGGAGAATGTAACGACCCACATTCTATGTATCGAAGGATCGTAGAATATTTATTTCATTTTCATATGAAGTCGTTTGGTCGTGTAACTTTGGGGAACGATTATTGGGGTCATTTCCCATATTCACGATATTGGCCGATTTTTAAATGACCGTTCTACCCCTGGCAAATCTTGTTTCGCCAATAACTTTTGATGGGTAAGGAGTTTTGATCAAAAACTACTTCCATTCAATCCGGATGATGGTTTACCTTCCCGTAGAGTGGTCACATTAATCAAAAGGACTTACCGTTTGGGAGATATGACTGAACTAAGGTTTAGAAGGTGAAAACAGCTTAACCGGGCCAAATAGGGTAATTAGCAGCTAGGCCCATTGGGGAATTTCGGGATTAGGGGGTATTTAAGGACTGAAAGGGACTAGTGAAACCCTTCTTTGTCATTTTCAGAGCCGCCACTTTCATTCCTTCAACCCTAGTAATGGCTACTACCTTCTAAAGACACCTCTAATCATCTTCTAATCAAGGATTAAGCTAGTCAACATCAAATCAGAGTTGGAGCTGCTGTGTTTCATAGAGATTCGACCCAAATCAGAGATATTTCCAGATCTAGGATTAATTTGTGGCTAAGGTGAGTGATTTGCATTGTTTTGCACTAATTTCGACCAATTAGGGGGTGATTAGTGTTAATTAACGAAATTATGCATGTTAAAAATTTGGAAAAATATTTAGAAATTTTAAAATATTTTTTATGCCTCTGTTAGAAATTTGGGTTAATTTGGACATATTTTGCTAATCCTAATGTTAGATTTGATTAAGCATGATTAAGGGGAAAACATGGGTTTTGGGTATGTTTGATTCATAGTTGACATGTTAAGTTGCTGTTTGGTGTTTATGGTTGATGCTACATGTTGCTATGATTGTTTGGAATTTTTTTTAATTGCCTAGAATTGTTAGATTGGTCGAAAACGCCATCGTATGGCGTAAACAACTCGCTGGAAAAGTTGCAGGAAATAATGCAGAGTCGCGTTCGTGAACCACCTGTCCATCACGACCCGATCCCTAGGATCGTGCAACACCCTCACACCACGACCCCTAGGATCGTGCAACACCCTCAAAGACGACCCCTAGGATCGTGCAACACCCTCACAACCCGACTCCTAGGATGGCGAAGTATCTTCACGACCCGACCCCTAGGATTGTGAAGTATCCTCATGACCCACTCCTAGGATGGTGAAGTATCCGCACGATCTGACCCCTAGGAATGTGAAGAATCCTCACGACCCAAGCCCTAGGATCATGAAGCACCCTCACACCATGACCGTGAGGAAGATGGCGAACCCTCATACCCCGACTGTGAGGAAGATGGCGAACCCTCACACCCTGACCGTGAGGAATAGGGCAAACCCTAGGAGGGCAACCCCTAAGATGGCGAGCTAGAAGACCACGACCAAGATAGGGATCACGAGTGGGCCCTGGGACCCGATGGTGGTCCACGATACGACCACGTGTCATGAACTGGAGCAGACCATGAACCGAGCCTTGGTGTCATGAGTCACGAGCGGAATTAGATTGAGTTGTGATTTAGACTGAGTCTTAAATGTCGTCCTACCCTATCTTGAGTTGTGATTCCTTGTTTATTGAATTGAATTTGTTCGAATCCATTTCAAAAATAACATTTTTCTTTCTCCCTTATAGAAGAGAAATGGTTAGACATAGTCGCATGAACGTCAATCAATTTAGTGCCCTTCTTACAGAGGGAATGTTTATGTCGGCTTAACAACTTCTTGATTTGGCGGCAAATGCCCAAGCAGTAGGAACCCCTCTCGTGCCTACGCTATGGGTTTGCTAGTTTGTGTATCTATTTTGCTAAACTCGGTGGAAAGTCCTTCAAGTGTTACAAAGGCATTATTGAGGTCCAAGCTTGGATTAAATCATGCGACTGCATCTTTTCCCGCACGAATCTTGCGGACTTGCATCGAATTCAAGTGGCTTCTTATATGCACCAAGAGAGAGCGTTGGATTTGTATGAACTTATGACCTCTGAAATTCGAAAAGTAAACCTAACTTAGGAGAAATTCTGAGAAAGGTTTGGTGTGAAGTTCATGCCCAAGAGCGAGAGAGTAGCATTAGCTCGATGCTTTATAAACCTTGTTCAAGATAAATATTCTGTGGTAGAGTACACCGCATCTTTTGACCCTCTCTCTAAATATGAGCTTGAGTATATTAATATCGCTAAGAAGAAGAAACAAAGATTTGTTATGGGCTCAATGAAGATCTCAAGAAGCCCATACTTTTTAAGTTACCCGAGCCTTTTGTTGAGCTTACGGATATCGCGCTTCATATTGAGGAAGCCAGTAAGGAAAGTGATGTTGAGGACTCTAAGAAGAACATCAACAAGAATAGGAATTATGACAACAAGTATAAATCTTATCCTAATAAGAAAGGAAAGAAAGTGGCTTTTGAAGTAAAAACTTCTAACTTTGGTTGAGGGGAATGTTAGAGATGCGGATCGAAGGACTATTACACTAATGAGTGTTCTAAGCCCCGCACTTGTAACTATTTCAAGACTCCAGGTCATGTAATATCTTTGTGCCCCTAACTTCAAGACAAGAAGGAGGGAAAACTAAATGTTGTGCAAGCCCCAAGCAACACTTCTTTCGATCAAGGTAATTTTCATTTTGTCCTAGATGGAATTATTAATTTCATGGACATCCTATACGAGTTCTTTTTGACACGGGTGCGTCTCATTCATTTATATCACAAGAACTTGTTGATGCTTATTCTTTGGATGTTTTATGTTTGATGACTTCACTAAGAATTGTGAGTCCGGTCGGTGGATCCGCAAAAACTTAGTTTATTGTGTAAAGATGTCGAGATTATTTGTGATCATTTTATCCAAGCCAATTTGCATGTGATCTACTATTTGGGTTTCAGAATTACTTTAGGAATGGACTAGCTTGAACTTTATGAGGCCCATATATCCTATGTCCTAAGATGGCTATCTATCATCGACATCCTTATTCTGTTAATCAGATCCTTGTTGTAATTAAGGGTTCAAGTTTGGATTCAGTGGACTTCTTATATTCTATAAATCCAAGAGATGACAATAATGATAATGAGAAAGAGGTCATTTCTCAAATTCATGTTATTCGAGAATTTTCCGACATATTTGAGCCCGTCTTAGGACTATCGCCTAAGCGAGCAATCGAGTTCCTAATCAATCTAATTCTCGAAGCCTTGTTTCTTACCCGTCCTTATCGAATGTCCAAGGACGAGAATGAATAAATGTGAAAGCAAATATTTGAATTAGAGGAGAAGCAGTTTATTATCTCTAGTTCCTCGTCTTGGGGAGCTTCAACAATTTGTGTAAAGAAGTCGGATGGTACATTTAGGCTTTGTGTTGACTACCGCAAGCTTAATGATCTCACCGCCAAGAATAAATATCCTCTACCTTGGATTGATAATTTATTTGATCAACGTACTGGTCTAAAGTCTTTTCTTAACTAGACTCAGCTACCAGGCTTCATTAACTTCGAATTACAGAGGATAGTATTGCTTTGACTTCATTATGAACTCGGTATGGATCTTTTGAGTGGCTTGTGATGCCATTTGGTTTGACTAACACTCTGGATTATTTTGTCGACCTTATGAATCTTGTTTTCAAAGACTTCCTCAATCAATTTGCGCTCAACTTTATTGATGATATTCTTGTGATTCTAAAACCGAGGAGGAGCATGAAAACTATCTCTGTATTATGTTGGAAACCCTTAGAAGCAATCCTTTGAAAGGTAAGTTTTTCAAATGCAATTTTTGGCAATCTAATGTAAAATTCTTGGGTCATATTATTTCCAAATCTAGAATTTCTGAGATCCTTTAAAGATTGAAGCGATTCAAAATTGTAAGAGACCGAAAAGCGTGACGAAAATCCATATTTTTCTTGGATTGGCGAGCTACTACCATCAGTTCATAATAGACTTTCCTAAAAAATTGTGCCTCTCACAAATTTGACTGAGAAGGGAGTCAAGTACATTTGGTCGGACAAGTGTGAAAATGCTTTTCAAAAGCTAAAAGATCTCCTTTCTGATGCTCCTATTCTTTTGATTCCTGAAGGAAACAAAGACTTGATTATGTATATCGATGCTAGCTGTATTAGTTTGGGTGCCGTCCTCATGCAAAGAGACCGCGTAATTGTTTATGCTTCTAGGAAACTAAAAACGGCTAAGATCAATATGCCACTCATGATTTAGAGCTCGCGGCTATACTTTTGCACTTTGAATTTGGCATCACTATCTTTTGGGAGAGAAGTTCTTTCTCTGCACCGATCATAAGTCATCGAAATACTTATTTTCTTAGAGGGGACTAAATTGGTGGCAACAACATTGGCTTGAGTTCCTAACTTCTTATGATCTTGGTATTCTATATACTCCCGGTAAAGGAAATCATGGTGCTAACGCTCTAAGATGAGAGCAACAGGTGATCGTGTTTATGATGATATCTGAGGGGAAAGATCTCTAACTTTATCCACTTACGAGATTTAGAGTCGTGACTCCAATCTGAGTTCTGCTCTTGGGTTGTGTAGCCTTGCAGCTCATCCGTCTCTTTTAGACCACATTCGTAAAGCTCAAAGCTCGATTCCAAATTGGCTCACCTAAGCCAAAGTGTTAGGGATAAATCTTATGTTGATGAGTTAAAGAATTTTGGTATTGATTCTCATGGAGGCATTCTATAACGTCTCACTTTTCCATTCAATTTAAGCCGACATTTAAGTACCACAGTCAACCCAAATTATACAGAAAAGCAGAAAGTTAAGAGAAAGAAATTAGAGGATGAGAGAGAGAGAAAGAAATATTAGAATAAAAGAAAGAAGAAAATATTAGAATTTCAAAGCGGAACGAATAAAATATAATATATATCAAATCTCCTTATACAAAAGATAATTTTATACACATACTAATCATAAGAGTACAACATATATCAAATATAGCAGAACAAACTTTAATTAACTAACGGTAAGCCTCCTGCTTCCAGCTCGTGAAACTCCAAGCGAAATCTAAACTGGAAATATGTTCGGTCTGACCCAAGCACATTTTGAAATAAAGCAAAAACACCTGGATCAGTCTGGGATACTTTCAGCGGTAAATTCATATCAAACAATCAACTTAACTCTAGAAATCCTTTTTGAAAGAAAAGAATAATAGTAAGACCAACCCATACATAAACACAGACGGTTTTTACCTTACTATAACCAAAAACATTTTTGATATATCAAAATCCAGTGATATTCACAAATAAATAACCATCTAGCAGAATGCTTGCATCTCACGCTCTACATATTTAATATAAAATCAAAACCGCATGGCATGCATTGGAGATTGGATTCTGACTATGACAAGGTATGGAACCTCCTGCCGATGGTGTATCTCTAGAGGGAAATACACCGGGTTCAACAAGAACATCTTGCAATCCGACCACACATGATCAACCACTCATTTCGCTTGAGTGTATTGAATGTATATCACCAACGGTTGGGAGCTACCCACCGTTTCTCGAAAAGGGACAACATTGAAAATAGATTGAACGATGAAATGGATTTTCACTAGATAGGTGATTATACACCCTAATGGGAGCGATCCACATAGCCATGCTGCCTACCCGATTTCTGCCATTTCCCGGTTGATGAGGCTTGAGGTTATAATCTTTTGAAATATCTGTCCAAGATTCACTTTGAATTTCACATCATCCATACAAGTCATTCAGGAACAGGATGAACCGAAGGCACCCTTCTACCACATCCTAGGAATCACCTTATAGATCAGTAGCGAGTAGTCCTTGCAATCCATAGATTTCAACCATTACAGAACCGCAGTGTATCTCTAGGAGCTAACCAAAGATTATAAGTAGTTCTTCTGCTTTATGTAGATCTACGGTCTTCAATTGCTCCATCTTTATTTTCTGCAAGTTAGTTTCATACGCAACATTGATTCGAAGTGGTTTTGGGTCTAGTTACCACCATGGTCTCTTCGAAACAACTCGTTAAAAAGATCCAATATTTATTGATAGTACGGATTTTAATTATCAACTCAAAACAGTATAGATCGGTACATTGGCAGCTCAGATTTCTTCTATTAAAACTATTCATTTAAAATTTATCCCATCGATAAACAAACCCTCTCTCATTTTCATTACCTGAGAACACTTATCCTTTTATAAATACATTCACAACTTGTCTTGTTGTTATAAAAACCATTCATTAAAAATATCACATCGACTCTTAGAGATCGATTGTATATTTATACATCTTTAACAAATCTTCTGTTTCCATTACTTGGAAAATAGCATCAACTCTTATATTTATGAAATAAATATGTTTACCAACCCCTTTATTTCGAACACTATCATATATTCATTTCATGGGAAACCATCCATTTGACATACTTTATCTCTTCATAAAAGCTTATCCAAAATCTTCTTTTATATTTACTTTATAGTGAAAACACCACTATACTTCACAAACACATTTATAATTCCTTATTTCTAGAATTATCGTTATATATTTTTTCGAACCCTGTTGTATTTCCTTTGGAAATATTTTTATATATTCATGAAATCCCCTTTTGATTGGTTTTACTGTTACAAACTAATATCATTCTTCGATAATAGTAAAGTCGTACAAGTTGGGGTATTTTATTTACCTCTCAGACCTTAAGCGACAACGTACTTATCTTAGGATAGATAGAAGTTCGTAACTCTAAATCCATGTTCTTATAATAGTAGTCAAATCTTATTCTCTGTTTAAAACAAGATTTTATAACCCATATCCTTACTTTTGGAAATCTCAATCGACTATAACCATGTTACTAAATAAATCATTTACTCAAATATTAACCCTTTGCTTCAAAACTTATGTGTAGCATTCTATTCATAACTTGGATTATATTACACTAATCCATTCACTGATACCTTTTCCAAAAAAACTTTTTACATTATATATAATCTAAACTTTTGATTTATAAACATAAATCCTTTTATCTACTTCTTCTGTTAAAAACATCACCATCCTTTCCACCTCTGAATTTTTTACCTGATTATGACAGTTACTTAATTCAATTCGTAAGTAAAATATTTATTTAAAGCCCTTCAAAACTTCAGACCCACTTTGCTTACAAACTTGTATCCATTCTTAACATTTCATTTTGAAATTCATTTAGCATGATTCAATAATAATCCGTTTAAACTTAATCACTTCTTAAATGGTTCATTTAAGAAGTAAATCCCTTTTAAAATAATCATTACCTTTCCGTTACTGAAATAAAAGTGTATTACTTCATTATTAACTAGCGATAGGTTAATTAATCTCCTTGATAAATTATTAAGATAATAATTAATTTTATAAATAGTAAATTATTCGACAATCAACTTAAATATAGTTATATTAAGATTAATTAGCTTTTATAACAATCGTTAAGTTAAAACTACATATAATAATAGAATTTCACAGGATTTTTTCCCTAGGAACAAGTATCTCGGATTATTAACTTTCTGGTTAATACATGACTTCCTTATGTATTCAAACATAAGTTGTTACTATATAATATTAAAAACTAGGTCATAAATATTAATTTATTTAAAAACTTTCTATTTAAAATAAAATTTAAAACTTCGATTCATTTGTAAAAAAATAAATTTTATAACTTAAAATACGTTAATTCGCCTGACAACAAATTGATATCTCAAACGATGGATTTTAAAGCATCCGCTGCCAATTACTTAATCAATACTCTACACTGATTAAACACAGCGATTTGTTTCAACGATCTAAATCCATTTAATCATCGATATCTAAACATGAAATGATAATATAAATCGGAATAAACAACGAATAATATACAATTGATTTGAGGAATCCGGTCGAATTCCTCCAACCTGTTCTTCCCTACATGACAGCTCATAATATCATTCAAACATGAGATAAGAATTGTAATCTAATGCAACTGAATGACCAATTTGTAAATACAGTAAAAAATCAACCAATAAACCAATAAAATCATCCATAGCATCCTTTCAACCAATTTATACTTATAAATGATAAATGTTAATGATATGAATTTAACACATCACAGAATTCCAGAAGTGTGAGAATTAACTCACCTTTATTTTCGGCCGACGGTTCAACGTTCCATTTAATTTTAAACGAATGTTTAAAATTCGTTTAAAACTAAACGAAATTCAAATAGCTCCAATCCATTCCGAACTTGCCCAGTAGTGTAGTGTTCCTCAGTGCGATTCCAATGTATCCATTTTCGTTAAATTCTGCGATCGTATGGAACAATTATTGTCATTACAAGTTCAATGGTCATTAAACTTTGACGAATAATTATTAATTAGTTAATTAAACTAAATAATTAATCCTTAATCCTATAATTAACGTTTAATGATTTACTAATCGTTGCCTTAAGCCATGAGTTAACCCCTTTCATAATTGCATGCGGTCTCCTCTGTACAAACCAAATGTTTCTGCTTTCAAATGTTTCTACTTTCTTTGCATGGGTTTCTTTGTTCCCATATACTGACTTTTTTCTGAACTGTGTATTCATCTTTTTTTTCCTTTTATTATGTGAAGGCCCAACCCACTATACCCATCGCAGCCCACGCCCATAAATATTTCTTCTCCAATTAAAAGTATTTTTACCTACAACACCATTCTGCTATGTAATAAATCTCCGCTACCCTCCCTCCTTCACGAAACTCTTCCCACGTCTACTGTTTCACCTGCCACCTTCGCAAGCTAAAATCCACTTCCTTATTTCATGCCCAGTTACCACATCCTCATGTTCTTCTTCTCTCACTCACACACATTTCTACCCCATGCAAGAACACAACTCCCTTCCTAAATGTGACGGCCTAGGAATTTCGCTCGATCTGAATCAGTCGTTAAACCGATCTAGACCGTTCGAGACCCCTGATCGTGTTGAGAACAGGACAAATCAGGACACACACAGAAGAACATTTCATTGTTATTACAACAATTCCATCAGATACAAGAATATACAGAGTATAGTTGAATAAATTACATTCGATAAATATCAGAGATTACAATAAATTACATAGCAGCGGAAAATAATACAAAGCACAACTGAAGGTGATATACGGATACAGAGCTTTCCGGATATCATTCCAGCTGTAAACCAGGATCCTGTGAATATAAATCTGCAAAACCAAAACTACTAGCTGCCCGTGCGGAAAATAGGGGCACCCAGAGTTTAGGTTAAAACAATAAACTCCAGGTCAGTCATGTGACTGGTGTGAGAACTAAAATAGTTATTTAAAACTTTACTTTAAAAGAGAGTAATTCAAGGGACCACGCCGTATAACACGGAACGGGTTTCCTCCCAAGAATACCAGTGCATAAAACCACAGCGCAATGCTAAATAAAGAAAAATGAAGCTGTTATAAGACCCAGGTCCTATCACACAATGCAACGCAAGCCGGAGGATAGGGTTTTACCTTATAACAGCCAAAGCATGCTTGATACGTTTAAAACAAATCATTTGATACTATAATAAGTGTATAGTGTCAAAACAATTTCAATCATAAATATAAATCATAGGCGGCATAGCTACCATCTACTATGTCGCCATACTAGTTCTACAATTAAAACCGGATTACACGTATTGGAAATTGGATTTCCGTCATGAGTCGAGGCAAGGGGCAAGCTCCTCTCCGCGTTCGAGACACTCTAGCAAATGCCTCAGGACTACGCACTCTGGGTAATCCTGGATCTTCAGGGCCGGTCCTCACTTACGTTAGAGGATTAGTTATGCCTGAACACACGTTTCCCGGTCCTTACAGACCTATAATCGAGGCGCCTCGTCCAACAACCACAAAGGTGAAAAGTATATATATGTCAGGGCTGGTAAGTCACTGACACCACCAAAGCTAGAAAGAAACGTCATGCTCTCCCTGCAGTCCGTATCCCGTTTTTGACTCATACCGAGGTGTGAGGCTCGCGAATTCACGTTATACACAAAGCTGCCACGTAGGCGTGCTTTGATCATCAACCACAAGACTTTGCTTTTCAACAAAAGCCTTGATCATTGCATCTTAGCGTGCCACACAGGCAATTCATGCCATGCGATTGATATCTATCGATATATAACATCTAAGCTCGTACGTCTCAGAGAAGGGCGTTAAGCAAGAGAATAAATTCTCCGCCGCCAAACAGATATATATTTAATAGAAATCAATCAACACAGAATAAAATCCAGTGTCAGACACACAATCCATCTACAAGTCCGTTCTGGGTCTGAACGAAACCGGAGGCACTTTCCTCGTGTATCCATCCATCTCCAAGTACGTCTAGACGACCACCAACTATTTCCATCCTCTTGGGTGTACAGCCCAATCAGGATCGTCAGTAATTATCCAAACGATGTGAAGACTTCCGGTCTTCAACCACCGTCTTCATCTTCGACATATCGTCGAATCGGTTATTCAGAATGGGTATAAACCCGGACTTTCCGAACAACCCGCGTATATTAAAACAAATGTTACACAAACACAACATACGCCTCATTCCTATTCAGAATATTCTTTTATTCACAAAATCACATTTTTAGGGAAAGGTTCCCATTAATTTTATCCAAGATAAATTCTTTAAAATTTATCCATTAATCTTCCTTTGGATGTCGTTTCAAACCAAATTATGGTTTTCTAAACTAGTCGAGATTAGCGAACCACAACGAAGTAATTATTTATTTTATTTCCCAATCCCAACCTATTCATCCCATGAAGCAAAACTGGTGATACTCCATATCTAACATCATGGTGTTATCGGTAAAATTAATTACCATCTCACGTTCAAATCTAATTAAAGATTTAACTATCGCTTTGGAGCAAAACTGGCGATACCCCATTCTCGCTCGTTTCTAAATTTGGTAATTTAGATTATAGATTCACATTTCAATCTGATTGCAGATTCGTTAAAATTCCTTTTACTGGGTTAAAGAACTAGGTGTTATTTAAAACACAGTTCACGACAAACCCAAATCACATTCTATTTGTTATCGGGTTAAAGAACTAGTGTTGTTTAAAACACAGTTCACGATAAACCCACAAATCAATTCTAGTTCAACTCCAATCAAATATATTAGGAATTCTGATTATTTAAAACCCCTTTTTAAATCTAATTTATTTATTTAAAAATAAAAACCCGGGTTTTAAATTGAGTTCAAACTAGTTCATTTCGATAAAAATCTATTTTTATCTCTTCAAATATGGAGTTTTTCACCCCAATTTTTCTCAAATCATTTCTTAAGATTTTACACAAATTATTACTATTTTTAATAATTTTATTAAGGCCCGTACAATCGATTTCCAACAATGGCCATCGAACTGCACTTACAACGACCTTTTTTCGAATTTGATTTGGACGTAACTCCAAATCGAACCGTTAGATTTCAAATTTCTAACATTCGTTAGAAAGCTCTTTTCGATACGAACCCAACGGTTCCGGTTTTAGGAGAATCCGACGGTCGGATCTCCCGTAATGTCCGCTTGAAATAAATGGTCGAAATTCACGAACTGCCGCGGCGCGGTGCGTTCTATTCAGGCCGTTATATTATATATATAATATATATATAATATATATTTCGTCGATTTCTATTTAAAACGAATTATATAAATAGTTTTAAATTCGTTTCAAAAACGGTTTCAACTTCCATTTCAACCCAAAGCAAAATTGAATTTTTCTTTATAAATTCGTTTTAAAATTCATTTCTATTCAATTCAAATTTTAATTCAATTTGAATTCATTTCAATTCGCTTTCAATTCAATTTGAATTCGTTTTCAATTCAAATCAATTCCAAAGTCGTTTTCTATTTGATTCAATTCAAATTGGTTTTCTATTCGAATCAAATTCGTTATATATTCGAATCAAATTCGTTATATATTCCATTGAAATCAAATTCGTTTTATATTCAATTCATTTCGAAATCGTTTTCTATTCAATTCATTTCGAAATCGTTTTATATTCAATTCATTTCGAAATCGTTTTCTATTCAATTCATTTCGAAATCGTTTTATATTCAATTCATTTCTTTAAATAAAATGATATTTTTATTTTTCTAACTTATTTTTAGAAAATTTCGGCGGCATAACGACACGATACTAGAAACGGAACAAGGCCTAGCCTTATCCCCGGACTAGTGAAGGCCCACGCCATTCACACATCAATCAAATTCACCAAACAGCCAAATTCAAATCAAATCATCTAACTAATTTATGCAACCAAACAAACAAGTCCATGGTCTGTGGACGATTGTGTCGGGTGCTACTAAGCACCGTCTGCATCCTAGTATATATATATAACTAGAAAATGAAATTGAAAGGTGAGAAATTCTCACTTATAGCTGTCCAATCATCTTGACTCTTCATTGATAGAAATCTTCGTCATTCTCGCCTTTTGTCGCCTTCGTTGCTCGTATTCACTACATCTGTAAAATCGAATTTTTACTTCGTTATACTTTATATAAAAATCAAATTTTTACTATACTATATTTTTGAAAATCCTAATCTGAAAAATAAATAATAAAGTAAATAAAGTAAATAAATAAAACAAAATTAAAATGGAGAACTTACAGTATTCGATACACAGGGGGGAGGGGGTTTGCTGTCGCGGGTTCGGGACTGGGGGGGGGGGGGGTCTGCATGGCGTCGAGTAGGAACAGAGGAGGAGGGGGAAGAAGGAGGGGCGGCGCAGTGGTTTGCTGAGGTGTCGGGGAGGGCGTTGCGGTCGATTTCTGATGGGGGGGGGGGGGGGGTCTGCGACGCGGTCAAGGAAGAGAAGGGGAGGAGGAAGAAGAAAGGACGGCGAAGGGGGGGGGGGGCTGCGCCACCTCTGGCGACGGCGGCGGTGGGCGGCAAGGGTTCCCCCCTTTCCGTTTATCGCTCCATCCCCCCTTTTTTTTTTTCTGAATTTCCTTTTGAACGGGGAGGGGGGGGGGGGCAGAACGTATAGGGGAGAAGAGGGTTTTTTTTTATTTTATTTTTATAATTTAATTATTTTATTTTCTAAAAAGTTGACTTTTACATACGACCTCTAAACGAGGTCCACCGCCTGTCGTCCCTAGCGTATTACCCCCATTCTGAACACAGTGGTATATGTATCATAGGTTGATTTGATCGTTTGAATCAGTTTCCATTAAATTTACATTTAAATCTATATATTGAATTTTTAAACGCGCATTTCAAATTACCGGGGTCACATAACAACCCTATAAATTCCATAAAAATATTTTCTAGCTTCGTATTGATGATACGGTCCAAACAAAACTAGTTTCGTCAAATTCTGAGACCGTTGGAAAAATGGCCATTTTCCAGTCGATTAAAATCAACTGAAACTGGTCAAACGCGTTTTCCTTTGCCACGCTCACATATTGATTCGAAAAATTATGAAATTTGGAATCTAGCAATAACTTGACACTGCGGACCCAACAAAACTGGTTTCATCGGAATCCGAGGTCGTTTGCAAAATGTCTATTTTTAAGGGCCTGAATTCCATAGCGACTATTCAGAATTTTCAACTGGACATATCCTTTGATTCCTGCTATGAAATTTCGATTATTCGGATTCGTTGGAAAGATATCATCAATTAGATCCTAACATTTTTGGTTTCACTAAAATCCGGATTGTTTTGCAACCGGTACATTCAATTGAAGTTTGAAATCGAATTATCGAACTACCGCGCCATTTTCAATTCTATTTATAATTATATATAAATATTTATATTCTAACGATGACGTATATAATATATACGTTCGAAATATATTCAAATTAAAATTTCGTTGATATTATTTAAAATAATTCATTTTAAATATTCAAAATTCGCTGAAATCGCCAAAATAAAAATTTTAAACTGGCTCATAATTTCCGGGTTATTACAATCTCCCCCACTTAAAACTTTTCGTCCCCAAAAAGGAACAAAGTCGAAAGTGGTTTGATTAGTCAACTCTACGTTCGATTTGGCTTCCATTCTCCAACTTTTCAGTTTCTGAGAATTTTCAAATTTTCAAAAATTTGGCTAACACCCTAAATTTTCGAAAAAATTCGCCATAACCTCCCCTGCACCGGGAGCATCGGGGAATTTCAAATAGCTTCCCCGGTCCTTCTAATCTCAAAAATAAAAAGAAAAAGCCAAGCGGCTAGCCAATAGGCTCATAAAATCATCATCACCCAAAAAAAACAGTAAATTATGTAGTAAACATGTACCTATTTGTCGGGCAAACAAATTTTATTCTTCGGCTCTAGCCTCCTTGCTATGACCTGTTCAATGCAAGTATATGTATGCAAGCAAATGCGACCAATTTTCTATACAGTTCAATATTTGGTACAATTAGGCATAATGGTTCAAAATTATCAAACAATTAAACAAACAACACAAACATCAATCAATTAGTGAATTAGAGTTTCAAATTCATAATTTGATATATATACAAAAGTCATGTTTTTGGTGCCAATTCACAACAATGTGTTCTAACTATATATAAGTTTTTGGTTCTCACACCAGTCTAATGGAAATATATCGATATCACACCTTCGTTACTCGAACATGAATACTAATGACGACTAGTCAATCATCAGAATCATCTTCGGGCCACCAGAGTATGATTCTATATCTATCCGATATATTAAAACTTCGAATATACGTTCATGACGCGTATATGCAAAACCTTTATATACGGGATTGTCCATAATCAAAATAAATAAATAATCAAATACGTATAAAATGATTTAAATTTTCAAAACAAAATTGTTTTCATTTGAAAAATATACTCTTCACACTCGTTCTAGGATACTACTGATCCTATCTCTAACGAGTCATTCTAATTGGATATTGCTAATCCAATATCTAATGAGTTCTTCGTATGGTTCTAATGTGTCTTGTTCTCGAGCTCTGTAAACCAAAGCTCTGATACCAACTGTGACGGCCTAGGAATTTCGCTCGATCTGAATCAGTCGTTAAACCGATCTAGACCGTTCGAGACCCCTGATCGTGTTGAGAACAGGACAAATCAGGACACACACAGAAGAACATTTCATTGTTATTACAACAATTCCATCAGATACAAGAATATACAGAGTATAGTTGAATAAATTACATTCGATAAATATCAGAGATTACAATAAATTACATAGCAGCGGAAAATAATACAAAGCACAACTGAAGGTGATATACGGATACAGAGCTTTCCGGATATCATTCCAGCTGTAAACCAGGATCCTGTGAATATAAATCTGCAAAACCAAAACTACTAGCTGCCCGTGCGGAAAATAGGGGCACCCAGAGTTTAGGTTAAAACAATAAACTCCAGGTCAGTCATGTGACTGGTGTGAGAACTAAAACAGTTATTTAAAACTTTACTTTAAAAGAGAGTAATTCAAGGGACCACGCCGTATAACACGGAACGGGTTTCCTCCCAAGAATACCAGTGCATAAAACCACAGCGCAATGCTAAATAAAGAAAAATGAAGCTGTTATAAGACCCAGGTCCTATCACACAATGCAACGCAAGCCGGAGGATAGGGTTTTACCTTATAACAGCCAAAGCATGCTTGATACGTTTAAAACAAATCATTTGATACTATAATAAGTGTATAGTGTCAAAACAATTTCAATCATAAATATAAATCATAGGCGGCATAGCTACCATCTACTATGTCGCCATACTAGTTCTACAATTAAAACCGGATTACACGTATTGGAAATTGGATTTCCGTCATGAGTCGAGGCAAGGGGCAAGCTCCTCTCCGCGTTCGAGACACTCTAGCAAATGCCTCAGGACTACGCACTCTGGGTAATCCTGGATCTTCAGGGCCGGTCCTCACTTACGTTAGAGGATTAGTTATGCCTGAACACACGTTTCCCGGTCCTTACAGACCTATAATCGAGGCGCCTCGTCCAACAACCACAAAGGTGAAAAGTATATATATGTCAGGGCTGGTAAGTCACTGACACCACCAAAGCTAGAAAGAAACGTCATGCTCTCCCTGCAGTCCGTATCCCGTTTTTGACTCATACCGAGGTGTGAGGCTCGCGAATTCACGTTATACACAAAGCTGCCACGTAGGCGTGCTTTGATCATCAACCACAAGACTTTGCTTTTCAACAAAAGCCTTGATCATTGCATCTTAGCGTGCCACACAGGCAATTCATGCCATGCGATTGATATCTATCGATATATAACATCTAAGCTCGTACGTCTCAGAGAAGGGCGTTAAGCAAGAGAATAAATTCTCCGCCGCCAAACAGATATATATTTAATAGAAATCAATCAACACAGAATAAAATCCAGTGTCAGACACACAATCCATCTACAAGTCCGTTCTGGGTCTGAACGAAACCGGAGGCACTTTCCTCGTGTATCCATCCATCTCCAAGTACGTCTAGACGACCACCAACTATTTCCATCCTCTTGGGTGTACAGCCCAATCAGGATCGTCAGTAATTATCCAAACGATGTGAAGACTTCCGGTCTTCAACCACCGTCTTCATCTTCGACATATCGTCGAATCGGTTATTCAGAATGGGTATAAACCCGGACTTTCCGAACAACCCGCGTATATTAAAACAAATGTTACACAAACACAACATACGCCTCATTCCTATTCAGAATATTCTTTTATTCACAAAATCACATTTTTAGGGAAAGGTTCCCATTAATTTTATCCAAGATAAATTCTTTAAAATTTATCCATTAATCTTCCTTTGGATGTCGTTTCAAACCAAATTATGGTTTTCTAAACTAGTCGAGATTAGCGAACCACAACGAAGTAATTATTTATTTTATTTCCCAATCCCAACCTATTCATCCCATGAAGCAAAACTGGTGATACTCCATATCTAACATCATGGTGTTATCGGTAAAATTAATTACCATCTCACGTTCAAATCTAATTAAAGATTTAACTATCGCTTTGGAGCAAAACTGGCGATACCCCATTCTCGCTCGTTTCTAAATTTGGTAATTTAGATTATAGATTCACATTTCAATCTGATTGCAGATTCGTTAAAATTCCTTTTACTGGGTTAAAGAACTAGGTGTTATTTAAAACACAGTTCACGACAAACCCAAATCACATTCTATTTGTTATCGGGTTAAAGAACTAGTGTTGTTTAAAACACAGTTCACGATAAACCCACAAATCAATTCTAGTTCAACTCCAATCAAATATATTAGGAATTCTGATTATTTAAAACCCCTTTTTAAATCTAATTTATTTATTTAAAAATAAAAACCCGGGTTTTAAATTGAGTTCAAACTAGTTCATTTCGATAAAAATCTATTTTTATCTCTTCAAATATGGAGTTTTTCACCCCAATTTTTCTCAAATCATTTCTTAAGATTTTACACAAATTATTACTATTTTTAATAATTTTATTAAGGCCCGTACAATCGATTTCCAACAATGGCCATCGAACTGCACTTACAACGACCTTTTTTCGAATTTGATTTGGACGTAACTCCAAATCGAACCGTTAGATTTCAAATTTCTAACATTCGTTAGAAAGCTCTTTTCGATACGAACCCAACGGTTCCGGTTTTAGGAGAATCCGACGGTCGGATCTCCCGTAATGTCCGCTTGAAATAAATGGTCGAAATTCACGAACTGCCGCGGCGCGGTGCGTTCTATTCAGGCCGTTATATTATATATATAATATATATATATAATATATATTTCGTCGATTTCTATTTAAAACGAATTATATAAATAGTTTTAAATTCGTTTCAAAAACGGTTTCAACTTCCATTTCAACCCAAAGCAAAATTGAATTTTTCTTTATAAATTCGTTTTAAAATTCATTTCTATTCAATTCAAATTTTAATTCAATTTGAATTCATTTCAATTCGCTTTCAATTCAATTTGAATTCGTTTTCAATTCAAATCAATTCCAAAGTCGTTTTCTATTTGATTCAATTCAAATTGGTTTTCTATTCGAATCAAATTCGTTATATATTCCATTGAAATCAAATTTGTTTTATATTCAATTCATTTCGAAATCGTTTTCTATTCAATTCATTTCGAAATCGTTTTATATTCAATTCATTTCGAAATCGTTTTCTATTCAATTCATTTCGAAATCGTTTTATATTCAATTCATTTCTTTAAATAAAATGATATTTTTATTTTTCTAACTTATTTTTAGAAAATTTCGGCGGCATAACGGCACGATACTAGAAACGGAACAAGGCCTAGCCTTATCCCCGGACTAGTGAAGGCCCATGCCATTCACACATCAATCAAATTCACCAAACAGCCAAATTCAAATCAAATCATCTAACTAATTTATGCAACCAAACAAACAAGTCCATGGTCTGTGGACGATTGTGTCGGGTGCTTCTAAGCACCGTCTGCATCCTAGTATATATATATATAACTAGAAAATGAAATTGAAAGGTGAGAAATTCTCACTTATAGCTATCCAATCATCTTGACTCTTCATTGATAGAAATCTTCGTCATTCTCGCCTTTTGTCGCCTTCGTTGCTCGTATTCACTACATCTGTAAAATCGAATTTTTACTTCGTTATACTTTATATAAAAATCAAAATTTTACTATACTATATTTTTGAAAATCCTAATCTGAAAAATAAATAATAAAGTAAATAAATAAAACAAAATTAAAATGGAGAACTTACAGTATTCGATACACAGGGGGGAGGGGGTTTGCTGTCGCGGGTTCGGGACTTGGGGGGGGGGTCTGCATGGCGTCGAGTAGGAACAGAGGAGGAGGGGGAAGAAGGAGGGGCGGCGCGGTGGTTTGCTGAGGCGTCGGGGAGGGCGTTGCGGTCGATTTCTGATGGGGGGGGGGGGTCTGCGACGCGGTCAAGGAAGAGAAGGGGAGGAGGAAGAAGAAGGGAGGATGGCGAAGGGGGGGGGGGGGCTGCGCCACCTCTGGCGACGGCGGCGGTGGGCGGCAAGGGTTCCCCCCTTTCCGTCGATCGCTCCATCCCCCCTTTTTTTTCTTCTGAATTTCCTTTTTAACGGGGGGGGGGGGGGGGGGGGGCAGAACGTATAGGGGAGAAGAGGGTTTTTTTTATTTTATTTTTATAATTTAATTATTTTATTTTCTAAAAAGTTGACTTTTACATACGACCTCTAAACGAGGTCCACCGCCTGTCGTCCCTAGCGTATTACCCCCATTCCGAACACAGTGGTATATGTATCATAGGTTGATTTGATCGTTTGAATCAGTTTCCATTAAATTTACATTTAAATCTATATATTGAATTTTTAAACGCGCATTTCAAATTACCGGGGTCACATAACAACCCTATAAATTCCATAAAAATATTTTCTAGCTTTGTATTGACGATACGGTCCTAACAAAACTAGTTTCGTCAAATTCTGAGACCGTTGGAAAAATGGCCATTTTCCAGTCGATTAAAATCAACTGAAACTGGTCAAACGCGTTTCCTTTGCCACGCTCACATATTGATTCGAAAAATTATGAAATTTGGAATCTAGCAATAACTTGACACTGCGGACCCAACAAAACTGGTTTCGTCGGAATCCGAGGTCGTTTGCAAAATGTCTATTTTTAAGGGTCTGAATTCCATAGCGACTATTCAGAATTTTCAACTGGACATATCCTTTGATTCCCGCTATGAAATTTCGATTATTCGGATTCGTTGGAAAGATATCATCAATTAGATCCTAACATTTTTGGTTTCACTAAAATCCGGATTGTTTTGCAACCGGTACATTCAATTGAAGTTTGAAATCGAATTATCGAACTACCGCGCCATTTTCAATTCTATTTATAATTATATATAAATATTTATATTCTAACGATGACGTATATAATATATACGTTCGAAATATATTCAAATTAAAATTTCGTCGATATTATTTAAAATAATTCATTTTAAATATTCAAAATTCGCTGAAATCGCCAAAATAAAAATTTTAAACTGGCTCAGAATTTCCAGGTTATTACACTAAACTTGCCCTTAAGCGTCGCCACCTTCTTCATCTCCTCTTTCTTTTTTTTTTTATGGAAAAAAACATCCCATAAAAATAATATTATTGCCACTCTCCTCCTTCCAAAAGCTGTTCCCATAATCCCACATACCGTGTCGTGCTTAACTAACCACAATAACTCCAATCCAGCTCACACGTGCAAGCCGCCTTCCCCAAAAATAAACCCACGAACTGTCCTTCCAAAACCGCGCCTCCTTTTTAAAATGCGACGACCTTCCTCTCCTTCATGATAACCACGACTCCTATTGTAGCTTTCTTAAGGCAACCAACATCATCCACCCTGTAAACCAAAACAAACACCACGCTCTCCTTCACACTAACCAAACTCATACCCGCGCACCACCAAAAATGGCGACCCACTCCAGTCTTCACTGAAAAATACACAATCTCCTCTGATGCCGGAACAACGACGAGCTCCACCATATTTACGTGCTAACCTCACCAGAACGCTCTCCTGGTCCCTTAGCAAAACTACACCCGATCGTGACTTCCCCAGTCATGTTCCCTGTCGCTAGTTCCACAATAGCACCACCCATAAGCTCCTCTCCGACCGACCCAGTACCGGCCTTGACGAGCCCGAACAAGGCTGCCGAGCTTCGATTGAACTTCTTAAAAAACACTAAGGAAGTATTTATTTTATTTTAACTTTTGTTTCGTTTCACTATTGTTTAAACATTAGAGAGGACGGAGTATTTATACGAGGGGAGAAGTTCTGGTTTATTATTATTTTTATACAAGCCATGTGATGTTTTAGAAGACAACAGTGATTTTTCTTTTCTTGCTTTAGAGTCGCATAGAATACGGTTGAGATGTTTTCATGATTTTAGACTAATGATATTTTTCTCTTTTTAGTAGATGGCACATGTACACGTAGACTGATCAGAAGCAAAATGGGATAGAACCATGTGATGACAGAAAAGAGAATAATAGGCAGAACGTGTGCAGGGTTGGCAAAATTTCATATTGCATATGGATAATTAAATAGGAAAAACACTGTTCGGAAATTTTCAAAGAGATATTTTCTCCGTTGTGTTTACAAATGGTGTGTAGACAAAATTTTCAGAGAACATTTCAGATTGGCACATGCTATGTGCATCATTTAGTAAATAGATTAGTTTGGGCATTTCTAATTAGTCTTATTGCTTCAGAAAATTGGTATAAATAACACATGGTTGATTTATTAGTAGTACGAAATAGTACTAATGTAGATAGCTAGGGGAACACAAATTCATTTTAGATTTCCATGCACGTGGTTACACAATGGTTGGTCTCAGAAAAAGCGGCAAAAGATCATGGAGATTTTTATTTTTCTGTCACATGCCTACTACAAAAGAAAGGACGCATGGAAAGAATGGTTATAACATAGAGATACTTTTATACTAATCTAGATTAAGGCATATGAAAAATTCTAAAAAGAAGGACCACAGAAGATTCACTAATTTTAGTTTTATGTGTGTTGCATACAATTGCCTGGTGGTCATTTCTACGCACATCAATTTTGATTTAAAGTTGCATCAACCTTGCTATTGTTTAATCATATGAATACTTCTATGTTTAATTTATTATTTAAACTAATATAATATTCAGAATTATTAAATTCAAACCATTTAAAAAAAAATCTAAATCAACATTTGGAACAGATTTTAAATATTAAATTATACAGTTAAAAATCTGGGCAGTTACACGTTCGAAAATTCAGACGACTTGTTTTGCTAAACCTTTGTGATCTCCATAAGAATATTTTAAAGGATTCTCATTATTCTAAATTCCCCATTCATCCCGAAAGTAAAAATATGTATGAAGACATGTAGCAAATTTGTTATTAAGAAGGAATGAAATCGGATATCGCTAGCTTTGTCAACCGTTGCATTACGTGCCAGCTCATTAAGGCCGAGCACTAAAGGTACGGTAGGTTATTGCAACTTTTAGACATTCCCATATTTAAGTAGGATCATGTGTCTATGGATTTTATTAACGGTCTACCTCGTTCTCGCTTTTCCTATGATAGTTTATGGGTAATTGTGGATAGACTCGCTAAATCTGCACACTTCATTCCCATTCGATCTAATTGAACCGTGCCTCTCTTGGCCAAACTCTATGTCAGAGAGATTGTTAAGTTGCATGGCGTCCCCTCTATAATAGTTAGTGATCGTGATCCATTAGTTACTAGTGAATTTTGGAAAGGCCTTCAAAAAGTGTAACACCTTGCAGTTTAAGTAATAAAATTATCAAAATAATTACATGAGTAATGTGCATCTGAAATTCAAAAACAAACACATGTTATCAAATGAGCAATACATAAAAATTTGCCATTATGCAAATATAACGTTGCAATGGTATAAATAGAATTAAATAGAAAGAAACGTTATAGAAAAATGAATGAATGGTAATTAATAATACATTATAAATTAAAAAATATAATGCAATGTTAAAGTGTAGAAACAGAAAACTAATTAATGATAACACGTGTGTACGTATGTGTAAACATATATTTATTTATTTTATATAAATTACAAACATATAAGTTTCAAAAGCAATGCACATTTGAATTTCAAAATTAATGCACATAATTAATTTCTTTAATATGAACATAATGAGATGACATTAAAAGAGAAATAATGAAAATATCGTGAAAAAAATTGGAATTAAATGACTAGTTCTGGAATGTTGACACATATGTGAACACATATATAGATATTGTAACACCCCTCATTTTAAATTAAACAATAAAATAAAAGTTTGTAAAATATTCAAAACTTGGTCATAGATCTAGTGTCATTGGGTCCGTGGTGATTTTCTTATCGATTTAGACCTGTAGTTTGTAGAAAACAGATTTAAAATGAAGAAGATATCTTTAAATGAAGTTTTAGAATAAACATGAAAAAGAAGATATAAGAGGAACACAAATAATAATAATAGCTACCAATGTTTTTAGTCTTGTGAATAAAAGCTAGGTTAGATGATTTGGTAAGGCATGCACTTCTCAATGGGGAGATCAGGAGTTTGATTCACGCTGACGTCATGTTTTTAATTTTAGAGGGACGGCTAAAGAGATGCATGTTCCGAGAGAAAAATATATAAGAATGTACATATAAGAAAAACAATATACATATATATACATGTATATGTGTATGCGTGTGTAAATAAATAAATAAATATAAATATGAAATCCAAAGGTAACCTACAATCAATCAAAATGAGTAAGAAATTAATGTCGGGATAATGCTGTTTAGATTTTGAAAAGAAATGAAGTTGTGCATAAATACATACGCATAATTTCAAAAATTGAAATCAAAGTGTAATTTAAGGACGGTAAGTAATAAATGTGGAATGAATGAAAAATAGGCAAGAGAATAACCATGCTAGAAGTTTGAATATATATTAAAAAGGAAGGAATCAATGAATTGATAGTGTAATAATGACATTTATTGCGTAGCTATTAACAAACAAAGATTATAAGAGTTATACGCGTACATGTGTGCGTAAGTTTGAAATTGAAATTTTGGATATACCTTATAAATGGAAGAAAATAATTTATATAGCAATATTTTTCAACAAAAGGAATGTTACAAGCAACATTAAAAAAAAAATCGGCAAAAATTAACGTTAATGGCCCAAGTCATGGGTCAACACACCCTAGATCTGGTTCGACCCAGTGGTCGACCTATGGAGAGCCTAGGTTGACCCATTCCCAAGGAAATTGACATTATATTTCAATTTATATGGCTCAGATTATGTTACATTTAATCTGACAAACCAAAATTTTCTGTGCACCTATAAATAGACTAGCAAAGCCTAGCCTCCAACTCATACTTTCTGAGACGACGCTAAGACTCTGCCATTTTGTTTCTTTTTCAAATCTTCCAGAAATAAGAATATTAGTTTTAGGAATTCTTATTCAATATTTGAAGACAAATAATATAGATCTAATAGGTATTCAAATTTCTTGTCTACGCGAGGTAAATTATGTGAACTTGAATTATTAGAATTTCTTTCTTTCTTTCTTTTAGCATTAGATTTTTCAATCTGTGGCTATTTCAATATTATATTCAATTAGGAAAACCACGAGGTAGCAGATCTAAATCAGATTCAAGAACTAGAAAGCAGTAGGGTAAGTAGATTTAAATTAGTGAATATTAGGCACACATCCCTAAAACGAAACTTAATTAGGCTCACATCCGGTCATAAACTTATTGTAAATTTAGTCCCTATTTTTCGAAAATTCATAAAAAAAATATAAAAAAATTATAAAAAAATCACGATAATTCGTATTTAAATTAAACATGTACTCGCCCAAAAATTCAGATCATAATAAAATCAAAACATGCATCAAAATCAAAAAAATACAGAAAACAACGAAAAATGCAGTAATTTGCATCAAATCATGCACATATTTGGAATACTTGCATTCATCTGTGCAAGTATTTCTCTGTTATATTTTTACATGCAATACTTGCATACATGTGTGCAAGTATTTTAAATAGTTGCATACATGTATGCAAGTTTCCGCACACATTTTATTTTCACATGTAAATACTTGCATACATGTGTGCAAGTATTTCAAATAGTTGCACACATGTATGCAAGTTTCTGCATACATTTTCAACTAAAACAGCTTCAGAAATACTTGCATACATGTATGCAACTATTGGCAAAAGTTGCATACATGTATGCAACTATTTGCAAGTTTTAAATTCACAATACATCCCTGTAATTAATGTTTTCTCTGTAAACCCGCCCCCTATTTTAGCTGCCGCCTGGAATCTTCCGCCTGCCACTTTCCATACCTCGGCCTCTTTCGTTTTCTGTCCAAATTTTCAGGCGCTATCACTTAAAAAAAAAAAAATTCTAAAATCTATAAATATTCTCGAAAGTCCACAGAAATTTAAAAAAAAAAAGTTGCATAAATGTATGCAACTTTTACGAATAGTTGCATACATTTATGCAACTATTCGAATACACATGCATATATTTATGCACGCCTGTTTGAAAAATTGCATACATGTATGCAGTTTTTCTATATAACTGCATACATGTGTGCATATATGTCAAAATACATGCAAACGTGAATAAGTTGCACGTAGGTATGCAGTTTTTAAATAAATGCATCAGCAGATGCATGTTTTAACAATATGTGCATACATGTATGCATTTATACTGCAGTTTTGAAATAAATGCATACATGTATGCAACTAATCGATTTATATGCATGTTTTGATGCAATTTACTGCATTTCGTTGATTTTCTGTATTTCGTGATTTTGACGTTGTTTTTAATGTTTTTTTGATCTGATTTTTTTTACGATTAATTGTTTTAATTAAATACGAATTTACATGGTTTTTTAATATTTTTTTATATGTTTTTGAAAAATAGGGACTAAATTTACAATAAGTTTATGACCAGATGTGAGCCTAATTAAGTTTCGTTTTAGGGACCTGTGACAAACGGACCCTTTAAATTATATCTTTTGGTAATGATATATTTATCATTTAAATTCCTCGTAATTCTTAATGTAATGAATAATTGAAATTGTGCTAATTTTGATATAATCCATCCCTAAGTATGTTAAGAATGTTACTATTGTACAAATCTATTCCATTAATTGTATTTTTAGATTTGAGAATTACTGTAATATTAAATTGTGAATCTGAAAACGATTATGCATATGCTCTTAAGACTGTAATTCCATAGTAATTTGGGTATGTTGTAGAAAAGAAGTACAGTAATTTGTGGGAATAATGGAATAAGAATTAACAAGTCTAATTTTGTATAGAAATTTGACATAACTAAATTTTAATTATGAATTGTGTAAAAAATTGGAAATAATATAACTCAGAAAAAAAGGGAGTTTGTAGTGGACTGAGTCAATTGGGAGTGGAAAAGGGATACATTTCCATGTGTTAATATTTGAAATTTTGGGTATTTTAGATTAGTGGATTGGGTAGTAAGGCCTCACAAATTGAGAAAAGATTAGGAGGGTGAAAATGGATTAGGAATTTACATGTATATATTTAGCGCAAAAGAGGTGCTAGTCTAATTCTTTAGTTCAGACATACTTTGGAAGAAACTTATGTAAAGAAGAAATTTAGGACAAAAAAATGTAATTTCGCGCAAAGAGTTTGGAAAATATAAAAGTTAGAAAGCACTTTGTACTTAGCCCCACAATTAGAACTTTAAAAAATCTTGAAAAGAATTATAAGTGTAAAAAAAGATTTCTAGAAGATGTTCTCAAGCTTCAAAAATTTAAGAGTTGCATTAAAAGGATTTTCGAGATAATTGTGAAAACTTGTTTTCATACTATTAAATGCGTAAGCAAGTTGTGGGGCTAAGCGATATAAGTGCTTAAGAGAGAGCGCGAATAAATGAATTGGCCCTATGGGGGTGCATAGGTGACCTTAAATGAAATAAAACATAAAGTTTCTTAAAGGATGGATTATGACATATTTTGACCTGTTGGGATAACATGAGTTATTAGACTAATTCTTATGAATCAATAGGCTTGTTATTAAACATGTTTTTTCAAAGTGGCAAGGAAATGTATACCGAAAGAGATTACAAAATATAGGTGAAATGGTTCATATTAACTTATTCATATTTAATTAAAAATAATTTAGTGAGAAAAGATCTCATCAGTGTGCATGGACAGTTAGTAAAGGTTTGAGCAAATTTTGAAAAGATGTTTCAATTATTTACTCTCTAGTAGAAAATTGCAAGTTGAAGTTTTTACAGATAAATTTATGACAGGGCTATTAATTAATAGAAATCCTTTTTAACACCCTTTTGAGGAAATAGGAAAGTTTTCTTTTAGTATAGACTTGCATTCCTATGTAGTGTGTTGGAGAATGGAGTTTTGATGACAACAACCTTATTTCAATTATCATTGATTATAAAATATATGCTAACGCATTTTGTATAGAATACACACACACACACACACACACACACACACACACACACATATATATATATATGTGTGTGTGTGTGTGTGTGTGTGTGTGTGTGTGTGCAGGATTTGTATACAGGAATTAATACTGAAGACTGTACGGTTTAAGAGCTTTTAAAGATTCAGAATTCAGAGTAGATTCAAGACTCATGAGTAATCAAGATTTCAAGAGTTCAAGATTAATATAATTATAGAATCTAGATTTTGTAAGATTCTAAATAGCACTCCAGGTTCAAATCCAAATTCAATTTCAAATTCTGATTTTTCAATTCTTTTCTCAACCCTCTCTATTTTTTTTCTATTTTATTCCCAATCCTCTCTATTTAGTTTTTATATTTGTTTCTATTATTATTCTTCCTTGTTTTTCAAACTTAAGTTTTTATATATACTTTATTTTTATTTTATATAGTTTAACACCTTACAATTTTATAAATATATTTATATAGTTAAAAATATGTTTTCATTTGTTTTTCTATCATATAATATTGATTTACAGCATTAAAATTTTACTCAAGAATTTTCAAAATTAATTTTATATCAAAATACTTGAAAAATGCTTTAAAAATGAAAATTACATATGACTATGTCAGCATAGCAAAATATGTATGTCGACATATAACAGTTATTTTTCTAATTTTGAAGGGAATTGTCTTTTCACTATTTGAAACGCTTTAGAACCATTGCAACCCTTCAGACTCTATAAAAAGAGGTTAAAACCGAATTTTTTAATATATCTTCTTCTACGTCTTCATCCTCTTTCATCCTACCACTATTCTTAATCATTTTAATGGTTTTTATACTTATGCTCTACCGAATTCACTTCTGATTTGATAAAACTTCTTCTCTTTACACTCTCTACTCTCTAAATCTAGTGCTATTGAAGAGTTATAGGGTTGTTTTGTAATTGCTTGGGTTGAATAAACCCTGTTTGTAAGTCAAAGATTAATCAGTGTATCCTTGTAGCCGTGAAATCAAGGAACAGGAGTCAATGTGCCCTTATTAAGCCGTGAATCAAGGAATAGGAGTCGGTGCCTCCTTGTTACGCCGTGAAATCAAGGAGGTTGTATTTAGCTATTTGAAAATAGTAATAAAACTCCGCACAATCCAACATTGTGTGGGACTAGACGTAGGAGTGATCTGAACCAGTATAAAATCCGGTGTGTTCTTTCCTTTTCTACACTTTTATTTCTGTTTATTTTGCATCTGTGTTTGAATCAATGTCTATGATTGTGTATGTGGTGTTTGATTCATCCCATAGTTCTCCTTAGTTTTTAGTTTTGTTTAAATTCTTGCAAACACTATTCACCCCCACTCCAGTGTTTGCTTTGCCTGAATGATCCATTCCACAGTCCCTGACAATTGGTATCAGAGCAAGGTCTTACAAAAAGTTCATAATTTGATTTTGAAAATGGAAAATGGAAAATTTTGAACACTAGTTTTAATTCATGTAGTGCATCAAATATTAGATGAGTCTACATTCAATTTTATTGAATAATCAAGTTACTATGATTTGGTTTTTGAAATTTGAAATTTTGAAATTTGAAATGATTTAAATTTTGAAATTTTTGGTCTATAAATGTGTTACAAAATTGTCGTGATATTATTGTTTAAAATTGATGTTAATTACATGAAAAGTCATTTGTTTATTTGAAGAGTCTTTCATTTTTTGAAAAGTCATTCGATTCCTTGAAAAGTTGTGTTGTTTTGTAGGAAAAGATGTGCTATATGACTTTTGAAAATTCAAAAGTTGAAAAGATGGGTAAAGTGGCTGTTGGTGATTCAAATTCTAAAATGGTGACTATTGAAAATTCAAATTAGAAAAGGTGACTGTTGGAAATACAAATTCCGAAATGGTGTGTTACATAGCTACTGAGAATTCACATGGTAGAAATCAAGAAGAGGAGAAGAGTAATGATGGCTGAAAGACATCAAGAAGAAATGGATATATATAAAGTAAATCAACAAAGAAACGGGTACCAGATCAATTTACAACTTTGGATTTTCATCTTATCTCCATGTTATACTTCTCTTCATTTGCTTCGTAATGTCGTTGGTTTCATGTTAATCCATTAAGAATTGATCAAGTAATGATCAAATGAAGTTTTGGTGAATAAAGAGAAAAGGAAACCAAAACTGTCAACGGTTATCTTCAAATTGCATCCACAGGTTAGAATATCTTATCTCAAATCCATTTCCAAAATGTAGTTCTCATTCTCGCAGTCGATTTTATGGGTATATCATCAAATTCCGATCAAAAGTGAGTGAGATATGGCAGTTTGAAGTTGACGATTCAAAACTAAAAACTTTTACGAGATTTTATGCATACCTCTTACTGTTTCGACTTGTTGCACCCCGATACCATCCAAATTCATCCTCAAACTGCTACTAATCGTAGTCCTCGAATTCCTCTTCGATTTACCGCTGATTTTGCCCAATTACGTTAAGAAACGAAGAAGTTATGCCTCGTGAAAGTTTGATTAAATGTAAAAAACGAGAGGAGGAAGAAGAGGAGGAGTAGTTATGAAGAGACATGAATTTTTTGGTCTTTATATAGTAGTTGAAGTGCCCATTCATTCAAAATTAAAATTCAAATTTTGGCGCCAAGTTGGATAAACTACTGAATCTTCAATATCTTTCTCATACGATTTTCAAATTCAGCAAATGAATACACTATTCTGATCAAAAAACGAGCCCGTCGCAATAGAGCAGATCTCATCATTAAATTCCAGAAGATCAATTCAGAATTCATAGAATATTGAAGAAATGGATCTAAAAACCGGATACGCCTTAATTAGTTTTTAAATTTTTGGTTGAATGGATGTTTTGCTTGCTTTGCTTTGTTTTAAATTTGAAATTTAAACTTTAAAATTTGAAACGAGAAATTTGAAATTCAAAAATAATTGTAATATAATAATAAATTAAATTTTGGATGTTTGTTAGGATTAGAATTATGTCAGGAAATAGTTAAACCTGAAATATAAATCGATATTTTAAAACCAAAGTCACAAAATCATATTCTCTTTGAAATAATACATATATGTCAACATACATATATCTATATGTTAACATATCAGCCTATAGAATGAAATTCAAATTTTTTATCTTAAAGAATTAAACTTTCAAACTTCCCTCCATCTTTTTCAATTAGAAAATGCCAGTTAAAATTCTAGTTATTAAATTTATCTATATACTTATTTTCTTATATCTCGTTACAAAATATATATATATTAAGATATATAATTTAATAAAATTATATAAACATGTTAACATGATATACAAAGTTAATATAACTTTTTGATATTGTTGTAAAATACAAATTTATTCATCTTTTATATAGTTTAAACATGCATAGTTTAACTTATATATTATTCTTATGATTTCATAACAATTTTGGGTTACATTATCACAAATACTATTTATAACTTAATACTTATTTTGACTTCCTATTAAGATTTATAAAACTTGTATATTTAACTTAATATAATGAAATATATATATATACATGATTTTTTTAAGTAGTTTAAATATAAGAACTTTTATAGATTACTTTATAATGTTTCCATCTGAAGTATAAATGGTTTTTTAGCAAATAAATAGGTTTTGATTTCTAAAAGTTTAAATTTAAAATTGATTTGTATCAAAATATTAATGAATATCTCATAAATTAAATTTTAAATTCTTTTAAAATTAGTTTTATATATACGTATGAATATATGTTTATATAGCTTACATTGTATTATAAAAATTTTATATTCTCTTTTAAAAGATCTTCAATTTTTACAATATTTACCCTGCTAATATTATTTAACTTCATGATTTTTTCAGAATATTTTACTACTTATCATGAATATTGGTTTTAATTAAACTCTTATCTTTATTATTCTTTTAATTAAATTCATTAATATAATTAATATAAGTCTAGAAATTAACATTATCTTTGTTTGATTCAAATAATTCATAATAGTTAAATAGTACTTTGAATATATGTTACCTAAATAGATATAATTATCAAATTATTCTGCATACTATCATTACACATCTTATTTCATATCATACATCATTATTAGAGTACATCTCAAATTAAAATCATTCACATCCAAGTTGCATTTCATTCAATATATCACTTCATATAATTTTGCATATAACATACTGCATTATAACCAATACACTACATTACATGTTAACCTTAACTTCACACATAACAAGTATATAATATGAAAAGTTTTTATCTAGAATTATTAATCAAATACATAACATATTTACTTGTCTTGATTAACTTAATTGATTTGTTTGGCTTGGTTGAATTGATTGAATTGGCTTACTTGATTAAATTGATTGACTTGATTGGATTGAATTACTTTACTTATATCATAATTTTAAGGATATCTTATTAGAGTTATTTCTAAGTCTAGATTAAGGTCTTATTATAGTTTTAAGGGAACTAGAGTATAGGCTAGGCCACTGGTTGGTGATGACCCCTAACAATTGGAGGTTTAGTCTTGTATTTGATTAATGAGGAGTTTTATAGTTTCTAGGTTTAATTAAAATTATTTAATTTAATTGCTTGAATTAATTGCTTATATATATTGCTTGAATTGCTTGCTTGAATTAATTGCTTTAATTGTTTGGATTGATTGTTAAAATTGATTATATTGCCTTGTTTATTATTCTTCTATTAGACTAGTATAGTCATAATTTTAGGGGGATTTATAATCTTTTAGGCTTAGAATCATAGAGTTAGAGGGAGATATAAAGGTATCATAGAATTAGGGATAGTTATATAGAATATTATAATAGTATGTGTATAGATAAATATAGGATTTAGGGGGATTATCTTATAGATTTAGGACTCAGGAGGAGTACTTTACTTTAGTATAGGAATTATTTAGATAGTTCTAGGATTTATGGGGGGTACTTTTAGAATTTATTTTTGATAATGCCAAAGGGGGAGAAATTATAAAATATAGGCATAGTTTATACGATTCTTATAGACAGGAGGAGTATTAGAAGGAACATCATCAAATAAGTATATACAGGTATGATATTTTATAAACTAAGGTTGTCATCATCAAAAATGGGGAGATTGTTGGAGAATGCAGTTTTTCTGACAATAACTTTATTTCAATTATCATTGATTATAAAATATATGCTAACACTTTTTGTATAGAATATATATATATATATATATATGCAGGATTTGTATACAGGAATTAATACTAAAGACTGTGCAGTTTAAGAGCATTTAGAGATTCAGAATTCAGAGTAGATTCAAGACTCATGAGTAATTAAGATTTCAAGATTAATATACTTATAGAGTCTAGATTTTGTAAGACTCTAAATAGCACTCCAGGTTCAAATCCAAATTCAAATTCTATTTTTTCAATTCTTTTCTCTATTCTCTCTATTTTATTTTTCTATTTTATTCTCAGTCCTCTCTATTTTTTTTTATATTTGTTTTTATTATTATTCTTCTTTGTTTTTCAAACTTAAGTTTTTATATATATACTTTATTTGTATTTTATATAGTTTAAAACCTTATAATTTTATAAATATATTTATATAGTTTAAAAATATGTTTTCATATGTTTTTCTATCATATAGTATTGAATTACAACATTAGAATTTTACTCAAGAATTTTCAGAATTAATTTTATACCAAAATATTTGAAAAATGCTTTGAAAATGAAAATTACATATGACTATGTCGACAAAGCAAAATATGTATGTCGACATATAACAGCTATTTTTCTAAATTTGAAGGGAATTGTCTTTTCACTATTTGAAATGCTTCAGAACCATTTCAACCCTTCATACTCTATAAAAAGAGGTTAAAACAATTTTTTTTAATATGTCTTCTTCTCCATCTTCGTCTTCTTTCATCCTACCATTATTCTTAATCATTTTTATGGTTTTTACACTTATACTCTACCAAATTCAATTTTGATTTGATAAAACTTCTTCTCTCTACACTCTTTACTCTCGGAATTAAGTGCTATAGAAGAGTTATAGGGCTATTTTGTAATTTCTTGGGTTGAATAAGCCCTGTCTGTAAGTCAAAGAGTAATCGGTGTATCCTTGTAGCCGTGAAATCAAGGAATAGGAGTCGGTGTACCCTTGTTGGGCTGTGAATCAAGGGATAGGAGTTGGTGTCTCCTTGTTGAGCCATGAAATCAAGGAGGTTATTTTTGGCTATTTGAAAATAGTAATAAAACTCTGCACAATCCAGCGTTGTGCGGCATTGGACGTAGGAGTGATCCGAAAAAGTATAAAATCCGGTGTATTCTTTCCTTTTCTGCACTTTTATTTCTGTTTATTTTGCATCTATGTTTGAATCTGTGCCTATAATTGTGTTTTTAGCGTTTGATTCACCCCATAGTTCACTCTAGTTTTCAGTTTTGTTTAAATTCTTATAAACACTATTCACCCCTCTAGTATTTGCTTTGCCTAAACGATCCATTCCCCAGTCCCTAACATAGTGGTCTATTTTTGAAAAATATAATGGTTTTATTGAATTTTTTCCTTCTTATGTGTTTGTAGTGAATGCTAGGTTAGAACAGAAACATAGGATATTGTGAACTAAATGAAAATGAAGGTAAAAGATAAACAACTAAAAGAAAAGCAAACAAAGATGAAAACTGCAAAAATTGAGAACAATAGAAGAAAATAAATTCTTCCATGGTAAGTTTGGAAAACTGAAAAGAAATTTTTCATATGCAAACCGTGCTTGGAATAGAAGATATGATTTATTTATTTTCTAAAATTAGCAATTAAGTTTTCCATGTATGGGGAAAAAGGTGCATACAAGTGGATGGAAAATGTGTAATTTTCCATTTTTACCTCTTTCTAACATAAGAAATCGAATTCGAAAAATTAGACTTTTATGTAGTTCGCTAATTTAAAGTTGGTTGGTAGGGTTTGGATGCAAAAATTGGATGAACTATGCTCTTGCACTTTAAAAGTGTAGGAGGAATTGGATAAAAAAGTGTTTTTGGTTTTCAAAATATAGCATTCATATAAAAATTCCCAATATATTTAGGATGTGTGCATCATGTTTTAAAAAGGTTTTCAAGAAAATTTACATTCATACAAGAGGTACCGCTTAGGCATTCATTGCATTTATGTATTGTTATGATGTATTACACTCTGCGTAAGTGCACAAATGGTTGTAAATTGGATGTGCACATGATAGTTATAAATTATGCGAGGAATTACTTAATTTACCCTTACCAAATTTCACGAACGAAATTTACTAAGAGTGGGAGAGTGTAACATCCTATTTTTTTATTTAAGTAAAAAAATAAAAAAAACGTAAACTTTTTAGAATTTGGTCATTTAACTAGCGTTATTGTGTCCGTGGCGATTTTCTTATCTATTTAGACCCATGATTTGCAGAAAATGGATTTAAAACGAAGAAGATATCTTTAATTAGAGTTTTAGAACAAAGGTGATGAATAAGATATAAGAGGAACACAAATAAGAACAATAATTACCAATGTTTTAGTCTTGTGAATGAAAGCTAAGTTAGGTGAGTTGGTAAGGCATGTATTTCCTTAGATGGAGGGTCAGGAGTTTGAGTAACGCCAACGTCATGTTTTAAATTTTAGAGGGACGATTAAAGAGATGCATGTTCTGAGAGAAAAATATATATAAATGTACGTATAAGAAGAATTATATATATATGTGTGAGTATATATATATATACAAATGTATATGTATACATATATGTGTGTGTGTATATGAATATGAAATCCAAAAGTAACATGCAATCAATCAAAATGAGTAAGAAATAAATACCGACATTACGCCATTTGGATTTCGAAAAGAAATGAATTTATGCGTAAATATATATGCATAAATTCAAAATTTGAATTTAAAGTGTAACTTAAGGGCGGAAAGCAATAAATGTGAATGAATGAAAAATAGACAAGAGAATAGTTGCATTTGGAAATTTGAATATATATTAAAAATGAAGGAATCAATGAATTGATAGCGTTAATAATGACATTTATTGTGTAGCTATAAACGAATAAAGATTTGAAGAGTTATATGCATATATATGCGCGTAAGTTTGAAATTGAAATGTTGGTTATACCTTACAAATGGAAGAAAATAATTTACATAGCAATATTTGTTAAAAAAAGAACGTTACATGCAACGTTAAACAAAAACTAAATTTTGGCAAAAATTAACATTAGTGCACTACCCGATAAAGTTGAATAAACATCATCCTTTTGACATCGGTTTGCAAAACCACCGATAAGATCTGTAAAGTTTAAAGTGATGTTAAATGGTTCTTTAGACACCAATTGTTAGAACAACTGATGCCTATCTATTATAAAAAAAAAACTATTACCTTCGGCCGCGAAAAATCGCATCACCTAAAATCAATTCTCGTGCCTTCTATTCTTTACAAAAATGAAAGCAAAAAATGGCAGACGAAATCCTCCATCATTTCCTCAATCGCCTCGCCTGGCCACTTCCAAATCACGTCGCTACCACCTACAAATCACGAGCCACCGTTAGCAGTCGAGCAGGAATGGAAGTGGAAGCATTTTCCTCCTTCAAATTAGGGTTTTTAATAATAGCTGATGCTTTGCTTTCAGATCCATCCTCTTATCTCGAGCATGGTAGCGATTGGAAAGTAGTAAGCGGTTTTCTGTTTATTGCTTGCTCGATTTGTCCTCTTATCTCGAGCACGGTTTATGTTTAAGCTTGAACTCAAATACACTCGTATGTTAATGATGATTGGGCTTTAAATAGTAGTTAAACTCTTATTTTCTGGTCTGATTTTGATTGACTAATTCAAGTGATTTTGATTTGTTGTATGTTTCTCAGTTCATACATTCGCTCAAAAAAGTATTCTTTGTATAAAGGTTAATATTATTCTTAGCTTAAACGGGAGTTTATATAATTTAATGGTTGTTGCTATACTGATAAGAATTTGTTTCTTCCAGCACTTGTATTCTACTTATGATATTTTGTATACTTTCTTTGCTTTTGATTTATGAATGTATGAGTTTTATATATGTGATAACTCATAAACTCCTATTGTCGTGATGTGCTGATGCTTACATGTCTAGCATCCATGCAAGCTTGGTTCTCAGCTGCTCCTTGTTTCTTTTATGCTTTACCTAATGTTGCATGCTTGGAAACATGACTTAGTGTTTACATGTATATACAGATCGTTAGCAATGTACACTTACTTAAAATCGATAAGAATAGATACTACACTTGGTCAAAACTGATAAGAACAAATAATATGTAATCAAAAGATGTGACGGATAACCCAAATACCCGAGGCAACAATATAATTTTTTTTGTTCGAGTTATATTTAGTGGATTTTGTTAATTGTCTCTTGTAATAATAGGTTGGTTTACTTAGCATTTTTTTGCACCGGTTATGGGTGAGGCTTGATCAACTTAGTGAATCAACAGATAATATATTAGTCTTTCCCCGTGTTGTCAAGTTTGTGTTTGTTCACTTGTATTAATGTGTGTCAATATATGTGTACAATATTTATATGTATATATGTGTGTATTGGTGTGCGAGAGTTATGCGTAAAACATGTATGTGCTCAGTGGTCACCCCATTTGTTGTATCCAGTTGTAAATCCCTGTCAAGGGATTTGAACTTAAATTTTTAGGCATCTAAACTTCTATGATTACATTGGTTGAATAAAACTTAGTACTATCATTTATCTGCACCCTTCCACTTGATCATCAAGTTATTTTTAGGCCATTGCCACCTTTCTCTATATACTTTGCTTTGTGCATGTTGCCACTGTTATTTTGTTGCATACATTAAAATAAGGACAAAATTTTTTACTTGATGACCCACTTATAATTTGACATTTGATTTTGATAAGAAAAAGTTATATACTGCACTTGATTGGGTCTGCACTACTATTACTTGTTGTACCTTGACTTTATGCATATTTACACTTATTTCATTTTAAACTAGAATTGAATATGACCCTTAGTTGTTGCATGCATTTGGCACATGCTTTGTTTATACTGGTGCATTACTACTTTCTAGGTTATAATCATATCCAGTTTTCTTCCCTTAACGAGTTTTGAGTAGGATTGTGTATATGTGGTAACTATTGCACATGCATGTATGTGTAAACATTTTGTTTTTTCATATATATATATATATATGTATTAGCAACATGCGTATATAAGTCAAACTCACCCTATATTATACAATCTATGCATCCATCCATTGCTTTTGATGTGCTTTATGTGTGACTATCTTATTCATTTTTGTAATCCTGGCCATTTAGTTTTGCTGTGTGCACAAGGAAAACAGATACAACAAAAATAGTTTTGCTACGTGCACAATTTTGGTCTTGTGCTCATGTTTCGTTTGTTTCCTTTTCCATGACATAAGAACTTGTATTGTTTGGTCTTTTCTGTGATGGGTATATAGGTGACAAGACTGAACTGGAAGCAAATGAAGACTCAGTATATATGAATTTGTGTATAAATTGAATGACACTGAGTGTATTGTAGTGAGAGATGTAATGTATATGAAATAGAATGTATGAATAAGAGTGTAATGTATTTGCAGTGTATAAAATATTTTATTAAATAAAAAATACTATTTGAATTCTTTGCAATAACATTATTATTTAATATCAGTCATGTTTAAACAAACTGATTTAATAAGGAGCCTATATCATTAGACGTTCAAAAACATTGATGTAATAAGCCATCTTTTACATTGCGTACTATAGAGAACTGATGTATATAACAAGTAACATCAGTTCTTTTAAAGTGACCGATGTAATAATTTATTTTTAACGGCAGTTCTTTATAAATAACTAGGGCTGTCAATGAATACCCGAAAAATCTGATATCCATATTCGAAAATATGAAAATTATTCGTTATCTATCATTATCCGAAAAGAGGATACAGATATTCGATATTTGAGAAGCTTTTCGGATACAGATATGGTTATAGTGGTATCTGTATCCAAAAATTATCCGTCTGACTAATTGATGTAATATATATATAACTCAAAACAGAAAAATAGAGTTAATAATTATTTTATGACTATTGGATGTCACTATGATATAATTTTTTTGTCCATTTTTAGTGAAAAATGGTAGTTTTAGTGTTTAATTTTGGAATATTTTACAATATGCTTATGGATATTAGTATAAAACAATGTTTCATCATCACATTTCTTTATTTCTTGGTGTTTTATAAACATTAGTATAAAAATCATTTTATGTTGATCCAAACTTTTTTATATATACTCTTAAATTTATTAATTACTAGCGGAGTGAATAAATATCCGATATCTGTCCGTATTCGAAAATTAAGCAAATATGGATATCTAGAAATTAAACGGATATCCGATGTCCAAAAATATTTTTGTATGGATACAAATATGACACTATCCATATCCGAAAGCATCTGTTGACATCCATATAAATAACAGATGTAGAATTCGCATGAATACATCGATCGTAAACCATTAGATATCCTAATAACAATATTGTATAAAGCCATCTTAAGCTTTGGCTAAAAAGCGATGTGAAAGACCCTAACCTTTCTCTATAATGCGAAGACATCAGTTGGAAGTTTTTCAGACATCGACCAAAACCGATGACGTAGGTAGCTTTCTAGTAGTGGTAGCCTAGGTCATGGGTCGACCCAGACCATATGTGGGTCGACCCAGAGGTCGGCATACCCTAGAGGGGGTCGACCCAGAAGTTGACTCATTCTGAACAAACCGACGTTATATTCCGATTTATACAGTTTGGATTATATTATATTTAATCCGAAGACCCAGAATCTTCTGTGCATTTATAAATAAACTAGCAGAGCCTAGCCTCCGAATCATATTTTCTAATACGACGCCAAGGATCTGCCATTTTCTTTCTTCTCCAAATCTTTCAGAAATAAGAATATTAGTTTTAGGAATTCTGATTCAAGATTTGAAGACAAAGAATATAGGTCTATGATATAGATGTTCAGACTACTTGTCTACATGAGGCAAGTTATGCGACTTAATTATTAGAATTTCTTTCTTTCTTTTTGCATCAGATTTGTAAACCTGTGGTCATTTCAATATTAGATTCAATTCGGAAAACCATGGGATAGCAGATTTGAATCAGATTCAAGAATTGTAAAGCAGTCAGGGAAGTGGATTTAAATTATACCTTTTGGTAACGTTATATTTATTGTTTAAATTCCCTGTAATTCTTACGTAATGAATAATTGAAAGTGTGGTACTGGTAATTGTGATATAATCCATTCCCTAAGTACATTAAGAATGTTGCTGTTGTACGAATCTATTCCACTAATTTTCTATTTTATTTTGAGAATTACTGTAATATTAAAATTGTGAATCCGACAGTGATTATGCATATATTCTCAAGGCTGTAATTCCATGGTAATTTGGCTATGTTATAAAAAAAGTACAGTAAATTATGGGAATGATGGAATAAGAATTAACAAGCCTAATTTTGTATAGAAACTTACCGTGATTAAATTGGAATTAGGAACCATGTATGAAAATAGGATATAATATAACTCAGAAAGAAAAGAAATTAGTAGTGTACTAAGTTAGTTGATGGTGGAAAAGCGAAACATTTCCATAATTACCATTACAGTAAATTACAGAGAACATAATATATATACACACACACATGATGTAATAAAAAGAAATAGCTTGCAACTACAGATCTTAATTCATGTATATTAGGGAAATAGATTTTCATACATTTTCGCGAACCAAATTAGTGAAGTGTGTGAAATATTTCCTATAATAATAAAAATGTACAAGAAGGTAAATAAATAAAGGTTACACCAGTAAAAGGTTTGCTTAAATAACAAAGAACCATGGGAAAATGTGATGAACGGGGAATATTACCCATTGCAATTAATTATGTGAATGGGAATGAAATATAATAGGTAGGCTTGTCCTAGGGACAAGTGGAATTATAACATAGAATAATAAAAATAAAACTTAATAATAGACATTAGTTAACAGAAATAAGTTAATATGTAAACCCACAACAACGGTTGTGGTAACGTTATAACATGAAATTATAAATAACATGAAAAATAAAAAAGAAAGAGGCTTATTATTAGTAAAATTATGAATGAGAAAATGTTAAGTTTAATGAATGTAATAATAAGTGGCTCATAGATAGGGTCCATTCCGGTAGCATGGAGCAGATGAGGGAAAATAAGCGGCAAAATCTAAGCTAATAAACCAGTAACTTAAATAGAAATGAATATGTAGATAATCAAGTTAATTAGCAATATGATAATTTAAAGCAAGCGCGCGATTAAAAAGATTAGGCATAAGATCTAATAACGCGATGTCATGATGCACAGTACCATCTGTACGTATGGAGATAAAGAACCCAACGGGGTAGATCATCGTGGTGTCTGGAGACACGAGACGAGCAAGTCCAATTTATTATTCTACGGGTCTGAAGGGAAGCACGGAGCTTCTACAAGATGTGGTAGAGATGGCCCTCTGAGGAACAACTGGATGAAGCCGTCTTTCGGAGGTAGGTCTGTTGCACCATCTAGTGTATACCTTGACTGCAACTATGGTGTGGCAGTCAGAAGGCTGTGGCAGATGGCGTTAGGTGACTCGGCGGTTTGCCTCGCTTTGGGAGGAGGTGATCATGACCAAATTAAGGATATTAATCGTCAGATACATGTCATCGGCTGTCAGTGGGATGCGGAAAGACTAAGAGCTAAACCAACAGGCCAACGATCTTTCACTGTCGAGACGTTAGTTGAGGGACCCGCCAAATTGGATGCTAGATTGGTTGTTAGGGGCACGTCATTAACTCTTGATGTAGTCTTTCATTAGTTGAGTGAGGGGCTAGGGTGGGGCGATAGCCACCGTGAAAAGAGATAGACCATATGTGGATATATTTATTGTAGGCCTAACGAAGCTGTCCTTTACAGATATCGAAAGTTTCCAATCGAGTTTCGTGCATTGGATGTAGCCCTATTACAGGACTTGGGTTATAGTAGGCAGTACGTTCGGGTGAGGGTCTAGATTCACGCATTGGGTGGTGTATTGTAGATGGTAGGACATTACCCTATGTTGAGATGTGATTCAACCGAGGAGTTCGGATACGAGGATCCGTATGCTTACGTGGCATAGCGGTGGTGGTTTTGTGCGATTAGGTGGTGTAACAATATAGATTTCCGTATGTGGGTTGGCGTAGGACGGAGGTTGTGCATACTTCCATTGTGTGACGGCGGAGACTGTACGAGGAGGGTACTATGGGAAGTACCTTGAGATGTTGGGTATAACTACATATATATTATATTAGGTTTAGTCTAACAGGGAGTAGATGGGTGTGATGTGTGTGCATGGCCTAGAGTGCTATTAACTCGGACAACCTAATAATTAAGAAATGTAACTGAATGGTATATGTAGGATTATTTCAGAATGTATAATTTTCCCTCTCACCGCAATTTGTGTTCTGACTCCCTCCTCGTAACTTACTCGCAGGTTATATTTATGGCAGCTATTTGGTAGCATTCGGACACTTGTTAGGCAGTGTTATTATTTTGGTAAGGTTATATTTGATTATTATATTTTATCAATTCCGCTATGAGATGTTTTATCAAGCTTTGATATATTTATTTTCTCTGTCTTTTCTACAGGATACCAGACGAGCCAACTCGAGCTTTTATAAATTGGGATTTTTGAGAAAAAAACCAGTTTATCGAAATTCAGGTTATTACAGATATATTTAAGATAAATATATTTAGACATAAATTACAAAAGTAACATGCAAAATAAACACATGTCATAACTGATATAAAACCATGTAATAAAAAGAAGTTTAAATGACATTATTCAAGTAACATTTTTTTAATTTGGAATGGGTATGTGTGTATAGATAATATGCATTTAAAATTGAAGTTAAATGAATGTTAAAATGTTAGAAATAAATGTTAAAAATAACGTTCTTGGAAAAGAATTAACTCGTAAGAGCTTAAAAAAGGAAGAAAATTATGCGTATATTAATTAAGTATTTGAATTTCGAAGTAGATGGACAACAAAAGCATAAAGACTAAATGAAAATGGTTAATTAATATAACGTTAATGGTAACGTTTAAATGCAACAAAAATCACACAGCAAAAATTGACGTGATACACTTATATGCTATGTCGACTTATGGGTCGACCCAACTGGAGTGTAGGTTGACCCATTTGGGCCAAAGATGACATGTTTTATATTGATGGCTCAGATTTAATCTTCATGAATTGAATGGGTGAGGTTCTTCTGGACAGTTATAAATAAATATGCAGGGCATAATTTTCAACTAATATTTTCTGAAAGGGCCAAAGTTCTTTCATTTCCTTTCTCCTCCAATCTCTTCAAAAATAAATTATGTTTTAGATTTAGGACTTCTGATTTAAGAATTGATGGAAAATATAGCAGATTCAAGGTGTATATGTCCATATCCCCAGTCCATATAGATATGAAATCCGAATTGAAAAGAAAATAGAAATTAAATGATGTTGACACGCCTTTTTACCAAGGCCATTACAACTTGGATTTCTGTCAGAAGTGGTGTTCAAGATGTGGGCATGATCTTTTGTTAAATCAATTTAATTGGATACGGTATAACATTATCAAGCTTCGGTTCGACTCATGATTCAGGTCGACTCAAGTCGGCTCGACCCAAATTTGCATTTCCAGGTCTTAAAACTAAAATCCACTTTCGGGCCAAAACATGTAACGACTTGAAATTTTAGTCAATTTAAAATTCGATAATTTAATATTATTTTAATAGCCTAAAAACAGACATTTTACAAACGATCTCGGATTTCTGCGAAACCGGTTTCATCGGATCCGGAACATTAAATTATTAAGATTTCAAATTTCGTATCAATCGAAGTTAGTATGTGAGCGTGCGTAATATGAATGCTTGTCGAAAAATCAGTTGAAATTTAACAAAGGGTAAGTTTGTGTCACGTCCCTAAAAAGTTTGGAAATTCACGTCACATCCCTCCCTTAAAATTTTATAAATTAGGTCCCATTCTTTCGTAAATTCATCAAAAGATCACGTAAATCATAATTAAATTAAACACGTTAATAAAAAACGAATCTCCAGTATATTGCATCAAAAGATGCAATTATTTGCAATTATAGCATACATTTCAACAACAACTGTCGTTATGCATCAAATTGCATGTATGATATAATATAACAATAATAACATCTTTTGATACAATAATTCATTCCCCTTTTTTTTCAACCGTACACCATTTTTAAGCGTTGTTACTTGCACTTCAGCAATTATAAGCAATAACTGCATACATGTCAGCACATATTGATAAGCCTTCATCCGTTTTAACATTGTTGCATATATTTTAGCAACAATACACGATTATTAATATTTCAGCAACAATTCGTAAGCCATTCAAAATTGTTCATCTTTAATTGCATACATATCAGCAAGAATAACCAATAATTGCATACGTGTATGTAATTATTCATCCTGATTTTCAATATAAACCCAAGATGAATTGTTTCATACATGTATGTAATTATTGGTTATAATTGCTAATTCTACCATTTTTTTTTGTTTTGTTTTTTTGGCATGCTTCTACGAATATTTGCACTTTTTTGAATTTTTTTATGTAGCAACGCAATTTTTTCTTCTAAAAAACACGTAAGGGCCAAAAATAGGGACCACTTTAGATGAAAACACAGGGGAGGATGTCATTTGAATTATCAACAATAATAAGGACGTGTGGCTTATTTTCACTTTAATAAAAGCATAGAAAAAGCAATTTTTCAAATGATCTCAGAATTTGACGAGATCAGTTCTATTGGATCCGTATCGATGAGGGACCTGCGGTTTGATCGTATGAGTTGAAAATGTATAAATGTCTTTTAATTAAACGAAGCTTAAAATAAGTCAAATCACCAATTCCTTAATTTCCTCCCGCCTTGACACCTCGTCTTCTCTTGCTTGCACTTTTCCATGATGACTAGCTATGTAATAATGACGATGTGCTAGTGTGGCACAAAAGATTAGGCAAACAATTTTTACTTAGAGCCTTTAATGGAAAATTTGCCAAAAGCCCTTTACTTAGTCACCAAACTATCTTCTCTTATGTTGACACCTCATTATAGCTTTGTGCACTCAAGCCCCTTGCATTTGTGTATAAATAGGTGGCCTCTCACTCACATTCTCCTTCCTTTTCTCCTCCCCCCAACCCGTGGACCCCACCACTTCACCTTGGTAGCTTCGCCCTCCCCCTACTGCCACATCAGCAAAACCACCCCCAACTTGTGGACCAACTACCCAAAAACACCATTAAAAACTCTTTAAATCCACCTCCTTTACCCACTTCCCCCCTAAAACAACACCTACAACCCAAAAGTGGACCCCACCAACCCGTACTAATACCCCATGTGGACCACACCCCTTTAGCCGAGCCCTCCCCCCCCCCTCCCGGGCCAAAAATCCCACTTTTATCTCCTTAAACACTTAAAGCTTCCACCTTTCCACTTCTAAATACAAACATATATATATATATATATATATATATGTGTGTGTATATATATATATACATACATATGTATGTATATATATCTTGAGCTAGTAGCAATGTTAAGTTATAAGATTGGTTGGTTTGTTTGCTAAGTGAAATTCGAGGTTGTACTGAAGTAAAGGAGTCCTGCGTTTAAAGTTATGCAGGAGTGGATCACTTGGTGAGGAATCTAAACTCTTAAATAGAGTAGTGAGAAACTATGCACTTAAATGGTCATGTAGTTAATGGTTATTAATATTGAATCACGTTTGGATTTAATGATGATTTGCGAAGTAAAGGTGTGATTTTTAAGTGATAGTTATATGACACTTAAGTAAATAACACCGTATGATGATAATGATGTGGGTACTGGATGTTGATTGTGGATATGAACCTTGTTTGGTTGATCGAATACTATGTTGAATAGAAATGGTTTATTGGATATTAACTTGTTAAGTTAATGATACCTTCTTTGATTGCTATTGGATTTTATAGTGATTATGTATAACGTGGTATAGATTACCATGACTAATTATACCCGAAAAGTTGAATTATTGGGTATTAAACAAGTTCGAATAATTTAAATGGATATTTTTTCATTTAAATAATGAGTGAAGAGTAAAAGTAGGACTTTTAGTTTTAAAATTATTTGGGAATGAAGTTAAACTGAATATGAAAAACTTTTAAAAGAATGGAAATTTACTTGAAATTTATTTCAAGTCTAAATAGCATGCTCAAATTTGAATTTTTAAATGAATGGTAACTTTAAAAAGTGAAGTTCGGTTTGAGTATATAGCAATTGTTTTAACTCAATATTATCATTCAAACTATCTTATTTTTTTTAACGGGCTTGAGGAGAGTTTGGGTTCAAGCGAATAAGTTTTGAAAAACAATATTATTTTAATAATAAAATAATATTATAATATCCATTAAATAGGAATATTGAATTTTAAAGGTAAAATTTGAAATATTGTTTTCAAATAAGTATATATGTGTTTTAAAATGATTTATAAACTATTTTGAAGTGAATAAGATTTAGTTTAATATAAAATTTTAATATGGGTCCCCAAAATCATGCCTGTTATCATTCCACCAGCTAATAATGTAGATAGTGTGATAATCTCACTAATAAAGTACCGACTGAAAGTTAGAGTTTTGATTGGAACAAGTCACAAAGGATTCTAACACACATTGATTTAGGTATCAAACACAAGTTGAGCGAGGGAACATATTACATTCATGTAGATGAGGAAGATGAAGCAGAAAAGTTAATGTACCAAGTGGAAGGTGGAGGGCTAATTTTAGCAAAGGATGGAGATGATGGAAAAAATAACGAGCAACTACTTCATGACTCAGTATGGGCAGACGACATTTATATACCGAGTTTTCTACGTTCTTTGTTTCGGACCGGACTACCCATTTTGCTGAGGCCATGCAGGAAATATCGCCAGGTGATGCTGATGAGGGCTAGTCCCTATTAGCGCTTAGTAGTCTTGTTATTTCAGTCAAGCTCATGTTTATCATTCTATATGTAGTCTAGCTGATAGCTAGCTCCTGTGTTGTAAGCCTGTTTAGGTATGTGGTGGATGAACCACCTGAAAAACCAATAACTGATTGTCTACTAACAATCGCCTGTACTTTTCTATATTTTTATTATTAGTTATAATAAAGGTGTTTGCGGTCACCTTAAAAGCCGATCGACTCTACCCAAAAAAAAATAGTATGAATAGGACTAGTTGCACTACGACAGTTTGCGAATTTTGACTATGAACTTTAAACGCTCATAACTGTAGCAAATTTAATTTGATTTCTTCGAAATGAAAATCGTTTGCTTTCTAATGATAATAGTTTTCAAATGAAATAGGAATTTTCAAAATATAATACATACATTTCAAGTTATGTGTAAAACGGTTTTTGAAAAGGTCGCTATTAGTGTAGTTTAGTGGCCAAACTTAGAAATAAAAAAAATAGCTTTTTAAAAATTATTAAAAAAGGGATTTTTTTTAAAAATCATAATAAATAGTTTCAAATTGGTTTGGATCAAAATTATGAAAATTTAATGTTGATTTAATGTAATTTACAAAATTGACTATTTTGAGTAATCTTTGTTAACGTTTTTAAACGCTATTACCCAAAAAGGAATTTAAGCTTCATATTTATATTCCCAAACATTGAGAAATGATTTAAGATGAATATTAGAATATTTCAATGAAGTTTGAAGTTGATATTTAAATGAAGACTTATACATCGATAATTTTTAAAAGAACGATTCTTATCTAGAAAGACCGAGATCATATTTTGGTCCGAAGACCATTCCAAATAAGAATGAGACGTGATGAGAAGTGTTTAAAGATGGTGTTGAAGACCAGAAATCTTCACATCGAAAGAATTGGCTTGCTGATTTCCTCTTCATTCGGTTGCTCCAGTATTGAGATGTTATAGTGGCGGCACATCTGGATGTATTTGGGGAATTTATGAATTTATATGGACCTCTCTCCTTTATTGGACAAGGAATAAGATGCCTTCAGTTTTGTTCAGACCCATAACAGACTTGTAAATTTATGTATGTCTAACATTGTATTTTATGGCATAATAAATTGGTTTCTACTAATGGTATTTCAATTGGTGGCGGAAGACTTATTCTCTTAGCGTAACACCCTTCTTTGGGATATGAATACTCAGTGGGTTATATATTAATAGATACCAATTATATGTTGTGAATTGACAATGCGGCATACTAAGTTATGTGCTATGATGATAAACACATGGCTTAGTGAAGCATAGCTTTGTGTAACTAGATTTTGACCAGCCTCACACCTTGGTAAATGACCAAAACAGGAAAGATGCGGCGAGGTATGGGTTAGCGTCTCCTTCTAGATAAAAAGTGTACCATTGTATGGATCCCAGGTAATACTTATATGTGACTTCTACTTTTTGTGGTTGTTGATGTTGTGGAGCCCCGGTTTATAGGTTGGTAATGATCGAGAGATAATATACTCAAGGATGACCGAGGTAAGGAGATCCTGCCTTTTGTCGATAGAGAACGGATCGGGTGTTCCATAGTTCTCGAGGCATTCCTCTATAGATGTACCGATCGGTAAGGAAGTTCCTTTGTCTAGTCATTTGATGGAAATCCGTTCTCCACTACTAGTTTGGATAGTTTTTAGTTGTAAACCTATATGGTAACATAATATATGGTACCTATTTCGTCTATGATTGATACATTTATTTATAAAAGAATTTTCTACACTATGCACTAATAATAATAAAAGAGAATTTTCCGTATCAAGCATGTTTGGCTATTCTAAGGGAAAACCTCTCCTAATTTGCGTTTGCATAGTGTGTGTGATGAGAGACCTTTTGGTAGCTTCATTTTTCAAAAACATTTCGATTTTTGTGACTGGTATTCATAAGGGGAAACCCGTTCTGTGTTATACGATGTCGTCTTGTGATTTACCTTAACTTTAAAATAAATGTGAATAACTGATTCTGTTTCTCATATTAGTCCCATAACTGACCTGAAGTTTATCATTTATTCCTTAAACTCTAGTTGCCTATATTTTTGCAAGGGCAGCTAAGAATCAGGTTGTAGTAGTATTTTAGAGCACTATCTTTTGTGGAATGCTTAGCTTTGTGGACTATCTTTTGGATATTATAGGTGAAGACAGAGCATGTTTTGGGTTCACTCTCTTTCTGTTATTTCCGCTATTACTTTTATCTAGTAGTTCATGTAACTAGATATGTACATTATTATGATGTAATTGATGATGTAACTCTCACATTATGTTAATGAGATGTTTTATTTCTTGTGATTATTTCTAATGTGTCATAAACCTAAATAGCTAGGAATTAGGCATTTGGATCTCCGACATTTGATGCTTGAGTTATGTCAGATGTCAACCTCCAAAGTCCAAAATCTAGGGTCATTACAAAATACCCCTGTCGGCCTGACCCGGTTCAACTTGGCTCTTCACTTCCTCCACCAATGTTTCTGGTCGAAGCTTCTCGGCTCGGTCATACCAGGCCTACCCACGCCGACTCGAAGCCTGGAGACATTCAAAAGCTACAAACTTGGTCAACTCTGGCCTACTCTGTCTCCTTAAAACCCAGATCGAGTAATATGTATGCTACGTAATACGAGGAGGACTGTGTCTCATGTGAAGACTAGGCCTAGCCATCTAGCCTTGATTATCTACATCGCTTAATACATGGACGACCTGTCCCGCGATGGACTCCATGTCTCAGTTCGAGCCGACTTAGAGCTCTTCTATAAATACTTAGTTCAAATGTTGAAGATTATGTTTTTTTAAACTTTTGGATTTTTGGCTCTCTACTTCCCATGAAAGGGTATTGCCACCAAGGGAGGCTGAGTACATCACCCAAAACATAAGGATTTTGTGTATAATTGATCTTCTTTCTCTACTAACCTATAATCGATATTATAAACAGAGATTATAAATGGACGTATGCTTGGATTTGGCTGAACCATTATAAAATTGTTGCGTGTTCCCTGTGTTTAGTTATTTTCTTACATTATGTGATTGATATTGCGACTATATTCTGTGATTTGTGTATGAATTACGCACTTTGGGGGTTGATTGTCAAGAGTGCCACTTTTTGACTTCAACACTTTAGCATGCTAGGAATGGGGATGGCGCACACACCTTCAGCAATTTCTAGCTCGAAAGGCTTTGGATAGCTCATTTTTGGTTTAAAATGGCGAAACGGAAGAAGGGTTGAGCGTCTTCCCAAGCAAAGGTCGTAGACAGTGAGGCAAGACAAGAGGTTTCCTCCCATGGGGACCCCTATCTATACTTAATGAGGGAAGAAATCGACGACGTTCTCAAGGAATTGAGAACAAGGATAGAACATCTAGATTAACTCCTTCGCAAGCAACAGGTGATGATAGAGAGTTTCTTTGCCCAGATGGATAGAAGGCCCACCAACCCACAATCACTCCTAAGAAACAGCACCATTAGAGAAGTAGCGGCACTATAACTTGGGTCGACCTAAGTTCCAGCTCGACCCAAAATCTTATTGCAAACGAGATTTATGCAACCCTCGGTTAGGCCTACTATTCATGCCGACTCGAGCACAGTCTGGGGCAATAATGCTCTACTCTTTGAGCAATGCAATACCACACCAACTTTCGGTACTACAAAGGAAAATGCTAATGGAAACCAAGCTAATATATCCCCAACTGGGGATATCTCAGGGATGAGAACTGGTAATGCTTTCCCGGGTCAGCTCAGCCATATCGAACCGAGTAGGAGGGTCGAATTTCATGCTGATCCAAGACTGGGGGGCATTCGAGGCACATCGTAATGCACAAAACATGCTTTCAGCATCTTATGAGATTTACATTGAAGTCCCTAGCATTGGATTGCACAATTGGCAACAACTTCATGGAGATCGGCATCATATTGCCAATTTGATTCAAAAATTTCTAGGGGTGGAACTTCTCAAGGCCACGTGGATAAGTCAATCGCAGCCCTTTCACATGGGACATCACGAACTCCCGCAATCCACATGATTTCAAGCTTCCATCTTTGGAGTCATACAACAATAGGATCGATCCCACTACAAATCTAGTGCGCTACATGCGCCACATGGAAGTGCTTTCGAGATCGGATAATGTCATGGCTAAGTGCTTCCTCTATTCCTAACCGACATTGCTGCTATGTGGTTCCAATAACTAGAGCCCGAATCGATCAACAACTGAAATGTACTGGTTACTCGCTTCATAGAGCAATTTTGGGTCCATATATCTCGGCCTAAGAATGTCATGACACCTCCATCAAGAAAAGTTCGACGAGACCCTATGCTCATATTTGGAAAGGTTTAATGCAGCGGTGACATAAGTGGACCGACCATACCCTTTCATGGTACTCGTAGCAGTCGTCTCTAGCATTTTGGACAAGACAGATTTGAAAATATCCTTACAATGAGATCCACCCGAAGACCTTGATGAAGTCTTCTTTGAGGCTAACTAGTTCTTACGGCAAAAGGATGCTAATATCAAGGTGGATGATCCCTGCGTTTACTTAGCAAAGGATGAGGGGCCAACTGAATCTGGAAAGAACAAAGGAAAGGGAAAGGCCCCGTAGAAGAATGAGAGTAATGTGCGGTTCCGAAGAGAACCCAAGTACGACAAGTGTACCAAGCTCAATTCTTCATTACTTGAAATATATAAATCGACGTGCAACGAACTCTTCCTTTCCTTAAGCCTCCATGGAGGGAGGCAACTCAAAAGGAGCAGAATTCTGGATTGCATTACATGTTTCATGATATGGCGGGCCATGACACCAACAGCTGCATGCACTTGCATGACATTATCAAAGAGCGGATCAGACATGGAAAGCTACCTGAATATGTAAAACAATCGGCAGTGCCAACACCAGCACTGCCCCCTCCCCATGCTCCTCGGAATGGGAGGATCTTGAACCGAGCAATCTTGGGATCATCATTAGCCAATCTAGATTAGATCATCAAGCACGTTCACTTTCTTAAGAATAAGATATGTGTTTGCTTGTATTTGATTTCCGGATGGCTATGTTGATTCAAATATACACGAGGATTAGGATTTAATCCTCATACATATTTTGTTCTCGATAGTAAAACCATTCGATGAATAAACAGTTAATTGAAGTACACACGTAAGGTATAAGAATTTAGTCCCAAGACATGTTCTGGATTCAACAATAAAATAATCATGCTTTGTTTTGGTTATGTATTAATTATGGATTTCTAGAATGGATCTTTGAGCATGGATTATGTTTGATTAACTTAAATGCATTGTCCGGATGTGACAAGATTGTTCAATTAAAAATCTATGTATGGATTATAACTAGAGATGGACTATCTTGCCATGTTATGACAAGCATAAATATATCACGATATAAGTACAGTTTGCACTCAAATTGGATTCTAAAGTATAGTTTATACTTAGTTAAAACTCCTATTATGGTTTATACATGCAAGGACTGTAACATCCCACCTCTATTAAGGTCACTCACAAAGGGAATGCATTAACTTTATGAGGGTCATAAGAGTATAGAAAGATAAAATTACAAAACAGACAAATTTAAGCAGCGGAAAACAATAAGAACTTTTATTCCATAGTATCGTAATAGAATAAACTTTCATAAGGGTTGTTTCAAACATCAACACCAAAACATCAAAACCCATTACATCAAATATCTGTCTTGGTTCTCAAAAGAAGCATAATACAAAATAACATAACATAATTAACCAATTAAGCAGTAGCCAGCCATAGCAGTAAAGCAAAGAGTCCAAAAAAATACATCACAATCTTCGATCTTGAAAAGAATCTGAATTAAGCGGTGGTATTCCCTCCTTGTGGACCTGGGGGGAGGGGGGGGGGACGAAAGAAAGAAGGCGAAACAAAAACAGAGTCAAACATAAAGCCTGGTAAGTCCAGTGACTTTCAACATGTAAACAAGTAAAGGTATCATGACATGAATAAAATGGATACAAGACATAACCATGATTATAAGCATCGCAAGATAATGAGATAAGCATAAGATAAGACTAGAACATGATGAGGTATCGTACTGATTCCTAATTTCTATGCTCCACCTAACTAGTGTTCAACTAATGCCATTTGTTACAAAATAAGATAAGTGATCTCCATTTCCCACATGATAGTTTTATAGGTACATATCTCATGGTGAGGGTCCCACCTCATATTGACAGTTTACATGTCCCCACCGTACCTATCTTAATTGATCGGCTCCTACTCATAACGTTCCGCATGTGTTTGTATCAACCCATCTCCTACTTGTAGATACCTGTGTCGGTCCCACCATAGGGTGTATCATTTCCTAGGGTGACAACCCGATACAGTTCTAGAGTTACAGCTTTATACCTACTTGGTACTCAGTGTCTAAATTTTCCTATGCCGGAATTACGTTCACGCCCGTAATCCTTCGGAACCTGCGCTACCGTACCACCTGCCGCTATTTTAACCACTTATAATCAGCCCAGTAATCGTGCCCCACCCTGCCTAGCTCAAGGTCCCGTTGATACCTAATGTTGGTTACTGCAGAAAAGGGTCCCGCTACTAGGGTTTTCCAAGGGTTTGTTCGTATACCCCCCATATTGGTTAAGTGTCATCAATCAGTCAATTCAAGTTTACTTAACCCACCCATTCATCATGTTAGATTGGTTAAGTGTCATTAATCCAGTTGAGTTACTTAACCCACCCACTTGTCATGTCATATTGGTTAAGTGTTGCATGTTGACTTAACCCTACCATACTTAACATGTTTGTTTAGCATTAATTATTTATTAATGCATCAACCTCTCACATTGGACTTATTTGTGGTAGCTGGATTGTGCCGGGCGGTTCCGGGTAGTCTACACCGCAAACCCTTTCCAACCTCGGGTTCAAGCATTCAATGCGCTAACCTCTCACATTAGACTTGTTGTTTGCGGTGGCTTGATGTGCCGAGTGGTTCCGGGCAATCTTACACCACGAACTCATTCTAACCTCGTGTTAGGCATTATTACCCATCTAATCTTCGCCTTTGACCTCTCACATTAGATTGTTGTCGTTGCAGTTGCTGGATGTGCCGGGCGGTTCCGGGCAGCCTTACACCACAACTCAAATCTAACCTCGTGTCTTAGGCGGCCATTAGATTTAATTAAATTATATACTTGCCAATTATGTCCAAATTCCAATTTATACATGCCAATTATCATATGCCCATACATGCCAATTTACATTTTCCCAAATATTGATTTACATGCCAATTTACATATGCCCAAATATTGATTTACATGCCAATTTACCCAAACTTGCAATAATAATAATAATACCCCATATCCATCACAAATTATGCCCAATAATTCCACCAAACATGTTATGCCCATAAATTCTCCCAAATAGGCAATACCCAATATTCCCCTTATTCCAGACGTTCGTATTTCGCTATTTCAGCCTAGGTTCGAAATTAACCCAGGTTCAATAAAAGAAAATAAATAGGGGGAGATAGAAGTTGCATAAAATAAGAACAGAGAGAAAATAGGCATGAAAATATCATCATAGGCATGAAGGCTAAGACTTGATAAGAACATCATCATGAACATGAAAAACTGATGTACAACAAGATAAACTGATGATAATAACATCATGAGAATAAGAATAGAAGCAAAAGAACAACTTAGAATCAGGCATAGTCTCAATTTCATCTTAGTACATGTCAAGACTAGATTTAGGTGTTCAAATCTAAAAATAACTGAACTTACAACGTTTGGATTAGAAAAGATAATTGAATCGCTTATTGTTGTTGAAGAACTCTAACTTAATATTGATTAATCCTCTAGGTTGATGAAGAACTTTTTGATTTGATTTAGGTTTTAGTGGCGGCTAGGTTTAGATGAGAGTTTGGCAGCATGGAGGTGCCATGAGAGTGAATAATAGAATTAGGGTTTAGGTTTGGATATGTATTTATAGGTGTGTTAGGCAAACCATGGCCTTTAGATTAGCATAGGAGTCATCAGAGCCATCTAAACCAAAGAGACATGTCACCCAGCCAACCACAGTGCGACACATAATCCCTAAAACACAATATTTCGTCATAGACCATTTTAGGCCGACGGGGTTGATTCCAAACACCCTGAGTTGACCCTGGGATCGACCCAGCTAGACTAGGGTTAACCCATAAAATAGGTCGGTTTGGCGTTTTGCCTTCCCACTTCCGCTGTTTTGTAATTTTTTTCATTGAATTTTAGGTTGATTTTTATTTTATTAATATATATATATACATATTTCCCTTATATGTATACAAACTTCTAAGGTCCATAACTTTCTCATACATTATCCGTTTAATGCAAACTTTGAGTCCATCTTGACCAGAATTTTGAGACGAAAGCAGTATATAATTTGTTTTACTTGATTCTCACTTTTAAAATTAAGTTTTCTTTTAATTCATCTATTAATATTCATAGAAAAATATGGGATGTTACATCCTCCCGTCGTTAAAGGATTTCATCCCTGAAATCTCTAAGTTAAGAAGAATGCATCCTACCATCAAACATCCATCTACTCAGCCATCATTCACAAGCATCCATTGTCCTTAAAAAAGATTTCTAATGCTATATGAACATATGCAAAAGTGTGCGTGTATTTGTTCCTTATCTAATGAAAAATCAGGCGGTCTACTGATTCAGTTGACCTCCGTAATGCGAATTATGTTAGTGCCATGAGTCCAATTATGTATGCAATTATTCCTAATGTACTTCATAATCTCTACATGAGTGCACAATCATTCATCCATTTGCAACATTCATATGATAACACGTCCAATTTCAATCTCATCCATAACCAAACATATGTACGCATATACAATGTGAAAGTGACTTGAGCCGATCTAGTGCCTAAGGTGTGTGTAAATGCATCCACGAGCAACCACTAGCAGCCTGTAATAACCCAGAAATTCTGAACCAGTTTAAAAATTTTATTTTGGCAATTTTGGCGAATTTTGAATATTTAAAATAATTTATTTTAAATAATATCAACGAAAATTTATTTTGAATATAGAATCGAACGTATATATTATATACGTCGTCGTTAGAATACAAATAATTATATATAATTATAAATAGAATTGAAAATGTCGCGGTAGTTCGATAATTCGATTTCAAACTTCAATTGAATGTACCGGGTGCAAAACAATCCGGATTTTAGTGAAACCAAAAATGATAGGATCTTATTGTGAATATCTTTCCAACGAATCCGAAAAATCAAGATTTCATAGCGGGAATCAAAAGATATGTCCAGTTGAAAATTCTGAATAGTCGCTATGGAATTCAGGCCCTTAAAAATGGAAATTTTGCAAACGACCTCGGATTTCGACGAAACCACTTTTGTTGGGTCCGTGATGTCAAATTATTGCTGGGTTTCAAATTTCATAATTTTTCGGATCAATATGTGAGTGTGGCAAAGGAAAACGCGTTTGACCAATTTTAGTTGATTTTAATCGACTGGAAATTGGCCATTTTTCCAACGGTCTCAGAATTCGACGAAACTAGTTTTATTAGGACCGTATCGTCAATACGAAGCTAGAAAATATTTTTCGGGAATTTTTAGAGTTAGTATGTGACCCCAGTAAATTGAAATGCGCGTTCAAATTCAATATATAGAGTTATATGTTGATTTTGACGAAAACTGATTGTAACGATCAAATCAACCTACGATACATATCCCATTGTGTTCGGAATGGGGGTGAAACGCTATGGACAACAGGCGGTGGGCCTCGTTTAGAGGTCGTATGTAAAAGTCAACTTCTTTGAAAATAAAATAATTAAATAAATAAAAAAATAAATAAAACCCTTATCTTCCCCTGCCCCCCCTTCAATCGATTACAGATGAAAAAAAAGCACGAACTCGATCCCGTCGCCCCCTCGATCTAGCCACCCACGCGCCACTAGAGCTGGCCAACCCCGCTGCCGCTCGACTTCCTCCATTCCCCCTGGCCTCACTCGATCCCAACGGCGCCTCCTCCTCCTTTATCCCTAAAACTGTGAAGCCCTAATCTCCCCCAGACCCAAAACCGACCACCGCACCCCTGCTCCGATCGCCTCTCCCCTCTCACCGATCATCTCCGCCACTCCCCTCCTCCTGGCGCTGGCACAGCGCCACCAACGACCACTCAAGACCGCTGCGATGCATTGGAAACCCCCCCTCGCGCTAGGAATACCTGTGAGTATTTCCTTTCTTTTATTTTATATTCTCTTTTTACTTACTTAATTTTTTTTAGCTAATAGGAAGTAATTTAAATTAAATTAGATTTTTAAAATAGAAAAAATTTAGATTTTTAAAATAGAAAAAATTAGATTTTTAAAATAGAAAAGATTAGATTTTAAAGGAAGAAAGACGATATTTTTAAATGGAGAAAGGTGTGATTTTTACATATGTATTGGGTTAAAAAAATGATTTTTATATTTTTAAAGTAATAAAAATATGATTTTTATATTTTTAAAGTATTAAAAATATAATCTTTACTATATAGAAGATGTAAAAATATGATTTTTGTTTATGTAGAGAATTAAAAATATAATTTTTACATGACAAGAATATTAGAAATATCATCTTTATATGTGTAGAAAAATAAAAATGTGATTTTTATAATGATATATTTGAAAAGGAGAAATCTATATTTTTGAAAGGCGAAATCTATATATATAAAAAGATCCATATTTTTGAAAGTTGATATTTTTATAAGTGAAAGGAATTGGTATCAAAAATTCGATTTTTATATATTGAATAGTGAAGTAAAAATTCGATTTTTATATATTGAATAGCGAAGTAAAAATGTGATTTTTATATATAGTGGCTATGGGCAACGAAAGCGACGAAAAGGCGAGAATGGCGATGATTTCTCTAAATGAAGTGTCGTGGAGTTGGAATAGCTATTGGTGAGAACTTCTCACTCTTCAATTTCTTTTTCTAGTTATATATATATACTAGGATGCAGACGGTGTTTAGTAGCACCCGACACCCATCATCCACAGACCATGGATGGCTTGTTTGTTTAATTGTTTGGTTGTGTAGTTGGTTAGATTATTTGGTTGGAATTGAATTGTTTGGTGAAATGGAATAGATTTGATTGATGTGTGAATGGCGTGGGCCTTCACTAGACTGGGGATAAGGCTAGGCCTTGTCCCGTTTCTAGTATCGTGCCGTTATGCCGCCGAAATTTTCTAAAATAAGTTAGAAAAATAAAAATATCATTTTTATTTTGTAAATGAACTGAATAAAAATTCATGTGTTAAAATAAAATATTTTATCGTTAAAAATATAATTTTTAACGTGAATGTAAATAAGTAAATATTTATAAACAAATCGACCGATTTGTTTATATACACTGATTTGACTGATATTGATTGGGTCGATAAATTTTACACATCGCCCAATTGCACAAATAAAATCTGTGCTTGATTGTTTGAAACCCCACACGGGTATTGGGATAAAATACGGCATACACTAATCCCAATATTTAGTTGTATGTCGATCGATGGATAGACAGGCTGTTATAAGCGTTAGATATCTATATTCGATGCTTATACAGTGTAGTGCACTTTGGATGATGGTTGATTATTTATCGTTGCTATTATATACATGTGTTGAATGGAATCCATATAATTAACTTTATATGGTAATTGATTGGGCCTCATTCCAATTTAGAAGATAAAGAATATTATAAAATAAAGGTTCATGTGTTAACTGTACTCATCCGTTGAGATTAGTCATGTGTTGAACGAAATACTTTAACAATAAAATTTACATCTTTATCATATATAAAATTAGAAACTAACTGGAAAATAGATAAGATGAGTGGTCTCCTGGATATTAATCTGATGTTGGTTTCGGCCTTCGGGGTTAATATTCAGGAAATCGTTCTCTTACTAATTTACGGTTGGAGTCTGATTTAACATCAAACGATAGATACCATAATTTTTATAAAATATATTTAATAACAAAAATAGTCGCACGTGGACAGTACTCATTCGTTGAGAACAGTCGTGTGTTGACGAAGATATAGAGTCGTGTATTGAAATAAATATAGATCCATTTGTTGAATATAAAGCCGTGTTGGTTAGAGATGCGCTATTTTGATGCGAACGATATTTATATCGATTATATTCGAATCAAATAGAAAATGAATCGAATTTGATTTGAATAGAAAATGAAACGAATTTGATTTAAATAGAAGATGGATTGAATTTGATTTGAATAGAAAATGAAACGAATTTGATTTAAATAGAAAATGAATTGAATTTGATTTGAATAGAGAATGAATTGAATTTGATTTGAAACGAGAAAGAATTGAGTCGAATAGAAAACGAATTTGAATTGAATCGAATAGAAAACGAATTTGAATTGAATCGAATAGAAAACCAATTTGAATTGAATCGAATATAAAACGAATTCGAATTGAATTGAAAACGAATTTGAATTGAATTGAAAACGAATTCGAATTGAAAACGAATTGAAATAAATTCAAATTGAATTGAAATTTGAATTGAATAGAAATGAATTTTAAAACGAATTTAAAAGGAAGAATTCAATTTTGATTTGAATTGAAATGGAAGTTGAAATTGTTTTTGAAACGAATTTAAAACTATTTATAAACTTCGTTTTAAATATAAATCGACGAGATATATATTATATGTATTATATATATAATATAATGGCCTGAATAGAATGCGCCGCGCCGCGGTAGTTCGTGAATTTCGACCATTTATTTCAAACGGACATTACGGGAGATCCGACCGTCGGATTCTCCTAAAACCGGAACCATTGGGTTCGTATCGAAAAGAGCTTTCTAACGAATATTAGAAATTTGAAATCTAACGGTTGGATTTGGAGATAGATCCAAATCAAATTTAGAAAAGGTCGTTGTAAGTGCAGTTCGATGGCCGTTGATGGAAATCGACTGTACGGACCTTGATAAAATTATTAAAAATAGTAATAATTTGTGTAAAATCATAAGAAATGATTTGGGAAAAATTGGGATGAAAAACTCCATATTTGAAAAGATAAAAATAGATTTTTATCGAAATGAACTAGTTTTGAACTAAAATTAAAATCCATTTATTTTTAAATAAATAAATTGGATTTGAAATGGGTTTTAAATAGAATTGATTTGTGGGTTTATCGTGAACGGTGTTTTAAATAACACTAGTTCTTTAACCTGATAAATAAATAGAATGTGATTTGGGTTTGTCGTGAACTGTGTTTTAAATGACATTAGTTCTTTAACCCAGTAAAAGGAGTTTTTAATGAATCTGCAATTAGATTGAAATGTGAATTGATAATCTAAATTATCAAATTTAGAAAATGAGCGAGAATGGAGTATTACCACTTTTGCTCCAAAGCGATAGTTAAATCTTTAATTAGATTTGAACGTGAAATGGTAATTAATTTTACCGATAACACCGAGGTGTTAAATATGGAGTATTACCAGTTTTGCTTCATGGGATGAATAGGTTGGGATTTGGAAATAAAATAAATAATTACTTCGGTGTGGTTCGCTAATCTCGACTAGTTTAGAAAACCATAATTTGGTTTGAAATGACATCCAAAGGAAGATTAAAGGATAAATTTTAAAGAATCTATCTTGGATAAAATTAATGGGAACCTTTCCCTAAGAATATGAAATTTAGAAACTAGCTGTGGGTTAGCTAAGAAGAATGGTTTCCTGGGTATTGTTCTGATGTTGGTTTCGGCCTTCGGGGTTAATATTTGGGAAATTGTTCTCTTGTTGATTTACGGTTAGTGACTAATGAATTGGAATGAGGCGTATGTTGTGTTTGTGTAACATTTGTTTTTAATATACGCGGGTTGTTCGGAAAGGCCGGGTTTATACCCATTCTGAATAACCGATTCGACGATATGTCGAAGATGAAGACGGTGGTCAAAAACCGGAAGTCTTCACATCGTTTGGGTGATTACTGATGATCTTGATTGGGCTGTACACCCAAGATGAGGGAATCAGTTGGTTGTCGTCCAGACGTACTTGGAGATCGATGGATATACGAGGAAAGTGCCTCCGGTTTCGTTCAGACCCAGAACGAACTAGTAAATGGATTGTGTGTCTAACATTGGATTTTATTCTGTGTTGATTGATTTCTGTTAAATATATATCTGTTTGGCGGCGGAGAATTTATTCTTTTGCTTAACGCCCTTCTCTGAGACGTACGAGCTTAGAGGTTATATATCGATAGATATCAATCGCATGGCATGAACTGCCTGTGTGGCATGCTGAGTTGCATGGATCAAGGCTTCTGTTGAAAAGCAATGTCTTGTGGTTGATGATCAAAGCACGGCCTTTGTGGCGTAGCTTTGTGTATAACGTGAATTCGCGAGCCTCACACCTCGGTATGAGTCAAAAACGGGATACGGACCGCTGGGAGAGCACGACGTTTCTTTCTAGCTTTGGTGGTGTCAGTGACTTACCAGCCCTGACATTTATATACTTTTCACCTTTGTGGTTGTTGGAACGAGGCGCCTCGATATTAGGTCTGTAAGGACCGGGAAACGTGTGTTCAGGAATTGTCAATCCTCTAACGTAAGTGAGGACCGGCCCAGCCGAATCCGGGGTTGCCCAGAGTGTGTAGTCCCGAGGCATTTGCTAGAGTGTCTCGAAGCGTAGAGGAGCTTGCCCCTTGCCTCGACTCATGACGGAAATCCAATTTCCAATACGTGTATTGCTGTTTTAATTGTAGAACTAGTATGGCGACATGATATATGGTACCAATGCCGTCTATGATTTATATTTATGATTGAAATTGTTTTGACACTATACACTTATTATAGTATCAAATGACTTGTTTTAAACGTACCAAGCATGTTTGGCAATTATAAGGGAAAACCCTATCCTCCGGCTTGCGTTGCATTGTGTGATGGGACCTGGGTCTTATAATAGCTTCATTTTTCGAAAAGCATTGCGTTGTTTATTCTATGCACTGGTATTCTTGGGAGGAAACCCGTTCCATGTTATACAGCGTGGTCCCTTGAATTACTCTCTTTTAAAGTAAAGTTTTAAATAACTGTTTTAGTTCTCACACCAGTCACATGACTGACCTGGAGTTTATTGTTTTAACCTAAACTCTGGGTGCCCCTATTTTCCACACGGGCAGCTAGTAGTTTTGGTTTTGCAGATTTATATTCACAGGATCCTGGTTTACAGCTAGAATGATATCCGGAAAGCTCTGTATCCGTATATCACCTTCAGTTGTGCTTTGTATTATTTTCCGCTGCTATGTAATTTATTGTAATCTCTGATATTTATCGAATGTAATTTATTCATTTATACTCTGTATATTCTTGTATCTGATGGAATTGTTGTAATAGCAATGAAATGTTCTTCTGTTTGCGTTCTATTTTGTCTTGTCCTCACAGTAATTCGTTCTTTCTCATCTCTTCGGAGACCGGGGAAGTTTGGGTCGCTTCATTTGGTATCAGAGCTTTGGTTTACAGAGCTCGAGAACAAGACGCATTAGAACCATACGAAAGAATTCATCAGATATTGGGTTAGTAATATCCAATTAAAATGACTCATTAGAGATAGGATCAGTAGTATCCTAGAACGAGTGTGAAGAGTATATTTTTCAAATGAAAACACTTTTGTTTTAAAATTTAAATCGTTTTATACGTATCCGAATATTTATTTATTTTGAATATGGACAATCCACTATATAAAGATTTTGCATATACGCGTCATGAACGTATATTCGAAGTTTTAATATACTGGATAGATATAGAATCATACTCTAGTGACCCTGAAGATGATTCTGATGGTTGAGTACTCGTCGTCAGAATTTATATTCGAGTGACGAAGGTGTGATATCTATATATATTTCCATTAGACTGGTGTGAGAACCTAAACTTATATAGATAGATTTATTTGTTGTGAATTGGCATCAAAAACAATGATTTTTTGTTTATGTATCAAAATTATGAATTTGAAACTCTAATTCACTAATTGATTGATGTTTGTGTTGTTTGTTTATTTGTTTGCTAATTTTGAACCATTTAGTCTAATTGAATCACATATTGAATTATATTGAAAATTGGTTGCATTTGCTTGCATATACATGTGCTTACATTGAACAGGTCATAGCAAGGAGGCTAGAGCCGAAGAATAAAATTTGTTTGCCCGACAAATAGGTACATATTTACTATAATTTACTGTTTTGTTTGGGTGATGATGATTTTATGAGCCTATTGGCTAGCCGCTTGGCTTTTTCTTTTTCTTTTTCTTTTTGAGACCAGAAGGCCTGTATGGCAATTTCGGGATTTTCCCGTGGCTCCCGGTGCAGGGGAGGTTATGGCGAAATTTTTCGAAAATTTATGGTGTTAGCCAAATTTTTGAAAATTTGAAAATTCTCAGAAACTGAAAAGTTAGAGAGTGGAAGCCAGATCGAACGTAGAGTTGATTAATCAAACCACTTTCAACTTTGTTCCTTTTCGGGGACGAAAAGTTTTAAGTGGGGGAGATTGTAATAACCCGGAAATTCTGAACCAGTTTAAATTTTTTATTTTGGCAATTTTGGAGAATTTTGAATAGTTAAAATAATTTATTTTAAATAATATCGACAAAAAATTATTTTGAATATAGAATCGAACGTATATATTATATACGTCGTCGTTAGAATATAAATCATTATATATAATTATAAATAGAATTGAAAATGGCGCGGTAGTTCGATAATTCGGTTTCAAACTTCAATTGAATGTACCGGGTGCAAAACAATCCGGATGATAGAGAAACCAAAAATGATAGGATCTTATTGTGAATATCTTTCCAACAAATCCGAAAAATCAAGATTTCATAGCGGGAATCAAAAGATATGTCCAGTTGAAAATTCTGAATAGTCGCTATGGAATTCAGGCCCTTAAAAATGGAAATTTTGCAAACGACCTCGGATTTCGACGAAACCACTTTTGTTGGGTCCGTGATGTCAAATTATTTCTAGGTTTCAAATTTCATAATTTTTCGGATCAATTTGTGAGCGTGGCAAAGGAAAACGCGTTTGACCAATTTCAGTTGATTTTAATCGACTGGAAATTGGACATTTTTCCAACGGTCTCAGAATTCGACGAAACTAGTTTTGTTAGGACCGTATCGTCAATACGAAGCTAGAAAATATTTTTTGGGAATTTTTAGAGTTAGTATGTGACCTCAGTAAATTGAAATGCACGTTCAAATTCAATATATAGAGTTATATGTTGATTTTGACAAAAACTGATTGTAACGATCGAATCAACCTACGATACATATCTCATTGTGTTCGGAATGGGGGTGAAACGCTATGGACGACAGGCGGTGGGCCTCGTTTAGAGGTCGTATGTAAAAGTCAACTTCTTTGAAAATAAAATAATTAAATAAATAAAAAAAATATAAAACCCTTATCTACCCCTGCCCCCCTTCAATCAATTACAGATGAAAAAAAAGCACGAACTCGATCCCGTCGCCCCCTCGATCTAGCCACCCACGCGCCGCCGGAGCTGGCCAACCCCGCTGCCGCTCGACTTCCTCCGTTCCCCCTGGCCTCACTCGATCCCAACGGCGCCTCCTCCTCCTTTATCCCTAAAACTGCGAAGCCCTAATCTCCCCCAGACCCAAAACCGACCACCGCACCCCTGCTCCGATTGCCTCTCCTCTCTCACCGATCATCTCCGCCACTCCCCTCCTCCTGGCGCCGGCACAGCGCCACCAACGACCACTCAAGACCGCTGCGATGCATTGGAAACCCCCACTCGCGCTAGGAATACCTGTGAGTATTTCCTTTCTTTTATTTTATATTTTCTTTTTACTTACTTATTTTTTTAGCTAATAGGAAGTAATTTAAATTAAATTAGATTTTTAAAATAGAAAAAAAAAATAGATTTTTAAAATAGAAAAAATTAGATTTTTAAAATAGAAAAGATTAGATTTTTAAAGGAAGAAAGACGATATTTTTAAATGGAGAAAGGTGTGATTTTTCATATGTAGTGGGTTAAAAAAATGATTTTTATATTTTTAAAGTAATAAAAATATGATTTTTATATTTTTAAAGTATTAAAAATATAATCTTTACTATATAAAAGATGTAAAAATATGATTTTTGTTTATGTAGAGAATTAAAAATATAATTTTTAAATGATAGGAATATTAGAAATGTCATCTTTATATGTGTAGAAAAATAAAAATGTGATTTTTATAATGATATATTTGAAAAGGCGAAATCTATATTTTTGAAATGCGAAATCTATATATATAAAAAGAGCCATATTTTTGAAAGTTGATATTTTTATAAGTGAAAGGAATTGGTATCAAAAATTCGATTTTTATATATTGAATAGTGAAGTAAAAATTCGATTTTTATATATTGAATAGCGAAGTAAAAATGTGATTTTTATATATAGTGGCTACGGGCAACGAAAGCGACGAAAAGGCGAGAATGGCGATGATTTCTCTAAATGAAGTGTCGTGGAGTTGGAATAGCTATTGGTGAGAACTTCTCACTCTTCAATTTCTTTTTCTAGTTATATATATATATACTAGGATGCAGACGGTGTTTAGTAGCACCCGACACCCGTCATCCACAGACCATGGATGGCTTGTTTGTTTAATTATTTGGTTGTGTAGTTGGTTAGATTATTTGGTTGGAATTGAATTGTTTGGTGAAATGGAATAGATTTGATTGATGTGTGAATGGCGTGGGCCTTCACTAGACCGGGGATAAGGCTAGGCCTTGTCCCGTTTCTAGTATCGTGTCGTTATGCCGCCGAAATTTTCTAAAATAAGTTAGAAAAATAAAAATATCATTTTTATTTTGTAAATGAACTGAATAAAAATTCTTGTGTTAAAATAAAATATTTTATCGTTAAAAATATAATTTTTAACGGGAATGTGAATAAGTAAATATTTATAAACAATTCGACCGATTTGTTTATATACACTGATTTGACTGATATTGATTGGGTCGATAAATTTTACACATCGCCCAATTGCACAAATAAAATCTGTGTTTGATTGTTTGTAACCCCACACGGGTATTGGGATAAAATACGGCATACACTAATCCCAATAATTAGTTGTATGTCGATCAATGGATCGACAGGCTGTTATAAGCGTTAGATATCTATATTTGATGCTTATACAGTGTAGTGCACTTTGGATGATGGTTGATTATTTATCGTTTCTATTATATACATGTGTTGAATGGAATCCATATAATTAACTTTATATGGTAATTGATTGGGCCTCATTCCAATTTAGAAGATAAAGAATATTATAAAATAAAGGTTCATGTGTTGACTGTACTCATCCGTTGAGATTAGTCATGTGTTGAACGAAATACTTTAACAATAAAATTTACATCTTTATCATATATAAAATTTGAAACTAACTGGAAAATAGATAAGATGAGTGGTCTCCTGGATATTAATCTGATGTTGGTTTCGGCCTTCGGGGTTAATATTCAGGAAATCGTTCTCTTACTAATTTACGGTTGGAGTCTGATTTAACATTAAACGATGGATACCATAATTTTTATAAAATATATTTAATAACAAAAATAGTCGCACGTGGACAGTACTCACTCATTGAGATTAGTCGTCTGTTGACGAAGATATAGAGTCGTGTATTGAAAGAAATATAGATCCATTTGTTGAATATAAAGCCGTGTTGGTTAGAGATGCGCTATTTTGACGCAAACGATATTTATATCGATTATATTCGAATCAAATAGAAAATGAATTGAATTTGATTTGAATAATGAAACGAATTTGATTTAAATAGAAGATGGATTGAATTTGATTTGAATAGAGAATGAATTGAATTTGATTTGAAATGAGAATGAACTGAGTCGAATAGAAAACGAATTTGAATTGAATCGAATAGAAAATGAATTTGAATTGAATCGAATAGAAAACCAATTTGAATTGAATCGAATATAAAACGAATTCGAATTGAATTGAAAACGAATTCGAATTGAATTGAAAACGAATTCGAATTGAATTGAAAACGAATTGAAATAAATTCAAATTGAATTGAAATTTGAATTGAATAGAAATGAATTTTAAAACGAATTTATAAGGAAGAATTCAATTTTGATTTGAATTGAAATGGAAGTTGAAATTGTTTTTGAAACGAATTTAAAACTATTTATAAACTTCGTTTTAAATAGAAATCGACGAAATATATATTATATATATTATATATATAATATAATGGCCTGAATAGAACGCGCCGCGCCGCGGCAGTTCTTGAATTTCGACCATTTATTTCAAACGGATATTACGGGAGATCCGACCGTCGGATTCTCCTAAAACCGGAACCGTTGGGTTCGTATCGAAAAGAGCTTTCTAACGAATATTAGAAATTTGAAATCTAATGATTGGATTTGGAGATATATCCAAATCAAATTCAGAAAAGGTCGTTGTAAGTGCAGTTCGATGGCCGTTGATGGAAATCGACTGTACGGGTCTTGATAAAATTATTAAAAATAGTAATAATTTGTGTAAAGTCATAAGAAATGATTTGGGAAAAATTGGGATGAAAAACTCCATATTTGAAAAGATAAAAATAGATTTTTATCGAAATGAACTAGTTTTGAACTAAAATTAAAATCCATTTATTTTTAAATAAATAAATTGGATTTGAAATGGGTTTTAAATAGAATTGATTTGTGGGTTTATCGTGAACGGTGTTTTAAATAACACTAGTTCTTTAACCCGATAAATAAATAGAATGTGATTTGGGTTTGTCGTGAACTGTGTTTTAAATGACATTAGTTCTTTAACCCAGTAAAAGGAGTTTTCAATGAATCTGCAATTAGATTGAAATGTGAATTGATAATCTAAATTATCAAATTTAGAAAATGAGCGAGAATGGAGTATTACCAGTTTTGCTCCAAAGCGATAGTTAAATCTTTAATTAGATTTGAACGTGAAATGGTAATTAATTTTACCGATAACACCGAGGTGTTAAATATGGAGTATTACCAGTTTTGCTTCATGGGATGAATAGGTTGGGATTGGAAAATAAAATAAATAATTACTTCGGTGTGGTTCGCTAATCTCGACTAGTTTAGAAAACCATAATTTGGTTTGAAATGACATCCAAAGGAAGATTAAAGGATAAATTTTAAAGAATTTATCTTGGATAAAATTAATGGGAACCTTTCCCTAAGAATATGAAATTTAGAAACTAGCCGTGGGTTAGCTAAGAAGAATGGTTTCCTGGGTATTGTTCTGATGTTGGTTTCGACCTTCGGGGTTAATATTTGGGAAATTGTTCTCTTGTTGATTTACGGTTAGTGACTAATGAATTGGAATGAGGCGTATGTTGTTTTTGTGTAACATTTGTTTTTAATATACGCGGGTTGTTCGGAAAGGCCGGGTTTATACCCATTCTGAATAACCGATTCGACGATATGTCGAAGATGAAGACGGTGGTCAAAGACCGGAAGTCTTCACATCGTTTGGGTGATTACTGATGATCTTGATTGGGCTGTACACCCAAGATGAGGGAATCAGTTGGTTGTCGTCCAGACGTACTTGGAGATCGATGGATATGCGAGGAAAGTGCCTCCGGTTTCGTTCAGACCCAGAACGAACTAGTAAATGGATTGTGTGTCTGACATTGGATTTTATTCAGTGTTGATTGATTTCTGTTAAATATATATCTGTTTGGCGGCGGAGAATTTATTCTTTTGCTTAACGCCCTTCTCTGAGACGTATGAGCTTAGAGGTTATATATCGATAGATATCAATCGCATGGCATGAACTGCCTGTGTGGCATGCTGAGTTGCATGGATCAAGGCTTCTGTTGAAAAGCAATGTCTTGTGGTTGATGATCAAAGCATGGCCTTTGTGGCATAGCTTTGTGTATAACGTGAATTCGCGAGCCTCACACCTCGGTATGAGTCAAAAACGGGATACGGACCGCTGGGAGGGCACGACGTTTCTTTCTAGCTTTGGTGGTGTCAGTGACTTACCAGCCCTGACATTTATATAGTTTTCACCTTTGTGGTTGTTGGAATGAGGCGCCTCGATATTAGGTCTGTAAGGACCGAGAAACGTGTGTTCAGGAATTGCCAATCCTCTAACGTAAGTGAGGACCGGCCCAGCCGAATTCGGGGTTGCCCAGAGTGTGTAGTCCCGAGGCATTTGCTAGAGTGTCTCGAAGCGGAGAGGAGCTTGCCCCTTGCCTCGACTCATGACGGAAATCCAATTTCCAATACGTGTATTGCGGTTTTGATTGTAGAACTAGTATGGCGACATGATATATGGTACCCATGCCGTCTATGATTTATATTTATGATTGAAATTGTTTTGACACTATACACTTATTATAGTATCAAATGACTTGTTTTAAACGTACCAAGCATGTTAGGCTATTATAAGGGAAAACCCTATCCTCTGGCTTGCGTTGCATTGTGTGATGGGACCTGGGTCTTATAATAGCTTCATTTTTCGAAAAGCATTGCGTTGTTTATTCTATGCACTGGTATTCTTGGGAGGAAACCCGTTCCGTGTTATACGGCGTGGTCCCTTGAATTACTCTCTTTTAAAGTAAAGTTTTAAATAACTGTTTTAGTTCTCACACCAGTCACATGACTGACCTGGAGTTTATTGTTTTAACCTAAACTCTGGGTGCCCCTATTTTCCGCACGGGCAGCTAGTAGTTTTGGTTTTGCTGATTTATATTCACAGGATCCTGGTTTACAGCTGGAATGATATCCGGAAAGCTCTGTATCCGTATATCACCTTCAGTTGTGCTTTGTATTATTTTCCGCTGCTATGTAATTTATTGTAATCTCTGATATTTATCGAATGTAACTTATTCATTTATACTCTGTATATTCTTGTATCTGATGGAATTGTTGTAATAGCAATGAAATGTTCTTCTGTTTGCGTTCTATTTTGTCTTGTCCTCACAGTAATTCGTTCTTTCTCATCTCTTCGGAGACCGGGGAAGTTCAGGCCGCTTCAACGTGCATCCACTTGCATCCACCAAACATAACATGTTTCAAACACATGTTTACAATCATAGGATATTCCTAGCTAAAGGTCGATGATATAATCAAGAGGACATCCGAAACGATAGAACAAGTATAAACAAAGCGGTAGAAAAAGGGGAAATTAAGAACATACCATCAAAGAGAAAAGGATACAATGTACACATCTTAGCTTTTGTCTCCCAAGTAGCGTATCCTTCATCACTTCCCCATTGTACTTTGACTAGATTGACTTCTTTGTTGTGGAACCTCTTGACCTTCGATCCAAGGATGCACAAATGGGCTCGTCTAATCGTGGCATCTCGCTCCACTTCAACTTCCTCAAGTATGCTTGGCTCCACCACTTCCGCGGTGTCATGTAAGCGCTTCCTCAAATGTGATATGTGAAGCACATTATGTACACCACTAAGATTCTCGGGCAACTCTACTCTGTAGGTCATCTGTCCAACTCTCTCTGTAATAGGAAACGGTCCTACGAATCTCGGTGCTAGCTTCCCTACCGACCCAAAGCGAGCAACATTCCTTAATGGTGATACTTTGACAAAGACCATGTCTCCAACGCTGAAATCAAGGTCAGTCCTTCTCCTATCAGCATATGACTTTTTCCTATCTTGCGCAGTCTTCATATGTCTTCGAATTTGATCCACTTTCTCCGAAGTCTCTCTAATCATATCTGGACCAAGTACTAGCTTATCTATGGATTCCCACCAACAAGTTGGTGATCTACATGGCCGACCATACAAAGCTTCAAATGGTGCCATGCCAATGCTAGAGTGATAGCTGTTATTATACGCAAACTCTACTAGTGGAAGGTGGTCCTCCCATGTCCCGCCAAAAGTCCAAGACACATAGCCTCAAAAGGTCTTCTAGAATCCGATTCACCCTCTCGGTTTGGCTGTCCGTCTGAGAATGATATGCCGTGCTCAAGCATAACTGAGTCCCTATGGCTTCTTGCAAACTTTTCCAAAAGTCACTAGTAAAGATAGGATCACGACCGCTTACTATACTAGAAGGTACCCCATGCAAATGAACTATCTCCCTAACATAAATAGGTGCTAACGATGATGCAGTCCTCTTTCTCTTGACAGGAATGAAGTGAGCACTCTTCGTAAGTCTGTCCACTATCACCCAGATACTGGTATTGCCTCTTCTAGACCTTGGCGACCCATCTATAAAGTCCATCGAGATACTATCCCATTTCCATTGTAGAACCTCTTGAGGATGAAGCAGTCCACCGGGCTTTTTCTGCTTAGCCTTGACTTGTTGACATACCAAGCAATTAGAAACGAACTCAGCTACGTCCTTCTTCATTCCGACCCAAAAGAAAACTCGCTTCATGTCTTTGTACATCTTTTCACCACTGGGATGTATGGTCATCTTAGAATGATGGGCTTCCTCAAGAACTGTCTTCCTCAAGTTCTCGTCTTGTGGTACACAAAGTCTCCCGTCCCTATGTAACCAACCCTCGTCATCTAGGGTATACCTACCAAGATGGTTCGAAGACTCCCCTCCTATGAGCTTTTCTACTAGCTCAAGCAACTATGGGTCATCTCGCTGGGCCTCTCCAATCTGTCCTGAAAGCATAGGTTTCACCTCTAAGGATTCTAACAAACTAGTCACATAATCGACAAAGGGTCTAAAGTTAAATGCCGCTATGTACTCTAAGCTCTGCCTCTCCACAAACATAGGACTCAAAGTCAACTTCTTCCTACTCAAGGCGTCAGCTACAGCGTTACCCTTGCCAGGGGTATATGCGATCTCAAAATTATAGGATGCTAAGAACTCCATCCACCTTTGTTGCCTCAAGTTAAGATCTTTCTACGAGAAAAGGTACTTCAACAATTTATGGTCAGTATACAATTCAAACTTCTCACCTAGAAGATAATTGTGCCAAGACTTAAGCGCAAAAACGATGGAAGTTAACTCTAGATCGTGGGTTAGCTAGTTATTCTCATGTACTTTCAACTGTCTTCCACCATAAGCTACTACCTTCCCTTCTTGCATCAAGACAGCGCCTAGTCCCGTACCGCATGCATCCATGTATACTGTAAATATTTTACTCCCGTCTGGCAATGTCAACACTGGAGCTGTTGTAAGAGCCCTTTTCAATCATTGGAAAGCAATGTCACAATAAATGTTCCAAGCAACGGCTAGATTCTTCTTCGTCAGTCTAGTAAGTGGGGTTGATATCTTCACAAAGTCCTTAATGAACTTACTATAATAGCCCGCTAATCCAAGAAATCTTCGCAACTGTTGCATTCTTTGGGATCTTCCAATCTTGCACCGCTACTACTTTTGCGGGATCTACAGCTATCCCGTCTTGGGACACCACATGTCCTAAAAACCATACTTCTTCTCTCCAAAAGTGACATTTGGAGAACTTCGCTTTAAGCTGATGTGCTCGAAGGGTATCCATGACTGCCCTCAAATGCAAAGTATTTTTTTCCTCATTCTTTGAGAAAATCAAGATGTCGTCCACGAAGACTACCACAAACTTATTAAGGAACTCCCTAAACACCCTGCTCATCAAGTCAACAAAATAGGCGAGTACATTCGTCAAACCGAAAGGCATGACGAGCCATTCGAAGAAACCATTAGGGTTCCTAAAGCAGCCTTGTCTATACTGTCCTCAACCACTCTTAGCTGATGAAAACCCATAGCCAAATCTAGTTGTGAGAAACGGACGTACCTACAAGATGGTCAAACAAATCATCTATTCGTGGAAGTGGATGCCTATTTTTCTTAGTCAGCTTGTTTAACTCTCTATAATCCAGAGATAAGCGAAGTGAACCATCCGCCTTAGTAGCAAATACTACTGGAGCACCCCATTCAGAAATACTTCGTCTAATAAACCCCTTCTCAAGCAACTCTTTAACTTGTTTACTAAGCTCCTTCCTTTCCCTAGGAGCCATGTGTCGTACGTGTAAAGCAACTAGTTTGGCATCATCAACCAAGTATATGCGGAAATCTATTTCTCGTTTTGGGGGTCAACCCTTCACCTCATCAAAGACATCGGGATACTCACGAACTACTAGAAAAGATTGCAAATTATCAATAGTTGCATCAAGAGATCCTAGGTAACTAAGCATGACAGAACCCTTTGGGCTACACGAGATTTCGAGGGTATTACCGAGACGAGTCAAAAGTCTAACTACCCTCCTTTCACAATCAAGAGTGGCACCATTTCTGGATAACCAATCCATCCCTAGAATCAATACATAGCCCATGAAACCAAGAACATATGCATTACATCGAAACTCAACATTAAGTATAGATATTCCCAAATCCAAGAAAATCATAGATAAATGAGCCGAACCCCCAATCGGATTTGAGACAACAACGGGATCCTCTACCATACATGTACTAAAGTATAGAGACTATTCTATAGAAGCGGATATAAAAGAATGCGATGCGCCAGAATCAAAAAGAGTGCGTACAGGATGATCAACAAGAAAACTAAACTTTCAACGGAAATATTTCTACCTCTCTCTTGAGTGGGTGCCATGAGAGCATGAACTTGCCCTCCAGAAGGTCCTTCCCTTTGCCCTTGCTTCTTTGGGCAATCCTTAACCACATGTCCTGTCTCGCCACAATGGAAACAACCACCCATGTTCCTCTTCATCTTTCTACAGTCTTTAGAGATATGGCCAATGATACCACAATAGTTACACTTCCTCTTGTCGCTTGGCTTGTTGTTCTTCCCACCCTTCTTATTGTCCACCTTCTTGTTTTGAGGTTCATCCTTCTTCACTTCTTTCTTCCCACCCTTGACTTCTTCATGTAGTAGCGCCATGTCGACCAGTCTCTCAAAAGTTGCACCCATTAGAATATAAGACATAGCTAGACCATGCAATGGTTCATTCAAGCCTCTAGCAAAACATAAAGCTTTCTTGTGAGGTGTATCTACCAACTCCAACCCAAATCTTGCAAGCAAATTGAATTTTTTGACGTATTCCTTGACTGACATACTCCCTTGTTTGAGTTCTAGAAACTTCTCCATCTATAGGCTTTGTTCTGCAGGCGAGAGGAACTTCATCTCAAACCTCCGCCTAAAGTCCACCCAAATCTCAACTGGTTGCTCAGCACTAGTAACTTCCCACCAGTAAGAGGCTTCTTCCTTCATTAACCAAGCGGCTAATTCTATCTTCCTCCTATCATCCACTTCAAAGATAGCAAACAACTTTTCTGTTTCCTTGAGCTAATTCCATGCTTCAATAAATGTCTCAGTTCCTTTAAAGATCTTTCTGCCCATAGCACGGAAGTCCTTACAAATCTTAGCAAAAGCATCTACGCGAGGAGCGACAATAGTTGGAGGAGGAGGAGGAGGAACGTTGGCTGGGCCCGCAGCAGTGGCCCTAGCCTCTAGGTATCGTCTGAACTAAGCGGGTATCGGAACAACCTCAGGTATCTCGGGTTCCCCAGACATGCTGAAAAGAAAAAGGAAAGGATTCAAAACAAAGAAAAGAAGCATAGTTCATATGGCTTTGGGGAATATGCCTTCTTGAAATAACAAAACTTTTCCTTGAAAATGCTTCTTTAAATCATGATTTTGAAAATATTTTCTTTAAAATATGCATTTGAAAATAGTTTTCAAAATCTTTTATCCGTTCTGGTAACCTTCAGCTCTTACACCACGTGTAACACCCCTCCTCCATTAAGGTCACTCACAAAGGGAATGCATTAACTTTAGTGGGGGTCATAAGAGTACAGAACAGATAAAATTACAAAACAGACAAATTTAAGCAGCGGAAAACAATTAGAACTTTTATTCCATAGTACCATAATAGGATAAACTTTCATAAGGGTTGTTTCAAACATCAACACCAAAACATCAAATCCCATTACATCAAATATCTGTCTTGTTTCTCAAAAGAAGCATAATAAAAAATAACATAACATAATTCCCCAATTAAGCAGTAGCCAGCCGTAGCAGTAAAGCAAAGAGTCCAAAGCAGTACATCACAATCTTCGAGCTTGAAAAGAATCTGAACTAAGCGGTGGTATTCTCTCCCTGTTGACCTGGGGGAGGGGGAAATGAAAGAAAGAAGGCGAAACAAAAACAGAGTCAGACATAAAGCCTGGTAAGTCCAGTGACTTTCAGCATGTAAACAGGTAAAGGTATTATGACACGAATAAACTGGATACAAGACATAACCATGATAATAAGCATCGCAAGATAACGAGATAAGAATAAGATAAGACTAGAACATGATAAGGTATCGTATTGATTCCTAATTTCTCTGCACCACCTAACTAGTGTTCAACTAATGCCATTTGTTACAAAACAAGATAAGTGATCCCCATTTCCGACATGATAGTTTTATAGGTACATATCTCATGATGAGGGTCCCACCTCATATTGATAGTTTACCTGTCCCCACCATACCTATCTTAATTGATCGGCTCCTACTCATAACATTACGCATGTGTTTGTGTCAACCCGGCCCCTACTTGTAGATACCTATGCTGGTCCCACCATAGGGTGTATCATTTCCTAGGGTGGCAACCCGATACAGTTCTAGAGTGCACAACTTTATACCTACTTAGTACTTAGTGCCTAAATTTTCCCATGCCAGAATTACGTGCACGCCCGTAATCCGTCGTAACCTGCACTGCCGTACCACTTACCGCTATTTTGACCGCTTATAATCAGCCCAGTAATCGTGCCCTACCGTGCCTAGCTCAGGGTCCCGTTGATACCTAATGTGGGTTACTGCTGAAAAGGGTCCCGCTACTAGGGTTTTCCTAGGGTCTATTCGTATACCCCCCATGTTGGTTAAGTGTCATCAATCAATCAATTCAAGTTTACTTAACCTACCCATTCATCATGTTAGATTGGTTAAGTGTCATTTATCCAGTCGAGTTACTTAACCCACCCACTTGTCATGTCATATTGGTTAAGTGTTGCATGTTGACTTAAACCTACCATACTTAACATGTTTGTTTAGCATTAATTATTTAATAATGCATCAACCTCTCACTTTGGACTTATTTGCAGTAGCTGGATTGTGTCGGGTGGTTCCGGGTAGTCTTACACCGCAAACCCATTCCAACCTCGAGTTCAAGCATTCAATGCGCTAACCTCTCACATTAGACTTGTTGTTTACGGTTGCTGGATGTGTCGGGTGGTTTCGGGCAGTCATACACCACAAAATCATTCTAACCTCGTGTTAGGCATTACTGCCCATCTAATCTTTGCCTTTGACCTCTCACATTAGATTGTTTTCGTTGTGGTTGCTGGATGTGACGGGCGGTTCCGGGCAGCCTTACACCACAACTCAAATCTAACCTCGTGTCTTAGGCGGCCATTAGATTTAATCAAATTATATACTTGCCAATTATGTCCAAATTCCAATTTTTACATGCCAATTATCATATGCCCAATTATTATTTTACATGCCAATTTACATATGCCTAATTATTGATTTACATGCCAATTTACATATGCCCAAATATTGATTTGCATACCAATTTACCCAAACTTGCTATAATATTAATAATAATACCCCATATACATCACAAATTATGCCCAATAATTCCACCAAACATGTTATGCCTATAAATTCACCCAAATAGGCAATACCCAATATTCCCCGTATTCCAAATGTTCGTATTTCGCGATTTCAGCCTAGGTTCGAAGTTAACCCAGGTTTAATAAAAGAAAATATATAGGGGGAGATAGAAGTTGCATAAAATAAAAAAAAAGAGAAAATAGGCATGAAAATATCGTCACAGGCATGAAGGCTAAGACTTGATAAGAACATCATCATGAACACGAAAAACTGATGTACAACAAGATAAACTGATAATAATAGCATCATGAGAATAAGAATAGAAGCAAAAGAACAACTTAGAATCAGGCAAAGTCTCAATTTCATCTTATTACATGTCAAGACTAGATTTAGGTGTTCAAATCTAAAAATAACTGAACTCACAGCGTTTGGATTAGATAAGATAATTGATTTGCTTGTTGTTGTTAAAGAACTATAACTTGATATTGATTAATCCTCTATGTTGATGAAGAACTTTTTGATTTGATTTAGGTTTTAGTGGCGACTGGGTTTAGATGAGAGTTTAGTGGCATGGAGGCGCCATGAGAGTGAATAATAGAATTAGGGTTTAGGTTTGGATATGTATTTATAGGTGTGTCAGGCAAACCATGGCCTTTAGATTAGCATAGGAGTCATTAGAGCCATCTAAACCAAAGAGACATGTCACCCAGCCAACCACAGTGCAACACATAAGCCCTAAAACACAAAATTTCGTCACATACCATTCTAAGCCGACAGGGTCGATTCCAAACACCCTGAGTTGACCTGAGGGTCGACCCAGCGGACCTCGGGTGAACCCATAAAATAGGTCGGTTTGGCGTTTTGCCTTCCCGCTTCCGCTGTTTTGAATGTTTTCTTGAATTTTAGGTTGTTTTTTATTTATTAATTTATATATATACATATATTTCACTTATATGTATACAAACTTCCAGGGTCCATAACTTTCTCATACATTATCCGTTTAATGCAAACTTTGGGTCCATCTTGACCAGAATTTTGAGATGAACACAGTGGTATAGTCTGTTTTACTTAATTCTCAATTTTGAAATTAAGTATTCTTTTAATTCATCTATTAATATTCATAGAAAAATATGGGGTGTTACAAGGACAGATTAACTTGTTAGAATATGACAAGAGTGCTCAACCATCTCTTGAGTATAGCCTATGATCAAGTTTGGATTTCCGGGGATGGTTATGCCTGAACGGTTGAGTTATCTTGTTAGGTTTTGACAAGGCGATTCGATCATAGATCGAGTATGGATTATACTCACGACGATATCAAAGCATGATTTATTCTTAAAATGGCTAAGCGGTAATTGTTAGGATTTGACACAACTATTTTCCTGATTTCCTTGTAGGCGTGGATTATACTAGCGCACAAATAGACCCATTGAGGCCGTGGTTTTATTGGATCTTTTTTTATAATATAATACGATCCAAAGCGATTATTGGATTTCTTGGTATTCTGATTTTAATATAATATGGTTTGACATGACTATGGATTTCTGGTTTTCTATTGATACAATCTGCAGCGACCATGGGCGTCTGATCTTCTTATATTGCTTAATATGATCCAACATGATCGTGGCTTTGTGGACTTCTTTTAATTAGTTCTCTTGGATTTCTATGGATAGCGCATTATCCAGATAACACCTTCCATCATCAATAAAGATGTGTTCTGAGGGGCGTAGTGTTGGTGCGCCTTTTTACTAAGACCGCCACAACTTTAATTTCTATCAAAAGAGGTGTTCAGGATGTAGGCATAATCTTTTGTTAAATAAATTTACTTGGATACAGTATCATATTATCAAGCTTCAGTTCGACCCATGTTTCTGGTCGACTCTGGTCGGTTCAACCAAAATTTCAATTTCCAGGTCTTAAAACTAAAGTCCACTTTCGGTTCGAAATACCCCAGGTCGATATGTCTCTTCGCTTCCTCGGCTATTGTTTCGGGTTGAAGCTTCTCGGGTCGGTCATACAGGGCTGACCTGAAGCCTGGAGGCATTCAAAAGTAGCAAACTTGGTCAACTCTAGGATACTCTAACTCTTTAAAACCTAGATCGAATAACAGTATGTTACACAATATGAGGAGGACTTTATCTCACTTGAAGATTAAGTCTGGCCACCTAGCCATGATTAAAAATATCGCCTAACACATGGCCAACCCGACCCGAGATGGCCTCCAAGTGGCAGGTTGAGCCGACTTAGAGTTTGTCTATAAATAGTCAGTTCAAATGTTGAAGATTGGATTTTTTACTTCTGGACTTTTGGCTCTCTGCTTCCCACGCAAGAATATTGCTACCAAGGGAGGCTAAATACATCACCGAAAATAAAATGATTTTGTGTATAATTCATCTTCTTTCTTTACTTTCCTAAAAATAAAACAACTGTAACCTATAACCGGAAGTATAAACAGAGATTATCAATAGACGTAGGCTTGGATTTGGGAGAACCACTATAAAGTTGTTGTGTGTTCCTTGTGTTTGTTTATTTTCCTACATTCTGTGATTGATATTGTGAGAATATTCTGTGACTTGTGTGTGGATTACGTACTTTGGGGTTGATTGTCAAGAGTCCCACTTTTTGATGTAAACAAATGCAAATTAAAATTAGACCCAAAACTTAGAGAACGAATCCCAAGTTAGTGGTCATGAATTATATTTTCTAATAAAGTGTTATCCAACCTTATGACAAGGTCGTCCGGAGTCCAAATAGCTAGGGTCATCTACATTAAATACTAAGTGTTGTGCCTTTACCAGAACCATGGACTTGCGGGTTAAACAGAAAACTAGAGCATCAGGTCAAACAGAAGATGGTTGTTAGGTCGAAAGACCTACGGGTCGAATGGGTATGATCGACCCAACCACTACTTCAATTCAAAGCACATAAGTTCCCACACGATCCCACTATCTCCTATTCAAATGGGAAGATTAGCACGTGGCCACAACTAGTAGCCTATTGTAACTACCTGTATTTTATGTATATCATAAGATAATTATATTTTATTCCTGAGTGGTCGGATCATTCTCAAGTTTCGATATATTGTTCATGGGGATGTAGGACACGTCCATGATTTTTACCAAATCTAAGTATGACAATTTTGCCCATGAGTTTACTGTTTGGGATATAACCTTTGATAGGGACCGAATTAGGTGCTGAGATCAACTTCATTGGATCAAAATGGTTGTTTACAATTCCATAGAATGGCCACATGAAGGATTTGGTTCAATGGTTTGGGTAATCACTGTTTTAAGTTTTAGCTTCTACTAGGCAGTTTAGTCAGCAGCTAGTGGGTTGAACAACCAAGCCCAATTGACTAGTGACCTGCAGATATTAATAAGGGCATTTGGGGGAGAGAAATAGGGTTACTCTCTTCATTCTAATTTTTAGGTTGGGCGTCTGTGATTCTCTGGTACAACCTAAAACCCTATATCTACATCTTCTACATTCGTATTCATAATAGATTGCATCTAGAAGGTAGATCGGCATCAAGGAAGTTTAGATCTCATCAAATTGCCTCGAATTCAAGGGGTTTCAACGTTGTCCAGATCTAATCTCATTGAATCTACGTCAAATCAAGCATTAAGTGTGTATTAGGTATCTCTTATGGGGAAGCTATGGATTATATGGCAAATTAGGGTCATATTCATATGCTATATATTATATTCACCTTCGATCTGATCATATATGTTTAATTAAGACCTAAAAACCCTATGAAAACCTAATCTGATCAGATTAACTAGATAATTGTTGGATTTATCATGTTTATACATATGTTTAGATCCAAATCATGCTAGATCTCATAATTGTAATATGTTCATACTATAATAGTGATTTATTCATGTTTGTAAGATCATGTATTACTGAATTACTATTCGTTTTGATTGAATTGATTGCATTGTTTGAGTTGTATCTTAAAATTAGTTATAGAAGATCTTAAGATTGAAGAGCAGGGCAAATACGAAGTTCGAATGATTGGATTCAGACGAAACTCGGCAGAGGTGCTCTGGAAGATAGGAGAATTGAGCATGTGAATTCTGGTTCCCAAACACACTAAGTGGATGGGTCGATATTGACCCATGTGGTTGGCTCGGGTGGCGACGTTTCTTTTAGGCATGGCACGTTGACGATGAGCTAGGGCCATTGTAACACCCCGTATGTTGAATAACTTGCTATAATATAAAACAGGGCAGAATTAAATTTTAAAATCTGAATCAGGGGAAACGGGCTATGCCATTGCGTTCGTCTCGGAAAAATACGCGAAATAGAGTCCGAGTTTTCGAAAATCGGAGTCCGTATGACCCAGTTAAGGCCCGAAGAAGTTTTCAGAAATTCAAAACAGGTTTAAAAATAAAAATTCAAACATTTCAGAAGTGGCGGGAAAATTCCCGCCAGACCCAGGGGGTCGACCTGGGGGTCGACTGGGGAGTCGACCTGCCCACCAGGTCGACTGGGGAGTCGACCCTAGGGTCGACCTGGGGGTCGACCTCCCTGGTCGAGCCCAGGTGACCTGGGTGCATCAGCTTGGCTTTTGGGCTGTGTTTTGGTGGCTAGGACGAGATCTGACGGCTCTAATCTAATTTAGGGTTAATCTAATGGCCTAAAACACCTAACTACTCTATAAATACACCCTAAGACTACCCTAATTCATAATAAAAATAGCTACAACACCATTATGCCGTCAAAATGCAACTTGAAGGAGCCTCCATCAAATTAAAGAGGAAGATAGCTTCTGAAATCAACTTCTAATCAACTCTAGCAACTTAATCTTCTTCTTAGCAGTGCTAATCAACAAGTTGTGAGTTTTCTATAGCCTTAATGACCAATTATTGAAATGATTATGATGGGATATAATGAGGTTATGGCTATGAATGTGGAGCAATGCAAGTTATGCAAGTTATATGCTATGTGTTAATGATGTTATGCATGTTATGCAAGTTATATGCTATGTGTTAATGATGTTATGCATGTTATGCAAGTTATATGCTATGTGTTTGTGATGTTATGCAAGTTATGCAAGTCATATGCTACATGTTCATGATGTTATGCAAGTTATGCAAGTCATATGCTACATGTTCATGATGTTATGCAAGTTATGCAAGTCATATGCTACATGTTCATGATGTTATGCAAGTTATGCAAGTTATATGCTACATGATCATGATGTTATGCAAGTTATGCAAGTGTTAGGCTATGTGTTCATGATGCTAGTTATGCAAATTGCTATGATAAACATTGATCCATTATGACACCATGATTATGCAAGTTTGGTGTATGATTATATGCAAGTTCATATGTATGCAAGTTTGGTGTATGATTATATGCAAGTTCACATATGACATGTTATGCAATTTTGGCGTTTGATTATATGCAAGTGACATGTGCAAGTTTACACCTTAGTATGATATGCATACATATGCAAGTTAACCCCTTTATATGTCATACATACATATGCAAGTTTACCCCTTTGTATGACATAAGAAACTTATGCAAGTTAACCTCTTTATGACATATGTGATTCATGCAAGTTTGGATTGATTATTTATGCTAGTTGGGTTTGATGCTATATGCATGTTGACACCTTTAAACCCATGTTGATGCTAATGTGTTATGCAAGTTGAACCCATTGTATTTGTGATGAATCTTCCCTTTTATGTCATGTTAGCGAATTACGTGGGGAACGATGGGGTTAATAAACATGTTAATGAAATTGTGTGAAGTTGGTATGATTATGCATACCATTAAGTGGATGGACATAATTGAGTCAATTATGTACATCGTTAAAATTGGAATTAATTAGGGAAAATTAATTCGGGGGTGATTAATTAGGTGTATTAATCGACTAAGACACGAGGTTGGACCCTTTTGTAGCGTAAGACTGCCCGGAACCGACCGGCAAATCCAGCGTCTACAAATGATTGTCCCAATGTGAGAGGTCTTAGGCACAAACCAAATACGTGACAAGTGTATAGACACGAGGTTAGACTCGGTTATGGCGTAAGGCTGCCCGGACCCAACCGGCAAATCCAGCTGCTATAAAAGATAGTCTAATGTGAGAGGTCTTTACAACGGTTACGTTTTTAATTAATTAAGAAACACTTAACCAGATAATCATGTAGTGTGCATGAGGGGTTAAGTGGGTGCCTTGGGTGGCATGTGGAAATCAAGTAAGTGCCTTGGGTGGCATGAGGAAATCTAGTGGGTTGCCTTGGGTGGCAATAGAAAATACGATTAAAGTACTTATCCAAGTGGAAACATGTAATTAAACATGATAAAAGGGTTAAGTGGGAGGCACTAGATAAAATGACAAGCTTAGGTGGTAGCTTGTGGGGGGCCCATTTCAACCAGTAACCCATATGTATCTTATTGGGCTCGACCCATGTCGAGGATGGGACACGCGTACTGGGCTTGATTATAAGAGGCCAAAACGGGTTAGCGGTGGCAACGCAAGTCCAACGGGTTTCATATGCGTGTGTGGACCCGGGCTGGTAGGTAAGACGTTGTTGCATCGTGTAGGTATAAGCCGTGCACCATTTGTTGTATCGGGTTGCCACTTTGGGGAGTGATACACCCCATTGTGAGGCCATCACGGGTATCTACGGTAGGGAGCCGATCGCTTGGGAGTAGTGGGTACACCTAGTGGAGATAGGGGCAGACGGCACCTATGTAGTCAGCTAGGGGTACACGAAACTACTGGGTAAATTTTCTAAGTCCTTGGGAGGGATCAACCTTTAAGTAGGAATGACTGGTGTGGTGCAGTTAGTAGTTACCCTTGGGTGGGTAGATGCGTCTTTACCGTTATCTTAGTTCATCCTATGTCTAGTTGGCTACTTAGTGTAGTCATTTATCCCCAGTCATCCCGTACCAAGTTTATATCATACCCTAATTACTTTAATAATTGTGTTGTTAAAGTTATAGGGCTCACTCAGACTTATGTCAGACCCCGTTGTTTTTATCTTTTCCCCCTCAGGTCCTCAGGTTGGGCCTAGCACTAGTGGGCTTGGATCAGACTTCTTTATCTATCTCTTGGAGCTTGGACCGTGATGTAAAGCCCAGCTTATCTTTTCTTTTATGGCTATTGTTTATGTAGTGGGATTATGTACTTATGTTTTTATCAGGATGGATATTTAGTACTTGACTCTTTATGGTGTTGTAACTAAACATGTTTACCTTCTGCTGCAATGAAATGATGTTTTAGATTTTCAAGTATTTATATCTGTCTTGTGTAATTTTTCTGTTCTATTTTCACTTAAAATGCTCCACCGAAGTTAAGGCATTCCCTTAGTGAGTGACCTTAGCGGGTGTGGGGTGTTACACGTGGTATCAGAGCAAAGGTTACCAGAACAGATAAAAATTTTAGAAAACTATTTTTCTAAAAACATTTTTGGAAGAAGTATTTTCAAAAACGTGTCTTTAAAGAGAAAAGTTTTTGAAAGAAAAGCATAATCCCCAATAGCCATATCTTTATCTTTCGAATTCTCCATTTTGAATCTTTCCTTTTTCGTTTCAGCATGGCTGAAGATCTTAACTTTCCAGAGGGTGTAGCGATACCAGTATGGTATAGGAGATTGATGGAGGCTAGGGCCGCCACTGCGGGTCCAACAAATGTTCCTCCACCAACCGTAGCACCCGATCTTCCTCCTCCCCCTCCTCCTCCTCGCACAGATACTTTCGCTAAGACTTGCAAGGAATTTAAGGCTATGGGAGGGAAACCTTTTCAAGGATCAGAAACTTTTGTGGAGGCTAGAGATTGGCTTAAGGAGGTGGAAGAGTTGACAGATATCTTTGAGATGGAAGAAGGAAAGAAAGTCAAGTTAGCTGCTTGGTTAATGAAGGGAGAGGCCTCATTCTGGTGGGAGGTCACTAATGGAGAACGCCCCGTTGACTCTTGGGCGGATTTCAGGCAAAGATTTGTGGCAAAGTTTCTCTCAAGGGCGGAGGAAAACTTGTATATGGAAAGATTCTTGACTCTAAAGCAAGGAAACCTCTCGGTGAAGGAATATGTCAACAAGTTTAATCAATTGGCAAGGTTTGGCATAGATATGGTGAATACACCGGAGAAGAAGGCTTTGAGGTTCGTTAAAGGCTTGAATGAACCAATGCATGGATTGGCTATGACTCACATCCCTATGGGGGCCACCTTTGAGAAGCTAGTTGACATGGCACTCATGCATGAGGAAGAGAAGGGTCCCAATGCTAAAAAGGCACCCGAGAAGAAAGGAGATCAAAAGAGACCTCAACAACAACAGCAAAACAAGGGTGGGAAAGGCAACGGTGGCAAGGGGAAGAAGAAGTGCTTCAATTGCGGGATACCAGGCCACCTAAGCAAAGATTGTCGGAAGAAGAAGAAGACTGGCTGCTACCATTGTGGTGAAGCAGGGCATCTAGTGAAAGATTGCCCTAAGAAGGGGCAAAGGACGGGATCTACCTCAGGAGGACAGGTGCAAGCTCTTGTGGCACCGGGTTAGGCAAGGGGGCAAGTTCAGGCTCTCGCGGTTCCACCGATTCAGGAAAGAGGTAGAACTATTTCCGTTGAAAGTCTGGTTTTTCTATTTGATCATCCTGTCCGTACATTGTTTGATTCTGGCGCATCGCATTCGTTTATCTCATCATCATTAGTTGAGTCACTGCACTTAGACACCGGTCTAGTAGATGATCCCTTGGTTGTTTCAAACCCGATTGGGGGCTCCACTTATTTGTCCATGATATGTTTGGGTTTGAAGATTTCTATACTTAGCGTTGAGTTTAGATGTGATGCTTTTGTTTTGGGCTTCACGGGCTATGGGTTGATTTTGGGCATGGACTGGTTATCCAGTAATGGTGCCGTTCTTGATTGCGAAAGGAGAGTTGTTAGGCTCATGACCCGCTTGGGTAACACTCTCGAGATTTCTTGTAATCCCATGGATTCTGTTATGCTAAGTTATCATGAATCGCTTGACGCTTCGGTCGAGGGTTTGCGATCTGTTAGAGTGGTCCGAGAATACTCGGATGTGTTTGAGGAGGTGAAGGGCTTACCTCCGAGGCGGGAGATAGACTACCGAATATATCTGGTGGATAATGCTAAACCAGTATCTTTACCAGTGCGCCACATGGCTCCTCGTGAGAGGAGGGAACTCCATAAGCAAGTAGGGGAGTTGCTTGAGAAGGGGTTCATAAGACGAAGTATATCAGAGTGGGGTGCTCCAGTAGTTTTTGCTACGAAGGCGGATGGGTCCCTCAGACTTTGTGTAGACTATAAAGAACTCAACAAGCTCACAAAGAAGAATAGACACCCATTGCCGAGGATTGATGATCTTTTTGATCAGTTGGTTGGCGCTTCAGTATTTTCTCAGTTGGATTTAGCCACGGGGTTTCATTAGTTGACGGTGGCTGAGGATAGCATAGACAAGACTGCCTTTAGGACTCCGGATGGTTTCTATGAGTGGCTGGTGATGCCATTTGGTTTGACGAACGCCCCTGCATACTTTGTTGATTTGATGAGTAGGGTGTTTAGGGAGTTCCTTAATAAGTTCGTGGTGGTCTTTGTTGATGGCATCTTAGTATTTTCTAAGAGTGAGGAAGAGCATGCCCTACATCTTAGGGAAGTGTTGGAGACTCTTCGAGCGCATAGCCTTAAGGCTAAATTCTCTAAATGTCACTTCTGGAGGAAGGAAATGCGGTTTTTGGGGCACGTGGTCTCCAAGGAAGGGATAGCTGTGGATCCCGCGAAGGTAGTATCCATTCAAGATTGGAAGGTTCTGAAGAATGCTACCGAGGTGAGGAGTTTCTTGGGGTTGGCTGGCTACTATAGGAAGTTTATCAAGGAATTCACGAAGATATCAGCCCCATTAACTCGTTTGACGAAGAAGAATCTAGTCTTCTTATGGGACGTAGATTGTGATGATGCGTTCCGACGGTTAAAGAGAGCTTTAACCACAGCTCCAGTCTTAGTGTTGCCAGATGGGAGTAAGCCATTTGTTGTTTATACCGATGCTTGTGGGACTGGACTGGGCGCAGTCTTAATGCAAGAGGGAAGGGTGATAGCCTATGGTGGAAGGCAGTTGAGAAAGCATGAGAAAAATTACCCTACCCATGATTTAGAGTTGGCCGCTATTGTTTTTGCGCTTAAGATTTGGCGCCATTATCTTCTGGGAGAGAGATTCGAATTGTTCACTGACCACAAATCATTGAAGTACTTGTTTTCTCAGAAGGATTTGAACTTGAGACAGCAAAGGTGGATGGAGTTCTTAGCATCCTATGATTTCGAGATAGCGTATACCCCTGGCAAGGGTAACGTGGTGGCGGACGCCTTGAGTAGAAAAAGGTTGTCCTTGAGTCCATTGTTCGTGGAACGACGAAGCTTGGAATTTATCTCGATGTTTGATTTCAGACCTTCCGTTGACTATATACCCGGTTTTCTAGCATCCTTGGAGGTCAGACCTACTCTTTTGGGGCGGATTGGAGAAGCACAGAGGGACGACCCACAGTTGGTTGAGTTGATAGAGAGGCTCATAAGGGGGGAGTCGTCCAGCCATTTGAGTAGGTACACCCTAGACGATAAGGGGTGCTTGCGTAGAGACGGTAGACTTTGTGTATCGCAAGACGAGGGTTTGAGGAAGGCTATTCTTGATGATGCACACCGTTCTAGGATGACCATTCATCCCGGTGGGGACAAGATGTACCAAGACATGAGGCGAGTTTTCTTTTGGCCCGGGATGAAGAAAGATGTGGCCGAGTATGTCGCTAGATGCTTGGTGTGCCAACAAGTGAAAGCGGAGCAAAAGAAACCCGGTGGGTTGCTTCACCCATTGGAAGTTCCGCAATGGAAGTGGGATAGTGTCTCGATGGATTTTATTGATGGGTTACCGAGATCGAGGAAAGGTAATACGGGAATTTGGGTGGTGGTAGACAGACTTACTAAGAGTGCCCATTTCATACCTGTGAAGAGCAAGAGGACTGCTCCATGGCTAGCTTCAGTTTATCTTCGAGAGATAGTTCGATTGCATGGGGTATCCTCTAGCATAGTGAGTGATCGAGATCCTATCTTCACTAGCGAGTTTTGGAGGAGTTTGCAGGAAGCAGTGGGGACTCAATTGTGTTTGAGCACTGCATATCATCCTCAGACGGACGGCCAGACCGAGAGGGTGAATCGTGTTCTGGAAGACCTTTTGAGGCTTTGTATATTAGATTTTGGAGGTACTTGGGAAGAGCATCTTCCATTGGTGTAGTTCGCGTATAATAACAGCTTTCAGTCCAGTATTGGTATGGCTCCTTTCGAAGCTCTTTATGGAAGGCCTTGTCGATCACCTACATGTTGGTGGGAATCTACGGATAAGATCTTGCTTGGGCCCGATATGGTTAGAGGGACTTCGGAGAAGATTGATTTGATTTGAAGAAGGATGAAAGCATCGCAAGATAGGCAGAAATCTTACGTGGATAAGAGGAGGACGGATCTTGAGTTTGAGGTTGGGGACATGGTCTTTGTCAAAGTATCTCCATTACGGAATGTAGTTCGCTTTGGGTCCGTTGGGAAGTTAGCTCCAAGATTTGTTGGGCCGTTTCCTATTAAGGAAAGGATTGGGCGGATGGCATATAAGGTGGATTTACCCGAGAGACTTAGTGGGGTACATGACGTATTCCATGTGTCACATTTGAGGAAGTGCCTACATGAGGCCGTAGAGGTGGTAGAGCCGAGCTTGCTAAGAGAAGTGGAGGTAGAGCGTGATGCAACTATTCGACGAGCTCCTACCCGCATCCTTGGGTCAGAGATTAGGAAGTTGAGAAACAGAGAGGTGCGACTAGTCAAAGTGCAATGGAGAGAGGATGAGAGCAATGCTACTTGGGAGACAGAAGCGAAGATGCGTTCACTGTACCCATTCCTTTTTGAGGGTATGTCTTTTAACTTCTCCTTTATCGTTTGTCTAGTACTTATCTTATCTTTAGTATGTCCTCTCATTAGTACCTTTGACCTTTAGATAGGGTAAACCTATGGTTGAAACATGTGTTTGAGACATGTTATGTTTGATGGATGCGTGTGGATGCAAGTGGTTGCTCGTGGATGCATATACACACACTCTAGGCACTAGATCGGCTCAATCACTTCATATTGCATATTGCATAAAATTGTGTGTAGGTAGCTATATTAATGGATGTATAATGGTTGCGTTATCATGTGGGTGATGCATTTTGGTGTATGGTTGTGCACGCATGTAGAAATAGTATGTGTCGATAAGGTTCTTTCGCATACATATTGGATGCATGGCACTATCATGGTTTGCATTAAGGAGGTCAACTGAATCAGTAGACCGCCTGATTTTGCATTAGACAGGGAACATATACACACACTCTTTGCATATGTTCATACATCATTAGAAACTTTAAGGACAGTGGATGCCAGTGTTTGATGGTTTGAGTAGATGGTTGTTTGGTTGGTAGGATACGTTCTTTGACTTAGAGATTTCGGGGACGAAATCCTTTAAGTAGGGGAGAATGTAACACCCCGTATGTTGAATAACTTGCTATAATATAAAACAGGGCATAATTAAATTTTAAAATCTGAATCAGGGGAAACGGGCTATGCCATTGCGTTCGTCTCGGAAAAATACCCGAAATAGAGTCCGAGTTTTCGAAAATCGGAGTCCGTATGACCCAGTTAAGGCCCGAAGAAGTTTTCAGAAATTCAAAACAGGTTTAAAAATAAAAATTCAAACATTTCAGAAGTGGCGGGAAAATTCCCGCCAGACCCAGGGGGTCGACCTGGGGGTCGACTGGGGAGTCGACCTGCCCACCAGGTCGACTGGGGAGTCGACCCTAAGGTCGACCTGGGGGTCGACCTCCCTGGTCGAGCCCAGGTGACCTGGGTGCATCAGCTTGGCTTTTGGGCTGTGTTTTGGTGGCTAGGACGAGATCTGACGGCTCTAATCTAATTTAGGGTTAATCTAATGGCCTAAAACACCTAACTACTCTATAAATACACCCTAAGACTACCCTAATTCATACTAAAAATAGCTACAACACCGTTATGCCGTCAAAATGCAACTTGAAGGAGCCTCCATCAAATTAAAGAGGAAGATAGCTTCTGAAATCAACTTCTAATCAACTCTAGCAACTTAATCTTCTTCTTAGGAGTGATAATCAACAAGTTGTGAGTTTTCTATAGCCTTAATGACCAATTATTGAAATGATTATGATAGGATTTAATGAGGTTATGGCTATGAATGTGGAGCAATGCAAGTTATGCAAGTTATATGCTATGTGTTAATGATGTTATGCATGTTATGCAAGTTATATGCTATGTGTTAATGATGTTATGCATGTTATGCAAGTTATATGTTATGTGTTTGTGATGTTATGCAAGTCATATGCTACATGTTCATGATGTTATGCAAGTTATGCAAGTCATATGCTACATGTTCATGATGTTATGCAAGTTATGCAAGTCATATGCTACATGTTCATGATGTTATGCAAGTTATATGCTACATGATCATGATGTTATGCAAGTTATGCAAGTGTTAGGCTATGTGTTCATGATGCTAGTTATGCAAATTGCTATGATAAACATTGATCCATTATGACACCATGATTATGCAAGTTTGGTGTATGATTATATGCAAGTTCATATGTATGCAAGTTTGGTGTATGATTATATGCAAGTTCACATATGACATGTTATGCAAGTTTGGCGTTTGATTATATGCAAGTGACATGTGCAAGTTTACACCTTAGTATGATATGCATACATATGCAAGTTAACCCCTTTATATGTCATACATACATATGCAAGTTTACCCCTTTGTATGACATAAGAAACTTATGCAAGTTAACCTCTTTATGACATATGTGATTCATGCAAGTTTGGATTGATTATTTATGCTAGTTGGGTTTGATGCTATATGCATGTTGACACCTTTAAACCCATGTTGATGCTAATGTGTTATGCAAGTTGAACCCATTGTATTTGTGATTAATCTTCCCTTTTATGTCATGTTAGCGAATTACGTGGGGAACGATGGGTTTAATAAACATATTAATGAAATTGTGTGAAGTTGGTATGATTATGCATACCATTAAGTGGATGGACATAATTGAGTCAATTATGTACATCGTTAAAATTGGAATTAATTAGGGAAAATTAATTCGGGGGTGATTAATTAGGTGTAATTAATCGACTAAGACACGAGGTTGGACCCTTTTGTAGCGTAAGACTGCCCGGAACCGACCGGCAAATCCAGCGGCTACAAATGATTGGCCCAATGTGAGAGGTCTTAGGCACAAACCAAATACGTGACAAGTGTATAGACACGAGGTTAGACTCGGTTATGGCGTAAGGCTGCCCGGACCCAACCGGCAAATCCAGCTGCCATAAAAGATAGTCTAATGTGAGAGGTCTTTACAACGGTTACGTTTTTAATTAATTAAGAAACACTTAACCAGATAAGCATGTAGTGGGCATGAGGGGTTAAGTGGGTGCCTTGGGTGGCATATGGAAATCAAGTAAGTGCCTTGGGTGGCATAAGGAAATCTAGTGGGTTGCCTTGGGTCGCAATAGAAAATACGATTAGAATACTTAACCAAGTGGAAACATGTAATTAAACATGATAAAAGGGTTAAGTGGGAGGCACTAGATAAAATGACAAGCTTAGGTGGTAGCTTGTGGGGGGCCCATTTCAACCAGTAACCCATATGTATCTTATTGGGCTCGACCCATGTCGAGGACGGGACACGCGTACTGGGCTTGATTATAAGAGGCCAAAACGGGTTAGCGGTGGCAACGCAAGTCCAACGGGTTTCATATACATGTGTGGACCCGGGCTGGTAGGTAAGACGTTGTTGCATCATGTAGGTATAAGCCGTGCACCATTTGTTGTATCGGGTTGCCACTTTGGGGAGTGATACACCCCATTGTGGGGCCAACACGGGTATCTACGGTAGGGAGCCGATCGCTTGGGAGTAGTGGGTACACCTAGTGGAGATAGGGGCAGACGGCACCTATGTAGTCAGCTAGGGCTACACGAAACTACTGGGTAATTTTTCTAAGTCCTTGGGAGGGATCAACCTTTAAGTAGGAATGACTGGTGTGGTGCAGTTAGTAGTTACCCTTGGGTGGGTAGATGCGTCTTTACCGTTATCTTAGTTCTTCCTATGTCTAGTTGGCTATTTAGTGTAGTCATTTATCCCCAGTCATCCCGTACCAAGTTTATATCATACCCTAATTAATTTAATAATTGTGTTGTTAAAGTTATAGGGCTCACTCAGACTTATGTCTGACCCCGTTGTTTTTATCTTTTCCCCCTCAGGTCCTCAGGTTGGGCCTAGCACTAGTGGGCTTTGATCAGACTTCTTTATCTATCTCTTGGAGCTTGGACCGTGATGTAAAGCCCAGCTTATATTTTCTTTTATGGCTATTGTTTATGTAGTGGGATTATGTACTTATGTTTTTATCAGGATGGATATTTAGTACTTGACTCTTTATGGTGTTGTAACTAAACATGTTTACCTTCTACTGCAATGAAATGATGTTTTAGATTTTCAAGTATTTATATCTATCTTGTGTAATTTTTTTGTTCTATATTCACTTAAAATGCTCCACCAAAGTTAAGGCATTCCCTTAGTGAGTGACCTTAGCGGGTGTGGGGTGTTACAGCCATGTACAAATTTTCATATTGTTTGGAGTTGATTTGTGATGGGTCGAAGGTTGATTGCTTAAGATACAAATAAACTGACCGAAGCTTCAACATGAATGTCGAAATGATTGGAGAATATGTCGGTGGGATGTACTCGAAGCAAAGATGGATATGGACCCACTACTTAGCGAAAAGTGGCTAATTTTATGGGTCGGTACCGACCCATGGGGGAAGGTCGGGTGGGCTTGGATTTTGGAGAGCATAATGGTGGTGACTTCCTGAGGTTGTTGGTGATGTTTGGTTGGAAAAGGGCTTCATATGGTTGATGTACAACTCAAAGATTAATGGCGTTTTGATTGTGAACTCGCATTGAGGTGGTCAGAGCTAAACTGATGTGAAACTGGTCGTGATTTGATATACGATCCAGTATGATGATGGATTGATAGGATGAGAGTCAATCATGGATGATAATGGAATAAATAGATAATGGATTGTGTCGTCGAGATGAAAGGCTTGACAATTTTGAAGCGCTAAGGAATCGTCGGTAATCGAAATGTTCTAGCAGACTCAAAGCAGGGGTATTGTGGAGATGCCCGTTTGAATCAGATTCGATAGATTGCATATCCTGGGAAGTCATTATGGGCCTAGTTGTTGAGAATGGAAAAGACAAACATACGAGTCACGATGGCATATTTTGGCCAGAACCGGGGTTTCTCCATTAGCCCTTTTGATCGTTGAAAGCTCGATGGATTCAAGGCTGTAGTCGGTGATAACTAGGATACTAGATGTTATGGATGCCAAGTTGATTGTGTGTTTTCTTCTTTATTCTCTGGGTAGGCAATCACCATAGAATGTCGAAGAGAAGCATAGTGACACCCTACATCCGTTAATGTCACTCACTAAGGGAATGCATTAAATTTCATGAAGCGTTATAGGTAAAAAGACACAGAATAATTACAAGACATATATAAATAAGACAACAACGGAAATTTAAACTTTCATTTCAACATAAAACATAATACCGTGGTCGACAATACCATAAGTCACAAAAACCCATTACAATAAAATAACTTCTGTATTGCATCATCAGAGTACATAGGAATATAAAAACATAATTCCTCAATTGAAAGAGTTAAGCCATAGTAGAGATAAGAACTTGAGCCATACTTCAGAAGTATCTCCTAACAAGATGATATCTGAGTCCTGACTAAGCCTGAGTGTTTCCTCCCTGAGAACCTGGGGGGAAACGGAAGAAAGATGGAGAAACAAAAGGGTCAGACAAAAAATCTGGCGAGTCTAGTTACTTTTAGCCAGTAAATAAATAAAAGTAACATGATAGGCATATAAAGCGGATAAGAGAGATCACTACATAAATGGCAGGTGTGACAAGGTAGACAAGGTAAGATGCATACACTTCTCTAATGATTACTCTGCACAATTACTAGTATAACTAGAATGAGATGATCCCTTCCACTATAAGGTGGCAGACTTAGGGCATATGTCCAAAATATACCCTAACCACTACCCTAATTGATCGGCTCCCTACTCCATAGATACTCTGTGTCGGCCCCATGGTAGGATGTATCACGTCCTACAGTGGCAATCCTTCACTGATATACATCGCCTCATATCTACTAGTGTCACGGTCGTCTTATCCCCCTCTGCCAAGGCTCATGCACGCACATGGCCCAGTCAGTTTGCACCACCCACACCGTCCTCCACGTTTGGATCTCTTACAATCTGTCAGTAAGCGTGTCCCCTCTCTGCCTAGTACGAAGTATTTATTTTGATACTAACTCTGGGTTACTGACTGAAATTGGTCCCACACAATATGATACAAGCTCTCCCCTTTGTCTTGTATCCCCCTACTAGGTTTTTCACTGACTATGTATACCACTAGGTGTCTTTAATTACATAGCCCTATTCAGTTATGCTTACCCTAAAAGGTGTCTTTAATTACATAACTTTATTATTTTCTCTGGTTATGTATACCACTAGGTGTCTTTAATTACATAACCTTATCGGGTTAAGTTCGTGGGCCTATATGTAAATAGTACCCACCCCTTCCAGATTTACTTAACCCATCCACTATTCCAATCAATTTACTTAACCCTAACCTTTGTTAAATATCATACAATCTCTATGAATTAGATTTGGCTAAGTAGTCCAATTCATTACCATGTCCATTTATGGTTATAATGGGTTAGACCTCCCACATTAGGCCTACAACGTGTGGATGCTGGATATGCTGGTCGGGTCCGGGCAGTCTTATTCCGCAGTTGGGCCTAACCTCGTGTCTTAGCTCGATTCGTATCTGCGTACTTAGACCTCCCACATTAAGTTCAACAATAGTGGCTGTTGGATATGCCGTCGGGTCCGGGCAGACTTCCTCCACTAATGCAACCTAACCTCGTGTCATAAGTAAAATTACAATTCCTAATTGTAATTACTAGACATTACATTTTTAATTAATTAACCAATTAATCAATTAATTAGGCATTTCCCTTTTAGGCGTTAATGCCCGCATTACCCAATAATTTGAATTATATGTCCAAAAATGTTCATATTCAAATTATGCCATTATTAACCCTTTTCCCCCCGTTCCTTAACCAACGTCCTCACAAAATTGGTAGCATGCCTAGGCTAGACAATAGCCTAGTCATAAACGATAATAGTTAAAATAATGGGAATATAAGCAAAGTGATCATCTTGGCAAAACATAAACTAGAATGAAAATAAGGTGAACATACATACCGACATGGACATGAAATTGTCATCATCGCAAGGTGGACATAAAACTGATGAATGGTTGGCAGTAAATTGATTCTAACCTAACTATGATGTCACGATAAGCATAGTAAGACTAAATTTGCAATTTAGATGTCCAATCGATTTAGATCTAACATGATAACACAAGGTGATAAATTAGATCTGACTAACAGTTTCAATATCCACATAAATTAGATCTACTAGTTTAGAAATAGATCTACACAATCCACATCATATCATGTTATAGAAGTTACAATTAAGATAAAGATTTAGATCCAATCCTAACCAATTCAAGCTGACATATGTTCATGATTTACATAAATGATTAGATCTATCCAATGATATAAATGTTCAAATTAACAGATTTAAATTAACCATAATACAGTTACAAACCAAGATCCAATAATAACATAGTAGAATAATTACAGTTGAATTGGATCTAGAGAAATAGATCTATCATGACATAGCATAAGATATGATAATAGCATAGATTCAAGGTTTACATCCTATCCAAATCACAGTCTTTCGTAATTTACTTCTATTCATTTAAACCTAAAAATAACTAAAAACTCACAACTTTAGGTTTAGAGAATAGAGAAAAAATGGATCTTGGATTTCTGGATTTGATTTGCCTTAGTTAATATAAGAAGATAAGGGATCCAGTTCAATTCACAAACCGGCAGAGTTTGGCCGCCATTGATTATTTGTGAAGAAAACAGGAGAATTGAGGTATATTTATAACTGTAGAGCCCTCTGAAATCGACTGCCACATAAGCCCTAGGGTGAATCAGGTTGCGGGTCGTCTCCACTTGGAAAAAGGCCCGAATACCCAAAAACTATTCTGGGTGTAATTTATAGGTGCGCCAGTGTAAAATTTCCTTGGCGCACTAGTGAAGTGCGCCAGTTATACTTGGTTTGATTTTTCAAACTTTTATCATCCGTAACTTCTTCATATGTTGTCCATTTTACGAAACTAGGTGTCTATCCTGACCAGAATTTTGACACGAACGTAATGACATAGTCTATTTCCCTTAATTCTTAATATTAAATTAATTATTATTTAATTTTTCCTCTTTAATGTTAACAAAATTACGGGGTGTTACATTCCCCCCTACTTAAAGGATTTCATCCCCGAAATCTCCAAGTTGAGAAGAATGCATATCCTACCATCCATCATCCATCTACTCATCAATCAATCACTGACATCCATTATCCTTAAGGATTTCTAATGCTTACACGAATATATGCAAAGGTGTGTCTATATGTCCCAATACTAGTGCGAAGATCAGGCGATCTACTGATTCAGTTAACCTCCTTAATGCAATGTATGTTAGCGCCATGAATCCAATATGTATGCAAAGAAGCCTATTATTACATGTAAGCTTTATATGTGTGCACACTCATTCGTCCAAATGCAACATCCATATGCTAGTTCATCCATTTCCATCCATAAAAGAAAAGAAAATGCACAGACATCCATATGCAGTATGAGAGTGATTGAGGCGATCTAGTGCCTAATGTGTGTGTATATGCATCCACAGGCAACCACTAGCAAACACTTGCATCCACTTACATCCATCGATCATAACATGCCTCAAACACATGTTTACATCCATATGATTCCTATCTAAAGGTCGAAGAATACTATGGATAAGATATACTCAAATGATAGAAACAAGTACTGATAAAGCTATGGAAAAAGGAGTTAAGAACATACCCTCGAAAAGAAAAGGGTACAAAACACGATTCTTGTCTTCGGTCTCCTAAGTAGCATCCTATGGGTTATCTCCCCATTGAAACTTTAGCAACTTGATCTCTTTATTGCGTAGCTTCTTAACTTCTGATCCCATAATACGGGTATGGACTCGCTTGACTATCGCCTCCCGTTCCACTTCGACTTCGTCCAACACTCTTGGCTCAACGATTACTGCGGTGTTATGCAGGCACTTCCACAGATGGTTGTCTGAGTGTTTTACTTTATAGGCCATTTGGCCAATCATCTCAGTTATGGGAAATGGTCCCACAAACCTAGGTGCTAACTTCCCTACTGATCCGAAGCGAACCACATTCCTCAGAGGTGACACTTTGATAAAAACCAAGTCTCCTACTTAAAAATTGAGGCCAGTCCTTCTCTTGTTTGCATAGGATTTCTGCCTATCTTGAGCTGTCTTTATCCGCCATCGAATAAGGTCAATCTTTTTGGACGTTTCCCTAACCATATCTGGTCCAAGTAATAATCTTTCTGTAGACTCCTACCAACAAGTTAGCGATTTACAGGGTCGTCCATACAAGGCTTTGAAGGGTGCCATGCCGATGCTAGCTTGATAACTGTTATTAATGGCAAACTCTACTAAAGGAAGATGCTCTTCAATCCGAAGTCTAGGATACACAGCCTCAAAAGATCTTCAAGAATCCTGTTCACCCTCTCGGCCTATCCATCGGTTTGAGGATGATAAGCGGTGCTCAAACACAACTGTGTACATAATGCTTCTTGCAAGCTCCTCCAAAATTCACTGGTGAAGAAGGGGCCATGATCGCTCACGATGCTAGAAGGTACTCCACGAAGATGAAATATCTCATGCACATAAATTGCTGCCAACCATGATGCCGTCCTCATACTCTTAACTGGAATAAAGTGAGAGTTCGTAGTGAGTCTATCCACCATAACCCAGATAATGGTGTTGCCTTTCTTCGATCTAGGCAAACCATCTATGAAATCCATAGAGACGCTCTCCTATTTCCAATGTAGAACCTTCAACGGATGAAGTAATCCTCTGGGCTTATTTTGCTCAGCTTTGACTTGCTGGCAAACTTAACATTGAGAGACACATCTTTCTTCATCCTAGCCCAAAAGAAAACCCTCTTCATGTCCCTATACATCTTATGACTGCCTGGATGAATGGTCATCTTAGAATGGTGGGCTTCTTCTAGGACTGCCTTTATCAAGTTTCCAGTTTAAGGAACACAAAGCCTTCCATCTCGTTGCAACCACCCCTTTTCATTTATGGCATATTTACTGAGGTGATTAGAAGTCTCCCCTCTTCTAAGCTTATCCATGATTTCTAAAATATGTGGGTTACCTTATTGTGAAGCTTCGATCTGATCCATAAGAGTTGGTCGTATCACCAAGGATGCAAAAAATCAGGCAAAATCTCAATGGAGGGTCTAAAATCAAAAGCTGATAAGAATTCCAAGTTATTTCTTTCCACAAACAGAGGACCTAGGGCCACCCTCTGCCTACTTAGTGCGTCTGCCACCACATTACCCTTACCAGGGTTGTAAGAAATCTCAAAATCATAAGAAGCTAGAAACTCCATCCAATGCTGTTGCCTTAAATTGAGATCCTTTTACGAGAACAGATACTTGAGAGATTTATGATCGGTGTATAACTCGAACTTCTCTCCAAGTAAATAATGACGCCACGTTTTTAATGCAAACACTACGGCAGCTATCTCTAGATCATGGGTGGGGTAGTTCTTTTCATGAACTCTCAACTGTCTGCCCCCATAACACACTACTTTCCCTTCTTGCATTAAAACCGCACCAAGCCCTATACCACATGCATCAGTGTAAACAGTAAACACCTTATTCCCGTCAGGAAAGCTAAAGACTGGGGCTGTTGTCAGAGTTCTCTTCAGTCATTAGAAAGAAACGTCACAGTCTATATCCCATGAGAATGCCAAGTTCTTCTTCGTCAGCCTGGTGAGTGGGGCTGATATCTTTGCGAAGTCCTTACTGAACTTCCTATAGTAACCTGCTAACCCAATAAAGCTTCTCACCTCGGTTGCATTTTTAGGAACCTGCCAATCTTGCACTACAACCACTTTTGCGGGATCTACAGCTATACCTTCTTTAGAGACCACATGCCCTAAGAATCTCACATCTTTTCTCCGAAAATGACATTTGGAGAATTTTGCTTTAAGCTGATGGTCACAGAGAGTTTTCAAAACTTCTCTCGAATGTTGGGCATGCTCTTCTTCGCTCTTGGAGAATATCAAAATATCATCAACAAAGCCTACAACAAATTTATTTAGGAACTCCCAAAACACCCTACTCATTAGATCGACAAAATAGGCGGGTGCATTCGTCAGCCCAAAAGGCATAACTAGCCATTCAAAGAAACTGTCCGAAGTTCCTAAAGGTAGTCTTATCCATGCTATCCTCAGCCACCCTCAACTGATGGAACCCGATGGCCAAGTCTAACTGGGATAATACCGAGGCACAAACAAGCTGATCAAATAAATCATCAACCCTCGGAAGTGGGTGTCTATTCTTCTTAGTGAGTTTATTCAGCTCTCTATAATCAAGACACAAACGAAACGAACCATCCACCTTTGTCGCGAATACTACCAGAGCACCCCATTCAAATATGCTTCATCTGATAAACCCTTTCTCTAGTAGCTCCCCTACTTGCTTACTCATCTCCCTGCTTTCCCTCGGAGCCATATAGCGCACTGGCAATGCAACTGGCTTTGCATTATCCACCAAATATATACAAAAGTCGATCTCGCGCCCTAGAGGTAAACCCCGAACCTCATAAAAAACATCGGAAAAATCCCAGACTACGGGAACTGATTGCAGATCATCGATAGATGAATCAAGAGACTCTAGTAAACTAAGCATAACCGGCCCTTGTGGGTCACATGAAATCTCGAGGGTTCTCCCATGACAAGTCAGAAGCCTAACAACCCTCTTCTCCCAATCCAGAATGGCCCCATACGTGGTAAGCCAATCCATTCCTAGAATCAACCCATAGCATATAAACCCTAGCACATGCGCGTCGCATTCAAACTCGATGCCCAACACAGATATTTTCAAACCCCAACAAATCATAGATAAATAAGCCAAACATAAATGAGGTTTGAAACAACTATGGGATCCACTACCATACTAGTAGTTAAGTGTAGAGATTCAACCACAGAGCTTGATATAAATGAGTGTGAGGCGCCAGAATCAAAAAGTGTTCTAATAGGATGGTTTTAAAGAGAAGTCAAACCTTCCACAAAAAATTTTCTACCTCTATCAGGAGCACTGGTCGCAAGAGCATGCACCTGCCCTCTAGAATTTCCTTCCCTTTGACCTTGTCCCTGTGATCCCCTTTCTTCGGACACTCTTTAGAAAATTGTCCGGCCTCTCCATAGTGGTAGCTAGAGTTCTTCCTTCGCTTACAGTCTTTAACCAGATGACCTTCCTTCCCACAATGGTGACATTTTCTCTTATCCTTGCCTTTATCATTCTTCGCTCCTTTCTTCTACTATTGCTGCTGCCCCTTCTTGGGCTACACCTTCCTATTTTGTGTTTCCTCAACCTTAACTTTTTCCTTTTCACCTTTATTTGAACTTTATCTATGTTCCCTTCCTAGGCCATTGTTTTTCTCATCCTTGGGTTGTGCTCCTTAGCCCTAACTCCCTTGTTTTCCTTTTTACCACATTTGGGTAACAAGCTAAAGCTGCATCCATCGCTTGGAAATCCTTACGAAGCTCGAGAAAGTTAGCCACAGTTGAAACTACTGCGGCTACAGATGGAGATTAGGCAATTCATTGCCCTTCGACATAGGCCGTAGTCTTAACATGCCTACGGAACCATGCCATAATGGGGACACCTTTTGGGAAGGATTGTTTCCCCAGACAAAAAGAAAAAGGAATCAAGCGGAGAATCGGGAGATATTTCCTATGGCTTTGGGGAATATGTTTTTCAAAACACACTTTTCTTTTTGAAAATGCTTTCTTTTAAAACATTCTTGAAAATAATTTTAAAAGCTTTATCCAATTCGGTAACCTTCAGCTCTGATACCAAGTGTGACACCCCACGTCTGTTAATGTCACTTACTAAGGGAATGTATTAAGTTTCATGAAGCGTTATAGGTAAACAAACACAGAATAATTACAAGAAAGACATAAATAAGATAGCAGCGGAAATTAAAACTTTTATTTCAATATAAAACATAATACTGTGGTCCACGATAACATAAGTCACAAACACCATTACAATAAAATAACTTCTGTCCTACATCATCAGAGTACAGAAGAATATAAAAACATAATTCCCCAATTGAAAGAGTTAAACCAAAGTAGAGACAAGAACTTGAGCCATACTTCAGAAGTAGCTCCTAGCAAGATGATATTTGAGTCCTCACTAAGCCTGAGTGTTTCCTCCCTGAGAACCTAGGGGGGTGGAACGGAAGAAAGAAGGAGAAACAAAAGAGTCAGACATAAAGTCTGGCGAGTCTAGTTACTTTTAGCCAGTAAATAATTAGAAGTAACATGATAGGCATATAAAGTGGATAAGAGAGATCACTACATAAATGGCAGGTGTAACAAGGTAGACCAGGTAAGGTGTATACACTTCTCTAATGATTACTCTGCACTATTACTAGTATAACCAGAATGAGAGATCCCTTCCACTATAAGGTCACAGACTTAGGGCATATGTCCAAAATATACCCTAACCCCTACCCTAATCGATCGGCTCCCTACTCCATAGATACTCTGTTCCGGCCCCATGGCAGGATGTATCACGTCCTACAGTGACAACCCTTCGCTGATATGCACAACCCCATATCTACTGGTGTCACGGTCATCTTATCCCCCTCTACCAAGGCTCATGCACACACATAGCCCGGTCGGTTTGCGCCGCCCACCCCGTCCTCCACGTTTGGATCTCTTACAATCAGTCGGTAAGCGTGTCCCCTCTCCCCCTAGTATGGAGTATTTTATTTGATGCTAACTCCGTGTTACTGACTAAAATAGGTCCCACACAATATGATACAAGCTCTTCCCATTGTCTTATATCCGCCTACTAGGTTTTTCACCGACTATGTATACCACTAGGTGTCTTTAATTACATTGCCCTATTCAGTTATGCTTACCCTAAAAGGTTCCTTTAATTACATCACTTTATTATTTTCTCTGTAGGTTATGTATACCACTAGGTGTCTTTAATTACATAACCTTATCGGGTTAAGTTCGTCGGCCTATATGTAAGTAGTACCCACCTCTTCCAGATTTACTTAACCCATCCACTATTCCAATCAATTTACTTAACCCCGACCTTAGTTCAATATCATACAATCCCTATGGATTAGATTTGGTTAAGTAGTCCAATTCATTACCATGTCCAGTTATGGTTTATAATGGGCTAGACCTCCCACTTTAGGCCTACAACGTGTGGATGTTGGATATGCCGATCGGGTCCGGGCAGTCTTATTCCACAGTTGGGCTGACCTCGTGTCTTAGCCCGATTCGTACTTGCGTACTTAGACCTCCCACATTAGGTTCAACATTAGTGGCTGCTGGATATGCCGGTAGGTTCCAGGCAAACTTACACCACTAATGCAACCTAATCTCGTGTCATAAGTACAATTATAATTCCTAATTTTAATTACTAGACATTCCATTTTTAATTATTTAACTAATTAATTAATAAATTAATCAAGCCTTTCCCTTTTTAGGCATTAATGCCCGCTTTACCCAATAATTTGAATTATATGTCCAAAAATGTTCATATTCAAATTATGCCATTATTAACCCTTTTTCCCCCATTCCTTAACTAGCGTCCTCACAAAATTGGCTGCATGCCTAGGCTAGACAATAGCCTAGTCATAAACGATAATAGGGAAAATAGTGGGAATATAACCAAAGTGATCATCTTGGCATAAAAATAAACTAGCATGATAATAATGTGAACATATATACTGGCATAGACATGAAATTGTCATCATCACAAGGTGGACATAAAACTGATGAACGATTAACAGTCAATTGATTCTAACATAACTATGATGTCACGATAAGCATAGTAAGATTTAACTTTGCAATTTAGATGTCCAATCGATTTAGATCTAAAATGATAACATAAGGTGATAAATTAGATCTAATTAACAGTTTCAATTTCCATATAAATTAGATCTACTAGTTTAGAAATAGATCTACACAAATCTAAATCATAGCATGTTATAGAAGCTACAATTAAGATAAAGATTTAGATCCAATCCTAACCAATTCAATGTGACATATGTTCATGATTTACATAAATGATTAGATCTATCCAATGGTATAACTGTCCAAATTAACAGATTTATATTAACCACAATATAGTTACAAACCAAGATCCACAATAATAACATAATAGAATAATCACAATTGAATTGGATCTAGAGAAAGAGATCTATCATGACATAGCATAAAACATGATAATAGCATAGATTCAAGGTTTACAATGTATCCAAATCATAGTCTTTCATAATTTACTTCTATTCATTTAAACCTAAAAATAACTAGAAATTCACAGCGTTAGGTTTAGAGAATAGAGAAAGAATGGATCTTGGATTTCTGGATTTGATTTGCCTAAGTTGATAGAAGAAGATAAGGGGTCCAGTTCAATGCACACACCACAGAGTTCGACCTCCATTGATTCTTTGTGAAGAAAACAAGAGAATTAAGGTATATTTATAACTGCAGAACCCTCTGAAGCCGACTGCCACATAAGCCTTAGGGCGAATCAGGTTGCGGATCGTCTCCACTTGGAAAAAGTCCTGAATACCCAAAAACTATTCTGGGCGCACTTTTCAGGTGCGCCAGTGTAAAATTTCCTTGGCGCACTTGTGAAGTGCGCCAGTTATACCTGGTTTGATTTTTCAAACTTTTATCATCCGTAACTTCTTCATATGTTATCCGTTTTACGCAAAATAGGTGTCTATCCTGACCACAATTTCGAGACGGACGTGATGATGCAGTCTGTTTCACTTAATTCTTAATATTAGATTAATTATTATTTAATTTATCCTCTTTAATGTTAACAAAATTACGGGGTGTTACAAGTAGTATTGGGAATGTTCCTTTCCTATTTTATAATGGCATGTGATGGATGGCCTTCAAGTGTTAACTTGTAGGTTGTTGGGAAGATTGGATGGTTGATCTGCCTATACGCGTATTATCCTATGTAACTGTTGTTAGCTTTCTTATTGTTCACTAAGATCGTTGTATGACTCAAGGTATTATGTTTCCCTCTTATTACCTTGCGTTGTTCATTAATGTTGTTGATGAGCAGACCAAGTAGTAGGTTTAGTGTCGTTGATGATGTGCGGTGACGAGTAAGAGGCTGGCATATTATTATTACCTATTATAGTTATTTCCTCTATATGTTGTTGTTATTGAGACTCTGAGGTATGTAGCTGTTATGGTTGAGGATCAAGGATCTTACAGCAGAACAAACAATAGAGTGAAGATGAATAACATTTTAAAGAATTTATAGAAATCTTAACCAATCATAGAGTACTCGAACTACTATATGAATTACAGAATGAATATTATAATAGAAATGATGGATTTTAACTGGTTCCCTTTAATTCTTCTTATTAAACTAATATAAAAACATCGCCCATTGTTAGCTGGTTTGCTTTAATTCTTCTTATTAAACTGATTAAAAATATGATTAATTTGATATTAACTCGCTTAATTGTTTTCTTAAAAACAATTATTTCAAATTATCATCATTCTGGATAATTTGTATATTCCTTACTTATTGTAATTGTTTAAAAATATCCTTTGTAAAATACAATTATAAAAATACTTATAAGGTTTCTATTTTTAATAACTTGTGTAAAATCAACATGAAAACTCGATTAAGTTATAAAATAAGTTTTATAACTAAAATTACCGTCAATTCGCCTACGACGAAACGACGTCTAAAAATAATGGATTTTAACCATTCGCTGCCAATTACTTAATCAATACTGTCTTTTGATTAAAACACAATGATCGTTAAATTTCAGTTCAACGATTAACATCCATTCATCAATCATTATCCAAAACAGGTTATAATACCATTGGGAATAACAATTCATATATAAATGCGATAAACAAACAACAATTATTTGAGGAATCCGGTTGGATCCCTCCAACCTGTTATTCCCTGCATCATAAATAATTACATGATAAATAATGTTGATCAAGCAAACAATAACAACCAATAGACAACTATAGCATTCAATCAAACAATTCTATATTATCAACTATATTTTTTTATTATATGAATTTAGCACTCAAAGAATTTCAAAGGGTGTGAAAGTCAACTCACTGTTTTTATTTTCGATTTGACGGTTGTTGTTGCATTGTTCGTAGAATTTCAAACAAGCATATACAGTATATGAAATTCCGGTTGCTTCCGGATCAACCCCTTCGAACCAGCTCTACAACGTAATTATTTTCACTGCAATTTCACCACCTCTTGTTTCACGCCATTCTGATAATAAACGAATGAGATATCAGTATTATAAATTTGTGCTGGAATATATAATTACTTATACTATTAACTAACTTAATTATATTGCTTAATTAGCAAATTATATTTAATGGCTGTGACTACCTTATTTCACGTGATGCTGCTGAATCCCGATGTTCAACCAGAATTTCCGCAAACTGATAGGCTGATACCATCTTCAATTTTTCACCATCATTTTTTTTTCTTTTATAAATTAGGCCTAAGTCCAGTGCTCCCATTGCATAGCCCACCTTCTCACTCTTCTTTTTCAGCAGTACTCCATTTGTTTTTTTTTCGTTAAGGCCAAAAGCCCACACTATAAAATTTCTCAGCCTATTTTCCATACGTTCTTCTCCCTTAACACTGTTCTTTTATCATGAAACACACGTATGCACCCTCCTTGTATTCCCTTACATTTTTATTTCCAGTTCCATGCAAAAGAATGCCTCCTCTGTTCTTCTTTCCAATGCATGCTGCGCTATATGCCAACTTTCCCCATGATCGCTCATGCTTCAATCCATTTGCTGAAATCTTTCTTCATTCCTGGCAATTCTATCTCCAAGAACCATGGCCCCTCCTAAAACAAAACCACACGCCATGCATTATCTCCTTCTCACTCCGTATACTTCCAGACGTGTTTCCTTATGCACGAAAAACCCCTTCCATTCAACTGCGCTGCCCAGACCCCCACCTGACGCCGCCAAGGCCCACCGTACTTCGCCTTAGCTCCTCATCTCTATGTTAGTTTTCCTGCGCACTCTCGTTTTTTTTTACTTTCGAAAAGACCAAGCTCCTAAACATCTTAACCGCCAGTTTCCCACGTCCCCTACCCTTCTTCTCTCAAATATGCAAAAGTTACAATATATTATTCCTTCTTTATTCACCATTTTGCATGCTGCTAATCCATTCAAGCCATGCATTTAAAAAACAAAGTCTTCCAGTACTTTCCAGCTCACCCCTCTTCATGATTTACATTTTTCTCCCCTTCATCTAAACTATCCGCGCTCCCTCCTTTTATGTTTGCACATCACAACATGCAACTTCACTACTAAAGTAAATTAAACCCGCATCTTACATACAGTAGCCATTCCCATAGCTTTGGCTCCCTACGTTCTTTCCCATCTCGTCCATTCTGGCTTTGTATCCCAACGACAAACTGCAACTCCTCCTTTTGTTGTACAGATTCCCGGTGCAACGATGTAAACCGAGCTTTAGGAAAGAACATACCAGCTTGAAGAGTATTATCTAACGATCCCAAAAGTACAATTTCATAAGATTTTGTTAAGAATTAAATTTTATATGAATGTTTGAACTTTCGGTTTATATGAAAGGTACTATTTATTATAAATCGGAAAGACGATTGTCTGTAAGAAAAAGTTTCTGGCTTATTTATATGATTGGGGTTGATTTTTCTATTGTTATATATATATAACATATATTACTTTATATATATATATATATATATATATATATATATATATATATATATATATGTCAAAGATGCATAGTCCGAGCTACAGAAATCATGTGCAGGAGTTTTAATAGGGACAACACTATTGTTGTTGTACAAGTGAATTAAAGAGGGAACAGTGAAAATTAAATAGAGAGCATGTGCTGAGACTGAATTGGATACGGACCACATGGCCAACATTACTTACAGACATTTTTGACTCACGCATTCGTCTGGACACAGGCTAGACATTTCTTCGATATGGCAAATGTTTGAAAATATATTGAAAACTCTTTTTTTGTCAAAAGAATATGTACGAATTTCGCATAGTTTTTGCCAGTGAAATGCAGATGTGCTGATGATTTAAGACGGATGTACAGGTTCCTAGTCTTGCATGTGCAGAGATTATTTGTTTAGATATATGAAGAAAAAAAAGAATGACACAGAGATATGTTTTGATCATGTACGTATCTATAGTGATATATTTTTATATTCAACATGCTTTTGCTTTTAAAGAACAATGCCAACTTCTTTCTTTTATTTACATATTTACGGTTCGCTGGAGCAAATGGAAAATGTGCATCCAATGAAATAAGAGAAATATGCCACTATCACATATGTTTTAATGTTGCTGCAGTTTGATAAGAGGCAGAATGTAAATATTTATTTATTTGCTTCAAGTTTTTGACCGAAACGATTGTAATCTCTTTAACAAATATAGGCTGAGATTATACAAACCCTATCTTGATTTTGAAATGATTTTGGCTAGACTTCGTACCATTGGTTTTGAAATGAACGATGGCTGAAGATTTTGGACATGGTCAAATGAAGGATGTGCGATCCCAGTGTTTACGAAAGGATCGTAGAAATTATTCCTGTTTGGGCCAGCGTATAGCTTTACCATGATTTTTGACTGTTGAGATCATGTGCAGATCAGACCAAAATTTTAGCTGTGGGATAAGATTTTAAAAGGATCCGGATAAGACAACGAAGTGATTAAATATTTTTGCACCCGATGCACTGTGCAGATATGGAAAAACTAGAATACTTTCCTTGACACCTTGTTTCAGCGAAAGTCTTGAAAGAAAGCAGTATTTACTATGATGCAAAAATGAAATGATTCTAACGCGATTTTTTTTTAGATTAAGGTAGGTGTAGCGACCCAGGGATTTTCAGCCCTGAAAATCAATATAAATACCTTTACCGCAACTCATGCCGACCTTCTAAACACCGAAAACACTGGAATGTTATTAGAAAGAATTTAGAGGGTGAGATAAGAAAGAAAGAAATATAAGAATAGAAGAAGAAGAACCAACACAACACAGAATCAGAGTCTCACATCGCAGCGGAACAAACTATAATACAGAAATAAAACTTTATTGAGAGCTTTTAAAATACTTACAATATCAGAGTACATCACATGTCTGGACATTATAATAACCTGTCCTCATATACAACACACAACGGAATAGTAGCTATATAATATCATACGTCTGAACACCTCCAGCTCATCTCTAGACTTCGCAACATCCGATAGCCTGGACGTGTACAACCCGGTCTAACCCGAGCATTTACAAAACACTGGGTCTGTCTGGTGAACTAGATTGAGAAAAACTCGCACAATATTAAGGGAAATCATCCAACTTTCTTTTAAAGTTCAAAAATCTTTTCGAAAGAAGAGGATAATCGTAAGACAAAATCCACATATAAATATGGACGGTTTTTACCTTACGATAACCCAAAACATTTTTGAAATCAATATCCTTTATGATATTATAATATTGTCTAAATACAAGTAGATATCAATCTAGCGGAACGCTTGCATCTCACGTTCCACATATATAGTATACAATCAAAACCACGGGCGCTTATTGGAGAATGGATTCCGACTATGACAAGGTATGGGACCACCTGCCGATAGTGTATCTCTAGGGGCGAATACACTGGGTTCAACAAGAACGTCTTGCAACCCGGCCCACACATGACCGACCACTCATTTCGCTTGAGTGTATCGAATGTATATCACCAACGGTTGGGCTCAAACCACCGTTTCCCGAAAAGGAATAGCATTGAATAGATTTAAGAAGTAAAAGGAATTTCTCTAGATAGGTGATTATACACCCTAATGGGAGCGACCCACATAGTCATGCTGCCTACCCGATTTCTATCATTTCCCGGTTGATAAGGCTTGAGGTTAGAATTTCCTTTTGGGATATTTGGTCACCATTCACTTTGAATGCCACATCGTTAGATTCGTCAAGTCACTAATTGACGTTCACAAATATACTCTGGGTATAAAAGAAGTGCCTGTAACACCCCACCTCCGCTAGGGTCACTCACAAAGGGAATGCACTAGTTTTGGAGGAGCGTTATCGAGGTAAACAAATACAGAAATATTACAAGACAGAATATAAATAAAACAGCGGAAGAATCAAAAGATAAATTTCATTACTTTCAAAATAGTCAAAGCCTTTTTCATTCAAAGTACCAAATAGCCAAAGTCATTATTTTCCATTACGACAAATTCTGTCTTGCATAAACAAAGAAGCATAAACTTAAAACATCAAAAGTAGCTTAATTCCCCAAAGGTAGAAGAAAATGCAGCCATAGCATAGCCCAAGATCAAACCGTACATGAGCTGAATCAAAAGCAAGCGAAATCCAAGCTAAGTGCTAGAGTTTCATCCCTGAGAACCTGAGGGGGGGGGGAACGGAAGAAAAAGAGGTGAAAGAAAACACGGTCAGTCATAAAGACTGGTAAGTCCAAGTGACTTTCAGCATAAAAACAGATAAAGGTAACATGACATGTATAAACTGAAAGTAATCATACGGATGATGACAAGATGGGCAAGATAGACTAAGATAACATGATAAATCAAGTATAGCATCACATATTCAAGGTTCGCTGCATCAACTGTACTAGAATCCCAAACCCATGTCTTATATTAATCATGCAATGATTCCTTGGCCCAATATCATGAAATGACCCATTTCTAGGTCCAACGAAACGATCCACTAGTCGAACGGCTCCCTACAAGTTCTAGCTCATCATGTGTCTGTGTCATACGTCCCTATCACGAATGTAGTCACCTGTGCTAGGTCCACCATAGGGTGTATCAAGCCCTATGGTGCCAACCACCGACACGAATCAAAAATGCACAGATAAACCTACTGATGCCCAATGCCTGCTTTTTCAACTCCGGACCACGTGCACGACCATAGCCCGCCTGAACCTACACTGGCGCACCAACACAGCCGTCGTTCTGGTCGCTTACAATCAGCCCAATAATGATGCCCTACCCTGCCTAGTTCCAGGGTACCATGATACATCTAGTGGGTTACTGCTGAAATGGACCGCGTAACTAGGGTTTCCGTCCAGCAGGTTAAGTGTTGTCATTTAAATTCGATACTTAACCCTTATCAGTCTAGCATGTCAAATTGGCTAAGTGTTTTCATTTAAATTCGTGACTTAGCCCTACAATTCACGTGTCAAGTTGGTTAGGTGTTGTCGTTCAAGTTCATGACCTAACCCTACCAATCATGTCTCAAGTTGGTTAAGTGTTGTCTTTCATGTTCATGACTTAACGCTATCATGTGGCATTAATTCATTAATGCACCCCAACCTCTCACATTAGACCTGTTGTTGTGGTCACTGGACATGTCGGGCGGTTCCGGGCAGATTTACATCACAACTCAGTCTAACCTCGGGTTTCAAGCGTGATATGACCAACTACTCACAGTGGATCCTATTGTTTGCAGTCACTGGATTTGCCGGGCGGTTCCGGGCAGATTTACACTGCAAACTCAACCCAACCTCGAGTTGGCCATTTTCAAGTTCATTCTAGTGTCATGTCCATGTTCAAGTTTTCTTGTCGAGTTCGTTTCAAGGTTTTAAGGCGAGTTTCATGTCCACATCCAGATTAAAGTTATAACAATGTTCATGTTTCAAGTTTTTTCTATTATCAAGTTCATAATTCATGTTCGTAACCAATTCATGTTTTTCCTAATCTACCCAAATCGTATTCCCATCGCACGTAAACGTGAATCGATCTATACTACAAATAAATCCAAATCTCAAAATAAACTGAATAACATCAAAACTATGATAGGCAAAAGGGACGAGCATAAAGCGATAAAAAGGGTTGCAAGACTAGCATGATATAACTTGAGATAATTAGTTACAACATCACTGTCATATAGGATTTCAAATCTAGCAAGATAAGGCGATAGTCACGATAAAAGTTGACATAAAAGAATAGGCATGCAAAAGCAAGTCAAATACAAGGATAATGGATCCAATGGTTTTGGTGTACATAATAGCGAAAAAACTAAGCAAGTCACACCCTAGGTATTCGATCCAACAAACTGCAAATTCGGTGTACAACATGGTTTTCAACTATGGGCATGAACAATCAACTATAATAGTCTTAGGCAATTAACCCCAATAGTCATAGTCATGGTCATAGTCATAGGTAGAAATCTCATAATTAAGAACCATAAGCGATTAATCACAATAGTCATGGTTAATTATCCAAAATAGTTCTAAGCAATAGTCATAGGCAATTAATGGTAATAGTTTCAAAGTCATGGTCATAGATAATAGCCTTATGTTCATAATCGTAGGTAATAATTCTCATAGTCAAGAGTCATAGGTGATTAGCCACAATTGTCCTTGTCATAGTCATAGGCAACAGTCTTATGTTCACCGTCATAGGCATAGGCATAGTCTTATGTTCACAATCATAGGCATAGGCATAGTCTTATGTTCACAGTCATAGGCATAGGCATAGGTATAGTCTTATGTTCACCGTCATAGTCTTAGGCCATTAACAACAGTTTCAACGTCATAGGCATTTCAAGGTTACAGACATGAAGAGTTTGATTTACAACATGAATAGGCCCAAAGCAATATTCACGAAAGTCAAGATCCAAGATGAACAAGAATAGATATGAATCAATTATCATACATAGATCTAATTCCAATTTACAACATGGATATTAAGTTTATAGTTTTTATCTAAAAGTAACTTGAACTTACAGATCGTGGTCTAAGAAATTTAGATGCAGAAGTCAAGTCTAGAAATTAGTCGTTGAATTGTTGCATCGCTGAATCTTGCTTTGATTGTAGAAGAAAATCCCTAATAAGAAATTCCTAGCCGTAGTCTTCAAGAAATAATCTTCATGATTAATTTTAATTTATTTTATTTTAGAGGAAAAAGAAGAAGCCATGATCATCAAGAGTTTGAGCAGCATAAGGTTAGAGAAGAATGGTGTAAAGAGAATGATGCTAGGAGGCTGTTTATATAGGGTTTCAAACTAATTAGAGCCGTCGATGAAGCTAGAAGTAATCAAGGCCATCCATCTCAAGTAAAACCAATCCGAAAATGACAAGTCAGCCCTAGTGACACACCAGAGCTCAGAAATTCGATCGGAACCCGACCAGGCCTGCCAGGCCTTGACCAAGAAGGTTTCTGCTCGTCCTGGGCGCACCTGCCAAGTGCGCCAATGCAAAATTGCATGGGCGCACTTCCTAAGTGCGCCAGTGTAATTTTGTTCTGGCGCACTTCCCAAGTGCGCCAGTGCATTCTGGCCTGTTTCTGGTTTTTCTGCCTAACTTCGTTCGTCCATATCTTCTTCGTACGATATCCGTTTTACGCAAACTCGGACTCTATTTCAAGAAGAATTCCGAGACGAACGCAATGGCATAACCCGTTTCCCTTGATTCTTGTTTTAAAAATTAATTCTGCCTTTATTTATGGTTTTAACATGTTATAAAACTACGGGTTGTTACATTCTCCCCTTTTTAAAGGATTTCGTCCCCGAAATCTTCAAATTAGGAAGAATGCATCCTATCATCCAATCAACCATCTACTGAACCATCATCCACAAGCAACCATTGTCCTTAAAAGATTTCTAATGCTATATGAACATATGCAGAAAGTGTGTGTACATGTTCCTTATCTAATGCAAATGATCAGGCCTGATTGATCTTCCTAATGCAAAATATGTTTAGTGTCATGAATCCAACATGTATGCAAATAGTCCTAGTCACTCACAAAGGGAATGCACTAGTTTTGGAGGAGCGTTATCGAGGTAAACAAATACAGAAAAATTACAAGACAGAATATAAATAAAACAGCGGAAGAATCAAAAGATAAATTTCATTACTTTCAAAACAGTCAAAGCCTTTTTCATTCAAAGTACCAAATAGCCAAAGTCATTATTTTCCATTACAACAAATTCTGTCTTGCATAAACAAAGAAGCATAAACTTAAAACATTAAAAGTAGCTTAATTCCCTAAAGGTAGTAGAAAATGCAGCCATAGCATAGCCCAAGATCAAACCGCACATGAGCTGAATCAAAAGCAAGCGAAATACAAGCTAAGTGCTAGAGTTTCCTCCCTGAGAACCTGGGGGGGAAACGGAAGAAAAAGAGGCGAAAGAAAACAGGGTCAGTCATAAGACTGGTAAGTCCAAGTGACTTTTAGCATAAAACAGATAAAGGTAACATGACATGTATAAACTAAAAGTAATCATACAGATGATGACAAGATGGGCAAGATAGACTAAGATAACATGATAAATCAAGTATAAATCAAGTTTAGCATCACGTATTCAAGGTTCGCTGCATAAACTGTACTAGAATCCCAAACCCATGTCTTATATTAATCACGAAATGATTCCTTGGCCCAATATCATGAAATGACCCATTTCTAGGTCCAACGAAACGATCCACTAGTCGATCGGCTCCCTACAAGTTCTAGCTCATCATGTGTCTGTGTCATACGACCCTATCACGATTGTAGTCACCTGTGCTGGGTCCACCATAGGGTGTATCAAGCCCTATGGTGCCAACCACCGACACGAATCAAGAATGTACATATAAACCTACTGATGCCCAATGCCTGTTTTTCAACTCCGGACTACGTGCACGACCATAGCCCGCTTGAACCTACACTGGCGCACCAATACAGCCATCGTTCTGGTCGCTTACAATCAGCCCAGTAATCGTGCCCCACCCTGCCTAGTTCCAGGGTACCATGATACATCTAGTGGGTTACTGCTGAAATGGACCGCGTAACTAGGGTTTCCGTCCAGCAGGTTAAGCGTTGTCATTTAAATTCGAGACTTAACCCTTATTAGTCTAGCATGTCAAATTGGCTAAGTGTTGTCATTTAAGTTTGTGACTTAGCCCTACAATTCACGTGTCAAGTTGGTTAGGTGTTGTCGTTCAAGTTCATGACCTAACCCTACCAATCATATCTTAAGTTGGTTAAGTGTTGTCTTTCATGTTCATGACTTAACACTATTATGTGGAATTAATTCATTAATGCACCCCAACCTCTCACATTAGACCTGTTGTTGTGGTCACTGGACATGCCGGGCGGTTCCGGCCAGATTTACACCACAACTCAGTCTAACCTCGGGTTTCAAGCGCGATATGACCAACTACTCACATTGGATCCTATTGTTTGCAGTCACTGGATTTGCCGGGCGGTTCCGGGCAGATTTACACTGCAAACTCAACCCAACCTCGAGTTGGCCATTTTCAAGTTCATTCTAGCGTCATGTCCATGTTCAAGTTTTCTTGTCGAGTTCGTGTCAAGTTTTTAAGGCGAGTTTCATGTCCACATCCAGATTAAAGTTATAACAATGTTCATGTTTCAAGTTTTTCCTATTATCAAGTTCATAATTCGTGTTCGTAACCAATTCATGTTCGGCCTAATCTACCCAAACTGTATTCCCATCGCACGTAAACGTGAATCGATCCATACTACAAATAAATCCAAATCTAAAAATGAACTGAATAACATGAAAACTATGATAGGCAAAAGGGACGAGCATAAAGCGATAAAAAGGGTTACAAGACTAGCATGATATAACTTGAGAAAATTAGTTACAACATCACTGTCATATAGGATTTCAAATCTAGCAAGATAAGGCAATAGTCACAATAAAAGTTGACATAAAAGAATAGGCAAGCAAAAGCAAGCCAAATACAAGGATAATGGATCTAATGGTTTGGTGTACATAATAGCGAAAAAACTAAGCAAGTCACACCCTAGGTATGCGATCCAACAAACTGCAAATTCGGTGTACAACATGGTTTTCAACTATGGGCATGAACAATCAACTATAATAGTCTTAGGCAATTAACCCCAATAGTCATAGTCATGGTCATAGGTAGAAATCTCATAATTAAGAACCATAAGCGATTAATCACAATAGTCATGGTTAATTATCCAAAACAGTTCTAAGCAATAGTCATAGGCAATTAACGGTAATAGTTTCAAAGTCATGGTCATAGATAATAGCCTTATGTTCATAATCATAGGTAATAATTCTCATAGTCAAGAGTCATAGGTGATTAGCCACAATTGTCCTTGTCATAGTCATAGGCAACAGTCTTACGTTCACCGTCATAGGCATAGACATAGTCTTATGTTCACAATCATAGGCATAGGCATAGTCTTAAGTTCACAGTCATAGGCATAGGCATAGGTATAGCCTTATGTTCACCATCATAGTCTTAGGCCATTAACAACAGTTTCAACGTCATAGGCATGTCAAGGTTATAGACATGAAGAGTTTGATTTACAACATGAATAGGCCCAAAGCAATATTCACGAAAGTCAAGATCTAAGATGAACAAGAATAAATATGAATCAATTATCATACATAGATCCAATTCCAATTTACAACATGGATATTAAGTTTACAGTTTTTATCTAAAAGTAACTTGAACTTACAGATCATGGTCTAAGAAATTTAGATGCAGAAGTCAAGTCTAGAAATTAGTCGTTGAATAGTTGAATCGCTGAATCTTGCTTTGATTATAGAAGCAAATCCCCAATAAGAAATTCCTAGCCGTAGTCTTCAAGAAATAATCTTCATGATTAATTTTAATTTATTTTATTTTAGAGGAAGAAGAAGAAGCCATGATCATCAAGAGTTTGAGCAGCATAAGGTTAGAGAAGAATGGTGTAAAGAGAATGAGGCTAGGAGGCTGTTTATATAGGGTTTCAAACTAATTAGAGTCGTCGATGAAGCTAGAAGTAATCAAGGCCATCCATCTCAAGAAATACCAATCAGAAAATGACAAGTCAGCCCTAGTGACATACCAGAGCTAAGAAATTCAGAAAATGACAAGTCAGCCCTAGTGACACACCAGAGCTTAGAAATTCGACCAGAACCCGACCAGACCAGCCAGGGCCTAACCAAGCAGGTTTCTGCTCATCCTGGGAGCACCTGCCAAGTGCGCCAATGCAAAATTGCATGGGCGCACTTCCCAAGTACGTCAGTGCAATTTTGTTCTGGCGCGCTTCCCATGTGCGCCAGTGCATTCTGGCCTGTTTCTGGTTTTTCTGCCTAACTTTTTCGTCCATATCTTCTTCGTACGATATCCGTTTTACGCAAACTCGGACTCTATTTCAAGAAGAATTCCGAGACGAATGCAATGACGTAACCCGTTTCCCTTTATTCTTATTTTAAAAATTAATTCTGCCTTGATTTATGGTTTTAACATGTTATAAAACTACGGGTTGTTACAGTGCCCCTCTTTGCCACCACACGGTATATTTGTAAAAATCAACGTACGTGGTTTCAGGAAAATACTCTGTTAGACATTCGTCCATACAAGTCATCCAGGAACAGGATGAACCAAAGGTACACTTCTACTGCATCCAGTATAGGAATCACCTCATGGGTCAGTAGCGAGAAGTCCTCGCAACTCATAGATTCCGACAACGACAGAACCACAGTTTATCTATGGCTGCTAAACCAGAGATTATTATTAGTTCTTCCGTGTAATCAAGATCTATGGTCTTCAATGCTCCATCTCGATCATCTTCTGATATCTTTATGTATTTGTTGGTCGGAATGGTTTTCGAATATAAATTCGATCCCGATCTTTCTGTACCAACAATCGTATTGGACAAATTTGATAGTCAGTGATTTAACTATCAAAATAAACAGTGTTTCAATTGTGACAATCCAATGAGTTTACTAGTTCCATATTCGGCATCACTTGGCCCTTTAATTAAAACAAATGTAAATTTAAACTCTTAAATATTTCGATATTAAAAATATAGTTTTCTCGCTTCTTATTTAACATAAGATTATTCTTTAACAAATTCATTTTTTATACTTATGAAAATCCTATATCATATCCAGTTTCTATTCCACTTTCAAAACATTAGCCACTTTATTTTCCAATATTGGGAAATCAATTCAACTTATTTATATATATAAAACAACGTCACGACATATCTTTTATTCATTACTTGAAAACGATAATCCATGCTTATTATTATAGAACAAAACTTATCTTTTACATTTCCTTTTTAACTCGAAATTACCTTTAAAACTCCACGCAATACCCTTTTATTTCTCTTTTTTACTTTGGACTCTCATTATACACATACTTGCCAAATTTTCACAAATGGATTGTGTTACTATCTCTCTAATGAAATAATAAATTCTTACTCTCCTCTTTTACCATTATAACTAACATCATCCCCAGATAATCCTGAATTTGTTCAAGTTGGGGTATTTTAATTACCTCTCAGACCTTGATCAACAACGTTCATATCTCAAGATGGATACGAGTTGTAATCCAAAACTCAATATTTCATTGTAATATCAAATTCAAATACCATTAAACTATTTTATTCAAAATACGATTTCATATGACCTTCTTACCCTTTAAAAATATCTTTTTCGAATATAACGTTTTCCTTAATTTAATAATTAATAATTCCCTATAAAACACCACTTTTTACCCTTTACCTCTTTAAATCAAGTCATTTTATAATTCAGAATTGTTTATCAAATCCTATGATCCACTTCTTTTATCATATTCACTTTTACCAATCCTTTTCCAAATTCACTACACCATTTTCCACTTTGGAATCTTATTCTCCAATTCTCACTTCTACTTAATCCCATTATTTAGTAACGTTAATGTAAAATTAATCTCTTTTTCGACTTAGTTATTCAACGCGGTTATCTCGTTAACCGATTTCAATTTATTTTCCCTTTAAATTAATTAATACTATAATTAATTTAAAATAATTCCATTTAATTATTTCTTAACAAAACAATTATCCAAATTTAATCGTTAGGTTAATCTCTAATCACTTGTTTATAATTCTGATTAATATCAGAATTTACTTTATTAAATCAATTAATAATTAATTATAAACTTAAATAATTAAAAGTAGTTATTTATGTCCTTTAACAAACCTTTACTCAAAATATATATATTCAAATCTATCTTTAGCTATAAAATAAATTTTATAATTTCTGTTCTATCAAATTACCTGACAGTAAATCGATGTAAATAAAACAATTTACTTTTAGGCCATTACTGCCGACTACTCAACCAATACCGCCCATTGGTTAAAACCAATTACAGGTTGATTTTCCAATCAGTGATCAATACTCAAATCGGTTAACCAAACATGATAGTTCATATGATAATATGAAAATAAATAATATATTTTTGAGGAATCCCGTTGGATCCCTCCAACCTGTTCTTCCCTGTATACAAGTGGTTATCTCAAATCAGGTCAACCAACTCTATTTAACTGATAATTTCCATAACAGTACACAACAACTATTTAACACCAACCAATTATCAAAACAATTCAAACAATTAAACACGTTTATAAATAAATGTGACCACATGGTAAGTTACCTTTGTTGGATCAAATCGTTAAAATAACGATTTGGTATTCCACTGAAATTTTAATTTCAGAAATTTAACAACGTTTAATTTCAGAAATTTAATCAATATGTAACGATATATGTAACCAACAAGAAACAGTCAACCATTAGCGACCATAGCACACAAAATAAAAACCCAACTTATATAAAATACAAATAGGAAATACTGTGTGAGTTTGACTCACCTGATTTCATTTAGTCACGTAGAGGTTCATTTAATTAAATTAAACCAAAGTTAAATTTAATTAAAATTCTCATATCATTTCAGGACTTTCCAGACTGGCTTTAGATGCAGTGTTCGTAAATCTGATTCCAATGCATTTCGCTTCGTCCAATTCTGGTAATATTTGCACGACATATAACATTATAAGTATAGGATTTTAATTTTAAAAACTAACATCTTATTACAGTTAGATTAATTTTAATTACTTTCGAATTATGGAAAAGTGGGCTGACTGTCTTCTATTTCAAATGAACAGTCCGATAATATGCCTCCATCAGTCCGATTAGTTTGCCTTCATCAGTCTGGACTGTAGTTTGTGAAACAGGAATTTTTCCCGATCCTCCCAACCCGACTTCGTGCCCTTTCACGTTTAAAACGTTGTATGCCCCCATTAACACGTCTGTAATCAAACCTTGGCAATGTTAACACATTTTTAGTTATAAAAGTTAATCCAAATTATTATAAGTAATTACGTTAGAAAACTGTTTAAATTAATCACTAAATTAACAATTACGTTTGTTGATTTTGCATATCAAGTCCAATATGCTTTTGCTTTGAATTTCACGGAAGATTGTTGTAAACGTCCCACATTGTGCTCATGTGCTCATTCATTATGCCCATAAGCCTGCACCAGTTATAGCGTACGATTATATTCACTAATTATAGTTATATTCTTAATTATGATTTAATATTTAATTACTTAATTAGGCAAAATAGTCAGACCCAATTACTGTCTAGATTGCTTCGGTCCAAGCTCTCAACAAAATAGGAAGGCCGATGTCTTACTTTCGAAATTCCTAAATAACAGACTAGTTTCCTTTGGCAACTTCAAAACTACTGCTTCCCTTTCAAAACACGATGGCCATCCTCGAATAACACCGCACGCCAGAAACTCTCCCTGTCGCACCAATCTCCAGTGATCAGAGACAGATCAACTCCCCCCAAATCTAGCGTCGTACCCTCCCCCAACCTCCCCAGCAGTCACATGCCACCAGACGCTACTAATCGCTAGTATAGCCCCTAAAACCGCTGAGTTCCTCAGCATAACCCGGGCCAAATCGAACAATCGAAAACCCATCATCACCGCACGGATTTGAAGATCTCACTGAGTAACATCCTTTTTTCACAAAAAAATGTTCGACTCAATCAATAGATTTGGAGGAATTAGCAAGGAAAGGGGTCAAGATATGGTTCGTTCATTTACTCTGGTGGAGGCGGAAATGAGTATTGACTCTGCTGAAAGAAATTCTAGGGTTGGACCATGTCACTGTATTTGTAGGGCATAGAATAGATTAAAATATTATTATACCATACTTCTTCGCGAAGTAACACGTAAAACTAACCACAATCAATTTCTATTTTCTGATAAAAAGGCTAATTTTAGCATAGAAAAATATTCCGGACCTAAAGGGGTAGGTTTCTTCGAATTCCGACATCATTTGAAAAAAATTCCTTTATAAAACCAAAAATAAACACACGTTTAAATTTTATACAATCACTAGATAAATCCAATCAACTTGAAACCTTGAAATCCTATAATAATTCTTCAATACGAACCCAAAGGCACTAGTTTCGTCGCATTCTGAGACTGTTTCTCGGTATGCTATTTTTATACACACACCGCAATGCCATTTTGGACACCAAATTATCTGGTCTTCAAAAATAACAAACTATATATCTATCATGACTCTAATCTATGATATGAACTCAATGGAACTTTTTTCGTGGCCTAGTTCGATCGTATGTTCAAGTTACATTCAAATATCTCTATATTGAATTAATTACGCGCTATAGAAATTGAACAGACGTTACAGCTACCGTGGTCACATACGACATCGATTTTCCACGAAATTTGATTTTCTTACAATAATTTAATGATAAGGTTCCAATGAAACTAATTTCATCGAAAACAGAAGCCGTTTGTAAAATGGCCATTCTAAAGGCCGAGAGCGATTTCCATAGCGATCATTTCAAATTTTGATTTGGCCATAACTAACAATCTATAACACGAAGTCTGGTTTTTTCTCTTTCATATGAAAATTATCATCAACACGGTTCCAATGTTTCTCGTTTCACAGAAATCCGACTTATATCGGACTCTGTATATCCAGTTGAAGTTCAAAACTCCATACTACGAACTACATGCCATTTTCAAGCTCGATTTAAAATTATATAAATATATAACTTTCATGCTTCGTTCAAATAATGAATTAAATATTAAAATCCATATATATTACAAATATAATATTTAAAATAATAAATTAAATTAAATATTTGACTGCCAAAAATACGGGTCGTTACAGTAGGAGATTTTGAACAGATACAGGTAGATTTTATTTTGATTTTAATTGAAAACGATAGCTATTATATAGTGTAACGCACACTTTATGTTCGACATTTTTAGTTTGTATCATCACCACTCCTATCGCGATGAAAATTAGATTCTTATAACTATCTACATTATTAAAATATTAAACAATTAAACTCACGTTATTAAAATTATAAACAACATTTAAAATCAATTTTAAATGTTTAAATAAACGGTTAAAAATCTGGACCGTTACATTCCTTCCCCCTTAAAAGAATTTCGTCCCCGAAATTACTAAGGTTAGAAGAATGCCACAAACTCATTCAGCAGACAACAAACAAATAATGTATAAGAACTCAACCAAATCATTTAAATTCAACAATAATATTTACTTATTTCTTTCACTATGGTTTTTAATATAAATTGGTTGATAACTGATTAGCTTCCCTTTTATTACCACCCATTTGATTTATAATCCAAATTGAATTCTAATTCACATAAATAAGCAAACCAATACTTAATATAAATTTGGTAAATTATGTCAACATAAAAATATAATTTGGCAAAATAGAAAAGAATAATTTTATAATCAATTACAAATACGCGCTCTCATATATATCAACACTTTTACTCAATCTAGGGTATTACTAACCCTATCTCTATTGAGTTACGCCACAGAGCCAAGGTTATTACTAGACCAATAGCTCTGATACCACTGTAACGACCCAGCGGAGTTCGACGCTCGAATTTCGACAGTAATACATGAAACCCGTATTACTTGCCCAAAACTCAAATATTAAACAACACCAGATTGTTATTAGAAAGAAGTTAGAGGATGAGAAAAGAAAGAAAGAAATATTAGAATAGAAGAATAAGAAGAAGAACATCAGAATCTCACAGCGGAAAGAATAAATTATAATATATCAAATCTCTTTACACAAAATGAAATTGTATATACATACCAATCATCAGAGTACATCATATATCAAACACAGCGGAACAAACTCTAAATATATAATGGTGAAGCCTCCTGCATCCAACTCCTGAACTCCAAGCAGAACCTAACCTGGAAATATACTCGGTCTGACCCGAGCACATTTGAAGCAAAGCAAAATTCACCCGGATCAGTCTGGAATACTTTCAGTGATAAATTCATAGCACACACTTGTTTAACTTTGAAAAATCCTTTTTAAAAGAAAATGATAATAGTAAGACCAATCCACACATAAATACGGATGGTTTTTACCTTACTATAACCCGAAACATTTTTGGAAACCAGTATCTTTTTGATATTATAATAATGCCAATCAAATCACAAATAAATCATAATCTAGCAGAACGTTTGCATCTCATGCTCTGCGTATATAGTATACAATCAAAACCCCAGACTCTTATTAGAGAATGGATTTCCTGGCAAGGTATGGGACCACCTTTCCGACAATGCATCTCCGAAGATGAATACATTGGGGATCAACAAGTACGTCTTGCAACCCGGCTACATATGACCGACCCCTCATTTCTCTTGAGAGTACCGAATATAGCATTACCACGGTTGGGGGCCAGCCAACTGAACCGATAGCATATATATAAAAATAAAAAGGGACAACATAAGGCATTTGATTTCTCTAGATCAGGTAGTGATATACCCTTTTGATGGGTGCAACCCACATAGCCATGCTGCCTACCCGATTTTATGCCATTCCCCTGTTGATGAGGCTTGAGGTTATGTTTATCTTTTAGCACATCCCCATTCACTTTGAATGCCACATCGTCAGATTCGTTAAATCACTAATTGACGTCCACAAATACACACTGGGTGTTAAGTAAGAGAATTTTCCTGCCACCAAACTTGATATATTTCTAAAAAGCAACGTACATGATTCTTAAGGAAATATTCTGTCAAACATTCATACTTACAAGTCATCTAGGAACAGGATGAACCGAAGGCACCCTGCTACCGCATCCTATATAGGAATCACCCCAAGGATCAGCAGCGAGAAGTCCTTGCGATCCAAAGAATCCAATCACGATAGAATCACAAGTCATCATAACTCTAACGGACCAGACCAGAAATTTAACAAGTGGTTTCTCCGATCGTGAAGATCAACGGTCTTCAATGTTACATTTTTATACGTCTTCAAGTTTGTCGCGTCAGCACAATTGGATCGAAGTGGTTTTGGGTCTAGTTCTCATCCTGGTCTCTTCGAAACTACTCGACAAAAGGTCATAAGGAATATTGATTTGATAATCAGTTCTTTAACTATCAAACCCAATAATATAGCTAAGTACATTGACAACTTCGGTCCTTTATATTAAAATAATTCGTTTCAAACCATTTTATCGATTAAAAATCGATTATATAACTTAACTTGCCCAATCTCTCTTGTTTCGATTTCTTTGAAACAATAGTCAATGTTTAAAAAAAATATACTTACCAAACTCCTTTCATTATTCCCTTTATCTCAAAATATCGCTGTCCTTTCTAAAACTCTTTATTTCCTTTGTATATATTTACAAATCTCCTTTATATTACCTTTAACCCTTACAAACTAATATCGTCTTTCAATAATAGTGAAGCCGTTCAAGTTGGGGTATTCTATTTACCTCTTAGATCTTGATCTACAACATTTTATCTTAAGATAAATAAAAGCTTGTAACTTAAATTGAGTGGAACATCATAAAAGTATTATTAATCATTTGCTTCTAAATATGATGTTATAAAACTTCTCGTTCAAATTGAAATCTTTTTCTTTAATTCATTTGCTAAATAAACATTCGCTAATCTCTTACTTCATAACCTATTAAATATCCTTCACTTTCCATTGAAATTCTTATTTCAATAACATCATTTAATTCACTTCTTAAGTGATCTTTTATCTTCAAAATTACCATGCTGGTTTGAAAGCCTTTTTTTCAAACCTTGTGTATACGATTTGAATTAAATTTAAAATCCTATTATGCCAATCTATCTTAGCATCTTAAAATAACCCAACTTGGATCTGAATTTAACAACCCATTTATTTAACTTTTTAAAACTTCATTTAAACACTTACCTTTGTACTTTAACAATTTTTTCAACAGTTTTGGCTGACTTTACTTAATTCCAATTTTTAAGTAAACTTCTTGCTTCAAATCTTTTTATAAATAGGTTTATATATTTGGGTCCTTTACGCCAATCTGTCCCGTTTTCCTTTATTTGGAGATCTTCCTTTGATTATATTACTTTACTTGATTAAGTAAATGCTTATTTTAAACATTGCCTCATCTCGAGATTCCTTTCATACACTTGTTTATCATATTTGGATTTGTTATCCAATTCATGTATAAAATTCTTTTCTAAGTTCAACTAAAACCATATTACAACTCGATTACTTTTTAATCGAATTCCGTTTAAAAGATAATCACTTATATTATTATTGATTAATAAAAGCTAACTTTCACATTAACTACAATCAAGGTAGTTAACTTCTTAGTTAATTAAAATAGAATAGTTAACCCCTTTTAAAAGGTTATTAAGAATAATTAACTTTAATAAAAATAAATAATCCAATAATCATTTTAAAATACAGTTAATTAAGGATTAATTAACTTCTTAGGACATTCGTTAAATTTACATAATTATCGTTAAACTAAAACTATCAAATAACAAATTCAATAACACTTCCACTTTAAAAAGTTGATTACATCAACTTGAAAACATCGTCCATTGTTATCTAGTTTCTTTTAATTCTTCTTATTAAACTGATTAAAAACATGATTAATTTGATATCAACTCGCTTAATTGTTTTCTTGAAAACAATTATTTCAAATTATCATCTCTCCGGATAATTTGTATCTTCCTTACTTATTCTAATTGTTTAAAAATCTCCTTTGTAAAATGCGATAATAAAAATACTTATAAGGTTTCTATTCTTAATAACTTGTGTAAAATCAACATGAAAAACTCGATTAAGTTATATAAAAAAAATTATAACTTAAATTACCATCAATTCGCCTACGGTGAAACAACGTCTAAAAACAATGGATATTAACCATTCGCTTCCAATTACTTAATCAATACTGTCTATTGATTAAAACAAATGATCATTAAATTTCAATTCAACGATCAACATCCATTCAACAATCATTATCCAAAACAGGTTACAATACCATTGGGAATAACAATTCATATATAAATGCGATAAACAAACAACAATTATTTGAGGAATCCGATTGGATCCCTCCAACTTGTTATTCCCTGCATCACAGATAATTACATGATAAATAATGTCGATCAAGCAAACAATAACAACCAATAGCCAACCATAGCATTCAATCAAACAATTCTATATTATCAACTATAATTTTTTATTATATGAATTTAGCACTTAAAGAATTTCATAGGGTGTGAGAGTTAACTCACCCTTTTTATTTCCGATTTGACGGTTGTTGTTGCACTGTTCGTATAATTTTAAATAAGCGTTTAGAATTATATGAAATTCTGGTTGCTTTTGGATCAACCCCTTCGAACTAGCTCAGCAGCGTAATTATTTTCACTGCGAGTTCACCACCTCTAGTTTCACGCCATTCTGATAATAAACGAATGAGATATCGTTATTATAAATTTGTGTTTGAATATATAATTATTAGACTATTAACTAGCTTAATTATATTGCTTAACTAGCCAATTATGTTTAATGGCTGTGACTACCTTATTTCACGTGATGCTGATGAATCCCGATGTCATTCAACCAGAATTTCCGCAAACTGATAGGCTGATACCATCTTCAATTTTTCAGCATCATTTTATTTTATTTTATAAATAAGGCCCAACCCCAGTGCTCCCATAGCCTAGCCTACCTTCCCACTCTTCTTTTTCAGCCGTACTCCATTTATTTTGTTGTTTTTTTTTTCGTTAAGGCCAAAAGCCCATGCTATAAAATTTCTCAGCCCATTGTCCATACGTTCTTCTCCCTTAACTCTTTTCTTCTATCATGAAACACACGTCTGCACCCTCCTTGTATTCCCTTACATTTTTATTTCTAGTTCCATGCAAAGGAATGCCTCCTCCGTTCTTCTTTCCAATGCATGCTACGCTATATGCCAACTTTACCCATGACCGCCCATGCTTCAATCCATCTGCTGAAATCTTTCTTCATTCCTGGCAATCCTCTCTCCAAGAACCTATGGCCCCTCCTAAAACAAAATCACACGCCATGCATTATCTCCTTCTTACTCCATACACTTCCGGACGCATTTCCTTATGCATGAAAAACCCCTTCCATCCAACTATGCCGTCCAGACCCCCACCTGACTTCGCCAAGGCCCACCGTACTTCGCCTTAGCTCCTCATCTCCTTGTTGGTTTTCCTACGCACTCTCGTTTTTTTTCAACTTTCGAAAAGCCCAGGCTCCTGAACATCTTCAGCGCCAGTTTCCCACATTCCCTGCCCTTCTTCTCTCAAATATGCAAAAGTTCCAATATATTATTCCTTCTTTATTCACCATTTTTCATGCTGCTAATTCATTCAAGCCATGCATTTAAAAAACAGTACTTTCCAACTCACCCCTCCTCGTGATTTACGTTTGTCTCCCCTCCATCTAAACCATCCGCGCTCCCTCCTTTTATGTTTGCACATCACAGCATGCAACTTCACTACTAAAGTAAATTAAACTCGCATTTTACATACAGTAGCCATTCCCATGGCTTTGGCTCCCCCACGTTCTTTCCCATACCGTCCATTCTGGCTTCGTATCCCAACGTCAAACTGCAACTCCTCCTAACGCTGTACAGGTTCCTGGTGCAACGATGTAAACCGAGCTTTAGGAAAGAACATACCAGCTTGAAGAGTATTATCTAACGATCCCAAAAGTACCAATTTCACAAGATTTTGTTAATAATTAAATTTTATATGAATGTTTGAACTTTCGGTTTATAGGGAAGGTACTGTTTATTATAAATCGGAAAGAGGATTGTCTGTCGGAGAAAGTTTCTGGCATATTTATATGGATGGGGTTGATTTTTCTATTGTTATATATATAACATATAATTTTTTTATATATATACGTCAAAGATGCACATTCCGAGCTACAAAAATCATAAGTAGGAGTTTTAATAGGGACAACGCTATTGTTGTTGTACAAGTAAATTAAAGAGGGAACAGTGAAAATTAAATAGAGAGCATGTGCTGAGACTGGATTGGATACAGAGCACATGGCCAACATTACTTACAGGCATTTTTGACTCACGCATTCGTCTGGACACAGGCTAGACATTTCTCCGATATGACAAATGTTTGAAAATATATTGAAAACTCTTTTTTTGTCAAAAGATTATGACGAATTTCGCAGAGTTTTTGCCAGTGAAATGTAGATGTGCTGATGAGTTAAGACGGATTTACAGGATCCTAGTGTTGCATGTGTAGAGATTATTTATTTAGATAATGAAAAGAAAGAACGACGCAGAGATATGTTTTGATCATCTACAGGTCTACAGTGATATATTTTTATATTCAATATGCTTTTGCTTTTGAAGAACAACGCCGGCTGCTTTCTTTTATTTACATATTTATGGTTCACTGGAGAAAATGGAAAATGTGCATCCAATGAAATAAGAGAAATGTGCCACTATCACATATGTTTTAATGTCTCTGCAGTTTGATAAGAGACAGAACGTACATATTTATTTATTCGCCGCAAGTTTTTATTCTAAACGATTGTAATCTCTTTAACAAATATAGCCTGAGATTATACAAACCCTATTTGATTTTGAAATGATTTTGGCTAGACTTCGTACCGCTGGTTTCAAAATGAACGATGGCTGAAGATTTTCTTTTTCCAAAGCCAGTCAATTCCATACGGTCAAATGAAGCATGTGTGAGACTAGTGTTTACAAAATGATCGTAAAAATTATTCCTGTTTAGGCCAGCGTATAGTTCTTCCACAATTTTTGACTGTTGAGATCATGTGCAGATCAGACCAAATTTTTAGTTGTGGGATAAGATTTTAAAAGGATCCAAATAAGACAACGAAGTGATTAAAGATTTTTGCACCGGACACATTGTGCAGATATGGAAAGACTAGAATACTTTCCTTGACACCTTGTTTTAGCCAAAGTCTTGAGAGAAAGCAGCATTTACTGTGGTGTAAAAATGAAATGATTCTAACGTGATTTTGTTTATATTAAGGTAGGAGATTTTGAACATATACAGGTAGATTTTATTTTAATTTTAATTGAAAACGATAACTATTATATAATGTAACACACACTTTATGTTCGACGTTTTTAGTTCATATCATCACCACTCCAATCGCGATGAAAATTAAAATCTTATTACTATCCACATTATTAAAATATTAAACAATTAAACTCATGTTATTAAATTTATAAACAACAATTAAAATCAATTTTAAATGTTTAAATAAACGGTTAAAAATCTGGGCCGTTACACATAGGCAACCCATGGAGGGGTTCATTCAATCCTCTAGCATACCTCAAAGATTTCTTGTGTGGGGTATTCACTAGCTCCAAACCTTACCTCACCAACTGGTTAAATTTATTAATATACTCTTTGACAGACATGCCTCATTGCTTAAGTGCCAAAAAAATTTCCATTTGCATACATTGCTCGGCTTGAGAAAGAAACTTCATCTCAAATCTCTGTCGAAAATCATCCCAGGTCTTAACTGGACACCCTGCTTGTGTCACTTCCCACCAGAATGAAGCCTCATCTTTCAGTTGCCAAACGACCAACTGAATCTTCCTACGGTCGTCAACCTCAAAAATCCCAAAAAATCCTCTGTCTCTTTAAGCTAAAACCTTACTTCTGCAAAAGTCTCAGTTCCTCGGAATGTCTTCCCTCCCATAACACAGAAGTACTTGCATATCTTGGAGAAATTATCCCCTCGTGGGAGAGGAGGAGGAGGAACAACGGCTGCAGCTGGGGAAGAGGCATCTTCTTGGCCTCCAATAGGTTCCATAGCCTCAAGATACCTACGCAACTAAGCCGGTATCTGAATTCCCTCAGGAATATTCGGTTCCCCAGACATGCTGAAAAGAAAAAGGAAAAGGGATTCAAACAGAGAATCGAAAGATATTTCATATGGCTTTAGGGAATATGTTTTTCAAATTAGACTTTTCTTTTGAAAATGCTTTCTTTTAAAACCTTTTTTAAAACAATTTTCAAAACCTTTTATCTGATCTGTTAACCTTCATCTCTGATAACAAACGTGACACCCCACGTCCGTTAATGTCACTCTTTATCAGAATGCATTAGGTTTCGTGAAACATTATAGGTAAACAGAAACATTACAAGACAGATATAAAATAACAGCGAAATTTAAAGCTTTATTAGACGGAAAACATTGTGGTCCAAAACCCAAGTACATCGTAAGTCTGAAATACAGAAAAACCATTACAATTTATGTCTTGTACTAAAATCATCAGAGTACAGTAATATATAAAAAGCATAGTCCCGAAAATAGCCATATCAGAGAAGACATGAAATCAAAGCGGTGAATCCTAACCAAGCCTGAGTATTCCCACCCAGAGAACCTGAGGGGGAAAGGAAGAGAGACAAAAGGAAACAAAACAGGTCAGACATAAAGTCTAGCGAGTCCAGTTAGTTCTGGCATACAAAAAGTAAAAGCATCATGACAAGCATATAAACTAGATGAGAGAGATAATAGTATCATAAGATAGGTATAACAGACTGAGCAGGATAAACAAAATAAACATGACCGAATATATTGCGCTTCCCATGTACTTTTCTCTGCACCAATACTAATATAATATAAACAAGATGATCCCAAAAGAAAATGAATGGTGGACTTAGGTGTACTTCTAGTAATGGGTTTTACCCCATACAATAATAATAGTTAGTCCAAAAAAATGACAGGTGTTACCCCCAACGACAATAACGGGCTCCTAAACAAGCAAGACTAGATGTACCATCATTACTACCCCAATCAATCGGCTCCCTGTCCCATAGATACCCTGTGCTGGCCCCACAGTAGGATGCATCACTTCCTAAAATGGCAACCCCTTATTAACGAGATGCACAACCATCTACAGATGTCAAAGCATCTTATTATCCCAACGAAAGCAGATTCGTACACGCACATGAATCTGACGGAGTGCACCGTCAACATCCCTACTTAAATGAACTTCTTATAGTCAACTCAGTAAGCATGCCCAAACCTCGACCTAGTTCGGGGTTCCCCGTTTGATACCAAGATGGGTTACTAACTGATATGGGTCCCACACAACAGATGATACTTATCCTTAGGCTTGCATCCCCACTACTAGGATTTTGACATGTTATGCCTAACAGTTTAACACAGTTGATTAACTCCAACATATAAAATAGGTTAAGTTTGTCAGTTATATATATATATATATATATATATATATATATATATATATATATATATATATATAACCTGCCTCCACGGATTTAACAAGATTAACTTAACCCCTACTAATTCAAGCAAGTTTACTTAACCCCTACTCGATTTGATAGGCTCATGTAACCCCTACAGGTTTAGACAGGTTAATTATTTCAGGTTAACAAGTTATTATCATATTTCCATTTACGGCAGTTAATGCACTAGACCTCTCACGTTAAGTCTACCACTTGTGGATGCTGGAAATGCTGGGCGGTTCTAGGCAGACTTCCACCATAATTCGGACTTAACCTCGTGTCTCAGCACCATTACGTGTGCATTTATGCACTAGACCCCTCACATTAGATTTACCACTTGTGGATGTTGGATTTATCGGGCGGTTCCGGGCAAGCTTTTACCACAAGTGTAATCTAACCTCGTGTCTAAGAGTGGTTATAGTTTCTAATTACTGTAAATCTAGGCATGTTCATTATTAAACAATTTTTCATGTTTATCCAAGGTTGTGCCCCAAATCCCAATCTGATTCATGGTACAAGTTATGCCTCAAATTAAAATTTTAGATCAATGTATACATTATGCCCCAAATCTCAATCATGTTTTACAATATAAGTTATGCCCCAATTTATCATTCCCAATTGTTCCTAATTTCGTGCGGTTGCATATTTCAGTGATAAGCCAAGGCTCGAAGGTAGCCTGGCCATAAAAATAAAAAGGGAAAGAGGGGGAGAAGAGAACAGAAATATGCATAATAACAAAACAGACATATGATGATAGAATTGGTCATACCAACAGAATAGGCATATGGTGACATGATTAGGCAAACTAACAAAATATGCATATGGTGATACTATCAGACATAATGATAGAATAGTCATAATAAAGATAGGCATGTAAGAACTAAACAGAGGATTAGGTGTACAGGCAATGGCAGACCTGTTTAGTTATGATTCAGGTAATTGACAGGCACAAGTTTAGATCCAAACCTATAAACATGTCAAGATTATTGTTAAATGTTTACATTTAAAAATAACATGGACTCACTGTGATAGGATCTAAAGAATAGAGAATTGACTGTTGATGTTGTAGCACATATTCTTGTATGCTTATAAATTGTTGTTGCAGAAGAATAGACTAATTCAATTTGAGTTGGGGCAGCATCTCTTTGTCTCCATTGTTTTTGATGAATAAAACAATAGAAATGAGGTCCTATTTATAGCCTAATGTCAACAAATCTGGTCAAGAAACGAGTCCACATTCACAAAACTGGATCTTCCTCAGATCTGGGTAGGATTGACCCAGGGGTCGACCCCTAACGGGCTGAATGAATTCCCTCCCTCTTCCGCTCTTTGATTTTGATTTTCTGGACTGGTTTATATATATATATATATTGCTTATATGTATACAAACTTCAAACCTTAATATCCTCTTCATACGATGCCCATTTTAAGCAATATCGGAGTGTATCTTAAGTAGAATTTCAAGACGAATGCAGTGCCGCAGTCCGTTTTACTTAATTCCAAGTATTTAATTAAGTATTCTTTAGTTTATCATTATAGTGTTCTTTAAAATTACGGGGTGTTACAGGAAATAACACATGGAGAAAGTTCGAATGTCAGTTTTGCACTCGAAGGAAATGATTATGGAAATTTGAGAATAGTAGGCACATGAGTGGTTTGGGAGAAAAGTGTGCAATTTTTTTCAAAAAAAAAGAGAAGACTCTATGTGTTAATATCCGAAATTTTGGTATTTTTTTTGTTAAAGTGAAATTTTGGTATTTCAGATTAGAGGATTAGGCAATAGGGCCTTGTAAGTTGAGGAAGAATAAGAAAAAATAGATTAGGAATATATATATATATATATACACACACACACTCATTTAATGAAAAAGTGGTGCTAGTCTTATTTTTCAGTTCAGACATATCATTGGAGGAATTAATGGGAAAGAGAAATTTTGGATGAAGAAATATAATTTTGTGCAAAGGATTTGGTAACGGCAGTTAAGAAGCCACTTTGTACTTAGCTCTATGGCTAAAACTTTAAAAGAACTTGAAAAGAATATAAATATAGGAAAAGATTTCTAGAATTTTTTTAAGTTTCAAATTGAAAAGTTTATAATTTTAGAAATTTACTAGTTTGTAATATTAGGAGTTGCATTAAAATAACTTGAGAAAAATTATGCAAATTTCTTTTCAAAAGAAGAAAGTGCATAAGCAAGTTGTAGGGTTAAACGATATAAGTGGTTAAAAGAAAGTGCGAATAATTAGAGTACATGGTTCATAGGTGATCTTAAGGGAAAGAAAATATCAAAGTTTTTCATAAAGAGCGGATACATTTTAGCTTATTGGAACAAGAAGAATTATAAGATAAATTTTTATGAATAACTAAGTTTGTAAGTAAATGTTTTTGGTTAAAATGACAAGGAAATGTCCAGCGAAAGAGGTGCGCAAAATATAGGTGAAGTACCATATTTTGTGCTACATATTTCAACAAAGAAATGGAAATATATACATATATAAATTAAAATAATGAAGTTTCCTCATTACTTTACATAGAACATAAAAGTTCTTTTTAGAAAAGATTCATAGAAACTTAATCTTATTAATTCCTCTTGAAAAGGGAATGTATATTAAATAAAAATGTGCTTTAATTAAGTTAAAGTGCATAATTCCATCTTCCATAGTTTTAACTTTTAAGTAAAAATTTAAGAAAATAAAATTTCATCGTGTCAAAGATAATTTAGTGAGAATGGTCCCAGTATTGTGCCTAAACTACTGGCAAATGTATGAGGAATTATTTTGATATGTGAGTAAACCTTAAACTTGAGTGGAAAAGTCTTAAGGGAAAAATTAAGATGTAAGAACGAGAAATGGTAAACATTCATAGGCTATGCAGTGATGTAAGGGATTTTTTTTTTGAAAAGATGTTTCAAGGGGTTATAGTTTAATAGAAAGAAGTTAAAAAACTTTAAAGCTTGCCTGGTTTATATGAAGAAAATAAAAAGGAAATGAATTGGAAATGGCAAGTTTGGATTTTTTATAAGTGAAATTATGACATTGTTTGTAATTAATGGAAATCCTTTTTTAGCACCTCATGAGGAAATACGAAGGTTTGACATGTTGTCTTAATTTATGTAGGAATGAGAACTACGGGTACGCAACATGAGTTTGTATAAAGTGGTAGGTAGAAAGGAAAGAGCACTATAGTTGTCCAGATTCAGTGATGAGGACCTTTTTATGGCAGAGGGACGTGGTCCTAGGCCCCCTAGTCCTTGTGGATTACCATATTCTGCCATTGTTTCTTTTGCCTAGTAGTGATTATAACAGAGCAAGTTTTTCTTTTAGTTTAGATTTTCACTCCACTGTAGTATTCTGTTTTATTATCGAAAATTAGAATAGTTTAGTGGGGTATTTTCTTTCTAGGTGTTTGTGATGATCACTAGATAAGAATAAAAACACAGGATATTATAAATAAAATGAAGATGAAAGCAAAAAATGAATAAATGAAAGAAAAACAAACAAAATTTATAGAAAGCAACAAAGACGACAACTGCAATAAATGAGAACAATAAGAGAAAATAAATTCTTTCAAAGTAAATTTGGGAAACAGAAAATGAAATTCTTCTTATGTAAACTTTGCTTGGAATAGAAAACAGGCCTTTTTTTAACTAAGATTAGGGATAAAGGTTTCCAAGTATGAAAAAAAAGGTGCGTAAAAGTGGGATGGGAAATGTAGAATATTCCATTTTCTACCTTTTTCTAGCATAATAAATCAAATTGTAAAAATTAGAGTTTTTTTCTAAAATTTTCTAACTTAAAGTTGGTTGGTACGACTTTGATGCAAAAATTGGACGAACTACATTCGTACTTTGTAAGAGTGTACACTACAACAAAACTATATTATTACAACTTTTATTTTACAACTGGCGTTAATTAGCAGTTGTAATAAGTGCAATTTTAATAGGTCTGATTATGTAACTATTGTGTTATCATAAACCACCACGGTTTATTTCACGTGAATGAAATATTTTCCATTTCCCTCCGCTCTTTTTAGTAAAACCGCTCTTTTGCTTTACCAAAAAAAGCCTTGTTCTTCACAATTAAACCCTACAATCAAATCGCCTCTTCTGTTCCTTATCGCCTCGATCGCCTCTTCCATGCCTCATTGCCGCCTCTTCACACCTCAGAAACTCGATCGGCTCCTCCTCCATTGCTCAGAAACCCCTTCTTTTGCTTGTCCTCGCTACGAATGCCCATACCTAGCTCAATCTGTCGCTCAAATCACAATCGGGGAATTAAATCATGCTGTAGTTAATTGTTGTAAGTTTTGTTATATGTTATGTTCGATTTTGCTATTATCATTATTAGCAAATCTGCGTATGAAAAGTATTGGTTTTAACAATCACATCCAGAAATGTTATCTTGTCATTGATTTTGTAAGCATATAATTTTTGCTAATAATACAATTTAAGGCTAAACTTGCTATGCTTATTTCAGTGAATGCTGATATATTTGACTTCGTAATCACCTACCGTGGGTGACATTTAATTTGAGAGATGAAAAATAAACATGAAGTTAGTTAAAGTATAAATTAAAGGTTGATTCCAGCACATACTGGAGGCAAATGTTTAAAGATATAAATTTACTAGTGTTGTTGTACTAGAATGTATATTCTCTAGAAAAGAACTAGAAGGAAGTTATTATTCATAAAAAATGTATAAAGACATATATTGATAATAGTTGGTGTACTTGAATATATTTTCTGTAAAAAAGCACTAGAAGGGGTATTTATCTATATTTAGCTGCAAGTCAATATGCACTTAGGAAAACTTACAAAAAACAAAAACAAAAAAATCTTACATGCGAACAGACAAGGTGATTTTGCTGATGATTGGTTCAGAAATGGCTGAAAGTGGTGTTTGACTAGGCCCTATTTCTCCAACCAATTATGGAGAACATGGACACCATAAAATTTATTCCAGACCTTCTATCCGCAATACCAGTGAATAATCAGTTGAGAAAATTATGAATGCCTGATTCTTGAAATAATTGTTGGTAGCACCTGAATGTAGCATGCATGCCTTTTATGCATGCTTTTATTTAGTTATGTCTCACTTCTTTTGTCTTAGGCAACGTAAAAAAGGGGCTTCATGTGTTAATCTTGTAATTTAAGCTATCGATCAACGTTATGGTTTTAATCTTGTAGTCTAAACTACTTAACCAGGTTTGTTATACTTTTTTGTTGCATATTATGTTGGTGTATGTTGATTGCCAATTTCGTGGAACTATAAAAAATAATAATAATTAAATAAAAAGTATAAGAGAAGGTAAGGAAAACAAACCCGAAAAATGGCACAGAAGAAGAATGGTTCCCAGCAGATGTGAAGTACACAAATATCTTTAATGGTATGATCTTATGCAACCTCAGATCACCTGGATCATCTCCTGTGTTTCTAGAATCCATGAACCTTCAGAAAAAATCTAAAGGTTACTAAATTTGAGTCCAAAACTCAGTTTGTTTTTTTATTCTGTTCAAAACTGAGATTTAGCTCAGTTTCAAAAATTGAGTTATTAACTTAGTAAATCGAGTTTTAAACTCAATCTAAAATCGAGTTTTAAACTCAATATAGAACTATGTTATAATTTAATTAAAATGTGATTAGTAATTCTCTTGGTTGCTTCACTTGGCTTTGATTTCTATTTGCATACTATATATGCAGCAGTGCAAGTTGTCTGGCGGCTTTGAAAAATTTAGAGATATATTAGAGAGAAGCTGCATCGTATATCTGGTTCTAAAGTAAAATTGCATGCATAAGTTGTTTACATATTTGTTTGATGTTATACATAGTTGTTGCATGTCGAAACAATACTAGATTTGGTATATGTTAATTCTTTAAATTATGGGTTTTTTCCTGGATGACCACTTAGTAAAAGAAGCTTGAACACTCAACATCGATAGGTAAAAACGAGCAACATCTAGTAGGGGTAATCATATTAAATACTTATAAATTTATGTATATTATATGTCATCAAGAAGCAATTAAGTAAATGTGTTGTCCGACTTCTCTCTGTTTAGGTATACAAATGGGAATTAAATTCCTATATTTTTGCACTCTCTGAATTTTGGATTTGAATATTTTGGTTGGATGATTTTTGTATATTACAAAAAATAAGTAGAACGAATGGAGAGAGAAAGACATTATTTTAAGACCACTGTAACTTATAGACCTTCTGCAGTTTACACTATGGAAGTCACAATATGCAGTAAATATCATGAAGTTATATATGCATTCGACTTATAAACAATTTTAACTTATGTATCTTATGAACCAAATAAGGTAAGTTCCCATAAATGCAGTTAATTAAGTGTTTTATGAGCATAAACTATAACTTGATACATAGACCATTGTTTAGTCACTTCATACTAAAAATATAGGACATAATATACATAGAGATCAAAAAAATTAGTAGCATACATGTTAATGGAGCTTCCAGAGCTAATATATGTGAAATTTATCTAAAAGTATACAACAAATCTAAAGGCTTAGATACCCTCAAATAGGAATATTTGAGAATGGAGTGCGAAGAACGATGATTTGAAAGCACGGAGACACAAAAGTGTCGATCATTTGATTATTTCCATTGTACCTGGTAGCAAGAATGGAAGCGTCGCTTTTTACATACTTAGTTTCACCTTTTACAATGATACAATTGTTAGAAAAACTGAAATTCTTTAAATCTTTCATGATGATACTTTCTTCTCCTACACTATCATATATTTTTTTGGGTAATTTCACAGCAAAGCAAGAGGAATAAACTACAGTAAATCTATGGTCGGGATAGCATTCCGTATTTCTTCATTAGGCTCATTATTCTACAGTAGACTTCTAATAATATTGTAAATAGGCATCTCTTGATTCATAAAAAAAATTATAAAGGGTTATTAACATATGAAATTTGAGGTTACATGTAAAACTGAATGTTCTTATTTCCTGTGTCATTTTTGATTATAATTTAGCTTAATATTTTATTCACTGCTAATGTGCATTGGTCCTGATAAATTTTCGCTATGTATCCAAAACTTGTCATTGTTATAGCGGTTAAAGTCAGTGTTAGGATACACGTTTGTTATACTAATGAGCCTCATGACTAGTTCCCAACCGAAATTCCCCTTGTATTTGATTGTTCTACGGAAAATGTGTGTGCATCACTAGAAAGTTTCATCGTTATCTCAACCAACAAGCTTTTTTGGGTTTTAGCAAAACAAAGGCGATGGTAATTTTACTGCTTCGACATTAATATAGCAGTCCTAAACTTAGGAAAGCGGAGAAAGAAAAATTCGGGTAATGGTTAATTTAGGATATAGTGGGAAGGAGACGTATTTGTACTGTTAAAAAAAGTAAAGGTGGTGGAATGCAAGTGTCGTACTCCAAAACGAAGGGAATATAGGTTGCCGCATTACAAGTTTCAGTAATTCATCTTTGAGGTTACAAGTTTCATTAATCCAAAATGAAGGGAATATAGGAGATGTATTTGAGATTACAAGTTTTAGTACTCCAAAATGCGGAACTTATGCTCACCTCTTTAATTCTTAAGTGCGGTTTGGTCATTCTATAATCTATTCAGTTTTGCACTTACCTTATTGAGGTGATTCACTTTACCAAATTTTTTACACCAAGATGCTTGAAGTTGAACTGTAAATTTTTGTTACCCTCTTTTGTCACTTGTAGAAATTTATCGTTGGATTACAAATATATTGATTTTGAGCAATTTGTCTTTGGTTTATAACTTATGTATACTGAGATAACAAACGGATGCCAAGAAATTTATTGTAATTTTGTATATAATCGTGTTGTGTATCGACATCTGCCATTTGATTCTTCTTGTATGTATAGTAAATAGTGTGAAGCTCAAAGGTGGTCTAAAACCACAGTTCTTTTTAAGTGAATTCTTTTTCGTATATTTTCCTTCTTTACATTCCGTAATTACAACCTGATTTGTGCTATAGGTTACAACCACTTGCCAAGACGCTCGTTACAATGCAATAATTTCATGCAGGCTCTAATAATTAGTCTTCTTCCTCCACTGCTCTAGTGTGCTACTCATTCTCCAATTTACTTTGCCTTCCCGTTGCTGCATTTGTCACCCTGCTGTGCACCATGTACATCGACACACTCTCTGGACGTGTAATAATGCTAGCTACTTTAGGTGAAAACAAAGAAACACTACGAAATTCATACCTTATCCATATTGCAGAAATAAACCTTTATCTAGTTTTTTTAAGGTTATTCAGGCAGACTCAAATGTTTTCACAAATTTCAAATCTTGAAGCAATGCTTGTTTCCTCCCAATTCAATTTATTGAACCAGCTGACATCATCAACGTTGATTTTCTTCAGCTTTAGGGCACTGTTTGCACCAAAAGGAATCCACTCCATGTTCGTACACGACTCAATCTTAACAGCTTCTAACTGAGGCCAGTCAAAGTACTCAAATTTTGATTCTCCTAAATAGAAGTTCTTCAACTCTAGAAGATGCACAAACTCCATTGTCTTCCATCATTGAAAAACCTTCTCTTTTATTTCAACATTATCATCATGGCCTATTATAACTTCCATTAAACCATTTCTCTTCACAATCATTTTTTCAAGATTCCGCAGTTCACATGCTAAACTTGGTGTAAAGAGATGCTTCAAAAGTGAGCAATTCACAACTTCAAGTTTTTTTAAATTTGCAAAAGTTTCCACTGGGAATGTATTTGAAGACAAGATTTCAAGTTTGTTGGGCTTCCCAAGTATCCGTACACTGCTAAGTTTCTTTAGGCTTCACTTTGGTACAGTTCCACTCCACAATCTTGTTAGATTTGGTAAGGAAAATAAAGAAACAAATTCGAGATTCGAGAACATGACATTATTCCCGGTAAGCCCTTCGGAGTTAAATATCTCAGTCAGTTGACGACAATCATTCATAGTAAGGAAGGTTAAAGTGTGATGAGTTTTCCGTAAGAGATTACAAGGAATTAAGCAAACTAACTTGTTGCAATAGTTGACCTCTAACCTTTTCATTTTCTTCAATGAATTAGAGGGAAGCTCCCCTAGGCATATTTCTCGCATATTTTCCAAGTTTCCAAGAATTAGAGGGAATCTCTACATTGGTGATGTAATTATAACTTAATTTAAGAGAATTGTAAAGTTGAGCCTCTACACCTGGCAACTCCTCATAGCTTGACTGTTTCAACTGTGCAAGCGCATTTTCCCAAAACTAAGTTGTTGTGCCCTCTCATTGCACTCCCAAGCACTACTAGAGCTAGAGGCAAACCTTCTGGTCACTTTATTTGCAATAGGCTTGATATCAGGTTTGTTGCACACATCTCCCGCTCTGCTTCGAAACAACGTCCAGGAATATTCTTCAGCCAAAACCTTAACCTCAATTGAAGCATGGCATTCCATTTGTTGACATGCCTCCAAGGTTCGAGTTGTAAACAAATTTTTGCATCCGCTGTGTTCCCCAATTGGAATACCTATGCTTCTCAGATCTAGGCGGTTCCATATATCATCCATCATTATAACAATCTTGTTTTCTTTTTTCAACCTAGCGGCAGGTTTCTCCCGCAACATTTTCTCCTCCTGCCCAGAATGTCATTATGCCAAGATCTGATGCAATGTTGCATCATATGTGTACAGTATCAGGGTTTTGACACAATAACCTTAATAATTATGCCATATTCATTGTCTTCACAGAATTTTCTTCCGAGCTTATCCGTTATGGTTGTCTTCCCTACAGCACCCATACCATATATCCCAATCACCTGCTGTGTATCATTTTGCATTGCTTCTGACACTTGGTCCATTGCTTCTTTTGTGGATATGAAACACATGTTATATCCTATGGGCATTGATTGGAATCCTAATGTAATAGGAGGTTGTGATACTTTATCAAAAACTCCACTGATTTGAAGATGCGCAACAACAGATGATTTCTTTGAGATAAGTTTGTCGATCTTGTAGTGCTCTACCAAGTTAGGGCAACATCCCTTGAAGCATATTTTGATATTTTTTTGCTTCTTTGGATATTGTACTAACTTCCACCTCTATATCATGCACTTTCTTTAACCGTCAGACACTTCATCGTCTACTATTTCTCGGTTTTCTCTACAGCGTTCATTTTCTCGCTTTATGTCATTTTGTTTATTAAGTTCTCAATAGCTTTTTCAAGTTTTTAGCTTTCATTTTAGGATGTTTAGCCAAGTCTAGAAAACAAAGAACCAGATATATATTTGACAGTATCGTTGCAAAATTTTGAACCTAGTACTTCGAATGCACATATACATAAACATTGTGGTATCATTAATTCATTATGGTGCCTCCAAACCACAGGTTCCATTTCTCAAATTTGTAATCAATCTTTAATATACTTGTAATGCAAGCTGAATGTAGAAATGTTTAATGCTTATTTATAAGTCTAATCAAACCATGTCAGAGTTCTTCTGATAATCGGATGTGATATGGATGAGGAAACATGGTAAAATGTTGTTAAAAAAGATACACAACTGCTTTAGATGTGACTGTATCTAGATTTCACTGTTAGTATATACTTTTGTACATACACATGCTACTATTTTTATTAAGTTGTTTTCAGTACTCATACATGGTCTACTTTTGAATGTGACATGCATGATCCGTCTATAAAAAAATTAGCTGAGCAAATCATGAGTGATCTTGTATTTTCCTAAATGGCTGAACAATTTCAATAAGGAGTTCAAAACCTGGGATTAGATGGAGTTCCCTAGTTGATCCTCAACAGTATCTCTCTACAATGCAACAAGTAATGCAAAATCATCAGTTTGTATGGAAGAATGTCTTGGAAGTACTCTTATGCTGGTTGTACTGGTGATGTAGAGGTATTGATTGTTTATGGACCTTCAGAATGTAATATTTATGGCAATAGCTAGGCACATTCAAAAATTCTTTCTTGTAAATAAATAATACCATGCTGGCTTTAGATAAGATAAAAGTGCCAAAGCATGCTGTAAATAAATAATACCATGCTGTATAGTTATATTTGTAAATAAATAATACCATGCTGGCTTTACACAATGGCATCAGTTTGTATGTTAATTTATATATATGAATGATTCTGTATAGTTATATTTGTTGCATTGAAATATGAATCATATTATTATTAATATTTATGAATTCCTTATATTAGTAAGGTGTATATAAGTTACAACAGCAAAAAAAAGTTGTAATAAATTATTTTACAATGGCGTGAAAGAGTTGTAATATTCTGGAAGTCACAACGGTAATCACCAGTTGTCATATCTATGATCTTACAATATTTAAATGTCTGCAACAACGGGGAATAAAAATTGTAATAAAATTTATTGCAACTATGAGTAAAAGTTGTTAAATATCATATTTCACAATGGTGTTGCAACGGTGCAGAAATGTTGCAAAAGACATAAGTATATTACAACTTTTTAATACACGATGGTGGCTCCACCGTTGTAAAAACTTTTTACAACGTTTTTGCACCGTTGTAATATGGTATATTTGTTGTAGTGGTAGGAAAAATTGGATGAAAAAGTATTTTTGTTTTTCAAAATATGACATTCATACAAAAATTTCTAGTATATATATGATGTATGCATCATGTTTTCAAAGGTTTTTAAGAAAATTTGCATTCATATAGGAGGTATCGCTTAAACATTAATTGCATTCATATATTTTCCTGATGTATTACACTTTGCACATGTACACAGATGGTTGCAAAATTGGATGTACAAATCACGGTTGTAAATTTTGCGAGGGAATACATAATTTTACCCTTACTAAATTTCAGGGATAAAATTTCCTAAAGGGTGGGAGAACGTAACACACGCATTTTAAGTGATAAAATTATCAAAATAATTATATGAGTAATATACATCTACAATTCAAAAACAAACGCATCTTATAAAATGAGCAATAAACAGAAATTTGTCATTATGCAGATATAGCGTTGCAGTGATATGAATAGAATTAAATAAAAAGAAATATTACAGAAGAATTAATGAAAGTTAATTAATAGTACGTTATAAATTACTAAATAGATTGTAACGTTAAAGTGTAAAAATGGAAAACTAATTAATGGTAGCAATCGTGTAATTGTGTGTTAACATATATTTATATATTTCATATTAATATATAAACGTATAAGTTTCAAAAGCAACGCACATTTCAATTTGAAAATTTATGCATGTCATTAATGGCATTAATAGGCACATAATGAGAATGACATTAAAATAGAAATAATGCAAATAACATCCAAAAAAAATTGGAAGTATATAACTAATTCTGGAATGTTGACACATATGTGAACAAACATATAGATATATTTAGTATAAATATATTTAGAGATAAATCACAAAAGCTATACACAAAATAATGTGCATCATAAACGGTATAAAACCATGTAGTAAAAGGAAGTTTAAGTGACTTTAATTATGTAACATTTTTTAATTTAGAATGAATATGCGTGTATCATAGTACACGTTTAAAATTGAAGTGAAATGCATGTTAAATTTTTAGAAATGTTAAAAATAATGTTTATGGAATTAAAAGAACTAAACTCGCAAGAGCTTAAAAAGGAAGAAAATTTATGCATATATTAGTTACGCATTTGAAATTTGAAGTAGATAGACAACAAGAGCAGAAAGAATAAATGAAAACGGTTAAGAAATATAACGTTAAAGGTAATGTTTAAACAAGACAAAAATCATGCATTAAAAATTGACCTGATACATGTTTTATAACGTGTATGGGTCAACCCAGGCTTGGGGTGGGTCGACCCATGGATTGACCCACTTATGAGCTGCATCGACCCAGGGGTTGACCCGGTTGGGGTGTGGGTCGAATCATTCAGGCCAAAGATGACGTGTTTTTATATTGTTACAGCTCAGATTTAATCTTCTCAATTGAACGGGCAAGGTTCTTCTGGACAGCTATAAATAAACATGCATGGCTTAGCTTCCAACTCATGTTTTCTAAGAGGACATCAGAGCTCCACCATTACCTTTTCCTCTAAAACTCTTCAGAAATAAATTATATTTTATAATTTGGGTTTTTGATTCCAGTATTGGAAAAAAATATAGCAGATTCAAGGTGAAGATGCCCATATTCCCTGTCAAGATGGATCTGTAAATCCGAATTGAAAAGAAAACAGAAAGCAAATGCAGATCCAAATTTGATTCAAAATTTAAAGTGCAAATCCCAGGTTAGTGGATTTAAATTAGATTTCCTTGTAATAATAAATGACATCATATGATTCCTTTAAAATTTATAATACGTTCTCTCCTTCCCCTTTCCCTTTTTCTATGTTGAAATTTATAATTTTATTTTGAATTTTGGTTATGCGCAAAATATACATAAACCTGAAATTTTGACACAACTAAATTGTGCACCTAATTTATACAACTGATTATAATCCTTTTTGTTTGTGCGCATTGGAAAACATAATATAATTGAAATTAGGAACAAAAGAGGATTTGATAATTGTGGGCGTGGCATAATTAATATTATGGACGGTAAATTTGCAGTTAAATGGTAAATTTGAGAATTTCTATGTTAGCTAAAAAGATTACCTTTCAAATTTAGAATGGAATGAATCTAGAAATTGTTGGGATTCAAAAAGGAATATAACCCAATTGTTTCCATAAAAAAGGAAAAAATAAGTTAAAGAATCAATGTATACCACTTAAAATAGGAAGTTAAAAATGGCCTAAAATGATTGGTTAGGAAAAAATGAATATATTTTCATAGTTCTATTTGAAAAAGAAGTGGAAAACATAATTGCAAGTTTAAAAATAAATAAAAGTGTGGTTTAGAGCGAAATAGGGATTTAGCCGTATTGTCCACAATTCAGTAGTCTAAAAATAATCAAAAGGGATGTCTTGTAATTATGGTTTTCTATGGTAGTAATTACCTTAAGCTATGGAAATAGATTTTTGTGTAGTCTTTATAACAAATCAATTAGGAATAGGTCTAATTTGCTAAAAATAAAATTGTCAAGTCGAAAAGAAAAAAGGTAACATAATTGAAAGACATTGTGAAAGGTAAAAAGGAATATGCGAGGTTTACTATAAAGTTACAATTGCAACTTATGTTTGCATAAATATGAAAATTTTGAAATCATAACAAAACAAACAAAGTTTTATTGAAAATATAAATATTATAGGAAATGGTTAAAAGGGGCGGTTAAGGCATTAATATGAACATATTGACTTAAAATAGTTAAGTTATGAGCCTAAAAGACGTTAGGCTTTAATATGAACATATTGATTTACAAAGTGTAAGTTACGAGCCTAAGATTATATGGTAGCCTTGAGAAACGATTTGAGGCTCTAATGCTTGAAAGAAGTGGATTTATCACATGTAGAAGAAGCTATAACTACATGCAAAGACAATATTCAATGCACATTAACTTCTTAACTAAATCAAAGAATATGATGGAATTAAATTCATGTTTTTTATAGATTACCTGCGATATAGCACCAAAATTAACAATTTTGATTGAATTAGAAGCCTTGGTTTTGAGTTATGATAATAATTCTTTTTAGAATTTTTTGAGTTTCTTTGTTTATATAAGGAGAGGGAAGAGGTTTCTCCAGGAAATGAACATACTGTTAAATTTTCTAGAGGCTTCTCTCCTTCAACACATCATTAAGGTCATTAATTAAGTATGTTACATAGGATTAGGCCCCTTAAGCAAGTCGTTAGCCAATTTCTACTAAGTTAACATGTGTTTTAGCCTTTTTGTTCACAAAATTTACAATTATTTAACAATTTATTGTCTAAGAAATTTATAAACACAACTTTGAAACTTTTTTAAGGTTTATTTATATTTATTTGAGCAATTAACCCTACTTAATAGTTTACACAAAATATTAATACTTTACCACGAACTTGTGTAAATTTTGTATAACTTATAAATAAATATTTTAAGGACTACATTTTTACAATCCACATCATGATATCAAATTATAAAAATCATTTGTAAAGTATTTTAAAGCTTTTAACACTAAAATTTACATATTACACTATATTCCATTTTTCACCCAAAATATAAATATTTTATGTGTAAATTTGTGTAAGTTTACGTAACAGACGAATTAATAATTTTAAATACTCCTTATTAATAACAAATCACCAAAAACATTCGAAATTATTATTTCCTCCTTTTATACTATTTTACAACTAAATTATACATTTATTCCTTTAACCTATATTAATTTCTTAAAATTTACATTTGTTTCAACAAAATGCAACATCTTAACATTAAAATCCATAAACCATGTATGTTTATAGCAAAACCTCAACACATATATTTTTAACATGATTTTAGTCAACATTCAATTTTCTCTAATATTCTCCTAAAAATTCACCAAATTCTTATGTATTTATTGTCAGCCTCAATTTAATTACTTTTAAGTAATTAAATTTCACATTTTACACCACTAGTCCAGATCTTAAATATTAACTTAAACAGTTAAGCCAAATACCCAATTTAAGGATATATCCAATTTAATCACTCCAATATTCATATTTCAACTATTATTAGTTTTAGCATATAATCGCCAAAAACCTGGGTTGTAATAGACTTCCCCCTTACAAAATTTGTGTCCCCGCAATTGCCTTATGGATAAGTTGTGTTCAACCTGGTTTATTTCATCCACTACGATAATAGAAAAGATGAACAAGCATGATTTTTATTTTTTCACACCCCTGTAATGAATGGAAAGAAAGATTGGATAATGCTGCTTAGGAAGTTCTTTAATTTTTCCCACGAGCAACACACTTTTGACTCAATTGGTACGCTACCTATGAAGCAAGGATACATATAATACGTTGCACTAGAAAAACTTGGTTGGTATTCCAAGCTTCTCACAACAGTAGAATCAAATTCCAAGTCAAAATTTCAGTAGCATTCCTGTAAAAGGAAAGCATGACACAAATTAACTAAGGGCACAAGCGCGACTTAGATAGATTGCTAACTTCTACGAAAGAGAGAAAATTAATAGTCTTAGAGTACCAAGCTTCTAAATATTTTAATAACACACATAGATAAACTGCGTGTTTTAACCATCGATAGCGTAAAATATATTATGTGAGAGTTTCATGGTTCCTTAAACAAAACATTAAAAAAGAAAGAATCCAATGCGATTTGATCAGAAAAGAAGATCAAATTCTGAAGATAACTACTCGATTCTTTCCATGAAAGCGGCAAAGGATAATAATATTGAAAACCCCTTACAACAAGACATGCTTCGGTTTAAAATAATAAATGGGAAGTATGTGAATTTTAGGCCTTGCCTTAAAGAAATTCGCATTACGATTCATCGGATTAGATAGAGTTTCTAACAAATAAAAAATTGTTCTTAAAACCTTACCTTGTTAAGTCTACCAAACATCTTTGAAAACTTTGTTTTAAGTTACCAAGTAACAAAATCTCAAACCTTTTAATATATATATATATATATATGTGTGTGTATATATATATATATATATATATATATATGTAAACAAACAAACACACACACACACACATAATGGTCATAAAGTCATCACAAATTTGGTTTTATCCAACCTTAAATATCCACTTTTTAAATTTCATAATTGAAATTTAAAGTTTGGATTTTAATCCAATTCTATTATCATTTATTAGATCGTCTAGCTTTACAAAAGATGAATTATAAGTTAGACCACTAGATAACCACAAAAACTTAGTTTTTATTACTCATAAAAACTCAAATTCCATTAATTTAATCAACGAGGACTGTTATAAAAATTTGACTCTTCACTATAAAAAAACATATCAATTGTATCTTATGTCGATGATAACTCATACATCGTTTTGGAACCCCTATCGACCCAAGGTGTCCTTTGTCTCAACCAGAGTTCTTAAACCAAGTCTAGGCATATCAACAAGATCGGTATCCATAGTCACTCTTTATAATTATACAATTAACAAAATCTCTTAGCAGTTTTACATTCAAATATCTATAATTCGAAATCGATCTTCTTATTATCCTACTCATAATAGGGGATAAGTTCCAAAAACTATACAAGGTATACTTATTAATCTAGTGCTTAGCTGAAGTGATCATTGTCTATGCACTTTGATTAATCTCCCACTATTCTCCCAAGACTGCGTCTGATCGTATTGTACCAGCATTTAAGAAACTCTTATCGCTATCATTGATCAAACGTATCAACCAGAATTATTAAGTACTTAACGGATCATCCATCACAATACATTCTCACATCTCTCTTTGTTACCCATACCTCCATGTTTACCTTGAACTAAGTTCAATAAGTGTCCAACTCTCTCATCACTAAAATAGTGATATATATAAATTATCCCAATACCCTTCCCGAAGTACCAACAACACATAATAGACTAATTCTTGATCCTAAAGCAACAAATTTTTTAAAAGGAAAACAGAATCCAACATCCTTCTGAATGGCCAAAGGCTAAATCCCAAGTGTACACTTGAAACCAAGATCAACCTAGAGTGTTACACACTTGTCTATAAGAGAAAATTCACAAGTGTCCTAAACTTCTTAACACTGGTCACTCCACATTATGGGTTCTACTTGGATTCACCACTCAATAAAAGATGCCCACTATAAAATACAACCACAAATTACCACTTGTCAAATAGTTTAATACACTTGAATAAGGCTCATATGCCATCGATATAGATCCAAGGAAGCATAATCAGGAAACAACAACAAACTCAAGAACGAAAAAGAGGATATGCAATACCCTATAAAATAAACCTAAAATAGACATAATGTAATTTAATTTAAAATAAATAATAATAATGAAGGATAAACTAAAGGGCTGAAAACAAACTTTTTGGATAATTGAGAATTAGGCTATGAAAGTATTGTTATTGTGTTCGTGGCGAGGTTGTAATCTGTTTTCATATTTTATTTACTGAAAACAGAGTTATTATATAAACGATATTGATAAACACGTTACATATGAATACTAACACACAAGGTTTAAAACTCAAACAGATTTAATATAAAACCAAAATATATTAAATTATGGATTGGCATGAAAGAATGTTCCAAGAGGATTTAAAATTGTGTGTACATATTCATATGCAATGGGGACAAAGATAATCAATAGAAGGAAATAAATCAAAAGGAATTAATTAAGAAATAAATAAAAAGCAACATCAATGGTGAAATAAATTCTCCCAGCCAGCCGCCCGTGAAACACCCTTAATTTTTAATTAACAATAATTAAATGTAAAAGATTAATAAACTAAATATTAATCAAAATAATATTTAGAATTGGACAATGGGGCTAGCATCATACGATCCATTGTAATTTCTAATGAAAATGGACACTTGGTTTGCTAAATCGAAGTTGAAATGAATTAGTTATGAATTAAAGAAGAATTAAGAAAATTAAAATAATTTGATATATGGAACAAATGGTCACTGGGCGACCCAACCCACTTGGATCGACACATGTGTCGACCCGGGCCAAGATGGTTCGACCCTTGTGTCGGCCTAGGTAGACGGGTGGGTCGACCCAATTTCAAGGAATTTGTGTGCCTTACCTAGCACGCAAGGCAACAAACAATAATTATTTTTCTAATGTTATATGTTGGCCATGTATGGTGTCATCCTTGATTGTGAAAGGAGAGTTGTGAGGCTTTTGACATGCCATGGTAGGACTCTCGAGATTTCTTACAACTCGCGAGGGTCAGTCATGCTCAGTCTCTTGGATACCCTAAACGCTTCCATCGACGATCTCAGTTTGATGCCGGTAGTTAGAGACTTTACGAATGTATTGGAGGAGGTAAGAAACCTCCCAGGCGCAAGATAGATATCTAGGTATATTTGATGGAGAATGCTAATCTGGTTGTGTTTCCAGTGCGCCACATGGCTCCGAGGGAGAGGAAAGAGCTTAGTAAGCAAGGGGTGAGTTATCCGAGAAAGTGTTTATTATACAGAGTATTTCTAAGTGGGGAGAACCAGTCGTCTTCGCAGGTAATGCAGACAGGTCTCTCCGTCTATGTGTAGATTACAGAGAATTGAACAAGCTCACGAAGAAGGATAAACACCTACTCCCACAGATATATGACTTGTTTGATCAGTTAGTGGGAACGTCAGTTTCCTCGCAAATGGATTTTCCTATAAGTTTTCATCAGCTTAGAGTGGTGGATGATAACATAGACAAGGCCACCTTTTGGACTCCCGACAGATTCTTTGATGGCTGGTTATGCCTTTTGGGCTAACCAATGCACCAACATATTTTGTGGATTTGATGTGCCGAGTATTTAGGGAGTACCTGAATAAGTTCATGGTGGTATTGGTTGTTGATATCTTGGTCTTCACAACGAGCAAGAAGGAGCATGCACTGCACTTGGGAGAGGTACTTCGTACTCTCCGTGCACATCAGTTAAAGGCGAAGTTTCTAAGTTCTATTTTTGCAAAAGGTGGTAAGGTTCTTGGGGCATGTTATCTCTAGTGATGGCATAGCGGTGGATCCTACTAAGGTTGTCGTAGTACAGGATTGGAAACCCCCCAAGAGTGCGATAGAGGTGAGGAGCTTCTTAGGTTTGGCGAGATACTATTGGAAGTTCATTAAGGATTTTAAGTGGATCTCAACCCCGCTTATCCGCCTTGCAAAGAAGAACCTAGTTTTTGCTTGGGATGTGGATTGCTAGGATGCATTCTTAAGGTTAAAAAAGGCTCTCACATCATCTCCGATATTGACTTTTACTAGTGGTACGAAGATGTTTACTGTGTATACGGATGCTTGCGGCACGGGTTTTGGTGCGGCTCCTATGCAGGAGGGTAGGGTTGTCTGCTACGGTAGTAGGCTGTTGAGGCTACATGAAAAGAGCTACCCTACCTATGATTTGGAGCTAGCGACGATAGTGTTTGCACTTAAGTCTTAAAGACATTATTTATTAGGCGAGAGATTCAACTTTACTCCGATTATAAGTCTCTCATGTACTTTTTCTTGTAAGAAGATCTTAATTTGCGACAACAACACTGGATGGAGTTCCTTTCATCTTATAACTTCGAGATAGCGCATACCCTGGGGAAGAAGAATGTAGTAGCAGACGCATTGAGTAGGCAGATAATGACTTTGAATCCACTGTTCGTAGAGTGGAAGAGTTTGGAGTTTATCCCATTGTTTGATTTCAGACCATCTGCGGACTATGCACTAGGGCCATTGGACTCGTTGGAGGTGTAACCTACTCTCTTAGGGCACTTTAGATCCATTCAGCACGAGGATCATCAGTTAGCGGATATCATGAACTGAATCAGTTGAGGGGAGACCTCTAGTCATCTTGCTAGCTATTTTGTGGATAAGAGAGGGTGGCTACATCGTGATAAGAGATTGTGTGTTCCTCAAGTTGATGATTTGTTGAGATCGATTTTATAGGAGGCTCATCACTCTCGGATAACCATCCATGCGTGCGGTGATAAGATGTATAGAGATATGAGGAGGGTTTTTCATTGGACAAGGATGAAGAAGGATTTAACCGAGTATGTAGTTCGATGTATGACTTATTTGCGAGCGAAGGCTGAGCAGAGGAAGCCTATTGGATTTCTTTACCCTATTTATGTGCCATGGTGGAAATAGGAGAGTGTCTCGATGGATTTTATAGATGGGTTTCCCAGATCGAGGAAGCGAAACACCAATATTTGGGTAATAGCTGATAGGTTGATCAAGGGCGCTCACTTTATCCCGGTTAAGAGTAAGTGGATGGTAGCTTGGTTGACATTAGTGTATCTTAGAAAGATCGTCTGACTTCATGGAGTTCCCTCTAGTATCGTTAGTGATCAAGACCCCAACTTTACGAGCTGGTTTAGGAGGAGCCTACAGGTAGCATTAGGGACACAGCTACGACTTAGCATTGCCTATCACCTCAGACAAATGGACAAACAGAGAAGGTTAATAGGATTCTTGAGGATTTATTACGTCTTGTGTATCCTAAACTTTGGAAGGACTTGGGAGGAGCATCTTCCACGGGTAGAGTTTGCATATAATAACAGCTATCAGACAAGTATTGGTATGACTCCCTTCGAGGCATTGTATGGATGACCTTACAGATCACCTACATGTTGGTGGGAGCCACAAACAGACTTTTACTTGGACCTGAGATGGTTAGAGAGACCTCATAGTAGATATTTTGATTCGTAGGCGGACGAAGGAAGCTAAGGACGGACGCAAGTTGTATGCATATTAGTAGAGGACATACCTAGAGCTCAAGGTAGGAGACATGGTTTTTGTTAAGGTGTCACTTTTAAGGAGTGTTGTTCAGTTTAGCTTAGTAGGGAAGTTGGCACCGAGGTTTGTAGGGTCATTCCCTATAGTAGAGAGGATTGGTTAGATGGCCCACGAAGTTAGACTATCGGAGAGACTGGCTAGAGTTCATGATGCATTCCATGTTTCACACTTGCATAAGTGTTTACATGATTCCACGATAGTAGTAAAGCCGAGCACTCTAAAGGATACCGAGGTAGAGAGGGAGGCATCGATTAGGAGAGTTCCTACTCGGATATTGGGATCTGAAATGAAGAAATTATGGAATAAATAGATTAAGCTTGTTAAGATTCAGTGGGAGAGGACAACGACGACGCAACTTGGGAACCAGAAGATAGGATTCATAATTCTTTGCCTTCTCTCTTTGAGAGTACGCTCTTAATTCTTTCCTAAGCTCTGAATTTGAATATTTTTTCCTATCGTTTCAATCATAAGTCTTAGGTAGAAGCCTATAAATGGTAGGAAATGGTTAAAATCATATTAATAGAATATGTTATGGTTAAATGGATTCACGTGAATGCAAGTGTTTGCTAGTGGATGCAGTAGATGCATATACACACACTAGGCACTAGTTAAAGATCGGCTAAACTAGGACACTTACATAATTACATACGACTGCATGTGCATTTTTGATTTTAAATCTGGATAAAAAATGGTTGAATCATCACTTAGATGTGGCATTTTGGTGAGTGGTTGTTGCATATATATAGAATCTTATGTGTTTCATTAGAGTTCCTTTGCATACATATTGGATGTGTGACACAAACATGAATTGCATTAAGGAGGTCAATTGAATAAGTGGACCACATAATTTTTGCATTAGCTTAGGGACATATACACAGGCCATTTCCATACTTTCATAAAAAGCAGTAGAAAATCTAAGGACAATGGATGCAAGTGATTGATGGTTGAGTAGATGGCTTAGATAATGGTAGATGCCATTTATAACATTCTTCTATCCTTTGAGATTTCAGGGATGAAATCCTTTAAGGAGGGAAGAATGTAACACCCCGAATTTTAATAAACAATAATTAAATGCAAAAGATTAATAAACTAAACAATAATTAAATGCAAAAAATTAAATGTTAATTTCATTATGCAAAAGATGAATGGGCTGATTTCATTATGCAGGCCAAATCTAGGGGATGTTAATACCCTAGGTACCCTAGGTATTGATTTTGATGACAACAACCATATAAACATTACTACTAACATATCTTTTAGTTGTGCAGTTACATTAGATATATTATGGAAATATTTAAACAAGAGTGTAGAAGAAGGATAATCAGAACAATTAAAGACCAGAGCCTGTTAGAGAAGAATGCAAAAGACAAAAGGTATTTGAAGTGATGAGGAGTTGGATGAACCTTAGATTATCTTGTTAAAGATCCCGTGGCAATTATACTTGAAGCTCAACAATCATTGACCTCAATCGTATCACCAAAATCTACATTTAGGAAAATTGACACCAGAGATATGTTGAAATACATTTTTATGTATGTTGACATATATAGAGATATGTTGACATACATTTTTGCATATGTCGACATATAACGACTATTTCAGATTTTCAAATTTAAATTGAGAAGTTATTTCCCTCCACCCTTTCACCAAAAGAAACATCCTTTCATAAACTATTTAAAGTGTCCTGGAAAAGAATTTTCACACCATATTTTCATATTTTCTTCTATTCCTTCATCTCTATTTATTCTCCGCAAAAATCCATTGAATATTATCTTATTATCTTTGCAAATCGACTCTTTTTCAGTTCTATTCTTCATTGATTTGCAAGCCACACAATACCAGAGAGTTGTACTTTAATTCATATCATTCTCTCTCTAATTTTATCTTATTTCCTCAAAGAATTCAAAGATATATTGCCATTGGAGGTTTATAGGATCATTGTACCAAATATGTAAGAATTTGTATTGAACATACAACTATTTGCCATTTCTTGTCGATGTTGGTAAGGAGAAGGTGTATCTTGTAGCCCGTGAAATCAAGATTGTAAAGGTATTCTTGCTACTCGTGGAAAGCAAGCGATTATAGTGAAATTCTACATGGTGAAGTGTAGTACTGGATGTAGGATTGGCTAATCTGAACCAGTATAAAAATCCTAGTGTAATTTATTTACTGAATTTCATTTTATTGCTTATTTCTTTCTATTTGAATTTGAATAGATATTGTAAATACACTTTATCTCTCTAGTGTCTGAATAGTCTTAAGATCCATTAACATTGGGCTATAGACACCCATTTCCCTAACAGTTGGTATCAGAGAAATGTTTTCAAAGTTATCATAATCTGATTTTTTTTAAATTAATAAATGGCTAGTGACACTAGTAACATCATTATTTGTTCTTTTATATAAGGGAAATCTACTACTAGACCTCCTCTATTTGATGGCAGTAGTTATGTTTATTAGGCTTATAGGATGAATTTTTATTTTCAGTCTAATGGTTTAGATATTTGGAAAATTACCCAAGAAGAATATATAGAGCCTCCAACTGAATATTCAAAAAGGACATTTGACCAAAAGCCACAAGCACTTAATAATTCTAAGGCCATGAGCATTTTATTTTGCTCTTTAGATATAAATGAATTTAATCGAGTTTCTAAATGTAATTTTGCATATGAAATTTCGAGAATACTGAAAGTCACACATGAAGACACCAATAAAGTAAAACAGACAAAGATATTTATACTAACTCACTAGTTTCAACTTTCTCAAATGAAGTCAAATGAGTCTATTTCTAACATGTATTCTAGATTTCAAGATATTGTACATGCCGTAATATCATTAGGAAAGAAAATTACTGAAGAAGACCAAGTCAGAAAGATCTTGAATTCACTTCCTAGTGAATGGGATAAGAAAACTTTGGCAATCGAAGAAGCCAATGATATTAGTACTATGTCAATAGAATAATTACTTGGTAATCTAATGTCCTACGAAGTAAAGATGCAGGTTAGAAAAGAGAATCAGGGAAATGAAAAGAAATCACTGGGTCTTAATGCAATGATCGATGATGATGAACCAGATGAAGATACTTTTGATGATGATATCGAGTTTATTACCAAGAAAATCAACAAATTCTTGAAGTACTGGATAACGAAGAAACTTCGAAAACTAACAACAATAATTCTAGAAATGGATATGTTGTTAAATGTTTCGAATGTGATAAACCCGGTCATCTAAAAAGAGATTGTCCCAACTTGAGAAAACCAAAGCACATTTCAACTACTTTCAATAAGGAGAGGAAACATGCATTCAATGCAACATGGGATGATTCATCATCAAGCGATAGTGATTCAGAAACAGAAAAGGCCAACGTATGCTTTATGGAAATGGAAGACCAAGTATGGAATTTCGATAAAGAAATTACTAATGTTTTAAATGATATTCATCTGAGATATGAAATACTTAGGAAAGAGTATGATAATAGTTTGGCATAAATATATAGATTAAAAATATCTAGTGAAAAGTTAAGTAAAGAGAAACAATGTCTAGAAGATGAAATTGAAAATTTAATGGGCATAAAAATGGAAAGGATTTAACATCTGGAAGTTCTAAAAAACTAAAAAGTGAAAACGAGTCCTTAAAATTAGAAATCTATTAATATAGTCACAGATCACTGCTGTAAACGAAAAAATAACTTCTCTAAACAATGTTATTCTTAACAATAGTAAGGATTTTGATAAAATGAAGACTGATATTGATAAATTTAACAAAGGAAAGGATAATGTAGAGAAATTATTATCTGCATCTAAAAACACTAGGAATAAACATGGACTTGGATATACACCTAAGGTTGAATCAAAGAAGAATAGTACTTATTGTACTAAGCTTGTTAAAGCCACTAAATTCAAACCAAAAACTAGGAAGTTAAAGTTAAATCTTACAAATAGGTTTACTAACTTATGGGTTCCAAAATGGTTGGATAATACTAAAAAAAAAATTGATAATTTTATTAATAAGGTTCATTTATCTAATGATTATATTTTGAAAGAGCACTCAAATTCTTCATGGCTTTGGCATGCCAAAACTTAAACCCACAGACCCTGAAATAAAAAAGGTACCAGTGTGCGTATTTTATAATTTTTCAGGAACTAAATACTCGATGCTCAAATCAAATGAGGAGAAATCTGTTGAACCTTGGATAAATATAAAAAGGATTTGTTATTGGCGTCAGCAAAGTCGGTAACTCTAAAACTCGTCTGATTATTTAGTTTATTTCATGTTTTGATTTCTCCACTTGTGTTTTATTTATATGCATATACAAACTCTACAAAATGTCTAGTAGTAAACTAAATAATTGTTTTTACCCTTTTTGTTCATGACAAAGGGTAAGACAAGATATAAATATACTAGACAAAATGATAGGGGGAGTGCATAAAGCTAAGGGGAGTCAAATACAAAAAGTATTATATTTTATCCCTCAGATATTTATATGGTTGTCATCATCAAAAAGGGGGAGATTATTAATACCCTAGGTACCCTAGATATTGATTTTGATGACAACAACCATATAAACATTACTACTAACATATCTTTGAGTTATGGCAGTTACATTAGATATATTTTGGAGATATTTAAACAAGAGTACAAAAGAATAGTTATAAAAGAAGGATAATCGGAACAATTGAGGACCAAAGATTGTTAGAGAAGAATGTTGAAGAACAAAGGTGTTTGAAGTGATGAGGAGTTGGATGAACCTTATTTTATCTTGTTAAAGACCCTGTGGCAATTATACTTGGAGCTCAACAATCACTGACCTCAATCATGTCACCAAAATCCACATTTAGGAAAACTGATACCGAAGGTATGTTGACATATATAGAGAGATATGTTGACATATATTTTTGCATATGTCGACATATAACGACTATTTCAGATTTTCAAATTTAAATTAAGAAGTTATTTTACTCCACCCTTCCACCAAAAGACACATCCTTTCATACACTATTTAAAGGGTCCTGGAAATGAATTTCACACCATATTTTCAAATTTTCTTCTACCCCTTCTTCTCCATTTATTCTCTACAAAAATTCACTGAATACTATCTTATTATCCTTGCAAATCCACTCTCTTTCACTTTTGTTTTTCATTGATTTGCAAGCCACACAATACCAGAGAGTTGTACTTGAATTCATATCATTCTCTCTCTTATTTTATCCTATTTCCTTAAAGGATTCAAAGATATATTGCCATTGGAGGTCTACGGGATCATTGTACCAAATTTATAAGAATCTATATTGAAGATACAACTACTTGCCACTGTTCATTGTTGTTGATAAGGAGAAGGTGTATCTTGTAGTCCGTGAAATCAAGATTGTAAAGGTATTCTTTCCATCCGTGGAAAGCAAACGATTATAGTAAAATTCTACATGGTGGAGTGCAGGGCTAGATGTAGGATTGTGTTGATCTCAAAATTGGAATCAACACCAAGGGTGCAAATGTGCACTTCACCAATTATGGTTAGAATTATAGTATGAGGCCACAATCACAAAATAAAAGTAAAAAAATGAAGACAAAAAGCTTTTTATATTGGTTCGATTCAATATGAATCTACGTCCACTTCTAATCGATTTTCATTATGATATTTAAGCTTATAAAATACGGGTTTTCCCTCATTACATTCATTTCTCTCTTTTAACTCTCTTTATGATCTAACTTCTCTTGGATTTGGCAAGGAATTGATAGGATCTCTAGCTTTGGAGTGGTATAAGTACGGATCTTCAATCACTTAAGTGCTTTGACCCTTTTCCATGATTTGATAGGAGTTTTGTGTTAGATCCGGATTTAGAGTGGATTGGAGAAGGTATCAAATTGCTTAAATGTTGTTGGAGTGATTTATCATGTAGCTTGAATGAAATTCAAGGTGCTTAGATTCAATTGGAGAGAGCTTTAATCATCATTGAAATGGATTTGATCCACTAGAAGTTGGAGAAAAGTTGTTAAATCCAAGGAAGCCATTAGAATAGTTGTAGAAGAACTTCTAATTTGGCGTCACCTCCCCCTAGGAATGAAATTAGGTGCTCTCCTCAAACGATGGAGGAGAGGGGTACTTATAGTTGTGGTTGGGACCGAATGGCAAAGTGGTAAATATGAGCCAAGTGCTTTAGCTCATGATCTACTTGCCAAATAGCTTTTGCGGCCTAACTTTGATCAGTTGTATACTAATGCGAAGAATGATCTAACGAGCCTTCATGAACAAAAAGTGTAACTCCGCGTAATTTTAAAACATGACATAAGGGATAATAAAAGAATACTTAATTTTTATAAGAAGAATTAGGGGAAACGGGTTGCGCCATTGCGTTCGTCACGGAATTTTGCTTGGGATAGAGTCCGATTTTGTGTAAAACGGATGAAGTATGAGGAAGTTATGAAGCTTAGAAGATTTCAGTTTAAGCATAATTTAAATTAAAATAATAATTAAAAATCAAAAACGAATTCAAAAATCAAAATCAACTAAATTTGGTGAGCGGGAAATCTCCCGCTCTAGGGTGCCGATCCCCCCAATTGACATAGGTGTTGACCCCTATAGGGTTGTTGACAGGGGTGTCGACCCTCGTATAGGGGTGTCGACCCCCGTCCGCCCAGATCTAGAAGACGCGTTTTGAGTGGTCTAGGGCTGATGTATCCTTCTGGGATTGGCTGGATGACGTGTTTTTCTAGACCGGATGGCTCAGATGGATCCTAATCTAATCTAAGGGCCCTAATTCACCTAGAGCATCTATAAAATACCCTAAACCTAAACCCTAATCTCATTGTTATTCATCCATAGCGCCTCCATGATGCTCTAATATAAACTAACCAAGCCTTTCTTCTCCAACCGAAATCAAAGTAGAGATTTAGAGATATTTCTTCTTCAACAACCAAATTAGAAGATCAGATCTACAGCAATCTAGTAGAGATTATTAAAGATCCAAATATCTACAACAACGCCTAATTTTCTAAGAATCCTATCGTTGTGAGTGTATGTTACTTTCACATATAATTAAACTAAAAGTGACTGTGATAAGATTGTAAATTGGATTTTAAGAACATGCCTGTAAGATGGACCATATCAAGTTTGTAAGTCCTTATCTTTCAGATTCATACCCAAATTTCTGTCATCATATGCCAGTTCATATTCCTTATGCCTATTGGATCTATTTTATTATTCTATGCCAATTCATATTTCATATGCCTATTTTTGTGCCAGTTTTGATGCCATGATTCTCTTCCCTTCTTCTTTTCCTTTTTCTTTATGAGATTAGGCTAACTTCGAGCCTAACATTTTGCGTTGAGATTTGCGTACAAATAACGTTGGAACGATTGGGAAAAGTTTGGGAAAATGTTGAATAATATGTAATTGGGCATAAATTGATTTGTAATCATGTAATTGATTTGGGGCATAAATTGGTACAATTTATATACATGAAATTATAGGCATGACTTGGATTGGAATTATAAACATAAATTGAATTGGAAATTTTGGGCAACTGGAATATATGTTATAATTCAGAACTTGAAATTGGGTTTGAATAAAAGAAGAGATAATGAACGCCTAAGACATGAGGTTAGACTTGGTTTGCGGTAGAAATCTGCCTGAAACCGCCCGACATATCCATCAACCGCAAACGAAAATCTAATGTGAGAGGTCAAAGGCAGAAATTGTTTGTGTAATAATGCAAAGACACGAGGTCAGATTCGGTTTGCAGTATAAGCCTGCCCGGAACCACCTGGCATATCCAGCAACCGCAAAACGGCAATCTAATGTGAGGGGTCTTGCAAGATTACGGTTATAATAAAATAGTGAACACTTAACCAAGATAAGACATGTGATTAGACATGGGGATGATTAAGGGTTAAGTGGGTAACATGGGTAGCATGTGAAACATAAAAAAAGCACTTAACCAAGATGAGACATGTGGTGGGGATGAAGAGGGGTTAAGTGGGAATTCCTTGTGGGGACCAAGCTTAGGAAGAAAGCTTGTGTCAAGTGGGTGGACTCTTTTCAACCAGTAACCTATTTAGTATCTACGTGAGCTCGAACTAGGTCGAGGACGGGACACGCTTACTGGGTTGATTGTAAGAGGTCAATAAAGAGTTAGCAATGGCAGTGCAAGTCCAACGGAGTCATGTGCGTGTGTGGGTCCGGGCTGGTAGGTAAGACGTTGTTGCGTCATGTAGGTATAAGCGGTGCATTTTAGTAGTATCGGGTTGCCACTTTAGGGAGTGATACACCCTACTGTGGGACCAGCACGGGTATCTACGAGTTAGGGAGCCGATTGAATGAGGAGGGTAGTGAGTACAACTAGCGAAGATAGGAGCAGACAGCACCTATGACAGCAGGTAGGAGTACACGAAACTACCATCATCATTATTATTATGTTTAGTAAGAGGGATCAACTTTCAGTATGAACTAGTATTGGTGCGGTGTAGGAATTATCTTATAGTGATTAGAAGCGCAATCAACGTTATATCTTGTTCATCTTGTTTGCCTTGTCATATCTTATTATGTTACAGTCATCTTATATATCCAGTTTATGTTCTTATCTTGTTACTTTACTGATATATTGTTAAAGTCACTAGACTCGCCAGTCGTATGTCTGACCCCTTTTTGTTTCGCCACTTTTCTTTCTCCCCCCCCCCCAGGTCCTCAGGGTGGGATTAGTGAAGCTTGACTTTGATCTCTTTCTTCTTGAAGTGCTTGGAAGTGTTGAAAGTAATGCTCGGCTTTATCTCTTTTCCATTATGGCTATTTGGAGTAGGATTATGGTTTTACTTTTATGTACCCTGATAATAATTTTGTATAAGACTGATATTTGTGTACTTGGCGCTAGTATGTGGTTTTGATGTTGTAACCGAACATGTTTTGCTTTTCCGTTGCAATGAATAAATTTTGAATTTTCTTAAGTACCATTTTATATATCTGTCTTGTGATAATTTGTTCTGTACTCTTATAATACTCCATGAAAGTTAATGCATTCCCTTAGTGAGTGATGTCAATGGATGTGTGGTGTTACACATGGTATCAGAGCTGAAGGTTACCATAACAGATCAAAGATTTTGAAAACCATTTCCAAATGCATTTTTAGAAAAAATTGTTTTCAAAAACATGTTTTAAATAGGGTATTTTCAAAAGGAAAGTTTATTTTGAAAAACATAATCCCCAAAGCCATATATTTATCTTTCGATTCTCTGTTTTGAATCTCTTTTTCTTTCGTTTCAGCATGTCTGTGGATCTTAATCTTGCAGAAGGCATACAAATACCGGGATGGTTTCGAAGGTATCTGGAGGCTAGGGGTACTGCCGTAGGCCCAGTAGACATTCCTCCTCCACCAGTTGCAACCGCTCCCCTTCCTCCTCCACATGTAGATGCTTTTTCTAAGATATGCAAAGAATTCCATGTGAAGGGCGGAAAACCATTTTATGGAACTGAGACGTTTGTTGAGGCTCGAAATTGACTCTAGGAAGTGGTGGATTTGTTTGGTATCTTTGAGATAGACGACAGAAGGAAGGTTCAACTTGCTGCTTGGTTGATGAAGGATGAAGCTTCCTTTTGGTGGGAAGTAACTAATGGATGATGTCCAGTGGAGACGTGGATAGACTTCAGACGAAGATTCGAATTGAAATTTCTTTCACAAGCAGAGGAGAGTTTATACATGGAGAGGTTCTTGGCTTTGAAACAAGGGAGTTTGTCTGTGAAGGAGTACGTTAACAAGTTCAACCAGTTAGCAAGATTTGGTATGGAATTAGTCAATACACCACATAAGAAGGCTTTGAGATTTTCCAAGGGTCTGAATGAACCATTACACGGGTTTGCTATGTCCCCACATACCTATGGGTGATACTTTCGAGAAACTTGTTGACATGGCGTTGATGCATGAAGAGGAGAAAGGTGCTAATGTAGTTAAGGCACAAGATAAGAAAGTAGATCCAAAGAAAGCATAGCAACAACAAAAGAAAGTTGGTAAGGATAACAAGGGACAAGGGAAGAAAAGTTATTTTAATTGTGGAACACCGAGCTTCTTAAGCAAGGACTGTAGGAAGAAGAAGAAGACGGGTTGCTTCCAATGTTGTGAGGCATGACATATTATTAAAGACTGCCCAAGGAGGCAAGGGCAAGGACAGAAGACAAGATCTACTTCTAGAGGGCAGGTTCATGCTCTCATGGCACCAGGACAGGAGAGAGGTAAAAACATTTCTGTTAAAAGTTTGATTTTCCTTTTTGATCATCCTGTTCAATTTTTTTTCATTATGGCGCTTCACATTCTTTTATATCTGCTTTGTTAGCTGAAACACTGCACCTAAATACTAGTTTAGTTATGGATCCGATTATGGTCTCAAATCCTAGTGGGGGTACGACTCATCTTTTTATGTTATGTTGGGATTTGAGAATATATGTGTATGGCGTTGAGTTTGAATGCAATGCTTATGTGATTGGCTTCACAGGCTATGGGTTGATTCTAGGAATGGATTGGCTAGCCAGGTATGGTGCAATTCTCAACTGTGAAAAGAGGGTAGTTAGACTGTTGATCGGTTTGGGTAATACTTTCGGTATTTCTTATGACCCTAAGGGTTCTGTTATGCTTAGCTACCTAGAATCTCTTGACACATCTATTGATGATTTGCAATCTATTCGAGTTGTCCGTGAATATGCAGATGTCTTTGAGGAGGTTAGGAGCTTACCTCCAAAGCGCGAGATAGATTTCCGTATATACTTGCTGGACAATGCAAAGCCAGTTGCATTGCCGGTGCGCCACACGGCTCCAAGAGAAAGGAGGGAGCTTAGTAAACAAGTGAAAGAGTTTCTTGAGAAAGGGTTCATAAGAAGAAGTACCTCGGAGTGGGGTGCTCCTGTTATTTTTGCTACAAAGGCCGATGGTTCGCTTAGATTGTGCATGGACTATAGGGAGCCGAATAAGCTCACGAAGAAGAACAGACACCCATTGCCGAGGATAGATGATTTGCTCGATCAGTTAGTTGGTGCTTCAGTTTTCTCGTAGTTGGATTTAGCTACAGGATTTCATTAGTTGAGGGTAGCTGAGGATAGTATAGATAAGACTATTTTTAGGACTCCTGACGGTTTCTTCGAATGGCTCGTCATGTCTTTTGGTTTGACGAATGCACCCGCATATTTCGTAGACTTGATGAGTAGGGTGTTTAGGAAGTTCCTAAACAAGTTCGTGGTAGTCTTTGTGGATGACATCTTGATATTCTCTAGAAGCGAGGAGGAGCATGTCTTACATCTTAGAGAAGTCTTAGAGACTCTTCAAGCACATCAACTCAAAGCTAAGGTCTCCAAATGTCATTTTTGGAGAAAGGAAGTGAGGTTCTTAGGGCATGTGGTTTCTAAGGAAGGGATAGCTGTGGATCCCGCGAAAGTGGTAGCAATCCAAGATTGGAAGATTCCTAAGAACGCTACAGAAGTAAGAAGTTCTCTTGGTTTGGCGGGCTATTACAGAAAGTTCATTAAGGACTTTGCAAAAATATCAGCCCCACTTACATGGTTGGTAAAAAAGAATTTGACCTTTTCTATAGATTTTGACTGTGACGATGCTTTCCAATGTTTGAAGAGGGCATTGACGACAGCTTCGGTTTTAGTTTTGCTGGATGGGAGTAAACCATTCGCAGTGTATACCGATGCTTGCGGGAAATGGCTTGGCGCAAGTTTGATGCAAGAGGGAAGGGTAATATGCTATAGTGGAAGGCAGTTAAAGGCCCATGAGAAAAATTACCCTACCCATGACTTAGAGTTAGCTACCATAGTTTTTGCGCTTAAGTCTTGGTGTCACTATTTGCTTGGAGAGAGGTTTGAGTTGTATACAGACCATAAGTCACTAAAGTACTTGTTCTCCCAAAAATATTTAAACTTAAGGCAACAGAGGTGGATGGAGTTCTTAACATCCCACGATTTTGAGATTGCATATACCCCTGGCAATAGTAACGTTATAGCTGATGCCTTGAGTAGAAAGAAGTTGACTTTGAGTCCATTGTTTGTCGACCAGTAGAGTTTAGAGTATATCTCTACCTTTGACTTTAGACCCTCTATTGATTATGTACCCGGTTTGTTGGCATCACTAGAGGTGTGACCTACGCTTTTTGGGACAGATAGGTGCGACACAGCGAGATGACCCAGACAAGCTCATAAGAGGGGATTCTTCAAGCCATCTTAGTAGGTATACTATTGATGACAAAGGTTGGTTGCGTAAGGATGGGAGACTTTGCTTACATCGAGAAGAGAGTTTGAGAAAGACTATCCTTGAAGAAGCACATAGTTCTAAGCTGACTATACATCCCGGTAGAGACAAGATGTATAGGGACATGAAGCGAGTTTTCTTTTGGGCCAGAATGAAGAAGGTTGTGGCTGAGTTCATTTCTAGATGCTTAGTGTGCCAGCAAGTCACGACTAAACAAAAGAAGCCTGGCGGTTTGCTTCACCCTTTAGAGGTTCCACAGTGGAAATGGGAAAGTATTTCCATGGATTTCGTTGATGGATTGCCAAGTCAAGGAAGGGTAATACGGGGATTTGGGTAGTAGTTGATAGACTTACCAAGAGTGCCCATTTCACTCTCGTTAAGAGTAAAAGAACAGCGGCATGGTTAGCATCTGTTTATCTCCGAGAGATGGTTCGTCTACACGGCATACCTTCTAGTATCGTAAGCGACCGAGATCCCATTTTCACCGGTGAATTTTGGAAGAGCTTGCAACAGGCGGTTGGAACGCAATTGTATTTGAGCACTGCTTATCACCCTCAGACGGACGACCAAACAAAAAGAGTGAATCAGATCCTAGAAGATGTTTTGAGGTTATGTATCCTGGACTTTGGATGGACATGGGAGGAACATCTTCCATTAGTAGAGTTCGCCAACAACAACAGCTATCAGACTAGTATTGGCATGGCACCTTTTGAGGCTCTATATGGACGATCTTGTCGATCACCGACTTGTTGGTGGGAGTCTATGGATAAGATTTGTGAAACACTCCACCTCCATTAAGGTCACTCACAAGGGAATGCCTTAACTTTGGTGGAGGTTTATAAGTAAAAGCCACAGATGAACTCAAGACAGATATAAATACACATATTTTAAACAGCGGAAACCAAACAAACTTTTATTTCATCAATACGTGTATCAAACAAAGATTTCCATAATTGTCTCAAAATACTTTCAACATTACAACCTCATAACTGCCTTGATTATTAAAGAAGCATGAAAACATAAATAAAGTGACAAAAATCCCCATAGTGATATCCAAAGCCATTATCCGAGCAAGAAAGATCCAAATCATACATCTACGTTCTTGGTGCTTGTAAAGAGCCTGACTGAGTTGAGCTGTTTCCTCCCTGTGGACCTGGGGGGGGGGGGACGAAAGAAAAGAAGACGAAAGGAAAATAGGGTTAGACATAAAGCCTGAGTAAATCTAGTAACTCTTCAATATGTGAATAAGAAAAGGATATGATGGATATAAACTAAAAATAGGAAAGTGTCACAGGCTAAGGAAGTGTCGAATGTACTATCACACCCATACTATATCTCTGCACATACTCGAGTTTATTCTAACTGGCACCCCATGGTGAGGGTGAAGTGATCCCCATTCTTATTAAAGACCGGCTCCTACTCGCGTTAACATGTGTTATACGGCCCCCAAGAATTGTAGATACCTATGCTGGTCCCACCATGGGGTGTATCAAGACCCATGGTGGCGGCCCTAACACAAAACTAGAAGACATAGGTTATACTACTGGTGTCCCCAGTGCCCTGGTTGTCTGCTCTGGAGTGTGTGCACGCCCGCACCCCGTTAGACCTGCACTGTGCACCCACCGCCGTCGTTTGACCGCTTACAATCAGCCCAGTAATCGTGCCCCACCCTGCCTAGTTTCAGGGTACCGTTGATACCTAACTTTGGGTTACTACTGAAACGGGTCCGTTGTTACCAGGATTTTCTAGTCAAACATGTTAAGTGGTTAAGTGTCTGTATTTACCTAACCCCACCCATCAATTCTTGTTAACATGTTGAATTTGGTTAAGTGTTATAGTTGACTTAACCCTACCATCTGTCCTTAGCCTCTTAGGAGCACCAGACCACTCACATTAGACAGGTATTGCTACGGTTATTGGATGTGCTGGTCGGTTCCGGGCAGGTTTACACCGTAGCTCAGTCTAACCTCGGGTCCTTATTGGGCTCAATGCTTAATCACCCACATTGGATAGGTATTGTTGTGACTACTGGACAGCCGGGCGGGTCCGGGCAGGTTTACATCACAACTCAATCCAACCTCGGGTTAAGCATATCGTGTTTTCTAAATTTACATATTTTATTACTTTTCAACTATATGTAAATGTCAAATCTTTTATTTTTGGGTATTTCAATTCATACCGCTTATGTGTCATAATCATTGGCATGTGCCAAACATGCCAACATATGTTTTCATATTTTACACCCAACGTTATTACCCCCGTTTGTTCGCAATTGTTATAACATGTGTTGGGCTTGTCACAATTCAGCCCAACTTTATAAACGTGAGGAAAAGGGGAAATCGAGAACATGTAATACATACAGGTGTGTGGCGCATGAACTTGCAATTTGGCGATTCAACTAACATATAACATGGGTCATGTGAACTTGCATTCAAATCAAAGTATGACTAAGTAGGTGACATATGAAATGGCATAGTTCTAGGCAAATACAAACTTGTGTTTAAACATGTTAACTTGGCATAATATCGACCACAAAACTAGCATGTTATATATTTATCAAAATGTACAATTTTTACATCTATTCATATAGCCTATTTCAACATGAACTTGCATAGTTTATGAAACCCAAACGATGTTTGACATAGAACCAATTATATTTTGCAAATAAACATGAACTTACATAGTTTATGAAACATAGATCCAATTATACTTGCAAACATAGATCTAATTATATTTGCCAATAAACATAAGGATGATATCATAGGTTTTGGATCATGTAGGCATAAAAGGTCTATAACATGTTTACACAAATTCTAATTTAGACTAAGGGAATATACATAGTCCATGCCATCGACATATACAAAAAGGGATAAATTTCTAGTTTTTGCCACAAGCTTGCAAGTGCCATTGTTTTTCATATACAATTGTTCAATAGGCTTGCATCAATTAATTTATGCCACAAACATCAATACACAAGTCATGATAGAACCATCACAATACACAAAGATTATAACAACACGATTCTATTTTCATTTACATCGAATCACATCATGGTTTTTATTCATATTTTGAAAGGTCACTATACTTACAACGTGTGATGAATTCTTGTTTTCTGATTTCTGTTATTCTGATTTGGAGATGCTCTCCTTTGGGTAGCAAAGTTGCATTGAATGATTTTATTAAGCTTTAATCTTCTTTTAATTTGATTCATCTCTTAGGCTTGTTGGCTTGTCTCTAGGCTTCCTAATTGACGGCCATTCCTAGTTCCTCTCCAGCAGCATGACGGCTTTTGTATTCTATTATTTGTGTGAATTTAGGGTTAGACTTGAGTTATATTTATAGAATTTTAAATTGTTTTGATCCGTCGGATGAAGATAGTAGGAATCTAGACCATACAAAGTTCAAAGAGCCACTCAAAAGGTGACACGTAAGCCCTAGTGACTCAGCCAAGCATCAGAATTCGACCAGACCCTGATCAGGCCAGCCAGGGCTTGACCAGCAGGTCAATCTGACCTGGGCGCACTTGGCAGGTGCGCCAGGCTAAAAATGTACTGGCGCACTTCCCAAGTGCGCCAGTTCATTTCTGTTCTGGCGCACTTCCCAAGTGCGCCAGTGCATTCTGACCCATTTTCTGGTTTTTCGCCCAACTTCGTTCGTCCATATCTTCATCATACGATATCCGTTTTACGCAAACTTGAACTTTATATCAAGCAGAATTTCGATACGAACGCAATGGCGTAACCCATTTCCCTTGATTTCATCATTTATAATTAATTATACTTCAATTCGTGAAGCTAAACGTTATAGAATTCACGGGGTGTTACATTCTCCCCCACTTAAAAGGATTTCGTCCCCGAAATCTTCAAGTTAGGAAGAATGTATATCCTACCATCCAACAGTCCATCTACTCAACCAAAAACACAGGCATCCACTGTCCTTAAAAGACTTCTAATGCTTCATGATCATATGCATAGTGTGTGTACATGTCCTTATCTAATGCAGAAATCAGGCGGTTTACTGATTCAGTTGACCTCCTTAATGCGAATCATGTAAGTGTCATGAATCCATTATGTATGCAAATTTTTCCTACTCATAATTCTACATGGGTGCACAACTATTCATACAAATGCGATGACCATATGACAGCATATCAAGTTTTCAACCATATACAAATAAGAATACATATATGCATATGCAGTATGAAGTGATTGAGCCGTTCTAAGACCTAGATTGTGTGTGTATATGCATCCACAAGCAACCACTAGCAACCACTTGCAACCACTTGCAACCATCAACCATAACATGTTTCAAATACATGTTTACATCCAAAGGGGTTTCTACCTAAGGATAAAGGATAATATCGAGGAGATATACCTAAAAAGACAGATACAAGCACAACTTAAGAAAAAAAAGAGGTCAAAGATGTACCCTAAAAAAGAAGAGGGTAGGCAGCGCGTATTCTGTCCTCAGTTTCCCAAGTCACGTCTTCCTCGGCGTCGCTTCACTGAACTTTAACGAGTTTGACTTCGCGGTTGCGTAGCTTCTTGATTTCAGTTCCTACAATTTGAGTTGGAACTCTCCTTACAGTTGCTTCACGTTCCACTTCGGCTTCTTCTAGAATGCTTGGCTCCACCACTTCCGCTGATTCATGTAGACATTTCCGGAGATGAGAAACGTGAAAGACGTTGTGAATTCCATCCAATCTTTCAGGCAGATCTACTCTATAAGCCATTTTCCCAATCTTCTCGATGATAGGGAACGGTCCTTCAAATCTTGGTGCTAGCTTTCCTGCGGATCCAAAGCGAACAATGTTCCTTAAAGGGGATACCTTAAGGAAAACCTTGTCCCCAACCTCAAACTCAAGGTCGGTCCTTCTTTTGTCGGCGTAGGATTTCTGTCTGGCTTGGGCTGTCTTCATTCTCCTACGTATCAAGTCCACTTTCTCTGAAGTTTCTCGAATCATGTCTGGCACAAGTATAAGCTTATCTGTAGACTCCCACCAACAAGTTGGTGATTTGCACGGTCTTCCATACAAGGCTTCGAAGGGTGCCATGCCGATGGTAGCTGTTGTTGTAGGCAAATTCCACTAAAGGAAGGTGATCCTCCCACGTCCCTCCAAAGTCAAGAACGTAAAGTCTTAAAAGATCCTCTAAAAATCTATTCACCCTTTCCGTCTGGCCATCTGTTTGGGGGTGATAGGCCGTACTCAAACATAGCTGTGTGCCTACAGCTTCTTGCAGACTCCGCCAAAACTCACTAGTGAAGATAGGGTCTCGGTCACTAACAATGCTGGAGGGTACCCCATGGAGTCGAACTATTTCCTTGAGATAAAGAGATGCTACAGATGCGGCAGTCCTCCTACTCTTGATAGGTATAAAGTGGGCGCTTTTAGTAAGCCTATCCACTATTACCCAAATGCTAGTGTTGCCTCTCCTCGACCTTGGCAGTCCATCAATGAAGTCCATTGAAATGCTATCCCACTTCCACTGTGGGACCTCTAGAGGGTGAAGTAGTCCTCCAGGCTTCTTTTGTTCCGCCTTGACCCATTGGCAGGTCATGCACTTAGAAACGAAATCTGCCACGTCTTGCTTCATGCCGCTCCAAAAGAAAGTCCTTTTTATATCCTTGTACATCTTATCACCGCCAGGGTGTATAGTCATCTTGGAATGATGCGCTTCCTCAAGAACCTTCTTTGTCAACTCCCTTGCTTGTGGGACGCATATTCTTCCATCTCGTCTCAGCCAACCCTTATCATTGATGGCGTACCTACTGAGGTGACTAGAAGTCTCTCCCCTGATAAGTTTATCAATCACATCAACAAGCTGAGGGTCTTCACGTTGTGCTTCCCCTATTGAGTCTAAGAGAGTAGGGAGTACTTCGAGAGATGCTAACAATCCCGGTACAAAATCCGAGGAGGGCCTAAAGTTGAAACTGGCTATATACTCCAAGTTTTGCCTTTCCACAAAGAGAGGGTTTAGGGTCAGTTTCTTTCGGCTCAACGCGTCTGCTACCACGTTGCCTTTCCCGGGAGTATAGGAAATTTCAAAATCATATGAGGCAAGAAACTCCATCCACCTTTACTGCCTCAAGTTAAGATCCTTCTGGGAGAAGAGATATTTCAACGATTTATGGTCAGTGTATAATTCAAACTTCTCACCTAGGAGATAATGGCTCCAAGACTTAAGTGCAAAGACGATGGCGGCCAACTCAAGATCGTGGGTTGGGTAGTTCTTTTCATGAACTTTCAATTGTCTTCCGCCATAAGCTACTACCCTTCCTTCTTGCATTAGAACAGCGCCTAGTCCCGTTCCACATGCATCTGTGTATACTGTGAACATTTTTCTTCCATCTGGCAAGGTCAGAATGGGGCTGTTGTGAGAGCCCTTTTTAATCGCTGGAAAGCAATGTCACAGTCCAAATCCCAAGCGAACGCCAGATTCTTCTTTGTTAGCCTTGTGAGTGGGGCTGAGATTTTCGCGAAATCCCTAATAAACTTTCGGTAAAACCCGGCTAGCCCAAGAAAGCTTCGAACTTCGGTTGCATTTCTTGGTGTCTTCCAATCTTGTACTGCCACCACTTTCGCGGGGTCCACAGCCAACCCTTCTTTGGACACTATATGCCCAAGAAACCTTACTTCTTTTCTCTAGAAGTGACACTTGGAGAATTTGGCTTTTAGTTGAAGTGCACGGAGAGTATCCATGATTTCTTTCAGATGCTGAGCATGTTCTTCCTCACTCTTTGAGAAGATTAAGATATCATCTACGAAGACAACCACAAATTTGTTGAGGAATTCTATGAACACCCTGCTCATTAGGTCTACGAAATAAGCGGGTGCATTTGTCAATCCGAAAGGCATGACAAGCCACTCGAAGAAACCGTCTGGGGTTCTGAACGCTGTCTTATCAATGCTGTCTTCAGCTACTCTTAGCTGATGGAACCCAGTTGCCAGATCAAGTTGGGAGAAGAACATCGCACCTACAAGCTGATCAAACAAATTGTCGATTCGGGGAAGAGGGTGTCTATTTTTCTTAGTCAATTTGTTTAACTCCCTATAGTCGACGCAAAGGCGAAGCGAACCGTCTGCTTTGGTTGCGAACACCACTGGAGCACCCCATTCTGAAATGCTCCGTCCAATGAACCCCTTTTCGATAAGTTCTTTAACCTGCTTACTGAGCTCCTTTCTCTCCCTTGGAGCCATGTGTCTGACAGGTAAAGCTACAGGCTTTGCGTTATCCACAAGATATATGCGGAAGTCTATTTCCCGCCTCGGAGGTAAGCCTTCCACTTCCTCAAAGACATCCGAATATTCCCGGACTACTCTAACGGATTGCAAATTCTCATCAGAAGCATCAAGCGACTCTAGATAACTAAGCATAACAACATTCAAGGGATTACAAGAAATTTCTAGAGTGTTACCAAGCCGAGTCAAGAGTCTAACTACTCTTTTCTCACAGTCAAGAATGGCACTATTACTGGATAACCAGTCCATGCCTAAGATCAAACCATATCCTGAGAAGCCCAAAACAAAGGCACTACAACTAAACTCAACGCTGAGAATAGAGATTTTCAAACCCAAACAAACCATTGACAAGTAAGCGGAGCCCCCAATTGGATTTGAAACTACTAAGGGATCTTCTACCATACTAGTGTCTAGATGCAGAGATTCTACTAAGGCAGATGAAATAAAAGAGTGTGATGCGCCAGAGTCAAAAAGTGTACGAACTGGATGATCATAAAGATAGACTACACTTTCTACAGAAATATTACTACCTCGTTCCTGCTGAGGTGCCACTAGCGCATGAACCTGACCCCCTGAAGTGGATCCGGCTTTCTGTCCCTGCCCTTTCTTCTTTGGGCAGTCCTTAGCTTGGTGTCCAGTTTCTCCACAATGGAAGCAACCACCCATCTTCGCCTTCCTTTTCCGGCAGTCTTTTGATATATGGCCCACAATGCCACAGAAATTGCAACTTCTCTTCTCACGGGGCTTATTGTTCTTCCCTCCTTTCTTGAAATCTGTTTTCTTTGCTTGTAAACCTTCTTTCTTCTCTTCCCCCTTAGTTTCTTTCTTGCCGTGGTCTTCCTCGTGTAGCAATGCCATGTCCACCAGGCTTTCATAAGTCGCACCCGTGGATACATGGGTCATGGCAAGGCTGTGTAGAGGCTCATTCAAACCCTTGACGAAGCGAAGTGCCTTCTTGTGTTAGGTGTTTACTAAGTCTAGCCCAAATCTGGCCAGTTGATTAAACTGATTAACATATTCCCTCATCGTCATGCTTCCCTGTTTCAGAGTTAGAAACTTTTCCATTCGCAGGCTTCTTTCGGCTTGGGAGAGGAATTTCATCTCAAACCTTGTCCTGAAGTCTTCCCATGTTTCCACCGCGCTCTGAGCATTAGTAACTTCCTACCAATAAGAAGCTTCATCCTTAAGTAACCACATCGCAAGTTGTATCTTTTTCCTATCATCCACTCCAAAGATGACAAACAAATCCTCAGTCTCCTTTAACCAGTTTCTTGCTCCAACAAAAGATTCTGTCCCATAAAAGTCTTTTCCACCCATAGCGTTGAAGTCTCTACATGTTTTTGCGAAGGCATTTCCAAGAGGAGGCGGAGGAGGAGGAGGAACCGCGGCCACTGGAGGAGGGATGTCTGTTGGGCCCACGCCATTGGCCCTTGCTTCTAAGTACCTCCTAAACCAGACGGGAATCGACACTCCTTCTGGAAGGTTAAGGTCTCCAGACATGCTGAAACAGAAAGGAAAGATTCAAAACGAAGGATAGAGAAGGATTGATAGGGCACATGGCTTTGGGGGATTTTGTCTTTTTATAAATATAACATTTTTTTTTCTAAAAAAAATGCTTCTTTAAACTTTCTTTTTGAAAACAATTTTCAAAAACTCTTATCTTGTCTGGTAAACCTATGCTCTGATACCAAGTGAAACACCCCACCTCCATTAAGGTCACTCACAAGGGAATGCCTTAACTTTGGTGGAGGTTTATAAGTAAAAGCCACAGATGAACTCAAGACAGATATAAATACACATATTTTAAACAGCGGAAACCAAACAAACTTTTATTTCATCAATACGTGTATCAAACAAAGATTTCCATAATTGTCTCAAAATACTTTCAACATTACAACCTCATAACCGCCTTGACTATTAAAGAAGCATGAAAACATAAATAAAGCGACAAAAATCCCTATAGTGATATCCAAAGCCATTATCCAAGCAAGAAAGATCCAAATCATACATCTACGTTCTTGGTGCTTGTAAAGAGCCTGACTGAGTTGAGTCGTTTCCTCCCTGTGGACCTGGGGGGGGGGAGGAATGAAAGAAAAGAACACGAAAAGAAAATAGGGTCAGACATAAAGCCTGAGTAAATCTAGTAACTCTTCAATATGTGAATAAGAAAAGGATATGATGGATATAAACTAAAAATAGGAAAGTGTCACAGGCTAAGGAAGTGTTGAATGTACTATCACACCCATACTATATCTCTGCACCTACTCGAGTTTATTCTAACTGGCACCCCATGGTGAGGGTGAAGTGATCCCCATTCTTATTAAAGATCGGCTCTTACTCGCGTTAACATGTGTCATACGACCCCCAAGAATTGTAGATACCTATGCTGGTCCCACCATAGGGTGTATCAAGACCCATGGTGGCAGCCCCAACACAAAACTAGAAGACATAGGTTATACTACTGGTGTCCCCAGTGCCCTGGTTGTCTGCTTCGGAGTGTGTGCACGCCCGCACCCCGTTAGACCTGCACTGTGCACCCACCGCCGTCGTTTGACCGCTTACAATCAGCCCAGTAATCGTGCCCCACCCTGCCTAGTTTCAGGGTACCGTTGATACCTAACTTTGGGTTACTGCTGAAACGGGTCCCTCGTTACCAGAATTTTCTAGTCAAACATATTAAGTGGTTAAGTGTCTGTATTTACCTAACCCCACTCATCAATTTTTGTTAACATGTTGAATTTGGTTAAGTGTTATTGTTGACTTAACCCTACCATCTGTCCTTAGCCTCTTAGGAGCACCAGACCACTCACATTAGAAGGTATTGCTACGGTTACTGGATGTGCCGGTCGGTTCCGGGCAGGTTTATACCGTAGCTCAGTCTAACCTCGGGTCCTTATTGGGCTCAATGCTTAACCACCCACATTGGATAGGTATTGTTGTGACTACTGGATAGCCGGGCGGGTCCGGGCAGGTTTACATCACAACTCAATCCAACCTCGGGTTAAGCATATCGTGTTTTCTAAATTTACATATTTTATTACTTTTCAACTATATGTAAATGTCATATCTTTTATTTTTGGGTATTTCAATTCATACCGCTTATGTGTCATAATCATTGGCATGTGCCAAACATGCCAACATATGTTTTCATACTTTACACCCAACGTTATTACCCCCATTTGTTCGCAATCGTTATAACGTGTGTTGGGCTTGTCACAATTCAGCCCAACTTTATAAACGTGAGGAAAAGGGGAAATCAAGAACATGTAATACATAAAGGTGTGTGGCTCATGAACTTGCAATTTGGCGATTCAACTAACATATAACATGGGTCATGTGAACTTGCATTCAAATCAAAGTATGACTAAGTAGGTGACATATGAAATGGCATAGTTTTAGGAAAATACAAACTTGTGTTTAAACATGTTAACTTGGCATAATATCGACCACAAAACTAGCATGTTATATATTCATCAAAATGTACAATTTTTACATCTAATCATATAGCCTATTTCAACATGAACTTGCATAGTTTATGAAACCTAAACGATGTTTGACATAGAACCAATTATATTTTGCAAATAAACATGAACTTACATAGTTTTTGAAACATAGATCCAATTATACTTGCAAACATAGATCTAATTATACTTGCCAATAAACATAAGGATGATATCATAGATTTTGGATCATGTAGGCATAAAAGGTCTATAACATGTTTACACAAATTCTAATTTAGACTAAGGGAATATACATAGTCCATGCCATCGACATATACAAAAAGGGATAAATTTCTAGTTTTTGCCACAAGCTTGCAAGTGCCATTGTTTTTCACATACAATTGTTAAATAGGCTTGCATCAATTAATTTATGCCACAAACATCAATACACAAGTCATGATAGAACCATCACAATACACAAAGATTATAACAACACGATTCTATTTTCATTTACATCGAATCACATCACAGTTTTTATTCATATTTTGAAAGGTCACTATACTTACAACGTGTGATGAATTCTTGTTTTTTGATTTCTGTTATTCAGATTTGGAGATGCTCTCCTTTGGGTAGCAAAGTTGCATTGAATGATTTTATTAAGCTTTGATCTTCTTTTAATTTGATTCGTCTCTTAGGCTTGTTGGCTTGTCTTTAGGCTTCCTAATTGACAGTCATTCCTAGTTCCTCTCCAGCAGCATGACGGCTTTTGTATTCTATTATTTGTGTGAATTTAGGGTTAGACTTGAGTTGTATTTATAGAATTTTAAATTGTTTTGAGCCGTCGGATGAAGATAGGAGGAATCTAGACCATACAATGTTCAAAGAGCCACTCAAAAGGTGACACGTAAGCCCTAGTGATTCAGCCAAGCATCAGAATTCGACCAGACCCTGATCAGGCCAGCCAGGGCCTGACCAGCAGGTCAATCTGACCTGGGCGCACTTGGCAGGTGTGCCAGGCTAAAAATGTACTGGCGCACTTCCCAAGTGCGCCAGTTCATTTCTGTTCTGGCGCACTTCCCAAGTGCGCCAGTGCATTCTGACCCGTTTTCTGGTTTTTCGCCCAACTTCGTTCATCCATATCTTCTTCATACGATATCCGTTTTACACAAACTTGAACTCTATCTCAAGCAGAATTTCGAGACGAACGCAATGGCATAACCCATTTCCCTTGATTTCATAATTTATAATTAATTATACTTCAATTCGTGAAGCTTAACGTTATAGAATTCACGGGGTGTTACAATTTGGCTTGGGCCGAGATGATTAGGGAAACTTCAAAGAAGATAGAATTGATTCAAAGACGCATGAAGATGGTACAGGATCAGCAAAAGTCATATGCTGATAAGAGACAGACCAATCTTGAGTTTAGTGTTGGAGGCATGGTCTTTATTAAAGTATCACAGTTGAGGAATGTAGTTCATTTTGGGTCTGTATGGAAATTGGCACCAAGGTTCGTAGGGTCATTCCCCATTACAAAGCAAATTGGATAGATGGCCTACAGATTGAAGTTGCCCAAGAAGCTTAGTGGTGTTCATGATGTATTTCATGTGTCGCATTTGAGGAAGTGTTTACCCGATACCGCGGAAGTAGTAGAGCCGAGCATGCTTAGAGAAGTGGAAGTAGAGCGAGATACCACAGTTAGACGAGTTCCTACATGCATCCTTGGATCGGAGGTCAAGAATTCACGGAACCGAGAGATCAAGTTGGTTAAAGTCCGATGGGGAGATGATCAAGGAGACGCGACTTGGGAGACTGAAGACAAGGTACGTGCATCATACCCTTTCCTTTTTGAGGGTATGTTCTTAACTTCTCCTTTTTCTACCGCTTTGTTTATACTTGTTCTATCATTTAGTGTATCCTCTCGATTAGGTAGAAAATCCTATGATTGTAAACATGTGATTGAGACATGTTATGTTTGGTGGATGCAAGTGGATGTAAGTGTTTGCTAGTGGCTTCTCGTGGTTGCATTTACACACACATTAGGCACTAGATCGGCTCAATCACCTTCATATTGCATATGAATGAGTGTGCATATTTAAGTTAATGGATGTATATTGAATGTGTTATCATATGGATGTTTCATTTGAATGAATGATTATGCACTCATATAGAAATGATATGTATCATTAGGATTCTTTTGCATACATAACGGACGCATGGCACTATCATGTTTTGTATTAAGGAGGTCAACTGAATCAGTAGACCGCTTGATCTTTGCATTAGATAAGGGACATATGCACACACTTTTGCATATTTTCATATAGCATTAGTAATATTTTAAGGACAATGGATGCTTGTGGATGATGGATGAGTAGATGGATGATTGGATGGTAAGATACATTCTTCTTAATTTGAAGATTTCAGGGATGAAATCCTTTAAGGAGGGAGAATGTAACACCCCGTAATTTTAAAACATGACATAAGGTATAATTAAGAATACTTAATATTTATAAGAAGAATTAAGGGAAACAGGTTGCTCCATTGCGATTGTCTCGGAATTCTTCTTAGGATAGAGTCCGAGTTTGCGTAAAACGGGTACAGCAGGAGGAAGTTATGAAGCTTAGAAGATTTCAATTTAAGCAAAATTTAAATTAAAATAATAATTAAAAATCAAAAACAAATTCAAAAATCAAAATCAGCTAAATCTGGGTGAGCGGGAAATCTCCCGCTCTAGGGTGTCGACCCCCAAGGGGAGTCGACATAGGTGTCGACCCCCTATAGGGGTGTCGACCCCCTTATAGGGGTGTCGACCCCCATCTGCCCAGATCTGGCAGACGTGTTTTGAGTGGTCTAGGGCTGATGTGTCCTTCTGGGATTGGCTGGATGACTTGTTTTTCTGGCCTAGATGGTTCAGATGGATCCTAATCTAATCTAAGGGTCCTAATTCACCTAAAGCATCTATAAAATACCCCTAAACATAACCCTAATCTCATTGTTATTCATCCATGGCGCCTCCATGCTGCTCTAATCTAAATTAACCTAGCCTTTCTTCTCCAACCAAAATTAAAGTAGAGATTTAGAGATAGTTCTTCTTCAACAATCAAATTAGAAGATCAGATCTACAGCAATCTAGTAGAGATTATTCAAGATCCAAATTTCTATAACAACGCCTAATTTTCTAAGAATCCTATCGCTGTGAGTCCATGTTACTTTCACATATAATTAAATTAAAAGTGATTGTGATAAGATTGTAAATTTGATTTTATGAACATGCCTGTAAGATGAATCATATCAAGTTTGTAAGTCCTTATCTTTCAGATTCATGCCTAAATTTCTGTTCTCATATGCTAGTTCACATTCCATATGCCTATTGAATTTATTTTATTGTTCTATGCTAGTTCATATTTCATATGCCTATTTTTATGCCAGTTTTGATGTCATGATTCTCCTCCCTTCTTCTTTTCCTTTTTCTTTATGAGATTAGGCTAAGTTCGAGCCTAACATTTTGCGTTGAGATTTGCGTACAAATAATGTTAGAACGATTGGGAAAATGTTGAATAATATGTAATTGGGCATAAGTTGATTTGTAATCATGTAATTGATTTGGGGCATAAATTGGTACAGTTTATATACATGGAATTATAGGCATGACTTGGGTTGGAATTATAAACATAACTTTAATTGGAAATTATGGGAAATTAGAATATATGTTATAATTCAGAACTTGAAATTAGGTTTGAATAAAAGAAGAGATGATAAACGCCTAAGACACGAGGTTAGACTTGGTTTGCGGTAGAAGTCTGCCCGGAACCGCCTGGCATATCCAGCAACCGCAAATGATTGTCTAATGTGGGAGGTCAAAGGCAGAAATTAGATGCGTAATACTACAAAGACACGAGGTTATATTCAGTTTTCGGTATAAGTCTGCCCGGAACCGCCCGGCATATCCAGCAACCGCAAAACGACAATCTAATGTGAGGGGTCTTGCAAGATTATGGTTATAATAAATTAATGAACACTTAACCAAGAAAAGAAATGTGATTAGACATGGGGATAATTAAGGGTTAAGTGGGTAACATGGGTAGCATGTGAAACATAATAAAAGCACTTAACCAAGATGAGACATGTGGTAGGGATAAAGAGGGGTTACGTGGGAATTCCTAGTGGGGACCAAGCTTAGGAGGGAAGCTTGTGTCAAGTGGGTGGACCCTTTTCAACCAGTAACCCATTTAGTATCTATGTGAGCTCGAACTAGGTCGAGGATGGGACACGCTTACCGGGTTGATTGTAAGAGGTCAATAAAGAGTTAGCAATGGCAGTGCAAGTCCAACGGAGTCATGTGAGTGCCTGGGTTCGGGCTGGTAGGTAAGACGTTGTTGCATTGTGTAGGTATAAGCCGTGCATTTTAGTAGTATCGGTTGCCACTTTAGGGAGTGGTACACCCTACTGTAGGACCAGAACGGGTATCAACGAGTTAGGGAGCCGATCGAATGGGGAGGGTAGTGGGTACAACTAGTGGAGAAAGGAGCAGGCATCACCTATGACAACAGCTAAGAGTACACGAAACTACCATCGTTATTATTATTATTATGTTTAGTAAGAGGGATCAACTTTCAGTATGGAACTAGTATTGGTGCGGTGTAGGAATTATCTTATAGTGATTAGAAGTGCAATCAACGTTATATCTTGTTTGCCTTGTCATATCTGCTTATGTTAATGTCATCTCTTATATCCAGTTTATGTTCTTATCTTGTTACATTACTGATTATATTGTTAAAGTCACTAGACTCGCCAGACGAATCTCTGACGGCTTTTTGTTTCACCTCTTTTCTTTCTTCCCCCCAGGTCCTCAGGTTGGGATTAGTGAAGCTTGACTTGGATCTCTTTCTTCTTGAAGTGCTTGGACGTGTTGAAAGTAATGCTCAGCTTTATCTCTTTTCCATTATGGCTCTTTGGAGTGGGATTATGGTTTTACTTTTATGTACTATGATAATAATTTTGTATCAGATGGATATTTGTGTACTTGGCTCTAGTATGTGGTTTTGATGTTGTAACCAAACATGTTTTGCTTTTCTGCTGTAGTGAATAAATTTTGAATTTTCTTAAGTACCATTTTATATATCTGTCTTGTGATATTCTGCTCTATACTCTTATAATACACCATGAAAGTTAATGCATTCCCTTAGTGAGTGACATTAATGGACGTGGGGTGTTACAAAAAGCACTTGTGGGATTATATCCTTTTCGTGGTTCAAAAGCATACCAATGATCTAGAATAGGTCAACATAGCTTAAATAGTCAAACCGAGCCAAGGAATGCGGACTAAAGATCAACCCCTGGCACCACGTTGCTTTTACCTTTACAATATCCAGGTTGCCACCTACACAATTATACATCCATGTGGCTGATTTTCATGCGGAACGACTTTACCCTTGCATGCCATATCCTGAATATAACACGCACGAGCTAATTGGGCTGACGACCAAAAGACTGCGGACTAAAGTCAACGACCCAAAATGTTATTGAACTGATGACTAATGACCTGCTATATGCTTTGCTTATGCTTTGATCATTTTGAGCTGGTGCTTACAACCTGGGAAAAGTTGTGATCCATCGATTCAATACATGCTTTATCTTATTATGTTCACATGGTCCCATGTCTTTTCCTTGCATGCTAAACAGTCTAACGATGTAAAGCAGTTTATGGTCTTGACGACCTTAAATGAGGAATAGTCCAAATGAAGACAACGACCTAAGAAGTGTTATTGCGGATTAAAGACAGTTAATGGTCCACCATTGTGTTCACTTGAATGATCTGAATGATGGAGCATGGCATGACTTGCATGGTCTGTCCTTAGGTCGTTATTCCATCAATGGACCAGTAATGCTGCTATAATCTGACTTTGGTGATTTATGCACTCGCACACTTCGACGCTGTCGGCTCTTTGATTCAACGAATTCATTCTATAATGCATATGGTTGCTACATGGTTCACATGACAACAATGCTCGGTTCATGAATCCATCTTCAACGTGTTATCTCATACATATGTTTTGTTTGCAATCCATGTTTTTCAATGAAGCGGACTAAGCATTATTGTAATGACCTAAGAAAAATGTTGAACGGGCTTGAGATGCCACGAACTAAATCTAGACTACCCAAAGCGAGTAAAACATGCAAGCAGTCTAAATATATTTGCGGGCGAAACGAAGCCGCGTGTAAATGTTCATGCGTATGTCATAATTTTGAACCACGTTGTCATAACGAGGTTAACATATTGGTTAATATGAACTAGTATAAAAATCCTGGTGTTATTTACTTTACTGCATTTCATTTTATTACTTATTTCTTTCTATTTGAATTTTAATAGATATTATAAATACACTTTATCTCTATAGTGTCTGAATAGCCTTAAGATCCATTAACATTGGGTTATAGACACCCAGTTATCAAACAGGGGTGACTTATGTCAATTGCATTTTTTGTTTGGGAACCTATATCAGACAGTGTCCCTTTTTATCATGGAGTACTCACACTAAGTAGAGGCTAGGGCACGCTTTATTTTACTTAATAGTAAGAGGTTCAAACGAGTGGGTACGGGCGCGTTCCGATCGGACGATGAGTGTCCATCGTGCCGATTGTGGATAATAAGCCGCTGTAATGCCTATGTTTAATGGCTAAGTCCTTTTAGTTGATGGTTCTAGGATTGGTAACTCTGAACTCCATAGGTGGTATAGGTTATCACATTATGGGTATAGGAGTCGATCCACGGGTGTAAATTAGGTAAAACCTGATTGAGATATCTTGGTAGTTGGTGCTGCAATTTTCGGATATGAATGAGAAGCCTATCTTTATTCGGGTTTATCTTTCTTGCTATTTCATTTATGTTTTTATGTCTATTTGTCTTAGAATTATTCATCTGTCTAAATGCTTCCTTAACTTATACTAATGCTGGAAATTACTAGAACTCACCAGACATACATCTGACCTAGTTTATTTTCTCCTTCTCTCTTCCCTCCCCTCAGGTTCGCTGGGTGGAGGGGCTCGACAATTATTCTTGATTATTTGGCTCAATTGGGATTTAGACTCTTTTCAGATTCATGTATTGGTCAATTTCTTGTTTTCTGATCATTGTATTGACATATGAGAGGGATGGTTTTTATGGTTTTATTTATGTACTCTGATATTTTCCACGAGACACAATGTTTGGTTTATGATGATGACTATCTAGTATTTTGAAATGTAATAAGTACTCTGATTTGCATTGCCTATATAAATAGTGTTTTAAAGTTTCCGCTGTGTTTTGTATTTATGTCTTGTGACCTTTATTCTCTGGGTTGTTACTTTACACCTGAGTACTTCATACACCTTAGCGCATCCCCGCATAGGTGACGTTAAGGGGTATGAGATGTTTCGGCCCCTATAAGAGCGAGGACGACCTGGGGGTCGACTGCCCTCCTGGGTGTAAAGGTGGTGGATGTGTGTTTTGTTATAGAGATTTATACAAATTGCATCAGTTAGACCATCCAGGTTTAATCTAAAGAATTTAACGATCTACGCTTACACTTGCAAATATAAAGAGAGCTCCTTAGCCAGACTCAAAACCCTATTCTCAATCGTCTTTACATCTCCATTCCACCCTTTTGCCAATTCCAATTCGAGAAAGGGTTAGGATCTCTTCTAACTCTCTTATCTTCATTACTCTAATCTAAGTTTTCTATAGATTAAGGATTCTGGATTTTGTTTATATATATATATATATATATGAGACTGTAATTCTTATGTGTATATATATATTATAGAAGGATTGAAGCACGATTTCATAGGCTGAATCCAGATTCAATTCTATAGCAAATCCTATTGGTTTTCTATCTCAAATCAATGTGAGCAGAAATCTTTTAAGTTTTCTATTTACTATGATTTGATAGTATAAATTTGTATTATTGCGCCTAGAAAGATTTGGAATTATACAAAAAGAAAATAATATTAAATACTCCAAATCTTACATTATTTATTTTTATACACAAGAACGGTCAATCAATTATTGCTGTCTTTGTGTTATTGATGTAGCAGAAGAAAAAGGCATTTGAGTGTTAGTACGATTCTTGCTTATGGTATAATTCTCTTATAATAAATTCATATATATATATATGTATATTTTGGTTGCAAAAACTTAAGGAATTGAGTATTGCAAACTGATTAAGTTTAAGCATCTATTTTTAAAATAGATCATTTGAACCATACTACTTGAAAATTACTAAAGTATTAAAATTTTGTATTTTTTTTATAAAAAGCGAATTAGTACAAAAAAGAGTATTTTACTTACATAATTAGAAATATTACACCTTGTCTTTATCGTGCTATTGAAATGATCGTTCAAGCCTCAGTTACAAGTTGTATACATATGTTGTTATTTCCATTTATACTTAAATTATATGTTTATGCTATCATTGAGAAATATAGGGAAGTGGACTTGTAAACCTTTATTACGTTAGGATTGACATTTCAAACGAATTAGGCCATTTCTATATGAACGCATAATTTACATCCCGTTTATTATTATATGTTAATAGCATAACTATACGTAATAATAATGTGTATTAGATTTCATATTAAATACGTTTAAATTAGGTATTAGGATTTGAATGTCCCCATAGGAATTGGAATGCATGTTTGTATTCGTGTAAGTTAATCTCTTTAAGTTACAATTAATGTCATATAGACACGAGGATAACAAAGACTTCTAGTAGAAGTCTTCCCAAAACCGACCAGCATATCTAGCAATTACAAGTAAGACTATTTAATGCGAGAGGTCAAGGTGTCATGGGACATTATAATTAGTACACTAAGACATGAGGTTAAGCCCAACTTATATTAGAAGCCTGCCCGGAACCGCCGAGAAAATCCAACATCTACAAGTATTCGATTTATTGTGAGAGGTATAGTATACACACACACACACACACATATATATATATACACACACATACACACACACACACACACACACACACACATATATATATGTATATATATTCGTGCATAGAGTAGGCCTGCCTTACGAAAGGTAATAAGTGGAAGACCTAACTTTTTTGGGTATTAAGTGGTTAGGACTAGGTCCATTCCTAAGATTCACTACTTGGTTTAGGACTCAAGTCACGGGACTCTCCCTTACAAAGGTCTTAAGTGGTCATTGGGTCTGCTTTTCTCCTATAAGGTATTAAAAGGTCTTAATAGACGATAGCACATAAGAAGGGTAGTTCTCCAAGCAATGTATGATTCTTATCTAGGAGCTTAGTTAGATTCAATCTAGAGACAGTTTCTATAAATGACCTAAAATAAACTACCGTCAAAGGGAAGTACTAAGTGCCTATGAGTTTGCCCATTGGGATAGCTAGATAGTTACACGACGGTACGCTTGGAGGGTCATAAGTAAAGTTTAGTTCCTACCTAAACCCAGTATTAAGTGGTTATTACTGTCTCTCGATATACAAATAGGGTAAATACAATAACATTGACGTTAGGGATGATGTCATAGGTGGCCCAATAGAACCTACCTCTTTGGGGTATTAAGTGCTTGTGAGGATGTCTACCCTTAGACAAACATGTTGGCCTCAATTGACAGTGAAGATATATGCCTCACGTGATCAATTGATTGTGTGTACGTTTGTTTGCATAGACATAACATGAAGAATTTACAATGCCAAATATAAGAAATAGTCATTCTTAAACTTATATGACTTTTACTCACTAGAACATTATGTTTTGACCTCCCCTCTCTTAACATAAACATGTTGGTTGGTGAGGATGCACGGATCAGGGATGACAATGAGAAGTTATGTCTTGGAAGTAGAACCCTATGATGGAGGCTTTAGTTATTTTATGACATTATTAGTATTATTACCATGTTTTATTAGGATAGTTATTGATGCACCTTTATCTATTGTTATTCAGACTTGTTGTATTTGACTTTATGACGGTTTTATCTATGGTACTTCTATTTTGATATATTATATTTCATCCCTTCCAGTGTATGAGATTCTGAATTCGTTTAGACTATTTTTTGATATCTATTTTTTGTATTTCTTATAGGAACCAATGATCCATTTCGAATGGCTCAAGTTCTGATGGGCCTTTTCTAGGTTGGGATTTAGTCCCACTCTGGGCATGATGTTCCATTTGGTAACAGAGCATAGGTTACCCATTTATGCAGAAATATACATAAGAGAGACATATTTGGTATTTGAAAAGGTTTTTGAAACTATATACTTATGTATTTATATTCATGTTATACCCCAAAAACATACGCAATTATACTAGGCAACCTTAACTTTTTTTCCTTTTTGGGCCTAATTACTACCTTAGGAAGTCCAATTAAGGGTTTTTCCTTTTTCAGATAGTAGAAATGGTTGATAGTCAGCCTGAACAGGGGAACCTGGCAAGGCCTAAGTACTTTCCTGAATGGTTCCAATAGTACCATAGGACAGTGGAACATGTCCTTACTTTGAATCCTGCCTAGCGGAACTAGCAACTTAACCCCTAAAGAGGTCTTCAAATTTCTTTGACTTTGCAAAGATTTCGTGAGTTTAGGAGGCAATCCATTTTTGGGAATAGAGAGATTCCTTGAAGCTAAATCTTGGATAATTTACTTCGAACGGAACTTTGAGGCTACCAGATGGGATGACCAGCTTAAGTGTAGGGTAGCGGCTTGGCATTTGAAGGGAGATGGCCTAGCATGGTGGAACATGATTTCGAAAGATAATATGGGCAGGATGTTTAGTTGGAGGGAGTTTAGGACCCAGTTTGAGACGAAGTGCTTATCTAATGCTGAGATGGACCAAAAGATGGAAAAGTTTATTCAGCTAAAGTAAGGAGACCCAAGTTTAAGGGGGTATGTGGCATGATTTACATAATTATCCAAATTCGGAAGGGGATTGGTGGATGTCCCTATGAATAAAGCATTTAGGTTTGTTAAAGGACTGAATTCTCCATTGAGGGAAACATTATTGGCGCAGTTGACATTTGGAACTACGTTCGAAACCCTTGTTAAGACAGTTACCTGGTATGCGGTTGAGGAAGTAAAGGAAGTAAAGAATGAGAAACGGGAAGGTGCTTCTAGTTTTGGTAAGAACAAAAAGAAAAGTTTTTGGCTTAAGAAGAATAAAGGAGGAAATTTAAGAAGGAGGCCAAGGTGTGTCCAAAGGCCATGAGGCCAAGGACTGCAGAGTGAACCCAGCGAGGTCAGAATTCATAGGAAAATGCTTTAACTATCTTAAGGATGGTCAATTGGAAAGAAACTTCCCTAAACTTATGGTAGCGCAGAGTGGTCAAAATTATGCTTTGGAGGTGGTGCCAATTCAAAGTCAACCCTCTAAAGATCAAGAAAAACCAGCGGTGGAATGTATAATCTCAATCCTGGTAATTTATTTGTGTACCCTGTTTGATTTCAGGAGCAACCCATTAGATAGATTGTTGATTCTTTGAAACTTCTTTATCCTTTGCCAGCTATCTAATAAAGGTGTCTTACCTTATCGGAGGGACTATGCAACTTTCGCTTGTGTGTAAAGACCCAGTATTGGACATAGGTGATGTCGACTTCTTCTATGATGCACATGTACTTGAGTTCGAGAGGTATGGTCTCATTTTATGGGGCCATCCATAGCTGTGGTAAGAGAGTCGTTTTCTTGGGATGCCAAGGAGGTCGTAGCTTAGAGATTCCTATCATCCACAAACTGACGATAAGACAGAAAGAGTAAGCCGAGTTCTAGAAGATCTACTTAGAGCCTACATCTTCGACTTTAGAGGAGCTTAAGAGCAGCACTTTCCATTGGTGGAGTTTTCTTTTAACAACAATTACCAAGCAACGATTGGTATGGCTCCTTATGAGGTATTGTATGGCGACCATGCAAATCGCCTACTTGCTGGTGGAAAACTACCAACAAGTTTTTACTCAAACCATACCTTATCCATGAATCAACGGAGATTATCGTTTTGACTTAGTAGAGAATGAAAGCTTCCTAGGACCAGAATAATCCATACATTGATAGGAAGATGAAGGAACTTGAATTTAGCTTTGGAGATTAAGTATTAGTAAAGGTTTCCCCTCTTAAGAAGACGGTTCAGTTTGGAAAGGCTGGGAAGTTGACTACCAGATTTATTTGGCCTTTTAGGATTAGGAAACTGGCCTATTGCGTGGATCTTCTCGAGCGCTTATCGGGAGTCCATAACATTTTCCATGTTTTTATCCTCACAAATGCCTTTATGATTCAGCCGATATACTCAAGACTGATGATATGGGGACTTACGGAGCTTCCAGTTGGAGTCTAGGCTACCCCATGCCACCACTAAGATCATGGAGCACAAAATCAAAAGGCCCCACAACAAATGTATTCGACTAGTCCGAGTTCACTAGGGAGCACTGTTTCAAATCTCGAAAATATCGCCCAAGTTCTCCTCCGAGATCTCATTTTGGGCTTCTCCCAAAATGAAATAGCAAATATCACTGTAAATCTCCTTTCGAATAGATCTCCAAAGATATTGCGATATCGAACGATATTTTAACACCCCGTAATTTTAAATATTAAAATTAACAATTTTAAGAATACTTAATTTTTAAAGTGAGAATTAAGGGAAATGGGTTACGCCATTGCGTTTGTCTCGAAATTCTGCTTGGAATAGAGTCCAAGTTTTCATAAATCGGACTTCGTATGAGGAAGTTATAGCCCTTGGAAGTTTTAGTAATTTAAATAAATAAATAAAAAGAGCTCAGATAAAAATTCAAAATTCAAAATTCAAACGAGGAAGCGGGCTAGGCGGGATTTCTCGCACCCAAGGCCAGGTCGACCAGGGGGTCGACCTCCCCTACGCAGGTCGACCAGGGGGTCGACCTACCCCCCGAGGCAGATCTGAAATTTGATCATCCTGACTTGTTGCTGAGTCTTACCTGACCTGTTGCTGAGTCACTAGGGCAAAGGTGGCAATTCTAGATAACTCTATCTAGTCTGGACGGTTAGGATTGCTCCTATGATAATCTAATGGCTTAGGTTGATTTAAACTTCTATATAAGCACGCATAGACTCAAACCCTAAACCTAAACTAAACTAGTCTCTTATCCACCATGCTGCTGCCAGAATGGTTCTTCTTCCTAAAGCTTAGGGATTGGCAAATCAGAATTCTAATATAAATGACAAACGAATTATTCTCTTCCCTAATCTGCCTTTGTGAGTACAATTTCTTTCACAAAATAATTAATAAATTAATTATGATGAGTTATAATTGGGATTATAAGAACATGTCTGTTGGATCATGTGAAGTTGTTTAACTTTGTTATCGTTTGTTGGTGAACATATGATAGTTTTGTCAGCTTATGTTAGTATATCTATTTCATATGTCAAATCACATATGTTTAACTTGATTCATTTTATGACATCAGTTTATATGCAAGTTTGGGATGTAAATCATATGCTAGTTTGTATGTAAATCTTATGCAAGTCTGTTTTTACATATGCTAGTTCGTATGTGAATCTTATGCAAGTTTGGGATGTTAAATCATATGCTAGTGTGTATGAGAATCTTATGAAAGTCTGTATGTGAATTATACACAAGTTTATATGTGAATCAATTATATACATATGCTAGTTTATATGCAAAACATGTTAGTTTACATGCTTAAATTCATATGCAAGTTTGTAGGAATCCATATGCAAGTTAGGGTGAAAACTATATTCCATATATGCAAGTTGGTAGGAATCCATATGCAAGTTTGGGTGAAAACTATATTCCATATATGCAAGTTTAGTGAAAACAATATTCACATTTTTAGGTGGAAAACTATACTCACATATGCAAGTTTAGGTGAAAAATCATATTCACATATGTAAGTTTAGGTGAAACCCATATTCATATATGCAAGTTCACAATTTCATGTTTAGATCTATATTTACATCCATGGTAGTTTATGCAAATTTATGTTCAATATGTTCATTGCCAATGCAAGTTATTGGCTATGCAAATTTATGTTATAATTCTTATTCGCAAGTTAGATCTATTTTATGGGTTATGCAAGTTGTGATGTTGCTTTTCTTTTTATGAGTTAGACTATTTGCGAGTCTAACATATTTCATGTTAAACGTACGAACGACGTGGGGAAAAAGGGAAAATATTAATAATACATATTGTGAATTGGCATAAAATGTCTTTAAAGGCATATAATTAAACTGAGACATTAATTGGTATAATTTATATACCTAAAAAGTTCGGACATAATTTAGGTGACAATTATGGAGATAGTTAATATGGAAATTATTGACAATTTGAATAGGGATAATTAATTCATATTGGGGTGAAATAATTATGTGTAGTAATAAACGCCTAGGACACGAGGTTAGACTCATTTGTGGTGTAAGACTGCCCGGACCCGCTTGGTAAATCCTGCAACCACAAATGGTAGTCTAATGTGAGAGGTCGAAGGCATATATTAAATGCGTAACAATTGTAAAGACACGAGGTTAGACTCGTTTGGGGTATAAGAATGCCCGGATCCGCCCGGAAAATCCAGCAACCATGAACGGTAGTCTAATGTGGGAGGTCTTACAAGGTAACGGTTATAATGAATTAAGTAACACTTAACCAAGATAAACATGTGGTGGGACATGGGGGTTAAGTGGGTGACATGGGTGACATGTGAAATACGATTAGAAACACTTAACTAAATTGAAACATGTAAGAAGACATGAATAAGAAGGGGTTAAGTGGGAAATTATAGTGGGGACCAAGCATTGGTGAAAAGCTTGTGTCAAGCATGAGGGACCCTTTTCAAACCAGTAACACATAAAGTATCTTTGTGAGCTCGAGTTAGATCAAGGACGGGACACGCTTACTGGGTTTGATTGTAAAAGGTCAAAACAGGTTAACAGTGGCAACGCAAGCCCAACGGGGTCATGTGCGTGCGTGGGCCTGGGCTGGTAGGTAAGACGTTGTTGCATCGTGTAGATATAAGCCGTGCATATTTAGTGGTATCGAGTTGCCACTTTGGGGAGTGATACACCCCACTGTGGGACCAACACGGGTATTTGTGAGTTAGGGAGCCGATTGCATGGGGTAGTAGGTACAACTAGTGGAGATAGGAGCAAGCGACACCTATGAAGACAGCTAGGGGTACATAAAACTACCATTATGATTATTATGCTCAGTAGGCGGGATCAACTTTTAGGGTGACTAGTAATGGTGCAGCATAGTAATTATCCTATAGTTATTAGGAGCGAGATTAACGTTAGAATATTCCCTTTATTTGTTTTTGTCTTGCCCACTTGTTTCACAGTCATTCCTTGTTTTACCAATTTATGCCTAATCCTAATTACTTTAATAATTATATTGTTAAAGTTATTGGACTCGCCAGACTTTATGTCTGACCCCCTTTGTTTTCGCCTCTTTTCTTCCTTCCTCCCCCCTCCCCCCGTTCTCAGGGTGGGACTAGTGCTAGTGGAGCTTGATTTGGATCTTTCTCTCCCTTTTGGAAGTGCTTGGATTGCTGAAAGTAAAGTTCAAATCATCTCTTTTATGCCTACTTATGTTGGGGTTATGTTTTTTTACTTTATGTACTCAGAAAACAATTTGTCAAGATGGATACTAAGTGTACTTGGTTTTACTGTTGGTTTTGATGTTGTTGTAATCAAACTATTTCTCCAGTGCAATAAAAGTTGTTTTAAAATTATCAAGTACCAATATATGTATCTGTCTTGTTATATTCTGTTCTATACACCAATAATACTCCATGAAAGTTAATGCTTTCCCTTTGAGAGTGACATTAATGGACGTGGGGTGTTACACTTGGTATCAGAGCTGAAGGTTACAAGAACAGATAAGAGATTTTGAAAACCTATTTTTAAAAGCATTTTATAAAGAAATACTTTTAAAAGTATGTTTTAAGGAGAGTGTTTTCAAGAGAAAGGTTTGTTCCAAAAACATAACCCCCAAAAGCCATACATCTTTCTTTCGATTCTCCGTTTTGAATGTCTTCCTTTTTCTTTTCAGCATGTCTGGGTTACTCGAGATACCCAAGGGGATACCGATACCAAACTGGATTAGAAGTTATCTGGAGGCTAGGGCCACCGCTGCAGGCCCAGCAGACATTCCTCCTGCCCCAACTGTAGCCGCTCCTCCTCCTCCCCCTCCCCGCGTTGATACTTTTTTGAAGATATGCAAAGACTTTCAGGCAATGGGCGGGAAACCTTTTCACGGATCAGAGACGTTTGTTGAGGCTCGAAATTGGCTTAAGGAGGTGGAAGATTTGTTTGGTATCTTCGAGATAGAAGATGGAAGGAAGGTCTAATTAGCTGCTTGGTTAATGAAGGACGAAGCCTCGTTCTGGTGGGAGGTCACGAACGGAGAGCATCCAGTGGAGACATAGATAGATTTTAGACGTAGGTTCGAGATGAAATTTCTCTCACGAGCAGAAGAGAATTTATACATGGAGTGGTTCCTGGCATTGAAGCAGGGGAATTTATCAGTAAAGGAGTACGTCAAAAAGTTCAATCAGTTGGCGAGATTTGGCTTAGACTTGGGGAACACACCTGAAAAGAAGGCCATGAGATTCGTTAAAGGTCTGAATAAGCTGCTACATGGGTTGGCTATGACCCACATTCCTATAGGGGCTACCTTTGAGAAACTAGTTGACATGGAGCTTATGCATGAAGAGGAGAAAGGCGCAAATGCTAATAAGGCACCGAAAAAGGAAGGTGATCAAAAGAAGTCACAGCAGCAACCTAAGAAAGGTGGTAAGGGTAAAAATAGCAAAGGGAAGAAAAGGTGCTTTAATTGTGGAACACCAGGCCATCTGAGCAAGGACTGTAGGAAAAAGAAGAAGACTGACTGCTTCAACTGTGGTGAGGCAAGACATCTGATTAAAGACTTCCCGAGACGGCAAGAGCGAAGGATAGGGTCTACTTCTAGAAGGTAGTTTTAGGCTCTCATGGCACCAGGGAAAGCAGGAGGGCAGGTTCACGCTCTCATGGCACTAGGACAGAAGAGAGGTTGAAACATTTCTGTTGAAAGTTTGGTTTTTCTGTTTGATTATCCTGTACGTACTTTGTTTGATTCTGGCGCTTCACACTTGTTTGTATCTGCTTTGTTAGTTGAAACATTGCACCTAAATACTAGTCTAGTTATGGATCCCATAGTAGTCTCAAATCCTATTGGTGGTTCGGCTCATCTTTCAATGATTTGTCAGGATTTGAGAATGTTTATCTTGAGCGTTGAGTTTGAATACAATGCCTTCATTCTTGGCTTCACGGGCTATGGGTTGATTCTAGGCATGGATTGGTTATCTGGTAATGGTTCCATCCTCGATTGTGAGAAGCGAGTGGTTAGACTTATGGCTCGCCTCGGCAACACTCTCGAAATCACTTGTAATCCCATACATTCTATTATGCTTAGTGTTAGATCGAAATTTGGACCTAACACCCAAATTGTTATGAACTGTAGAGAATTCTAAATGAGGAACAAGGAAAAAGAAAAAAAAACACTCAGAATTTATAGTGGTTCAGCGTTAACGAGCCTACATCCACTTTATATCTTATTGATTATGCTTTAAAAGCTAGTACAACAGTGATTTCTCTCAATATTTCAGTGGTTTGACAACAATGGCGGACTCAGTATTCACTATTGCCAAAAAGCTCCCGAAAAATGCCAAGCTCTGGGCTATTTATAGCTGATTTTGTCAGGTGGATCGCAGACACGTGGCGCGAATCCCGAGATTTTCGGATCGCATCGCCACCATTGAAGAAACAGTCAAACTAGCCGTTGTGAACAGGTGTCGTCAGATCCGTGCGATTCGGATCGCTGAAGACCAGCTCGTGGCTGAACGGGTCAGAGGGTTCGGTTCGTTACAAGGGATCGGATCGCCTGGAGGTGACGTTCGTCGACGAGATGGGAGCAATCCGTTCCTGGGCGAGTCGATAGAGCGCGATCCATTCCCGGGCGAGACGATGGCGTGCGACCCGTTCCTGGGCGAGACGATGACGTGCGATCCATTCTTCCACTTTCTTGGGGGACTTGGTTTCCTGATTTCCTTTTATGAATGATCCTGGATGGCTTGGTCAAAAAGCGAGCCAACATTTTGCCCCCTCGAAGTATGTTTTATTGATGATGAAACATGCTTCGAAGATGCTTATTGACTCTCTCCTGAAGGGATGTAAGTTAACAGTCGCATTGGTTCAAATTGACACATGCATGAATCGGATCGCCATAGGACGACACGGTCCGATTTGGTCATCTGCTCGTCGCGTGCTGGGTTCCTAGGGTCTTGTGCGATACGGGGCGCATCTTCCTTCGAGTCGTGTCGGGCTCTGAGTTTTGTGGGTCATCATTTCAAAGCGGTCCGTGGGCTTCTTTGCGATTCCATCTTTGGATCGTGGCCTGTGGGGCGCTTCGTGGACCGAATAAGACAAAGGAGGGGAGACAAACGGTCACCTTCTTTGCCTATATAAGCCGACGCTCCCCTCTTCATTCTCCTTCTTTTTCCTCTCTGCTGAATCGTCTCGCGCGAGCTATCGAAAAACGAATCCAACCTTTTAAAACTTTCGAAAATCCAAGAATTCTCTCAGTTTTTAGAAAGGTAACTTTATAGAAAGCACTCTCATACTACTTTCTTGAATTTCTACGGCTGATTCAAGAGAGAAACAATATAAATCCGCTACTTTCTGAATAAATCACCAAGTCGCCATGGCCATTGAGCGTGGAGCTCAGAACTTGAGGATGGGAAGGAGATGAGGAAGAAGAAGGATGCAGAAGGGGAAGGAAGGCCGACTCGGATCGTGGTCAATGATTGAAGACGGAAGCATGTGGCGAGACGAAAGATTGAGATGGCAACCAAGGGTCGTATCACGGTAGTCGCAACGGTTCGTGAGGGAGCCTTCCCTTCGTCCGGCGATTCGATGAGGGGCGATCTCTTTGCTCTACGATCCAAAAAGGGGCGATCCTTCCGCCATGCGAGTCGAAGGGGGCGATCCCTCTGCTATGCGAGTCGAAGGGGGAGATCCCTCTGCTATGCGATCCGTCTCACGGCTGGTGATACGAAGAAATTTCAGTCTTTAATCAGCGCCTTGTCGCTACAAAACTCTGGACAGTTAGGATAGAGCCTTGATGTTGATCTTTCTGGACTAAATGACCTCATGATTTGACTGCATATGACGACTAACGACCTTTAACAACCTCGACTGCTTTCATGTTTTATTATTGTTTTTAATAATGCGCACACACAAGCACACACAGCAGCACTTGCACACACGGGGGACGGGTAGTGTTGATCTTATCGTTCATATTTTCTCGTCCTGGCAGCAATGTCGAACGACCACTCTTCCTCAAGATCTGTAGCCGAAACGGAATCCGAGACTCCTGAACAGCATAATCCTCAAATTCCTTCAATCAATCCAGAAGGTGAAGATTCTGGGTCTGAATATGAAGCCACAGAGTCAGATCCGACAGAAAGTACGTCATCCAGCAACAACTCCGAGTCTGACGAGCGAGCTCCGGATGAAGTCCCAGGCGCAATCGGGATAGATAAATTCTCTGATTCTTTAGCGTCCAAGCTCGACGAGATAAAACTCAAGAGAATCTGCTTAAGACACGGCATTCCTTGGGACGATGTCTTGACACCTGGAAGCGAAGACAGACCCCATCTAGCACTGGAAGGGTACATGTCGATTAGTCGGACAATGTGTCTAGTGGGAGCCATTCCTCCGTTCCCTCCAATTGCCATTGAAACTCTGAGACGACTAGGCATTGCTCCGATGCAGCTTCACCCAAACGCCTACGCCTCTCTATACTCTTTATATGTTGCTTATGCAGAGATCTTGCATGCCGAACTTAAATTCAGAGATCTGGTGTTCTTCTTTCTCTTCAAGCACCGTTCTTCTGCGACTCCGAACTTTTCCTTTTTTGAATCAGTGGCGAACAGGAAAGTTCTGTACGACGGATACAGCAACATCGGGGATCCTAAGTCTGACTGGTTTTACATAAGAAGACAGGCTGGATGCTCACGGAGATGGCTCAAATCAAGTAAATTTTGATCGCCTAGTTGAATATCTTGCTTGGGGAGTCTAAGTAATAACATTCTTCCGCCTTTTCCTTTGTCTTAAACAGATCATGTCTTCCCGAAAACAGAGGGTGCATTATACAACAACCGGTTATCCATTCTTTTACAAAGCAGATCCGACTTTTTAAGGATTAAAAAATGCATTACGGATGAAAACCTTCACAAGCACCACCTCTTGGATAGGAAATTTGGACTTGGAACCGGCGACAAACCTTATAAATATGTGCCCCCAACGGAAGGAGAGGGAACTTCACAAGCGGTGGAAACAACCAAATTTCACAAAAGTCCTTCTCCGATAGTCATCCAAGACGACGAAGACTTGAATGTATACAGAGGGGATGAGTCCCGCGGTGATGCGTCCAAGGAAATCCCTACCTCTGCTCCAATGGAAACCGTTGGTGATGACGACTTGACAGAAGAACAATTATTCGACGAGCTGAATAAAATCCCTCTGCCCGACATTGAATACACGGAAAAAGACTTCGGCGAGGAGCCTTTCTTTTCTGCTCCCGAAGAGGCGACTGATTCAACAAGGGGACGTGAAACGGGCCAGACGAGCCTGTCTCCAGGCCCGGGTCTGTTAGGGGGAATTATATGGGATGCACACCTCACACACACTGCCTGACCGTGCACTATTATGTTGTGGATATTCAATGTGATAATATGCTCTTCTTTTCTTTTTTACAGGAGCGATGTCGCGCAGGAAATCTTATTCGTACCGTTCTCTTCGCGAAGGCACCCCCAGCCTTCGTTCGGGTACTGATCGCCCTCGCGGTCCCTCTCATAAGCCGAGCTCTTCGCAACCTCGATCTCCACCCAAATCAACTTCTACCAGGCCTTCAAGTCATCCAACAATTCCGACCGGGGGGAAGACACTTCCAAAAGAGTTGACTCCTCCAAAGAGTGCGCCTTCCCACAGTCGGTCGTCCAAAAGGCGTCACGAATCCAAAGATGGGGACAGAGATTCATCCAAAGACACTGAGCAAGAGAGAAGTAACATTGTCCCCACCAGCCAACCAGAATTAGCTGCCTTCGGTTCACGGGACTACGTTCACGGTCCTGAAATCCAAGGTAGGCTGGAAAAGCTACGGGAACAATTTCCAGGAATGTTCTTCGATAGGATGGTCTTTGTTCCTGCCTTGGAACCAGTTCCTAAAAACTGGGATAAAGAAGTTATCGGGCATATCCGTCACGTGGCCAAGCAGTACGAGGTGATGAAAAAGCACGCACTTAATCTTTCAGAGGTCATCCGAACACTCGAAATAGAAGCTCACAGGTCTAAAGCAAAACTCGAAAATAATGAAAGGGCTAGGACAAAATTAGAGAAGGACCTGGAAGACGCTCAAGCCCAGCTCGCTTTGGCACAGAGAGACGCCGCAAACTATAAGACTGAATTAGAAAATTCCAAGCAGCACTTTCATTCAGAATTGGATTCCAATAGCCAGGAAAAAATGGCCTTAAAAAAGGAAGTTGAAGACCTCAGAATGACCAACATCGAATTGGTAACGGCACAAGGCCATTTTTTGACGGAGAAGGCTGCTTGGGAGGCGGAAAAAGCGAGCCTAAAAGAAAGGTTGGCTCTGGCAGAGGCGGAAAAAGTGATTTTGAATGATCAGGTGGCAGACGCGGAGGGACGGGCAGCTCTTGCCGAAAAGAACGTTGATAGCGCCATTGAAATGGCCACTGCCTCCAACAACAAACTCCTTGAAAGAGAGAAAGAAATCGAGGGGTTTGAGGAGATGATTTTTGATTTCCTTGGCCAGGTTCTCAAAACTCGCAATATCTCATGGATCCCGGATTATCATGTTACTTTGGCCAACTTATGGGATGCCATCGTGGAGGGCGAAAAACATAGACTAGGGGTCGAAGAGATCAATGAAGATGAATTGATGAAGAGCATCCTAAGGGACAACGAGCCTGAGGATCTGGCAGAGGGTCGTCGCTTAATCCTGGCGGAAATGGAGAAGGAGAGAACCATGGCTAAAGGAAAAAGCAAAATTGACGAAGGTTCCAGCTCCGCCGCGAAGTCTAAAGCCTCCGAAGATTTAAAAGACATGGATGGACGCCACGTGGATGACGAAGAAGATACTACTGGCACCAAAAAGGCCGACGACGATGATGATGATGAGGAACCCCTGGCCAGCCGAAAAGCTAGACAAGAGAAAGAGTTGGCTTTGAAGAAGGTGGGGGATGAGGCTTTGGATGTGGTCCCTCTTGCAGAGTTCGATCCCAAAACTGGGATGATTATGAAAGTCCAGTCCAAGTCCATCAGCCGGCAACTTCACTTTGCAAACCCTGATGACTTCCCGGCTTCCCTCTCCGGCAGAAGCAAGGGAAAAGAAGGGGGAGAGGAGACCTCAGAGGAGTCAGATGCTCCCCTCGTGGACAAGCGGAAAAGGAAGAAGGGGGATCCATCTGAAGCCGACAAGGAGAGGCTGGAGAGGCAGAAGCGAGAGAAGATATCAAAGCATAAATAGGATGTTTATTGATATTTTGCCTTTTAAGTTTTCCACTGGCCAGGAAGTGTAATTGTGAGACTGGTCCTCACTTTTGTTTCTAACTTGTTTTCACTTTGCTGATTTGCAGTACATAAACAAAGATTTGTTTCTTCTTACATCATTGTGTACCTGTATTCATAGAAACTTTCCACGTTTAGTCGTTAGCCAACTATTAATAATTATAAGTCAGTCAATCAACAGGAAGAAGAATGTTCATGCTATGTTACACTGTTATATCAAAGTTTAGTGTTTGCATAGGAGCGCGTGATGCCCCCTAATCAATTGTTAGAGTTTTATGCTTGGCGATTCGTTCGTTCCCCGATCCTTCAGCGGGGAAGGAGCTACTTCTCAGCGCTCAATCGGAGACGCCTTTATACTCTCTCTCTCTCTGGAGAGTTAGAGTTTGAGCTCAGCGATTCATTCGCTCCCCGATCCTTCAGCGGGAAAGGAGCCCTTTCTCAGCGCTCAATCGGAGACGCTTTTATACTCTCTCTCTCTCTGGAGAGTTAGAGTTCGAGCTCAGCGATTCATTCGCTCCCCGATCCTTCAGCGGGAAAGGAGCCCTTTCTCAGCGCTCAATCGGAGACGCTTTTATACTCTCTCTCTCTCTGGAGAGTTAGAGTTCGAGCTCAGCGATTCATTCGGTCCCCGATCCTTCAGCGGGAAAGGAGCCCTTTCTCAGCGCTCAATCGGAGATGCTTTTATACTCTCTCTCTCTCTCTGGAGAGTTAGAGTTCGAGCTCAGCGATTCATTCGCTCCCCGATCCTTCAGCGGGAAAGGAGCTCTTTCTCAGCGCTCAATCGGAGACGCTTTTATACTCTCTCTCTCTCTCTCTCTGGAGAGTTAGAGTTCGAGCTCAGCGATTCATTCGCTCCCCGATCCTTCAGCGGGAAAGGAGCTCTTTCTCAGCGCTCAATCGGAGATGCTTTTATACTCTCTCTCTCTGGAGAGTTAGAGTTGGGACTCAGCCGTCTGCGATCATGCATGCTCCTCAAACTCGCCCCAGGTTTACATTTTAATCCATGCTCCGAGCATTAAAACCAGTCGGACAAGCAGCTAGAGCATTTACCAAGGCTTTGGGTTCCTCTGATTAGTTTACGATAGGAACTGTCGGCACTGGACTTTGGGTACCTGCGTTATTCACACTGATTTTCATAGGCAAATAAATAATGACGCAGTAAAGGTAAATGACACACAGTATTTTTATAGTGGTTCGGTCGAATCATGACCTACGTCCACTTTACAATCTCTTGCTTTAAGAAATCAGACTGTTCTAGGCAAGTCATGCCCTGTACATAGTTTTTTAACAAAACAAAAGAATAGATTTGAAACTTTTCATGTTAGATATGGTCGTAGATGTTGAGCATTCCACACTCTGGGGATTTCCTTTCCATCTACGGTTGCCAGCTTGAAGGTTCCGTTATCAAGCTTGCTGAGAATAGAATACGGTCCTTCCCACTTCGCTCCCATATGAGTTGGGGGTGGAAAGACACATTTCAGAACCAAGTCTCCGGGTTCCAAGGTTCGGGCTCGGACCTTTTTGTTGTAATATCGGGCGACCTGTTGTTTGCATCTCAGAGCACGCAGGTCGGCTTCATCCCTCTTTTCTTCGATCATATCCAGGGACTCAAGGAGCAATTCATTATTGGACATTGGATCATAATAGGTCACCCGATGAGAAGGTACCTTTATCTCAATCGGGATGACTGCTTCCGTTCCAAAAGCAAGGGAGAACGGGGTATGTCCTGTCGTTGATTTATATGTCGTCCTGTAGGCCCATAGTGCCAAGGGCAATTCGTCAGCCCACATGGCTCTAGCCCGCTTCATTCTTCTTTTCAGAATGGACTTAATTACTTTATTTACAGCTTCGACTTGCCCGTTCGATTGTGGGTGTGCCACGGAGGTGTATCGATTCTCGATGTGGTATTTTTGGCAGAAGTTTCTGAATTCAGCACTATCAAATTGAGTTCCGTTGTCTGTTATCACAATTTTTGGAATCCCGAATCGACAGATGATGTTTCTCACGATGAAGTTGATCACCCGTTTAGTTGTGATCGTAGTTAGTGGTTCTGCCTCGACCCACTTAGTGAAATAATCTACAGCCACAATGGCGAACTTTGCTCCGCCCCTCGCTATGGGGAGACTTCCTATGATATCAATTCCCCACATAGCAAAAGGCAATGGACTCATTATCGTCTTTAACTGGCTCGGAGGCGCCCTAGGTATCTTTGAAAATCTCTGGCATGAATCACATCGTCGTGCATATTTTACTGCGTCCTTGTTTATGGTAGGCCAGAAGTAACCATGCCGCAATATCTTTTTCGCCAAAGTTTGCCCCCCAGTGTGGTCGCCACATTCGCCTTCGTGGACTTCTTGCAGCACTCGTTTGATGTCATCGTGGGCTATACACCGAAGGAGGGGCATTGAATACCCTTGTCTATAAAGGATTCCGCCTTGCAGTACGTGTCGGGCGGCTTTACGAATCACTTTACGCCTCTCGCTTTTCCTGGTCGGAAGCGCTCCATCCATTAGGAAATTCTTTATAGGGGTCATCCACGACTCCTTTTCTGGTTCCGTCTCTATTACTAGGTCGATTTCCATCTGATCAATGCTGGGAGACCGAAGTATTTCAACGGGGGCTAGCCCTATCACTTCAGGATCGTTAGAACTAGCCATTTTTGCCAACTTGTCTGCCTGCTGATTTTCCGACCGCGGAATATGAGATATGCTGTAGTGATCAAATTCATTCAGCAGTTCTTTCACTTTCTTTAAGTATAGAATCAATCTTGCACTTTTAGCTTGGAATCTCCCAGTAACTTGGTTCACAACTAACTTGGAATCGCAGAAGATGTTCAGTTTTGTGACTTCTAGCATCTTTGCAATCTTTAATCCGGCTATCAGAGCTTCATATTCAGAATCGTTGTTAGTGGCCTGAAACTCCATTTGGATGGCATAAGTTATCAATCGTTTCTCGGGGGTTTCAAGCACTATTCCAGCGCCGGATCTTTCGTTGTTTCTAGCACCATCAGTATATAATCTCCAGACATTAGGGTCGAAAAGTAACTTTGAGGGTTCCACTTCTTCGTTTGCTATGTCTTCTTCAGGAACAGTGAACTCTGCTATGAAGTCAGCTATCACCTGACCCCGAATTGATCGCCTGGGCTGAAAGTTCAAGTCAAATTGACTTAACTCAATATTCCATTTGAGTAACCTTCCAGATGCCTCCGGTCTCTGTAAAACTTGCTTGAGTGGGTGGTCAGTATATATGGTAATAGGATGTGCTTGAAAGTAGTGCCGAAGTTTTCTGGAGGCAATCAGTAAACTATACGCCAGTTTTTCTATCCGTGGGTAATTACGCTCTGCCGCTGTTAATTTTTTGCTCACGTAATACACAGGTCTTTGGACCTTCTCCTCTTCCCTTACCAACGCTGAGCTGACTGCATGAGATGATACTGCCAAATACACGAATAAATCCTCATGGTCTATTGGTTTAGATAGAATTGGAGGCTTCTCCAAGTGTCTGAGCAAATTCTGAAACGCTTCTACGCAGTCAGGTGTCCACTTAAAGTGGCGTTTTCCTCGCTTTATTAATTCGAAGAATGGGATGCACTTATCCGTAGCCCTGGAGATAAATCTGCTTAGTGCGGCCACTTTTCCGGCAAGGCTTTGCACATCCTTAATTTGCCTAGGTTCCTGAATGTTCCTGATTGCCGTGATCTGGTCCGGATTAATCTCGATACCGCGCGAACTGACAATGAATCCTAAGAATTTTCCAGAAGCAACACCGAATGAACATTTGGTGGGATTGAGTTTCATCCCATACTTTCGAAGAATGCCGAACATCTCTGCCAAGTCAGTAGTGTGTTGAAAGGATTGCTTGGATTTAACCAACATATCGTCGACGTATACTTCCATCGTTTTCCCGATTTGGTTATAAAACATTCGGTTGACCAAACGTTGGTACGTAGCGCCTGCATTCTTCAAACCAAAGGGCATTACTACGTAACAATATAATCCCAGATCAGTGATAAAGCTAGTATGCTCTTGGTCCGGAACATGCATCAGAATCTGATTGTATCCTGAATAAGCATCCATGAATGAGAGAAGCTCGTGACCTGCCGTCGAATCTACCAACTGGTCAATTCGAGGTAATGGAAAACTATCTTTGGGACAAGCTTTGTTTAAATCCGAGAAGTCGATACACGTTCGCCACTTCCCGTTGGCCTTCTTTACCAGGACTGGGTTCGAAATCCAATCTGGGTAAGTTGAATCTCTGATAAATCCATTACTCTTTAGCTTCCCAACCTCTTCTTTCAAGGCAGCGGACCTCTCTGGGCCCAGCACTCGCCTTTTTTGCTTTACTGGAGGATGTTTGGGGTTAATGCTCAAAGAATGGCTCATGATTGATGGGGATATCCCGCACATGTCCGCATGGGTCCAAGCGAATACATCTAAGTTATTCTTTAAGAAAATCGTCAATTCTTCGGCAAGAGTCGGACTTAACTGGGATCCAATCTTAAGGACTTTCTCCGGGTCACTGTCATCGATTGGCACATCCACAGTTGCTTCGTTGGGAGTTGCCGTTCTGCCCCCGGGTTCTTGATCCTCTCTGGGATCTATATCCTCGGGCATCACTCTAGGCAACTCTCCATCAATTATCCTCTTTGGTTGCTATAAGGTTTCCGCCCCCAAAGGGGGAGGAGTGCCTTTAGTTTCGATATCCCCGCCGTTGCGAAGCAACTTTAATTCGGCAACATAACATGCTCGCGCAGCAACTTGATCCCCTCTGACGATACCAATGCCAGCTTCTGTGGGGAACTTCAATAGAAAGCACCAGGGGGCTATACAGGCTCTGAATTTCGCGAGGGCCGGTCGGCCCAAGAAGGCATTGTATGGCGATTCGACATCCAAAACCACAAAGGGAAGGATTCTCACTCTCTGGCGTTCTCCTTCCCCAAGTGTAACTGGCAATTCTACATAACCCATAGGTGCGGTGGATGCTCCGTTGAATCCACAAATCCATCCTTGGCAGGGCTTCAAGTCTTTTATCTCAAGATTCATCTGGTCAAAGGCTTTTTTGAAAAGAATATTAACGGAACTCCCGTTGTCCACTAGTACCTTATGAACAGTGGCTGGCCCAATGGGTATCGTAATTACAAGTGGATCTTCAGTTGGAGCATGGACTCCGATGCTTTCTCGTTCTCAGAAAATAACGTCATCAGTCATCATCTTCTGCTGCTTCACCGGAATACTGTCCTCGGGGTTGCTACATTCCCCCACTTCGAGGTGTTGTTTGGCTGCGTTGACATATTGATCCAAAGCTGTGGAACTGTGCCCAGCAAGGTAAAGTCCACCGATCACGGTGTTGATTACAATATTCTTTCCCTTTTGCTGAGCAGTTGGCCTAGCAGCAAGTTGATTTTGATTCTGATTCGGGGCCTGCACTGCTTGCCCCCTGTCCCTAGGCGTTACTCTGTATTCGTCTAGCTTCCCTTCTCGAAGCAACCTTTCGACTACGTCCCTCAGGTGACGGCATTCATTCGTCGAATGGCCGTGGATTTGATGAAAGAGGCAAAACTTTCCTGTCTCACGCTCTTTTTCTGTCGACTCTCTAGGAGGTGGCCTCTTATTCTGGAGGACTTCATACGCATCCATGAAGATATTCTCCAGAGAATCATTTATGGGTGTATAACTTTCAAAGGCCCTGGGACGAGTCCTTCTCTGGGAGTCGTTCCCTCGGCCCCTCTTCCGGCTGTTGCCGTTAGCATTGTTATTGTTGTTACCCGGTCGGCGACCACCCTGGTTCTGATTTCCGACGTTAACCTCAACTTTCCCCGAGCTGTCTCCAGTCTGTTTGATGGCGACATTGCTCTGAACTTCTTCCTTATCAGTTGTTTTAAGCTTTCGGTTCGCGTATACCTCTTCCCGGCGTAGATGTACATTGGCTTTCTCATAGAATAATTCTCTGGTGTGGGGTGGTTTGCCTGCCAAGTACCTCCCGAATTCAGTGTCCTTATCCACTCCATCAATTAGTGCTGCGACAATGGTCGGCTCATGAGGATCTTTGACCTCAGTGGCGGCCAAATTGAAACGATCCAGGTACATCTTTAGACTTTCGCCTGGTCGCTGTTTGACAAGAAATAGATCGATCACGCTTTTCGTCTTCTGAGCGTAGATACGGAATTGCTCTACGAACTTCTCGCTTAGTTCCCTGAAGCTAGAAATCGATCTTGCCGGCAGGCGAGTAAACCATAGCAAAGCCACGTCCTCCAGGAATATGGGAAACGCTTTACACTTAACTGCGTCAGAAGCGGCGGCAGCAGTCATCGACCAAGAGTATCTCATTAGGTGCTGAACAGGATCAGACCTCCCTGCATATCGGTTCATTTGTGGCATGTTGAAACGCCTTGGAAAAGTTGCATCCAAAATATCGTCAGTAAAAGGAGTATGACTGCGGTCAATCCCCCAATCTTCGTTCCGCTGTCCATGGCTGTCAGCCAAAATCTGGCGAACCATGGCTGCAACGTTTGCACTAGTCAAAGGAGGTTCGGGGTCAATGCCTCTGGTCCGACGAGGTTCTCTGATCTCTCTTCGGGGAGTAGCTACAAAGTCCGGGGCTTGGACGGGGCCTCGCTGCCCCCTGTTATCATGAGTATGCGTACGGCGACGGGGCTGAGGTGGTCTGTCATGCACAGGACTGTTCACACCTCGAGTCCTGAGGGTCGTTGCTTGACCATCCATATTACGGTCTGTGGGTCTTGCCCCCAATTCTTCTTCTTCTTGTGAGGGCAGGGTCCCGAACCGAAGCTATTCTATGTTTTCGGCTCTTTCATACGGTCGCCGCGGAGGTCTCGGCGATTCTTCAGATGAAGAGGAATATGCTGGAGTGAGTGGACGAACTGGCGATGTTCTTTGCCTTGTTAACTCATCAAGTCTTCTATCCATAGCCGTCAGGTTTTGCCGTAGGATAGAACTTTCCTGCCTTTGGGCGGCTAACTCATCAAATAACCTATCCCACATTTCGACAAAGCGGGAAAGATCCCCCTCAGTGACAGGAGCAGCAGGATCATAGTGGTCATCATCACCCTCTCTTATGGGCAAAGTGCTCGGACCGGGTCGAGCAGAAGCTCCAGGACGATAGGAGTGGGTCATAGGTTCTTTTCCAGGTCGAGTTGTGTTCTGACCATCAGTTCGGGTAGTTGCGGTTCGTGGAGGGCGGTTCGCTGCGCCCCCTGAGATCGACTCGTGGTCGTGGTGCGCGGAGGCTGCGAGGTTTTGCCTCGGGATCGAGTAACAACCCCTTCAGTAGCACGGATCGTCTCGTTCTCATCGACTCGGAACGAGGTGTTTTCATCGGATCGGATCGCCCCCTGCGCTCTGCGATCCAGAATCTCTTCGTTGCCCAGTTCGTGTACACTCTCCTCGATCGTTTCGTTGGTCTGCGAAACTTTAGATCTTTTTCCAGCCATGATATCTGAATCGCTGGAATCTTCAAGAAAACGAATGACGAAACTTTAAGACTGAGTTTCTCAGTGAAAGCACCAAAAATGTTAGATCGAAATTTGGACCTAACACCCAAATTGTTATGAACTGTAGAGAATTCTAAATGAGGAACAAGGAAAAAGAAAAAAAACACTCAGAATTTATAGTGGTTCAGCGTTAACGAGCCTACGTCCACTTTATATCTTATTGATTATGCTTTAAAAGCTAGTACAACAGTGATTTCTCTCAATATTTCAGTGGTTTGACAACAATGGTGGACTCAGTATTCACTATTGCCAAAAAGCTCCCGAAAAATGCCAAGCTCTGGGCTATTTATAGCTGATTTTGTCAGGCGGATCGCAGACACGTGGCACGAATCCCGAGATTTTCGGATCGCATCGCCACCATTGAAGAAACAGTCAAACTAGCCGTTGTGAACAGGTGTCGTCAGATCCGTGCGATTCGGATCGCTGAAGACCAGCTCGTGGCTGAACGGGTCAGAGGGTTCGGTTCGTTACAAGGGATCGGATCGCCTGGAGGTGACGTTCGTCGACGAGATGGGAGCGATCCGTTCCTGGGCGAGTCGATAGAGCGCGATCCATTCCCGGGCGAGACGATGGCGTGCGACCCGTTCCTGGGCGAGACGATGACGTGCGATCCATTCTTCCACTTTCTTGGGGGACTTGGTTTCCTGATTTCCTTTTATGAATGATCCTGGATGGCTTGGTCAAAAAGCGAGCCAACACTTAGCTACCTACAATCTCTTGATGCGTCTGTTGAAAACTTGTAGTCGGTTAGGGTAGTCCGTGAATACTCAGATGTATTTGAAGAGGTGAAGGGCTTACCTTCGAACCGGGAGATAGATTTCCGCATATACCTTGTTGATAATGCAAAACCCGTAGCTCTACCAGTTAGACACATGGCTCCAAGGTAGAGAAAGAAGCTCAGTAAGCAAGTCAAAGAGTTGCTCGAAAAGGGGTTTATAAGGCGGAGTATTTCTGAATGGGGTGCTCCAATAATATTCGCAACCAAAGCAGATGGTTCACTTCGCATATGCATTGATTATATGGAGCTAAACAAAATGACCAAGAAAAATAGGCACCCACTTCCAAGAATAGACGACTTGTTTGATCAGCTTGTAGGTGCGTCGGTTTTCTCCCAACTAGATCTGGCCACCGGGTTCCATCAGCTAAGAGTGGCTGAAGACAGCATTGATAAGACACCCCCAGATGGTTTCTTCGAATGGCTTGTCATGCCTTTAGGCTTGACAAACGCACCTGCTTACTTCGTTGACTTGATGAGCAGGGTGTTCAGAGAGTTCCTTAATAAGTTTGTGGTGGTCTTCGTAGATGACATTTTGATTTTCTCGAAGAATGAAGAAGAGCATGCTTTGCATTTAAGGAAAGTCATGGATACTCTTCGTGCACATCAACTGAAAGCCAAATTCTCCAAATGCCATTTCTGGAGAGAAGAAGTGAGGTTTCTTGGACATGTGGTGTCCAAAGAGGGGTTAGCTGTGGACCCCGCAAAATTAGTTGCGGTGCAAGATTTTAAGGTTTCACGGAATGCAACCGAAGTCCGAAGCTTCCTCGGGCTAGCGGGCTTTTACCAAAAATTCATTAAAGACTTTGCAGAAATCTCAGCCCTACTCACAAGATTGACAAAGAAGAACCTAACTTTCGCTTGGGATTTGGATTGCGATATTGCTTTCCAACATTTGAAAAGGGCTTTAACAATAGCCCCAGTTCTGACATTGCCTGATGGGAGAAAAATGTTTACCGTATACAAAGACGCATGCGGTACAGGGTTGGGCGCTGTCTTGATGCAAGAAGGCAAGGTAGTTTGTTATGGGGGAAGGCAAATGAAGGTACATGAGAAGAACTACCCAACGCATGATTTGGAGCTAGCTGCCATTGTTTTCGCTCTAAAGTCATGGCGTCATTACCTACTAGGAGAAAGGTTCGAATTGTTTACTGACCATAAATCATTAAAGTACCTTTTCTCATAGAAAGATCTTAACTTAAGACAACAAAAGTGGATGTAATATCTGGCCTCATATGATTTTGAGATTTCCTATACCCCTGGCAAGGGAAATGTGGTAGCAGACGCCTTGAGTAGGAAGAAGCTGACCTTGAGTCCTCTCTTTGTAGAAAGGCAAAGCTTGGAGTACATGGCAAACTTTAACTTTAGACCTTCCTCTAAAATTGTACCTGGTCTGTTAGCATCGCTGGAGGTGCGGCCTACTCTTTTGGACTCAATAAGAACCGCGCAACGAGAAGACCCTCGGCTAGTTGATATGATGGATAAGCTAGTTAGGGGTGAGACTTCTAGTCACCTCAATAGATACTCCATCAATGATAAGGGTTAGTTGAGATGGGATGGAAGGCTATGCGTCCCATAAGTAAGGGATTTAGTGAAGACGGTTCTCGAAAAAGCAAACCATTCTAAGCTGACTATACACCCAGGCAGAGACAAGATGTATAAGGATATAAACAGGGTTTTCTTCTGGAATGACATGAAGAGAGATGTGGCTGAGTTCGTCGCTAAGTGCTTGATATGCCAGCAAGTCAAAGCGGAGTAGAAGAAGCCTGGTAGTCTGCTTCATCCTCTAGAGGTCCCACAGTGGAAGTGGGATATAATTTCGATGGACTTTGTTGATGGGTTGCCTAGGTGAAGAAGGGGCAATACCAATATTTGGGTAATAGTGGATAGGCTCACTAAAAGCGCTCACTTTATACCTGTTAAAAGTAGAAGGACTGCCTCGTCCCTAGCATCCATTTATCTTAAAGAGATAGTTCGACTCCATGGGATACCCTCCAGCATAGTGAGTGATCGAGATCCTATTTTACGGGCGAGTTTTGGAAGAGTTTGCAAGAGGCTGTAGGCACACAATTATGCTTAAGCACGGCCTATCACCTCCAAACCGATGGTCAGACAGAAAGAGTGAATAGAGTATTGAAAGACCTCTTGAGATTGTGCATTCTTGACTTTGGAGGGACATGGGAGGATCATCTTCCTTAGGTGGAATTCGCTTACAACAATAACTACCAAGCCACAATAGGAATAGCGACTTTCGAAGCCTTATATGGAAGACCATGCCGATCACCGACTTGTTGGTGGGAGTCTACAGACAAGCTCGTACTTGGGCCAGACATGATTAGAGAAACCTCAGAAAAGGTGGACTTGATAAGAAGACAGATGAAGGCTGCACAAGATAGACAGAAGTCCTACGCAGACAAAAGAAGGACTGACCTCGAGTTTGAGGTCGGAGATAGGGTGTTCCTTAAAGTATCTCCTTTGAGGAATATCATTCGCTTTGGGTCCGTAGGAAAGCTAGCACCAAGATTTGTAGGACCATTTCCTATCACTTAAAGGATTGGGACGATGGCTTACAAAGTAGAGCTACCCAAAAGACTAGCTAGAGTTCATAATGTTTTTCATGTTTCTCAACTACGAAAGTGCTTACATGTGTCTACGGAAGTGGTGGATCCAAGTATACTAGAGGGAGTAGAAGTGGAACGAGAAGCGACTGTGAGAAGAGTTCCAACTCGTATCTTGGGTACGGAAGTCAAAAAGCTATGCAACCGTGTAGTCAAGCTTGTTAAAGTTCAATGGATTGACACTAAGGGGGACGCGACTTGGGAAACTGAGAGAAATATACGCACAGCCTACCCTTTTCTTTTTGAGGATACCTCCTTGATCACTTTTTCCATAAGTTTATTTATGCTTATATCTATCTTTTAATTATATCTCCTCGGTCCTAATCCTTAGGTAGAAACCAATGGATGTAAACATGTATTTGAAACATGTTATGATTGATGGTTGCGAGTGGTTGCAAGTGGTTGCTCGTGGATGCATGTACACACACATTAGGCACTAGATCGGCTCAGTCACTTTCATATTGGATATAAATATGTGTGCATATTTAAATTAATGGATGTATAGTGGTTGTGTTATCATATGGATGCTGCATTTTGATGAATGGTTGTGCACACATGTAGAAGTAATATGTATCGTTAGGATTCTTTCGCATACATAATGGACGCATCGCACTATCATGATTTGCATTAAGGAGGTCAACTGAATTAGTGGACCACCTGATTTTGCATTGGATAAGGAACATACTCACACTTTTTGCATATGTTCATACGACATTTGAAATCTTGTAAGGACAATGGATGCTTATGTTTGATGGTTGAGTAGATGGATGATTAGATGTTAGGATATACATTCTCCTTAACTTGGAGATTTCGGGGGCGAAATCCTTTAAGGAGGGGAGATTGTAATACCCCGTAATTTTAAATATTAAAATTAACAATTTTAAGAATACCTAATTTTAAAGTGAGAATTAAGGGAAATGGATTAGCCATTGGGTTCGTCTCAAAATTCTGCTTGGAATAGAGTCCAAGTTTACATAAATCGGACTTCGTATGAGGAAGTTATGGCCCTCGGAAGTTTCAGTAATTTAAATAAATAAATAAATAACAGCTCAGATAAAAATTCAAAATTCAAAATGAGGAAGCGGGCTGGGCGGGATTTCTCCCGCCCAAGGCCAGGTCGACCAGGGGATCGACCTCCCCTACACAGGTCGACCAGGGGGTCGACCTACCCTTGGGGCAGATCTGAAATTTGACGATCCTGACTTGTTGCTGAGTCTTACCTGACCTGTTGCTGAGTCACTAGGGCATAGGTGGAAATTCTAGATAACTCTATCTAGTCTGGACGGTTGGGATTTCTCCTATGATAATCTAACGGCTTAGGTTGATTTAAACTTCTATATAAGCACGCATAGACTCAAACCCTAAACCTAAACTAAATTAGTCTCTTAGCCACCATGCTGCTGCTAGAATAGTTCTTCTTCCTAAAGCTTAAGGATTGGCAAATCATAATTCTAATATAAACGACGAACGAATTATTCTCTTCTCTAACCTGTCTTTGTGAGTACAATTTCTTTCACAAAATAATTAATAAATTAATTATGATGAGTTATAATTGGGATTATGAGAACATATCTATTGAATCATGTGAAGTTGTTTAACTTTGTTATCGTTTGTTAGTGAACATATGAAAGTTTTGTTAATTTATGTTAGTATATCTATTTCGTATGTCAAATCACATATGTTTAATTTGATTCATTTTATGACATCAGTTTATATGCAAGTTTGGGATGTAAATCATATGCTAGTTTGTTTGTAAATCTTATGCAAGTCTATTTTACATATGCTAGTTCGTATGTGAATCTTATGCAAGTTTGGGATGTTAAATCATATGCTAGTTTGTATGTGAATCTTATGCAAGTCTGTATGTGAATTATACACAAGTTTATATATGAATCAAATATATACATATGCTAGTTTATATGCAAAACATGTTAGTTTACATGTTTAAATTCATATGCAAGTTTGTAAGAATCCATATGCAAGTTTGGGTGAAAAATATATTCCATATATGCAAGTTTAGGTGAAAACTATATTCACATTTTTAGGTGGAAAACTATATTCATGTATGCAAGTTTAGGTGAAAAACCATATTCACATATGTAAGTTTAGGTGAAACCCATATTCATATATGCAAGTTCACAATTTCATGTTTAGATCTATACTTAGATCCATGGTAGTTTATGCAAATTTATGTTCTATATGTTCATTACCTATGCAAGTTATTGGCTATGCAAAGTTATGTTATAATTCTTATTCGCAAGTTAGATCTATTTTACGTGTTATGCAAGTTGTGGTGTTGCTTTTCTTTTTATGAGTTAGACTATTTGCGAGTCTAACATATTTTATGTTAAACGTACGAACAACGTGGGGATAATGGGAAAATATTAATAACACATATTGTGAATTGGCATTAAATGGCTTTAAAGGCATATAATTAAATTATGACATTAATTGGTATAATTTATATACCTAAAAAGTATGGACATAATTTAGGCGACAATTATGGACATAGTTAATTTGGAAATTATTGACAATTTGAATAGGGATAATTAATTCATATTGGGGTGAAATAATTATGTGTAATAATAAACGCCTAAGACACGAGGTAAAACTCATTTGTGGTGTAAGACTGCCCGGACCCGCTCGGCAAATCCAACAATCACAAACGGTAGTCTAATGTGAGAGGTCGAAGGCATAAATTAAACGTGTAACAATTGTAAAGACATGAGGTTAGACTCGTTTGCGGTATAAGACTGCCCGGATCCGCCCGGCAAATCCAGCAACTGCAAACAGTAGTCTAATGTGGGAGGTCTTACAAGGTTATGGTTATAATGAATTAAGTAAGACTTAACCAAGATAAACATGTGGTGGGACATGGGGGTTAAGTGGGTGACATGGGTGACATGTGAAATACGATTAGAAACACTTAACCAAATTGAAACATGTAAGAAGACATGAATAAGAATGGGTTAAGTGGGAAATTCTAGTGGGGACCAAGCATTGGTGAAAAGCTTGTGTCAAGCATGGGTGACCCTTTTCAAACTAGTAACCCATTAAGTATCTTTGTGAGCTCGATTTAGATTGAGGACGGGACACGCTTACTGGGTTTGATTGTAAGAGGTCAAAACGAGTTAACGGTGGCAACGCAAGTCCAACGGGGTCATGTGCATGCGTGGGCCCAGGCTGGTAGGTAAGACGTTGTTGCATCGTGTAGATATAAGCCGTGCATCTTTAGTGGTATCAGGTTGCCACTTTGGGGAGTGATACACCCCACTGTGGGACCAGCACGTGTATCTACGATTTAGGGAGCCGATCACATGGGGTAATGGGTATGACTAGTGGAGATAGGGGCATGCAGCACCTATGAAGACAGCTAGGGATAAACGAAACTACCATTATGATTATTATGTTCAGTAGGCGGGATCAACTTTTAGGGTGATTAGTAATGATGCAGTATAATAATTATCCTATAGTGATTAGAAGCGAGATTAACGCCAGAATATTCCCCTTATTTGTTTTTGTCTTGCCCACTTGTTTCATAGTCATTCCTTGTTTTACCAGTTTATGCCTTATCCTAATTACTTTAATAATTATATTGTTAAAGTTATTGGACTCACCAGACTTTGTGTCTGACCCCCTTTGTTTTCGCCTCTTTTCTTCCTCCCCCCCTCCAGGTTCTCAGGGTGAGACTAGTGCTAGTGGGGTTTGATTTGGATCTTTCTTTCCCTTTTGGAAGTGCTTGGATTGCTGAAAGTAAAGTTCAGCTCATCTCTTTTATATCTACTTATGTTGGGGTTATGCTTTTTACTTTATGTACTCAGAAAACAATTTGTCAAGATGGATACTAATTGTACTTGGTTTTACTGTTGGTTTATGATGTTGTTGTAATCAAACTATTTCTCCGCTGCAATAAAAGTTGTTTTAAAATTTTCAAGTACCAATATATGTATCTGTCTTGTTATATTCTGTTTTATACACCAATAATACTTCATGAAAGTTAATGCATTCCCTTTGAGAGTGACATTAATGGACGTGGGGTGTTACATATATATCGACCGAGATGAGAGAGTGGAATATTGTCCGAGATCTTGGTTTTTAGGCTAAAATTTAAATCCATGCCTGAACCAGAACAATAATAAAAAAACTCAAATCTAGCAACAATAGTTTCATGTTATTTTACATTTTGCATGTTAAATGACCATATCCTACATTCATATATGATCTGCAGTGCTTATGATTTTCATATTCATATTTTTCTATATACATGTTACCAATGAAATTATGGATTTAATTTCAACTTATGCTAAACTTTTTAATGTTTTATGTCTAACTATAATTCATGTTTATGGATCATTTGTTGTAAGCACTAATCTATTTGCATTATGCTATATTTCTATTTTAAGCATATTACGATTTAGAGTATGAATGATCTTTCATAAATTAAGAATAATAAAGTAATTTTGTGATTCAAGATTAAGTTACTATGTTTATAATAGCAATCATAAAACTCAATGTGAAAGAACATCATTTTTTTACCATATCATGTACCCCGAGATTAATCCGATATGAACTTTTAGACCCAAGATGGAAATCTGAGACGAACCCCCGAGTTAGACTCATCTCACCTGAGATCTCCCCCGATACGAGATAAAGTCTCTAAAATTCCTAAGACGAAACGCGAACGATATCCGAGATTTAAAACCTTGATAGGGAAGCAACCCTGCGAAAAGCACCTAGGAAACTTATAAGAAGATTAGGCAATCTCATTGAAAGCTTTTCTCGGGTAATTATTTCCTCTAAAAATTTCTTTTATGGTTGCATCGTGGTTGCTACATTGGATGGTAAGGGATGGTTGCAACACAAATGCACCATGCAATCATATGCATATTAGGATGTTTTGCATACATATTACATCATTTATTACATATACACGTTAGGACTGAGCTCACTTTAGAAAGACTGCAGTACATAATCATTATGAGTTATGGACGTTTTATGAATGCTTATAAAGTAACATGGTGTACAACATAGTTGTTTAGAGAGAAATGTGTTCTTCATCTCTTCTAAAAGATTTTAGGACAAAATCTCTTATAAGTTGGGTGAACGTAACATCCCATAAAATAAACCTAAAATAAACATAAGGTAATTTAATTTAAAATAAATGATAATAAAAATAATCAGAGATAAATTAATGGGTTGAAAATAGAATTTTTGGATAATTGGGAATTCGACTACGAAAGTACTTTTGTTGCGTTCGTGGCAAGATTCTAATCTATTATAATATTTTATTTACTGAAAACGAAATTAGTATGTAAAGGATATTAATAAAACAAGTTGTGTGTAAATATAAACACATAAGGTTTGAAATTCAAATAGAGTTAATACAAAGCTGTAGTACATTTTATTACGGATTGGCGTGATAGAATATTCCAAGAGGATATGAAATTGTATGTTTATATTCAGATGCAAAGGGGACAAAAATAATCGACATAAGGAAATAAATCAAAGGAGTCAATTAAGAAATAAATAAAAAGCAACGTCATTAGATAAATAAATTCTCCCAACCGACTGCTCCTATAGGAGGGGGTCGACCTGGGGGTCGACGCTCTCCTGGGTGTAAAGGTCAGGGATACATGTTTTGTTGTGGAGTTTTATAAAAACTGCATTAGTTAGACCATCCAAATTTAATCTAATGATCTACACTTACACTTGCAACTATAAAGAGAGCACCCTAACCCACTCAAAACCATGTTCTCATTCCTCTCTACGTCTCTATTCTGCCCTTCTGTTATTACTATTTCCAGATAAAGGTTAGAATCTCTTTCACCTCTCTTATGTTCATTGTACCTTCTCTAATATAAGTTCTCTATAGATTTAGGATTCTAGAATTTGGTTTTATATACATATATATATATATATATATATATATATATATATATATATATATGGAATCTTAATTCTTATGTAAATATATTGAATGGATTGGAGCACGATTTCATAATCTGAATCCAGATTCAATTCTACAGCAAATCCTATTGGTTTTCTATCTCAAATAAATGTGAGTTGAAATCCTTTGCGTTTTCTAGTTACTATGATTTGATAGTATAAATTTGGATTATTGTGCCTAGGAATATTTGGGTTTATACGAAAAGAAAATAATATGAAATCCTCCAAATCCTCCATTATTTATGTTTGTATGTAGAAATGGTCAATTAATTATTGCTATTTTTCTATTACAGATGCAATGAAAGAAAAATGAATTTGGGTGTTAGTATAATTCTTGAATATGGTCTAATTCTCTTATAATAAGTCTATATATATGTATACTTTGGTTTGCAAAAGATTAAGGTCTTGGGTATTGCAAATTGAATAGGCTTAAGCATATATTTCTAAAGTAGATTGTTCGAACGTATTAGTTGCAAATTACTAAAGTATTAAGATTTTGTATACGAAAATCACATAGAAAGTGAATTAGTACCAAAAAGATTATTCTACTTACGTAACTAGAAATATTACACCTTATCTCTATTGTGTTATTGAAATAATCATTCAAGCCTTGGCTACAAGTTGTATACATATATTGTTACTTCACTTTTTATTTAAATTATATGTTTATGCCATCATTGAGGAATACTCGAAAATGGACTTTTACACCTTTATTGTGTTAGTATTGATCAAATGAATTAGGACGTTTCTATACGAATGCGTAATTTACATAAAATTTATTATTGTATATTAATAGTGTAACTAAACATAATAATAACGCATATTAGATTTCGTATTAAATACGTTTAAATTAGCTAATTGGATTTGAATTTCCTCATAGGAATTTGAATGCATGTTTGTATGTGTGTAAGTTAATGGCTTTAAGTTATAATTAATGTCACATAGACACGAGGTTAACCGTTACTTGTAGTAGAAGTCTGCTCGGAACCGACTGACATATCTAGCAATTACAAATAAGACTGGTTAATGTGAGAGGTATATGTGTCATGGGCCTTTATAATTAGTACACTAAGACATCAGTTTAAGCCTATCTTATAGTATAACCATGCCTTGAACCGCCTGACAAATCCAGCACCTACAAGTAGTTGGTTTAATGTGAGAGGTATGTTATGTGCATGTGTGTATATATAGTGAGAGCGTGCATGCCTTTTATGGTTGATCATAAGGTTCTATCGCACATTATATACGAAACGAATATTCCTATTTCTTCCATACGCGTATAGAAATGGATAAGAAATGGCATTTCACATTACATACAAGAATAGCAAACTCAGTGCAAAGGTTTTACCATCGATATCTAGTGCCACTCATTTTTTATATAATGTTGCTAGGTAACCTGGTAATCACATTAGTAGATGGATGTCGATCTAATGTAGAAGGGTATTAAGTGGTTGACCTACCTTGATTGGGTATTAAGTAGTTAGGACTAGGTCCATTACTTAGGTAAACTCCTTGGTTTAGGACTCAAGTCATGGGACTCGCCCTTACAACGGTCTTAAGTGGTCGTTGGGTCAGCCTTTTCCCTGTAAGGTATTAGAAGTTCTAATAGACGATAGCATATGAGTAGGGTAATTCTCTTAGTAATTTTCTCTTCTTATATAGGGGCTTAGTGAGGGTTAACATAGCAACAGTTTCTGTAAATAACCGTAAAGGAACTACTGTACAAAGGAAACACTAAGTGGCTAGAAGTTTACCCATAGGGATAGTTAAATAGTAACAAGACAGTCTTCCATAAGGGTCCTAAGTTAAGTGGTTGTTACTGACTCTTGACCTAGAAAGACGATATATCTAATAACGTTGACATTAGGCATGATGTCTTATATGGCCCAATAGATCCCGACTTATAGGGTATTAAGTGATTGTAAGGATGTCCACCGTTAGATAAACATGTTGGCCTTAAGTGACTGTAAGGAAATCCGTCTCACATGATTGATTGATCATGTGTATGTTTGTCTTCATAGACATAACATGAAGAATCTACACTGCCAAATATAGGAAATAATCATTCCTAAACTTATATGATTTTCACTCACCAAAACTTAATGTTCTGACCTCCCTCTCTTAACATAAACAGGTTAGTAGGTAAGGATGCATGGATCAGCGATGGGTAGTGATGTCTTGGAGATGGAGCCTTATGATGAAGGCTTTAGTTATTTTTCGGCAGTATTAGTTTTGTTATAATGTCATATTAGGATAGTTATTGATGAACCTTTATCTATTTTATTCAGACTTGTTCTATATGACATTTATGATGGTTTTATTTATGGTACATCTATTTTGATATATTATATTTTATCCCTTCTGCTGTGCAAGATTCTGATTTCATTTAGACTTCTATGTGACATCTGTTTTTTGTATTTCCTTATAGGAACCAACGATCTGTTTAGAATGGCTCAAGTTCTTATTGGCCTTTTCTAGGTTGGGATTTAGGCCCGTTTCAGGTGGATTGTTACATTTGGTATCAAAGCATAGATATTTTTTATTGGTAAAGCTTTTTAAAACTATATATTTATGTATTTATATTCATGTTATACCCCAAAAAACATACGCAATTATACAAGGCAACCTTATCTTTCTTCCTTTTGGGCCTTATTACTAGCTTAGGAAGTCCACTGAAAGGTTTTTCATTTTCAAATAGTACAAATAGATGATAATTAACCTGAGCTGGCAAACCCGACAAGGCCTAGATGCTTTCCTGAATGGTTCCCGCGGTACCTTAGGATTGTGGAATAGGTCCCTACTGCCAATCCTACCCTAGCGGAACCAGCAGCTAAACCCATTGAAGGGGTCTTCAGCATTCCTCAAATTTGTAAAGATTTCTTGAGTTTGGGAGGCAAGCCATTTTTGGGAACAGAGAGCTTCCTTGAAGCTAAAGCTTAGATAGCCGAGTGTGAATGGATCTTTGAGACTACCATATCGGATGACCATCTTAAGCGTAGTGTAGCGGTTGGGCCTTTGAAGGGAGAAGCCCTAGAATCGTGGAACATGATTTCGAAAGAGTATATGGGTAGAGTGTTTACTTGGCAGGGGTTTAGGACCTGCTTTGAGACTAAGTTCTTATCGAATGCCGAGACGAGCCTATAGATGGAAAAGTTTATTCAGCTAAAGCAAGGGGACCTAAATTTAAGGAGTCACGTGGAAACATTTACAGAATTATCTGAATTCGGAAGGGGATTGATGGACACACTTATGAATAAAGCATTTATGTTTGTTAATGGCTGAATTATCCGTTGAGGGAAACATTATTGGCCCATGTGATGTTTTGAACTATGTTTGAAGCGCTTGTTGAGACAGTTACCTTGTATATGACTGAGGACGTTAAGGATGTCGAGTATGAGAAAGAGAAGGGTGCCTCTAGTTTTGGGAAGAACAAAAAGAAAAGTTTTTGGCTTAATAAGAGTAAAGGAGAAAATTTAAGAAGGAGGCCAAGGTGTGTTTGAGGTTCCATAAGAAAGGCCATGAGGCCAAGAGCTGCAGAGTGAACCTAGCAAGGTCAGAATTCAGAGGAAAATGCTTTAATTGTCATGAGGATGAGCACTTAGCAAGAAACTGCCCTAAACCTAATGTAGAATAGAGTGGTCAAAACTCTGCTTTGGAGGTGGTGCCGATTCAAAGTCAACTCCCAATAGATCATAGACATCTAAGTTGGAAGGTGTAATCTTTATCCTTGTAATTTCTTTGTGTACCTTGTCTGATTCGGAAACAACTCATTTCTTCATTGCTCGAAAGACTGTTGATTATTTGAAACTTTCATTATCCTTTGCTAGCCATCCGATAGATATGTCTAACCCTATCGGAGGGCTTGTGCAGCTTTCTTTTGTGTGTAAATACCTAGTATTTGACATCGGTGATGTCGACTTGTTTTGCGATGCATATGTACTTGAGTTCGACGGTATGGTCTCATTTTATGGGGTTGTCCTTAACTATGGTAAGAGAGTTGTTTTCTTAAGAAGCTGAGGAGGCTGTATCTTAGAGAGATCCCTTACAGGACTAGGAATAGGGATTCAACCTTATTTTCCTTATCATTTGATTTAAAAGGACCATCTTCGGTGTCGCTTGTTTATGATTATCCATATGATTTTGAGGAGGTGGTAGGATTCCCACCCCACAGAAAAATATCGTTTCATATAGACCTCGAAAAGGATGCGAGGCTTGTAACATTGCCTTTAAGACACATGGCCCCTAAGGAAAGGAGAGAGCTAGATAAACAAATCTCTAAGTTATTGCAAAATTGTTTTTTTTCATATAAGTACATCGGACTGGGATGCGACAATAATGTTTTCCATAAAGTCCGATTGATCATTAAGATTTTGTGTGGATTATAGGGACTTAATGAGGTGAATAAGAAGAGTAGATACCCCTTACCAAGGATTGATGACTTTTTTGTCCATTTGGGAGGTGCCCAAATATATTCTTAGTTTGATTTGGCTACTGGATTTCTCTAGTTGAGGATTACGGATGAGAGTAAGCCTAAGAAAATGTTTAGGATGTTAGATGGATTGTTCAAGTGTGAAACTATGCCTTTTAGTTTGACGAGTTCCCCTGCTTTGTTTGTAGACCTTATGAGTGGGGTATTTTGGGGGCATACTCAACAAGATAGTGGTAGTGTTTGTAGATGATATTCTTCCCTTTTTCAAGAACTTTAAGGAACATGAGGATCACTTAAGAATAGTCCTAGGAATTCTGAGGTAAAATCCGCTAAAGGCCAGATTCTCGAAATGCCACATTTAGAAGAGTGAAGTCAAGTTTCTAGGGGATATTGTTTCTAGAAAAGGATCAGAAGTAGTCCCTGCTAGGGTAGAGGCCATTCAAGAGTGGAGGATACCCTGCAATGTAGTGGAGGTTAGGAGTTTCCTTGGGTTAGTGGGCTACTACCAGAATTTATTAAGGACTTTTTGGGAATTGTAATCCTCTAACCCAATTGTATAAAAAAAGGACCATAAATTTGTCTGGACTGAGAAGTGTGGAACTGCCTTTGAGAGGCTGAAGGAATATTTCACGAGTGCATATATTCTTGTTATTCCAGATGGAATGAAGATGTTCACATTTTTCATTGATGCTTATAGGACTGGTTATTAGCGATACTTATGTGGAAGGTAGAGTAGTTGCCTACGCAAGTAGACAACTTATGGACCATGAGAAAAGATACCCCGTCCATGACTTAGAGTTAACAACTGCAGTTTTTTCCCTAAAGATGTGGATACATTACCTTTTATGAGGGAAGTCTGAGCTGTTCATCGACCATAAGTCTCTTCGATATTTGTTTTATTAGCGAGATCTGAACCTTCGATAATAGCATTCGATGGAATATCTAGCATCATTCGACTTTTCCATTCAGTATACCCTTGGGAAAGGTAATGTCATGGCCAATGCTTTGAGTCGGAGTTATGCTACCCTTAGTGCGATCACTGAGTGTAGACAATTAGAGTTTTATTTTTCAATTTCAATTTCCAGCCACCATTTGAGACAACCAAATGATTTCTTAGAGTTATGGAATAAGATTAGTCTTGATAGTGAGGATTAAGAGTGAGAAAGACCGTGTTAATGAGTTGATTTCATTGAAGGAAAAGATTAATAAGAGAGAATCCTTTTCCCATTCGGATTAATATTTTATGGATAGTAGTGGTAGTTTATGGAGAGATAATCGACTTTCTATTCCTAGAAGTGGTGATCGTAGGAAGGATATTCTTGAGGTGTATCATAGGTCGAGGATGACCATACACCCCAGATCTGAGGAGGAAAAATGTTTAGGGACATGAAAAGGAGCTTTTATCAGGAAGGGATGAAAAGGGATATGCGGAGTTTGTAGCAAGATTTTTGACCTATCAAAAAGTTAAGGCGGAGCAAGGAAAGCATGTAGTATGTTCTTATCCTTAGAGATGCTCACCTAGAAATGGGACCACATTACTACGGAATTTATTGATGGACATTCTAGTTGTCAAAAGGAAAATGAAGCAATTTGAGTCATCATGGATTGGTTAATGAAGAGCGCCATTTCATCTCGATCAAGAAAAATAGGACCGCCTTCTTTATTAGCTCAATTATACGTCAAGGAAATTGTAAGGATGCATGGGATTTCGACTAGCATAGTTTATGATCGAGACCCTTTATTTACTAATGAATTTTGGATGAGCCTCAAACAACTTTGAGGATGACGCTGAGTTTGAGTATAACCTATCATCCACAAGATGTTGGTAAGACGGAAAGGATCAACCGATTTCTAAAAGATCTGCTTAGAGCCTGCATCATCGACTTCGAAGGATCTTGGGAGTAGCACTTGTCATTGATGGAGGAAGGAACTTGAATTTAGTGTTAGAGATTTGGTATTTGTGAAGGTTTCCCCTCTTAAGAAGAAGTCCGGTTTGTAAAGGCTGGGATTTTACTCCTAGATTTATTGGGCCTTTTAGGATCGTGGATAGGATTAGGGAAATTAGTCTATCGTGTGGATCTTCTAGAGCGCTTATTAGGGGTCCATAACATTTCCATGTTTCTCATGTTCGCAAATGTCCTTATGATTCATCCAGCAGACTGGATCTTGATGATATGGGGACTTATGGAGCTTTGAGTTGGAGTCCAGGACTCCCTACGCCACTGCAAAGATAGCGGAGCACAAAATTAAAAGACTTTGCAACAAATATATTCGACTAGTTTGAGTTCAATGGGGACATAACCCTACGGAAAGCACCTAAGATACCAAGGAGAAGATTAGGCAATCTCATTCAGATCTTTTCTCCAGTAATTATTTCCTCTAAAAGTACCTTTTATGGTTGCATCGTGGTTGCTAGACTTGATGGTAAGGATGGTTGCAACACAAATGCAACATGCACTCTTATAGAATTATATGCATACTAGGATGTTTTGCATACATACTGCATCACTTATTACATGTTCACGCTAGGACTAAGCTCACCTTAGCAAGTCTGAAGTACATAATCACTGTGAGTTATGGATGTTTTATGAATGCTTATAATGTAACATGGGGGTGCAAAATGGTTGTTTAGAAAGAAATGTGTTCTTCGCCTCTTCAAAGATTTCAGGACGAAATCTATTATAAGGGAGGAAAAATGTAACACCCTATAAAATAAACCTAAAATAGACATAAGGCAATTTATTTTTAAAAATAATAATAATTAGAGATAAACTAATGGGCTGAAAATAGTTTTTTTTGGGTAATTGGGAATATGGCCGCGAAAGTATTTCCATTGCGTCCGTAGCGAGATTCTGATCCATTTTCAAATCTTATTTACTGAAAATGTAGTTCGTATGTAAAAGTTACTAATAAATCAAGTCGTGCGTAAGTATTAACAAACAAGGTTTGAAATTCAAATAGATTTAATACAAAATTGGAGAATATTTCATTATAGATTGGCATAAAAGAATATTCTAAGTGGATTTGAAATTGTGCTTCTATATTCATATGCAAAGAGGAAAAAGATAATCAACATAAGGAAATAAATACAAAGCAACGTCATCGAAGAAATAAATTCTCTTAATCAACCAACCCGATAGGAGGAGGGTTGACTGTCCTCCTATAGAGGGGGCCGACCGCCCTTCTAAGTGTAGAGGTGGGGGATGTGTCTTTAGTTAGGGAGTTTATACAAATTGCATCATTTAGACCATCCAAAATTAATCTAAATAATCAAACAATCTACATTTACACTTACTACTGTAAAAAGAGCTCCTTAGCCATGCTCAAAACTCTATTCTCATTCCTTTGTATGTCTTCATTTTTTCCTTCTACACTATAAGAAAATGAGGTCTTTACCTATCAATTGTAAGCGCAGGTAAAACTAACATAATGGTAGGTAATATATTTTAGCTACCGATATTGAATTGGTCGAAATTGGTAGGTAAATGTTAGTAGAGAAAGATTCTTTACCTACACTTATTGATATTGGTAGGTAAAAGAATCAGTGGACCTCACTACGTTATTCAAATGATGAGTCATCAGTTGATGTGTCATACTACATGGTTGTTGACATGGCTAATGATCCCTGCATCGATGGTGACATGGTTGTCGTTGTAGTATACAAATGGCATATATTAATGCCGACACTTGGCATTTAATGGTTGGTTCATGTGCCAAATAATAATTTGTCCATGTGTCATCATTTGATTAGTGCATATGGCATAATTTTTTAGACCATATTGCATTATTTACTATAAATAAATATTTACAAGAATTGAATATTTATTACATAATTTATTTTTATACAAATAACAAATATTTGTTCAAATAAATATTTATTACACTTTCAAATAGTACACATATTATTTCCTCACTATTACACAATAACTTATATATACACTTCCTCGCTACATATCTCTGGTATACATTAGCTTATTACTAGATACTCATTCACTCATACACATGTACACAGTCACTCACAATATCACTCTAGTTTTAGTCATCGGCTTCATGCTCCAAAATTTGTCCAGTCGTTAGTCGTACCTGTCATAATAAAAAAGCACAGTAAATTAGAAAAGGAACAATTTTATTCTTTTTTTGCTACCATTGACTAATCTATAGTAATATCAGCTTGAACTCGTCTACAAAAGACCAATAAAGAAATAAAAAACTAGCTAATTTTCCAATTTTATATTATAAATGATACAAATATCATATCCAATCTAAAACTCATATGTGATTCTCTTAAAATTATACCTTCCACTGGTTATGAAAAGCACATACTTGATCAACCGTTATCAAGAGAGTTGGCACAGAATCATCCTTTCCAAAATCACTGATATTTAATTTTCCAACAATGGCATATGCCTGATTCATTTAAATAAAAAATATGTTAAAAGGGGAAATTTCTTCGATAGAGAAAGATATTCAGATTACACAGTACCTTAGCTCAACTAGGGCCATTACCAAATCCTCGGGCTTCTCTCTTTGAATTTTTGTCTCATCAATATCTGCACTCTAAAGCAAAATCCAAATGGTTACCCTTTAGTATTGTGTTTTTGCACAAAAGGAATGATAAACAAAACAAGTGCTAGCACTTTAAGATAATTGAATAGAACAAACACACCACACACCTCAAGATAATTGAGTAGTCTCTGATTTGCTGCATCAGACCAATGCTTAACATGGTTCTTCTAATCCCATATTCGAACAAAAAGCACAGTTAAAAGAATATCCCAAGCAACAACAACAACAGTAACTTTCAACACCGCTCTAAGACTAAGTAACCTAGTTTATCTCTACATAAGGCTATATCGAGTCCCTAAATCAAGAAAAGCTTGAATAAAACGAAGACCAACCCACGTAATAAATATAGTCAACGTCCAAACTTGGACATTATGGCTTTCAAGGCTCCTCCATAGATAAGAACATAATGCATAAAAGGTCAAAACTTCTAAATAAATGCATGAATAATGTACTTTAGTTTTTTGATGTGCAATTCGGAGTATAGTCCATCAAGGCAAATACTCTGTTTTGGTCTAAGATCGTTTTTTCATTCCTACAAATGGAGCTCTCAATTCGAAATTTTTCTCAAGTTTATTTTATTTATTTTTATGGCCTCCTAAGGTTATTTCATATTGTGGTGATGGTTGTTCTTTAAGCTGCTAGTAAATTATAAAACTACACAAATATCACCACTTTGATAACATAAATATGTAACCAGTAAGTTACAAATAAGATGCATCTTTCAGCATTATTATAAAACCTTACAAAGAAAATATACAGTGGCCACTTGCTCATTGTCACATTTACTTAAAGCTCCAAACTAGTAATCCAATAAATCATACAATGATGGTCTCTATAAAAATAATTAGCATCCAACTTGGGAATTTAGAGACATGAAGCTCAGTAACTCAATAAGGTTCAAACATAGCAACATACATAATCAAGTAATACAGTAAAAGAAAAAGCCCTTAAGAAAACACACTGCAATTTCTAAATTTCACATCTATATGATAATTCTTTGAAGTATTGTGTTTTTTAAACAATAAAATAATACCATAGTAGTTTGAAATAGATGGAGTTTGTTCATTGAGTTCATTCAAACTAATAAAACAAAATAAATCTATGTTCAAGATCTCAGAAAAAATTTGAACTTTAACTAGAAAAAGCAGCTGATTTTGCATAGATTGTTAGTGAAACATAAACAAAATCAACGATGATACCTGGTTTAATGGAAGCTCAACAAAATCGTAGATCTAGCAAAATGGATACTTGATCGTATGCGGGTTAGGTTTTGGCAGATGGATTGTTTTGATAAATCGGATTCAGGGTTGATGCTGGAATTGAGGAGATGCTAGAAAAACGAGGAGAAGTGGGAAAAAGGAGAAGAAATAGGGACAGTGGAGAAGAAACAGGGATATGTAAAGGAACAATAATGCGAGAGAAATAGAAATACCAGAGGAACATGCATATTTTTTTTGGCAATTTTTTTTGGCCAATTATGTAAACATAACAATTATCATTATTAATAGTTGTTATCAAATCTCCTTAGAAATAGGACCAAATCTATATAAGTTATCAAATTTCCACCAAAGCAGGATCTAATTAATAAGCTTTGTTGATTCAAAACTCCTTTCTACATATATTCTCAAATTTTAATATCCCTTAAAAGTAGGATCTAATTTCAAATCCAGAAATTAGTATCTCTTAAATACATGATATAAAATTTAGTTCTCTTTACAAATTCAAAACATATTTATACAATAACTTAAAAATATGATATAACAATTAAACTTTATTTACTAGCTAAAAACGTACATCGAAAAATATTATCAAAGCTTATTACTTAAAAACAGATCTAAAGAGTAAACTTTCTTTGCAAAATTAATTTTAACGTGATTATATTAAATTTAATATATATCACTTAAAATTAGGATCTAATAAATAAACTTAATTTACAAATTCAATTTTCATTATATAATAATAGAAATAGCAATTCAAACTTTAAAAACAATAGATATTGAAACTTAGATATAAAAAATAGAATCACATAATTTTAACATGAAAATATACATATGTAAATTATTTTATTTTAAATGTGTTAAATATATAAGATTTGCAAAGAAAACAACTCACGCGCGAAGCATGTGCTGTAACGCTCGTAATAAATAGTTGCCACCAAGATTATTGGTATTTATTCATAGTGAATATTTTTATGGTTTAATATTGTGGCCAATCAAAATAGACTACGTGGATTGAGGCCACAAAAGAGATCACGTGGATTGAAATTTGTACCGTTAGATTTGATTTATAACAAGCTATTAAATTTATAGTCAGAGAGGGTGATATGGATTGCGTCTCTGCAACAAACTAGAGAAAATATGTTTTAATCATTTCAGATGATGACATATTTGTAACGGCAACGGATTTCTCCCGGACCTAATCGATCGCTAAATCGACCAAGACCGTACGAATCCCGTATACGCTAACTTTGGGTATACAACACATCAGAACAAATAACAGAAGACTTCAATAAACATCATAATAATGTTACATCAGAGTACAGAATATCAGAGTATATCGAAAATAATACACAGCGGAAGATAAATTTACATAAATGTAAAACAGTGCACAGCGGAAATATAAACTACACAGCGGAAGACTGTAAATGCCTGGACACAGCTTAAAGCTTCAATCCAGAATCCTGCTCAATACATCTGCAAAATAAAACTACTCGACTGCCCGTGTGGAAAATAGGGGCACCCGAGTTTGCAAGGGAAAAGCAAACTACAGGTCAGTCATGGGACTGGTGTGAGAAACTCTAACAGTTATAATTAACTTATTTACTAAAATGGCATATCACGGGACCACGCCGCTAACGCGGAACGGGTTTACCCCCATGAATACCAGTGTATAAACAATAATCAATATAGATATATGGATCTACTATGCATCAATCAACATGCAATATCCCAATCTACTCATTTAGATTAATCACTACACTTAGATTTTCTAAATCCAATTCAATTTACAGAAATTATTCCTTTGGATTTTATTCCCGATTTCTTATTTCAAATCATTAGAAATACATATCTAACTTTCTATATCAAAGTAGATTTCACTTCGGGATCTCAAATCAAAACATTTGGAAATATGAATTCCAAAACATAACAATGCATACAAACAAGTATGCAACCAAATAACGGGCTCCCCATAGACAAGGCAAAGGGTACGCACCTAGCACTCGATATATATAAATGTGCACCTACCCCACAAAGGAGCAGGCTACACTGACGATGCAGCACCCCACACACAGTGGAAATACATACACCGCCCTCTCACCCATACTTTTAGTCGTCCAGGTTACCAGAATCTTTAGCCACATACTAAATCATTTCATATCCCGAAGTAGGGAAAACCATTTCACAACATAATAATCACAAGTACTTTCAAAATATAGTACTTCACATCAGTAATTCACGCATATGATCAGTCACTATTAATCACATAACCTTTGAGCTCGTACGTCTCAAAGAAGGGTGTTAAGCAAGAGAATAAATTCTCCGCCACCAAACAGATACATCATCAATAGCAACTAATCGAATATGCGATGAACCACAATGTAACATATAATACATTTTCTAAATCACTTTAGAAATCATCGGGTTTTGGGCCTCGAAATCCTTTCTGTTTTATAAAACATTTTTATAAAACATTCCCTGTCCAAAATCGGGAATACATTTCTTTTCACTTAAGAAAAATATCATTTCACAATCATTCATTAAATTTGAAATGGACACAACATCGCTAAACACCTTATCGTCAAATCGTGAAGTGTTTCACAAGGAGTTAGCACATAGATATTTTCAACCCAACCCAATGCTAAATGTAAAAGCATACTCTGCTCATAAACTGGTCGAGCACAATCCATACAATCAATCAATCAAATTTGACATTAAATATAAGGTTTTGAATAGAGATAGTATTGACTTATATTCAACATCAAATCCTGAAACCAACAGATATCATATCGGGAATAACGATATCGATATCTTCCAAATTCCCATCACGATATCTGTATAATCACGGAATCCAATATCGAAAATATCCAAAGATAATTTCAATTCAAATCTAATCCAATTTATTTACTTATAACCATTGGATTATTTTTCTAGTTAATAACTAGTTCATTTCGATAAAAATATATTTTTATCTTTTCAAATATGGAGTTTTTCATCCCAATTTTTCCCAAATCATTTCTTATGATTTTACACAAATTATTACTATTTTTAATAATTTGATCAAGGCCCGTACAGTCGATTTCCATCAACGGCCATCGAACTGCACTTACAACGACCTTTTTCAAATTTGATTTGGACATAATTCCAAATCCAACCGTTAGATTTCTAAATTCTAATATTCGTTAGGAAGCTCTTTTCGATATGAACCCAACGGTTCCGGTTTTAGGAGAATCCGACGGTCGGATCTCCCGCAATGTCCGTTTGAAATCAATGGTCGAGATTCGCGAACTGCCGCGGCGCGGCGCGTTCTATTCAGGCCATTATATTATATATATAATATATATAATATATATTTCGTCGATTTCTATTTAAAACAAAGTTTATAAATAGTTTTAAATTCGTTTCAAAAACAATTTCAACTTCCATTTCAATTCAAATCAAAATTGAATTCTTCCTTATAAATTCGTTTTAAATTTCATTTCTATTCAATTCAAATTTCAATTCAATTTGAATTCATTTCAATTCGGTTTCAATTCGAATTCGTTTTCAATTCAATTCAATTCAAATTGGTTTTCTATTCAATTCAATTCGAATTCATTTTCTATTCAGTTCAATTCGAATTCATTTTCTATTCAGTTTCAATTCAATTCGAATTCATTTTCTATTCAGTTTCAATTCAATTCGAATTCATTTTCTATTTTATTCAATTCGAATTCATTTTCTATTCAGTTTCAATTCAATTCGAATTCATTTTCTATTTTATTCAATTCGAATTCATTTTCTATTCAGTTTCAATTCAATTCGAATTCATTTTCTATTCTATTCAATTCGAATTCATTTTCTATTCTATTCAATTCGAATTCATTTCATATACATCGTTTTCAATTCGAATATTTCATATACATCGTTTTCATTTCATATATATATATATATTCACTTTTCAATATATACGATATTTTTACTTTCAATATATACAATATTTTCACTTTCAATATAAATGATATTTTCACTTTCAATATATACGATATTTTTACTTTTCAATATATACGACATTTTCACTTTCAATATATTCGATATTTTCACTTTCAATATATTCGATATTTTCACTTTCAACTATATTCGATATTTTCACTTTCAATATATTCGATATTTTCACTTTCAACTATATTCGATATTTTCACTTTCAACTATATTCGATATTTTCACTTTCAACATATATATCGTTTTCAATTCACGATCAATCAAACAAACAAGCCATCCATGGTCTGTGGATGACGGGTGTCGGGTGCTACTAAACACCGTCTACATCCTAGTATATATATATAACTAGAAAAGTAAAATTAAAAGGTGAGAAGTTCTCACCGATAGCTATCCCAACTTCACGACACTTCATTTATAGAAATCTTCGCTGTTCTCGCCTTTCGTCACTTTCGTTGTATGTATTCACTACATAAAAAATCACATTTTTACTTCGCTATTCAATATATAAAAATCGAATTTTTTTTACTTCGCTATTCAATATATAAAAATCGAATTTTTACTTTGTTACTACTATAAAGATTACACCTTTATTACTTTATATTATATAAAAATCATATTTTTATTTCGCCATTTCAACAATAAAAATCCGACCTTTCTATATTTAAAAATACGATCTTTCTGTTAACAATCACTAATTTTTCTATTTTCAAACTGTATGACTTCTATAATTTCAAACAATATGATTTTTATAATTTAAAACAAAACAATGTTAATTTTATATTCTACAATCATGCCAATTTTATTTTAAAACAACATTGTTCATTTTATATTTTACAAAGCATGTATATTTTTATATAGGAATATATTTTTAAAACAATGCCATTTTTATTTTCAAAGAAAAGATTTTTATTTTCATACCAAAGATGTGTATATTTTCAAATTTTACTTTCAAAAACATTCAAATTAGAAAACCATTCAAATTTTACTTTTTCTAAAACCATGGTATTTTATATTTTAATCATCACCTTGCAATGTCTGTTCCAGGCGAAAGCGCTGCCTCACCGAGCCAAAATCCAAAGCCTAGGGTTCCAGAACTCGCCTCCATCAACCACCGTGACGCCGATCAACTGCCATGCCTTGAAACGCCAACACATCGCCATCCTCATGTGGTTGTCACGGTGAACTCGAAGTCCTCTGAAGCTGGGAGATCGACGACGAACGACAGAGCCTTGTGCTCGAATTTCACGCAATACAACTCGTTGAACTCGATCACGATCACCTGGATTGGAAGAGCTTCAGACGCTCTACGATTTCCATTCAGGAATTTTTGAAAACATTGAATAGAATAAGAATGCATCGAGGAAGAAAATTGGAGCTAATCGGCCGTTCTCTTGATTTGGGAGCGGCGTTGAAAGTAAGTTGACCACTCTGAAGAGAAAACAAGGGTTTGACCCCTTTTGATTATTTATATATATTTTTAAATTAATATTTAATTCCACCTTTAGTTGCTAGTCGCTCCAAACTCCAAATCAAACCCAACGAGTGTCGCCGCTAGCTAATTACCCCCATTCTGAACACAATGGAATATGTATCGTGAGCTGATTCGGCCGTTACAATCAGTTTTCGTTAGATTTAACATTTAAATCGCTATATTGGATTTTAAACGTACATTTCAAATTACCGGGGCCACATACGGACTCGAAAAATTCCCGAAAAAGATTTTCTAGCTTCGTATTGACGATACGGTCCTAATAAAACTAGTTTCGTCGAAATCCAAGGTCATTTGCAAAATGTCCATTTTTAAGGGCCTGAATTCCATAGCGACTATTCAGAATTTTCAACTGGACATATCTTTTGATTCCCGCTATCAAATTTGGGTTTTTCGGATTCGATAGAAAGATAATATCAATTATATCCTATCATTTTTGGTTTCACTAAAATCCGGATTGTTTTGCACCCGGTACATTCAATTGAAGTTTGAAATCGAATTATCGAACTACCGCGCCATTTTCAATTCTATTTATAATTATATATAAATATTTATATTCTAACGACGACGCGTATAATATATACGTTCGAATTATATTCAAAATAAATTTCACGTCGATATTATTTAAAATAATTCATTTTAAATAATCAAAATTCGCTAAAATTGCCGAAATAAATTTTTTACACTGGCCCAGATTTTCGGGTCGTTACAATATTAGTGTGAAGTTATGAAACATTTAAGAAAAAATTAAAGTTAAAACTTCTATAGTCAATTGTTTGAAGAAAAAAAACAATGTTCGATAAGTTATTAACAAATGGTTATTTAATATTAATTATTTACAATTTAATTATTGTTTATCAATTCTTTAGCTGATAATTATTTCATATTTCAAAATAATTAAAATAATTAATAAAGAAATGATTTTATAAAAAACATTGTTAGGATATGTAAACGAAATCTTCAATTCAAAAAATTGCTAGAATATACTTTTTTGATACATCGTCACATAACCCAGCATTATTTTTAACGAAATGTTAAATGAAATGAGAAAAATGTAGGGGCTAATCGCAAAAAAAATCCCCTTCTATATAGGGCTGTTATGGTAATGGTAAATTTACCATTACCATACCATTACCAGTCAATCGGTAACAATTTTTGATTAAAATCGGTATACCAGTTAAAACGGTATGATAACGGTAAATTTACCAGTTTTAACGGTAAATTATCGGTAACGTTTCTTCAATACCAGTGGTAACGGTAATTTTACCAGTTAATTCAAAACATAAGTATATTCATCTGATATGCTTTATTACATGCGTTTAAAACCAAAAAAATTATTATATTTATTTTAATAATTAGGTGAAATAATTCCAAGTATACTTATTTTCTTTCTCATTTATGTTTTTTATAAAATAACACTACATATAGTATACTATAGATGCACTGTATACAAAAAATATGTCAAGATATAAAGTTTGATAGAAAAACGGTAATTTACCATTACCAGTGTAACAGTTACCAGATTATTGGTATACCAGTCATCGGTATACCAGTCGATCGGTAACGGTAACGGTAAGCAATTCTGACTTACCAGTAAAAACGGTACGGTAACGGTATTTGCTAAATGGTAACGGTAACCATTACCATAACAGCCCTACTTCTATATATGTGTAGATAATACATTTTACCTACCTATAACTATTGGTAGATAATAATACTTCAACAATTCTATAATATTGAAAATATTTACCTACCAATAAATTTTACCACTGAATATTGGTAGATAAAAGTTCTATTTACCTACCCATATTTATTGGTAGTTAAAATATTGGTAGGTAAAGGTCATATTTCTTGTAATGCTACCATTGCCAATTCCAGAGAAAGGTTAGGATCTCTTCTACCTCTCTTATCTTCATTTTACCTTCTCTATTCTAAGTTCTCTAGATATTTTGGAATTTTGTATACATACATATATGAGATTCTAATTCTTATATATATATATATATATATATATTAATATAGAAGGATTGGAGCATGATTTCATCGCCTGATTCTAGATCCAATTCTATAGCAAATCCTATTGTTTTTCTCTCTCAAATAAATGTGAGTGGAAATCTTTAAGTTTACTATTTACTATGATTTGATAGTATAAATTTGGAATATTATGCCTAGAAAGATTTGGATTTATACGAAATGAAAATAATATCAAATTCTCTAAATCTTCCATTATTTATGTTTGTAAGTAGAAATGGTCAATCAATTATTATTGGGTTTGGATCAATTATGTAATGGAAGAAAAAGGAATTTGTGTACTGGTTTGATCCTTAAATATGGTCTAATTGTCTTATTATAAATCCACATATATGTATATTTTGGTTGAAAAAACTTAAAGACTTGAGCATTAATAATTAAATAGGTTTAAGCATATATTTCTAAAACAAATCGTTTGAAAGTATTACTTGTAAATTACTGAAGCATTGAGATTTTTTTTTATATGGAAATCACATAAAAAGTGAATTAGTACCAAGAATGTGATTTTACTTATGTAATTAGAGATATTACACCTTGTCTATATTATGTTATTGAAATAATCATTCAAGCCTTAGTTACAAGTTGTATACGTATGTTGTTATTTCCCTTTTTATTTAAATTATATATTTATGCCATCATAGAGGAATATGGGGAAATTGACTTGTAAACGTTTATTGTCTTTGGATTGACATTTCAAACGAATTAGGTCGTTTCTATATGAATGCATAATTTACACCCTGTTTATTATTATACATTAATAGTGCAACCAAATGTAATAATAACTTGTATTAGATTTAGTATTAAATATGTTTAAATTAGATAATAAGATTTGAATGCCCCCATAGGAATTTTAATGCACGTTTTGTATGTGTGTAAGATTCAGTATACAAATCTTAGAATGAAATCCAAGTTGTAATGGAGTTATTAAAAGAGATTTAAAGCTAAAAGGTGTGACAACCGCCCACAGCACCTGCACTAAACAAGAGGTATAATTCACTGAAAGGTATGCTAAGCAGCTATGGACGATCATCATAAGTAAATAACAACATTGGGACATATCATAGAACTCACAACACAAGGATAAAATATAATAGAACATATACAATAGGTAGAAATAGTGGAGCATCATATAGCAAACTTCTGAAAACTTTCACAACATCCTGAGAGGTTATCCATACATCATAGGAATATCAAAAGTCTGTACATGAAGCCTCACTACAACACTCAGAGAGCAACTCAAACAGCAGAAATAGAAATACTAGATAGTAAGTAAGATAATACGCCAGCTTATGAATTGCAACATCGTCCGCACTAAGCTACCACCTAGTCAGCCCATCCACAACCGTATAAACAACCTAAGGTAATAAGAGGGAAACATAAAACCTTGAGTCAGACAACAGTCTTAGTGAGCGATAATACAAGTAATAAACATCAATAATAAAGTATATGAGAATGGATAGATAAACAAACTACCCACAACACCAGAGAAGAAATCAACCCCGTTTTCCCCACATCGAACAGTGATAGCCTTTGCATTAAACACTTCAACTATTCATTCATGAAACCAAAATAACCAGGAAATCAGAAGCAAACAACACTGGCACTCATAGCACCCAGATTATATGTATCTTACGTAAACCATCCTAATTGAATTCAACATCTCTCAAGTACAAGCGCCAGAGGCCTAAACTAATATCAGACAAGCACCTAAGAAACATCTCCTTCGACATTGGACAATCTACGTGAGACAGTACAAACAAATTAACCAATCGATCATGACAGACTTTGGCTATCACCACCAATCCTGCTTCGAAACTATCGTCAATCATATGATGGCCAACATTGCCATATGTCAAGGGTTAAGGGTAAACTTAGTTCTAGCATAAACTCCATACGCCTTTCAACGATACGTATGTATATCCAACCTTGATAACTAGGCCTTTCAACGATACCCAGGGTACTCGACCAGCGACCTTCCAGTCTTTTGGGTGCCCCCATTGTACCCCTGCTTTGAGCCTGCTAGTACTTACGACAACGATAATCCCTCGGCCTTTACATCTCTGGTCGTCCAACCCGAAGACTTTTCATAGCTCAAGCAACCATTATCCACCAACTCATAACCTTTGAGTTGTCACCTCATTCGTTGTTCTACACCGATCAACGTACACATTTGAACACTTCAACCCTTCCTACTTGAATTCACTACGAAGTCACACTATCATTGAGCCAAATTACATCACTGCGTTGCGGCTAGGGTTCGGGGGGTTGCCCCCGAATTTTTTTCAAGCTCTTTTGTTCACATCTGGGTCGCACCTGAAAATATAAATTTTTCAGAAAATGCCCCTGTGCGGCCGACCAGACTGTGACCGACCAACCAGATCAGAAGACATGACCGACCCACTCACTTCATAACACGACCAAACCACTTCTGACCAACCCAACCACTTCGGACCGACCCAAGCATTTCGGACCGACCCAACCAACTTCCATCCGATCGACCTACTTCATCAGGTGACCGATCCCAAAACTATGGAGCACGACCGACCTGGTTCTTCCACCAAGGCCGACCCAAATTCTGGAGCACGACCGACCAAGATCTATGCTTACTCGACCAACTCGACCATTCCAGACCGACTAGGTCCAACCCGACCGATCCAGTATCAAGGCCGACCAAGTCAACAACGTGTACTACCACTTGTACTATAGTTATACTACACTGTACTTCCTACTCGACCGACCAACCAGAAAAAGGCCGACCCAAAGCCTGCATCAGGCCAATCCAAGTCCAATTTCGCCCAAAACTTCACTAATCCACTATCTCGACGAAATATATTCATCCAACTCATCAATCTCAACCATAAACGTGATATGAAATCATTAACAATATGAATATGACAGTTTCCACCAAAATTACATAATTTACACTAAAATCATGATAAATGAACATATGAACATAATTATGGATCTAACTTGCATAAACAAATGAAATAACAAAGAAATTACCAGTTTTAAACTTACTAAATTAGATCCTATGGTGATTCATATGAAATAAAACTTACCATGATGTAGATCTAAGGGGAACAACTTGAATTTGATGAAAAACATGATCAACCATTCGTATACTTGATTGAATCCATGTGAGAGATGCGTATCACTCACCAATTCTTCGATCTAGCTAAGAAATGATGAAATACGAATCCGGACAGTGGGGATCTTTCTTCAGTCCACTTGATTTGATGAAATATATCCCCTCTTGATGTAGATCTTGCCCGAAATTATGTAGATTTTTAAATTCCCTTCCTTAGATCTCGAATTTAATGGTGGAAAGGTGTTAGAGAAAGGAGAAACACAAGGCCACCAAATAAGAGAATGGAGAAAGTAAACTATTCTCCATACCTCTCACCCCCTATTTATAACTTCCACCATACCACTAATGGGCCTCTCCATATCAGCCCATTATGGCTTATCAAACCTGAACAGCCAACTGTTAAACCTTAAAATAGTGATTCCTCCCAAACTGCTGAACTAAATCTTTAATGTAACCACTCTACAGAAAGGGTATCATTTCCTTTCCAATGGCATAAGTCTCAACACCTGGTTCGACCGGACTCAAAAGTTACGCTCTGTACAAGACTGATGGGGGAAAATAGTCACAAACAAAATTGGTAAAAATTATGGACATGTCTCACATCTCCATAAACAACATATTAAAATATGAGAATGATCCAACCCTCAGGGAATAAAATAAAAATATTTTACAATCCTTTGATATGTAAAATGCGAGTTGTTACATTCTCCCCCCTTTAGGAATTTCTCCCCTGAAATTCCAACAAACGTAAGCAACCAAAGCAATTCCGCATGTCTATCATTCATGAGCAGCCAATTCTATCACCCAAACTAGCAGCGATCAAGCTGCGCATCCATAGCCTTATCCTAGCACGCGGAATTCTGACATAAACATAATAGTATAAGCTACAATGATGTAAGGTGACCCGATACTAATATGTCGTACCGACGAAGAATTCTGGATGGATCGCCTTCATGCTCTCTTCTGTCTCCCATGTACAATCGTCGCCATCCTCACCCCATTGTACCTTGACTAGCTTAACTATCTTCCTCCTAAATTATTTCATGGCATTCCCTACAACACAAAGTAGCTTACGATATCTCGCAACTATGATCTCAACTTCTATGTCTTCATACTTCTTTGGAATACCACTCAAGGTTTTAAGTCTCAGATATCTGTTGCGTTTCGTCTTGGGGATTTTATAGACTCGGTCTCGTATTGGGGGAGATCTCAGACGAGATGAGTCTAACTCAGGAGTTCATCTCGTATTTTCATCTCGGGTCTGAAAGTTCATATCGGAACAATCTCGGGGTACATGACATGTTAAAAATGATATTTTAACAAAATGTTTTTTATGAATGCTATTAAAAACATAGTAACTTAAACTTAAAATGCAAAATAACTTTATTATTCTTTATTTTGCGAAAGATCATTCATACTCTAAATCGTAGTATGCTTAAAACAGAAATATTGTTAGATAGGAAACATTAAAAGGATCCAAAACATTAAAAATTTTGGCAAAATAGACCATAAAATACATAGTTTCATAAGTAACATATATGTAAAAAGACGAATATGAAAATCATATGCATTGTAAAACATATACGAACATACAATATATTCATTTAACAGGCAAAATGTAAAATAACAAAAGATTAATATGGCTAGATTTGAGTTTTTTAATTATAGTTCTAGTTCAGACACAAATTTAAATTTTAACAAAAAAACTAAGATCTCAGACGATATTCAAGTATTTCGTCTCGGTCGATATATCATTCGATATTGCAATATCTCGGGCGATATATTCAAAAGGAGATTTAGATCGATATTTGCTGTTTTGTTTCGGAAGGAGCCCAAAACGAGACCTCTGAGGGGATCACGGGCGATATTTGCGAGGTTATAAACAGTGATACCACTTCATTCGAATCATGTACGAATTTCCATAGAAATGATACATGGAACACATTATGCACACTCGACATCTTCTTGGGTAACTCCAATCTATACGTGAGTTTTCCAATTCGCTCGACTATTGGAAATGGGCCAACGAACCTAGGAGATAACTTTCATTTGTTTCTGAATCGAACCACATGCTTTAACGATGAAATCTTCACAAAAAACATATCGCCAACGTCAAATTCCAAATCCTTTCGACGCTTATCGGCATAACTCTTCTGACGATCTTGGACTGCCTTTATTCTTTGTTGAACGATCTCGATACAATTTGAGGTCTTTCTAATCATCTCAGGGCGAAGAACCAACTTATCTGCAGTTTCTAACCAACGTGCTGGAGAATTACACGGCCTACCATATAACGCCTCTTATGGTGCTATCCCAATGCTAGAGTGGTAGCTGTTATTATATGCAAACTCAACTATATGTAGATTGTCTTCCCACGATCCTCTAAAGTCTAACACACATGCCTTCAGGAGATCTTCCAAAACTCGGTTAGCTCTCTTGGTTTGACCATCAGTTTGGGGATGATAAGTTGTACTTAAGCACAACTCGGTTCCCGAAGCTTGCTGCAAATTCTACCAAAATTCACCCATAAATAACGGATCTTGGTCACTCACTATGCTCTTCAGGATACCATGGAATTGAACTATCCATTTCACATAAAGTTCAGCTAACTTCGATGCCATCCTAGTTGACATGACAGGAATGAACCTAGCACTTTTGGTCAAGCGATCCACGGCGACCCAAATCCCTTTGTTGACGGCAAAAAATGTCGTAAACACCAAAGATTCCTATTACTAGGAATAGTTACTTTGGTCGCAAGACTAACTATAAGAAAGCGGTAAATGACATAAGAGTTTATAGTGGTTCGGCCGCGGACTAGGCCTACGTCCACTTTGGAAGGATATTGAACTTTTATTAATCACTCAAGAATTACAAGGTAGAGCTATGCTCATTACATTCACTTTTATAATTGCCATATGCTAGGTAGTTAGAAAAAAGAATATTTAATTCTCCTTCTTCCTCAAATAGGAGATGCCATTAATGAGCCTCATGAAGCTCCAGGAAGGTCTCAAGTGAAGAAAATCCAACCCTCTTTAAGTGTGAGGCTATGGGCTATTTATAGGAGTGGGAGTGGGTAGGATTAGGTAGAAATAGGGACCACATGCAGGGAATTCGAGCCCGCCACCCGCGCGCCTCGAAATTTCGAAGCCGGGCGTGGGTTCAAAATTTCGAGCCCACCAGGTTCGAAATTTCGAACCCAGGTTTGGGTGAGAAATTTCGAGCCTGCCGGGTTCGAAATTTCAAACCCAGATTTGGGTGCAAAATTTCGCACCCAAGCAGGGGTGCAAAATTTTGCACCCGCTGGGTTCGAAATTTCGAACCCAGGCATGGGTGCGAAGTCTTTTTGAGGTGCGTGTGGACCGCAGGTTTGGGCGCTTCGAGACTCGTGATTCCTTTAGGATTTGAGGTCTCGGCTCGGGAATGGTTCGGACTGCGAGGCCTTTGTTTGGCTATGTTTGGAGGAGCGGCGAGGTTCGCGGAAGTTATTTGGGAATGTTTGGAGGACCCCACCGGTGCTGCGCCCGGACCCGCTGGATAGCTCGCCTTCGGCTCGGCTACGAACGAATACTGATTTAGGTCGCGTTTGTGGGATGCGACATTCTGCTGATGGCCAGACTCAGGTCTTCTAGTACTGGCAACACCTCTGGGTTGTAATATCACGCGATATGCTGAATCGAGCGTGTCTTGCTTACTTTTGGGAACCGGACCAAAAGGTTGGTTAACACTCTTCATTTCCTGCCCTGGTTTTAGATAGTCCATCGATTAAACCCTTTGATATTTGCTCCTACTTCGATGTAGGAACTTCCAGTAGCTAAAGAAAACCACTTGGCTTTTTCTGTTCAGCTTTCACCAACCGACGGTTCATGCACTTGGAAATGAACTTTCCAATATCTCGCTTCAATCTATCCCAATAGTAGATTCACTTCATGTCTTGATACATCTTATTACCGCCGGGATGAATCGCCGACTTCGAGTGATGACATTCCCTCAGAACCTCATCTCTCAATCTGTCAATGCCAGGAACAACTAGCCGCCCTTGCTTTCGAAGCCAACCTTCTCGATCGACTTAGAACTCTTTATTCTCTGGCTCTAGCTTCTAGATAAACTCGACAAGCTTCACATCTTGCTTTTGACTCTTGCCAATCCTTTTGATAAGAGTAGGTCTTAACGATAAGCTTGCCAACATTTCAGGTTCCAACTCACACCTTGGCTTGAAATCAGACCTTGCCAAATACTCGAGACTTTTGCACTTTGAAAACATCACTCCCAAACTTGCGAGTCTTCGACTCAATGCATCTGCAACTGCATTACCCTTGCCCAGAGTATATGCCATACCAAAATTATATAATGCTATAAACTCTAACCACCGTTGCTGTCGAAGATTCAAATCCTTTTTGGGAGAAAAGATGCTTCAATTACTTGTGATCCGTAAACAACTCGAATTGAACTCCCAATAGGTAATGTCTCCATATCTTCAGAGCAAACACAATCGCCGCCAACTCCAAATCATGAGTTGGATAGTTCAAATCATGCGGCTTCAGTTGTCGACTCGCGTAGGCCACAACCTTATCCTTCTGCATTAGCATTGCTCCAAGTCCAGTGCCACATGCATCAGTGTATACCACCATCTTCTCATTCCCCCATGGAATAGTCAACACAAGAGCGCTTCTCGGTTTCTCCTTCAGGATTGCAAATGCTTGCTCACACTTTGCATCCCATGTGAATGCCTGGTTCTTCTTCGTCAATCCTGCCAATGTTGCAACTATCTTGGAGAAATCCTTGATAAAACATAGGTAATAACATGCTAACCCAAGAAAACTTCGTACATCCGTCGCATTCTTTGGTCGATCCTAGTCTTGGATTGCTGCCACCTAAGCGGGGTTAACCGCTATTCCATATCCAGAAACAACATGGCCTACGAACCTCATTTCGCTCTTCTAGAAGTGACACTTTGAAAACGTAGCTCTCAGCTGATGCTTTCGCAAGACTTCCGACAAAACTCTCAAGTGAGTCTTGTGCTCTTCCTCATTCCAAAATTAACCAGAATATCATCCACGAACAAAAGCACGAACTTGTTCAACTGATCCCTGAAAACTGTATTCATAAGATCCACAAAGTACGCTGGCGCGTTTTTCAACCCAAATGGCATCACCAACCATTCAAAGAAACCGGATGGTGTCCTAAAATCAATCTTTGGCACACTATCCTTAACTACCCTCAACTGGTGAAATCCCATTGTCAAATCTATCTGAGAAAACACTTTGGCTTCATGAAGCTGATCGAACAAGTCATCAATCCTCAGCAATGGATATTTGTTCTTCTTGGTCACCTTGTTCAGCTCATGATAGTCTGCACACAATCTTAATGAGCCATCTACCTTAGCTGCAAACACGATTGGTGCACCCCACTCGGAAACACTCCTCCGATTGAATCCTTTTCCTAAAAGGTCACGAATTTGCACCTCGAACTCTCGTTGTTTCTTAGGCGCCATCCTCCTAAGAGGCATAACGATTGGTCTAGCACCCTCGACCAAATTGATTCTAAACTCAATCTTATGATACAGCGGTAACCATTTGACCTCGTCAAAGGCATCCTCATACTCATTAGCAATCAACACAGATGGCAAGTCTTCGTATGGAATCACAAGTGAATACAGATAGCTTACGAAGACACCGTCTTCGAGCTTACATCTAATCAAAACCTTTCGCCTTTTCACATCCCTAACTCTCACCTCTAGCTTCTCGCAATCCCCCCTTGCTGCATACCTCTTGAGCCAACCAAACCCAAGAAGAACCCAAACCCAGCGAAGTTAAGAACAGAGCAATCACACGCAAAAGAGCAACCATGACTCGACAATACTAGACCACGACACAACATGCACAAAATGGACGAACCCCCAACTGGATTAGTCATGATCAATGGGCTTATCACAAATCTCGGGTTTCAAATCCAAGCGGCAAACAAGCTCATTGCAAACGAAAGAATGCCATGCTCCAGTATCGAACAACACACGAACTGAAACACCATTAACTAAAAGAGTACCTTGCACGACACCCTTTCCCTTCTCCTCTGCGGTAGGAGCTCTTGAAGAAGACAATATAGCTTCCAAAGCACATGCCTTTACGACCTTCTTTCCATCGGCCGATACTGGACAATCCTTCTTCTCATGCCTAGGCTTTCCACACTTGAAGCACTTCTTCTCAGCTTTAGGATTCTTGCACTCATTCAAGTAATGACCCTCCTGTTGGCAGTTAAAGCAAACCACCTCACTCGTAGGCTTCTTCTGGCCATCCTTTCTTTCTGTTGTTGCAGCTTCCTCTTCTTATTATTACCACCTTGCTGTAGTTTCTGAACTTCCTTGGTTGCAGCGACAACATTTGCATCTTTAGGAAATAAACTTTCATGGCGACGAATTTTTGCACAATCTTCTCGAGTGGATCATCAAGATGATCCACCAACGCCCTTCCAATATAGGTATCCAAACCCATAGCGAACATATCGTTCTTCTGATAGGGTGTTTCAATATATGAACGAGCATATCTAGACAAGGCCTCGAAATCAAAATCATAGTCAAGCACAGAACGACCATTCTGTTTCATCTCTATGAACTTATTGAACAAAGCATACTTCTAAGCGGTCGAGATAAACCTTGCTTCAAACTTGGCTTGGAATTACTCTTATGAAATCCCCTCTTCTGCTGTGTCAAGTGTAATAGAATTCCACCACTCCATGGCCCTGCCTTACAACTACCTTGATGCATTGTGGCATCATCCAAACTCAAGTCTCCAAAAATGCGGACACAAGAATCCATCCACCTCTGAACCTCTTTAGCTGGTTCAGCTCCTTTGAATGGTTTCCATCCTAAAGATGTACAATCTTTGCACAGCTTTGGAAAATCCACAATCTTATGCAACTGGACACCCACATCTACCGTGACTGCCACTGGAGCGGGTGCCCTTCACATGAATGCTTCCATCATGGCCTCAAACATGGCTAGGTAATGTAGTGCACCGCCATTACCCCATTTAGGCACAGCCTCCTCCCTAGCAGTTTGTCTTATAGTCTGTCGACTCATTCTAAATATGCAAATTAAAATGATTAGCCACTTGCAGGAAAAGCTGCTAAAGAAGTACAAATGCTATTATACTATATAATATACATTCAACTGAAATTTACAAATACGTCTCTAATATGTAGTTACATCTTCGAACTATGGCTAAAACTGTTAACCAGAGCTCTGATACCAAATGTGACGACCGCCCACAATAGCTTCACTAAACAAGAGGAATAATGCGCTGAAAGGTGTGTCAGACAGCTATGGACGATCATCATAGGTAAACAACAACATTGGAACCTATCATAGAACTCACAGCACAAGGATAAAATATAATAGAACATACACAACAGGTAGAAATAATGGAGCATCATATAGCAAACTTTTGAAAACTTTTATAACATCCTAAAAGGTTATCCATACATCATAGGAATATCAAAGTCTGTACATAAAGCCTCACTACAACACTTAGAGAGCAACTCAAACAGCGGAAACAGAAATATTAAATATTAAGTAAGATAATACACCAACCTCCTGCTCGCCTCTAAACTGCAACATCGTCCTCACTAAGCTCTTACCTGTCACTTGCCACCTAGTCTGACCATCCACAACCGGATGAACAACCCAAGGTAATAAGAGGGAAACATAAAACCTTGAGTCAGACAACAATTTTAGTAAGCGATAAAACAACTAACAAACGTCAACAATAAAGTATATGAGAATGGATAAATAAACATACTAATCTACCCACAACTCCAGAGAGGAACTCAAACCCGTCTTCCCCACATCGGGCAGTGATAGCTTTTCATTAAACACTTCAACCATTCATTTATGGAAATCATAAGCAAACACCACTGGCACTCATAGCATCCAGATTATATGTATCTCATGTAAAACCATCCTAATCGAATACAAAACCTCTCAAGCACAAGCCCTAGAGGCCTAAACCAATATCAGATAAGCACCCAAGAAACATCTCCTTCGACGTTGGACAATCTACGTGTGACAGTACAAATAAAGTAACCAATCAATCATGATAGACTTTGGCTATCACCGCCAATCCTGCTTCGAAACTATTGTCAATCGTATGACGGCCAACCTTGTCATATGTCAAGGGCTAATGGTAACCCTAGTTCTAGAATAAACTTTATACGCCTTTCAACGATACGTATGTATGTCCAACCTTGACAACTAGGCCTTTCAACGATACCTAGGGTACTCGACCAGCAACCTACCAGTCTTTTGGGTGCCCCCATTGTACCTCTTCTTTGAACCTACTAGAACTTACGACAACGATGATAGCTCGGCCTTCACATCTCTATTCATCCAACCCAATGACTTTTATAACTCAGGCAACCTTCTCAAGCAACCATTATCCACCAACTCACGGCCTTTGAGTTGTCACCTCATTCGCGGTTCTACACTGATTGATGAACACATTTCAACACTTCAAACCTTCCTACTTGAATTCACTCTGAAGTCACACCATCACTGAGCCAAATTACATCACTGCGTTGTGGCTAGGGTTCAGGGGGTTGCCCTCGATTTTTTTCAAGCTCTTTTGTTCATATCTGGGTCGTACCTGAAAATATAAATTTTTCAAAAAATGTCCCTATGCGACCGACCAGATCAGAAGACATGACCGACCGACCCACTTGAGGCCGACCCACTCGCTTCACAACACAACCCAACCACTTTGGATCGACCTAGGCATTTCGGATCGACCCAGCCGACTTCCATCCGACCGACCCACTTCATCTGATGACCTATCCAAAAACTTTGGAGCACGACCGACCCGGTTCATCCACCAAGAACGACCCAAATTCTGGAGCACGACCGACCCAGTTCGTCCACCAAGAACGACCCGAATTCTGGAGCACGACCGACCATGATCCATGCTTACTCGACCGACCCGACCATTCCAGACAGACCAGGTACGACCTGACTGACCCAATGATGTGCACTACCCATGTACTACAATTGTACTACACTGTACTACCTACACGATCGACCTATCAGAAAAATGCCGACCCAAAACTTGCACTAGGCCAATCTAAGTATAATTTCAACCAGAATATCGCCAATCGACTATCTCAACGAAATCTACTCATCCAACTCATCAATCTCAACCATAAGCATGATATGAAGTCATTAACAACATGAATATGACGGTTTCCACCAAAATTACACAATTACACCAAAATCATGATAAATGAACATATGAACATAATTATGGATCTAACTTGCATAAACATATGAAATAACATAGAAATTACCGGTTTTAAACTTACAAAATTAGATCCTATGGTGATTCATATAAAATAAAACTTATCATGATGTAGATCTAAGGGGAACGACTTGAATTTTATGAAAAACATGATCAAACATTCATATACTTGATTGAATCCATGTGAGAGATGCATATCACTCACCAATTCTTTATCTAGCTTAGAAATGATGAAATATGAATCCAAACAGCGGAGATCTTGCTTCAATCCGCTTGATTTAATGAAATCTATCCCCTCTCGATGTAAATCTTCAAATTCCCTTCCTTAGATCTCGGTTTTAATGGTGGAAAGGTGTTAGAGGAGGGAGGAAAACAAGGCCAACAAATGAGAGAATGGAGAAATAAACTATTCTCCATACCCTCTCACCCCCTATTTATAGCCTCCACCATCCCACTAATCGGCCTCTCCAAATCAGCCCATTATGGCTTATCAAACCTGCAGCCAACTGTTAAACTTTAAAATAGCGATCTTCCAGTACTGCTGAACCGAATTTTTAATGTAACCACTCTATAGAAAGGGAAACATCATTTCCTTTCCAATGGCACATGTTTCAATACCTGGTTCGAGCTGAATCAAAAGTTATGCTCTGTACAAGATTAATATGGGAAAATGGTCCCAAATAAAACTGGTAAAAATTATGGATATGTCTCACATCCCCATAAACAACATACCAAAATATGAGAACGATCCAATCCTCAGGGAATAAAATAAAAATATTTTACGATCCTCTGATATGTAAAATGCGGGTTGTTACATTCTCCCCCCTTTAGGAATTTCGCCCTTGAAATCCAAATAAACATAACCAACCAAAGCAATTTCGCATGCCTATCATTGATGAGCAGTCAATTCTATCACCCAAACTAGCAGTCATCAAGCCGTGCATCCATATCCTTATCCTATCACGTGGAATTTTAACACAAACATAATAGTACAAGCTAGAATGATGTAAGGTGACATGATACTAATGGGTCGTACCGATGAAGCATTCCGAATAGGTCGCCTTCTTGCTCTCTTCTGTCTCCCATGTACAATCGTCGCCATCCTCACTCCATTATACCTTGACTAGCTTAACCGTCTTCCTACTAAGCTGTTTCTTGTCATTCCCCACAACACGAAGTGGCTTACGAGGTCTCGCAACCACGGTCTCTACTTCTATGTCTTCATACTGCTCTGGAGATACCACTTCATTCGAATCATGCATGAATTTTCATAGAAACGATACAATGAACACATTATGTACACTCGACATCTTCTCGGGTTACTCCAATCTGTACACGATTTTTCCAATTCGCTCGACTATTGGAAATGGCCCAACAAACCTAGGAGCTAACTTTCCTCTATTTCTTAATTGAACCACATGCTTCAACAACGAAATCTTTACAAAAACCATATCACCAACGTCGAATTCCAAATTCCTTCGATGCTTATCAGCATAACTCTTTTGACAATCTTGGGCTGCCTTCATTCTTTGTTGAACGATCTCGATATAATTTGAGTGTATCTCTAATCATATTAGGCCCATGTACCAACTTATCTCCTGTTTCTAACCAACATGATGGAGAATTACATGGCCTACCATACAATGCCTCGTATGGTGACATCCCAATGCTAGACTAATAGCTATTATTATATGCAAACTCAACTAGGTGTATGGTCTTCCAACGATCCACCGAAGTCTAACACTCAAGCCCTCGGGAGATCCACCAAAACTTGGTTAACCCTCTTGGTCTGACCATTCGTTTGGGGATGATAAGTCGTAGTCAAGCATAACTCTGTTCCCAAAGCTTCCTACAAACTCTGCCAAAATCCACTTGTAAATAATGGATCTCGATCACTCACTATGCTCTTCGGGATATCATGGAATCGAACTATCCATTTCACATGAAGTTCAGCCAACTTCGATGTCGTAATAGCCGACTTAACAGGAATGAACCTTGTACATTGATGTAACCACTCTACGGAAAGGGAAACATCGTTTCCTTTCAAATGGCACAAGTCTCAACACCAGGTTCAACATGAGTCAAAAGTTATGCTCTATACAATACTGAAAGGGGGAAAATGGTCACAAACCAAATTGGTAAAAAAAAATGGATATGTCTCACATCCACATAAACAATATATTAAAATATGAGAATGATACAATCCTCAAGGAATAAAACAAAAATATTTTACGATCCTCCGATACGTAAAATGCGGTCTATTACAAAAGGTATACTTTGTAAAAAGTTACTTAATAAATAAATTAATTAACAATAGAAATGTTTGAAAATAGATTTTCCGAATATAAGTAATGGTTTCTAAAACCATGTATTAAATAAAATAGTAAATGAAATTTGTAAGTTATGAACTCCTATCTATTCTGAGATAAGAACGTTGTCAATCAATGTTCGAGAGGTATAAAAAATTACCCCAACTATAGTCGACTTCACTTTTATCAAGGGATTGTATTAGTTTGTAATGGTAAAGGATATTAAGATCAATTTAATATTTCCATAAGAGGAGTATTGCAAATTTTTTGCAAGATTTTGAACTGTAATTAAAACTGTTGGGTTTTAAAGTAAATAATGTATAAATCAACATTTTTGGCCAAGTTTGAAGTGAGATTTATTTATATCATTTGGTTAAATATACAACACTATTTTCTAGATATTGGAAATAATACGGGTTGAACTACACTTATTCTAAATAATAAGTAAATGGCAAGGGTTTCTCTAAAGAATCAAAAAGGCATCATATTAGGTTGAGAATAAAGATAAATATTTGAAATTTAATTATATATTGCCATAAGTGTTGGTATTAAACCATAGTCTTCGAAGTTTGATAAAATCGTTTGGTTTATATAATAATAAATATGTTGTTTGACACTACTTTGTCCCATATAAGAATTGGTAATTGGATTTATATCATCGAGTTAATAATATATATCGATATTTCCAAAGTAAAGGAAATAAAAAAATTTATGTAAAAAATTATTAATATTTTCGAAGTAAAAGAAATAAAGAGGAGTTTGGTAAATATGTTTATTCTAAAGAAATAAGAATATAGCTATTGTTTTTAAATAATGAAAACAAAGGGGATATGTAAAGATAACTAAATGGAATCGATTTGAAATCAATGAAATGTTTTTAAGAAAATATTCGATAAATATGGTTTTGATGAATGGTTTTAAAATAATTAGAGCCTGAGCTGCCAATATGCTTGACAATATTATTAAGATTTATTGTTAAAAACCCTGACTATCAATAAATATCGTATTGGACCATTGACTTGTTAGTTTGAAGAGACTAGGATGGGAACTAGACCCAAAATCACTTCGAATCAACATTGCATTCGAAACTGACTTGCAGGGATATTTATAAAGACAGAGAATTGAAGATCGTAGATCTTCATAAAATGTAAGAACCACTTATAATCTCTCACTTGCAAGCAGAGATAAACTACGATTCTATCGTGGTTGAAATCTATGGATTGAAGGGCTTCTCGCTGCTGATCCTTAGGGTGGTTCCTATATAGGATGCGGTAGGAGGGTGCTTTCGGTTCATCCTGTTCTTGGATGACTTGTATGGATGCATGTCTAACAGAGTATTTACTAAGGGTCACGTACGTTGATTTTTTCAAATACACCAAGTTTATTGGTGGAGAAGGATACTTCTTTTAGCTTAACACCCAGAGTATATTTTTGATGTCAATTAGTGATTTGATGGTTTTGACAAATGTGGCATTCAAAGTTAATGTGATATTCTTAAAAGGTAATCATGGCCTTAAGCCTCATTAATTGGAAATAACGGAAATTCCGGCAAGTAGCATGACTAGGTGTATCATTCCCATTAGGGTGTATTGTCACCATCTAAAGAAAATTCATTTCTTTCTTCTATCGATTCTGCATCTCCTAGAAAAATATGGTGGTTGCGCAACCATAGGGTAACAATATATTTGATACACTCAAGTTGAATGAGTGGTCATTCATGGGTAGCTAAGTTGTAAGATGTTCTTGTTGAACCCCAATGTACCTTCTCTAGAGTACACTGATCGGGAGGTGGTCTTACACCTTGTCGTATTGGAAATCCAAACTCTAATATGAGTCATACATTTTTAGTTGTATACCAACTATGTTGGAAAGTGAGATGCAAGCTTTCCGGCTATATTCTTATTTATTTGCGGTTTGATAGACGTTATTATAATATCACTGGATTTTGATACAAAAAGTGTTTAAGGAATCATAGGGTAAAAACACGTGCCATGTTTATGTGTGGTCGTGTCTTACATTAGTTCCATTCATTCAAAGGAACTTCTAAAGTTAGGCAAATTGTTTGTAATATGAATTAATCACTAAAAGTATTCCATACTGATTCGGTTTATTTTGCTTTGCTTCAAAATGTACTCAGGTCAAACCATGCATATTTCCAGGTTAAGATTAGCTTGGAGTTTCAGGAGAAGAGCTGGAGTCGAGACATATACCCGTATTTTCTAATAAGAAATTATTCCGCTGTGTGAATCTGTAGTGCACTCTGATGTTGTAATCATATATATATATATAGTTTTATTTTAAGTACAGAGTTTTGATATATTATATGTTATTTGTTCCGCTATGAGATTTCATTCTACTCTGATTTTGTGCTATTGTTGTTGTTGTTATTCTTCTATTATAATATTTCTTTCTTTCTTTCCTCGCCTTCTAATTTTCTTTCTCTTGTCTATTACCTTTTTCTGTGCATTTTTAGTTGACATGGGTCGTTAAATGTCGGCTAAAACCTTATGAAAATAGTGGGTCGTTACATTTGGTATCAAAGCATAAGGTTTAGTGATACCCTTGGCTCTGTGGCGTAACTCGATAGAGATGGGGTAAGTAGTACCCTTGATTGAGTTTTAGTGTGTGTATGTGTGTGTATATATATGAGAGGACATATTTGTAATTGTATATAAAATTATTTTTATATTATTTTTGCCTATTATATTTTCTTAAAGCGATAAAATGATATTTTTCTCAAATTATTATAATATTGTCAATCAACTAATGTTGAGTTGAATAGAGTTCCAGTTTGATTATGAAATTGGAGTAATTTAACTAAATGAGATTTCAAATATAAATTTGTAAATGAAAATTTAAATTTAAAATTTGTTGAGTTCAAATGAATCTTATAAGTTGAAATTGAAATAAAATTTAACTTAAGTCAATAAGAAGTTGGCTTGTGTTTGGAAAATAAAAATACGTGCAAGTTAAGGAATCTAAATGAAATGTTTTGGAATTAGCTGAATTATATGGTTGAAATCGATTTCATGAGTATAAATTTAAAAGCGAATGAAATTGAGTAAGAACCAATGAACGAATTAATTGAAGTCTATTAAATCTGAATGAATGAGTTGGAATGGAATACATAAAGAAAACAGTGGATTGCTAATAAATAAAACTCATGTGAATTGAGTAGTTGAAGTGGATAATATGAATGTTTGAACATATGTTGCATGATTATGAAGCTTATGAGTGCATTTGAGTTAAGAACAAGTGTCGGAGCTAATTCATCATTAAGCTTATAGCGGTTAAATTCTGGAGCTAAGTGGATCTAGTTTGGCTATAGCTGCATATACTAATCGAGTGAGTTCACTTATTGCTTACCGCTTATAACGATCGTATAAGGTACGCTTATGCAAAATATAAAATTTTGGTTTATGAATTGAATTTTTCCGACCGTGTGGGCCGATGTATATATACTTGTTGTTCCTGCAATATTGCAGAATTCTCTTCATAAATGGAAGCCTCTGTATAAATTTTAAAAAATTAAAGTGTTAAAATATTTTTGAAAATTTTGTTAATATAAATGAATGGGTTTTTCGATAAAAACTAATTGGGTTAGTTAAAACTATAAGTTAGAAAATGGAATAGAATATTTTAACTAAAATAGATTTGTGAAAAGTTAATGGGTTTGTAGCATTTTTCCTACCTTAGTAATTATGGTGCCGAAATTCTTTTAAGGAGGGAGGAATGTAACGGCCTGGATTTTTAACCGTTTGATTAGACATCTAAAGATAGTTTTTAATGTTGACTTGAAATTTAAGTGACTTGAATTCAATGGTTTTGAATATTTTATTAATGTAAATAATAAATTTAATTCCAAAATAATCGGAATTAATTGGATTTGTAACATAGTATGAAGTAAACAATATGGAAATATTTAATTAAGTTATATTTGAATTATGATGACGAATTGGTTCATTAAACAACATTTGATGTATAAATTTATAATTTAACTTTAAAACAAGTTGCAACATCGCGGTAGTTTGTAATTTTACATTTTGAACTTTATATGGATGTATAGAATCCAATATGGGTTGGAATTCATTGAAACATGAATCGTCTAGATCTATTGGATAATAATTTTCTAATGAAAGAGAAAATTCAAGTTTTCATATGGTAGATTTTGAGTTATATCCAAATCAAATTTATAGAAAGTCGCTATGGAATCGTTTATAAACCATAATGATTTATTAGACATAATAAAATGATTTTTAACAAATTTAAACCATTTTAACTTAGAATTTGAAATGTTGAGTTAAAATTTTAAATTTGTTTGTTTTTTAGTTATATACAATTCTATTTTAATATATATGATAATAATAATTTATTATCAATAGATTTGTTATATTGAAATTGCTATATATTTTATCAATCCAATATGGAACTTAAGAATAGCTAATTTCCAAACAACCTCGGATTTCAACAATTTTTTTTATAAAATATGTAACGATTAATTATTATGAGGTTTCCAATTTCACGTCAATTGGAGTAATTTTGTGACCGTGCGCAATCTAAACATTTATAAATTTAATGGTTGAAACTAAAATTGTAATTTTACAAACAATCTCGGAATTCGACGAAACCAGTTCCATCATGTTTGGAATATTAAATTACTTTATGATTTCTAATTCCATCACGATTAGGGTTCGTACGCGTTCGTATGAAGTGTAAACGCTGAACATTACACGCTATGAATATTGTTAGTCTTTTCAACAAAAACTCTTGGTCACCACAACAACAAAATCTTTGGTCACCTCATATTAAAAATCTTTATTTCTCCCTACATGTTCTGCGGCATTTCATCTGACCAACCATTGTGAATACCATGTGCGTTCTTCATCCTTTTCGTCTATATAAGTAGCGAAAAGAAACGCGGAACAACAAATCTTTAATCTATTCAAACTCAAAAACCGTTGATAGTTTGAAGAAATCACAACATGAAGGTTAGAGAGGCGGAGTAGGGCTTCAATCTGATGGTGGTCAGAGGTGTCACGGTGGCCGAAGATGACCAGAATCTAGCTCTAAACCCGGTGCTATGGCTTTTGATTTTTTGGCGGTTACTAGCAAGGTAGGTCCTTTACAGGCGATGTACCAGGAAAAAGGTTTGAACTATGGCAGTCTCGGTCGATATGGTGGTTAGTGGACGAAGATTTCTAGTTCGAAGCATTTTCCGTTGAACGCTAGTTTCTGGGAACGTTGTAGAAGACCGAGGTTAGGTCAGCCATTGAGCAGGCGGCTCGGGATGGGGATCACGATGGTGGGGTTCGCCTGGGCTCTGGTAATCGAGGGAAACAACGATGGGGAGTTTGGCGAAGTAAAGCTCGTTTGTGCTCAACTAGAAGAAGACGAAGCCGTAATTTTTAAAGATGGATTAAGGAATGAGATAATAACGTAAGTAAAGGTAATAAAAAATTTAATGATGTGGATAAGTAAATATAATTATATTAATTCATTTATAAACTTTGGAATATCATACATTGTTCGCTCGTAAATAGAATTGTGTGAAACAAGAGGCGTTAGGAACGTATAGACAAGCACTACATTGTTGAGCTGATTCGGAATGAATCGAGAGCAACTGGAATTTAATTTAAATTTAAACACTTGTTTAGAATTGAATTAAAAAATGCAACATTGTTAATCGAAAACCAATGGTGAGTTAACTCTCTCACCTTTTGAAATGCTATGATGCGGTTAAATTCACAATAATTATAACTTATCATTGATAGTATAGATTGGATGTTTGGATGCTATTTGTTTGCTATTAATTGACATTATTTTTATTTACATCGCTTAAATGTATTAGAATAAAATAAATATATCATATGCAGTTATTAAATATTATTATGAGTTGTGTTGTACGGAGAAACCGGTTGGAGGGATCCAACTAGATTCCTCAATATCTGTGTGTTATTTATTTTCATATTATTTATATATGAACCGTTTAACCCAATGACGTTAAAAACCTGTTTGGATGTTTAACATTGACGACATTGTTGTGATTTTAATCAATAGACGGATTTTATTAAGGTATTGGTAGCAGATGGCTTAAAATCTACTTTTTTGTTAAAATATTGTATTGCCGCGGGCAAATTGATGAAGTTAAGTTATAATATATTTTTTATAACAGAATTAAAATTTACATTGATATTTTATATGTCACATACAAAGGAAGTTTTAGAAATAAATCATGTTTATAAATTGGTTTTATAAAATTATCCGTTTAAATAAGATTTATAAGCAAATCAAGCAGTAATCAACCTACGGGTTAATAATTGGATAAATGTTTTTGAGAAAACAATTAAGCAATATTATTAGATTAATTATACTAAACTAAGAAGAATAAGTAATTGAAATCAATTAACGAGTTAATTGATAGTTTAAAATTGACTAAGTCAACTATTTGAATTTAAAATTGGTTATCAAGTCTATTTGTTTCCATTTAATCTAATTGAAAAAGAATGAACAAATAGTTGTTTTAAACTTAATAAGATTTCATGGAAGTGAATTAACTTTCTAATTAATGAGATTCAATAGTAATTATCTAGTTAGTAATTTATTCAAATAAATGTTTACTTAAGTTAAGAATACGATGGTAACTGAAAGGAGATTTCCAAAGATAAAAAATAGAAGGCGCTTGTTACTACAAGAATTCGACACAGATACTAAAGGAGGGAGAAGGGTATCATAATGGGATCGATACTGAAAGCAAAAAGCCTAGGGAAGAGCCAAGACAACACCGAAAGTTTAAAACCATTACAATGAAGCGGACACTGGAACAACAAGATTGGAGATATGGAGTCAGAACCAAGGATAAAGAAGGATGACACTAGATCAAGAACTTGGCGTATATGCTATCGGCACCAATAAAGGAGAGCAAACAGCTTGATGACGATACCAAGAAGGTGGAAATAAAGGTACGATGTCGATACCAACTTGCAATAAGCAGTTGGCTTGTGGTCGGTATCGGACGATGAAGACAAAAGCATGAAGTCGACACCGGAAGACAATATCTCAAGCAACGAAGACGAAACCGAATACCAAGAATCGGTGTTACTAGAGACGAAACCAAGCACAAGGATGTGAAAGCAATTGAAGTGGCACCAAATTCATAATGGAAAAGAACAAAGCTAATAGCAAAGATGTTGGAAGCAAGAACGGGATAACGATGCCAATGAGATTGGTGTCAATACTATTATACAAGGGTGACACAAAAGTATATACAACCAGGAATGAAGTCGATACCAGAAACCAAAGAAACGGGCTAACATCAAGGGGTAGCCACCAAAATCGGAAACCATAGATGTAGGCTGATACCCTGAAAGTTGATGCAAAACCAAAGCTTCCCACCTGATCGCTACAAATGGGGGGCTAAATCCACTGTAAATAAGACCCTAGGGGTCACATTTTGGCGGATTTCTCCTCATTCCAAATCCTGTACTCAATTCTGAAAGTACCCTAATTTTGAAATTGAATTGGGTATTTCTACATTAATTGTAATACATTCATGATAAATGAAAAGGGGAGATCAAGATCATACTTATTCTCGATTCAATAATCATATTTTGTCCAAATTGATTTAACAAGGAGTTATCAACTAACCTCATATATGAAAGATTCAAGTGTAAGCACATCGGAAGGAGAATCATCGAGCAATATCAGTGATTCTGCCCTCCTGATTCATACTTGTAGCTTAATCTTTTTGAATATGCCTAACATATCATAGCGCTCAAGTGACTTATTGTAGCCTTATGACACGATAACTGACACAACTAAGGCCTTTCATGGGCCAGAACGATGTGGAAGTATTGCCTTATTTTACTAAAGGCTATGATACATCGTCAAGTGTAAACGTTGTGATATCATAGCTTGTTTCCTCTTTATCACTGTGTATATTATTTTACCTTGAATCTAGAGTACAACTTTGTAACAATGTTTCCTATGCATACGAAAGGGTCGTAACCTGAATATCCTCAAACCTTAATACGAGCACTTAGAACCTCATCCCCAACATAATCCAGCTTCACTTAAACATGGATTGCTGATACACTCGAAAGTGTTGCATTCAAGAGAAAGCATCAATATTCCAGGAGATAACTAAAGTCTGTTTAGTTAAGACAGTACCATGTTCGAATTCCCTATGACTTAGGTCGACCTACCTATCAAAGGTGTCCTCAAGATTTATCATCCTCTGGTTCCATTATATATGCTTTGTCTGTTCTCAGTTTGGTGTTGACGATTTTTACCATTAGCATTTTAGTGCTAGAAGGAAGGGTTGAACCTCCATCTCTCTTATCTTATTATGGATTAATTTGTGATTTTTTTTCTTAATGGCAGGATAAGATGAAATCAAAAGGCTAAGCAGCATAAACGAAGAAATATCTCACGAGGCTACTCTCGAGGAAAACATACGCCATCATTCAACTTAAAAACTGCTGAAGTAGGTGGATCCTCTTATCCATTACAACCTCCAAACCTGAATTCTGCGGATGAGAATGCCATCAAGGTCAAGGCTGTAAAACAACAACTTCTTGAAATGCGGAGTCTATGGCAAAATACCCAGACATAAAAGTCTTCAAAGAACGCTGGACTAAGTCAAAGTGAAGAAGTTGATTCTCCAAGAAGAAATGCTCTCATCCAACAATTTGGGGAGAAGAATAAAACCAATATGACTTCCTCTAAGAAGAAAAGACCTAATCTTACAGAGGTAGATCAGTAGGGAAAACAACATGGTAAGAGCAAAGAGCAGTCTGGAAGCTTAACTACTAAGGGATACAATCTCAAAAGATCAAACTATGACAATTTAGAAGCTTACTTAAAGTAAATGGCAAAGAAAGCTATCAAAGTTTTCTTGGGAATAAGGAAAAAAAGAACCTTGGACGAAAATGTTTACAATAATGAAAGAGTGGCCCCCCTTCACTGATGAAATCATGAACACAGTAATATCATCACATGTGAAGACCCCCACCATAAAGTATCTCCGAACTACTGACCCAGATGATCATCTCATCGCCTTTGATAGCTAAAAGGATATTTAGATGCTTCCAGAGCTATTCGATGCCGATTGTTTCCGGTGACACTTCAAGGAGCAGTTGCTAAATGGTATCGTCAATATCGGGAGATCACCATCTATTCTTGGAAGTGGTTTTCTTATGAGTTCTCTAAATAGTTCTTCATCTGCAAGGATCCAACTGTGGACTGCACCGTCATCGCAAATATAAAGCGAAGGAAGGGGAAACTTTGGCTGGTTACTTGAAAAGGTTTAATGTTGAAGCTCTGAAAGAAAAGGGCATGAACGACTGTATCAAGCTTACTACCGTTCATTCAAGACTGATAGAGAACACTTCATTTTGGAAAGAGCATCCAAGGATGCAAGGACTTACAATATTTTCATTTCTAAGCAGATAAGTTCAACTGCATGGATGAATTATATTATTTAAAGAAGAAATTTGGCCTCTATAGGGAAGGAGGGTAATCCGTCTTTAATCGAAATCATAAACCTCAATGCGGGATATTCAGATTTGATGGAATTCGGAAGAAGCTAAAGTGGGAAGATTCCAACATTAATTATATGGACTTGAGTAAACCTATATCATTCATATATGTTGTAGCAAATGAGAGAGCCAACTCCCCGTTGTCTTTCAAAGCTAAAAACTACCCATAACCATACGGTGGAGGAAAATATTGCAAGTACCATAAGACGAATTGGCATAAAACCGATGAGTGCAAAGTTCTCGAGGGCATAATTCAGAACTTTATCTTAGAAGGGCACCTAAAGGAGTTCGTCCAAGACAGACAACTAACAACCCATAATTATGATGGACACCGAAAAATATTGGCTAACACAGTAGAGGTCCCAATTGAAGAAGGTCAGCTTAATCTGGGCCCTCTAGTAAATTGAATAAATATGATCCATGGAGGGCCACATCCTATCAGGTATGGCCAAGCTTCCCGAAACCGATATCTAAAAGAGGCCGCGGGGGGGGGGGGGGGGGGGGGTATTTTCCATTCAGGAGGAGCCACTACTTTAGAATGCTCGATTTAATATCAAAATGCACAACTTAGAGGTTATGCCAAATGAGATGTAGAAGGGTGTCCACCACCAACATAATGACCATTTAATGATAACATCACATTTTGGGCTTTCAATGGTCTCTAAAATTCTTGTTGATACAGGGAGTACAGTTAATGTGATCTTCAAGCATCCATTCAACCGAATGTGTCTTTCTGAACATGAGCTTGAACCTAGCAGTGAACCCATCTTAGGTTTCAACAACAAAGGTCCACTCTGGTTGGCAAAATCAAGTTGTTGGTCCAGGTTGGATTGCCTCCTCTTTTCCGAACCTTCGAGACTCTTTTCCTCATCATTGATCAGCCTTCCTACTACAACGCATTCTTTTGGTCACCTTGCTCTCAATGAAGTGGATGCCTTTGTCTCATCGAAGGTTTCTAACTAAACATGGCTGAGGCACTATCAGGGGAGAGCAATTCAGCTCCTGCGAACTGTACTTTGCCACTCTCAATCAATATAAAAGGGATTATTTTACTTACTTTGATTCTTCTACAATTTTTCAACCCTTGGATGATGGATTTCTACATCCGACATTCGAAGCTAAAGAAAGAATCAATAAGACTAACAAGCGTGAGAATGATAGGTACAATCCTTTGGGAAATAAAAGGAAAAGGACCAAAGAGATAAACTCAACCGAAGAAGGGGAAATCATAACAGAGCTATATTCCCAAGGAGATATGGAAAGAATCAAACCCATAGAAGATTTGGATGAAATATGCATAGACTCAGCTGATTCGACCAAGACCATCAAAATAGGAAAAAGGTTAGAAGGATTCTTGAAATGGATTTGATTCATTTTCTGCAGCATAATAAAGAAGTATTCATCTGGATCCATTCAGATATGATAGGGATCAACCCATCTATCGTCAACCACACTCTAAACATCAATCCAGCTATAACTCCTATCTAACAAAAGAAAAAGCAGTAAATCAAGGCAGATCAGAAGCGTTAAAAGAAGAAGTAAACAAAAATTACTTACAAACGGATTCATTCAATAGGTCTTTTATCCTAAATGGTTAAACAACCCAGTATTAGTGAAAAAGTCAAATGGAAAATAGAGGACTTATGTCGATTACACAGACCTGAATAAAGCATATCCAAAGGAAAGATCGGTTAATTGACGCAAATAGTGGACATAAGTTACTACCACTCATGGATGACTACTCCGGATATAATCAAATTCCTATGTTCAAACCAGACGAGGAGCATACAAGCTTTATTACTGATTAGGCTATATATTTCTATAAGGTAATGTCCTCTAAATTTAAAAATGTAGGTAATTCATATCAAAGACTGGTCAAAAGAATGTTCTAGAATTAAATAGGGCGTAATATGTAAGTATATTTAAATGACACGCTAGTGAAATCTAAATAATTTGGAAGATATAAAAGAAATGTTCAATATGTTAAGGGAATACCATATGATGCCGAGTTTATAGAAATGTACTTTTGGGGTTCAATCTGGGAAATTTCTAGGGAATGTTGTTAGTGAATATGGGTTCAAAGCTAGCCCCGGCCAAATTAAATCCATAAGGGATATGGATGAAGCCAAGACAAGCAAAGAGGTCATGAGTTTAAATGGGAAAGTAGCAACATTGAATCGGTTCATTTCTAAAGCCGCTGATAAGTGCATACCTTTCTTGACATAATTAAGAAAAAGAAGAATTTTGAGTAGAGTGATGAATGCAGAAAGGCTTTCCATGAATTAAAAGATTATTTGGGAAAACCTCCAATTTTATCCAGCCCCGAAAGTGGGGAGGCTTTTATCATTACATGGTTGTTTCAGAATATGCGGTCAGCTCAGTTATCATTAGGGAAAGCAACCAAGCGCAATTCCTAATTTATTGTGTTAGTAGAAGGTTAAAAGATGTAGAAACTCGATATCCTGCAATAGAAAAGTTAGCCTACTATTTGATATTTACGGCTCAAAAAGTTATAGATTACTTTCAAGCACATCCCATTAAGATTCTAACCAACTTTCCACTCAAGCAGGTTTTTAGTAAACCAGAAACATCAGGAAGATTGGTTAAGTGGGGAATCGAGCTTAGTCAATATGAAATTAAGTTCCAACCACATGCAACAATTAAAGGACAAGCCTTAGCAGACTTTGTTAATGAGTGTATAAGTTTTTTAAGGAACAATCGACAAAGAAATGATCTTAAGTCCATATAATTATTTGTAGACGGAGCATCGAATGAGCAAGGAGCAGGGGCAAGATACGTGATAATTCCCCTGATGGGCATCGTTTACACTACGCAATGAAACTTGAGTTTTCCGCCATGAGCAACGTGGTTGAGTATGAATTAATGATAGTAGGATTGAACCTAGCCCTGCAATTGAAAATACCCCGAATCGAGATCATTAGTGATTCACAACTAATGGTGAATCAGATAAAGTAGACTTATCAGACCAAGGATTCCCGGTTAGCACTATTTTTGAAGAAAATATTGAAAATTCTTATTTAGGTTGAGAATTTTTTCCATACGTCAGATTCCAAGAGGGGAAAATTCCCAAGCCGACTCCTTAGAAAAATTGGCTAATTCTATAGGAGCTCTCGAAACTCGCATTATTCCCGTATGATATCAAGAAAAATCCAATATTGAACAAGAGACACCCGAACCTGGAAAGGAATTGCTAGTTTTAATTAGATCCCAAGCCTTGGCAAGAGAACCCGAAAAGGAAAAATATATAGATGAAATCCCTATTGGAGGACCCATGCAATCCGAAATGGATTACCATTATGAAAACAGTTGAATGACTCCCATTGTGGATTACCTCATAAATGGAATGTTACCCACTAATAAACAAGAGGCTAGGAAGATTAAGCACCAAGATGGATAATATACACTAAAAGAAAGGGTATTTGCTCCCCTATACGAGATGTGTAAGCCTTGAAGATGGGATCAAAGTATTAAAGGAAACACATGTGGGGCTCTATGGGGACTATTCTAACGGAATCAAGTCAGCAAAAAGGTTATGTGACATGGCTTCTATTGGCCACAAATGGTTAATCATGCAATAGAGTATGTCAAGAAACGTGAAAAATGCCAAAAATATTCTAGGGTACCTCGATTACTCCAAGTCACTTAACCACCATCTCAAGCCCATTGCCTTTTGATGTATGGGGAATAGACTTAATTTGACCCCTACCTATATCCAAGGGAGGAGCTACATATGCGGTGGTATCAATCGATTACTTTATAATATGGGTAGAAGCTGAACCACTCTCGAACATCACATCTAAAACAGTGCTAAACTTTTGATAAAGAATATCATCACTTGATTCGGAATCCCCTATAAAATCATATATGACAATAGAACACAATTTGAAAGTGAAGAGTTCACACGGTTTTGCAACAAAAATGGAATCATAAAGAGTTTCTCTTATGTAGCACATCGAAGGGCAAACGGTATCGTCGAGGCTGCAAACAAAACCTAAAGACAATTTTGAAGAAAAATCTAAATCAAGCTAAGGGAAATAGGGAAGATGAGTTGCCATTGATACTTTGGGCATATAGAACTTCCACTAAGACAGCAATGGGATACACCCCATATTCTCTAACATACGGATGTGAAGCTATGCTTCCAATCGAAATTGAAATTCCTTCACATAGAAGAATAACTTATGCATTCGATCCAAATCAAGAGTTGAAAAAGGAATCCTTAGACATAATCCAAGGGTTAAGGGTCGAAGCTACTACTAGAGTGGCTGAATGTTAGAGAAGAACCAATAAGTAGTACAACTCGAGAGTAAGAATGAGAACTTTCCGAAAAGAACATGTAGTCTTACAAAGAGTAATGGAAAATATTAATAATAGATGGATGGACCCCTTGGTCTAAATTGGTAAAGAATTTGATCATTCATCAAGAACTCATACCCGAAAAATATCAACTCTTCAAACCATATGGTGATCCATTACCAAGAACATGGAACGTAGAACACCTGAGACTATACGTTTCAATGGTAAATGGATAAAAGAAGGTTTTCTTAAGAGTGTCCACATAACCAGAAGTATGGAAACTCCTCAACGTTTGGAACTACCCGAAATGGGTGAAGCTACCTATGATGGTAAAAAAAACCTTGTCACAGCCAAGATGGACAAGGCAAGGCACCTCGCGGAGGGAGGTGGTGTATAATCCTTTAGCCATGCTCAAATCAGAAAAGGCCAGGTTAAAGCATCAAAAGAGTAAGACTATTTCCGCGCTTATGATGGTCGGGTCATAGCATCTACCTCTTCTCTAGAGATGAGCATGCCCAACCTCTTCTTATGTCTTCGTTCTGCAGAAGGGAACGAAAGCTCTGGAGGATCACTTTAAGCACGACCCTCCTCTTCTCTAAAAATGTGCATGCCCTGCCTCTTCTTCGACTAAGCACATCCTGCCTCTGCTCTAAGAATGAGCATGCCCTACCTTTGCTTATGTCTCGTCACGTAGAGGGTAATGAAAGTTCAAAGGGAGCATTCTAAACATGCACTTGCGTCTGCTTACATCTTATCCCGCAGAAAGGGAATGAAAGTTCAAAAGGAGCACAACATCATCTCTGCTTATATCTTATCCCAAAGAAGGGAATGAAAAGCTCAAAGGGGTGCTTAAAGCACGCACAACCACTGCTTTAAAGAATAAACTTGAAATGATCACCAAAACTACAAATACCCGAATCTGGGTTTCGGGACATCTATTATTGTCAGATATGGACCTATGGCCTTCTACCATTAATACTAGAATTTGGGTTTTGGGCCTTCTATCTATTATTTCAAGACATGGATTTCTGGTCTCCTATCATTAATACTCGAGTTTGGGTTTCAAGACTTCAACTATTTCCAGATATGGGTCTGTAGTCTTCTACCATTAACACCCTAATTTAGGTTTCTGGTCTTCTATTTATTATTACCAGATGTGGATTTCCAGTCTTCTATTATTAATACCCAAATCCGGATATCAGGTTGCCTATCTATTATTGCCAGATGTAAATTTATGGTCTTCTATTATTAATACTTGAATCTGCGTTTTGGGTTTTCTTCCATTATTACCAGATGTGGATTTCTGGTCTTTTATTATTGATACCCGAATCTGGGTACTGGGATTTCTATTTTTGCCAGATATGGATTTTTGATCTTCTATTGTTGATACCATATCTGGGTATCGGGATTTCTACATTCCTAGAGGTGGATTTCTGGAATACTATTATCTTTCCCAGATATGGAATTCATACCTTTTATTTTTGAAACCTTCTAACGAAGGTCATTTTTCTTACACCTTACACAAGGAGGTTTTCTAAACTTATATACATAAAATTGCTATTTATTATTCCGGCAACATATAGAATACGAATGATCATATTATTCTATCACAAGTTCATCCGTTATTTGGTTTCGATTCAAATGATGCTTCACATAATATGAGCAAATCATTGTACGCATCCTGCTCTAAGAGAAAGACTAATGCAAGAAATACTAGTTGTTGTCTTCTATGCAGGAAAGCGCAGAAGAAATCCCGAATGAAGATATTCAAAACAAAAAACATGCGTAATACGGTGTATACGCAAAACGAAAACAGGTTACCAAATGGGTACATCCAAAAGATAGACAACAATGTTGGAAGAAGCAAATGTTTGAACCGCTAACTTATAAAGTTAGGAATACCCTGTCACTGGAGGGAAAATGTTACTACAAGAATTCAACACATATACCAAAGTAGGTTGAAGGGGTATTGTAATGGGATCAATACCGAAAGCAAAAGGCCTAAAGAAGAACCAAGCCGACACGGAAATCTTAGAACCATAACAATGAAGTCGATACTGGAACAACAAGATTGGTGATATGGAATCGGCAAATAGGATATAGAAGAACAGTACCTGAACATGGATTTGGCATATATGCTATCAGCACCTACAAAGGAGAGCAAACATCTTGGTGTTGATACCAAGAAGATGACAATAAAGGCATGATGCCAATACCAACTTGCAATAAGTCGACTTGGTGTTGGTATTGGACGATGAAGACAAAAGCATGAAGTTGATGCCGGAAGACAGTATCTCAAGCAATGAAGACGAAACTGAATACCAAGAATCAGTTTTACTAGAGGCGAAACCAATCACAAGGAGTGAAAGTAATAGAAGTGACAACAAATTCATAATGATAAATCACTAGGCTAATAGCAAAGATGTTGGAAGCAGGAAGGCGTTAACGACACTAACGAGTTTGGTGTAGATACTATTACATAAGGGAGGCACAAAAGTGTATACAACCAGGAGTGAAAGCCGATACCGGAAACTAAAGAAGCAGACTGACATCAAGGGATAGCTACTGAAACTGGAAACCAGAGAAGTACGCCGATACCTAGAAGGTTGATGCATAACCGAAGCTTTTTACCTGATCGCTACCAACGGGGTTTCAAATCCTATACAAATAAGACTCTGGGGTCACATTTTGGGGGACTTCTCCTCATTTCAAATCTTGTGATCAAGGCTTAAAGTCAATTTGAAATCGAATTAGGGATTTCTACATCAATTGTAACACATTCATGACAAATGAAAAGGGGGAATCTAGATCATACTTATTCTCAATTCGATAATCATATTGTGTCCAAACTGATTTAACAAGGAGTTGATTCAAAGTGGTTTGGGTGTAATTCCCATCCTGGTCTCTTCGAACTAGCACATCAAAGGTCCAATAGGATATTTTATTGATAGTTTGGTTTTTAACTATCAATCTCAATAATATTGTCAAGTACATTGGCAACTCAAAGGCTCTTATTATTATCAAACCATTCATTAATACCATCTTTGTTGAATCTTTAAAAAAAACTTTCATCGATTCCAAAACTTTCACGAACATGAACATTTTTATATGAACTGATATTGGGGTTTTGGGGGGAATACGACCATTAATGAACCTTTGACACGAAGTTAACTTAGTTTGTGGTGTAAATCTGCCCGGAACCGCCTGGCAAATCCAGTAGCCACAAAGTGTCAGTCTAATGTGAGAGGTCAAACGTCGAATTGTAGGCATAACGATTTATGACACGAGGTTAGACTCAGTTTATGGTGTAAATCTGCCCGGAACCGCCCGGCAAATCCAGTGGCCACAAAGTGCATGGTCTAATGTGAGAGGTCATGATTCGTTCGTCATAATGAATGAATTAAGGAATATTAACCATAATAAGACGTGGGTATGGTTAGAGGGTTAGGTGGGATGACATGGAAATTTGACATGTAAATGTGGACCTAACCGGTATGAGTTAAGAACATGTAAAACTTATAAATGTGGGCTTAACCAACATAACTGTTAATCAGACCAATGGGTGGGTTAAGTAATATGACTAGACTAATGACACTTAACCAATATAACATGACACGTGACAGGGTTAAGTCAACTTGAACATATAGATAATACTTAACCAACTTAGCATGATATGTGGGCGGGTTAAGCCATGAATTACTTGAAATACTTAACCAATGCAATCTGACGAATGGGAGGGTTAAGTTAAATGGGTTGGTTTAACTTGAATGGGTTGATAACACCCAACCAATATAACCTGATGTGTGGTAGGGTTAAGTAAATACACGAGGGTAACACTTAACCATTATAAAATGGCTAGTGGATGAGGTTGAGTTAACATACACTTAACCAATCTAACGTGAGGTGTGGTAAGGGTTAAGTTAACACAGGGGAGAACGCTTAACCGATATAACAAGACATGTGGTAGGGTTAAGTAACACAAGAGAGAACACTTAACCATGGTATCATGATGGGGGGTAGGGTTAAGTTAAATAGATAACACTTAACCAACTTGTGGGGTATACGAATAGACCCTAGGAAAATCCTAGTAGTGGGACCCGTTTCAGCAGTAACCCACATTAGGTATCAACGGTACCCTGAGCTAGGCAGGGTGGGGCACGATTACTGGGCTGATTGTAAGCGGTCAAAACGGCGGCAGGGGATGCAACGGTGCAGGTTCCGACGGATTACGGGCGTGCACGTATTCCGGAGTGGAAAATTTAGCCACTGAGCATCAGTAGATATAAAGCTATGCATAAAAAAGGGTGTCGGGGTTTCCATCCTAGGGATTGATACACCCTAGGGTGGGACCAGCACAGGTATCTACGAGTAGGGGGCCGCAAGAACTACGTCGAGTAGGAGCCGATCGATTAGGGTAGCAAGGATACATCTAACACATTTATGGCAATTGGGCTGGTTTAGGTGAAAATCCTCATAATAGATGTAGTCCTGAAGGCTACCACAACTATGGGGTTGGGATAACCTTAGTATATAACACATATGTAACATTGTAAGTAAGAGCCGATCAATTAAGATAAGTGCGGTGGGGACATGAAACTGTCAGTATGAGGTGGGACCCTCATCGTGGGATATGTACCTATAAAACTATCATGTGGGTTATGGGGGATCACTTATCTTGTAATTAAAACTTAGTAAACTAATTGAAATGCTAGTTAGGTGGTGCAGAGAATATAGGAAATCAAGGAAAATAGTGAAATGGTGAAGCTTAGAAATCTCGCGATGTTATACTTAATAGAAACCTTGCAATGTGATAATTAGTAGGAACCTTGTGATGATACTCTTGATAGGAAGCATGAGATGTTGTACTTGATTCATCGTGCCTGTAGCTTACCTTGTCATCATGCTTATGTTTACTTTCAGTTTATTCATGCCATATTATCTTCACCTGTTTTTATGCTGAAAGCCACTAGGACTTACTCAGTCTTTATGACTGACCCGGTTTGTTTCGCCCCTTTTTCTTCCATACCCCCACCCCCCCGCCCACAGGTTCGCAGGGTGGAAATACAGCTTAGTTCAGATCTTACCAAGCTCCAAGGCTCTTTCATGTGCTGCTTGGATCTCTCTTGGCTATGGCTTGCTTTGCTTTATTGGGGAATACTACAATTTATTTTCATGCTTCTTTATTTTTGAGCAAGACAAATATTTTAGCCATGTAATTGGGTATTTGAAAGTTGATGGGCTTTTATTGTAAACAATTGTATTTAATAAATGATTTGAAGTACTTCTACTTTACCTTCCGTTGTTTTATATATGTCTATCTTGTAATATTTCTGTTCCAGTACCCATAATGCTCCATTGAAGTTAAGGCATTCCCTTTGTGAGTGACCTTAACGGATGTGGGGTGCTACAGTACCTTTTATTTGTATACCAACTACGTTGGAAAGTGAGATGCAAGCTTCCTGGCTATATTCTTATTTATTCCTGGTTTGATAGACATTATTATAATATCATTGGATTTTGATATAAAAAGTGTTTTGGTATCGTAAGGTAAAATCACATGCCATATTTATGTGTGGTCGTGTCTTATGAGAGCTCCATTCTTTCAAAGGAACGTTTAAAGTTAAGTAAATTGTTTATAATATGAATTTATTGCTGAAAGTATTCTAGGCTGATCCGGGTTGATTTTGTTTTGCTTCAAAATGTGCTTGACTCATACCGTGCACATTTCTTGGTTATGTTTCACTTGGTGTTTCAAGAGAAGAGCTGAAGTCAAGACATGTACCTGTATTTTCTTGTATAAAATTATTCTACAATGAGAATCTATTGTGTACTCTGATATTGTATTCATATATATATATATATATATATATATATATATATATAGTTTTTTTTTGAGTTGATATATTATATTTTCTTCGTTTCGCTATGAGATTTCGTTTTACTTTGATTATGTGTTATTTTTGTTGTTATTCTTCTTCTATTCTAATATTTCTTTCTTTCTTTTCTCACGCTCTAATTTTCTTTCTCTTAACCCACAATTTTTTCACCAAATCCCCAAACTTTCCCCCCTTCAATTCTGAAATCAACTGTCCCGCGTAATCAACAGCCTAGGATCTCTCCAACTCATTCAAGGCACTCTCTCCTCCTCTCTAATCTCTGATTCTCTCGATGTCAAGGTATGTAATAACCCTAATTTTGTTTAGTACCCTAAGTTTAGTAATTTAAGCATAATAAGAGTATGTTTGTCTGTTGTTGTTAATTAGTTGCTAATGTAGGGTTTAATCATTTAAGTTGCTAATTTAGGGTTTTTATTTATAAATTACTTAGTCGTTAATCTAGGGTTTTAATTAGTTTAAGTAGTTGTTGTTAATGAGTTTGTATTTATAGATTTATTTGATTATGTTGCTAATCTAGGGTTTAATTAGTTCAAGTTGAATATGTATATATGCATATATATATATATATAGTGTTGTATGTATATATATAGAGTTGGTAATTAATTTATGCATTTGTTTATTTGGTTGAGCCCCAATTCATTGAAAACGATATTTAATTTGTCGAAAACGTGTTGCGGAAATGGAAATATTTAAGTTTATGGTTTGGGCTAAGGCACACAAAGGCGCTAAGGCACACAAAGGTTCACGGCTTGAGCTTTGGGCTTTTCTGAGTCCTACAATTGATCGTAAACCTGCAACTTTTATTTGAAAAAATTCAAAAGTTGAAATTTCGAAATCAAAGTTGGAAAAAAAAACCTTCAATCACAAAAAAAACCAAATCATAATATGTTATATTCATAAAGTCTTAGAGAGTTTTTTTTGCCCCATTTGATAAGTATTATATATAATTGTTATGTGAATGTTCGTTTTATTAATGAAACAGAATTTATATTCATTATATACAATATTTATTGGATTTTTCCTTTGTATTGGGCAAGTTACGAACACAATAACGAAATTAAATCTCGTAAAATATTTCATTTTAAACGGTTCTCAAAATTTCAAAAGCACTTCCTTTATGTTCCCTATGTACACACAATTGTGTACTATACAGGGAACTAAACGGAAATTCTACCGAAATTTTGTTGAATCATTTAAATTGAAAAGGTTTATGCGATTTAATTACGTTATTGTATTTGTAATGGGAGGTAGGATGACCCACCAGCATATGATCAATTAACATAACATGCATTCAGCACTAAAATTGTTTTAACAAAATGTCAATGCAAAATTTATCATCATAATTAATACGTAAAAGAAATGTTTTCATTAAAATACAATCTTAGCGTTTGAGCGATCGAACACAAAAATTATGAATCTAATTTTATATCATACTTTCTAATTTTATATATAATTAGGAAAAATGGACGATTATTTTAATGATCGAAGCTGGATGTACAAACGAAGAGAAACCGATGACACAATAAACAAACAATTTATTAATGGTGTCAGCGTGTTTATTGATTTCACTTTAAGTAACAAAGGATACGATGTCAAAATCCGTTGTCCATGTAGTAGATGCAAGTTATTGAAGCATTTGATACCGCAAATGGTTAGGGTTCATTTGCAACAGTACGGTTTTGTGCCAAACTATTTAGTTTGGGATCATCATGGAGAACCGTTAGCATCTACTTCTATATAAGTTGAGGAGGTAGTGAATAATGAAATTGCTACGACGGATCTCGTAGAACAAATGGTTGAAGATGTTGCATGTTTTATGTTCTCGGTTCAACAGTTTAATGATAATGATGGTAATCATGACAATGGTAATGATGAAGAAGAACCAAATATTGAAGCCAAAAAATTATATGATTTATTAGAAGCCGCGAAAAAACCCCTTTGGGACGGCTGTGAAAGCGGAACTCAATTATCAGTGACTGTTGGATACATTGCAATGAAATCTAAATACAACCTCACATAAGCTGAATTTACAGCTGTTGTACAAGCTGCGAAGCAGCATATGCCTCCCAATAATTTAATGCGCGAAAACCATTATAAAGTAAAAAAATGATGTCGGCCTTTGGTTTACCGTATCAAAAAATAAATACATGTCTAAAGGGTTGCATGCTATTTTGGAAGGAAGATATCAACCTTAAGAATTGTAGAATATGTAATCAAGAAAGATACAAACCAAGAAAGAAAAAGGGAATGGAAGTCCCGTATAAACGTATGCACCATTTACCTATTGTTCTAGATTTCAAAGGTTATATGCATCTTTTGTAACCACGCAACATATGAGATGGCACAGTGTGAGAACACAGGAAGAAGGTACGTTAACACACTCATCCAATGGAGAAGCATGGAAGCATTTTGATCAAAAGTATCCAATTTTGCATCCGAGAGTCGCAATGTTAGACTTGGTTTATGTACGGGTGGGTTTTCATCATTTTCTCAATTCGGTTCTAAATATTCATCCTGGCCAGTAATTGTAACACCTTATAATTTACCTCCATGGATGTGTATAAAAACTCCTTATATATTTCTCACAATTGTCGTCCCTGATCTTGATGATCCGACACAAGGAATCGATGTTTATTTACAACTATTGATTGAAGAATTAAAAAAATTGAGGTGTAAAGGGGTAGAAACACATGATATTTCCCAAAAGAAAAACTTTCATATGCATGCTTCTCTGTTGTGGAACATTAGCGATTTTCCTGCTTATGCAGTGCTTTCAGGTTGAAGTATGGCTGGTCATCTAGCTTGTCCGTACTGTATGGAAGAAACAAGTGCATTTTCTTTACCTATTGGAAAGAAAATTTCATGGTTTGACTGTCATAGATGTTTTCTTTATATTAATCATCCTATTAGAAGAGATAAGAACTTTTTTACAGCTAATAAACATGAAACTTTACGACCACCTAAAGTATGGACAAGTGAGGAAATTTATGAACTTGTACAAGATTTTCCCAAGATTCATGAAACCGGAGTACAACAGAAATTCAAGGTAAATCAACGATTCATAATTGATGGAAACAAAGCATATTTTGGGAGTTGCCTTATTGGAAAGATCTTCTGATTCATCATAATATTGTCGTGATGCATAATGAGAAAAATATGTTTGATAATTAATCAATACAATTTTGAATGTCAAAGGGAAGACGAAAGATGATTTATAATCAAGATGTGATATTGAGGTAATATGTAATCATCCGGAGCTTCATATAAAGCCAAATGACACCAGAAAACCGAAAGCGTGCTATGAACTGGACAATAATCAAATTAAAATATTTTTAAAATAGATGGAAGGATTAAGATTCCCGGATGGTATATCTTTCAATCTTTGTAGATGTGTTGGCTATAAAAACAGTAAACTTAGCGGGATGAAAAGCCATGACTGTCATGTTATGAGAGAAAATTTATTGCCCGTCGGTTTCAAAGAACTATTGCCTGTAAAAGTTTGGACTGTTCTAACAAAGCTTAGTTTGTTCTATAAAGAGCTTTGTTCATCTACATTAAAAATTGACCATCTACGTAAACTAGAGGAAGAAATCCCCATATTACTCTGCAAATTGGAAAAAATATTTCCTTCAGGTTTTTTCAATGTTATGGAGCATTTACCTATTCATCTTCCATCAGAAGCACGTCTTCGAGGGCCTATGCATTGCGGATGGATGTATTCATTTGAAAGGTATATTAATATTTAGTTAATTAAATTTTGGTTATTGAAGTGTATGAAAAAATAATTTACAATAATTCTAAATAGGTATTTAAATCATCTAAAGAAAAAGTGAGGCATAAAGCTCAAGTTGAAGGTTCTATTTGCAAATCATACATCGAAGAAGAAGCTTCATTTTTTTCTCTCATTATTTTAGTGATCATGTGAACATGTCATTTGCAAGTATTGCGCGTAATGATGAAGGCATTGATCAAGATGACTGTCAAGCGACTTTATCTATTTTTGAAAAAACATGGTCAGCCTTCTGCTAGATATGTGGAAGAATGGCTGAATGATAAAGATTATAATGCAGCACGCACATATATTCTTCTCAATTGCACCGAAGTTGCACCATTCATTAGGTAATGAACTTATACATCTATGTATACATGTATACATGTATTGTACCTTTAATCATATACGTAACGTCTGTCCTATAATTGCAGCATTTATGAATCACAGTATCCAAACGTTGATATCAGCAAAGAATTTGCTAGTTGGTTTACTAATTATATTTTTGATCCAACAAATTGTAACCTTTGGCAATGGGACCAAAAAGAAATGTCAAGACATATCCAATATTCTTTGTCAATGGATATAAATTTAGCACTAAAGAGTACGATGCTGAAAATTTAATTGACAATGGCGGTGTATTTGTTAAAGGTAGTGATAATCCAAACGACCAGATACACGATTTTTATGGCGTGTTAAACCAGATTCTGCAATTGACATATTTCACACGACCCGCAGAAGAAGTATTTTTATTTAAATGCAATTGGTTCAGCAATGTTACAGGTTCTGGAATCAAGGTGCACGCAAAATATAATCTTATAGAAGTGAGATACACTTCCCATTATTACAAGTACGATCCTTTTGTACTTGCCAAACAAGCTCTTCAAGTATATTATGCGCCTTATCTCTCTATGAGAAGAGATAAAATAGATTGGTGGGATGTTTTCAAAACAAAGGCAAGGTTTACATTTGACGGACATAATATTATGGACGACCAAACTTATCAAGCAGATGTCGAGAAAAATGCAGAAATAGTAATAACTGATGATCAAACAGATTTGGACCTCTAAATGATGAATTGAATGCATTAATTGATGTATTTGAGACTGCCTATGAACCATATATGGAGGAGGAAATAGAATCAGAATATGAAAGTGATGAGGACGACTAACTAATAATCCTCATTTTCAAAAGGTAATTTTAATAGTCAAATTCATATTTAATAGATATTTCTTATGTTAACACATTTTAATAGATATTTCTGTCTATTCATAAGTAACATATCATAAATAAAAATATGTCATCTATCAAATTTATATTTATTTTTATGACATTTCTATGAATCAAACTCATATGTTAACTAGACATACCTATGAATCAAACTTGTAATGTTAACTTGACATATGTTATGACATTTTTATTATCAAGTACTCATGTTATCTCATACCATGTTTTTACATAGCACTTCCATGTTATGTTATGTTATTGTGTTGTCTGTAACAGGTATGGCGTCACAAGGGCATTTAGGTGGGGATGAGGGTGGCCCGTCGGATTTATCCCATCCTGTGGTCTGGCTTAAGCCAAAAGCCTCCAAAGGGTAATAACTAAGTTTTTAGTATAAATTAATTACAATAAAGTATTTAAATTGTTACTCTAGTAACCATTTTTTCGTTTAATACAGGGGTTTTGAGTTGGAGTCATCCAATACAGTCTTGAAGATATCAAAACGCGCTTATTAGGCTCGCATGACTGCAGTTGGCCCACATGGACCTCGATACCTGACATTGTTAAGGAGACCATATGGTAGGATTTTTTGGTACGTATGTATGATATAACATTTATTACGTTAAGTTGTCATGCTCCTATTTGATAAGTTCATATGTGTGCTATTTTTTAAAAAAATGCAGCTCCAGGAGATGGATTTGGATCTCTTCAAGCGCCACCAGAACCGTAAAATGTCAACAAATTACAAACAGACAATGAACAAGGGAAAAGACCGTCTTGGATGGGCAAAGCGGTGTGGGACGAGCTATATAATTATTGGAATAATAATGAGGATTTTCTCGTAAATTTACTGCATATTTAATTTAAATTACTTTATTCAATTAATATGTAATTTAGAATAATACATTTTTTTTAAATTTAAATGTATAGGCCTCGTTTGAGAGAAATGCAGCTAACAGGAGCAAGAATCCGGTTACGCATCGAGGTGGGTCCAAGTCATTTCAGCATCATCACGAGGATCTGGCATATTTTGTAATTGCACAGTTTAAAAATTTAATTTATAACTTGTTAAAATTAATAGTTGATTTAAGTTTAAGTTTTAATTTACACACACACACACACACACACATATATATATATATATATATATGTGTGTGTGTGTGTGTGTGTGTGTGTGTGTGTGTGTGTGTGCATGCTTATTTCAGGAGAGAGCATGTATGGCTCCTGTATCGTATTGGGATGTTTTCGAGCATACACATGCATCGAGTCAGACTGACGACACAGGCTCAGTTTCGTACAGTTGGGACCATGATGATAAGGCGCGTGAGATATATGTAAGTATAAAATAGTTAATAAGGTAGAGTTATAATTTAATTAAAATAGTGTTATCTAAATTGATTTTTTTTGGTTTAACAGGAGAAATTTCAGAAACAAAGGGCGTAGTTACTGGAATCTAGTGGGAGAAGTGATTTAACTAAGGACGACGAGGACATGATATTTGAAGCTGTCATGGATCCACCTATCCGAAACAGACGATATGGTTTTGGAAATCTAGAGGTAATACTAAAATTTATAACAAAAACTTAAATGTACTCGAAATGCTATTATGAAACAGTGAAAATTTGAAATTATATACAGATTAGATCATCTTAGCAGACATATTATAGGACTCAGGAGAAGGAAGAAATCGCACAGCTAAAAGCACAGATTCCAGAGCTCCATGAGCATGATCGTCGCCGTGATGAGCAGATGGAGTTGCTTAACTAGCGGCTGGCGGAGTACATTGCCCAGCAGGGTACGCCACCTTCATCTTCTGGTGGAGAGAGTTGATCAGGTTAGCTTGTTTTCATCTGTGTTTTGAGAGTTAGTGAGGCTTGCTACATGGTTGTTGTATATATTATTATAATGGTTTGGACATGATGTTATGATGGTTTGTGATGGTACTGTTTGTACATGTCGTTGGTTATGATGTTTGGACATAGATATGTTGTTTTGGCGACGTTTGGTTGTTATGTTATGTAAATATTGGTTAATTTATGCGTTTTGTGTTTGATTTTTATTTTATACTGTGTTTGGGTGTATATAGGTTGAGATTGTGAGTTGTATGTTCGAAATGGAGAAGTTTCAATGATTATATATATATGGTGTGTAGCTTGAAGTGACAATTTTGAAATCTGGGGAAAAAACACCCAGATTTCCAACGGCCATCAAAGGTTTATTGGTCCGATCATTTCAACGGCTACAGACAACTAATTTTCAACGGTTTTCATCATTTTCCAACGTCCCTTTGGCTAGAAATAAGGGACATATGGCCATATGTATTAGTTGGAAGCCACTGGAAAATAGGCGTTGTTTGCATTGGAAGCCATTCATCCATATACCAACGGATTGACCAACGGCTTCCAAGGGGGTTTGTCGAGTTAATAAGAATTGGTAATTGGATTTATATCATCGAGTTAATAATATATATCGATATTTCAAAATTAAAGGAAATAAAAAGAGTTTTATAAAAAAAATGTAGCGATATTTTCAAAGTAAAAGAAATAAAGAGGAGTTTGGTAAATACGTTTATTCTAAAGAAATAAGAATATAGTTATTATTTTCAAATAATAGAAACAAAAGGGATCTGTTGAGATAAGTAAATTGAATAGATTTGGAATCGATGAAAGTTTTTTTTAAAGATTCAACAAAGATGGTTTTAATGAATGGTTTGATAATAATAAGAGCCTTTAAGTTGCCAATGTACTTAACAATATTATTGAGATTGATAGTTAAAAGCCAGACTATCAATAAAATATCATATTGGACCTTTGACGTGCTAGTTCGAAGAGACCAGGATGGGAATTACACCCAAACCACTTTGAATCAACGTTGCATTCGAAACTAACTTACATTGATATTTTTTAAAATGGAGAATTGAAGACCGTAGATCTTCATAAAACAAAAGAACTACTTATAATATCTGACTTGCAACCAGAGATAGAATGTGATTCTGTCATGGTTGAAATCTATGGATTACAAGGACTTCTCTCTACTAATCTTTTGGGTGATTTCTATATAGGATGCGGTATGAGGGTGTCATCGATTCGTCCTGTTCTTGGATGACTTGTATGGACTAATGTCTGACAGAGTATTTACCGAGGGTTACGTACATTGTTTTTTTTTTTTTTACAAATATACCAAGTTTGGTGGCGAAGAAGGAAACTTCTTTTAGCTTAACACCTAGAGTATTAATTTTTGTGGACATCAATTAGTGATTTGATGGATATGACGATGTGACATTCAAATTTAATGTGATATTCTGAAAAGCTAATCGTTACCTCAAGCCTCATTAACAGGTATATGATAGAAATCCGGCAGGCAGCATGACTATGTGAGTCATTCCCATTAAGGTGTATCGTCACCATTTATAGAAAATTCATTTGTTTCTTCTATCGATTCTATATCTCCCTGGAAATTGCGATGGTTGCACAATCGTAGGGCGACAATATATTCGATACACTGAAGTTGAATGAGTGGTCGGTCATCTGTAGTCGAATTACAAAACCCACTGTTTCCTCTCTAGAGTACACTGATTGGGAGGTGGTCCCATACTTTGTCTAGTTGAAAATTCAAACTCCAATATGAGTCGTACGTTTTTAGTTGTATACCAACTACATTGTAAAGTGAGATGCAAGCTTCATGGCTATATTCTTATTTATTCTTGGTTTGATAGACATTATTATAATATCATTGGATTTTGATATAAAAAGTGTTTTGAGTATCATAAGGTAAAAACACATGTCATATTTATGAGTGGTCGCGTCTTACGAGAGTTCCATTCTTTCAAAGGAACGTCTAAAGTTAAGCAAATTGTTTGTAATATGAATTTATTACTGAAAGTATTACAGGCTGACCCGGGTTGATTTTGCTTTGTTTCAAAATGTGCTCGGCTCATACCGTGCACATTTCTTGGTTAGGTTTTGCTTGGTGTTTCAGAAGAAGAGCTGAAGTCAAGACGTGTACCCGTATTTTCTAATATAATATTATTCTACTATGAGAATCTATTGTGTACTATGATATTGTAACCATATATATATATATATATATATATATATATATTTCTTTTGAGTGTATACATTATATTTTATTCGTTTCGCTGTGAGATTTCGTTTTATTTTGATTCTGTGTTATTGTTGTTGTTATTGTTCTTCTATTCTAATATTTCTTTCTTTCTTTTCTCACGCTCTAATTTTCTTTCTCTTTACTATCTGCTTTTTTGTGCATTTTAAGTTAACATGGGTCGTTATATTTCGGCTTAAACTGTATGGAAAAAGTGGATCGTTACAAGAATGTGAACGAATGAGCATTTGAAACGTAGTAAAGACATTTTGCATTTGCGATTTGGCTTGGCTTGGTGGTTCAGACTAGATAGTTTTTATTTTGTCTTTTCAAATTCCAAAAGAAAACATTTTTATTTTCTTCTTATGTCTATATAAAAGACGAAAAAGAAAAGTATTGAATCAATTTTAAATTTTGTTCCTCTCCTTCTTTACCAAACTTTGTTCTTAATTATTTTTCTTGACTTTGTATCCTCTGCAAGTTCCAATGCAGTTTTGGAAACGTTGTCGATTTTATCACGTAAAACAATTGCTCGTCTCCTTTTTGCATTATATGAGATTGCAATATTGTTATAAGGAAACAGATTATTCTGAACTCGGGCAAACTGAAAAATACTATACTTAATTGTTTTTAAAGTACTTACAACAATTTTTTCAAAACCTTTGAAATAGCTTTTTGCCAAATTATTCGCATCGGTTTTATGTAACATAAATAAAACACAGTTTTTGCAAACTGTTTGCAACAATTTTTCTGTAATGCAAACATACACGGTTTTTGCAAAGCATTCGTAACACTACTCAGTTGTAACGGTTTTGTAACAGTTGGGTTGCATTTATTTTCCACTACTACTTTCTGCATTCACTTTTCATGTACCAATTTTTCTGTTATGCAAACATACACGGTTTTCGCAAAGCATTTGTAACACTACTCAGTTGTAACGGTTTTGTAACAGTTGGGTTGCATTTATTTTCCACTACTACTTTCTGCATTCACTTTTCATGTACCAATTTTTCTGTTATGCAAACATACACGGTTTTCGCAAAGCATTTGTAACACTACTCAGTTGTAACGGTTTTGTAACAGTTGGGTTGCATTTATTTTCCACTACTACTTTCTGCATTCACTTTTCATGTACCAGTTTGTTGTGTACCAGTTTGCATTTATTTGTAATGCTCTTGACCACGGACTACCGTCCACACTAGGCACATCTCGCAGTGAAAGTCGTTGTATTTTGCTATACGTAGACTGCATCATGTTAAGAATCAGCCTAGTCTGTCCTCTAACTAATATGCTTGTCATGTATAAGACATAATACACTTTTCATGTGGACATGGCCTTTATGAGAAATCGCTTCCTTGTTGAGGAAGTAAACTGCATCGAGCAACGGACATCTTTTTCAATATGCTTGTCATAATGTCATAATGTCATGTATAAGAATGCAGTGCTAACTGCAGCATGTTAAGAATCAGCCTCTATCCTCTAACCAATATGCTTGTCATAATGTCATGTATAAGATATAATACACTTTTCATGTGGACTTGCGTTTATGAGAAACCGTTTCCTTGTTGAGGAAGTAATTAAACTGCATCATGTATGATAGTGTCCAATGCCTACCAATCATTATATTTTAAAATATACCACCGCCTTATGTACATTCCAGGAAAATTCCATGTTGCTTTAAACAAGTAGCTTTACATAGTTTAATCTGCGAGTTCACTTTGAAAGAAGAAGCGACCATTGACTGAGTACTCCAGTTTTGCTGCTTTGAACTGGTTAACCATGTACCATTTAAATAAAAATTTCAACGATACTGTGATCAGTTGTATATATTTATAAGTGAGATAATTGTACTGCATTAATCCATTGTTTAGGTTTCACTTGACGATAGAAAAACTGCTACACAGTGAGACATCATCATTTGAATAAGCCCCATTTTATCATTATTTGGTAAGTTTGCTCTCCAAGGAATGTTGGTAATGAAAACTCTGGATATTTTACAATATCGTCATCACACTTAATTTTTACTTTGTGGAAAAACTAGGAGAGTCATACATATAAATATACGCTAACATTACGCAGGAAACGTAGCTTTGTGCGAGTCAAATACTGTGATTAAGGTGACAATCATGAAGTTTACTTTCTGTTTTGCAGAAATTTTATGGTACTTTCCGGTTTCGGTTGACCCTATACTTTTAATTATTATCAATGGTTAGTTTGACCAACGCTTAGCCATGATATTACTGAGGTTTCTGACCAAATGTTTTATTTGGTTTATATAGCAAACTGCAAAAACACATCCTCTTTTACATTGACGAAGTATTATCATGTTTCATTGACCAAATTTTACAGTTTCTTTTGGCGCTTTATTTCGTGAGCCGAAACCTGAGGCTGTTAGTGACTGTTGCTTTGGATTGGTGCGAATAGGTTTTGTCCATAGTAGAACGGGGAAGAGGGGTGTAAAAAGGGTTATTTAGGATCGTACGAAGGGTCAAGCAAAATTTGACTTAATCCGTTTGCAACCCATTTATTCTGATCCATTTAACATAACGCTTTACCTGACCCGACCCACGTATTATGCACGTATTTTTAGTATACAATTATGAGAATTAGTCTGATATTTTCTAAATGTTAATCACCTTGGGGAGCTATAATGTCCGTTCATCGGTAGAAATATCCAAATGTTTCATATTGTCCATAATTTAGGTGAGAGCCTATCGGTCGAAGTCTCGTCCGATTCCGAGACAGTATGAAGAAGTTACTGCAGTTTTCACAAAAATAATAGTGACTAAATATGACAATTTAGCCTATTATTTTGTAAGTATAACTGGCAGTCCCCTTATTGAACTACAGTGTTCGATCACAGGGCAAAACATCCAAGTGTCTCATACTATCTGTAATTTAGGTGGGAATCTATCGGTCGAAGTCTAATCCGATTCCGAGGCAGTATGAAGAAATTACTACATTTTTTACATAAAAAATAGCGACTCTGTATGTAGGTAGAGTTCAAATATGAGAATTTAACTTGTTATTTTCTAAGTACAACTGGCAGTCCTCTTGGAAAACTACAGTATTCGGTCACAGGGCAAAATGTCCAAGTGTTTCACATTGTCCATAATTTTTTTGGTGGGAATCTATTGGCATCCGGTTTCGAGACACTATGAAGAAATTACTACAGTTTTTACAAAAAAAAAATAGTGACTTTGTATGTAGGCAGAGTTTAAATATGGGAATTTAGTCTGTTATTTTCTAAGTACAACTGGCAGTCCTCTTGGAGAACTACAGTGTCCGATTACAGTGCAAAACGCTCGAGTGTTTCACCCTGTCCGTAATTTAGGTGGGAATCTATCGGTCGAAGTCTCATCCGGTTCAGGAGCAGTATGAAGAAACTACTGTATTTTTTACTAAAAAAATAGCGACTCCGTATGTAGGTTGTAGGCAGTTAAATGGTAAGTGGGTTACCCATTTGTAACCCTTTTAAAAATGGGTCAACCCTTTTATAACACATTTAATAAAAAAATTATAAACGGGTTGACCCAACAGGGTTATAATTAGAGTAAAATGGGTAGGGTCATATTTTGACAAGTCTAAATTGGAGGTGATTCGTTAAGTTTTCTATTTTTTATTTTAATTTGTTATATTTTAATAAAAAGTTGTGGTCCGTTAGTTATAATATAGGAAAAATATACCTTACACAAACAATTAAGAGGCTTTTTAGCATTTCCGACAGTCCACTAATATTTAATTTTCAAATATACAAAAATCAAGCTTGATCTTTTATTTCTTGAATCTAGTTCTTCTTCTTCATCAATTCATCTTTGCTTACTGTTTTACGCATTCAAATTTGAATTTTTTGTCTTCATTCATGCGTGATCAATTTTCGCTAACATGATTATGATTTTATGGAAATTTCAAATCCAGTATGATTCTATGTTTTTGCCATTTCTCTTGTATTAGCGTTTTAATTTGGTTATTTCTAATATACTTTTGTTTTTCTTTTAAAAAATAATTTTAGTTTTATTGTTGTATTTTTTATTTATATTCTATGGTAAATTCGAGTAACAACAACAGAGAAGTTTTCTTTGCTATTTTAGATTGAACGTAATTCTGTTTTAGTTCACTGAAGTATATCTTGGATTTATATTGATATGAATGAAAATATAATGTTATGTTTGTTTCATTAAGGATCAGATTTTTTTTGTATCACCTTTTTTTGTTTAAATTATCAATTTTCACTAACCCGGTAAACAATTTATCTCTGAATCAAGCAGCTTGAAAGTTTGCTTTTATATGCCTAACACAATAACGATGCTTGTGTGGTTCTCTCCATTCTCGTCCAAACCTTTAAAAATACCTTTCATCCTATCCGATACGAACGTTATGTGTCGACTACAAATACTATGAATGAATTCATGCATACACGTGCAGAAAACCAACCTCGAATATCACATGACTCAGATTCAACAAATGCAAACCTTAAGGAAAAAAGACAGTCAATTGCATCCACAACTATAACAATAAGCAGTGTATCCTTGTATTTATCATACAAATGTGTACCGTCAATACATAACAACGGTCGACAATGGAGAAACCCAGTAATGCAAGGCTTAAATGTGCTGAGTGCACGATCAAATACTCCAACATCATCGTGTGTCACATGACTTACAGTGCTTATATTGATTCGCTTTATCTCCTCAAAGTATTGTGGTAGTATTGCATATGATTCAGCTCAATCACTATAAATCAATTATTTCACTTTACTTAGCGCATGCCAAGCTTTCATGTAGATTATGTTGATGAACAATTGCTCATGCACAAGCACTTGCATCATACCAGCTGAAATGAATAAATCTGCTTTGACAAAAGACATAATCTTTGTCACGAGAAATTTTAAGATAGCTTATCTATGGTTCGAATTTACTATTGGGTTTACATAATTATGTTCGCTATGATATTTCCTAATTTCCCACCATTCATATTGTGATTTTTTCGAAACTATGGCATGGATTCTCCATAGACAATTGTTGTCCACATTAAATTTAGCTGTGTATTTTGTTCTACTCGGTTTAGTCATTTTGTACGAAATCACATGTAAAATGATCTATTCGGTTAATTGTTGTAGTAATTTTTCTCGTCTCATATACCATTCCAACACCGATTTCATTCTGAATGCTAACAACTACAAATCTTTCTCATTCAAACCGTAGGTTAGCAACAACCGATTGCCATCATTTGCAAGGTACAAGATCATCATCTAAAGGTACTTCCATCTCAAGTTCATCACTATCGGCTTCAATACCTTCTGTTGTAGGAAAGTCATACTTCAACGATTCATTGTTCACTTGCATTATATCAATCCAAGAGTCTTCATTATCGACCATAGTAGAAACCACCATGCTATTGACTAGAGGATCCTAACCAGCTTCCAAACCAATGTCACCATCTGTAGCAACAACATCGTTTACATCTAGAGAACGTTGTGATGTTTCAACATTACATTGTGCATTAATGCCCATCATACATCTATTAAAAAAATTAACATCGAATTACTACCAATCAATAACACTAACATCATAACTAAATTAATAACACATTCATACCTCTGACTCATAAAATACAGTTCTGATGGAGTAGGATATATAGACAAACTGCAGATGATTTGACGATTCTTCATTGTTATGCTCAACGGTCGGTTGTTGAAAGCTAATTAAACAATAGATTATTGTAAGGAAACTGAAATGTATACCATTGAATCTACTTATTCAACATAACTATGTTACCTCGGAGTCATATCGGATTCATGTAAGGGTGTTTAATAGGGAAATTTCCATTGCATGGGAGGAGGTTGCAAATTCATGTATGGCATGATTTCGTAAGGCATGGACGGATGATAGTATAATCTAGCATTAATATATAAATTACTATAACTTGGTGAGACGTAGCCTGCAGATGGAGTCATCATCTCTAAAATTTATGTATAATACCCAAATCCAGTAGTCTTCCCGGGATCAGGCATATCCGGTTGCAGTTGTTGTTTTGCAACTTTCCAAATATATAATTCAATCGACTTGCCACTGCAGAAAACATTACTTCAATGTCTCTGTCATCCGACAATGTTATAGCTTTCAAACCGGATTTTGTGAGCCAATTAACCACTATATCAATATCAAATTCATTTGGATTAATTTTAGTTTTTCTATACACAACATCCTTTGTGCATCCTTCCCGGTTTACATATACCACCGACATACTTGTCCTTTTTTTATCATCCATAGTTAGTTCACCATCATAGTAACATAGTGTGGGAATCATATTTCTAGCCATTCTAAATTCAAAGAAAACATCTGTCAATAAATTATTAAGAACGCAAAATGTAACTTGTTCTAGCGCTTAGATTTTTTTCATTCTCTTACATTGAGTAGATTATGCATAAAAATGTAAGCAAGTAACTAGCGGAAATTAGGATTCTAAACTTACAAAATTACCTTCAACAACGAGGATCGTTGTATTAGAACGTCATGCTAATTTAAGATTGAAATATAACCTAAAAGTTGATGTGTAGAAATTCTATTTATACATTTAGTTTTTGTTCATTCAAATCTAGGAAAAACGATGGGTCTAGAATTGGGGAAAGAGAGAAGTTATAAGTGAAGAAGAAAGTGGATGCAGACTGGTTAAGTAGTACAGGCTTTAGGTGATTTTTGAAAAATTAATAGTTGGCGATTTTTGAAAAATTGCCAAAAGAAATCCGTGAGTAAATCTATTGGTGTGGAAAATCGCCTTTGGGTAATTTGTCAAAAATCACTAGCTGGGTTATACCTTGTCATCGCTGACATGGCCATAATTGGCTTATATCCGTAATTACTTTCGAAACAAGCCTAAATTTGTAATAAATTTACAAAAGTGACCGAATTATGAAAATTTTCCTAATAAATTATCCTCAAGTATACTTTTCCGTTTCATGCTTTTATGAAGAGAAGTCCCCTTGACGTTCTAAATAATGATGAATTAGTAAACAATCTAATAAAGAAAAGGTAAATAGCTTTCTATAGCTTAAATATGTAATACATAAGGTATGAATAACTCATTTATTGTTTTAGTTTTAGACATTTTTACATATTTTGACATAGATGTGGTTGGTTCCTTTGACTGCAAAATAATGGGAACGCACCATTCTCTAGATAAACATGTAATGTTTTGCTATTAATGATCCCAAACGTATTACTTGTTATAAGTAGTACTTGGAAAACTCTAGTGTAATTTAGTTTAATCTATTAGCTTATTAGGGAACCTTGAAGGAGTTTTGGACATTTTATTTTGTTAGTTATAGTAGTTCTATAAATGATTGATGTCTTATGTCTACCCTTAAGTTTATGATGAAAATATTAATGCATTCCTTCATTAAATATATGTTAATACTTTATATATTTTATGGTTTAAATGAAACTTTTTAGGTGGAAATTTTGGTAGCCTTGGCTATTGTCGCATGGACTCACAATGGTGCATTAATTGTGGTTACTTTGACTATCAATGATTAGCTTTATTGTAAAAACTTATTTTAACTGCCTATTTATCGTAACTATGTGGTTTCTTCATATGTATAGCATTGGAAATGTCTTTGTAATGACCTGCATTTTTTACCATTTAAATCGACAAAAAAATTCCACAAATGTCGACTCAAACAAATCAAAAATATATATAGTTATTGGGATTAATATAAGAGAAAGAAGAAAAACAATCGCAGAATCTCATAGCGGAAGGAAAAAAAATATAATAATTAAATAATAGTTCATGAAGTTGTTAAATTATACAGTTGATTATACATTACAATAATACATCATCATTAACTATCATAAAATATACCAATATATGCAGCATAATAATACTAGTAATTACGTCTGTCAAGTTCCATCTTCATTTTTAATATAATGTGGTTTTCACTAATTAAAAAACTCAAGCTGATCCGAGCATCAATGAAAATACATAAATACTCGGATCATATAAATTAGATACTATTTAGTACAATACACTATTATAATAGTGTCTATTCAGTGAAGTAAAAGTATCAAATTAGCATAAGCGGAATTACATTTTTACCATTACACAGTCTATAAGCATTGTAGTCTGTACAGTACTATAAACTCCACCACACCAATGGGCTATCAGGGACCACTCCATAAGTACAATGCGAAAAAAAATCGTAGGGGGTGCAATCAGGATAATATGACAAGGCACACGAGGAATACCCAGGATAGGAATCTACCGGTTGCATGCTAAGAATGGTAGTAACGCATAGCTGCAACTACCGCCCACCTCGGAACAATACTCCCAAATCAAGGATGCACATCAAATTAAATCAATCAAACCAAGGGACTATAGTAATAAAGGAAGAAGTGTTGCCGATGGGGGTAGCTAACCCCACTTGGTCATGGTATAGAACCTGTTTTAGTCATTTTAATTATGACCCGGAGATCAAGGATATCCATCATTGTTCTCTTACTTCATTCCAGTAGGGATCATCAAACCAACCTACTTCATTCTGGATTCACCCACTACGTACACCGTTATTAAAGTGGTTTTTGGTATTGGCAGAGAGTATGACAATATCTGATCCCAGTCTCTTTAACAACCAAACGCTTATTTCACACCAGTTGGTTAATTTACGTTTCAAATGGTTCATTCTTCATATTAAAATATTACATTTCTTTTTAAAACATTTCATTTTCAAACTGAATATATTTTTCATATTGAAATCTCAATTTAAACCACACTCAGAATCTTGAAACAAATCCAATCCTAAAAAAAGTTGTACATTCAAATACTTGACAAGTATATTAAAATAGTTTAGATATATATATTTGAAATGGTTTGAAAACAATTAGTTAGGAAAATAAAAGTTACATAAAGAGTTCGGATTTAAAAACAAGATTTTGTAAAATTTAGTTATATATATAGTTAAATATTAATGAAGTTTATAAAATAGATAGTTGATTGTTAAAATAGTTTATTTAAAAATAATAATTATATATAAGTAAAATAAAATAGTTTATATGGAAAAATGGTTCATAAAGAAAAATAGTTTATAAAGAAAAATATTATTAAAATGATTTAAAATAGTATAGTTTGCAATTAGGATTGTTTCTTCCAAATTTTTAAGTAACTTGAAGTCATGTTTCATTTCAAATCAAATCGACTCAACTTCGATATTCTAATTCGAATCAACTTCCATTTTATATTCAGTTCGATTCAATAATTTGATTCAGATATTAGAAGTTTTCAATTAGTATTCTCATTTGGAATTATTTCAATTTATAACAACCTTGAATTCATAATTCAAATATCACTTTACAATTCAAATATTACTTCATATTAATTAATATAAAGTGAGATTCAAAGATGGATAATTATATTAAAATTTGAAATGATTCAAGTTCAATGGATTCAATCCATCGCATTAGCTTTGAATCTCTTTTAAAAATCTTGTTTATAAAACTTGGATTTATTATAAAATCCTTTTATAAAACCTTTTACAAAATCCAACTAAAAACTCATTACAACCTTGATAACTTCCTTGAATGAATTCCAATTTAGATGGGAATCAATTTAATTATTATTAATTAAAATAATAATTAACACAAACATCAACTAAAGTAAAAGTAATTAAATTCCTTATTAAATAAAATAAAATAGTTAATCCCTTTTAAAAAGTTATTAAAATAATAACTATCAACTTAGTATTTCTCTTTATACACAGTTACCTAAAAAATTAATTTTCTCTTAAGAAATCTAATTTAGTTTAAACAACTATTCATTAAAACTATTTCTATTAAATTAGTTGAAAATAAATTAATTTAATAACCAATTTCAATTAAATAGTTGACTTAGTCAACGTGAACACATAGTAAACTTGTTAACTGATTTCGATTAATCTTTCCCTTTAAATTAATTAATAGCATAATTAATTTAAAATAATCACACTTATTTATTTCTTTAAAAACAATTATTCCATACAATTAAACCTTACGTTGATTTCTGACTTACTTGCTTATAAAACTTATTCAAAATATAGGAATTTGTTATATAAATCATTTTGTAACTTCCTTTATAAAATTTTATTATAAATATTGATTTATTTATAAAACTTTTATTTTACATAACTTACATAAAATAAAGTTTGAAACCTTGCTTTAGTTATAAAAATAATTTTTATAACTTCAACTTAGTCTATTCGTCTAACGTCGAATCAACGTCTTAAAAAGATGGATTTTAGACCATCTATTGCCATCATTTAATCAACACTGTTTATTGATTAATAACAAATAGATGTTGATTTTAATTCAATAATCAACAGCCAAACAGATTTAATGTTACTTAGGTTAAACAATTCATATTTGAATAATATGAAAGTAAGTAAAATTCAAAATATTTGAATAATCCTGTAGGATCCCTCCAATCTATTCTTTGGCATCACAGCACATATATTAGTCTATAAATGCATATGAAATAAATAATCTAGACTTATTCATTTAAAATGAATTTTCCACTTACCAACAGATATGTCAAAGGTTATCTGTTCATAGATGGAAATATATATTGTGATGACCCGAAATTTCGACCCTCGAAAATCAACACTTTAATACTTCTTGTATTCAAAATGTCGGATATTCAAGTTCAGAATTCCTGGTTGTCTAGGGATATAACACATTAGAAAAATCACAATGAAATAAAACAACTTCTCATTTATATAACAAGAGATTATATCAGAGTTTACAACAGATATAATATCAGAGTACAACAACACATATCCATGACTACAGGATAACAAAGAACGGCGGAAGCTGACGAAACAAGGTGAATCCAAAAAACAGACTCCATCTTCACCTGAATAGCTTAAAATCACAGATGCCTACAAAATATGGCGCTCCAAAGAAAATAGCTAAGATACTCCGCAACAACAACAACTCTATGAAAGCAAAGATACACTAGGAAAAGCTCCTAGACACATGCTTTAAATACTGCTACTAAACCTGATGTTAGGCTGCTCGTGTTGAAAATTATGGGCACCTAGATTTTTGTGTGAAAACATAACAACTCCGGGTCAGTCATGGGAATGGTGTGGGAACTCATTATATTTGTTTATGCCATAAAATTCGCAATGCTTTTAGTAAATTGAAACTAACATAAGGTCTCGCGGCACACACACAATGCAAATGCGCACTTGGGCGAGGTTTCTCCTTATAATAGTTAAAAATACTTGATACGCGATGTAACGACCCACTATTTTGAACCATTCAAATCGACAATAAACCTCACATGTCAGACTTGAATCATCCAAAACAATAGATTTTTAATATAATTCGGGGTAAAATAAAACCAATCACAGAATCATAAACAGATCACAAACACGGAATAACTCGCAGCGGAAAATAAAATCATAGTAGTTCATGAAGCTACTACATAAAATAGTCTCAAAGAAGTACATAAGTGACATAGACATAGCAAATACATCAAGTCTCAGACGAATAAATGATATATCAGTACATACCAATGCCAAGTCAACTAGGATCAAAATAACTGAAGGAAAAGACAGATAACAGCTACAGCTCCAAAAGGGTCTCTAGCTCCAAAACAAGACTCCAATGTTGTGCTACTCAGGCTGACCCGAGCAAATTGGAAAGACAAAACACTCGGATCAGGACTAACATTCTCATAACAGAAATTTAACTTAATTGAAACATTCAACTGAAACGCATAAATAACTTAGAAGGTGTTTGGGATTTCCATCCTCTAAGGATTCGATAAACTATATCATATAATACGTTATACATTATAATAATGTCTACGGGAAATATAATATCGAAAATAGCGTAAGCGGGATTACCATTATTACCCTTACACCATTTATAAACGTTGTATTCTATACAGTACTGTAAACTCCACCAAATCGGTGGGCTATCAGGGAGCACTCCATAGGTACAACGCAAAACAAATTCGTAATAGGCGCGATCAAGGTAATATGACAAGGCACTCGAGGAAATACCCAGGGTAGGATCTACCAATTACACTCCCGGACCGGTGGTGACGCATAGCAGCCACTATCGCCCACCTCGAACACACTCCCAAAATCAAGGGTGGATCCACCAATCAAATCACTAAGTAATAGATATGGTTTGAAGAAGCGTGTTCGATAAAGGGTGCGACCCCATTAATCACGGTATAGCTCCTGTTTTAGTCATTTTAATTATGACTCGAAAGTCAAAGCTATCCATCATCGTTCTCTTACTTCATTCCAGTATCGTTCGTCAAATCCATCCTACTTCGTTCTTGATTCTCCACCGCGTACACAGTTGTTAAAGTGGTATCGGTATTGACAGAGAGTATGTTAATACCGACTCCGGTCTCTTTAACAACCCATCGCTTATTTCACACCGTGGTCATTTTTATAAATCAAATTGAATATTTGAAATCACAAGTTATCAAATAAAATCAACTTCAAAATATTAGCTTTAATGTACTTGAAATTTTTCTATTTTTAACATCTTTGAAATCGTTAAGTTTGTACAAGTCGAAATCATTTCAAAATTGATTTTTTTTTAAATCAAAATAATTCATTTATTAAATATAACTAAAAAAAAACCTTTTTAAAATAAAATAAAATCTTAAAACAACTTCATTTTTGAAACTTTATATCACTTGAAATTTTTAAAATCAATTTATTTCAAAACATTTCGAAATCAACCACGGTGTCCGTATATAGTTTTCTACCTAGGGTCAAGTGATCAATTCAGTCCTAGTTAATTCAATATTTACGGGTATGTATCATTTCAACCCGTAATCCCAAAATCAATAAAACCGCTCGGGTTTATCATTTCAACCAATAACGATTTTTCCTAATCTATAAGATCGTTCGGGTGTGTATCATTTCAACCCAGGGTGATTTCCTAAAACAAAAGGGACTCGCAGTGTGAAAGTAACATAAATAAACATCGATGCAACATCACATAACATACATATCATCACATTACAATCACATATCACTTGTGCATAAATTTTGTGTCATATAAATGTCGTGACATAACGTGTCATATGTGAGCAACTCATATATCAAAAATGTGATTTTCTACAAACAAGTCCTACGCATTTCAATCAACATTTCAATAAAGTTAATTTACGGTCATGAATAATGTGAATCAGGTGTGAGATAAACTCACCTTTCGTGGTACGGAAAAAGATAACGGTATGGACGAAACAAGAGATGACGACGAAATCCGAGTGCACTCGAAACCGAATCAAAGCAACTACGAGCGGACCAAGTCTGTTCACGCCAACAAGAAGTGTACACAAATTTTTTTTTTTTTTTACATTCGCAATATGATAGAAAAAAAACTTAACAAAAAACACATGGACACATTCATGGGACAACATGCATGAAAATTCAAATGCATGCTACATGGAACCAACGTGTTGTCTTGTTTTGGGAAATGGACAGGTGGACATCACTATTTACTATTTCTATATTGCAACTAAATTTGGTTACTAACGCATGGAAGCCTTTTGTACCGTAAGCGTGCACATATCCATGTTACATGGAGCATGCAACTAACGCATGTTACATACTCTTTTTTTTTTCTGCAAACAAAACAAAACAAAGTTTTTTTTTCAAAACAAACAAAAACAAAAAAAATTAAAAAAAATTAAAAAAAAAATGTTAGAAATGATTTTTCTTCTAGGAACACCAACGCATGCAACAAATACATGGGGATGGCCAAGTAAGGAACGCATGGGACGTTCATTCCTCCCAAATGCATGCTCCAGGTTGGTCCAAAACGCATGTTGCATGGCATGCGTGAAACCCATGTGTGTTCAACATTCCTCTTTTTTTTTTTTTTTTTTTTTTTTTTTTTTTAAGACAGCAAAACAAACAAGGAAAAAAAATAAAAACAAAATATATATGTTAAATCAATGAAAAGATGCAAGTCAACCAACGTATGGGTCATATGTGAGTCTTTTGTCACCTTAAATCAATGAAAGTATGACCGGTTCAAACGTTAAGCTATCTGTTTCCATAGAATGTAAAGCAAATGTGAATTGCACAAATGTTCAGACTGCATGCCAACTACGTACAGTAGGCCAGAAAAAAATGCGTTACTTTTTTTTTTGAAAGAAGGAAACATGAACAACATAAAACACGTTAGTTTGATTTGAAATAAACACTAACCTACTAACCTATGCCTCTTGCAAGCAGGCAGACATACTAATGGGCTACAGTTTTTCCTTTTATTTGATGAAGCGAAACAGCAAATAAGAAATCTCACCGAGCAAAACCAGGTGACTAAGTGGAAGTTGGAGATGAGATGCGGTGGAAGGATTCTTTAGTGAAGGAAGCTCGGTTGTTTCGGCCACCATGAAGTAGGTGCAGTGAAGAGGAGGAGGAGGAGATAGTTGGAAAAGTATTAGCTTCTTCTTCTTTTTTTTCTTTTTCTTGGAAGAGCGTCTAATTGATGAGGAAGGAAAAAGAAGAATTAATGGGGAAGATGAACTGAGGCTAATGTGAAAAAATGAAGAAGCTGTCTTAGTTAAAAGGAAACTAACAGTGCAGTGAATCACGTGAAGGGCATGCTGCAAGGTTACTTTTTTACTAACCCATTTCAGAAAAGAAAGACCAACGGAAGTTGTGTGATTTTCATTTGTCTTGGACAAGGGGAAAGAGATGGTTCTAGAATTTGAACAAATAAAATCAAACCAACGCATGAATGTTACGGATACGGACGGTATCCAACTGTAAAAATTCAACGATGTTTCAACACGTGGTTGTCCGAAACAAATTTAAAATTACAACGCGTCAACGGAAAGAAAAAAAATATTATTAAATCTGAATTAACGCGCTATGCGCTTAAACTTGTAATTTCTTTCTGAGTGACGTAAAATTTAATTTAAATAAATCGAACAATGGAAACCGTCGAATTATCACGCGCAGAAAAATAAACAAACGGCGTTCTCCAAACAAAACGAATTTTTAAGTTTCAGTTTTTTTTTATTATTAAGATAATCGGTTAAATTTCAATGCAAAAATTTTACGAGTCGTTACACTCTCCCCCACTCAGAACTTTTCGTCCTCGAAAAGAACGAGATAAGGGAATCAAAGAACGAATCAATGAATAGAGAGATAAACAAGATTCAAATGAATAATACATGAGACAAACAACTCCGGATTCGAAGCACGCATGCTTTCCTCCATCTCCCAAGTGCAATCTCGATCGTCAGTACTCCATTGTACCTTGACCAAGCTAACAGACTTTCGTCTCAGTTGCTTCGTACCTCTATCAATGATACAAAGTGGTTTCCTTTCAACAGTCAGGTTTGGCTCCAACTCTAAATTGTCAATCAAAGCTGGTTGGACGATCATGGAAGGATCATGGAGATACTTACGGAGATGTGAAACGTGGAATACGTTATGCACCCCCGAGAGTTTCTCAGGCAACTCAACACGATAAGCAAGCGGACCAACTCTCTCCAATATCCGGAAAGGACCAATGTACCTAGGCGCAAGCTTCCCTTTCCGACCAAAACGAATAAGGTTCTTCAATGGAGAAATCTTCAAAAAGACCTGATCTCCAACATCAAACACTAAAGCCCTTCGTCGTCTATCGGCATACTTCTTCTGTCAATCCTGAGCAATCCTCATCTTCTTCCTAATATCCTCAACTTTCTCAGAAGCTTCTAATATCATATCCGGTCCAAGTACTAACCGATCTCCAGACTCAATCCAACATGACGGAGAATTGCACGAAAGTCCGTACAAAGCAGCAAATGGTGACATTTTAATACTAGCCTGAAATCAACAATGGATTCAAAAGATAGAATTTTAAAATGAAAGACTAAATTCGAAGATAGATCGATACCTGATAACTATTATTATAGGTGAATTCGACAAGATGGAGATGATCTTCCCAATACCCACCATAATCAAGAACACAAGCACGAAGAAGGTCTTCTAAAATTTGGTTCACCCTTTCCGTTTGACCATCGGTCTGCGGATGGTAAGCAGTGCTGAGATTTAGACGAGTTCCTAAAGCGTCCTGAAAAGCTCTCCAAAAGTTGCTGGTAAAGATAGGATCTCGGTCACACACAATACTCTTCGGAACTCCGTGCAATCTGACAATCTCACGCATATAAATCTGAGCCAAACTCGAAGCAGTATGATTAGCTCTAACTAGAATGAAATGAGCAGACTTGGTTAACCTGTCAACCATTACCCATATGCTCTCATTTCCTTTTCTCGTCCTGGGAAGACCGTCGATAAAATCCATAGAAACTTGTTCCCACTTCCAATTGGGAATCTCAAGCGGTTGTAACAATCCCGCGGTCTTTTGATGGTCAGCCTTAACCTGCTGACAAGTGGCACACCTACTCACATAAATAGAAACATCCTATTTCATACCATTCCACCAATACAACTTCTTCATGTTCTGGTACATCTTCATCACACCTGGATGAATAGAGAGTCTAGACCGATGGTTCTCCTTAAGTACCTCCTGCCTCAATCCATCAACATTAGGAACACAAATATGACCATTAATCCTCAAAATCCCTCTTGCATCAATCTGAGCATCCATATCGCCTTGGTTACCTCCTTCTCGCCTTTGAACATTTTCCTTTATAAGCCTAAGCACATTGTCCTCATCTTGCTTAGCTGCTATGCGATCCATAAGAGGCGAAGAAACGACAATCTGATACAGCATTGCCTTCTTCCGACTCAAAGCATCGGCTACCACATTAGCTTTTCCAGGAGTATAATTAATATCCAAGTCATAAGCAGCTAGGAACTCCAACCATCGAACCTGCCTCTGGTTAAGATCCTTCTGGCTGAATATATACTTCAATGACTGGTGGTCGGTGAATAACACAAATTTGGTCCCCAAAAGATGGTGTCTCCACAGCTTCAAAGCAAAAACCACAGCGAGCAATTCCAAATCATGAGCTGCATAGTTGGCTTCATGAGTTTTCAGCTGACGACTGGCATATGCAATGACTTTTCTATCTTGCATCAGAACAGCCCCCAAACCCTCTCGACTAGCATCAGTATATATCGTCAATCCATCATTTCCATTCGGGACGGTAAGAACTGGAGCAGAAGTAAGCTTCCGCTTTAACTCAATGAAAGCTGCTTCACACTTCGAATTCCAAACAAACTTAGTATTTTTGCGGGTTAAAGCAGTGAGAGGTGCGGCAATCCGAGCGAAATTCTCAATAAATCTCCTATAATAACCAGCAAGACCAAGAAAGCTACGAATATCTGTAGGGGATTTGGGCCTTTCCCAATCATTGATCGCGGCGATCTTCACAGGGTCAACCGAAACCCCATTCTCTGAAACAATATGGCCAAGAAATCTAACTTCGTCTTTCCAGAAATGGCACTACGAAAACTTGGCTTTTAATTGATGTTTCCTTAGAGTATCAAGAACGTAACTCAAATGCGACTTATGCTCGTCCTCTGATTTGGAATAGACGAGTATATCATCAACAAAGACAAGAAGAAATTTGTTGAGAACATCTCGGAAAACACGGTTCATAAAATCGACAAAGAAAGCTGGAGCATTAGTTAAACCAAACGGCATAACTAACCACTCATAGAAACCATTCTCCGAACGAAAAGCTGTCTTAGGTATGCTTTCCTCAGCCACTCTAAGCTGATGGAATCCCGTGGCAAGATCTAGCTGAGAGAACACCTTAGCTCCGTGGAGCTGATCAAACATATCATTGATCCTTGGCATCGGATATCTGTTCTTGTGTGTGAGTTTATTCAACTCTCTATAATCTACACACATGACTTGGTCACAAATACAACTGCCGCGCCCCATTCTGAATAACTCTGCCTAATTAATCCCTTCGAGGATAAGTCTTCTATCTGCTTCTTCAATTCAATTTTCTCCTTAGGTGCCATCCTTCTTGGGGGAAGTACTACTGGTCGAGCTCCGGAAACAAGATCAATGCGGAATTCAATTTCCCGTCGAGGAGGGAGAGAAGTAACTTCACCGAAAACATCAGAGAAGAGTTTAACGACAGGAGTAGAATCAAGATCGCTAGGCTGGGAATCAAGAGAAAAGATAAAACTGCCCGCGAAATTCTGAGGCATTTGACATTTAATCACCAAAGGAACACCCACATTATCAATCAGAGAAACAACTCGGTCTTTACAAGAAATAACAGCTTCAAACTTCTTCAACCAATCGCCGCCAAGCAATACATCAAAAGCATCGAATCCAAGAATATAGAAATCACCAGTAAAGCAATGAAGATCATAAAGGAGTTTCACCCCTTTGCAAATCATACTAAGATTGGCTGGACCACCAATCGGATTAGAAACACACAAAGATTCAGAAGCATAAACGGGTCAAAGCATGTGCGCAAACTTATCGCAAAGGTCCAGTGATACGAAACTATGTGATGCACCAGTGTCAAAGAGAATACGAATAGGATGAGAAAGAAAAGTAAAAGTACTCTGAAGCGTACCCTGAGTATTTTCAGTGCGGGTGGAAGAGGTAACAGCAAAGACTCCGGATGGTTTGCCCTTCTGTTGAGTGGGGCAATCTTTCTTCATATGGCCGGGCTGAAGACAGCTGTAACAAAGATTGTCCCTGGTTGCCTGGACGGGAGGAACAACGGCTCCGGCTGAGTTGGGACAGCTATTGGCATAGTGACCCTTCTTTTCACACTTGAAACAAGTAATGTGAGAGATATCGATGGGTTGCCCTGGTGCTGAATATCTTATGCCCTGGGAACTCTGCCAATTCTTCTTTTGCATCTAAAAATTGGGCTTCCGCTTCTTCTGGTGGCTGGAGGATCCATGCGTCTGTGGAGCTTTCACGACCTGTTTCCCCTTGAGATTAGGAGAATTCTCCAATCTGGTGGCATAATTCATAAGAGCTGTGAATGGCTTTTCGAGGTGATTCATCAAGTTCTCATAGAACTCTGGACGTGCTCCTAAAATAAACTTCTCATTCTTCTTAAGAGGAGTGTCGATCAAGCTAGAACCAAACCGTGATAACTCATTGAACTTCATCTCGTACTCAGCAAAAGTCATATCTCCCTGCTGGAGATCCATAAACTCTCTATATAGCTTGGAATTGCCAGCCTCGGGCATCCACTTCACGATAAAAGCTTCCCTAAGAGAAGATTCAGAAATTTAACTAAATTTCCAAAGGAAGAAAAGGAGATAACCTAAAGAAATGAATAGAATCCAATTCAAAATATCACCTGAACTGATCCCAAGTGATATTAGCTTCCACAGTCTGGGTGGTAACAGATCTCCACCAATTTCTAGCTACATCCTTTAACTGCCAAGCGGCAAGCTGACGCTTCTGAGCGTCATTAATCTCAAGATCGGTAAAAATCATCTCTAAATTCTCTAACCAATGCTGGGCGCCTAGAATACCCTCTGATCCTGTGAACTTAGTACCTCCAAGCTGAATGTACTCCTTACTGAGCTTAGTAAAACGAATGGGCTGGACTGGAGCAGGTTCAACAGGGGCAATTCCTCGACCCCTACCTCGAGCAGTTCCTTTAGCGGCCATCTGGAAAACGCAAGATTAGATTTTTAGAACAAAGGTGAGATCGATTCAGATTTTCAAAGAAATCTAAGCAAAAGGAGTTCTAACTAGGACAAATGATAGATTCCTAACTAAAAGATAAGTTCGAAGGAAAGACAACTTAGGAAAGGATCTAAATCTTTAAACAAATTTCATACCAAAACCTTTTTATATTATCTAAATACATAAAAATCCTTTATAAGCCATTTAAGAAAACATTGAAAATCGTTTATACTTCAAAATATGCACTCTCGAGAAAGGATTCTGATGACTGATTTTTACTCATTCTAGGGTATCACTATCCTATCTCTAATGAGTTTTACCCTAAAACCTGGCTCTGATACCAACTGTAACGACCCACTATTTTGAACCATTCAAATCGACAATAAACCTCACATGTCAGACTTGAATCATCCAAAACAATAGATTGTTAATATAATTCGGGGTAAAATAAAACCAATCACAGAATCATAAACAGATCACAAACACAGAATAACTCGCAGCGGAAAATAAAACCATAGTAGTTCATGAAGCTACTACATAAAATAGTCTCAAAGAAGTACATAAGTGACATAGACATAGCAAATACATCAAGTCTCAGACGAATAAATGATATATCAGTACATACCAATGCCAAGTCAACTAGGATCAAAATAACTGAAGGAAAAGACAGATAACAGCTACAGCTCCAAAAGGGTCTCTAGCTCCAAAACAAGACTCCAATGCTGTGCTACTCAGGCTGACCCGAGCAAATTGGAAAGACAAAACACTCAGATCAGGACTAACATTCTCATAACAGAAATTTAACTTAATTGAAACATTCAACTGAAACGCATAAATAACTTAGAAGATGTTTGGGATTTCCATCCTCTAAGGATCCGATAAACTATATCACATAATACGCTATGCATTATAATAATGTCTACGGGAAATATAATATCGAAAATAGCGTAAGCGGGATTACCGTTATTACCCTTACACCGTTTATAAACGTTGTATTCTATACAGTACTGTAAACTCCACCAAACCGGTGGGCTATCAGGGAGCACTCCATAGGTACAACGCAAAACAAATTCGTAATAGGCGCGATCAAGGTAATATGACAAGGCATTCGAGGAAATACCCAGGGTAGGATCTTCCAATTGCACTCCCGGACCGGTGGTGACGCATAGCAGCCACTATCGCCCACCTCGAACACACTCCCAAAATCAAGGGTGGATCCACCAATCAAATCACTAAGTAATAGATATGGTTTGAAGAAGCGTGTTCGATAAAGGGTGCGACCCCATTAATCACGGTATAGCTCCTGTTTTAGTCATTTTAATTATGACTCGAAAGTCAAAGCTATCCATCATCGTTCTCTTACTTCATTCCAGTATCGTTCGTCAAATCCATCCTACTTCGTTCTTAATTCTCCACCGCGTACATAGTTGTTAAAGTGGTATCGGTATTGACAGAGAGTATGTTAATACCGACTCCGGTCTCTTTAACAACCCATCGCTTATTTCACACCGTGGTCATTTTTATAAATCAAATTGAATATTTGAAATCACAAGTTATCAAATAAAATCAACTTCAAAATATTAGCTTTAATGTACTTGAAATTTTTCTATTTTTAACATCTTTGAAATCGTTAAGTTTGTACAAGTCGAAATCATTTCAAAATTGATTTTTTTTAAATCAAAATAATTCATTTATTAAATATAACTAAAAAAAACCTTTTTAAAATAAAATAAAATCTTAAAACAACTTCATTTTTGAAACTTTATATCACTTGAAATTTTTAAAATCAATTTATTTCAAAACATTTCGAAATCAACCACGGTGTCCGTATATAGTTTTCTACCTAGGGTCAAGTGACCAATTCAGTCCTAGTTAATTCAATATTTACGGGTATGTATCATTTCAACCCGTAATCCCAAAATCAATAAAACCGCTCGGGTTTATCATTTCAACCCATAACGATTTTTCCTAATCTATAAGATCGTTCGGGTGTGTATCATTTCAACCCAGGGTGATTTCCTAAAACAAAAGGAACTCGCAGTGTGAAAGTAACATAAATAAACATCGATGCAACATCACATAACATACTTATCATCACATTACAATCACATATCACTTGTGCATAAATTTTGTGTCATATAAATGTCGTGACATAACGTGTCATATGTGAGCAACTCATATATCAAAAATGTGATTTTCTACAAACAAGTCCTACGCATTTCAATCAACATTTCAATAAAGTTAAATTTACGGTCATGAATAATGTGAGTCAGGTGTGAGATAAACTCACATTTCGTGGTACGGAAAAAGATAACGGTATGGACGAAACAAGAGATGACGACGAAATCCGAGTGCACTCGAAACCGAATCAAAACAACTACGAGCGGACCAAGTCTGTTCACGCCAACAAGAAGTGTACACAAAATTAAATTTTTTTTTACATTCGCAATATGATAGAAAAAAAACTTAACAAAAAACACATGGACACATTCATGGGACAACATGCATGAAAATTCAAATGCATGCTACATGGAACCAACGTGTTGTCTTGTTTTGGGAAATGGACAGGTGGACATCACTATTTACTATTTCTATATTGCAACTAAATTTGGTTACTAACGCATGGAAGCCTTTTGTACCGTAAGCATGCACATATCCATGTTACATGGAGCATGCAACTAACGCATGTTACATACTCTTTTTTTTTCTGCAAACAAAACAAAACAAAGTTTTTTTTTTCAAAACAAACAAAAACAAAAAAAAAATAAAAAAAAATGTTAGAAATGAATTTTCTTCTAGGAACACCAACGCATGCAACAAATACATGGGGAAGGCCAAGTAAGGAACGCATGGGACGTTCATTCCTCCCAAATGCATGCTCCAGGTTGGTCCAAAACGCATGTTGGATGGCATGCGTGAAACCCATGTGTGTTCAACATTCCTCTTTTTTTTTTCTTTTTTTCTTTTTTTTTTAAGATAGCAAAACAAACAAGGGAAAAAAAACAAAAACAAAATATATATGTTAAATCAATGAAAAGATGCAACTCGACCAACGTATGGGTCATATGTGAGTCTTTTGTCACCTTAAATCAATGAAAGTATGACCGGTTCAAATGTTAAGCTATTTGTTTCCATAGAATGTAAAGCAAATGTGAATTGCACAAATGTTTGGACTGCATGCCAACTACATACAGTAGGCCAGAAAAAAATGCGTTACTTTTTTTTTTTTTTTTGAAAGAAGGAAACATGAACAACATAAAACACGTTAGTTTGATTTGAAATAAACACTAACCTATGCCTCTTGCAAGCAGGCAGATATACTAATGGGCTACAGTTTTTCCTTTTATTTGATGAAGCAAAACAGCAAATAAGAAATCTCACCGAGCAAAACCAGGTGACTAAGTGGAAGTTGGAGATGAGATGCGGTGGAAGGATTCTTTAGTGAAGGAAGCTCGGTTGTTTCGGCCACCGTGAAGTAGGTGCAGTGAAGAGGAGGAGGAGGAGGAGATAGTTGGAAAAGTATTAGCTTCTTCTTTTTTTCTTTTCTTGGAAGAGCGTCTGATTGATGAGGAAGGAAAAAGAAGAATTAATGGGGAAGATGAACTGAGGCTAATGGGAAAAAATGAAGAAGCTGTCTTAGTTAAAAGGAAACTAACAGTGCAGTGAATCACGTGAAGGGCATGCTGCAAGGTTACTTTTTTACTAACCCATTTCAGAAAAGAAAGACCAACGGAAGTTGTGTGATTTTCATTTGTCTTGGACAAGGGGAAAGAGATGGTTCTAGAATTTGAATAAATAAAATCAAACCAACGCATGAATGTTACGGATTCGGACGGTATCCAACCGTAAAAATTCAACGATGCTTCAACACGTGGTTGTCCGAAACAAATTTAAACTTACAACGCGTCAACGGAAAGAAAAAAAATATTATTAAATCTGAATTAACGTGCTACGCGCTTAAACTTGTAATTTCTTTCCGAGCGACGTAAAATTTAATTTAAATAAATCGAACAACGGAAACCGTCGAATTATCACGCGCAGAAAAATAAACAAACGGCGTTCTCCAAACAAAACGAATTTTTAAGTTTCAGTTTTTTTTTATTAAGATAATCGGTTAAATTTCAATGCAAAAATTTTACGAGTCGTTACACGCGAAAACGTATTCCTACCGGTAACCAGTAGGCTATATAACTGAAATCGTAAAGGCTCGTAGGGGAGATTGGGCTTCCAACAAATGATCAGGCAAAGGAACTTGCTTACCAAACCGACAGGTATGCCTCTAGAGGGACGCCTCAAGAACTAAACGGGATCTCTGTCAACACGAGGCTGGTCTCTCCCTTACTGTATTTATTAAATCATGATTAAGTAAGTCATCCCCCGGTCCTTACCAACCTTTAACCGGGTACCCGCACAACAACAACCACAAAAGTAGATGTTTTCCACATAGGTTAATACCTGGGTTCCATACCATTGTACACCTTTTATCTAGAAGGGAATGACTACCCATGTCCTCGCCGCATCTTTCCTGTTTCAGCCATTTCCGTGGTGAGAGGCTTGCCGAAGTCATGATATACACAAAGCTACGCCCAATAAGTCATGTTTTGATCATCTCTAGCTTATCAGTTAAGTATGCCACATTGTCCATTCACCACATATAACTGATATCTATAAATATGTAACCTCTAAGCTCATACGTCTCGGAAAAGGTTGTTAAGAAAGGAGAATAAATTCTCCGCCACTAATCAGATATATATTTAACAGAGATCAATTGCTATGCAATCAATTACAATGTCAGACACACAATCTATACAAGTCCGTTATGGGTTTGGGCGAAACCAAAATTCGAAATTCCTCCAATACGTCCGGACAACTTGCCACTTAACTGATATAAATTCCATTTGCAAATGGAATACCCATTTGAGACATTCAACAAGCAACCCTTTCGATGTTAAGGGTCCTGGTCATTAACACCTTCTTCATATGGTTATTTGCTCCAAATGTCGTTTTATTATCTAAAAGTGTTTTCAGATCCAATTTCTGATTTGGGTCTTTCCGAATAATAAGCGCTATTTTAAAACCATGTGGATATACAGGACCAAAACAAGTCTCAACCCATACTCCGTGTTCGGAAACTCAAATTTTCATTTAAAACTATTTATTACTCATTAGACATTATTTACTAAGGTTTGGGAAAGATTTATAAAGTTAAATCCCTTTAAAACACAATATTGAAAAAAAAACAGCATTACAAAAGTGTTAGTAAAAGTGTTTCAAAATACCAATATTAGCTAGTTTAAGTAAAATGACCTTTATATTACCCAAGACTTCATAATTTCAACCTAAATCCTTTTGAATAATTAATTATGATTTTACAAAAAAATAATCATATTTTTAAATAATTTATAACAGTTGTTTACCGTTATGGTCAACAAACTGCACTTACAACGACCTTTTTCAAAACTATTTTGAACATAACTTGAAAATTTTAAATCGAAATCTAAAAATTCTTTGTTTATTTGAAATCTAATATGATTTGAAAACAAACTTTTTCGGTTTCAGGAAAATCTGATTTAAATTGTTTAAGTAATAGCCATTTAAAGTTCGCAGTTGAAATTTGTGAACTACTGTTGCGCGAACGTCATATTCTGAACGTAATATAACTTAATATAAAAATTATTCCGAATTACTTCAAAGTACTTTAGAAAACCATTAAATACTTAAATAAACCATTTTAAAACAATATTTCAAATTTCACCTTATATTTATGTGAATATAATATTCATTAAATTACCGAATTGCTCTTAGACTTAACCGACACCCATATAAATCCACATCTGCATGTGTAACAAGGGTAGTGCACATACTATCACTATTAACATCCACAAAGCAACCATTCATCCATCACACAAGCATATGTAACATTGTATACATGCATATGTATAAGCGTTTACCAGTGAGCGCTTACACATCAATTATCACTAATTAACCACATAATTAACAACCATTCACACAATATCAAAATTGAACAAATACAAGTGTCGAGTTCTCACCTTGTGGTTCCATTATGCCAATCTCTATTGCTAGACTACTAGACATACTACAGCTCTTCCAGACTGACTGTTTGATGTCACCGATTTTTCAACATATATATATATATATATATATATATCTGTGTGTGTATGTGTGTGTGTGAGATATATTTAAACAATAATTTCTATTTTTTATAAAGGAAGTGGTTGTCGAGCTTGGGGAGGAGGGTTGTCGAAGTGGGGGTCGTGGAGGGGTGGTGACATGGCTGAGGTGGTGGGGTCGTGGGCTGACGTGGCAAGGTCGAGGGAGGGGTGTTGGTGGCATGGAAAGGGAAGGAGGAGGTTGAGGTTTTGGGTGTAGCAAGGAGGAGGTGATGGGGAGGCTAAGGGCCGAAATTTTAAGGAGGAGAGAGGAGAAAAAAATGGAGGAAGGAAGAGGAGATTAGAGTGACATGGAAGCCATGGCTAAGCTTGAGAAAGGAGGTAGAAAAAGAAGAAGAGGAGTGAATGAAAATGAAGGAGAAAGCGTGCTTATTTATAGTATTGAGGGAGGGGGCAGAATGAAGTTTTCCAAGGGGGTTAGGTGAAATTTTCTAAGGAAAAACCATGGGCTAAAAGAAGAAACCATGCGCATGCCTTTTAAAATTAAAACCATGGACTAGTGTACATGGTTTTGCTATGGTATTTGCAACGCTTATTTGCATCATTTTGAAGCGCTGCGGAATGGTTATACTTATATATATATCACTATATTTCAACTTCTATTCAACTTTTGAAAATTTCGATCGAACGACCAACAATACCAACACATCCTGACCTTATTATTAATCGTTTTAAACTGCAAATAAGTCTCCAGTTTATTATAAAACTTATATGCTTATTAAACTTAATTTTTTTAATTTGGGCCAAAATCCTGGTTTATTATTGATAAATTTCAGGAATGTTACATTCTTCCCCCTTGAAGAAGTTTAGTCCTCGAAATAAATTGACTACCTTATGTCTATAAGGTAGTCAATTTATTTTATGTACTCTCTGAATAAGAAAGGAATAAAAAAGGAAATAGATAAAAGATCGGAGTTTACCGAGGGCTAGGCTAAGTCTCAATATCTTTACGACAATCGAGGTAAAGTTTCTGCATATTCTCTTTCGTTTCCTAGGTACAGCCATTTGGATCACCACTCCATTGTACCTTAATAAGCTTCACAATCTTGTTCCTCAATCTTTTCTCATCTCGATCCATGATCTTTATAGGCTCCCTTTTAACTTTTAAATTGGGTGTAATCTCCAAATCTTGTTGAGCAGCTTCTTCTATAATCTGGTCTAGGTCATGCGCATACTTCCTAAAAATAAATATGTGGAACACATCATGCACACCAGACAACCACTTTGGTAACTGCACTAGATAAGCTAACGGTCCAATTCTCTCCCGAACTGGAAACGGTCCAATATACCGCGGAGTTAACTTTCCCATTTTCCTAAATCTAATAACTCCTTTCATTAGAGGTACTTTTAGAAAAACGAAATCTCCAACCGAAAATTCCAAAGCTCTTCTTCTTCGATCAGCATAACACTTACGTCGATCCTATGCCGTTTTAGCTTCTTCTTAATGAAATACACTTTCTATGTTGCTTCTCTGATCATATCCATTTTAAGAACAAGTGTATCTCCGGACTCAACCCAATATACTGGTGATTTGCATGGACATCCATAGAGTTCTTCAAACGGTGCCATGTTAATACTAGCCTGGTAACTATTGTTATACAAAAATTCAACCAATGCCAATGATTTTCCCACGAACCTCCGAAATCGAGAATACATGCTCGCAACAAATCTTCCAAAATCTTGTTAACTCTTTCTGTTTGTCCATCTGATTGTGGATGATAGGCGGTGCTAAAGTTTAAATTAGTTCCCAAGGCATCTTGAAAAGCTTTCCAAAAACGACTGGTAAAGATAGGGCCACGACCACTCATGATGCTACTTGGAATTCCATGTAACCAAACGATTTCCCTGATATATAGCTCTGCTAAACTAGAAGTAGTTCTAATGGGCTTTACTGGAATGAAATGGGCACTTTTAGTTAGGCGATCTACAATAACCCATATTCCTTCATTTCCAGTACGAGCGTAGGGTAAACTATCGATGAAGTCCATCGAAACTTGATCCCACTTCCATTCTAGTATTTCCAGAGGCTAAAGTATTCCCGGAGTCTTCTAATAATCACTCTTTATTTGTTGGAAAGAGGCACATTGGCTGACATAAATAGATATGTCCCTTTTTATTGTTTTCGACCAAAAAGTGGGCTTGGTACCATATTACATTTTATTGATTCCTGGATGGATGCCAAACTTGGACTTGTGGCACTCATCTAACACTTCCTGCTTGAGCTTTTTAATATTTGGGATACATATTCGTCCCTTTAAGCTTATGATACCCTTATCATCTATTTAAAAGCTTGTCTTTTCATCTTATTGAATTCTTTTAACAATTCCTTGTAGAAATTCATCATTCCTTTGCATGCGAGCAATCTTTTCTAGGAGGGTCGGAGTAATAACCAAGTAGGAAAGGACAACATATCTCCGTCATGAGGCATCAAGAACAACATTAGCTTTTCTCGGGGGTATATTGGATATCTAGACTGTAAGATGCTAGGAACTCTTACCATCTTTGCTGTCTCAAACTCAAATCCTTAGTGAACAGGTACTTCAGGGGATTATGGTCAGTGTACAACTCAAATTTTTCTCCAAGTAGATAGTGTCTCCAAATCTTCAAAGCGAATATCACCATGAGAAGTTCCAGATCATGAGTTGAATAATTCCTTTCATGGGGTCTCAATTGTCTGCTTACATAGTGTGACACCCCACGTCCGTTAATGTCACTCTTTATCAGAATGCATTAAGTTTCATAAAGCTTATAGGTAAACAGAAACAGAAACATTACAAGACAGATATAAAATAACAACGGAATTTAAAACTTTATTGAACAGAAAACATCGTGGTCCAAAACATAGTTACATCATAAGTCTGAAATACAGAGAACCCATTACATCAACATAAAACTTCTGTCTTGTACTAAAATCATCATAATTCAGTAATAAAAAAACATAATTTCCCATAAATATAGCCATATCAGAGAAGACAGGAAATCAAAGCGGTACATCTAAGCAGCTCCAAGAAGAATTAAAGAGAGAATCCAAATCAAGCCTAAGTATTCCCACCCTGATAACCTGGGGGGAACGGAAGAGAGAGAAGAGGAAACAAAATGGGTCAAACATAAAGTCTGGTGAGTCCAGTTATTTTTATCATATAAATAAGTAAAAGCATCATAACATGCATATAAACTGGATAAGAGAGACAACAGTATCATAAGACGGATATAACAACTAAGCAGGGTAAACAGGATAAACATGGTGGAATGTATTGCGCTTCTCAAGCTTTTCTCTGCACCAATACTAGTATAACAAGAACAAGATGATCCCAACTAGAACAAAATGGTAGGTGAGACGACACAAACTTCCCCGTAAAGGAAAACCCAGATTGAATTGAGGACGCGACAAATCAGAACACAGACAGAAGAACATTTTATTGCTATTTACAAAAATTCCATCAGAATACAAGAATATTCAGAGTATGAATAAATATTACACAGAAAAATATCAGAGTTTAAAATACATAGCAGCGGAAATAAAATGTATAAATACAAAGCATAGCGGAAAATACAATAACAAATACAACCAAAAGAGATACACGGATACAAAGCTTTCCGAATATCATTCCAGCTGTAAACCAGGATCCTATAAATATAAATCTGCAAAACCAAAACTACCAACTGCCGTGTGAAAAATAAGAGTACCCAGAGTTTAGGTTAAACAATAAACTCCAGGTCAGTCATGTGACTGGTGTGAGAACTAAAACAGCTATTAATCTTTATTTTAAAGTTAGGTAAATCAAGGGACCACGCCGTATAACACGGAACGGATTTCCACCTAAGAATACCAGTGCATAAAACATATAGTGCAATGCTAAATAAAAAACAATGAAGCAATTATAAGACCCAGGTCCCATCACATAAGCAACGCAAGCCAGATGTAACAACCCGAAAATCTGGGCCAGTTTAAAATTTTTATTTTGGCAATTTTAGCGAATTTTGATTATTTAAAATGAATTATTTTAAATAATATCGACGGAAATTTATTTTGAATATAATTCGAACGTATATATTATACGCGTCGTCGTTAGAATATAAATATTTATATATAATTATAAATAGAATTGAAAATGGCGCGGTAGTTCGATAATTCGATTTCAAACTTCAATTGAATGTACCGGGTGCAAAACAATCCGGATTTTAGTGAAACCAAAAATAATGGGATCTAATTGTGAATATCTTTCCAACGAATCCGAAAAATCAAGATTTCATATCGGGAATCAAAAGATATGTCCAGTTGAAAATTCTGAATAGTCGCTATGGAATTCAGGCCCTTAAAAATGGACATTTTGCAAATGACCTCGGATTTCGACGAAACCAGTTTTGTTGGGTCCGCAGTGTCAAGTTATTGCTAGATTCCAAATTTCATAATTTTTCGAATCGATATGTGAGCGTGGCAAAGGAAAACGCGTTTGACCAGTTTCAGTAGATTTTAATCGACTGGAAATTGGCCATTTTTCAAACGGTCTCAGAATTCGACGAAACTAGTTTTGTTAGGACCGTATCGTCAATACGAAGCTAGAAAATATTTTTCTGGAATTTTTAAAGTTCGTATGTGACCCCGGTAATTTGAAATGTACGTTTAAAATTCAATATAGTGATTTAAATGTTAATTCAACGGAAACTGATTGTAACAGCCGAATCAGCGTACGATACATATCCCATTGTGTTCGGAATGGGGGTAGAACGCTATGGACGACAGGCGGTGGGCCTCGTTTCGAGGTCGTATGTAAAAGTCAACATTTTGAAATTAAAATAATAATAATAAAAAAAAAAAAAAAATAATAATAAGAAAATAAAATTTTCTCTTTCCTCCCTTAACTTCCCTCTGCCCCCCCCCCGATCCATTTTGAATCAGAAGAAAAAGAAAAAAAAAGAAAAAAAAAAGAGACGGAGGCGCGCCCCACCGTCCAACCACCACCACCGCTGCTCGCCGCGACTCCCTCCTCAGCTTCCCCTTCCACCGCCGCTTCTCTCCTCCTCTCCACCTCGCCGCCCTCCCCTGCGGTCCCTTCTCTCTCCTCTTATATCCCAAATCGCCCAAAGACGCTGCCGCGCCCTAACCCCGTAGACCGCCACCAAATCGCCACCGCACTCCCCCCTGGCGCCGCCCAGACGCCCTTCCCCCTTCTCCGATTTCCCCCCCCCCCCTCCTCCAGCGAGGATCTCGACTCCCTTCCCCCCCTTTTTTTTTATCGAGCACTGTAAGTTTAGGTTTTTATTTTATTTTTATTTTAATTCGTTAAAACTAATTTCCAGTTTTTTTAAAGGTTTAAAACAGTTTTTTTTTTTTAAAAAAAAAAAGATTTAAAACAGTTTTTTTAAAGGTTTAAAACAGTTTTTTTTTTGGTTTAAAACAGTTTTTTTAAAGGTTTAAAACAGTTTTTTTTAAAAAGGTTTAAAACAGTTTTTTTTAAAAAAAAAAGATATAAAACAGATTTTTAAAAGGTTTAAAAACTGATTTCTTTAGAAAGAAAAATCATATTTTTATGTATTGAAAGTCGAGATAAAAATCAGGTTTTTATATGTTGAAAGCAAAAGTAAAGATTCGATTTTTATATATGGAACTTTGAAGTAAAAATTCGATTTTTATATATGGAACTTTGAAATAAAAATTCGATTTTTATATATGGAACTTTGAAATAAAAACTCGATTTTTATATATTGAACTTTGAAATAAAAACTCGATTTTTATATATTGAATAGCGAAATAAAAATTCGATTTTTATATATATAGTGGCTACGGGCGAAGGTGACAAGGAGGCGAGAACGACGAAGTTTCTGCAAATGAAGAGCCGTGGAGCTAGGATAGCTATATGTGAGAACTTCTCACCTTTCAATTTAATTTTTCTAGTTATATATATACTAGGATGCAGACGGTGTTTAGTAGCACCCGACACAATCGTCCACAGACCATGGACTTGTTTGTTTGACTGTTTGGTGATTGATTGCGATATTGGTTTGAATGTGGTTTGTGGTGTGAAAAATCGAATCGATAAATTGGTTAGGATTAGACGTGCGCCGTTATAAGGCGAAGGAGTAAGGCTAGGTTAGACCCTTACTCCAAATTTTGTGGTTTGCATAACGAAAGTGAATTTGATTGATATGTGAATGGCGTGGGCCTTCACTAGACCGGGGATTAGGCTAGGCCTTGTCCCGTTTCTAGTATCGTGCCGTTATGCTGCCGAAATTTTCTAAAATATGTTAGAAAATAAAAATATCATTTTATTGTGTAAATGAATAATAGAAATTCATATGATAGAATAAAATGTTTTATCGTTAAAAATATATTTTTTTACGTGAATATAAATATAGTGAAAGTGAATAAAATAAATATTCATTTACAAACCAGACGGTTTGTTTATGTACACCTATTTGAATGACGTTGATTGGGTCGATAAATTTTACACATCGCCTAACTGCACAAATAAAATATGTGTTTGATTGTTTGAAACCCCACACGGGTGTTAGGATGAAATTTGAAGTTCACTCATCCTGATTGATTAAATATGTCGATCGATTGATTGACAAGCTGTTATGAGCGTTGAATATCTATATTTGATGCTTATACAGTGTAGTGCACTTTGGTTGATGGTTGATTATTTTCAATGTTATTATATACATGTGTTGTATGAAAATCCATATAATTAATTTTATATGGTAATTGATTGGGCCTCATTCCAATCGTGAAAATAAAGAATATTTTGATAATAACAAATATTTTGACAATAGGAAATATTTGAAATAGAATATTTGAAAATATAAATTTATGAAGCCGTGTTGATTAGATTTACGTCATTTTGACGTAAACGATATTTATATCGATTTTATTCATTTTAAAATGAATATTGAAAAGTAATCTCGAAATCGAATATTTCGAAATGAATTGAATTGAAAACGATTTCGAAATGAATTGAATTGAAAACGAATTCAAATGGAATTGAAATGAATTCAAATTGAATTGAAATTCGAATTGAATAGAAATGTTTTTGAAACGAATTCAAAACTATTTATATAATTCGTTTTAAATAGAAATCGACGAAATATATATTATATATATTATATATATAATAAATGGCCTGAATAGAACGCGCCGCGCTGCGGCAGTTCGTGAATTTCGACCATTTATTTCAAACGGACATTGCGGGAGATCCGACCGTCGGATTCTCCTAAAACCGGAACCGTTGGGTTCGTATCGAAAAGAGCTTTCTAATGAATGTTAGAAATTTGAAATCTAACGGTTGGATTTGGAGATACGTCCAAATCAAATTCGAAAAAGGTCGCTGTAAGTGCAGTTCGATGGCCATTGATGGAAATCGACTGTACGGGCCTTGATAAAATTATTAAAAATAGTAATAATTTGTGTAAAATCATAAGAAATGATTTAGAAAGAATTGGGATGAAAAACTCCATATTTGAAAAGATAAAAATAGATTTTTATCGAAATGAACTAGTTTTGAACTAGAATTATAATTCTATTTATTTTTAAATAAATAAATTGAATTCGAAAAGGGTTTTAAAAATAACCAAAATTTCCAATGATTGCATTGGAGTGGATTTGAATCGAAATTGTCTTCGGAATATTTCGATGTTGGAATTCGTGATTATACAGGTGTTGTTATGGAAATTTGAAAGATATATATTGATATCGTTATTTCCAATACGACATTTGTTAGTCGTAGAATTCGATATTGAATATAAGCCGATATATTTTCTATTCAGAGCCTTGTATTGAATATCGAATGTGATTTGGGTTTGTCGTGAATGGTGTCTTCACTAACACTATTCTTGAACCCAGTTGAGAAAAGATTAAATCTTTTTATTTAGATTTAATGAAGTGTACCAATTAAATAATATTTAATTGGAATTGAATTGATATTGATTTTTGGGTTTATCGTGAACAGTGTTTTAAATAACACTTGTTCTTTAACCCGATAATTAATGAATGTGATTTGGGTTTGTCGTGAATGGTGTCTTCACTAACACTGCTCTTGAACCCAGTTGAGAAAAGATTAAATCTTTTTATTTAGATTTAATGAAGTGTACCAATTAAATAATATTTAATTGGAATTGAATGGATATTGATTTTTGGGTTTGTCGTGAACAGTGTTTTAAATAACACTTGTTCTTTAACCCGATAATTAATGGGATGTGACTTTGGGTTTATCGTGAACCGTGTTTTAAATGACACTGATTCTTTAACCCAGTCACAGATTAAAACTAAGTGGAGTTTTAATGAATCTTTAATTAGATTGAAAAGATCGAGAATGGAGTATCACCAGTTTTGCTCCAGGCGATAGTTAAATCTTTAATTAGATTTGAACGTGAAATTTAGAAACTAACTGTCGGTTAGCTAAGTAGAATGGTTTTCTGGATATTGATCTGATGTTGGTTTCGGCCTTCGGGGTTAATATTTGGGGAATTATTCTCTTGATTAATTTACGGTTAATGACTAATGAGTTGGAATGAGGCGTATGTTGTGTTTGTGTAACACTTTTATAATATATACGCGAGTTATTCGGAAAGACCGGGTTTATCCCATTCTGAATAACTGATACGACGATAAGTCGAAGATGAAGACGATGGTCGAAGACCGGAGGTCTTCACGTCGTTTGGGTGATAACTGATGATCTTGATTGGGCTGTACACCCAAGAAGATGGAAACAGTTGGTGATCGTCCAGACGTACTTGGAGATCGATGGAGATGCGGGGTACTAGGTGCCTCCGGTTTCGTTCAGACCCAGAACGGACTTGTAAATGGACTGTGTGTCTGACATTGGATTTTAGTTCGTGCGATTGATCTCTATTAAATATACATCTGTTTGGCGGCGGAGAATTTATTCTCTTGCTTAACGCCCTTCTCTGAGACGTACGAGCTCAGGGGTTATATATTGATGGATATCAATCGCATGGAGTGAATTGCCTGTGTGGCATGCCTAAGTGGCAAATGATCAAGGCTTCTGTTGAAAAGCAAAGTCTTGTGGTTGATGATCGAAGCACGGCCTTTGTGGCGTAGCTTTGTGTAACGTTGATTCGCGAGTATCACACCCGGTATGAATCAAAAACGGGAGACGGACCTCAGGGAGGGCCTACGTTTCCTCCTAGCTAAAAGTGGCGTCAGTGGTTTTACACGCCCTGACGAGTTTGACTTATGTGGTTGTTGCTGTTGCGAGGCGCCTCGGATTGATCGGTCGTTCTCGAACCGATGGAGTCATTTAGTTGGCTCGCTTACGCCCCAAAGGGCGGCGAAACGTAGTGCTCAGGTATAATAATCCACATCGGTGGACCGGCCCTGTCGCTCCAAGGCTTGCCTGCGCGCTTGCCTGAGACTCGGGCTAGGCAGTCTCGAATCATTGAGGATCTTGCCCCTAGCCTCGGTTCATACCATAAATGATAACCCAACTTCCAATACGACATTTGCGGTTTTGATTGTAAACCTATATATGGTGACATAGTGTTATGGGCCGTTCATGCCGCCTATGATTGATACTTATGATTTGAAGTGTTTTATACACTATGCACTTATAATAGTATCAAGTGATTTGTTTTAACCGTATCAAGCATTCTTTGGCTGTTATAAGGGAAAACCCTATCCCCCGGCTTGCGTTGCATTGTGTGATAGGACCTGGGTCTTATAACAGCTTCATTTTTCTTTATTTAGCATTGCGCTGTTTGTTTTATGCACTGGTATTCTTGGGAGAAAACCCGTTCCGTGTTATACGGCGTGGTCCCTTGATTTACCGAACTTTAAAATAAAGAATTATAACTGTTTTAGTTCTCACACCAGTCCCATGACTGACCTGGAGTTTATTGTTTTAACCTAAACTCTGGGTGCCCCTATTTTCCGCACGGGCAGCTAGTAGTTTTGGTTTTGCAGATTTATATTCACAGGATCCTGGTTTACAGCTGGAACGATATCCGGAAAGCTTTGTATCCGTATATCTCCTTCTAGTTGTGTATTGTATTATTTTCCGCTGCTATGTATTTAAATGTAATTTAAATCTCTGATATTTCTGTGTAATATTCATTTATACTCTGTATATTCTTGTAATCTGATGCATTGTTGTAATATACAATGAAACGTTCTTCTGTATGCGTTCTGCTGTGGTTTGTTCTCGAACTATCCGACGCTTTCCTTTACGGGGAGGTTGCGGGTCTTTACACGTGGTATCAGAGCTTTGGTTTACAAAGCTTAGAGAACAAGACACATTAGAAACATACGAAAGAATTCATCAGATATTGGATTAGTAATATCCAATGGAATGACTCGTTAGAGATGGGATCAGTAGTATCCTAGAACGAGTATGAAGAGTATATTTTTCAAATGAAAACAAATTTCGTTTTGAAAATTTAAATCAATTATTCGTATTTGATTATTTATTTTATATTGATTAGGACAATCCGATATATAAAGGTTTTGCATATATGTCTTGCAAACGTGTATTCGAAGTTTTAATATATTGGGTAGATATAGAATCCCTCTAGTGCCCGGGAGTAATTCTGGTGATGGGGCACTGTCGCCAGTATTTATTTTCGAGTGACGAAAGTGAGATTTCTATATATTTCCTATTGACTGGTGTGAGAACCAAAATTAGATAGGGCCTATTGTTGTGATTTGGCATCAAAAATCTGATTTTCGTATATATATCAAATTACGAATTTGAGACTCTAATTCACTAATTGATTGATGTTTGTGTTGTTTGGTTATTTGTTTGCTAATTTTGAACCATTATGCCTAACTAAACCAAATATTGAACTATATTGAGAATTGGTCGCATTTGCTTGCATATACATATACTTACATTGAACAGGTCATAGCAAGGAGGCTAGAGCAGAGAATAAAATTTGTTTGCCCGACAAATAGGTACATGTTTACTACATAATTTCCTGTTTTGTTTGGGTGATGATGATTTTGTGAGCCTATTGGCTAGCCGTTTGGCTTTTTCTTTTTCTTTTTGAGATCTGAAGGACCGGGGAAGCTATTTGAAATTCCCCGATGCTCCCGGTGCAGGGGAGGTTATGGCGAAATTTTTCAAAAATTTAGGGTGTTAGCCAAATTTTTGAAATTTTGAAAATTCTCAGAAACTGAAAAGTTGAAGAACTTAAGCCGTAATCAAAAACAATGGAAGTTGAGTTGAATTGTTAAACAACTTTCGACTTTGTTCCTTTTCGGGGACGAAAAGTTTTAAGTGGGGGAGATTGTAACAACCCGAAAATCTGGGCCAGTTTAAAATTTTTATTTTGGCAATTTTAGCGAATTTTGATTATTTAAAATGAATTATTTTAAATAATATCGACGGAAATTTATTTTGAATATAATTCGAACGTATATATTATACGCGTCGTCGTTAGAATATAAATATTTATATATAATTATAAATAGAATTGAAAATGGCGCGGTAGTTCGATAATTCGATTTCAAACTTCAATTGAATGTACCGGGTGCAAAACAATCCGGATTTTAGTGAAACCAAAAATAATGGGATCTAATTGTGAATATCTTTCCAACGAATCCGAAAAATCAAGATTTCATATCGGGAATCAAAAGATATGTCCAGTTGAAAATTCTGAATAGTCGCTATGGAATTCAGGCCCTTAAAAATGGACATTTTGCAAATGACCTCGGATTTCGACGAAACCAGTTTTGTTGGGTCCGCAGTGTCAAGTTATTGCTAGATTCCAAATTTCATAATTTTTCGAATCGATATGTGAGCGTGGCAAAGGAAAACGCGTTTGACCAGTTTCAGTAGATTTTAATCGACTGGAAATTGGCCATTTTTCAAACGGTCTCAGAATTCGACGAAACTAGTTTTGTTAGGACCGTATCGTCAATACGAAGCTAGAAAATATTTTTCTGGAATTTTTAAAGTTCGTATGTGACCCCGGTAATTTGAAATGTACGTTTAAAATTCAATATAGTGATTTAAATGTTAATTCAACGGAAACTGATTGTAACAGCCGAATCAGCGTACGATACATATCCCATTGTGTTCGGAATGGGGGTAGAACGCTATGGACGACAGGCGGTGGGCCTCGTTTCGAGGTCGTATGTAAAAGTCAACATTTTGAAATTAAAATAATAATAATAAAAAAAAAAAAAAAATAATAATAAGAAAATAAAATTTTCTCTTTCCTCCCTTAACTTCCCTCTGCCCCCCCCCCGATCCATTTTGAATCAGAAGAAAAAGAAAAAAAAAGAAAAAAAAAAGAGACGGAGGCGCGCCCCACCGTCCAACCACCACCACCGCTGCTCGCCGCGACTCCCTCCTCAGCTTCCCCTTCCACCGCCGCTTCTCTCCTCCTCTCCACCTCGCCGCCCTCCCCTGCGGTCCCTTCTCTCTCCTCTTATATCCCAAATCGCCCAAAGACGCTGCCGCGCCCTAACCCCGTAGACCGCCACCAAATCGCCACCGCACTCCCCCCTGGCGCCGCCCAGACGCCCTTCCCCCTTCTCCGATTTCCCCCCCCCCCTCCTCCAGCGAGGATCTCGACTCCCTTCCCCCCCTTTTTTTTTATCGAGCACTGTAAGTTTAGGTTTTTATTTTATTTTTATTTTAATTCGTTAAAACTAATTTCCAGTTTTTTTAAAGGTTTAAAACAGTTTTTTTTTTTTAAAAAAAAAAAGATTTAAAACAGTTTTTTTAAAGGTTTAAAACAGTTTTTTTTTTGGTTTAAAACAGTTTTTTTAAAGGTTTAAAACAGTTTTTTTTAAAAAGGTTTAAAACAGTTTTTTTTAAAAAAAAAAGATATAAAACAGATTTTTAAAAGGTTTAAAAACTGATTTCTTTAGAAAGAAAAATCATATTTTTATGTATTGAAAGTCGAGATAAAAATCAGGTTTTTATATGTTGAAAGCAAAAGTAAAGATTCGATTTTTATATATGGAACTTTGAAGTAAAAATTCGATTTTTATATATGGAACTTTGAAATAAAAATTCGATTTTTATATATGGAACTTTGAAATAAAAACTCGATTTTTATATATTGAACTTTGAAATAAAAACTCGATTTTTATATATTGAATAGCGAAATAAAAATTCGATTTTTATATATATAGTGGCTACGGGCGAAGGTGACAAGGAGGCGAGAACGACGAAGTTTCTGCAAATGAAGAGCCGTGGAGCTAGGATAGCTATATGTGAGAACTTCTCACCTTTCAATTTAATTTTTCTAGTTATATATATACTAGGATGCAGACGGTGTTTAGTAGCACCCGACACAATCGTCCACAGACCATGGACTTGTTTGTTTGACTGTTTGGTGATTGATTGCGATATTGGTTTGAATGTGGTTTGTGGTGTGAAAAATCGAATCGATAAATTGGTTAGGATTAGACGTGCGCCGTTATAAGGCGAAGGAGTAAGGCTAGGTTAGACCCTTACTCCAAATTTTGTGGTTTGCATAACGAAAGTGAATTTGATTGATATGTGAATGGCGTGGGCCTTCACTAGACCGGGGATTAGGCTAGGCCTTGTCCCGTTTCTAGTATCGTGCCGTTATGCTGCCGAAATTTTCTAAAATATGTTAGAAAATAAAAATATCATTTTATTGTGTAAATGAATAATAGAAATTCATATGATAGAATAAAATGTTTTATCGTTAAAAATATATTTTTTTACGTGAATATAAATATAGTGAAAGTGAATAAAATAAATATTCATTTACAAACCAGACGGTTTGTTTATGTACACCTATTTGAATGACGTTGATTGGGTCGATAAATTTTACACATCGCCTAACTGCACAAATAAAATATGTGTTTGATTGTTTGAAACCCCACACGGGTGTTAGGATGAAATTTGAAGTTCACTCATCCTGATTGATTAAATATGTCGATCGATTGATTGACAAGCTGTTATGAGCGTTGAATATCTATATTTGATGCTTATACAGTGTAGTGCACTTTGGTTGATGGTTGATTATTTTCAATGTTATTATATACATGTGTTGTATGAAAATCCATATAATTAATTTTATATGGTAATTGATTGGGCCTCATTCCAATCGTGAAAATAAAGAATATTTTGATAATAACAAATATTTTGACAATAGGAAATATTTGAAATAGAATATTTGAAAATATAAATTTATGAAGCCGTGTTGATTAGATTTACGTCATTTTGACGTAAACGATATTTATATCGATTTTATTCATTTTAAAATGAATATTGAAAAGTAATCTCGAAATCGAATATTTCGAAATGAATTGAATTGAAAACGATTTCGAAATGAATTGAATTGAAAACGAATTCAAATGGAATTGAAATGAATTCAAATTGAATTGAAATTCGAATTGAATAGAAATGTTTTTGAAACGAATTCAAAACTATTTATATAATTCGTTTTAAATAGAAATCGACGAAATATATATTATATATATTATATATATAATAAATGGCCTGAATAGAACGCGCCGCGCTGCGGCAGTTCGTGAATTTCGACCATTTATTTCAAACGGACATTGCGGGAGATCCGACCGTCGGATTCTCCTAAAACCGGAACCGTTGGGTTCGTATCGAAAAGAGCTTTCTAATGAATGTTAGAAATTTGAAATCTAACGGTTGGATTTGGAGATACGTCCAAATCAAATTCGAAAAAGGTCGCTGTAAGTGCAGTTCGATGGCCATTGATGGAAATCGACTGTACGGGCCTTGATAAAATTATTAAAAATAGTAATAATTTGTGTAAAATCATAAGAAATGATTTAGAAAGAATTGGGATGAAAAACTCCATATTTGAAAAGATAAAAATAGATTTTTATCGAAATGAACTAGTTTTGAACTAGAATTATAATTCTATTTATTTTTAAATAAATAAATTGAATTCGAAAAGGGTTTTAAAAATAACCAAAATTTCCAATGATTGCATTGGAGTGGATTTGAATCGAAATTGTCTTCGGAATATTTCGATGTTGGAATTCGTGATTATACAGGTGTTGTTATGGAAATTTGAAAGATATATATTGATATCGTTATTTCCAATACGACATTTGTTAGTCGTAGAATTCGATATTGAATATAAGCCGATATATTTTCTATTCAGAGCCTTGTATTGAATATCGAATGTGATTTGGGTTTGTCGTGAATGGTGTCTTCACTAACACTATTCTTGAACCCAGTTGAGAAAAGATTAAATCTTTTTATTTAGATTTAATGAAGTGTACCAATTAAATAATATTTAATTGGAATTGAATTGATATTGATTTTTGGGTTTATCGTGAACAGTGTTTTAAATAACACTTGTTCTTTAACCCGATAATTAATGAATGTGATTTGGGTTTGTCGTGAATGGTGTCTTCACTAACACTGCTCTTGAACCCAGTTGAGAAAAGATTAAATCTTTTTATTTAGATTTAATGAAGTGTACCAATTAAATAATATTTAATTGGAATTGAATGGATATTGATTTTTGGGTTTGTCGTGAACAGTGTTTTAAATAACACTTGTTCTTTAACCCGATAATTAATGGGATGTGACTTTGGGTTTATCGTGAACCGTGTTTTAAATGACACTGATTCTTTAACCCAGTCACAGATTAAAACTAAGTGGAGTTTTAATGAATCTTTAATTAGATTGAAAAGATCGAGAATGGAGTATCACCAGTTTTGCTCCAGGCGATAGTTAAATCTTTAATTAGATTTGAACGTGAAATTTAGAAACTAACTGTCGGTTAGCTAAGTAGAATGGTTTTCTGGATATTGATCTGATGTTGGTTTCGGCCTTCGGGGTTAATATTTGGGGAATTATTCTCTTGATTAATTTACGGTTAATGACTAATGAGTTGGAATGAGGCGTATGTTGTGTTTGTGTAACACTTTTATAATATATACGCGAGTTATTCGGAAAGACCGGGTTTATCCCATTCTGAATAACTGATACGACGATAAGTCGAAGATGAAGACGATGGTCGAAGACCGGAGGTCTTCACGTCGTTTGGGTGATAACTGATGATCTTGATTGGGCTGTACACCCAAGAAGATGGAAACAGTTGGTGATCGTCCAGACGTACTTGGAGATCGATGGAGATGCGGGGTACTAGGTGCCTCCGGTTTCGTTCAGACCCAGAACGGACTTGTAAATGGACTGTGTGTCTGACATTGGATTTTAGTTCGTGCGATTGATCTCTATTAAATATACATCTGTTTGGCGGCGGAGAATTTATTCTCTTGCTTAACGCCCTTCTCTGAGACGTACGAGCTCAGGGGTTATATATTGATGGATATCAATCGCATGGAGTGAATTGCCTGTGTGGCATGCCTAAGTGGCAAATGATCAAGGCTTCTGTTGAAAAGCAAAGTCTTGTGGTTGATGATCGAAGCACGGCCTTTGTGGCGTAGCTTTGTGTAACGTTGATTCGCGAGTATCACACCCGGTATGAATCAAAAACGGGAGACGGACCTCAGGGAGGGCCTACGTTTCCTCCTAGCTAAAAGTGGCGTCAGTGGTTTTACACGCCCTGACGAGTTTGACTTATGTGGTTGTTGCTGTTGCGAGGCGCCTCGGATTGATCGGTCGTTCTCGAACCGATGGAGTCATTTAGTTGGCTCGCTTACGCCCCAAAGGGCGGCGAAACGTAGTGCTCAGGTATAATAATCCACATCGGTGGACCGGCCCTGTCGCTCCAAGGCTTGCCTGCGCGCTTGCCTGAGACTCGGGCTAGGCAGTCTCGAATCATTGAGGATCTTGCCCCTAGCCTCGGTTCATACCATAAATGATAACCCAACTTCCAATACGACATTTGCGGTTTTGATTGTAAACCTATATATGGTGACATAGTGTTATGGGCCGTTCATGCCGCCTATGATTGATACTTATGATTTGAAGTGTTTTATACACTATGCACTTATAATAGTATCAAGTGATTTGTTTTAACCGTATCAAGCATTCTTTGGCTGTTATAAGGGAAAACCCTATCCCCCGGCTTGCGTTGCATTGTGTGATAGGACCTGGGTCTTATAACAGCTTCATTTTTCTTTATTTAGCATTGCGCTGTTTGTTTTATGCACTGGTATTCTTGGGAGAAAACCCGTTCCGTGTTATACGGCGTGGTCCCTTGATTTACCGAACTTTAAAATAAAGAATTATAACTGTTTTAGTTCTCACACCAGTCCCATGACTGACCTGGAGTTTATTGTTTTAACCTAAACTCTGGGTGCCCCTATTTTCCGCACGGGCAGCTAGTAGTTTTGGTTTTGCAGATTTATATTCACAGGATCCTGGTTTACAGCTGGAACGATATCCGGAAAGCTTTGTATCCGTATATCTCCTTCTAGTTGTGTATTGTATTATTTTCCGCTGCTATGTATTTAAATGTAATTTAAATCTCTGATATTTCTGTGTAATATTCATTTATACTCTGTATATTCTTGTAATCTGATGCATTGTTGTAATATACAATGAAACGTTCTTCTGTATGCGTTCTGCTGTGGTTTGTTCTCGAACTATCCGACGCTTTCCTTTACGGGGAGGTTGCGGGTCTTTACACCAGAGGATAGGGTTTTCCCTTATAATAGCCAAAGAATGCTTGATACGCGAAATTTAATCTTTTATTATTACTATAAGTGAAGAAAACAACTTCAAATATAAATGTATCAATCATAGAAGACATGGGTACCATATATCATGTCGCCATACTAGTTCTACAATTAAAACCACAAAATCTCATATTGGAAGTTGGATTCCATCTGTGAACCAAGGCAAAGGGAAGATCCTGTGCAAATTCAAGACACGCTAGCCTGTGCCTCAGGATCAGAGCTCGAGTGACCCTTGGATCATCGGGGCCGGCCATCCGTCGATGGTTATAAATGCCATAAACTATATGCTAGCCGGTTCTATCGAACCTCTTGGTGATCTGAGTCCCGTAAGCCTCTGCAACCACCATATATCCGAGGCACCTCTCTATCCATCAAGTAATTATAAGCAACATCCACATGAGTAAAATGTCAGGATGTGAAAAACGCTAACACCCCTCCTAGCTAGGAACCAGCATACGTCCATTTCCCGGAGGTCCTCCCCGTTTCTGGTTCACACCGGGGTGTGAGGCTCGCGAATTAACGCTACACAAAGCTATGCTATATTAAAGCCGTGCTTTGATCATCAACCACAAGACTATACTTTTCAACAAAATCCTTGATCACTGCATCTCAGCATGCCACACAGGCAATTCATGCCATGCGATTAATATCTATCGATATATAACCTATGAGCTCGTACGTCTCAGAAAAGGGCGTTAAGCAAGAGAATAAATTCTCCGCCGCCAAACAGATATATATTTAATAGAAATCAATCAACATAGAATAAAATCCAACGTCACACACACCTTCCATTTACAAGTCCGTTCTGGGTCTGAACGAAACTGGAGGCACCTTATTCCTCCCTCATATGTCCAATACAGGGGAGAGGCCCTCGCATATCCATACAATCAACAAGTACGTCCGGACGGCTACCACTTTAGCCCCTTCAAGGTAGCTACTCCAACCATGAACATCTGTATCACCCATCCATTCGATGTGAAGATCGTCGGTCTTGCACCGTCTTCAATCTCTTCGACTTATCATCGAACCAGTTATTCAGAATGGGTATAAACCCGGCCTTTCCAAATAACTCGCATATCTTATAATCAAGTGCTATAACAACACATCATACGCCTCATTCCAATCCAGAATATTCTTTTATTCAAATATTCTCTTCCTTTGGGAAAGTTCCCATTAAATTTATCAAAGATAAATTCTTTACATTTATTCTTTACTCTTCCTTTAACTGGGTTAAAGAACCAATGTTATTTAAAACACGGTTCACGATAAACCCAAAATCACATTCCATTCCATCAGTCTCTAACCGTAAATTAGTAAGAGAACAATTCCCTAAGTATTAACCCCGAAGGCCGAAACCAACATCAGATCAATACCCTGGAAACCATTCAACTTATCTAATCTCCAGTTAGTTTCTAATTTTCTTAACTCCATTGGGTTCAAGAACAGTATTTTTAAAGATACCATTCACGGCAAACCCAAAATCCCATTTTCATTGTTAATCGGGTTAAAAAACAAGTGTCATTTAAAACACCGTTCACGATAAACCCAAAAACAAATTTCAATTTCAATTCAACATTAATTAATTGGTAAACTTCTACTTTAAATCTTAATTAAAAGATTTATTCTTTTCACCCGGGGTTTAAGAACAGTGTTAATGAAGACACCGTTCACGACAAACCCAAAATCCAATTTGATATCAAATACAAGGCTCTGAATAGAAAGTATATCGGCTTATATTCAATATCAAATTCTAAAACCCACGGATATCGTATTGGAATAACGATATATATATATATATATCTTCCAAATTCCTCAACAATATCTATATAATCACGGAATCTAATATCGAAATATTCCGAAGATTATTTCCATTCTGAATCCATTTCCAATTTATTCTTTGGAAAATTCAGGTTAATTTCAAAATCCTTTCAAATCCAGTTTATTTATTTTAAAAATAAATAAATTATTATTCTAGTTAATAACTAGTTCATTTCGATAAAAAATACATTTTTATCTTTTCAAAACAAGAAATTTTTCAACCAAATCTTTCCAAATCATTTATTATAATTTTACATGATTATTCCATATTTTTCCAGATTTTATTATCGCCCGTGCAGTTGGTTTCCGATAACGGCCACCGAACTGCATCCATAGCGACCTTTTCTGAAATTGATTTGGACATATCTCCAAATATATCCATTAGATTTCAAATCACTTGTATTCATTGGGAAGCTCTTTTTGATACGAACCCAACAGTTCCGGTTTTAGGAGAATCCGACGGTCGGATCTCCCGTAACGTCCATTTGAAGTTAATGGTCAAAATTCGCGAACTGCCGCTGCGCGGCGCGTTCTATTCAGGCCATTATAATATATATATTATATATTTCATCAATTTCCATTTAAAATGAATTTTATAAATCATTTTAAATTCGTTTCAAAACGATTTCAACTTCCATTTCAAATTCAAATCAAAATTGAATATTCCATTATAAATTCGTTTTAAATTCATTGCAAAACGATTTCAATTTAAGTCGATTTCAACTCAATTTCAATTCATTTCAAATTCATTTCAAATTCATTTAAAATCGATTTCAATTCTATTTCTATTCATTTCAATCGATTTCAATTTTAATTTAAATTTATTTCAATCGATTTCAATTCTTATTTAAATTCATTTCAATTGATTTCAATTCTAATTTAAATTCATTTAAATTCATTTGATTTTCAAATTTAAATCAAAATTTAATTTTCCATGTCATTTCAATATTAAAATGATAATATTTTCAAAATATAAGATTTTGAAATCACTTTTCAATATTCATTATAAAATGAATAAAATCGACAAAATTCCTGTTCGTGTTAAAATGGCGTTTAACTACTTAACACGGCTTCACATTTCAATATTATCTGAACATTATTTTAAAATATTCGTTAATTTTGAACTGGAATCAGACTCAATCAATTACCATATAATTTTATTTATATGGATTTCAACATCATATATATACAATAATAATGATAAGCAATCACTATAAATTCAAACAACATCCAAAGTGCATTCTACAACTGTATAAGCTTTAAAATAAATAAATAACACTTATATAGTCTGTCAACCCATCGATTGACATACCACTAATTATTGGGACCAGTGTATGTCAAATATTATCCCAATACCGGTGTGGGGTTTTCAAACAACAAATACAGTTTATTATTTGTGCAGCTGGGCGATGTGTAAAATTTATCGTCCCAATCAATATCAGTCAAATCAGTGTACATAAACAAACCGCCCGGTTTGTAAATGAATATTTATTTCAACATAGGACTATTTTATGCAGTTCATTCATACAATAAAAATGTGATTTTATTGTTCAAATATTTTATTTCATACATGAATCTTTTATATATTTTATATATATACAATAAAAATGATATTTTTATTATTCATATATTTTATTCCATACAATACAATCAACAATCACAATATAGTCCATTTCACATAGAATACAATCAAACAAGTCGTCCATGGTCTATGGACGACGGGGAGCAGTTCGTATGTGCAGTTACAAAATAATTTAAATAATTATACAAAAATAATAGTGAAAAATTCTCATAGTGGTCGGTTTCTGAAATCGATAAATTGATTATTTTAATCAAATTAAACAGGACGTTTAATTTTATCAAAAATATCAACTAGCTTCAAAATCCTCCTGGTCAGTTCCATGGCGTAGCTCTCGTCAAGAGGATTCCAACGCATCTGAAATCACGCAATTCCGTTTCTGTTTGCACGAGATACAGTGGTTTAAACTTTTAAATAATTTAATTACATTATTAATGGCTTAATCAAGGTTTAAATTAATTAACCTTTCTCTTTAAACAGCGCCCCATGTTTTTCCTTCGTTGATTACCCAGGACGATTCACGAACTGCTCAGCCGCTAGGGCTTCTTTACGCATGAAAACCGAGGCACCGACTTCAAATCAGATGACATCACATCGAAGGACTTCAGGACACCCCCCCATATGCCGATCTCTGGCGAACTCGCTCGCCATGAGGAGGCTAAAATTGGCCGCGAACGGCAGGGGTATGAGGCGGAATATAATGCTCCACGGGTGATGATTCTAGATCTCAACCGTACATAATCAGAGAGCTCGAAAATCTCCTCCAATTTCGTATAATAATCTTCTTGAATTGTTAAATCTATTTCGAGATTATGTGGATTTAAAATGGGAGAGTATAGGCCTTTCTTTTCCAACGGAGGTGGCGGATTTCCTGAGTGTTGAAGGAGGCTTAATGCACGAGTATTTATATATATATATATATATATATATTATATTTTAATAATATTAAATCCGTGATTTCCTTGTTCAATGTCACGAACTCCAAACAAGACCCAACGACTGTCGCCCCTAGCTAATTACCCTCATTCTGAACACAATGAGATATGTTTCGTAAGCTAATCCGGCAGTTTTGATCTGTTTACATTTAAATTAAAATATAAATCAATTAAAATTGAAGTTGAATGTACATTTTGATTTACCGGGGCCACATACAGACTCTAAAAATTCCCAAAAAATTATTTCTAGCTTCGTATTGACGATACGGTCCTAACAAAACTAATTTCGTCAAATTTGAAGACCGTTTGAAAAATGGCCATTTTCTGGTCGATCCAAATTGATTGAAACTGTTAAAACACGTGTTTCTTTGTCGTGCTCACATATTGATTCAGAAAATTATGAAAATTGGAATCTAGCAATAACTTGACATTCCAGATCCAACAAAATTGGTTTCGTTGAAAACGGAGGTCGTTTGCAAAATGACTATTTTTAAGGGCCATATTTATTCCATAGCGACTATTCTGAATATTCAACTGGCCATAACTTTTGATTCCCGCTATGAAATTTCAATTTTTCAGATTCGTTAGAATGATATTTATAAACAGATTCAAATATTTTTGGTTTCACTAAAATCTGGTTTATTTTGGATCATGTACATTCATTTGAAATTTGAAATTGAATTTTCAAACTACCGCGCCATTTTCAATTTCCTTTTATAGTTAAAATAAAATTATTCGTTCTAACTTCTATTCAAAATAAATTTCTCCTCATTATTATTTAAAATAAATCATTTTAAATATTCAAAATTCATTAAAATTGCCAAAATAAAAAATTTAAATTGGTTCGGATTTTCCGGGTTATTACAATCTCCCCCACTTAAAATCTTTTCATCCTCGAAAAGGAACGGAGCTGAAAGTTGTTTAACAAACCAACTCAACTTTCAGTTTGGCGTTCATTCTTCAACTTTTCAGTTTCTAAGAATTTCTATTTTTTTTTTTAAATTTGGCTAACACCCTAAATTTTTGAAAAATTTCGCCATAACCTCCTTTGTACGGGAGCACCGGGAAAATCCCCAAACCGCCACACAGGCCCTCTCATCTAAAAAAGAAAAAGAAAAAGCCAAGAGGCTAGCCAATCGGCTCATAAAATCATCCAAAACCCAATAAAATGGTAAACATGTACCTATTTGTCGGGCATACAATTTTATCCCTCTTCTCTAGCCTCCTTGCTATGACCTGTTCAATGTATATACATGTATATGCATGCCATTCAAATAAATTTTCAACTCAGTTCAACATTTGGTGCTAAATTTACCTCTCGTTCATATATTGGTTAAATTTGGTTCAATTCAATTTTTCATTCTCATACTGGATTTATTATTCCAATGTTTTTATTAGTTCAACTAATAATCAAATAACACAACGAGCAATCAATTAACTGATTATCTTTTCCAAAACATATCACTTTTGTATATATATATATATATATATATATATATATATTCAAAAATCACATTTCTAGTGTCAAATCACAAACAATAAATTCAAAATAAGGTTTTGGCTCTCACATCAGTCGATTGGAAATATATAGATATTCCACTTTCGAAACTCGAACATAAATATTGATGATGTAGCTACATCATCAGAATTATCCCCGGGCAACTAGAGTGTGATTCTATATCTACCCAGTACATTTTAGACTTCAAATACACATGGATCAGACATATATGAAAAGTCTCGTTATACCCGATAGTCCGAATTCAATTTAAAATAAAATATTCAAATACGTGTAATTTGATAAAATTTTCAATACTAAGTTTGTTTTCATTTTTATTTTAAAAATAAGACTCTTTACACTCGTCCTAAACGAGTCATTCTTATTGGATATTACTAATCCAATCTCTGATGAATTCTTTCGTTTGGTTCTACTGTGCCTTGTTCTCCGAGCTTTGTAAACCAAAGCTCTGATAACAAATGAGACGACCCAAACTTCCCCGTAAAGGAAAAACCGGATTGAATTGAGAACGCGACAAATCAGAACACAGACAGAATAACATTTCATTGCTATTTACAACAATTCCATCAGAATACAAGAATATTCAGAGTATGAATAAATATTACACAGAAAAATATCAAGGTTTAAAATACATAGCAGCAGAAATAAAATGTATAAATACAAAGCATAGCAGAAAATACAATAACAAATACAACCGAAAGAGATACACGGATACAGAGCTTTCTGAATATCATTCCAGCTGTAAACCAGGATCCTATGATTATAAATCTGCAAAACCAAAACTACTAGCTTCCCGTGTGAAAAATAAGGTCACCCAGAGTTTAGGTTAAAACAATAAACTCCAGGTCAGTCATGTGACTGATGTGAGAACTAAAACAGTTACTAATCTTTATTTTAAAGTTAGGTAAATCAATGGACCACGCCGTATAACATGGAATGAGTTTCCTCCCAAGAATACCAGTGCATAAAACATACAGCACAATGCTAAATAAAAAACAATGAAGCTATTATAAGACCCAGGTCCCATCACACAATGCAACGCAAGCTGGAGGATAGGGTTTTCCCTTATAATAGCCAAAGAATTCTTGATACGCGAAATTTAATCTTTTATTATTACTATAAGTGAAGAAAACAACTTCAAATATAAATGTATCAATCATAGACGGCATGGGTACCATATATCATGTCACCATACTAGTTCTATAATTAAAACCGCAAAATGTCGTATTGGAAGTTGGATTCCATCTGTGAACCAAGGCAAAAGGAATATCCTGTGCAAATTCGAGACACGCTAGCCGTGCCTCAGGATCAGAGCTCGAGTGACCCTTGGATCGTCGGGGCCGACCATTCGTCGATGGTTATAAATGCCGTAAACTATATGCTACCTGGTTCTATCGAACCTCTTGGTGATCTGGGGCCCGTAAGCCTCTGCAACCACCATATATCCGAGGCGCCTCTCTATCCATCAAGTAATCATAAGCAACATCCACATGAGTAAAATGTCAGGGCGTGAAAAACGTTGACACCTCTCCTAGCTAGGAACCAGCATATGTCCATTTCCCGGAGGTCCTCCCCGTTTCTGGTTCACACCGGGGTGTGAGGCTCACGAATTGACGCTACACAAAGCTATGCTATATTAAAGCCGTGCTTTGATCATCAACCACAAGACTCTGCTTTTCAACAAAAGCCTTGATCACTGCATCTCAGCATGCCACACAGGCAATTCATGCCATGCGACTGATATCTATCGATATATAACATTTGAGCTCGTACATCTCAGAGAAGGGCATTAAGCAAGAGAATGAATTCTCCGCCGCCGAATAGATATATATTTAATAGAAATCAATCAACATAGAATAAAATCCAATGTCAGACACACCATCCATTTACAAGTCCGTTCTGGGTCTGAACGAAACCGAAGGCACCTTATTCCTCCCCCATATGTCCAATACAAGGGAGAGGCCCTCGCATATCCGTACAATCAACAAGTACGTCCGGACGACTACCACTTTAGCCCCTTCAAGGTAGCTACTCAAATCACCAACATCAGTAGCACCCATCCATTCGATGTGAAGATCGTCGGTCTTGCACCGTCTTCAATCTCTTCGACTTTTCATCGAACCAGTTATTCAGAATGAGTATAAACCTGGCCTTTTCGAATAACTCGTGTATCTTATAATCAAGTGCTATAACAACACATCATACGCCTCATTCCAATCTAGAATATTCATTTATTCAAATATTCTCTTCCTTTGGGAAAGGTTCCCATTAATTTTATCAAAGATAAATTCTTTACATTTATTCTTTAATCTTCCTTTAACTGGGTTAAAGAACCAATGTTATTTAAAACACGATTCACGATAAAGCCAAAATCACATTCCATTCCATCAGTCTCTAACCGTAAATTAGTAAGAGAACAATTCCCTAAGTATTAACCCCGAAGGCCGAAACCAACATCAGATCAATACCCAGGAAACCATTCAACTTATCTAATCTCCAGTTAGTTTCTAATTTTCTTAACTCCATTGGGTTCAAGAACAGTATTTTTAAAGATACCATTCACGACAAACCCAAAATCCCATTTTCATTGTTGATCGAGTTAAAGAACAAGTGTCATTTAAAACACCGTTCACGATAAACGCAAAAACAAATTTCAATTCAATTTCAATTCAATTTCAATTCAATATTAATTAATTGGTAAACTTCTACTTCAAATCTTAATTAAAAGATTTATTCTTTTCACCCGAGGTTTAAGAACAGTGTTAATGAAGACACCGTTCACGACAAACCCAAAATCCAATTTGATATCAAATACAAGGCTCTGAATAGAAAATATATCGGCTTATATTCAATATCAAATTCTAAAACCCACGGATATCGTATTGGAATAACGATATATATATATATATATATATATATATATGTAACGTCCCAGATTTTTCAGCCATTTAAATTCGAATATTTAAATTTGTTTATATATTATATTTGAAATATAATGGATTTTAATCGTATTTATTTATTTATATTAAAAGATTTTTATGTAAATGGAATAGTATTTTAAACTAGAATTTTAATGTCAAGTGTGAATTCTATACGGTTTGATGTCGAAGAGGTTGTTCAATAAATACAGTGATATTTGTTTATTTATTTTCATTAATTTAGTTGTTTAAATTTAGTTATATTATAACACGTATTATATTAGATTTATAATTGAACCCTTGAATATATATGTTGACATATACTTCAATGTTTTCTTTTGGGTTCGACGATACGAGTGGAAGCCCTTTAGAACTAGAGTCAATAACTGTGATCACTTGTGTTAAGAAACGTGCTTGCAACACATTTAAGGATAGCACAAAACAAATAAGGATACAAATGCGTCATGAATGCGGACAAGCCACGATAATCTAGTATCTTTTAAGTAAAGTACAGCAAATAAATAAACCATGCTAGAGAAATATGCAAACAAATTAAATACTGTCACAGGTAAAGGATGGAAAAGAGAAACTAAAATTCATATAACATAAAGTTGTTTATACGGTACAAGTCCAAATTCTATTTACAGTACAAGTTCAAGAAGAGAAAAATATATACAAATATACATGTTCAAGAGTACAAAACACAAAGATAGAAGAAATCAACATTTTGGAAAATCAACTTCTGCATTGTCTTGGGCCTTTCCAATACCAGTAAATCTGTCAGTTTCGATCTGCGAGAGAGAAAAAAAGGAAAACCCATTAGAAGGGATGAATGACAGTACTAAACAGTATAAGAAAGTAGCTAAACAGTAAAAGGGAAAGATCATGAACAAGACAACACATAAAAAAAACAGCAAAACCTATTATAGTATAGATGGACAACTATGAAATCTGCTAGGGAAAAACAGTGGAAGAAACAGCTAAGGAACAGGCAATGCACATGCTAGAGAGAAGCAAAATCTGTGCAGAACTGTTAACATGTATATTCATATATATATATATATATATATATATATATATACAAAAAAAAACAATCTCCAATACAAAACCCAAAGCAGAATTTATGGTTTCAAAAATCTGTACTGAATAAACAAATCATAGCCAACAGCCTAATCTAGTCTATAGTATATGCTTTTATTCTCAGTCGAATTCGGGTACAAAGGCATACGAGACTGTTTTTCTGTTCTGAACACAATCTACATACAGATTCAATGTCTGTATTGAATGAACAATACATAGCTGTATTTTAAAACAAGTGTACATATTCATACATCAATTTTTAGTGCAAGGACAACCAAGGGGAATCAAAATCCAATTGTGGGTATGTATTTATACCATTTCAGTCAAATCAAATTAGATGATATATATACTATACATCTACATTTAATTCATGTACAAATTTGATACTACCATATTTTTATGAAAACACAGAATCTACAGTTTTCAACATTTGGTTCAACAAGTCATAGCTCCTATCTCCCCTAACCTAAACCATTTCAATCACTATTTCTTTTCAAACAAGACAACTGCATTGCAAGGACCCTATGTAATTCATAAATCTCGACTAGGACATTTCCCAACAATCAAAATCCATTTCGAACAGTGCAACAAGTGCTGGAAATTCCTACACTAATTCAGAACCAAAAATCTAAATTTCAGATTCGAGTTTGATTGAAATGACAACACGTAACCAAGCTAACGCTATAAATATGGGTCACAGGGAGGTGTTTCAGCCATACCAAAACCATTCAAACAACCATAAAATGAAATCCCATTCGAAAACCAATAGTAGAAAAATCAAACAAATAATACTTAAATCGTGTAAGAGGAAAAACTTAGCTTTCGGATTCTTGGATGGAGTTGCTATCGAAGACGTTCGAAGTCCAAACGATGAAGTCGTTCGAAGCCGTTCTTGGATGGATGGATCTGCAGCGGATCGATTGAAAAGGAGAACCAGGGTTAGATCGAAGGAGTAGTGGTGGTTGCGACGTCGAACTCCGGTGTTGATGAAATCAGAAAGGGGATTAGGGCTTTGGTTGATTTCGGTTTTGATAAAAATGTGGAGGCGGCTGTTGAAATGAATTAGAGGATCGGTGGGAGGGTTTTAAAGGGAGGCAGGTCGGGTTTGAGATGTCTGGGCCGGATGATTTTAAGTATCAGATTTACGCACGGTCAGTTGCGTTGGGACCATGGAGACGAGTACTTCGAGATGGAGTGGGTCTAGTCCAGATCTGAAGTGACTGGATTTTTTTTCGAATTAAACATCAGTTTAATTCGACTAAAACCAGACTGTTTATCGACAGATTCAAATCAAGGTGAGCTAAACTCACTCAGCTCTTCCCATTTATATTTTATATAAATTGGGTTTTTAATTTGCGTGTTCTGGTTGCTAGTGACTGACTGTTTGCTAGTGATATATATTTATTGTTGATTCAAATTCTGAAATTAAACGGTCGTTTAATTTCAGTGAAACACCAATCGTTGTGATTTGACCCAAATAGAGTAAATTCCCCTGATTGGTCACGTTTATAAACGTGTTTGAAATTGTTTGAATTATTTGAATTGGTTGTTGATAGATTAATGATGCGATATAGAAATTATCAGTCAAATAAAAAGAAATGATTGGTTATTGTTGACTGTTGAAATATATTTCAACATTTATGCTGATGGATGGTATGGGTTGAGTAATTGGCATCACCTGGCTTATAAATCAATCGATTTATAAAATATGCGTTTTTATCGACGGTGAGTTGGTAATATTTTATAACCAATGTAAGTTTTGAAAGTTATTACTTTCAAATTATTTTAAGGAAATAAATAGTAATTATTCATTAATTAAAGTTTATAAGAAAATATGAAATGGTTTTTGAAACCAAATTCTTACGTTAATAAGAATTATAAAGCAAATGAGAAGTAATAACCCAGTAGTTAAACACTCGATTAACCACGTCAGATGAAAGGTCAAATGAAGTTATTTAAATTAATTATATTTTAATTAATTTAAATAAGGAATTAAATTGGTAAAAAGTGTAATCATGTTTGGTATCGACCATTTAAACCAAGTTAGACTTTAAATTAGTGAAATAACCAAATGAATAATTGGTTAAGCTGAGTAAGAGTTTAAAAAGGAAATTTATTATTTATTCTAATAAATAAAGGGGTTAAATAAATTTGCAAGGTTAAATGTTGAGTTGAATAATCTCTTCTTGAATGTAATACATTTAAGTTGAAATGAAATATAGTTGAGTATTGAAAAGAATCTATGGATGAGTTTTATATTTTGAACTCGAGTTTTAATCAAGTAATAAAGAGTTCTAAATGGATACGATAATGAAAAGTTTTACTTAATGTTTGAATTAAGTAAAAGAAGAAGATGATGAAAAGAGTTTATATTGAACCTGGAATTTATAAACAAAGTTTATAAATGGAATGTGAGTTTAAAAGTAGTTTAGAACTTGAAATACTTAATGATGGAATTAAATTAAACCAAAAGAATTGAAAGGAGATTTCCAGAGGAAGGGATTTAAATGTAAGCTTGGAAAACGAGGTTGGAAATAGGAATTGAAATATTAATATCGGGTTTTTGAATTATGACTCCTATCTATCTGAAGATAAGAACGTTGTTGATCAAGGTCTGAGAGGTAACTACAATACCCCAACTTGAACGACTTCGGGACTATCCAAGGGTGATACTAGTTTGTAATGGCAAGAGTGTGTGATAAGATTTCCAAAGTAACGGAAATGATATGAGTTGATATCTCCCTAGTCATGGAATTAAAAGGAGATTGGTAAAATTTCGAAGAGTAAAGGAATAAGATATATAATGGTTTATTCTATATGAATAAGGATTTGATATTTTTTTTCCAAGTAAGAAATACAGAGGAGTTGGTGTAACGTCGAATAGTAGATTGAAATGTTTTCTCAGTTATAATAAAGGGAATGTTAAAATAAATAATGGAAATTGAATATTGAGTGTCATTATATCAAAATGAAATGTTTTTGCAAATATCACTATATATAAAGTGATAAGTGAAATACTTTCCCAATGTTAGAAATATTCAAGTTAATTTTAATTAAAGAGGCCGTGATGCTGAATACTAGACCAGTGGATCTATTTTTTTGATTTCATGGATGTTTACTTGATAGTTAAATAACCGACTATCAAGTCTGACCCTTATGATTTTTGGTATGGAAAGACCGGGATTGAATGTATATTCGAAAACCATTCCAAGCAACAAATACGAATATAAAGAAGAGATCAAGCGACGATCGAGATGGAGCATTTGAAGACCATAGATCTTCATGAAGCGGAAGAACCAATTAAAATCTTTGATTCGTGCCGGAGATATACTGGGGTTCTGTCGTGGTTGGGATATGTGACTTGCAAGGACGATCGCTACTGATCCATGGGGTGATTCCTATATTGGATGCAGTAGGAGAGTACCTTCGGTTCATCCTATTCCTGGATGACTTGTATGGACGGATGTCTGACAGAGTATTTCCAAAGGAATAACATGCGTTGATTTCTCCAAAGTACCATAGTTGATGGCGGAGAAATGGTTATTCTTTAGCCAAATAGACTAGAGTATTTTTTGTGGACATCAATCAGTGTGATCTGTCGGATCTGACGATGTGGCATTCAAAGTGTATGATGAAAAGTTGTGTTTTGACCTCAAGCCTCATCAACCGGGAAATGCCAGAAATCGGGCAGGCAGCATGGCTATGTGGGTCGCTCCCATTAGGGTGTATAATCACCTATCTAGGGAAATTACTTTTGTTTCTTAATCTATCGATTCTTCCCATTCGGGAACGATGGTTTGAGTCCAACCGTTGGTGATATACATTCGATACACTCAAGCTAAATGAGTGGTCGGTCATGTGAGGGCCGGGTTGCAAGACGTTCTTGTTGAACATAGTGTATTCGCCTCTAGAGATACACGATCGGCAGGTGGTCCCATACCTTGTCAAAGTTGGAATCCAATCTCCAATAAGAGCCCGCGGTTTTCGATTGTATATATATGTGGAGCGTGAGATGCAAGAGATCCACTAGATTGACATTTACTTGTATTTAGACACTATGATAATATCGGAAAAGATATTGATCTCAAAACTGGTTTGGGTTATCGTAAGGTAAAAACCGTCTGTATTTATGTGTGGATCGGTCTTACGATTATCTTTTTCTTTCAAAAGGATTTTGACTTTAAAAATCAAGTTGTGTGATATCCTAAATGTTGTGCGAGTTTTTCTCACTCTGGTCCACAAGACTGACCCGGTGTTTTGTAAATGCTCGGGTTAGCCCGGAATGTACAGGTTCAGGTTATCAGGTACTGCGAAGTCTAGAGACGAGCTGAAGATGTTCAGACGAATGATATCTCACTGTGTGATTATATATATGAGGGCAAATTATCAAAACTGTCCAGATGGGTGTTGTACTCTGATATTGTAAGTATCTTCAAAAGCTCTCAATAAAGATTATTTCTGTATTATATTTTGTTCCGCTACGATGTGAGACTCTGTGTTAATTCTTCTTCTTCTATTCTAATTTTCTTTCTTTCTTATTTCACCCTCTAATTTCTTCCTATAAATGTTCCAGTGTTTTCGGTGTTGGAAGGTCGACATGAGTACGATAAGGGTATTTATGTCGATTTTCGGGGCCGGAACCCGCTGGGTCGTTACAGTGGTATCAGAGCTATTGGTTGAGTAGTAACCTTGGCTCTGTGGCGCAACTCAATAGAGATTGGGTTAGTAACACCCTAGATTGAGTTTGAGTGTGTGTGTGTATATATATATATATGAGAGCGTATTTGTAAAATTTTATATACAAATGTTTTGTATTGTGTTATTTGACTGGTTCGAGCGTTGAGAAGCATGGGACTGGTGAATTGACACGATATTGTTTTATAAAGAGGGTAAATGAAATAATTTTACCCAATGTATATTTTTATATAGAAAAGGGAAATTATTTTCTATATTATAGTAATGTGGGTTGGTTGGCTGTTTTGATTGATTTGATTGGAATGAACCGGGGTTTGGAATTTTAATGGATAAATAAATTGGGATTCAAATTAAGTGGGTTGCGATTTGGATTTTGAAAAATCTTTTCGAAGAAGTTGGGGCCCAGCGTGGCCGTGGTAGTCGTACTGATCGAGCCATGTAGAGGAAGTGCTGGAAAAATTTTAGAAATTTTTTAAAGTTTGAATTTAATTCAAAAATAATGATTTTAAAATAATACGGTTCGAAATATTCTTCTTACTTTACAATTTCGAGGACGAAATTATTTTAAGGGGGAAAGAATGTAACGTCCCAGATTTTTCGGCCATTTAAAATCGAATATTTAAATTTGTTTATATATTATATTTGAAATATAATGGATTTTAATCGAATTTATTTATTTATATTAAAAGATTTTTATGTAAATGGAATAGTATTTAAAACTAGAATTTTAATGTCAAGTGTGAATTCTATACGGTTTGATGTCGAAGAGGTTGTTCAATAAATACAGTGATATTTGTTTATTTATTTTCGTTAATTTAGTCATTTAAATTTAGTTATATTATAACAAGTATTATATTAGATTTATAATTGAACCCTTGAATATATATGCTGACATATACTTCAATGTTTTCTTTTGGGTTCGACGATACGAGTGGAAGCCCTTTAGAACTCGAGTCAATAACCGTGATCACTTGTGTTAAGAAACGTGCTTGCAACACATTTAAGGATAGCACAAAACAAATAAGGATACAAATGCGTCATGAATGCGGACAAGCCACGATAATCTAGTATCTTTTAAGTAAAGTAAAGCAAATAAATAAACCATGCTAGAGAAATATGCAAACAAATTAAATACTGTCATAGGTAAAGGACGGAAAAGAGAAACTAAAATTCATATAACATAAAGTTGTTTATACGGTACAAGTCCAAATTCTATTTACAGTACAAGTTCAAGAAGAGAAAAATATATACAAATATACATGTTCAAGAGTACAAAACTCAAAGAGTGAAGAAATCAACATTTTGGAAAATCAACTTCTGCATTGTCTCGGGCCTTTCCAATACCAGTAAATCTGTCAGTTTCGATCTGCGAGAGAGAAAGGAAGGAAAACCCATTAGAAGGGATGAATGACAGAAATAAACAGTATAAGAAAGTAGCTAAACAGTAAAAGGGAAAGATCATGAACAAGACAACACATGAAAAAAAACAGCAAAACCTATTATAGTATAGATGGACAGCTATGAAATCGGCTAGGTAAAAACAGTGGAAGAAACAACTAAGGAACAAGCAATGCACATGCTAGAGAGAAGCAAAATCTGTGCAGAACTGTTAACATATATATTCATATATATATATATATATACACACACGTATATATGTACAAAAAAAAAAACAATCTCTAATAAAAAACCCAAAGCAGAATTTATGGTTTCAAAAATCTGTACTGAATAAACAAATTGTAACAACCCGTATTTTCAATAACCTGTTATAACATAAATCGAGGCAGAATTTAATTCTAAAATCTGAATCAAGGGAAACGGGCTATGCCATTGCGTTCGTCTCGGAAAAATACGCGAAATAGAGTCTGAGTTTTCAAAAATCGGAGTCCGTATGACCCGATTAAGGCCCAACGAAGTTTTCAGAAAATTCCTTAGTAAAAACAGATTTCAAATTCAAGTTTGAATTTGAAAATTTGGGGCAGTTTGGGCCAGGCGGGAGAATTCCCGCCAGAGTACCCAAGTCGACAGCCCTGTCGACTTGGTTGGACCCAAGTCGACAGCCCTGTCGACTTGGCTGTCGACTTGGTCCAGCCGGGCTGTTTAGCCTGGTGCACCATTTTGAGATTGTGTTGCGCTTGGGGGCTAGATTCGGTTTTAACGGCTGAGATTGCAACTAGGGTTTAATCCTATGTCCTAAAACACTTGCCTAATCTATAAATAAGACCCTAACCTACCCTAAATCATCATTAATCTATCCTACAACTAAACTATGGCAAAATCAATCCTCTCATGGCCTCCACTCTCTTCATAAAATTCCTAAATCAATTTCTAAGTGATTTTCCATGCATACAAGTGTTTTCAAACTTGTATGAGCATCATTAGCTTGCATTCAAGTCAAGTTTCTATATTTGCATCATAAAGGAAGGGTTTTGATCATTTTAGCTTGCATTTTGGGTTTAATTTGGTTGCATAAGGGCTTTGTCATATTTCCTAAGCGTTGTAAGCCCTATTCTACTTTCATACTTAAACTCTAAAGTTAAATGTATGATATGCAAGTTTATATGCAAGTTTATCATGTTGTGATATGCAAGTTTATCATGTTGTGATATGCAAGTTTATATGCAAGTTCATCATGTTATGTTATGCAAGTTTGACATGCAAGTTGTCATACGGTATGCAAGTTGTGTTATGCAAGTTTGGGTTGAACATCTTGTTCATGTTATCATGTTATGCAAGCTTATCTTGAGTATGTGAACATAAAGCTTCAAGCTTTATGCTAAAGGTTGCATTTTGGCAACATGTAAGTTATCATATCTCTTATGATAACTTGCATGTGAGGCTAAATGCAAACTTATGGCCATTTCTACATGTCATTTATCACCATGTATCACCAATATGCTAAGTTTGGTTTTATGCATGCTTTTGAGGCCAAAATATGTGATATGCAAGTATATGAACACATGAACATTTCATATGCCACCATGTTGAACTTGTGGCTTCAATACCTTTATGTCATGATTATGCCAAAGTCCCTCTTTCTATCCTTTATGAGCTATTGCGATATGTAAGCAATGGGATTGCGTTTGGGGTTGGGTAAAAGTAAAAGACATAAAAACATAAGCTTGGGAATTTACCTATTAAGTTAGGTCTACCCATTGGGAATTTACATATTAAGTTAGGTCTACCCAATTGCTTGAAAACTTGTAACATGTTTTGGAAACATGATGGACATGACACTTAGAAAAGATAAGTGTGGCCAACTCGAGGTTGGGTTGAGTTTGTAGCGTAAACCTACCCGGAACCGACCGGCTTAACTAGTTGCTACAAACAATAGGACCCAATGTGAGAAGTTGGTCATGTTGTACCTTAGACCCGAGGTTAGACCAAGTTGTGGTGTAAAGCTACCCGGACCCGCCCGGCTTAACTAGTAACCGCAATAAAGTCTAATGTGAGAGGTTAAGGCGCATTAAATTAATTAATGCCTCATGATTAGGGTTAAGTCATGGTCCACTTAGTACTTAACCAATTTGGGTTTGGTAGATTAATCGGGGTTAAGTCGTGAACTCATCGTTACACTTAACCAAGTTAATCCATGATTAGCAAGGGGGTTAAACCGTGCTTAACCCACTAGAAAAATTCTAGCAATGGGTGGCCCACTCCAGCAGTAATCCCAAGTTAGTATCATCATGACCCTAGGGACTAGGCTAGGGTGGGGGCACGATTACTGGGCTGGAGGTAAGCGACCAAAAGCGACGGCAGAGGGTACGCCGGTGTAGTTCCGGGCGGACCATGGTCGTGCACATAGTCCGAAGCCGGGGAAAGCATGCACGGGTACCAGTAGATCGAGACCGTGCACTCATGTTTATGGTGTCCAGGGGTTGCCACCCTAGGGCTTGATACACCCAACGGGAGACCCTGCACAGTCTGACTACAATCATGTTTGGGCCGTATTGACACCAACAAGTGACGAGTTAGGCTTAGGGAGCCGATCGACTAGACCGTTTGGTTGGACCTTGTATTAGGGTCACTTCATGTTATTGGGCCAAAGCTTGGGCCAAGGGATCAATACTTGTTTATTCAAGTCATGTTAGTTTGCTAGTACACCTGTGGTGCAAAACCTTAATCCTGATTATGCGATGACACCTTTATCTACCTTGTTAGTTAATCATCATGCTAGTATATTGTTATCCTTATGTTCATCCCTGCTGCTCATGCCAGTTAACTTTATCAGTTTACATTGATTGTAGTAGGGCTTACTCAGTCTTTTTGACTGACCTGTTTTCTTTCGCCTCTTTTCTTCCGTTCCCCCCCCCCCCCAGGTTCTCAGGGAGGGAATATTGGAGCTTAGCTGGATTTCTGACCGCTTGCTTGTGGGATTTAGCTCATGTACGGTTTGACATGAAGCTAACTATGGCTATCACTTCTTTTGGGGATTAGAATTTATGTATTTCAGTTTTTCAGTTGATGTTGTTTTATCTAGACTTGTTCATTTGGAAAGTTGACATTATGATGTAGCAGACTTGTTTTGAAATGGTTTAAAATCTTCCGCTGTTTTATCTATGTTACTTACTCTGTTTATATATATACAAATGTTCTTGTTCTGCCTTGATATATCATTATGCATGTTTACCTGATTCAAAACGCCCCTCCAAAGTCAGAGTGCTTGCAAGAGCCACCCTGGCGGAGGTGGGGTGTTACACAAATCATAGCCAACGGCCTAATCTAGTCTATAGTATATGCTTTTATTCTCAGTCGAATTCAGGTACAAAGGCATACGAGACTATTTCTTTTTGTTCTGAACACAATCTACATACAGATTCAATGTCTGTATTGAATGAACAATACATAGCTATATTTTAAAACAAGTGTACATATTCATACATCAATTTTTAGTGCAAGGACAACCAAGGGGAATCAAAATCCAATGTGGGTATGTATTTATACCATTTCAGTCAAATCAAATTAGATGATATATATACTATACATCTACATTTAATTCATGTACAAATTCGATACTGCCATATTTTTATGAAAACACGGAATCTACAGTTTCCAACATTTGGTTGAACAAGTCATAGCTCCTATCTCCCCTAACCTAGACCGTTTCAATCACTATTTCTTTTCAAATAAGACAACCGCATTGCAAAGACCCTATGTAATTCATAAATCTCGACTAGGACAGTTCACAACAATCAAAATCCATTTCGAACAGTGCAACAAGTGCTGGAATATCCTACACTAATTCGGAACCAAAAATCTAAATTTCAGATTCGAGTTTGATTGAAATAACAACTCGTAACCAAGCTAACGCTATAAATATGGGTCACAGGGAGGTGTTTCAGCCATACCAAAACCATTCAAACAACCAGAAAACCATTCAAAACCAACAGTAGAAAAATCAAACAAATAATACTTAAATCGTGTAAGAGGAAAAACTTAGCTTTCGGATTCTTGGATGGAGTTGTTGTCGAAGCCGTTTGAAGTCCAAACGATGAAGTCGTTCGAAGCCGTTCTTGGATGGATGGATCTGCAGCGGATCGATTGAAAAGGAGAACCAGGGGTAGATCGAAGGAGTAGTGGTGGTTGCGACGTCGAACTCTGGTGTTGATGAAATCAGAAAGGGGATTAGGGTTTTTGTTGATTTCGGTTTTGATAAAAATGTGGAGGCGGCTGTTGAAATGAATTAGAGGATCGGTGGGAGGGTTTTAAGGGGAGGCAGGTCAGGTTTGAGATGTTTGGGCCGGATGATTTTAAGTATCGGATTTACGCACGGTCAATTGCGTTGGGACCGTGGAGACGAGTACTTCGAGATGGAGCGGGTCTAGTCCGGATCTGAAGTGACTGGATTTTTTTTCCGAATTAAATGTCAGTTTAATTCGACTAAAACCAGGCTGTTTATCGACAGATTCAAATCAAGGTTATAAACGTGTTTGAAATTGTTTGATATTGTTTGAATTATTTGAATTGGTTGTTGATAGATTGATGATGCGATATAGAAATTATCTGTCAAATAAAAAGAAATGATTGGTTATTGTTGACTGTTGAAATATATTTCAACATTTATGCTGGTGGATGGTATGGGTTGGGTAATTGGCATTACCTGGCTTATAAATCAATCGATTTATAAAATATGGGTTTTTATCGACGGTGAGTCGGTAATATTTTATAACCAAGGTAAGTTTTGAAAGTTATTAATTTCAAATTATTTTAAGGAAATAAATAGTAATTATTCATTAATTAAAGTTTATAAGAAAATATGAAATGGATTTTGAAACCAAATTCTTACGTTAATAAGAATTATAAAGCAAATGAGAAGTAATAACCCAGTGATTAAACACTCGATTAATCATGTTAGATGAAAGGTCGAATGAAGTTATTTAAATTAATTACATTTTAATTAATTTAAATAAGGAATTAAATTGGTAAAAAGAGTAATCATGTTTGGTATCGACCATTTAAACCAAGTTAGACTTTAAATTAGTGAAATAGCCAAATGAATAATTGGTTAAGCTGAGTAAGAGTTTAAAAAGGAAATTTATTATTTATTCTAATAAATAAAGGGGTTAAATAAATTTGCAAGGTTAAATGTTGAGTTAAATAATCTCTTCTTGAATGTAATACATTTAAGTTGAAATGAAATATAGTTGAGTATTGAAAAGAAGCTATGGATGAGTTCTATATTTTGAACTCGAGTTTTAATCAAGTAATAAAGAGTTCTAAATGGATACGATAATGGAAAGTTTTACTTAATGTTTGAATTAAGTAAAAGAAGAAGAAGATGAAAAGGGTTTATATTAAACCTGGAATTTATAAACAAAGTTTATAAATGGAATGTGAGTTTAAAAGTAGTTTCGAATTTGAAATACTTAATGATGGAATTAAGTTAAACCAAAAGAATTGAAAGTAGATTTCCAGAGTAAGGGATTTGAATGTGAGCTTGGAAAACGAGGTTGGAAATAGGAATTGAAATATTAATATCGTGTTTTTGAATTACGACTTGTATTTTTCTGATGAGAAGAACGTTGTTGATCAAGGTCTGAGATGTAACTACAATACCCCAACTTGAACGACTTCGGGACTATCCAAGGATGATACTAGTTGGTAATGGCGAGAGTGTGTAATAAGATTTCCAAAGTAACGGAAATGATATGAGTTGATATCTCCCTAGTCATGGAATTAAAAGGAGATCGGTAAAATTTCGAAGAGTAAAGGAACAAGATATCTAATGGTTTATTCTATATGAATAAGGATTTGATATTTTTTCCAAGTAAGAAATACAGAGGAGTTGGCATAACGTCGAATAGTAGATTGAAATGATTTCTCATTTATAATAAAGGGAATGTTAAAATAAATAATGGAAATTGAATGTTGAGTGTCGTTACATCAAAATGAAATGTTTTTGCAAATATCACTATATATAAAGTGATAAGTGAAATACTTTCCCAATGTTTGAAATATTCAAGTTAATTTTAATTAAAGAGGCCGTGATGCTGAATACTAGACCAATGGATCTATTTTTGTGATTTCATGGATGTTTACTTGATACTTAAATAACCGACTATCAAGTCTAACCCTTACGATTATTGGTATGGAAAGACCGGGATCGAATGTATATTCAAAAACCATTCCAACCAACAAATACGAATATAAAGAAGAGATCAAGCGACGATCGAGATGGAGCATGTGAAGACTATAGATCTTCATGAAGCGGAAGAACCACTTAAAATCTCTTATTCGCGCCGGAGATATACTGGGGTTCTGTCGTGGTTGGGATCTGTGAATTGCAAGGACGATCGCTACTGATCCATGGGGTGATTCCTATATTGGATGCAGTAGGAGAGTACCTTCGGTTCATCCTGTTCCTGGATGACTTGTATGGACGGATGTCTGACAGAGTATTTCCAAAGGAATTACATGCGTTGATTTCTCTAAACATACCATAGTTGATGGCGGAGAAATGGTTATTCTCTAGCCAAATAGACTAGAGTATTTTTTGTGGACGTCAATCAGTGTGATCTGGCGGATCTGACGATGTGGCATTCAAAGTGTATGATGAAAAGATGTGTTCTAACCTCAAGCCTCATCAACCGGGAAATGCCAGAAATCGGGCAGGCAGCATGGCTATGTGGGTCGCTCCCATTAGGGTGTATAATCATCTATCTAGAGAAATTCCTTTTGTTTCTTAATCTGTCGATTCTGCCCATTCGGGAACGGTGGTTTGAGTCCAATCGTTGGTGATATACATTCGATACACTCAAGCGAAATGAGTGGTCGGTCATGTGAGGGCCGGGTTGCAAGACGTTCTTGTTGAACACATTGAACACAGTGTATTCGCCTCTAGAGAAACATGATCGGTAGGTTCCAATCGTTGGTGATATACATTCGATACACTCAAGCGAAATGAGTGGTCGGTCATGTGAGGGCCGGGTTGCAAGACGTTCTTGTTGAACACAGTGTATTCGCCTCTAGAGATACATGATCGGCAGGTGGTCCCGTACCTTATCAAAGTTGGAATCCATTCTCCAATAAGAGCCTGCGGTTTTTGATTGTATATATACGTGGAGCGTGAGATGCAAGCGATCCACTAGATTGATATTTACTTGTATTTAGACACTATGATAATATCAGAAAAGATATTGATCTCAAAAATGGTTTGGGTTATCGTAAGGTAAAAACCGTCCGTATTTATGTGTGGATCGGTCTTACGATTATCTTTTTCTTTCAAAAGGATTTAAAAATCAAGTTGTGTGATATCCTATATGTTGTGCGAGTTTTCTCACTCTGGTACCAGACTGACCTGGTGTTTTGTAAATGCTCGGGTTAGCCCGGAATGTACAGGTTCAGGTTATCAGGTACTGCGAAGTCCAGAGACGAGCTGAAGATGTTCAGAGGACTGATATCTCGCTGTGTGATTATATATATGAGGACAAATTATCAAAACTGTCCAGATGGGTGTTGTACTCTGATATTGTAAGTATCTTCAAAAGCACTCAATAAAGATTATTTCTGTATTATATTTTGTTCCGCTACGATGTGAGACTCTGTGTTAATTCTTCTTCTTCTATTCTAATTTTCTTTCTTTCTTATCTCACCCTCTAATTTCTTCCTATAAACGTTCCAGTGTTTTCGGTGTTGGAAGGTCGACATGAGTACGATAAGGGTATTTATGTCGATTTTCGGGGCCGGAACCCGCTGGGTCGTTACAATATATATATATCCTCCAAATTCCTTAACAAAATCTGTATAATCACGGAATCCAATATCAAAATATTCCGAAGATTATTTCCGTTCCGAATCCATTTCCAATTTATTCATTGGAAAATTCGGGTTAATTTAAAAACCCTTTCAAATCCAGTTTATTTATTTTAGAAATAAATAAATTATTATTCTAGTTAATAAACAGTTCATTTTGATAAAAATATATTTTTATCTTTTCAAAACTGGAATCTTTTCATCCAAAATCTGTCCAAATCATTTATTATAATTTTACATAATTATTCCATATTTTCCCAGATTTTATTATCGCCCGTACAGTCGGTTTCCAATAACGTCCACCGAACTGCATCCATAGCGACCATTTCTGAAATTAATTTGGACATATCTCCAAATCTATCCATTAGATTTCAAATCTCTTGTATTCATTGGGATGCTCTTTTCGATACGAACCCAACGATTCCGGTTTTAGGAGAATCCGACGGTCGGATCTCCCGTAACGTCCATTTGAAGTTAATGGTCGGAATTCGCGAACTGTCGCTGTGTGGCGCATTCTATTTAGGCCATTATAATATATATATGTATATATATGTATATATATATATATATATTATATTTCGTCGATTTCCATTTAAAACAAATTTTATAAATCTTTTTTAATTCGTTTCAAAACGATTTCAACTTCCATTTCAAATTCAAATCAAAATTGAATATTCCATTATAAATTCGTTTTAAATTCATTTCAAAACGATTTCAATTCAAATCGATTTCAACTCAGTTTCAATTCGTTTCAAATTCATTTCAAATCGATTTCAATTCTATTTCTATTCATTTCAATCGATTTCAATTCTAATTTACATTTATTTCAATCGATTTCAATTCTAATTTAAATTAATTTCAATTCTAATTTAAATTAATTTCAATTCTAATTTAAATTCGTTTCAATTCATTTCAATTCGTTTCAATTCTAATTTAAATTTATTTCAATTCATTTGATTTTCAAATTTAAATCAAAATTTAATTTTCCATATCATTTCAATATTAAAATGATAATATTTTAAAAATATCAGATTTTGAAATCACTTTTCGAAATTCATTATAAAATGAATAAAATCGACGAAATTCCCGTTCGTGTTAAAATGGCATTTAACTACTTAACACGGCTTCACATTTCAATATTTTCTGAATATTATTTTAAAATATTCGTTAATTTTGAACTGGAATCAGACTCAATCAATTACCAAATAATTTTATTTATATGGATTTCAACATCATATATATACAACAATAATGATAAGCATTCATTAAAAATTCAAACAACATCCAGAGTGCATTCTACAACTGTATAAGCTTTAAAATAAATAAATAATGTTTATACAGTCTGTCAACCCATCGACTGACATACCACTAATTATTGGGATCAGTGTATGTCAAATATTATCCCAATACCTGTGTGTGGTTTTCAAACAACAAATACTGTTTATTATTTGTGCAGTTGGGTGATGTGTAAAATTTATCGTCCCAATCAATATTAGTCAAATCAGTGTACATAAACAAACCGTCCGGTTTGTAAATGAATATTTATTTCAACACAGGACTATTTTATATAGTTCATTCATACAATAAAAATGTGATTTTTATTGTTCAAATATTTTATTTCATGCATGGATCTTTTTTATATTTTATATATATACAATAAAAATGATATTTTTATTATTCATATATTTTATTCCATATAATCAACAATCACAATACGGTCCATTTCACACAGAATACAATCAAACAAGTCGTCCATAGTATGTGGACGACGGGGAGCAGTTCATATGTGCAGTTACAAAATAATTTAAATAACTATACAAAAATAATAGTGATAAATTCTCACAGTGGTCGGTTTCTGAAATCGATAAAGTGATTATTTTAATCAAATTAAATACGACGTTTAATTTGATCAAAAATATCAACTAGCTTCAAAATCCTCCTGGTCAGTTCCATGGTGTAGCTCTCGTCAAGAGGATTCCAACCCATCTGAAATCACGCAATTCCGTTTCTGTTTGCACGAGATACAGTGATTTAAACTTTTAAATAATTCAATTACATTATTAATGGCTTAATCATGGTTTAAATTAATTAACCTTTCTCTTTAAACGGTGCCCCACGTTTCTCCTTCATTGATTACCCAGGACAATTCACAAACTGCTCAGCCACTAGGGCTTCTTCACGCATGAAAACCGAGGCACCGACTTCAAATCAGATGACATCACATCGAAGGTCTTCGGGACACCCCTCTATATGCCGATCTCTAGCGAACTCGCTCGCCATGAGGAGGCTAAAATTGGCCGCGAACGGCAGGGGTATGAGGCGGAAAATAATGCTCCACGGGTGATGATTCTAGATCTCAACCGTACGAAATCAGAGAGCTCGAAAATCTCCTCTAATTTCGTATAATAGTCTTCTTGAATTTTTAAATCTATTTCGAGATTATGTGGATTTAAAATGGGAGAGTATCGGCCTTTCTTTTCCAACGGAGGTGGCGGATTTCCTGAGTGTTGAAGGAGGGTTAGGGCACGGTATTTATATATATATATATATTATATTTTAATAATATTAAATCCGTGATTTCCTTGTTTAATGTCACGAACTCCAAACAAGACCCAACGACTGTCGCCCCTCGCTAATTACCCCCATTCCGAACACAATGGGATATGTTTCATAAGCTAATTCGGCAGTTTTGATCTGTTTTCGTTTAAATTAAAATATATATCAATTAAAATTGAATTTGAATGTACATTTTGATTTACCGGGGCCACATACTGACTCTAAAAATTCCCGAAAAATTATTTCTAGCTTCATATTGACGATACGGTCCTAACAAAACTAATTTCATCAAATTTGAAGACCGTTTGAAAAATTGCCATTTTTCGGTCGATCCAAATTGACTGAAACTGTTAAAACATATTTTTCTTTGCCATGCTCGCATATTGATTCAGAAAATTATGAAAACTGGAATCTAGCAATAACTTGACATTCCGGATCCAACAAAAGTGGTTTCGTCGAAAACGGAGGTCGTCTGCAAAATGGCTATTTTTAAGGACCATATTTATTCCATAGCGACTATTCTGAGTATTCAACTGGCCATAACTTTTGATTCCCGCTATGAAATTTCAATTTTCCAGATTCGTTAGAAAGATATTTATAAACAGATTCAAATATTTTTGGTTTCACTAAAATCCGGTTTATTTTGAATCCTGTACATTCATTTGACATTTGAAATCGAATTTTCAAACTACCGAGCCATTTTCAATTTCCTTTTATAATTAAAATAAAATTATTCGTTCTAACTTCTATTCAAAATAAATTTCCCGTCGTTATTATTTAAAATAAATCATTTTAAATATTCAAAATCCATTAAAATTGACAAAATAAATTTTTTAACTTGGTTCGGATTTTCCGAGTTATTACAATAGGCTTAGGTGTTCTTCTAGTAACAGGTTTTACCTACACGGTAATAACAGGTAGCCTAACAGAAATGACAGGTGTTACACCCAGCAAGAATAACAGGCTCCCAACAAGCAAGACTAGATGTACCCTAATTGCTACCCCCAATCGATCGGCTCCCTATCCCGTAGATACCCTGTGCTGGCCCTACGGTAGGATGTATCACTTCCTAAAGTGGCAAATAATTATTTTCAGGATGTGCACAACCATATCTACTGATGTCACAGCGTCTTATCTTCCCGAGCAAGCGGACCCATGCATGCACAAGACTCCGATGGAGCGCACTGTCAACTCCCTCACCCAAATGACCTCTTATAATCAGCTCAGTAAGCGGGCCCCGACCCCAACTTAGTTCATAGTACTTGTTTGATACCTATATGGGTTACTGACTGAAACGGATCCCACACAACAGACGATACAAGCTTCCCTCCTGAGCTTGCATCCCCACTACTAGGATTTTAACAAGTTATGCCTAACAGTTTAACAAGGTTACATAACCCCCACATGTGAAACAGATTAAGTTTGTATGGTGTGTGTATATATATATAGCCGCCCCCACAGATTAAACAAGATTAAATTAAACCCCACTGATTCAAGCAAGTTCACTTAACACTTAATCAATTTAATAGGTTCATGTAACCCCCCACATATTTAAATAGGTTAAGTATTACAAGTTAACAAGTTATCCATTTATGGCTTATTAATGGACTAGACCTCTCACATTAAGTCTACAACTTGTGGATGTTGGATATGTCGGGCGGTTCCGAATAGGCTTCTACCACAAGTCGGATTTAACCTCATGTCTTAGCACTATTACGTGTACATTTATGCACTCGACCCCTCACAATAGATTAGCCACTTGTGGATGCTGGATTTGCCGGGCGGTTCCGGGCAGACTTCTACCACAAGTGTAATATAACCTCGTGTCTAAGTGCGGTTACAATTTCTAATTGCTGTAAATCTATGCATGTTCATTATTAACTAATTTTCATTTTTATCCAAGATTATGCCCCAAATCCCAGTTTGATTCATGATACAAGTTATGCCCAAATTAAAGTTTTAGATCAAGGTATAAATTGTTCCTAAATCCCAATCATGTTCTAATATAAGTTATGCCCCAAATTAACACTCCCCATCGTTCCCAATTTCGTGCGCTCGCATATTTCAACGATAGGCCTAGGCTCGAAGGTAGCCTGGCTATAAAAATAAAAATGGAAGGAGGAAGAGAAGAGAACAAAAATAAGCATAATAACAAAATAGGCAAAATATATCAACAATAGGCATACTAACTGAATAGGCATATCGTGACTGAAATAGGCGTAGTGGCAGAATGGACATATGATTACAAACTTAGGCATGATAACAGAACAGGCATATCAGGAATAGGCATATGAGAACTAATTAGCATATTAGGTGAACAAGTAATAGCAGATCTGATTAGTTATGATTCAAGTTATTAACAGGCACTGATTTAGATCCAACTTATGAACATGTTAGAATTACTTTTTACGTGTTTACATCTAAAAATAACATAGACTCAATGACTGGATCTAAAGAACAGAGAAGTGATTGTTGATGTCATAGCAGAGATATTTGAATCTGCATAACTTGTTATTGTAGAAGAATAGGCTATTTTAATCTGAGTTAGGGCATCACCTCGTTGTCTCCATTGTTTTTGGTGAATAAAACAATGAGAATGAGGTTCTATTTATAGCCTAAGATCAACGAATCTTGCTCAGAAACGCGTCCAGGTACACAGAAATGGATCTGCCTAGATCTGACTGGGTCGACCCTGGCGTCGACACCCCTGTGGTGGGGTCGACCCCTAACTGGCTGATCTCCCTCTAATCCCGCTGTTTGATTTTGAGTTTTGACTCTGTTTTGTTTATACATAAATGGTTTATATGTATATAAACTTCAAACCTTAATATCTTCTTCATACGATGTCCATTTTATGCAAACTCGAAGTCTGTCTTAAGCAGAATTCCGATACGAACGCGATGGTGCAGTCTGTTTTACTTAATTCCAATATATAATTAAGTATTCCTTAGTTTATCATTATAATGTTCTTTAAAATTATGGGGTGTTACATTCTCCCCTACTTAAAGGATTTCGTCCCCGTAATCTCCAAGTTAAGAAGAATGTATATCCTAACATCCATCATCCATCTACTCATCCACCAATCACAGGCATCCATTGTTCTTAAAGTTTTCTAATGCTTATATGAATATATGCAAAGGTGTGTGTATATGTCCCTATGCTAATGCGAAATATCAGGTGGTCTATTGATTCAGTTGACCTCCTTAATGCAGTGTATGTTAGTGCCATGAATCCAACATGTATGCAAATAATCCTACTATAACACATAAGTTCTATATGTGTGCACAATCATTCATCCAAATGCAACATGCACGTGATAATACACCCACTTTCATCCAATAAAAGAAGAAAAATATGCACATGCATCCATATGCAGTATGAGAGTGATTGAGCCGATCTAGTGCCTAATGTGTGTGTATATGCATCCACAAGCAACCACTAGCAAACACTTGAATCCACTTGCATCCATCAAACATAACATGCTTCAAACACATATTTACATCCATGAATTCCCTACCTAAAGGTCGAAGCTTCAATCGATAGGATATACTTAAACGATAGAAACAAGTACGAATAAAAGCTTTGGAAAAAGAAGTTAAGAACATACCCTTGAAAAGAAAAGGGTACGAAGCATTAATCTTGTTTTCAATCTCCCAAGTTGCATTCTCGGGGTTTTCTCCCTATTGAACTTTCATTAATATGACCTCTCGGTTGCGTAGCTTCTTAACCTCTAATCTAAGAATACGAGTAGGAACTCGTCTAACTGTCGCCTCCCATTCCACCTCTACTTCCTCAAGCATACTCGGTTCAACTATTTCTGCGGTATCACGTAAGCACTTCCGTAAATGAGAAACGTGGAAAACATCATGAACACCGGACAGTCTTTTTGGTAGCTTTAATCTTTGGGCCATTTGACCAATCCTTTCGTTTATGGAAAACGGCCCTATAAATCTTGGTGCCAATTTTCCTACAAATCCAAAACAAACCACATTCCTCAAAGATGATACCTTGATGAAAACCTTGTCTCCCACTTCAAACTCAATATCGGTCCTTCTCTTGTCTGCGTAGGACTTTTTCCTGTCCTGAGCTATCTTCATATGCCTTCCAAAAAGATCAATCTTTTCTGAAGTCTCTCTAATCATCTCAAGTCCAAGTAGAAACCTTTCTGTACACTCCCACCAAAAAGTCGGTAATCTACAGGGTTGTCCGTACAATGCCTCGAAGGGTGACATGCCAATGCTAGCCTGATAATTGTTGTTATAGGCGAACTCTACCAAAGGAAGATGCTCTTCCCAAGTCCCTCCGAAGTCTAGGATACATAGTCTTAAACTCTATTCACCCTCTTCGTCTGTCCATCGGTCTGTGGGTGATAAGCGGTGCTCAAACACAACTAAGTTCCTAAGGCCTCTTTTAAGCTCCTCAAAAACTCACTGGTGAAAATGGGGTCATGATCACTTAAAATACTGGAAGGTATTCCATGTAGACGAACTATCTCACGAAGATAAACTGCTGTCAACCATGCTGCCATTCTCTTACTCTTAACAGGAATGAAATAAGAGATCTTAGTAAGCCTGTTAACTACAACCCAAATACTGGTATTGCTTTTCCTTGATCTAGGCAAACCATCAATGAAATCCACAGAGACGTTCTCCCACTTCCACTGTGGGACTTCTAAAGGATGAAGTAAACTTTCGGGCTTCCATTACTCAGCCTTGCCTTGTTGGCAGATCAAACATCAAGAAAAGAACTCCGCTACATCTTTCTTCATCCCAGCCCAAAAGAAAACCCTCTTCATATCTCTATACATCTTATCACCGCCTGGATGGATAGTCATCCTAGAATGATGGGCTTCCTCAAGGACTGTCTTCAATAAACTCCCAACTCGTGGAACACAAAGCCTTCCATCTCATCGCAACCATCCCTTATCATCCATGGAATATCTACTGAGGTGACTGGAAGTCTCCCCTCTACTGAGCCTATCCAAGATATCTTCTAGATATGTGTCCTCTCGTTATGAAGTTCCTATATGATCCAACAAAGTAGGTCGCACCTCTAATGATGCCACTAAACCAGGTGTGTACTCGGTGGAGGGTCTAAAATCAAAAGTAGATATAAACTCCAAGCTCTACCTCTCTACAAACAGAAGACTCAAGGTCATCCTCTTCCTACTCAATGCATCCGCCACTACATTACCTTTGTCAGGGATATAAGCTATCTCAAAGTCATAGGACGCTTGGAACTCCATCCATTTTGTTGCCTCAAATTGAGATCCTTCTGCGAGAACAAGTACTTGAGAGATTTATGACCTGTGTACAACTCGAACTTCTCTCCAAGTAGATAATGGCGCCAAGTCTTAAGCGCGAATACTATGGCAGCCAACTCTAAGTCATGGGTAGGGTAGTTCGGCTCATGAACCCTTAACTGTCTACCTCCATAACATACTACCCTTCCCTCTTGCATCAGAATCGCACCAAGCCCTGTATCACATGCATCAGTATATACTGTGAACACCTTGTTCCCATCAGGCAAATTCAAGACTGGGGTTGTTGTCAAAGCCCTCTTCAATCATTGGAAAGCATCCTCATAGTCTATACCCCAAGAAAATATCAGATTCTTCTTCTTTAGTCTGGCGAGTGGGGTTGATATCTTTGCGAAATCCTTAATGAACTTCCTACAATAGCCCGCTAATCCAAGAAAACTCCTCACCCCCGTTGCGTTCTTTGGAATCTGCTGAAACACCCCACCTCTGTTAAGGTCACTCATAAAGGGAATGCCTTAACTTTGGTGGATCATTTTAGGTAAAAGATGCAGATAAATAAAGCAGCGGAAAATAAAGTCATTTTATTAACAACTTAATTCAGTCAAGCTTTTACAACAGTTATCTCAATCATACTTAAAAGTAATACATAGAACTTCTATCTTGATTCAAAAACTTCCAAGTATAAAAGAAGCATAAAAATAACAATGATATTCCCCAAATAAAGCGTGAACTAGCCATAGCAGTGGAAGAGAGAGTCCAAAACAATACATCGACTATCTTCGAGCTTGGAAGAAAACCGAGCTAAGTGATAACATTTCCTCCCTGTGAACCTGGGGGGGGGGAGAAAAGAGGCGAAAGAAAACAAGGTCAGACATAAGTCTGGTAAGTCCAGTGACTTTCAGCATATAAACAGGTAAAAACATCATGACATGAATAAACAGAATATAAGACAATACCGTGAGAAACAAGGATAACATGATAACATAGGATAAGTATAAGGTATGATAAGGCAAAATAAACTGAATGCGCTTCTACTCTTTCTCTGCTTCGCTACTACTTTGTTATTCTGATTTCTATATCTATCTCTGCACCACCTAACTAGTGTCCCAACTAGTAATCTGTATAAAATAATAACGTGATCCCAATCCCCGTAATTGTGGTAGCCTTCAGGTGTACATCTATCGCAAGGATTCCTCCTCAATCAGCCTAATTTCCATGAACATGTTAGATGTACCTTTACTACCCTATCGATCAGCTCCCTACTTGTATTCATTTCTCTTATGTCTGTGTCAATCGGCCCTCTCTTGCGTGTAGATACCCTGTGCTGGTCCTACCATAAGGTGTATCAATCCTTATGATAGCAACCCGACACGTTTCAAGATGCACAGTGTATAACTACTGGTACCCAGTGTCTGCTTTTTCCCACTCCGGAGTACGTGCACGCCTGTAAACCGTTGGAACCTACACTGATGTACCCCCTGCCGCTGCTTTAACCGCTTACAATCATCCCAGTAATCATGCCCCACCCTGCCTAGTTTAGGGTACCGTGATACATCTATGTTGGTTACTGCTGAAATGGGACCCCGTTACTAGGGTTTCCTATTGGTTAAGTTTGTGGGCCTATATTTACTAATATTACCCACCAACCCGATATGTACTTAACCCTCCCACTGATTCAAGCATGTTTATTTAACGGTTAAGTTTGTGGGCCTATATGTACTAATATTACCCACCTACACGAGATGCACTTAACCCTCCCATCGATTCAAGCATGTTTATTAAACGGTTAAGTTTAGTGGGCCTATATTTACTAATATTACCAACCAACCCGATATGTACTTAACCCTCCCGCACATTATGTCATATTGGTTAAGTGTTGTCCATTCATGTTAACTTAACCCACCCATCCATCGTGTCATGTTGGTTAAGTGTGCCTTATTTACTTAACCCCGTCCGTTCATCAAGTTATATTGGTTAAGTGTTTCCTTGTTACTTAACCCCACGTGTTCATCTTGTTGTATTGGTTGAGTGTCATCAGTCAATTCAAGTTAGCTTAACCTACCTACTCATCATGTCTGTTACTTTGGTTAAGTGTCGCCTTCCTACCACAAATCAAATTATTTTGGTTAAGTGTTAACTTAACCCTTTCCATTTATCATGCTATATCGGTTAAGTGTTTCCTATTAACTTAACCCTAGTCATTCATGCTATATTGATTAAGTGTTCTTATTATTTAACCCTAGTCATTCGTGCTATATTGGTAAAGTGTTCTTATTACTTAACCCTAGTCATTCGTGCTATATTGGTTAAGTGTTCTTATTACTTAACCCTAGTTATTCGTGCTATATTGTTTAAGGGTTCTTATTACTTAACCCTAGTCATTTCTTAGCATGTCTTGTTCATTAGCATTAATTGGTTTATTAATGCACCAACCTCTCACATTAGATATGTGTTGTTGCAGTTACTGAATGTGCCGGGCGATTCCGGGCAGTTTTAAATCACAACTCAATCTAACCTCGGGTTTTTCTTGGTCATGATGCACTAACCTCTCACATTAGATAGGTGTTGTTGTGGTTACTGAATGTGCCGGGCGGTTCCGGGCAGTTTTGCACCACAACTCAATCTAACCTCGGGTTAGGCGTGTTCATCTTTAATCTACACATTTACCCTATATACCCAAATCTAGATTTTTACATGTTAATTACCAAATTCACCAAAACTAGTCATGTTACATTTTACACCCAATCTAGATTTTATGCTCAAGTTACCCCACATTCGCAACAATAACAATTTTGCCCAACAATTGATTTATATGCCAACTTCATATTTTATCATTCATGCCAATTCTAGGTTCAATATGTCAAATTACATATTCCATAATTCATGTCAAATTACCCTAAATTGCATCTTAATAGTTATGCCATTTTACATGTTCCAAATTATGCCAATTTCATGTTATACCCAATTTCCCCCGCATTCGTAACGAACGTTTTTCGAGATTCAACTCAAGATTCATAATATAAGGGGAGAAGCAAGATGGAACATCATAAGTATAGGCATAGTCATATGATGATAAGAACTACTGGTCCAATAAACTTGATGTACTTAAAAGACAAGTTTTGTAAGGAATACATCGCAGGCATATAGATATGATAAGAATTTTATCATGAATTTAAAAAGGATTACAATTCCGATATACCACAAGGATAGATATGATTGGACCAGTTTCATAGTCAAACAGGATTCCCAAAGATATATACTCAAGTGTAGATTTCAATGAAAGGATAGCTTACATCAGGCATATTCTCATATTACATGTCACAATTAGATTTAGGTGTTCAAATCTAAAAATTAATTGACTTACAAAACAAAGGCAAATCTTGTTTTCATGCCTAAGCCATACATCACTATATACCCTAATCTTCTTCTTCCAAATCATGAACTATAATATATATATATACACACACACACACACATATATATATATATATATATATGCCCCAATTATAGATCTTAGACCACAACATGTACTATGCCTTACATTTACAGTCCAATTTACGCCCCAAATCCTAAGTCATATGTCCAATATTTTATGCTTCAAATCTCAAGTCATATGTCCAATACTTTGTGCCCCAAATCTCAAGTCATATGTCCAATACTTTATGCCTCAAATCAGTTACAACTCAATTATGCCCAATTATGCATGATTTAATACTTTTCCCAAATTTTAGCGCTGGTCATGTCCAAAGTCATAATTTATGCCCAATTTTATTTCCAACGTACGTTCATCTCTTATGAGATTTGGTTCAGGCTCGCAGTAGCCTGGCTATAAAAAAAAATGAAGAAGGAAAGAAGAGACAAAGAACAGACATAATATTATCAATGAGATAGATCCAAAGGATATAGAAAGACTGGCATAATCTCAGATCCAGATTTATAACAATGTCAGAATCACAATTAACTTTTATTTCTGATAGTAACGTGAACTTACAAATTACAGAAGGGTCTTGAATTCTCGGATCTGTATTCTGAAAATGAATAGCTCTCCCTTGAAGTAGACTATTTGTTCTTCTAATTTAGATTTGATTCGATTCTTAGAAATAGTTGTTGAAGTCATTGAATTAGCCTTTGAATCTCTACTAGAATTCTAAACTTGATTTCTACGAAGGACTTGAGCAGCATAACCCCGTCTTAGATTTATTTTGATATTAATTAGGGTAGAGTATAGGTGTAATGAAATTGTGTGGAGAGAAAGTGAGGTTTGGGGGTGCTTAAATAGCTTAGGAGCAACGAATCTGGTCAGAACGGGCGTCTAAATATAGAAAAACGAATCTGTACACGGATCTGGAAAAGGGGGGAGGTCGACCCCATGCTCGACCTGTTCTACCCAGGTCGCCCCCAGGTCGACCTCTGGTCGACCTGGGTCTTGGGCGGGAATTTTCCCGCCCAGCCCAGTTGTGTGATTTGAATTTTGAAACTTGAATTTGAATTCGGGCTGGGTTTTTTTTTTAATTCCTGAAACTTCTAAGTGCCATAACTTCTTCATACGGAATCCGATTTACGCAAACTTAGACTATATCTCAAGCAGAATTTCGAGATAAACGCAATGGCATATCCCGTTTCCCCTAATTCTTCTCTTAAAAATTAAGTATACCTTAATTTGTTAGTTTCATGTTCACTGAAAATACGAGGTGTTACATTCCCCCTCCTTAAAGGATTTCGTCCCTGAAATCTTCAAGTTAGGAATAACGTATATCCTACCATCCAACTTCCATCTACTCAACCATTCAATCACATGCATCCATTGTCCTTAAAGGGTTTCTAATGCCGTATGAACATATGCAGAGTGTGTGTATATGTCTCTTATCTAATGCAAAATCAGGCGGTCTACTGATACAGTTGACCTCCTTAATGCGAATCATGAGAGTGTCATGCGTCCAATATGTATGCAAATATCCCTAATCATGTAAATACTATATATGTGCATATTCACTCATCCATATGCAACATCCATATGATAACACATCAAGTTTCAACAAATACATTCATATGCATATGCAATATGAAAGTGACTGAGCCGATCTAGTGCCTAATGTGTGTATATGCATCCACTAGCAAACACTTGCATCCACCAATCATAACATGTCTCAAACACATGTTTACATCCATTGGCTTCTACCTAAGGATCGAGGATAGGACCAAGCAGATATACTTAAAAGATAAAGACTAGCATACAAATAAATATTTTAGAAAAAAGTGGAATCAAGGATATACCCTCAAAAAGGGTATGATGCGCGTATCTAGTCTTCGGTCTTCTAAGTCGCATCTTCTTGAGCTTCACTCCACTGTACCTTAACTAATTTAACTTCATGATTGCGAAGCTTCATGACCTCCATTTCCAAAACCCACCAGTAAAGATAGGACCTCGGTCACTTACTATGCTAGAGGGTATCCAATGTTGTCGAACTATCTTTTAAAGATAAACAGATGTTAACCATGATACCAAGTGTATATACTAAGATGATTAAAGGTCTCTCTTCTACTTAGCTTATCCATCATGTCACAAATCTAAGGGTCGATATCTCTCACGCAAACCATCCTAGTCGAACTTGACATTCCTCAAGTACAAGCCCCAAAGGCTTAAACCAATATCAGACAAGCACCCAAGGAATACCTCCTCCGGATTTGGACGAATTATGTGAGATGATACTAGCAAAACAACCAAAAAAATTGAGCACTTAACCGACTCTGGCTATCCTCGGAAATCTTGCTCCAAAACTATCGTTGATCGCATAACTGGCTTTGCGTTCTCAACTAGATATATGTGGAAGTCTACCTCACGTTTTAGGGGACAAACCCCTAACCTTAATCAAAACATCTGCGTACTCATGGACTACTCCAACGGATCGAAAATCGTCGATAAATACATAAAGTGATTCTAGGTAGCTAAGACAAACTGATCCCTTAGGATCACACGAAATTTCGAGGGTATTCCCGAGGCAAGTCGAAAGTCTAACTACCCTCCTTTCACGATTACTAGCTAACTAATCCATGCCTCGAATCAACCCATAGCCCATGAAACCAAAAACATAAGTATCTCAAATCCTTACAAACCAAAGATAAATGAGCCGAACCACAAATTGGATTTGAGACAATAATGGGATCTTCTACTATGCAAGTACTAAGGTGCAAAGACTCAACTATGGAAGTAGATATAACGCATGTGAAGCGCTAAAATCAAAAAAGAGTAGTAACAGGATGATCAAAAAGAAAAACTAGACTTTTTCAACAGAAACTTTACTACCACTCTCAGGTATGCTGGTGGTGAGAGCATGCATTTACCCTCCTGAAAATCCTGTCATTTGTTCTTGCCCTTGTCCTTAACTGTGTGACCCGTTATACCATAATAAAGACACTTCCGCTTGTTTTAGGTTTTACTAATCTTTCCTTTTTACCTCCTTTGTGAACCAAGTCTATATCCATGAGTTCTTTATCCTTGGGTGGTGTTCCTTAGCAAAACTCCCTCATTCTCATCTTTTCCATCCTTGTGTAACTTGTTAACAGGTCTCTTAAAAGCTGCCTCCATCAAATGGATAATCCTACAAAGCTCGAAAGAGAATTAGCCGTAGCTGAAACTACTACGATATGGATGGAGGTTGGGCACTTCTTCGCCCTTTGACAGGTGTCGTAGTCTCATCGAGTCTACGGAACCATGCCACGATGAGGTTACCTCCCAGAAAGCTAGGAGCCCCGGAGACTCAGGAAAGAAGGAAACAAGGATTCAAACAGAGGATCAAAAGATAGTGCATATGGCTTTGGGGAATATGCCTTTAAACCAAAACTTTTCTTTTGAAAATGCTTCTTTTAAAACCGTTTTGAAAATAATTTTTCAAATCTTTTATCTGATCCGGTCACCTTCAGCTCTGATACCAAGTGAAACACCCCACCTCTGTTAAGGTCACTCACAAAGGGAATGCCTTAACTTTGGTGGAGCATTTTAGGTAAAAGATGCAGATAAATTACAAGACAGATAAATAAAGCAGCGGAAAATAAAGTCATTTTACTAACAACTTAATTTAGTCAAGCTTTTACAATAGTTATCTCAATCATACTTAAAAGTAACACATAGAACTTCTGTCTTGATTCAAAAACTTCCAAGTATAAAAGAAGCATAAAAATAACAATGATATTCCCCAAATAAAGCGTGAACCAACCATAGCAGTGGAAGAGAGAGTCCAAAACAATACATCGACTATCTTCGAGCTTGGAAGAAAACCGAGCTAAGTGATAACATTTCCTCCCTGTGAACCTAGGGGGGGTGAAGGAAGAAAGGAGGCGAAAGAAAACTATGTCAGACATAAGTCTGGTAAGTCCAGTGACTTTCAGCATATAAACAGGTAAAATATCAAGACATGAATAAACTGAATATATGACAATACCGTGAGAAACAAGGATAACATGATAACATAGTGTAAGTATAAGGTATGATAAGGCAAGATAAACTGAATGCGCTTCTACTCTTTCTCTGCTTCGCTACTACTTTGTTATTCTGATTTCTATATCTATCTCTGCACCACCTAACTAGCGTCCCAACTAGTAATCTGTATAAAATGACAACGTGATCCCATTCCCCGTAATTGTGGTAGCCTTCAGGTGTACATCTATCGTGAGGATTCCTCCTCAATCAGCCTAATTGCCATGAACATGTTAGATGTACCCTTACTACCCTATCGATCGGCTCCTTACTTGTATTCATTTCTCTTGTGTCTGTGTCAATCGACCCTCTCTTGCGTGTAGATACCCTGTGTTAGTCCCACCATAAGGTGTATCAATCCTTATGATAGCGACCCGACACGTTTCAAGATGCACAGTGTATAACTACTGGTACCGAGTGCCTGCTTTTTCCCACTTCGGAGTACGTGCATGCCCGTAAACCGTCGGAACCTATACAGACGTACCCCCTATCGCTGCTTTGACCGCTTACAATCAGCCCAGCAATCGTGCCCCACCTTGCCTAGATCTGGGTACCGTGATACATCTATGTGGGTTACTGCTGAAATGGGTCCCCGTTACTAGGGTTTCCTATTGGTTAAGTTTGTGGGCCTATATTTACTAATATTACCCACCAACCGGATATGTACTTAACCCTCCCACTGATTCAAGCATGTTTATTTAACGGTTAAGTTTGTGGGCCTATATGTACTAATATTACCCACCTACACGAGATGTACTTAACCCTCCCATCGATTCAAGCATGTTTATTAAACGGTTAAGTTTTGCGGGCCTATATTTACTAGTATTACCCACCAGCCCGATATGTACTTAGCCCTCCCGCACATTATGTCATATTGGTTAAGTGTTGCCCATTTATGTTAACTTAACCCACACATTCATCGTGTCATGTTGGTTAAGTGTTCCTTATTTACTTAACCCCGTCCGTTCATCAATTTATATTGGTTAAGTGTTTCCTTGTTACTTAACCCCACATGTTCGTCTTGTTGTATTGGTTAAGTGTCATCAGTCAATTCAAGTTAGCTTAAACCACCTACTCATCATGTCATGTTAATTTGGTTAAGTGTCGCCTTCCTACCACAAATCAAGTTATATTGGTTAAGTGTTAACTTAACCCTTCCATTTATCATGCTATATCGGTTAAGTGTTTCCTATTAACTTAACCCTAGTCATTCGTGCTATATTGGTTAAGTGTTCTTACAACTTAACCCTAGTCATTCGTGCTATATTGGTTATGTGTTCTTATTACATAAACCTAGTCATCTGTGCTATATTGGTTAAGGGTTCTTATTACTTAACCCTAGTCATTCATGCTATATTGGTTAAGTGTTCTTATTACTTAACCCTAGTCATTTCTTAGCATTTCATGTTCATTAGCATAAATTGGTTTATTAATGCACCAACCTCTCACATTAGATATGTGGGCAGTTCCGGGCAGTTTTACACCACAATTCAATCTAACTCGGGTTTTTTTTGGGCATGATGCTCTAACCTCTCACATTAGATAGGTGTTGTTGTGGTTACTGGATGTGCCGGGCGGTTCCGGGCAGTTTTACACCACAACTCTATCTAACCTCGGGTTAGGCATGTTCATCTTTAATCTACACATTTACCCTATATAAACAAATCTAGATTTTTACATGTTAATTACCAAATTCACCAAAACTAGTCATGTTACATTTTACACCCAATCTAGATTTTATGCTCGAGTTACCCCACATTCGCAACAATAACAATTTTTCCCAACACTTGATTTATATGCCAACTTCATACTTTGTCGTTCATGCTAATTCTAGGTTCAATATGTCAAATTACGTATTCCATAATTCATGTCAAATTACCCCAAATTGCATATTAATAGTTATGCCATTTTACATGTTCCAAATTATGCCAATTTCATGTTATACCCCCATTTCCCCCGCATTCATAATGTATGTATTTCGAGATTCAACTCAAGATTCATAATATAAGGGGAGAAGCAAGATGGAACAATGTAAGAATAGGCATAGTCATATGATGATAAGAACTACTGGTCAAATAAACTTGATGTACTAAAAAGACAAGTTTTGCAAGGAATACATCGCAGGCATATAGATATGATAAGAATTTTATCATGAACTTAAAAAAGGATTACAATTCCGATATACCACAAGAATAGATATGATTGGACCAGTTTCATAGTCAAACATGATTCCCAAAGATATATACTCAAGCGCAGATTTCAATGAAAGGATAGCTTACATCAGGCATATTCTCATATTACATGTCACAATTAGATTTAGGTGTTCAAATCTAAAAAGTAACTGACTTACAAAACAAAGGCAAATCTTGTTTTCATGCCTAAGCCATACGTCACTATACACCCTAATCTTCTTCTTCCAAATCATGAACTATCATATATATATATATGCCCCAATTTTAGATCTTAGACCACAACATGTACTATGCCTTACATTTATAGTCCAATTTACGCCCCAAATCCTAAGTCATATGTCCAATATTTTATGCTTCAAATCTCAAGTCATATGTCCGATACTTTATGCCTCAAATCTCAAGTCATATGTCCAATACTTTATGCCTCAAATCAGTTACAACTCAATTATGCCCAATTTAATACTTTTCCCAAATTTTAGCGCTGGTCATGTCCAAAGTCATAATTTATGCCCAATTTTATTTCCAACATACGTTCATCTCTTATGAGATTTGGCTCAGGCTCGCAGTAACCTGGCTATAAAACAAAAAGGGAAGAAGGAAAGAAGAAACCAAGAATGGACATAATATTATCAATGAGATAGATCCAAAGGATATAGAAAGACAGGCATAATATCAGATCCAGATTTATTACAATGTCAGAATCACAATTAACTTTTATTTCTGAAAGTAACGTGAACTTACAAATTACAGAAGGGTCTTGAATTCTGGGATCTGTATTATGAAACTGAATAGCTCTCCCTTTAAGTAGACTATTTTTTCTTCTAATTTAGATTTGATTCGATTATTAGAAATAGTTGTTGAAGTCGTTGACTCAGCCTTTGAATCTCTATTAGAATTCTAAACTTGATTTCTACGAAGGACTTGAGCAGCATAACCCCATCTTAGATTTATTTTGATATGAATTAGGGTAGAGTATAGGCGTAATGAAATTGTGCTGAGAGAAAGTGAGGTTTGGGGGTGTTTAAATAGCTTAGGAGCAACGAATCTGGTCAGAACGGGTGTCTAAAAACAGAAAAACGAATCTGTCCACGGATCTGGAAAAGGGGGGAGGTCGACCCCATGGTCGACCTGTTCTACCCAGGTCGACCCCCAGGTCAACCCCCTGGGCGACCTGGGTCCTGGGCGGGAATTTTCCCGCCCAGCCCGGGTGTGTGATTTGAATTTCGAAACATTGAATTTGAATTCGGGCTCGTTTTTATTTTAAATTCCTGAAACTTCTAAGTGCCATAACTTCTTCATACGGAGTCCGATTTACGCAAACTTGGACTCTATCTCAAGCATAATTTCGAGACGAATGCAATGGCGTAACCCGTTTCCCCTAATTCTTCTCTTAAAAATTAAGTATACCTTAATTTGTTAGTTTCATGTTCATTGAAAATACGGGGTGTTACATCTGCCAATATTGAACTGCAACTACTTTCGCGGGATATACTGCTATCCCATTCTTAGAGACTACATGCCAAAGAAATCTCACCTCTTTTCTCCAAAAATGACATTTGGAGAATTTCACCTTAAACTGGTGCGCACGGAGGGTTTTCAAAACCTCCCTTAAATGTCGGGCATACTTTTCCTCGCTCTTCGAGAAAATCAAGATGTCATCAACAAAGACCACAACAAACTCATTTAGGAACTCCCGAAATACCTTACTCATCAAATCCACAAAATAGGCGGGTGCATTCGTCAACCCAAAAGGCATGACGAGCCACTCGAAGAAACCATCTGGAGTTCTAAAGGCAGTCTTGTTTATATTGTCCTCGGCTACCCTCAACTGATGAAACCCCATGGCCAAGTCTAATTGAGAGAAAACAGATGCACCAACAACTTGGTCAAACAAATCATCTATCCTCGGAAGTGGGTGCCTATTTTTCTTAGCGAGCTTATTCAACTCTCAGTAATCCACACATAAGCAAAGCGAATCATCCGCCTTAATGGTGAATATTACTGGAGCACCCCATTTAGATATGCTTCGCCTAATAAACCCTTTCTCAAATAGCTGCCTTACTTGCTTTTTGAGCTCCCTCCTTTCTCTCGGAGCCATACGGCGCACAGGAAATGCAATTGGCTTTGCATTGTCCACCAAGCATATACGGAAATCATTCTCTCGTCTCGGAGGTAAACCCCGAACCTCCTCAAAAACATTAGGATACTCACAGACTACTGGTACAGATTGTAGATCATTGATAGATGCATAAAGCGACTCTAGGAAACTAAGCATGACAGACCCTTTAGGGTCATAAGAAATCTCGAGGGTCCTTCCATGGCAAGTCAAAAGACTAACGACCCTCTTCTTATAATCTAGAATGGCACCATACATGGCTAACTAGTCTATCCCTAGAATCAAACCATTGCCCATGAAACTAAGCACATATGCATTGCATTCAAACTCGATGCCCAACACAGATATTCTCAAACCCCGACAAATCATAGACAAATGAGTCGTACCCAAGGTTTTAAATCTCGGATATCGGTCGCGTTTCATCTCAGGGATTTTATAGACTCAGTCTCGTGTCGAGGGAGATCTCGGACGAGATGAGTCTAACTCGGGAGTTCTTCTCGAATTTTCATCTCGGGTCTAAAAGTTCATAACGGAACAATCTCAGGGTACATGATATGTTAAAAATGACATTTAAAAAATATGATTTTTATGAATGCTATCAAAAACATAGTAACTTAAACTTAAAATGCAAAATAACTTTATTATTCTTTATTTTGCGAAAGATCATTCATACTCTAAATCGTTTTATGCATAAAACAGGAATATTGTTAGACATGAAACATTAAAAGGATCCAAAACATTAAAAAATTCAGCATAAATAGACCATAAAATACATAATTTCATAAGTAACATGTATGTAAAAAGACGAGCATGAAAATCATAAACATTGTAAAACATATACAAACATACAATATAGTCAATTAATAAGCAAAATGTAAAATAACAAAAGATTGATATGGCTAGATTTGAGTTTTTTGTTATAGTTCTAGTTCAGGCATAAATTTAAATTTTAATCAATAAACTAAGTTCTCGGACAATATTCCAGTATTTCGTCTCAGTCGATATATGGTTCGATATTGCAATATCTCGGGCGATATATTCGAAAAGAGATTTAGAGTGATGATTGCTGTTTCGTTTCGGAAGGAGCCCAAAACAAGATCTCGAAGGAGATCTCGGGCGATATTTGCGAGATTTAAAACAGTGGTCGTACCCCAAATGGGGTTTGAGACAACAACGGGATCCAAAACCATACTAGTACTACGGTGTAGAAACTCAACCACAGAATCAGATATAAAAGAATGCAAAGCACCAGAATCAAAAAGAGTTCTAACAGAATGATTGGAAAGAGAAATCAAACCTTAAACAGAAACTTTCCTACCTCTATTCGGCACACCAGCCACAAGAGCATGCACCTGCCCTCCAGAAGATGCTGCCCTTTGGCTTTGCCCTTGCTTCTTTAGGCACTCCCTAGAATAGTGTCCGACCTCTCCACAATGGAAACAAGCATTCTTCTTTCTTTTGCAGTCTTTGACCAAATGACCCTCGCATCCGCAATTATGACATTTCCTTTTATCTCGAGCTTTGTCGTTCTTTCCGCCCTTCTTTTGTTGTTGTTGTTGCTCTTTCTTGGGCCACACTTTCTTGTTTTGTGCTTCCTCGTTCTTGCCTCTTTCTTTCCACCTTTATCTTCTTCATGCATCAATGACATATCAAAATTGCTCCCATCGGAATATGAGACATAGCCAACCCAGGAAGGGGTTCATTCAATCTGTAGCAAACCTCAAAGCTTTCATGTGCGGGGTATTCACTAACTCCAAACCAAACCTCGCCAATTGATTGAATTTATTAACATACTCTTTGATAGATATGGCCCCTTGTTTAAGTGCCAAAAACCTTTCCATTTGCATACTTTGCTCGGCTTGAGAAAGAAACTTCATTTTGAATCTTTGTCGGCAATCATCCCTAGTCTCGACTTGACGCTTTGCTTGCGTCACTTCCCACCAGAATGAAGCCTTATCTTTTAGCTGCCAAATGGCCAACTGAATCTTCCTACCGTCGTTAACCTCAAAAATCCCAAATAAATCCTCCGTCTCTTTGAGCCAATTCCTTGTTTGTACAAATGTCTCATTTCCTCGGAATAGCTTCCCTCCCATAGCACATAAGTCCTTACGTATCTTGGAGAAATAATCTGCTCGTGGAGGGGGAGGAGGAGGAACATCGGCTGCAGCCGGGGGAGGGGCATCTGCTTGGCCTCCGGCAGGCGCCGTAGCCTCAAGATATCTATGGAACCAAGCCGGTATCGTAACGCCCTCGGGAAGAATCGGTTCCCTAGATTTGCTGAAAAAGAAAAGAAAAAGGGATTCAAACAGAGAATGGTAAGATACTCTGTATGGTTTGGGGAATATGTTTTTCAAAATAGAGTTGTTTTTTTAAAATGCTTTCTTTCAAACCTTTTTGAAAATAATTTTCAAAATCTTTTATCTGATCTGGTTACCTTCAGCTTTGATACCAAATGTGACACCCTACGTCTGTTAATGTCACTCTTTATTAGAATGCATTAAGTTTCGTGAAGCGTTATAGGTAAACAGAAACAGAAACATTACAAGACAGATATAAAATAACAGCGTAATTTAAAATTTTATTGAAAAGAAAACATCGTGGTCCAATACATAGTTACATCATAAGTCTGAAACACAGAAAACCCATTACATCAACTTAAAAATTCTGTCTTGTACTAAAATCATCAGAGTTTAGTAATAAAAGAATCATAATTCCCCATAAATACAGCCATATCAGAGAAGACAGAAAATCAAAGCGGTACATCTAAGAAGCTCCTAGCATAATGAAAGAGACAATCCAAATTAAGCATGAGTATTCCCACCTTGAGAACCCAGGGTGGAACGGAAGAGATAGAAGAGGAAACAAAATGGGTCAGACATAAAGTCTGGCGAGTCCAGTTACTTTTAGCATATAAATAAGTAAAAGCATCATAGCATGCATATAAACTGGATGAGAGAGACAAAAGTATCATAAGATGGATATAACAACTGAGCAGGGGAAACAGGATAAACATGATGGAATATATTGCGCTTCTCAATTACTTTTCTCTGCACCAATACTAGTATAACAAGAACAAGATGATCCCAACTAGAACAAAATGGTACACTTAGGTGTATTTATAGTAACAGGTTTTACCCCAACGATAATAACAGGTATCCCAACAGGAATGAAAGGTGTTACACCTAACAAGAATAATAGGCTCCCAACAAGCAAGACTAAACGTACCATAATTACGACCCCAATCGATTGGCTCTTTATCCCGTAGATACCCTGTGCTGGCCCCACAGTAGGATGTATCACTTCCTAAAGTGGCAACCTGTTATTTTCAGGATGTGCACAACCATATCTACCGATGCCATCTTCCCGAGCAAGCAGACCCATGCACGCACATGACTCCGATGGAATGCGTCGTCAACACCCTCACCCAAGTGACCTCTTATAATCAACTCAGTAAGCGTGCCCCAACCCTGTTCAGAGTACTCGTTTGATACCTATATGGATTACTGACTGAAATTGATCCTACGCATCAGATAATACAAGCTTCCCTCCTAGGCTTGCATCCCCACTACTAGGATTTTAACAAGTTATACCTAACAGTTTGCATAACCCCCACATGTAAAACAGGTTAAGTTGTCGTGTGTGTGTATGTGTATAACCCGCCCCCACAGATTTAACAAGATTAACTTAACGCCCACTGATTCAAGCAAGTTCACTTAACCCCTAATCAATTTAATAGGTTCATGTAACCCCCCACAGATTTAAACAGGTTAAGTATTACAGGTGAACAAGTTATCCATTTATGGCTTATTAATGTACTAGACCTCTCACATTAAGTCTACTACTTGTTGATGCTGGATATGCCGGGCAGTTCCGGACAGGTTTCTACCACGAGTCGGATTTAACCTCGTGTCTTAGAACAGTTACATGTACATTTATGCACTCGACCCCTCACATTAGATTAATCACTTGTGGACGCTGGATTTGTCGGGCGGTTTCATGCAGACTTCTACCACAAGTGTAATCTAACCTGGTGTCTAAGTGCGGTTATAGTTTCTAATTGCTGTAAATCTAGGCATGTTCATTATTAACCAATTTTCATGTTTATCCAAGATTATGCCCCAAATCCCAGTTTGATTCATAATACAAGTTATGCCCAAATTAAAGGTTTAAATCAAGGTATAAATTATGCCCGAATCCCAATCATGTTCTAATATAAGTTATGCCCCAAATTAACATACCCCATCATTCCCAATTTCGTGCACTTGCATATTTCAGCGATAGGCCTAGGCTCGAAGGTAGTCTGGCTATAAAAATAAAAATGGAAGGAGGAAGAGAAAAGGAATAAGCATGATAACAAAATAGGCATAATATGTCAACAATGGCATACCAACTGAATAGGCATATGGTGAAAGAAATAGGCATAATGGCAGAATGGACATATGATTACAAACTTAGGCATGATAACAGAACATGCATATCAGGGATAGGTATATGAGAACTAACCAACAGATTAGGTAAAAAAGTAACAGTAGATCTAATTAGTTATGATTCAAGTTATTAACAGGCACTGATTTAGATCCAACTTATGAACATGTTAGGATTACTTTTTACATATTTACATCTAAAAATAACATAGACTCACTATGACTGGATCTAAAGAACAAAGAAGTGATTATTGATGTCGTAGCAGAGATCCTTGAATTCGTATAACTTGTTATTGCAAAAGAATAGGCTATTTTAATCTAAGTTGGGGCAACACCTCGTTGTCTCCATTGTTTTTGGTGAATAAAACTGTGACACCCCACGTCCATTAATGTCACTCACAAAGGGAATGCATTAACTTCTATGGAGCGTTTTAAGTGTGTATAGAACAGAAACTTAACAACAAGACAGATATAAAACAGTACTTAAAAATTTAAAACTTCATTTATTACAGCGGTAAACAAATAAGTTTGATTACATCATCAAAAACCAAAGACTAGAGTCAAGTACATAATATCCATCTTGACTAAATCAGAGTACATAAAATGAAAGACATAACCCCAACATAAAATAGCCATAAATAAGATAGGCTGAACTTTTACTTCAACGATCCAAGCAACTTCTAAAAGTAAGAGATAAGGTTGTCCAAATCAAGCTCCACTAGTACTAGTCCCACCCTGAACACCGGGGGGGGGGGGAAGGAAGAAAAGATGTGGAAACAAAGGGGGTCAGACATAAAGTCTGGCGAGTGCAATAACTTTAACAATGTAATCATTAAGTAACTAGGATAAGGCATAAGCTGGAAAATAAGGAAACGACTGTGAACAAATAGGTATGACTGAGCAAACAAGGGAAATAAGATGAACAAAGATAACGTTAAAGGCGCACCTAATCACTATAAGATAGTTGCTACACTGCACCAATGCTAATTTCATCGCACCATTACTAGTCACCTTAAAAGTTGATCCCGCCCACCGAACAAAATAATATTAATGGTAGTTCTGTGTACTCCCAACTGTCTACATAGGTGTCGTCTACCCCTATGTCCGCTAGTCGTACCCACTACCGTCCCCATTCTAATTACAATGTTTATTCATAATATGGTAGTTATACTCCTAGCTGTCTTCATAGGTGCCGTCTGCTCCTATCTATGCTAGTTGTACCCACTACCTTCCCCATTTGATCGGCTCCCTAACTCGTAGATACCCATGTTGGCCCCATAGTGGGTGTATCACTCCTCAAAGTGGCAACCTGATACCACCAAGATGCACGGCTTATATCTACACGATGCAACAACGTCTTACCTACCAGCTCGGGCCCACACGTGCATATGAACCCGTTGGACTTGCGTTGCCACCGCTAACCTGTTTTGACCTCTTACAATCAAATCCAGTACGCGTGTCCCGTCCTCGACTTGGGTCAGCCCACAAAGATACTTAATGGGTTGCTGGATTGAAAAGGCCCCCCATGCATGACACAAGCTTTCCACCTATGCTTGGTCCCCTCTAAGGTTTTCCCCACTTAACCCCTTCTTATTCATGTCTTCTTACATGTTTTCAACTTGGTTAAGTGTTTATAATTATATCCCACATGTCCCCCATGTTATCCACTTAACAAATCAACATGTGTTATCGGTTAAGCTTGTCTTAACCCTACCCACTTATCAGATCGATATATTATTGGTTAAGCTGGTCTTAACCCCATCCACTTATATCTTATTGGTTAAGTGGGTCTTAACCCTGTCCACTTATCTGATCAATATATTACTATTGGTTAAGTTTATCTTAACCCTATCCACATATCAGATTAATATATAATATATATATTATTGGTTAAGCTGGTCTTAACCCTTCCCACTTATCAAATTATTGGTTAAGTTGGTCTTAACCCTTCCAAATTATACTTAGTTTATGATTAGGTACTTCTTAGCTCACAGATACATTGGTTAAGAGAATAATTCCCTAAGTACAAACCCCGAAGACCGAGATCAACATCAGATTGTTACTTAGAGAATCACTCACTCAACCAAACTTCTGTTTGTCATTCATATTTGTCTTTAATCGGCATTGATTAATTATTAAGGCACCTAATCGTATTTCACATGCCACCCAAGGCACCCACTTAATTTCACATGCCACCCAAGGCACCCACTTAACCCCCCCATGTCCCACCACATGTTTTATCCGGTTAAGTGTTTCTTAACTCATTAACACCGTAACCTTGTAAAGACCTCCCACATTAGACTGGCATTTGTGGCAGCTGGATTTGCCGGGCGGGTCCGGGCAGTCTTACACCATAAACGAGCCTAACCTCGTGTCTTTACAACTGTTACACATTTAATTCATGCCTTCGACCTCTCACATTAGACTGGCATTTGTGGCTGCTGGATTTGCCGGGCGGGTCTGGGCAGTCTTACACCACAAAAGAGTTTAACCTCGTGTCTTAGGCGGTTTATTATTACACATCTTCATTTAACCCCAAATTGGATTAATATCCCTATTCAAATTTTCCAATAAATTCCAATATATACTTAAGTCCATAATTGTCACTTAAAATTATGTCCATAAATGCCAATTTTCCCAATTAATGTCTTAAATTAATTATATGCCCTTTTCAGGCCATTTATGCCGATTCTCAATAGATGTATATTCAATATTACCCCCATCGTCCCCACGTTGTTTGTTCGCTTATCATGACATATATGTATATTATACTATCAATTAGTCTAACACATAAAAGGGAAGAAACATCACAAATTTGCATAACACCCAAAATAGATCTAACTTGCAAATAAGAATTACAACATAGCTTGCATAAACTTTGTATAGTCATGAATCTAAACATAAACCTAAAAGGTGTGAACTTGCATGTATGAATCTAGTTTTCACCCAAACTTGCATAGGCCATAGTCACAAACTTGCATAAAACTATACATGTCATAAATCTAAATCTAAAGGTGTAAAATTGCATATATATAATATAGTTTTTCACCTAAAACTTGCATAGGCCATAGTCACAAACTTGCATAAAACTATACATGTCATAGATCTAAATCTAAAGGTGTAAACTTGCATATAGGTGAATCCGATTTCTACCTAAACTTGCTTATAGTCACTATTTGATTCACATGTAAACTTATGTACAATTCATATAGAAACTAGAATATAATCTACACCCAAACTTGCATATAAAATGATGTCAAATGTGAATCAAGTTGAACATAGGTGATTTGGCATATGAAAAGGGATCCACAACAAAACTATCATTACGAACAACTAGCATACATTCACAAAATATCGCATTTTTCCAATGTTTCACAAACATAGCCATATAACCCAATTTATAACTCAACACAATTAACTTATTTATTATCTTATTAAAGAAATTGAACTCACAACTCAAAGGAGGTCTTGAGTTCTGGAATCTGAGTTCTGAAATTTATTTAGCTCGCATTTGAAGTAGACAATTCGTTGTAGTTGTAGTTATAGACTTGAATTGAATTGAGTTGACTAGCTTTACTTTCTCTCTATTTGGTGGCGGCTACTCTAGGTTGCAAGGTGATAGCATGACGACCATGGTTCTAATTTTGATTAGGTTTTAGGGTTTGAGCCTACATGTGTTTATATAGAATTTAGGATTAATTTAGGCCATCCGATCAACCTAGAATTAACCACAACCATTCAGTGAAGATAGGGTGACAAGTTAGCCCTAATGACTCAGCTAGGAGTCAGAAAATCGTCATCTCTCGGATCTACCTGGGGGGGGCAGGTCGACCTATAGATGGGAGGTCGACACTAGGGTCGACCCCTTGGTCGACCTGGGTCCTGGGCAGGAATTTTCCCGCCTAGCCCGCTTCTGACTTCTTATTTGAATTTCGAGCTATTTAAATTTATTTGAATTTCTGGAAACTTCCGATAGCCATAACTTCTTCATATGAAGTCCAATTTACGCAAACTCGGACTCTATCTCAACCAGAATTCCGAGACGAACACAATGGCGTAACCCGTTTCCCTTGATTCTCAAATTTAGAATTAATTATTCTTTAATTTGTTAGTTTATGTTAACAGAAAACACGGGGTGTTACATTCTCCCATCCTTAATGGATTTCGCCCCTCGAAATCTCCAAGTTAAGGAGAATGCATATCCTAACATCCAATCATCCATCTACTCAACCATCAAGCACAGGCATCCATTGTCGTTACAAAATTTTTAATGTTGTATGAACATGTGCAAGAAGTGTGTGTATATGTTCCTTATCTAATGCGAAATCAGGCGGTCTACTAATTCAGTTGACCTCCTTAATGCAAATCATAATAGTGCTATGCGTCCATTATGTATGTGATAGAATCCTATTGATACATATTATTTCTACATGTGTGCACAACCATTCATCAACATGCTACATCCATATGATAACAAAACCATTATACATCCATAAATTTAAATATGCACACACATTTATATGCAACATGAAGGTGATTGAGCCGATCTAGTGCCTAAGGTGTGTGTATATGCATCCACGAGCAACCACTTGCATCCATTTGCATCCATCAAACATAACATGTCTCAAACACATGTTTCAACCATAGGGTTCCTCCTAACTAAAGATCGAAGATGTCATCGCAAAGATAATACTAAAAGATAGGACAAGTATCAACAAAGCGGTAGAAAAAGGAAAAATTAAAACATACCCTCAAAAAGGAAAGGGTACAACGTACACATCTTATCTTCCGTCTCCCAAGTTGCGTCTCTTTGATCATCTCCCCATTGCACTTTGACCAACTTGACCTCTTTGTTGCGAAGCTTTTTGACCTCCAATCCGAGAATGCGTGTAGGAGCTCATCTGATCGTGGCATTGCGCTCTACTTCCACTTCTTTGAGCGTGCTCGGCTCTACCACTTCCGCCGTATCGTGTAAACACTTACGCAAATGTGAAACGTGAAACATGTCATGAACTCCGTTGAGCTTTTCTGGTAACTTTACTCTGTACGCTATCTGCCCAATCCTCTCTGTAATTGGAAAGGGTCCTACGAACCTTGGTGCCAACTTCCCTACCGATCCAGAGCGGACTACGTTTCTCAACGGTGACACCTTAATAAAAACCATGTCCCCAACATTGAACTAAAGATCCGTTCGTCTCTTATCAGCATATGACTTCTGTCGGTCTTATGCTATCTTCATTCGCCATCAAATCAGGTCTATCTTCTCCGAGGTCTCCCTAATCATGTCGAGTCCAAGCAAAACCTTATCCGTGGATTCCTACCAACATGTAGGTGATCAGCACGGTCATCCATAAAGAGCCTCAAGAGGTGTCATGCCAATGCTAGCCTGAAAACTATTATTATAGGCGAACTCTACTAGTGGAAGGTGTTCTTCCTATGTTCCTCCAAAGTCTAGAATGCATAGCCTCAGAAGGTCATCTAGAATCCGATTCACCCTCTCGGTCTGGATGTCCGTCTGAGGATGATAAGCGGTACTTAAGCATAATTGCGTTCCAACCGCCTCTTGTAAGCTCTTCCAAAATTCGCTTGTGAAGATAGGATCTCTATCGCTCACAATGCTGGAGGGTATGCCGTGCAAACGAACTATCTCTCGAAGGTAAACAGATGCTAACCATGCGGCGGTCCTTCTACTTTTGACGGGAATAAAATGGGCACTTTTAGTAAGTCGGTCTACAATTACCCAAATCCCCGTATTAACCTTCCTCGATCTTGGTAACCCATCTACAAAATCCATGGAAACGCTTTCCCATTTCCAAAGCAGAATCTCTAAGGGATGGAGCAAACCTCCGGGCTTCTTTTGCTCCGCCTTGACATGCTGGCACATTAAGCATCTGGCAATGAATTCGGCCACGTCCTTCTTCATTCCGACCCAAAAGAAAACTCGCTTCATATCCATATACATCTTATCACCACCGGGATGTATGGTCATCTTAGAGCGATGTGAGTCTTCAAGAATTTCCTTCTTCAAACTTTCGTCTTGTGGTACGCAAAGTCTTCCATCTCTACGTAGCCAACCTCTTTCATCTATAGCATATCTATCAAAATGTCTTGAGGACTCCCCTCCTATAAGCTTTCCTACTATCTCAACCAACTGTGGGTCATTCCGCTGTGCCTCTACAACTCGACCCAAAAGTGTAGGTTGTACCTCTAATGATGCCAACAATCCGGGTACATAATCGACAGAGGTTCTGAAGTCAAAGGAAGATATATACTCCAAACTCTGCCGCTCTACAAACAAAGGACTTAAAGTTAACTTCTTTCTACTTAAGGCGTCAGCTACAACGTTACCCTTGCCAGGGGTATATGCGATCTCAAAATCGTAGGATGCCAAAAACTCCATCCATCTCTGTTGCCTCAAGTTTAGGTCCTTCTGAGAGAATAAGTACTTTAGCGACTTATGGTATGTTCTTCTTCGTGAGATTATTCAACTTTCTATAGCCCATATACAATCTAAGTGAACCATCAGCCTTCGTAGCAAAAACGACTGGAGCACCCCATCCCGAAATGCTTCTTCTTATGAACCCCTTCTCAAGCAACTCCTTCGCTTGCTTACTGAGTCCTCTTCTCTCACTCGGAGCCATGTGGTGCACTAGTAATGCAACTGGCTTTGCATTATCTACTAGATATATTCGAAAGTCTATCTCACGCCTCAGGGGTAAACCTCGAACCTCGTCGAAGACGTCACTATATTCACGGACCACACGAACAGATTCCAAATCATCAATTGGATGCGTTAAGGGATTCTAGGTAGCTAAGCGTTACCGGACCTCTAGGGTCTCAAGAAATATCAAGGGTCTTTCCACAACGAGTCAACAATCTAACTACCCTTCTTTCACAATCTAGGATGGCACCATATCTAGTTAGCCAATCCATACCTAGAATCAAGCCGTAGCCCATGAAGACAAGAACGAAGGCGTTGCATTCAAACCCAACGCCCAAGATAGACACTCTCAATCCCGACAAATCATAGAAAGATGAGCCGAACCACCAATAGGATTTGAGACTACTATGGGATCCGTAACTAGACTAGTATTTAGGTGCAGTGTTTCAACTAACGTAGCAGATACAAACAAGTGTGAAGCGCCAGAATTCAAATAAGGTTCGAACAGGATGATCAAAAAGGAAAAACCAGATTTCCAACCAAGATATATTTCTACCTCTATCAGGTATGCCAGTCATGAGGGAACGCGTCTTCCCTCTAGAAGATCCTATACCTTGTCCTTACCTTTTCCTTTTGCGTGTTTGGACAATCATAATAAGATGTCCTGTAACGATAACAACTAGTTTTCTTCTTCTCTCTAACGTCTTTATTTAAGTAGTTAGGTATTTCACCAGTGTGGCCCTTCCTTTTCTCTTAGCCCCTTGTTATCCTTATCGCCTTTCTTTAGATCTACTTTGTCGTGTGTCCTTTCCATGTCTCTTCTGCACATTCTTTGTTCGTGGCCTCCTACCAAATGAGGCTTTGTTCTTCATTAACCAAGCAGCTAATTGAACCTTCCTCCCGTCGTCTATCTTAAAGGTACCAACAAGTCCTCCACTTCCTCCTAGTTTTGACAGACGTCCCAGTCCCATGAAGTGGTTTTCCAACCATCGTACAGAAGTTCTTACATATCTTAGAAAAAGCGTCCATATACGTGGAGGAAGAAATTCAAAAAGGAAAGAAGAAGAGGTTCAAAACGGAGAATTCGAAAGTAAGATATATGGCTCTTGGGGGTTATGTTTTTAAAACAAACTTTTCTCTTGAAAATACTTTCCTTAAAACATACTTTTGAAAGTATTTCTTTATAAAAGTGCTTTTGAAAAACAGTTTTTCAAAATTCATATTTGTTATGGTAACCTTCAGCTCTAATACCACATGTGACACCCCACGTCCATTAATGTCACTCACAATGAGAATGCATTAACTTCTATGGAGCGTTTTAAGTGTGTATAGAACAGAAACTTAACAACAAGACATATATAAAACAGTACTTAAAAATTTAAAACTTCATTTATTGCAGCGGTAAACAAATAATTTTGATTACATCATCAAAAACCAAAGACTAGAGTCAGGTACATAATATCCATCTTGACTAAATCAGAGTACATAAAATGAAAGACATAACCCCAACATAAAATAGCCATAAATAAGATAGGTTGAACTTTTACTTCAGCGATCCAAGCATCATCTAAAAGCAAGAGATATGGCAGTCCAAATCAAGCTCCACTAGTACTAGTCCCACCCTAAACACCTGGGGGGGGAGAGGAAGAAAAGAGGTGGAAACAAAGGGGGGTCAGACATAAAGTCTAGCGAGTGCAATAACTTTAACAATATAATCATTAAGTAACTAGGATAAGGCATAAGCTGGAAAATAAGGAAATGACTGTGAACAAATGGGTATGACAGAGCAAACAAAGGAAATAAGATGAACAAAGAAAACGTTAAAGGCGCACCTAATCACTATAAGATAGTTGCTACACTGCACTAATGCTAATTTCACCGCACCATTACTAGTCACCCTAAAAGTTGATCCCGCCCACCGAACAAAATAATATTAATGGTAGTTCTGTGTACTCACAGCTGTCTTCATAGGTGCCGTCTTCCCCTATCTCCGCTAGTCATACCCCCTACCCTCCCCATTCTAATTACAATGTTTATTCATAATATGGTAGTTATACTCCTAGCTGTCTTCATAGGTGCCATCTGCTCCTATCTCCGCTAGTTGTACCCACTACCTTCCCCATTTGATCGGCTCCCTAACTCGTAGATACCCGTGCTGGCCCCACAGTGGGGTGTATCACTCCCCAAAGTGGCAACCCGATACACCAAGATGCACAGCTTATATCTACACGATGCAACAACGTCTTACCTACCAGCTAGGCCCACACACGCATATGAACCCGTTGGACTTGCATTGCCACCGCTAACCCGTTTTGACCTCTTACAATCAAATCCAGTACGTGTGTCCCGTCCTCGACTTGGGTCGATCTCACAAAGATACTTAATGGGTTCTTGGATTGAAAAGGGCCCCCATGCATGACACAAGCTTTCCACCTATGCTTGGTCCCCTCTAAGGTTTTTCCCCACTTAACCCCTTCTTATTCATGTCTTCTTACATGTTTTCAACTTGGTTAAGTGTTTATAATTATATCCCACATGCCCCCCATGTTATCCACTTAACAAATCAACATGTGTTATTGGTTAAGCTTGTCTTAACCCTACCCGCTTATCAGATCAATATATTATTGGTTAAGCTGGGCTTAACCCCATCCACTTATATCTTATTGGTTAAGTTGGTCTTAAACCTGTCCACTTATCTATTCAATTATTGGTTATGTTTGTCTTAACCCTATCCACTTATCAGACTAATATAATATATATATATATATTATTGGTTAAGCTGGTCTTAACCCTTCCCACTTATCAAATTATTGGTTAAGCTAGTCTTAACCCTTCCAAATTATACTTAGTTTATGATTAGGTACTTCTTAGCTCACAGATACATTGGTTAAGAGAATAACTCCCTAAGTACCAACCCCGAAGACCGAGATCAACATCAGATTGTTACTCAGAGAATCACTCACTTAACCAAACTTCTGTTTGTCATTCATATTTGTCTTTAATCGGCATTAATTAATTATTAAGGCACCTAATCGTATTTCACATGCCACCCAAGGCACCCACTTAATTTCACATGTCACCCAAGGCACCCACTTAACCCCCTCATGTCCCACCACATGTTTTATCTGGTTAAGTGTTTCTTAATTCATTAACACCGTAACCTTGTAAAGACCTCCCACATTAGACTGGCATTTATGGCAGTTGGATTTGTCGGGCGGGTCCGGGCAGTCTTACACCACAAACAAGCCTAACCTCGTGTCTTTACAACTGTTACCCATTTAATTCATGCCTTCGACCTCTCACATTAGACTGGCATTTGTGGCTGCTGGATTTGCCGGGCGGGTCTGGGCAGTCTAACACCACAAAAGAGTCTAACCTCGTGTCTTAGGCGGTTTATTATTACACATCTTCATTTAACCCCAAATTGGATTAAAATCCCTATTCAAATTTGCCAATAACTTCCAATATATACTTATGTCCATAATTGTCTCTTAAAATTATGTCCATAAATGCCAATTTTTCCAATTAATGTCTTAAATTAATTATATGCCCTTTTCAGGCTATTTATGCCAAATCTCTATAGATGTATATTCAATATACCCCCATCGTCCCCACGTTGTTCGTTCGCTTATCATGACATATATGTATATTAGACTATCAATTAGTCTAACACATAAAAGGGAAGAAACATCACAAATTTGCATAACACCCAAAATAGATCTAACTTGCAAATAAGAATTACTACATAGCTTGCATAAACTTTGTATAGTCATGAATCTAAACATAAACCTAAAAGGTGTGAACTTGCATGTATGAATCTAGTTTTCACCCAAACTTGCATAGGCCATAGTCACAAACTTGCATTAAACTATACATGTCATAGATCTAAATCTAAAGTTGTAAACTTGCATATATATAATATAGTTTTTCACCTAAAACTTGCGTAGGCCATAGTCACAAACTTACATAAAAATATACGTGTCATAGATCTAAATCTAAAGGTGTAAACTTGCATATATGTGAATCCGATTTCTACCTAAACTTGCATATAGTCACTATTTGATTCACATGTAAACTTATGTACAATTCATATAGAAACTAGCATATTATCTACACCCAAACTTGCATATAAAATGATGTCAAACGTGAATCAAGTTGAACAAAGGTGATTTGGCATATGAAAAGGGATCCACAACAAAACTATTATTATGAACAACTAGCACACATTCACAAAATATCGCATTTTTTCCATGTTTCACAAACATAGCCATATAACCCAATTTATAACTCAACCCAATTAACTTATTAATTATCTTATTAAAGAAATTGAACTCACAACTCAAAGAAGGTCTTGAATTCTGAAATCTGAGTTCTGAAATTGATTTAGCTCGCCTTTGAAGTAGACAATTCGTTGTAGTTGTTGTTAAAGACTTGAATTGAATTGAGTTGATTAGCTTTACTTTCTCTCTAATTGGTGGCGGGTACTCTAGGTTGCAAGGTGATAGCATGACGGCCATGGTTCTAATTTTGATTAGGTTTTAGGGTTTGAGTCTACATGTGTTTATATAGAATTTAGGATTAATTTAGGCCATCCGATCAACCTAGAATTAACCACAACCATTCAGTGAATATAGGGTGACAAGTCAGCCCTAATGACTCAGCTAGGAGTCAGAAAATCGTCATCTCTCAGATCTGCCTGGGGGGGCAGGTCGACCCCTTGGTCGACCTGTAGGGGGGAGGTCGACACTAGGGTCGACCCCCTGGTCGACCTGGGTCCTAGGCGGGAACTTTCCCGCCCAGCCCGCTTCTGACTTCTTATTTGAATTTCGAGTTGTTTGAATTTATTTGAATTTCTGGAAACTTCCGACAGCCATAACTTCTTCAAACGAAGTCCAATTTACGCAAACTCGGACTCTATCTCAACCAGAATTCCGAGACGAACACAATGGCGTAACGTTTCCCTTGATTCTCACATTTAGAATTAAGTATTCTTTAATTTGTTAGTTTATGTTAACAGAAAATGCGGGGTGTTACAAAAACAATGAGAATGAGGTCCAATTTATAGCCTAAGATCAACAAATCTTGCTCAGAAATGCGTCCAGGTGCACAGAAATGGATCTTCCCAGATCTGACTGGGGTCGACCCTGGGGTCGACATAGGGGTCCATCCCCCTGTGGTGGGGTCGACACCCTTAGGGGATGGGGTCGAGCCCTAACGAGCCGATCTCCCCCTAATCCCGCAGTTTGATTTTGAATTTTGAATCTGTTTGGTTTATATATTAATGGCTTATATGTATATAAACTTCAAACCTTAATATCTTCTTCATACGATGTCCGTTTTATGCAAACTCAGAGTCTATCTTAAGCAGAATTCCAAGACAAACGCAATAGTGATGTCCTTTTTACTTAATTCCAATATTTAATTAAGTATTCTTTAGTTTATCATTATAATGTTCTTTAAAATTACGGGGTGTTACACATAGGCAATCACTCTGTCTTCTTGCATAAAAATGGCACCGACTCCCTTTTTATAAGCATCTGTATAAACAAATAATCCTTTATTGCCATTGATAATAACTAGTACTGGTGCGGTGGTTAATCTTTTGTTTAATTAATTGAAAGCTTCTTCACATTTGGGGAGACCAATTATGTTTTGCATTCTTCATGGTTAACTTTGTCAAAGGAGAGGCTATTTTTGAAAAATCTCGGACAAACCTTCGGTAGTATCCAGTCAATCCTAAGAATCTTCTAACTTCCTTCAGGGTCGTAGGTTGCTTCTAATCTAAAATAGCAGAAATATTTCCTGGATCGACTGAGATTCCTTTTTTAGATACAATATGCCCGAGAAATTTTACTTCTCTTTTCCAAAAGTGACATTTGGAAAGTTTAGCTTTAAACACATTCTTTCTTAATATCTCCAGGGAAATCCTCAAATGCTCAGCGTTTTCTTCCTCAGTTTTAGAATAGACCAGGATGTCAACAATGAAGACTAACGCAAATTTATTCAACATGTCATGGAGTACTCGAGTCATCAAGTCCACAAAATAGGCGAGGTAATTCGTTAGTCCGAATGGCATTACTAAACATTCATAAATGGTATGGGTCCACGAAAAGCAGTCAAATGGATATAATCCTCTGCAATTCTTAATTGATGGAAATCGGTAGCTAAGTGCATCTTTGAGAAGAATCGGGCACCACATAACTGGTCAAACTGGTCGTTTATATGAGGCAAAGGGTATTTATTCTTGATGGTTTATTTATTAAGGTCTACAGTCAATGTACAACCTTAAGGAACCATCGGATTTAGCTACGAATACTACTACTGAACCCCAACTTGAACGGCTAGGTCGGATGAATCCTTTCTTCAAAAGATATTGAATTTTCTTACTCAGCTCTTCCATTTCTTTTAAGGACATTCTATGTCTAGGATAGACTACTTGTCTAGCATTGGTTACTAATTCGATTCTAAATTCAATTTCCTTGTGTGAAGGAAGGCAATTAACTTCTTCAAATACATCGGGAAAATCCCTATGAAAGGTATAGTTTTTAGGTCGGTGCTAGGATAACCCAAAGTATACATTAAACTATTTCTTTTAGGGCTAGGGCCTACACAAGATAGATCGATAAAATTCCCAAAACTCTTTTTTATCAGTGCTTTTCTATTTACACAATCTAATCTGGCTTCATACTTATCTAACCAATCCATTCCGAATATAATCTCAAATTTGTCGAAATCAAGGATAAATAAATTGAAAGGGAACTCATAGTGTAAATAAGTGATAGGAATATCTTCACAATACAAACATAAGCTAGTGGGGCCTCCTACCGAATTACTTACGCATAGGGGTTCGTCAACAAATTTGGGTTCAAATTTTAATTCTTCTACAAGTGGTTTTGAAGTAAAACTATGTGAGGTAGCAGTGCCGAACAGAACTCGAACTAACCTATCGAAAACAAAAATATTACCTTCCAAAACTTCTTTCCCTTTATCACCCCTAGAAGTCGAGGGCTCATCCTTGATAGTATAGACCTTTGCGACTTCAACTTTCTCCATCACAGGACAATCTATAATCATGTGTCCTGGTTTGTGGGAATAGAAACATTTTGGGGTTCCTTCGTTTGGCTTCCTCGACTTCTTTGGCTTCTTACAATTGCAGAAATAGTGACCTTTATCTTGTCAATTGTATCAGGTGACTTTCTTATGATAACCCTCTTTATCTCTGGGCTTTGCCTTGTTCTGCCAAGGTTTTTTCTATCGAACTTTCTTTCTTCCCATTTCAGCCACTATTTCCTTCCTTTGCTTTAGTACCCTTCTGCTTATCAACGGTGGCATACCTATATCCCATATCTACTAAGTCAACGAATGATTGTTTGATGTGCACATTCATCCTCTTATGATACTTAAGATCCATTCCCTTAATAAACCTTTCATTTTTCTTTAGTGGGGTGCCTATCAATTTTGGTCCAAAGCAAGAAATCTTGTTGAACTTATTCAAGTATTCTTCAAATGACATATTACCTTTCTTAAGATTCATAAATTCTTCGTACACTCGGGAAATTCGTGCTGAAGGCATGTAACGTTCTTCGAAAACTTCTTTGAAATCCTTCCATGAAAAGTCGTCTTCTAATTTCCCTTGGACAATGGTCTCCCACCATGCAACAGCTCCTTCATGTAATTACCATATGGCTAGCAGCCTCTTCCAGTTGTCTTGCATGAGTTAATCCAGGATTGATCTTCCACAACATCGTCAGATCCTTTATACGGTTTTCCACCTAATTTTTCGTAATTCTTCTTCAGAATTGGAAGGCTAGTTTTAGTTGGGGTTCAAATCATAGTTTCATTAATTGTTGTAACATCACGACCGTTGGTAGTGGTAGTTCTTCCACCTCTACGTCTGTCTCTACTGCTCATTTTCTACTATCTGGATATAGTATGAAAATGTTGTTAGACATGCAGAAAAATTACCTAAGGAGAATGAAACAGTTTAAACTCTTTTCGTTTCACTAGATTCTATTCATTCAAGGGTATTGCTAACCTTATCTCTAATGTACTATCCAATGAGTTATACCCAAAACTTTGTATAAAACAAAGCTTTGATACCAACTGCGACGACCCAGAATTTCGACCCTAAAAAATCGGCACTTTAATACATTCTTGTATTCAAAATGTTGGGGATTAAAGTGGCAGATTCCTGGTTGTTTGGGGATATAACACATTAGGACAATCACAATGAAATAAAACAACTTCTCATTTAAATAACATAAGACTACATCAGAGTTTATAACGGGTATAATAACAGAGTACAACATTACATATCCATAACTACATGATAACAAAGAACAGTGGAAACTGGCTAACAAGGTGAATCCAAAAAATAGACTCCATCTTCACATGAATAGCTTCAAATCACAAATGCCCACAAAAAAAGACGCTCCAAAAAATATAGCTAAGATACTCCATGGCAACAGAAACTCAACGAAATCAAAAATACACAGGAAAATCCCCAAGACACAAGCTTCAAATACTACTACTAAAACTGACACTAGGCAGCCTGTATGGAAAATTATGAGCACCCAGAATTTTGGTGTGAAAACAAAACAACTCCAGGTCAGTCATGGGATTGGTGTGGGAACTCATTATATTTGTTTTTGCAATAAAAATTCGTAATGCATTTAGGAAAATGAAACTAACATAAGGTCCTACGGCACACACACACAATGCAAATACATACTTGGGCGAGGTTTCTCCTTCTAATAGTCAAAAATGCTTGATATGTGAAAACCATTTTGATATTATTATTAGTGCATAGTGTTAAAATCAATTTCAAAAGTAAATGTATCAATCATAGCCAGCATAATGACTCATCCCATTATGCTAACGTATTCCTACCAGTAACCAGTAGGCTATACAAACGAAATCGTAAAGGCTCGTAGTGGAGATTGGGTTTCCAACAAATGACTAGGCAAAGGAATTCCTTACCGAACCAATGCGTATGCCTCTAAAAGAACACCCCGAGAACCAAATGGCCTCTCTGCCAACATGATGTTGGTCTCTCCCTTATGGATTGGTTAGATCGCGCCTAAGTAAGTCATCCCCTGGTCGTTACCAACCTTTAACTGTGTACCCGCACAACAACAACCACAAAGTAGATGTTTTCCACATAGGATAATACATGCGCCCCATACCATGGTACACTTTTATCTAGAAGGGAATGACTACCGATGTCCTCGCGCATCTTTCCTGTTTTAGAAATTTCCAGGGTGTGAGGCTTTCCGAAGACACGATATACACAAAGTTATGCTTCAATAAGCCATGCTTTGATCATCACTAGCTCATCACTTAAGTGTGTGACATTGTGCATTCACCATGTAGTTGATATCTATCAGTATATAACCTCTAAGCTCATACAAAGAAGGGTGTTAAGCCAAGAGAATGAATTCTCCATCATCAAACATATATATATTTAACAAAGACCAGTTGCTACGCAGTCAACTACAATGTCAGACACACAGTGCATACAAGTCAGTTCTGGGTCTGAACGAAACCAAAGTTTGAAATTCCTCCAATACATATGGACTACTTGCCACTTAACTGATATAAAATCCATCTGCAAATGGGAGCTACCCATTTGAGACATTCAGCAAGCAACCATTTCAATGTGAAGGGTCCCGGTCTTCAACACCATCCTCATAAGCTTATTTTCTACAAACGTTGTTTTGTTATCCGAATTGGTTTTCAGATCCAATTTCTGATCCCTAGCATGTCTCATTGCAGGTGCTGCAAATTCGGTGAGTTGGAATCTTTAACACACTTATTTTTCCGTAGCTATTCTGTTACCACAGTCTGGAATTACTTCGAGAATCTTGTAAGTCTTCGAGGTAACGCCTCTCCCTCTCAGGATATACCGAGGCTTTGGTGGGAAGTTATCTTAGGTAAATCTGTTCGCTCTATCCATTTACTCCTTATCCCTTGTCTCATCTGCTGACATATATGGTGCACACAAAATAAGGCAATATTTGACAAAATTCCTATGGACCCTCCTACCATCATTCGGCGTGTAAGGAACGATGTTTTCCTTGACTTCCATCGAAGTCCGTTTAGGGGAGTGGTAGGCTCCCACTCGAGGAGGTTTGCGGATTAATTTTCTATTTCCACTGTTCCGTCTGCACCTAGGGTGGGGATCGACTGAAGCTGCTCCGCATTTTGTGAGTTCGGATGCTTTAGCCAGGTGCCCCTCTCATTCTCACATCTCCCCCTCCCCCCGGTTTATTTCTTATGCTGTTTGCGAGTGCCACATATTCAGGATTTCAAGATTATTAAGCATAGTTCTCTCTGGTGTGGCTTACTAGAGGATCTACTCTGGAGCATAGAATAGGGAGCAAGAGCTATTAGCTGGTTTTTCTTATCTGGAGCATGAGTTTTCAGACGTCTGGATTAGCGGCTCGTCCTCTTACCGATGATCATTCTGGCACTTTGTCCTTGTTCGTTGGACTTATGGCTTGTTTGGTGTCTTTGTCTTTGTTGACAAGCGACTGTTGAGGATTCGATTGGCTTTGGGTATGCTTTTCATTTGTTCCTTGTTGTCTTAGATTGTATTAGCCAACAACATTTTGTCTCTTACAAAAAAGATTAAAAAAAGATCCGATATCTAATCCCGGCCTTTCGAATAATATGCGCTATTTTAAAACCACGTGGTTATGCAGGACCAAAACAAGTCTCAGCCCATACTCCATGTTCGGAAACTCAAATTATCATTTAAAACTCTTTATTACTCATTAGAAATCATTTACTGAGGTTTGGGAAAGATTTATAAAGTTAAATCAATTTAAAACTCAATATTGAAATAAACAACGTTATAAAAGCGTTACTAAAAGTTTTTCAAAATACCCATATCAGCTAGTTTAAGAAAATGACATTTATATTACCCAAGACTTCATAATTTCAATCTAAATCACTTTAAAATAATTAATTATGGTCTTACAAAAAAATTCCATATTTTTAAATAATTTATAACAGTCGTTCACCGTTACGGTCAATGAACCACACTTACATCGACCTTTTTCAAAACTGTTTTGAACATAATTGCAAAACTTTATATCGAAATCTGAAAATCATTTTTTTATTTGAAAGCTACTATGATTTGAAAACAAACGTTTTTGGTTTCGGGAAAATCCGATTTAAGTTGCTCAAATTATAACCATTTAAAGTTAGCGGTCGAAATTCGCGAACTACCATTATGCGACATGTCCTATTCTGACCATAGTATAACTTGATATAAAAATTATTTCGAATTTCTTCAAAGTACTTTAGAAAACCTTATATACTTATTAACTATTTTGTACCATTTTAAAATAATATTCCATATTTTCAAATTTCACCTTATATTTAAATCAATAAAATATTCATTAAATTACCGAATTGGTCTGAGACTTTACTGATACCCATATAGATTCACACCTGTGTATGTAACAAGGGTAGTGCACATACTGTCACTATTAGAATCCACAAAGCAACCATTCATCCATAACACAAGCATATGTAACAGTGTATACATGCATATGTATAAGCGTTTACCAATGAGCGCTTAACCTATAATTATAACTAGTTGACCACATAATTAACAACCATTCACACAACATCAAAAGTAAACAAATATAAGTGTCGAGTTCTCACCTTCCACTGCGCCAATCTCTATTACTAGACTACTAGATAGACAACAACTGTAATGACCCGCAAATCCATAATATCAGAGTTGACTATATACATCATACGTCCAACCCAAATATCACGAAAATACAAAACATTTTTTTTAGAAGAAAAGGGTAGAAGAAGAACAGAAATAACAGCACAGAATCTCACATCGTAGCGGAACAAAATATAATATATCATAACTTTTGAAATACAAAATTTCAACTGTATAACATACACTTATCAGAATACAACACTTACAACACAACGGAACAACACTAATACTAGATAACGCTGAAGCCTCCTGCTCCAAGCTCCTTTAAATAGATCTGTAAAATCCTGAACTACTTGACTGCCTGTATAAATTTAGGCACCCTAGAGTTTAGGTAGAACAAAACAAATAAACTCCGGGTCAGTCATGGGACTGGTATGAGTAAACAGTTAAAACAGTTTCAGAAAACTAAATGATATCTCATAAGACCACGCCGTATAATACGGAACGAGTTTTTCCCTTATGAGAATCCAAACACTTGACTTATCTTTCAAAATCCCTTTGAAAGGAACGATAATCTTTATTTCAAAACTCTTTTGATATTATATAATGTCTAAATCAAGTAAATAACAATCGAGTGGAACGCTTTCATCTCACGTTCCACATAGTAATATACAATCAAATCCGTAAGCACTTATTGGGTAATGGATTTCCAACTATGACAAGGTATGGAACCACCTGCCGCTGGTATATCTCTAGAGGAGAATACACCGAGTTCAAAAAGAACATCTTGCAACTCAGCCACACATGACCGACCACTCATTTCGCTTGAGTGTATCGAATGTATATCACCAACGGTTGGGATCAGCAACCGTTTCCTGAATGGGACAACATCAACAATAGATTTTTAGAAGTAAATGAAACTCTAGATCAGGTGATTATACACCCTAATAGGTGCGACCTACATAGCCATGCTGCCTGCCCGGTTTTTGTCATTTATCGGTTGATGAGGCTTAAGGTTACGCTTTATCATCACATCAGATTCACTTCGAATGCCACATTGTCAGATCCATCGAAAATCACTAATTGACGTTTACAACAATACATTACGTGTTAGCTAAAGAAGTTTCCTTCTCCGCTTCCACTCTTGGTACGGTTGAAGAAATCAATGTATGTGACCTTTCTGGAAATACTCTGTCAGACATTCATCCATACAAGTCATCCAGGAAGAGGATGAGCTGAAGGCACTATTCAGTACATCCATCTTAGGCACTGTTATCTAAACTTATACAATAGCCCTTGCACTTTACTCCGTCTTCAATTTTCTTTGCCATATATGATTCGCAACGCTTATGCCAATACAGAGTGGTTCTTTGGATAATAATCCAACCGGTCTCTCCATATTGACAACGATGGTCAAAAAACTTCGATAGTCTATGATTTAACTATCGAATAAAACAAGTGTTTCGATAGTCGATGATTTAACTATCGAAGAAAACAAGTGTTCATCTAATTATCAAACAATCACCGAGCCCTTATTTAATATTCCATTAATTAAATCACTTCTCTATTTCTTTATCAATATTTGTTAACCAAATATTTTCAATAACCATATTGGCCTTTTACGTTATTTGGAAAACATTTCCGAATATCGCCTTCCTTTATTTTCTAAACTTTAGAAAATATATGCTATTTATAATTGGAAAATATTCCAATTACTTATCTCTTTTGCGATCTCGTTTATTTCTATACTTAGGAAATATTCTTAATTATATTTCCAAGCTTACATTTATTTGGGTTAAAACGGATGTTGTGTAAAACATCATTACGACAACCCAAATACTATATTCAACTAACTCTTATCCAACATTGATTTTCGAGCCTGAAATCTTACTATTTATTTGTTAATAATGAAATCAATCAAGTTGGGGTATAACTACCCCTCAGACCTTGACTGAATAACATTTATAACTTCAAAACAGATATGACTACTTACTCGAATAATCAATACCATACAACTACTTATTCACTTTTAAACACGTATACACTTTCTCTTTCTATTCTTACTAGATTTTATTCTTATACTTCCTTTTTGATTATACTATTCTATTTCTAATTTCGTTTCCTTATCGACTTCTATATATATTGATACGTTGATTTCCAACTATCAAATTATCTTAAAAATATTCTAACTCCTTAAATTCCCGAAAAAAATCGCCATAACCTCCGTTGTACCGGGAGCATCAGGATATTTCAAATAGCCTCCCATGGCCCTCACCAATTCAAAAGAAAAAGAAAAAGCCAAGCGGCTTGCCGATACGGTGCATAAAATCTCATATATGAATTAAATACGTACCTTTCTGTCGAACACTCTATCTATATATCTTTGAACACTTCATTTCAAACCTGTCTCCTGTATGTCTATACCTGTCCAACTATACCCGATCGTTTTAACTAAATTCGTTTATAAATTTGTTAATTTACTCTTTAGTCTATTTCACTTTTATATTTGATTATAACATGTTCAAATATATTTTAACTACTCATGAACAAAATCTAATTCTAATTTTTTTTAGCTCGTTTCCTTATCGATTTCTATATTCAAATTCCAATTCAATTCTATTTGAATTCTATATTCAATTTCCATTTCAACTCCATTTGAATCCTATATTCAAAATTTCCATTTTTACTTTATATGAATTCTACATTCAATTTCCATTTCAAATCTATTTGAATCCTATATTCAAATTTCCATTTTAACTCTATATGAATTCTATATTCGATTTCCATTTCAACTCTATTTGAATCCTATATTCAATTTTCCATTATTTAAATCTTCCTTATTCAAATATCATTTGAATTTCTATATTCAAATTCTATAGTTAAACTCCATTTGAATCCTGTTATTCAAATTCCATATCCATCTATTTGAATTCTATATTCAAATTCCATATTTAAACTAATTGAATTCTATATTCAATTTCTATTTCACTTTCGATATTCAAATTCTACATTTCACTTTCGATGTTCAAATTCTACATTTGAATTTCCTTTATATTTCTATATTCAAATTCTATTTGAATTCCATTTGAATTTCTATATTCAAATTCTATTTCAAACTTTCTTTATTCATTCTTTAAACAAGTCTCGATTTCAATTCCTTTTGAAATCGATATTTCTACTTTTGGAAAATAGATTTCCCTTTTCAATTTCACACTTGTATTTTTATTTCTGAATTATCCAATGATAATTCTTTTCACTTCATTTATAAATTTCGTTTATAAAAGAACTATTTATGAACTTCGTTTATAAAGGAATACTTGTTTTATTTCTTTTAAAACAAGTTAATATTTCAAATCTATTTAAAAATTCAAATTCTATTTTAGAAAAAATAGAATTCTCCTTTTTAAATCTCAAATATCCTTTTCAGAATAATTTTATAAATTAACACTTAGGCCCAGTGATATTTAAACACCAAACAACCAATTATTTATTTCGGGTTTTTCTAACACATCATATATGACAATATATATGCAAACAAATAAACAAACAGATAATATATTTTTGAGGAATCCAGTTGGATTCATCCAACCTGTTTTCCTGCATCCACAGATGTTGGTCAACATAGTAATACCCATCCTGCTTCGAGGCAGGATATCGCGGTATGAAGGTCATCCACTATCATAGCGCGGGGAGTATAGGGTCATCTGCTAATGATACTGCGGGCATCCGCTAATGGTACAGCGGGAATCAATCCAATCATCAACCCAATATATATATAATAGTCAACCCTAAATAACTAATATATTTCAAACAATCAGAAAGCAACAAACAATTATTTTTAACAATATAAAAATAATTCTAACTAAAAGGTGAGTGAGATTTACTCGCAGTGATTTATTTGTGATTATTAATCATTGTTTAATAACTCCAGAAATCTTCAAATCATTCCAGATAAATTCCACACTATAGCCTATGCCGATATGACATTCATCGAACCTTGTTTTATCTCGATCTTGTATGAGATATACACATGTGTTAAAATTATTATTTTTGTTTTAAAATAAATAAATGTGATTAATTAAACAAATAAATTAAAATTTTATTTACCTAGTTACTTTGTAAAATCCTCCTTCCCTTCTTGCAAAATCCATCTGTTTTGCCTCAACTTCGCTGTCTTAAAGCTGTCATCCCCAAACACCCATTCAGTGCCATTGCATCGTTGTACAACAGTCACCCCAGTCTTTACGGAAAAACCCAATCACCCAGTTCATCATTCGGATGTTCGAACCATTTTTCCAATTACCCCTTTCCCTAAATCACAGTGCCAAATCAAACGCGCACCACTGTATCTCCCCTTCAATCCCCTTCAAGAACGCATCGCCATCTACTTCTGGCCTTTCGGTTCCCCAATAGATGATCGTTGCCCCAAAATTTGTCAAACCTAGTCCGCGATAAACTTAGAATGGATGCCCTAGATCGACCAGTACCCAATCGCGACTTCACTTGTCGTCGAGTTTCAAACAAATCGCGAGCTCCAGGTGTTCGATCGAGCTCCAAAAATCCGATGGCCTTCAATCTAGTGCCTAGCTTCGCGATTTCCATTTCTGAGATTTAGGAGAGAAGCGGTTTTTAGAAAGGGGAAACAAAATCAAAGGCGCTGGCCATTTTGATTTCGGTTTTAAGCAAAGTGAATTAAGGGAGGGGTACCGCGATTTTATAGAGGGAGGGTATGGTTTTCCATTTGAACAGCGAGGCCTACATTTTTGGGTGTGCTGGAAGCTTTGGATCCATTTGAAGAAGAATGAAATGAATGGTTTAAAAAGGGGGAGACATGGTCTAAGAGGGGACAAGTATTTTATTTTAAATTTCAATTAGTTATGAACCGGTTTTATTAGATTTAAATTACCCTGTGATTCTGAACCTCTTTCTGAACCCAACAACTGTCAATTCAAGGGTAAAACCACTATTCTGAACCCACTGGGATAAGTATCGAAGTCCAGTTCAATCATCCAGAACAGATATTTAATTTAAATTGATATAAATTAAATCTAAAGCAATAAATTCTGCGATAATAAATTAATATTATTATTCGAATTCAAACAGAAGTCTGAACTGTATTTAATTCAGTTTTAAATCTCAAACTGAATTATATTTTCGCATTACGATGATTTAATATATTCGATATTAAATCGAGATTTATTATTAAACTGATAACTTAATATAAATATTCATTTAATTTATCAAATAAATATTTAAAACCGTATTAAATATTCAAATTTAACCGACGAAATATCCAGGTCATTACATTCTTCCCCACTTAAAATAATTTCTTCCTCGAAATTGCTAAGGTAGAAAAAGTTCTACAAACCCATTTATCTTTTCAAAACTTATTTATGTTGATATTCAACATTTCAAACTTCCTTACGTAACTCTCTTTCGAATAAATCCCTATTCGATAACTCCTCCCTTCGAATAACTATAATCGATAATCTCTCTATCGAATAACTAGATTCGAAAACCTTTCTTCGAATAAACTATATTCGATTTACTCTAATCAATTTACTCTTATCAATTAACTCTATTGGATTTAACTCTTAATTTGAATAACAAATATTCGATAAATTCTAATTGAATAACTAATATTCAATTAACTCTATTTGGTTAACTCTTAATTTGAATAACAAATATTCGATAAATTCTAATTGAATAACTAATATTCAATTAACTCTACGGATTAACCCTAACTGATTAACTCTAACTGGTTAATTCTTACTCTAATCGATTTATTCTATTCGAATAACTCCTATTGGATAATGTTTATTCATTTATAAAGATTTACTTTTAGTAACGGTTCTTCACTTTATAAATGTTCTCTTTAATAACGTTACTTCACTTATACAAGTGTTATGTACCCCTTCTATTTAAAACTATCGGTGTTAAAAACCAATATCTCTTCTCTATATAAGTTCAGACTTATATATTCCATTTATCGAATGATAAATATTTAATTTAATTTATAAACTGTTATTTATAAATTAATCTTTTCTATTTATCTGTTCAAAACAGATTTCCATTTTCTATTCATCTTCTAAATATTCCTTTGATTAAATTCTATTTATTTAACAAATAAATATCTCATCTATAACATTCTATTTATTTTCTATAAATAAATATTTCCATTTAATCTATTTGTAAATGTTTTACAAATATTTCCTTTTAAATTCTATTTGTAAATGTTTTTACAAATATTTCCCCTTCTATTTGTTTACACATAACTTCCTTTGTATTTGTTTTACAAATATATTTCCTTTATATTTGTTTTATAAATATATTTTCTTTTTAACTCTTTTGGTTTTTCCTTTATTCACACCTAATTCATATTTAATTCACATTGATTTTACTCAATTTATTCATATCGATCCATTTAACTTACTTAAGTAAAATTTAATTTCAATCATTTACATTCCCAGGGTTTTATTTCAAAACTCCTTTGAAGTAATATAAATATATACATATATTTATATCCATCTCAAATTCAAATCATTTGAATTTTCAAACAACTTGTTTTCTTTTCAAACAAATTTCCATCAAAAACTTTTCTAAGGCATCAATTTATCACTTAGGAGCTCGAAAATAAACACTGATGATATTGCGACCATCATCAAAATTATTTCCCAGCCACTGAAGTGAGTTCAGTGCTTTATCATATTCAAAATCCATTCAAATGATTTTTATTCAAAAATCCCTCCAAAATAAAGCTATATTATTTTAATAAAATTCGGAAAATATTTTCCAACTTCCTAGGATTTTAAATTCTGAATTCTGGTTGGAATTCAATTTTAATTCATCTCATTTGTATATTTGATTTCATATACAAATTATATTGGTTATATATATAACTATTTCAGTTTTTATAATCTAATTTGATTATAATCCTAACAATCAGCCCAACCATTTAAAACAATATCATGTCCAATCTTCTGTTCAAGTGTTTATAAACTACTATCGACGTCGTGGCGTCCCACGATTCGATCAGAATTCATAATTCACTCAACAGACTAGTCAACACAATATAAAATAGTTTTTATATCAAATAACAAATACGCTCTCTCGTATATATATACACACACTCAACTCATTCTAGGGTACTACTAACCCTATCTCTAATGAGCACATTCCAACAAGCCTAGGTATTCGCTCAACCTAAGCTCTGATACCAACTGTAATAACCCGCAAATCCATAATATCAGAGTTGACTATATACATCATACGTCCAACCCAAATATCACGAAAATGCGAAACATTTTTTTTAGAAGAAAAGGGTAGAAGAAGAACAGAAATAACAACACAGAATCTCACATCGCAGCGGAACAAAATATAATATATCATAACTTTTGAAATACAAAATTTCAACTGTATAACATACACTTATCAAAATACAACACTTACAACACAACGGAACAACACTATAACTAGATAACGCTGAAGCCTCCTGCTCCAAGCTCCTTTAGATAGATCTGTAAAATCCTGAACTACTTGACTGCCCGTATAAATTTAGGCACCCAAGAGTTTAGGTAGAACAAAACAAATAAACTCCGGGTCAGTCATGGGACTGGTATGAGTAAACAATTAAAACAGTTTCAGAAAACTAAATGATATCTCATAAGACCACGCCGTATAACACGGAACGGGTTTTTTCCCTTATGAGAATCCAAACACTTGACTTATCTTTCAAAATCCCTTTGAAAGGAACGATAATCTTTATATCAAAACTCTTTTGATATTATATAATGTCTAAATCAAGTAAATAACAATCTAGTGGAATGCTTTCATCTCACGTTCCACATAATAGTATACAGTCAAAACCGTAAGCACTTATTGGGTAATGGATTTCCAACTATGACATGGTATGGAACCACCTGCCGCTGGTATATCTCTAGAGGAGAATACACCGAGTTCAACAAGAACATCTTGCAACTCAGCCACACATGACCGACCACTCATTTCGCTTGAGTGTATCGAATGTATATCACCAACGGTTGGGATCAGCAACCGTTTCCCGAATGGGACAACATCAACAATAGATTTTTAGAAGTAAATGAAACTCTAGATCAGGTGATTATAAACCCTAATAGGTGCGACCTACATAGCCATGTTGCCTGCCCGATTTTTGTCATTTACCGGTTGATGCGGCTTGAGGTTACGCTTTATCATCACATCAGATTCACTTCGAATGCCACATTGTCAGATCCATCGAAAATCACTAATTTACGTCTACAACAGTACATTACATGTTAGCTAAAGAAGTTTTCTTCTCTGCTTCCACTCTTGGTACGGTTGAAGAAATCAATGTACGTGACCTTTCTGGAAATACTCTATCAGACATTCATCCATACAAGTCATCCAGGAACAGGATGAACCGAAGGCACTATTCAGTACATCCATCTTAGGCACTATTATCTAAGACTTATACAATAGCCCTTGCACTTTACTCCATCTTCAATTTTCTTTGGCATATATGATTCGCAACGCTTATGCCAATACAGAGTGGTTCTTTGGATAATAATCCAACCGGTCTCTCCATATTGACAACGATGGTCAAAAAACTTCGATAGTTTGTGATTTAACTATTGAATAAAAACAAGTGTTTCGATAGTCGATGATTTAACAATCGAAGAAAACAAGTGTTCATCCAATTATCAAACAATCACTGAGCCCTTAATTAATATTCCATTAATTAAATCACTTCTCTATTTCTTTATCAATATTTGTTAACCAAATATTTTCAATAACCATATTGGCCTTTTACATTATTTGCAAAACATTTCCAAATATCGCCTTCCTTTATTTTCTAAACTTTAGAAAATATATGCTATTTATAATTGGAAAATATTCCAATTACTTATCTCTTTTCCGATCTCGTTTATTTCTATACTTAGGAAATATTCTTTATTATATTTCCAAGCTTACATTTATTTGGGTTAAAATGGGTGTTGTGTAAAACATCGTTACGACAATCCAAATACTATATTCAACTAACTTTTATCCAACATTGATTTTTGAGCCTGAAATCTTACTATTTATTCGTTAATAATGAAATCAATCAAGTTGGGGTATAACTACCACTCAGACCTTGACTGAATAAAATTTATAACGTCAAAACAGATATGACTACTTACTCGAATAATCAATACCATACAACTACTTATTCACTTTTAAACACGTATACACTTTCTCTTTCTATTCTTACTAGATTTTATTCTTATACTTCCTTTTTTATTATACTATTCTATTTCTAAGTTCGTTTCCTTATCGACTTCTATATATATTGATACGTTGATTTCCAACTATCAAATTATCTTAAAAATATTCTAACTCCTTAAATTCCCGGAAAAATTCGCTATAACCTCCTTTGTACCGGGAGCATCGGGATATTTCAAATAGCCTCCCATGGCCCTCACCAATTCAAAAGAAAAGGAAAAAGCCAAGCGGCTTGCCGATACGGCGCATAAAATCTCATATATGAATTAAATATGTACCTTTCTGTCAAGCACTCTATTTATATATCTTTGAACACTTCATTTCAAACTTGTCTCCTGTATGTCTATATCTGTCCAACTATACCCGATCATTTTAACTGAATTCGTTAATAAATTTGTTAATTTACTCTTTAGTCTATTTCACATTTATATTTGAACATAACATGTTCAAATATATTTTAACTACTCATGAACCAAATCTAATTCTAATTTTTTTAACTCGTTTCCTTATCGACTTCTATATTCAAATTCCAATTAAATTCTATTTGAATTCTATACTCAATTTCCATTTCAACTCCATTTGAATCCTATATTCAAAATTTCCATTTTTACTCTATATGAATTCTATATTCAATTTCCATTTCAACTCTATTTGAATCCTATATTCAAATTTCCATTTTAACTCTATATGAATTCTATATTCAATTTCCATTTCAACTCTATTTGAATCCTATATTCAATTTTCCATTATTTAAATCTTCCTTATTCAAATCTCATTTGAATTTCTATATTCAAATTCTATAGTTAAACTCCATTTGAATCCTATTATTCAAATTCCATATCAATCTATTTGAATTCTATATTCAAATTCCATATTTAAACTAATTGAATTCTATATTCAATTTCTATTTCACTTTCGTTATTCAAATTCTACATTTCACTTTCGATGTTCAAATTCTACATTTGAATTTCCTTTATATTTCTATATTCAAATTCTATTTGAATTCCATTTGAATTCCATTTGAATTTCAATATTCAAACTCTATTCCAAATTTTCTTTATTCATTCTTTGAACAAGTCTCGATTTCAATTCCTTTTGAAATCGATATTTCTACTTTTGGAAAATAGATTTCCCTTTTCAATTTCACACTTGTATTTTTATTTCTGAATTATCCTATGATAATTCTTTTCACTTCAGTTATAAACTTCGTTTATAAAAGGACTATTTATAAACTTCGTTTATAAAGGAACTACTTGTTTTATTTCTTTTAAAACAAGTTAATATTTCAAATCTATTTAAAAATTCAAATTCTATTTTAGAAAAAATAGAATTCTCAGTTTTAAATCTCAAATATCCTTTTCAGAATATTTTTATAAATTAACACTTAGGCCCAGTGATATTTAAACACCAAACAACCAATTATTTATTTCTGGTTTTTCTAACACATCATATATGACAATATATATGCAAACAAATAAACAAACAGATAATATATTTTTGAGGAATCCAGTTGGATTCCTCCAACCTGTTTTCCTGCATCCACAGACGTTAGTCAACATAGTAATACCCATCCTGCTTCGAGGCAGGATATCGCGGTATGAAGGTCATCCACTATCATAGCGTGGGGCGTATAGGGTCATCCGCTAATGATACTACGGGCATCCGCTAATGGTACTGCGGGAATCAATCCAATTATCAACCCAATATAAATAATAGTCAACCTTTAATAACTAATATATTTCAAACAATCAGAAAGCACTCAACAAGCAGCAAACAATTATTTTTAACGATATAAAAATATTTCTAACTAAAAGGTGAGTGAAATTTACTCACAGTGATTTATTTATGATTATTAATCATTGTTTAAAAACTCCAGAATCTTCAAATCATTCCAGATAAATTCCACACTATAGCCTATGCCGATATGACATTCATCGAACCTTGTTTTATCTCGATCTAGTGTTTGTATGAGATATACACATGTGTTAAAATTATTATTTTTGTTTTGTAATAAATAAATGTGATTAATTAAACAAATAAATTAAAATTTTATTTACCTAGTTACTTTGTAAAATCCTCCTTCCCTTCTTGCAAAATCCATCTGTTTCGCCTCAACGTCGCTGTCTTAAAGCTGTCATCCCCAAAAACCCCTTCAATGCCATTGCATCATTGTACAACAGTCACCCCAGTCTTCACGGAAAAACCCAATCACCCCAGTCTTCATGGAAAAACCCAATCACCCAGTTCATCATTCGGATGTTCGAACCATTTTTCCAGTTACCCCTTTCCCTAAATCACAGTGCCAAATCAAACGCGCACCACTGTATCTCCCCTTCTATCCCCTTCAAGAACGCATCGCCATCTACTTCTGGCCTTTCGGTTCCCCAATAGATGATCGTTGCCCCAAAATTTGTCAAACCTAGTCCGCGATGAACCCAGAATGGATGCCTTAGATCGACTAGTACCCAGTCGCGACTTCACCTGTCGTCGAGTTTCAAACAAATCGCGAGCTCCAGGTGTTCGATCGAGCTCCAAAAATCCGATGGCCTTCAATCTGGTGCCTAGCTTCGCGATTTCCATTTCTGAGATTTAGGAGAGGAGTGGTTTTTAGAAAGGGGAAACAAAATCAAAGGCGCTGGCCATTTTGACTTCGGTTTTCAGCAAAGTGAATTAAGGGAGGGGTACCGCGATTTTATAGAGGGAGGGTACGGTTTTCCATTTAAACAGCGAGGCCTACATTTTTGGGTGTGTTGGAAGCTTTGGATCCATTTGAAGAAGAATGAAATGAATGGTTCAAAAAGGGGGAGACATGGTATAAGAGGGGACAAGTATTTTATTTTAAATTTCAATTAGTTATGAACCAGTTTTATTTGATTTAAATTACCTTGTGATTCTGAACTCCTTTCTGAACCCAACAACTGTCAATTCTAGGGTAAAACCAATATTCTAAACCCACTGGGATAAGTATCGAAGTCCAGTTCGATCATCCGAAACATATATTTAATTTAAATTGATATAAATTAAATTTAAAACAATAAATTATGAAATAATAAATTAATATTATTATTCAAATTCAAAAAGAAGTCTGAACTGTATTTAATTCAGTTTTAAATCTCGAACTGAATTATATTTTCGCATTACGATGATTTAATATATTCGATATTAAATCGAGATTGATTATTAAACTGATAACTTAATATAAATACTCATTTAATTTATCAAATAAATATTTAAAACCGTATTAAATATTCAAATTTAACCGGCGAAATATCCGCGTCATTACAACAACTATTCCGGACTGACTGTTTGATGTCACCGACTTTTCAGCAAATATATATATATATATATATAATATACTTAAACAATAATTTCTTTTTTTCACAGGAGGAGGTGGTGGACGAGCTTGGGGAGGAGGGTGGTCGAAGTGGGGGTTGTAGAGGGGTGGTGGTGACGTGGCCGAGGTGGTAGGGACATGGGCTGACGTGGAAAGACTGAGGTAAAGGGGGTGTTGGTGGCATGGAAAGGGAAAGAGGAGGTGTAGCTTTTGGGTGTGGCAAGGAGGAGGTGAGGGGGAGGCTATGGGCCGAAATTTTAAGAAGGAGGAGGGGAGAAAAATGGAGGAGGAGGTTAGAGTGACTTGGAAGCCATGGCTAAGTTTAAGAAAGGAGGTAGAAAAAGAAGAAGGGAAGTGAATGAAGATGAAGGAGAAAGGTGCTTATTTATAGCTGTGAGAGAGGGAGTTAAATGAAGTTTTACTAGGGGGTTAGGTTAAATTTTCCAAGGCAAAACCATGGACTCAAGGAAGAAACCATGTGCCTTTGAAAATTAAAAACATGGACTAGTGTAAATGGTTTTGCTATGGTATTCATAGCACTTATTTGCAGCGTTTTGAAGCGCTACGGAATGGTTATACTTATACATATCACTATATTTCCTTCTATTCAAATTTTGAAAATTTCGATCGAACGACCAAAAATACCAACACATCCTGAGCTTATTATTAATCATTTTAAACTACAAATAATTCTCTAGTTTATTCTAAAATTTGTGTACTTATTAAACTTAATTTTTTTAATTCGGGGCAAAATCTTTGTTTATTATTAATAAATTTCAGGAATGTATTATATACATATATATCGACAATCACCAACAAAGCAACAAGTCATCCAAAACATCCAAACACACAATTTATCATATCACATAAATACATATTGATTTAACAATAAAGATTTATAATATGATATAATATAATGGTATTCCAAAAAGTGTGAGAGTTAACTCACCATCCATTTTTGATTGACGATTTTGTGTTGATTTATATAATTCCAAACAAGCATTTGAAATTATATAAAAATACAAACAGCTCTAAAGCATTCCAATCCAGGTCATACATGTAGTGTTCGTCAATACAATTCCAATGCAACTCATTTCGCCTCAATATGATATTGTATGAAAAAGTTATACTCGTTACACTTTTTAACTTGAATTAAAATGAATTCTAATCCTTAATTATTGTTATTAGCCATTCATACCTTCATTAATGTTAATTAAAACATGGTTAATCCTTCGTTACATCTCATGTTCGAAATGAACCCCTCCACACAAACTTAAAACCTCCACTGCTCCCTCATCCGGCCACCGGATCACCGATGCCCGCTGCCGCCGTGACCGCCCCTCTAAGGGACACCCTCGTCAGGTTGCGCTAGCTTAAGCTTCCCTCTGTTCACCGTGAAAAGCCAAATGAATAGAACCCGTTCATTTATCGAATTTTGCCCCTATAAGCCACCGTCGCCCACCGCACCACCGCCAATGGAAAGCCTTCTCATTCCTCCTCCTCTTCCCTTCGGATGCCATCACGTAAAACCCACTGTGGCGGGCGGAAAAAACTAAAATACGAAATGGTCCAGTTTGAGGTTTTGGCAAGATTCCGGCCGCCTCCCTCTGTAACAACCCGAAATTTCTAAACCAATTAAAAAAATTTATTTTAGCTATTTTAATGGGTTTTGAATATTTAGAATGATTTAATTTAAATAATAACGACTAAAAATTTATTTTAAATAAAGTTAGAACGAATAAATTTATTTTAATTATAAATAGAGTTTGAAATGGCGTGGTTGTTTGAAAATTCGATTTTTAATTTCAATTGAATGAACAAAATTCAAAATAAATCGGATTTCAGTAAAACCAGAAACAATTGAATTTGCTTAATAATATCTTTCTAATAAATGTGAAAAATTCAGATTTCATAATATAAATTGAAAGTTATGTCCAGTTTAAATTTTAAAATACTCGCTATGGAATTTATATATATTTTAATATAATAATAGCCCTTAAAAATAGCCATTTTGCAAACGACCTCTGTTTTCGATGAAACCACATTTGTTGGATCGGGAATGTCAAATTATTGCTAGGTTTCAAATTTCATAATTTTTTGAATTAATTTGTGAGTGTGGAAAATTTAAACGTTTTTTGTATATTCAATTTAAATTTAATCGACCAGAAAAAGCCATTTTTCAAATGGTCTCCAAAGTTGATGAAATTGGTTTTGTTAGGACCGTATCATCAAAACATAGCTATATTTATTTATTTTTGTGATTTTTGGAGTCAGTATGTGACCGTGTGGGATTTTAAAGAAAATCAATCAATATTTGGACTTTAAAAAAATATGCGATTGGAGCAAATGGACTCGAAATCCGACGAAACAAGTTTCATTCGGTCTGTAATATCAAGATGTAGTTGCATGTCAGTTTTCATCGAAAACAGAATTCGTATATGGTTATATAAATTTTTAAAATTGAAAACATGTAGTAATCAAATAGAATAAAATAAACAAATTGAAGAAAAATAAATAGCTCACCTATATAATATTCTAGCATTCCCTGAACCCTCATTTTTCTCTTCTTTGCTCAAAGAACTCACGTCGCCACTTTCATTTATTTGATCATGAGTTTTAAATTTTAAAACAAATCGAATAAAATCTTTAAAATCACCAAACTTATAGATTTGGATTCGTAAGATGGTTCTCTTCGTTGCATTATTAATTTTGGGAGGTTCGAACATGTTTCGTTCGTCGTCATTTTTCCAGCATTGGTTAGGGTTTAGAAATTCGGGTTATTGAAGCTTTAATTTGCGAACTAGTTATTGATTTAGTGTTTGTGGTAAAGAGTTGGAGTGGTTGTGATTTTTTGGTGAATATTGGTGCAAAAAAATTTCTCAACTTCCTGTAGCGAGTAGAAGAGGGCTCGACGACGGATTGTGGTTGTGGAGTGCGAGCTGGAGATTTTGGGGTTGAGCGCGGAGAGGAGTTGAAAAGATAGACAATGGTGATTTCGGTTTGGGTGTTAGTGAAGTAATGGAGGATGTATGAGGGTACAAAGAATCGAAAATGGCTTTATTCTATGCGGCGCGAACCTAGGAAGATAATGAGCAGTGGGTTATAAAGGTGATTAGTGATGTGGAGAGCAACTAATATTATAATTAATTATTAATTTAATTGTTAATGAATGTGTAATATATACAAAACTTAGATATTTAATAACTTCTACATATGTGATCAGAATTCAGCGAAACAGGATCCCTTGGAACCATATCGACGAGAGCTTCACAACAAGACTAATTGGGTCCTATTTGGAGCTTGTTAGAATTGAGGTAGATTTAAATCCAAACTGTCCAATAAATAATGATGGAATGGAAACCAATTGTGAGAACTCTCTATCACTTAAGTTGTTTTACAGTTATTATATAATAGGTTGCAGACGGGGTTTGGTAGCTCCTGACACTATTTTTTTGTACAAACCATGGTTGATTGTTTGTTTGGTTTGTGATTAGGATTGTCATTGATTGATATTGTTGTATATAAAATTATTTATATAAAATGTATATAAAAATTACCATGAAAAGAAAGTAAAATAAATATTCATTTACAAATCGGACGGTTTGTTTATGTACACTCATTTAATTGACATTGATAGGGACGATAATATTTTACATATCGCCCAACTGCACAAATAATAAACAATATTAGTCGGTTGATACACCACATGGGTATTGGGAAGATATTTGACATACACTAATCCCAATTGTTTAGTTGTATGTCAATCGATGGGTTGACAGACTGTATAAGCGTTATTTATTTATTTTAATGCCTATACAGTTGTAAAATGCACTCTGGATGTTGTATGAATTTTTAATGATTGTTTATCATTATTGTTGTATACATGCGATGTATGAAATCCATATAACTGAAATTATATGGTAATTGACTGAGTCTGATTCCAGTTCAAAATTAACGAATATTTTAATATTCAGTGAATAATCAAAATGTGATTTTGATGTTCGATTTTGGATGGACACGAATATATTGAAATGTGAAACCATGTTAAGTAGTTAAAAGCCATTTTAACACGAACGGGATTTTCTGGCGATTTCATTCATTTTATAATGAATATCAAAAGGTGATTTTAAAATCTGATATTTTTAAAATATTATCATTTTAATATTATAACGATATAGGATATTCAATTTTGATTTAAAATTGAAATAGAAGTGGGAATCATTTTAAAATGAATTTAAAAACATTTTATAAGTATGTTTTGAATGGGAATTGATGATATTATATATATATATACATAATTATAATGGCCTGAATAGAACACGCCACGCAGCGACCATTTGCGAATTTCGACCATTGACTTCAAATTAATGTAAGGGGAGATCCGACCGTCGGATTCTCCTAAAACCAAAACAATTGGGTTCATATCGGAAAGATCTTTCCAACGAATATAAGAGATTTAAATTTGAACGGTGGGATTTCAAAATATGACCAAATCAGTTTTGGAAAAGGTCGCTATGGATGCAGTTCAGTGATCGAACCGACTGTACGGGCGATTATAAAATAATTAAAAATATGGAAAATTTGTGTAAAATCATAATAAATGATTTGAAAAGAATTTGGATGAAAAATTCCAGTTTTAAAAAGATAAAAATATATTTTTTTCTTAATGAACTAGTTAATAACTAGAACGATAATCCAAGGATTTTTAGAAATAATAAACTGGATTTGAAAATTATTTTAAAATAACCAGAATTTTCAAATGAATTAATTGAAATGGATTTGAATGGAAATCATCTTTGGAATATTTCGATATTGGATTCCGTGATTACATGGATATTGTTGAGGAATTTGGAAGATACAGATATCGTTATTCCTAATACGATAACCGTTAGTTTCAGAAATTGATATTGAATATAAGCCGATATAACTTCTACTCAGAGCCTTGTATTTGATATCAAATTGGATTTTGGGTTTGTCGTGAACAGTGTCTTAAATAACACTGTTCTTAAACCCTGTTGAGAAAAGAATAAATCTTTAAATTAAGATTTAGTGAAGTATTCCAATTAATTAATATTTAATTGGAATTGAATAAAAGAATTGGATTTTTGGGTTTATCGTGAATGATGTTTTAAATAACATTGGTTATTTAACCCAATTAACAGTGAAGAATACAATTTGGAATTTATAATCTTTTAATTAAGATTTGTGGAAATTTCCAAAAAAAATTCCAATTTAATATAATAAATTGGAATTAAATGGAATTCGATTTGCTAATAATCGAGATGAGCTTCTATAAAGGAAGACCGTTACTATATATGAAATTTAAAAAGGCTTTGTCGTTATTCAATTTATATTATTAGTCTGATACGGGAATTTATATCTTATATACACTATTATGATTTCCTTGTAGATTCCATTTTGATGTAAGATGATTTTGGGTTTATCGTGAACGATGTTTTAAATGACATTGGTTTTTAACCCAGTAGAGACAGGATTTATTTCCTAAATTTGAATAATCATTAAATAATGATTTTTGGAGATCAAAACTAATTGGAGTTTTAATGAATCTTTAATTAGATTGAAATGTTAATGTGGTAATTACTTTTACCCAATTTGAGGAGAGTTCGAGAATGGAGTACCACCAGTTTTACTCTAGGCGATAGGTAAATCTTTAATTAGATTTGAATGTGAAATGGTAATTGAATTTACCGATAACACAGTGGTGTTAGATATGGAGTACTACCAGTTTTGCTCCATAGGATGAATAGGTTGGGATGGGATAATAAAATGAATGATTCCTTCGATAAGGCCCTAATCCCGAATAGTTTGATAAACCTTAATTTGGTTTAAACTGTGAAAAGATACTATAAAATCTTTTGAAATGATTTCCAAAAAAATGGATTAAGCAGTGTGTTTAAAAGTGATAATCTTTGATAAGATTAATGAGAACCTTTCCAAAATAAAGAAATACGAACAAAAGAATATTCAAGATTGGAATGAGGTGTATGATGCATTATAGCACTTGATTATAAGATACACGAGTTATTCGGAAAGACTGGATTTAACCCAGTCTGAATAATTGTTATGACGACTAACAGTCGAAGAGATTAAAGATGGTACAAGATCGACGATCTTCACATCGAATGGATGGGTTGCTACTGATGCCCATGATTGGAGTAGCTACCTTGAAGGGGATACAGTGGTAGCCATCTGGACATATTTGTTGATTGTTCGGATATGCGAGGGCCTCTCTCCTGTATTGGACATACGGGACGAGGAATAAGGTGCCTCCGGTTTCGTTCAGGCCTTGAATGGACTTGTAAATGGATGGTGTGTCCGACATTGTATTCCGTTATGCTGTGTTCGTTGATCTCTGCTAAATATATATCTATTTAGTGGCGGCGAATTTATTCTCTTGCTTAACACCCTTCTCTAAGACGTACGAGCTTAGAGGTTATATATCGGTTGAGATCAACGATATGGTATGGATTGACAGTGTGACATGCTGAGTTGTAGTGATCCAAGCTTTTGTTGAAAAGCAAAGCCTGGTGGATGTTTATCAAAGCATAGCTTTAATTAGCACATCTTTGTGTAGCATTAATTCGCGAGCCTCACACATCGGTATGATGGTGAACTGGTGGTTAGATCAGTATACTTTCGAGATGAGGATGGATTGGTCGACCGAGATCGGTCGGGTGTGGTCGCTACATACCTGGTAAGGATAGGGGCACACCCCCCGATTCCCAGAAGGATAGAGTAAGCGACGTTTTCTCATGCACGAGATGTAAGTCGCGGAGATACTCAATATCCTAGATATAGTGCGGATGTGCATTACGGCATTTTCTCATGCCTGGGACGTAAGCCGTGAGGAATTGCACTACGTGGTCGATCTTTCGGATCAGTAGCCATCATGATGGAAATCCAAACTTCTAATACGACATTTTTCAGTTTTAGTTGTAAACCTATATATGGCGACACAGTGGGATGGGGCGCTCATGTCATATATGATTGATACATTTATATTTGAAGTTGATTTCTTTACTTATGGCAATAACAAAAGATAAATTTCGCGTACCAAGCATATTTGGCTATTATAAGATAAAACTCCATCCTCCGGCTTGCATTGCATTGTGTGATGGGACCTGAGTCTTATAATAGCTTCATTGTTCTTTATTTAGCATTGCGTTGTTTCTTTTATGCACTGGTATTCTTAGGGGTAAACCCGTTCCGTGTTATACGGCGTGGTCCCTTGATTCACCTAACTTTAAAATCAAGCTAATAACTGTTTTAGTTCTCACACCAGTCCCATGACTTACTCGGAGTTTATTGTTTTAACATAAACTCTGGGTGCCCTTATTTTCCACATGTGCAGCTAGTAGTTTCGGTTTTCACATATTTCTTTTCACAGGATCCTGGATTACAGCCAGAGCTATACTCAGAAAGCTTTGTATCCGTGTATTTCTTTCAGTTGTGCATTGTATTTATGTATTATTTTTCCGCTGCTTTGTAATTTAAAACTCTGATATTTTCGGTTGTAAATTATTTATTTATACTCTGATATATTCTTGTACTCTGATGTAATTTTTGTAATAGCAATGAAATTTTATATTATTTATGTTTTGATGTGTCGTGTTCTCAAAGCAATCCGGGCTTTCCCATAAAGGGAAGTTTGGGTCGTCTCAGTTTGGTATCAGAGCCTTGGTTTACAGAGCTCGAGAACAAGACACATTAGAACCGAACGCAAGAATTCATCAGAGATAGGATTAGTAACATCCTATAAGACTAACTCGTTAGAATAGGGTTAGTAATACCCTAGAATGAGTATGAAGAGTGTTATTTATTAAAAAACTAATTTAATTTTTAAAATTATATCCTATTATACGGATTTGAGTATTTTATTTTAAATTGAATTTGGACTATCAAGTATAGGTAGATTTTGAATATACGCGTAATTAACGTGTATTCGAAGCCTCAAATATACTGGATAGATATAGAATCACACTCTAGTCGCCTGGAGATGATTCTGATAATTGATATATCATCATCAGCATTTGTGTTCGAGTTTCGAAAGTAGGATATCTATATGATTCCATTTGGCTAGTGTGAGAACCAAAACCTTAGATAGGGTTATTGTTTGTGATTTGACATTGAAAATATGATTTTGACTATAAATAAAAGTTATATGATTGAAAAACTAATCAACTAATTGATTGCTGGTTGTGATGTTTGATTATTATTTTAACTAAATAAAATTGTTGGAATGATTATACCAATAAGAGATAAGCCAAATCGAATCAAATATTGAAATTGATTGAAATTGCATGCATATACATGTATATATAATGAACAGGTTGTAGCATGGAAGCTAGGAAGAGGAATAAATTGTATGCCCGACAAATATGTACATATTTACTGTATTCATTGGGTTTGATGATTTTATGAGCCGATTAGCTAGCCGCTTGGCTTTTTCTTTTTCTTTTTGGATGATGAGTGCCCTACGAGGCAAGTTGCGGTTTTACCAATCGCCCCGTACAAAGGAGGTTATGGCGAAATTTTTCGAAAATTTAGGGTGTTAGCCAAATTTTTGAGAAACTAGAAAATTATTAGAAACTGAAAAGTTGAAGAATGAAAGTTGAGTTTGTAGTTAAAAAACTTTCATCTCCATTCCTTTTCGAGGACGAAAAGATTTTAAGTGGGGGAGATTGTAAAAACCCGAAATTTCTGAACCAATTTAAAATTTTTATTTTAGTTATTTTAATGGGTTTTGAATATTTAAAATAATTTATTTTAAAAAATAACGACTAAAAAAATATTTAAATGAAGTTAGAACGAATAAATTTATTTTAATTATAAATAGAGTTTGAAATGGTGCGGTAGCTTGAAAATTTGGTTTTTAATTTCAATTAAATGTACATAATTCAAAATAAATTGGATTTCAGTAAAACCAGAAATATTTGAATCTGCTTAATAATATCTTTCTAATGAATGTGAAAAAAAAATCATATTTCATAATATAAATTGAAAGTTATGTCCAGTTTAAATTTTAAGATAGTCGCTATGGAATTTATATATTTTTTAATATAATAAATAGCCCTTAAAAATAGCCATTTTGCAAACGACCTCCATTTTCGACGAAAGCACTTTTGTTGGATCCAGAATGTCAAATTATTGCTAGGTTTCAAATTTCATAATTTTTGGAATTAATCTGTGAGCGTGGAAAATTTAACGTATTTTATATATTCAGTTTAAATTTAATTGACAAGAAAAGGCCATTTTTCAAACGGTCTCCAAATTCGACCAAATTAGTTTTGTTAGGACCGTATGGTCAAAACATAGCTAGATTTATTTTTCTGTGATTTTTGGAGCTAGTATGTGACCATGGGATTTTAAAGAAAAACAGTCAATATTTGGACTTTAAAAAAATATGCAATTGGAGCAAATGGACTCAGAATCCGACGAAACTAGTTTCGTTGGGTCCTTAATGTCAAGACGTATTTGGGTGTCAATTTTCATCTAAAACAGAATTCGTATATGGTTATACAAATTTTTAAATGTTGAAAACAAGTAGTAGTCAAATAGAATAAAATAAACAAATTAAAGAAAAATAAATAGCTCACCTATATAATATTCTAGCATTCCCTAAACCCTCATTTTTCTCTTCTTTGCTCAAAGAATTCACACCGCCACTTTCATTTATTTGTACAACAAAAATCGTGAGTTTTAAATTTTAAAACAAATCGAATAAAAAATTTAAAATCGCCAAACTTATAGAATTTGATTCGTAAGATGGTTCTCTTCATTGCATTATCAATTTCGGGAGGTTCGAACAAGTTTTGTTTGTCGTCATTTTTCCAGCATTGGTTAGGGTTTAGAAATTCGGGTGATTGAAGCTTTAATTTGCGAATTAGTTATTGATTTAGTGTTTGTGGTAAAGAGTTGGAGTGGTTGTGATTTTTTGGTGAATACTCGTGCAAAAAAATTTCACAACTTCCTATAGTGGGTAGTAGAGGGCTCGACGATGGATTTTGGTTGTGGAGTGCGAGCTATAGATTTTGGGGTTGAGTGTGGAGAGGAGTTGAAAAGATAGATAATGGTGATTTCGGTTTGGGTGTTAGTGATGTAATGGAGGATGAATGAGGGTACAAAGAATCGAAAATGGCTTTATTCTATGTGGGGCGGACCTAGGAAGATAATGAGCAGTGGGTTACAAAGGTGATTAGTGATGTGGAGAGCAATTAAGATTATAATAATTTATTAATTTAATTGTTAATGAATGTGTAATGTATACAAAACTTAGATATTTAATAACTTCTACATACGTGATCAGACTTCAGCAAAACAGGATCCCTTAGAACCATATTGATGAGAGCTTCACAACAAGACTAACTGGGTCTAATATGGAGCTTGTTAGAATTTTGGGTTGGATTTAAATCCAAACCGTCTAATAAAGAATGACGGAGTGGAAACCGATTGTGAGAACTCTCTCACTCAAGTTAATTACAATTATTATATAATAGGTTGCAGATGGAGCTTAGTAGCTCCTGACACTATTTTTTTGTACAAACCATGATTGATTGTTAGTTTGGATTGTGATTGGGATTGTCATTGATTGATATTGTTGTATATAAAATTATTCATATAAAATGTATATAAAAATTATCATGAAAATAATATAAAATATATATATATTTACAATCAGACGGTTTGTTTATGTACATCCATTTAACTGACATTGATTGGGACAATAATATTTTACACATCGCCCAACTACACAAATAATAAACGGTATTTGTTGGCTGAAACCCCACACGGGTATTGGGAAGATATTTGACATACACTAATCCCAATTGTTTAGCTGTATGTCAATCGATGGGTTGACAGACTGTATAAGCGTTATTTATTTGTTTTAATGCTTATACAGTTGTAAAATGCACTCTGGATGTTGTATGCATTTTTAATGATTGTTTATCATTATTGTTGTATGCATGCGATGTATGAAATCCATATAACTGAAATTATATGGTAATTGATTGAGTCTGATTCCAGCTCAGAATTAACGAATATATCAAAATAATATTCAGTGAATAATCAAAATGTGATTTTGATGTCCGATTTTGGATGGACACGAAAATATTGAAATGTGAAGCCGTGTTAAGTAGTTAAACGCCATTATAACACAAATGGGATTTTCCTTCGATTTTATTCATTTTATAATGAATATCAAAAGGTGATTTCAAAATCTGATATTTTGAAAATATTATCATTTTAATATTATAATGATGATATTCAATTTTGATTTAAAATTGAAATAGAAGTGGGAATCGTTTTTAAATGAATTTTATAAATATTTAATAAATAAGTTTTGAATGGAAATTGTCGATATATATATATTATATATATAACGGCCAGAATAGAACACGCCGCGCAGCGACCGTTCGCGAACTTCGGCCATTGACTTCAAATTGAAGTAACAGGAGATCTGATCGTCGGATTCTCCTAAATCTGGAACCGTTAGGTTCGTATTGAAAAGATATTTCGAACGAATATAAGAGATTTAAATTTGAATGGTTGGATTTCAAAACATGTCCAAATCAGTTTTGGAAAAAGTCGCTATGGATGTAGTTCGGTGGTCGATATTGAAAACCGACTGTCCGGGCGATACTAAAATTATTAAAATTATGGAAAAATTGTGTAAAATCATAATAAATAATTTGGAAAGAATTTGGATGAAAAATTCTTGTTTTGAAAATATAAAAATATATTTTTATCTAAATGAACTAGTTAATAACTAGAACGATAATCCAAGGATTTTAGAAATAATAAATTGGATTTGAAAATGGTTTTAAAATAACTAGAATTTTCCGATGAATTATTTGGAATAGATTTGAATGAAAATCATCTCCGGAATATTTCAATATTGGATTCTGTGATTACATGGATATTGTTGAGAAATTTGGAAGATACAGATATCGTTATTCCCAATATGATATCTGTTGGTTTCAGAATTTGATATTGAATATAAACCGATATAATTTCTACTCAGTGCCTTGTATTTGATATCAAATTAGATTTTGGGTTTATCGTGAATGGTGTCTTAAATAACACTGTTCTTAAACCCTATTGAGAAAAGAATAAATCTTTAAACTAAGATTTAGTGAAGTTTTCCAATTAATTAATATTTAATTGGAATCGAATAAAATAATTGGATTTTTGGGTTTATCGTGAACTATGTTTTAAATAACATTGGTTCTTTTACCCAATTAACAGTGAAGAATACGATTTGGAATTTATAATCTTTTAATTAAGATTTATGGAATTTTCCAAAGTAAAGATTGCCAATTTAATATATTAAATTGTAATTGAATGGAATTCGAATTGGTAATAATCGAGATGAGCTTCTGTAAAGGAAGACCGTTACTATATATAGAATTTAAAAAGACTTTGCCGTTATTCCATTTATATCATTAGTCTGATATGAAAATTTATATCGTTTATACACAGTTATGATTTCCGTGTAGATTCCATTTTGATGGAAGATGATTTTGGGTTCACCGTGAATGATGTTTTAAACGACATTGGTTCTTTAACCCAGTAGAGACATGATTTATTTCCTAAATTTGAATAATCATTAAATAATGATATTTGGAGATTAAAACTAATTGGAGTTTTAATGAATCTTTAATTAGATTGAAATGTTAATGTGGAAATTAAATTTGCCCAATTTGAGAGGTGCTTGAGAATGGAGTACCACCAGTTTTACTCCAGGCGATAGGTAAATCTTTAATTAGATTTGAACGTGAAATTGTAATTGAATTTACCGATAACACATCGGTGTTAGATATGAAGTACTACCACTTTTTCTTCATGGGATAAATAGGTTGGGATGGGGTAATAAAATGAATGATTCCTTCGGTAAAGCGCTAATCCCGACTAGTTTGATAAACCATAATTTGGTTCAAACTATGAAAAGTGTGACGACCCCCGAACTTCCACGAGTGAAAGCAGGAGAAATCATTTTTGGAATACAACATAAATACAATAAAACAGAACACAGATACAATATAGCAAAGGAGATTCATAGAGTAATAACATTATAGCAGCGGAAAAATATAATGTCATCAATCACAGAAATTCCACAGTCACAGAACTAAGATTATTACAACAAGTTTGCAGAAAAGAAATAAGTTTGATGTCTAAAAAGAAAAGAAAAGATGCCAACAGAAACAAAAAGTCTTCAAGCTCCAAGTCATCACCTCTTCTCCCACGCAGAATCCAAGAGAGAGAAAATAAGCAGCTTCAAAGAAAACTCCAAGCAAAGAATGAACCTGTCTACTTGGCTGCCCGTGTAGAAGAGAGGGCACCCAAGTTTGCAAAAAGGTGAAACAAACTATGGGTCAGTCGTGGGACTGGTGTGAGAATTCTTAAATAACTTATACTAATAAGGAAAATCCAAAGACCACACCGCTAACGCGGAACGGGTTGTACCAATGGATTGCCGTGCATAATTTAAAGTGTCATAATAAATGATTAAATAAGTCGTCAACAACGCAATGTCTTTTGAAAAATGGAACCACCATAAGACTCAGGTCCCATCACACAATGCAACGCACACCAAGAGGATAGAGTTTTACCTTATGGTGGTTAAACATGCTAAATACGCCAAATACGTAACTAATACTATTATTAGTGTATATATGTTTTAAAAACAATTCAAAGCAATGTATTAATCCTAGGAAGCATAGGTACCATATATTATGCCTCCAATACTAGTAATACAATCAAATCCGTCGGGGTCGTATTGGAAATTTGGGTTTCCATCATGAGTCCAGGCTAGGGAGGACTCCTTACCGATTCGAGACGCTCTAGTTAACGTCTCAGGATTACCCGCAGTTAACCCTTGGATCCTGCAGGGCCGGTCCTCACATACAGCTTAGAGGATTGGCAATTCCTAAGCACACGTTCCCCGGTCCTATAGGACCTATCCGAGGCGCCTCATTTCATCATCCTCCAAAAGTAAAATGACTACTAACTAGAAAGAAACGTGCTACTTTCCCTGCGTTCCCTTCCCCCTTTTTAGACTCTACCGGTTTGTGAGGCTCGTGAAGTCATGTTCTTCATACCACAAGGTTCTGCTTTTCAACAAGAAACCCTGATCATTGCATCTTAGTATGCCACACCGTCACTCCATACCGTACTATTGATCGTCCGTCACTATATAAACGGGTGTTAAGTAGAGAATAAATTCTCTACCACCAATCGTTTATATATTAACTGAATATCAACAACATAATATTTTGTGGGGTACGATGTCAGACACACCATCCATTTATACCCATGCTCTAGGTCTGAACTAGGGTCAAACCCGTGAAATCAACACGTACGTTTGGGCAATTATCCCGACCCTTGAATTGGGAGCAAACCAATTCAGAGTCTTGATCGTTGTCCATTCGAGGGGAGATTTACGGTCTTCATGCGCCGTCTTCATACTTGAATTCTTGAAATCGTACGATCATTTGGAATGGGATTAACCCGGTCTTTCCAAATAATCTCGCATTCATATATTTTGAGAAAAACATATTTCATCTCGTTATTTTATTTTATAACGATTAATTCTTGCCTTAATTATTTTAATATAATTAATTTTAATGTTTCAATACAGTTCCTTACCTCTCGTTTAACATTATAAATAATGTTATCCTTACATACATTTCATTTCTTTTATTTACATTATAAATAATGTTAATTCTTCCTACGGGGTGAATTCTCTCTTTATATACATTATAAATAATATATATTCTTCCTACGGTCAAGTTCTCTAAATCTTATCATTATAAAATAGTGTAACTATCATACGGTGGAATTTTCTTTATATTTAACATTGAAAATAATGTTAATTTATCCTACAGTACATTTCCTTATTTCTGATATTAACAAAAATGCTAATGAATCATACGGTGTATATTTTCATATTTTACATACAAGGAAATTCTATATTTTCAACATATCAGAAATGATAGTTTACATACAATGCAATTCTCTATTTTTAATATATCAAAAATGATAGTTTCATACAATGCATTTCTCTATTTTTCTAACATGACAAAATAATATATTCATACAATGCATTTCTATTTCTCTAACTTGACAAATTATTATGCATACAATGTATTTCTATTTTTCTAACTTGACAAAATATTATGCATACAATGTATTTTCTATTTTTCTAACTTGACAAAATATTATTTGCATACAATGTATTTTCTATTTTTCTAACTTGACAAAATATTATGCATACAATGCACTTCTATATAACGTTCTAACTTGACAAAATATTATACATACAATGTTCTAACTTGACAAAATATTATTTGCATACAATGTATTTTCTATTTTTCTAACTTGACAAAATATTATGCATACAATGCACTTCTATATAACGTTCTAACTTGACAAAATATCATACATACAATGTTCTAACTTGACAAAATATTATTTGCATACAATGTATTTTCTATTTTTCTAACTTGACAAAATATTATGCATACAATGCACTTCTATATAACGTTCTAACTTGACAAAATATTATGCATACAATGTTCTAACTTGACAAAATATTATGCATACAATGTTCTAACTTGACAAAATATTATGCATACAATGCACTTTTTCTTCTATTTTGACAAAAATAATATGCTATGCATACAATGCATTTTTTCCTATTTTATAACAAAAATAATATGCAATGCATAAAACGCACTTTTTCTATTTTGACAAAAATAATATGCAATGCATAAACCGCACTTTTTCTATTTTGACAAAAATAATATGCAATGCATAAAACGCACTTTTTCTATTTTGACAAAAATAATATGCAATGCATAAAACGCACTTTTTCTATTTTGACAAAAATAATATGCAATGCATAAAACGCACTTTTTCTATTTTGACAAAAATAATATGCAATGCATAAACTGCACTTTTTCTATTTTGACAAAAATAATATGCAATGCATAAAACACACTTTTTCTATTTTATAACAAAAATAATATGCAATGCATAAAACGCACTTTTTCTATTTTGACAAAAATAATATGCAATGCATAAAACACACTTTTTCTATTTTATAACAAAAATAATATGCAATGCATAAAACGCACTTTTTCTATTTTGACAAAAATAATATGCAATGCATAAAACACACTTTTTCTATTTTGACAAAAATAATATGCAATGCATAAAACACACTTTTTTCCTATTTTATAACAAAAATAATATGCAATGCATAAAACGCACTTTTTCTATTTTGACAAAAATAATATGCAATGCATAAAACGCACTTTTTCTATTTTGACAAAAATAATATGCAATGCATAAAACGCACTTTTTCTATTTTGACAAAAATAATATGCAATGCATAAAACACACTTTTTCTATTTTGACAAAAATAATATGCAATGCATAAAACACACTTTTTCTATTTTATAACAAAAATAATATGCAATGCATAAAACACACTTTTTCTATTTTGACAAAAATAATATGCAATGCATAAAACACACTTTTTCTATTTTGACAAAAATAATATGCAATGCATAAAACACACTTTTTCTATTTTATAACAAAAATAATATGCAATGCATAAAACGCACTTTTTCTATTTTGACAAAAATAATATGCAATGCATAAAACACACTTTTTCTATTTTATAACAAAAATAATATGCAATGCATAAAACGCACTTTTTCTATTTTGACAAAAATAATATGCAATGCATAAAACACACTTTTTCTATTTTGAACAAAAACATAGTTCATTAACATACTACGCTATTTTTAATAATGAACAAAAAATATTCATTACATATAGCGACAAATTCTATTTTGTTAATGACACAAAATATCATTCTTTAACATAGCGACAAATCCTATTTTGTTAATGACACAAAATATAATTCTTTAACATAGCGACAAATTCTATTTTGTTAATGACACAAAATATCATTCTTTAACATAGCGACAAATCCTATTTTGTTAATGACACAAAATATCATTCTTTAACATAGCGACAAATTCTATTTTGTTAATGACACAAAATATCATTCTTTAACATAGCGACAAATTCTATTTTGTTAATGACACAAAATATCATTCTTTAACATAGCGACAAATTCTATTTTGTTAATACACAAATTTGTTCATTCAACATACGGTGCTAATTTTCTTACTTTGATATTGACAAAAGTGTCAATTTACATACGGTGTTCATTTTCTTATTTTGATATTGACAAAAGTGTCAATTTACATACGGTGTTCATTTTCTTATTTTGATATTGACAAAAGTGTCAATTTACATACGGTGTTCATTTTCTTATTTTGATATTGACAAAAAAAATGTCACTTTACAACATACATGAACAATTTTAATTTATTTAATTTTGACATATCAACATGTCACACAACATACATGAACGATTTTAATTTATTTAATTTTAACATATCAACATGTCACACAACATACATGAACGATTTTAATTTATTTAATTTTAACATATCAACATGTCACACAACATACATGAACGATTTTAATTTATTTAATTTTAACATATCAACATGTCACACAACATACATGAACGATTTTAATTTATTTAATTTTGATATTGTAACATCTCAACATACAGTGGGTTTTTGACATAGCATACGCATACAGATTAAGTCATAGCAGATTCACATACAGTTTATATCATAGCAGATTCACATACATATATGATTATGAATGCGAACATCCATAATTAAAACATAATTACTTAAATAAAATAAATAGGATTCTCACCTCAATTAGATTAAAGTTTGTTCCCAATTGCTCTGTATTAAAGTGGTATTCGAAGTCACGGTTCCATCGGATCTGAAATTTTCAGAATCGGTGTTCATATGCAAAAGTTATTGATGTTTTAAATCAAACAGACTTTTAACAACTGGCTGTGTAACACTTAAAAGCGTGGGGAAATCTGAAGCATACCATATTTTCAGAATTTGTTCAAAACTTCAAATCGCGATAACTTTTGATTTACTGAACGGTTTTGGGTGCCGTTTTTTGGAGAATGACCGCCTTGGAGAGATCTTTGCACGGCCAGAAGGGGGTGGAGCTCGGTCGAACGTGGTGGGCCCGGCGTGGCTGCGACCGCGGCTACTTTGCGGCGATGGTGGCGGCGCTACAGGGCACGGGGGAGGCGGAGATTGGTACCAAATCGAAGATCTCGAAAAGAGCTTCGAAACGGTATATGGTATGTTGAATTTCGTTAAGAGACGAGGGAGAAAAGTGAGTTTGAAATTTGATGCTCTATGGGTTTCACGGCGGCTTCAACGAGAGGAAGAAGAAGGAGTATACGTACTGTATACGGGTATATATACTAGTATTTAGGGTTTTATTTTAATTATTTAATTAATTATTTAATTCAAGAAAATACCGTTTTCACATACGACCTCCGATTCGCGCTCAACGACTGTCGAACTTAATGTTTTGATGTCTTCTGAACGCGATGGCGCTATCCCCATGGTCCAATTCTGAAGTTACAGACTGGTTTTCTTTTATTTTCAAATAAATCCTTTATTTTAAATTCGAACGTAAATAAAATTTTGCCGGGGCCACATACGAAGTCAGAAAAATCCGGAAAAATTATTTTTGGCTTTCTTATGCCGATACGATCACAACAAAATTCGTTTCGTTCAATTCTGAGACTTTTTGAAAAATGGCTATTTTCACGGCGAATATTTTTAATATTAAAAATACATTTTTAAACTAATATTTTCTGAAACTCGAAACATATAAGTGTTTACTGTTTTTCAATGCAGAAACGTCATTCTGAAACCAATGGAAGTGGTTTCGAGTTCAAATTCCTAAATATGTGAAAATTAGCATTTTTGTCTTATGCAAATTACCCACCGACCTTTCTAAAAATTGAATTAGCCATAACTTTTGATTTCCGCTATGAAATTTCGATTTTTCGGATTCGTTGGAAAGATATTTTTAAATAGATTCTATTATTTTTGGTTTTACTAAAATCCGTTAAATTTTGCATCCTGTATGGTTGGTCAAAGTTCAAGTTTGACTTTTCAAACTACCGCGCCATTTCTAGCTCTTTTTATATTTAAAATTAATTTATTCATTCTAACTTCGATTTGAACCAAATTTGTGATCCTTATTATTTAAAATAGATTATTTTAAATATCAAAACTCATTTAAAATCACTTAAAATAAATTTTAACTTGGCCCCAAAATTCAGGGTCGTTACAGTCTCCCCCACTTAAGAACTTTTCGTCCTCGAAAAGGAAAAAGAAAAATAGAAGAGGAGAAGAGGAAGAATAAACACAGAGAATGTTTTTAACAGAGATGGTACCGTCTATAACATCAGACTTTCTACCGAAGAAGTTGGTTCTTTCGCTCCTTCGTACACATGTGCCAATTGAGCATCGCCACTTCTCTTAGTCTTCTTCGAACGTATGATCAAGGAAAGAGTCAAAACAACAGAAAAGGTGATTCTAAAAGATCGAAGGATGAATGAAAAGATGACGATAAAGTGACTGGCTATTATGTATCTCATGAACTGTTCGCCATAGAATATAGTGATTCTATGTAAACGAATTATTATAGATATGTTGTACTCCGCTTTGTAAACCAAAGCTCTGATACCAACTGTGACGACCCCCGAACTTCCACGAGTGAAAGCAGGAGAAATCATTTTTGGAATACAACATAAATACAATAAAACAGAACACAGATACAATATAGCAAAGGAGATTCATAGAGTAATAACATTATAGCAGCGGAAAAATATAATGTCATCAATCACAGAAATTCCACAGTCACAGAACTAAGATTATTACAACAAGTTTGCAGAAAAGAAATAAGTTTGATGTCTAAAAAGAAAAGAAAAGATGCCAACAGAAACAAAAAGTCTTCAAGCTCCAAGTCATCACCTCTTCTCCCACGCAGAATCCAAGAGAGAGAAAATAAGCAGCTTCAAAGAAAACTCCAAGCAAAGAATGAACCTGTCTACTTGGCTGCCCGTGTAGAAGAGAGGGCACCCAAGTTTGCAAAAAGGTGAAACAAACTATGGGTCAGTCGTGGGACTGGTGTGAGAATTCTTAAATAACTTATACTAATAAGGAAAATCCAAAGACCACACCGCTAACGCGGAACGGGTTGTACCAATGGATTGCCGTGCATAATTTAAAGTGTCATAATAAATGATTAAATAAGTCGTCAACAACGCAATGTCTTTTGAAAAATGGAACCACCATAAGACTCAGGTCCCATCACACAATGCAACGCACACCAAGAGGATAGAGTTTTACCTTATGGTGGTTAAACATGCTAAATACGCCAAATACGTAACTAATACTATTATTAGTGTATATATGTTTTAAAAACAATTCAAAGCAATGTATTAATCCTAGGAAGCATAGGTACCATATATTATGCCTCCAATACTAGTAATACAATCAAATCCGTCGGGGTCGTATTGGAAATTTGGGTTTCCATCATGAGTCCAGGCTAGGGAGGACTCCTTACCGATTCGAGACGCTCTAGTTAACGTCTCAGGATTACCCGCAGTTAACCCTTGGATCCTGCAGGGCCGGTCCTCACATACAGCTTAGAGGATTGGCAATTCCTAAGCACACGTTCCCCGGTCCTATAGGACCTATCCGAGGCGCCTCATTTCATCATCCTCCAAAAGTAAAATGACTACTAACTAGAAAGAAACGTGCTACTTTCCCTGCGTTCCCTTCCCCCTTTTTAGACTCTACCGGTTTGTGAGGCTCGTGAAGTCATGTTCTTCATACCACAAGGTTCTGCTTTTCAACAAGAAACCCTGATCATTGCATCTTAGTATGCCACACCGTCACTCCATACCGTACTATTGATCGTCCGTCACTATATAAACGGGTGTTAAGTAGAGAATAAATTCTCTACCACCAATCGTTTATATATTAACTGAATATCAACAACATAATATTTTGTGGGGTACGATGTCAGACACACCATCCATTTATACCCATGCTCTAGGTCTGAACTAGGGTCAAACCCGTGAAATCAACACGTACGTTTGGGCAATTATCCCGACCCTTGAATTGGGAGCAAACCAATTCAGAGTCTTGATCGTTGTCCATTCGAGGGGAGATTTACGGTCTTCATGCGCCGTCTTCATACTTGAATTCTTGAAATCGTACGATCATTTGGAATGGGATTAACCCGGTCTTTCCAAATAATCTCGCATTCATATATTTTGAGAAAAACATATTTCATCTCGTTATTTTATTTTATAACGATTAATTCTTGCCTTAATTATTTTAATATAATTAATTTTAATGTTTCAATACAGTTCCTTACCTCTCGTTTAACATTATAAATAATGTTATCCTTACATACATTTCATTTCTTTTATTTACATTATAAATAATGTTAATTCTTCCTACGGGGTGAATTCTCTCTTTATATACATTATAAATAATATATATTCTTCCTACGGTCAAGTTCTCTAAATCTTATCATTATAAAATAGTGTAACTATCATACGGTGGAATTTTCTTTATATTTAACATTGAAAATAATGTTAATTTATCCTACAGTACATTTCCTTATTTCTGATATTAACAAAAATGCTAATGAATCATACGGTGTATATTTTCATATTTTACATACAAGGAAATTCTATATTTTCAACATATCAGAAATGATAGTTTACATACAATGCAATTCTCTATTTTTAATATATCAAAAATGATAGTTTCATACAATGCATTTCTCTATTTTTCTAACATGACAAAATAATATATTCATACAATGCATTTCTATTTCTCTAACTTGACAAATTATTATGCATACAATGTATTTCTATTTTTCTAACTTGACAAAATATTATGCATACAATGTATTTTCTATTTTTCTAACTTGACAAAATATTATTTGCATACAATGTATTTTCTATTTTTCTAACTTGACAAAATATTATGCATACAATGCACTTCTATATAACGTTCTAACTTGACAAAATATTATACATACAATGTTCTAACTTGACAAAATATTATTTGCATACAATGTATTTTCTATTTTTCTAACTTGACAAAATATTATGCATACAATGCACTTCTATATAACGTTCTAACTTGACAAAATATCATACATACAATGTTCTAACTTGACAAAATATTATTTGCATACAATGTATTTTCTATTTTTCTAACTTGACAAAATATTATGCATACAATGCACTTCTATATAACGTTCTAACTTGACAAAATATTATGCATACAATGTTCTAACTTGACAAAATATTATGCATACAATGTTCTAACTTGACAAAATATTATGCATACAATGCACTTTTTCTTCTATTTTGACAAAAATAATATGCTATGCATACAATGCATTTTTTCCTATTTTATAACAAAAATAATATGCAATGCATAAAACGCACTTTTTCTATTTTGACAAAAATAATATGCAATGCATAAACCGCACTTTTTCTATTTTGACAAAAATAATATGCAATGCATAAAACGCACTTTTTCTATTTTGACAAAAATAATATGCAATGCATAAAACGCACTTTTTCTATTTTGACAAAAATAATATGCAATGCATAAAACGCACTTTTTCTATTTTGACAAAAATAATATGCAATGCATAAAACGCACTTTTTCTATTTTGACAAAAATAATATGCAATGCATAAACCGCACTTTTTCTATTTTGACAAAAATAATATGCAATGCATAAAACACACTTTTTCTATTTTATAACAAAAATAATATGCAATGCATAAAACGCACTTTTTCTATTTTGACAAAAATAATATGCAATGCATAAAACACACTTTTTCTATTTTATAACAAAAATAATATGCAATGCATAAAACGCACTTTTTCTATTTTGACAAAAATAATATGCAATGCATAAAACACACTTTTTCTATTTTGACAAAAATAATATGCAATGCATAAAACACACTTTTTTCCTATTTTATAACAAAAATAATATGCAATGCATAAAACGCACTTTTTCTATTTTGACAAAAATAATATGCAATGCATAAAACGCACTTTTTCTATTTTGACAAAAATAATATGCAATGCATAAAACGCACTTTTTCTATTTTGACAAAAATAATATGCAATGCATAAAACACACTTTTTCTATTTTGACAAAAATAATATGCAATGCATAAAACACACTTTTTCTATTTTATAACAAAAATAATATGCAATGCATAAAACACACTTTTTCTATTTTGACAAAAATAATATGCAATGCATAAAACACACTTTTTCTATTTTGACAAAAATAATATGCAATGCATAAAACACACTTTTTCTATTTTATAACAAAAATAATATGCAATGCATAAAACGCACTTTTTCTATTTTGACAAAAATAATATGCAATGCATAAAACACACTTTTTCTATTTTATAACAAAAATAATATGCAATGCATAAAACGCACTTTTTCTATTTTGACAAAAATAATATGCAATGCATAAAACACACTTTTTCTATTTTGAACAAAAACATAGTTCATTAACATACTACGCTATTTTTAATAATGAACAAAAAATATTCATTACATATAGCGACAAATTCTATTTTGTTAATGACACAAAATATCATTCTTTAACATAGCGACAAATCCTATTTTGTTAATGACACAAAATATAATTCTTTAACATAGCGACAAATTCTATTTTGTTAATGACACAAAATATCATTCTTTAACATAGCGACAAATCATATTTTGTTAATGACACAAAATATCATTCTTTAACATAGCGACAAATTCTATTTTGTTAATGACACAAAATATCATTCTTTAACATAGCGACAAATTCTATTTTGTTAATGACACAAAATATCATTCTTTAACATAGCGACAAATTCTATTTTGTTAATACACAAATTTGTTCATTCAACATACGGTGCTAATTTTCTTACTTTGATATTGACAAAAGTGTCAATTTACATACGGTGTTCATTTTCTTATTTTGATATTGACAAAAGTGTCAATTTACATACGGTGTTCATTTTCTTATTTTGATATTGACAAAAGTGTCAATTTACATACGGTGTTCATTTTCTTATTTTGATATTGACAAAAAAAATGTCACTTTACAACATACATGAACAATTTTAATTTATTTAATTTTGACATATCAACATGTCACACAACATACATGAACGATTTTAATTTATTTAATTTTAACATATCAACATGTCACACAACATACATGAACGATTTTAATTTATTTAATTTTAACATATCAACATGTCACACAACATACATGAACGATTTTAATTTATTTAATTTTAACATATCAACATGTCACACAACATACATGAACGATTTTAATTTATTTAATTTTGATATTGTAACATCTCAACATACAGTGGGTTTTTGACATAGCATACGCATACAGATTAAGTCATAGCAGATTCACATACAGTTTATATCATAGCAGATTCACATACATATATGATTATGAATGCGAACATCCATAATTAAAACATAATTACTTAAATAAAATAAATAGGATTCTCACCTCAATTAGATTAAAGTTTGTTCCCAATTGCTCTGTATTAAAGTGGTATTCGAAGTCACGGTTCCATCGGATCTGAAATTTTCAGAATCGGTGTTCATATGCAAAAGTTATTGATGTTTTAAATCAAACAGACTTTTAACAACTGGCTGTGTAACACTTAAAAGCGTGGGGAAATCTGAAGCATACCATATTTTCAGAATTTGTTCAAAACTTCAAATCGCGATAACTTTTGATTTACTGAACGGTTTTGGGTGCCGTTTTTTGGAGAATGACCGCCTTGGAGAGATCTTTGCACGGCCAGAAGGGGGTGGAGCTCGGTCGAACGTGGTGGGCCCGGCGTGGCTGCGACCGCGGCTACTTTGCGGCGATGGTGGCGGCGCTACAGGGCACGGGGGAGGCGGAGATTGGTACCAAATCGAAGATCTCGAAAAGAGCTTCGAAACGGTATATGGTATGTTGAATTTCGTTAAGAGACGAGGGAGAAAAGTGAGTTTGAAATTTGATGCTCTATGGGTTTCACGGCGGCTTCAACGAGAGGAAGAAGAAGGAGTATACGTACTGTATACGGGTATATATACTAGTATTTAGGGTTTTATTTTAATTATTTAATTAATTATTTAATTCAAGAAAATACCGTTTTCACATACGACCTCCGATTCGCGCTCAACGACTGTCGAACTTAATGTTTTGATGTCTTCTGAACGCGATGGCGCTATCCCCATGGTCCAATTCTGAAGTTACAGACTGGTTTTCTTTTATTTTCAAATAAATCCTTTATTTTAAATTCGAACGTAAATAAAATTTTGCCGGGGCCACATACGAAGTCAGAAAAATCCGGAAAAATTATTTTTGGCTTTCTTATGCCGATACGATCACAACAAAATTCGTTTCGTTCAATTCTGAGACTTTTTGAAAAATGGCTATTTTCACGGCGAATATTTTTAATATTAAAAATACATTTTTAAACTAATATTTTCTGAAACTCGAAACATATAAGTGTTTACTGTTTTTCAATGCAGAAACGTCATTCTGAAACCAATGGAAGTGGTTTCGAGTTCAAATTCCTAAATATGTGAAAATTAGCATTTTTGTCTTATGCAAATTACCCACCGACCTTTCTAAAAATTGAATTAGCCATAACTTTTGATTTCCGCTATGAAATTTCGATTTTTCGGATTCGTTGGAAAGATATTTTTAAATAGATTCTATTATTTTTGGTTTTACTAAAATCCGTTAAATTTTGCATCCTGTATGGTTGGTCAAAGTTCAAGTTTGACTTTTCAAACTACCGCGCCATTTCTAGCTCTTTTTATATTTAAAATTAATTTATTCATTCTAACTTCGATTTGAACCAAATTTGTGATCCTTATTATTTAAAATAGATTATTTTAAATATCAAAACTCATTTAAAATCACTTAAAATAAATTTTAACTTGGCCCCAAAATTCAGGGTCGTTACAAAAAGATACTATAAAATCTTTTGAAATGATTTCCAAAAAAATGGATTAAACAGTTTGTTTAAAAGTGATAATCTTTGATAAGATTAATGAGAACCTTTCCAAAATAAAGAAATACGAACAAAAGAATATTCTGGATTGGAATGAGGCGTATGATGTGTTATAGCACTTGATTATAAGATACGCGAGTTATTTGGAAAGACTGGGTTTAACCCATTCTGCATAATTGTTACGACGACTAACAGTCGAAGAGATTGAAGACGGTGTAAGACCGACGATCTTCACATCGAATGGATGAGTTGCTACTGATGCCCATGATTGGAGTAGCTACCTTGAAGGGGCTACAGTGGTAGCCGTGCAGACGTACTTGTTGATTGTTCGGATATGTGAGGGCCTCTCTCCTGTATTGGACATACGGAACGAGGAATAAGGTGTCTTCGGTTTCGTTCAGACCTAGAACGGACTTGTAAATGGATGGTGTGTTTGACATTATATTCTGTTATGCTATATTCGTTGATCTCTGCTAAATATTTATCTGTTTGGTGGCGGTGAATTTATTCTCTTGCTTAACATCCTTCTCTGAGACGTACGAGCTTAGAGGTTATTTCGGTTGAGATCGATGATATGGTATGGATTGACAATGTGACATGCTGAGTTGTAGTGATCCAAGCTTTTGTTGAGAAGCAGAGCTTGGTGGATGATGATCAAAGCATAGCTTTGTGTTGCGTTAGTTCGCAAGCCTCACACATTGGTATGATGGTGAACTGATGGTTAGAGCGGTATACTTTCGAGATGAGGATGGATTGGTCGACAGAGATTGCCTGGGTGTGGTCGCTACACACCAAGTCGGGATAGGGGCACACACCCCGATTCCCAGAAGGATGGAGTAAGCGTCATTTTCTCATCCACAGGACGTAAGTTACGGAAATACTCGATATCCTGGATATAGTGCTGATGTGCATTACAGCGTTTTCTCATGCGTGGGACATAAGCCGTGGGGAATTATACTATGTGATCGATCTTTCAGATTAGTAGCCATCATGATAGAAATCGAAACTTCCAATACGACATTTTTCGGTTTTAGTTGTAAACCTATATATGGCGACATAGTGGGATGGGGCGCTCATGCCGTCTATGATTGATACATTTATATTTGAAGTTGATTTCTTCATTTATAGTAATAATAAAAGATGAAATTCGCGTACCAAGCATATTTGGCTATTATAAGCTAAAACTCTATCCTCCGGCTTGCGTTGCATTGTGTGATGGGACCTGAGTCTAATAATAGCTTCATTTTTCTTTATTTAGCATTGCGCTGTTTGTTTTATGCACTGGTATTTTTGGGGGTAAACCCGTTCCATGTTATACGGAGTGATCCCTTGATTTACCTAACTTTAAAATCAAGCTAATAACTGTTTTAGTTCTCACACCAGTCCCATAACTGTCTCGGAGTTTATTGTTTTAACCTAAACTCTGGGTGCCTTTATTTTCCACACGAGCAACAAGTAGTTTCGGTTTTCGCAGATATCATTTCATAGGATCCTGGATTACAGCTGGAGCTATATTCGGAAAGCTTTATATCCATGTATTTCTTTTAGTTGTGCATTGTACTTATGTATTATTTTTCCGCTGCTTTGTAATTTATAACTCTGATATTTTCCGCTGTAAATTATTTATTCATACTCTGATATATTCTTGTACTCTGATGTAATTGTTGTAATAGCAATGAAATGTTCTATTGTTTGTGTTCTGATGCATCGTGTTCTCAAAGCAATCCGAGCTTTCCCGTAAGGGGAAGTTGGGGTCGTCTCACCCTCCACTGATGACCGATCAATGACCATCGATGCCTCCCCTCTTTGGTGCAAACAACTTTCTAGTTAGCTTTTTCCCTTAATTTGGCTTGGATTTATCGGTGAATTTATGGCCATTGATTTGGCAAAGGAGGAAGTAGTGGCTGCTGAACTTAGGTTTAGGGTTAGGACGAAAGGGAATTTATAGTAAATTATATTATATAATATCCACACGTTTTATGTTGAACGTTTCAGGCTCGCATGACCACATATAAACCCTAATCGTAATGAATTTTAAAATCCTACAATAGTTTAAAATTTTGAACCCGATGAAACTGATTTTCGTCGAATTCCGAGACTATTTGCAAAAATACTATTTTACTTTCCACCCGATTAGCGACACACGTTTAAATCGCGCACAGTCACACAACAACTCCAATTGACACAAAACTGGAAATCTTACAATAATTAACCATTACGGATTTTATAAAATTAGTTTCATTGAAATCTGAGATCTCTTTTTTCATATGTTAAATAAAATCGATAAAATATAAATTGATTTTCAAAACCTCAAATTCATCGATAATAATTTCTTATTATTGTATATATTCAAATATAAATTTTATAGCTTCAACATAAACTTACCTAGATTTTAAACTCAATATTGTATATTTCGAGATAAATCGGCATGAAAATTCTCATTATAATTAATTTCAAGTCATTAACTCTTAAACTAATCATTTTAAATATTTAAATTACTTAAATAGTCATTAATAAAAATCTGGATTGTTACATTCTTCCCACCGTTAAATGGATTTCGTCCCCGAAATCACAAGTTAAAAAGATCATTATAAACCGATTAATTTTTCTTCAAAAACTTTCCATCCTAAAATTTGTTAAATTTTTCTAACACCTGAAATTTTCCAAAAACTTCGGCAGCACCTCCCTTGCGTGGCTCGACCTGAAAAATATCAAATGCCTCGCAGGGCCTAACTTAATCCAAAGAAGAAAACAAAAGCCAAGCAGCTACCCATATCTAAAACACAAAATCACCCAAACAAATCATAATATAAACATGTACCTATTTTTTGGGCAATTAAACTTTTACTTATAAAACCAAAGCCATAAGCAAGTTAACCCGCTTTTGTCTCCATATACCTGCATATACTTACATGACCCAAAAGGAGTTAAGTAAATAAACAAGTAATATAATAACGACAACCAATATATGTATAAACATACATAGTAATCATAACAACAATCAAGTATGGTGCAACATGCGGTAATGATGCAATTCAGCAAACATCACATATGTGACATAACGTTGCATGCAACCACAATCAATCAATACACAACATTATCATATAGTGTTATAAACAGTAAAAATATTAACTCGATATTTATTCAGAATATATTCTTTTCATCACACAAAGATGATAAACAACCTGTTAAGCATAACCATCAGCTCAACCGCCTAAGGTTATTATTTAACTGATCATTCATGCTACCTTAACCAACTCAAAATTTCAAGTCCAAACTCAAACACAAGTTAACATACCAAGACGGTATATTTTATTAAAGTTAATCCCAATTTTATTCACTTAAAATTCCTCCATTTTATTAAATAAATCATTATAGTTTATAAGCTACACACTGCGATTTTTTTGAAAACTTGATTTTGATAAAACTCAAAACCTATAAGATGAAATCTTGATTTTTCTCGTTTAGTAGAAAACTATAACCCAATAGATCTGGAAGATTTTTGTTTCAAAGATTTCCGACTTATATTGGATTTTATATACTCAATGAAGTACAAATCGTAAAATTACGAACTGCCACTATGCATGAGCTCGTTTTAATTGAAATTTAATTTATACGTTCAACTTCAATTAGTTAATAAACTGTAACCATATTCACTTTAGTTTTTAATATAAACTAAGCTCGGTTTTCAAATCTAACTTGAATATTTCGACTTTCCAAAATCGTTGAATATCCCATTACAAACCTATGAAACATCACATCAAGTTAAATGCACAATCAGATAACCTTAATACTTACAATATGAATGCATCCATATAATAATTTTGCTTAGAATTTCGACCCAAACTCTGGATTTCAAATTATAAATTTGGGATTCAAACAAACTTTCGTTTTAATCCAGAAATTTATCTATGGTAGCAAGTCTTACTTAGAAACTCAAAAATGAACATCGATGATGCTGGAGTCATCATCGGAATTATTTTCCAACGACAAGAGCATGATCTATGCTTTTAAATCTTTAAAATCCATTTATATACATAAACACTTTCAAATAATCATAATATTTCTTTTTGAAAACCATTTTCAAAACCCACCGAAAATTAAGACCCGTCCATTCTCAACTCAAATCCATTTCCTATTTATAAACCTTGTCTATAAACTTCTCTTATATGATTCTAGTCCTGTATAAAATTTCCCTACATTAGTTCATCCTAGTTTAATGACATATTAAATACTGTACTAAGGTTAAATTGTTACTCAAACCATGCAAAAGAATGATAAGATTTCTCTTATCCAAACAAGTAGCTAATATCCATAAATGGTCGGGCACCGTACCAATCGATCAACAGTAGTCAATGCTCAAAAGTGGGATTGACTTAACAATAAATGATAATAGTAGAATATTATCGTTTACAATCAAATTAATCATCCATAAAACTATTTTTAGTTTGAAAATTCTTTTGTATATAAAATCGTCGTAAAATTATTTCATTTATCAACCCTTTAAAACAATATTATGTCGATTTGCCTCATTCTAGTATTTAGAAATTCCTATCAACAACGTCGGCCAAATATGTCAATTTGGAATTTATATACCACTCAACCGATAAACAAACATAGTATAAAACATTTTATAACACTAAAAAGTACGCTCTCTCAAATATATACATATACACTCAAACTCAATTTAAGGTATTAGTAACTCCATCTCTGTTGAGTTACACCATAGAGTCATGGTTATCACTTAACCTTCAGCTCTGATGCCAAGTTGCAACGACCCAAATTTTCGACGCTAGAATTTTGACACCAATACATTATTTGTATTCAAGTGCCTAGAACTCAAGTGTCAAAAACCTAGAAAGTTAGGAGAATGAAGTTAGAAGGTGAGAAGAAAGAAGAAAGGGATGTTAGAATAGAAGAAGAAGAAGAACACCCATACTACAAAATCAGAGCAGAATAGTATCTCATAGCGGAATGAATAAAATAGAGTATACCAATACTCTTTACACAAAGAGAAAACTATATATGCATTATTAAACAAAGAGCACAACTAGATCAGCCTATACAATTTGTCTGTACAATGCGAGTAAATACAACCCATTCAGAGGAAATAAATTAATATGAGAAAATACGGGAATACGTTTCGACTCTAGCTCCTCTCCTGCAGGTCCAAGCAAACCCCATGAAACCTGGAAAATATACTGGGCCTGGCCCAAGCACATTTTCAGGAAAGAAAAACTACCCAGATCAGTCTGGAATACTTTCAATGAGAAAACTCACATTACAAACAAATTGCTAAATTATTAGAAATCCTTTAATAGATTGGAACTCTCGTAAGACACGACCACACATAAACATGACATATTCTTTCCCCTACGATAATCAGACCACTTTTATTGTAAATCTAATGATATTATAATAATGTCTAAAATCCACAAATAAAATAGGAGTATAGCTCGAAAATTTTGCATCTTACTTTTCGACATAGTTCGTTTACATCTAAAACAGTACAGCTCATATTAAAGTTTGGATTTCCATACATTAATTGGTAAGGAACTACCTCTCGAATAGTGTTCCTCTAGAGATAAAAACTCTAGGGTTCAACAAGACCATCTTGCAACCGGGCCACACAAAATCGACCACTCATTCAACTTGAGTGTACCAAATATATCACCACCACGATTAGGGCCACTCAACCGTACTCATTCTGAAGCATACAAAAGGGACAACTGATTTCTATAGATTAGGTAATGATATACCCTAATGGTTATGACCTACATAGTTCTGATGCCTGCCCGATTTCAGTCATTTCCCGGTTGATGAAGCTTGAGTCTCCGATTACATTTTTGAGACATCATATTCAACTTTGAATGCCACATTTTTAGATCCATCAATCTTCAATTGATTTTCACAAAGATATTCTTGGTGTTAAGCTAAACTAAGTTTCCTTCTCCGCCACCAAACATATATACATTTGTAAAAATCAATGTACGTGGTCTATGAAATACAATGCTAGACATCCGTCCATACAAGTTGTCCAGGATCAGGATAAATCGAAGGTATTCTTTTACTAATTCATGTCGAGATAACCTGAAGTATTAGTAAAAAGAAGTCCTCGCATCATGGATGACCCAGAACGTACAGACTACTGCGACAAGTATAATCAGGTAGTTAACCAAGGACATTAGCGGGTACCCATTTTCGCTCCAATAGTCTACGCCTTTAAATCATCTAAATACGCATAAGTATACCTACAAATTCAGTTTTTGAATGCGAAGTCAATTCAAAATGGTTTTGGGACCAGTTTCGATCCCTGTTCCTTGAACCAACACGTCATAAGTTAAAAAGAAAGTACTGTTAATCAGTTCTTTAACTATCAATCTATAGTTGTATAGTTAAGTACGTTAGCAGCACCGTCCCTTTTAATTAAAACCATTTATTTAAAATCATTTCATCGATTTATAAAAATCGATTCCATATATTTATCTCAACGGGATAAGTGTATTCACGAAACTCTTATTTTCATTACTTCAAAAACCATAGCCATACATTAACTCTTGGAATAAGAGTATTCACAAAACAATATTATTTTCACTACTTAGAAAATAGCGCTATATAGTTAACCAAATGGTATAAGTATAGTCACAACTGATATCTCGCCCAAAACAATGTCATGTGATACATTGTTTGTTATTTAACTCAAACAGTCTTATTTAACTTATAAACTTTGTAAATTAAAGTTTATAACATCACTTATGGGAATAATAAATTAATTTCCCACACCACTTCCATTTCCAAACCAGTACAATCCCTCAAATATCGATGATATCGTTCAAGTTGGGGTATTTTTATTTACCTCTCATACCTTGACTCGATGACATTCTTATTTTTAAGGTAGATCAAAGTCTATAGCTCAAAACCTGATATTAACCATATATCACAATTCCAATTTACTATTCGATTTAAATATGGTTTTGTAAACCATTCCTTGTATTTGAAAATTCTCCTTTCAATTATGACCGCTTTTACTTAATTTGTTTATTAAGAAAACCTTTACTAAAACAAAACCTTTATCTTTTAACCCCTTTAATACAGTTCGTTTACAACTTGGATTTATTAAAAAAAAACCATTACCATATCCTTTACACAAATCCATTACATATCCATACATTTTTGAAAGTCTCCTTTTAATAACCATCATTTTACTTAGTTCAATTATAAAGTAAACCATCATTTAAAAGCATCGCATTAGCTTTAAATCTTTTTTATAAACCTTGTTTATAAACCTTTGATTTATTATAAAATCCCTTAATTAAAACTTTTACGAAATCCAATCAAAAACTCATTACAACCTTGATAACTTCCTTGAATGAATTCCAATTGAAAAGGGAATCACTTTAATTATTATTAATTAAAATAATAATTAACTCTGACATCAACTAAAGTAAAAGTAGTTAAATTCCTTATCAACTAAAATGAAATAGTTAATCCTTTTAAAAATTATTAAAATAATAACTAACTTAATTAATAACTATCAACTTATTATTTATCTTTATACAAAATTACTTAAAAGATAAATTATCTCTTAAAAAATCTTATTAAGTTTAAACAATTATTCGTTAAAACAATTTCTATTAAATTAACTAGAAGCAAATTAATTTAACAACAAATTTGAATGAAAACAATTGACTTAATCAACTTGAACGCACAGTTAACATGTTAACTGCTTTCAATTAATACTTCCCTTGAAATTAATTAAGAACATAATTAATTTAACATAATCACACTTAATTTTTTCTTTAAAACCAATTATTCCAGGCTATTATCCCTTAGGTTAATTTCTGACTTACTTGCTTATAAAAATTATTTAAAACACAGGAATTTGTTATATAAATCATTTTATAATGTCCTTTAAGAAACCCAATTATAAATATTGATTTATTTATAAAACTTTTATTTTATAAAACTTACATAAAAATAGTTTAAAACCTTGCTTCAATTATAAAAATAAATTTTATAACTTCAACTTAGTCAATTCACCTGATGGCGAATCAATGTCTTGAAAAGATGGATTTTATCTCATCTGTTGTCGATCACTTAATCAATACTGGTTATTGATTAATAACACTTAAATGTTGAAATTAATTCAATAATCAACATCCAAACCAGATTTAACATTATTTAAGTTAAATAGTTCATATTTGAATAATATTAAAGAAAGTAACATTTAAAACATTCGAGGAATCCTGTTGGATCCCTCCAACCTGTTCTCCTACATCACAACTCATATATCAGTCTGTATATGCATAGGAAATAAATAATTTAATTCATTTAAGATGAATTTTTGGCTTAGTAGCAGATAGTGTCAAAGGTTATCTGTTCATAGACCGAAATAAATAAATAAATATCGACAATCACAACAAAGCAATAAATCATCCAAAACATCCAAACACACAATTTATCATATCATACAAATAAATATCGATTTAACAATAGATATTTATAACATGATATAATATAACATTATTCCAGAAAGCGTGTGAGAACTCACCATCCATTTCCGATTGACGATTTCGCATCGACCCATATAATTCCAAATAAGCATTTGAAATTATATAAAAAAATCCAAACAACTCCAAAGCATTCCAATTAAGTTTGTACATGTAGTGTTCGTTAATACGATTCCAACACAACTTGTTTCGTCTCAATCAGATATCATATTGAAAAGATATACTTGTTTCACTTTTTAACTTGAATTAAAATGAATTATGATCCTTAATTGTTGTCATTAGCTGTTAATACCTCCATTGGTGTTAATTAAAACACGGCCTAATCTTTGTTACATTTCCAGTTTGAACCAGACATCTTCACGCAAACTTCAAACCTCCACCGTTCCCTCCTCCGACCATCAGACCACAGGCATCCATGGACACCATGACCGCCCCACCAAGGCGCACCCACACCAAGATGCGCTAACCCCAGCTTCCCTCATTCGTTGTGAAAAGTCAAATGAAAAGAATATGTTCATCAATGGATTTCCACCACTATAAGCCACCATCGCCGACCGCACCACCACCAATGGAAATCCCTCTCCTTCCTTCTTCTCTTTCCTTCGGATGCCATCACCTAAAACCCATTGTGGCATTTGAAAAAAGCTAAAATACGAAATGAGCCAATTTGAGGTTTTGGACAGATTCCGGCCACCTTCCTCCACCAATGGTTGATCAACGACCATTTATTCCTGCCCCTCTACGACGCGAACAACTTTCTAGTTGGCTCTTTCCTCTAATTTGGCTTAGACTCATCAGTGAATTTCTAGCCATTGATTTGGCTAAGGAGGAAGTGGCAGCTACTGTACTTAAGTTTTGGGGTTAGGATGAAAGTAAATTATAGGAAATTATAATATATAATATTCACATGTTTTACGTCGAACGTTTCAGGCTTGCATGACCACATATGAGCTCCGATCACTATGAAATTAAAAATCCTACAAAACATTCTGAACTATATGAATTGATTTTCATCGAATTTCAAGACTATTTGCAAAAACATTATTTTAATTTCAAATCATTATCGATATGCGTTTATATCGCACACAATCACACAACAACTCCAATTGACCTGAAATTGGTAACCTTATAATAATTAACAATTAAGGATTTTATAAAATCGGTTTCGTTAAAATTTGAGATCGTTTTAAAAACAACTAATTCCATGTGTTAAATAATTCAATAAAATATAAATCGGCTTTCAAACACTCAAATTCATCGATAATTATTTGTTATTATCGTACATATTCAGATATAATTTTATATAGATTCAAAGTAAACTTACTTGGATTTTAAACTCAATATTTTAAATTTCAAGTTAAACTGACATCCATATTCTCATTTAAATTAATTCCAAGTCGTTAACTCTTAAAACTAATAATTTTAAAATTTTAGACTAATTAAATATTCATTATTAAAAATCTTGGTTACTACAGCTTCGATATGCAATATAGCAGCCAAAAGTCAAAATAGCCGACCCCTATTCATGCCAAAAGAGGGGGTATTTATAGGTGGAGTATGCAGGTCAAAGTCCAAAATTTTGTATCTCGGGAGTTGTGTCGATCCCGGGATCAGAACAACTCCTCGGAAGTTGGCCAAAATCCAAGTATTTGCTGAAAATTTGTATCCCATCTCGAGCTCCAGAATATAGGTGATTAGCACATGTTGATCACTCAAAAATGAGTGATCCGCACACATTTGGCAACATGATAAATTTGCCAAATCGAAATATAGGATTTGGTATTTCAAAATACCAAATGCCAATTCAAAAAATACAGTGGCGATCCCATGAATAGGAGTGATCAACATGATGTGATTGGATCTTTTTTTAGATTTCCTAATCCAAAGTGACTTCGTATCCCAAATGCCGAGTTCAAAAACATGATGCCATCAAGCCATTTTATGTGATCTGCAAGTGAGGAAACTTGCTATGGCAAGTTCCTGGTGATGAAGCAGATTTTGCATCTTAAAAGGGGATACAAAATGATTATTTTGTATCCTGGGAGGAGATACGAAATACGTATTTTTGTACCCCAAGAAGGAATACGCAAACTGTACTTTCGTATCCTAGGACGAGAAACGAAATCCCGATCCTGAGTTTCTGCCTTGATTTTTTTGGTGATCAATATGTGTTTAGCACACGTTTTGAGCTGATTTGAGTTTTCACACACTAAAAAACCATGTTTGTCTTATTCGCTTATCAAATCCAACCCAATTCGAAGTGTTATCGAATCGAGAGCACCAATTCGAGAGTTAACCATATTTCCAAACTTTTTCCACGCACTTCGCGACCTCGACCAAATTGTTATGCACTTATCTGAGTTCGTACTCTAGTCCCGAGTATTTAGAGAACCGTGAATTTGTCGTGTGACTGCTTTGCCAAAAAGAGGGTCAACACTAACACACCAATAAGTCTATTTGTAAATTGTACTTGATTAGGGTCATACCATTTACGTAAGCTCAATAGATTATGCTCTCAGAATCTTCAATAATCTCGAATACCAATTGTTAGTAGGATGCATTTCTATTGAGCATTGGCCGGAATTATCCATAGTAAAGTACTTTCTTTGCTAGAATAAGGTCTCTTGTGTAGTGTAAGCAATTTTCTACATGACCCTACATGAGAACCCTTTCAGCTTCATACCGGGCCATACACTAAAGAAGTAAGGTGAAAATCCTCTCTTGCATGCTATTATTTCTAACATTATGAACCTTGGTGCATATTGAAGGAGTTTCATTCATCTATTCCTATTTTCAGAAAGAATTCCTCTAATTTGTTTTTGGTCTACAACATCCATGACTCCACTTCTTCGACAGCATACAAAATCTAGTCAATGTCCATCTCATCAAAGGTATGCGCACTTCTACTAATATCATCATCATCAATTACACTTCGTCAGAGTTGGCTAGCTTAGCTAATGAATCAACCATCACGTTTTCCTCTCTAAGAACGTAAGTGATAATGTAGTATTCGATGTCCTCAAGCAATTCTCAAGATTTAGACAAGTACAAGATCATCTTTATTCCATTATCTTGGCACTCCCTTCTGACATAATAGACAACAAGTTGAAAGTAGCTATACATGTCAAGATTTTTGATCCCTAATTCCTTCAAAATCTTTTAAACTTGCAATAAGAACCACATACTCTACCTCTTTGTTGGTATTGGGAAATTCCAACTTAAAAGTATAAAAATTGATCGTTGTTCTAGAGTATCAAGCATAGCTCTCGCCCTTAGAAAAACTCATTCAATTCACTATCAACAAACAATTTCCACTATGTACCATAGCCATAATGTACCCTCATCATCCTGAATAGTGAACTCAACAATAAAGTCTACAAAGCTTAACCATTTATTGCTCTTCAACGATGAAAAGTTATATCATACTGGTTCATTTCAGTGTTCCACTTTAGAAGTCATCAAGAAGCCTCTAAGTGAGAAATCACCTACTTTAAAGATTAATCCATCAACACACTTATCAGATGAGCATTTAAGTACAATAGTATTTTTCTAAATGCCATCAGCAAGGTGTAGGAAAGTTTCTCCAATTTTGGATAGTTCCATTAAGCTTTACTAAATCTCTTACTTATATAGTAAACTGGCTACGTTGTTCTTGCTTCCTCACGTATAAGCATTGTGCTTAATGCACGAGCAGAAATGCTGGGTAAATGAATAAGTGCTCTTCCTTCACCAACTTAAAAAGAATTGGCAGAGACTGTATGTGTTTTTATAGCTCTTCAAAAGTGCTTTGTCAATCATGATTGCATTTAAAGTTCGTTTATTGAACCAAAGAATAATGCACATTTATTATTAGCTCTAGAGATGAACTAGTTCAAGGCAAAATTTGTTTTATTCAAACTTTGCAATCCCATCTTTGTCGTCCAGCCTCTAACATTTTGCTAGGTGTCAATCTATAGTGGATTGACCTTAATGCTTCGTGCAATCACCGCAAATCTAAGAAAATTTCAAGATGTTAATACAAATTAATAATTGAGTGAAGTTATCTTCGTTTTGTATATGTGAAGGACCTCGAATATCCTTGTGAGATTATCCAATCGATTTCCAAATAGTTATGACTTTACAAGCATGTTATTTATATAAACTTCCATTGCTCATTCAATTTGATTCTTGAATGTTTTTACAAATTTATGATAGGTATTCCTGAGTATTTCAAATCGAACGACAATATGTGATAGTAGTACAATTCCAAGTTAGTGATGAAGCTAGTTTTCTCTTGATATGGCTTATGCATCATAATCCGATTATATCCTAAACATGCATCCATGAGAGAAAACTACACAAGTCCCAATACGATCAACAAGCTAGTTGGTCCATGGTAAAGTTCTTTAGAAAGGCTTTATTAGATCAAAGTAGTTAACATAAGTCCACCATGTCCCCTTTGATTTCCAGACCAATAAAGGATTTGACACCCAATCAAGATAAGTTGCATTATGGATAAAGCTGTTGGCCTATGGCCTACCCATTTCCTCCTTCATTGTAGCAGACTGCCCCAGACCTAGGATGTGCCTCTTTTACCGTACTGGAGTGACCTTAAGATTGATGTTTAGTGCACAACACACTTTCACCGATGATATCCAATAAATATTGGAATATGTCCAGGTGAACACTTCTAGATTGGCATGAAGATGGTTGATCTGTACCTTTTGCATCTTAATTCAAAGTTGGTAACCAATCTTCAAGGCCCAAGCTGGGTCATTCATGTCAGTGAGGATGACCACTATCGTCTCTACTAGTGCTGCCCACATTTTCCCTAAACTCTTCTTTCTGCAATTCATAGTCTTTTCAAAATAGCCATGATCCTTGAGCTAGGAGTTTTCTATAGTCGTTATGGTTATGGTTTCTAAATACAAAGAGATATCCTTATATTCTTTTCCTTTACATGACATTTAGCATCACATAGTTTAACAACACATTATTCTCTGGTAATACATTGGACTCCTTTCGCAATTCCAGTTTATTCTCTGTTAAAATTTTCATCATCAGATACCAGGAAGCCAAAATAATCCTAAAATCAGCAAGTGCAATTGTCCCAACAAAGTATTATATGATGGACATTCATTGAAAAATACAAAGGTTTGGGTAAGCACTACTTTTTGATTTCTACAAGTAGGAAAATCTTCCTAATCGACTGCTTAGCTTTTCCTATAAAGCCTTGGACCTTCATCTTGCAAGAAACGACATCTTGATAGTTATCTTCATTGAGCCGAACGTTTCTCCAAACAAGGATGTTGTACAAGCTTTCATTATCAACCAGGGCTCAGCGCATTGTTGCTCGTTCGATCCCAGCAGTTACCACCATTTGACCGAGAGTTGGTGCTTCTATCCTATAGAATATCGATTTTAAAATGATAACATCAATTCTCCTCCTTTACTTCTTTGTCAAAGCCTCATCTTTGTCAGCATCACCATTCTCCTTATATGCGTGCTTCAACAGAATTGCATATCATTCCATCTTAGCCCAACACTTTAAGTTTGGTGAGGTCCTACAAAACTGATATTTATCACCAAACTTCCAATAGTCCTCCTGATCCCTTCTTCTTTAGGTCTACCAACGTACCCCTTAGTTAGTCGCACCTTGAGATCAGTAGCATTATTCGCATTTTTCTTCTATTTCACTTACTACTGAAGCCTGATGTTCTTAATCGGTTCCTCGGTCAAGCCTTCCAAACAATGACGCTCGTTGGTATTATGCCTATAGTCTCATGGGAGTAGTAAAAGTTCCCTGATTGTTTCAACTTCTCTGATGCTTCCTTTTTGGACGATTTTTGTGCTGCTTGACTCCTAAAGTAGCTAGATAGATATTCTTAAGATCATCATTCAACGATGTGTAGTCCTCTTATTCAGATTCCTTAAACATTTTATGTTTCCACTACGCTTATAAGCAGAGTTTTGATTCCCCTTTTTTGATCTGCAAACATTCTTACATTCTTAATGGCAGTTGTAACGTTACTTTAAATCATTGCCTTTGATGATTTATCATAAATTTTTCATTTACCTAGACTAGCCTTTTCCAATCTCAAGAATTAATTCACTTTTCAATGAAACTCCTTCGATGTGGTAGGTTGTTTCACCTTCAACCATCATCCAAAGTCACTATCATGGTGGAGCCCCATACCAAAGCTATAAATAGAAGATTTTTCTTGGGATTTCACATTTTAGTTACAACAACATTGAACTGATTCAGTAAAGACTTTTAAATCTCAATCGATCCTTGAGATAAGTTGGAGAGCAACATCCCATACTTCGATCTTAAAGTGTGCAGCCTGAACTGCTTTAAGAACTTCCTAGCATCGTGTTAAATATCGATATGGACTTCAGCACGAGTGAACCACATTGAAGCAATTCCCTTCAGAGAAATAAAAAACACCTACTTCAGAAAATGTCAACTGCTCTTGTTCAGTCCATAGTTCAATCGTAATATGTTTAAATGTTGCTTAGGGATCGAATGTTTCATTACATAATTGCCTAGTTGGCAAAGTGAATTTTTGTGGATACTCCTCCATCAATATGTCTCCAATAAACAAAGTTCGGCTTAGAGTGGATCATAAATCTTCATCTTTCCATCCTCTACTTTCTTCCAACATCCGTTTGACCATGTCAGCAAAGTACTCTCTAGCATGGTTGTCCAAAGGTCAACAACCAAATGTATTGAGTATTTAGCTCCATAAATGGTCTTCACTTATAGGATGACGCCTAGGCTCTTCAAACTTTGGGGGAAGCATTCCTTTAGATTTTCTTTGGCTTACAGTTAACCTTTGTTCAATAACTTGCACTCTAGTTTTAGTGTTTATTCCATCAACTCCAACATTCGACCTGAGAACATTATTATACAATAATTCATCCTACAACGGGTCTAGATCTTATTTGTTGTCATAGAGCTCCATGGAATTATTTTCGAAGGGGAAGGGGTTCAAATTAGGCTTAGTAACAAATGAAAATGTATCAACTCCTAATTGTGACAACCCAAATTCCGATAGACCGATTTTTTCTTTTCAAAATTCCAATCTATAGAAACTCGGATTGGTTTGCTCTAGTTTCCTGCAGAAAAGACAAAGACATAAAACATGTCAGAGCTCAGAAAATATCTCACAGTGGAATGGCTAAAATATAGTATAATCAAAACATAGCCTTATCGTATTATTAATACTGCCTAACCAGTATCCGAAGCTATCATGTCTCTGCCACTAATCTAACCTGCGAGTATGTTATGAGGAGGGGGTCAGAACACAAGTTCTGGTGACTGGATTTAAACTATACACTTTGTATAATCCTACATATACCGTTCAATCATATTTTCTTATTTGTTAGGTTATTTGGGTTATCAGCACTCAAGTCTTACACATACGTTGCACCCATTTACTTCCCAGTGGATTAACCTAATACCATATATATGTAGCTACCCCCAGTATTGAGGTACACCCCATGGCACCCTACTCGCACAGTCTCCAACGTAACACCATCGGAATATACGCGGTCCCTCATCCTACATCGTAGTGACGTATGGATAACAATATTACGTTTCGCGTATATCTATCATTACTATGCTACGTAAACGTATTGACTTCCACCTTTGTTCGAATCAGACTCCATACCGGAGTAATTGCCGTCAAGTCTACGATACACCACCCAGAGCCGACATGCATGTATCTAGACTGTCCACCATACGTATCTTTAATTGTAGCACGATGCCTCAATCGCGCATCCTCTAATGTGCACCGAGTTCTATGGCAGGGTGATACAAGAAGCATGGAACTCGGTAAGGAGATTTTCCATATCTGTACAGGTCTGTTTTTAAAGAGCCTCTATAAAAAGATATACCTAGGGTCTGTTTTCGTGGTGGCTATGGCCCCACCTTGGCCCCTCCCTCAAATAGTAAAGACTACCAGAGCTAAGCGACTTCCCCTACACAAACAATCTAAACATCCATGTGGCATCTCCCCTCAACTCCTTACCTCGGTAGTGAAGGGTTAAACGGTATCTTGTGTTTAGCTCGAGCCTTTTCGCATCCTACTTGCTGCCGATGATGGGTCTCCGACGGTCTATTATCCTTATTGGTCCTGACCCTCTGCCTCCTCGTGAGGCAACCGCCGAACCACCTTGGTGTCACCTCGTCATAGCATTTTTACTGCATAGCTACTTATGCAGTCAAGGCTGACCCACCTAGTAGTTATGCGTAGACCCAACCTCTGTGGGCACAGCCTAAGACATCAGTCGCCGCACAAAGGACTACTAGGAGCACCTCACGTACCTCAGGAAGCCGCGTGCTTCCACTTCCAGTCCCTTGGAGCCATCAGAACAATCAGATGAATGTGCGCCCCCCGCATGCGTTATAACACCTCGATGATCTACCACGTTGGGTTATTCACCCTAGATCGTACGGACTGGTCTAAGCGCCTTAATTTAGCATATTGTTAGACCCTATGTCTAAACATTCTTTTACGCGCTTGTCTCACCTCATCGGCCAGTTAACTTGGTTATTCCAATTTATATTGAATCTTATTCAAATTACCAAGTTCTCTTGCTTATTAATTTCAGTCATACAACTTAATCCATTTAAGTTTATTAGTAAGCCGACAACATGTTATGCTCTAGATTGTGGCCCAAGGTCTACAATCCACAACCCTTTTTATCTTCTTGTTGATTTCATCATTACAATAACATGTTTTACTTAATATGTAATTAAGTATATCCAATCCACATGTTTTATAATTAACATGTCACTTACCATTTATGATTAAATATAACTTATTTCATTTCATAAGTTTTCCTCATTCTTTCCCCTTTAATCATAATTCCATTTTAAATCGTCATTGCAACTTATCGTTGTTTACTTTTTAACTTAGTTCTATTAACTAGGGCCCCTTAATAAGTTTCTCTACCCGTTTATTATAACCTATGTTATAATTTCCTCTCGTCCCTTAACTCAATTCACAAGTTATCCCATTCCCTTACTAGTTTATTATAACCTAAGTCATAATATTCACTTGTCCCTAGGACAAGTCTACCTATTATATAATCTTTTCATTAATGTTATTTATTTATAACAGGTTATTATCATTCCCCTTTTAAACAATTTACCATTGTAAACCATTATTCTTCATTCACTGTAATATACATTCCTTATTATATTAAGGAAAACACTTCATGTACCTTATCAGTTTGATAGAAGGAATCTATGATTTACTTTCATAACGTATTCCCATTTAAATCCGTGGTAGCAAGTAATTTCTTTACTTTTCTTCATTTACTGTGGCTTACTTGCAACAACGTTTTCAGAAATAGATCATTTAGGGAAATACCTCATTTTTCCTTCCTATCACACTAACTCAGTTCTTTACATCCCTTCCTTTCTTATTTTTTGAGTTAGAAGTTTAATTACCATAATTGCCATTTATTCATATCTTGTTATATACATATACATATATATATATGTATATATATATATATATGTAAGCACCAAACCTCTCACATTAAGCCTACACTTGTGGACGCTGGATTTGCCGGGCGGATCCGGGCAGACTTCTACCACAAGTTGACTTAACCTCGTGTCTTAGCACCATTACATGTTTTTTTTTAATTTATCACTTAGGCCTCTCACATTAGGTTCAATATTAGTGGCTGCTGGATATGTCGGTCGGGTCCGGGTAGACTTCCGCCGCTAATGCAGCCTAACCTCATGCCAGAAGTGCAGTTACAATTTCTAATTGTAATCCTAGGCATATTAATCTTCATTTATTCAATTCTATGTATATAATCATACAGTCATTCTAATTCACACAGGTAATGGCTCTGGTATATAAATGGAACAGATAAATATATGATATGAACAGTGGTAGTTACCGCCAATATTTTTAACAAGTCTATAACATATAAACATTTCCAATATTTCAACTAATCTTATGTATGAATTTTCAAGCACTTATGTTCATATCAGATTGTGCCTCCAAATTAAAGTCTCAAAACATAATATATATGTTATGTTCCAAAATCCCATTTCAAATTATGCCCCAAATCCCAATATATGTCGCGTGTCTCTCTACATGTAATTAACTTTATTTAAAATAACATGTAGTTCTCCAATAGTGTATCATTTACCCAATTCATAGGTTCATAAAATGGATCTATACAACGGTATTCATTTTTCTTAAATATTTAAGTAAATGTTCATCTCAACATATTAACTAATTGAAGATATTGTCCATTTTAGCGCAGTAATGCATTTCATATGATTAAATCTTCCAATATGTTCATTATGGGGAATGCCAAACGATAGAGGTACTATTATTCAAAAAGTATATTTTAAACCCACTCACCTTTCATGCTTTCCCCAAATCTTGGATCCGATCAGTTCTGCATCCATGGTTTCCCCTTTTCCTTTTAATTTGATTCACAACCTACCATGGATTTATTATTTCATGAAAAGAGAAGGCAAAGAGAAAGAATTTAAATAGATTAGTTCTTAGAAGTTTACCTTGCTTCTATGATTCAATAATCTTTTTATTAATGTTGATTCCTTCTTCCAGATCTGAATTCATAATTCTCCAAGGCTAACATTTTAATTTTCAGAATAGATTTGAGAAGGGAGGGAGAGAGAGTAATGGCAGCGTTCCAGCATAGCCGCCGAATTATGATGTTTAGGGTTAGGTCTAGGGTCTTATTTATAGGAGTAGCGTAGGAACAAGGACCCTCAGATCAAAATTTAAGATATCAGAACTGAACACGTCAAAAGAACTTTATGGATCCTCGTGTTGGTCAACCCCTAGGTCGACACACCTGTTAGTGGGTCAACCCCTAGGTCGACCCCCATGTTGGTCGGTCGACCCCTAGGTCAACCCCCAACGGTCCATTTTCCCTCCGAACTTTCCCACCCGCCATTTTGATTTTCGAATTTTCTGGATATATTTATTTAATATACACACACACACATATAAGCTTTTTATATGTATACAAACTTCTAATGCTCATAACTTCTTCATAAGGTGTCCAATTTACGGAAACCAGGTGTCGATTTTGACCAAAATTTCGAGACGAACGCAATGGCGTAGTTCGTTTTACTTAATTCTTAATATTTAATTAAGTTATTCTTATTTTATTATCTTACACTAAAAATACGGAGTGTTACATTCTCCCACCTGTAGGAAATTTCGTCCCCGAATTTTAACGAGGGTAGAATAAATTAACCCCTCACATAAAATACATCTATCATGTGAGCATCCAATTTTTGCAATTATTGTGTACTTGTGCAAAGTGAAGTACAACATAATAATGCATGCATGCCTAATTGGTACCACCTATTTGTATGCAAGCTTTTCAAAAAAAAAAAATCCTTTTAAAATATGATGCTCACATCCTAAATATGCTGGCAGTTCTACATGAATGCAATATTTTGAAAATCAAAAATGCTTTTTCATCCAAATTTACCCACACTCTTACTGAGTAAGAGCACAGTTCATCCAATTGTTGCATCCATAATCCTACCAACCAACTTTATTTTTCGAATTTCAGAAAAATCTAATTTTCTACACTAAATTTCTTATGTTAAAAAAAGGTGGAAAACAGAAAACTCTGCATCTCCCGCTTATCTTTTTCCAACCTTTTTCTAACCGTACTTGGATTTTTTTTGTAACTATTTATAAAGATTACCTATTTTCCTAACCAAGCACAGTCCGCATAAGCAAATTTTCTTTGTTACTGATTATCTTATCTTGGAAATTTTTATTCTTATCCATCTTTTCTCATAATTTTCCATTTTTGTTGCTTTACTGAATTTTCTGTTTCCTTTTCAGTTGTTGCTTTTCTCTTTTCTTAGCTTATTTAATTATCTAATCTTAGCTTAAATTTAAATAAGCCTCTAGTCTTCCAACTAAAATAGGAGAACAGACACCCTACACAGCTACTACTAAGGGCCAAGAATCTTGGGACTATGTTCTCCCTCAATCAGAAAAGACCAAACTATGGGGTCCACGATAGGTTTAGGAGTTACCCTAACTACCCAACAAAATAACGGAATGATCCCAACAAGAGTGTAGTAACGGGTTTTCCCCTAACATGGAAATTAGCAACAAGATCTAAACACTTACTTGCCCCCCTTTTTTCTATCTAGTAGTCGCTACTAGTCCTAGCTGTGTACCAACAATTATTTCAAGCAACACCCTGGGCTATACGATGCTTACGCATTTACGGGAACTCGCTATTATTCCAAGGTAATTTTCGCTATTTACTTTATAGCCTCCAAAACTTTTCCCGTCTTTCCTAGGCACTAACCCTTACCTACTTCATACTTCTAAAACATGGTTTGGCCTTTCTTTTTCATTTAAATTTTCTTCCAAAAATTCAAAAGTGTCAAAATTTCATTTTCCTCATGAAAACTTACTTTTGCCAAACCACCAAAACATGTCATCTTAAAAATGTAAATCATCATTTTTTTTCAAATCACTAAACTGGAGTAGATACAGACAGCTATTTTCTCCATTGGTTTTATGACTTATTCTTACCTATAAGGTCGGTTTAGTCTCTAACTACAAGGTGCAAACATCCACTGTATTCTTATTTTCTTCAACTTATTTTGTCCACCCAAAAAATTATCTTAAAATAATTTATCAAAAAGGGTTGTCATAAGAATAGAGACTTAAAATCTTTCTTTATTAAAAATTCTTGTATGAAATATAACAAGAAAACTGGCGAGCTATACATGCTCTATAATATGCACCTTTTTACTGAGAGAATTTTACTTTAAAACTCAATATGTACTTTACATATTTTAAAACTATAACTTTTAAGATTAAAACTTGGAAACACCATAACCTTTTTCCCAAAGCTTTTATAATTTCAAGTTCTTAAAAGTTAACAATGGAGTTAGACTCAAAGCTGGTTTCCAATTTTCTTCTAGGCTTTCCTAGACACCCCCAAGGTCATTTCTCTCAACTATATATATTCCTAATCCATTTTGTTTTTCTCTTTCTAACCTTTTCCAATTTATAAGGTTTTCAAACCCACTAACCCAAAATACTAATCATATGGGATTTACTTTCCTTCCATACAAAGTATATTGTACACTTTCCACCCGAATTACCTAAGGATCCCAGATTTCCATATTCATTCCTTTAGTGTACAAAATAAACATCCCATTTCTTACCATATTATAGTCTTTCTATTTAGTGGGTTCCTCTATGCATTTAGGTATATATATAATATATTTATATTTTTTAAAATACAAATACGTTCACTCACTATTTATATAGGAATCCTAAACCTAAGCTTTGATACCAGATGTGATAACCCAAATTCCGACAGACCGATTTTTTTCTTCAAAATTCCAATCTATAGAAACTCGGATTGGTTTGCTCTAATATCCTGCAGAAAAGACAAAGACATAAAACATATCAGAGCTCGAAAAATATCTAACAGCGGAATGGATAAAATATAATATAATCAAAACATAGCCTTACCGTATTATTAATAATGCCTAACCAGTATCCAAAGCTATCATGTCTTTGCCACAAATCTAACTTGCGAGTATGTTATGAGGAGGGGGTCAGAACACAAGTTCTGGTGACTGGATTTAAACAGTACACTTTGGATAATCCTACATATACCGTTCAATTATATTTTTCTTATTTTTAGGTTATTTGGGTTAACAACACTCAAGGCTTACACATACGTCACACCGATTTACTTCCCAATGGATTAACCTAATACCATATATATGTAGCTACCCCCAATATTGAGGTACACCCCATGGTACCCCACTCGTCGGTCTCCAACGTAACACCATCGGAATATATGTGGTCCCTCATCATACATCGTAGTGACGTATGGATAACAATATTACGTTCCGCGTATATCTATCATTACTATGCTACGTAAACGTACTGACTTCCACCTTTGTTCGAATCAGACTCCATACCGGAGTAATTGCCCTCAAGTCTACGATACACCACCCAGAGCCGACATGCATGTATCTAGACTGTCCACCATACGTATCTTTAATTGTAGCTCGATGCCTCAATCGCACGTCCTCTAATGTGCACCAAGTTCCGTGGCAGGGTGATACAAGAAGCAAGGAACTCGGTCGGGAGCTTTTCCATATCTGTACAGGCCCATCTTTAAAGAGCTTATATATTCAGATATATCTAGGGTCTGTTTTCGTGGTGGCTATGGCCCCACCACGACCCCTCCCTCAACTAGTAAAGACTACTAGAGCTAAGCGACTTCCCCTATGCAAACAATCTAAACATCCATGTGGCATCTCCCCACAACCCCTTACCCCGGTAGTGAAGGGTGAAATGGTATCTTGGGTTTAGCTCGAGTCTTTCCGCATCCCACTTGCTGTCGATGACGGGTGTCCGACAATCTATTATCCTTTTTGGTCCTGACCCTCTGCCTCCTCGTGAGGCAACCGCCGAACCACCTTGGTGTCACCTCGTTATAGCATTTTGACTGCATAGCTACATCTGCAGTCAAGGCCCACCCACCTAGTAGTTAGGCGCAGACCCAACCTCTGCGAGCACATCCTAAGACATCTGCCGCCGCACAGAGAACTACTAGGAGCACCTCACGTACCTCAGGAAGCCGCGTGCTTCCCCTTCCAGCCCCTTGGAGCCGTCAGAACAATCAGATGAATGTGCGCTCCCTTCGTGCCTTACAATACCTCGATGATCTACCCCGTAGGGTTATTCACCCTCAACCGTACAGACTGGTCTAAGTGCCTTACTTTAGCATATTGTTAGACCCTATGTCTAAACATTCTTTTACGCGCATATCTCACTTCATCAGGTTTACAGTTAACTTGGTTATTCCAATTTATATTGAATTCTTATTCAAATTACCAAGTTCTCTTGCTTTTTAATTTCAGTCATACAACTTAATCCGTTTATGTTTATTAATAAGCCCACAACATGTTATTCTCTAGATTGTGGCCCAAGGTCTATAATCCTCAACCCCTTTTTATCTTCTTGTTGATTTCATCGTTACAATAACATGTTTTACTTAATATGTAATTAAGTATATCTAATCCACATGTTTTCTAATTAACATGTCACTTACCATTTATGATTCAATATAACTTATTTCATTTCATAAGTTTTCCTCATTCTTTCCCATTTAATCATAATTTCATTTTACATTGTCAATACAACTTATCGTTGTTTACTTATTAATTTAGTACTATTAACTAAGGCCCATTAATAAGTTTCTCTACCCGTTTATTATAACCTATGTTATAATTTCCTCTCGTCCCTGGGACAAGCCTAAGCATTTTGTCAACGGGGTTCAGACTCCCAAGCTTACAGATTACTTAATTTATAATTAAGTACAATATATTTTCCCCCCGTTTTCTTAACTGGTTTCAAGTTTTCCCCTTTACTGATTACTTAATTTATAATTAAGTGTCCCTCAACTCAATTCACCAGTTATCCCATTCCCTTACTAGTTTATTATAACCTAAGTTATAATATTCACTTGTCCCTAGGACAAGTCTACCTATTATACAACATTTTCATTAATGTTATTTATTTATAATAGGTTATTATCATTGCCCTTTTAAACCATTTACCGTTGTAAACCATTATTCTTCATTCACTGTCATATACTGTGACACCCTACGTCCGTTAATGTCACTCACTAAGGGAATGCATTAAGTTTCGTGAAGCGCTATAGGTAAATAGACACAGAATAATTACAAGACAGATATAAATAAGGCAGCAGCGGAAAATTTAAAATTTTATTTCAAACGTAAGTCGTAATGCCGTGGTCCACAATTTCATAAGTCACGAAAACCATTACAGTAAAATAACTTCTATGTTGCACCATCAGAGTACATAAGTAAATAAAAAGCATCATTCCCCCAATTAAAAGCGTTAAGCCATAATAGAGACAAGAACTTGTGTCGTACTTCAGAAGTTGCTCCTAGCAAGATGATATCTGAGTCCTGATTAAGTTTGAGTGTATCCTCCCTAAGAACCTGGGGGGGTGAACAGAAGAAAGAAGGAGAAAAAACAGGGTTAGACATAAAGTCTGGCGAGTCTAGTTACTTTTAGCCAGTAGATAAATAAAAGCAACATGATAGGCATATAAAGTGGATAAGAGAGATCACTACATAAATGGCATGTGTGACAAGGTAAGGAAGATAAGGTGTATGTGCCTCACTAATGATTACTCTGCATTATTACTAGTATAACCGAAATGAGATGATCCCTTCCACTATGAGTTGGTAGGTTTAGGTCATACGTCCAAGTATACCCTAACCACTACCCTAATCGATCGGCTCCCTACCCTGTAGATATCCTGTGCTGGCCCCACAGTAGGAGGTATCACTTCCTAAAGCGACAACCCATGATGTGCACAACCATATCTACTGGTGTCACGGTCTTCTTAGCCCCCTCTGCCCGACCCATGCATGCACATGTCCCCGGTCAGTTTGCGCCGCCCATACCATCCGCCTCGTTTGGATCTCTTACAATCAATCAGTAAGCGTGCCCCTTCTCCGCCTAGTATGGAGTTCTATACTTGATACCAACTCCGGGTTATTGACTGAAATGGGTCCCACACAACATGATACAAGCTCTTCCCCTTGTCATGTATCCCCACTAGGTTTTCCACTGACTATGTATACCCTTAGGTGTCTTTAGTTACATAGCCCTATACCAGTTATGCTTACCCTAAAGGGTGTCTTTAATTACATAACATCATTACATTATCTATCGGTTATATATACCACTGGGTGTCTTTAATTACATAACCCTATTACATTATCTACCGGTTGTGTACACCACTAGGTGTCTTTAATTACATAACCTTATTGAGTTAAGTTCGTGGGCCTATATGTAAATATTACCCACTCCCTCTAATTTACTTAACCCACCCACTACCCATCCAATTTTACTTAACCCTAATTTAAGTTCATAGTCATACAATCTTTATAGATTAAATTAGGTTAAGTAGTCTAATTCTTTACCATGTTCATTTATGGTTTTATAATGGGCTAGACCTCCCACATTAGGCCTACAACATGTGGATGATGGATATGACGGTCGGGTTCGGGTAGCCTTATTCCATAGTTGGGCCTAACCTCGTGTCTTAGCCCGATTCGTATTTGCGTACTTAGACATCCCACATTAGGTTCAACATTAGTGGCTGTTGGATATGGCGGTCGGGTCTGGGCAGATTTCCACCACTAATGTAACCTAACCTCGTGCCATAAGTACAATTTACAATTCCTAATTGTAAATTACTAAACATTCCAAATTAATACAAATCTACCTATGTCATTATAGGTAACTATTTCTATGTTTTCCCCATTTGGATTACATGTCCCATTTCATATAAATATTACATAAATTATGCCAGTTATAATCCCTTTTTCCCCGTTTCCTTTCTAATGTATTCGTATGCATTTTGGCAGCATCTAGGCTATAAAGTAGCCTAGCTACAACAATGAAAAGGGAATATGACGAAGGTGATAGTTTCAACATATCTTGGCATAAACATAAACATAAACTGGTATGATAACAAGGTGAATGGCCATGTAATCATCATGGCAAGGTAGGCATAAAAGTGATGAACTTGTAGCAACTATGATGTTAACGCAGCATAGTGAGATCTAAATTAACCATAAGGTGTCCAATTATTTAGATCTAGCATAGTTAGGGTGACATAGTAACATGTTTAGGTCTAAGGATGGATTCACATGTCAAGTTTACAACATATCTCAATGGATCACAATATGATAGGTGAAAGGTGATTAACATAAAGATCTAGATCTAAGTAATGTTACAACTGTCCAAATTAATAGATGTACATCCACCATAACATGGCTACAAGTCAAGATCCACATAACCAACATAATCGAATAACCACAATTTTATTAGATCTAGGAAAATAGATCTGTCATGACATAGTATAGGATTTCACATTAACACAGAATCATACTTTACAATATATCCAATTCATAGTCTTTCAAACTATACTTTTATTTATCTAAACCTAAAAACAACTAGAACTCACAGCGTTAGGTTTAGAGATTTAACGAAGAACGGATCTAGAATTTCTGAATTGGATTGGTAGAATATGTTGTTGTAGAAGACGGTTCAGTTCGCACTCCAGCAACATACGACCTCCATGACTTCCAATGAAGAAAATATGAGAAATAGGACACATATATATAGCTGCCAGACCCCCTGAAACCGAGTGCCATGTCATCCCTAGGGGTGTCGACGCCCATGTAGGTGGGACGACCCCTAGGTCGACACCCTTCAAAGGAGGTCGACCCCCTAGAGCAGGAATTTTGCCGCTTAGAGGAATTTTTCGAATTTGAATCCTCTGGATAGAATTCTGACTCATGTCTGACTCACCTCTGACTCATGCGTATATATAAAATATATCTGTGCGTATACAAACTTAAACCTTCATAATTTCTTCATGCGGTGTCCGTTTTACGCAAACCAAATGTCTATCTTGACCAGAATTTCGAGACGATCGCAATGGTGTAGTCCGTTTCCTCTATTTCTGAATATTAAATTAATTATTATTTAATTTATTCTCTTTAATATCGGTACAAATTCGGGGTGTTACATGTACATTCCTTATTATATTAAGGAAAACACTTCATGCACCTTATCAGTTTGATAGAAGGAATCAATGATTTACTTTCATAACGTATTCCCATCTAAATCCATGGTAGCAAGTAATTTCTTTACTTTTCTTTATTTACTGTGGCTTACTTGCAACAACGTTTTCAGAAATAGGTCATTTAGGGAAATACATCACTTTTCCTTCCTATCACACTAACTCAGTTCATTACATCCTTTCCTTTCTTATTTTCTGAGTTAGAAGTTTAATTACCATAATTGCCATTTATTCATATCTTGTTATATACATATATTTATATATACATAAGCAACAGACCTCTCACATTAAGCCTACACTTGTGAACGCTGGATTTGCCGGGCGGATCCGGTCAGACTTCTACCACAAGTTGACTTAACCTCGTGTCTTAGCACCATTACATGTTTTTTTTTCAATTTTTCGCTTAGGCCTCTCACATTAGGTTCAACATTAGTGGCTGCTGGATATGCCGATCGGGTCCGGGCAGACTTCCGCCACTAATGCAACCTAATCTCGTGCCAAAAGTATAGTTACAATTTCAAATTGTAATCCTTGGCATATTCATCTTCATTTATTCAATTATATGTATATAATCATACAATCATTCTGATTCACACAGGTAAGGGCTCTGGTATATGAATGGAACAAATCAATATGTGATATGAACAGTGGTAGTTACCGCCAATATTTTTAACAAGTCTATAACATATAAACATTTCCAATATTTCAACTAATCTTATGTATGAATTTTCAAGCACTTATGTTCATATCAGATTGTGCCTCCAAATTAAAGTCTCAAAACATAATATATATGTTATGTTCCAAAATCCCATTTCAAATTATGCCCCAAATCCCAATATATGTCGCGTGTCTCTCTACATGTAATTAACTTTATTTAAAATAACATGTAGTTCTCCAATAGTGTATCATTTACCCAATTCATAGGTTCATAAAATGGATCTATACAACGGTATTCATTTTTCTTAAATATTTAAGTAAATGTTCATCTCAACATATTAACTAATTGAAGATATTGTCCATTTTAGCGCAGTAATGCATTTCATATGATTAAATCTTCCAATATGTTCATTATGGGGAATGCCAAACGATAGAGGTACTATTATTCAAAAAGTATATTTTAAACCCACTCACCTTTCATGCTTTCCCCAAATCTTGGATCCGATCAGTTCTGCATCCATGGTTTCCCCTTTTCCTTTTAATTTGATTCACAACCTACCATGGATTTATTATTTCATGAAAAGAGAAGGCAAAGAGAAAGAATTTAAATAGATTAGTTCTTAGAAGTTTACCTTGCTTCTATGATTCAATAATCTTTTTATTAATGTTGATTCCTTCTTCCAGATCTGAATTCATAATTCTCCAAGGCTAACATTTTAATTTTCAGAATAGATTTGAGAAGGGAGGGAGAGAGAGTAATGGCAGCGTTCCAGCATAGCCGCCGAATTATGATGTTTAGGGTTAGGTCTAGGGTCTTATTTATAGGAGTAGCGGAGGAACAAGGACCCTCAGATCAAAATTTAAGATATCAGAACTGAACATGTCAGAAGAACTTTCTGGATCCTCGTGTTGGTCAACCCCTAGGTCGACACACCTGTTAGTGGGTCAACCCCTAGGTCGACCCCCATGTTGGTCGGTCGACCCCTAGGTCAACCCCCAACGGTCCATTTTCCCTCCGAACTTTCCCACCCGCCATTTTGATTTTCGAATTTTCTGGATATATTTATTTAATATACACACACACACATATAAGCTTTTTATATGTATACAAACTTCTAATGCTCATAACTTCTTCATAAGGTGTCCAATTTACGGAAACCAGGTGTCGATTTTGACCAAAATTTCGAGACGAACGCAATGGCGTAGTTCGTTTTACTTAATTCTTAATATTTAATTAAGTTATTCTTATTTTATTATCTTACACTAAAAATACGGAGTGTTACATTCTCCCACCCGTAGGAAATTTCGTCCCCGAATTTTAACGAGGGTAGAATAAATTAACCCCTCACATAAAATACATCTATCATGTGAGCATCCAATTTTTGCAATTATTGTGTACTTGTGCAAAGTGAAGTACAACATAATAATGCATGCATGCCTAATTGGTACCACCTATTTGTATGCAAGCTTTTCAAAAAAAAAAAAAATCCTTTTAAAATATGATGCTCACATCCTAAATCTGCTGGCAGTTCTACATGAATGCAATATTTTGAAAATCAAAAATGCTTTTTCATCCAAATTTTCCCACACTCTTACTGAGTAAGAGCACAGTTCATCCAATTGTTGCATCCATAATCCTACCAACCAACTTTATTTTTCGAATTTCAGAAAAATCTAATTTTCTACACTAAATTTCTTATGTTAAAAAAAGGTGGAAAACAGAAAACTTTGCATCTCCCGCTTATCTTTTTCCAACCTTTTTCTAACCGTACTTGGATTTTTTTTGTAACTATTTATAAAGATTACCTATTTTCCTAACCAAGCACAGTCCGCATAAGCAAATTTTCTTTGTTACTGATTATCTTATCTTGGAAATTTTTATTCTTATCCATCTTTTCTCATAATTTTCCATTTTTGTTGCTTTACTGAATTTTCTGTTTCCTTTTCAGTTGTTGCTTTTCTCTTTTCTTAGCTTATTTAATTATCTAATCTTAGCTTAAATTTAAATAAGCCTCTAGTCTTCCAACTAAAATAGGAGAACAGACACCCTACACAGCTACTACTAAGGGCCAAGAATCTTGGGACTATGTTCTCCCTCAATCAGAAAAGACCAAACTATGGGGTCCACGATAGGTTTAGGAGTTACCCTAACTACCCAACAAAATAACGGAATGATCCCAACAAGAGTGTAGTAATGGGTTTTCCCCTAACATGGAAATTAGCAACAGGATCTAAACACTTACTTGCCCCCCTTTTTTTCTATCTACTAGTCGCTACTAGTCCTAGCTGTGTACCAACAATTATTTCAAGCAACACCCTGGGCTATACGATGCTTACGCATTTACGAGAACTCGCTATTATTCCAAGGTAATTTTCGCTATTTACTTTATAGCCTCCAAAACTTTTCCCGTCTTTCCTAGGCACTAACCCTTACCTACTTCATACTTCTAAAACATGGTTTGGCCTTTCTTTTTCATTTAAATTTTCTTCCAAAAATTCAAAAGTGTCAAAATTTCATTTTCCTCATGAAAACTTACTTTTGCCAAACCACCAAAACATGTCATCTTAAAAATGTAAATCATCATTTTTTTTCAAATCACTAAACTGGAGTAGATACAGACAGCTATTTTCTCCATTGGGTTTATGACTTATTCTTACCTATAAGGTCGGTTTAGTCTCTAACTACAAGGTGCAAACATCCACTGTATTCTTATTTTCTTCAACTTATTTTGTCCACCCAAAAAATTATCTTAAAATAATTTATCAAAAAGGGTTGTCATAAGAATAGAGACTTAAAATCTTTCTTTATTAAAAATTCTTGTATGAAATATAACAAGAAAACTGGCGAGCTATACATGCTCTATAATATGCACCTTTTTACTGAGAGAATTTTACTTTAAAACTCAATATGTACTTTACATATTTTAAAACTATAACTTTTAAGATTAAAACTTGGAAACACCATAACCTTTTTCCCAAAGCTTTTATAATTTCAAGTTCTTAAAAGTTAACAATGGAGTTAGACTCAAAGCTGGTTTCCAATTTTCTTCTAGGCTTTCCTAGACACCCCCAAGGTCATTTCTCTCAACTATATATATTCCTAATCCATTTTGTTTTTCTCTTTCTAACCTTTTCCAATTTATAAGGTTTTCAAACCCACTAACCCAAAATACTAATCATATGGGATTTACTTTCCTTCCATACAAAGTATATTGTACACTTTCCACCCGAATTACCTAAGGATCCCAGATTTCCATATTCATTCCTTTAGTGTACAAAATAAACATCCCATTTCTTACCATATTATAGTCTTTCTATTTAGTGGGTTCCTCTATGCATTTAGGTATATATATAATATATTTATATTTTTTTAAAATACAAATACGTTCACTCACTATTTATATAGGAATCCTAAACCTAAGCTTTGATACCAGATGTGATAACCCAAATTCCGACAGACCGATTTTTTTCTTCAAAATTCCAATCTATAGAAACTCGGATTGGTTTGCTCTAATATCCTGCAGAAAAGACAAAGACATAAAACATATCAGAGCTCGAAAAATATCTAACAGCGGAATGGATAAAATATAATATAATCAAAACATAGCCTTACCGTATTATTAATAATGCCTAACCAGTATCCAAAGCTATCATGTCTTTGCCACAAATCTAACTTGCGAGTATGTTATGAGGAGGGGGTCAGAACACAAGTTCTGGTGACTGGATTTAAACAGTACACTTTGGATAATCCTACATATACCGTTCAATTATATTTTTCTTATTTTTAGGTTATTTGGGTTAACAACACTCAAGGCTTACACATACGTCACACCGATTTACTTCCCAATGGATTAACCTAATACCATATATATGTAGCTACCCCCAATATTGAGGTACACCCCATGGTACCCCACTCGTCGGTCTCCAACGTAACACCATCGGAATATATGTGGTCCCTCATCATACATCGTAGTGACGTATGGATAACAATATTACGTTCCGCGTATATCTATCATTACTATGCTACGTAAACGTACTGACTTCCACCTTTGTTCGAATCAGACTCCATACCGGAGTAATTGCCCTCAAGTCTACGATACACCACCCAGAGCCGACATGCATGTATCTAGACTGTCCACCATACGTATCTTTAATTGTAGCTCGATGCCTCAATCGCACGTCCTCTAATGTGCACCAAGTTCCGTGGCAGGGTGATACAAGAAGCAAGGAACTCGGTCGGGAGCTTTTCCATATCTGTACAGGCCCATCTTTAAAGAGCTTATATATTCAGATATATCTAGGGTCTGTTTTCGTGGTGGCTATGGCCCCACCACGACCCCTCCCTCAACTAGTAAAGACTACTAGAGCTAAGCGACTTCCCCTATGCAAACAATCTAAACATCCATGTGGCATCTCCCCACAACCCCTTACCCCGGTAGTGAAGGGTGAAATGGTATCTTGGGTTTAGCTCGAGTCTTTCCGCATCCCACTTGTTGTCGATGACGGGTGTCCGACAATCTATTATCCTTTTTGGTCCTGACCCTCTGCCTCCTCGTGAGGCAACCGCCGAACCACCTTGGTGTCACCTCGTCATAGCATTTTGACTGCATAGCTACATCTGCAGTCAAGGCCCACCCACCTAGTAGTTAGGCGCAGACCCAACCTCTGCGAGCACATCCTAAGACATCTGCCGTCGCACGGAGAACTACTAGGAGCACCTCACGTACCTCAGGAAGCCGCGTGCTTCCCCTTCCAGCCCCTTGGAGCCGTCAGAACAATCAGATGAATGTGCGCTCCTTTCGTGCCTTACAATACCTCGATGATCTACCCCGTAGGGTTATTCACCCTCAACCGTACAGACTGGTCTAAGTGCCTTACTTTAGCATATTGTTAGACCCTATGTCTAAACATTCTTTTACGCGCATATCTCACTTCATCAGGTTTACAGTTAACTTGGTTATTCCAATTTATATTGAATTCTTATTCAAATTACCAAGTTCTCTTGCTTTTTAATTTCAGTCATACAACTTAATCCGTTTATGTTTATTAATAAGCCCACAACATGTTATTCTCTAGATTGTGGCCCAAGGTCTATAATCCTCAACCCCTTTTTATCTTCTTGTTGATTTCATCGTTACAATAACATGTTTTACTTAATATGTAATTAAGTATATCTAATCCACATGTTTTCTAATTAACATGTCACTTACCATTTATGATTCAATATAACTTATTTCATTTCATAAGTTTTCCTCATTCTTTCCCATTTAATCATAATTTCATTTTACATTGTCAATACAACTTATCGTTGTTTACTTATTAATTTAGTACTATTAACTAAGGCCCATTAATAAGTTTCTCTACCCGTTTATTATAACCTATGTTATAATTTCCTCTCGTCCCTGGGACAAGCCTAAGCATTTTATCAACGGGGTTCAGACTCCCAAGCTTACAGATTACTTAATTTATAATTAAGTACAATATATTTTCCCCCCGTTTTCTTAACTGGTTTCAAGTTTTCCCCTTTACTGATTACTTAATTTATAATTAAGTGTCCCTCAACTCAATTCACCAGTTATCCCATTCCCTTACTAGTTTATTATAACCTAAGTTATAATATTCACTTGTCCCTAGGACAAGTCTACCTATTATACAACATTTTCATTAATGTTATTTATTTATAATAGGTTATTATCATTGCCCTTTTAAACCATTTACCGTTGTAAACCATTATTCTTCATTCACTGTCATATACTGTGACACCCTACGTCCGTTAATGTCACTCACTAAGGGAATGCATTAAGTTTCGTGAAGCGCTATAGGTAAATAGACACAGAATAATTACAAGACAGATATAAATAAGGCAGCAGCGGAAAATTTAAAATTTTATTTCAAACGTAAGTCGTAATGCCGTGGTCCACAATTTCATAAGTCACGAAAACCATTACAGTAAAATAACTTCTATGTTGCACCATCAGAGTACATAAGTAAATAAAAAGCATCATTCCCCCAATTAAAAGCGTTAAGCCATAATAGAGACAAGAACTTGTGTCGTACTTCAGAAGTTGCTCCTAGCAAGATGATATCTGAGTCCTGATTAAGTTTGAGTGTATCCTCCCTAAGAACCTGGGGGGTGAACAGAAGAAAGAAGGAGAAAAAACAGGGTTAGACATAAAGTCTGGCGAGTCTAGTTACTTTTAGCCAGTAGATAAATAAAAGCAACATGATAGGCATATAAAGTGGATAAGAGAGATCACTACATAAATGGCAGGTGTGACAAGGTAAGGAAGATAAGGTGTATGTGCCTCACTAATGATTACTCTGCATTATTACTAGTATAACCGAAATGAGATGATCCCTTCCACTATGAGTTGGTAGGTTTAGGTCATACGTCCAAGTATACCCTAACCACTACCCTAATCGATCGGCTCCCTACCCTGTAGATATCCTGTGCTGGCCCCACAGTAGGAGGTATCACTTCCTAAAGCGACAACCCATGATGTGCACAACCATATCTACTGGTGTCACGGTCTTCTTAGCCCCCTCTGCCCGACCCATGCATGCACATGTCCCCGGTCAGTTTGCGCCGCCCATACCATCCGCCTCGTTTGGATCTCTTACAATCAATCAGTAAGCGTGCCCCTTCTCCGCTTAGTATGGAGTTCTATACTTGATACCAACTCCGGGTTATTGACTGAAATGGGTCCCACACAACATGATACAAGCTCTTCCCCTTGTCATGTATCCCCACTAGGTTTTCCACTGACTATGTATACCCTTAGGTGTCTTTAGTTACATAGCCCTATACCAGTTATGCTTACCCTAAAGGGTGTCTTTAATTACATAACATCATTACATTATCTATCGGTTATATATACCACTGGGTGTCTTTAATTACATAACCCTATTACATTATCTACCGGTTGTGTACACCACTAGGTGTCTTTAATTACATAACCTTATTGAGTTAAGTTCGTGGGCCTATATGTAAATATTACCCACTCCCTCTAATTTACTTAACCCACCCACTACCCATCCAATTTTACTTAACCCTAATTTAAGTTCATAGTCATACAATCTTTATAGATTAAATTAGGTTAAGTAGTCTAATTCTTTACCATGTTCATTTATGGTTTTATAATGGGCTAGACCTCCCACATTAGGCCTACAACATGTGGATGATGGATATGACGGTCAGGTTCGGGTAGCCTTATTCCATAGTTGGGCCTAACCTCGTGTCTTAGCCCGATTCGTATTTGCGTACTTAGACATCCCACATTAGGTTCAACATTAGTGGCTGTTGGATATGGCGGTCGGGTCTGGGCAGACTTCCACCACTAATGTAACCTAACCTCGTGCCATAAGTACAATTTACAATTCCTAATTGTAAATTACTAAACATTCCAAATTAATACAAATCTACCTATGTCATTATAGGTAACTATTTCTATGTTTTCCCCATTTGGATTACATGTCCCATTTCATATAAATATTACATAAATTATGCCAGTTATAATCCCTTTTTCCCCGTTTCCTTTCTAATGTATTCGTATGCATTTTGGCAGCATCTAGGCTATAAAGTAGCCTAGCTACAACAATGAAAAGGGAATATGACGAAGGTTATAGTTTCAACATATCTTGGCATAAACATAAACATAAACTGGTATGATAACAAGGTGAATGGCCATGTAATCATCATGGCAAGGTAGGCATAAAAGTGATGAACTTGTAGCAACTATGATGTTAACGCAGCATAATGAGATCTAAATTAACCATAAGGTGTCCAATTATTTAGATCTAGCATAGGTAGGGTGACATAGTAACATGTTTAGGTCTAAGGATGGATTCACATGTCAAGTTTACAACATATCTCAATGGATCACAATATGATAGGTGAAAGGTGATTAACATAAAGATCTAGATCTAAGTAATGTTACAACTGTCCAAATTAATAGATGTACATCCACCATAACATGGCTACAAGTCAAGATCCACATAACCAACATAATCGAATAACCACAATTTTATTAGATCTAGGAAAATAGATCTGTCATGACATAGTATAGGATTTCACATTAACACAGAATCATACTTTACAATATATCCAATTCATAGTCTTTCAAACTATACTTTTATTTATCTAAACCTAAAAACAACTAGAACTCACAGCGTTAGGTTTAGAGATTTAACGAAGAACGGATCTAGAATTTCTGAATTGGATTGGTAGAATATGTTGTTGTAGAAGACGGTTCAGTTCGCACTCCAGCAACATACGACCTCCATGACTTCCAATGAAGAAAATATGAGAAATAGGACACATATATATAGCTGCCAGACCCCCTGAAACCGAGTGCCATGTCATCCCTAGGGGTGTCGACGCCCATATGGGTGGGACGACCCCTAGGTCGACACCCTTCAAAGGAGGTCGACCCCCTAGAGCAGGAATTTTGCGGCTTAGAGGAATTTTTCGAATTTGAATCCTCTGGATAGAATTCTGACTCATCTCTGACGCACCTCTGACTCATGCGTATATATAAAATATATCTGTGCGTATACAAACTTAAACCTTCATAATTTCTTCATGCGGTGTCCGTTTTACGCAAACCAAATGTCTATCTTGACCAGAATTTCGAGACGATCGCAATGGTGTAGTCCGTTTCCTCTATTTCTGAATATTAAATTAATTATTATTTAATTTATTCTCTTTAATATCGGTACAAATTCGGGGTGTTACATGTACATTCCTTATTATATTAAGGAAAACACTTCATGCACCTTATCAGTTTGATAGAAGGAATCAATGATTTACTTTCATAACGTATTCCCATCTAAATCCATGGTAGCAAGTAATTTCTTTACTTTTCTTTGTTTACTGTGGCTTACTTGCAACAACGTTTTCAGAAATAGGTCATTTAGGGAAATACATCACTTTTCCTTCCTATCACACTAACTCAGTTCATTACATCCCTTCCTTTCTTATTTTCTGAGTTAGAAGTTTAATTACCATAATTGCCATTTATTCATATCTTGTTATATACATATATTTATATATACATAAGCAACAGACCTCTCACATTAAGCCTACACTTGTGAACGCTGGATTTGCCGGGCGGATCCGGTCAGACTTCTACCACAAGTTGACTTAAGCTCGTGTCTTAGCACCATTACATGTTTTTTTTTTCAATTTTTGGCTTAGGCCTCTCACATTAGGTTCAACATTAGTGGCTGCTGGATATGCCGATCGGGTCCGGGCAGACTTCCGCCACTAATGCAACCTAATCTCGTGCCAAAAGTATAGTTACAATTTCAAATTGTAATACTTGGCATATTCATCTTCATTTATTCAATTATATGTATATAATCATACAATCATTCTGATTCACACAGGTAAGGGCTCTGGTATATGAATGGAACAAATCAATATGTGATATGAACAGTGGTAGTTACCGCCAATATTTTTAACAAGTCTATAACATATAAACATTTCCAACATTTCAACTAATCTTATGTATGAATTTTCAACCATTTATGTTCATATCAGATTGTGCCTCCAAATTAAAGTCTCAAAACATAATATATGTTATGTTCCAAAATCCCATTTCAAATATGCCCCAAATCCCAATATATGTCGCATGTCTTTCTACATGTAATTAACTTTATTTAAAATAACATGTAGGTCTCCAATAGTGTATCATTTACCCGATTCATAGGTTCATAAATGGATCTATACAACGGTATTCATTTTTCTTAAATATTTAAGTAAATGTTCATCTCAACATATTAACTAATTGAACATATTATTCATTTTAGCGTAGTAATGCATTTCAACAAATTAAATCTTCCAATATGTTCATTATGGGGAATGACAAATGATAAAGGTACTATTATTCAAAATGTATATTTTAAACCCACTCACCTTTCATGCTTTCCCCAAATCTTGGATCCGATCAGTTCTATTATCCATGGTTTCCCCTTTTCCTTTTAATTTGATTCACAACCTAACAACCATGGATTTATTATTGCATGAAAAGAGAAGGGAAAGAGAAAGAATCTAACTATAATAGTTCTTAGATGTTTACCTTGCTTCTACGATTCAATAATCTTTTTATTAACGTTGATTCCTACTTCCCGATCTGAATTCAAAATTCTCCTAGGCTAACATTTTAATTTTCAGAATAGATTTGAGAAGGGAGAGAGAGAGTAATGGCAGCGTTTCGGCGTAGCTGCCGAATTATGATGTTTAGGGTTAGGTCTAGGGTCTTATTTATAGGAGTAGCAGAGGAACTAGGACCCTCATATCAAAATTTAAGATATCAGAACCGAACACGCCAGAAGAACTTTCCGGACCCTCGGGTGGGTCGACCCCTAGGTCGACACACCTGTTGGTGGTCGACCCCTAGGTCGACTCCTATGTTGGTGGGTCGACCCCCAACGGTCCATTTTCCCTTCGAACTTTCCCACCCGCCATTTTGATTTTTGAACTAATTTTTGAATTTTCTGGATATATTTATTTAATATATATATATATACACACACACACACATACCTATAAGCTCCTTATATGTATACAAACTTCTAATGCTCATAATTTCTTCATACGGTGTCCGATTTACGCAAACCAGGTGGCGATTTTGAACAGAATTTCGAGACGGACGCAATGGAGCTGTCCATCTTACACTAAATCTACTTGGCATAATGGTCCTTGGGCTACCTATGGCTAACTCCTGAGCAATTCTAGAGGGTCGTGCTCTCATCCTTTGCCTTTCATCCTTCTTATTTTAATCAAAAACGGAGAAATTATCTCGTCCTTCCCTAAAGTTTCTCCTATGATTCCTCTGGCATTCCTAATTTACTAGTAAAGAAAAGTAATCCATTCTTTACATTAAAGTCATATTATAGCAATCCAGGTTTTTGGGTACCCAAGTAAACAGATCGTAGCGTATTTTATAATTTTAATGTTCAAAGGATTAAAATACGAGTCTGTTTACCTAACTCATTAATAATTTAAGACGAGTGAATAAATAATTTGTGATTTATACAAATTTGTGTTTATCGAAATAAATTAAATTCATTTAGTACAACAACAAGATTTATTCCAATCCGTGTTTATTGATTACATTGATCATTCGATGAATATTGAAAATATAAAATATTGATTAGCAATCAATATTTAAGTGAAAATATATTTTCAATATGAAGTGGTTGTTTAACAAAATGATTAATCATTTTTTTTATTTGTTTGGAAAATGAAAGTTGTTGAAATTATAAAATAAGATAAAAGCATGTTTAAAAACCATGTTTAAAAACCATGTTTCCAAATGGTTAAAGATTTATCTAGTAATAATAATAATGTTGAATTGTGTTAAAATGAAACAAATTGTAAATTTGTTGTTGAAGTGAATTTTTGTGCAAATAGTGACTGCTGAATTTAATCGTGTATAAATAAATAAATAAAATGTAAGTATTGATTGGAAATCAATGTATAAGTGTGTTGAAATATTTTCGATAAGGTTTTGCATTTATTTTGTTAGAAAAGAGGAATTTACATAGATTTAAACTTAAGAATGTTAGTTATGCACAATTGAAGCATACAATGTGCGTTATTTTAAAAATATTAATTTTTAGTATGTGTTACATTAAAATGATGTTTAAAATGTTTTAGAGTTTATTTAAACATGTGAGCTTGTGTTTTGGAAAATTAAACACAACATAGTTTGTGTGTGTGTCATTTAAATGTTTTAAGTATGTGTTATCTTGTGTAAAAAGTTTGTTGTGTCGCCTAACTAAGATCATTTTTGTAACACTTAGCATAATCATTTGAATTAGTAACACTTAGCATTTTTGGTAAGTTTTCAATCCAAACCCAAGGCCCATGAGAGGGCTATATGATAATTTCATTATGTATAATTTTTTTCTGGTTCCTTCCTCCCTTTTTCCAATGGACGAAAATGGAAGCTATCTATAGCTCCTCTCAAATTATTAAAACCATCACTTTTGTTCCAAATTAAAAGCAAAACGAGAACCTAAATCTCTTCTCTATACAACAAAGATTAATCTCCAGTGGGAGACTCAATCATCCAATCTTTGAAATCAAAGATAAGTTATAGTAAGTTTTGAGGCTTTGCATGATAGAAATTCTCACTGCTGCAAGCTGTAGGAAGCCAGATTCACTCGAATCCATGCAAGGTAAGTTTTTACACTCATTCTCTCTAGCTAAAACATTTATGCATTAAATCTAGGTTCTGTGTTGTAAACTATAATTTACAGGAAATTTTTGTGCGGATCTGAGCTGAGAGGAAAAACATTGTATGGTTCAACTTTGAGGCACTATATCTCTTTCAATCCTTGTTCGAATTGTACAGTCCTTTTTACACATTGTATCCTACATCTTATAGTTTGTCCATGTAAGTTAATAGGCCACTCTAAGCTTGTTAGGTTAGAGAAATGGATGCACAAAGTTTAGTACGGAGTAGGTTTTCAACCTACAAAATTCTCGAATGAAATGTCGACCATCCTTCTTTTTACGTCGACTTATGTGTCGACCTAGACATGTTAAGGTTGACCCAAGTGTCGATCATATCGATTTAAATGTCAATTTATGTGTAAAAATAGAGCATGGATTGATTTCTGAGTCATTTTATTTGCTGGACTTGAAATTTTTGACGCTGGTAAAGACAACGCCCGGGTCCAACTTTTGGGAACTTTATCCCCTTCAATTTTGGTCTAATTTGCAAGGTATTTTTCCATTGCAAAGTTTGAAAGTTTGTCTCCATGTATGTATATTTTCAAACCAATATGAGGTTGTTTAACAATTCAAATCAGGTCTGCAAACTTAACCCAGAAAAGGTTTCAGACCTGGCCATAATTCAAGATGGCTTGAGTATAAATTTGAGACTCCATGTCTTTTCCATATCATGTCGAAATTCAGTGATAATTTTTCTTTTTGATAGAAATGTTGTTTTAGTTTGTGGATATCCATTTTCAAACCATTCTGAGATCGTTTGGTCATTCAAAACTTACTCGAAAGTTGAACCCAAAGAGGATTTCAAACCAAGATTAGTAACCTTTTCCACTGCGTATTTTTCACAATTTCAAATTTTGCGTATGAATTAATATGCACACTTTTTGAATATAGATGAGTTTTCAATGTTCCTTCGATGATTTTATAGTAAATTTTGATGCTAATTTTGAGAGGATTTTATTCTACTTGGTCTAGCTAACATTATACAAAATCTATATTTTGTATTTGTAGTTTTTGTGTTGATTTTGTATATTGCGTTCATATTGAAATTTCGTACGTTTGTGACATTGTGCATGCTTTATAAAATGTTTTCATTAGTATTTCTTAAATATAAACTTTTCTGTCGCTTTGAGACAAAAATGGACTTGTTATGAAGAAAACTGTATCAAGGCCATATAGTATACGATATTTTCAATATATATACACACTATTATCAAATAAAATACTCAATCTATTTCCAATTTATTTTATAAAACTAGTTTTTTCAAACCAAGCATTTTCAATATAGATACTACACGTTTTTGCACCTTTCAAAAAGGTATGTGAGACGACCCGAATTCCCATTCAGACGGAAACAGGGCTATCTTTGGAATATAACACAGAAACAGATAATAGCAGAACAGAATTAAATAAATACACCAGAATGAACAATAGAATATACTGGATAAAAGTAATCATCAGAGTTACACAGTATACAGGATCTTACTTAGTACAAATACAGTTCAGCTATACATAAATGTCTACAGCGGAAATAAACAAAATATGTACAATAGGAGCTGAACAGCATAAAAAGAATTAAATGATAGAATCCATCTTCAGCTCCAGCTATCCAGAAAGAACCAGCCAAACCTGAATACAAGGCTGCCCGTGTAGAAAAAGGGGCACCCGAGTTTGAAAGTGAAACAAACTACGAGTCAGTCATGGGACTGGTATGAGAAATCCACTCGACACATATATATTTGGCTAATCACAGGACCACGCCACTTTCGTGGAACGGGTTTACTCCATTGGATTGCCAGTGCTTTAAAACAAATCTTTCTTTTAAACATCGCTATGCTTTTTATAAAAATGAAGCCGTTATAAGACTCAGTTCCCATCACACAATGCAATGCAAACCGGAGGATAGAGTTTTTACCTTATAACAGCCAAAATATGATTGATACGAATAAAACAAAGGCATTTGATATTATTGCTAGTGTTTATATGTTTGGAAAACAATTTCAAATCATAACTATCAATCATAGACGGCATTAATGCCCCATACCACTATGTCGCCATATATAGGTATACAATCAAAACCGCACAGTCACGTATTTGGAAATTGGATTTCCGTCATGAACCAAGGAAAAAGATAGTCCTTACCGAATTCGAGACAATCTAGCCCATGTCTCAGGATCAGAGCTCGAGTGACCCTAGGAGCGACAGGGCCGGTCCACCGATGTGGATTAAAATTCCTGAATAATACGTTTCCCTGCCCTTTGGGGCGTAAACGAGCCAACGAATGACTCCATCGGACCCGGATCGTCCGATCAAACCGAGGCGCCTCGCAACAGCAACAACCACATAGGTGAAAAGTATATAAATGTCAGGGCTGGTAGGTCACTGACACCACCCTAGCTAGAAAGAAACGCATGCCCTCCCTGAGGTCCTTCTCCCGTTTTAGGTTCATACCGGGGTGTGAGGCTCGCGAATTCACGTTATACACAAAGCTACGCCACACAGGCGGTGCTTTGATCATCACCACAAGACTTTGTTTTTCAACAGAAGCCCTGATCACTGCATCTTAGCATGCCACACAGGCAATTCATGCCATGCGACTGATGTCCATCGATATACAACCTCTGAGCTCGTACGTCTCATAGAAGGGCGTTAAGCAAAAGAATAAATTCTCCGCCGCCAAACAGATGTATATTTAACAGAGATCAATCAACACAGAATAAAATCCAATGTCGGACACACAGTCCATTTACAAGTCCGTTCTGGGTCTGAATGAAACCGGAGGCACTAAATACCTCGCAAACCCATCGATCACCACGTACGTCTGGACGATCACCACTCATTATCCATATTTCGGGATGCCTCCCAATCAGGACCTCGGTTACCATCCAAACGAGGTGAAGATCTCCGGTCTTCGACCACCATCTTCATCTTCGACTTTCAATCGTCGGTCGATTATTTGAAATGAGAATTAACTCGGCCTTTTCAAATAATTCACGTATATTTAGAATTTCAAATCAATTTATTTCAATGGTTAAATTATTCGACACACCAATTTCGTTCTTTAATGTTATTTTCACACCAAACACCTTCAACCATCAAATACAACATAAATCAAGCAAATTAAGTTTATTTCCATTCCATATCACTCATGATATTTTATAACTATTTATCGCTATTTTTATTTATTTTAAAATAGCTAATTTATTCAAAACGACGCTTCGGGCCATACAGCGGCCATGGCGCTGTTTTTCTTCAGATTTGATTTACACATATCTGAAAATCTAACCGTTGGATCTTCACCAAATTTATATCATTAGAAAGGTCTTTTCAAAACGAATCCAACGGTTGCAGTTTCGGGAAAATCCGACGGTCAGATCTCCCGGTACAATCGTTTGAAGTTTCGATTTCAAAATACGAACTGCAGCGTCGTTATTCGATTAAATATAATTATATTTATATATATAAATAAATATAATCGTTTCTGGCACTGTTTTTCTTCAGATTTGAATTAAACATTCCAGACAATCCAACCGTTGGATTTTTACAAGGTTGGTGCCGTTGGAAAGATTATTCCAAGGCGAACCCGACGGTTGAGGTTTCGGGGAAATCCAATGGTCGGATTTTCCCGCACTAGTCGTTTGAAATCACGGTTTCAAAATACGAACTGCACGGCCTCGTTTCGTTTTAATTTTATTTATATTTATATATTTATATAAATATAGTTCATTCAATGATTTCCCTATCGTTTTCACTTCAAATATTTTTCTAACACCTTAAATTTTTGGAAAATTTCGCCATAACCTCCCCTGCATCGGGAGCATCGGGAAATCGCAAATAGCGTTCCCGGTCCTTCTAATCTCAAAAAGAAAAAGAAAAAGCCAAGCGGCTAGCCAACAGGCTCATAAAATCATCACCCAAACAAAGCAGTAAATGTGTACCTATTTGTCGGGCACAAAATTTTATTCCTCTTCTCTAGCCCCTTTGCTATAACCTGTTCAATGAATAGGTATGCACATATATACACAGTTCTTATCATTTTTCATTTTCTATTCAACTTCACATTTGATTTCTATTTGGTTTAAAAACACCATTCATTCTAATGTTACATAAATAGGTGCAAATCATTTCATTAGCTAATTAATGAATATTTCAACTCATATATGTTTATTTTGAACAAGTGGCTATTTTTAACACTTCACATTTCAACGATTTATGCATACAATAAAAATGTGATTTTTATTGTAAAACAATTCATTTCAAAACACTATTTTTCTATATAGTTCATGTTGGTGATAAAAATGGGATTTTTATCATAAAACAATTTCTTTTAAAACGAGATTATTTTACACAGTTCATATAGTCGATAAAAGGTGATTTTTATTATCAAACAATTTATTTCAAAATATGAATACCATTCAACACATGAATTTCTAATCGACGAATGAATATCAATTCAACACATGAATGTTTTCTATTCAATGAATAAATATAGTTTAAGCATATGAAAATAATTCAAACACACGAATATTATTCAAAATTTCGGCAGCATAACGGCAGGGTAGTTAAACCGGGACCGTCCCTAGTACGGCTCCTCGCTCTACCTTAAAACCTCGCGGTTTTTGACAATGGGGTTCATGCATCTAGTTCGCACGCAGGCGGCATGTATATATTTATTTCATTTCCACAAACTAATCCTATGTGGTTTCAACCAAATATTTCACAACCACAAATGGGTATTTTTCAACCACAATCAACCAATATCAATCACAAACAATCCCAAACAATCATTCGCTATCAATCAATTTTCACAACAATTTCAACCAATAAATATCGTCCATGGTTTGTGGACGAGGGGCGTATATATATATATATATATATATATTAATATATAGCAATTCACTTTCATTTCACACATATATAATATTTTTAAATCAGAAATCTCACCAATAGCTATCCAACTTCACTTAGAGAAATCTTCGCCTTTACGACTCTGTCGCTTCGTTGCCTTTATTCTCTACATATGTAAAAATCGAATTTTTACTATGTTATTCAATATATAAAAATCGAATTTTGACGTCGCTATTCAATATATAAAAATCTGATTTTTTTCTTCGACTTTCAATATATAAAAATCTGATTTTCCTTTCGACTTTCAATATATAAAAATCTGATTTTTCTTTCGACTTTCAATATATAAAAATCTGATTTTTCTTTCGACTTTCAATATATAAAAATCTGATTTTTCTTTCGACTTTCAATATATAAAAATCTGATTTTTCATTCGACTTTCAATATATAAAAATCTGATTTTTCTTTCGACTTTCAATATATAAAAATCTGATTTTTCTTTCGACTTTCAATATATAAAAATCTGATTTTTCTTTCGACTTTCAATATATAAAAATCTGGTTTTTCTTTCGACTTTCAATATATAAAAATCTGATTTTTCTCTTTTTAAATTTCTAATCTCCTTCTATTTTAAATCTTAAAATAAATTAGTTTATAAATCATTTTAAAAATCAGTTTTTAATACTTTTTAAAATCAGTTTTTACTTTTATAAAAAATCAGTTTTAATCATCTTTTTCCCTTTTCAAGAAAATCAGTTTTTTTTTATGCTTTAAAAAAAATCAGTTTTTATGCTTTAAAAAAAATCAGTTTTTATGCTTTTAAACAAAATCAGTTTTATGCTTTTAAACAAAATCAGTTTTATTCTTTTAAACAAAATCAGTTTTTAATTCTTAAAAAAACAGGTTTAAATTCTTATTAAAATCAGTTTTGAAATCATAAAAAAACAGTTTTTAAATCATTAAAATAAAATAACAAAACACTTACAGAGGGGGGGGGGGTTTCGCAAATCGACGGAGCTGGAGGTGGGGCGGCCTCTAGTTCGTCGGCGGTGGAGGCTCTTGCGCGTTCGAATGGGGGAGGGGCGGTGGTGCAGTCGGCGAGGGTGGCGTCCAGGTTGAGGCAGCGGAGGGATTTTTAGGGTTTGGGGGGGGTACCTTGGGGTCGTGGGCCCTGCTAGGTGGAGGCGCCGGTGGTGAGGAGCTCCGGAGGACGTCGGCGACGTTGATCGTGCGAGGGGGGGCGGCTGCTCGATAGGCGTAGGGTTTTTTTTTTTTTTTTTAGTTGTAATCGAATGAACGGGGGGGGGGGGGGGGGGGCAGTACGAAGGATAAGGGGAGGGAAATTATATTATTTTATTATTTTATTTTTTTTATTTAATTATTTCTATTTTTGCAAAAAAGTTGACTTTTTCATACGACCTCGAAACGAGGCCCACCGCCTGTCGCCCATAGCGTTTTACCCCCATTCCAAACACAATGGGATATGTATCGCAAGCTGATTTGATCGTTACAATCAGTTTCCATTGAATTTACATTTAAATCACTATATTGAATTTTAAACGCACATTTCAAATTACCGGGGTCACATACTAACTAGAAAAATTCCAGAAGAATATTTTCTAGCTTCGTATTGACGATACGGTCCTAACAAAACTAGTTTCGTCGAATTCTGAGACCGTTTGAAAAATGGCCAATTTCCAGTCGATTAAAATCAATAGAAACTGGTCAAACGCGTTTTCCTTTGCCACGCTCACATACTGATTCGAAAAATTATGAAATTTGAAACCTAGCAATAATTTGACATTGCGGATCTAACAAAAGTGGTCTCATCCAAATCCGAGGTCGTTTGCAAAATGTCCATTTTTAAGGGCCTGAATTCCATAGCGACTATTCAGAATTTTCAACTGGACATATCTTTTGATTCCCGCTATCAAATTTCGATTGGTCGGATTCGTTGGAAAGATATTATCAATTATATTCCATTATTTTTGGTTTCACTAAAATCCGGATTGTTTTGCACCCGGTATATTCAATTGAAGTTTGAAATCGAATTATCGAACTACCGCGCCATTTTCAATTTTATATATAATTATAATTAATTATATTCGTTTTCAATTGTCGATTCAAACTCAGTTTTCATCGCCATTATTTAAAATATTTATTTTAAATATTTAAAATTCATTATTTTAGCCAATTTAAAATTTTTAAATTGGTTCAGATTTTCTGGGTCGTTACAGTATGATTGTGATTAAACGATGCCGTAAGCCTCACGGTATAGAACATAAAGGTATACGAGATTAATTAATTCCAGACCCGTCAAATTGAAGTTATTGTTTCTTGTGTTCTCCTGTGTTTCCTTACATTTTCTCGTGTGGAATTGACTAATGTTTAGTGAACTAGTTGTAAGAACGTGTGGTATGGGTTGCACAGTTACCACTATTCGGGTTATTGTCTAAGAGTCTATGACACATTCCTATGGATCTACAAGTATAAGACTTTCTAATCAATTCTATGGAAATCTCGATTTTTGGGTCATTCATGTGAATCCTATGGACCTTTGGGTTAATCCTGTGGTATCATAACCTCTTTGGTCATGTTATAAGGTACCTTTCATGTTGATATTAATACAGTTAGGCTTCGAGCCATTTCTCTGGTTAGCACGTGCAGGCATAACTTCATCTTGCCCCTCTTATGGTTGGATCCAACAACCTATGGTTTCTAAACATTTGTGTTTATATATGATTTATCCATTCTATGATGACTATTGTATATATATCGATTATAGATATCAAATATGTGTATATGGTAATTTCAGTGATTCATGTTATTTCAGTGATTGTTGTGATTTTAGTGATTCGTGTTTATTTCAGTGATCTCAATGATTCTTACGATTTCTGTGATCCTTGTGGTTACTATGACTTATGAAGTTTCTGTGATATCTGAGCCTTCCATCTTATGTTAAGAGATTCCAAGTGTCAATTACCGTAATCATAGAATTTGAGTAGTTTTTGCTAAGTGAACTATCCAACCTCGTGCTCGTATTTCTCTCGAGTAGTATGTATATTAATTATGTGGACTTATATATAGAGAAATATATTATCCTAAGTGTATGGTATTCCTTTTAGAGGGAAAGGAACTACCGCATCCAAGTTTCGAGCAAATATGTGATTTTTAGATTCCTTTTCTTTTGAAAAGGAATTCATGTCTGCATGATATTTTCTTTCATCTATCATCATTACTGATATGTTTAAGCTAAATTGACCCATGTATTTAAACTCGGGTCAAACCATGTTGTCTCAGTTTATAGCGTATTGTTGATTTGGGTTCCGTCATTCCATCTAGCACTATCTCTCCCTCTCTCTCTTGAGGCTATTACCTAAGTTGTGTAGTCTATATCCATATTATACGTATATTCATTCAGTGGGGCATGTTATATATGTATGGGTCTATGTGAAACCATTTGAGTATGTAGCATATGTATCTGTTGTATTATGTTGTCGTACCTATATGTAACATATTCTGTGATATATTATTTGTGATGTATTGTAATTTGTTCTGAATATGATCCTTAGTCATCGTAATCTTATATTATACATGAATTATGTACATCAATACACTTGAGGTAAGAAAAATTCATACACCCAATCGACGTATCTGACACTCGTTTAATACAAAATTACGGATGGTCACCCCTAACCAGCCTTATTTTATGCTCTAGTAAATAGTATTACTCAGCGATGCTCTATATTAGGGTGGCACTCAGGATGTAGTGTTACAAATGATATCGTAGAAAAATTCAAAATAAAATATGGAAAATAAAGAACGAAAAAGGAATTGTACATGTGTTACAAAACGGAAGGATAACACTTGTGTCTACTTTATCGTTTCCATTATTATCCTTAGCTCATATTTTTTTTATCAGTTGAGTCTTGTGTAAATTTTAGCTTTGGGATTACATCTAGAAATGTATTTCATTTCGTAGTATTCCATGAATTATATCCTAGAACCTGTAGTTTATCTTTATAGAAATTTCCTTTCTCTCAAATCCTTTTGGTGTTTAAATCTTGGATTCGGAATTTTAATGAAATTCAAATCCTATCGTTCAGTGTCTAGTTGATTGCTATTTCAAATAAAATAAATTGGGGAGGGTAATGAATCAAATCTAGGGTAACATAAGTTAAATACATATTGGGGTAAAAGGGTGCTAAAGTGAAATTAATCAGAGTTGCACAATGGAAACAAGTGAATTGTTTTGGCTGTGTTGATTCTAATAAATCCGTGAGGGAGATTGAGGGATGGTAAATACTGATGATCTAATGTTTGTTAAGAGTTAATTAAGTTGGAAAAATAAATCAAGTGAATATCTAGTGAAACTCAGTGTTGGGTTGTTTTATTTGAAATAAAGCAAGAGTGTTTGTTAAAGTAAATAATAGAGAAAAGCATGTGTAAACTAAAAATCCGTGACTATCATTTGTATTAAGTTTTCCATTTGGTATTTTTGAGTGTTCTGATCAATACGTCTAATCAATGATATTGATAAGAATTTCTTAAACACTTATATGAGATGAAAGAACATAATATTTGTATAACAAAATAAATTTTGTGAAAGAATAGTGTAAAATATTGTGTGAGAATAGTAAATAGCTATATAAGGTGAGATTAATAATAAAGTTGGTGAGGCAATAACGATATTATACCAAATTTACAGCCAAATAACAAGGAAAGTTGTTATGAAATTACTGGTTTAATATTATTCAAAATGAATTAAAAGAGTTGTTAAGTGAAAATTTGTATTTTAGAAAGACTTAAGTAAATAAATATAAAGTGTTTTCAGTACAAAATTTGTTTTAGATGAGTGACTATCTTGAACATGAGTAATATGTTTTAAATGCACACTCTCATACCTAGGTTTAAAACGTGGTTGCAGCCTTCAAGTTAGTAATACAAACAGTAAAGGACGAGGTTGTTTGATATTTCAATCAAAGCAATGACCATTATTTGGGATTTTAGGACAAATTTGACGGTCGGGCAGCGTCTATTATTGAATGAAATTGAAAATTGAAAATGATGAGTGGGTATTTCGATATATGCAATGTGAAAGATATGTCATAGTAAATTAAACCTTATGTGCGTATCATTTGGCGTGAGAGTTAAAACTTTTTACAAAGTTGAGCAATCAAATTTGAATTTTCTAGTGTTGCAGTCTAAATAAGTTAGGGAAAATTATGAAACTTTCAAACACTATGTGTTTGATTCTTACGTTAAATTTTTCTTAGTGAATAAATTTGTCATAAGTTATTAGAAATTGGAAGTTTAAAACATTATTTTAGGAAAATTGCGAGGGCGCAATTTCTTTAAAGGGATGTCTATAACAATCTGGGTTTTTGGGTACCCAGAGTAAACAGATCATAACATGTTTTGTAATTTAAACTTGAAAAGATTATAATACGAGTTCGGGAGCCTAACTCATACAATAATTTATGATGAGGGAATAAATAATTTGTGATTTATAGAAATTTGTGTGTACTGGAATAAATTATATTCATTTAGTATAATAAGAAGATTTATTCCGATCCGTATTTTAAATTACACTGATGGTTCAAATGAATATTGAAAATATAAAATATTGATTAGTAATCAATATTTAAGTGAAAATATATTTTAAATATGATGTGGTTACTTAACAAAATAATTAATAAATTATGAATTTGTGTTTGTAAAATGTAAGTTGTTGAAATTATAAAATAACATAAAAGTGCATTTAAAAACCATATTTGCAAATGGTTAAAGATTCATAGAGTAGTAATAATAATGTTGAGTTATGTTAAAATGAAATAAACGGTAAGTTTATCGTTAAAGTAAATTTTGGAGAAAATGGTGATTGTTGAAATTAATCATGCATTAATACAAGTATAAAAGTGTAAATATTGATTAGAAATCAATATTTAAGTGTGTTTATATATTTCTGGTAAGGTTATGTGTTTATTTTGTCAAGAAAGAGGAATTGACATAGATTTAAACTTAAGAATGTTAGTTGTGCACAATTGAAGTGTAAAATGTGCCTTTTTAGAAAAATCTAAAATTTAATGTGTGTTACATTAAAACGATGTTTAAAATGTTTTAGAGTTTATTAAAAGTTGTGTGCATGTGTTTTGAAAAATTAAACACAATATGGTTTTTTTGTGTGTGTTGTTTAATTGAGTCAAACATGTGTTATCTTGTGTAAAAGTTGTGTTGTGTTGCCTAACTAAGATCATATTTGTAACTCTTAGCCTGACCATTTGAATTAATATAACTTAGCATTTTGGGTAAGTTCTCATCCTAGATCTAAGGCCCATGAGAGGGCTCTGTGATAATTTCAGTACGTACAATTTCTTTTTCTAATTCCTTCCTCTTTTGTTCATAAGAACAAAAATGGAAGCTATTCATAGCTCCTCTCAAAATTGTTAAAGCCATTTCTCTTATTCCAAATTTAAATCAAAATGAGAACTTAAATCTCTGCTTTATACAAAAGAGATTCATCTCTAGCAGGAAATTCAATTATCCAACGTCTGAAATCAGAGAGAAGAAGTTATAGTAAGTTTTGAGGTTTTGCATGTTAGAAATTCTCATTACTGCAAGCTGCAAGAAGCCAAACTTATTCAAATCCTTATAAGGTGAGTTCATACACTCACTCTCTCTAGCTAAAACATTTATTTATGTTGAACCTAGGTTTTATGTTGTAAACTGCAAGTTATAGTAAGTTTTATGCAAATCTAAGTTGGAAGGAAAAAGAGTGCTTGGGTTCAAATAATTGAGGTACTGTATCTCTCTTAATTCTCTTCTAAATTGTATGATTCAATTTCCAGCTAGTAGCTTACATCTTTTAGTTTTTTTTGCAAACTTGTAGGCCACTCTGAGCTTGTTAGGTTAGAAAAATGGTCGCACAAATTTGAGTTCGGTGCAGATTTTCAATCAACAAAATTCCCGTATGAAAGGTCGAACACTGTTCCTTTTAGGCCGACCTATGTGTAACACCCCACCTCCGTTAAGGTCACACTCAAAGGGAATGCCCCAACTTCGGTGGAGCGTTTTAAGGTACAAGATACTAATAAATTACAAGACAGAAAATTTAAGCAGCGGAAAAAGATTAATATTATTTCATAAATACTTGTTCAACACAAAAGTTCAACAACTGTTTCAACCATCCAAATTATTACAACTTTCCATCTGTCTTGAAAACATAAAGAAGCAATACTGAAAATAAAATGACATAAATCCCCAACAAGTTCTTGACCATAGCCATAGCTCAAAAAGGAAAGTCCAAGCCTTGCATCTACGGCCTTCAAGCTTTGACTAGCCTGGACTAAGCAGAGGTGTTTCCTCCCTACGGACCTGGGGGGGCGGAGGAAAAGAAGCGAAAGGAAAATGGGTCAGACATAAGTCTGGTAAGTCCAGTTATTTAATAGCATGTAAACAAGTAAAAGACTATGACATGAATAAACTGAACTTAGAATGACACCACAAGGATAGGGTAGTCCTAAAACGAGGTAAGGTAAGATTTAACTAGATTTGGCTACCGCACCAACTTTTACTTCTCTGCACCCACTCAGAGCTGTTTAACTAGAAATGTATGTTCATGATAAAGTGATCCCATTCATGTATTGTGTAACACCCCGGATTTTGGAATAATCAAATTAACTAAATTAAAGAATAATTAATCTCATACATGAGAATTAAGGGTAATGGGTTGCACGATTGTGTTCGTCTCGAAATTTTGGTCGAGATAGAATCCGAGTTTGCGTAAAACGGATATCAGATGAAGAAGATATGGACGAACAAAGTCATAAGAGAAAAAAAATTGCACTGGCGCACTTGGGAAGTGCGCCAGTACAAATTTGCATTGGTGCACTTCCCAAGTGCGCCCAGGCCGAGCAGCAGGCCTGCACAGCTTTCTCGTTCAGTCTCATCCGTGTTGTGGCTCATTGCTGAGTCCTTTCTGACTCCTTGCTAAGTCATTAGGGCTGACTTGTCACCCTATCATGACTGAGTGGTTTTGATTAACCCTAAGATCATCCGATGGCTAGAATTAAATTAAAACTCTATAAAAAGACATGAAAACTCAAACCCTAAAATCAAATTAAAACTGAAACTATGGTCGTCATGCCGTCACCTAGCAACTCAGCATAGCCGCCACCAATTAGAGAGGAAGAACAGCGAATCAAATCAGTACTATTCAACTTTAACAACGAATCTTCTTCAAAGGAGAACTAATACAACTTCAGAACTTAGAATTCAGAATTCAAGACCCTCTTTGAGTTGTGAGTTCGATTTCTTTAATAAAATAATTATTAAATTAATTGGATTAAGTTATGATGTGGATTATATGGATGTGATGTGAATTATTGACCGCATATTATGATTATGTTGTAAAATTTTAATGTTATCATATATATTCTAAGATGTTATGTTGTGATGTTATCATCCCTGTTGTAAAGTTATGATGCTATCATCTATGTTGTAATTTTATATAATCAAACCATCATGTTGTTTATATGCTAGTTGGGTTCATATGATAAATCATATGTATTTATGCAAGTTAGGATGTGAATTGAGGCATAGATCATATGCAAATTAGGTATAACTTTCATGACACCTCTTTTATGTGAATCGGATCTAAAAGTTAGGCTATGACATGTGTGAGTTATATGCTAAATCCTACATGCTAGTTTACATGTTTAGATGTAAGTTTACACCATTGTTAAGTTGCATAAATCACATATGCAAGTTTATATAAATGAGTTTGGAATACGAATCATGTTATGCAAGTTTGTGGTTATTGCCTATGCAATTTTACACCTTTAGATGTAGATCTATGACATACATGATTTATGCACGTTTGTGACCATCATTTAAACAGGTTTACACCTTTAGATCTGGATCTATGACATATGTAGTTTTATGCAAGTTGTAACTTTGGCCTATGCAAGTTTTAGATGTAGAACATCATTCACACATGCAAGTTTACCCCTATGTTTAGATCTAGTTCTAATTATATGTATGTTGTGATGTTTTCTCTTTATTCCATGAGTTAGACTGTTCGAGTCTAACGTATATTTTACATTAAACGAACAAACGTACAATGTGGGGTAAAGGGGATAATATTAAAAGATTTAATTGGCGTAAATGCCTTAAAAAGGCATAAAATAAATTTGTGATGAAAATTGGTATGATTTTACATACCATAAATGGATGGACATAATTGAGTCAATTATGGCCATTGTTAAATTTGGAATTAATTGATAATTTGAATAGGGAAAGTAATTCAAATTGGGGATGATTACTTAGGTGTAATTAATCGTCTAAGACACGAGGTTAGACTCTTTTGTGGTGTAAGACTGCCCGGACCCGCCCGGCAAATCCAGCTGCCAAAAATGCCAGTCTAATGTGAGAGGTCTTAGGCCCAAATTAAATGCGTAACAGTTGTAAAGACACGAGGTTAGACTCGTTTATGGTGTAAGGCTGCCTGAACCCGCTCGGCAAATCCAGCTGCCACAAATGCCAGTCGAATGTGGGAGGTCTTTATAAGGTTACGGTCTTAATGAATTAAGAAACACTTAACCAGATAAACATGTAGTGGGACATGAGGGGGTTCAGTGGGTGCCTTGGGTGGCATGTGGAATCTAGTTGGTGCCTTGGGGGGCATTTGAAATACGATTAGAAACACTTAACCAAAATATGAAACATGTAAGGGAACATGAATAAGAAGTGGGTTAAGTGGGATGTACTAGAGGGGACCAAGCTTAGATGGATAGCTTGTGTCAAGTAACGGGGGCCCGTTTCAACCAGTAACCCATACGTATCTTTGTGGGCTTGACCCAAGTCGAGGACGGGACACGCATACTGGGCTTGACTGTAAGAGGCCAAAACCGGGTTAGTGGTGGCAACGCAAGTCCAACGGGTTCATATGCGTGTGTGGACCCGGGCTGGTAGGTAAGACGTTGTTGCATCGTGTAGGTATAAGCCGTGCATTATTGGTTGTACCGAGTTGCCACTTTGGGGAGTGATACACCCCACTATGGGGCCAGCACGGGTATCTACGAGTTAGGGAGCCGATCGTATAGGGGTAGTGGGTACGCCTAATGGAGATAGGGGCAGGAGGCACCCATGAAGGCAACTAGGGGTGCACGAAACTACCGATATCATTATTAAGTTCGGTAGGCGGGATCAACCTTAGGGTGACTAGTGGTGGTGCAGTATAGTAGTAGTGGTGTAGTATAGTAATTATCTTATAGTGGTTTAGGTGCGCTTTAACGTTATCTTAGTTTAATCTTATTTCCTTGTTTACTTTGTCATACTCCATTGTTCACAGCCATTTCCTTATTTTCCAACTTATGCCTTAGCCTAGTTATTTTGGTAATTATATTGTTAAAGTTATCGCACTCGCCAAACTTTATGTCTGACCCCCTTATTTCCACCTCTTTTCTTCCTTTCCCCCCAGGTGCTCAGGTTGGAACTAGCACCAGTGGAGCTTGATTTTGGACAGCTGTATTTCTTGCTTTTAGAAGATTGCTTGGATCGCTGAGGTAAAGTTTAGCCTCTCTTATTTACGGCTATTTTGTATTGGGGATTATGTCTTTCAATTTATGTACTTTGATTTAGTCAAGATGGATATTATGTACTTTGACTTTGGTTTTTGATGACGTAATCAAACCTATGTGTTTATCCGCTGCAAAGAATAAAGTTTTAAAGTTTTAGTACTGTTTATATCTGTCTTGTTGTTAAGTTTCAGTTCTATACACACTTAAAATGATCCATGGAAGTTAATGCATTCCCTTTGTGAGTGACATTAATGGAAGTGGGGTGTTACACGTGGTATCAGAGCTGAAGGTTACCAGAACAGATATGAATTTTGAAAAGTGTTTTTGAAAAACAATTTTTACAAAGAAGTACTTTCAAAAGTATGTTTTAAGGAAAGTATTTTGAGGAGAAAAGTATATTTTAGAAAGCATAACCCCAAGAGCCATCTATTTTTCCTTCGGTTCTTTTATATTGAATCTTTCCTTTTTCGTTTCAGTATTTCTGGAGCATCTGAGATACCAGAGGGTGTTCATGTACCCGGTTGGTTTCGTCAATATCTCGAGGCTAGGGCCACCACTGTAGGTCCAGCAAATGCTCCTCCTCCTCCTCCCCCCCTCCTCCTCCTCCTCCTCGTGTCGATACTTTCGCGAAGATATGTAAGGACTTTTGAGCAATGGGTGGAAAACCTTTTCACGGGACGGAAACATTTGTTGAAGCTCGAAATTGGCTAAAGGAGGTGGAAGAATTGCTTGGAATCTTCGAAGTGGAAGATGGAAGAAAGGTCCAGTTGGCTGCCTAGCTAATGAAGGATGAGGCCTCGTTTTGGTGGGAGGTCACTAATGGGGAGCATCCAGTTGATACATGGCCAGACTTTAGGCAGAGGTTTGAGTCAAAGTTTCTCTCACGGGCTGAAGAGAATCTATACATGGAAAGATTTTTGGCATTGAAGCAAGGGAATCTATCGGTGAAAGAATATGTCAACAAGTTCAATTAGTTGGCGAGATTCGGCATGGACTTGGTGAATACACCAGAAAAGAAGGCCCTAAGATTTGTTAAGGGTTTGAACGAACTGCTTCATGGGTTAGCTATGACCCACATCCCTATGGGGGCCACATTTGAGAGGCTAGTTGACATGGCACTTATGCATGAAGAGGAGAAGGGCGCCAATGCTAATAAGGCACCCGAGAAGAAAGGGGATCAAAAGAAACCTCAGCAACAACAACAAAACAAGAAAGGTGGAAAAGGCAACAATGCTAAGGGGAAGAAAAGATGCTTTAACTGTGGGACACCCGGCCATCTAAGCGAAGATTGTAGGAAGAAAAAGAAGACTGGTTGTTTCCACTGTGGCGAGGCGGGACATCTTATTAAGGACTGCCCAAAGAAAGGGCAGAGGGTAGGGTCTACCTCGGGAGGACAGGTGCAGGCTCTTATGGCACCAAGGCAGGCAAGGGACAAGTTCAGGCTCTCACGGTCCCACCGCTGCAAGAACGAGGTTGAGCAATTTTCGTTGAAAGTGTAGTAACCCGCATTTTTAGCTGTTGAATAATTAATTTATTTAATTATTAAATATCGATTTATCGATATCGAAAACGTGAATTAAATAATATTGAATATTTAATTAATAATTATAATATAATAAAATATATTATAGTGTCAAAATAATCAAAAATATTGGAAATCACAATATTCTGTGAACGGGGTCATCCCTAAGATGTAATTCATCTTAGAGTTGAATTATACTGACGAATATATTCAATCGAAGACAGTTTGAACGTATAGTTTATAATATATTTATAAACGAGCTCGAAATGGCGCTGCAGTTCGCTATTTGGCGATTCGAACTTCAACTGAATGTACAGGATTCGTTGTAAGCCGGATTTCTGTGAAACAAGAAACGTGTGGAGCTGGTGGAGTATATCTTTCTAGTGGAAGACAAAAATCGAGATTTCGTCGTGTAGATTTTGATTTATGTCCAAATCAAATTCTAGAAAAGTTGCTATGGAATTTCTTTATAATTTAATAATATTTATAAAAGGAATTCCATTGAAAATCGAATATGGATAAAATCGGGATTTGAAATATCGAGCTAGAAATTCATGTGCGAGTATTCTAGAGCTGAACGATATCGTATGTGGATATATACGATAATACAAATTTATTTATATTTAATTTAATAATATTTAAATATATTTATATATTTAAATGGGTCATCCAGAGCTTTAAAAATAGCCGGTTTTGCAAACGAAGTCGGAATTCGACGAAACTAATTTTGTTAGATCCGCAATGTCAAATTATTGCTAGATGTCAGTTTCCGTGATTTTTAGAGTCACTGTGTGGCCGTACGGATTTTTAGAGTCACTGTGTGGCCGTACGGATTTTTAGAGTGAAAAACAGTCAGTATTTTAACAGTTGAAAATACGCTGTGTGAGCATACGAAGTCGAAATTCGACGAAACCAGTTTCGTTGGGTCCGAAATTTCAAACTCTAGCAGTGTGTCCAGTTTCGTGATTTTTAGTCATCGTGTGTATTCGTAGAGATTTTTAGAGTGCGAATACATATAGAAATTAATAAAAATATATAGTAAAAGCCATCCTATAGATAACTAACATCCACCAAACCCTACCTAATTTCATTTGGTGGTCAACCCCAAAACCGGCCGTCATTTTTCCTCTTCCAGCAAACAAAAACGAAAAGAGAAAAATCCAAGAAAATCAAAATAAAAATCCTAAAATCGTGTAATACATATGTATGAGCTTATCGGAGGATCCTCTTCATCCTTATACTACTTTTACATAGTGCGATCCATGTTGGGGATTCGCGAGTTTCAACAGCGAACTAGGGTTCGCGGATTCAAGAAAATGAAGGCGCCGTTGGATTTTTGAGTGTGATATTTGGGTTTGTGGTGGTTTATAGCATCTTGTGGAGGAGATTTGGAGGACTCGGTTGCCAGGAGGGTCGCTGCTCCAGTTTTCAGCGTGAAGGGTGTTCGAACATGACAGCACCGAGCTGTTTGAAATTGAGGCAAGTAGAAAGAGAGTTTGTAGAGATGAACGCAGGTGCTAATGGCTTTTGAATCAGTGAAGCAGAGAGGAAGAATGAGGCGTGGGATTTGTTGGTAACGGCGTGACTAGAGGGAGGAAGTCACGGCAGTTTTGTTTTGGGGAAGAACACTGTTCATGTGGGTTTAAAGGGTGTATGGGCCGTGAGAAAAAGGTGGCAAGCCCAATTAGAATTAAAGCTTAGTTTAAATTTAATTTAAGTGTGTATTAACTTGTATAGATAATAACTTCTCCATACGGTATCGAAATTCAGCGAAACAAGATCCGACAAGATCGTATGGACGGGAGCAACACAATGAGACTGACCGGGAGTGAATCCGAGCTCGTTACAATTTATGGCGAAATAAATTGTCTGGCTGAATCAAATGAACGCAAACCGTTATTTAACGGCTAACGCGCAACTGTGAGTAAAACTCACCAACTCTGAACAGTTATATTTTTATAATGTATTTCTAGAACTGTTAATCATCTGTTGATTGTTGTGTGTTGGTTGATTGATTGAACTGCTAGTCAGTTAATGAATATTATATATATATATATATATATATATATATATATATATATATATAAATATATGTATATAAATCGTTAAATAGTTATATATTGATTCTGCTATTAGAATAATTTATATTGAACTGAAAGTGATGATAATCATATTGTGTAACATCTGTGGATGCAGGGAAACAGGTTGGAGGAATCCGACTGGATTCCTCAACAGTTATTTTATTGTTTTTCATATATTTTAATATATGATGTGAATTATAACCTGTTGTTGATTGTGTGTGTATGGACGAGATTAGACATCGTGATTTGATATGATTGAATACCATAACATACCGGAATGTAGATAAGGGAATTTTCAAAGCGATATTGAAAATAGCATATTTATAAATTGGAATATTTATAAATAAGAGATATTTATAAATTTAAAATTTATAAATAAGGAATATTTATAAATTGGGATATTTATAAATAGGAGATATTTTAAAAAGGAAAATAAATTCAAAACATTTCTTTTTGAATGGAAAGGCTTGTGCGGCGAGTTTGGGGATTTTCCCGATGCTCCCGATACAAAGGTGGTTATGGCGAATTTTCCCGGGAATTTAAAGAGTTAGAATATTTCAAGAATAAATTTGAAAAGGAAATATTTGTAAACCATTTACAAATAGAATTGGAAAGAGAACATTATAAAAAGGAAATCATTTTTAAAGTGTAGAACCGTTATTTAAAAGTAAATCTTTTCAAATGAATAAAACGTTGTTAAAAAGGAAATCTTTATAAAGTGAATAAAGTAAATCGAATATGGTATTCGAAAGGAGAAATCGAATATGTTATTCGAAAGGAGAAATCGAATATGGTATTCGAAGTTAGTTAATCGAATATGGTATTCGAGGTTAGTTAAAGGAATATTAGTTATACAAATAGAGTTAAACGGAGTTAAATAGAGTTAATCGAATATAGTTTATTCGAATAGAGTAAAGGAGTTAATCGAATATAGTTTATTCGAGTAGAGTTAGAGGAGTTATCGAATATAGTTTATTCGACAGGAGTTAAGCGAATTAGTTAAGTTAAACTAAGTGAATTAGTTAAGTGAATTGGTTAAGTTAACCAAAGTGAATTAGTCGAGTTAATCAAAGTGATTAGTTCAGTTAATCGAGATAAGTAAATCAAGTTAGGTTTATCGAGTTGAATTAGTCAGTCGAGTTAATAAATTGAGTTAGTCAAACCAAGTAAAACCAGTTAAAGTTAAATAAGTTGAGTTGATCGGGTGGTTCGGCCAAGTTAGTCGAGCCTAGTTAATCGAATCAAATTGGTCGAACCAAGTAAGTCGAGTTAAGTTGGTCAAGTTAGTCGAGCCTAGTTAATCGAATCGAATTGGTCGAACCAAGTAAGTCGAGTTAAGTTAGTCAAGTTAGTCAAGCCTAGTTAATCAAATCGAATTGGTCGAACCAAGTAAGCCGAGTTAGTCGAGTCAAGTTAAGTTAGTCGAGTTAAGTTCGTCGAGTTAAATAAATCGATGTTAGTTTCATCAAAAGGAGTTATCGATGTTAGTTTCATCGAAAGGAGTTATCGATGTTAGTTTCATCGAAAGGAGTTATCGATGTTAGTTTCATCGAAAGGAGTTATTGATGTTAGTTTCACCGCAAGGAGTTATCGATTTTAGTTTAATCGAAGTGAGATTTTCAAATATGAGATATTTGAAAAGGAAGAGTTATCGAATATTAGTTATTCGAAGAGAGATTATCGAATATCGTTTATTCGAGAAGGAGTTAATCGAATATAGGTTATTCGAAGAAGAGTTAATCAAATAGAGATTTCTCGAAGAGAGTTAATCGGCAAATTCGATTATATCGAATTCGGGAAAGTACTTATACTTTCCAGTGTTAAATAGAGATTTATTTATAAATAAATAAGTGTTAGGTTAATTAATCACTAATAAGAATAGAAGTTATAATTAAAGTTAGATAATTAGGAAGTAGGGATTATAACGTTATCGTTATAACAAATGTTTTAAATATAGAAGTGGATTAGTAAAATTGAATCCGAGAAAGGCGTAAAGAAGTTGTTAAAGATTAAAAGATAAACTTTGACCATTTCGAAGTTATAACGTTGTTCAGTTAAGGTCTGAGAGGTAATTATACCCCAACTTGAGTGACTTCCTTCTTAACTAAGAAATGGTAAGGTTTGATCGTAAAGGAGTTTTGGAAATGTTTTCCAAACGAGAATCAGAAATGTTTTCTGATAAAAGAAAATAAGAATTTAGAATATAGGGAAACAGGAGATAAGTAAATAAATGAACTAAAGAGATTAATGTTAAATGATGTTTGTTCGATATAATTTCCATCTGGGAATAATATCGTTGTTTGCACACTTGTTTTTCTTTGATGGTTAAATCACAGACTATCGAAGTTTTGACCATTTTAACGTTGTTAATATGGAGAGACCGGTTGGATTTTTATCCAAAGAACCACTCTGTGTTGGCATAAGCGTCGCGAATCATATATGTCAAAGATAATTGAAGACGGAGTAAAATGCAAGGGCTATCCTGTTTACAGAATAGTGCCTTCGGTTTGTCCAAGCCCAGGTTAACTTGTATGGACGAAGGTCTGACAGAGTATATCTGATGGATCGCGTAAGTTGATCTGTTCAAACGTATTCACGTTTGGTGGCGGAGGAATTCGTTTCTCTTAGCTGTATACCCGTGTTATTTTTGGATAAGTCAATTTGTGATTTGGCGGGTATGACGATGTGACATTCTAAGTGAATGAAGATGGATGTCTGACAGAGTATTTCCAGACGATTATGTACATTGATTTCTTCAACCGTACCAAGAGTGGAAGCGGAGAAATAAACTTCTTTTAGCTGACACGTAATGTATTGTTGTAGACGTCAATTAGTGATTTTCGATGGATCTGACAATGTGGCATTCGAAGTAAATCTATTGTGATGATAAAGCGTAGCTTCTAGCCTCATCATCCGGTAAATGACAGAAATCGGGCAGGCGGCATGGCTAAGTCGGTCGCACCGAAGTAGGGTGTATAATCACCTATCTAGTGAATATTCATTTGTTTCTTAAATCTATCAATGTTGTCCCATATATATACGGGAACGGTTGCTGATCCCAACCGTTGGTGATGTACATTCGATACACTCAAGCGAAATGAGTGGTCGGTCATGTGTGGCTGAGTTGCAAGATGTTCTTGTTGAACTCCAGTGTATCGTTCCTAGAGTACACTGATCGGAAGGTGGTTCCATACCTTGTCATAGTTGGAAATCCAATAATCCAATACGTGCTTGCGATTTTGATTGTATACTATATATGTAGTAACGTGAGATGCAAGCGTTTCTACTAGACTGATATTTATTTGTACTTAGACATTATTATAATATCAGAATGATATTGCTTTGAAAAGTTATTTGGATTCTCATAAGGGAAAAACCCGTTCCGTATTCACGGCGTGGTCTTATGAGATATCATATACCTGTTTAAATGATTTGAGTTTATTCACACCAGTCCCATGACTGACCCGGAGTTTATTTTGTTGTTTTCCCTAAACTCTTGGGTGCCTAAATTTGTACGGGCAGTCAAGTAGTCGGGATTTTACAGATACACTTGGAGAGCTTGGAGCAGGAGGCTTCAGGATTCTATAGCTATTATTATTTCCGCTGTTGTTGTAAGTGCTGTACTCTGATAAGTGCTATTGTATACATAACTGTTATATTTCAAAGTTATGTTATCTATTATATGTTATTCGTTCCGCTGTGAGGTTCGTGCTACTCTGATGTTGTGTTCTTCTTCTTCTTCTATTCTAAGTTTCTATCTTATCTATTCTCACCTTCTAATTTCTTTCATTAATTTCCGGGATTTTTCGATGTTTTGGTTATCGACGTCGAGCTTACGTCGATAACCAAAGTCGCCGAAAATCCGGGTTACTACAGTTGGTATCAGAGCATTGGTTTAGTTATTACCTTGGCTCTGTGGCGTGATTCAGTAGAGATGGGATTAGTAATATCCTAGACTGAATTTGAGTGTATATATACGAGTGAACGCATTTGTTATTTAATATAAAATGATTTTATATTATGGAGTTTTATTGGTTGAGTGGCTTATGAATTCTGGTCGATCAGTTTGATCCACTCTATTGGTAGGAGTTCTATAAACACTTAAATACGATGAACCGACATAGTATGTTTTGATATAGTATATTGGTTATGTTGGTTGTTATTATAATCGAATGAGGTTATAAGAAGTGAAATGGTTATGTAAATAACTGATCAGAATTCATATAAGTAAAGTATATGAAATAAAATGAAGAAAAATCTGAATTTAAATCAGATTGGAATTAAAATAAGAAAATTTTAAGTTCCTAGGAGATTTTGAAAACGTTTTTCAAACTGAAGGTGATATAGTATTGAACTCACTTCGATAGCTGGAAAATAGATTCTGATGATGAATCGCGACATCATCAGTGTTCATTTTCGAGTTCTAAGTGACGGACTACTACCAAAGGTTTTGTTTTTGAATTGTTTTGAGAAAACAAGTTGTTTAGAAATTCAAAGGTTTTGAATTGGCATTGTAATTTCAAATTGATTTGAAATAGACCCAGGAAATTAAGTTTCGGAATTTAATTTTAACTTATGAAGTTAAATAGAATAAGATAGTAGAAATAAATTGAAATATTAACTTGAACTGAGTTAAATAGAATTGAATTGGATTAGAGAATAATCTGTTATGGAATTGGGTTGATGAGTTAAGAATTTGAAATTTGATATTCGGGTTCGAATGAAATCCGATTTGGTTTTGAGGATATGAACTGATTGGAATTTGATGGAAATAACACTGGTATATGCTGAGTTGATAGCATATGGAAGTGATAGAGTTGATGTGCCCGACAAAAAGGTACCAGTTTATATTATATATGGATATGAGATTTATGAGCCGAATTGGCAAGCCGCTTGGCTGTTTGATTTTCTTTTGGTTTAAAGAAGGCCCAGAGAGGCGAGTTGGAGTTTGAGATATTGACCAGTACAAAGGAGGTCCTGGCAAAAAATTTCGAAAAGTTAAGGTGTTAGAAAATTTTTAGAATTTTTGAAAATTTAGTTAGTCAGAATAAATTAATATTTTAGTCGATATTAATTGGTTCAGTTGAAACCGGAGACAAGAGGTAAACAGATAAATTTTTACCCAGAAGATAGGGTCATCCCCTAGCTTAGCAATTTCGAGGACGAAATTTTATTAAGGGGGGGAGATTGTAGTAACCCGCATTTTTAGCTGTTGAATAATTAATTTATTTAATTATTAAATATCGATTTATCGATATCGAAAACGTGAATTAAATAATATTGAATATTTAATTAATAATTATAATATAATAAAATATATTATAGTGTCAAAATAATCAAAAATATTGGAAATCACAATATTCTGTGAACGGGGTCATCCCTAAGATGTAATTCAGCTTAGAGTTGAATTATACTGACGAATATATTCAATCGACGACAGTTTGAACGTATAGTTTATAATATATTTATAAACGAGCTCGAAATGGCGCTGCAGTTCGCTATTTGGCGATTCGAACTTCAACTGAATGTACAGGATTCGTTGTAAGCTGGATTTCTGTGAAACAAGAAACGTGTGGAGCTGGTGGAGTATATCTTTCTAGTGGAAGAGAAAAATCGAGATTTCATCGTGTAGATTTTGATTTATGTCCAAATCAAATTCTAGAAAAGTCGCTATGGAATTCCTTTATAATTTAATAATATTTATAAAAGGAATTCCATTGAAAATCGAATATGGATAAAATCGGGATTTGAAATATCGAGCTAGAAATTCATGTGCGAGTATTCTAGAGCTGAACGATATCGTATGTGGATATATACGATAATACAAATTTATTTATATTTAATTTAATAATATTTAAATATATTTATATATTTAAATGGGTCATCCAAAGCTTTAAAAATAGCCGGTTTTGCAAACGAAGTCGGAATTCGACGAAACTAATTTTGTTAGATCCGCAATGTCAAATTATTGCTAGATGTCAGTTTCCGTGATTTTTAGAGTCACTGTGTGGCCGTACGGATTTTTAGAGTGAAAAACAGTCAGTATTTTAACAGTTGAAAATACGCTGTGTGAGCATACGAAGTCGAAATTCGACGAAACCAGTTTCGTTATGTCCGAAATTTCAAACTCTGGCAGTGTGTCCAGGTTCGTGATTTTTAGTCATCGTGTGTATTCGTAGAGATTTTTAGAGTGCGAATACATATAGAAATTAATAAAAATATATAGTAAAAGCCATCCTATAAATACACTAACATCCACCAAACCCTACCTAATTTCATTTGGTGGTCAACCCCAAAACCGGCCGTCATTTTTCCTCTTCCAGCAAACAAAAACGAAAAGAGAAAAATCCAAGAAAATCAAAATAAAAACCCTAAAATCGTGTAATACATATGTATGAGCTTATCGGAGGATCCTCTTCATCCTTATACTACTTTTACATAGTGCGATCCATGTTGGGGATTCGCAAGTTTCAACAGCGAACTAGGATTCGCGGATTCAAGAAAATGAAGGCGCCGTTGGATTTTTGAGTATGATATTTGGGTTTGTGGTGGTTTATAGCATCTTGTGGAGGAGATTTGGAGGACTCGGTTGCCAGGAGGGTCGCTGCTCCAGTTTTCAGCGTGAAGGGTGTTCGAACATGACAGCACCGAGCTGTTTGAAATTGAGGCAAGTAGAAAGAGAGTTTGTAGAGATGAATGCAGATGCTAATGGCTTTTGAATCAGTGAAGCAGAGAGGAAGAACGAGGCGTGGGATTTGTTGGTAACGGCGTGACTAGAGGGAGGAAGTCACGGCAGTTTTGTTTTGGGGAAGAACACTGTTTATGTGGGTTTAAAGGGTGTATGGGCCGTGAGAAAAAGGTGGCAAGCCCAATTAGAATTAAACCTTAGTTTAAATTTAATTTAAGTGTGTATTAACTTGTATAGATAATAACTTCTCCATACGGTATCGAAATTCAGCGAAACAAGATCCGACAAGATCGTATGGACGGGAGCAACACAATGAGACTGACCGGGAGTGAATCCGAGCTCGTTACAATTTATGGCGAAATAAATTGTCCGGCTGAATCAAATGAACGCAAACCGTTATTTAACGGCTAACGCGCAACTGTGAGTAAAACTCACCAACTCTGAACAGTTATATTTTTATAATGTATTTCTAGAACTGTTAATCATCTGTTGATTGTTGTGTGTTGGTTGATTGATTGAACTGCTAGTCAGTTAGTGAATATTATATATATATATATGTATATAAATCGTTAAATAGTTATATATTGATTCTGCTATCAGAATAATTTATATTGAACTGAAAGTGATGATAATCATATTGTGTAACATCTGTGGATGCAGGGAAACAGTTTAGAGGAATCCGACTGGATTCCTCAACAGTTATTTTATTGTTTTTCATATATTTTAATATATGATGTGAATTATAACCTGTTGTTGATTGTGTGTGTATGGACGAGATTAGACATCGTGATTTGATATGATTGAATACCATAACATACCGGAATGTAGATAAGGGAATTTTCAAAGCGATATTGAAAATAGCATATTTATAAATTGGAATATTTATAAATAAGAGATATTTATAAATTTAAAATTTATAAATAAGGAATATTTATAAATTGGGATATTTATAAATAGGAGATATTTTAAAAAGGAAAATAAGTTCAAAACATTTCTTTTTGAATGGAAAGGCCTGTGCGGCGAGTTTGGGGATTTTCCCGATGCTCCCGATACAAAGGAGGTTATGGCGAATTTTCCCGGGAATTTAAAGAGTTAGAATATTTCAAGAATAAATTTGAAAAGGAAATATTTGTAAACCATTTACAAATAGAATTGGAAAGAGAACATTATAAAAAGGAAATCATTTTTAAAGTGTAGAACCGTTATTTAAAAGTAAATCTTTTCAAATGAATAAAACGTTGTTAAAAAGGAAATCTTTATAAAGTGAATAAAGTAAATCGAATATGGTATTCGAAAGGAGAAATCGAATATGTTATTCGAAAGGAGAAATCGAATATGGTATTCGAAGTTAGTTAATCGAATATGGTATTCGAGGTTAGTTAAAGGAATATTAGTTATACAAATAGAGTTAAACGGAGTTAAATAGAGTTAATCGAATATAGTTTATTCGAATAGAGTAAAGGAGTTAATCGAATATAGTTTATTCGAGTAGAGTTAGAGGAGTTATCGAATATAGTTTATTCGACAGGAGTTAAGTGAATTAGTTAAGTTAAACTAAGTGAATTAGTTAAGTGAATTGGTTAAGTTAAGCAAAGTGAATTAGTCGAGTTAATCAAAGTGATTAGTTCAGTTAATCGAGATAAGTAAATCAAGTTAGGTTTATCGAGTTGAATTAGTCAGTCGAGTTAATAAATTGAGTTAGTCAAACCAAGTAAAACCAGTTAAAGTTAAATAAGTTGAGTTGATCGGGTGGTTCGGCCAAGTTAATCGAGCCTAGTTAATCGAATCAAATTGGTCGAACCAAGTAAGTCGAGTTAAGTTGGTCAAGTTAGTCGAGCCTAGTTAATCGAATCGAATTGGTCGAACCAAGTAAGTCGAGTTAAGTTAGTCAAGCCTAGTTAATCAAATCGAATTGGTCGAACCAAGTAAGTCGAGTTATTCGAGTCAAGTTAAGTTAGTCGAGTTAAGTTCGTCGAGTTAAATAAATCGATGTTAGTTTCATCAAAAGGAGTTATCGATGTTAGTTTCATCGAAAGAAGTTATCGATGTTAGTTTCATCGAAAGGAGTTATCAATGTTAGTTTCATCGAAAGGAGTTATCGATGTTAGTTTCATCGAAAGGGGTTATCGATGTTAGTTTCACCGCAAGGAGTTATCGATTTTAGTTTAATCGAAGTGAGATTTTCAAATATGAGATATTTGAAAAGGAAGAGTTATCGAATATTAGTTATTCGAAGAGAGATTATCGAATATCGTTTATTCGAGAAGGAGTTAATCGAATATAGGTTATTCGAAGAAGAGTTAATCAAATAGAGATTTCTCGAAGAGAGTTAATCAGCAAATTCGATTATATCGAATTCGGGAAAGTACTTATACTTTCCAGTGTTAAATAGAGATTTATTTATAAATAAATAAGTGTTAGGTTAATTATTCACTAATAAGAATAGAAGTTATAATTAAAGTTAGATAATTAGGAAGTAGGGATTATAACGTTATCGTTATAACAAATGTTTTAAATATAGAAGTGGATTAGTAAAATTGAATCCGAGAAAGGCGTAAAGAAGTTGTTAAAGATTAAAAGATAAACTTTGACCATTTCGAAGTTATAACGTTGTTCAGTTAAGGTCTGAGAGGTAATTATACCCCAACTTGAGTGACTTCCTTCTTAACTAAGAAATGGTAAGGTTTGATCGTAAAGGAGTTTTGGAAATGTTTTCCAAACGAGAATCAGAAATGTTTTCTGATAAAAGAAAATAAGAATTTAGAATATAGGGAAACAGGAGATAAGTAAATAAATGAACTAAAGAGATTAATGTTAAATGATGTTTGTTCGATATAATTTCCATCTGGGAATAATATCGTTGTTTGCACACTTGTTTTTCTTTGATGGTTAAATCACAGACTATCGAAGTTTTGACCATTTTAACGTTGTTAATATGGAGAGACCGGTTGGATTTTTATCCAAAGAACCACTCTGTGTTGGCATAAGCGTCGCGAATCATATATGTCAAAGATAATTGAAGACGGAGTAAAATGCAAGGGCTATCCTGTTTACAGAATAGTGCCTTCGGTTTGTCCAGTCCCAGGACAACTTGTATGGACGAAGGTATGACAGAGTATATCCAATGGATCGCGTAAGTTGATCTATTCAAACGTATTCACGTTTGGTGGCGGAGGAATTCGTTTCTCTTAGCTGTATACCCGTGTTATTTTTGGATAAGTCAATTTGTGATTTGGCGGGTATGACGATGTGACATTCTAAGTGAATGAAGATGGATGTCTGACAGAGTATTTCCAGACGATTACGTACATTAATTTCTTCAACCGTACCAAGAGTGGAAGCGGAGAAGGAATCTTCTTTTAGCTGACACGTAATGTATTGTTGTAGACGTCAATTAGTGATTTTCGATGGATCTGACAATGTGGCATTCGAAGTAAATCTATTGTGATGATAAAGCGTAGCTTCTAGCCTCATCAACCGGTAAATGACAGAAATCGGGCAGGAAGCATGGCTAAGTCGGTCGCACCGAAGTAGGGTGTATAATCACCTATCTAGTGAATATTCATTTGTTTCTTAAATCTATCAATGTTGTCCCATATATATACGGGAACGGTTGCTGATCCCAACCGTTGGTGATGTACATTCGATACACTCAAGCGAAATGAGTGGTCGGTCATGTGTGGCTGAGTTGCAAGATGTTCTTGTTGAACCCCAGTGTATCGTTCCTAGAGTACACTGATCGGTAGGTGGTTCCATACCTTGTCATAGTTGGAAATCCAATAATCCAATACGTGCTTGCGATTTTGATTGTATACTATATATGTAGTAACGTGAGATGCAAGCGTTTCTACTAGACTGATATTTATTTGTACTTAGACATTATTATAATATCAGAATGATATTGCTTTGAAAATTTATTTGGATTCTCATAAGGGAAAAACCCGTTCCGTATTCACGGCGTGGTCTTATGAGATATCATATACCTGTTTAAATGATTTGAGTTTATTCACACCAGTCCCATGACTGACCCGGAGTTTATTTTGTTGTTTTCCCTAAACTCTTGGGTGCCTAAATTTGTACGGGCAGTCAAGTAGTCGGGATTTTACAAATACACTTGGAGAGCTTGGAGCAGGAGGCTTCAGGATTCTATAGCTATTATTATTTCCGCTGTTGTTGTAAGTGCTATACTCTGATAAGTGCTATTGTATACATAACTGTTATATTTCAAAGTTATGTTATCTATTATATGTTATTCGTTCCGCTGTGAGGTTCGTGCTACTCTGATGTTGTGTTCTTCTTCTTCTTCTATTCTAAGTTTCTATCTTATCTATTCTCACCTTCTAATTTCTTTCATTAATTTCCGGGATTTTTCGATGTTTTGGTTATCGACGTCGAGCTTACGTCGATAACCAAAGTCGCCGAAAATCCGGGTTACTACAGAAAGTTTAGTTTTTCTGTTTGATCATCCTGTCCGTACTTTATTCGATTCTGGCGCACAACATTCGTTTATCTCTACATCATTAGTTGAAACACTTCACCTAGATACTAGTCTAGTTACTGATCCCTTAGTAGTCTCAAATCCTATTGGTGGTTCGGCTCATCTTTCTATGATTTGTCGGGATTTGAGAGTGTTTATCTTGGGCGTTGAGTTTGAATGCAACACCTTTGTTCTGGGCTTCATGGGCTACGGCTTGATTCTAGGTATGGATTGGCTCACTAGATATGGGGTCATCCTAGATTGTGAAAGAAGGGTAGTTAGATTGTTGACTCGTTGTGGAAGGACCCTTGATATTTCTTGTGACCCTAGAGGTCCATTAATGCTTAGCAACCTAGATTCCCTTGACGCATCCGATGAGGATTAACATTATGTTCGTATAGTCCGTGAATATGTTGATGTCTTCGATGAGGTGAGGGGTTTACCCCCAAAACGTGAGACAGACTTTCGAATATATCTAGTAGATAATGCAAAGCCAGTTGCATTGCCAGTACGCCACATGGCTCCAAGAGAAAGAAGAGAACTCGGTAAGCAAGTGAAAGAATTGCTTGAGAAGGGGTTCATCAGACGTAGTATATCGGAGTGGGGTGCTCCAGTAGTATTTGCCACGAAGGCGGATGGGTCCCTTAGACTTTGTGTGGACTATAGAGAACTTAATAAACTTACTAAGAAGAATAGACACCCACTGCCGAGGATTGACGATCTCTTCGATCAGTTAGTTGGCACCTCAGTGTTTTCACAGTTGGGCTTAGCCACGGGTTTCCATCAATTGAGAGTGGCTGAGGATAGCATAGACAAGACTGCCTTTAGGACTCCAGACAGCTTCTTCAAGTGGCTTGTGATGCCCTTTGGTTTGACAAATGCCCCCGCATACTTTGTTGACTTGATGAGTAGGGTGTTTAGAGAGTACCTTAATAAATTCGTGGTAGTCTTCGTGGATGACATCTTGATCTTTTCTAAGAGCGAGGAAGAGCATGCCCGACATCTTAGGGATGTGTTGGAGACTCTTCGGGCTCATAGCCTTAAAGCTAAATTTTTTAAATGTCACTTTTGGAGGAAGGAAGTGCGATTCTTAGGGCACGTGGTTTCCAAAGAAGGGATAGCTGTGGATCCCACGAAGGTAGTGGCCATCCTAGATTGGAAGGTCCCTAAAAATGCTACCAAGGTGAGGAGTTTCTTAGGGTTGGCTGGTTACTATAGGAAGTTTATCAAAGACTTCGGAAAAATATCAGTTCCACTAACACGCTTGACGAAGAAGAGTCTAGTTTTCACATGGGACGTAGATTGTGATGATGCGTTCCAGCGTTTTAAGAGAGCTTTGACCACAACCCCAGTCTTAGTGTTGCCAGATGGTAGTAAGCCATTTACCGTTTATACCGATGCTTGTGGGACGGGACTAGGCGCAGTCATAATACAAGAGGGGAGGGTAATAGCCTATGGTGGAAGGCAGTTGAGAGTGCATGAGAGAAATTACCCTACACACGACCTAGAGTTGGCCGCTATTGTTTTCGCGCTTAATTCTTGGCGTCATTATCTTCTTGGAGAGAAATTCGAATTGTTCACTGATCATAAATCGCTAAAATACCTATTCTTTCAAAAGGACTTGAACTTAAGGCAGCAAAGATGGATGGAATTCTTAGCGTCCTACGATTTCGAGATAGCATATACCCCTGGCAAAGGTAATGTGGTGGTGGATGCCTTAAGTAGAAAAAGGTTATCCTTGAGTCTGTTGTTTGTCGAGCGGCGAAGCTTAGAGTTCATCTCTACGTTTGACTTTAGACCTTCCATTGACTTCATACCCGGTTTGCTAGCATCCTTAGAGGCCAGACCTACGCTTTTGGGATGGATTGGTGAGGCACAGCGAGATGACCCGCAGTTGGTTGAGTTAGTAGAGAAGCTCAAAAGGGGGGAGTCATCGAGCCATCTCAATAGGTATACCCTAGATGATAAGGGTTGGTTACGTAGGGACGTTAGACTTTGTGTACCACGGGATGAGAACTTGAGGAAGGCCATTCTTGATGATGCACATTGTTCGAAGATGACCATCCATCCCGGCGGGGACAAGATGTACATGGATATGAGACGAGTTTACTTTTGGGCCGGCATGAAGAAAGATGTGGCTGAATTTGTCTCTAGATGCTTGGTGTGCCAACAAGTAAAAGCAGAGCAAAAGAAATCCGGTGGGTTACTTCACCCATTGGAGGTACCACAATGGAAGTGGGAAAGTGTCTCGATGGACTTTGTTGATGGGTTACCAAGATCGAGGAAGGGTAATACGGGGATTTGGGTCGTGGTAGAAAGACTTACTAAGAGCGCCCATTTCATTCCCGTGAAGAGTAAGAGGACTGCTCCATGGTTAGCCTCCGTATACATTTGAGAGATAGTTCGTTTGCACGGTGTTCCTTCTAGCATAGTGAGCGACCGTTATCCTATCTTTACTAGCGAATTTTGGAAAAGCTTGCAAGAGGCAGTAGGGACTCAGTTATGTTTGAGCACCGCATATTATCCTCAGACGGACGGCCATACCGAGAGGGTGAATCGTATTCTAGAGGACCTATTGAGGTTGTGTGCCTTAGACTTCGGAGGTACATGGGAGGAACATCTTCCGTTGGTGGAGTTCGCATATAATAATAGCTTTCAGTCTAGCATTGGCATGGCACCGTTCGAGGCTCTATATGGACGGCCGTGTTGCTCCCCTACATGTTGGTGGGAATCTATAGATAAAATCTTGCTTAGGCCCGATATGATTTGACAGACTTCAGAAAAGATCGATTTGATTCGAAGGAGGATGAAGACGGCGCAAGACAGGCAGAAATCTTATGCGGAGAAGAGGAGGACAGATCTCGAGTTTAATATTGGGGACATAGTCTTTGTCAAGGTGCCTCCATTACGGAATGTTGTTCGCTTTGGGTCCATTGGGAAGTTAGCACCAAGGTTCGTAGGGTTGTTTCCTATTAAGGAGCGGATTGGGCAGATGGCGTATAGAGTGGAGTTGGCCTAGAGATTTAGTGGTGTACACGATGTATTCCATGTATCACATTTGAGGAAGTGCTTGCACGAGACGGTGGGAGTGGTAGAGCCGAGCTTGCTTAAAGAGGTGGAGATAAAGCGCGATGCAACGATTCGACAAGCTCCTACGTGCGTTCTTGGGTCGGAGATTAAGAAGTTGAGGAATCGAGAGGTCAATCTAGTCAAAGTGCAATTGGGAGATGACGAGAGCAACGCTACTTGGGAGACGGAAGAGAAGATGCGTTCATTGTACCCTTTTCTTTTTGAGGGTATGTCTTTTACTTTCTCCTTTATCGCTTAGCTTGTACTTATCTTATCTTTAGTATGTCCTCTCGCTAGTATCTTTGACCTTTAGATAGGGTAGTCCTATGGTTGAAACATGTGTTTGAGACATGTTATGTATGATGGATGCATGTGGATGCAAGTGTTTGCTAGTGGTTGCTCGTGGATGCATATACACACACTTTAGGCACTAGATCGGCTAAGTCACTTCATATTTCATATTGCATATAAATGTGTGTGCACATTTAAGTTAATGGATGAATAATGGTTGTGCTATCATATGGATGCTGCATTTTGGTGAATGGTTGTGCACACATGTAGAAATAATACGTATCGATAGGATTCTTTCGCATACATAATGGATGCATGGCACTATTATGGTTTGCATTAAGGAGGTCAACTGAATCAGTAGACCGCCTGATTTTGCATTAAATAAGGAACATCTACACACACTTCTTGCATATGTTCATACAGCATTAGGAATTTATAAGGACAATGGATGCCTATGTTTAATGGTTGAGTAGATGGTTGTTTGGATGTTAGGATATGCATTCTCCTTAACTTGGAGATTTCGGGGATGAAATCCTTTAAGGAGGGGAGAATGTAACACCCCGGATTTTTGAATAATTGAATTAACTAAATTAAAGAATAATTAATCTCAAATGTGAGAATTAAGGGTAATGGGTTGCGCCATTGTGTTCGTCTCGGAATTCTGGTTGAGATAGAATTCGAGTTTGCGTAAAACGAATATCAGATGAAGAAGATATGGACGAACAAAGTCAGAAGAGAAAAAAAATTGCACTGGCGCACTTGGGAAGTGCGCCAGTACAAATTTGCATTGGTGCACTTCCCAAGTGCGCCCAGGCCGAGCAGCAGGCCTGCACATCTTTCTGGTTCAGTCTGATCCGTGTTGTGGCTCATTGCTGAGTCCTTTCTGACTCCTTGCAGAGTCATTAGGGCTGACTTGTCACCCTATCATGACTGAGTGGTTTTGATTAACCCTAAGATCATCCGACGGCTAGAATTAAATTAAAACTCTATAAAAAGACATGAAGACTCAAACCTTAAAATCAAATTAAAACTGAAATTATGGCCGTCATGCCGTCACCTAGCAACTCAGCATAGCCTCCACTAATTAGAGAGGAAGAACAGCGAATCAAATCAGTTCTATTCAACTTTAACAACGAATCTTCTTCAAAGGAGAGCTAATACAACTTCAGAACTCAGAATTCAGAACTCAAGACCCTCTTTGAGTTGTGAGTTCGATTTCTTTAATAAAATAATTATTAAATTAATTGGATTAAGTTATGATGTGGATTATATGGGTGTGATGTGAATTATTGACCGCATATTATGATTATGTTGTAAAATTTTAATGTTATCATATATATTCTATGATGTTATGTTGTGATGTTATCATTCCTGTTGTAAAGTTATGATGCTATCATCTATGTTGTAATTTTATATAATCAAACCATCATGTTGTTCATACGCTAGTTGGGTTCATATGATAAATCATATGTATTTATGCAAGTTAGGATGTGAATTGAGGCATAGATCATATGCAAATTAGGTATAACTTTTATGACACCTCTTTTATGTGAATCGGATCTAAAAGTTAGGCTATGACATGTGTGAGTTATATGCTAAATCCTACATGCTAGTTTACATGTTTAGATATAAGTTTACACCATTGTTATGTTGCATAAATCACATATGCAAGTTTATATAAATGAGTTTGGAATATGAATCATGTTATGCAAGTTTGTGGTTATTGCCTATGCAAGTTTACACCTTTAGATGTAGATCTATGACATACATGATTTATGCAAGTTTGTGACCATCATTTAAACAAGTTTACACCTTTAGATTTGGATCTATGACATATGTAGTTTTATGCAAGTTGTAACTTTGGCCTATGCAAGTTTTAGATGTAGAACATCATTCACACATGCAAGTTTACCCCTATGTTTAGATCTAGTTCTAATTATATGTATGTTGTGATGTTTTCTCTTTATTCCATGAGTTAGACTATTCGAGTCTAACGTATATTTTACATTAAACGAACAAACGTACAACGTGGGGTAAAGAGGATAATATTAAAAGATTTAATTGGCATAAATGCCTTAAAAAGGCATAAAATAAATTTGTGATGAAAATTGGTATGATTTTACATACCATAAATGGATGGACATAATTGAGTCAATTATGGCCATTGTTAAATTTGGAATTAATTGATAATTTGAATAAGGAAAGTAATTCAAATTGGGGAATGATTAATTAGGTGTAATTAATCGTCTAAGACACGAGGTTAGACTCTTTTGTGGTGTAAGACTGCCCGGACCCGCCCGGCAAATCCAGCTGCCACAAATGCCAGTCTAATGTGAGAGGTCTTAGGCCCAAATTAAATGCGTAACAGTTGTAAAGGCATAAGGTTAGACTCGTTTGTGGTGTAAGACTGCCCGGACCCGCCTGGCAAATCCAACTGCCACAAATGCCAGTCTAATGTGGGAGGTCTTTATAAGGTTACGGTCTTAATGAATTAAGAAATACTTAACCAGATAAACATGTAGTGGGACATGAGGGGGTTAGATGGGTGCCTTGGGTGGCATGTGGAATCTAGTGGGTGCCTTGGGTGGCATTTGAATTACGATTAGAAACACTTAGCCAAAATATGAAACATGTAAGGGAACATGAATGAGAAGTGGGTTAAGTGGGATGTACTAGAGGGGACCAAGCTTAGGTGGATAGCTTGTGTCAAGTAATGGGGGGCCGTTTCAGCCAGTAACCCATACGTATCTTTGTGGGCTCGACCCAAGTCGAGGACGGGACACGCATACTGGGCTTGACTGTAAGAGACCAAAACCGGGTTAGCGGTGGCAACGCAAGTCCAACGGGTTCATATGCATGTGTGGACCCGGGCTGGTAGGTAAGACGTTGTTGCATCATGTAGGTATAAGCCGTGCATTATTGGTTGTATCGGGTTTCCACTTTGGGGAGTGATACACCCCACTGTGGGGCCAGTACGGGTATCTACGAGTTAGAGAGCCGATCGCATGGGGGTAGTGGGCACACCTAGTGGAGATAGGGGCAGGCGGCACATATGAAGGCAACTAGGGGTGCACGAAACTACCGATATCATTATTAAGTTCAGTAGGTGGGATCAACCTTAGGGTGACTAGTGGTGGTGCAGTATAGTAGTAGTGGTGCAGTATAGTAATTATCTTATAGTGGTTTATGTGCGCTTTAACGTTATCTTAGTTCAATCTTATTTCCTTGTTTACTCTGTCATACTCCATTGTTCATAGTCATTTCCTTATTTTCCAACTTATGCCTTAGCCTAGTTATTTTGGTAATTATATTGTTAAAGTTATCGCACTCGCCAGACTTTATGTCTGACCCCCTTGTTTCCAACTCTTTTCTTCCTTTCCCCCCTGGTGCTCAGGTTGGAACTAGCACCAGTGGAGCTTGATTTTGGATAGCTATATTTCTTGCTTTTAGAAGATTGCTTGGATCGCTGAAGTAAAGTTTAGCCTCTCTTATTTACGGCTATTTTGTATTGGGGATTATGTCTTTCAATTTATGTACTTTGATTTAGTCAAGATGGATATTATGTACTTTGACTTTGGTTTTTGATGATGTAATCAAACCTATGTGTTTATCCGCTGCAATGAATAAAGTTTTAAAGTTTTAGTACTGTTTATATCTATCTTGTTGTTAAGTTTCTGTTCTATACACACTTAAAATGCTCCATGGAAGTTAATGCCTTCCCTTTGTGAGTGACATTAATGGAAGTGGGGTGTTACATATTATCAGCTCCTACTCGCATTCATGTATTCCCGGTGTCATGCGGCCCCACATGGTTTTTAAGTACTTGTGCTGGTTCCAGTATAGGGTGTATCAAGTCCTATAATGGCAACCCTGACACGATTCAAAGATGCACAAGTGTACGCCTGGTGCCCAGTGCCTGCTTTTTCCACTTCGGAGCTTGTGCACGCCCGTACTCCGCCGAAACCTACATTGACGCACCTAACCGCCGCCCTTTTGACCACTTATATTCAGTCCAGTAATCGTGCCCCACCCTGCCTTGTTTAGGGTACCTTGATACATCCATGTGGGTTACTGCTAAAACGGGTCCCCATTACTAGGGTTTTTCTAGTCAACATGCTAAATTGGTTAAGTGTCCTTGGTTTGACTTAACCCCTATCAATCTTGTCTAGTTAACATGTTGAATTGGCTAAGTGTTTCCCAATTACTTAACCCCACCAATCTTGCCTTGTTAACATGTTAAGTTGGTTAAGTGTTTCCTTAATTACATAACCTCACCATTTCTAGCTTGATTGTTCATGAGCTTTAATTAATTAATTAATTAAAGCACCAACCACTCACATTAGACCGGTATTGTTGTGGTTACTGGATGTGCCGGTCGGTTCCAGGCAGTTTTACACCACAACTCAGTCTAACCTCGGGTCTTTCTAGGCTTGATGCACCAACCTCTCACATTAGACAGATATTGTTGTGGTTACTGGATGTGCCGATCAGTTCCGGGCAGGTTTACACCACAACTCGGTCTAACCTCGGGTTAGGCATATTCATCTTTTACATTTTATATATGTAAATTTTCTACAAGTGTTTCATGTCACATACTTAATTATGTTCAAGACTAATGGTATAAATTATACCATTCATGGCCTTAACCATTTACTTGGTTTTGGGCCCACCTACATTATTAACATGTTTTGATTTAATAACTATCCCCATGTTGCCCCCATTCGTTTGTTCGTATTAATCACATAAAGTCATTGGGCCCGCATATTAGCCCAACTTATAAACAAGAGGTAAAGAAGGGAACATGCATAATATAGATTCAACCCAACATGTAAATTTTGCATAAAACTTTATTCATATAATTTAACATGTCACATGAACTTGCATATAATTTAGAATTAAATAATCATAAGCCTAAAACATGTTAATATGTAGATCTAGGCATGTGTGAACATAACCTCAATTATAAACTAGCATATGACATAATCATAACTTGTCCAATTCCAAAGCATGTATGATTTTAACATTAACATATAGGTGTGAACTAGATCTAACAAGGTGAACTTACATAAATCCACTTTACAAACATGCATATAAATATAGATCTAGTTTTGGATCAAACATGTAACTTGCATATGAACATATGTATAATTAGATCGTGACTTGGATCTATCATAAAACATATAACTTGCATTAATCATATGAACCTGGATAGATCTTGACATGGATCCAACATAAAACTTGTAACTTGCATATGAACATATATATAGGCATATGGATCTAACATAAAGCATATGAATATATATATGTAGATCTTGACTTGGATCTAACATAATACATACAACTTGCATTAATCATATAAACACATATATGTAGATCTCAACATGAAACATATAACTTGCATATGATATTGATAGTTTCATTCTCAGTTCTTAATAGATCCAACACCAAGTCCAATAAGCCGCAAACGTTCCACGACAATTTATGATAAAATCATCACAAGAAACAAACATGAATTAGCATCGTCAATATTATACAACATGGTATAATTCTATTTTTCACTTTATATCAAATTACGTCTTAAATTTATTTACATCTAAAAGATAACTACACTTACAACAAACGAAGATCTTGATTTCTGGAATCTGTATTCTGAAGTTGAAATGCTCGCCTTTGGTGTAGACAATCGTTGTTTTAATTTAGTTTTGTTTTAGTTTGGTTTGTCTCTTTGTTAACTTCAAGTGGTAGCTACTCTAGGTTGTCTAATGGCAGCACGATGGCTTTTGATTTAATTTTAATATGATTTAGGGTTGAGCTATTAGGTTGCTTTTATAGAGATTTGATTGAATAGGAGTCCTCAGATCATCTCAGAATCAATCAAGACCATTAAGACAAGATAGAGTTATATAGAACAACTAACTTAGCCCTAATGACTCAGCAGTGAGTCGAAATTGGCTGGTAAACAAATCTGCCCGAGGGGGTTAAGTCGACCCCCAGGTCGACACTAAGGTCGACCTGTATAGGGGAGGTCGACACTGGGGTCGACCCCCTGGTCGACTCCCTGGTCGACCTGATCTCTGTGCGGGAAATTTCCCGCCCAGCCCAATCTTGCTTCTGGATTTGAGTTTTGAATTTAAATTAAATCGTTTGAATTTTCTAAAACTTTCGAAGGTCATAACTTCTTCATACGGAGTCCAATTCTCGCAAACTTGGACTCTATCTCAAACATAATTTCGAGGCGAACGCAATGGCGTAGCTTGTTTCCCTTGATTCTCGAATTTATAATTAAGTATAGTTTAGTTAGTAACTTAACGTCTTTCCCGAAAATACGAGGTGTTACATTCTCCCCTCCTTAAAGGATTTCGTCCCCGAAATCTCCAAGTCTGGAAGAATGTATATCCTACCATCCAATCGCCCATCTACTCAACCATCTAACGCAGGCATCCATTGTCCTTAAAAGACTTCTAACGCTTCATGATGATATGCATAGTGTGTGTGTATGTCCTTATCTAATGCAAAATCAGGTGGTCTACTGATTCAGTTGACCTCCTTAATGCGAATTATGACTGTGCCATGAATCCATTATGTATGCAATTATTCCTAATCGTACTTTAACAACTTCTACATGAGTGCACAATCATTCATACATATGCAACATCCATATGCTAACACATCAAGTTTCAATCATATACAAGTTCATATATGCATATGCAATATGAAAAGTGACGGAGCCGATCTAGAAACTAATGTGTGTGTGCATATCCATCCACGACGAGCAACCACTTGCAACCACTTGTAACCATCAATCATAACATGTTTCAAATACGTGTTTACATCCACTGATTTCTACCTAAGAATAAGGATGGGACCGAGGAGATATACTTAGAAAAAGATAGGTACAAGCATAAACTTAAGGAAAAAGAGATCAAAGATGTACCCTCAAAAATAAAAGGGTAGGCTGTGCGTATTCTGTCCTCAGTTTCCCAAGTCGCGTCTTCCTCGTTGTTGCTCGATTGAACTTTAACAAGATTGACTTCACGGTTGCGTAGCTTTTTGACTTCCGTTCCCACGATACGAGTTGATATTCTCCTCACAGCCGCCTCTCACTCTACTTCTTCTTCCTCTAATATGCTTGGTTCCACCACTTAAGCAAACTCATGTAGGCGCTTCCGTAAGTGAGAAACGTGAAAGACATTATGAACTCCAGCCAATCTTTCGGGCAGCTCTACTCTGTAAGCCATCTTTCCAATCTTCTCAATGATAGGAAACGACCCTACAAATCTTGGTGCTAACTTCCCTGCGGATCCAAAGCGAACGACATTCCTCAAAGGAGATACTTTAAGGAACACCTTGTCTCCAACCTCAAACTCAAGGTCGGTCCTTCTTTTGTCTACGTAGGACTTCTGTCTATCTTGGGCAGTCTTCATTCTTCTTCGTATTAGGTCCACCTTTTCTAAGGTTTCCCTAGTCATGTCTGGCCCAAGTATAAGCTTATCTGTGGATTCCCACCAACAGGTTGGTGATCGACACGGTCTCCCGTATAAGGCTTCGAAGGGTGCCATGCCTATTGTAGCTTGGTAGCTATTGTTGTAGGCGAACTCCACCAGAGGAAGATGATCTTCCCATGTCCCTCCAAAGTCAAGAACACACAATCTCAAGAGGTCTTCTAAGACTCTATTCACCCTTTCCGTCTGTCCATCGGTTTGGGGGTGGTAGGCCGTGCTTAAGCATAACTGTGTGCCTACAGCTTCTTGCAAACTCCTCCAAAACTCGCTCGTGAAGATAGGATCTCGGTCTGTAATGACCCGCATTGGCAGAGGTATTATAATTAATTTATTTAATTATATAAATAGTGATATAGTGAATTAAATGGTCGTGGAATAAAATAATGATGAATATTTAATTAAAATAATAAATTAAATAATATATTTAATTCTGAAATAATCAGAATTGGCTGAAATGGCGATATGGTGTGAACTGGATCATCTATGATATTCAATTCAGTTTAGAAATTGAATTAGAATAATGAATATATTATTTGAATAACAGTTTGAACGTATAATTATATTATAATTAAAATCGAGCTTGAAATGGCGCTGTTGTTCTCTATTTGGCGATTTGAACTTCAACTGAATGTACAGAGTTCGTTTTAAATCGGATTTCTGTGAAACAAGAAACGTGTGGAGCTAGTGGAGTATATCTTTCTAGTGGAAGAGAAAAATCAGGATTTCGTCGTGTGGATTTTGATTTATGTCCAAATCAAATTTTAAAATAGTCGCTATGGAATCGTTTATCGACCGTAATGGTTTATTCGATATAACTAGAGATCGGGATTGAATTTATACAAGGTTCTTTCGGGACATAATGATAATTTAATTTTTAGAATTTTTTTGTAATTTTTAATTAATTAAATAAGCAACTTTTTATTTGAAGTATTTCGCACCCTGAAATCAACATTTTGAAGTTTCAAGATATGTGTCCACCTACCGATATTATTATATTTTTGGAACCGTGTCACGTTGTACATCACAACGGTATTTTTATTTCTGTCTAGCGGTCTGTAAAAAAACAAATGAAATTTGTGGAACAAAGAATGTAAAACATCACTTGAAAACAAAAATAAAAAATGTATGGCATGTGAACCAACACATCTCAATGCGCCCCTCGTTTGATTTCCTGTAGTTGAAAATAATGCCACCATCCTCTTCTTAAACCCAAAACGTGGTCTCAGTAAATCCATACAAAACCGAAAACATTCCCTATATATATAAACCTAACTAGCCTTAACCTAGTTTTTCCCCATCCTCTTCGATAGGCAAACATCAGCCGCCACGAGAAAGCTCCAACAGCAAAAATGATCGGCAAAAATAAATCCTAAAATCAAAACACACGAGTATTCGAATTTCTGGGGTTATGCTCTTCGATCTGATGGGGCTTTTGAGGGGTTCGACGTGTTTTTCTCTGCTGCGAAAATCAGCGAGCAAGGGAGAGGTTCCGCGGTTGGTTTAGGTGATGTCGTAGGGTTTTCGAAGTCGTTCTCTACTCAAGGGGGTTGCGGGTATTAGCTGAAGCCTCGACGAAGCTTGTTGGGGGTTGGTCTCGCTAGTTCATGGAGTTCGAAGGGTCTGAGGAGCTTTGGAACTGAGCGGGATGCATTTGTGTGGGAAGTGGGATTTGTGAACAGGAGAGAGGACTGAAAATGGGATCGGTCTCTTGTGTTGCGTTAAGTTTAAACTGAGGGATGGAGTTGTGAGGAGCAGGTTACCTCGTTTTGAAGGGAAGATGTATGATGTGTTCATTTGTACAGGGAGTGCAAGAGTTTTGAGATAATGGAAAAGGGTTGGCATTTTTAATAACGTGGATTAGTTTGAGGGATTAATGGTTTAAAGTTTTCATTAGTGGTGAATGTTACAGCCGGGTTTTTCTCGCTGGAAGAGGGAGCGGAGCATGTTTGTGGAAGGAGATACGAAGCGGGTTCGGTCTTAGGGGGTTTGGGCTTGTGAGTTACGTGAGGCCCAAAACCGTGAAAGAAAAAGAAAGAAAAAAACATACATATAATGAAGAGCATTTTTCTTCAATGTGAAGGGACGGTAGTTCAAAATGGCGGGAGGCAATGCATTGAAAAGGTGGACATATTGAATTCATTTTTGGCCAAGTGGAAAGGGTGAGGCCCGATAAAGTTTTAAATAATTTTAATTATATATAAACTATGTAGTTAACTTAGAATCATCGTACCTTATTCATACTAAATCAGAATTCAGAACAGTCAGTCATGTTGGGATCGTATGGAAAGATACTAAGCGATAGGACTGACTGGAAGCCCATCGAAGCTCGCTACAATTTATAGCAAAATAAATAGTCCGTCTGAATCAAATCGAGCGATGGTTATCGTTATTAACGATGATCGTCCAATGTGAGTAAATCTCACTAACTCTGAACAGTTTATAATTTCATATTGTATTTTAGAACTGTTAGATATTGGCTGATTGACTATATGTTGACTGTTTGATTGAACTGCTAGTCAGTTAGTTGAATTTTCTATATCGATTATGTTTAACAGAATATATCATATAGAACTGAAAGTGATGTTATCTATATTGTTTAACATCTGTGATGCAGGGAACCAGGTTGGAGGAATCCAACTGGATTCCTCAACATTTATTTTACTGTTTTTCATATATTGTGATACATGATGTGTTATATAATCAGTTATGGATTATGTGTGTTGGAATGATGTTGATCATTGTTATTCGATATTGTAAATATCATAAAGACCCAGGGATGTAAAAAGAATTATTTCAATGTATATTGAAATAAAGGGAGTTTATAAAATCAACAGATTTTATAAAAGGAATTATTTTGAAAGTAAATAAAAAGGGGAAAATGTTTTTAAAAACGAATAGAGTTTTATAAAAGGGGAAATCATTTGTAAAGTGAAGAACTGTTACTAAAAGTAAATCTTTATAAATGAATAGTTTATTCGAATAGAATAAAAGGAGTTAATCGATTAGAGAATAAAGTTAAAAGGAGTTAATCGATGTTAGTTAATCGATGTTAGTTAATCGATGTTAGTTAATCAATGTTAGTTAATCGATGTTAGTTAATCGACTAGAGTTAAAGTTAAAAGGAGTTAATCGATGTTAGTTAATCGATGTTAGTTAATCGATGTTAGTTAATCAATGTTAGTTAATCGATGTTAGTTAATCGATTAGAGTTAAAATTAAAAGGAGTTAATCGATATTAGTTAATCGATGTTAGTTAATCGATGTTAGTTAATCGATGTTAGTTAATCGATTAGAGTTAAAGTTAAAAGGAGTTAATCGATGTTAGTTAATCGATTAGAGTTAAAATTAAAAGGAGTTAATCGATGTTAGTTAATCGATGTTAGTTAATCGATGTTAGTTAATCAATGTTAGTTAATCGATGTTAGTTAATCGATTAGAGTTGAAGTTAAAAGGAGTTAATCGATGTTAGTTAATCGATGTTAGTTAATCGATGTTAGTTAATCGATGTTAGTTAATCGATGTTAGTTAAAGTTAAAAGGAGTTGATCGATGTTAGTTAATCGATTAGAGTTATAATTAAAAGGAGTTAATCGATGTTAGTTAATCGATGTTAGTTAATCGATTTTAGTTAATCAATGTTAGTTAATCGACGTTAGTTAATCGATTAGAGTTAAAGTTAAAAGGAGTTAATCGATGTTAGTTAATCGATGTTAGTTAATCAATGTTAGTTAATCGATGTTAGTTAATCGATTAGAGTTAAAATTAAAAGGAGTTAATCGATGTTAGTTAATCGATGTTAGTTAATCGAATAGAGAATAGCGTAAAAGGAGTTAATCGAATATAGTTATTCGAATAGAAAGCAAAGGAGTTAATCAAATATAGTTTATTCGAATAGAAAGTAAAAGGAGTAAATCGAATATAGTTTATTCGAATAGAATGAAGGAGTTAATCAAATATATAGTATTCAAATAGAATTAAAAGAGTTATCGAATATAGTTTATTCGATAGGAGTTAAGTGAATAGAGTTAGAGTTAAATCGAATAGAGCTAAGTAAAAGGAGTCAATCGAATATAGCTATTCGAAGGAGGGTTTAGTAAGGAAGTTAGTAAAAGGAGTTATAAAGTGAACTTTTCCTATTTCAAAGTTAGAAATATTGTTCAGTTAAGGTCTGAGAGGTAGTTCTACCCCAACTTGATTGGCTTCATTTTTAACTAAGGAATAGTTAAGGTTCAGCAGTAAAGGAAATGGTTTGAGTTGGCATCACGATGGATTGTTTGAACATCTGTCTAAGTCAAAGGAAGAAGCTTTGGAAATGTTTTCCAAATAAGAAACCAGAAATGTTTTCAAATAAAGAAAACAAGAAATGGAAATGTTTTCCATTGTTAATAACGTATATTTTCTAAATTTAGAAAATAAGAAATGTTGAATATAGGGAAACAGGAGATGAAAAATGAACTAAGGAGATGAATGTTAAATGATGTTTGATCGATATAATTTCCATTTGGAAATAATATCGTTGTTTGCACACTTGTTTTTATTTGATAGTTAAATCACAGACTATCGAAGTTTTGACCATTTTAACGTTGTTAATATGGAGAGACCGGTTGGATTATTATCCAAAGAACCACTCTGTATTGGCATAAGCGTTGCGAATCATATATGCCAAAGATAATTGAAGACGGTGTTATGCAAGGGCTATCCTGTTTACAGAATAGTGCCTTCGGTTCATCCTGTTCCTGGATGACTTGTATGGACGGATGTATGACAGAGTATGTCCAGACGATCACGTATATTGATTTCTCTAACCATACCAAGAGTGGAAGCGGAGAAGGAAACTTCTTTTAGCTAACACATAACGTATTGTTGTAGACGTCAATCGGTGATTTGATGGATTTGACGATGTGGCATTCAAAGTGAATCTGATGTGATGATAAAGCGTAGCTTCTAGCCTCACATCCGGTAATTGACAGAAATCGGGCAGGCAGCATGGCTAAGTCAGTCGCTATCACCTGATCTAGAGTTTCATTTACTTCTAAAAATCTATTGTTGATGCTGTCCCATTCGGGAAACGGTTGCTGATCCCAGCCGTTGGTGATATACATTCGATACACTCAAGCGAAATGAGTGGTCGGTCATGTGTGGCCGGGTTGCAAGATGTTCTTGTTAAACCTAGTGTATTCCTCTCTAGAGGTACACTAGCGAAAGGCGGTTCCATACCTTGTCATAGTTGGAAATCCATTACCCAATACGTGCTTGCGGTTTTGATTGTATACTATATATGTAGAACGTGAGATGAAAGCGTTTCTGCTAGATGATTATCTATACTGTGGTTGATAGACATTATTATAATATCAAGAGGTTTTTGATATAAAGATAATTTTGGATTCTCATAAGGGAAAAACCCGTTCCGTTATGCGGCGTGGTCTTATGAGATATCGTTTACTTGTTCGAACTGTTTTTAAACTGTTTTACTCATACCAATCCCATGACTGACCCGGAGTTTATTTTGTTGTTTTCCCTAAACTCTTGGGTGCCTAAATTTGTACGGGCAGTCAAGTAGTCGGGATTTATAGATATAGTTAAAGAGCTGGAGCAGGAGGCTTCAGGATCATATAGCTATAGTTATTTCCGCTGTGTTGTAAGTGATGTACTTTGATAATGATATGTATATTCAAGTACAGATGTATATTTCAAGTTATGTTATACATATTATATGTTATTCGTTCCGCTGTGAGATTCGTGTTACTCTGACGTTGTGTTCTTCTTCTTCTTCTATTCTAAGTTTCTATCTTATCTTTTCTCACCCTCTAATTTCTTTCACTAATTACCAGGATTTTCGTTGCTTTGGTTATCGACATCGTGCTTATGTCGATAACCAAAGTCGCTAAAAATCCGGGTCGTTACATTTGGTATCAGAGCATAAAGTTAAGAATTACTTGGCTCTGTGGCGTGACTCGGTAGAGATAGGGTTAGTAATACCCTAGATTGAGTTGAGTGTATATATACGAGTGGACGTATTTGTTATTGATATAAAAAATTGTTTATATTGTGGAGATTCATTGGTTGAGTTGTTTATGAGTTCTGGTCGATCAGTTTGATCCACTGTATCGGTAGGAGTAAATAAACACTCGAATACGATGGGTCATCACGATATGTTTTGAAAAGAGGGTAAATGAAAATAATTTTACCCAAAGTATATTTTGATATATATTGGATATATTGGTTGTTATTATAATCGAGTAAGATTATAAATTAAATGGTTATGTAAATAACCAATCAGAATTCATATAAGCGAAATGCGTGAAATCAGATGAGTTAAATCTGAAATGTAAACCAGAAATTGAATTAAAATTTCTGGAAAATTGGATATGTGTTTGTAAATAGATTTGGATTAAAAGTAAGGAAAATTTAAGATCTTGGGAGATTATAAATTGTTTTACAAACAGTGTGAATTATATTTTGAAATGAATTTCAAAGTGGAAATGTTTAGAAATAGTTTTATAGTATTGAACTCACTTCGATCGCTGGAAAATAGATTCTGATGATGACAGCTGCATCATCAGTATTCATTTTCGAGTTGTAAGTGACGAATTACTACCAAAGATACTGTTTTGAAATTGTTTTGGGAAAGACAAGTTGTGTTGAATTTCAAATGGGATTTATAATAGTAGAATTTGAAATTAGAGAGTTTGAAATAGAAATTGAATATAGAAATTCAAAGGGAGTTTGAATATATGAAATTCAATGGAATTGAAATAGATTTGAATATAGAAATTCAAATGGAGTTTGGAAATAGATTTGAATAATGAAATTCAAAAATGGAATTTGAATAAGAAAATTGAAACAAAATTCAAATAAAGAATTTGAATAAGGGAATTGAAATGGAATTTGAATATAGGAAATTCAAATAAAATTGAAATGGAATTCAATTAGTTGATAAACAAGTTAAACCTATAGTTGAACATGTATATTCAAATAAAAAGGTGAAATGGGCAAACCAGTAATTTGAAAATCACTTAACGAACTAAGTTAAAATGATTGGGTATAGTTAAAATAGATTAGGCAGATATAAATATACATGAGATAGGTATGGATAAGGTATGAAGGTATATAAATAGAATGCTCGACGAAAAGGTATGTATTTAATTCATATATGAGATTTTATGCGCCGTATCGGCTAGCCGCTTGGCTTTTTCTTTTGGATTGGTGAGGGCCATGGGAGGCTATTTGAAATATCCCGATGCTCCCAGTACAAAGGAGGTTATGACGAATTTTTCCAGGAATTTAAGGAGTTAGAATATTTTTAAGAAAATCTGATAATTAGAAATCTATATATCAATATATATAGAAGTCGATAAGGAAACGAACGTGGAAATAGAATAGTAAAATCAAAAAGGAAGACTAAGAACAAAATCTCGTAAGAATAGAAAGAGAAAGTGTATACGTGATTAAAAGTGAATAAGTAGTTGTATGGTATTGATTATTCGAATAAGTAGTCATATCTGTTTTGACGTTATAAATGTTATTCAGTCAAGGTCTGAGAGGTAGTTATACCCCAACTTGATTGATTTCATTATTAACAAATAAACAGTAAGATTTCAGGCTCGAAGATCAATATTGAATAAGAGTTAGTTGAATATAGTATTTGGGTTGTCGTAACGATGTTTTACACAACATCCGTTTTAACCCAAATAAGTGTAAGCTAGGAAATAGAATAATAAATATTTCCAAAGTATAGAAATAAACGAGATCGAAAAAGAGATAAGTAATTAGAGTGTTTTCCAATTATAAATAGGATTATAAAGGTTATTGATTTAGAAAATAAAGGAAGGCGATATTCAGAAATGTTTTCTAAATAACATAAAAGGCCAATATGGTTATTGAAAATATTTGGTTAACAAATATTGATAAAGAAATAGAGAAGTGATTTAACTAATGGAATATTGATTATGGGCTCAGTTGAATTTCAAAAAGGAAAATTTGATTTTTGAAAAGAGTAAACTATTTGAAAACACCCTGGGAAAGACTGTTTGAATTAAAAACAAATTTAACAGAAATTTGTGAAAGCAAAATTTGAATTAAAGTAAAGCCAGTAAAGTGGTAACTGAGATTGAATTAGAATGATATCAAGACAAATTGGATTGTGAGATTTAAATTTGAAGTATAAATGTGATAATCAAGTTAAGAGCTGGGAATCGAGAAGAAACTCGAGTGGAAATGATATTTGGCTCGGATATAAACGAATGGTTGTGTTGTGGATAAAGGTGATTTCAGAATTTGATTGGGATGATACTGGTATATGCTGAATTGGAAGCAGATGGAAAAGGATGTATTGATATGCCGACCAAAAGGTACCAGTTTATATTTCTATTGGATATAAGATTTATGAGCCGAATTGGCAAGCCGCTTGGCTGTTTGATTTTCTTTTGGGTTGGAGATGGCCCAGAGAGGCGAGTGGTGGTTTGACCGATTGACTGGTACAAAGGAGGTGCTGGCGAAATTTTTCGAAGAGTAAAGGAGTTAGAAAATTTTCAGGATTTTTGAAAATTTTCGTTAATAAGAATTAATAATTTAATTGAAATTAAATTGGTTTAGTTGAAACTGAAGTTAAGAAGGGAACAAATATGTTCTAATCAGTCGATAGGGTCGTCCTCTACCTTAGCAATTTCGAGAACGAAATTATTTTAAGTGGGGAAGATTGTAATGACCCGCATTGGCAGAGGTATTATAATTAATTTATTTAATTATATAAATAGTGATATAGTGAATTAAATGGTCGTGGAATAAAATAATGATGAATATTTAATTAAAATAATAAATTAAATAATATATTTAATTCAAAAATAATCAGAATTGGCTGAAATGGCGATATGGTGTGAACTGGATCATCTGTGATATTCAATTCAGTTTAGAAATTGAATTAGAATAATGAATATATTATTTGAACGACAGTTTGAACGTATAATTATATTATAATTAAAATCAAGCTTGAAATGGCGCTGCAGTTCGCTATTTGGCGATTTGAACTTCAACTGAATGTACAGAGTTCGTTTTAAATCGGATTTCTCTGAAACAAGAAACGTTGGAGCTGGTGGAGTATATCTTGCTAGTGGAAGAGAAAAATCAGGATTTCGTCATGTGGATTTTGATTTATGTCCAAATCAAATTTTAAAATAGTCGCTATGGAATCGTTTATCGACCGTAATGGTTTATTCGATATAACTAGAGATCGGGTTTGAATTTAGACAAGGTTCTTTTGGGACATAGTGATAATTTTATTTTTAGAATTTTTTTGTAATTTTTAATTAATTAAACAAGCAACTTTTTATTTGAAGTATTTCGCACCCTGAAATCAACATTTTGAAGTTTCAAGATATGTGTCCACCTACCGATATTATTATATTTTTGGAACCGTGTCACGTTGTACATCACAACGGTATTTTTATTTCTGTCTAGCGGTCTGTAAAAAAACAAATGAAATTTGTGGAACAAAGAATGTAAAACATCACTTGAAAACAAAAATAAAAAATGTATGGCATGTGAACCAACACATCTCAATGCACCCCTCGTTTGATTTCCTGTAGTTGAAAATAATGCCACCATCCTCTTCTTAAACCCAAAACGTGGTCTCAGTAAATCCATACAAAACCGAAAACATTCCCTACATATATAAACCTAACTAGCCTTAACCTAGTTTTTCCCCATCCTCTTCGATAGGCAAACATCAGCCGCCACGAGAAAACTCCAACAGCAAAAATGATCGGCAAAAATAAATCCTAAAATCAAAACACACAAGTGTTCGAATTTCTGGGGTTATTCTCTTCGATTCGATGGGGCTTTTGAGGGGTTCGACGTGTTTTTCTCTGCTGCGAAAATCAGCGAGCAAGGGAGAGGTTCCGCGGTTGGTTTAGGTGATGTCGTAGGGTTTTCGAAGTCGTTCTCTGCTCAAGGGGGTTGCGGGTATTAGTTGAAGCCTCGACGAAGCTTGTTGGGGGTTGGTCTCGCTAGTTCATGGAGTTCGAAGGGTCTGAGGAGCTTGGGAACTGAACGGGATGCATTTGTGTGGGAAGTGGGATTTGTGAACAGGAGAGAGGACTGAAAATGGGATCGGTCTCTTGTGTTGTGTTAAGTTTAAACTGAGGGATGGAGTTGTGAGGAGCAGGTTACCTCGTTTTGAAGGGAAGATGTATGATGTGTTCATTTGTACAGGGAGTGCAAGAGTTTTGAGATAAAGGAAAAGGGTTGGCATTTTTAATAACGTGGATTAGTTTGAGGGATTAATGGTTTAAAGTTTTCATTAGTGGTGAATGTTACAGCCGGGTTTTTCTCGCTGGAAGAGGGAGCGGAGCATGTTTGTGGAAGGAGATACGAAGCGGATTCGGTCTTAGGGGGTTTGGGCTTGTGAGTTACGTGAGGCCCAAAACCGTTAAAGAAAAAGAAAGAAAAAAAACATACATATAATGAAGAGCATTTTTCTTCAATGTGAAGGGACGGTAGTTCAAAATGGCGGGAGGCAGTGCATTGAAAAGGTGGATCATATTGAATTCATTTTGGGCCAAGTGGAAAGGGTGAGGCCCGATAAAGTTTTAAATAATTTTAATTATATATAAACTATGTAGTTAACTTAGAATCATCGTACCTTATTCATACTGAATCAGAATTCAGAACAGTCAGTCATGTTGGGATCGTATGGACAGATACTAAGCGATAGGACTGACTGGAAGCCCATCGAAGCTCGCTACAATTTATAGCAAAATAAATAGTCCGTCTGAATCAAATCGAGCGATGGTTATCGTTATTAACGATGATCGTCCAATGTGAGTAAATCTCACTAACTCTGAACAGTTTATAATTTCATATTGTATTTTAGAACTATTAGATATTGGTTGATTGACTGTATGTTGACTGTTTGATTGAACTGCTAGTCAGTTAGTTGAATTTTCTATATCGATTATGTTTAATAGAATATATCATATAGAACTGAAAGTGATGTTATCTATATTGTTTAACATCTGTGATGCAGGGAAACAGGTTGGAGGAATCCAACTGGATTCCTCAACATTTATTTTACTGTTTTTCATATATTGTGATATATGATGTGTTATATAATCAGTTATGGATTATGTGTGTTGGAATGATGCTGATCATTGTTATTCGATATTGTAAATATCATAAAGACCCTGGGATGTAAAAAGAATTATTTCAATGTATATTGAAATAAAGGGAGTTTATAAAATCAACAGATTTTTTAAAAGGAAATATTTCGAAAGTAAATAAAAAGGGAAAAATGTTTTTAAAAACGAATAGAGTTTTATAAAAGCGGAAATCATTTGTAAAGTGAAGAACTGTTACTAAAAGTAAATCTTTATAAATGAATAGTTTATTCGAATAGAATAAAAGGAGTTAATCGATGTTAGTTAATAAATTATAGAATAAAGTTAAAAGGAGTTAATCGATGTTAGTTAATCGATGTTAGTTAATCAATGTTAGTTAATCGATGTTAGTTAATCGATTAGAGTTAAAGTTAAAAGGAGTTAATCGATGTTAGTTAATCGATGTTAGTTAATCGATGTTAGTTAATCAATCTTAGTTAATCGATGTTAGTTAATCGATTAGAGTTAAAATTAAAAGGAGTTAATCGATGTTAGTTAATCGATGTTAGTTAATCGATGTTAGTTAATCAATGTTAGTTAATCGATGTTAGTTAATCGATTAGAGTTAAAGTTAAAAGGAGTTAATCGATGTTAGTTAAGCGATGTTAGTTAATCGATGTTAGTTAATCAATGTTAGTTAATCGATGTTAGTTAATCGATTAGAGTTAAAATTAAAAGGAGTTAATCGATGTTAGTTAATCGATGTTAGTTAATCAATGTTAGTTAATCGATGTTAGTTAATCGATTAGAGTTAAAGTTAAAAGGAGTTAATCGATGTTAGTTAATCGATGTTAGTTAATCATTGTTAGTTAATCGATGTTAGTTAATCGATTAGAGTTAAAGTTAAAAGGAGTTAATCGATGTTAGTTAATCGATTAGAGTTAAAATTAAAAGGAGTTAATCGATGTTAGTTAATCGATGTTAGTTAATCGATGTTAGTTAATCGATGTTAGTTAATCAATGTTAGTTAATCGATGTTAGTTAATCGATTAGAGTTAAAGTTAAAAGGAATTCATCGATGTTAGTTAATCGATGTTAGTTAATCGATGTTAGTTAATCAATGTTAGTTAATCGATGTTAGTTAATCGATTAGAGTTAAAATTAAAAGGAGTTAATCGATGTTAGTTAATCGATGTTAGTTAATCGATGTTAGTTAATCGATGTTAGTTAATCGATGTTAGTTAATCGATGTTAGTTAATCAATGTTAGTTAATTGATGTTAGTTAATCGATTAGAGAATAACGTAAAAGGAGTTAATCGAATATAGTTATTCGAATAGAAAGCAAAGGAGTTAATCGAATATAGTTTATTCGAATAGAAAGTAAAAGGAGTAAATCGAATATAGTTTATTCGAATAGAATGAAGGAGTTAATCAAATATATAGTATTCAAATAGAATTAAAAGAGCTATCGAATATAGTTTATTCGATAGGAGTTAAGTGAATAGCGTTAGAGTTAAATCGAATAGAGTTAAGTAAAAGGAGTCAATCGAATATAGCTATTCGAAGGAGGGTTAAGTACGGAAGTTAGTAAAAGGAGTTATAAAGTGAACTTTGCCTATTTCAAAGTTAGAAATATTGTTCAGTTAAGGTATGAGAGGTAGTTCTACCCCAAATTGATTGGCTTCATTTTTAACTAAGGAATAGTTAAGGTTCGGCAGTAAAGGAAATGGTTTGAGTTGGCATCGCGATGGTTTGTTTAAACATCTGTCTAAGTCCAAGGAAGAAGCTTTTGAAATGTTTTCCAAATAAGAAACCAGAAATGTTTTCAAATAAAGAAAACAAGAAATGGAAATGTTTTCCATTGTTAATAACGTATATTTTCTAAATTTAGAAAATAAGAAATGTTGAATATAGGGAAACAGGAGATGAAAAATGAACTAAGGAGATGAATGTTAAATGATGTTTGATCGATATAATTTCCATTTGGAAATAATATCGTTGTTTGCACACTTGTTTTTATTCAATAGTTAAATCACAGACTATCGAAGTTTTGACCATTTTAACGTTGTTAATATGGAGAGACCGGTTGGATTATTATCCAAAGAACCACTCTGTATTGGCATAAGCGGTGCGAATCATATATGCCAAAGATAATTGAAGACGGTGTTATGCAAGGGCTATCCTGTTTACAGAATAGTGCCTTCGGTTCATCCTGTTCCTGGATGACTTGTATGGACGGATGTATGACAGAGTATGTCCAGACGATCACGTATATTGATTTCTCCAACCGTACCAAGAGTGGAAGCGGAGAAGGAAACTTCTTTTAGCTAACACATAATGTATTGTTGTAGACGTCAATCGGTGATTTGATGGATTTGACGATGTGGCACTCAAAGTGAATCTGATGTGATGATAAAGCGTAGCTTCTAGCCTCACATCCGGTAAATGACAGAAATCGGGCAGGCAGCATGGCTAAGTCGGTCGCACCGAAGTAGGGTGTATAATCACCTGATCTAGAGTTTCATTTACTTCTAAAAATCTATTGTTGATGTTGTCCCATTCGGGAAACGGTTGCTGATCCCAGCCGTTGGTGATATACATTCGATACACTCAAGCGAAATGAGTGGTCGGTCATGTGTGGCCGGATTGCAAGATGTTCTTGTTGAACCCAGTGTATTCCTCTCTAGAGGTACACTAGCGAAAGGTGGTTCCATACCTTGTCATAGTTGGAAATCCATTACCCAATACGTGCTTGCTGTTTTGATTGTATTCTATATATGTAGAACGTGAGATGAAAGCGTTTTTGCTAGATGATTATCTATACTGTGGTTGATAGACATTATTATAATATCAAGAGGTTTTTGATATAAAGATAATTTTGGATTCTCATAAGGGAAAAACCCGTTCCGTTATGCGGCGTGGTCTTATGAGATATCGTTTACTTGTTCGAACTGTTTTTAAACTATTTTACTCATACCAGTCCCATGACTGACCCGGAGTTTATTTTGTTGTTTTCCATAAACTCTTGGGTGCCTAAATTTGTACGGGCAGTCAAGTAGTCGGGATTTACAGATATAGTTGAAGAGCTGGAGCAGGAGGCTTCAGGATCATATAGCTATAGTTATTTCCGTTGTGTTGTAAGTGATGTACTTTGATAATGATATGTATATTCAAGTACAGATGTATATTTCAAGTTATGTTATACATATTATATGTTATTCGTTCCGCTTTGAGATTCGTGTTACTCTGATGTTGTGTTCTTCTTCTTCTTCTATTCTAAGTTTCTATCTTATCTTTTCTCACCCTCTAATTTCTTTCACTAATTACCAGGATTTTTCGATGTTTCGGTTATCGACATCGTGCTTATGTCAATAACCAAAGTCGCTAAAATTCCGGGTCGTTACACGGTCACTCACTATGTCGGAGGGTATCCCATGGAGTCGAACTATCTCTTTAAGATATATGGATGCTAGAGATGAGGCAGTCCTTCTACTCTTAACGGGTATGAAGTGAGCGCTTTTTGTGAGCCTGTCCACTATTACCCAAATACTGGTATTGCCTCTTCTTGACCTAGGCAGCCCATCAATAAAGTCCATCGAGATACTATCCCACTTCCACTGTGGGACCTCCATAGCATGAAGCAAACCACCAGGCTTCTTCTTCTCTGCCTTGACTTGTTGGCATATCATGCACTTAGAAACGAATTCAGCTACATCCCTCTTCATGGCATTCCAAAAGAAAACCCTTTGATGTCTTTGTACATTTTGTCTCCATCGGGGTGTATGGTCAACGTGGAATGGTGTGCTTCTTCAACTACTTTCTTTACCAAATCCCTTGCTTGTGGGACGCATAGTCTTCCATCCCGCCTCAACTAACCCTTATCATCGATGGAGTATCTATTGAGGTGACTAGAAGTCTCACCCCTGATCAGCTTATCTATCACATCAACTAGCTGAGGGTCTTCACGTTGTGTGGTCCCTGTTGAGTCCAAAAGAGTAGGCCGCACTTCTAGCGATGCCAACAAATCAGCCACATGATCGACAGAGAGTCTAAAATCAAAGTTGGCTATGTACTCCAAGCTTTGTCTTTCTACAAAGAGAGGGCTTACGGTCAGCTTCTTTCTACTCAAAGCGTCTGCTACTACATTGCCCTTGCCAGGAGTATAGGAAATCTCAAAATCGTATGAGGCAAGAAACTCCGTCCATCTTTGCTGCCTCAAGTTGAGATCTTTCTATGAGAAAAGGTACTTCAACGATTTATGGTCAGTATACAATTCAAATTTCTCACCTAGGAGGTAGTGGCGCCAAGACTTAAGCACAATGATGATGGCAGCCAACTCTAGATCGTGGGTTGGGTAGTTTTTCTCATGTACTTTCAACTGTCTGCCTCCATAAGCTACTACCTTTCCTTCTTGCATCAAGACAGCACCAAGTCCCATACCACAGGCGTCCGTGTATACGGTAAACATCTTGCTCCCATCTGGCAATGTCAGAACTGGGGCTGTAGTCAGAGCCCTCTTTAATCGTTGGAAAGCAATATCGCAATCCATATCCCAATTGAAAGCTAGGTTCTTCTTTGTCAACTTTGTAAGCGGAGCTGAGATTTTTGCAAAATCTTTGATGAATTTTCGGTAAAAGCCTGCTAGCCCGAGAAAGCTTCGGACTTCAGTTGCGTTTCGTGGAACCTTCCAATCTTGCACAGCAACCACTTTTGCGGGGTCCACGGCTAACCCATCTTTGGACATCACATGTCCAAGGAATCTAACTTCTTCTCTCCAAAAATGGCAATTGGAAAATTTGGCTTTCAACTGATGTGCATGGAGAGTATCCATGACTTCCCTTAAGTGTTGAGCATGCTCTTCCTCACTCTTCGAGAAGATCAAAATATCGTCCACGAAGACCACCACAAACTTGTTGAGGAACTCCCTTCTCATCAAATCAACGAAGTAAGCGGGTGCATTTGTCAAGCCGAAAGGCATGACAAGCCACTCGAAGAAACCATCCGGAGTTCTGAACGTGGTTTTATCAATGCTATCTTCATCCACTCTTAGCTGATGAAACTCGGTAGCTAGATCTAATTGGGAGAAAACCGATGCACCTACAAGCTGATCGAACAAGTCGTCTATTCTTGGTAGTGGGTGCCTATTCTTCTTGGTCAGCTTGTTTAGCTCCCTATAATCAACGCACAGGCGAAGTGAACTGTCCGCTTTAGTTGCGAACACTACTGGAGCACCCCATTCAGAGATACTCCGCCTTATGAACCCTTTCTCAAGCAACTCTTTAACTTGCTTGCTGAGTTCTTTCCTCTCCCTTGGAGCCATGTGTCTAACGGGTAAAGCAACGGGTTTTGCATTGTCAACAAGGTATATGCGGAAGTCTATCTCCTGCTTTGGAGGTAAGACCTTTACCTCTTCAAACACATCCGAGTATTCATGGACCACTCTAACAGACTGCAAATTCTCAACATACGCATCAAGAGATTCTAGATAACTTAGCATAACAGGGTTCATGGTATTACAAGAAATTTCGAGAGTGTTACCGAGGCGAGTCATGAGTCTAACCACTCTCTTTTCACAACCGAGGATGGCACCATTACTGGATAGCCAATCCATGCCTAGAATCAACCCATAGCCCGTGAAGCCCAAAACATAGGCATTGCATTTAAACCCCACACTTAGTATAGAAATTTCCAAATCCAAACAAATCATTGACAAATAAGTTGAGCCCCCATTTGGATTAGAAACAACCAAGGGATCCTCTACTAAACTAGTGTCTAGGTGCAAAGATTCAACTAAAGCAGTAGATACAAATGAGTGCGATGCACCAGAATCAAATAGTGTATGAACAGGATGGTCAAAAAGATAGACTAAACTTTCGACAGAAATATTTCTACCTCGTTCCGGCAGAGGTGTTACGAAAGCGTGAACCTGCCCTCCAGAAGATGATCCAGCCCTCTGCCCCTGTCCTTACCTCTTTGGGCAGTCCTTAGCCAGGTGTCCAGTATCCCCGCCCTGGAAACAAGCGCCCAATTTCCTCTTCTTCTTTCTGCAATCTTTAGCCAAGTGTCCGGTATGCCACAGAAATTGCACTTCCTCTTCTCGTGGGATTTGTTATTCTTCCTGCCTTTCTTGGGGTCCGCATTTTTGTTCTGAGATCCATCTCCTTTCTTGTTTTGAGGCTCTTCCTTCTTCACCTCCTTCTTGCCATCCTTGTCTTCCTCGTGTAAGAGTGCCATGCCCACCAACCTCTCATAAGTCGCACCCATGGGTATGTGGGTCATAGTTAAACTGTGTAGTGGCTCATTCAACCCTTTAACAAAGCGAAGAGCCTTCTTATGAGGAGTGTTTACTAAATCCAATCCGAATCTGGCTAGCTGGTTAAATTGGTTGACGTATTCCTTGACCGTCATACTTCCTTGCTTAAGAGATAAGAAATTTTCCACCTGTAGACTTCGTTTAGCTTGTGAGAGGAATTTCATCTCAAACCTCATTCTGAAATCCATCCATATTTCAATTGGTCTTTCAGCGTTGGTAACTTCCCATCAATAGGAAGCTTCGTCTTTGAGCAACCATACTGCCAACTGTATCTTCTGCCTACCATCCACCTCAGAGATAACGAATAGATCCTCAGTTTCTTAGAGCCAGTTCCTTGCTTCTACGAATGATTTAGTTCCTTTGAAATCCTTTCCACCCATGGCTCTAAAGTCTCTACAAATCTTTGAGAAAGCATTTGCACGAGGAGGAGGAAGAGGAGGAACCGCTGTAGCTGGGGGAGGAGGAATATCTGTTGGGCCCGCGTCATTGGCCCTAGCCTCTAAGTACCTCCTGAACCAACCAGGTATCGGTACGCCCTCTGGAAGGTTAAGATTCCCAGACATGCTGAAACGAAAAAGGAAAGATTCAAAACAAAGGATAGAAAGATAGGGCATATGGCTTTCGGGGATTATGCCTTTTAAAGTAAAATAACACTTTTTCTTGAAAAATGCTTCTTTATACTTCTTTTTAAAGATAGTTTTCAAAAACTCTTATTTGATTTAGTAAACCCTAGCTCCGATACCAAGTGTAACACCCCACCTCCGTTAAGGTCACTCTCAAAGGGAATGCCTTAACTTCGGTGGAGCGTTTTAAGGTACAAGATACTAATAAATTACAAGACAGAAAATTTAAGCAGTGGAAAAAGATCAATATTATTTCATAAATACTTGTTCAACACAACAATTCAACAACTGTTTCAACCTTCCAAATTATTACAACTTTTCATCTGTCTTGAAAACATAAAGAAGCAATACTGAAAATAAAATGACATAAATCCCCAACAAGTTCTTGACCATAGCCATAGCTCAAAAAGGAAAGTCCAAGTCTTACATCTACGGTCTTCAAGCTTTGACTAGCCTGGACTAAGCAGAGGTGTTTCCTCCCTGCGGACCAGTGGGGGACGGAGGAAAAGAAGCAAAAGGAAAATGGGTCAAACATAAGTCTGGTTAGTCCAGCTATTTAATAGCATGTAAACAAGTAAAAGACTATGAAATGAATAAACTGAACTTAGAATGATACCACAAGGATAGGGTAGTCCTAAAACAAGGTAAGGTAAGATTTAACTAGATTTGGCTACCGCACCCACTTTTACTTCTCTGCACCCACTCAGAGCTGTTTAACTAGCAATGTATGTTCATGATAAAGTGATCCCATTCATGTATTGATCGGCTCCTACTCGCATTCATGTATTCCCGGTGTCATGCGGCCCCACTTGATTTTTAAGTACTTGTGCTGGTTCCAGTATAGGGTGTATCAAGTCCTATAATGGCAACCCTGACACGATTCAAAGATGCACAAGTGTACGCCTGATGCCCAGTGCCTGCTTTTTCCACTTCGGAGCCCGTGCACGCCCGTACTACGTCGGAACCTACACTGACGCACCTAACCGCCGCCCTTTTGACCGCTTATATTCAGTCCAGTAATTGTGCCCCACCCTGCCTAGTTTAAGGTACCTTGATACATCCATGTGGGTTACTGCTGAAACGGGTCCCCGTTACTAGGGTTTTTATAGTAAACATGCTAAATTGGTTAAGTGTCCTTGGTTTGACTTAACCCCTATCAATCTTGTCTAGTTAACATGTTGAATTGGCTAAGTGTTTTCCCAATTACTTAACCCCACCAATCTTGCCTTTTTAACATGTTAAGTTGGTTAAGTGTTTCCTTAATTACTTAACCTCACCATTTCTAGCTTGATTGTTCATGAGCTTTAATTAATTAATTAATTAAAGCACCAACCACTCACATTAGACAGGTACTGTTGTGGTTACTGGATGTGTCGGTCGGTTCCAGGCAGTTTTACACCACAACTCAGTCTAACCTCAGGTCTTTTTGGGCTTGATGCACTAACCTCTCACATTAGACAGGTATTGTTGTGGTTACTGGATGTGCCAGTCGGTTCCGGGCAGGTTTACACCACAACTCGGTCTAACCTCGGGTTAGGCATATTCATCTTTTACATTTTATATATGTAAATTTTCTACAAGTGTTTCATGTCACATACTTAATTATGTTCAAGACTAGTGGTATAAATTATACCATTCATGGCCTTAACCATTTACTTGGTTTTGGGCCCACCTACATTATTAACATGTTTTGATTTAATAACTATCCCCAAATTGCCCCCATTCGTTTGTTCGTATTAATCACATAAAGTCATTGGGCCCGCATATTAGCCCAACTTATAAACAAGAGGTAAAGAAGGGAACATGCATAATATAGATTCAACCAAACATGTAAATTTTGCATAAAACTTTATTCATATAATTTAACATGTCACATGAACTTGCATATAATTTAGACTTAAATAATCATAAGCCTAAAACATGTTAATATGTAGATCTAGGCATGTGTGAACATAACCTCAATTATAAACTAGCATATGACATAATCATAACATGTCCAATTCCAAAGCATGTATAATTTTAACATCAACATATAAGTGTGAACTAGATCTAACAAGGTGAACTTGCATAAATCCACTTTACAAACATGCATATAAATATAGATCTAGTTTTGGATCTAACATGTAACTTGCATATGAACATATGTATAATTAGATTGTGACTTGGATCTATCATAAAACATATAACTTGCGTTAATCATATGAACCTGGATAGATCTTGACATGGATCCAACATAAAACTTGTAACTTGCATATGCATATGGATCTAACATAAAGCATATGAAAATATATATATATATATGTAGATCTTGACTTGGATCTAACATAATACATACAACTTGCATTAATCATATAAACACATATATGTAGATCTCAACATGAAACATATAACTTGCATATGATATTGATAATTTCATTCTCGGTTCTTAATAGATCCAAAACCAAGTCCAATAAGCCGCAAACGTTCCAATACAATTCATGATAAAATCATCACAAGAAACAAACATGAATTAGCATCGTCAATATTATACAACATGGTATAATTCTATTTTTCACTTTATATCAAATCACGTCTTAAATTTATTTACATCTAAAAGATAACTACACTTAAAACAAACGAAGATCTTGATTTCTGGAATCTGTATTCTGAAGTTGAAATGCTCGCCTTTGGTATAGACAATTGTTTTAATTTAGTTTTGATTTAGTTTGGTTCGTCTCTTTGTTAGCTTCAAGTGGCAGCTACTCTAGGTTGTCTAATGGCAGCACGATGGCTCTTGATTTAATTTTAATATGGTTTAGGGTTGAGGTATTAGGTTGCTTTTATAGAGATTTGATTGAATAGGAGCCGTCAGATCATCTCAAGATCAATCAAGACCATTAAGACAAGATAGAGTTATCCAGAATAGCCAACTCAGCCCTAATGACTCAGTAGTGAGTCGAAATTGGCTGGAAAACAAATCTGCCCAAGGGGGGTAGGTCGACCCCCAGGTCGACACTAAGGTCGACCTGTATAAGGGAGGTCGACACAAGGGTCGACCCCCTGGTCGACCTGATCTCTGGGCGGGAAATTTCCTGCCCAACCCAATCTTGCTTCTGGATTTGAATTTTGAATTTTGAATTTAAATTAAATCATTTAAATTTCCTGAAAGTTCTGAAGGTCATAACTTCTTCATACGGAGTCCAATTCTCGCAAACCTGGACTCTATCGTAAACAGAATTTCGAGACGAACGCAATGGCATAACCCGTTTCCCTTGATTATCGCATTTATAATTAAGTATAGTTTAATTCGTAACTTAACGTCTTTCCCGAAAATACGGGGTGTTACACTGTGGGTCGACCTAAACGTGTTAAGGTCAACCTAAGGTCTATCCTAATTATGTAAAGGTCGACCTATGTTTTATATTTGAGCATGGCTTGATTTTTGAGTTGTTTTTGTTGTTGGACTTGAAAATTTTGACCTTGGTATAAACAACACCCAGGTCCAACTTTGGGGCACTGTATCTCCTTTAATTTTCGTCCATTTTGCATGAATCATTTTACATTACAAAGTTTGAATGTTTTTCTCCATGATTGTAATTTTTTTGACCAATCCGAGGTAGTTTAGTTATTTAAATCAGGTCTGAAAATTGAATATGGAGAAGATTTAAGACCAGGCCAGAATTCAACATGGTTGGAGTGCGAGTTTGTGACTCCATGTCTTTTTCATATCATATCGGAATTCGGTGATTCTTTTTCTCATTGATAGATATGTTGTTTTCAAGATTGTGTATATCAATTTTCAAATCATTCTGAGATCGTTTGGTCATCCATAATTTACCCGAAACTTAAACCTTGAGAAAATTTCAGACCTGAGTTTGTAATGTAATCCCCTGCGTATTTTTTCGCAATTTCAGATTTTGCATATGAATTGTTATGCATACTAGTTGAATCCAACTAAGTTTTCCATGCTCCTTTGATGATTTTAAAGAAAATTTTGATGTTAATTTTGAAAGTTTTTGATCCTAATTGGACAAGCTAACATTATACAAAATCCATATTTTGTATTTGTATTTTTTTGTGTTAGTTTTTATGTTGATTTTTTGTGTTGCTTTCATATTGAAATTTTGAATTTTTTTGACACTATGCACTCTTTATATAATGTTTTCATTAGTAATTCTTAAATATAAACTTTTCTATCACTTTTAGACAAAGATAATTTCTTGGATTTGTTTTGGAAAATAAATTGTCTCAATGCCACATAATATATGATATTATATATATATATATATATATATATCGAAGAAAATACTCAATCCATTTCCAAGTTGTTTTATGAAACTAGTATTCTCAAACCAAGAATTTTCAATATATGTATTGCATGTTTTTGCACCATTCGAGAAAACATGATTGTGATTAAACGATGTCGTAAGCCTCATGGTATGGGACATAAAGGTATACGAGATTGGTTAATTTCACGCTCATCTAATTAAACCTATTATTCTTGTGTTCTCCTTTGTTTCCTTGTGTTTTCTCTTGTGGAATCAACTAGCGATTAGTAAACCAGTAGTGAGTACGCGTGGTATGGGATGCACAGTTACCACTATTCAGGTTGATGTCTACGAGTCTATGACAGATTCCTAGGATTTTCTAGTACAAGACCTTCTAGTTAATTCTATGGAAATCTCAACCTTGAAGTCACTCCTGTGGATCCAGTGGACCTTCGGATCATCCTATGGTATTGTGACCTCGTTTTGTCATCATATAAGGAACCATTCATGTAGGTGTTAGTACTGTCGAGGCTTCGCCTATTTCTATGGTTAGCACGTGCATGCATAGCTTTGTCCTGCCCTCCTGTTGTTGGACAAACATCCTTTGGTTTCTGAACTTTTATGTTTATGTATGATCATAAACTATTATTGTATATGTATCTCTTCCAACTGTCGAAGGATTTATGTGTATATGGTGATTTCAGTGATTCATATGATTTCAGTAATTCTTGCAATTTCAGTGATTTGTGTGATTTCAATTATTCTTGTGATTTTAGTGATTCGTGTTATTTTAATGGCTCTTGTGATTTCAATGATCTCAGCGATTCTTGTGATTTCAGTGATCCTTGTGGTTTCTGTGATTTCTAAGTCATCATCTTGTGTTAAGTGATTCCAAATGTTAATTACCCTAATCGTAGAGTTTGGATGGTTTAAGCTAAGTGAAATATTTGAGTTCATGCTTGTATTTTCCCTGAGTAGCCTGCATAATAATTATGTGCACTTATACATGGATAAATCTATTGTCCTAAGTGTATGGTATTCCTTTCTAATGGAAAAGAACTAACGCATCCATGTTACGAGTAGATATGTGATTTTGAGATTCCTTTTCTTATGAAAAGGAATTTATGTCTACTCGATATTTTATTTCACCTATCATCATTACTGATATTTTTAAGATAAACCGACCCATGTATTTATACTCGGGCCAGACTGTGTTTTTTCAGGTTATAGGGTGTTCTTGATTTGGGTTTGCCAGTTCCATCTAGGATTATCTCTCTCTTGAATCTATTACCTAAGTTGTGTAGTCGTACATCTATAATATACGAATAATTATCCTTTGGGACATGTTGTATATGTATTGGTTTCACATTAGAGTACGTATCACATGTATCCATTGTATTATGTTGTTGTACCTATATGTAATTTGTAACAACCTAGAAAATCAGAACCAATTTAATTTTTTTTTTATTTTGGCTATTTCAATGAATTTTGAGTAGTTAAAATAAATTATTTTAAATAATAACGATTAAAAATTTATTTAAATCGAAGTTAGAACGAATATATTTATTTTAATTTTAAAGGGAACTAGAAATAGCACGGTAGTTCGAAAAGTTGAATCTGAACTTTGACTGAATGTACAAGATTCAAAATGAATCGGATTTTAGTGAAACCAAAAATATCTAAATCTGTTTGAAAATATCTTTCCAACGAATCCAAAAATCTAAATTTCATAGCGGAAATAAAAAGTTATGGCCAGTTGAATATTCAAAATAGTCGTTATGGAATATAGCATAATTTATAGCCCGTATAAATGGCCATTATACAAACGACCTCCGTTTTCAACGAAACCATTTTTATCGGATCCGGAATGTCAAATTATTGCTAAGTTTAATTTTCCAGAATTTTTGGAATTAATTTGTGAGCGTGGTAAATTAAACTGCGTTCGATAATTTCTGTTGAATTTAATCGACCTTTAAAAAAGCCATTTTTCAAATGGTCCCCAAATTCGATGAAATTAATTTTGTTAGGACCGTATCGTCAAAACATAGCTAGATTTATTTTTCGGGAATTTTCGGAGTCCGTATGTGGCCCCGGTGAATTTAAATATACGGTCGAATTATTTAAATAAAGATTTAAATTTTAAATTAAAGAAATCATGCCAAAAACAATAGTTTGGGCTGACGGGACCTAGCCCATTGGTTCCGGAACAGGGGCAATTAGGTGGAAACAACTATTGTTGGGCTGGATTTGGAGTCCATATAGATTAACGGGTTATTCTTTTATTAAATAATTAATTAATATAAAATATACTGTATAAAATACGGTGGAATACTCTAAACCCTAATACAAAATAAACAGCCGCCATCGTCTAATTTCCATGGCTGATAACGCTCCAACCGTCCACCATTAAAACCCGTCGATCCACAACTCGAAAAACTTCACTCCTTTTGACTTTATCGAAGTCCTCTTCCCCCTCTACGCATCCATACCAAGTTTGGCCTCTACCATCAAGTATCCGCGAAGAACCAACACCCCGAAGTCTCGGCGTTTGAACCGCCGCACATCCCCCTATCACGATCGAGTTCACCACCAGTAGGACCCCCCCCCCCCGGTGCACCACTCTTCACTCTCCGGTGAGGCACTACTTGATTGCCTTCTAGTGCAACAAATTTGATGATAAACCTAAACCTAGAATTGAACAGAAAGGAGGAAACACGGCCTTATTATCTGTTTGAGGAAGAAGGGTATTTCCCTTTTAATTATTATTTAATTAATTTATTTAAAATATTCTCAATCTAAATTAATTCATAACTCACTCATACGAACTCGAAACTGATCGATTTCCGATCCGTTACGATCGTGAGTCCGAGATCTGCGCTTCTGGACTGACTAGAACCATTTCTGAGAAGGTCAAATTTTGGCCAAAATTTCAGATCTGAACCATTCAGATTTAAACGACTGTGAGAGATCTATTTATTTCTTCTTTTTAAATAATTAGAAATAATTCTGATTTTATTATCACCAATTTATAATTAATTCATATTTGTTATTATTCATGATTTGTTATGTGTTGGATGTAGTATGTAGATCTGTTTGTTTGGTGATATTGTGTGGTGATAAAATTGTGATTAAATAAAATTGGTCAAAACAAAAATGAACATTTTGTTTAAATCAAATTTTGTCTATTTGTTGAATTAGAATTTTCAATAAATTGGAGAACACCTATTTTGTCTATTTGTTGAATTAGAATTTTCAACAAATATGAAAACTTCAATTTTTGTTTATTTGTTGAATTAGAATTTTCAACAAATAAGAAACATCAAATTTTGTTTATTTGTTGAATTAGAATTTTCAACAAATTGGAAAACACCAATTTTATCTATTTGTTGAATTAGAATTTTCAACAAATTGGAAAACACCAATTTTGTCTATTTGTTGAATTAGAATTTTCAACAAATATGAAAATATCAATTTTTGTTTATTTGTTGAATTAGAATTTTCAACAAATAAGAAACATCAAATTTTGTCTATTTGTTGAGTTAGAATTTTCAACAAATTGGAAAACACCAATTTTGTCTATTGGTTGAATTAGAAATTTCAACAAATATGAAGCCTCAATTTTTGTCATTTGTTGAACTAGAGTTTTCAACAAAAATAAAATATACATTCTTGTCATTTGTTGAACTAGAGTTTTCAACAAAAAAATAAAATATACAGTTTTGTCATTTTGTTGAACTAGAGTTTTCAACAAAAATGAGATATCAAATTTATCATATTGTTGGACAAGAAGTCTCGCCAAAAACGAACTTTTGTACATTTTGTTGAATTAAAATAGGAATTAAGAACATGTTCATGTTTTAAATAAAAACATGATTATATTAGAAATTCACATTTTTTTTGTCTAGAATAAAAATTAGACAAATATTCATGTTTTAAAATGAAAACATGTTTTACATTAAAAATTCACTTTTTAATGTAATAATAGAAATATAGAAAAAGATTCATGTTTTAAAATGAAAACATGTTTTACATTAAAAATTCACTTTTTAATGTAATAATAGAAATATAGAAAAAGATTCATGTTTTAAAATGTAATTAAAAATTCACTTTTTAATGTAATAATTGAAATATAGGAAAAGATTCATGTTTTAAAATGAAAACATGTTTTACACTAAAAATTCACTTTTTAATGTAATAATAGAAATATGGGAAAAGATTCATGTTTTAAAATGAAAACATGTTTTACATTAAAAACTCACTTTTTATTGTGATATTAAAAGTTAGACAAATATTCATGTTTTAAAATAGAAACATGTTTTACATTAAAAACTCTGTTTTAAAAGAAATGAATGAATCACTGGAAAATGTTCATTTTTAAAACAAAGGCATGTTGACATTAAAAATATTATTTTTTTAAAAGAATGATTTATATAAAAATTGTTCATAGTTGAATAAAAGTGTTGAAACTTTAAAATCATATTTTTAATGTAAAGTTTGATTTATGGGAAATATTGACTGTTTGAATAAAAGTGTTGCAACATTAAAAATTCCACTTTTTATGTAAAAGTGATTCAGTAGAAAACAAATGTTTAGAGAATATTGGTATGTTAAAACATTAATTTTAACATGCTAGAAAGGAGGAAAACAAAAACATCGCTTTCATACATTTTGTTTAAATAGAATTGCTAACAAATTGAAAACATCAAAATATGCATTGTTAAAATTACATTTTTACTTTCAATGCATATATTAGAATTTATATGCATTGTTAAAATTATATTTTTATATGCATTGTTAAAATTACATTTATATTTACATTGCATATATTAGAATTTATATACATGCTTAAAATTACATTTATATTTACATTGCATATATTAGAATTTATATGTATTGTTAAAATTACATTTATATTTATATTGCATATATTAGAATTTATATGCGTTGTTAAAATTACATTTATATTTACATTGCATATATTAGAATTTATATGCGTTGTTAAAATTACATTTATATTTACATTGCATATATTAGAATTTATATGCATTGTTAAAATTACATTTATATTTACATTGCATATGTTAGAATTTATATGCATTGCTAAAATTACATTTATATTTACATTGCATATATTAGAATTCATATGCATAGCTGAGATTACACTTTTATTAATAATGCATATACTAGAATTTATATGCAAGATTAAAATATCATTTTAATGACAATACGTACATTAGAATCTGTACGAATTATTTTTGTTGTAAAAACACCCATTGAAAACTTTATAAAAATAAAATTTTCCCTTTTTATTTGTTAAAGTTAAAAATAGAAATACAAATAAAAGTTAGCTTTTATTTGTTATTAGTTCAATTTTCATGTAAACGAAATATATTTTGTTTGACACGATGAATATGTAGATATGATATGCCAATAAAAACATTTTTTTTATTTGGCATGTTGAGCGCATTAGTGGAATCGTCGAACGGTTTATATTTATATATATATATATAAATTAAAATTAAACGAATCGTGCACGGTAGTTCGTGTTTTGGAATTGTAACTTTAAATGATTATATCGAAAGATCCGATCGTCGGATTTTCCCAAAATGGAAACCATTAGGGCCGCTTTGGGAAGATCTTTCCAACGATATAAACTTTGTTAAAATCAAACGGTTAGATTTCGAGATAAGTGTAAAAGAAATTTTGATAAAAACAGCGCCAGGGCCGCCTATTGGCCCGAAGCGTCGTTAAATTAATTTAGCAATTTTTATATAAATAAAAATAGTGATAAATCGTTATTAAGTACTATTAACAATATGAAATGTTTTTAAACTATATATATGCGAGAATCATTTGAAAAGACCGAGTTCAATCTCATTTCAAATATACGACGATTTAAATCGAAGATATTGAAGACGACGATTGAAGACCGACGATCTTCACATCGAAAGGATAACTACTGATGCCCGACATTGGTTAGCTCCTAATAAAGGGTTAAAATAGTAGTTATCCGGACGTACTTGTTGATTGTCCGGATAAGCGAGCACCTCTCTTCCGTATAGGACATACGGGACTAGGAATAAGGTGTCTCCGGTTTCGTTCAGACCCAGAACGGACTTGTAAATGGATGTGTGTCCGACATTGGATTTCATTCCATATAAATTGATTTCTATTTAATATATATCTGTTGGTGGCGGAGAATTTATTCTCTTGCTTAACACCCTTCTCTGAGATGCATGAGCTCAGAGTTATATATTGGTAGTTATCGATCGCATGGTGTGAATTTTCAATGTGACATGCCAAGATGCAATTGATCAAGGCTTTTGTTGAAAATCAAAGCCTTGTGGATGATGATCAAAGCATAGCCTATTTCGACATAGCTTTGTGTACAACGTTACCTCGCCAGCCTCACACCCCAGTAAGAGTCAAAAACGAGACAAGGGAACGCAAGGAGTGCACACATTTCTTTTTAGCTAGAAGTGGTATCAGGGTTTTGCAAGCCCTGATATTTTACTTATGTGGTTGATGGAATGAGGCGCCTCGGATTTATTGGTCGGTAGTGACCATATTATAGGTCCAATAGGATCGGGAAGCGTGTGTTCAGGCATAACTAATCCACTAAAGTATTTGTGGACAGGCCCTGCAGGATCCAAGGGTTGCCCGTAGATGTGATCCTAGGACATTGCTAGAGTGTCCCGAATCGGTAAGGAGATCGCTCCTAGCCTTGACTCATGATGGAAACCCAATTTCCAATACGACATTACGGTTTTGATTATAAACCTATATATGGCGACATAGTAGGATGGGAACTATGCAGTCTAGGATTGATACATTTACTTTGAAGTATTTTAAAACTGATTAGACACTAATAATAATATTAAAATATTATTTCCTACGTATCAAGCATGTTTGATCATTATAAGGTAAAACTCTATCCTCTGGTTTGCGTTGCATTGTGTGATGGGACTTGAGTCTTATAATGATTTCATTTTCTAAAAAGCATTGCGTTGTTTTTGAATTAAAATTTATTAAACATATGCACTGACAATCCAATGGAGTAAACCCGTTCCGCGTGAGCGGCGTGGTTCTATGATTAGCGATATTGTTAGTTAAGAAATATTTCTCATACCAGTCCCATGACTGACTCGTAGTTTGTTTCACTTTGCAAATTCGGGTGCCCTCTTTTCACATGGGCAGCCAAGTGACATGTTTAGGTATGGATACATTCTGGAGTGGAGCTTGCTTAAGGAAAGAAGTTGAAGAACATTTTCTCCTTTATCTTTTATTTGCCTTTGAGACATTTAGACATTATTGATCTTTGATGTATTTGATGGAGTTGAGACTTATTTCTCTTTTTTGTTGAGACTTCTATTTGCTAAGTGTATCCTGTAACTACGTACTCTGATTTCTTTGATGTTATGATGTTGATGACATTCTTACTTCCGCTGCAATGATTATGTGTTATGATGTTATCTGAAATCTGCTATTGTTGTAATTATGTTATGCTCCTATGATTATCCTTACTTTCGTACTAAGGAAGTTTCGGGTCGTCACAGTTGGTATCAGAGCTAAAGGTTAACCTTAGCTTCGGGGTATAACATTTTTAGAACAATTCGTCTAGATAGAATCAGTAGTATTCTAAGACGAGTAGCTCATTAGAGATAGGATTAGTAATGTCCTAGAATGAGCACAGCAGAATAGCACATATTAATCAGTCATTACATCATTACCATCCTATCATATGTCTCTATACTTTTAACCTTTTCTTTAAAATTATCATTTCTGTTAGTCTGACTCTTTCCTTGATGGTACAGAACTAACTAGAAAATGAGCACTAGAGCGAGAGCTAGAGCCCGAGGCAGAGGTGGGGATAGAGGACCAGCAAGAGATGAGACTCCCACAGCTCAAAGGCAGCCCACTCCCGAGGATGTAACACCACTTCCACCCCCACAGCCATTTGACTTGGACAAAATGGACAAGGAGTTCAGAAATTTAGGGGGTATATCCTTTACCGGGTGAGAGACAGTGATTGAGGCACAGGCATGGCTAAAGAACTGCGAGAAAATATTTGGGGGCCTGGAATTGGAGGATCATCGCAAGCGCTTTTTGGCGTTATGGTCATTGAAAGATGAAGCTGAAAATTGGAGGGATATAGTCAAAATTGGCAATAATGAGGCCGACATGTCTTGGGCCAGATTCAAAGAACTCTTCAATGATAAGTTTATCCCTCCTCAGGAAGTAGACGGCTCCACAATCAATTTGCCAATTTGCAGCAGGGAGATATGACTTTTTCAGAATATGTGCGGAAGTTCGAGGAACTCTCACGCTACGCTCTAGAATTAGTTCAGGAACCAGTACAGAAGAACAAAAGATTCATCAATGGCCTCTCCATGAAATATCTGAATGGAGTCACAGCTCCCACCAAGCTCCCCTTTAATGAAATGATCGAGATGGCTTGCCGCTATGAGGACAATGACAGAAATTCACAGCAGGAGTGTGAGAAGAAGCAGAATAATAAAAAAAGAAAGCAAGCTGACAAGAAACCAGAGACGAGCAGCTCTTCAGCCGCCAAGCCCCAAGGGAAAAGGAGAGACAAATCCAAGGTGAAATGCTTCAATTGTCAGAAGATGGGGCACTTTGACTACGAATACCGAGCCCCGAAGAAACCAAGAAGGAATAAGTCTGGACCGAGTCAGAACCGTGGTCAGAATTCTTGGAACACTCAGGAGTGCTTAAACTACCATAAGACGAGGCACTTTATCAGAAATTGTCCTCTGTTAAAGAAATCTGACGTAGCACATGTCTACGATGGAGCGGCTGCACCAGCATCTTCCGAGGGAGCAGGTAAACCCAATGTTTTAGGAGGTACTCTTAATATTAAGAACATTCCTATTACAGTATTGTTTGACACTGGTGCAACAAGAAGTTTCATTTCTAGTGACACGATTAAAAAGCTAAAAATGAAACCAAGAAAACTTAAAGAACCGACTAGAGCCCATAGTCCGATAGGAGGTTCTCTTATTCTCGGTCAGTATTGTAGAGTGCCTGTTTCTTATTCCTATTTCCAATTCCCTTTTAATTTAATCGCTATGAATTTCTCCGGGTATGATATCATACTTGGAATGGATTGGCTAACAAAGTATAAGACTGAAGTACTATGCGTTGAAAGAGTAGTCAGAATCAAAACCAAATTCGGAGATATTATTGCTATGCCATGCCACGGCTCAACCACCGATAGGAAAGAATTTTGGTCTTCTCTAGAAGTCACTCCTGCTTCTATTGAGGATATTCCTATCGTAAGAGATTATGCGGATGTGTTTGAAGAAGTTGATAGCTTACCTCCACGCAAAGAAATCGACTTCAGGATTGACTTAGTTCCAAATGCAAGGCCCGTTGTGCATCCTATTCGGAGAATGACACTGAAAGAAAAAGAGGAGCTGAGCAATCAAACTAAACAACTTTTATGGAAGGGTATGATCAGGCCTAGCTTCTCAAATTAGGGTGCAGCAGTGGTGTTTGTCCCAAAGTCAGACGGTACCCTCAAACTATGTGTGGACTACCGTGACCTCAATAAGCAGACGCTAAAAAGTAAATATCCACTGCCACGTATTGATGATCTGTTAGACCGCGTGAATGGAGCACAAGTATTCTCTAGGATGGACCTAGCTACAGGTTTCCATCAACTGCGCATTGCCGAGGAATGTGTTCCTTTGACCGCTTTCAGAGGGCCAGACTTATTCTATGAATGGCTAGTAATGCCCTTCGGTTTATGTAACGCTCCAGCATATTTTGTCGATCTGATGAACAGAGTATTCCGAGATGTCTTAAATAAATTCGTGCTGGTTTTCATCGATGACATCCTAATGTTTTCTAAATCCACTGCTGAGCATGAAAAGCATCTGAAAGAAGTCTTGGAGATTTTGCGAAGGAATGTGTTGAAAGCCAAATTCTCTAAGTGTATATTCTGGCAAGAAGAGGTAAAATTCCTCAGTCATGTTGTATCAAAGAAAGGCATTTCAATAGACCCAGGAAAGATCTCAGCCATCCAAGATTGGAAGCAGCCTAGTACCCCTACAGAAGTCATAAGTTTCTTAGGACTGGCTGGCTATTATCGGAAATTCATTAAAGATTTTTTTGAAATTATCTTGTCCATTGACGAAGCCGACAAAGAAGCATACAAAGTTCATTTGGACACCCGAATGTGAGACAGCTTTCCAAGAGCTGAAATGGAGGTTTACCACTGCTCTTGTGTTAACCATTATTGATGGAAATCAGGATTTGAAAGTCTGGACAGATGCTTCTATAGAAGGTTATTCCTTTTATCAAAACAAACATGTCAGAAATGCCATTTTTATGACAAATCTTATTTTAACATGTTATCCTTTTTATCTGTTTAAGGTATTGGTGCGGTGCTAATGCAAAGGGACAAAGTAGTTGCATATGCTAACCATCAGTTGAAACCGCATGAGAAAAGATATCCCACTCATGACCTTGAATTGATGGTCATCGTGTTTACTCTAAAGATATGGAGGCACTATCTCTTGGGTGAGAAGTTCGAACTGTATACTGATCACAAATCTTTGAAGTATCTGTTCACCCAAAGAGATTTGACCTTGAGGCAGCAACGTTGGGTTGAATTTCTTGCGGCCTATGACCTGGACATCTTATATACTCCAGGAAAAGCCAATGTTGTAGCCGATGCGCTCGGCAGGAAGAATGCAGACAGAGCCAATCTTATCATCGCCAGTCTTATCATTACGCCTACATTAATGGATAAGATCTCTGCTCTTCAGAAAGATGATAAATTTATTCAGATGATTAGTGAACGAGTTTGAAAGGGCAAAGCGTCAAGCTTCCAAATAGGTAGCAAGGGGACCCTTAGACTGCAAGGACGAATACGTGTGCCAGATATTCCTAAGCTTAAAAGAGAAGTTATGGATGAAGGTCACAAATCTAAACTCAGCATCCATCCAGGAGTAAGAAAGATGTATCATGATCTTAAGCGTACCTTTTAGTGGAAGGCGATGAAGAGGGACATTTCCATATATGTTGCTAGATGTCCCACCTGCCAGTAAGCCAAAAGCGATCAGCAGAAGCTAGCAGGATTGTTGCAACCGCTAGAGGTTCCTGGTTGGAAGTGGGACCAAATTTCTATGGACTTTATTGATGGCTTGCCCCGAACAAGAAAAGGGAATGACAGTATATGGGTGATTGTAGATCGTTTCACGAATACTTCCCATTTTATCCCTGTCAAATCTAATAGAACAGCTTGAAGTCTGGCGCAACTTTATTTCAGAGAGATTGTCAGATTACATGGAGTTCCCAGTAGCATCGTTAATGATCGTGATCCAATATTTGCTAGAAAATTCTAGGAAGGATTCCAAGAAGAGCTTGGGACCAAGTTGAATATGAGCACCGCTTATCATCCTCGGACAGATGGCCAGACTGAGAGAGTGAACCGCATATTGGAAGACTTATTGCGAGCATGCATTCTTGATTTTGGCGGGTCATAGGAAGATCACTTGCACTTGGTTGAGTTCTCTTATAATAACAGTTACCAAGCAAGCTTGCAGATGTCGCCATTTGAAGCATTATATGGCAGGCCATGCAGATCTCCCGCATGTTGGGTGGAACCCGGCAATCGATTAGTATTGGGTGCCAACATGATTCGTGAAGCGTCAGATAAAGTTGATTTTATTAAGAAGCGATTGCTGGCTGCTCAAAGCCGACAGAAGAGCTATGTAGACTCACGAAGAAGGGATTTGGAATTCTCTGTTGGTGATCTTGTGTACTTGAGGGTTTCCCCACTGAGAGGTGTAATTCAATTTGGGAAGACTGAAAAGTTAGCTCCGAGATTCATTGGTCCATTTCCTATTCTCGAAAGGATTGGAACTCTCGCTTATAGTGTGTAGTTTGCTGACTGGTTGCCATAGGTTCATGATGTATTCCATGTGTCTCAACTTCAGAAGCATGTTCATGATCCAGAATTAGTTGTGGAGGAAGCAGCACAACAAGATTTGGAGATTACCCAGAGCTTAGCAGTGAGAAGGGAGCCAGTGAAAATAGTTGGTAAAGAAACCCGAGTTCTGAGGAACAAGACGATCCACTTAGTCAAAGTGCAGTGGAGCGGGGATCCTAGAGACTGTACATGGGAGACTGAGGAAAGCATCAAACAGGCCTATCCCAAGTGCAGAGTGAACATCTCCGAGTAACTTTTGTGTTGAGGTACATTTACAATACCTTGCATTTTCCATTTTGTTTCCTACTTTACTATTGTTTCCTTTTCGGGGACGAAAAGCTTTTAAGTGGGGGAGATTGTAACAACCCGGAAAATCAGAACCAATTAAAAAAAAATTATTTTGGCTATTTCAATGAATTTTGAGTAGTTAAAATAAATTATTTTAAATAATAACGATTAAAAATTTATTTAAATCGAAGTTAGAACGAATATATTTATTTTAATTTTAAAGGGAATTAGAAATAGCACGGTAGTTTGAAAAGTTGAATCTGAACTTTAACTGAATGTACAATATTCAAAATGAAACGGATTTTAGTGAAACCAAAAATATCTAAATTTGTTTGAAAATATCTTTCCAACGAATCCCAAAAATCAAAATTTCATAGTGGGAATAAAAAGTTATGGCCAGTTGAATATTCAGAATAGTCGCTATGGAATATAGTATAATCTATAGCAGTATAAATGGCCATTATACAAATGACCTCCGTTTTCGACGAAACCATTTTTATCGGATCCGGAATGTCAAATTATTGCTAAGTTTAATTTTCCAGAATTTTTGGAATTAATTTGTGAGCGTGGTAAATTAAGCTGCGTTCGATAATTTTGTTGAATTTAATGGACCGTTAAAAAGGCCATTTTTTAAACGGTCTCAAAATTCGATGAAATTAATTTTGTTAGGAACGTATCGTCAAAACATAGCTAGATTTATTTTCGGGAATTTTCGGAGTCCGTATGTGGCCCCCGTGAATTTAAATATACGATCGAATTAATTAAATAAAGGGTTTAAATTTTAAATTAAAGAAATCAGGCGAAAAACTATCGTTTGAGATAATGGGACCTAGCCCATTGGTTCTGGGACAGGGGCAATTAGGTAGAAACAACTTTTGTTGGGCTGGATTTGGAGTTCGTATAGATTAACGGGTTATTCTTTTATTAAATAATTAATTAATATAAAATATACTGTATAAAATACGGTGGAATACTCTAAACCCTAATACAAAATAGACACCCGCCATCGTCTAATTTCCATGACCGATAATGCTCCAACCTTCCACCATTAAAACCCGTCGATCCACAACTCGAAAAACTTCACTCCTTTTGACTTTATCGAAATCCTCTTCCCCCTCTACGCATCCATACCAAGTTTGGCCTCTACCATCAAGTATCCGCGAAGAGCCAACACCCCGAAGTCTCGGCGTTTGAACCGCTGCACAGCCCCCCTATCACGATCGAGTTCGCCACCAGTGGGACCCCCCTTGCGCACCACTCTTCCCTCTCTGGCGAGGCACTACCTGATTGCCTTCTAGCGCAACAGATTTTACGATAAACCTAAACCTAGAATTGAACAGAAAGGAGGAAACACGGCCTTGTTATCTGTTTGAGGAAGAAGGGTATTTCCCTTTTAATTATTATTTATTTAATTTATTTAACATATTCTCAATCTAAATTAATTCATAACTCACTCACACGAACTCGAAACTGAACGATTTCAGATCCGTTACGATCGTGAGTCCGTGATCTGCGCTTCTGGACTGACTAGAACCATTTCTGAGCAGATCAAATTTTGGCCAAATTTTCAGATCTGAACCATTCAGATTTAAACGACTGTGAGAGATCTGTTTATTTCTTCTTTTTAAATAATTAGAAATAATTCTGATTTTATTATCACCAATTTATAGTTAATTCATATTCGTTATTATTCATGATTTGTTATGTGCTGGATGTAGTATGTAGATCTGTTTGTTTAGTGATATTGTGTGGTGATAAAACTGTGATTAAATAAAATTGGTCAAAACAAAAATGAACATTTTGTTTAAATCAAATTTTGTCTATTTGTTGAATTAGAATTTTCAACAAATTGGAAAACGCCAATTTTGTCTATTTGTTGAATTAGAATTTTCAACAAATATGAAAACATCAATTTTTGTTCATTTGTTGAATTAGAATTTTCAACAAACAAGAAACATCAAATTTTGTTTATTTGTTGAATTAGAATTTTCAATAAATTGGAAAACACCAATTTTGTCTATTTGTTGAATTAGAATTTTCAACAAATTGGAAAACACCAATTTTGTCTATTTGTTGAATTAGAATTTTCAACAAATATGAAAACATTAATTTTTGTTTATTTATTGAATTAGAATTTTCAACAAATAAGAAACATCAAATTTTGTCTATTTGTTGAATTAGAATTTTCAACAAATTGGAAAACACCAATTTTGTCTACTTGTTGAATTAGAAATTTCAACAAATATGAAGCCTCAATTTTTGTCATTTGTTGAACTAGAGTTTCAACAAAAATAAAATATACATTCTTGTCATTAGTTGAACTAGAGTTTCCAACAAAAATAAAATATCTATTCTTGTCATTTGTTGAACTAGAGTTTTCAACAACAAAAAAATATACAGTTTTGTCATTTTGTTGAAATAGAGTTTTCAACAAAAATGAGATAACAAATTTATCATTTTGTTGAACAAGAAATCTCGCCAAAAATGAACTTTTGTACATTTTGTTGAATTAAAGTAGGAATTAAGAACATGTTCATGTTTTAAATAAAAACATGATTATATTAGAAATTCACATTTTTATTGTCTAGAATAAAAATTAGACAAATATTCATGTTTTAAAATGAAAACATGTTTTACATTGAAAAATCACTTTTTAATGTAAAAATAGAAATATAGAAAAAGATTCATGTTTTAAAATAAAAACATTTTTTACATTAAAAATTCACTTTTTAATGTAATAATAGAAATACAGAAAAAGATTCATGTTTTAAAATGAAAACATGTTTTACATTAAAAATTCACTTTTTAATATAATAATAGAAATATAGAAAAAGATTCATGTTTTGAAATGAAAACATGTTTTACATTAAAAATTCACTTTTTAATGTAATAATAGAAATATAGAAAAAGATTCATGTTTTAAAATGTAAACATGTTTTACATTAAAAATTCACTTTTTAATGTAATAATAGAAATATAGAAAAAGATTCATGTTTTAAAATGAAAACATGTTTTACATTAAAAATTCACTTTTTAATATAATAATAGAAATATAGAAAAAGATTCATGTTTTAAAATGAAAACATGTTTTACATTAAAAATTCACTTTTTAATGTAATAATAGAAACATAGGAAAAGATTCATGTTTTAAAATGAAAACATGTTTTACATTGAAAATTCACTTTTTAATGTAATAATAAAAGTTAGAAAAATATTCATGTTTTAAAATAGAAACATGTTTTACATTAAAAACTTTGTTTTTAATGAAATGAATGAATTACTAGAAAATGTTCATTTTAAAAAAAAAGGCATATTGACATTAAAAATATCATTTTTTATAAAAGAATGATTTATATAAAAATTGTTCATAGTTGAATAAAAGTGTTGAATCATTAAAATCATATTTTTAATGTAAAGTTTGATTTATGAGAAATTTTAACTGTTTGAATAAAAGGGTTGCAATATTAAAATTTCCACTTTTTATGTAAAAGTGATTCAGTAGAAAACATATGTTTAGAGGATACTGGTATCTTAGAACATTAATTTTAACATGCTAGAAAGAAGTAAAATAATAACATCGCTTTTATGCATTTTGTTTAAATAGAATTGCTAACAAATTGAAAACATCAAAATATGCATTGTTAAAATTACATTTTTACTTTCAATGCATATATTAGAATTTATATACATTGTTAAAATTACATTTTTATATGCATTGTTAAAATTACATTCATATTTATATTGCATATATTAGAATTTATATGCATTGTTAAAATTACATTTATATTTACATTGCATATATTAGAATTTATATACATGCTTAAAATTACATTTATATTTACATTGCATATATTATAATTTATATGAATTGTTAAAATTACATTTATATTTACATTGCATATATTAGAATTTATATGCATTGTTAAAATTACATTTATATTTACATTGCATATATTAGAATTTATATGCGTTGTTAAAATTACATTTATATTTACATTGCATATATTAGACATTTATATTTACATTGCATATATTAGAATTTATATGCATAGTTGAGATTACACTTTTATTAATATTGCATATACTAGGATTTATATGCAAGATTAAAATATCATTTTAATGGCAATACGTACATTAGAATCTGTACGAATTATTTTTGTTGTAAAAACATTCACTGAAAACTTTATACAAATAAAATATTCCTTTTTTATTTGTTAAAGTTAAAAATAAAAATACAAATAAAAATTAGCTTTTATTTGTCATTGGTTCAATTTTCATGTAAATGAAATATATTTTGTTTGACACGATGAATATGTAGATATGATATGCCAACAAAAACATTTTTTTATTTGGAATGTTAAACGCGTTAGTGGAATCATCGAATAGTTTATATTTATATATAATTATATATATAAGTATAAATTAAAATTAAACGAATCGCGCGCAGTAGTTCGTGTTTCGGAATCGTAACTTTAAACAATTATATCGAAAGATCGACCGTCGGATTTTCCCAAAACTAGAACCGTTAGGACCTCTTTGGGAAGACCTTTCCAACTAAATAAACTTTGTTAAAATCCAACGGTCAGATTTCGAGATAAGTGTAAAACAAATTTTGATAAAAACAGTGCCAGGGCCGCCTATTGACCCGAAGCGTCGTTAAATTAGTTTAGCTATTTTTATATAAATAAAAATAACGATAAATCGTTATTAAATACTACTAACGATATGAAATGTTTTTAAACTATATATATGCGAGAATCATTTGAAAAGACCGAGTTCAATCTCATTTCAAATGATTATACGACGATTTAAATCGAAGATATTAAAGACTGCGATTGAAGACCGACGATCTTCACATCAAAAGGATAACTACTGATGCCCGGCATTGGTTAGCTCCCAGTAAAGGGTTAAAGTGTTAGTTATCCAGACGTACTTGTTGATTGTCCGGATAAGCGAGCACCTATCTTCCGTATTGGACATACGGGACGAGGAATAAGGTGTCTCCGGTTTCGTTCAGACCCGGAACGGACTTGTAAATAGATGTGTGTCCGACATTGGATTTCATTCCATGTAAATTGATTTCTATTTTATATACATCTGTTGGTGGCAGAGAATTTATTCTCTTGCTTAACACCCTTCTCTGAGACGCATGAGCTTAGAGGTTATATATTGGTAGTTATCGATCGCATGGCGTGAATTGTCAATGTGACATGCCAAGATGCAACTGATCAAGGCTTTTGTTGAAAAGAAGATCCTTGTGGATGATGATCAAAGCATAGCCTATTTCGGCATAGCTTTGTGTACAACGTTACCTCGCGAGCCTCTCATACCCCGGTAAGGTTCAGAAATGGGACAAGGGAACGCAGGGAGTGCACACGTTTCTTTCTAGCTAGAAGGTGGTATCAAGGTTTTGCAAGCCCCGAGATTTTACTTATGTGGTTGATGGAATGAGGTGCCTCAGATTTATTGGTCGATAGTGACCATTTTATAGGTCTAATAGGATCGGGAAGCGTGTGTTCAGGCATAACTAATCGACTAAAGTATTTGTGGATCGGCCCTGCAGGATCCAAGGGTTGCCCGTAGGTGTGATCCTGGGACATTTCCAGAGTGTCTCGAATCGGTAAGGAATTCGTTCCTAGCCTTGACTCATGATGGAAACCCAATTTCCAATACGACATTACGGTTTTGATTGTAAACCTATATATGGCGACATAGTAGGATGAGATACTATGCCGTCTAGGATTGATACATTTACTTTGAAGTGTTTTAAAACTGATTAGACACTAATAATAATATTAAAATATTATTTCCTACGTATCAAGCATGTTTGATCATTATAAGGTAAAACTCTATCCTCCTGTTTGCGTTGCATTGTGTGATGGGACGTGAGTCTTATAATGATTTCATTTTCTAAAAAGCATTGCGTTGTTTTTGAATTAAAATTTATTAAACATACGCACTGGCAATCCAATGGAGTAAACCCGTTCCGCATTAGCGGCGTGGTCCTGTGATTAGCCATATTGTTAGTTAAGAAAGATTTCTCATATCAGTCCCATGACTGACTCATAGTTTGTTTCACTTTGCAAACTCCTTTTCACACGGGCAGCCACGTGACAGGTTTAGGTATGGATACATTCTGGAGTGGAGCTTGCTTAAGGAAAGAAGTTGATGAACATTTTCTCCTTTATCTTTTATTTGCCTTTGAGACATTTAGACATTATTGATATTTGATGTATTTGATGGAGTTGAGACTTATTTCTCTTTTTTGTTGAGACTTCTATTTGCTAAGTGTATCATGTAACTGCGTACTCTGATGTCTTTGATGTTATGATGTTGATGACATTCTTATTTCCGCTGCAATGATTATGTGTTATGATGTTATCTAAGAACTGCTATTTTTGTAATTATGTTATGCTCCTATGATTATCCTTACTTTCGTACTATGGAAGTTTGGGGTCGTCGCATAATTTGTTCTATGATGTGTTGTAATTTGTTTTGAATATGATCTTTAGCCATCATAGTCTTATATTAGACATGAATTTAGTACATCAATCCACCTAAGGTAAGAAAGAAAAATTCATACACCCAATCAACGTATTCAATACTCGTCTAATACAAAATTACGGATGGTCGCTCCTAACCAACCCTATTCTCTGCTCTAGGACATTATTACTCGATGATACTCTTTGTCCGGGTGGATCTTGGTGTGGGGCATTACAAAATGGTATTAGAGAAAAATTCTAAAAAAATTATGATAAACATAGAACGGAACTAGAATAGTACATGTGTTACAACATGGAAGGGTAACGCTTGTACGTACATTATTGTTTCTGTTGTTATCCTTATACCATGTTTCTTATCAGTTGAATCATATGTAGATTTTAGCTTCGGTATTACGTCTAGGAATGTATTTAATTCTATAGTATTTCATGAGTTGTATCCTAGCATCTGTTGTTTATCTTTGTAGAAATTTCCAACCTCTCAAATCCTTTTGGTGTTTAAATCTTTGGTTTAGAATTTTGATGAATTCAAATCGTAACCTTTTGTGTCTAATTGATTGCTGTGTTAAATAAAATAAATTGGGATGGGTAATGAATCAAATCCACGGTAATATAAGTGAAATTCATATTGGAGTAAAAGAGTGCTAACTTGAAATTAATCAGAGTTTCAAAGCGGAAGCAAGTGAATTGTTTTGGTAGTGTTGAATTTAATAAATTTGTGAGTGGGATTGGGGGATGGTAAATATTGATGATCTAGTGTTTGTTAATGTTAATTGAGTAGTGAATATAAATCAAGTGAATAATTAGTTGAACTTAGTGTGGGTTCTTTTATTCGAAATAAAGCTATAGTGTTTGTGATAATAAATAACAAAGCGAACCATGTGTAAACTAAAAATCTATGATTATCATTTGTATTAAGTTGTCCGTTGGGTATTTTAAGGGTTCTGATCGATATGTCTAATCAACGATATCAATAAGAATTTTTAAATACTTATATGAGATGATCAAACACAATATTGTGTGTAATAAAATAAATTTTATGAAAGAATGGTGTAAAGTATTTATGTGAGAACGGTGTTAAATCATTATATGAATTGAGAATTATAATAAAGCTGTCGAGGCAATAACGAAATTATATTGAATTTGCAGCCAATCAATGAGGAAGCTTGTTATGAAATTTGTGGTTTAATATTATTCAAAACGAATAAAAAGACTTGTTGAGTGAAAATTTGTGTTTTTAGAGAGATCTAAGTAAATAAATATAAAGTGTTTTGAATATAAAAGTTGTTTTAGATGAGTGATTATCTTGACCATAAACAATATGTTTGCAATGCGTACTCCCATACTTGGGCTTAATAGGCGGTTGCAGCCATCAAGTTAGTAATATAAATGGTAAACTGGGAGGTTGTTAGTGTAATGACCCGGCGGGAAATCTACTCCCGGATTCCGATAATAATACATAATCCTGTATTACTTGCCAAAAATCAAAATCGAAAACACCGGATAGTTATTTGAAAGAATTTAGAGGGCGAGATAAGAAAGAAATAAATATTAGAATAGAAAAAGAAGAAGAAGAACCAACACAACACAGATTCTCACATCGTAGTAGAACAAAGTATTGTAGAAATAAATATTTATTCAGAGGTTTTAAAAAAATACTTACAATCATCAGAGTACATTAACACATCTGGACAGTTTTAATAACCTGTCCTCATATAAATTTACAAAGTGGAATAATACTATATAATATCATACATTAGGACTCATCCAACTCGTCTCTTCTTAGCATCCAATAACCTGAATTTGTAAAACTCGGTCTGACCCAAGCATTGCAAACGCCAGGATCAGTCTAGTGAACCAGCATGAGAAAAACTCACTAAGTTTAAAAGAGATCATCCAACTTGATTTTGAAGTCAAAACATTTCTTTCAAAGAAAAGGATAATCGTAAGACCAATCCACACATAAACATGAACAGTTTTGACCTTTCAATAACCTAAAGAATTTTTAAAAACAATACCTTTCTGATATTATAATAGTGTCTAAATCAAGTAAATAGCAATCTAGCAGAATACTTGCATCTCACGCTTTACATACATAGTATACAATCAAAACCGCGGGCTATTATTGGAGAATGGATTCCAACTAGAAAGGTATGGGACCACCTTCCGATAGTGTATCTCTAGAGACGAATACACTGGGTTCAACAAGAATATCTTGCAACTCAGGCTAAACATGACTGGCCATTCATTTCGCTTGAATGTTCCTAATATATTGACACCTACGGTTAGTGTAATGTCCCGGATATTTAGCGATTAAATAATTAATTTATTTAATTATTTAAATAATGATTTGGAGATTTAAATGGTTTAATTAAATAATTTTGATTATTTAAATAATACAAGTGGTGGAATAATTAATTTAATGTCCGAAATAGTCGGAAATAGTTGAATTTGCAGTATTGTGTGAATTAGATCATTTAAAATATTTAATTCAATTTAAAATTTGAATTATATTAACAAATTTATTATTTAACGAAGTTTGAACGTATTGATTATAATATAGTTTAAAACGAGTTCGTAACGTCGTAGCAGTTCGTAATATTTCGTTTTGAACTTCAAATGAGTATACCGGATTCATTATAAGTTAGATTTCTTTGAAACATGAAACATTCGAATTTATTTAACTATATTTTTCTAATGGAAGAGAAAAAAAATGAGATTTCATCTTGTAGATTGTAAGATATGTCCACATCAAATTTTCAGAAAGTTGTTGTGGAATTTATTTACAATTTATAACGATTTATTTATATAATAAAAGGATTTTAATATAAATAGAATATTGATTAACTGAGATTTTGAAATATCGAGTTATAAATGCAGATATGTTTATTTTGGAGCTAGATAATATTTTATGTGAACATATATGATAATATTTATTTATTATTATTAAATTAATTTGTTTTTTTAATATATTAATATTTTATTGGTTTATTTAAACCTTAGAAAATAGCCATTTTAGAAACGACCACCGTTTTCGACGAAACAAATTTTATTAAATTCGTAATGATTAATTATTGCTAGATATCAAATTTCGCGTCAATTGTTTTGTGACCATGTGGAATTAAAATGTAAACTCGATCAATAAATTAAGTTTAAAAATATGTTGTGTGAGCAAACAGACTTGGAATTCAATAAAACAAGTTTTGGTGGGTTCGTAATACCAAACCATAGCTGCATGTCCATTTTCATTGAATTTGGACATGGTATGTGATCATAGGAATTTTTAAACAATGAACGGCGCTAACAATTGGATGTAATTAATAAAATACTTAATTTAAAAATTATTAAACTATTCCTATAAATACACTAAATATCGTCTAGCCCTAGACCTTTTATTTCTCGGTCAAAACTCACGGCTGCCACATTTTTTTTCCCAAATCGTGAAAAAACCAACTCCTTGAAAAATCGTAAGAAATCAAACAAAAATCTAAAAATCCTCAAACAAATTCCTATGAACTAGTATGTCCTTCCTCTTCACATTGGTATGCATCAGCCTAGGTTCTGGTCATTTTTGGTCCATTGGTCTTGTAACAGCGTCGGCTAGGGTTTGTTCATTTAGGAATTTGGAGCTTTGATTTGTGTTTTGGATATTACGGTTGAGATTAGCATAAAGAGTAGCAATGATCTGTTTTTTCATTTTAACAAAATAAAAAGGGTCGATGTTTTACTGGAGGTCACGGCTTTTGAGCTGATAACGCAACTGGGATGGTGATGTCAGGTTTGGCAAAATGTTGATGGAGATGGAGTGGCTGAGGAGAGAAGCAGCATGGTATTTTCAATTCTTGAAATCTTGGTAGGTTGAGGGAAAATGAATCGGAGAAACATTTCGACAATGGTGGAGATACTGGAGCGTTCGAATACTATGAGGATGAGGACGACAGATTAGCGGGTGGTTAGAGTTGAAATTGTAATTAAGGTTTATATTTATTTATTAATTAAGATAATAACATTTGTTTTGTATTGAAACTTGTAATTGGTAACTATGTCATATGTTATCAGAATTTAGCAAACCAAGATCCGTTGGGATCGTATGGATGAGGGCTTCATAATGAAACTAGTTCGGAGTGAATTAGAGGTCGTTACAGATTATGGCAGAATAAAATGTCTGTCTGATTCGACGACAGTTTGTCGTTGTTTAACTATAAACGACAAATGTGATTATACTTACTAACTCTGATCAGATTATAATTTTTATAAACGTATTTTAAAGTTGATAAATGATTTTTGGATTCTTTGTGATGATTATTTGGATAAATTGGTAGATTATTATCAACCGTCACTATTATAAATATATATATATATAGTTATATATATAAGTCAATGATTTAATATTGATTCTATTCGCTATAAAATTTCATATTAATATGAAATTGATGTTATTTATGTTGTTTAACATCTGTGGATGCAGGAAAACAGGTTGGAGCGATCCAACTGGATTCCTCAATTTTTATATTAGTGTTTTTCATAAAATATGATATACGATGTGACATATTATCTGTAATCGATTGTGTGTGTTTGGATGGCATTGGGCTTTTTTATGTGGTATTTTAAATATCACAAGTAATATTTGATTATAAAGAGGAATGGTTGAAGTGGGTATTAAATTTAAGAATTTTATAAAATCATTAGATTTTATAAAAAGGAAATATTTGGAAATTAAATAAGAAACTTCTGTTGCAAATTATTAATAATTATATAGAATGGATATGAATTGTTTTTAAATTAATAGAATTATAAAAAGGGAATTGCGAGTCATAAAAGAATTATGAGAAGACTGATTTAAAGTAGATATTAAATAGAAATATGTTTTTAATAGATAAATTGATAAGAATATTTTATAAATGATGTTTATAAATTAAGAAAAATATTTATCATTGGATAAATAAAAATATAAGTCTGAATTTATATAGAGAAGTAAAAAAAATTGGTTTTTACACCGATATTTGAAATTGAATGCGAACGTAGCAGTTATAAAGGGAATTATCAATGAGATTATAAGTGTTGGAAATAAAATAAGATTTTTATGAATAGTCTATAAATAGAAGTATAAAAAGAATTTGGATTTGAGATATTGTTTTAAATGCGAAATCAAACTGATTGATTTTATAAAAATAAATATTATTCACGTTTGAAGTGAATAATGGGTGGAAGTAAATATTTGCAAATAAAAACTTTTATAAAGGAAATTGGGTTTTGAAATAGGAATTAAAATGGAGTTAAGGGAATTAGAAACTGACTGGAGATTAGTTAAGTTGAATGGCTTCTTGAGTGTCGATCTGATATTGGTATCAGCCTTCAGGGTTGATACTTAGGAAGTTGTTCTCTTACTAGTTTATGGTTAGAGACCGATAGATGTGGGAGGATAGTGATGCGTGAATAAGAAATGGAAATGTTTTCCAATGTTAATAACGTATATTTTCTAAATGTAGAAAATAAGAATTTATGAGTATACGAAAACGGGAAATAGGGAAATGCATAAATTATTGACAAATAAATTTAAAGGGAAAAATGTTGATAGATGATTGATCGATAAAATTTCCATTCGGAAATAAGATCGTTGTGTGTATGGATGTTTTCCTTTGATAGTTAAATAATCGACTATCAAAGTTTTGACCATTTTTTCGTCGTCATCACGGAGAGACCGGGATCTGATTTATTATTTGAAAACCACTCCGTATGGCCATTAGCGTTGCGAATCAAATATGATGAAGATAATTGAAGACGAAGTTTATGCAAGGACTACTCTGGCAAATCCTAGGTAGAAATTGCCTAAGATGGGTTTATAGAATAGTGCCTTCGGTTTGTCCAGTCCCAGAACAACTTGTATGAAAAAATATCCAACAGAATGCATCTAATAGATCATGTAATTTGATCTCTTCAAACGTATATACATTTGGTGGCGGAGGAATTCGTTTCTCTTAGCTTTATACATGTGGTATTTTTGTAGAAATCAGTTTGTGATTTGGTAGGTATGACAATGTGGCATTCAAAATAAATAAAGGTGTGATCTATCAAAAAGATACGTTATGACCTCAAGCCTCACAACCAGGAAATGGTATAAAATCGGGTAGGTCGCATGGCTAAGTGGGTAGCGCCCAATTAGGGTGTATTGTCACATGATCTAGAGAAAATCCATTTGCTTCTTTAATTTATTTCGACGCTGTCCCTTTTGGGAAATGGTTGCTGATCCCAACCATTAGTGAAAATACATTTGATACACTCAAGCGAAATGAGTGGCCAATCATGTTTTTCCTGGGTTGCAAGATGTTCTCGTTGAACCCGATGTATTCCTCTCTAGCGATACACTATCAGAAGGTAATCCTATACCTTGCCAGTTGGAATCCATTCTCCAATAAGAGCCCACTGTTTTTTATTGTATATTGTGTATGTGGAGCATGAGATGCAAGCGTTCCATTAAATTATGAATTATTTGATTTAGACACTATTATAATATCAGAAGAGCTTTGATATAAAGAATATTTTGGTTTATCGTAAGGTAAAAACCATTTGTGTTTATGTGTGGATCGGTCTTACGATTATTATTTCTTTAAAAGGGATTTTAAAAGTTAAACCAAGTGGTTGGAGTTTACTCACACCAGTCCATGACTGACCCTGAGTTTATTTTGTTTTATTTACTCTAAACTTTGGGTGTCCAAATTTGTACAGGCAGTTAGGTAGTCGAGATTTTACAGATATACTTGGAAGAGCTTGGAGCAGAAGGCTTCAGCATTTCATGGCTACTATTTACTTCTGCTGTGATGTTATGTGTTGTACTCTGAAATGGTATGTATATACAGTTAGAAGTTTTAAATTCAAAAGTTGTGTTATATAATATATTTTATTCGTTCCGCTGCGAGATTCGTGTTTATTTTGATTTTGATTTTGTTATGTTGTGATCTTCTTCTTCTATTCTAACTTTTAATGATCTGGTATGTTCGATGCTTGAGTAGTTGACATGAGTTTTATGTCAATTTCCGGGGTCGAAAATCCTAGTTCGTTATAGTGGTATCAGTGTTGAAGGTTAAGTGATTTCCTTGGCTTTGTGGCGTAACTCAATAGAGACGGGGTTAGTAATGCCCTAGATTGAGTTGAGTGTATATATATGAGAGAACGTAATTGTAGATTTTATAAAAAATGTTTTATATTATGGAGATTTATTGGATGAGTTGTTTATGAGTTCTGGTCAATCAGTTTGATCCACTATATCGGTAGGGGTTTCTAAACACTCGAGTATGATGAACCGACACAGTATGTTTTGAAAGAGGGTAAATGAAACAATTTTACCCAAATTATATTTTGATTTAAATAAAATATTTATCTTAAGATTATTATTAAGTATATTGGATGTGTTGGTTGTTATATTAATCGAATAAGATTAAAATTGAGTTGGTTATGCATATATAACCAAATAAAATTTGTATAAGTATTATGAAATGTATTAAAGCTGGTTTTAACCCGGAATTGGAATTTAAAATTTTGGACACTTGGAAAAGTGTTTGTAAATGGATTTGGATTAAATATATGGAAATTTTAAAACCCTAGGAAATTTTGGAAATGTTTTCCAAGCATGGTGACAGGTATTTTGAAATAATTTCAAAATTGAAGTGTTTAAAAATGGTTTTGAAAAGTAATATAGTATTGAACTCACTTCGGTCGTTAGGAAATAACCATGATGATGCTGGCCACATCATCAGTGTTTGTTTTCGAGTTTCTAAGTGACGGATTACTACGCAAACATTTGATTTTTAATTGTTTTGAGAAAACAAGTTATTTTGAATTCATAAAAGGGATACCCGATTTGAGAAAAGGCTAAGTTGTTTAAAAACTCCGAAGAAGAGATTGTTTGATTTAAAAACAAATTACTAGAATTTTGGGAAAGCAAATTGTAATGGAATTGAAGACCAATTTAATGGAAACTGGATTGAAAGAAAATGATATCGAGTAAAATTGGATTTTGGAATATAAATGAACTCATGTAAGTTAAAATGGTTTGGTTTTTGAAATAAAAATCAGATTTTTGATTTTTAGATGAAGATAACTAATTTAAGAAATAAATTAGTGAATGGGATAATGGATAGAACTTAACGAGATTAAGTAAGTTGGATTGACAAGTTAAGAGTTTGGAATCTATAATGGAATTGAGTTTGAAATAGAATTCGGCTTGGATATAAGCGAGTGATTTGGTTTTGAGGATAAATTGATTGGAGCTTGCTTGGGAATGCATGGATATATGCTGAGCTGGTAGAAAATGAAAGTGATAGACTTGAATGCCCGACAAAAGGTGCAAGTTTATATTTTGTACGAGTTTGGTGATTTTATGAGCCTATTTGGAAAGTCGCTTGGTTATTTGATTTCCTTTTGGATTGGAGAAGGCATAGAGGGGCTAGTTGTAGTTATACCGATTAAGCCGTGCAAAGGAGACACTAGCGATTTTTTTTGTAAATTTAAGGTGTTAGAAAATTTTCAGAATTTTGGAAAATCTTCATTAGTCGAAATGAATTAATATTGTAAAATAAATTAATTGTTCAGTTGAAGCTGAAGTTAAGAAGTAAAACAAACAATTTTTTTAGCATAGTTTATAGAGTTGGTAGCATTTTTCCTAGTTTAGTAATTTCGGGAACGAAATTCTTTTAAGGGGGAAGGATTGTAATATCCCGGATTTTTAGTGATTAAATAATTAACTTATCTAGTTATTTAAATAGTGACTTGGAGATTTAAATGGTTTAATTAAATAATTTTGATTATTTAATTAATATAAGTGGTGGAATAATTAATTTAATGTCCGAAATAGTCGGAAATAGTTGAATTTGCAGTATTGTGTGAATATGATCATTTAAAATATTTAATTCATTTTAGAATTTGAATTATATAACGAATTTATTATTTAACAAAGTTTAAACGTATTAATTATAGTATAGTTTAAAACGAGCTTGTTACATTGCGGTAGTTCGTAATATTACGATTTGAACTTCAACTGAGTATACCGGATTCGTTATAAGTCGGATTTCTTCGAAACAAGAAACGTTCGAATTTATTTAACTATATTCTTTCTAATGGAAGAGAAAATAATGAGATTTCGTCTTTTAGATTGTAAGTTATGTCCACATCAAATTTTCAGAAAGTTGTTATGGAATTCTTTTATAATTTATAACAATTTATTTATATAATAAAAGGATTGTTATATAAATTGAATATCGATTAACTCGGATTTTGAAATATCGAGTTATAAATCCAGATATGTTTATTTTGGAACTAGATAATATTTTATGTGAATATATATGATAATATTTATTTATTATTATTAAATTAAATTGTTTTCAAATATATTAATATTTTATAGGTTTATTTAAACCTTAGAAAATAGCCATTTTACAAACGACCTACATTTTCGACGAAACAAATTTTATTAAATTCATAACGATTAATTATTCTAGATTTCAAATTTCGCCCGATTGGAGTTGTTTTGTGACCGTGTGGAATTAAAATGTAAACTCGATCAATAAATTAACTTTAAAAATACACTATGTGAGCAAACAGACTCGAAATTCAACGAAACAAGTTTCGTTGGGTTTGTAATACCGAACCGTAGCTGCATGTCCATTTTCATCGAATTTGGATATGGTATGTGTCATAGGAATTTTTTAAAAAAGAATGGAGCTAACAATTGGATAAATAATAAAATACTTGATTTAAAAATTATTAAACTATTCCTATAAATAAGAATCCTCTGGCCCTAGACCTTTTATTTCTCGATCAAAACTCATGGCCGCCACATTATTTTTCCAAATCGTGAGAAAACAAACCCTTTGAAAAATCCTATGAAATCAAATAAAAATCTAAAAATCCACAAACAAAATTCCTATGAACTCGTATGTCCTTCCTCTTCACATTGGTATGCATCAGCCTGGGTTCTGGTCATTTTTGGTTCGCTGGTCCCGTAACAGCGTCGGCTAGGGTTCTTCGTTTAGGAATTTTGAGCTTTGATTTGTGTTTTGGATGTTACAGTTGAGATTAGCATAAAGAGTAGCATCGATCTACTTTTTTTGGATTTTACAAAATAAAATGAGTCGGTATTTTACTGGAGGTCATGGCTTTTGAGCTGAGAACTCAATTGGGATAGTAATGTCGGGTTTGGCAAAATGGTGATGGAGATGGAGTGGTTGAGGAGAGAACCGGCATGGTATTTTCTGTTTTTCAAATCTTGGTAGGTTGATGGAAAATGAATCGGAAAAACGTTTGGCCAATGATAGAGATACTGGAGAGTTCGAATACTATGAGGATGAGGAAGACATATTAGCGGGTGGTTAGAGTTGAAACCGTAATTAAGGTTTATATTTATTTATTAATTAAGATAATAACATTTGTTTTGTATTGAAACTTGTAAAATTGATAACTATCTCATATGTTATCAGAATTTAGCAAAACAAGATCCATTGGGATAGTATGGATGAGGGCTTCACAATGAAACTATTTTGGAGTGAATTGGAGCTCACTACAAATTATGGTAGAATAAAACGTCTGTCTGAATCGACGATAGTTTATCGTTATTTAACGATATACGGTCAGTGTGAGTAAACTCACAAACTCTGATTAGTTTATAACTTTTATAAAAGTATTTTAAAGTTGATAAATGAATATTGGATTCTTTGTGATAGTTGTTCGGATAAACTGGTAGATTATTGTCAATCGCTACTATTATAAATATATATATAGTTATATATATAAGTCGATGATTTAATATTGGTTCTATTTGCTATAAAATTTCATACTGATATGAAACCGATGTTATTTATGTTGTTTAACATCTGTGGATGTAGGAAAACAGGTTGGAGGGATCCAACTGGATTCCTCAACTTTGATATTATTATTTTTATAAATTATGATATACGATGTGATATATTATCTGTAATTGATTGTGCGTGTTTGGATGGTACTAGGCCTTTTTATGTGGTATTTTAAATACCGTAAGTAATAATTGATTATAAAGAAGAATGGTTGAAGTGGGCATTAAATTTAAGAATTTTATAAAATCATTAGAATTTATAAAAAGGAAATATTTGGAAATTAAATAAGAAACTTCTGTAGAAAGTTATTAATAGTTATATGGAATGGATACGAATTGTTTTGAAATTAATAGAATTATGAAAAGGGAATTGCGAGTCATAAAAGAATTATGAGAAGACTGATTTAAAGTAGAAATCAAATAGAAATATGTTTTTAACAGATAAATTGAGAAGAAGAATTTATAAATGATGTTTATAAATTAAGAAAAATAATTATCATTGGATAATTAAAAATATAAGTCTGAATTTATATAGAGAAGTAAAAAAATCGGTTTTAACACCGATATTTGAAATTGAATGTGAACGTAGCAGTTATAAAGGGAAAAATGTTGATTGATGATTGATCGATAAAATTTCCATTTGGAAATAAGTCAGTTCTGTGTATGGATGTTTTCCTTTGATAGTTAAATAACCGACTATCAAAGTTTTGACCATTTTTCCGTCGTCAATACGGAGAGGCTGGGATCAGATTCATTATCTGAAAACCACTCCATATGGGCATTTGCGTTGCGAATCAAATATGATGAAGATAAATGAAGACGGAGTTTATGCAAAATCCTAGGTAGAAATTGCCTAAGATGGGATTATAGAATAGTGCCTTCGGTTTGTCAAGTACCAAATCAACTTGCATGGAAAAAGTCTGACAGGGTATATCTAATAGATCACGTAAGTTGATCTCTTCAAACATATTTATGTTTGGTGGCAGAGGATTTTGTTTCTCTTAGCGTTATACCTCTGGTATTTTTGGAGAAATCAATTTGTGATTTGGCGGGTATGACGATGTGGCATTCAAAGTAAATAAAGGTGTGATCTATCAAAAAGATGCGTTATGAAACCCGACTTATATAAACTAAGTGGATTGTTAACAAGCTTCGTTCTCTTCGTAAATTGATTCGACCATGGGCTAAACATGTTTGGAGTTCTTTAAAAAGTCATATTTCATCCGCACAAGATGCCATTCTTCATCTTAATATCATTGAAGAACTTCGACCTTTATCTGATTCTGAATGACATGATTTGAAAGAACATGAAGCTGAACTGGATAGACTAATTAAACAAGAAGAGATTGGATGGAAGCAAAGATCTAAAGAAAAATGGATTAAGGATGGGGATAAAAACACTGCATATTTTCATAGAATTTCCAATTGTCATAGATGCTCCTCATTCATCTTTGAAATTGTTCACAATAACACTACATTCACTGACTCCAAAGATATTTGCCATCATTTTACTATCTTCTACGGAAACATCCTTGGTTCATCTCCACCCCCCTCTCCAAACATTGATTGGAATTACATATACCAGAACCCAACACCCATTAACATTGACCATCCTTTCTCAGAGGAGGAAATATGGAATGCTGTTAATGATATGGCCGATGATAAGGCCCCTGGGCCTGATGGCTTTGGCCCATCTTTCTTCAAGCACTTTTGGCCCACCCTAAAGAAAGACATCACTGACATGTGTTCTGAATTCTACTCAAACCCCTCATTAATTGCAAATTTGAATTATGCCAACATTATCCTCATTCCAAAACATACTGGTGCCAACACTGTCTCCTCTTTTAGACCTATTAGTCTTATCAATACAACTCTCAAAATCATCACTAAAATTCTATCTAATAGACTTCAACAACACATCGACTCTCTGGTGGGTAAAGAACAATCAGCTTTCATCTCTGGTACAAATATCCTCGATTGTGTAGCAGCTACACAAGAAGTAATCTTCATTGTCATTTCTCTAACACCCCTGGTGTCCTACTAAAACTTGATTTTTCAAAAGCTTTTGACTTAGTCAATTGGGAATTCATTTTATCCCTGATGATACATAGGGGTTTCCCATTAAGGTGGTGTAACTGGATCAAAGAAATTTTGCACACTAGCATTTCTACTTTTTTTATCAATGGGGAATATGGTGGCAAAATAAAATCTAAAAGAGGCTTAAGACAAGGGGATCCTCTCTCTCCTCTTATTTTTGTTCTAATAGCTGATGTCTTTAATCAAATGGTTAAACAAGCTCTATCTCATTGCATTCTTTCTGGTATTCCAATCCCAAATACTGAAATTTGCACAATCAATTTGCAATTTGCAGATGACACAATTCTTTTCACCACCCCCTCCCCGAAAAACATTCACTGTCTCAAAGTTCTTCTTTACTCATTTGAAATGATTTCAGGCCTCTCAATTAATTTTAACAAAGGCTCCATTATTATGCTTGGTAATTGTTCTCACCTGGGTCCTGTTATAGCTGATTGCCTTAATTGCAAGCTTGATTCATTCCCAATTAATTATCTTGGTATTCCCCTCCGCCCCACTAAACTTCACAAATCAGATTGGCAACCGCTCATTTCAAAGATAGAATGTAGGCTTTCAAGTTGGAAAGCGAATTCTTTGTCCTCTGCTGGCCGCCTTATTCTTGTAAAGCACGTTCTCTCATCAATTCCAACCTACTGGATGTCATTCCACAAACTCCCTAATTGGGTTATCAAAAGAATTGATTCAATTCTTAGTACATTCCTTTGGAATGGGGGTAATCTGAAAAAACTAATCAACTGGCAAACTGTTTTCTCCCAACTAACCATAGTGGCGTTGGTGTTCTGAACCTCTTGACCTTTAATATTGCACTGCTTGCTGAATGGTTATGGCGAACTCTCTTGCCTGGTCAATTCATCTGGAAGGAATGGATCTTGAATCGTTTGTACAATTCTAACCCCTTCATCATTCTCCACTTTAGACCTAATGTCAGACCCTCATCATTCTAGAAAGGAATCTTATCCACCATAACAAGAGTAAAATCTCTTTTTCATGTTAAAGTTGGTAATGAGGAATCTTGCCTCTTTTGGTTGGATATTTGGAAAGAACAGATCCCTCTTCACTCTCTTTTTCCCATCCTTGCATCAAGCCAAAATAACCTACTCACGATAGCCGAGGCCCATGATCTTGGCCCAATGGGCTTTTTCCCTGAAACTTTTCTGGGCTTTCAATCATTAAACAAAATAAATTTAGTGGATCATATTTTCAACTCTTCTCATCTAATACCAGAACCAGACTCATTTGTTTGGGATTTAGGCCCATCCAACATATTCTCGGTAGCATCCTGCTACAAATTCTTAATCCACCCTGGACGAAGCTTCTCCTTCTCGAGAATCTGGAAATGCCACCTTCCCCCTCACATTATTTTCTTTCAATGTCTTCTCATACATAACCGTAAAAACACCAGAGACAGGCTTCATCTTTTCAATATCAATATTGACCCTACATGTGTGCTGTGCAAACTAAGTAACGAATCCATTTCACATCTCTTCTTTGATTGTGAATTCTCATACGCAGTGTGGGCTGCAATCAGTTCTTTTATCCTTGGTTTCATCCCATCTTTCAACTCATTCTTCGATTACTGGCAACACCACCCCCCTGACCCCTTAATAGATTCTTTAGTGGCTTTTTTTCATGGTGTATTTGGTTGAAACGTAATGCAATCATCTTCGGCAGACCCTCGAAACTCATGATGGGTACTTGTTATCATATCCTGCATCTATTAGATTCATGGACAGGAACAAACAGGCATGCGCGCTTCAGGCTTTCCCTTCCAATGCCCCATTCTCTTGGAACTCAGGAGAGCACTACCCTCTTTCCTCATTGATCCAGATGTAGCTGCTCAGTATTACATATGTTGTATTTTGGCTGTGTACTTTTATTTTATGCTCAGTTCTCTATGATGTATATATTCAGATCAGTACTTGTATCATCTTTATTGACCGACTAGGTCTAGACTATTTGCTACTGGTTGGGCCTGTCAACCAGTTTATATTATTACCTACTATGTTTACGCGTAATCGGCTGTGTAGTTTCGCGCTACACACCCGTCTTCCTCAAAAAAAAACTAAGTGGGGAGAACTAAGTGAGTTGTACTCGCCTTGATTCCATTTATTTCTAAAAAAAATTGGTCATAATTAAATTAAAAAATCATTTAATTTAATTGTAAATTCTTGTTGTCTCTGTTTCTATCCAAACGAGTTCCAACGTGAAGTGCTCGTCACCACGATCATAATACAAGTTGTTTTATCCGATTCTGACAATAATTGAATACGTTATTAACATTTATAAGTTATATATAATTTGATTTATATAATAAATTTTCTAATTATTTTAACTAGAACTAACTAAAACTTAACAAATCCTTCTGGTTAAATTATAAAGGCCGATTGTTTTCCTTTTTCACACTTTTAACTCCTGCTCTTGCTCAACCATAAACCTGTGATGATTTAACATTGAAATTACTTATAGATATTATTTATGCATTAAATAATTTAAACTAAAAAAATCCTTAATTAAAAATATAATTAGTTAAATACTTTTCATTACTAAGACAGGTTGATCCTTCCGCGATTCCTCTTCATGTTCGGCTATTCCAAAAAAATTGTCCAAATCTGTCCACCCTATCCTGGTTAACAATAATGACAATTTTTAGTAGCTTAAAATAAAACTAATAGTTTTAATTCACCAGTTAAGGTTAGTTACTTAGTATTAGCAGGCCGGTCACATTTCCCATTTCATTTGTTCACTGTTGCTTCATTGGAAAGGAAATAATTGGTCAAGACTTGCTTTCCGTTTGTTCACTTTCGGTTCCAGGTATTTAAACCCATGCTCACCGAATAACTGCAAGCCACTGCGCCTTCCTCCGTTGATCAGCGTCCGATCCAACAACTCCAGTAGCAGTGCCTCCATGTCCTCAACGACCGCCCAAAGGCTCGAGCAACTCGACAAACCCAAATGCCCTTAAAATGACTTCGAACTTCGACCATTCATGGCCCGATTCTGGTCATAGTAGTTCGCCAGAGGCGATCTTCTCCGGTCAGTACAAAGGCCTCAACGTGCTGATCATTAGTGTAGTCGAACACTTCAGGGATTAATGCATGGATTATGATATATCGGAAGAGAAACAACGAACGTTCTCCATCGTTCATTTTGGAAAATGGGGGCTAAGTATAACATTGAACACAAAGAAGGAATTAGAGTGTAGTGTGTTTATATAGGGTATGAATTTAACATAATATTATTATTTGGAACTTAACCATGAAGTAACATGAAAACACACCTACAAACGACATCCAATCAAGATGAAAATAGAAATCCTAGCATAAAGCAATATTCCGGACACGACAGAACATGTTTCGTTGAATTCTGAGATCGTTTGTGAGAATTCCTTTATAACTCATATATGTGAATCGACACGCATTTAAATTACGTACAATCACAAATTAATCCAAATAGCTCGAAATTGAAATACTACAGTAATAAATCATTATGAATTTAACAAAATTAGTTTCATCGAAAACGGAGTTCGTTGGAAAATTCGTTATTCTTAAATTCCACATTAAATCTACAGAAAATTAAATAAAAATATAGGCGTTTATGGCTACTATTATCACATACGACATCTGTTTTCCATGAAACTTGGTTTCCTACAATAACTTTATGCTACAGTTCCAATGAAACTAATTCCATCAAAAACCGAGGCCGTTTGCAAAATGGCTATTCTTAAAGCTTATAAATAATATAAATAAAATATATTTAAATCCCAAAATAATCGAATTAAATAATAATAAATAATTATTATCATAAATATCCAAATAAAATTATCATATAGCCTCACATATAAACAATATGAATTATACCACTCTATATCAACAATTTCGAGTTAAAACGGTATCCAAATTATATTAAAACCCCTTTTAAATTTATTAAATAAACGTTATGTTTATAAACGGTTTCCATAGCGACTATCTGAAAATTTGAATTGGACATAACTAACAATCTATAACACGAAATCTCGATTTTTCTCTTTTATTAGAATTTTATAATCAGATAGATTTAAATGTTTCTTGTTTCATAGAATTCCAACTTATATCGGATCATGTATATTCAATCTAAGTTAAAAACTCATTATTTCGAATTACCACGCCATTAAGAGCTCGTTTAAAATTAAATATAAATTTAACATTCAAACTTCATTTTAATAAACGAATTCAATATTAAAATCCATTAATATTCCGAACATAATATTTAAAACAAGATTTAAATATCCAAATTCAAATGACCGGAAAATCTGGGTCGTTACAGTTTGATATTTCAATCAAAGTAGCAACCATTATTTGGGAAATTAGAAAAAATTTGATGGTAGGGTAACGTCTATATTGATTACAAAATGAAAATGATGATTGTGGATTCCAATATATACTATGTGAAAGATATGTGGTAATAACCTAAACCTTATGTGTATATTGTTTGGAGTGAGAGCTAAAACTTTTACAAAGTTGAGTAATTAAAGCTCAAAATTTCTAGTGTTGCAATCCATATAAGTTGGGGAAAATTATAAAAGTTTCAAACACTATATATTTGTTTCTTAAGTTAAAAAATTTCAAGTAAATAACTTTTTAATGAATTATTGGAAGTTGGAAGAATGTTTTTCTCCATGATTGTAATTTTTTTGACCAATCCGAGGTTGCTTTATTATTCAAATCAGGTCTGAAATTTGAAGATGGAGAAGATTTCAGACCTAATTGGGATTCAACATGTCCTGTGTCTAAGTTTGAGACTCCATGTCTTTTTCATATCATGTCAAAATTTAGTGATTCTTTTTCGTATTGATAGATATGTTGTTCTAGTTTGTGCATATCAATTCTCAAACCATTCTGAGATCGTTTGGTCATTCAAAACTTACCTAAAGTTGAACCCAGAGAAGATTCCAGACCTGGGTTTATAGCTTTTCCATGCGTATTTTGTTCCAGTTTCAGATTTTTTCATATAGATTGATATGCATACTTATTGAATCCTACTGAGTTTTCCATGTTCCTTTGATGATTTTAAAGTAAATTTTTATGTTAATTCTGAAAGTCTTTTATCCTACTTGGATAAGCTAACATTATAAAAAATCCACATTTCATATTTGTAGTTTTTTTGTTGATTTCGTGTGTGGCTTTCATGTTTGGGAAATTGTGCATTGTTTATAAATTGTTTTCATTAGTAATTTTTAAATATAATTTTTTCTATTGCTTTAAGACAATAATGATTCATTGGATTTGATTTGAAAATAAACCATCTCAAGGCCATATAATATACGTAATTTCAATTATATATATATATATATGAATTTTTTTTGTCGGAAGTGGTTTCCTCTCCCATGGGGAGAGGAAATGGTGATCTCCTTCGCTAAATACAACCGCTTTACTGGTCAAGTACATAATATGTAATTATCCCAATTCTTAAAATTAAGCGTTCAATTACATAACATGTCACAGATTAACATGTAATTAGAACATGCATGTATACAACAGTAATTGTTTCCACATTTTTAACAAGTTTACATTTCCATATATTAACATTTCAACATATTAATCACTTCAACATATTAATGTTTCAACATATCAAATTAACATTTCTAACAGATTTACATTGCATATTAACGGGGAATGTCAAATGATAAATATACCATTATCAAAAAGGTATCTTTTAAATCCACTCACCTAATTGCTTTCCAAATCCTGAATCTGGTCCAGATCTACCATTCCGTGATTCCCCTAACTGGATTTAGAACCTAAACAACCATGGATCCACAATTCTTAATTAAAAGAAGAAGGGAAGAAAGAGAAGAAATTCAGATAGACCAGATCCAAGAAATTACCTTATTTCAAATAGAATTGTAATGAACTGGATTTTCGACCTCGAAAATCGACACAAAACCCATGTCAATTATTCAGGTATCAAACATTCCAGATCATTAATAGAAAGAAGTTAGAGGGTGAGAATAGATAAGATAGAAAATTAGAATAGAAGAAGAAGAACATAACAACAGAATCAGAGTAACACGAATCTCACAGCGGAACGAAAAAAATATAGTATACATCGTAACTTTGAAACACAAATCTGTATTTGTATATAGAGTACAACACTTACATCACAGCGGAAATAAACAATAGCTATATTATCCTGAAGCCTCCTGCTCCAGCTTTCCAGATATATCTGTAAAATCCCGACTACTTGACTACCCGTACAAAATTGAGCAACCAAGAGTTTAGGGAAAACAAAACAAAATAAACTCTAGGTCAGTCATGTGACTGGTGTGAGTAAACTCCAAACATTTGTTTTACTTTTAAAATCCTTGTAAAGGAAGGAAAAATCATAAGACCAATCCACACATAAACACGGATGGTTTTTACCTTACGATAACCCAAAATATACTTTAAAAATTCATAATTCATACTCTTCAGATATTATAATAATGTCTAAATCAAATAAATAGCAATCTAGTGGAACGCTTTCATCTCACGTTCCACATATATAATATATAATCAAAAACCACAGGCGTTTAATTGGTAATGGATTCCAACTGGCAAGGTATGGGACCACCATCTGACAGTGTATCTTTAGAGAGGAATACATCGGATTCAACAAGAACATCTTGTATCCCAGGCTAAACATGACCGGTCACTCATTTCGCATGAGTGTACCGAATGTATTATCACCAACGATTGGGATCAGCAACCGTTTTCCGAAAGGGACAGCATCGAAATAGATATAAGAAGTAAATGGATTTTCTCTAGATCAGGTGATAATACACCCTAATTGGGAGATACCCACTTAGCCATGCGACCTACCCGATTTTATACCATTCTCGGTTGTGAGGCTAGAGGCCATAACGTACAGATCACATCTTTATTTGCTTTGAATGTCACATCGTCATACCTGCCAAATCACAAACTGATTTCTCCAAAAATACCCCGGGTATACAACTAAGAGAAACGAATTCCTTCGCTACCAAACGTAAATATGTTTGAAGAGATCAACTTACGTGATCTATTAAATATACGCTATCAGACATTCTTCTATATAGGTTGTCCTGGGACTGGACAAGCCAAAGGCACTATTCTGTAAACCCATCTTAGACAATTTCTACCTAGGATTGCCAGAATAGCCTTTGCATAAACTCTGTCTTCAATTATCTTCATCATATTTGATTTGCAACGCTAACGCCCATACGGAGTGATTTTCAGGTAATAAATCAGATACCGGTCTTTCCGTATTAACGAAGGAAAAATGATCAGAACTTTGATAGTCGGTTATTTAACTATCAAAGGAAAACATCAATACACACAACGATCTTATTTCCAAATCGAAATTAATTGATCAATCATCAATCGACATTTTTCCCTTTTAAATTAATTCATCATTAATTTATTCATTTACCCGTTTCCCCTTTCCATATATTCATAATTTCATATTTTCTAAATTTAGAAAATATACCTTATTAAAATTGGAAAAAGTTTCAATTTCTTATTCTCGCATCACTGTCATTCCACATCTATCAGTCTCTAACTGTATACTAGTAAGAGAACAATTCCCTGAATATCAACCCTGAAGGCCGAAACCAACATCAGATGAATACCCAGAAAGCTATTCAACATAACTAATTTCCAGTCAGTTTCTAATTTCCTTAACTCCGTTTCTTAACTTCATATCAAATCATTGCTTACGCCAGTCTCGGATTCAGTTTACGAACCAATTTCTTTAATGGAAAACATTTGTTATAATGATAACATTATAATCCCTACTTTCAAAATATCTAACTTCATAATATGACTTTTATTCCTTAATTTAAATAAATAACTAAATAAACAATTTATTTATAAATAAATAAATCTTGATTTAAAACCCGAAAAGTAAATAGTACTTTCCTACATTCGATATAGTCGAATCCTAATGTATAATTCTCTATTCGATAATTCTTTATTCGAATAACTAATATTCGATTAACTCTCTCCGAATAACTAATGTTCGATTAACTCTATTCAAATAACTAATATTCGACTAACTTTATTCAGATAATTAATATTGTTTTAACCCTATTTCCTATCTCATTCAAATTCCCATTTGAATTCCTATTTCAAAACCCAATTTTGCTTATAAATGTTTTAATTTATAAAATATTTATTTTAATCCATTATTCACATTGAATGTGAATAATATTTCTTTTATATGATCAATCAGTTTGATTTTTAATTTTTAAAAATAATATCCCATTTCCAAATTCTATTTATACTTCTATTTATAGAATCATTCATACAAAATCTTATTTCAATTCCAATCACCTATAATCTCGTTTATAAATCCCTTTATAAATGCTATGTTTACATTCTATAAAGATATCGGTGTTAAAACCGATTTCTACTTCTTCATATAATTTCAGACTTATATATCCAGTTTATCCAATGAAAAAATACTTAATTTATAAAGCGTTATTTATAAATTAATCTTCTCAATTTATATGTTAAAACAGATTTCTATTAAAAATCTACTTTAAATCCATCTTCTCATAATTCTTTTATATCTCATCAATATCCTTTTATAATCCTATTTATTTTCTAAATAAATATTCCTTTTATAATTCTATTTATTTTCTAAATAAATGTTCCTTTTATAATTCTATTTATTTTATAAATATTTTCTTTTTATAAAATCCTTTGATTTTATAAATATTTTATTTCCAATATACACTTTGAAAATTCCCTTTTTATATTCCAATATTTCTTATGGTATTTAAGATACCAAATAACAAGACCAGTGTCATCATAATCAATCACATATCATATATCACATCATATATCACGATATATGAAAAACAGTATTATAAATATTGAGGAATCCAGTTGGATCCCTCCAATCTGTTTCCCTGCGTTCATAGATGTTAAACAATATAATCAACATCAATTTCATTTCATTATTAAATATTCTGATAAACAGAATCAATATTTGATCAACGATTTATATATATATAATTATATTTATATTTCCAACCAACTAATTAGCCGTTCGTCCAAAACATCAACACATAGCAACCGACCATCATTTATCAATTCTAAAAATACATTATAAAAATATAAACTGAGCAGAGTTAGTGAGATTTACTCACATTGGTCGGTTATCGTTAAATAACGATAAGCGATCGTCGATTTAATTCAGATCAAGCAATTTATTTCACTATAAATTGTAACGAGCTTTAATTCACTCCCAATCAGTTCCATTGTGTTGCCCTTGTCCATACGATCCTAACGGATCTTGTTTCGCTGAATTCCGTTAACATATGAGCAAGTTATTGTCATTACAAGTTGTATACATATTTGAATTAAAATTTAATTATATATATTATCATTTTGGGCCTCACCCTTCTTCACAACGGCCCACCAACCCGTTGAAACCCAGACCCACATCAATCCTTCTTCCCCGTGAGCTCGTATGCCTGACTTCGCTATTTCCTCCATTTCAAACCGAACGTCCTCCTTCCATGATCCAAAATAGATCGAACAAACCATACCAAACACCTCATCATGATCTCCTCTTCCATACTGTACCAGTTTCATGCCACTTCCCTTTAATCCCCTCAGTCCAAATATGCTACTTGTTCCATCAATACTTCAACCCCGTCACCTAGAACTCAAGCTCGACGGCTCCCTTCCCATGGCGTTAACAGCAGTTCTCCACGCCAACCAGTGTCGACATCGATACATATCATCACGCAACCCCAAATAAAATACCAGAAGTTGCCATTTCCTCCCACGAACTCCACTACACCATTGGATTTACAAATCAAAGCTTATACAACACAAAATATGGAAGCCTAGTTTACTGCTACCCTGCGAGTACTACAATATTGGCATCGAACTGTATATAAATGATACTAATATGAAGAGGAACAGAGCAGGAATCCAAATACAACATATTTGTGATTTGTAGGAATTGTTGAATTGTTAGAATTTTTATAAGATGCGATTTTCATTGTGATGAAGAAATATGGTGGCGGCTCTAGTAATTGACCGAAGAAAAAGTAATTTTTGGTTTAGGAGGAAAGTGGTGTATTTATAGTACAAATTTAAATATTTGATTATTTTTAATTTAATAAGCTACCGCTATTTATATTCATCATTTAAAATACCTATGGTCACATAAAATATTCAATTTCAAATAAAATGGATATGCAGCTATAGTTCGGCATTACGGACCCAACGAAACTTGTTTCGTCGAATTCCGAATCTATTTGCTCATACAGCGTATTTTTAAAGTCAAATTATTGACAGTTCACATAAACCCCGTACAGCCACATACTGACTCAAAAAATCATGAAAATTGAAATCTAGCAATAATTTAATATTCTGGATCCAACAAAATTAGTTTCGTCGAAAACGGAGCTCGTTTGTAAAAATGACTATTTTTTAAGCTCTAAATAAAATCATTTAAATATTAATATATTTATAAATTATTAAATTTAATATAAATAAATTAATATTATCGTATATAAATTCACATACAATATCATATAACTCCAAAATAAATATATCAGGATTTATAACCCGATATTTCAAAATTCCCAGTTATATCGATATTCGATTTATATTTAAATCCTTTTATTATATAATTAAATCCTTATACATTATAAACGAATTCCGTAGCGACTATTTTAAAATTTGATTTGGACATAACTCTCAGTCTATTAGATGAAATCTTGATTTTTCTCTTCCATTAGAAAAATATAGTTCACCAGATCCGAACATTTCTTGTTTCATAGAAATCCGATTTAAAACAGATTCTGTATATTCAATTGAAGTTCAAAACTCCATATTACGAACTACCATGCCATTACGAGCTCGATTTAAATTATATTATAATTATACGTTCAAACTTCGTTTAAATAATAACTTCGTTATTATAATTAAATTCTAAATTGAATTAAATTTGTCAAATGATTCAATTCACATAATATTGCGAATTCTACTATTTTCGACTACTTCGAAAATTAAATATATTATGCTATTATTTATATTAAATAATTATTCAATATTATTTAATTAAACAACCATTTTAATCTCTAAATCACTATTTAAATAATTAAATTAATTAATTATTATACCGTAAAAATACGGGACGTTACAAGAATTCTGAACACCTTCTTTATTAGTTTACATCCTTTTCCTCCAGATCTTGAATCAGAATTTTCCTAAACTAATTATTCTATTTTTCTGAAGAGATTGAGGAGGAAGAAGAATGGCAGAGCTTAGGCGGCTTCTCAGAAAATGTGAGATTTAGGCTAGGCTTTGCTAGACTATTTATAGGTGTTTAGGATCATATTGTACACGCAGCGCTGAGTCAGCAACGAACATAGTTAAGAAAATAGTACAAATTCATTAACGAATCTGGCTAGATCTGGGGTTGGTCGACCCCCCTATGGGTCCTGCGAGCTGTTTTGGCACAGAAGTTTATTTGTTAACTTTATTTTAAATGTTTGAATTTCTGGAATTTATTTAAATATTATATTTACATATAATCTCCTTATATGTATACAAAACTTCGAATGCCTATTTTACGCGTATATATATATATATATATATATATGCACACTTTTTATTTCGATTTCAAAATTCAAACGGTGTTATGCCGTTATTTAATTCTTACCATATTTCTTTGATGACAACCTTATTTTGAACTTTTCTCTTGTATATACATATTTTTGCATATATATACATATATATTTTTCTACATTTCCTTATATGTGCGTTTATACATATCTTCTCTTTTAGAAAATGTGTTATTTTAGTTGTTCCCTTAAAACAAAAATATGGCATTAGCGAGGATCAAACCTTGCACCTCTCACTTGAAAGCCACATGTTCTAACCAACTGGGCTACTTTGGCTTTTATTAACAAAGCTTAGAACAATGGTGGTCATTGTTCTCTTCTTATTCCTCCTTTTCATTTAAACTATTGCACGAAATCTTATCACTTTGCATGCATCTTTTTCTTTGATTTTTCTTTTATTATTAATGCATAATATTTATAAATCATTGCATGCAACATATTTACGTTGCATGCAACCAATTTCTTCTTTCTTTTAACGTATGCGTTGCATTTTTATTTTCATTAATCTTTTCTTCTTTTTCAATGCATGTATTTATTACATGTAATCATATATTATCATTATTTTATTCTTCTTTTAGATATTTATGTCTATGCATATATATACACATATGCACTATTAAATATTTAATTTTCATAAAATGGGGGGTGTTACACATGCTGTATATGTATGTGGTTTATGTGAAACCATTCGAGTATGTAGCATATATAGATGTTATATTCCGTTGTTGTACCTGTATGTAATATGTTCTATGATCTTCTACCTAAAATGTGTTGTGATTTGTTTTAAATACTATCCTTAGCCATCGTATTTTTATGTTAGACATGAATTGGGTACCTCGATCCACCTGAGGCAAGAAATAAAAAAATTCATACACCTAATCGACGTATTTGATACTCCTCTAACACAAAGTTACAGATGGTCGCTACTAACTAACTGTAACGACCTAGGAATTTTGGTGTTTAAAATATAAATTAAATTTAGAATTAATATAAAGTAAATATTTATAATTTTGTCTATGGTGAACGATATTTAAATAAACCATTTCCGTGATTTTAAACATTTTAAATGAAATCTACATTTCTAATCTTAGAATTCCTTTGTTGTTAAAGTGAACGTTATGTGAAACAAGAAGCTATTACCGTTAGTCATTTACTTGGTAATTTAATTTAAAGAATGAATTATTTTAATATTTATTTTCATAAATTGGTTTGAGAAGAAAATATTTGAAATTCAATTTATGACTTGGACATTTGTTGCGAATGAAGTATCCACTCTTAAAATAAACCATATTTGTAAATAAAAGTTTAAACATCTCTGCCAAAATTAAAGATAGTACATGTTTGAACCGTAACGATAAAAAAATAAAAATAAAAATGAAATTGAGAGGAATCTTGAATACAGTCGAGAAACAATTTATTGATTTGAACAAAGGATTATTTGTAAAATCACATTTAGATTTATTTATTTCAAACAAAATCGAGTATAAAACGTTAAATTAATTTAGTTTCAGATAAAATGTAAGTTGAAATTTTAAATTTAGTGGTAATAAATTTTGCTTTGAATAAACCGTTAAGTCTAAACTATTATGGTATTAGTTGTGACGCACGAAACGAAATTTGAAATACAAACAGAGAAATTAAACTAGAATTAGATATCACATATTTTTAAAATGAGTAATAAAAGAAGAAGAAAGATTTGTGTAATTAATTTTTATATTTTGCGTTACCATTTAAATTTAATTTACGATATATAACGGTTGAATTTATAGCATTTTGAAATAACAACAATGTTCGCCAGTATGTATTTTTACCTAACGTTCGTACACCATTAATTAATAACCAACCTGGTTTCCTCTTTTGAAAGAAATATGGCGCGTAACCATATCTGACCAAATCTAAGCAAAAATCTAGCCATATCTATGCAAATATTTTGTAAACATTAACTAAAGATTTAAGGATTGTCCATGCACAGTGAACCCAACACCACGTGTTCTGTCCTCTGTTACCCCTTCTACATTATAAAATGCGAGCCTCTTTTCTCCTTCATCTGTAAGTATTCTCCTCTGAAACACTCGCTTGTACTTCTTTCCTCTCTCATTTCTCTGCCCAGACTCTTCCACAATTTCAAATTTAGTTAAGAACAAACAGTAATGGTTGCCATCCCTTCGTTGGATCCAACTTGTAACACCCCGTAACCCTGTAACACTAAGATTCACAAACCAGGTTATAATTAATTTTTAAAAGAAGAATTAAGGGAAACGGGTTGTGCCTTTGCGTTCGTCTCGGAAAAATACGTGAAATAAAGTCCGAGTTTTCAAAAATCGGAGTCCGTATGACCAAGATATGGATGAACGAAGTTAGGCAGAGAAACCGGAAACAGACCAGAATGCACTGGCGCACTTGTGAAGTGCGCCAGTACAAAAATGCACTGGCGCACCTGCCAAGTGCGCCCATACTAAACCAGCACCGAATTCTGGAGTGTTCTGTGCTGACGTGTCTCCTTTTGAGTGGTTGGATGATGTGTATTCGACCTGTGCGATTCTGATGGCTTCTATGATGATCTAAGGGCCCTAAAACACTCTCTACACCTATAAAAGAATGCCTAGACCTAAGGGTTCCTCCACACAAATTCTCTAAGGCATCTACATACTGCTTCTCTCTACTCTAGCCTCCACCATTAAAATAAATCTAATTCTCCACTAAAACAAGTTATAGTTCTTCTTCTAATTGGAGATTCAAATCAAGATTAAAGCTTCAAGAAGGGAATCAAAAAGCTGATTCAATGGTTTCAAGCAACGTCGCACGAATCATAGCAACGCCATCTTTCTTTTCTAATATAAATCTCTGTAAGTCAGTTATTTTTAGATTTGAATGTTTTGTTTTTATTTGTGACATAAAATTAAAGGGATAAAAGACTATGCCTGATATTTCTTCTTGAATCAGTGCTTGTACCTTTGGACCTAATTAAGAACTGTTGTGATTCAATGACCAATAAGACTGTGACGGTGAAACTATGGACTTTGGAACCATATGCCTTGGAATTATGAACATAAGCCTTTGATTTTGGGACATAAAACATTGCCTATGACTATGAATATTTCCTATGACTATGAACGTTGCCTATGACTATGAACATCGCCTAAGACTGTGATTCATTGAACTGTGAGGATTATTGCCCATGACTATGAACATTTCCTATGACTATGAACGTTGCCTATGACTATGAACATCGCCCATGACTGAGATTCATTGAACTGTGAGGATTATTGCCAACGACTATGGATATAAGATTATTATTTATGCCCATGACATTGTAGTTACAAAACCATGTTGTTTAACAAACTGACATTATTTTGGATCTAGGCCTGACTTTCTATTCAGTTTATTCTTGGTTATCTTTGGTCTTAGACCTTCGGAATTTACCTATTAAGTTAGGTCTACCCATGTTCTGAACCTACGTCGTTATTCAACCCTTTTCATGTCGTAATATTACCATATCTATATGCCTGTGAATTGTCGTCATGTGCCAATTGTTATGTCTGTTCTTTTATGGCATTTTGGCTCATTCCCTTCTATCCACGAATCCAGCTTTATTTATAATCTATGTTGAACCACGATTATGCGAACGATGGGAATACGTTTTGGGAAAAAACATGAAATTGACTAAACTTGGAAATTGGCATAATTTGATGAAAATTAGAACAACAAGTCTTGTTTTGGTAATGAACTGAAATTAGAATATTAAATCAGAATTGGTTGGCTAAATTAAGTATGATAAGTATGTTAGCATAATTAACATACGTCGGGCGTAAAAGGGAAAAGGGTTTGGTGGGCCATAAAATAGGTAGTTGGTACGCAAATTGAGTTTTGGCATAAACGGGGAACTAGAATATGAAATCTAGTTTGGCATAAACTGTAAACTAAAATATAAAATCTAGTTTTGGCATAAACTGGTAAATGGGGGATGTTGGATCTAAATTGCTACAAACTGTAAGATAGGCAAATCTAGATTTGGGCCTAGAATACAAGTCCATTGGTAGGCATGGCAAATGTATAGGGTATAGGCCAAATTTATTTTAAGAAAGGGAAAATGGGCTTTGAAGATAAATTGTTAACAATTTATTTATATACAAAAGAAAATTTTATTAACGAGATCTCTTTTAACAATAAACCAGAAAGTTCTAGGGTGACAGAGAGGATAGTGTCTAGGCTTGAGTTTGGAAAATACAAGTTTCCTACTCTCCCTGGCTATCCCTAACTGATCCGACGGACGGGATGGTTACTTTCAAAACCTGATTTGAAAATTAATCAAAACCCTTTGAACTATAAAACACGAATAGGCCTAACCCGAGGTTAGACTGAGTTGCGATGTAAACCTTCCCGGAACCAACCGGCACATCCAGTAATCGCAACAATATTTATCTAATGTGAGTGGTTGTGGCTTTAATTTATTTAGTTAAAGCTAGAACAAGAATGCTAGGGTTAAGTTAACTAAGACACCTAACCAACTCAACATGACAACAAGACTGGTAGGTGGGGTTAGGTTCATACAGTTAAGTTAGAATGGGACGGTTAAGTCCATAGGAACACTTAACCAACTTAAGCACAGTTAGGCTAGAATGGAGGGCTAAGTCCGCAAGGACACTTAACCAAACTCATGGTAATAAGACAAGATTTGTAGAGGTTAAGTAACTAAGAAAACACTTAGCCAAATTTACATGTTAACTAGTCTAGAAAGTGGGGTTAAGTAAAGTTAATACACTTAGCCAAATTAACATGTTAACTAGATTAGAGGTTGGGGTTAAGTAAATACACTTAGCTAATTTAGCATGATAGCTGGACCAGACCGTAGGGTTAAGTAAACTTGAACACTTAACCGTCAAATTGTGATAAAGGAATAGGGTTAAGTCTAAAACATGAAGGGATAATACTTAACCATTAATAATAACATGTTAGTTAAAACAGACGGGAAAGGTTAAGTTGAAAAGGAACACTTAACCAACACAGGGTGAATGGGTAGGGTTAAGTAATAAATACTTAACCAATATAACTCGGTTTGTGGTAGGGTTAAGTCAACATGAGTTACTGACAACACTTAACCAGTTTAACAGGGTAAATGAGGAGGGTTAAGTTAGCTTGAATTGACCATGACATTTAACCAATCCAAATTGACGGGATAGAGAACTAAGTAAACCTTAGTTAAGAAAACAACGATTCTGGAAACTAAGTGGTAAATCTTAGTTAATATAACTAAGTAGTAATTCTTAGTATAACACGAGGAGGAGCGAACGTTCGTCTGGTTAAAAAGAAGGCTCCAACGAATTGGGTTACGAAGCCCGAGGCTTCGAGGGGACGTGAGGGTACTCTTGGTATCCCTCTGTGAGGCTGCAGATGATCCGCCTGGGCCCACAGAGGTTAAGGTCTGCGTAGAAGAACCAGGGGTATGCCTTGGTTGCAATACATGGCAACCTAAAGACTAGGATGGACCGGCGTGATTCGGCGAGCAAACGGTAGCCCTGTGATAGCAACTCGTCGTCTACCATCCATCTTGAGTCAATCGAGATACGTGAAGCGGAAAGGCGGAGAACTCTAAAAGACCATATACTTGCTATCTAGTTATGGTTGCGGATGGCCATAGGATAGTGGGGCACCGGGGGCCGGCGTATAGTTCTCATTTTACAAGGTGTGCCTTTCATTAGTTGAGGGAGGGATCAAATGGGACCATAGCCACTGGAATAAAAACAGACCTTAGCATCTGCATCGGCAGATAACTGAAAGCTCCCGACCGAGTTCTGTATTCCTTGTTTTGCCCTAACACAGGACTCGGACCGCACATTATGGGACATGTGCATCTAGACAAGCGATAACGATTCGCGATACATGCGTGGGGAAGTATAGGAACATATACCACTCTAGGTAGTGTGTCCTAGACTTGGGGGCATCGTTCGAAAGGTGGCATAATTCCTAGTTGAACTAGGTGGCATAAATCCTGAATCCGAGAAGCATTCAGCAGATAGCGTAAACTTTAGAGGAATCTAGAAAGTACTTGGTAGGAAACCCTAGATTAAATCTAGGTAACAAATAAATAAATGGATGCCCGAAGGCGATGGAAAATACAGGGATTGGGATCACGTTATCGTTACTAGTCGGGACACTAATTAGGCGGTGCAGAGATATAGAAACCAGTATAACAAGGAAATAGCGAAGCAGCGAAAGTATTAGAGCGTATCCAGTTTATCTTATCTTAGCATGTCTTGTGATTACCTTGTCCAATCTTGTTGACCATATCGTCATGGTGTAATCTTGTATTCAGTTAATTCATGTCGTTTTGTTTTTCCATGTTCACATGCTAGAAGTTACTAAACTTACTTAGGCTTTATGTCTAACTCTGTTTTTCTTTCGTCTTCTTTTCTTCCGTTCCCCCCCCCCCCACCCAGGTAGTAGAGGAGGGAGTAGTATAGCTCAGGTTAAGTTGGACTGTCACTCTTTCCCAGCTTGAAGATTTGTCGAAGTTTGCTTGGATTCTCTTATCAGATGCTATGGCTGGCTCTTGCTAAAATTGGGGAATATAAATGTTGTTTTATGCTTCTTTATTTTGTAAGATAGATGACACTCTGATATTGTAAAGAAATCTTTGTACAAACTATTTTATCAATAAAGCAAAGTTTTATTTTCCGCTGTTTAATTTCTGTCTATCTTGTAATTTATCTGCATCTTTTACCCTAAATTCTCCACAGAACTTAGTGCATTCCCTTTGTGAGTGACACTAACGGATGTGGGGTGTTACACGTGGTATCAGAGCTGAAGGTTACCAGATCAGATAAAGGATTTGAAAAATTATTTTCAAAACGGTTTTTAAAGAAGCGTTTTCAAAAGAAAAGTTTTGTTTTAAAGGCATATTCCCCAAAGCCATATGCACTATCTTCTCTTCCTCCGTTTAAATTCTTGTCTCCTTCTTTCTTGAGTCTCTGGGGCTCCTGGCTTTCCGGGAGGTAACCTCATCGAAGGGCAAAGTAGTGCCTGGCTTCCATCCATAGCCGTAGTTGTTTCATCTACGAGCAGTTTTCTTTCGAAGTTTATTGGGTTTTTCGGACGATGGAGGCAGTTTTTGAGAGATTTGTCAACATTACTACACACGGAAGGGGATGAGGAGTTTGGCTAGGGAGCACAACCCTAGGATGAGGAATTCATGGATGCAAATTTAGCTCACAAAGGAAGAAGGAATTATAAAACCTAAGACAAGAGGAAGTATCTTTATTAGGGTATGATAGGGCATATACTTAAGGACAAGGGCAAGAACGAGGACGAGATTTTCAGAAGGACAAGTACATGCTTTCGCCACCAAGCGTACCTAGGAGAAAGGTAGTCCGGTTGGAAGAGTCTAGTTTTCTGTTCGTACTATTTCCTTAGGTTCTAGCGCTTCTCATTTGTTCATATCCACTTCCATAGTTGAGTCTCTGCACCATAGTACTTGTATAGTAGAAAGATCCCACTAGGGTCTCAAATCCAATTGGTGGTCCGACCAGTTTACTTTGGGTTAGTAGGGATTTGAGAATAGCTATCGGGTTTGCTTATATCACCTCACGTAGGTCGTCTAAATTCGGAGGAGATATTCCTTGGGTGCTTGTCTGATATTGGTTTAGGCCTTTGGGGCTTGCACTTGAGGAATGTCGAGTTCGACTAGGATGGTTTGCGTGAGAGATGAATAGTTGTGGCAGGTACTCTAAAAAGCACATAGTAACCTTTCGACCCTTATAGTTATGGCATGGTGGATAAGAGGGAAACCTCTAATCATCTTAGTACGTACACTTGGTACCGTGATTGACATCTGTTTATTTTTGAAGTAGAGATCAGAAACTTCACAATCGTGAAGTTAAATTAGTTAAGATACAGTGGAGTAAAGCTCAAGAAGGCAAGATACTAGCGTCATACCCTTTTTCTTAAGGGTGCATCCTTGATTTCTATGTGTAGGAGCTTTACGCATAATTGTTTCTCTCTTTTCGAAGTATATCACCTAGGTCGTATCTTCGATCTTTAGGTAGAAGCCAATGGATGTAAACATGTGTTTGAAACATGTTATGGTTGGTGGTTGCAAGTGGTTGCTAATGGTTTCTCGTGAATGCATATGCATACGTATTAGGCACTAGATCAGTTCGGACGCTTTCATATTTCATTTACAGGAATGTATTTGTTTGTAAGTTGAGCCTGATATGTTATCATATGGGTGTTGCATATGGATGAATGGCTATGCACACATGTAGTATTTACATAACTAGGGATGCTTGCATACATGATTGGACACATGGCACTGACATGATTTGCATTAAGGAGGTCAACTGAATCAGTAGACCGCCTGATTTTGCATTAGATAAAGACATATACACACACTATGCATATGAACATGAAAGCATTAGAAAACTTTTAAGGACAATGGATGATTGTGATTGAATGGTTGAGTAGATGGGTGATTGGATGGTAGGACACATTCTTCCTAACTTGAAGATTTCGGGGACGAAATCCTTTTAAGTGGGGGAGAATGTAACACCCCGTAACCCTGTAACACTAAGATTCACAAACCAGGGTATAATTAATTTTTAAAAGAATAATTAAGGGAAACGGGTTGCGCCGTTGCGTTCGTCTCGGAAAAATACGCGAAATAGAGTCCGAGTTTTCAAAAATTGGAGTCTGTATGACCAAGATATGGACGAACGAAGTTAGGCAGAGAAACCGGAAACAGACCAGAATGCACTGGCGCACTTATGAAGTGCGCCAGTACAAAAATGCACTGGCGCACCTTCCAAGTGCGCCCATACTAATCCAGCACCGAATTCTGGAGTGTTCTGTGCTGACGTGTCTCCTTTTGAGTGGTTGGATGATGTGTATTCGACGTGTGCGATTCTGATGGCTTCTATGATGATCTAAGGGCCCTAAAACACTCTCTACACCTATAAAAGAATGCCTAGACCTAAGGGTTCCTCCACACAAATTCTCTAAGGCATCTACATACTGCTTCTCTCTACTCTAGCCTCCACCATTAAAATAAACCTAATTCTCCACTAAAACAAGTTATAGTTCTTCTTCTAATTGGAGATTCAAATCAAGATTAAAGCTTCAAGAAGGGAATCAAAAAGCTGATTCAACGGTTTCAAGCAACGTCGCACGAATCATAGCAACGCCATCTTTCTTTTCTAATCTAAATCTCTGTAAGTCGGTTATTTTTAGATTTGAACGTTTTGTTTTTATCCGTGACATGAAATTAAAGGGATAAAAGACTATGCCTAATCTTTCTTCTTGAATCAGTGCTTGTACCTTTGGACCTAATTAAGAACTGTTGTGATTCGATGACCAATAAGACTGTGACGGTGAAACTATGGACTTTGGAACCATATGCCTTGGAATTATGAACATAAGCCTTTGATTTTGGGACATAAAACATTGCCTATGACTATGAATATTTCCTATGACTATGAACGTTGCCTATGACTATGAACATCGCCTAAGACTGTGATTCATTGAACTGTGAGGATTATTGCCCATGACTATGAACATTTCCTATGACCATGAACGTTGCCTATGACTATGAACATCGCCCATGACTGAGATTCATTGAACTGTGAGGATTATTGCGTATGACTATGGATATAAGATTATTATTTATGCCCATGACATTGTAGTTACAAAACCATGTTGTTTAACAAACTGACATTATTTTGGATCTAGGTCTGACTTTCTATTCAGTTTATTCTTGGTTATCTTTGGTTTTAGACCTTGGGAATTTACCTATTAAGTTAGGTCTACCCATGTTCTGAACCTACGTCGTTATTCAACCATTTTCATGTCGTAATATTACCATATCTATATGCCTGTGAATTGTCATCATGTGTCAATGGTTATGTCTGTTCTTTTATGGCATTTTGGCTCATTCCCTTCTATCCACGAATCCAGCTTTATTTATAATCTAGGTTGAACAACGATTATGCGAACGATGGGAATACGTTTTGGGGAAAAAACATGAAATTGACTAAACTTGGAAATTGGCATAATTTGACGAAAATTAGAACAAGTCTAGTTTTGGTAATGAACTGAAATTAGAATATTAAATCAGAATTGGTTGGCTAAATTATGTATGATAAGTATGTTAGCATAATTTACATACATCGGGCGCAAAAGGGAAAAGGGTTTGGTGGGCCATAAAATAGGTAGTTGGTACGCAAATTGAGTTTTGGCATAAACGGGGAACTAGAATATGAAATCTAGTTTGGCATAAACTGTAAACTAAAATATAAAATCTAGTTTTGGCATAAACTTGTAAATGGGGGATGTTGGATCTAAATTGCTACAAACTGTAAGATAAGCAAATCTAGATTTGGGCCTAGAATACAAGTCCATTGGTAGGCATGGCAAATGTATAGGGTATAGGCCAAATTTATTTTAAGAAAGGGAAAATGGTCTTTGAGGATAAATTGTTAACAATTTATTTATATACAAAAGAAAGATTTATTAACGAGATCTCTTTTAACAATAAACCAGAAAGTTCTAGGGTGACAGAGAAGATAGTGTCTAGGCTTGAGTTTGGAAAATAAAAGTTTCCTGCTCTCCCTGGCTATCCCTAACTGATCCGACGGATGGGATGGTTACTTTCAAAACCTAATTTGAAAATTAATCAAAACCCTTTGAACTATAAAACACGAATAGGCCTAACCCGAGGTTAGACTGAGTTGCGATGTAAACCTGCCCGGAACCAACCGGCACATCCAGTAATCGCAACAATATATGTCTAATGTGAGTGGTCGTGGCTTTAATTTATTTAGTTAAAGCTAGAACAAGAATGCTAGGGTTAAGTTAACTAAGACACCTAACCAACTCAACATGATAACAAGACTGGTAGGTGGGGTTAGGTTCATACAGTTAAGCTAGAATGGGAGGGTTAAGTCCATAGGAACACTTAACCAACTTAAGCACAGTTAAGCTAGAATGGAGGGCTAAGTCCACAGGGACACTTAACCAAACTCATGGTAATAAGACAAGATTTTTAGAGGTTAAGTAACTAAGAAAACACTTAGCCAAATTTACATGTTAACTAGTATAGAAAGTGGGGTTAAGTAAAGTTAATACACTTAGCCAAATTAACATGTTAACTAGACTAGAGGTTGGGGTTAAGTAAATACACTTAGCCAATTTAGCATGATAGCTGGACCAAACCATAGGGTTAAGTAAACTTGAACACTTAACCGTCAGATTGTGATAAAGGAATAGGGTTAAGTCTAAAACATGAAGGGATAATACTTAACCATTAATAATAACATGTTAGTTAAAACAGACGGGTAAGGTTAAGTTAAAAAGGAACACTTAACCAACACAGGGTGAATGGGTAGGGTTAAGTAATAAATACTTAACCAATATAACTTGGTTTGTGGTAGAGTTAAGTCAACATGAGTTACTGACAACACTTAACCAGTTTAACAGGGTAAATGAGGAGGGTTAAGTTAGCTTGAATTGACAATGACATTTAACCAATCCAAATTGACGGGATAGAGAACTAAGTAAACCTTAGTTAATAAAACAACGATTCTGGAAACTAAGTGGTAAATCTTAGTTAATAAAACTAAGTAGTAATTCTTAGTATAACACGAGGAGGAGCGAACGTTCGTCTGGTTAAAAAGAAGGCTCCAACGAATTGGGTTACGAAGCCCGAGGCTTCGAGGGGACGTGAGGGTACTCTTGGTATCCCTCTGCGAGGCTGCAGATGATCCGCCTGGGCCCACAGAGGTTAAGGTCTGCGTAGAAGAACAAGGGGTATGCCTTGGTTGCAATACATGGCAACCTAAAGACTAGGATGGACCGGCGTGATTCGGTGAGCAAACGGTAGCCCTGTGATAGCAACTCGTCGTCTACCATCCATCTTGAGTCAATCGAGATACGTGAAGCGGAAAGGCGGAGAACTCCAAAAGACCATATACTTGCTATCTAGTTATGGTTGCGGATGGCCATAGGATAGTGGGGCACCGGGGGACGGCGTATAGTTCTCATTTTACAAGGTGTGCCTTTCATTAGTTGATGGAGGGGTCAAGTGGGACCATAGCCGCTGGAATAAAAACAGACCTTAGCATCTGCATCGGCAGATAACTGAAAGCTCCCGACCGAGTTCTGTATTCCTTGTTTTGCCCTGACACAGGACTCGGACCGCACATTATGGGACATGTGCATCTAGACAAGCGATAACGATTCGCGATACATGCGTGGGGAAGTATAGGAACATATACCACTCTAGGTAGTGTGTCCTAGACATGGGGGCATCGTTCGACAGGTAGCATAATTCCTAGTTGAACTAGGTGGCATAAATCCTGAATCCGAGAAGCATTCAGCAGATAGCGTAAACTTTAGAGGAATCTAGAAAGTACTTGGTAGGAAACCCTAGATTAAATCTAGGTAACAAATAAATAAATGGATGCCTGAAGGCAATGGAAAATACAGGGATTGGGATCACGTTATCGTTACTAGTTGGGACACTAGTTAGGCGGTGCAGAGATATAGAAACCAGTATAGCAAGGAAATAGCGAAACGGCGAAAGTATTAGAGCGTATCCAGTTTATCTTATCTTAGCATATCTTGTGATTACCTTGTCCAATCTTGTTGACCCTATCGTCATGGTGTAATCTTGTATTCAGTTAATTCATGTCGTTTTGTTTTTCCATGTTCACATGCTAGAAGTTACTGAACTTACTCGGGCTTTATGTCTGACTCTATTTTTCTTTCGTCTTCTTTTCTTCCCCCCCCCCTCAGGTAGTAGAGGAGGGAGTAGTATAGCTCAGGTTAAGTTGGACTGTCACTCTTTCCCAGCTTGAAGATTTGTCGAAGTTTGCTTGGATTCTCTTATCAGATGCTATGGCTGGCTCTTGCTAAAATTGGGGAATATAAATGTTGTTTTATGCTTCTTTATTTTGTAAGACAGATGACACTCTGATATTGTAAAGAAATCTTTGTACAAAGTATTTTATCAATAAAGCAAAGTTTTATTTTCCGCTGTTTAATTTCTGTCTATCTTGTAATTTATCTGCGTCTTTTACCCTAAATGCTCCACAGAACTTAGTGCATTCCCTTTGTGAGTGACACTAACGGATGTGGGGTGTTACACAACTGCTCCGCCTTCCTCTTACGTCCAGCATTTCCTTTTCCACCAACGACAACTTTCCATCATCTCCTTTCCTTCCCTCATACCTACCCCTTGTGCAATCGAGACTTAACTCCCCTCAACCAAAAGTTACTGCCTTCATTAACCCCACAAAAATGCAAAGGAATCTCCCCATCACCTTCTCCCTCTCTTTCCCGGCCGCGATAGCAAGGCTGACACCCACTCCAGTACCCAATAGGTCCACGGCCCTCGTTTATATGCACACAACATAAAGTCATAGCCTTGTTGGGAGTTGAACGCAAGTATAGTACACCGAAAGAGTATATATTAATGTATACATACACGTTAGTGGCCAAGAAGCAGAGCGCCTCGTCCGTGGAAAAGGGAGTATGAAATAAACCAAAGTTGCTGCAATTGATAAGAAGCATTGACGGTGAAGATTTGGAAAGCAAAAATTTGGTGTGAACATTATTTTAATTTATTTTAAAAATGAGTAGGAACCATAAATTATCTTTAGTAATACCGATTGCCTATGAATGGTTGTTATTGTTGTGATGGTTTGAATGGATGCTTGTGTAAGTTAGGAACACTAACACACTAAGCGGTATTTACCGTAACGCTTGCGCATAACTTTGATGGTTGTTTTAAGCTTGCAATGTTGTGTTCATGTGTATTAATTTTGTTGTATCACACATCATGGTTGTGGAGATATACGGGTAGTCGATATAAATCTCCTTCTCATATGAATGACGATTATTTAGTTTAACAAATAAAAATTTAAAGGTTAAATTTGAATTTAGATATTGGAATAATTTAAACTAAGCCATGAATATTTAAATGATTTTTATAGCAACAAAACGATTTTTTTTAAATATATTACAAATTTATTTTGGATTCTTCGAAATTGAAACAAATTTGGAATCTTACTAAAAAGCCGATTTTGAGTATATTTATTTATGTAAATGTTTAACTTCATAACCATCCATAAGTATTGAAATTTATTTGAATGTTTAACCAAACATTAGTTTTAATAAATTCACTTGGTTCATTTTAAAGAACCATTGTAAGTTTTAAAACAGTTAGAAGAGTTTGGCAATACTATATTTATTTTTCCAATGCAAATTTAAATTTCGGCTTTATTTAAGATTGCAAAACTTTAATTATGATTTTAAAAGGATTGGACAAATTCATTTTTGAGCCGTTATTAAAAATATGTGTGTATTAACATCCCTTTCAATAATATATATATGTATGTATGTATGTATCAAACCGTTCTAGGGTGACATAGAGGATAGTGTCTAAGGCTTGGGTTTGGAAAATATAGTTTCCTGCTCTTCCTAGCTATCCCTAAATGATCCGACAGACGGGATTGTTATTTGAAATCTTATTTGAAGTTTAATTAAAGATCCTTTGATTTTGGAATAAATTTGGATTCTATTTAAAACTTATTAGATTTAAACAATCTTGAAATGTAATAAGCGTTGGTTATTTTGAAATTTTGAATCGTTTTTGAACCATTTGGTTAAGGGACTATTTCATAGCACTTAAGTAACGATTTAGCACCTCCTTGAAGAAAAAATTGGATTTGCAAAATGTATGAAACCACAACTATCTTTCCAAAGAAGCTTCATAAATAATTTGGGAAGTTTCAAAGTGATAAATATGTGTGAATAAAACTCTAAATCCAAAGTTAGATTTGGCGTAAATGATAACAATAAATGGAAAATATGAATATGGGATTTGTAAAGGAGAAAATGAGATGGTAATGGGATTTAAAGTAATTGTAATGAATTCAATCTCAGTATAAACGACTTGGTAACCACTCGAAGGAGATTTAAATTGAAATCGGTACAGTCCATAACTTTGTTTAAAGTACGCTTATTACTTGGAAAGATCGAGATTGGATTTACGTCCGAAAACCATTCCAAGTAATAATACGATGCTATTTGATGATTCAGAAATGACAAATGAAGATCGCGAGTCTTTGGATTATTTAGATTGATTGCTGATGTCTCGAATCAGACCGATCACCTGCTACGAGGTTATAAGTGGCATGAGGTCTGAATATATCTGTGGACTTTCAGATTGTGTTCCATTCAGACCTAGAATGGACTTGTATGGATTGTGTGTCTGACATTGTAACTGACCACGTAGTACTGATTCCTGTGAATATATATCGGATTTGTGGCAACTAATTATTCCCGTCTCTAAGTTACGTTCTTAGAGATTATTTATTGATTTGAATCAGTGACATGTAACAATGTGGAATACTCAAGTTATGGAATGAGCTAATGATGATCAAAGCACAGCTTATTTAAGCGAAGCTTTGTGTATACCGCGACATCGACAAGCCTCACACCCGGGATGATGGGAAACTGGCGGTTAGGTTGTTAACACATATACATGATTTTGTGACTGATAGCTACGATGGAGGTACCTCTTTTGAATTTGGGAATAGGGTATGTTCGGGGGTCCGTGTCTGGACGAAAACCGTTGATCTACCTCGAGATTTGTAGTTGGTGTCCGCGTCTGGATGAAAAAGTCGTGTTACACTTCATTTGTGTTCCGATTGATCTTTCGTGCCAGGAATCATCAAGTTGTAAACCCACATCACCATTACGTGCCATACGGTTTTATTTGTATACATATATGGCGACATAGTAGGATGGGGTACTATGCTGTCTAAGATTAATACATTTATGTTCGAAATTGTTTTCCACACTATGCGCTAATAATATAAAAGAGAGATTTTCACGTATGAAGGCATTTTTGGTTATCATAAGATAAAACTCGCCCATTTGGTGTGCGTTTGCATTGTGTGATGTGGGACAAGCCTATGATAGCTTCATTTTCCAAAGTCATTGTGATTTTATATGCATGGGTATTCACATGGATTAAACCCGCTCCGCATTAGCGGCGTGGTCTGATGAATTTCCCAACTTTAAAATAAACCTTAAAGCAAATAATTGTTTTATGTTCTCACATCAGTCCCATGATTGACCTGGAGTTTATTGTTCCTTCCTAAACTCTGGGTGCCCACTAATTTCCACATGGGTAGCTAGTGGTTTAGTTTTTTCAGTTATAGACCTTTGAAGCAAGGTTTAGAGCGTCTGCTGAGTTGGAATCCACGCTAGAGTTTGGAGCCTCCGTTATGGCATACTGCCTCTTCCGCTGAGAGTATATTTATTTCATCTGCTGTATGTGTTGTGACTCTGATATTCCATGTAACTCTGATGTAACATTTATATTGTGAAATGAAAAGTTCTATTATTTTGTTCAAATTATGTTAGTACCCATAACAAACCGCCTTGGTGAGCAGTTTAAGCTGATTTAATAACCGACGAAAACCGGGAAGAAAGACGGTATGTTACAGTTGGTATCAGAGCTTTGGTTATACAAAGAAATTGGGCACGTATTTTGAACAAAAGATAGAACTCGTCAGAGTTGTAATATCTCATTAGAGATAGGGTTAGAAACGCCCTAGAATGAAATTTTGGAATATTTCGGTTGAGAGAGCGTATTTTGAAACTCCAAATTATTCGAAACTAAATAAATTATTTTGAAAACATAATACCGTCTTTAATAAGAATCTTTGAGTATTTACTCGACGTTGCGATTGGACTATTGGTGTATATGAAGATTTCAAATATATGCATGGTCGGCATATATATGAAACCTTATATGTACTAGATAGATATAGGATCACACTCTAGTCAGTGGATGATAATTCTGTTGATGATCCGGACATCACCAGTATTTATTTCGAGTTTCAAAAGTGGAATGACTAAATAATTCCGATCAAAACATCGAGAAATACTTGAAATCACCTAGTTATGCATTTTAATAAATAAATGAAATAATTTATTTTGAAACAAACTAAAATGAAATCTGGGGAAACAAAACTAGGAGTTCTGAAATGGGAATTTTTTTGGAATTAAATAGCTTAAAATACTCAAACCCTAAATATGGTTAATGAAACACCCCACCTCCGTTAAAGTCACTCACAAAGGGAATGCCTTAACTTCAATGGAGCATTATAGGTAAAAGATGCAGATAAATTACAAGACAAACAAATAAAGCAGCGGAAAATAAAATCATTTTATTAACAATATGGATCGGTCAAGCTTTTACAATAGTTGTCTCAATCATACTTAAAAGTAATACATAGTACTTCTGTCTTGATTCAAAAACTTGCAAGTATAAAAGAAGCATAAAAATAATAACGATTTATTCCCCAATAGAGCAAAGCAAGCCATAGCTGAAATGAGACTGAGTCCAAAGCAATACATGATGATCTTGAAGCAACAAGTAATCCAAGCTAACCAGAAGTGTTTCCTCCCTGAGAACCTGGGGGAGGGGGGAACGGAAGAAAAAAGGCGAAACAAAACTAGGTCAGACATAAGTCTGGTAAGTCCAGCTACTTTCAGCATATGAACAAGCAAGAACAACATGACACGAATTAAACTGAATATAGACATAAGCATGATGACAAGGAACTTAGGATAACACAGGATAAGAAATAAGCAAGATAAACTAAGTATAACATTGCATGATAACTGTTCTCTGCTTCGCTACTACCCTGTTGTTCTAATTTCTATATCTCTGCACCGCCTAACAAGTGTCCCAACTAGTAATCTATATAAAGGATAATATTACAACATGATCCCAATCCCCGCAACTGTGGTAGCTTTCAGGTGTACATCTATTATGAGGATTCCACCTCAGTCAGCCTAATTGTCATGAATATGTTAGATGTATCCTTACTACCCTATTGATCAGCTCCCTACTTGTATTCATGTTCCATGTGTCTGTGTCAATCGGCCCTCTCTTGCGTGTAGATACCCTATGCTGGTCCCACCATAAGGTGTATCAATTCTTATGATAGCGACCCGACACGAATCAAGATGCACGGTGTATAACTACTGGTACCCAGTGCTTGCTTTTTCCACTCCGGAGTATGTGCACGCCCGTAAACCGTCGGAACCTACACTGACATACCCCCTGCCGTTATCTTTGACTGCTTATAATCAGCCCAGTAATCGTGCCCCACCCTGCCTAGCTCAGGGTACCGTGATACATCTATGAGGGTTACTGCTGAAATGGGTCCCCGTTACTAGGGTTTCCTACTGGTTAAGTTTGTGGGCCTATATTTACTAATATTACCCAACAACCCGATATGTACTTAACCCTCCCACCGATTCAAGCATGTTTATATAATGGTTAAGTTTTGTGGGCCTATATTTACTAATATTACCCACCAACCCGATGTGTACTTAACCCTCCTACAGATTCAAACATGTTTATGTAATGGTTAAGTTTTGTGGGCCTATATTTACTAATATTACCCACCAACTCGACGTGTACTTAACCCTCCTACTCGTCATGTCATGTTGGTTAAGTGGTTCTTATTAACTTAACCTTTCTCACTTATCATGTTGGGTTGGTTAAGTGTGATTTATCAACTTAAACTTGTTCATTCATCAGTTTATATTGGTTAAGTATTAACTTAACCCCATTCGTTCATCAGGTTATATTTGTCAAGTGTCATTAATCAACTCAAGTTAACTTAACCCACCCACTCGCCACGTCATGTTGGTTAAGTGTTTCCTTCTGGTGTTAACTTGACCCTACCTCAAATCATGTTATATTGGTTAAGTGTTGCCCTCTCCTTTTAACTTAACCCTTCCCATACATCATGTTATATAATTGGTTAAGTGCTTTTCTCTTGTATTACTTAACCCCACCACGTGTCATTGTATATTGGGTAAGTGTATCCTCTTGTGTTACTTAACCCTACCACAAATCATTATATATATATATATATATTGGTTAAGTGTCACCTTAGTTAACTTAACCCTATCATCTGCTTAATTAACATGTTACAACGGTTAAGTGTTTCCTTAGTTAACTTAACCCTACCATCTGTTTAGTTAACATGTTATAATGGTTAAGTGTTCCCTTAGTTAACTTAACCGTACCCTATATCATGTCTTGTTGGTTAGGCGTCCTTTGTCCATTCATGTTTAACTTAACCCTCCCATTTATCCTATTGGTTAAATATCAATTAAACTAACCCTCCCATACATAGCATGTGTCATTATCATTAATTTATTTATTAATGCACTAACCTCTCACATTAGATATGTGTTGTTGTGGTTACTGGATATGCCAGGCGGTTCCGGGCAGTTTTACATCACAACTCAATCTAACCTCGGGTTTTTCTTGGGCATGATGCACTAACCTCTCACATTAGATAGGTTTTGTTGTGGTTACTGGATGTGCCGGGCGGTTCCGGGCAGTTTTACACCACAACTCAAACTAACCTCGGGTTAGGCATATTCATATTTCCTACAATTTACATATTTCTTATTTATGACAAATTCCGTATGTAAATTATTCCCAACTTAATTGTGCCATAATTATCCTTTTAATTATGCTCACAATTAATGGTATACTAAATATACCATCTCATGAACCAATCTATGCCATGTAATTTTCATGTTTATCCTTCATATTTATATGTAAATTATAAGTCAATTATTGTCATGGCCCATTTTCCTTCTAAATCATGTTCATAATCTTTGGTATATAAGTTATACCGTTACATGCCATAAACCATTTACATGGTTATGAGCCAAATATGTCAATTACATGAAATTTCAAGTTATTAATCAAAATAGGTATACCCCGTCTTCCCAAACTTGCAATAATAGTCATTTCCAAAATCACTATGTCATATATTTGGCGTTCCAAATCAATAGTTAAGCCTAATATAGTTTTAATATTCTAGTTTACAGTGTATGGCCAAAAACTTGATTTATATGCCAAATTTCATACTTTGTCGTGCATGCCAATTCTAGGTTTAATATGTCAAGTTACATATTCCATAATTCATGTCAAATTATCTCAAATTAATTTTAACATTCAACCCATATTACATGTTCCAAATTACACCAAATAATGTCAATTCCATATTACACCCAATTATTCATTTACATGCAAAATTTACATATGTACAAATATTGATTTACATGCCAATATTGTCAATTTCATGTTTATGCCCCAATAGCCCAAACCTTCCTCGTATTCCCATCGTACGTATACCGCGATCCAACCTAGATTATAGGTCAATCTAGATTCACGAATAAAAAGGAACAAGTAGGAATAACATGACAATGATAGGCATAAGAACAGGCACAAGATACTAGTCCCAAAATACAAGAATTACAGATCTAACGAAATTACAGCATAACTAAATAAACTGATTTAGAATCACTGCAGGCATATAGATCTGATTAAGAACAATATTATAAACATGAAAGGCTTGAATAATAAACTAGGTTCAACAACTTGTATGGGTTCGATTTGATCGATAAGAAACAACCAAAAGTCATAGATTCACATAGGCTAAGAACAGATCCAAATAGAAAATCAAGCATAGATCCAAATTCATTTTATTCCATGTTCATATTATAGTTGGTTGTCTAAATCTGAAAGTAATCGTGAACTTACAAAAAAAAGGCAAGTCTTGATTTCTGGAATATGTATTCTGAAACTGAATAGCTTTCCTTTGGCGTAGACTAGTTGTTCTTCTAATTTAGATTTGATTTAAAGTTACTAACTTGATTCTACGAGGAACTTGAGCTGCATAACAACGTCTTTGATTTATTTTTATTTTTAAAGAAGAAGAGAGCAATGGAGGCCAGAGAATTATGATTTAGGTTTAGGTTAGGGATGTATATATAGGAGAATAGAAGTGTTTAGAGCCATCAGATCACTCCAGAAGCCATCCGGTCCGTCCAGAATAGGTAAAAATCATCGCAGTCCAGATCTGGCCAAAACAGGGCCCAGGTCGACACTAAGGTCGACCTGTATAGGGTAGGTTCACTCCACTGTACCTCAACTACTATAACTTCACGATTGCGAAACTTCTTGACCTCCATTTCCAAAACCCACTAGTAAAGATAGGACCTCGCTCACTTACCATGCTAGAGGGTATCCAATGTAGTCGAACTATCGTTCCGAGAAAAACAGATGTCAATCATGATACCAAGTGTATATACTTAAGATGATTAGAAGTCTATCCTCTACTTAGCTTATCCATCATGTTACAAATCTGAGGGTCTAAAGCTAAAGGTTGCTATGTACTTTTTGCCTCTCTTAAGGTCAGTCTTTTTCTACTTAGGGCGTCTGCCACAACCATTTATTTCTCATGCAAACCATCCTAGTCGAACTCGACATCCCTCGAGTACAAACCCCAAAGGCCTAAACCAATATCAGACAAGCACCCAAGGAAAACCTCCTCCGAATTTGGACGATTTATGTGAGAAGATACTAGCAAAACAACCAAACACCTGAGCACTTAACCGACTCTGGCTACTCTCGCCAATCTTGCTCCAAAACTATCGTTGATCGCATAACTGGCTTTGCATTGTGTAACACCCCGTATATTCTATAACAGTGAAATTCATAAATTAAAGTATAATTAATTTCAAATCAAAGAATTAAGGGAAATGGGATAAGCCATTGCGTTCGTCTTGGAATTCTGCTTGAGATAGAGTCCGAGTTTGCGTAAAACGGACTCCGTATGAGGGAGATATGACCTCCGGAAGTTTTAGAATTCAGTTTAAAATTCAAACAGGCAGAAACAGTTCAGAAACGAGTTCAAAATTCAAAAATCGGACCCAGATCGGGTTGGGCGGGAATTTTCCCGCCCAAGGCACCTAGGTCGACTGGGTAGTCGACCTGGGGGTCGACTGGGTAGTCGACGTGGGGGTCGACTGGGTAGTCGACCTGGGGGTCGACTGGGTAGTCGACCTGGGGGTCGACTGGGTAGTCGACCTGGCCCCTGAGCCAGGTCGAACCCAGCCCCTCCTAGCTGGCCTGGTCTATGCTTGGCCGAATTTCTGAGCTTCGTCTTGTCACTAGGGCTAGGTGTCAGCTCCTGATTGGTTTCTCTTTAAAACGAACGACTAATATTAATCTAAGCTCCATCGACGGCTCTAATCAATTCACAAACTCTATAAAAAGGACCTAAGACTCCACCTAATTCACACAAATAAAAATGAGAATGAGACCGTCATGCTGCTGAAGAAAGACTAGGAGTAGCCGTCAAAATTGAGAGACGATTAGGAGTTGATTCAAAAGCTTAAAGCCACGAAAATTAAATCAAAACAATGCCTACAACAAAGGATAGCATCTCCAAATTCAGAATTCAGAATCCTGAATTGAAGATTCATCATACGTTGTAAGTAGAGTGCTATTCCAATGTGAATAAATAATTGAGTTTTGATTTGTGTAAAATGAGAAATGGAATTGTACTTAATTTGTGGTGATGATAATTCATAATTGTATGTTGCTATGATTCTAATTATGAATAGATTTGGGATGTTATGGTATAATGATGTTAGACCTACTGGATATTTGCAAGTATATGATTCATGTTGAAAGTTAACAACTATATGTTTGTAGTAGTTTATTACAACCAAGTTGAGACTCATGCAAGTATATGATTCACTATTATGCCAACATGATTTTAGATACTTCTATGTATATTTTTATGATCATTTTTAGTGTAGTTGGATCCATTTGGGTATTATGATTCATATGAATTTATGTTGAAATAGGCATCATGGTTCAAGTGAAAACCATACTTTTGTATTAGTGACAAAAGCAAGCATCTTTGTGAACTTGTGTTGACTCTATGAACATGACTAGATTACGTTTGGTGTTATGCCTAATTGAAAATATGTTTTAGGCCTATGTTGCTATCAAAATCATATGATAATATATGTGGCACATAATTAAGTTAGATTCATGCTTTAAACAAAACTTTACATAATTAGATTAAAACCATGATTCATGTTTAGGTATGTTTTATGTCAAGATGTTATGCTATTACAATGCAAGTTCACAAGTGCCTAATTTATGTTAATTAGACCGCTATGTTGCAAGTTCATGCGTTTACACACCCCTTTTTGATGTTACTTAGAATATATACACATCATGTTCTAAGCCTCCCCTTTTTCATGTGGCTAAGTTGGGCTTAAATGTTAAGCCCAACATAATATAGCGAACGTATAAAACGGGGGTAATGACGTTGGGTTAAAAATATAAAACATATGTGTTGGCATGTTTGACACATGCCAACGACCTTGAAAACATTTAAGTGGTATAAATTAATTTTACCCAATAAAGATGAATTTGAATAATGGGCAGAAAATATTTACATATAAAAAGAAAAGAGACAAAATATGTAAACTTAGAAAATACGATGTGTTTAACCCGAGGTTGGATTGCGTTGTGACATAAACCTGCCCGGACCCGCCCGGCTGTCCAGTAGTCACAACAATACCTATCCAATGTGGGTGGTTAAACACTGAGCCCAATAAAGACCCGAGATTAGACTGAGTTGTGATGTAAGACTGCCCGGAACCAACCGGCAACAGGCAGTCACAACAATACCTGTCTAATGTGAGTGGTTGAGGCTTTAATAAGACAATTAAGGCTGAGTCAGGATTGATAGGATTAAGTAAATTGAATTAATACTTAATAAAATTAAACATGCTAAACTATACAGACTGATTGGGGGTTAGTTTTATACAGAACACTTAACCAACTTAGCATGTTGGCTAGAAATAGAAAACCTAGTAGCGGGGGACCCTTTTCAGCAGTAACCCCACAAGGTGTATCAGGATACCCTAAACTAGGCAGGGTGGGGCACGATTACTGGGCTGACTGTAAGAGGTCAAATCGACGGCGGTGGTGCAGTAGTGTAGGTTCTAACGGGGTGCGGGCGTGCACACACTCCGGCGCAGAAAAATTAGGCACTGGGCACCAGTAGTATACCTTTGCATTCTAGAATTGTGTCGGGCCGCCACCATGGGACTTGATACACCCCATGGTGGGACCAGCATAGGTAGCTACAACATCGGGGGCCGTAAGACACATGTAACTGTGCGAGTAGGAGCCGATCATTAGAAATGGATCACTTCACCCTGATTATGGGGGTGCCTGTTGGGAACTAGTTTATAGGGGTGCAGAGATTAATATGGGGTACGATAGTATATTCGACTCTAGACAACTTAACTTAGTTTATAGTGCTTTCCCATTTCCAGTTTGTACTTAGCATGCTCATTTCCCTATTCATAGACTGAATAGTCCTAGACTTACTCAGGCTTTATGTCTGACTCTACTTTTCTTTCGTCTTCTTTTCTTTCGTCCCCCCCCCCCCCAGGTCCACAGGGAGGGAATACCGCAGCTTGACCAGTTTTCACATCCAGCTTGAAGAGAAAGAATGTATTGTTTGGATCTCTTTCGTTTTGGACTATGGCTTTGGATAGCAATTATGGGGACTTATGCAGTTTACTTATGTTTTTATGCTTCTTTAAGTTATGAAATCAAGACAGTTATGAAAATGTAATGTTTTTTTGAAGTATTGTAAGGCAATTATGGCATGGTTTGTGTAACACGTATTTTGATGAAATAAAAGTTGCTGCTGTTTTCCGCTGTTCAAAAATATGTGTATTTATATCTGTCTTGTGTATCTGTGACTTATACTTATAAACCTCCACCAAAATTAGGGCATTCCCTTTGAGAGTGACCCTAACGGAGGTGGGGTGTTTCACTTGGTATCAGAGCATAGGTTTACCAGATAAGATAAAAAGTTTTGAAAATTTATTTTCAAAAGAAAATTTAAAGAAGCATTTTTAAAGATAAAATGTTATTTTATTTTAAAAAGGCATAGTCCCCCAAAGCCATAGGTACTATCTTTTATCCTTCGTTTTGAATCTATCCTTTTTGTTTCAGCATGTCCGAATAACTTTCCAGAGGGTGTACCAATACCTGGTTGGTTCAGACGATTCTTAGAAGCAAGGGCCAATCAGCCAGGTCCCACTGTTCCTCCTCCCCCAGCTGCAGGAATTCATCCAGCTGCAGCAGCACCTCCTCCTCCACCTCCTCCGCGTGGTAATACTTTTGCTAATATATGTAAAGATTTCAAAGCTATGGGAGGGAAGGACTTTCATGGAACCGAGTCCTTCGTGGCAGCCAGGAACTGGCTGAAGGAAACCGAGGACTTATTCGTCATCTTTGAGGTAGAAGATAGGCAGAAGGTACAACTGGCAGTATGGCTACTTAAAGGCGAGGCTTCCTACTGGTGGGAAGTTACCAATGCAGAAATACCAGTGGAATCATGGGAGGACTTTAGGGCGAGGTTTGAGGCTAAATTTCTCTCAGAAGCTGAAAGGAGTCTCCAATTGGAAAAATTCTTATTTCTTAAGCAAGGGAATATGACAGTCAAAGAGTACGTTAATTAGTTCGATCGGCTGGCTATGTTCGGAATGGACCTAGTCAACACTCCGCACAAGAAGGCTCTCCGTTTTGTCAAAGGATTGAATGAGCCATTACACAGTTTGGCCATGACCCATATACCCATGGGAGCTACGTATGAAAGGTTGGTGCAGACGGCATTGCTGAACGAAGAGGATAAGGGCAAGAAGGAGACAAAGGCAGAAAGCTCTCAAGGGAAGAAAGAGGGTTTACAGCCTAAGAAGACAAACTTTAAGAAGGGCGGGAAAGACAACAAGTCCCAAGAGAAGAGGAAGTATAATTTCTGTGGCAAAGTGGGGCACTTAGTGAAAGATTGCCGGAAAAAGAAGGCCAAGTTGAATGGTGGGTGCTTTTCTTGCGGGGAGACAGGCAACATGGCTAAGGATCGCCCAAAGAAGCGAGGGCAGGGGCTGAAGGCTGGATCCACCTCAGGGGCACAGGTTCATGTGCTAGAAGCGCCACCTCTGCAACAGCGAGGTATAAATACTTCTGTAGAAAGTGTAGTTTATCTTTATGATCACCCAGTTCACACTTTATTTGATTCTGGCACATCACACTCCTTTATTTCATCTGCTTTAGTAGAATCTTTGCACCTAGAAACTAGTATGGTAGAGGACCCCTTAATTGTTTCAAATCCAATCGGGGGACCAGCTCATTTGTCTATGATCTGTGTGGGATTGAAAATTTCTATTCTAAGCATAGAATTTAGCTGTAGTGCCTTTGTTTTGGGCTTCTCGGGATATGGTTTGATTTTGGGCATGGATTGGCTATCCAGTAATGGTGCCATCCTTGATTGTGAGAAAAGGGTGGATAGGCTTCTGACCCAACTCGGTAACACTTTGGAAATTACTTGTAATCCCTCGTATGCGGTTATGCTTAGTTACCTCGAATCGCTAGATGCTTCTGTTGAGAGTTTGCAATCGGTTAGAGTGGTCCGTGAATATCTGAATGTCTTCGAAGAGGCGAAGGGCTTACCTCCAAAGCGGGAGATAGACTTCCGCATATATCTTGTAGATAATGCAAAGCCCATTGCATTGCCCGTTAGACACATGGCTCCACGCGAAAGGAAGGAGCTCAGTAAACAGGTTAAAGAGCTTCTAGAGAAGGGGTTCATTAGAAGGAGTATTTCAAAATGGGGCGCTCCAGTGGTGTTCGCCACAAAGGCGGATGGTTCACTCCGTCTATGTGTTGACTATAGGGAGCTCAACAAGCTAACGAAAAAGAATAGGCACCCTCTCTCCAGAATTGACGATCTGTTTGATCAGCTTGTAGGAGCGTCACTTTTCCCCCAACTCGATTTGGCGACCGGATTTCATCAGCTAAGGGTGGCTGAAGACAGCATCGATAAGACAGCATTCAGAACCCCAGATGGCTTCTTTGAATGGCTTGTCATGCCTTTCGGCTTGACAAACGCACCTGCTTACTTCCTGGACCTGATGAGTAGGGTGTTCAGAGAATTCCTCAACAAGTTCGTAGTGGTCTTCGTAGACGATATCTTGATCTTCTCAAAGAGTGAAGAAGAACATGCTCAGCACTTAATGGCAATCATGGAAACTCTGCGTGTCCATCAGCTAAAAGCCAAATTCTCCAAATGCCACTTTTGGAGAGAGGAAGTAAGGTTTCTTGGGCATGTAGTATCCAAAGCAGGGTTAGCTGTGGACCCTGCTAAAGTAGCAGCGGTGCAGGATTGGAAGACACCAAGGAATGCAACAGAAGTCCGAAGATTTCTCGGGCTAGCAGGCTTCTATCGGAAATTCATCAGAGACTTTGCAAAAATATCAGCTCCGCTCACTAGGTTAACAAAGAAGAACCTAGCATTTGCTTGGGATTTGGATTGCGAGTTTGCTTTCCAACGCTTAAAAAGGGCTCTTACAACAGCCCCAGTTCTGACCTTGCCGGATGGAAGAAAAATGTTTACGGTTTACACGGATGCATGCGGGACAGGACTAGGCGCTGTCTTAATGCAAGAAGGAAGGGTAGTAGCTTATGGCGGGAGACAGTTGAAAGTGCACGAAAAGAACTACCCAACCCATGGTCTCGAATTGGCCGCCATCGTCTTTGCGCTTAAGTCTTGGCGCCCTATCTCCTAGGTGAGAAATTCGAACTGTATACTGACCATAAATCTTTGAAGTATCTCTTCTCGCAGAAGGACCTTAACTTGAGGCAAAAAAGGTGGATGGAGTTTCATGCCTCGTACGATTTCGAGATCTCCTACACTCCGGGCAAAGGCAACGTAGTGGCAGATGCGTTGAGCCGAAAGAAACTGACCCTAAGCCCGCTCTTTATAGAAAGACAAAGCTTGGATTATATAGCCAGTTTTAACTTTAGCCCCTCCTCCGATTTTGTACCGGGCTTGCTAGCATCTCTCGAAGTACGCCCGACTCTAGTGGACTCAATAGGGACAGCACAACGCGAAGACCCTCAGCTTGTGGAGACGATCGATAGGCTAATTAGGGGTGATACTTCAAGTCACCTCAACAGATACTCCATCGACGACAAGGGTTGGCTAAGGCGAGACAGAAGACTATGCGTCCCACAGACAAGGGATTTAGTAAAGACGGTTCTCGAGGAAGTATATCACTCCAAGATGACGATACATCCAGGCGGAGATAAAATGTACAAGGACATAAAGAGAACTTTCTTTTGGAGCGGCATGAAGAAGGACGTGGCAGATTTCGCTTCTAAGTGTATGATTTGCCAACAGGTTAAGGCGGAACAAAAGAAACCTGGCGGTCTGCTCCATCCTCTAGAGGTTCCACAGTGGAAGTGGGATAGCATTTCAATGGACTTCATTGATGGGCTACCTAGGTCTAGAAGAGGCAACACTAGCATTTGGGTAATAGTGGATAGGCTTACTAAAAACGCCCACTTTTTACCTGTCAAGAGTAAAAGGACTGCCTCATCCCTAGCATCTCTTTATCTCAAGGAAATTGTTCGACTCCATGGAATACCCTCCAGCATTGTTAGTGACCGAGACCCTATCTTCACAAGTGAGTTTTGGCGGAGTCTGCAAGAAGCGGTAGGCACACAGTTATGCTTGAGTACAGCCTATCACCCCCAAACCGATGGCCAGACAGAAAGAGTGAACAGAGTTTTGGAGGACCTTTTAAGATTGTGCGTCCTTGACTTCGGAGGGATGTGGGAAAACCATCTTCCTTTGGTGGAATTTGCCTACAACAACAGCTACCAAGCCACCATCGGAATGGCACCCTTCGAGGCTTTATATGGAAGACCATGTTGATCGCCCACTTGTTGGTGGGAGTCTACTGACAAGCTCATACTTGGACCAGATATGATCCGAGAGACTTCATAGAAAGTAGACTTAATACAGAGAAGAATGAAGACAGCCCAAGACAGACAAAAATCCTACGCAGACAAGAGGAGGACCGACCTTGAATTTGAGGTTGGAGATAGGGTTTTTCTTAAGGTATATCCTCTAAGGAACGTTGTTCGTTTTGGAACCACAGGGAAGCTAGCACCAAGGTTCGTAGGGCCATTTCCTATTATCGAGAAAATTGGGAAGATGGCCTATAGATTAGAGCTACCTGAAAAGCTGGCTGGAGTTCACAACGTCTTTCATGTTTCTCACCTCCGGAAGTGTTTGCACGAGTCTGCTGAAATAGTAGAGCCTAGCATTCTAGAAGAAGCCGAAGTGGAACGTGAAGCAACTGTGAGAAGAGTTCCAACACGCATCTTAGGAACTGAAATGAAAAAGCTACGCAACCGCGGAGTCAAGCTCGTCAAAGTTCAGTGGAGCGACGCCGAGGAAGACGCGACTTGGGAAACTGAGGCTAGAATACGCGCAGCATACCTTTTTTTTTCGAGGGTACATCTTTGATCTTTCTTTTTCCTTAAGTTATGCTTTATCTATCTTTTAGGGTATATCTTCTCGACCTTATCTTTAAGGTAGAAACCCTTTGGACGAAAACATGTAATTGAAACATGTTATGGATGATGGTTGCAAGTGGTTGCAAGTGATTGCTATTGGTTGCTCGTGGTTGCATATACACACACAATCTAGGTTTTAGATCGGCTCAGTCACTTCATATTGCATATGCATATATGTATTTATATTAGTATATGGTTGAAGTTTAATGTGTTGTCATATGGATGTTGCATTTATATGAATGATTGTGCGCTCATGTAGAATCATGAATAGGAAGGTTTGCATACATAATGGATTCATGACACTTACATAATTTGCATTAAGGAGGTCAACTGAATCAGTAGACCGACTGGTCTTGCATTTGATAAGTACATGTACACACACCTTGCATATGATCATGAAGCATTAGAAGTCTTTTAAGGACAATGGACGCTCATGTTTGATGGATGAGTAGATGGACGTTTGGATGTTAGGATATACATTCTTCCTAAACTTGAAGATTTCGGGGACGAAATCCTTTTAAGTGGGGGAGAATGTAACACCCCGTATATTCTATAATAGTGAAATTCATAAATTAAAGTATAATTAATTACAAATCAAAGAATTAAGGGAAACGGGATACGCCATTGCGTTCGTCTCGGAATTCTTCTTAAGATAGAGTCCGAGTTTGCATAAAACGGACTCCGTATGAGGGAGATATGACCTCCAGAAGTTTCAGAATTCAGTTTAAAATTCAAACAGGTAGAAACGAGTTCAAAATTCAAAAATCGGACCCAGATTGGGCTGGGCGGGAATTTTCCCACCCATGGCACCCAGGTCGACTGGGTAGTCGACCTGGGACACCCAGGTCGACTGGGTAGTCGACCTGGGGGTCGACTGGGCAGTCGACCTGGCCCCTGAGCCAGGTCGAACCCAGCCCCTCCTGGCGGGCCTGGTCTATGCTTGGCCGAATTTATGAGCTTCGTCTTGTCACTAGGGCTAGGTGTCAGCTCCTGATTGGTTTCTCTTTAAAACGAACGGCTAATATTAATCTACGCTCCATCGACGGCTCTAATCAATTCACAAACTCTATAAAAAGGACCTAAGACTCCACCTAATTCACACAAATAAAAATGAGAATGAGACCGTCATGCTGCTGAAGAAAAACTAGGAGTAGCCGTCAAAATTGAGAGACGATTAGGAGTCGATTCAAAAGCTTAAAGCCATAACAATTAAATCAAAACAACGCCTACAACAAAGGATAGCATCTCCAAATTCAGAATTCAGAATCCTGAATTGAAGATTCGTCATACGTTGTAAGTAGAGTGCTATTCCGATGTGAATAAATAATTGAGTTTTGATTTGTGTAAAATGAGAAATGGAATTGTACTTAATTTGTGGTGATGATAATTCATAATTGTATGTTGCTATGATTCTAATTATGAATAGATTTGGGATGTTGTGGTATAATGATGTTAGACCTACTGGATATTTGCAAGTATATGATTCATGTTGAAAGTTAACAACTATATGTTTGTAGTAGTTTATTACAACCAAGTTGAGACTCATGCAAGTATATGATTCACTATTATACCAACATGATTTTAGATCCTTCTATGTATATTTTTATGATCATTTTTAGTGTAGTTGGATCTATTTGGGTATTATGATTCATATGAATTTATGTTGAAATAGGCATCATGATTCAAGTGAAAACCATACTTTTGTATTAGTGACAAAAGCAAGCATCTTTGTGAACTTGTGTTGACTCTATGAACATGACTAGATTACGTTTGGTGTTATGCCTAATTGAAAATATGTTTCAGGCCTATGTTGCTATCAAAATCATATGATAATATATGTGGCACATAATTAAGTTAGATTCATGCTTTAAACAAAAGTTTACATAATTAGATTAAAACCATGATTCATGTTTAGGTATGTTTTATGTCAAGATGTTATGCTATTACAATGCAAGTTCACCAAGTGCCTAATTTATGTTAATTAGACCGCTATGTTGCAAGTTCATGTGTTTACACACTCCTTTTTGATGTTACTTAGAATATATATACATCATGTTCTAAGCCTCCCCTTTTTCATGTGGCTAAGTTGGGCTTAAATGTTAAGCCCAACATAATATAACGAACGTATAAAACGAGGGTAATGACGTTGGGTTAAAAATATAAAACATATGTGTTGGCATGTTTGACGCATGCCAACGACCTTGAAAACATTCAAGTGGTATAAATTAATTTTACCCAATAAAGATGAATTTGAATAATGGGCTGCAAATATTTACATATAAAAAGAAAAGAGACTAAATATATAAACTTAGAAAATACGATGTGTTTAACCCGAGGTTGGATTGCATTGTGACATAAACCTGCCCGGACCCGCCCGAATATCCAGTAGTCACAACAATACCTATCCAATGTGGGTGGTTAAACACTGAGCCCAATAAAGACTCGAGGTTAGACTGAGTTGTGACGTAAGACTGCCCGGAACCAACCGACAACAGGCAGTCACAACAATACCTGTCTAATGTGAGTGGTTGAGGCTTTAATAAGACAATTTAGGCTGAGTCAGGATTGATAGGATTAAGTAAATTGAATTAATACTTAATCAAATTAAACATGCTAAACTATACAGACTGATTGGGGGTTAGGTTTATACAGAACACTTAACCAACTTAGCTTGTTGGCTAGAAATAGAAAACCTAGTAGCGGGGGACCCTTTTCAGCATTAACCCTACAAGGTGTATCAGGATACCCTGAACTAGGCAGGGTGGGGCACGATTACTGGGCTGACTGTAAGAGGTCAAATCGACGGCGGTGGTGCAGCAGTGTAGGTTCTAACGGGGTTCGGGCGTGCACACACTCCGGCGCAGAAAAATTAGGCACTGGGCACCAGTAGTATACCTGTGCATTCTAGAATTGTGTCGGGCCGCCACCATGGGACTTGATACACCCCATGGTGGGACCAGCATAGTAGCTACAACATCGGGGGCCGTAAGACACATGTAACTATGCGAGTAGGAGCCGATCATTAGAAATGGATCACTTCACCCTGATTATAGGGTGTCTGTTGGGAACTAGTTTATAGGGGTGCAGAGATTAATATGGGGTACGATAGTATATTCGACTCTAGACAACTTAACTTAGTTTATAGTGCTTTCCCATTTCCAGTTTGTTCTTAGCATGCTCTTTTCCCTATTCATAGACTGAATAGTCCTAGACTTACTCAGGCTTTATGTCTGACTCTACTTTTCTTTCGTTCCCCCCCCCCCCCCCCACCCCAGGTCCACAGGGAGGGAATACCGCCGCTTGACCAGTTTTCGCATCCAGCTTGAAGAGAAAGAATGTATTGCTTGGATCTCTTTCGTTTTGGACTATGGCTTTGGATAGCAATTATGGGGACTTATGCAGTTTACTTATGTTTTTATGCTTCTTTAAGTTATGAAATCAAGACAGTTATGAAAATGTAATGTTTTTTTGAAGTATTGTAAGACAATTATGGCATGGTTTGTGTAACACGTATTTTGATGAAATAAAAGTTGCTGCTGTTTTCCGCTGTTCAAAAATATGTGTATTTATATCTGTCTTGTGTATCTGTGACTTATACTTATAAACCTCCACCAAAATTAGGGCATTCCCTTTGAGAGTGACCCTAACGGAGGTGGGGTGTTTCACATTGTCAACTAGATATATGCGGAAGTCTATCTCGAGTTTTAGGGGAAAACCCCCTAACCTAATCAAAAACATTTGCGTACTCATGGACTACTCCAACGGATCGAAAATCGTCGATAAATACATAAAGTGATTCTAGGTAGCTAAGACAAACTGATTCCTTAGGATCGCACGAAATTTTGAGGGTATTCCCGAGGCAAGTCGAAAGTCTAACTACCCTCCTTTTACAATTACTAGCTAACCATTCCATGCCTAGAATCAACCCATACTCCAAAAACATAAGTATCTTAAATCCTTACAAACCAAAGATAAATGAGCCGAACCACAAATTGGATTTGAGACAATAATGGGATCCTCTACTATACAAGTTCTAAGGTGCAGAGACTCAACTATGGAAGCAGATATAAACGAATGTGAAGCGCTAAAATCAAAAGAGTACTAATAGGATGATAAAAAAAGGAAAAACTAAACTCTTTCAACAGAAACCTTTACTACCTCTCTCTCAGGTACACTGGCGGTGAGAGCATGCATTTGCCCTCCTGAAAATCCTGTCATTGGTTCTTTCCCTTGTCCTTAATTATACGACCCGTTATACCATAATAAAGATACTTCCCTTTGTCTTAGGTTTTACTATTCTTTCCTCCCCTCCTTTGTGAATCAAGACTGTATCCATGAGTTTTTCATCCTTGGGTTGTGCTCCTTAGCCAAACTCCCTCATTCTCATCTTTGCCATCCTTGTGTAACTTGTTGACAGGTCTCTCAAAAGCTGCCTCCATTGCACGGAGAATCCTACAAAGCTCGAAAGAAAATTAGCCGCAGGTGAAACTACTATGGCTATAGATGGAAGTTGGGCACTTATTTGTCCTTTGACAAGTGTCGTAGTCTCGTCGAGCCTACGGAACCATGCCGCGATGATGTTACATCCCAGAAAGCCAGGAGCCCCGGAGACTCAGGAAAGAAGGAAACAAGGATTCAAATAGAGGATCAACAGATAATGCATATGGCTTTGGGGAATATGCCTTTAAAAGAAAGCTTTTCTTTCGAAAATGCTTCTTTTAAAACCGTTTTGAAAATAATTTTTCAAATCTTTTATCTGATCCGGTAACCTTCAGCTCTGATACCAAGTGAAACATCCCACCTCCGTTAAAGTCACTCACAAAGGGAATGCCTTAACTTCAATGGATCATTATAGGTAAAAGATGCAGATAAATTACAAGACAGACAAATAAAGCAGCGGAAAATAAAGTCATTTTATTAACAATATGGCTCGGTCAAGCTTTTACAATAGTTGTCTCAATCATACTTAAAAGTAATACATAGTACTTCTGTCTTGATTCAAAAACTTGCAAGTATAAAAGAAGCATAAAAATAATAACGATTTATTCCCCCAATAGAGCAAAGAAAGCCATAGCTGAAATGAGACTGAGTCCAAAGCAATACATGATGATCTTGAAGCAATAAGTAATCCAAGCTAAGCAGAAGTGTTTCCTCCCAAAGAACCTGGGTGGGGAACGGAAGAAAAGAGGCGAAACAAAACTAGGTCAGACATAAGTCTGGTAAGTCCAGCTACTTTCAGCATATGAACAAGCAAGAACAACATGACATGAATTAAACTGAATATAGACATAAGCATGATGACAAGGAACATAGGATAACACAGGATAAGAAATAGGCAAGATAAACTAAGTATAACATCACATGATAACTGTTCTCTGCTTCGCTACTACCCTGTTGTTCTGATTTCTATGTCTCGGCACCACCTAACAAGTGTCCCAACTAGTAATCTGTATAAAGGATAATATTACAACACGATCCCAATCCCCGCAATTGTGGTAGCCTTCAGGTGTACATCTATTATGAGGATTCCACCTCAGTCAGCCTAATTGCCATTAAAATGTTAGATGTATCCTTACTACCTTATTGATCGGCTCCCTACTTGTATTCATGTTCCATGTGTCTATGTCAATCGGCCCTCTCTTGCATGTAGATACCCTGTGCTGGTCCCACCATAAGGTGTATCAATCCTTATGATAGCGACTCGACACGAATCAAGATGCACAGTGTATAACTACTGGTACCCAGTGCTTGCTTTTTCCACTCCGGAGTACGTGCACGTCCGTAAACCGTCGGAACCTACACTGACGTACCCCTTGACGTTATCTTTAACCGCTTATAATCAGCCCAGTAATCGTGCCCCACCCTGCCTAGCTCAGGGTACCGTGATACATCTATGAGGATTACTGCTGAACTGGGTCCCCGTTACTAGGGTTTCCTACTGGTTAAGTTTGTGGGCCTATATTTACTAATATTACCCACCAACCCGATATGTACTTAACCCTCCCACTGATTCAAGCATGTTTATATAATGGTTAAGCTTTGTGGGCCTATATTTACTAATATTACCCACCAACCCGACGTGTACTTAACCCTCCTACAGATTCAAGCATGTTTATGTAATGGTTAAGTTTTGTGGGCCTATATTTACTAATATTACCCACCAACTCGACGTGTACTTAACCCTCCTACTCGTCATGTCATGTTGGTTAAGTGGTTCTTATTAACTTAACCTTTCTCACTTATCATGTTGGGTTAGTTAAGTGTGATTTATCAACTTAACCCTGTTCATTCATCAGGTTAAATTGGTTAAGTATTAACTTAACCCCATTTGTTCATCAGGTTATATTGGTCAAGTGTCATTAATCAAATCAAGTTAACTTAACCCACCCACTTGCCACGTCATGTTGGTGAAGTGTTTCCTTCTGGTATTAAGTTGACCTTACCTCAAATCGTGTTATATTGGTTAAGTGTTGCCCTCTCGTTTAACTTAACCCTTCCCATACATCATGTTATATAATTGGTTAAGTGCTTTTCTCTTGTATTACTTAACCCCACCATGTGTCATTGTATATTGGTTAAGTGTATCCTCTTGTGTTACTTAACCCTACCACAAGTCATTATATATATATATATATATATATATATATATATATATATTGGTTAAGTGTTACCTTAGTTAACTTAACCCTATCATCTGCTTAATTAACATGTTACAACGGTTAAGTGTTTCCTTAGTTAACTTAACCTTACCATCTGTTTAGTTAACATGTTTTAATGGTTAACTGTTCCCTTAGTTAACTTAAACCTACCCTATATCATGTCTTGTTGGTTAGGCGTCCTTTGTCTATTCATTTTTAACTTAACCCCCCCCCCCCATATGTCCTATTGGTTAAGTATCAATTAACCTAACCCTCCCATACTTAGCATGTGTCATTAGCATTAATTTATTTATTAATGCACTAACCTCTCACATTAGATATGTGTTGTTGTGGTTACTGGATATGTCGGGCGGTTCCGGGCAGTTTTACACCACAACTCAATCTAACCTCGGGTTTTTCTTGGGCATGATGCACTAACCTCTCACATTAGATAGGTGTTGTTGTGGTTACTGGATGTGCCGGGCGGTTCCGGACAGTTTTACACCATAACACAATCTAACCTCGGGTTAGGCAAATTCATATTTCCTACAATTTACATATTTCTTATTTATGACAAATTCCATATGTAAGTTATTCCCAATTTAATTATGCCATAATTATCCTTTTAATTATGCTCACAATTAATGGTATACTAAATATACCATCTCATGAACCAATCTATGCCATGTAATTTTCATGTTTATCCTTCATATTTATATGTAAATTATAAGTCAATTATTGTCATGGCCCACTTTCCTTCTAAATCATGTTCATAATCTTTGGTATATAAGTTATACCGTTACATGCCATAAACCATTTACATGGTTATGAGCCAAATATGTCAATTACATGAAATTTCAAGTTATTAATCAAAATAGGCTATACCCCGTCTTCTCAAACTTGCAATAATAGTCATTTCCAAAATCACTATGTCATATATTTGGCGTTCCAAATCAATAGTTAAGCCCAATCTAGTTTTATTATTCTAGTTTACAGTGTATGGCCAAAAAACTTGATTTATATGCCAAATTTCATACTTTGTCGTTCATGCCAATTCTAGGTTTAATATGTCAAGTTACATATTCCATAATTCATGTCAAATTACCCCAAATTGCATTTTAACATTCAGGCCATATTACATGTTCCAAATTACGCCAAATAATGTCAATTCCATATTACACCCAATTATTCATTTACATGCAAAATTTGCATATGTACAAATATTGATTTACATGCCAATATTGTCAATTTCATGTTTATGCCCCAATAACCCAAACCTTCCTCGTATTCCCATCGCACGTATACCGCGATCCAACCTAGATTATAGGTCAATCTTGATTCACAAATATAAAGGAACAAATAGGAGTAACGTGACAATGATAAGCATAAGAACATGCACAAGATACTAGTCCCAAAATACAAGAATTACAGATCTAACGAAATTACAGCATAACTGAATAAACTGATTTAGAATCACTGCAGGCATATAGATCTGATTAAGAACAATATTATGAACATGAAAGGCTTGAATAATAAACTAGGTTCAACAACTTGTATGGGTTTGATTTGATCGATAAGAAACAACCCAAAGTCATAGATTCACAAACGCTAAGAACAGATCCAAATAGAAAATCAAGCATAGGTCCAAATTCGTTTTATTCCATGTTCATATTATAGTTGGTTGTCTAAATCTGAAAGTAATCGTGAACTTACAAAACAAAGGCAAGTCTTGATTTCTGGAATCTGTATTTTGAAACTGAATAGCTTTCCTTTGGCGTAGACTAGTTGTTCTTCTAATTTAGATTTGATTCAAAGTTTCTAACTTGATTCTATGAGGAACTTGAGCAGCATAACGACATGTTTGATTTATTTATTTTTTAAAGAAGAAGAAGAGTGCAATGGAGGCCAGAGAATTATGATTTAGGTTTAGGTTAGGGATGTATATATAGGAGAATAGAAGTGTTTAGAGCCATCAGATCACTCCAGAAGCCATCCGGTCCGTCCAGAATAGGTAAAAATCGTCGCAGTCCAGGTCTGGCAAAAACAGGGCCCAGGTCGACCCCCAGGTCGCACTAAGGTCGACCTGTATAGGGTAGGTCGACACTAAGGTCGACCCCCTGGTCGACCTGCCCCTAGGCGGGAAAATTCCCGCCCAGCCCGCTTCCGTGTTTGAATTTTGAATTTCGAATTTTCTTCTGAGCTGTTTTAATTTTAATTAATTCCTGAAACTTCTGAAGGTCATAACTTCTTCATACGAAGTCCGATTCATGCAAACTCAAACTCTATCTCAAGAAGAATTCCGAGACGAATGCAATGGCGTAACCCGTTTCCCTTAATTCTTCTCTTAAAAATTAAGTATACCTTGATTTGTTACATTAACGTTTATAGAAAATACGGGGTGTTACAATTGATACTTGGAAATAAAGGGTACAATGTGGCTAATTGTTAATAAACGAGAGGAATAGTATAATTTTTAATTTTAGGAGTACCTCATAATTGAGCCGCCTATAATTGTATCCTTAAATGCACTTGATTTTCCTATCTTGGCCTAAGGTAGTTCCATCGTTAAATTTGAACCGTTGAGTAGTATCATTCATTCCCTTCTTCCTTATGAACGTGGTCTAGTATTTTGACTTAAATCGTCATACTGTTAGTATTCGATGAACTCTTATACATCTCTGCGTAACTTGAATACAAGGAATTTGACTCGGATAATGTATATATACCCTCTGCGACATTTTGTCGAAAGGAACTAAGACTAAGTTTAAACTAGGCAATTTTGATGATTACTTTAGTAAGTTTCCCCCAACAATTGGATTTTGAAATATTAATTTTGAAAATTTGGTTATGAATTTTTTTAAATTAATGTTTGGAACAACCCTAGCCTGAACATACATATACTAAATCAGAGTAGCACAGCGAAAGCATGAGTGTATTTGAATAAAACTGTTTCAAGATATTTTCGTTCGACTAGTTAAATAAAGTAACTTTTTAAACAAGGTTCGATGTTTGAAACAAGAATGAATAAGTTCATATATTTGGATTTCAAAGGAAAAAGTATTCGACTATAAGAATTATAGATAATCTCTAAAAGATTGACTAAAGCTTACGGAAATTTTATATGAAACCTATTTGGAAATCTTAAAATGTTCGAAACAATTTGGAATTGAAATGGATCTATGGGATGAAAAAGGATTTCTGAAATTTTAAAACGTAGGAAGGCTTGAATTTAAGTAAAATTAAATTCAGGAAAATTAATTTCATTAATAAAATTTGAGTTCCAAAGGAAAATTGTATGGCTATACGAATAATAGTTGGATGTTTTGAAATAAATTGAAGCTGAATATGATTCTCAAAATTTTTGACCCAGAAGATATCATTTATTTCGAAATATGAAACATAAGTAGTATATTTGGAAGTCGAAATTTTATTTCCAAGCAATCGAACTTGTTTTCCAACCACTTTGGATATGATGAATGGTTTATGAAAGTATTTTATAAACAAAAATAATTTCGATGACTTGAATGTTGGTTTTTTTAAAAACAACAAAACTAGGAATAAAAATATTTGTAAATTATGCAAAATGATTTGCAACTTCGGGATATGAAATGATTTGGTTTGTTCGAGTAAACCGTGACAAAACTAAGGTTAGATTGGATTGTGTGTGAGGGGTGATACTTAGTAGCCCGTCATGGAGGAAAACTTTTCGAACTAATATTAATATATAGTTGATCTGAATTCATTATAGAATGTTGAAATTTTGGTTTTGAAATCCCGAAGTGAAGTATAATTATATATGAAAGAAATGTATGGTACTTCAATGGTTTGAAACGAGAACGGGATTCTAAGTCGGAGAAATCATTTAGAGCTTTCCAAAAGTTTTGAAGTATAGTAATTTATATAACACTTTAATTCAACTTATCTAAGTTATTCGACATCTCGCTAAACTACTATATTTTGTAATTGTACTTATAGTTGTCTATTTCAAGTCCTTTTACATTTTAGTCTACCATTAAATTATTTACTTTTAACCAGTTTCTTATATTTTACCATTTTATTGTAATTTTTAAAGCTGTCTTATGTTAGACCTTTGAATTTTATAAAACCTATTTTCACCAAAACGACTTATTACAAAGTAACTTTATCATTTAAACTACTTTTACTTAGATTATTTTTATATATATAGAAAATTCCTTATTTAAATTGTATGCAATGATTTAATTTGCTTAAATAATAATTTGATATAAGAAGTTTACTCATTTAGTATGTGATAAATTTTGTGTTAATCTATTAATAACCTATTTAATGAAATTCTCAAGCTTATCAGAAATTGTAAAGTACCTTGGTTTGATAAGTTTTGTTTGTATATTGATAAATTTTATAAATAAGATTTATTTTACCTAAGTAATATTTTACAGCTCTCCTTTTCGAGGAAGAAAATCTTTAAGTGGGGGAGGCTGTAACGACGTAGAAATTTTGGTATTTAAAATATAAATTAAATTTAGAATTAATATAAAATAAATATTTATAATTTTTTCTATGGTGAACGATATTTAAATAAACCATTTTCGTGATTTTAAACATTTTAGATGAAATCTACATTTCTAATCTTAGAATTCCTTTATTGTTAAAGTGAACGTTACGTGAAACAAGAAGCTATTACCGTTAGTCATTTACTTGGTAATTTAAAGAATGAATTATTTTAATATTGATTTTCTTAAATTTGTTTGAGAAGAAAATATTTGAAATTCAATTTATGACTTGGACATTTGTTGTGAATGAAGTATTCACTCTTAAAATAAACGGTATTCGTAAATAAAAGTTTAAACATCTTTGCCAAAATTAATGATAGTACATGTATGAACCGTAACGATAAAAAAAATGAAATTGAAAGGAATCTTGAATACAGTCGAGAAATAATTTATTGATTTGAACAAAGGATTATTTGTAAAATCTCATTTAGATTTACTTATTTCAAACTAAACCGTTAAGTATAAAACGTTAAATTAATTTGGTTTCAGATAAAATGTAAGTTGAAATTTTAAATTTAGTGGTAATAAATTTTGTTTTGAATAAACCGTTAAGTCTAAACTATTACGGTATTAGTTCTGACGCATGAAATGAAATTTGAAATACAAACGGAGAAATTAAACTAAAATTAGATATCACATATTTTTAAAATGAGTAATAAAAGAAGTTAAAAAAATTGTGTAATTAATTTGTATATTTTGTGTTATCATTTAAATTTAATTTATAGTATATAACGGTTGAATTTATAGTGTTTTGAAATAACAACAATGTTCGTCAGTCCGTATTTTTGCCTAACGTTCGTACACTGTTCACTAATAACCAACTTGGTTTCCTCTTTTGAAAGAAATATGGCGCATAACCATATCTGACCAAATCTAGGCAAAAATCTCGCCATATCTGTGCAAATATTTTGTAAATAGTAACCAAAGACTTAAGTATTGTTCATCAACAGTAAACCCACCACCACGTGTTCTGTCCTCTGTTGCCGCTTCTACATTATAAAATGCGAGCCTCTTTTCTCCTTCATCCGTAGGTATTCTCCTCTTAAACACTCGCTTGTACTTCTTTCCTCTCTCATTTCTCTGCCCAAACTCTTTCAACATTTCAAATTTTAGTCAAGAACAAATCGTAACGATTGCCATCCCTTCGCCGGAACCAACTGCTCTGCCTTCCTCTTACGTCTAGCATTTCCTTTTCCACCCGCGACCACTTTCCGTCATTTCCCTTCCTTCCCTTACAGTGCATCTTCCCTCCTCAGGCACAGCAACACTTCCCTTTCTCCCTCCGCCACCCACTCCGTTACACTCTGCTTCGCCGCCATGCTTCAGCTCCACCTTGGACTCCACGCCGTCCAGTCCCCATTCATCAAACTCCTACATAGATCCACTTTCCTTCCTTTTCTCGTGACCACCACACAACCTACCCCCTAGTCGCCGCCTTCCCTTCCAATAACCACTCACACAACCACACGAAAAACCTCACCGGCAGCTCTGCTAAACCCCACGCTCCAACAGTCCACCAGAAAATCTCCACAACACTCCACCGCTCCTCTCTTCTAGTTAAACATCACATCCCTGTTCCTATTTCTAGTGCAGCTATACCCTTCCTGTAATAACCCGGAAAATCTGAGCCACTTTAAAAATTTTATTTTGGCAATTTTAGCGAATTTTGAATATTTAAAATGAATTATTTTAAATAATATCGACGAGAAATTTATTTTGAATATAATTCGAACGAATATATTTATACGCGTTGTCATTAGAATATAAATATTTATATATAATTATAAATAGTTTTGAAATGTCGCGGTAGTTCGATAATTCGATTTCAAACTTCAATTGAATGTACCGAGTGCAAAACAATCCGAATTTTAACTAAACCAAAAATAATAGGATCTAATAGAGAATATCTTTCCAACGAATCCGAAAAATCGAAATTTCATAGCGGGAATCAAAAGTTATGCCCAGTTGAAAATTCAGAATAGTCGCTATGTAAATTATACATGGCCCAAAAAGTCAAATTTTGCATACGGATGAATTTGGACTCAAAACCAGTTCCATTGAATTCAAAATGCCGTTTAGAACTCCGAAAAGTATAAGCTTCGATATATTCCGATATCCGGAATAGTGGCTATGGGCTGGAGTTGTTCGGTTAACAAAACATAGCCCTTAAAAAGTTAAATTTTGCATACGAGCTTAGAATTCGACGAGATAAATTTTTATGGATTCATAATGACAAATCATTGTTGAGTTCCAAATGGCGCGTCGAACGGAGTTAGTATGTGGCCGTGCGAGCTGAAACAGTTCAGGGTAAAGCGAGCAGTCATTTTACAAAGGAACATTATTGATACGACCTCAGAATTCGATTTCGTTTTTTTTATGGATTTGTATCGTCTAATAATGGTTAAATCCAAGAGGGCTTGATTTTTTGAGTTAGCATGTGAGCGTGCAAGAAGAAAAGGTGCGCCAAAATCGCATTTTTAGAGCTTATCTGAGCATTTTTGTGATTTTTTTTGAATGGTCAAACGAACTCGGAATTCGACGAAACTTGTTTCGTTGGACTCGTCTTCATGTCTACTATCTCGTGTCCGAAATCCGCGGCGATTGGAGACCGTTAGCGTTCAGGCGATACGCGAGAAACTAGCATATAATCACTTTTACTTCATTTTTCTCTTCATAATTTCATTTCTCTCTTCCTCTTCAAAAACTCAAAAATAGAGTCTCCTCCACCACCACCGTTGCCCCTCCTCCCACCGCCACCACCGGCCTCCGGCGAGCCGCCGCAACCCCTCCTCCTCCCCTCCTCCTCCTCTCTCCTCTTTTCAATTACCCTAAGCCTCACAACACCACCGCCACCACCACGGGCCCCACCACCACCGTCGCCGCCCCTTAGCCACCTCCCCACGCCCAATCAGGTCTGGCGCCCAACCCTAGCCACCCAACTCCAGCCGTGGGCCCCCCGGTCACCAAAAACCCATTTTACACTAATCGCCCGTTTTGCAAATAAGCCCCTGACTGTATTTCACCAATAACTCCCAAACGGTGCGTTTCTGGCCAAAGTCCCTCTAAACCAAAGTTGTAGAGCACGAAATTCTCTTCGATTTGGATATATGGAAGTCATGTTTTGGAGTTCGAAGCTGCTCGGAAAACGCGTTCGAAGTCTGTTGTTCAAAAGCGGTAAAATTCATGTACTTTCGCGAATTCTGGCGAATTGGTGCATTTTCGGCAAAAAGACCTTAGGCGAAAGTTGTCCGGAATAGCGTGTTTAAGCTAGAAAAAAGATGGTGTGAAGATTGAAGCTCGTTTGCAAATTCTGGAACCCGAACAGTGAATCCGGGTGTTAGAAAAAAAAGTGAGTTTTCTCGATTTTAAAGCTTCTACAGTTTTTGACATATGAAGTAAATAAAAATATGATCTTTATATTATAGAGAGGATAAAAATCCGATTTTTAACTTATAGAAGATATAAAGATAAGATTTTTATATAATGTAGATAATAAAAATGTGATTTTTATACATGTAGTGGCTACGGGCAACGGAAGTGATAAAAGGCGAGAACGACAAGATTTTCTACATAAGAAGAATCGTGGCGTTTGGTTTAGCTAGTCGGTGAGAACTTCTCACTCAAAATTTCTTTTTCTAGTTATATATATATATACTAGGATGCAGACGGTGTTTAGTAGCACCCGACACCACTGTCCACAGACCATGGACTTGTTTGTTTGGTTGTGTAGTTGGTTAGATTATTTGGTTTGAATTGAATTGTTTGGTGAAATGAATGAATTTGATTGATGTGTGAATGGCGTGGGCCTTCACTAGACCGGGGATAAGGCTAGGAATCGTCCCGTTTCTAGTATCGTGCCGTTATGCCGCCGAAATTTTCTAAAATATGTTAGAGAAATAAAAATATCATTTTATTGAATAAATGAACCGAAAAGAATATTTTCATAGGTTGAATAAAATGTTTTATTGTTAAAAATATAATTTTTAACGTGAATGTGGATAAATAAATATTCATTTACATACCGGACGGTTTGTTTATGTACACCTATTTGAAGGACATTGATTGGGACGATAAATTTTACACATCGCTCAACTACACAAATAAAATCTGTGTTTGTTGATTTGAAACCCTACACGGGTATTGGGATAATATACGACATACACTTATCCCAATAATTAGTTGTATGTCGATCGATGGATTGACAGGCTATTATAAGCGTTAGATATCTATATTTGATGCTTATACAGTGTAGTGCACTTTGGATGATGGTTGATTATTTATCGTTGCTATTATATACATGTGTTGTATGGAATCTATATAATTAACTTTATATGGTAATTGATTGGGCCTCATTCCAATCGGGAAAATAAAGAATATTATAAAATAAAGGTTCATGTGTTGACAGTACTCATCCGTTGAGATTAGTCATGTGTTGAACGAAATATTTTAACAATAAAATTTACATCTTTATATTATAAAATAAAGGTTCATGTGTTGACAGTACTCATCCGTTGAGATTAGTCATGTGTTGAACGAAGTATTTTAATAATAAAATTTACATCTTTATCATATATAAAATTAGAAACCAATTGGAAAATAGATAAGATGAGTGGTCTCCTGGATATTGATCTGATGTTGGTTTCGGCCTTCGGGGTTAATATTCAGGGAATCGTTCTCTTACTAATTTACGGTTGGAGTCTGATTTGAAATCAAACGATAGATACCATAACTTTTATAAAATATATTAAATAACAAAAATAGTCACACGTGGACAGTACTCATTTGTTGAGATTAGTCATGTGTTGACAAACATTTGTAAATAGAATAACGAAGTTATTGAAAAATATAAAGCCGTGTTGATTAGAGATGCGCTATTTTGATGCGAACGATATTTATATCGGTTATATTCGAATTTGAATTGAATTGAAAAGAAAATGAATTCGAATCGAATTAAAAATCGATTTGAATTGAAATCAAATAGAAATGAAAGTAAAAAGGATTTATAATAGAAAATTCAATTTTGATTTGAATTTGAAATAAAGGTTGAAATTATTTTTGAAACAAATTTGAATCTATTTATAAAATTCGTTTTGAATAGAAATCGACGAAGTATATATTATATATATTATATATATAATATATTGGCCTGAATAGAACGCGCCGCGCCGCGGCAGTTCGCGAATTTCGACCATTGACTTCGAATAGATATTACGGGAGATCCGACCGTCGGATTCTCCTAAAACCGGAACCGTTGGGTTCGTATCGAAAAAGATTTCTAACGAATATTAGAAATTTGAAATTTAATGGTTGGATTTGGAGATACGTCCAAATCAAATTTGGAAAAGGTCGTTGTAAGTGCAGTTCGATGGCCGTTGATGGAAATCGACTGTACGGGCCTTGATAAAATTATTAAAAATAGTAATAATTTGTGTAAAATCATAAGAAATGATTTGGGGAAAATTGGGATGAAAAACTCCATATTTGAGAAGATAAAAATAAATTTTTATCGAAAGGAACTAGTTTAGAACTAAATTAAAAACCCATTTATTTTAAATAAATAAATTGGATTTGGAATGGGTTTTAAATAGAATTGATTAGTGGGTTTATCGTGAAGGGTGTTTTAAATGACACTTTTTCTTTAACCCGATAATAAATAGAATGTGACTTGGGTTTGTCGTGAACTGTGTTTTAAATGACACTATTTCTTTAACCCTGTAAGTGGAGTTTTAATGAATCTGCAATTAGATTGAAATGTGCATTGATAATCTAAATTATCAAATTTGGAAAATGAACGAGAATGGAGTATCACCAGTTTTTCTCCAAAGCGATAGTTAAATCTTTAATTAGATTTGAATGTGAAATGGTAATTAATTTTACCGATAACACCGTGGTGTTAGATATGGAGTATTACCAGTTTTGCTTCATGGGATGAGTAGGTTGGGATTGGGAAATAAAATAAATAGTTACTTCGGTATGGTTCGCTAATCCCGACTAGTTTGGAAAACCATAATTTGGTTTGAAATGACATCCAAAGGAAGATCAAAGAATAAATTTAAAGAATTTATCTTGGATAAAATTAATGAGAACCTTTCCCTGAGAATATGAAATTTAGAAACTAGCTGTAGGTTAGCTAAGAAGAATGGTTTCCTGGGTATTGATCTGATATTGGTTTCGGCCTTCGGGGTTAATATTTGGGAAATTGTTCTCTTGTTGATTTACGGTTAGTGGCTGCTAAATTGGAATGAGGCGTATGTTGTGTTTGTGTAACATTCGTTTTAATATACGCGGATTGTTCGGAAAGGCCGGGTTTACACCCATTCTGAATAACCGATTCGACGATATGTCGAAGATGAAGACGGTGGTTGAAGACCGGAAGTCTTCACATCGTTTGGGTGATTACTAATGATCTTGATTGGGCTGTACACCCAAGATGAGGGAATCTGTTGGTGGTCGTCCAGACGTACTTGGAGATCGATGGATATGCGAGGAAAGTGCCTCCGATTTCGTTCAGACCCAGAACGAACTTGTAAATGGATTGTGTGTCAGACATTGGATTTTATTCTGTGTTGATTGATTTCTGTTAAATATATATCTGTTTGGCGGCGGAGAATTTATTCTCTTGCTTAACGCCCTTCTTTGAGACGTACGAGCTTAGAGGTTATATATCGATAGATATCAATCGCATGGCATGAATTGCCTGTGTGGCACGCTGAGTTGAATGGATCAAGGCTTCTGTTGAAAAGCAAAGTCTTGTGGTTGATGATCAAAGCATGGGCTACATGGCAGCATTGTATTTAGCGTGGATTCGCGAGTCTCACAGTTGGTATCAGAGCTTTGGTTTACAGAGCTCGAGAACAAGACACATTAGAACCATACGAAAGAATTCATCAGATATTGGATTAGTAATATCCAATTAGAATGACTCGTTAGAGATAGGATCAGTAGTATCCTAGAACGAGTGTGAAGAGTATAATTTTCAAATGAAAACAATTTTGTTTTAAAATTTAAATCGTTTTATTCGTATTTGAATATTTATTTTGAATATGGACAATCTAGTATATAAAGATTTTGCTTATACGCGTCATGAACGTATATTCGAAGTTTTAATATACTGGATAGATATAGAATCACATTCTAGACACCCGGAGATGGTTCTGATGATTGATATATCATCATCAGAATTTGTGTTCGTGTTTCGAAGGTGTGATATCTATATATTTCCATTAGGTTGGTGTGAGAACCAAAACTTATATAGATAGGTTTATTGTTGTGATTTGGCATCAAAACATGATTTTCTGTATATGTATCAAAATTATGAAATTGAAACGTTAAATTCACTAATTGATTAATGTTTGTGTTGTTTGTTTATTTGTTTAATAATTTTGAACCATTATGCCTAATTGCATCAACTATTGAATTGTATTGAAAATTAGTTGCATTTGCTTGCATATACATGTACTTACATTGAACAGGTCATAGCAAGGAGGCTAGAGCAGAGAATAAAATTTGTTTGCCCGACAAATAGGTACATGTTTACTATAATTTACTGTTTTGTTTGGGTGATGATGATTTTATGAGCCTATTGGCTAGCCGCTTGGCTTTTTCTTTTTCTTTTTGAGATCAGAAGGCATATATGGCAATTTCGGGATTTTCCCGTGCTCCCCGTACAAAGGAGGTTATGGCGAAATTTTTCGAAAATTCCGGGTGTTAGCCAAATTTTTGAATACTTGAAAATTCTCAGAAACTGAAAAGTTGGAGAATGGAAGCCAGATCGAACGTAGAGTTGATTAATCAAACCACTTTCGACTTTGTTCCTTTTCGGGGACGAAAAGTTTTAAGTGGGGGAGATTGTAATAACCCGGAAAATCTGAGCCAGTTTAAAATTTTTATTTTGGCAATTTTAGCGAATTTTGAATATTTAAAATGAATTATTTTAAATAATATCGACGAGAAATTTATTTTGAATATAATTCGAACGAATATATTTATACGCGTCGTCACTAGAATATAAATATTTATATATAATTATAAATAGAATTGAAAATGGCGCGGTAGTTCGATAATTCGATTTCAAACTTCAATTGAATGTACCGAGTGCAAAACAATCCGAATTTTAACGAAACCAAAAATAATAGGATCTAATAGAGAATATCTTTCCAACGAATCCGAAAAATCGAAATTTCATAGCGGGAATCAAAATTTATGCCCAGTTGAAAATTCAGAATAGTCGCTATGTAAATTATACATGGCCCAAAAAGTCAAATTTTACATACTGATGAATTTGGACTCGAAACCACTTCCATTGAATTCAAAATGCCGTTTAGAACTCCGAAAAGTATAAGCTTCGATATATTCCGATATCCGGAATAGTGGCTATGGGCTGGATTTGTTCGGTTAACAAAACATAGCCCTTAAAAAGTGAAATTTTGCATACGAGCTTAGAATTCGACGAGATAAATTTTTATGGATTCATAATGACAAATCATTATTGAGTTCCAAATGGCGCGTCGAACAGAGTTAGTATGTGGCCGTGCGAGCTGAAACAGTTCAGGGTAAAGCGAGTAGTCATTTTACAAAGGAACATTATTGATACGACCTCAGAATTCGATTTCGTTTTTTTTATGGATTCGTATCGTCTAATAATGGTTAAATCCAAGAGGGCTTGATTTTTTGAGTTAGCATGTGAGCGTGCAAGAAGAAAAGGTGCGCCAAAATCGCATTTTTAGAGCTTATCTGAGCATTTTTGTGATTTTTTTGAATGGTCAAACGAACTCGGAATTCGACGAAACTTATTTCGTTGGACTCGTCTTCACGTCTACTATCTCGTGTCCGAAATCCGCGGCGATTGGAGACCGTTAGCGTTCAGGCGATACGCGAGAAACTAGCAAATAATCACTTTTACTCCATTTTTCTCTTCATAATTTCATTTCTCTCTACCTCTTCAAAAACTCAAAAATGGAGTCTCCTCCACCACCACCGCTGCCCCTCCTCCCACCGCCACCACCGGCCTCCGGCGAGACGCCGCAACCCCTCCTCCTCCTCCCCTCCTCCTCCTCTTCCTCCTCCTCCTTCTCTCTCCTCTTTTCAATAACCCTAAGCCTCACAACACCACCGCCACCACCACGGCCCCCACCACCACCGCCGCTGCCCCTTAGCCACGTCCCCACGCCCAATCAGGTCCGGCGCCCAACCCTAGCCACCCAACTCCGGCCGTAGGCCCCCCGGTCACCAAAAACCCATTTTACACTAATCGCCCGTTTTGCAAATAAGCCCCTGACCGTATTTCGCCAATAACTCCCAAACGGTGCGTTTCTGGTCAAAGTCCCTCTAAACCAAAGTTGTAGAACACGAAATTCTCTTCGATTTGGCTATATGGAAGTCATGTTTTGGAGTTCGAAGCTGCTCGGAAAACGCGTTGGAAGTTTGCTGTTCAAAAGCGGTAAAATTCGTGTACTTTCGCGAATTCTGGCGAATTGGAGCATTTTCAGCGAAAAGACCCTTAGGCGAAAGTTGTCCGGAATGGCGTGTTTAAGCTAGAAAAAAGATGGTGTGAAGATTGAAGCTCGTTTGCAAATTCTGGAACCCGAACAGTGAATCCGGGTGTTAGAAAAAAAGTGAGTTTTCTCCATTTTAAAGCTTCCACAGTTTTTGACATATGAAGTAAATAAAAATATGATCTTTATATTATAGAGAGGATAAAAATCCAATTTTTTAACTTATAGAAGATATAAAGATAAGATTTTTACATAATGTAGATAATAAAAATGTGATTTTTATACATGTAGTGGCTACGGGCAACGGAAGTAATACAAGGCGAGAACGACAAGATTTTCTACATAAGAAGAGTCGTGGCGTTTGGTTCAGCTAGTCGGTGAGAACTTCTCACTCAAAATTTCTTTTTCTAGTTATATGTATATATACTAGGATGCAGACGGTGTTTAGTAGCACCCGTAACCACTGTCCACAGACCATGGACTTGTTTGTTTGGTTGTGTAGTTGGTTAGATTATTTGGTTTGAATTGAATTGTTTGGTGAAATGAATGGATTTGATTGATGTGTGAATGGCGTGGGCCTTCACTAGACCGGGGATAAGGCTAGGCCTCGTCCCGTTTCTAGTATCGTGCCGTTATGCCGCCAAAATTTTCTAAAATATGTTAGAGAAATAAAAATATCATTTTATTAAATAAATGAACCGAAAAGAATATTTTCATAGGTTGAATAAAATGTTTTATCGTTAAAAATATAATTTTTAACGTGAATGTGGATAAATAAATATTCATTTACAAACCGGACGGTTTGTTTATGTACACCTATTTGAAGGACATTGATTGGGACGATAAATTTTACACATCGCCCAACTGCACAAATAAAATCTGTGTTTGTTGATTTGAAACCCAACACGGGTATTGGGATAATATACGACATACATTAATCCCAATAATTAGTTGTATGTCGATCGATGGATTGGCAGGCTGTTATAAGCGTTAGATATCTATATTTGATGCTTGTACAGTGTAGTGCACTTTGGATGATGGTTGATTATTTATCGTTGCTATTATATACATGTGTTGTATGGAATCCATATAATTAACTTTATATGGTAATTGATTGAGCCTCATTCCAATCGGGAAAATAAAGAATATTATAAAATAAAGGTTCATGTGTTGACAGTACTCATCCGTTGAGGTTATTTATGTGTTGAACGAAATATTTTAACAATAAAATTTACATCTTTATATTATAAAATAAACGTTCATGTGTTGACAGTACTCATCCGTTGAGATTAGTCATGTGTTGAACGAAGTATTTTAATAATAAAATTTACATCTTTATCATATATAAAATTAGAAACCAATTGGAAAATAGATAAGATGAGTGATCTCCTGGATATTGATCGGATGTTGGTTTCGGCCTTCGGGGTTAATATTCAGGGAATCGTTCTCTTTCTAATTTACGGTTGGAGTCTGATTTGAAATCAAACGATAGATATCATAACTTTTATAAAATATATTAAATAACAAAAATAGTCACACGTGGACACTCATTTGTTGAGATTAGTCATGTGTTGAGAAACATTTGTAAATAGAATAACGAAGTTATTGAAAAATATAAAGCCGTGTTGATTAGAGATGCGCTATTTTGATGCGAACGATATTTATATCGATTATATTCGAATTTGAATTGAATTGAAAAGAAAATGAATTCGAATCGAATTAAAAATCGATTTGAATTGAAATCAAATAGAAATGAAAGTAAAAAGGATTTATAATAGAAAATTCAATTTTGATTTGAATTTGAAATAAAGGTTGAAATTATTTTTGAAACAAATTTGAATCTATTTATAAAATTCGTTTTGAATAGAAATCGACGAAGTATATATTATATATATTATATATATAATATAATGGCCTGAATAGAACGCGCCGCGCCGCGGTAGTTCGCGAATTTCGACCATTGACTTCGAACAGATATTACGGGAGATCCGACCGTCGGATTCTCCTAAAACTGGAACCGTTGGGTTCGTATCGAAAAGAGCTTTCTAACGAATATTAGAAATTTGAAATCTAACGGTTGGATTTGGAGATACGTCCAAATCAAATTTGGAAAAGGTCGTTGTAAGTGCAGTTCGATGGCCGTTGATGGAAATCGACTGTACGGGCCTTGATAAAATTATTAAAAATAGTAATAATTTGTGTAAAATCATAAGAAATGATTTGGGGAAAATTGGGATGAAAAACTCCAAATTTGAGAAGATAAAAATAAATTTTTATCGAAAGGAACTAGTTTAGAACTAAATTAAAAACCCATTTATTTTAAATAAATAAATTGGATTTGGAATGGGTTTTAAATAGAACTGATTAGTGGGTTTATCGTGAAGGGTGTTTTAAATGACACTTGTTTTTTAACCCGATAATAAATAGAACGTGATTTGGGTTTGTCATGAACTGTGTTTTTAATGACACTAGTTCATTAACCCTGTAAGAGGAGTTTAATTGAATCTGCAATTAGATTGAAATGTGCATTGATAATCTAAATTATCAAATTTGGAAAATGAACGAGAATGGAGTATCACCAATTTTGCTCCAAAGCGATAGTTAAATCTTTAATTAGATTTGAACGTGAAATGGTAATTAATTTTACCGATAACACCGTGGTGTTAGATATGATGTATTACCAGTTTTGCTTCATGGGATGAATAGGTTGGGATTGGGAAATAAAATAAATACTTACTTCGGTGTGGTTCGCTAATCCCGACTAGTTTGGAAAACCATAATTTGGTTTGAAATGACATCCAAAGGAAGATCAAAGAATAAATTTAAAGAATTTATCTTGGATAAAATTAATGAGAACCTTTCCCTGAGAATATGAAATTTAGAAACTAGTTGTAGGTTAGCTAAGAAGAATGGTTTCCTGGGTATTGATCTGATGTTGGTTTCGACCTTCGGGGTTAATATTTGGGAAATTGTTCTCTTGTTGATTTATGGTTAGTGGCTGCTAAATTGGAATGAGGCGTATGTTGTGTTTGTGTAACATTCGTTTTAATATACGCGGATTGTTCGGAAAGGCCGGGTTTACACCCATTCTGAATAACCGATTCGACGATATATCGAAGATGAAGACGGTGGTTGAAGACCGGAAGTCTTCACATCGTTTGGGTGATTACTGATGATCTTGATTGGGTTGTACACCCAAGATGAGGGAATCAGTTGGTGGTCGTCCAGACGTACTTGGAGATCGGTGGATATGCGAGGAAAGTGCCTCCGGTTTCGTTCAGACCCAGAACGAACTTGTAAATGGATTGTGTGTCTGACATTGGATTTTATTCTGTGTTGATTGATTTCTGTTAAATATATATCTGTTTGGCGGCGGAGAATTTATTCTCTTGCTTAACGCCCTTCTCTGAGACGTACGAGCTTAGAGGTTATATATCGATAGATATCAATCGCATGGCATGAATTGCCTGTGTGGCACGCTGAGTTGCATGGATCAAGGCTTCTGTTGAAAAGCAAAGTCTGTTGGTTGATGATCAAAGCATGGCCTACGTGGCAGCATTGTGTTTAGCGTGGATTCGCGAGTCTCACACTTCCAGTCACCGATACTGCCATTACAACCACTTCCCCAGACTTTGATGCACCCAGCACCATCATAGACTAAGAAACACTGGCCTCCTCTCTCACCTTCCCTTAAAAAAAAGATGGTCCACTTCCTCCCTCAAAACACTTCGATCCCTCTAGTAGCCGTTACAGCCGCTGCTGTTTCCATTGGCCTCCCGGCGACTGCAGTACCTTACTGCTGAGTCCGCACCGCCATAAGACGCTGCACCTACCCCTTGTGCCATCGAGACTTAACTCGCCTCAACCAAAAGTTTCTGCTTTCATTAACCCTACAAAAACGCAAAGGAACCTCCCCATCACATTCTCCCTCTCTTTCCCGGTCGCGATAGCAAGGCAGACACCCACTCCAGTACCCAGTAGCTCCACGACCTTCGTTTATATGCACACAACATAAAATCTTAGCCTTGTTGGGAGTTGAATACAAGTATAGTACACTGAAAGAGTATATATTAATGTATACATACACGTTAGTGGCCAAGAAGAAGAGCGCCTCGTCCACGGAAAAAGAAGTACGAAATAAACCAAAGTTGCCGCAATTGATAAGAAGCCTTGACGGTGAAGATTTGGAAAGCAAAAATTTGTTGAGAACATTATTTAAATTTATATTAAAAATGAGTTGGAACCATAAATTATCTTTAGTAATACCAACTGCCGATGAATGGTTGTTATTGTTGTGATGGTTTAAATGGATGCTTGTGTAAGTTAGGAACACTAACACACTAAGCGTTATTTACCGTAACGCTTGCGCACAACTTTGATGGTTGTTTTAAGCTTGCAATGTTGTGTTCATGTGTATTAATTTTGTTGTATCACACATCATGGTTGTGGCGATATATGGGTAGTCGATTTAAATCTCCTTCTCATATGAATGACGATTATTTAGTTTAATAAATAAAACTTTAAAGGTTAAATTTTGAATTTAGATATTGGAATAATTTAAACTAAGCCATGAATATTTAAAAGATTTTTATAGCAACAAAATGATTCTTTTTAAATATATTACAAATTTGTTTTGGATTCTTAGAAATTGAAACAAGTTTGGAATCTAACTAAAAAACCGATTTCGAGTATATTTATTTATGTAAATGTTTGACTTCATAACCATCCATAAGTATTGAAATTTATTCGAATGTTTAACCAAACATTAGTTTTGATAAATTACTCAGTTCATTTTAAAGAACCATTGTAAGTTTTAAAACAGTTAGACGAGTTTGGCAATACTCTATTTATTTTTCCAATGCAAATTTAAATTTCAGCTTGATTTAAGATTGTAAAACTTTAATTATGAACTTAAAAGGATTGGATAAATTCAGTTTTGAACCCGTTATAAAAAAATATATGTGTATTAACATCCCTTCCAATAATATATATATATATACACACCAAACCGTTCTAGGGTGACAGAGAGGATAGTGTCTAAGGCTTGGGTTTGGAAAATACAGTTTCCTGCTCTTCCTGGCTATCCCTAACTGATCCGACGAACGGGATGGTTATTTCAAATCTTATTTGAAGTTTAGTTAAAAATCCTTTGAATTAGGAATAAATTTGGATTTTTTTTAAAACTTATTAAATTTAAACAATCTTCGAATTTAATAAGCGTTGGTTATTTTGAAATTTTGAATGGTTTTTGAACCATTTGGTTAAGTGACTATTTCATAGCACTTAAGTAACGATTTAGCACCTCCTTGGAAAAAATATGGATTTGAAAAATGTATGAAACCAGACCTATCTTTCCAAAAAGGCTTTATAAATAATTTGGGAAGTTTCAAAGTGATAAATATGTGTGAATAAAACTCTAAATCCAAAGTTAGATTTGGCGTAAATGATAACAATAAATGGAAAATATGAATATGGGATTTGTAAAGGAGAAAATGAGATGGTAATGGGATTTAAAGTAATTGTAATGAATTCAATCTCAGTATAAACGACTTGGTAACCACTCGAAGGAGATTTGAATTGAAATCGGTATAGTCCATAACTTTGTTTAAAGTACGCTTATTACTTGGAAAGACCGGGATCGGATTTACGCCCGAAAATCATTCCAAGTAATAATATGATGCTATTTGAAGATTCAGAAATGACAAATGAAGATCGTGAGTCTTTGGATTATTTAGATTGATTGCTGATGTCTCGAATCGGGCCGATCACCTGCTACGAGTTTATAAGTGGCATGAGGTCTGAATATATCTGAGGACTTTCAGATTGTGTTTCGTTCAGACCTAGAATGGACTTGTATGGATTGTGTGTCCGACATTGTAATTGACCATGTAGCATTGATTCCTGTGAATATATATCGGATTTGTGGCAACTAATTATTCCCGTCTCTAAGTTACGTTCTTAGAGGTTATGTATTGATTTAAATCAGTAACATGTGGAAGATTAACAATGTGGCATACCTAAGTTATGGAATGAGCTAATGATGATCAAAGCACGGCTTATTTAAGCGAAGCTTTGTGTATACCGCGACATCGACAAGCCTCACACCCGGGATGATGAGAAACTAACGGTTAAGTTGTTAACATATATACATGATTTTGTGATTGATAGCTGCTTCTGAGGTACCTCTTTGAATTTGGGAATAGGGTATGTTTGGGGGTCTGTGTCTGGACGAAAACCGTTGATCTACCTCGCGATTTTTAGTTGGTGTTCGTGTTTGGATGAAAAAGTCGTGTTACACTTCGTTTGTATTCCGATTGATCTTTCATGCCAGGAATCGTCAAGTTGGCAACCAAAATCACCAATATGCGCCCTACGGTTTTATTTGTATACATATGTGGCGACATAGTAGGATTGGGTACTATGCCGTCTAAGATTAATACATTTATGTTCGAAATTGTTTTCCACACTAATAATATAAAGAGGATTTTCATGTATAAAGGCATTTTTGGTTATCATAAGACAAAACTCGCCCATTTGGTGTGCGTTTGCAATGTGTGATGTGGGACGAGCTTATGATAGCTTCATTTTCCAAAGTCATTGCGATTTTATATGCACGGGTATTCACATGGATTAAACCCGCTCCGCATTAGCGGCGTGGTCCGGTGAATTTCCCAACTTTAAAATAAACCTTAAAGAAAATAACTGTTTTATATTCTCACACCAGTCCCATGACTGACCTGGAGTTTATTGTTCCTTCCTAAACTCTGGGTGCCCACTAATTTCCACACGGGCAGCTAGTGGTTTAGTTTTTTCAGTTATAGACCTTTGGATCAAGGTTCAGAGCGTCTGCTGAGTTGGAGTCCACGCTAGAGTTTGGAGCTTCCGCTATGGCTTACTACTGCTTCCGTTGAGAGTATATTTATTTCTTCTGCTATATATATTGTAACTCTGATATTCCATGTAACCCTGTGTAACATTTATATTGTGAAATGAAAAGTTCTGTTATTTTGTTCAAATTATGTTAGTACCCATAATAAACCACCTTTGTGAACGACTTAAGCTGGTTTAATTACCGGCAAAAACCAGGAAGAAAGACGGTATGTTACACTAACCGTATTCTCTGCTCTAATAGACAATATTACTCAGTGGTGCTCTTTATCAGGGCAGTCTCGATGTGGGGTGTTACACTTATGGTTGTCTTACATCTCTTAATTAAGTTCATTAATCAATTTGATAAACTCTCACCTAGCCATAATTTCTATGCAGTAATGGATCCTGGAATAGCTTATTAGTTGTTAATTTCTGTTCGATGAGCATTTACATTGTCATTTTCAGCAACAAACCAAAATATCTTCTTGAACTCCTAGGTTTCCATAAAACCATTAATTCCAACAAGTAAATCTGTCAATTCTTCAAGTAGGTATTTAAAGGTCAAATTAAGGGGACCATCTAACTTAAAATATATAGCTATATCTAAGCTTGTATTCTGTTTTCTCAATGAAAATATCAAAATATCGATACTTAAAATGGATCAACACTCAAGAGTAGATTTTTTTGGAACCTGTAAGACTCAGATCTAGCCGATTGTAATGAAACTAATAGAAAAATATGAGGAGACACAAATTTTTCTTAGTGGTTTAGCAATCTTTGACCAACGTCCACTTTGCGGTCTTCATTGATAATTGTTTGTCAAGATTAAAGTGATTATAGAAGAATAGAAAGAGAAATAGTCACTAGTACTAAGCGTTGGCATATAATGTTAACAGTTTCTTCCAAGGTGACTATTGTGTGGAGGAAAGAAGTTGAAGAAATATTCCAACAGAGATTTAACTAAACAGAATGGAGAATATACCATTTTGGTTGTAGAAAAGTCTGTATTTACAAGGAAAATGAATTGTTGAACTAGAAGCCCACTTGTAATATAGTCTAATCATCGTCTTAGAGTAGCACAAAGGGAACTCGACATCATCCAAAATATGGAAAGACTATGTACTAAGACATTTGGCTTGGTACCGAGTTTTTCCTTTTAATTGAACTGACTTCACATCTTTTGTGTTACTCTTCTATCATTCAATGAAGATGTTTTATGCTTTTTCCCTTAACATTTGGCTTGTTCAAATAATAGTTCCATCATCACATGGATTGCTCTAGCATATTGGTTATTTTCTCTTCAACCTTTGGGATAGGTTGTCAAAACTCTAGAAAATCCACCTAGTCACAAACGGATGAAGTATATGGGAGATTACATAATGCTGGAGAGCCATTTCGAGGAGAAAATTTGACTTGGTATTGAGCCAAATGACTCGGTACTGAGTTATTTCCTTAGTTCCGATTAGTGAAGTTTTCCTTAGTTTTATTTGTCCCTTCTAAGTGTGCTTACAAATTTTCAAGTCGTTTTGCCTTTGGCTCCACGCCTTAACTTATGTTGACTTCAGCTTGGTTGAAACATTGTTAACAAATATGATTACATGGCAGAAGTATGTTGAATGCTTTTGGTCATAGAGAAAACATACAAAGAATTCAAGCGCAATAGTTCTATGAAAATACTTTAGAAATAACCCATGCACGCATTAAAATGCATATATGTGTATGTTTATGTTTGAACTTCATGTGTGTGCATTTATTGTTTCTCCATGGAAAGTAATGTTCACATTGTGAAAATATTAATGAAACTTAATGTAAAGCCAAAAACGAAAAGAGAGAATGCTAATTGTGTGATAAAATCAACAAACAAAAAAAATCATATGTTTCATGATTGCTTTAACTAACATTATTTTAAATTCTTCAGGCTATCTTTTCTCTAAATCAAGGAAGTTTTAACCAACACTATTCGAAATAATTTAAGAGATTGTATTTTCTTTGAAAAAGGAATTGAGATGGTATACTTTAAAATTGTATCATCACAAAATTCAAGCAGTAGGGAAACCTGTTTGCTTTTGTAATTTATTTTGAGACATGTTTATTTCTATTACAAGTTTTTCAAAATGACCCATTTAGCCAAAAAATCTCTTGTATTTAAATTAATTTAATAACGTCTATCGTTTTGTTTTCAATGTCTCCGTTAAAAGTAACATACCATTTTCTAGGTTATCCGCAGTAAAAATCTTTTGGATATGAATGATTAAAGAAACAAGATGTGTGTGTGTGTTTGTTGACGTATAAATTGGTCCTTCTACAACCAACACCCAAATACACAATATCATAGAAATTCAAATCACAAAGTGCACGAAAAGTAAAGAGAGACACAATATTCTATAATGGTTCAGCAATCAGGCCTACGTCCACTTCTAGTAATTTTTTATTTATACTGCTAGATTACAAGTAATAGTTTTTTATATGAAAGAAGGTAGAGAGAAGGTTTGAATTTCATCAATGGTAAAGTCCCTGAGTTGATATTCCCAAGTTAGAGAGTTTGATCCCTTCAAAGGAGGAAAATCCAACTATTTATAGAAAGGTCACTGGTCCGACTCAACTAGGACATGGGACGTTCAATCCGATCGAGTAGAAGTAGTGGAATGACCACGGTTAAGCAAAAGAATCGGTCTTCACAAAATATCAGAGTCTGGGTTGGCATACTACGGCTCGGCTATGCCGAAACGGATTAGTCGACCCGAAAATATAACTCCAAAATAGATGATGACATGGTCTCGTCGACCCGAGCATTATCGAACCCACTTCGTCGATCTGGAAATGTCAAACCGAAATGGGAAGTTGTGGATGAAGGTCGAACCAAGCTTCACCGAGCTGGAATCCAAGTGTCCAAACACACATCTTTGAGTGTTTCATCACTTCTATTATGTATATCAGGGCTCTTCCGAGCTTATGTCCAAACTGCGAATACTTCGAATGTCGAAAATTCATAATGTGACTGCCTTGATAAAAGTAGGTCAACGCTTGCTTACTGAAACATGTCTTTTTATCGATGATGTGTTTCGAAACATCCAGAAATTCACAGTAAAAGAATTCTGAATAGAAATCCAGTATTCGAAGACCAGAAATCCACCATCTTGCTGAAACGTAATAAGTAGAAAACCTGAATTCCATGGTCGCACCGACCATATTAATAGAAAAACACAATCGCTCCAGATTGTATTAGCAGAAAACCATGATCACTCTGGATCATAATAATAAATAATCATAACTCCAGGATTCCACGATCATTCTGGATCGTAATATAATAGAAGACTAATAGAATCTGAAGATGTCTCTGGATCGTAATATAATAGAAAATCCAACTCCGAGAAAACCATGGCCTCGATGGGAATATCCAATGAGAGTATAATCCATATTTGTAAATAAACAAAGCAAACCATTTTTCAAAGTCCTGACAAAATCGTTCATCCTCTTCAAGCATTGTCCATGCTTGGAAATCCATACCGAGTACAGTCTGTACTGGAGTTATGATTGAATTACCTTGCCAAGTCCTGGCAAGACAATTCATCCTTCGAAGCATAGTCCATACTTGGAAACCCAGATTGAGTATGGTCTTTACCCTTGCCATGACTAAGTAGTCTTGACAAGACTACCAAGTCATTAAGGCATTTTTGGAAAGGAGTAACCCCATGCATTTCTAGTTAAATATCCTCTGGCGAGGTATTGAGCTCAATGTATTTAGAGAACTTAAGCACTTTCCATGGTTGAAACTTTCAATCGTTTTTAGCCGAGGCTTTTCCCTTGCCCTAATCCTTATTCTTTCCGGATCTGGACGATCCTCCATCCTAATACTTGTTAACTTTAAGAATTTCCTTCTCAATTTTAGTATCCTCTTCACGTAGAAATCGATCTGCATCGAAATGGAATTCGCCATGGTCCCTCAGTGGGTCCCGTTGCAATGAAATCTTAAAATTCGACTTATCCAAGATGTCGGATACAGCTGCCATCAGTGCCATGGACGATTATAGTCGATCAACTGACGCAACCGCCGTGTTAAATCTCTCGAAGTAAGAGCACATGGTCTCTCCGGACTTCAGCGTTATTAAAGTGCGAGTCATCACATTTTTAGGTCTTGAGATGTAGACTCTAATCTTTTTAACAATCGTGCGACCACCACTTTCCACCTGTTGATTGATTCAAACTTTAGTTGCCTAAACCACATAGCAGCAACATCAGTGAGGAAGAGAGGGAAGCATTAGGCCATGACGTTCTCCGACGTCGATAATACTTCCATATGGCCCAAATATCACATCAAGTGCAAGGTAGGATCCTTCCTACCATCATACGCCTCCAATATGGGTAACTTAAAGTCTGGCAGGTTACGGGAATTCCTGATATCCCATGTGAAAGGGCTATAGTTGACATTATCCACGTCAACTTGAGGTTCCCCGCCTCTAGTGAAATGTCGAATCACATCCGTGATTTGATTTCCATCTCCAAAAGTCGTTGCCAATTGTCCAACCCAACGCCGGTGCCCTAACATGGAATCTTGCAAAAGGTGGATGTCTGTTCATAGCACCTAAGTCGGGCTCGACTAAGCCCCTAACATCCGGTTCGACATAGTCGAACTAGGGTCTTGGTGTTGTTGCATCTTCTTCGTCCGAAGCTACATTAGGTCGAGTTCGGCCGAGATTTCCAGCATTTTCATTTGTAGCATCACGAGTTGAAGCATCGAGATGTAAATCACAATTTCCCGGGTAGTTGTCCCTTGCTCCATCTGGTTTGGCATTCGCTCATAGCTAAGACGGAATTACCACCAATCCAGCTTATGGGATATTTTTTGAGCGAGAGCTGCGTTGCTGGGTCCTGCCTCAGCAACTGAGTTCTAATCTCATGGCCTTTCAATTCCAGCAACTCCTGCGAGGAAGTTGTTCACCATCTCCTCTTACCTTCAGAGGAGCTCATCCTGTCACTCTCTCCGCGACTTCAACTCATTCAAGACTCCATTCATCTCCTTTTTAGTGAGATAGATGGAACAATACCGGTAAGAGGAAGCCACTTGACTTTCTTCATTTCCATTGCCTTCATCTCTTGCATCTTCAGCATGGGAGAAAGTTCATCTTTCTTTCTTTTCACCATATTTGAAGGTTGAAATTAGTAGCTATCGAAATTCAGTAGAATCAAGTAGCATGCCCCCTTCCTAGCAGCCCAAAATGTTGACGTAGAAAATGGTCCTTCTACGACCAACACCCAAATACAAAATATCACAGCAATTCACAATTACAAAGTGCGAGAAAAGTAAAGATATATTTTATAGTGGTTCGGCAATCAAGCATACATCCACCTCTAATTATCTTTTATTTATACTGCTAGATTACAAGTTACAGTTGTTTCTGTGAAAGAAAGTAAAGAAAAGGGTTGAATTTCAACAATTGTAGAGTCCCTATGCTGATATGCCTGAGTTAGAGAGTTCGATCCCTTCAAACGAGGAAAATCTAGCTATTTATAGAAAGGTCATTGGTCCATCTCAACTAGGACACATGGCGTTTGACCCGGTCGAGTAGTGTTGAAGCTACATGATTAAATAGAGCTTCATTATCCCTAAATTGTAGAGATTTAGCCTCTCATTAGTGTTATTGTTTCAACACAAATAGGTTTCAACGTAAAAACGACAAAAGAAGTGGAAACAAAGCAATGAAGAAAAGAGATTAATTACTAAACTAATTGTACAAACATAAACCTACACTACTTGCATGAAAGTAAATCTAATTTACTAATATAAAGAAAAGAACGAAAATTAAATAGACACTAATTAAAATTGCATTAAAAAAAGGAAAGTTGCATGGAAATAAAAAAGGCTAAGTAGCCATGAAAAGAGAGCTTTGATCCTACAACAAAACTAACTAAAAGAGAAAGGATTTTATTTACATAAACATGTAGGGTATTCAAACAAGCCTAAAATCCTAATTCACTTTTTCGGGACCTACCCAAAATACCCTCTTTGCGAAGCTTCCATGTTGTCATTAGCCACCAAAGATTTATTAAAAGTATATGAAGCTTTTTTGTCTGTATTAGCTAATGCATTAACCCCTAATTGTAGCCTTAAGGAAAGTGGGTTAGGTTTGTAGGTGGGGTCCTCCACTAACTTGTGTGCGAATTAATTTCGTTTTCATTCTTTTATCTCCTCTTTGTGCATGCGTATCCTTCATGAAACCACTTTTATTTGAATCCAAATTCTTACAAAATAATATAAATTTCCAATTAAAATTTATCAATTTAACATATACATAAAAATGGCCATTTTGCCCTTGGATGAATATGTGACGGTTTAAAAATAATTTGAATTTGATTTAAACATGTTAAAATACCCTATATGCTCGTTTATTTAACTAAACAAGATTAAATGTGAGTAAAAATGTGCAGATTTACGCATACATCAAATACCCCCATACCTATCTTTTTATCCGTCCTCGAATAAAGAAAATCGAAGATAAATCCAGTTTCGCAGGAAGCACGATTGCATTGAGCATATGCAACAAACTGTTAAACCTCTGGGTGTCCCTAGTAGAACGCGTGCTGTTTCGTGAGGTTTTTAGCAGATACTACCCACAAAATATGAACGCAATGTGAAAATTTCCTAAATGCAAGTTTTCGAAAAGTATTTACAAAGGGAGAATTTACTTTTAAATATGACACGAGTACGGTAGATCCAAATTTGGGTTGTCACCATTAAATTTCAATCTTTTACTAATCAAAACTTCAAACAAATGCTAAATTATCGGTGCAATTTCCTCTAGGTTGACTGGTTGTTTCAGTTGAAAACATGGTGCAATTATGAAATGAATTCTATAATCGACTATTAACATTTGCAAAGTGGCATTTTTATTTCTTTTTGAATAACAAATTCGATAAAATAATTAAAGAAGGTGCTTAGATTTCAACTTCTCACTCTCTATTATTATTATTTACAAAATAATATTAACATTTTATATGCATGCCTAGCTCAGATAAACTGAGTAAACCGTCCAGTATTTCTAACCATGTATAACCATGAGGACTTTTTAATAAGATTAGAAGAATACTTAGACTTTTATTCTTCTCTTATATGCGTTTCATCCATGCATAACCGTGAGGACTTTCAAATGAGAATCAAAGCACATATAAGAGAGGTTAATGTCATCCACCCATGCATAACCATGAGGAATTTTAAATGAGACAGAAAACATAATCATAAGAACTTTAGGCTTTATTATTTTAAAAAATGTATATACATATATACAAATTTTTTTTTCGGAAAGAGAGAGTTAAGCGAGAATATCTTAGCACCGCTTTAACTTAAAAAAATCGAAAATGTTATCGCAAGTACTTTAAATTAACGACTGATTTAAATGAATATTTTAATTTAGAATAAATTTCATAACCATTACCTACGAATCGTCTTATATACTAGTTTCACTAAAGTTGATATAATTCAAACTTTTCCGTTTGATATTTTTTAAGACAAGTTATTTCTAAAAAAATTCAATCTAATGACCAAAAACCGTATGTTTACTTCATCGTTCCTATTCAAAGGTAAATTAAAATGCAAATTTTTTTTTGATTTTTTTGGAATGAAAAAAGAAAAGAAAGATTCATGCAATTGATTTAGTAGTTAATCACTTTTCTTCACTGCTTTGTTTCTACTTCTTTTGTTGTTTCCATGTTGAAATGATAACATTAACGAAAGGCTAAATCCCTGCAATTTAGCGATAATGAAGCTCTCTTTAATCATGTAGCTTCAACATTAATCGACCGGATCGAACACCACGTGTCTTAATCGAGCTGAACCCGTGACCTTCCTATGAATAGTTGGATTTTCCTCGCTTGAAGTGATCGATCTCTCTAACTTAGGCATATCAACGCAGGGACTCTACCATTGCCGGTATTCAATCCTTTTCTCAACTTGCTTTCATAGAAACAACTGTGACTTGTAATCTAGCAGTATAAATAAAAGATTTCCAGAGGTGGACGTAGACCTGACTGCCGAGCCACTATAAAATATTGTGTCTCTCTTTACTTTTCTCGCACTTTTAAATAAGAGTGGTGGACTAGCCACGTTTAAGCAAGAGAATCGGTCTTTAGAAAATATCAAAGTCCTGGTTAGCATACTCCGGTTCGGCTATGTTGACTCGGATTGGACGACCCGAAAATATAACTCCAAACAGTTGATGACGTGGCCTCACCGACCCGGGCATAATCAAACCTACTTCACCAATCCAGAAATGTCAAACCGAAATGGGAAGTTTTGGATGAAGGCCGAACCGAGCTTCACCGAGCTAAAATCCATGTGTTCCAAACATACATCTTCCAGTATTTCATCACTTATATTACGTACATCCGGGATCTCCTAAGTCTCTCCAATCCTGAATACTCCTATTGTCGGAAATCTATAATGTGACTGCCTTGATAAAGGCGGGCCAATAGTGTGTATTCTAAAAGTGTATATATGTTTAAAGGATGAATTTGTTTTTGTTAAAAAATAACCATCTTCCATTATAAAACAACGAACAAATTATAAAGTTTAGACCAAAATAGCCATAAATATTTCATAAAAGCTAGTTTTTAATTTTTATTTTACTTTTAAAGTGAGCTGAAATTATATTTGGAAAAGTAACATGGAAAACTAAATGCATGCATATTTTAAAATTTACAAATACTGAATTTCAAATGCTAATTGAGAAGGGTTTTGTTACTACAACATAAACAAATTTTCGTCGTAATGATTGAATAGTATATTTGAGGAAAGTTGGACGAATTAAGAGGGTAATATGATGGGTTTCTCCTATACTTATGTTTTTCGTATAAAATTTGATATATTTTTTAAAGAAGAATATTTGAATTGAGAATGTACCATGGGATAGTTTGTAAATATTAGGTGTAAATTGTTAAGCTTGCTATAAAATAAAACAGAACAGATAAAAGAAGAAGAGAAGCCATTGGAGAGAGCATAAGATAGGGGATGGCCTTTAATTTCTATTGATTCAGGTGTACAAACACTGTAAACAATCTCTCTATTTATAAAGCCTTCATGCCTTGTAAATTGCAATAAAGTCCCTTAGCATATTAACATATTCACCCTTATTACTTTTACATATTATAACACTCCCCCTTGAATATGCATATGCAAAGATGATAAAATTAATTGCCTCATCAATTTTTTTTTTATGAAAAACCCTGTGGGAAAAATCATAAATAGGGAAAATAGCGCAATTTTGTTTCATCTTTAGGTAACATGTTTTACAATGTTACAATCATTGATACTTCATGATTAAGATAATGGCTCATTAGAGAACCTTACAAACAAAAACCCAATGGGAAAAATTATAGTGAAGGAAAAGAGTACTTTATAGCATAATTTTATATGCCTCTTTGATTTATAAAACATTATTCAATTAATCTATTGATGCAGTCAATGCATGCCATTTTTGTACTCTATCTTCTGAAATGTTGATTTGGAAAATGCCATTGAGGATAGATCTACTCGCTTTTCTTGAAACTGGATTTGTTTCTTTTCTTTCTTGTTGTCCTTTCATAGTTCGTATATGAAGAGAAATTCAAAAAAATGTGTTACATCCTATCATCCATGATATAATATACTTGAATTTGAGGCATGCAAGCTGCATTGTCTTCATAAACAATAGTTTGTTGCATCAAAAGATGTTTGATCCTTCTAGATCAAAATGTTGCCTCATTAAAACCTTACCAAGAAAAATCCGATGGGAAAAATCTAAGTGAAGGAAAAAAAGTACAATATAAAATGTCATATTCCAATAATTTACTCGTCAAATGGAGTATGATACTTCTGGATCAATGCAATGCCTCACTAAAACCTTAATTAGAGAAACCCAATGGAAAGAATATTAAATAAGAAAAAATAATACATTATAACTTATTTTCATATGTTACTTCTTGGGTTAATACTTTTGGACCAAGTACATTTTCATCATCTTCTTTTGGACGGTAACAGTCCTTTTTAATATCTAGTGATTTGACAACCATAGGCGTACTAAGTGGATATGCTTTATCCATTCGAAAATGCTTCAAGATATTTTTCAATGTAATTTGATTGATGGGTTAATATGCCATTTGTGTTATGCTCGATTTGGAGACCAAGAGATTTAGGTTTGATAAGATATTTCATTTCAAATACCTGTTTCAAGTAATCTATTATTTCATCAATCTCTTCTGGAGTCCCAGTCAAATTTATATCATGAACATATACTGCTAAAATAGCAAATTACTTTACCGATTTCTTTATAAAGATACACAGACAAATGAGATTGTATTTATACACGGCTTTTACCAAATATTCACTAAGACGGTTATACCACATTCTTTCGAATTGTTTCAAACCATATAGTGATCGTCTCAGTTTAAATGAGTATTATTTACCCGATTTTGGACCCAGGCAACTTGAAATGAACATACATGACACATACGGACTTGGATTAATTTGAAATATTGGTGGGACACTCAAAAGACATAAAGGAAGCTTCACAAAAAAAATCATGTGATTTGGAGTCAATCTTATGGGTCGGATCCGACCTATCTATGGTGGGCCCCACATCCTGAGATCCATATGTAGGACTCTTACATCATATAGAAGACATCCCCAAAGTTTCATGTCAATCAGATAAGTATTGAGTGAATTATGAATGAATCATTGCTGAATTTTGCTAGTTTCGTGGGCAGAATTCGAACATTGAGGAGTGACCCAAATGGCTTGAAATTTATTTGAGCAGTTACTATACTCATCTATAATAGATGTGTGAATTTTCAGATCATTTGGTTAAGGCATCATGAAGTTATGGATTGATCTTCCACTTTGAATATGGATAAACAAAAAGATATGCTAACTCCATGATTCAGTGTCGACTCATCATGGGTTAGTACCGACCCATGTAGTTAAAGTATTTTGTGATGATATTTTGAGGGATAGGTCAGCATGTAGTTAGGAGATTCCCTGCTGATGGATCTGGCCCAACTCCCTCCAAAGCACCTATAAATACCCCCCAAACTTCAACATGAAAAGGGATTGATTTCCTTACTCTGCCAAAGCTCTATCAAGGTAGATCTTCATCTCCAGCAGCCATTACTCTTCTCTTACAACAAAGCTTCTTCTCCAAAGATAGCAAATCGAGGTCATCTAGGCTGGTTATCGTGATTCTCTAATAACCAATAGTACTAGCGATTATCTATTAATCTTTTCTTTGGAGATCTATGTAATTATCCATAATATATTGTACTTGGCATGGCAAGGATCATAATAAAAGATATTCAAAGAGGATGTAGGCCTTGATAATGGCCGAACCACTATAAAAATTGCCCCTCTCTTTACTTTCTGTTTCTTACCCTTTTCCATTTATTTTTATATATTCTATACTATTTTTCTCATAAAGGAGGTGGTGCTTTCGCTAAAATCTAGTGTTAGTGGCGTTAACAAGTACATAGATTTTGATTTTCCTTCAGGCAACTTATAACCATCTGGGATTCTCATGTAATTATCGTTATCCGATTCACCGTATAGGTATGCTGTTACAACATCACTTAATTTTATATCATGCTTTTCATAAACTACAAGGCTTATCAAATATCGAAATGATATGACATCCATAATAGGAGAGTATGCTTCTCTAAAGTCAAAACTTGGTCTCTACAGGAAACCTTATGCAACAAGGCGTGCCTTGATCACACAACTTCATTTTTGTCATTTCGATTTCGTGTTTAAAGCGCCTTCCTTTTACGATTTGTATGCTACAAATATTCACTTATGAATAAACTTTTTTTTTCTTGAAAATTGGATAATATGCCAACATGGTGGTCAGGGTAGGCCTTGAACTCCTGACCTCTTACCAGGTAGAAGCACGCCTTTCCACTGTGCCACACTATGTTGACATTTATGAATAAACTTCATATGCTTACAATTTTGTGTTTCAATCAAGTTTGCGTATTGCAATACACATTTGATGAATAAGACAAGTTTCATTGCATCAATATTAAGAAGCAGGAAGTAATCTACTCATCTTGAAGTATATCAAGATTTTCATTACAATAATACTTAGAAGAATGAAGTATATCAAGGTTTTTGTTACAACACTAAGCATGAAGTAATCTACTCATCTTGAAGTAAATCAAGATTTTAATTACAACAGTACTTAGAAGAATGTTGTAATCTATCGTCCATGTCCTTGGCATTCTTTATAACCACAAATGTTATTTATATTCTTCAGGAACTTATATATTTTAATAAGTTTTGCATATCACAACTGCCACTTCAATGGATATTAAGAGTTTAATGACAACAATTCCTAAAAGCAGGAAGTGATCTACTCATCATGAAATATATCAATATATTCAACAAAATAATACTTAAAAGAATGTTGTAATCCACATTTCTTGTTCTTTGTATTCTTTATCAGTACCAAAGTTATTTACATTCTTCTAAAGTTTGTATGCTTTCATTGTTTATACCTTCAGGGTATTGTAAATGTTTCAAGCACTTTTACTACTTTAATCAATCCAATTTTCTCTGAAAGTACAATGCTCATGGAACATAACATGTTGTTGACACTGTATGGTGCTTCAATAACTTTAGTGTGCTTTTGTCATTTTATAAATTTTTAATTTTATCTTATGGACTGCAGGTCCATATGTCTTATTTAGAAAAATTTCATGATGACCAATCATGTTTTACTCGAATATGAGATTTTTAATCCATTTATAAATATAAGCGCTTTATTATTTATAAATTTATCATCGATGATTATTTCTTATTAGTTCTATACGTGATTTATTGAGATCTCAAAACTTATCATGTTTTAGGTACCTAAACCACTTCTAGGATTATTTGACAATCATACAATGTTTTTTTTTTTCAAATCACCCTTAAGTGTTTCTTTAAGAACACTCACGTCCTTTATTTGACATCTTTAGGACCTACTCCAAAAATATTCTAAATTGACTTTTATACCACAATTCAGTTGTGATTTACACCTTTTGATCCTTTAAGGTTTCAAATCTATATTGGAGAAAATCTATTAGAGACATAATTGATAATTTATGCAAGTTACTTAATATTTGCATCATTCTATATGTTAGCAAATATTTAACACCAATGATCATCATGCATTTATATCCTTTTATCCACCCCTCAATGTTGACAAACATTGTCACATTAATAATAAACCCTCTTTGGATTCTCATTTTCGATCCATTATTACATTATTACTAGCAAATACATTATATGTATTTCGATTATAGGAGAATAATGCTCTTATTAGTTGATAAGATGCATTCATATTATATTACTTATTTTCTTTCATTGTTCTAGCAATCTGGAGGAATTTTCTAATTATATATATCATGACTTCATGTCTATCTATATTTATGTTGATCAATTTTTATATCATTAAATGGTATCGATGCCTATATGGTGAGCTCATATCAATTTAATCAAACAATCTTCAAGTTGTTATTTAAATATTCACATATATGTGTATATACGTGCGTCCATGTATTACATATGTAATAGATTTGTATATTCTATCTCATTCGAGTTATCAATTTTAGAACAATTTGTTTATAAGGTTCCAATTCATTAAATTTTGTTTATCAAGCAATGTCAATGTGAATCTTAAAGACCGTATTATAATGTTCAAAACATCTGGTTTGGAACAGTATTGAACTTCTGGTTCAAATAAAATATATGAACAACTTCAAGTTGTTAGAATTTATTCTTCAATACAATATGTAAATGTAAATATACAAGTAATATATAACTCATTTTGAAACTTATGAAATCTTTAGATGCATCATCATTACCCTATATGATGTAGCTTCTTTAAGAAGTATTTCACTTAGTTTCAATAAAGCTTCAGGCTTTTAAATTATGAATTATTTCAAGTTCATTGACTGATGAATTTAGGTTCCTATGAGCGCGCGTGCACACACACACACACACACACACACACACACACACACACACACATGTATATCAAGTTTATTAATTTATGATGAACTTCTGGTTCTCAATCTTTTTGCATGCTTCTAATTTAGAAGCTTTTACATTCTTGCTAATTAGGAAAAACTGTCAAGATTTCAAATTTGTAAACCTTATCAATTGTTTTTTTCTTTTCACAATTCAAGATTTCAGGTCTTAGATTTTGAGTTATACAACTTCTAGTTTAAAAAATTTCTTTGCTCAACTTCAAGCTACGGTTTTAACCTTTTTATTTCTTTCATTACATTGGACATTACTTGCTAAACACATCAAATAATAATACGTATATTTGTTCTTATTCCAAACAAAAACATACGTCATTTAACTTACATTAAGTAATGCATTTAATACATTTATATGATAATAAAGTAATATAATATATTACCATAATGATACAATTAATGCATATATTATAAGAACAATGGAAAAAACCGTTATGTGGTCCAAGTATATAAATCAAATAAATAAATCTTATTTAAATCAATAGAATGAAATTAGGATCTAGCTACAGTATTGATCAATGATAAAGATAAAATGAATAAATTATAATTGTATTGTATTTTCAATAACAAGCATTGAGTAAAAGTGTATAATCATAGAACCAAGATTTTACATCATATAATATGAATGATTTGGAAAACTTGCAGATTTGTACATAAATTCACAAAACAAAAAATACATGTCTTAGGTTCAAATTATTGCACAACTTTAGAGAATTAAGATTGTTCCAAAAAAATTGTAATATTATTTTCATTATATAATCCATATAAAGATCTTTTAGATCTTTCTTTTTACATCAAAATTATCTCTTACCATTATAGAAACTATAGATTCTAAATTTCCATTTTATAACAAAAATTGCTTTAGCATTCACTTTAGGTGCGCTAAATCAAGATTAATATTGGATCTTAACATAATATGATTTTCGAGATGCATATTTTCTTTATGAAAGTTTTTCTAGGAAACAATAAAATATTTCTTCTGAAAATATGATATGTTCTAAGATTACTATAGTAAAACTTTAGGTTTTATAACAATTTACATATTATTATTGTATATTTTAAATTAAAGCAGTTTATCTAAAAAGTGTCTTTATTCATATATGAGAGTCATTTTACTATTTTTCTTCAAGAAAATAGTATTTATTATAAATGTAATGATCTCTTCTAACAATAAATTCCTTTAAGAAATTATGTGTAGAATAAAATTGTAATATAAGGCTTTTGTTCTTTATTGAAACTTTTCCTTTCATTGGTTTTTCAAATTATTTTCTATTATTGAATTTTATGTCATTTGCTATAAGCAAATATTAAGCGCACTTATATGCTTTGAGCCTTTTTTTTTAGCTTTTGAAGGCTTTAACTTTTCAGCTTTTTGCATATGAACTTCAAGTTCCATATTTGAAAGAATTTGTTTACATCATGAGTTTTCAATTTCACTTCCGGTGACAATTCAATATTGCTATTGAATTTAAATGCTACACTGTTATATTTTATACGCATAATTTTGTTGGGTTTACATTAAAAATAATAATCAATATTTCAATTTTCACTTCCATCGATAAACCAAGAGATGTTTTATCTTTAGTCTTTCCAAAAGAATTACATACAAGAAGTAATAGTAGAACGGGAAAGATAAAATTAGATCTACTTCTATATCATCAATAATGTAAACAATACATATATAATCAAATCACCATCAAATTAGATTTGAAAAACTCAAAATTAGACCTGTAAAAGATTGAAATAAATAAACCTGGACACACATTTAGGGTCAATAGAAATAATTACATCTAAGAAAATAGATCCAACCCAATCTAGATAAAAAAAAAAAAAACAGATCTAGAAGTTTGAATCAGATGTAGAAGAACATAAGATATAACAAATTCGTAGATCCCTTAATAATAGTATCTCAAAAAAAAAAAAAAAAAAAAAAAAAAAAGCAGAATAAATCTGAAATTCATGAATTAAGAATCCTAAAAAAAAAACTTACATAACAAATCCATAGATGTAGATCTAGAAGATTTAAAAAAAAGTAGCTCTAATGGAATCTCGTGCTATAAAACAGAACAGATACAAAAATGAAGAGAAACCATTAAAGAGAGCATAAAATATTAGGGAGATGCATTCTATTTCTGTTGATTCAGGTTTACAAACAATGTAAATAAACAACCTTTCTATTTATAAAGCCTTCATACCTTATAAATTGCAATAAAGTGTCATTAATATATTAGCATATCCACTCTTGTTACTTTTTCATATTACAACAAAGCTCACCTTCACATCTCAACCAATTAGGTTTAAAATAACAGGAAAAAAGGATTGTTAAAGGGACTCCACATATGATTAAGGGGGATCAATTTTAATTTAGTGTGTAATTGTTATGGGGGTACAAAATAAATTAGTCTTCCCTTAAACATATAAATTAAAATTCCGATATTAACCCCTATCATCCTTATTAATAAAAACCATAAACCTAAACCCTAACTAATACTTGTTGCTGGTTAGCATTTCTGCATACACAATTGTCCTTGTGCAAGAAAATACAATGTTAGAATAGTCATTGATTTCGACGGAAATAGCTGCTGAAATGTGCATGTTCACCGTTTTTTTCTTCTTCTTCATAGGAACATGAAATACCGCCGATTATGGACGGTAATATAATTATATGACATTTTGTATGGATTGCATGTATTTGATAAGGAGATCTATTATTGTTTTCTTCTGTCCAAACTTTTTGTTCAAATTTTTTTAAGGTCATGCTACAAGCCTACAAATTTCAAATGAGTTGATTTCTCACGATCACATCGTACTCGAACTTTGCTTGTATTCATGACATTGTATTAACTGCAATTGATCAAAGTATCATTTGACATAATTAATAAGAAAAGAAGCAAAGCTTGCTTTAATATTCAATGTAATCATATTGAGTTGTTCTGTACAACTGTAAGCTAATTTGTTTGTGCTTTAAGGTTGCAATTTTTTTTTTTAATTAAGCGCGCATTTGTAATTTGCACTGAATTGAGTAAGTTAGGTTTTAATACAAGGGACGAGCCAGAAGTATTTAGTTTTTTTTTTTTTTTTTTTTTTTTTTTAAATTAATCTAAGACTCCCTTAAAAATAAATAAACTGGAGTCCCTTAAAATTATTTCTCCTTTTAATCAAACGTGGAGTCACTTTAACAATAAAGATAATAGAAAAATATCCTGAAGGACAAAATGAACAAAAAAATTGTTCTATATAGCCAATGGAGCAAACTTTTTTTTATAAAGACAAAATTTAGTGGGCTCGTGAATTCCTACTTTTACACTAAATTTTGTCCTTTACGCAAAAAAAAATTCTCTTGTTCCTGTGAACATTTTTTTGTTCTTTTGTGTAAAAACCCCTAAAAGTAAAAAAAAAAAAAAAGGGGGGGGGGTGTGTGGGTGGGTGGGTTTCACTCAAAATTTGATTTATTCAACTCTGTTCGTTTATCGCTCCGTACAAATACTTCGTTCCAAACCAATACAGCACAATTCCTGTTTCAATTGTTTTGAGACGCAAATCGAAAAACAGGAGAATCGTTCCCTCTCTTTCCGAAAGAAAAGAAGGAGACCCGCAGAACATGGAGAATACTCGAAATTCTCCTTCTTCATCTCGCGGCCGTGCAAGATTTTCCACTCAAGCTAACGCACTCCTCAGGAAAAACCTCACTTTTCAGGTCTTGTTTTTTTTTTTTTTTGTGTCTAATGGATTTGAGTGCTGCTAAAAGCACCCAGATTTCTTTTCCTAATACCATGAGTGGTATTAGTAACCGTAAAACTGGGTGCTTTTAGCACTGCACATGGATTTTCTTGTTCATTTTGGTCAACTTTATCAAACAGATTAACTGCTAGTCCAAAACAAATTATCGATACGGATAGATTTTTCTTCCCCCGTGTCAAAAAACGTCAATTATACGGATATTTTGTTCTTCAGCCTTTTAATGAAATAAGTTAGTTATTTTGATATTCAACTTAACATTTTGAAAATGTTAAAACTTTTGAAATGATCCTTTTTTTGTGTGGACGAAGTGTTTTCCTTAGATGTGTAATGGCAATTTAACAGTACAGCCCCGATATCAACTGGATATGTATATATTTAATTAATTGAATTACGTGAGTGGACATGTGGTTAACACTGGGGCTAGACAATGGTGCCAAATAATGGGACTGCGGATCCTAGCTCTACATACATGCATGCATGCATGTATGTATGCATGTATAGTGTATACATGCATGCATGTATATATGAGATCAAAACCAGTGTAGCACACCAAATGCTCTTTGATTTCCACCACAAGTTCATAATTAAATAGCAAAGTTAGTGAAAAAAAAAGGAAATAAGTGCTATTTGTAAAGGAACATGGGATGGAAATCAAGAGGCATTTGAGTTGTTGCACTATTTGAGAGTGATATTGAATGCTACTCATGTGTGTGTATATAAAGTTGCAGCACTTGTTGTCGTCTGCTGATTTCTATCACACATCCCGATTTGATATAAAGTTGCAGCACTTGTTGTCGTCTACTGTTAACAAAATTGATCCAGTGGTTGAGGTTTTATGTCTCCTGATTTGCGTTCAAATATTTGTGTCCAAATAGTCGCTCTCTCTCTCTCTCTATATATATATATATATATATGTATATATATATATATGTATATATATATATATATGTATGTATGAGGAATGTTCAATGACACCCCAAATAGTGAGCATCACATTTGCCCCTTCATATAAACCAAGCATTTATATTAGAAAAAGTGTGTGGGAGGTGAGAGAATGAGTGAAGGGAGAGAGAAACGAGATATGTGGTGGAAATCAAGGGGCATTTAGGGGTGCTGCACTATTTGGGGTGCCATTGAACTCTCGCCTATATGTGTATATATATATGTATACACACACACATATATACATACATACATATATACATATATATACATATATACATATATATACATATATACATATATATACATATATACATATATATACATATGTATATATATATATATATATATATATATATAAACACACCATAAATTTTTATATTAGCGATAATATAAATTAAGCCCTGTTTGGTTGGGAGAAGAATATGTGGAACGTGGAGTAGAAAAATCGTTTGAGATTAATAGCATGTTTGTTTTCAATAACTTTTCTTATTAGTCTCTATTTTTAGCTAAGCAATATTCTAGAGTCGATGCATCCCTTAATGCAAGCTGTTTTACCTATATCCCGGAAAAAGAGCGAAAAAGGAAGAAAAAAACTAGACGAAAAATCGTATTATGTCATGGTTATTGTGTATTTTAAAAATAAGACAATTATGGCAATTCAACATCGAAAACATAGTTCTGAATGAGAAAACTTACTGGTTTGTTTGAATAATATTTTTTTATTACCTTGGGTACTATGAACTAAGCACCACTACCATAGCAGCCACAGTCACAGTCATGAAGGTAAAATGCAGTAGAAAATGATGTGCATTTAGCATTACTCGTATTTATCGTCTACCTCAAGGCTAATTACTTTTCACAAGGATTTTCCTCATTATTCCCCAGTGCCAAACCAACTTTTCAGTTTTCTATACAGTTATTCATTTTCTTAATATATTAAAGGATAAATTTTAACCTACTTCAAAATAACCATTTAAAGAGAACTGTGGGTTTTTAAACTTATTATCAAAATAGGTTAATTTGAGCCCGATCAATCAGCAGTCAACTCAACATTTTTTTATAACTATCAGATAGTAACAACTTCGAGTTGCACATTTCACTGCACACATTGGCATACATATGTAATACTTAATATGTACACTTGCAACTCGTAATTGCACTTAAAAATGTGGAACAAAATCCGCAACTCATAGTTGGTTATTCCACCAATTGTAAATGTGAAGTTTGTTGCTTATTGACCTTAAACTGGCATATTTTGGCATAAGCTGAAGGACAATTTATTTATTTCAAATACCTAGCTATCCATATATAGTTTTGAAAACATGGAATTTGGAGGGGTTATGTCGGTAATTTGACAACTTTGACGATTGCCCTTATGACACATGTTAATATTTTCCTATGTTGAATATTTGAGTTCAATGGTGTAGCTTGTTTTGAAATTTGTACAGCATTAAAGTAGATATTATCTAGTAACTTGAATACTTCAAACCTGGCATCAATGTTGTTTTCAGGTTCTAACCCAAATTCTTTAGTTGAATTCAAGATAAACATTTTCCTTTTCCATTTGGTTTTTATTTTCATTTTTATTTTCGCAGTTTCCAGTTATTGAAACCTAGTATACAAATTGAAAAAAATGTTCGATAACTATCTACCAATATTTTTTTGGGGTGCTATATTAAAAGGATACACTATTTACTAAGGGCTGCAAATTTAATTATGGTGATTTATGTTAGAAGGGGGTCAATGATTGGAAAAGGTCCTTTTAGCAACTAATTTTATTATAAAACTACCCATTTTATTTTTATTTTCATTTTCTTATGTAAAAATAATCCAAAACTAGTTAATTCTCCTCAAAATTCAATTAACTTAATATTTTCTTTAATTCGAGGTCCCAATCAGAAAATCCATGGAAAAGGATTAAGGAAAATGGCTGTGATGATTATTTTTTCTTCTGAAAAATGAGAAAATACTATCAATCTAGTAAGAAAATATAATTTGTTAAAAAGATGACTAGTAAGTTATTTCTTAAGTTTGCACATTCGCTTTTGTTAATTATGCAACTGATTCAAAACATATTAGAAAACATTGGTAGAATATAGGGTGATGAGAGATTTTTTTTTTCAAACATGCATATTACCACTTGAAATTTGTACTCACCCCATGATTTTATTTTATACACACACATAAACTTGATAACGCTCTGCATTTTTGTGTATGTTCTGGAAAAAGAAGAGTAAGGAATATGGGAGCATTTATGAAATAGTATATTAGTAATTTACAAAAATATGTTAAATTATTTAATTGAATAGCCTGATTTTAATATTCAACTAGATTATCCTTATAATTTGCCTCATTTTGTTCGTATCGGTGTGTTTTTAATAACACTTTTTTTTTGAGTTAATAGGAAAATAAAATAAAATATGTGATTGCAAATGCAAAATTCATTAATACATAACAGGTACTGAGATGATTTTCAAGTTGAAACGAAAATAAAATGACCGATACAAACTCAAAATAAATAAATAAACATTAAGAGAAGACGAATAAGAGAAAAAGAAAGAAAAAAAAATGAATAATAAATAAAAACTTAGCCTACCAAAACAATGTGATATTGTAAATAATTTTCTGTAATGACTTATTTCCACCTATTGAACAAGACAATGACACTGTAAATAATGTTGAGAAAATGACCACATAATTGCTAATTTAATACGATCACAAACTTAAACTAGTCATAATGAAATATAATCTTCTCGAGCAAGCTTTGTGTCATATATTTATGTAATCAAAGTGTAGGTGTTTTTTTTTTTTTTTTTTTTTTTCTATATTTTGTAAATCTAGTAGAATAAAAAAAGTGAACTTGCATTTGTTTTGGACATATTAAGCCTGATTTGCATGGTAGTCGCATCAAACAATAGTTCATATTAACATTTAGTGGCAGCAGTGTCAAAGTTACAACTATGTTGATGAAACAATTTTTTGACAAACTAACAACATTTTGAGCATTCAAATATTAATGTTCAATAACCAGTATCGATCATTCTGTAATTCAAGTAAACATACCACAAGAAAATAATGCAACACCTTACCACTGTTGCTATACATACATATGACAACTGAATTATGCCTTAATCAAACATTTACACTTAGTTATGAATAAATCAATACGCTTAAATATCTAGACAGGGGGTTTGTTATTATATATATGTATATATATATATATATATATATATATATATATATATATATATATATATGGGAAAGTCTATAGAGACATAAAATTTTAACACAAATGGTGACACAATTGATTTGCACAATTGGATCACCCTATGAATTACACTTCTCCATACAAAGACAAAAAGATCCAATGGTTGAGGCTCTGTGTCTCTCACTTTGTGTCTAATTTTGTGTTCAAATAGCCGCCCCCCTATATATATATATATATATATATATATATATATATATATAGGAGCGTTCAATGGCACCCCAAATAGTGAGCACCCCTTTAGCCTACCACTTTTCCATCATACATTCCCTCCCTCTCTCCTTCCACTAACTCTCACCTTCCACTCACATTAAAATAATATAAATGAGAGGTGGAAAATAGAGAGGCTAATAGGGGGTGCAAAATAAGGGGTACCATTGAACGCTCGCCATATATATATATATATATATATATATATATATAGGAAAACTCTATTTGAAAACAAGTGATGACACAAAATCGAACACAACAAATCTCAACCACCAGATCTTTCCATGAGTTCCACTTTCCACATAAAGACAAACAAATCCAACAGTTCACAATTTGTATGTCTTATTTTGTGTTCCAATAGCCACTCCTTTATATATATATATATATATATATATATATATATATATATATATATATATATATATAAGAGCACATTATGATGTTCTGTATAGCAAAATCACCATGTACATTTGTTGCACTATAGTTTAATTGATAAATCAATTTATTATGTTTTTATAAGTTTAAAGCATAATGTGTTGCTATACTACAATCAAAGGGAGGAAGTTGAAATATAGATTTTATGGCTTCGTTTGTTTTGCAATGGGTAAACCAACCCATTTTGTTGTTGGGCTATTCATTTTGGTGGTCTGCATATAACTGGATATCTTTTTAATTACCATTGGAAATACAAATTTCAAATTATTTTCCAAATTTTATGTGTTTTTGTTGAAATGGAATACTGAAAATGTCAAAAATATAAATGGGCAAAAGGTTGATATCGAAACTGAGATCTCAAACCCCATCTTGAATTTTTTTGTAACATACTTTTGTATATGATTGTTTTATTGTACCTATTCATGCTAGTAATAATACATGAATCCACTTCACTAAAAGCATGTTTTCACTGGCAGTAAATGTAGATGTTGTTTGTTTGTAATTCTGTATAATTTAAACATACCAAGGCTCACACAATTGTAATCTCCATCATACGAGAGAGAGAGAGAGAGAGAGAGAGAGAGAGAGAGAGAGAGGGGGGGGGGGGGGAGTTGAATATTGTCACTTAGTGGGATTTTCTAACAAGGATCAATGCGTGCGCACTCAAATCAGACATGTCTAAAGTCTCTGACATCGGGAACATTCGTTGTGAAAGTTCCTGACTCCAATATATTAGAGCTACTCCAGCTCCTGATACGGCTCTTTGTTATACAATAAATAATATATTTACGAATAAGATTATTTTTTCCCCGCTGAAAATAATCCAATTTGTATTTGTAATATAGCATATCCCTAGAGGAAAATAACTCACTCAATTTAATGACAGAGACGCAATGCTAAGACCAACGGATGTATAATATTGTTCCCACTATTTCTCTGCATTATCCTCATTACAATTCAAATTGTTGTGAACAATGAGCTGAATAAACCTGGGAACAAATGCGGGTGTCTTGGAAATCAGTGTGGGATTGAATACTCTGATACGAGCCAGGCTGCTTTGTGTGCCATATTGCATCCGCCAAAATGGCCTGCTCTTCTTCAGGTGCCTCGGAATATCTTTCGAGCAGTTCAATCAAGTTCAACAGGGCGCAAAGATTTACCAGTTGAATCATGTAAGGATAAAGGATCATGTCCTGCTAGTGTTTTGTTTACTGGTGGGAATAAGTCTTTTGCTGAAGGTACATTGAGCTTAAACCTACTTGACTATGACTTATGTCAGAAAGTTACTTATTGATTGCTTAAATTGTGATAGAAATAGCTTGCGGCCCCCTAGTTACAATTGTTTATATGGTCGTCACTTATAATTTTCATCTGGGGACAATTTTTTATGTAAATTTGGACATTAAAGAAACTTCTTACAGAATGTTATTTAGCTCCTTTCTATATAAGTTAACTTGTTGAGTCAATTTCCTAGAAGCCTAGAGTGAGAACACGTGCACAAGTGGGAGAATGCATGGATGTGAAACATGAAGCTTAGAAAGTCTAAAGTTGAAAATGAGATAAGACCATGTGTTAATATATTAACATGGATAGTTTTGTTATCAGTTCCTTTGAATCCTAGCGAATTTTAAAATTTGTGATGAAACTAAATAAACCAGAATGGAACACTGCCTGTATCTAATAAAGAAAAAACAAATAAATTCTCCCTGCCTTGCTTAACTAGGAATTCTTTGGTTTGTGGTCTGTAACAAGTCTTGGAATTCTTTGGTTTGTGGTCTGTGTCTTTATGTGCTTGTGCCTTAATTGAAGAAAGTAGATGCAGCAACGTTCTTTGAAAGATATACAGCCATGACTTTCTATTGAAGTGGTCAATATTGTAATTAAATACTAGTAATATGCATTCTTATACAGTTGTAGCAAGTACTTTGTACTCGATCAATCCGTGAAAGACATTAAAAAATTTCTTGCTCTATATTCTATATGACAATTTGCCTTACGAAGACATTTCTTGCATTTACTCACTGTAAATATCCTTTTGTTTCCGCTTTGCTTGGTAGGTTTGGCCAATACTTTCTTTGCCTTCCCCTCGAAATTGAATTTGTCAAATTATCTCGACATTTTTTCCACAATCACCACAGTGAGTTTGCTTGTTCTTGTTTTGTCTGAACAATTGTTATCTAAGGAATGATATTTGAAGTACATTGGTCTAACTTTTGGAAATTTTCAGGGGACACAGGTACCAGCTGGTTATACGGAAGTTGTCGATCCTGCGTTTATATCAGAGCCATTGTATATCCTTCAGTCCATATGCTCAGAGAATATTTTGAGTTCCACCAATGTAAATTTGGCTGGAATTGTTCGTCGACTAGGTATACGGTCAATATTTAGTTTGATAGAAATGCACTGCACTACACATATTTCTTCTGGGGAAAATAAAATAAAATTCATAGTTCTAATCATACTTTTGACATAATATTCATAGTTCTAATCATACTTTTGACGTTAGTTACTAATTCATGGCTTTTGCATCATTAATAGTTATCTATGTACTTGCTATAATTATGTGGAAAAATAGTTTAGTTTACATTGCAATTTGTAATTATTGATATTCCAGTTTATATTATTTCTTAACTTGCAAATTTGGTTAAGCCTGATGTATTTTACTTTTTGCATTAAGAACAGAAATTGACTGTGTCCAAGGCTTACCTTTGTGGCGCGATAGCACATCAGAAATAAACAATGAGATGTACAAGGGTTATCATAAAGGAAATTCAGAGGGAAAAATTAATGAATTTATCACAGGCCAGGATTTTTTTTTCTAAAATTCTGCTAATATCGTTATCTTTAAATTTAAAGCTAAAATTTTCTGCTTGTTTTGCAGCTTATGACTTCCAAAACTCAAGGGAAAATGAATTCAGTGTGAATATTTGGTATAATTCAACCTACAATCGATATAGTGCATTTAGCTCTCCTGCTTTGGTTCGTGTTCCACGCTCAGTTAATTTGGTATGTAAAAGCGATTCAACGTATATAAATTGTGTAGTGTGAGCTGGTGGAATTGCAGTTGTTTACTTAATTCTTTAGTTTCATGTATCAATATTGTGCTATTTTCAACACAATGTTTTCGTAGGCATCAAATGCATATCTCAAATTCACAAAAGATAATGATGTCATGATGCAATTTGAATATGTGAAAGAAATGCCTCAACCAGAGAGACATATTCAGCTGGATTTTTCATCTATCCTTGGTCCTTTGTTTTTCACATGGGTCATTCAGCTGCTCTTTCCTGTGAGTATAATTTTTAATTTAAAACCTTCTTTGTTGTTGAAGTCCTTTATGATAAATCTACTGGTAAAATTTGTAACAACCCCAACAATTTCTTTACATCAAATAATGATGTATAAGTAGAAGAGTAAAACTGAAAATTATCCGTGCATACATGCAAACTTTGTGCTTGTTGACGTCTATTTACCAACCCAAAACATTGTTATTTATTAGATTCAGATGACAATGGTATTGTATAGGTTCAGATATTGCTGTGATTCATTATTTTGATGTTGCTTAGGCTGCAGATTAAAATTTAGGTCCCTGTTTTCAAGTTTAACATAGCATACCACTTTGTATGTTATACCATAAATTCATCAGAAGATTTCTAAAGAAATCGTGTTGGAAAAAAGCAACCGAGTACTTGATCGTGTGAAGGACAAAAGACTTGATCGCCAATCAAGTGGGTGATGATCAGGCTATACTACATGACTTTGATTGCTTAAGCTTGAAAGCATGGATCACTAGCAGTGTAAGATCATTGATTGCTCATGCACATGGAGGTGGATCGCATATGTGACCCAAGCTTACCTGACCCCTAGCATTATTACATTGTTCGTCTCTAGCAAAGTGCACACAAATGACTGTGTGGTGGTTTCAGACAAGAGCCGGTCACGCAAGAGCTTGGTGGCAGCGATCGGATACACCTGATCGAGCGGTATTGGTCTCGCTAGTTGCTCATGTTGGATCGGTCTACCTGGGCCTGATAATTCCTCCAATCTTCATTGGATGCTTTCCAATTCGAATTTGAAATATCTTACTGTGATTTTTACATTGATCGTCTCTAGCAAAGTGCACACAAATGTCTGTGTGGTGGTTTCAGACAAGAGCCGGTCACGCAAGAGCTTGGGGGCAGCGATCGGGTACACCTGATCGAGCGGTATTGGTCTCGCTAGTTGCTCATGTTGGATCGGTCTACCTGGGCCTGATAATTCCTCCAATCTTCATTGGATGCTTTCCAATTCGAATTTGAAATATCTTACTGTGATTTTTACATTGATCGTCTCTAGCAAAGTGCACACAAATGACTGTGTGGTGGTTTCAGACAAGAGCCGGTCACGCAAGAGCTTGGGGGCAGCGATCGGGTACACCTGATCGAGCGGTATTGGTCTCGCTAGTTGCTCATGTTGGATCGGTCTACCTGGGCCTGATAATTCCTCCAATCTTCATTGGATGCTTTCCAATTCGAATTTGAAATATCTTACTGTGATTTTTGGAATAGATGTACTTTCACTTACAAATGTTATTAGCAATTTCAATTTCAATTAAAATAGAGGAGCACCTGCTACGTGAAGGGGAACTTTTCTGGATGAATCATATTCTTCCAAGGCACTTTGCTGTCGTATTCCTTACTGCTCACCAAAGCATACAATTTGTACTCAAATCGTACCATTGTATATCTCAATGGTAGACCTTCTTTGGCCTTTCGGCTAAGATCAAGTGTGGGACTCAAATACATAATAATACGTGTAAGATGGATGTAGATTATGCAATCAAACTACTTTGAAAAAAAAACCCTCTGTATATACTTGACTTGTATGCAATTTTCTAATTACTTTCCTGATTATCACCATTATATTTATTTCTATTTAATCATTGAATATACAAATTTAGAACGGTCTCCTTGGAAACCTCAAGTTCTAGTCATCATAAAGAGGCTAGAGCTCTTTCAAACAACTTCAGTAGTTTGATCTTATTTTTTGTACAAGTATTTAGTGGCCCATGCAAATATGAATTTATTTCAGATTTATCTCATTCAATTCTCCACCAAAACCACCTTTTGGAGTGATTGGAATTGTTCCTTGAGTTGCTAAGTAAATATTCTTGATTGATTCTGTCAATGGGGTATATGCTATACATCGTCGTGGTGGGGTATCATTGTTGAAATTATTCGCCACAATATATCAAATCGAGGGTTATACCGAATCAAAGTTGAATGTTATTTTTTAGAAGATATTTTCTAGGGGAAAAGTTCGAAATTTCTTCATCTCCAAGCCATCTTTCGCATATGTCATTGCATAGGCTTTTACCATTGTAATCAAACAAACAAATTGATAAAAAAAAAAAAAATACATTTTCTAAAATATTCTCTTTTAATTTATTATCTCTCTTGTTTCTCATCAAGTTTATCGATAATGAAAAAAATAGGTTCAATTTTGTGTTTTCATTATTGAATCTATAATTATTTATATCAATTGATCTTTTAGTCCTATGTTTAATGCCTTTACGTTGATTTATATAATTACACCTACGGTTGGTATCAGAGCTAGAGATCCATTAGGTGTTAGTTGGCTATGGTGGGATCCCAATTATAATTATGTAGTGAATCGATTCAGTGTAAACTAAGAGTTAGGAATCTAAAGGTGGAACATGTAGCGGTGTAGGTAGTACTTAAGAAGTTTTTTTTATTTTTTTTTATTTTAATAAATAGTTCCAGCGTTGGATAAATTGAAAGGCCCATCGGCGGAACAATTGGAAGAAGAGGCACTTACCATCATTCAATGTGCATTTCAGATGGGAACTTTAGGAAGTTTTCTTCAAAAGGAGACTGAAAATTTATGTGATGTATTGACAACGGTGTATCAAGATAGTCCTTGGTGAACCGTATTGTTCTTCGGCAGTAATTTAATACCTTTAGAAGAAACCTGGGACCACACTCTCATAGCATGTAGATATCATAACCACATTGATGATGAAGTTGAAGGCAGCGAATATAAACTTTAAAGATGAAGAACAAATGGTTATACTATCGTGTTCACTATCTTTGCAGTATGGTATGTTTGTGAATTCCATGATCTGTGGAAGGACTGTCATTACCCTAGCTAATGTTAAAGCATGATTGCGTAGCGAAGTGTTGATAGCGGAGTTAGCTGGTAATGAAAATTAATATGGTTCAGAGGCTTTGATTTATGGAAACCATAACAAATACATGCAAGACGGTTATAGGTCGAAATTTAGATTCAAATCTAGAGTGCCTGATAAGGGGATTTATTACTCATGCAGGAAGCCTGGATATCATAAGTATGAGTGTCCGAAATTGAAGAAGAAGAGAAAAGAAAGTAGAAGAGAAGACATCGTTGTCCACATACATCAAATGGGAGTAGTGGCGATGATGTATTTGTTTTTTTTCCCATCTAGTGCATTTTCTACAAGAAGTGCACCATGGATTATCGACTTTGAAGCATCTTGTTATATGGCACCACATATGACTTGTTTTGTTACTTTTTGGGAAGTTGATGGAGGTTCTGTTTTTATAAGAAACAACATGTCTTTTCATATGATCGGTGTTCGAAATGAGAGGATTATGATGTTTGATGAAGGTAGTTAGGACTAGTACTAATGTGAGACATGTATTGTAACGATGTAAGAGTTTAGTGTCGATTGGTACTTTTAATAGACTTGGCTGTTGAGGATTTTTGTAGAATGCGAACGGTTAACTATAACGAATAGTTCATGGATTTTAATGGAAGGTGTTACAACGAATAACTTATTTTTATTGAATTGTAGCACTATTATATGAGAATCGGCAACAACAGTTAGTTCTTTTGATCCAGACTTGATTTGGTTGTGGCATCTTAGGATCAGACTTGTTTTTACATTATTTGAAAAGTGCAGGATATGTGCATATTTCATTTCCTAAGCTGCGTAATTTGTTGTGTTATTTGTTTTTTTTTTTTCTAACCAGGAGTTCATTTTCATTGTTTGCTTCTGATATAGGTTATATTATCGTATGTGGTTTATGAGAAGGAAAATAAGCTAAGAATTATGATGAAAATGCATGGGCTCAAGGATGGACCATACTGGATAATATCTTATGCTTACTTCTTTTCCTTATCAATATTTTACATGCTTTGCTTTGTTATATTTGGCTCAGTCATAGGTAAACCGTTAAGTGAAATTGTATTATATACCTTTTGTTGGCAGATATCTCATATTCAAAGTTTTATCTTTGCAGGTTTAAAATTTTTCACATTAAATTCTTACGGCATACAAATTCTGTTCTATTTCATTTACATCAACTTGCAAATTGCTCTAGCCTTTCTTGTTTCAGCGTTTTTTTCATACGTAAAGACTGCAATGGGTAAGTTTAGTTTTTGACTAGCATATCGTACATAACACTTTTTTCTTCAACTAATTCATTTTTGTGATGGACTTAAATATCACAGTAGTTGCATATTTATACGTATTTGGAGTGGGCTTACTCGGAAATTTTCTTTTAAGATTATTCATTGAAGATTCTTCTTTCCCCAGTAAGTGAAATCTGTAACTCGTTGTATTTCCCCTGTATATATTCATCAAAACAGTGCATTTACATGAAGTTTTGATATCATTGTAGAAGCTTGGATTATTGTCATGGAACTTATTCCAGGTTTCTCATTGTTCCGTGGACTATATGAATTTGCACATTATGCTTTTTCCGGGGATATAATGGGAACTGAGGGTATGAAGTGGGGGGATATAAAAGATCATGATAATGGAATGAAAGATGTCCTTGTTATTATGGCTGTTGAATGGATAGTTTTGCTTCTGATTTCATACCATCTTGATCGAGTATCATTATCTAGTGGAGGATACAGACGGAGCTGTCTGTTTTTTCTGGAGTATTTTCAGAAGAGGAAATCTCTTTCTAGCCAAAGGTCGAGTTTGCAAAGAGATTCATCAAAAGTTGATATTGAAATGGACAGACCTGATGTGGTGCAAGAAGTAAGTCATCAAATAATGCGTACCTTTATTTTTTTGCTGTCTGGTTTGGAATTGTGGCGTATAATCTCTGCTGATTATCCACAGAGGGGTAGAAAATGATAACGTTTTTTTGCCTAATCTTCCCACATTGCTCTTCTTCTACTTTTTTATTTTGGCAAAAGGTTGTATTGATAAACAAAGCCTTCATTGAAATGCAAACTTACGAATCAACACAGATGACTGATAATTTAAATTTTGCATATTTGATACTCAAATTTTCAATTTGATTGTTTATAGAACGGTTACAGTTAATGAAAATATATATCTTCAGTACTAATTTGAGGCCCTCGTGTTTTTCTAGAGAGAGGTGGTTGAGAAGTTAATACAGGAACCTAACAATAATTATGCTATGATCTGTGACAATATCAAGAAGATTTACCCAGGGGAGGACGGAAATCCTTCAAAATTGGCAGTCAGAGGATTGTCTTTGGCATTACCTCGAGGTGAGTGTTTTGGTATGCTAGGTCCAAATGGAGCTGGAAAAACATCATTTATAAACATGGTAACTACTTTATTTTTAGTGAAATATCTGCTGTAAACAAAATCACATCTTCCATGCTACTATATTACTTAGGCATTTAAAATCCCGTCATACTGCAAGGTTTTTTTAACATGGGAAAGAACCCCCAAGCTAGTATTAATTGTTTTCTTTAACATGGATGCTATGTAGCCTTGAGGATCCAATACAAGATCTCTGGCAACAAATTAAGCTAGTTGTTTTACCACTGGACCAGTTGACACCAGTATTGATCGCGTTATATAAACAAAATTAGTCTTTACTGAGGATAATAGATCAAACATTTTTATGCAGTCATAATAATATCATAAAATCAAATCTACTTTGTACCAATAGAATTTTCGTGTGTTATAATTCAAATTTAACCTGGTACATAGCCCTAGATCGTTTAGATTTCAGTTTGGAATTGGGAGATATATTGCTAATTGTGTTATAACACATGAAATTTCTTGTGCATGAGAGAATCATTGTATTATTAAAATACGAAGTCGACCAATACCAAGAAAGGAATTATGTGTATTTCCCAACATAGATTTTCGGTTGATATTTTAATGTCTGCATCTGTAGATGACTGGGCTTACATCCCCTACTTTTGGCACTGCATTTGTTCAAGGATTAGACATTCGGACAAGCATGGAAGAAATCTATTCAAGCATGGGTGTCTGCCCACAACATGAGTAACATTTTTTCTCCACTGATCAATTAAGAAGTATTTATAAAGTTTTAGCAAGCTGGTCTTCAACACTTCATTTGACTAGGCACTAATTTGTTTTTACAGCTTGTTGTGGGAAACATTAACAGGCAAGGAGCATCTACTATTTTATGGTCGACTGAAAAATCTGAAAGGTGCTGCACTTATGGAGGTACTATCTTTTGCTATCTTTTCGCTTAATTTGTAGTTATTTCATGATAAAACAAACTCATGATGATAAAATTCTGATTTCAAACCAGTTATAATGCACCATCACCTCAAGCAGCAACAACAAACAACATTTTAATCTGAGTTATTGAAAGTTCAAGAAAATACATGCATGCTTTAGAGTAACATTTTTAGGAATGAATTGCATGTCCTTTTGTAGATGGTTATTGCATGCATGTAATTTAAGGCAGATAATTGATAACTGTTGCCATGGCTCAATGGCTGATAATGTTAATTAAATACATTGCACCTTGCTTAATGCTAGAAGATCATAACATGCCAAATTTATTAATGGGAATTGGGAATTAATAATTCAAAAGTTATTTGTTTAGAAGACCATCCATTTAGCTTTACGAAATAAGAACCAGTGCCGACCTCGAGATTTGAGAGGCTTAGGCGGCATTTGGTTATTTTATATTTTGACTTTTCAACGTTAATTTAAAAAAATGAAAACAGCGAAGGGACGACGGATGGATGGAAGATAAAGGGATGATGGAGAGGTTTGAGGAACGACGGGAGGATGATTTGTCTTTCGTCCTTCCATTATTTCCTAAAACACGAAAAATAAGATTTTTTTATGTTAACTTCAATTTTTAAAATGGTCGTTTTTCACGATATACATATGCCATTTGCACTTTTGTATGGGAAAAAAAATTAAAACTAAAAAGGGTAAACCAAACGTACCTTTAAGTGTTAAAAATAGGATATGCGTCTTTCATTGGTGATGAAGCTTGAAGAAAAAAAATTTGCAATGACATGTTGCATGGTTTCAATGTGCGCATTCTTTTGTGAATCTGATGCATGCAGCTTGCATGGTTTAATGATAAAATGTTGCATGGTTCTCCGTTTACTGCAAGGGAATCTAACTTCCAAGAGTTGGTAAATGACACCGCAAAAGTAAAAAACCAGTCTTCATAGCGAGTATCTCTGCGCTAACTCCAAATCATAATTATACAAGCAAAACATGCCACACTACCAGTGCAAATACCTTACATGTGTTTTCTTTTTCCTTTCTCTCTCTCTCTCTCTCTCTCTTTTTTTTTTTTTTTTTTTTTTTTTTTTTTTTTTTTTTTTTTTTTTTTTTGAGAGTCCCTTCACATCGTATCTTGCTTTTATGCCTTACGCCATTCGTAACCCTAAACTCCACTGCACCTATAGCTCGGCTTCCTTGAGGAACTGAAATTAAATCCTGTTTTGAAATGTGAAGACATACATGAGATGTTTTTGTGCTTCTTTGGCAATGTGCAAGTCTCACCGTGTCAAGGCATAAATTTTCCAAGTAAACATTTTATACATGCATATTGAAGAATTGAATAAACTAAGAAACCGTATATATTCAAAGTGATTCAAATAAAATATGATCAATTACATATGAAACATTTTACCAAAAAGCAGTCTAGCATATATATATATATATATATATATATATATATATATATATATATATATATATATATAGACACACACACACACACACACATAAACACAGCATTAGTTTGCTTTAACACCATATACTCTGATACCTTATTGAAATGTGACACCATATACTCTGACACCTTATTGAAATGTGAAAAACACACATTTGATTTTTTGTTTTTGTTTTGCCAAACAAAACCGAAACATCTATAAGAAGGTCAATCCATCAAAAGTGGCTTGCAACAAACTAATAAAATTCTTCATCTTTGGGTTCCCAACCTTAACACCACGTAAACAAGCATAAATTCCTTAAAGCTTGGGGCCTGTTTGGTTTTGCTTTGAATTTTGAGTTTTATGTTTTCACCTTCCACAAAGAAATACCAAAAAACATGGGAAGATGTAAAATTATTAGCAATTGCGACGATCAATGACCAACGGATGAGTTTGATTGTTTGGTCCTGACCTTTATTGCCTCCCAAAACATGAAAAATAAAATAAACCTGTTTCTACTTTACACGTTAATTTTATTTTCGAGATTGTTTGTTTTTCAACAATACACAAGACGGACATATTTTTGATAGACGACAACACAAACTAGAAATAACAAGCCAAACGGGACCCTAGTCTCGAGCTGATCAATATCCAAGTTATGTACATAAACTTTGAAAAAAATCATGAAGATGCTATATTCATTGTTTTCTCCTTTCACATTCCCTTCGGAATTTTTCCTTTAATAGACAAGCACAAAATATTATTAACAATATGCACGCCCTAAAAACCTTTCTACAAGTTTGATGTCAATCTCTAGTATCAAGCCTTTTCCAAAAGAGTATGATTCATCTTCTCTGCGACATTATTTGGTTTGGTTCTACTGGTGTGGTAAAATGCTTCCAGATCCATGTTATTCTCCATCTCCTCTTTCCACATCGTTGATATCCACTGTCAACAAATGTCCACCAAACATAACTCGATGTATCTTATTCTGCATTAGAATTGCTTTCATCTTTCATTGCCATTTTTCAAAATCAGTATCGTCACTCGGTCGTCTATATCAAATTGTGATCCAGTCATTGCACACGATTCATGAACACTGTGCCAATGTTGGCCAGTGTAGGTTAGAAGTTGTAAGCGCTATAGGAATTTTCAAACTGTTCTGTGACTTCGCCATTTCCATAAAAGCTTACCAGCACGTTGAAGCTCTAATACCAAATGTTATCAAATGAGTTCAACCAAACAGAACCGTGGAAGTAAAATGTTCAATTCGAGAGGTGCAAACATTGAGAAACAAACTACACTTTTTGTGTGTGTGTGTGTGTGTGTGTGTGTGTGTGTGTGTGTTTTCCAACATTTCAAATGTATTACAATACGTAGACACAAGGATTCATAGTGGCTATACGATTGAAGTGATAACCTACATCCATTATGAAGAACTGATTTTATTAATTAGCGAAAAGGTAAAAAACTGGGTAATTGTTGAAGGTTGAACTCTATTGATACCAGATATTTGGCTTCACAAAATGAGCAATTAGACTGCACATACCCATCTCATCAATTTCAACTGATGGATTTACTCCAATATAAACCTGAACTCTTGATTAATCAAGCTCGTTAGGCTCAAGTAACTTTGTCTGGAAAAGTGACTTTGAATTATTGCATGAGAAAACAAAATTATTTCAAATGATTGTGAAGCTTGAAAACAAAATAATAATACTGTATATAGAACTTTGATAACCAACCAAGAAATTCTTTGTAATCATTTTTTCCTTGGGAACCAACAAAAATTAGTGCAATCTCTTTGGCTTGAAGCGCAACGTCAAACAAGAAGATGTAGCTCACTAATTAGAAATGTTGAGTATACTTTATACCTTATACCACAATCATATTTGCAATAAAAATGTACAAACAGGCCCTATTTCCTTTGATGTAAAATCCAGTAACTTCCATCCATGCACAAATTTCTAAAAGCATCCTTGTGTTGAAGCTAATAACAGCTGTTGCATATATATATATATATATATATATATATATATATACACATATATATATATACACACATATATATATATATGGCAAACGTTCCGTTGCACCTCAAAAATGGAGCACCCCAAAAGCCCCCTGATTTCCACCTCTCATTTATATTAAATAAAGTGAGTGGGAAGTGAGATAGTTAGTAGAAGGAGAGAGAAGGGGAGTTAGTGGGAAATGAGTGGTGGAAAAGTGGTAGGCTAAAGGGGTGCTCACTATTTGGGGTGCCATTGAACCTGCCTCTCTCTCTCTCTCATATATATATATATTATATATATATATATATATATATATATATATATATATATATATATATATATATAGACACACACACACACATGCGTGCGCGCGAACAAAAAGATAATCATCAAGCTTTTCACCAATGAGTGATTGTATCACCGCTTTTCACTGAGGCTGCATCTCAGGTGGAGGTCATGTGTATATGTATTTTCTTGGCTAAATCAAGAAAAACTAGAAAAAATCCTGGAAATTTCGGACCAATTTTAATTTCAACCCAAATTGGCTAAACATGAGTTCCAGAAAAACAAGCAACATTTGAAATCACAGTTTGGGATTTTTTACCAACTACACAATATACACTACGTTTCTATATCGTAGTTTATAACATACGTTATCTATGTACAACATATAAAATTACAGGTCCCTAAGACTGTTGATCCTAAAGCCCAACGCGTTGCTCATCCTAGGCCAAGGCGACCTTGATAAGAACACAACTTGATATTGTACTAAAACACTGTAACCCCAAAGTTAAAAAAAACTGTACTATATTGATTGAATAATTCTACAATGTTCAAAAAAATTAGTAAGAAAAAAACAGGCAGCAAGAGGTATATTAAGTGATATGTGGAATTCTTGGTGAGTCCTAAATTTTTCATCTCTTCCTGCATTGAATACTCAAAATCATTTCCTGTGTAATAGCAAATTTGATGTGTGTTGTACTATCGTCTGAATTCGGTTGCCAGTTTTACTGTTTACAAAATAGCAATTAACATAAATTCAGTAATTAATAAATATATTGTGTTGTCAGTCTAAAGGAGCCTTTTTTTCCTTTTCAATATATAATGAAGTAAAATGTACTGTCCTTAATGCTTGTATTCATGGATCTTTCGTATCTATATTTTCATATATAAATGTCCTGCATGCTATATTTAGAATATTTATGTAAACTGCTTAGTTTCTTGGTTGGTTGATTAAATATGGTACATGGAATGAAAAGAGTGAAGTGTTACATACTGTGGAGCATAACATTATGCTGAGATATGGTTAATAAGATCACTTAGTTGGAGCCAAACATATTTGGTTATAACATAATAATTTGTTGAGATTTGCTTAATAAGATCACTTAGTTGGTATTAAATATATTTAGTCATAACATGAGACATTTTAAAAGAACGTTTTTTCTTCACATATGAAGTATGCATAATATTGTTAATCACTGCAAATAGATGTATATAACTTGAAACAAAAGCATTCATTCTAATAAATGAAACATGTCATTAGCACATAGTTCCAACTTATTACTTACAGCTTATAACAATTGAAATCAAACAAAATCATAGAAATATCGTGGCCACAGATTTGACATCCATTAATTTTAATCTATGGCAAGCACTTTTATATTTCAAGTAGTTGAATATTTTTAATGAAGTTACATGATATTTTTCCTTCGTAAGTAATCATTATTACTTATTAATGCAATACGTTTTTACAATCATCAAAATCAATGTTACAAATCATGTGTGCACAATGTTTCCGATTACTGGTGCATTTCATTTATAGATGTATTTACCAGATCAAGACACGCTGGTGAAACCGTAAGTTATGGTAACGTCGAATCAAACACTATCCGTAAATTCTTGAGGGAACATGCATCGTTTCCACAGCAAATACTTCCAAGTAATTAGCAAAGCGATTTATTATCATCATCGGCATTCTACCAATATATACACACAATTCAATTGTTTTATCTTTATTGCTTAAATTCATGAAAAATATATATAATTAGAAAAACATCTGTTTAGTTGGACCACAGTGATGATCATGATGTCCTTCATGCAAATATTCACTTAATATAACATTTCATTTTTTCATTTTCAGGCAGTTGATGATATGTTGAAGAGCGTAAATCTGTTTTATGGCGGTGTCGGCAACAAGAAAGCCAGCCAATACAGTGGTGGAATGAAGAGAAGGCTTAGTGTTGCCATTTCATTGATCGGTGACCCTAAAGTAAGTATACTACCAAAATAAAGGCTTTTCAATTCTGGTATTTATGATACAGCTACTCAGAGTTACAATCATAAACCCAAAACGATTTTTCAGGTTGTGTACATGGATGAACCGAGTACTGGACTAGACCCAGCATCAAGAAACAACTTATGGACTGTTGTGAAGAAAGCAAAAGCTGATCGTGCTATAATTCTAACTAGTATATTTACATTCCCAATTAGTCCTTGCATTACTCAGTTAAATTTTCAAGTACTTAAAAAGAAAACATGATTTAACTTGCATCGGTATAACTTCAGCACATTCAATGGAAGAAGCAGAGTTTCTATGTGATAGATTAGGCATTTTCGTTGATGGAAGCTTGCAGTGTATAGGAAATCCCAATGAGGTAACTAATGTACAAGTCTGTAAAATTTATATATAACTTTTTTTATTTTATATATATATGTAATGTGGAATGGCAGCTAAAGGGAAGATATGGAGGGAACTACATCTTCACAGTGACAACAGCAGCAGATAAAGAGGAAGAGGTAGAACACTTAGTCAGAAAACTGTCTCCTCGTGCGAAAAGGATATATCATGTATCCAACACTCAGAAATTTGAAATGCCAAAACAAGAAGTCAGAATCGCCGAAGTGTTTAGAGCGGTTGACATAGCGAAAAATAAGCTGAGCATATATGCGTGGGGGTTGGTTGATACTACTTTGGAAGATGTCTTCATTGAAGTTGCTAAAGGAGCACAGTCTTTTGAAATGCTCTAATGATTATTTTTTACTATTGTTGATACATTGTTATCCATATAGATGTCTTATACCTTGTATGTACATAAAAGTGTCATGGTTCACTATCGTTTAGTCAGAAAACTTTGGTCTGCATAAGATCTTGGTGAAAGAATAAAGATGATAAAAAAGGCACCCCAGGGTCCTATGACACAAGTTCATTTGAAAAAAGTGTGTTCATTACTTTTAGTAATGAAGAAGCTATTCTCTTCTTTGTTTTTCTATTATTGCATATTAGTGATATTAATGTAATTTCAAAAACTTTAAATGATGTGTGTGCGCGTGTGCACATTTCATGTCATCTTTTAATTTTCAACGTCTTCCTGTTTAAATATTCAGGTTAGTGAAAAGAGAGATACAATGCAATATTTAAAGAGGAATTCCACAAGACCGGAAAAAATGGCAAAAAAAAGTACGGTTGAAATTTGCATTTGATTACTGAAGCTTCTCTGAATTTCACCGTTGGAACAGTTTGCGCACATTTCATGCCTTTCATTTCCAGGCCTTTTGGCATCATCACAAATATACAGTGGAAATTGGAGGGTTGCATGAGGAGGTCCTATAAGGAGGGTAGTAGATCCTTTACATACAGCATGTATGTACATGTGTGTGTAAGGAGCTTTCTGCAACATCCCTCCTTTAGAGCATTCCAAAACCCATCTACAAGTTTGCATTTAAAAAATGGTTCAAGGAGAAAGTTAGCTGAGGACGCAGAAATGGAAATATGTGGCGGAAATGGGAAGACATTTAGTGGTGATAGTTTGAGGTACAGTGTGTGTATATATATATATATATATATATATATATATATATATATATATATATATATATATATATATATATATAGACACACTTAAATATTGATTCATATTTGAAAGATGCAAATGAGCTTTGTGGAATATAACATGTTGTGTTTAACACGTTGCTTAACACAGGCCATGCATAACATATGTTAAACAAGCAGTGTATTACTTTTAGGGCTGTTATGGTAATGGTTATCGTTTGGCAAATACCGTTACCGTACCGTTTTTACTGGTAAGCCAGAATTGCTTACCGTTACCGATCGACTGGTATACCGCTGACTGGTATACCGATAATCTGTTAACCGTTACACTGGTAATGGTAAATTACCGTTTGTCGATAAAAGTTTATATCTTAACATATTTTTTGTACACTGTGCATTTTTATTATACTATATGTGGTGTTAGTTTATAAAAAACATAAACGAAAAAGAAAACAAGTGTACCTGTAATTATTTCATCTGATTATTGAACTAAATATAATCATTTATTTGGTTCTACGTGCATGTAATAAAGCATATCAGATAAGTATACTTATGCTTTGAATTAACTGGTAAAATTACCGTTACCGCTGGTATTCAAGAAACGTTACCGATAATTTACCGTAAAAATGGTAAATTTATCGTTACCATACCGTTTTAACTGGTATACCGATTTCAACCAAAAATGGTTACCGATCGACTGGTAATGGTATGGTAATGGTAAATTTACCGTTACCGTAACAGCCCTAATTACTTTTAACAATCGGCTCCGCTCCTTATTAAGTTTAGTGCATGCCAGGGAAAAAGGTTGGAATTTTGATTAACACTAGAGTAGTGATGAACTGAAGTCAAACATCATTATTAAGGAGAATTTCACCTACAGAAGGCTTACGGGTGGAAAACAATTAAAATAATAACCACCATTTGACAAAATAGTGACGACTTCTATGTGTGTCTATCATAGGAAAAATGTATTTTCATTTATTATTTTTCCATGAGAGGAAACTTTTCTAGTTTCTGTTCTTTAAACTAATTATTTTGAAGAACTATACTAAAAACCTAGGAAGCTTTCATAAAAACACTCTCCTTAAATTTTGAAATACACAACAATTGTTCAATCTTTTTGTAAGTAAATAGAAAGATAATTATGGCATAGTCTGACTCAATCGAAAGCAGCCTAACTATACTTTAAGTCGTTCCACTCAAACCAACCTAGATTTGTTGCCCGACCTTTGTGTCCGACCATTTCTAGCAATCCAGGTTGACACGAGTAGACGATTATTGAGGCTAATCACCTAGAGAGATAGTCTAAAGGTCCAAACATCAAGTTCGGATAGCACCATGAGAAAATAGTCGAGCGAACATAGCAGAACATCGCCCGAAAGCTCACTAAGTGAGGGATCGGCCTAACCAACGTTCTGAATCGGTACAAATCTGTGACAAACCAATTGAAAAGTTCAAGTTTAACCAATATCACTCTGTATCTCTCCAATGACAAGGCAACTAGATAAGTCATCACTAGACCAAGCTAGAGATGACTAGAGGAAGCTACAAGAGATTTTGCACCCCATTATCCCTCAGTATGAAGGATTGATACCGATCCCTATCATAAGGGTTGGTATCGATCCATAACTTATTAAGGATATGGGTTAAGCCCCCTCTAACTCGACTCTTCAATGGTCATCTGACTTTTCTAGGATATTTCTGGTAGCCTACATCTATAAATAGAAGCTCCCTAGGAGAGAAATGGATCTTTTAGGTAATTTTTTATTTTATTTTGTATGCTTTAAAGTCATACCGATCCGAGACTTTTTAGTTCCAAAACAACAATAAAATGATCAAAACCTTTAAAGCGGATATTAGCCAACATTGGGCCACTATGAACTCTCATGTCTTTATTTACCACATTTTTGTTGCTATTACTCTCTTTTTGCATTTAATTCTTTAATTTAGTTCTATTGAGAACTCTTGGGTGTTGTGTCAACTTTTGGTGCTAATATTTTGGTGCTTTCATTGAAAGCTAAACTTAGAGTTCTCTATCTTTCTTTCTCCAAGTTTCCATTTCTCTTAAGATTTTCTAGAGTTATGGATAAGAAGAAGAATTCCTTATCTCATGCCGCTGCTCCGGCCCGTGATAACCATGGAGATGCCTACATTCAATAGCAACCCCTTTCTGATAATCAAAATCCTATCACGCTCGATTTGGCGATTGCCTTCAATCCTGATGCTATGGTTACTAGAGTTCAACTGGAAAATACGATGAACAAATTGGAAGAGACTCAAAGGTAGTTCAATACTCAAATCGAGCAGAATATCGATCTTATGTCGTAGCTGCAATGCGTGACTCAAGTTACTATTGACCGACTTGAGGAAAACATGAGAACTCTGACTCTTGTGAACTACATATCAGTGGGATCCTCATCTTCGTCGCAGCAAAGCAACCATAATCAACAGAGGCGATTGACTAAAGACGACGCGGGTGCCGCCACCAAGGAGGGGACGAACTAATTTGGTCGTCCACAGATCCGTGTTGGTCCCTCTCAAGGGGTCGGAGACGACCCCCTTACATGGGAACCAATGCCGCCATCATCTAGAATTTGGTTCCCGGGCTTCCTAGTGTCAGCCGAAACTAAACCACTCCTGCTCAGCCTCTAGGAAACATGCATAATGATGTCGTTCAACTAAGAGGCAACATCACATATTCAGGAAAGATAGCTCGAAACTTGAATAAATATGAATGACATATGGTTTTAGCTTGCGTTACGAACGTATTTCCCTGTGCCCCTTGAAGGTGCGACCTTGTTATGATTCTCTCGACATCCACTGGGAACCATATCTAACTTTGATCAACTTGATAAGTGAGTGGAACAATTCCAAATGTACACCACCATACCAAAGAATATCATATCGATATCCAACATTTTCCAAAGAACCGATGAGTCTTTGAAAAACTTTCTGGAATGCTTCAATAATGCCCTGATAGAGGTTGACAACCCTTAAAAAGATATCATTTTATGGCCCTTGTCCAAGCCATTCATCCTAAAACTGATTTTGGAGAATGGCTCAGCAAGAAGCCTCCGAAAACTTTCAAACACTTCTTTGAAAACGCTAATTAATACCTACAATAGGAGGAAGCATGTAGGAACAGAGTTAATCATGGATATCCCCACACACAAAAAATGATATTGTTTAAAGAAACGTTGCTATCAAGCAAAGTGGAGAAAGCTCCGAAAAGGCGTACGTTAATGTTCAAAATATGCCAAAGCAAGGCGACAATAATGCAAATGATCATGATAAGAAAAAAGAGTCGAAAAGCGTCCACGATTCCCTACCAACTACCATTACGCTAAGTTGATCTGGAGTCATGCAATATCATTCAGTATAAGAAGCCCAATCCAAGGGAATCCATGGAGAGGTAAAAGCAATCGAGGAAGTATTGTAGATTTCATGATGTGTTTGGTTACAATACCAATGACTACCAACATCTCAGCGATGCAATAGAGAAGCTCGTTCTTCGGAAACGTCTGGAGCAATATGTCCAAGCCCCATGGGATGGAGCATGTGTCCTTCGGAACCCAGCTAAGGCCAGATGGTGCCCAGGCCTACCAATTAGAGAAACCCTTGACAAGGGGTTATTAAAAACACCATATGTGGTAGCCCTCATCCAGCAGACAAAAATTGGAGATGGGTGGAGGAATACATCAAATCCATCAAGCATGTCGAATATGAAGAGCGTTTCACTGCGAAAAAGAGTGTCCTAGCTAAACAACAAAAGACGATGAGTGACAACATCATCTTCCGAGAAAGAGAGGTTGTCGAGGTGGAAGCCCTAACCATTGACCCTCTTGTCATTTCGACTGTTGTTGATTTTGCTTATGTGCAGAAATTTCTTATTGATTGTGGAAATTTCGTCAATATCCTATTCAAAAAGGCCTACGATCAAATAAAGCTAGAGGCCAAAGACTTGAAGCCTTGCACTACTATAATCCATGGCTTTAAAGATACTGCAAAGGAAACAGTTGGAATCTTCAACCTACTCGTCAAACTTGGCAAAGTAGATCGTCGAAGAGTCAGAATCATTTCCTTCGTTGTTATCGACATCTACCATCCATACAACACCTTTTTGGGTTATCCGACCCTTACCGACTTCAGATTTTACATGGCACAATGGTGTCTACTTCTGAAATATCTTGTAAATGATATTGTCGAAGTTATCGTAGGCAATCAAATCGCTAGGAGAGAATGCTACATGGAAAAATAGAAAGGTGTCAACCTTCGAGAAAAAAGAAAGGGTGTAGAGACTTTATTCTGCATCAAGAACCTAAACAAATAGCAGCCAACATTCGAGACCTGGCTTGGGAAACACAGTCGTATTTTGCAAGAAATTGATCTGACAAAAGACTAGGAACCAGATAAGAAAGAGCTAAGCCTACTGAGAAAATCATCGAAATTTTGATCTTCCTCGATGACCCATTTTAGGCCTTGAAGATCAAATTATAGCTCATCCCTGCTTTAGTGAAGGAAAATCTCAACTCCCTACAAGCCAGCTTGTATTTACTTGGACATACACTTATATATGTGCCATCGTGGCAGGAATCATGAGTCATACGCTGAATATTATCAGAATTTCTTTCATTCAAACAAAAGCGCTGAATCTTGGAGTTAGAGAGGTCGACTGCTCTTAAAAATTAGGTGGATATGCAACTGAATAATGTTTCATCTACGATGACCTTTATCCTGAATGGATCTCCAATATGATGCTTATAAAAAAATCAAACGGGAAATGGAGGACATGCATTGATTATTACGATTTGAATAAAGCATGCTTGAAAGATGGCTTCCCACTTCCTAAGATATAACACCACGTCGACTCAACAAATAGACATCCATTCCTATCATTTATGGATGCGTGTTCAGGCTATAACCAATTTCTGATGCATTTCCCTGACCAAAAACACACTAGCTTCATTACTAACATAAGGTTATACTATTACGTTGTCATACCTTTTGGATTGAGGAATACCGGTAAATCAATCAACAACTGTTAATAGGATGTTCAAAGAACATATTGGGAGATCCATGGAAGTATATGTAATCGACATGCTCACGAAATCACAAAGGTCAAACGACCACATTTATGATCTGGTGGAGAAGTTCAGTGTTCTTCGCAAGTATGGCATAGAACTTAATCCCTTGAAATGCTCTTTTGGCGTAGCATTGGGAAAAGTCTTGGATTTTATTGTCAACTCTTGTAATATTGAAGCTAATCCCGAAAATATTGAAGCTATCTAGAATATCAAAATTCTAGAAAATATTAAAGGTGTTCAAAATCTTAATGAGAAGGTTGCACGTTGAGTCAATTCATTTCTTGAGCAAATGCATTTCCTTCTTTGACTTGATAAAAAAGGGAAATGAAACTTTGTTTGGATACAAGAATGTATTAAAGCATTCCAAGACTTGGCGAATCACTTTGAGGAACCTCCCATCATTTTAAAATCTATGGATCACAAAGATATATTTACTTACTTAGCTATTTTTGTGCATGCTATCAATTCCCCGCTTATGCGCAATGAGAATCATATCCAAAGGCTTGTATACTACATCAACAAAAAGTTAACAGACACCAAAATAATTTATCCCTGACTTAAAAAGATTGCATACTGCCATGCTAGTCTTCTCCAAGAAGCTTTTCTCGTATTTCTAATCCTACCCTATCTAAGTCTGCACTGGTCAACCGCTATGACAGGTCAACGACCTGAGGTGTCTTAAAGAATCTTAAAATGGAACAACGAAATGAGCCAACTCAACTTCACTTTCTTCCCTAGGAGAGCCATCCTGGGGCAAGCATTAGTGTACTTCATTTCCGAATTCACTACTCCCAACCATTCATTAGAAAGTAGTGAATGTCCGGACATATAGTGGAAATTGTACCTGGATGGATCAACTAACAATCAGTGTTCTGGAGAAGGAGTAGTACTTGTAAATCCTTAGGAACATCGATTTATTATGCATTGAAACTTGCCTTCCTGGCTACCAACAATGATGTTGAATATGAAGCCTTGATTGTTGGACTCGAAATTGCCAAAGAGTTGGGGATAAAAACCATTCAGATTTTCTCAAATTTCCAACTCATCGTTTTCCAAGTACGAAGGTAGTTTCAGGATAAAGGAGCAAGATTGGCTCCTTATCTCACTTTGGTGCATGAACTTCTTGAAAACTTTAAACATTATACTATCACTTATACTCCTTGGGTTTGGAACAAAAAACATACTCACTAGCTAGACTAGCCAGCTCCGAGGATACCCAGCTTATCGAAATTGTCCCAATCTAAATACTGAAATCTCGAGTATCTATCAAATGGAGATTTATTGGATAATAATGATGGATCTTGAAAAGAAGTCATGGATGACTCTGATCATGAATTACTCGCAATGGGAAATCCCTCTAGAAAGCTAAAATGAAAATCGATCACTCCTTCAAAAAGCATTATGCTACATCATTCAAGAAGGAGTGCCATACCATTTAGGCTTTTTTGTTCCACTACTTTGATGTGTTTCCCACAACGAGCCAAACGAGCGTTAAGTGAAGTACGCGTAGGCAGGTGCCATGAACCACACCAGGGGGGAAACTCTAACAAAAAGGATACTTTTCTATGTCTATTTTTTCAACCATTAATCGAGATGCAATCGATTACACCCGACATTGTGGCAAATGCTAGAGGTTTGCTAAGATTCCAAGAGACCCACCCGTAGAGTTTACTCAAACAGTTTGTCGATGGCCATTCACAATCTAGGGAATTTATATCATAAGTATATTGTTGATGTCCAAAGGTGTTGCCAAATATGCGATTGTTGTTATTGTTGATTGCTTCACCAAATAGGTTTAAGCCGAGCTCATGACTACAATTATAACCAAGAAAGTGATCAACTTTATTGTTTGCAACATCATACATCGCTTTGGTGTTCCCAAACCCTCATTACTAACAATGGGATCTAATTCGATAGCTTTGAGTTCAAAGGCTTCTGCTGGCATCATCGTAATGAAAAACGTTTTGCGGAAATTTATTATCATCAAGCCAATGGACAAGCTGAAGCAGTTAAAAAATCATAAAGTCCATCTTGAATAAGCTTTGGAAAAGGCTGGAGGTAAGCAAGTAGGTAAACTTCCATTAAACTTATAGGTATACCGAATTACCTACAAGTCAACAACTGGTTGTACTCCATTCATTTTTGCATAAGGCTCCAAAGTCATTATTCCTATTGAATTAAAAGTACATTCTCATCGATCAACTTACTTGATCCAAGGACTAATAAAGATTTCATTTTTGAATATCTAGACTTGATAGGTATGAAACGTGAAGAAACTAAACTTAGAGTAGTTGCTTCCTAATGTTGAGTCCTCGATACAACAATGCCAAAGTCCGTCCAAGACTAGTTAAAATTGGCAATCTTATCCTAAAAGGATTTTTTTCCTTGTAAGATTGGACCCTTGCTTGAAGATCCTTATGTCATCAATGGAAGGCTTAGGGATGGAATCTTTAAGCTAACGATCGTTGATGTCACGGATCTACCAAGAGCATGGAATAATGTACATTTATTGTGTTACTTTACTTGACATGTATTTTATATAATTACATATCGGTTAGCATTTTTTTAAAGCTATGTAATAAGGCAGATGTGCCCTCTTTTTTTTAGTAAAGGCTATTGGTACTTTATGCTCTTCATGTCTCTCCGTTATGTGTAGTAAGTTAGTTGTGATATGACCAACATGCATGTACAAACGTAAAACACAAAAAACGATGCTTTAGAGCTTTACAATGACCCACTCATCCATGTCCATCAATGGACTCCTACAACAAGGGCGTGAATTGACCATTTGCCAATTAACTCGAGCCTTGAAAAAGAGACAAGGTCAATCATAAAAAATATAAATGCTCTTGACCTGAGTGTCCAACAATCATTAATATCCACTTAGGGGCAATAAATTCTAGCTTAGGTTAATGTGATACTAATTATTCATTTGGCCAAATTCAATCATCAAAGCTTAGATTAGAATACTAATCAAATGAGAGAATGAAAGATGCCCATAACTCTAACCCAAATGACATGATGGGGAGTATAAAGGATGAACCAACGATATCCGCAACACAAGCCTGAATCAACTACAAATGAGTATAAATATGAAAGGTTGATCATGATTGCCCAACTCTAAGTTCCACATGATTTGGGATCACGACCGAAAAGAGGTCTAGAAAGTGGACCTCTTGATTCCAAGTTCTACACAACTTGCAACCAACGACCGAAACGAGGTCTCAAGAGTGGAATATTTAACTCTGAATTTTGCATGACTTAATCCAAAATTGAAAGGAGGTCTCGAGAGGGGAACTCCTCGATGATGAACTACACAACCTAAAACCGCAATCGAAAGGAGGGTTTTAAGTGCTTCATAAAACCAACGGTCGGATTCTCGAGCGATAAACCAAAATTTAAGTGTAACGAAGAGAAACTAGGTGCAAGTAAACTGAATGAAAAGTGCAATAAATTCGAACACTTTAACCAAATTCACATAGGATGACAGGAAACTAAGCTTTTATTCACAACTCCAACTTGGGTAAAGTACTAGTTTTATCTTCAGTCGAAAGTAAGGGCAGTGCTCGCGCGAAATCCAGTCAAAAAACAAAACATCATATTTACACAACCAAAAACCAATATTGATCTTTGCCTTATTTCCTTTCCCTGAGTTTCTTCTTTGGCGACTTGCTATTAGTGGTTGTGATCTTCCTTTTCTTGGAGCTACCACTGTTGCTTTCCTTCTTTCTCTTCCCTAGTGTGGCCTTGGGAGTGACATCAATCTCAAATCCACCGTCAGAGTCATGCTCTTCTTCCACCACATCTCTGGGCTTGCCTGAAAAAGTTGCAGCTAAATGTTAAGGATTAGCTTTGGCCTTCTGTGCATCCTCCCTGCACTCCTCATTTCTTTTTCCTTCTTCAACATTTCTTCCAAGATGTATTTTCCTATGGGATCACTTCCTCCTAGCTCCACAATCTCGCCTGTCTGCCTTATAGCTCCTAGGTCCCCAAAGTCATATTGCATTAAAGCCTGATATGCTGCATCATCCCATTGAATATCTATTAGTGGACTGCAAACTGGGACGCTAATGGTCTGGTAGCTGAAGTGATTTGAGCAGCAGTTAGCATCTTTTTCATTTGTGTGCCTATGGCATGAAGACCAATCACAATTAGTCTCTTTCTCTTTCTCTGGAGACTCCAAGGAAAGCCTTATGTCTTCTTCGCAAGCGATACTCACTTGTTCGAAGGTCAGAGAAAGAGCTAAAATACCTTCTATATCATGCACTTCGCCTTCGGATAGAGTCTCGCCCTCTAGGATAGATGTCGGTTTAGCTTTGGCAATGAGACCAAGATTCTTAGGATCATATCCCAAATTAGCAGCGACCGATTGAGAAGAGGAACTCACTATAGTAATAGTTGTCATGACCGGTGTTTGTGTGAAAACAACCTTGCTCTTTGTCTGGTCCATCGAACATCACAGGTAACAACAACACTCTTGCTTATAACAGCTTTGCTCTTCGTCAGAGCCAACTCTATCGCCCTTTCCTCTTCCTCCTCTTCTGCAATGAGACGTTGACCCTCCACAATAATTTTTGGTCATCACCATTCAATTATTTATCTATCAACTCCTCCTCATTGATGTCACAAAAGTTGTTATAATACGCTTCCTAATCGAGGAATCGCTCCCAAGCCATAACGAGCATTCTCGGATAATTGTCCAGCGAAGAAAGATCATGTTGGAGAAGGATTTGGGGATAGAAACTCATAATTGTAGAATCAAGATCTTTCTTATCTGCATTTACCTTGTTCACTTTTTCCCTAAGTTCTCCAAGCTCCTCTTCAAACTTCCGCCGAACATCCGAGGCCTAATTAAGGACTGTTTGGAATATCACATCCTCAGCTACCTCCTTAGTCTGTCTAGCTGCCTGCACCTCTTTCTTAAAAGCATCTCTCTCTCCTAAGTTCCTCATTCTCCTTTAATATTTTTTAATTTTGAGCAATATGGAACTTATTGTCATCATCTAAGGAGGTGGATCAAAGGGAGGCTTGTTATAACTCTTTACAGAACCCAAACTGAGCTACTAGGCTTCCACCTTTATATCAGCACATTTTGAGCCTCGCCTAGTTGGCACTTGTGGTCATCAATATCTTCATCTACAAGCCTCATTTTATCAGGATCGATGCTCGCATCGAGGTTCATGCCTTCTATTTTAGTTTCCAACCTCCATATTATTATAGACAACTTCTCCGTGTATTTAACAGTCTCCCTACATTGAGAGTACACATCAAATACCCGGTCTATTGTTTACTTATCAGCTTCCCATGGGATCAGGCGCATTTATAGCACAAAAAATGTCATGCCGAAGTAACGTGTGAAAAGATTGTCCTAAGCCCGTCAATCTGTTCTTTGGGAGAAAGAGTTCGCTTAGGAGCTACTATCTTTTGGCTCTTATTTTTGTATCTTTTAGGTTGATATGATTTCTTAGAGGCCTTCGAACCTTCCCTTGAATGGTTACGACTGGTTTGTATTGGCAGTGGTAGCGGGTGAAGTTTTGGAGGAGGTGGGGGTGTACGTAGAGGATTATTCGGTATCTTTGGACTCTTTATGCTGGAATGGTGGCCTTTCTTGTTTATCTGGGGGTAGAGACCTCGATTAAGGGAGGTGAACCAAATCTTGATGCTCATTATTCCTACGATCTCTACTGTTATGCCTCCTTAATATTAATTGTGGTAGCATGTGGTGTTGCTGAGGACTCCACGCTCCCGGTTCTTTCTCACATCAATTTTTCTTTACTCATTGTACCTACCTAGAGAAAAAGTCAAGTCGGTATCAATTCAATTACATGTGAACAAGTCGTGCATCGTACAACATTTGGTTTGTATGTATCCTATTGTCCCACCAATAAACTAGTTTTCTGTTATCCGAGGAAGCAACCTTCCTGATGCTTGTTGGTATTGATGCTCCCTCCGAGCTAGGAAAGAAGCTATCCACATCGACATCGTTAAAGTAGAACTAGAATGTCTTCAGAGGAATGTTTTCAAGACCTTTGAACTTCCCTTTGATTTCTTGCAACTTCTCCATTTTTGCAGCTGAAGTAGGAGATATGGGCTTTGAAGCTTGCCATTTCTTGAGCTTCACAACCATAGAGGGATGAGAAGTAAGCGACACATCTTCTTTATGATCGACTTCTTCCCACTAAATGTCTCTCCACCTCTGATGTCCTTTTGAGCCCCTTCTAGCTCTTCTTCAATAACAGAGGGCATGGTAGGGGCCTCATTGTCTTTCTGTAACAACCCTGGTTTTGTGATTACCTGTTCTGTTAATTAAATAGTGTTCATAAAAGGTTAATTGAAATTAAACTATATTTGGAGAGGATAACTCTTAAAATCCTTTGATTTGTATAAGCCAAGGATTTTAGTGTTAACAATGTATGAATATGTTGAGTTGAGTTGAATTGTGTCAAAGGAAGCAATTCAATACAAAATTAATTGGTCAATCAAAGAAAATGAACATGGATTTGGAGAAAGATTATTTAATTAATCAATATGTTGGCTTAATAATGACTTTTGAGTAATGAAATATAAAATGTTGGATTTAAGGTTGAATTGAATAAAATAGAATAATAAAAGGATTCAATTCAATGTTAATTTGGTAAATAAATTTAAACCTAGACAAAATAATGTTTTAAGAACTTATAATAATGTTTTGAGATAAAAATTTATGTTTAAAAGACTTTTATGTGTTATGTAGCAATAAATTGGAATTTATAGTTAAAGAATGAATTTTAGTGTAAAATTGTGTTCTATTTATTCATTTGAGATGCAAACATAAATATAAAATGTAAATATTGATTAAAAATCAATATTTTAAGTGTTAAAATATTTTTAACAAGTTTTGGTGTTTATTTTGACAAGATATTGTAATTTGTATGAATACATTAAAATGTTAACTTTGAATAAAGAAATGTAAGATCTGCGTCTTTAATAAAAATGTAAATTATGTTGTGTAATGATAAAAACTAGTGATTAATTTGCTTAAAATGATTTCATATGTATTTGTATGATTTTCATTAAGTTAAACAATGATAATTTTGTAAACGTTAGGTGATAAATGATGTAAAACATGCGTTAATAGGAGTAATATTGACATAGTTACCTATCTAAGCCTAGTCTAATTACACTTAAGTTAATTGAACCCTAAACAAAGCCTAAAACCTAATTTAATTGAGAAAGGAATACTAGGAATGAGGAAAAGAGAAAATATGTACATATATCTCCTCTATTTCCTTCTTCCTGAAAGAAACGTGTAAGAACTCAAAATATCCTCTCCTCCAAATCCTAGAACTCAATCATATTTTAAAGATTAAAGCAAAAAGAAGATTTCTAATTTAAGAAATCACAGGTAATATATCTAAAATCACAAATCATTTCTCTCAATCTTTGAATTTAAGAATTTTTGTTAATTGTAGGTTATCTTTGTATTGCATGTCACTGCCATAGATTTTTACTGGTATCTGAGGTTTCTTGAAACCAAAACAACCCAAAAACTTCAACCTTTAAGCTAAATTTCATTGCAATATTATGTGGTAAGTTTATCTAATAATTTTTATCATTTAAACAAGCTGCATGTTGGCTTGTTGTACGTTTTAGTGTAATTTTTTTTTACTGTTAACATAAAACTAAATTTTATGTTAGTAACTCAGTTAATCGCTATTTGATTTAATAAGCGTAGTGCTCTTTGATTGTGTGTTAAATCTATGCCAAAAGTATCCTAGATTGTTGTTTATTTGTTACTCTTATATTATGCTCAAAATCTTACCTAAATCTAGCAAAATCATTGTTTAATGTTGGATATGAGATAGGAAAAAAAATACTTGTAAGTATTGCGACCCAAATGTCTACCATCGTTCAACCCTAAATTCATACGGGTTGACCCTAGAGTCAACCTGTGGATGGCCATAGTTTGACCTTGGTGCTCGAGAGATCCTATACCTAGTTGAGCCTATGTTTTTGTATTTAGGCTCCATTATTACTTAGTTTGGGTGATTTCTACTGAGTTTTGAAATATGTTTGAATTGATTTTGAAAAGCTAGATAAAGTTGACATTCAATAACCAATCCTTATAACGGATTGAAAGATTTTGATGAGTTTTCAGTTGATTTTTATGTGTTTTTTTCATGAACATTTCATGAATTTGCTTACAGATTTAAAAGATTTTTTTATATATAAAACTACTATTTTAAGATAAATATTTTGCAAAATTGATTTATAAAACTATAATTATTTCAAAGCTATTTATATGTATATATTCTATACAACAATGAGATTTTTAAAGAAATGCTTTTCGAATAGCTCTGTTGAATCGTTTTAAAAACTCGTTTTCTTGAAATATTTTTTTTATGTAAACTACATATTTTCATACTCTTCAAGAGAACGAGAATGCACCTTAAACGTTGTAGTAAATCGTGTGGTATAGGATACATAGGTCTATTATATTGGTTAATTCCAGACTTGTTCGATTGAAGCTATTTTTCCTTATGGAATTAATCGACTTATAGTAAACCGATAAGTGATACATGTAGTAATCACTGTTCGGGTTACTGTTTGGACATCTATGACACATTTAATTGTTGTTGTTCTAGTAGTTGGGTTAAGCTAGAATGCCCTTTTATTTTATATACTCAGGTCAAACCTGGTTGTTTCAGGTTAGCACCTGTTGTAGATATATGCTTAGCCCGATTCTGCTTTGGTCCATCTTATTACCTTTCGATGCTTAGGTGTATTCTGAGTAGTCGCCTTGTAGATATTTACCTAACTCTGATATGTACATATTCTGTTGAACTTAATGTATATATGTGGTTAGTATAATCACCCACTTGTGTATCATTATGTATTGTACTTAATGTATTTGTATATAGTTGTGTCTGTTGTTCTGTGATTTGTGTTATTTATTGTTATTATGTTCTGTTCTAAACAGATCCGTTAGCCACCTTAGTATTATATTAATCTAGAATTGAGTATGTCAATCCACTTGTGGTAAGAAAAATAGAGCACTGCATCGACGTACTCGATACTTGTTTAATATAAGAGTTAAATATGGTTTCTCTTAACTAGCCCTATTCTCCGCACTAGCAGACAGTATTACCTAGTAATATTCTTTATTAGTGTGGGTCTCGGCTAGGGGCGTCACATCTTGGTATTAGAGTTGAATTCAGAACAAAGTATGATAAACAAAATATAGTACACATATTATAGTGCATCAGAGTGTAATATAAGTGTTAGCATAATCCTTAATCAGCCTTATCCTGAATCATGTCCTTAATCTTCCATGTCCTTTAGGGGTATATATGAATACATCTCAGAATGCATTTTAAATTTCATAGTATTCCTTATTGTATTTAGTTAATAATATCTTACCACTATGAATAATCTTTATTTTCCTTTATCCTTTTAGCTAATGGCTGAAAAAGGCAGCGACGCTGTAACGACCCGGATTTTGAGCGACTTTGGTTAGCGACATAAGCTCGATGTCGATAACCAAAACATCGAAAAATCCTGGTAATTAGTGAAAGAAATTAGAGGGTGAGGAAAGATAAGATAGAAACTTAGAATAGAAGAAGAAGAAGAACACAACCTCAGAGTAACACGAATCTCACAGGGAACGAATAACATATAATAGATAACATATCCTTGAAATAAATCATTATATGTATACAATACATTATCAGAGTACAATACTTACAATACAGCGGAAATAAACTATAGCTATATGATCCTGAAGCCTCCTGCTCCAGCTCTTCCAGTATATCTGTAAAATCCCGACTACTTGACTGCCCGTACAAATTTAGGCACCCAAGAGTTTAGGGAAAACAACAAAGTAAACTCCGGGTCAGTCATGGGACTGGTGTGAGTAAAACAGTTTAAAACAGTTCAAGCAGGTAATCGATATCTCATAAGACCACGCCGTATAACGGAACGAGTTTTTCCCTTATGAGAATCCAAATATCTTTATATCAAAAACCTTTTGATATTATAATAATGTCTATCAACACAATATAATAATCATCTAACAGAAACACTTTCATCTCACGTTCTACATATATAGTATACAATCAAAACCGCAAGCACGTATTGGGTAATGGATTTCCAACTATGACAAGGTATGGAACCACCTTTCGCTATTGTACCTCTAGAAAGGAATACACTGGGTTCAACAAGAACATCTTGCAACCCGGCCACACATGACCAACCACTCATTTCGCTTGAGTGTATCGAATGTATATCACCAACGGTTGGGATCAGCAACCGTTTCCCGAATGGGACAGCATCAACAATAGATTTTTAGAAGTAAATGAAACTCTAGATCAGGTGATTATACACCCTACTTCGGTGCGACCGACTTAGCCATGCTGCCTGCCCGATTTCTGTCATTTACGGAATGCGAGGCTAGAAGCTACGCTTTTCATCACACCAGATCCACTTTGAATGCCACATCATCAAATCCATCAAATCACCGATTGATGTCCTCAACCATACATTATGTGTTAGCTAAAAGAAGTTTCCTTCTCCGCTTCCACTCTTGGTACGGTTGGAGAAATCAATATACGTCATCGTCTGGAAATACTCTGTCTAACATCCGTCCATACAAGTCACCCAGGAACAGGATGAACCGAAGGCACTATTCTGTAAACAGGATAGCCCTTGCATAACTCCGTCTTCAATTTCCTTTGGCATATATGATTCGCAACGTTTATGCCAATACAGAGTGGTTCTTTGGATAATAATCCAACCGGTCTCTCCATATTAACAACGTTAAAATGGTCAAAACTTCGATAGTCTGTGATTTAACTATCGAAGAAAAACAGGTGTGCAAACAACGATATTATTTCCAGATGGAAATTTTATCAATCAATCATCAATTATATATCTCCTTACTTCATAAATTTAATTATCTCCTGTTTCCCTATATTCAACATTTCTTATTTTCTAAATTTAGAAAAAAAATGTTATTACCACTGGAAAACATTTCCATTTCTTGTTTTCTATATCAGAAAACATTTATAGTTCTTATTTGGAAAACATTTCCAAAACTCCTTCATTGGACTTAGACAGATGTTTAAACAAACATTGCTATGCCAACTCAAACCATTTCCTTTACTGCCGAACCTTAACTATTCCTTAGTTAAAAATGAAGCCAATCAAGTTGGGGTAGAATTACCTCTTAGACCTCAACTGAACAACATTTCTAACTTTGAAATAGACAAAGTTCACTTTATATCCCTTTTACTAACTTCCTTACTTAACCCTCCTTCGAATAGCTATATTCGATTGACTCTTTTCACTTAACTCTATTCGATTAACCCTTATCAGTTAACTCTATTGGACTAACACTATTGGATTAACTCTATTTGAATAACGCTATTGATTTACTCATTTCACTTAACTCCTTTCGAATAAACTATATTCGATAACTCCTTTTTCTTTCTTCGAATAAACTATATTCGATTAACTCATTTTACTTTCTATTCGAATAAACTATATTCGATTAACTCATTTTACTTTCTATTCGAATAACTATATTCGATTAACTCATTTGCTTTCTATTCGAATAACTATATTCGATTAACTCATTTGCTTTAACTCTAATCGATTAAACTAACATCGATTAGCTCCTTTGCTTTAACTCTAATCAATTAAACTAACATCGATTAGCTCCTTTATTCTTTTCGAATAAACTATTCATTTATAAAGATTTACTTTTAGTAACAGTTCTTCACTTTACAAATGATTTCCCTTTTTATTTACTTTCGAAATATTTCCTTTTACAAAAACCGTTGATTTTATAAACTCCCTTTTATTTCAATATACATTGAAATAATTCTTTTTACATCCGAGGGTCTTTTATGATATTTAAAATATCGAATAAAAATGATCAACATCATTCCAACACCCATAATCCATAACAGATTATATAACACATCATATATCACAATATATGAAAACAGTAAAATAAATGTTGAGGAATCCAGTTGGATTCCTCCAACCTGTTTCCCTGCATCACAGATGTTAAATAATATAGATAACATCACTTTCAGTTCCATATGATATATTCTGTTAAACAGAATCAATATAGAAATTTAACTAACTGACTAGCAGTTCAATCAAACAGTCAACACACAGTCAATCAGCCAATATTTAACAGTTCTAAGAATACAACATGAAATTATATACTGTTCAGAGTTAGTGAGATTTACTCACATTGGACGATCATCGTTAATAACGATAACCATCGCTTGATTCAGATGGACAATTTATTTTGCTATAAATTGTAACGAGCTCCAACCCACTCCCAGTCGGTTCCATTTGTGTTGCGCTCGTCCATACGATCCCGATGGATCCAATTTTGTCCAATTCCAATAACGTACGGTGAAGATATGATGATTTAAAGTTAGTATAATATTTTAATTTTATTTAAACTTAAATTACTTTTAAATCGGCCCATCACCTTTTATTTTACCTTGGCCCATACCCTTCACATTTCATTGGCTTATCTCTCTAGTCAAAACCCGACGCATGCCTGAACCTCATCTTCTCCAACACAAATGCCGTGCCTCCTCCTGTTGAAACCACACCCTTGCCAACACTTCTCTCCCCATTTTACATTACCCCAATATTTCCATACCTCTCCTTGCTCACGTACATACCTTCCACCAGTTCGTTCACGCCCAATCCCCCAAAACAAAAGCGTCCTCCTGTTGCCAATTCCATGGCAAACACCCCACTTCAGTACCGCATACGCCAGATCCTCCATAAAATATTTGCCATAAACAAAACTTTAACATCATTTCCCAAATCCCATAGTATACGTATACTGTTAACCCCTCCTTGCCCCTTCATAGTGTTCGATCCCGAATAAGCTCCTTCACCACCATTTACCAGTCACGCTCCATCCTTCTTCCTCCACAAAAACATTACTCCTGAGTTCTTGCAGCAAAGCGCTTTCCTTCCCTACTCACGTTTAACACAAATGACTTCATCCCACACCCCTACATCGACTGACTTCATCGCGACAGAGACAGCCTCGCCACCAAAGTGTACTGCGTAAAAACCCTCACGGACTCCCATGACAGTGCGCCAAGACCTGGAACTTGTGAACCCTAGGCTCGCCAGTCCGTTATTCAGCGACGAGAGAATCACTCGATCGAGAGAGAGAAAGTGTATTGAGCTGTTGAGAATCACGAACCAACTCATGTATGACATGTTTGAGGAAGAGAGAGTGCGGTTTGCTTCTGAGAAAAGGGAAGAACTGGCGGCTTGATGTCGAGTTTACAGAGGAATTGAATTAGATTTTAAAGTAGAAGGGGTTTGGGGTATTTATATACATGTTTATATATAGACATGGAGTATTCTTTCAATTTGTGGAGGAAAATCACAAGTAGCGTGGCATATATTTTGGCGTTGGATTTGGTCTTGATGCTTGTTTGGTAGAGTATGCAGTCCATACATATATTTTGTTTTCAAGTGATGTTTTACACTCTTCCTTCCACAATTTCATTTGTTTAACGGACCGCTAGACAGAAATGAAAATACTGTTGTGACAAGCGATGTGTCATGATCCCAAAAATATAATAATACCGGTAGATTGACTCATATTTTGAAACTTCAAAATGTTGATTACAGGGTGCAAAATACTCCAAATAAAAAGTTGCTTATTTAATTAATTAAAAATTACAGAAAAATAAATTAAATTGTCACTACTTCCCAAAAGAACCTTGTGTAAATTCAAAGACGATATTCAAATATATTGAAAACCCCTTTTATAACGTAAATAAAGCGTTACGAATTATAAAGGAATTCCACAGCGACTTTTCTAAATTTTTATTTGGACATATCTCAAAATCTACACAATGAAATCCCGATTTTTCTCTTCCACTAGAAAGATATATTCCACCAGCTCCCAACGTTTCTTGTTTCACAGAAATCCGGCTTAAAACGAATTCTGTACATTCAGTTGAAGTTCGAATTGCCAATTTACGAACTGCAGCACCATTTCGAGCTTGATTATAATTATATTACAAACTATACGTTCAACTATCGACGATTGAATATATTCGTTACTATAATTCAATTTTAAACTAAATTATATAATTGGAATTGCCCAATTCACACGTATCGCCATTTCAGCCAATTCTGATTATTTCAGAATTAAATATATTATTTAATCTATTATTTTAATTAAATATTTACCATTATTAAATCCCACGGCCATTAAATCCTTTTAATCACCTTTTATATAATTAAATTAATTAATTATAATACCTCTGCCAATGCGGGTCATTACAGACGCTGTCTCTAATACTGGGCAGTCGAATAGGTCATGTCCAAAGGGCGACTACATATCTACTGTAATGACCCGGATTTCGAGCGACTTTGGTTATCGACATAAGCACGATGTCGATAACCAAAACATCGAAAAATCCTGGTAATTAGTGAAAGAAATTAGAGGGTGAGGAAGGATAAGATAGAAAATTAGAATAGAAGAAGAAAAAGAACACAACATCAGAGTAACACGAATCTCATAGCGGAACGAATAAATATATTTCATAACATAACTTTGAAATACAAATCAGTACTTGAATATACATATCATTATCAAAGTACAGCACTTACAACACAGCGGAAATAACTATAGCTATATGATCCTGAAGCCTCCTGCTCCAGCTCTTCAACTATATCCGTAAAATCCCGACTACTTGACTGCCCGTACAAATTTAGGCACCCAAGAGTTTAGGGAAAACAACAAAGTAAACTCCGGGTCAGTCATGGGACTGGTGTGAGTAAAACAGTTAAAAACAGTCGAACAAGTAAACGATATCTCATAAGACCACGCCGCATAACGGAACGGGTTTTCCCTTATGAGAATCCAAATATCTTTATATCAAAAACCTTTTGATATTATAATAATGTCTATCAACCACAGTATATATATAATCGTCTAGCAGAAACGCTTTCATCTCACGTTCTACATATATAGTATACAATCAAAACCGCAAGCATGTATTGGGTAATGGATTTCCAACTATGACAAGGTATGGAACCACCTTTCGCTAGTGTACCTCTAGAGAGGAATACACTGGATTCAACAAGAACATCTTGCAACCCGACCACACATGACCGACCACTCATTTCGCTTGAGCGTATCGAATGTATATCACCAACGGTTGGGATCAGCAACCGTTTCCCGAATGGGACAGCATCAACAATAGATTTTTAGAAGTAAATGAAACTCTAGATCAGGTGATTATACACCCTACTTCGGTGCGACCGACTTAGCCATGTTGTCTGCCCGATTTCTGTCATTTACCGGATGTGAGGCTAGAAGCTACGCTTATCATCACATCAGATTCACTATGAATGTCACATCATCAAATCCATCAAATCACCGATTGACGTCCTCAACCATACATTATGTGTTAGCTAAAAGAAGTTTCCTTCTCCGCTTCCATTCTTGGTACAGTTGGAGAAATCAATATACGTGATCGTCTGGAGATACTCTGTCAGACATCCGTCCATACAAGTCATCCAGGAACAGGATGAACCGAAGGCACTATTCTGTAAACAGGATAGCCCTTGCATAACTCCGTCTTCAATTTCCTTTGGCATATATGATTCGCAACGCTTATGCCAATACAGAGTGGTTCTTTGGATAATAATCCAACCGGTCTCTCCATATTAACAACGTTAAAATGGTCAAAACTTCGATAGTCTGTGATTTAACTATCGAAGAAAAACAGATGTGCAAACAACGATATTATTTCCAAATGGAAATTTATATCTATCAAACATCATTCAACATAAATCTCTTTATTTCATAAATTTACTTATCTCATGTTTCCCTATATTCAATGTTACCTATTTTCTAATTTGGAAAATATACGTTATTAACAATGGAAAACATTTCCTTGTTTTCTTTATTAGAAAACATTTCTGGTTCTCTTATTTGGAAAACATTTCCAAAGCTTCTTCATTGGACTTAGACAGATGTTTAAACAAACCATTGCGATGCCAACTCAAACCATTTCCTTTACTGCCGACCTTAACTATTCCTTAGTTAAAAACGAAGCCAATCAAGTTGGGGTAGAACTACCTCTCAGACCTTAACTGAACAACATTTCTAACTTTGATTAACTCTCGTTCGAATAAATCTCTATTCGATTAACCCTTATCAATTAACTCTATTGGACTAACACTATTGGATTAACTCTATTTGACTAACGCTATTGATTTACTCATTTCGCTTAACTCCTTTTGATTAACTATATTCGATGACTCCTTTTGACTTTCTTTGAATAAACTATATTCGATTTACTAACTTTATTCAAATAAACTATATTCTATTAACTCCTTTTACTTTAACTCAAATCGATTAAACTAACATCGATTAACTCCTTTTACTTTAACACTAATCGATTAACTAACATCGATTAACTCCTTTTACTTTAACACTAATCGATTAACTAACATCGATTAACTCCTTTTACTTTAACACTAATCGATTAACTAACATCGATTAACTCCTTTTACTTTAACACTAATCGATTAACTAACATCGATTAACTCCTTTTAACCTTACGAATAAACTATCCATTTATAAAGATTTACTTTTAGTAACAGTTCTTCATTTTTCAAATGATTTCCCTTTAATAAAACTCTATTCGTTTTAAAAACATTTTTCCCTTTTATTTACTTTCGAAATATTTCCTTTTATAAAATCTGTTGATTTTATAAAATCCCCTTTATTTCAATATACATTGAAATAATTCATTTTACATCCCAGGGTCTTTTATGATATTTAAAATATCGAATAACAATGATCAACATCATTCCAACACCCAAAATCCATAATAGATTATATAACACATCATATATCACAATATATGAAAACAGTAAAATAAATGTTGAGGAATCCAGTTGGATTCCTCCAACCTGTTCCCCTGCATCACAGATGTTAAACAATATAGATAACATCACTTTTCAGTTCCATATGATATATTCTGTTAAACAGAATCAATATAGAAATTCAACTAACTGACTAGTAGTTCAATCAAACAGTCAACACACAGTCAATCAGCCAATATTTAACAGTTCTAAAAATACAACATGAAATTATAAACTGTTCAGAGTTTGTGAGATTTACTCACATTTGCGCGTTAGCCGTTAAATAACGGTTTGCGTTATTTAATCCAGTCAGACAATTTATTTCGCCATAAATTGTAACGAGCTCTGTTTCTCTCCCGGTCAGTCTCATTGTGTTGCTCCCGTCCATACGATCCTAACGTGATTGACGGTTCGTGATTCTGATTTCATATGATCAAGTTATTGAATTAACAATTCGATATACTATTTTAAATTAAATAACTTTAAATTCTTTTAGATTGGGCTTTACCCAAATGTTTTTGGCCCATCCACCGTTTCTACAACCCATACCCGATGACTTTCTACCCTGAATAATGCCGTGACCTGCTCCTATTTTCGATGGCCATTAACGCAACTTCACACCACTCGTTCTCACTCTCCTCTCCACCGAATCAAATGAAACCGGCATCCACTTCATCTCCTTCGCGAGCTCTACACCTCCATCCCTTTATTTCAAAACTCGGTGTCCACTCCTTTGTCACTATGTCGAGTACCTCCCAGTGCTTCACGGTGGCACCATCGTTCAAAAATCCAACAGCTACATAACTTCACTGCAAACAAACCCTTCAAAAACCAACCCCTCTTCCATATTCATTTTCAACTCCACCTCCTGCTTTTTACCACTGCCGTGAAACCTCCCCGGGAAAAACAACGCAGGCTTCACCTTCGAACGCCTCCTCAAGCACGTTTGTAAAGAAAACTTGCTTCATTTCCTGTCTTCGGATCCACCCAAAAGGTGCCAGCAAGCGCGATTCCTCCTTATGACGTGAACGTCCCCTCCAAGTCTCGAACGCCCTAGCTCATAATGGTAACACTGTCGGCCATCGAAATCAACATATGCGAGTTTTAAATAATGGATCCATCACTCCATTTTGATTTTCAGATCTGCGTTTTGTGGTTGGAGAGAATGGAATTTCCACTTGCGTTTTATCAAAAGAAAAAGAAGAAAAATTGTTTTGCTGAAGAGAAAAAAAAGTGCGGTGGAAAGAACTTGTTTGGATCCGAATATATATATAAATACGGTTTTAAAAATGCAACGTGGTGCTGTGAGCTCCAAACATGGTTTTGTAGTTAATGGGATATGCGAGGTGGTTGAAAAGAGGTCTTAGGAATTTAATAGTACAAATACATATATAGTATTTAGTCTAGTGAATTTCGGTAAGTAAAATCACTTCATGTCAGAGCGGGTACATACTGAAATAAGGATACAGTCATGTTCAGCGATGAGCCACGATCCCAAAAATATAATAATACCGGTAGATTAACTCATATTGTGAAACCCCAAAATCGCTGATTAAGGGTGCAAAATACTCCACTTAAAAAGTTGCTTATTTAATTAATTAAAATTACAATAAAATTCTAAAAATTAAATTATCGCTATTTCTCAAAAGAACCTTGTCTGAATTCACACCCGATATCTAGTTATTTTGAAATAACCGTTAAGGCCGATAAACGATTCTATAGCGACTATTCTGAAATTTGATTTGGACATATCTCAAAATCTATACGACGAAATCCTGATTTTTCTCTTCCAGTAGAAAGATATACTCCACCAGCTCCACACGTTTCTTGTTTCATAAAAATCCGGCTTAAAACGAATCCTGTACATTCAGTTGAAGTTCGCATCGCCAATTTACGAACTACAGCGCCATTTCGAGCTCGTTTATAATTATATTATAAACTATACGTTCACCTGTCGACGATTGAATATATTCATTATTCAAATTCAATTCCAAGATGAATTAAATATCACATATGATCCGGTTCATATCATATCGCCATTTCAGCCAATTCTGATTATTTCAGAATTTAATATATTATTTTAATTAAATATTCATCATTATTTAATTCCACGACCATTAAATTCACTAAACCACCATTTATATAATTAAATAAATTAATTCTAATACCTCTGCCAATGCGGGTCATTACAATCTTCCCCACTTAAAATAATTTCGTCCTCGAAATTGCTAAAAGGTAGAGGACGACCCTATCGACTGGTTATAACATATTTGTTTATTTTTTTTAACTTTAGTTTCAACTGGACCAATTTAATTTCAATTAAATTATTAATTAATTCTTATCAACGAAAATTTTCAAAAATCCTGAAAATTTTCTAACGCCTTAACTCTTCGAAAAATTTCGCCAGCACCTCCTTTGTACTGGTCAATACATCAAACTCCAACTCGCCTCTCTGGGCCATCTCCAACCCAAAACGAAAATCAAACAGCCAAGCGGCTTGCCAATCGGCTCATAAATCTTATATCCAATATGAAATATAACTTGTACCTTTTGTTGGCATATCATTATATCCTTTCCACCTGTTATCAATTCAGCAGATACAAGGGTCATCCCAATCAAATTCCAACCTGTTTTTATCCACGACACAACCATTCGCTTATATCCTAAGTCGAATTTTATTTCAAATTCGAGTTCCATTCTCGATTTTCAATTCCTTAACTCCTCAATCCAATACCATTTCGGATTCTAATTTCACAAATCCAATCTTATTCGATTTCAATTCAACTTCAGTTACCACTTAACTGACTTGACTTAAATTCAAATTTGCTTTCACAAATTTATGTTTGAATTTGTTTTTAATTCAAACAGTCTTTCCCTAGGAGTATTTAAACAATTTACTCTTTTCAAAAATCAAATTTTCCTTTTTGAAATTCAACTGAGCCCATAATCAATATTTCATTAGTTAGATCACTTCTCTATTTCTTTATCAATATTTGTTAACCAAATATTTTCAATAACCATATTGGCCTTTTTATGTTATTTGGAAAACATTTCCGAATATCGCCTTCCTTTATTTTCTAAATCAATAACCTTTATAATCCTATTTATAATTGGAAAATATCCCAATTACTTATCTCTTTTCCGATCTCGTTTATTTCTATACTTAGGAAATATTTATTATTCTATTTCCAAGTTCACACTTATTTGGGTTAAAACGGATGTTGTATAAAACATCGTTACGACAACCCAAATATTATATTCAACTAACTCTTATTTGACATTGGTCTTCGAGCCTGAATCTTGCTACTTATCGGTATATCATGAAATCAACCAAGTTGGGGTATAATTACCTCTCAGACCTTGACTGAATAACATTTAACGTCAAAACAGACCAGACTACTTACTCGAATAACCAATACCATACAACTACTTATTCACTTTTAACCACGTTTACGCTTCCTCTTTCTATCCTGACTAGATTTTATTCCTAGTCTTCCCTTTTTGATTATACTATTCTATTTCTAAGTTCGTTTCCTTATCGACTTCTATATATATCAATACATAGATTTCTAACTATCAATTTATCTTAAAAATATTCTAACTCCTTAAATTCCCGGAAAAATTCGCCATAACCTCCTTTGTACTGGGAGCATCGGGATATTTCAAATAGCCTCCCATGGCCCTAACCAATCCAAAAGAAAAAGCAAAAGCCAAGCGGCTAGCCAATTCGGCGCATAAAATCTCATATATGAATTGAATACATACCTTTCCGTTGAGCATTCTATTTATATACCTTCATACCTTTTCCATACCTATCTCATGTATATCCATACATTTCTAATTCATTTCAACTTAATCCAATCGTTTTAACTTATTTCGTTAAGTGATTTTCAAATTACTGGTTTTCCCATTTCACCTTCATATTTGAGTATAACATGTTCAAATATAGGTTTAACTTGTTTATCCACTAATTGAATTCCATTTCAATTTTATGTTCTATATTCGATTTCGAATATCCATTTACAGATCCAATCCACCTTTCAAAGTTCAACTTCAACTTCAAAACTCGATTAACTAATTCCTCTCGACTTAGTTAATTCTATTCAATTTCTATATTTGAATTTCGTTTCAATTTCCTTATTCAAATTCTATATTTGAATTTCATTTCAATTCTATTTGAATCTTCTATATTCAAATTTCAAATTCAATTCTATTGGAATCTGCTTTATTCAAATTTCATTTTCACTTCTATTTGAATTTTCCTAATTCAAATTCTATTTGAATTTCATATATTTAAACTCCTTTAAATTTCTATATTCAATTTGAATTACAAATATTCAAATTCCTTTTTAAATCCTTTATTCAATCTCTATGTCACTTCTCTTATTTAAATTCTATTCGATTTTTTTCCATATGTCTAATTCTATTCGATTTCTCATATGTCAAATTCTATTCAATTTCTATATTCGAATTTTCTCTTTTCAAATTCTATATCTGAATTGATATATTCAAACTCTATTTCAATTCCATTGAATTTCATATATTCAAACTCCCTTTGAATTTCTATATTCGAATCCTATTATTACTCTATATGAATTCCACATTCAATTTTCCATTATTTAAATCTTCTTTATTCAAATCTCATTTGAATTTCTATATTCAAATCCCCTTTGAATTTCCTTATTTAAATTCTATTTCAATTCCATTGAATTTCACATATTCAATTTCTATTTCAAATTTTCTTTATTCAATCTTTACATAAGTCTCGATTTCAATTCCTTTTGAAATCGATATTTCTACCTTTGGAAAATAGGTTTTTCCTTTCAAATTTCACACTTGTATTTTTATTTCTGAATTATCCGATGATAATTCTTTTCACTTCATTTATAAACTTCGTTTATAAAAGAACTATTTATAAACTTCCTTTATAAAGGAACTTCTCGTTTTTATTTCTTTTAAACAAGTTAATATTTCAAATCTATTTGAAAGTTCAAATTCTATATTTTAAATCCCATTTTGAAATTCAACACACTTGTCTTTCCCAAAACAAATTCAAAATAGTATCTCTGGTAGTAATTTGTCACTTACAACTCGAAAATGGATACTGATGATGCAGCTGTCATCATCAAAATCTATTTTCCAGCGATCGAAGTGAATTCAATACTATAAAACCATTTCTAAACATTTCCACTTTGAAATTCATTTCAAAATATAATTCACACTGCTTGTAAAACAATTTAAAATCTCCCAGGATCCTAAATTTTCCTTATTTTTAATCCAAAATCCATTTACAAACACTTATCCAATTCTCCAGAATTTTAATTCAATTTCTGGTTTTAATTTCAGATTTAACTCATCTGATTCACGCATTTCACTTATATGAATTCTGATTGGTTATTCACATAACCATTTAATTTATAATCTTACTCGATTATAATAACAACCAATATATCCAATATATTATAATTTTGATATATATATCTTCTCTATATCGAGATATACCTTGGGTAACCTTATTTTATTTTACCCTCTTTTCAAAACATATCGTGTCGACCCATCGTATTCGAGTGTTTAATAACTCCTACCGATACAGTGGATCAAACTGATCGACCAGAACTCATAAACGACTCAACCAATGAATCCACACAATATAAAACCATTTTTTTATATCAATAACAAATACGTTCGCTCGTATATATACACTCAATCTCAGTCTAGGGTATTACTAACCCTATCTCTACCGAGTCACGCCACAGAGCCAAGTAATTCTTAACTTAAGCTCTGATACCAACTGTAATGACCCGGATTTCGAGCGACTTTGGTTATCGACATAAGCACGATGTCGATAACCAAAACATCGAAAAATCCTGGTAATTAGTGAAAGAAATTAGAGGGTGAGGAAGGATAAGATAGAAAATTAGAATAGAAGAAGAAGAAGAACACAACATCAGAGTAACATGAATCTCACAGCGGGACGAATAAATATATTTCATAACATAACTTTGAAATACAAATCAGTACTTGAATATACATATCATTATCAAAGTACAGCACTTACAACACAGCGGAAATAACTATAGCTATATGATCCTGAAGCCTCCTGCTCCAGCTCTTCAACTATATCTGTAAAATCCCGACTACTTGACTGCCCGTACAAATTTAGGCACCCAAGAGTTTAGGGAAAACAACAAAGTAAACTCCAGGTCAGTCATGGGACTGGTGTGAGTAAAACAGTTAAAAACAGTCGAACAAGTAAACGATATCTCATAAGACCACGCCGCATAACGGAACGGGTTTTCCCTTATGAGAATCCAAATATCTTTATATCAAAAACCTTTTGATATTATAATAATGTCTATCAACCAAAGTATATATATAATCATCTAGCAGAAACGCTTTCATCTCACGTTCTACGTATAAAGTATACAATCAAAACCGCAAGCACGTATTGGGTAATGGATTTCCAACTATGACAAGGTATGGAACCACCTTTCGCTAGTGTACCTCTAGAGAGGAATACACTGGATTCAACAAGAACATCTTGCAACCCGACTACACATGACCGACCACTCATTTCGCTTGAGCGTATCGAATGTATATCACCAACGGTTGGGATCAGCAACCGTTTCCCGAATGGGACAGCATCAACAATAGATTTTTAGAAGTAAATGAAACTCTAGATCAGGTGATTATACACCCTACTTCGGTGCGACCGACTTAGCCATGTTGCCTGCCCGATTTCTGTCATTTACCGGATGTGAGGCTAGAAGCTACGCTTATCATCACATCAGATTCACTATGAATGTCACATCATCAAATCCATCAAATCACCGATTGACGTCCTCAACCATACATTATGTGTTAGCAAAAAGAAGTTTCCTTCTCCGCTTCCATTCTTGGTACAGTTGGAGAAATCAATATACGTGATCGTCTGGAGATACTCTGTCAGACATCCGTCCATACAAGTCATCCAGGAACAGGATGAACCGAAGGCACTATTCTGTAAACAGGATAGCCCTTGCATAACTCCGTCTTCAATTTCCTTTGGCATATATGATTCGCAACGCTTATGCCAATACAGAGTGGTTCTTTGGATAATAATCCAACCGGTCTCTCCATATTAACAACGTTAAAATGGTCAAAACTTCGATAGTCTGTGATTTAACTATCGAAGAAAAACAGATGTGCAAACAACGATATTATTTCCAAATGGAAATTTATATCTATCAAACATCATCCAACATAAATCTCTTTATTTCATAAATTTACTTATCTCATGTTTCCCTATATTCAATGTTACCTATTTTCTAATTTGGAAAATATACGTTATTAACAATGGAAAACATTTCCTTGTTTTCTTTATTAGAAAACATTTCTGGTTCTCTTATTTGGAAAACATTTCCAAAGCTTCTTCATTGGACTTAGACAGATGTTTAAACAAACCATCGCGATGCCAACTCAAACCATTTCCTTTACTGCCGACCTTAACTATTCCTTAGTTAAAAACGAAGCCAATCAAGTTGGGGTAGAACTACCTCTCAGACCTTAACTGAACAACATTTCTAACTTCGAAATAAACAAAGTCCACTTTATATTTCTTTAATTAACTTCCTTACTTAACTCTCGTTCGAATAAATCTCTATTCGATTAACCCTTATCAATTAACTCTATTGGACTAACACTATTGGATTAACTCTATTTGACTAACGTTATTGATTTACTCATTTCGCTTAACTCCTTTTGATTAACTATATTCGATGACTCCTTTTGACTTTCTTTGAATAAACTATATTCGATTTACTAACTTTATTCAAATAAACTATATTCTATTAACTCCTTTTACTTTAACTCAAATCGATTAAACTAACATCGATTAACTCCTTTTACTTTAACACTAATCGATTAACTAACATCGATTAGCTCCTTTTACTTTAACACTAATCGATTAACTAACATCGATTAACTCCTTTTACTTTAACACTAATCGATTAACTAACATCGATTAACTCCTTTTACTTTAACACTAATCGATTAACTAACATCGATTAACTCCTTTTAACCTTACGAATAAACTATCCATTTATAAAGATTTACTTTTAGTAACAGTTCTTCATTTTTCAAATGATTTCCCTTTTATAAAACTCTATTCGTTTTAAAAACATTTTTCCCTTTTATTTACTTTCGAAATATTTCTTTTTATAAAATCTGTTGATTTTATAAAATCCCCTTTATTTCAATATACATTGAAATAATTAATTTTACATCCCAGGGTCTTTTATGATATTTAAAATATCGAATAACAATGATCAACATCATTCCAACACCCAAAATCCATAATAGATTATATAACACATCATATATCACAATATATGAAAACAGTAAAATAAATGTTGAGGAATCCAGTTGGATTCCTCCAACCTGTTTCCCTGCATCACAGATGTTAAACAATATAGATAACATCACTTTTCAGTTCCATATGATATATTCTGTTAAACAGAATCAATATTGAAATTCAACTAACTGACTAGTAGTTCAATCAAACAGTCAACACACAGTCAATCAGCCAATATTTAACAGTTCTAAAAATACAACATGAAATTATAAACTGTTCAGAGTTTGTGAGATTTACTCACATTTGCGCGTTAGCCGTTAAATAACGGTTTGCGTTATTTAATCCAGTCGGACAATTTATTTCGCCATAAATTGTAACGGGCTCTGTTTCTCTCCCGGTCAGTCTCATTGTGTTGCTCCCGTCCATACGATCCTAACGTGATTGACGGTTCGTGATTCTGATTTCATATGATCAAGTTATTGAATTAACATTTCGATATACTATTTTAAATTAAATAACTTTAAATTCTTTTAGATTGGGCTTTACCCAAATGTTTTTGGCCCATCCACCGTTTCTACAACCCATACCCGATGACCTTCTACCCTGAATAATGTCGTGACCTGCTCCTATTTTTGATGGCCATTAACGCAACTTCACACCACTCGTTCTCACTCTCCTCTCCACCGAATCAAATGAAACCGGCATCCACTTCATCTCCTTCGCGAGCTCTACACCTCCATCCCTTTATTTCAAAACTCGGTGTCCACTCCTTTGTCACTATGTCGAGTACCTCCCAGTGCTTCACGGTGGCACCATCGTTCAAAAATCCAACAGCTACATAACTTCACTGCAAACAAACCCTTCAAAAACCAACCCCTCTTCCATATTCATTTTCAACTCCACCTCCTGCTTTTTATCACTGCCGTGAAACCTCCCCGGGAAAACAACGCAGGCTTCACCTTCAAACGCCTCCTCAAGCACGTTTGTAAAGAAAACTTGCTTCATTTCCTGTCTTCGGATCCACCCAAAAGGTGCCAGCAAGCGCGATTCCTCCTTATGACGTGAACGTCCCCTCCAAGTCTCGAACGCCCTAGCTCATAATGGTAACACTGTCGGCCATCGAAATCAACATATGCGAGTTTTAAATAATGGATCCATCACTCCATTTTGATTTTCAGATCTGCGTTTTGTGGTTGGAGAGAATGGAATTTCCACTTGCGTTTTATCAAAAGAAAAAGAAGAAAAATTGTTTTGCTGAAGAGAAAAAAAGTGTGGCGGAAAGAACTTGTTTGGATCCGAATATATATATAAATACGGTTTTAAAAATGCAACGTGGTGCTGTGAGCTCCAAACATGGTTTTGTGGTTAATGGGATATGCGAGGTGGTTGAAAAGAGGTCTTAGGAATTTAATAGTACAAATACATATATAGTATTTAGTCTAGTGAATTTCGTTAAGTAAAATCACTTCATGTCAGAGCGGGTACAGACTGAAATAAGGATACAGTCATGTTCAGCGATGAGCCACGATCCCAAAAATATAATAATACCGGTAGATTAACTCATATTGTGAAACCCCAAAATCGCTGATTAAGGGTGCAAAATACTCCACTTAAAAAGTTGCTTATTTAATTAATTAAAAATTACAATAAAATTCTAAAAATTAAATTATCGCTATTTCTCAAAAGAACCTTGTCTGAATTCACACCCGATATCTAGTTATTTTGAAATAACCGTTATGGCCGATAAACGATTCTATAGCGACTATTCTGAAATTTGATTTGGACATATCTCAAAATCTATACGACGAAATCCTGATTTTTCTCTTCCAGTAGAAAGATATACTCCACCAGCTCCACACGTTTCTTGTTTCATAGAAATCCGGCTTAAAACGAATCCTGTACATTCAGTTGAAGTTCGCATCGCCAATTTACGAACTACAGCGCCATTTCGAGCTCGTTTATAATTATATTATAAACTATACGTTCACCTGTCGACGATTGAATATATTCATTATTCAAATTCAATTCCAAGCTGAATTAAATATCACATATGATCCAGTTCACATCATATCGCCATTTCAGCCAATTCTGATTATTTTAGAATTTAATATATTATTTTAATTAAATATTCATCATTATTTAATTCCACGACCATTAAATTCACTAAACCACCATTTATATAATTAAATAAATTAATTCTAATACCTCTGCCAATGCGGGTCATTACATCTACTGAGCAGTTCATGGAGCTATTCTGTAGAACCCAGCTTCCAGCTCATGCTCGATCTTCTCCTCTACGCAAGTCTTCCTTTACACGTATATGTAGCGATTTCACCCATTAAAGAGGAAAGCCTTTCAAAGGCTCCATGTTAATTTCGGAGATTCATGCATGGTTGTGTGCATATGAGCGCTTCTTTTCTCGCATGGATATATTCGACCACCACCACGTTCTTGTAGAATCGAGCATGATGCAAGAGCGTGCTCTGAATCGATATGAGATTCTTATTGCTGAGGTTGATGAGTCCACTCTTGCGTGGAAATATTTTAGGGAGCGCTTTGAGCTTAAGTTCATTCCCTAGTCTGAGAAAGCCATCTTAGCATGTCGTTCCCTTCTCTTAAAGCAAGGAAAGCCATCAGTTTCCAAGTATATAGCTTCCTTCGAGGCCTTGTCAAAACACGGTCTCAAACATATAAGTACATCTTATAAGAAGAACCTCAAATTTGTTTCGACCTAGGAATACTTGAAGAAATCATTGAAGCTTCAGCTTAAGCTATTTTTTGAGGAGCTTTTTTGACTCGACGCTTCTCCTTGAAGTGGTCAAGACGGAGAAGGACAGTAGAGATGACACCGTGATTCATAAGAATCCAAACAATAAGTTCACTTCCCAAGGGTCTAAGTCCTTTCTACATAAGAAGAAGAAGCCGCTTGGCTCTAGCTCCCATTCTAATCCACTCCTCCAACTCATTAGTCATGATTTAACTATGGTTTGCATAATCATTTTATATAGGAATGTCCCAAGAGCCTATCGTTTTACGCAATTACAAGCAAGAGGGACAATGGTCTTTTAAGTGCCTCAAATCTTCTAAGCTTGCTTGATCAACAAAGCTTAATGTAGCGGTGCTTCTGGATCCTCTCAGGTCCAAGGTATATTTCCTTCTATCCTTGATGGTTCTATACCATTACATGATTGTTATGTTTGAGTTATCTTCGATACGGGTGCGTCGCATTCATTCATATCGAAGGAACTTATAGATGCTGTTTCTTTGGACGTGACTTGTCTTATAACTTTATTGAGGATTACGAATATGATTAGGAGATATGCAACTCTTAGCATGTTGTGTGAGAATGTAGAGATCATTTTATGTGTCTTTTCTTTTCGTCTGAGTCTGAGTGTGGAATATTATCTTGGATTCATGATATTATGTATGGAATGGCTCATTTGGTATGAAGCCCGTATTATTTGTTTCGAGAAAGTTCTTTATCTAAGGCATCCTAATTCACCTAGTTTGATATCTCTTATTCTTGGGGATGTCGGCTATGATTCTGAAGAGGCTCTATTTTCTTTCAGTCTCGAGATGAGGATGATATATCTCATATTCTGGTCGTTAGTGATTTTGTTGATGTATTCGATTTTGTTTCGGGTTTGCCACCCAAGCGGGCTATTGAGCTCCACATCGACCTCATTCTAGGTGCATAGCCAGTTGGTCATTCTCCCGTAAGGATGTGTACAAAAGAAAATAAGAAAATCATGAAGAAATTGTTAGTACTTGAAACCAAACAATTTATCTAGTCTAGTTCTTCGGTGCCACGGTCGTATTCATGAAAAAATCTGATGGAATTCTTAATCTTTGTATTGACTGACGCAAGCTTAATGAGTTAACCATAAAGAATCAATATCCTTTGATTAGGATTAATGACATGTTCGATCAATTAAATAGTGCAAAAGTGTTTTCTCAACTTGACCTTGCCATTGGCTTTCATTAGTCACGAGTTGTAGAGGATCGCATTCCTCATACAACACTCCATACTTTATATGGTTCTTATGCATGGCTAGTCATGGCATTTGATTTGACAAACACCGTAGCATACTTCATCGTCTCATAAATTGAATATTCCAGCAATATCTCAATAAGTTAGTCTAGGTTTTCATTGATGACATTCTTATCTAAGTCTGAAGAAGATCACATTGACACTTGAGAATTGTTCCAGGCACTCTTCGACAACAACAGCTTAAGCGTAAATTCTCCAAATGTCATATCTCGGAGAATAAGGTAAAGTTTCTTGGTCATGTAGTATCTTCCAATGGTCGATCCATCGAAGATCGAACCACTCAGGATTGGAAAAAGCCGGGAAACATTTTTGAGATCCGTAGCTTTCTTGGATTGGTGGGTTATTATTGTCTGTTCATTAAGACATTTACTGCATTATTCTTCCTCTTAAGAGGCTTTTGAGGAAGGGTGTTCGATTTTATCTTATCTGATAAGTGTAACACTTCTTTCTACAAAATATAAGGAGCATCTCATACATGCTCTTATTCTGCTGCTCTTGAGGGGAACCAAGGCCTCACTATTTACACTGATGCAAGCAGATGTGGCTTTGGTGTCATGCTTACGCGGAGAGATTGCGTAGTTACCTATGCCTCTAGGAAATCATGTCTGATTGAGATTCGGGGTGCTACCCACGACTTAGAATTATCCTCCATTTTCATTTATTTAAAGATATGGTGTCGTTATCTTTTGAGGGAGCGCTTTATTCTCTAACTGATCACAAGTCTCTCATGTAGCTTTTTACTCAGAAGGAGCTTAATATGCGATATCAACATTGGATCAAGTTCCTCGTCTCATATATTTTGATATCTAGTACGCACATCAAAAGGAGAATTGACTTGAGTCGCAAGTAGCAAGTTGTATTATCCATGATGCTACCAGAACGGAACATATTAGATATCCTATTTCAACATTCGTGATCATGCTCCGTTATCAGATTTTCTGTCTTATTATTTAGCATGGATGCTCGAGCTAGCTTGTTAGATTGTATTGTCGAGCCTCAATGGCAAGATCCTAAACTTCTGCATCTTATTCAACTTTGTAAGTATGAATCCCATGATGATGAGTTGAGGGAACTCAGCATCAATACTAGCGGTTTCCTTCGTAAGAAGAACAGGTTAATTGTGCCTTCTATTTTTGATCTTAGAGGGATATTCTAGATTACTTTCACCATTCTAAGTATACTATCCATCCTGGAAGTAGCAAGATGTATGCTAATATGCAATGTTTATACTATTGGAAAGGCATGAAATGTGATACGAGAAGTTATTTGAGTAATTGCATGACTTGTCTACTCACTAAGGCCAAACATCAGCGTCCCATCGGTCTTCTTCAGCCTTTAGAGGTCCTACTATGGAAGTGGGATCATATTTCTATGGACTTTTAATGGCCTACCTCAACTGAGATTGGGCCATAGCAGTATTTATGTGATAGTGGATTATTTGACTAAATCTGCTCATTTCATTCCTATTAAATCAAATAGGACAACATCTCTTTTATCGAAGCTATAAATTAAGGAGATTTTGAGAATTCATGATGTTCCTGATTCGATTGTTTAAGACTAAGATTGGCTTTTCACTAGTAATTTCTGGCACAATCTTCAAAATTATTTGGGTATAAAGCTTAATTTCAACACTACATACCACCCATTGTTTGATGGAAAGACAGAGCGGGTGAAGCATATCCAAGAGGATTTACTTTGTGCATGCATTCTTGACTTTGTTATTTTAGAGGACCGTCTACGTCTTGTCAGGTTCAGACATAATAATGACTTTTAGTCTAGTATCAGTTTGGCTCCTTTCAAAGCCTTATACGAAAGGCCATGTCGATCACCTTCTTGTTGGTTAGAGTCTGGGAAAAAGATGATCTTAGGCTCTGACTGTATTCATGAAGCTTCAAAGAAGATTAATCTTATTCGTGATAGAATGAAAGAGGCTCAGAGAAGACAGAGATCCTATGAAGACAACCATTGAAGCATTTGGAGTTCACCATTGATGATCATGTTTATATCTGTGCATCTCCTTTGAAGGGAGTGGTACATTTCAGTCAGACTAGGAAGTTGGCTTCTAAATACATAGGATCATTTCCTGTCATTGAATGTATTAGTCTGGTTGCACATCGAGTTGTACTTCCAGTGTAGTTTTCTGGTACCCATGATGTGTTTCACGTATCTCAGCTTCGGAAGTATCTACGCGATTCAGATTATATTGTTGATTCTCGTATTTTAGTGGAGCTTGAGATCTCACATGACCCGTCCATTGTGAAACATCCCATGTTGTAATTACTTCGAAGTTTAAACGCCTTCGAAGCAAAAACGTGCCGTTCGTGGAGATTCATTAGTCTGATAACCCCAATGACTGCACTTAGGAAACCAAAGAATTCATCGAGAGATCATATCCTGATTTCCTATCTTTTGATGTAGAGGGTGAGAAATTTTATTCAAGCTTATATATTTCTTTTTCTAAATGAACTAAATCAAGTTGAATACATCTCTTTTCTACGTAATTATGAGATGCAATTTTAATAAGGGAGGGAGCCTGTAACAACCCTAGTTTTGTTATTACCTGTATAAGTTAATTAAAAAGTGTTTATAATAGTTAATTGAAATTAAACATAATCTGGAGAGGATAACTCATAAAATATTTTAAGTTGTATAAGACAAGGATTTTGTAGTTAACAATGTGTGACTATGTTCAGTTGAGTTGAATTGTGTCAAAGGGAGCAATACAATTCAAAATTAATTGGTTCATCAAGAAAATGAACACAGATATGGAGAAAATAACTTATTTAATCAATAAGTTGCTTTAATAATGAATTTTTAGTAATGAAATAGGAAATGTTAGATTTAAGGTTGAATTAAATCAAACAGAACAATAAAAGAATGCAATTCAATGTTAATTAGTTAAATAAATTTAAACATAAACAAAATAAAATTTTGAGAACTTTGAAATTGTGATTTAAGGTAAAATTTGCGTTTAAAAGATTTTTATGTGTTTTATTTCAATAAATTGCAATGAATAGTTAAACAATGGTTTTTAGTGTAAAATTGTGTTTTCTAAACTCATCTGAGAAGAAAAAATTGTAAAATGAAAATATTGATTAAAAAACAATATTTGAAGTGTTAAAAATATATTAAACAAGTTTTGGTGTTTATTTTGATAAGATAATGTAATTTGCATAAGTTTAGACATTAAAATATAAGCTTTAAATAAATGAAATGTATGATATGTGTTTTAAATAAAAATGTAAATTATGTTGAGTTATGATAAAAATTATTGTTTAAATTATTTAGAAAGATTTCATACATGTTTGTAGCATTTCTATATAGTTAAGAAATGTCAAATTTGCAAACATTAGGTGATTAATGATGTAAAATATGTGGTAATAGGAATAATATTGACATAATTACCTATCAAAGCCTAATCTAATTACATGTAAGTTGATTGGACCCTAAAAAGAGCCCAAAACCTTATTTTATTAATAAATAAATATCTAGAATGAAGAGAATAGAAAATACATATGAAAATCTCCTCTATTTTCTTCTTCTTTAAAGAAACTTGTAAGAACTCAAAAAATTATCTCCTCCATATCCTAAAGCCGATGCCTATGTTAAAAATTTGAACAAAACAAAGGTCACTAATTTGACAAATCTATAGGTATTCTGTCTAAAACCACAAATCATTTCATCTTAATCTTTGAATTTGAATTTTTTTTTCTTATTATAAGTTATCTCTGTGTGGCATGTCTCTACCATGGCTATTTACATGTAATTGAGGTCTTCTTGATGCCGAATCAACCCTAAAACTACAACTTTGTTCTAAATTTCATTGCAATCTTAAAAGGTGAGTTTATCTCACAATTTCTACCTTTTAAACAAGTTTCATGTTTTATTTCTGTAAGTTCTGGTGTAAATTCTGTTTACTGCAAATATAAAATATAAATTTTATATTTACAGTAACTCAATTGATCTCTATCTGATTTTGTAAGCCAAATTCTCATTGATTGTGTGTTGAATCTATGCTAAAACTATCCCGGATTGTTGTTTGTTTGTTACTTTTCGATTGTGCTCAAAATCTTACTTGAATTTCATCTGAATCAGGCTGAAATCTTTGTTCAAAGTTGGATACGAGAGAGGCAGAAAATGCCTATAAGTAGTGCGCCCTAAAGGTTGACCTAAACCTTTGGAGGATTGACTCATAGGTTGACCCTAACTTCACACAGGTCAACCCTAGGGTCGACCTGTGAAGGGATATAGGTTGATAGAGGTTCATAAAATTCATGCACCTGGTCAAGCCTATGCTTGAGAATTTAGGCTGTATTATTGCTGAGTTGAGTGATTCTACTTAGTTTTGAGATATGTTTGAATTGATTTCATAAGACTAGATAAAGCCTACATTTAGTAACCAATCCTTATAACGGACTGACAAATTTTGATGAGTTTTCAGCTAATTTTTTTACGCGTTTATTTCATGAACATTTCATGAATTTGCTTATATAGTGCACGTGTTTATAAATCATTTTGAAATTTTTTAATATAATAACAACCAATTTAAGATAAATATTTTGTAAAACCTATTTATAAAACTATAATTATTTCAAATCTATTTATATGTATATATTCTATACAACAATGAGATTTTTAAAGAAATACATTTCGAATAGTTCTCTAAAATTGTTTTAAAAACTCGTTTTCTCATAATATATTTTCTACATAAAACTACACATTTTCGTACTTTTCGAGAGAACAAGAATGCAACTTAAATGATGTGGTAAACCGTGTGTTATGGGACACATAGGTTTATTATATCGGTTAATTTCATACTTGTTTGATTGAAACTATTTCCTGTGTATAATTTATTGACTTGTAGTAAATGGATAAGCGAGAACGTATGGTATGGGACACATGATTATCACTGTCCGGATTACCATTGGAAGTCTCTGAAACATTCTATTGTTGTTATTGCTAGTACTTGGGCTGTTGGGTCTTATATAAATCTTTTGGGCTATTTATTAGGATATTGGGTCCTATTTGAGACTGTTGGGTCTTTTGATAAATAGTAATTGGTAGGCAGTTGGTCCATCTATTGGGTTATTGGGTCCTACATATATAGTTGTTAGGTTAATCATTGGGCTATTAGGTCCTAACTTAGACTTTTGCTGCTTTTTCTAGGTTTCATTACTTTTATTTCTAGATTTTTGATGATTTCCGAATGCTTTCACCATTGTGGTTGATGCTGGTTTTATCTGTATAGCCTTAGAGATAGCATATTAAATGTATTTGGTGATTACATTTTGTTTCTTTGAACTCTTGAACGTGTTCTACATGTTGACGGTGTAGGGGTTTCCATCTTGTCTTTATGTGTTATGTGATTATATATGTATGTGTATATATATATATATATATATATATATATATATATAGCTCTGTGTTCGAGCTTAGCAACTTGTTGTCAATCGTAACTCTTATACTTTGTGTAGTTGTTACCTAATACATGATACCTTGACATGTTGATTTAGTTGGACCTTGCTCATGTATACTATGACATTAGAAACTTATGTTGTTGCTTCTCTATTGGGTAGTTTTACCTTTATGAGATATTATCCTTTGCCTTTTATACCATAATCATCTTGTTTAAGCTAGACTAATCCTTATATTTTATATACTCAAGTCAGACCGAGTTGTTTTTGGTTAGCATCTGCAATAGATATATGCTTAGCCTGCTTCCGGTTTGGTCGATCTTATCACCTTTTGATGCTTAGGCATTCTTTGAGTAGTCGGCTTATAAATATTTATGTAATTCTGGTATGTACATAATCTTTTGAACTTGGTGTATATATGTGGTTAGTATAACCACTCACTTGTGTACCACCATGTATTGTACTTGATATATCTGTATATAGAGTGTTGTTGTTCTATGATCTGTGTTTTTTGTTGTTATTTTGTTTAGTTTTAAATAGATCCGTTAGCCACTATAGTATTGTATTAAGCTAGAATTGAGTATGTTGATCTGCTTGAGGTAAGAAAAAACGGAGCATTTAATCGACATACTCGATACTTGTTTAATATAAGACTCACGGATGGTTGCTCCTAATCAGTCCATTCTCTACGCTAGCAAACAACATTACCTAGTAACACTCTTTGTTAGTGTGAGACCCGGGGTGTAGCGTCGCACTTTACCCTTTCCTCCTCATCCTTCTTCCCTGGCTTCTACTTCCTCTTCCTCTCCGCCATCATGACCGATCGAACGATCATCTCCTAATAGACCAACCAGGCGAAGAAGATGGTCGAAAATCAACAATTTCATGTCCTGAAATACCAAGGCGATAGCCTCCAAGGTTATCACCCTATTGAGATATCTTGACTGATAGGCCTAAGAGGATTTCATGTATAAGTTAAACATCACATTATTTCAAATATTATAACTCAATTAACATGGAATCACATAAGTAAGTAAGAGCCACACTTATTTCCTTCGATCCTGCATTGTGCAATCCTAAATGGACAACTTACATTAACCCAGTCGTGCATGAAATTGCTAAACTTGTTTCACGTCCTGATAATAAGACAAATGTTGGGCGATGCTTCTTGGAAAGTCGGTGATGAGGCAATCCTCTGGTGCTTAAAGTTATAAATGTATTTAATTTCCTCCTTTGTTAGCTCTTGGCTCAATTTCTCTAAATACATTATGTATGTGACTAATAGAAAAGCACAGTTGTTCGGATGCATCTATGTAGGAGCCAATCTCATGTAGTCCATCTCTTATATGAATGGACTAAATGGTTGGATTAAACCCACTGTGCACATATACTTATTGCATGTGGTATACCCCTCTAGAGGCCTATGTTCTCTATTGTCCTCGATCGAGAACTAACATTGTAGCAACCCGGATTTTTGGGTACCTAGGCTAAATAGACCATTGTGTGCTTTCCATATTTCAAATCTAGAAAGAATAAGACACGATTTTGGGAGTCCAACTCATATAGTATTTTATAAACAGGAAATGAGGAATTTTGGATTTCATAATTTGTGTGTTTAGGGTAAATTAAATATCTTAAATTCAATAAGTAATTTATTCCAACCTATGTTTAGAAATCTTAACTTGTTAGTTAAGGTGAATATTGAAAATGTATAATACTGATTAGCAATCAATATCTAAAGAGATTTTTTTAATATTAATGATAAATTATTGGTTGGTATAACTATTAGACCGTTGATCTGTATTTTTAATTATAAGGTGTATTTCTTGACAAAATAAATTAAGATTGAGTTTAAACAATGTTTGGAAGTAGTTGAAAATTTTAAAGAATAACATATTAATGAATTTTGTCAAGCTGTAAAATAGAATTTGGAAGGTTGCTGTAAATTGTAAGTTAATAAAACTAATAACAACAATTAGAGAATTAAGTGTGTTGTTGTCAATATAAAAGTATAAATGTTGATTATGAACCTATATTGAAGTTTTGAAATATTTATTGATTTAATTTGGTAATGAAAAGTGTGAAATGTAAAAATGTTTCAGAGATAATCTAATTGTTTTGACAAACATATTTATATTAGTCTGTTTTGTCAAAATATTGATATCTAAAACATTGTTTATAAAGTTTTTAAAGTTTAGTGTGGCGTGTGTGTTTTGTGTTATAAATTAAACACAATTTGATTTGTGTATCTGTGCATTTATGCAATTTTGTATACAATTAAGCTCTATTGGGCCTTGTATGTGTTTGTATTTTAATTAAGTTAGTCTTAGCATTATTAAGTTGTTAAAATATTTGTTATCCTGTGTGAATTGGGTAACTAACGGGTTTATTAGCTTAATTATGTATTAATGGCCTTAGCTTAATTCATTGGGCCGATTAATCTTGGGTCCAAGTGGGAAGTATCTGGAAAAATGTTTCTCCTGTATGACACTTTTATTTTATCTTTATCCTTTACTTATCTGAAGCTTTCACTACTGAGAAATAAGGCCATCCCCCTCTTTTACTTCCAAAACCACTTTTCCCTACCTAAATTAAATTTACAAGAGATAAAACTTCTCATATTCAAGCCATGAAGTAATCTCAACCAAAATTTGGATAATCATCTCTGGAAATCAATAGTAGCAGGTTACAATAATCTTTGCATGTTCCTGTTATGTTCTTCCACAGGGTTTCTAAGGCTAGGAATCATGTCTTAGCAAGCTATAATGCTAGAATATCTTCAAATTCAGTTAATAATCCCATCCCAGGCGAGTTGTACGCCTCACACTTTCTAATTTATGATATTTTCTATTTATCTGGGTAGGACCTGTTGAAATGCGTATGTTTTTTTAATCCCTTTTGCTATGAATTATTTTTCATATGTTCATCTCAATTTGGTTCCTAGTTTGAAAATGAATATCTTCGCTAATTCTCAGTGAATTGTTTTCAAACTTGTTTCGGTCTATTTTCCGGACTCTTGTATTCATGCATGTAAAATTTCATGTATTTCTGATGTTGTTTGCACCTTGCAATAAGTCGTCGAAGTTGAACACAAGCTTGATTATGCACTCTATTATTTCCCGTAATCTTTTTGTACAAATCCCCCTAGAGGGTGTTGACCTTAGGGTCGACTCTTATGAGGGAGATTGAGCGTGAATTTTAATGCTTTGCAGTGTATTATTTTAAGCCTTATTTGCTTGCCTGAACTTGATTTCTACTGGTTGTTGATAGATTTTAAACCCATTTATGTTGATGTTTAAGAATGGTTTTGAAATGACAATCAACTCCAATACGGAGTTCCAATATAGCTTAGATTTGGGAATCAAATAAACGTTGATTTAGGATGAATTTCTGTTGTGTAAGTGTGTTATTTTCTGTTGTTTACACGCATATTTTATAAGTTGTTTTCCATGAAATGTTTTCAAGTGATTTCCAATCTCAATAACTATTTATTATATAGTTTTTAAGGTATTTTATAATTATAAAATCTATTTATCCACGCTATAGAGGGATAATTTTAAAGGAAGCATTTTCTAATATGTTTAGGAAAACTGATTAAAAAACTGTTTTTGTAAACCAAGTATTTATCGTATATAAATACACATATATGCACCCGTCAAGAATTTATGTTGGTGATCGAATGATGTCGTATACTCTACAGTATGGGACGTGGCAGTCAACGGTATCATTTAATCACAGATCCATCCAATTGAAGCAATGAATCTATGTGATTCTCAGTGTTTGGGTGATTTCTGTGATTTAATGAATCTCTGTGATCCTCTATGATGTTCAGTGATTTTTGCGATTTCTTGTGACTTTATGTGTTTTCTTGTATGGAGTTGAATTAATGTGTGTGAACCGTTAAGTGAGAATGTGTGGTATGAGACACACGATTACTACTTTTCTGGTTACTATCTGAGGGTCAATGACACACTCTTGTGTGACCGCCAGTACTAGACCTTCGGGTTAATTCTGTGTGAACTCTGTATAGACCTTTGAGTCAATCCTATGTGAACTCTATTTACCTTCGAATCATTCGAGTACCCTTTTGTGTGATATAGTACTGGCTATGGCTTTAAGCCATCCTGTGTGATATCACGTGCAATCATAGCTTCGGCTTGCCACTCTATGTTGGATCTAAATTATTTGTTTTTGTGTTTTGTGTTTATCACTAATTTCACCATAGCGATTATTAATATTATTATTTTTAGTGATTTCATTAGTGGTTTTAAACTCTTAATAGTGTTTTAGTGATTCCTTGATTCTGTGTTTCGGTAAATCACGTGATTGTGATTTAATCTTATGGGTTCTATAAATTTCAGAGTCTTCCATTCATGTATGCGATTCCAAGTGTTGATTACGCTAACCGTGGAGTTCAGATAATTCGTGCTAAGGAAGTGTTTAAATCCATGTTCTCGCTCTCATAACCATATAATAATCATGTGAACTTTTGAATGATGTGCTAGCTTGAACTCTGCGTGGCATTACATTATGATAGGAAAGGAAATTATTATATCTAAGTTTATGTATAAATGCATGTCTTGAGATTCCTTTTCTTATGGAAAGGAATTAGCATCTAGTTGATATTTTATATCACGTTTATCATTATTGATATGTAAAATAGATTGATCTGTGTATGTAATACTCGGATCAGCCCGAGTTGTTTCAGGTTCTGTCCATTGTTGATTTGTGGTTTGCTGGTATAGCTTGGACTATCCTATGAAGCCTTCTTCCAATTGCTTATTTGTGTATTCATGTTGTTGTAAGTTTGTTCCATTGGACATTCTTGTATTCGTGGTTGTATAAACATTTGAGACGTAGCACATGTATAAGTTGTATTCATTGATTGCACCAATATGTATTTGTTTTGTGATCTGTAAACCGTGCTGTGTATATATTGTTCTGAAAAGATCCTTAGCCATCGTGGTTTCCTATTAGAAGTATTGGGGATGTCGATCCACTGGAGAAAGACAAGAAAAATATATACACCCAATTGACCTATCCAATACTCGTCTAATACAAAATTACGGATGGTCACCTCTAACCAGCCATATTCTCCATCCTAATAGACGACATTACTTGTTAATGCTGTTTATTAGAGTGGGTCTCAGGGTGGGGTGTCATAGACATATCTTCATGGGGGGTGACATGCTTTATACAGATTTGTCTAAGCATCGGTCTGTTAACTGTTGATGCGATTGACTCTACCGGGTCCTTCAAGACTGTACTCCTACTAGTGTATCTAGAGCTGGAAGGATAGCTTTGAAATCTTCTTCAATTTATGTTGCCTATGGTGGACCCACTTTCACTTTTTGTGGGCCCTCTGCTATATGTTGTGGCTCCTTGGGTTGTTCCATTTGTTATTGCCCCTATGGGTGTTCCACTTGTTATGGCCTCTAGGGTTGTTCAGTTTGTTGAGAAGGGCCAGAATTTTTTGATGTTCATTCAAAGTTTGATTCGAAATTCGAGTCATTGTGCGGCTGAATCGATGGAAAAGTTTCTTCCTTCCTTTTAGCTTCTAGGGTCTAGATGCGGTTTGATGTTCTCGGACCCATAATTTACTATACAAAAAAATAATTGCAGTTAGCCTGATTAACCCATACCCCCTATTCTTAGCATAAACTAGTGCATAATATGTAGTGTTGTGTATGTACATTCAATAAGTTTTATAGTTGGTGATGACGAGATTCAATTTATGACTCAAGCGACCGTCATCGCTGACCATCTCACCATTTTTCGAACCAATGATCATGGAGTTCCACTGAGGCTGGGGATTAGACACCGGCACTCAAAATTCAGTTTTTTCAGTCGTATGTCCATTGTCTAATTTTATGTTTTAATCCTATGTATATATCTGAAGTGCTATATTAATTCAAGTACCAACGCTCACGTTCAAGTACATGTTAATTGGATTTTTGACGAAATGATGAGAAGGTAAAAAATCACCGAGTTAGGGATTATATGCAATCCTTAACACCAACGTTTTCCAAACCTCCTTCTCCACTAGTTCGGTATTGAACCGTCCCAGATCCAATCACAAACTCAACACCTGTCTCCCCCGAAACTACCTTACTGGTCCACATCTTGCTCCATTATCTGAACCACCTCCACCAGTAGCACTGCCTACATTTCTGTACATATAACTCGTCACCACAATCAACATAATATGCTCACCTAAAATCTTATATGAGGTGAGTTCAGTCCTCTAAACCATATGAAAGTTAGTGACGCTGTAGGTGGTGCTCAAGGAGGAGTAGATGACTGAGGTAATGAGAGAAGCATGGGTTTTGGGAACATATCGAAAGTTAAAATAGGGTATGGTTCGTAGCAAGTGAAAATAAAGAAGTGGTTTGGGAAAGTACTTATATAAGTGGAAAAACCCTTGACTTCACAAGTTTTCTGAAAAAAGTTATAAGTGAGGGATCAGTACGGGGGTACCGATGACCCTAAAAAGATCGAAGCTGACTCCTTACCATTTCAAAAAAGAGGAAAAATAATAATAGAAATATATATGTGAATCATATATTTATATCCAAACCATTTCTTATGTGTTTGTGTGTGAAACGTCTGACCATATTAGCTTATGAACATCAACATGTTGTGCACATTGACATACATTCTTATATACACATATATTTTTATGTGCATCATATAGGAAACATTAAGCATGGCACACAAAATAACGTACATGAATGTTAGTGTACAAACTACTCCAGACTAGCAACGACCTACTTACGTTCAGGAATACTTTGGAGTTAACCAAGCGTTGCTAGTCTGGAATTCCAGAGAGAATCCAGTCTAGGTAGTTGAAATCCAACAAGAAAATTGAACATAAACAAGCTGGAACCATGTACTTATACCAAGGTGAGTTAACCAAGCGTCTCAACCATTCAGAAAATGGCACATCCCTTGGCATATACAACTTAATGAAAGGACAATGACCGTACATAGAGAGCAATGTGGAGTCCATCCAAATAGCCATAGCTTATCTCAATTAAAAGCATTCATGTTCACCACAATAAGTACTCTAGGGGAAAGTGCTGCACAACTTTTGTGCCAGCTATTTTTAGCAATCCGGATTGACGCAACTGGATGATTATCGAGGCAAATTGCTCAAAGAGATGGTCCGAAGATTCGTGCATCATGTTCAGATAACACCATGAGACAATGGTCGAGCAAACATAGCATAACATCGCCTGAGAGCTCCTAAGTGAGGGATTAGCCGAAAGCAGTGCTCCGGATCCGTACAATGTGTTGCGTACCAGTTGAAAAGTTCAGGTTCTACCAACATCACTTTGTATATTTCCAACGACAAGGAAACTCGACAAGCCGTCACAAGAACAACTAGATATTACTAAAGAAAGCCGTAGGAGGGGTCGCACGCCATCCCTATCATCGGGGTCGATACCAGTCCCTGACTTATTGGTAATATGGGTTGCCTTCCTGCTAATTCGACTCTCCAACTGTCCTTCGATTTTTTGGGGACATTTTTGGACACATGCATATATAAATACCAGCTACCTAGGAGGGAAATGGATATTTTGGCTCATTGTTTACTTTATCCTTTATGCTTCGGAGCCATACCAATCTAAGACTTTGTAATTCCAAAACAACAACAACGAGATCAAAGCCTTCAATTTATATGTAGGCTAATCAATGTTAAACCATTATTAACTCCTATGTCTTTATTCACTACATTGTTGTTGTTATTACTCTCTTTTTCCATTCACTTCTTCAATATAGTTCTTTTCATAAATCTTAGGTATTATGTCAACTTTTGGTGCTAACAAGATTCAAGATCTGAAACCAGTTCATTTACTCTAGGGCATCAAGATGAAGTATGGTTGCCTTTCTTTAGACAGATTTCACCATTAACTCATGAAAAAAGATCCAAGCCCTACCCTGCCAAACAGAATATATATACCTAGCTTAATGGCGAGTGACCTTCCCATGTCGATTTACTTCTAGTACAACTCTAATGCAGAAAAGTCAGTTGATATTACTTCAGCTAAAGGTCATCATATCTTCAATCCACCTTAGCATATAGCGCATGATGCAAGAGTTCTTAGGCGTGGCCCATCCATAGTCTGACTTCAATACATTCTACATGGATAGATCTTTAGTAGCCCTCTCTATCATCTTGCATCAGACCTGATACTATATTCCTATTAGGTCCTTTAACCATTTTTAGTTTCCTTTTTATATTTAGCGGTTGGAAAACTAGATTAACAAGCTTAGCCACATAACCACACAAGAGTAAACAATAAATTGTCCATTCATATGGACTCTAATTGGGCAGCTGAATTTATGGAAAACTATTGATATTAAATGTGAACTAAATGTAGTCTATGCATGGGAAAAATAGGCATTGAGTATATTCTCACTACCATACGTATCTCTGCCCCTGTACTGCTTTGTTCCGTCGGTTCATGCAAGCAGATCAATGGTCAAGTTCTCTTCCCAATAGTTATATAGCATAATCTCAACAACCTATTACCCATATCCGATAATAGGAGTACTAGTTAGAAATATGGAAGAAATGATGCAAAAATATTGTAAACTAATTTACCTTTTATATTCTTTTAAAATAAAAACAATGCAACATTTATACATGATATTATAAATTGGTTTTTAATGGGGTCTTTGACATATGACCTAATACCCAGTACAACAGAGCAAAAAGTAATAAAACCCTTAATAAATTACACATCCGACGTAATATACTCATTCTTCCATGGTTTATTTCCCACTTTCAAATTAAGGTTAGGGTTTCGTTTGAAACCTAGTTTGCTAGGCGATCTGAAGAAATATGCTCGAAAAACTTGAAGTCTCCATGAAAGCTTGAGCACTGAGACTAGAGAGATGATGGATACTAGCAAAGAGAAATCATGATGATAAAGTTCAGATCTTAGGTGTCTCTGCAACAAATCTTCGAATCAGGTTGTATATTCTTTGATCTTTAGTTCTTCTCTGAGCCGAACAAATTTTTAGCTGATAGTGCTTTAGTGAAGATGTCTTCTTTCTGATGATATGTCGGCAGTATATAGTTGACTTGTAAATTTCCCTTCTGCACTTGTTTACGAATGAAGTACATATCTGTTTCTATGTGCTTCTTTCCAACATGTTGAATAGGGCTTGTAGACATATAGAATGTGCTTTGATTGTCACATCATATTATGGGTTTTCTTGTGATGTTAACTTTAATACCTTGAGAATTGACTGCAACCACAAAATCTCTGATGTAGCACTTGCTAAACTTATGTATTCAACTTATGCACTAGATCTTGAAATTGTATTCTTTTTCTTTGAACACCATGAAATTAAACTATCTCCAATATAGATGTAGTAACTTGTTATAGATCTTCTGTCTTCAGTGTCAGATGCTGAATCTGAGTCAGTGTATGATGTGATGTTAAGTTGTTGACTAGGTTTAGAGTTAAGCCATAATTGATTGTCCCCTTCAAGTATCTGAGAATCCTTCTTACAACCTTCTGCAAAAATTGAGACACTTCATAACACTAATTGCAATATTAGGTCAGGTTATATTTTCATAGTGCAATGCATCTACAACACTTCTATATTGTTTGATATTAATAATGGATTCTCCTATGTTCTTATAGTAATGTTTATTGGATATCATTGGTGTTGGTTGAGGTTTGGCATCACTCATTTTTGCTCTAATCAATAATTTTGAAATATACTTCATTTGACAGAGTTGTACTTTTGAATATGATTGTCTTTTAACCTCAATTCCAATGAAATATGACATGTCTCCTAGATCTTTGATGGAGAACTGCATTTCTATGTATTCATTTAAGTGTCTGACTTCTTTTTTATTGCAACATGTAATAATCAGATCGTCAACATATATTAGTATATATATAATGTATATGAATTATTGATTTCAATCAAGTGATCAGAAGAGTTAGATTTGGTTGGGTGATATCCCATACAAGGTTTTAAATCTCGGATATCAGTCGCGTTTCATCTCAGCAATTTTAGAGGCTTGATCTCGTATTGGTGGAGATCTCAGATGAGATGAGTCTAACTCGGGGGGTTTGTCTCAGATTTCCATCTTGGGCCTGAAAGATCGTATCGGAACAATCTCAGGGTATATGATATGTTAAAAACTAATATTCTTACACAACAATTTTCAGGAATGTCATTACAAAAACAGTAACTTAAAGTTGAATTTCAAAATCGCCTCATCATTCTTAAATTATAAAAGAACATTCATATTCATAAATCATAATATGCTTAAAATTAAGAAAATCTAATACAAATAGATTAGTGGTTACAACTTATGATCCGTGAATATGAATTGCTGTTAGACAAAGAACATAAAACAATTCAACATAAGTATAACATAAAATACATAATTTCATAGGTAGCATGCTAGTAAAAAACATCAAATATGAAAATCATAAGCATTGTAAAACATATATGAACATATGATATACTCATTTAACATATAAAATAACTGGATATTATCATAGCTGAAATTGGGTTTTCTTAATTATTGTTTTGGTTTAGGCCCAAGTTTAATTTTTTAACTAGAAAAACCAAGATCTCGAGTGATATCTCAGTATCTCCTCTCGGTCGATATATCATTCGATATTGCAATATCTTGAATGATATATTCAAAACGAGATTTACAGTGAGATTTGCATTTTCATTTCGGTAGGAGCCTAAAACGAGATCTCAAAGGAGATTCTGGGCAATATTTTTGAGATCTAAAACAATGACCTCATAGTAGCTAGAGTGGCTTTTATTTTATCAAACCACACTCTAGGTGCTTGCTTTAACCCTTATATAGCCTTGGTTAACTTGCATCCTCGTTCAGAATTTTGAATGAACCCCTGTGGCTGGTGCATATATATATATATATATATATATATATATATATATTTCTTCCTGCAAAATGTCATTCAGAAAAGCATTATTGACATCTAAATGCTTTATTTTCCACCCATTGTTTAAGGCGATAGTGAATATGGGTTTGATAGTTGATGGTTTGATCACCGAAGAAAATGTTTCATTGAAATCAAAGCCATACTCTTGAGTAAACCCCTCGGTAACCAACCTGGCTTCATATCTATTAATTGAACCATCTAGATTCTTCTTTAATCTATAAGTCCATTTGCATCCAATTATTATTATTATTATTTTTTTGCTTTAGGGTTGAACCAATCCCATGTATTATTCTTGATAAGGGCATTGTACTCTTCATTCATGGAATTTATCCAAATTTAATCCTTTGCAGTCTGACTGTAATTTTCTGGTTCATCTATGTTGGTAGTTGCTGAGTAAACTTTTGGCTTGGAAATGCCGCTTTTGGCTCTTGTCGTCATAGGATTCCCAGTTTGATTGTGAGCAGAATTGGATGGTAATTCCCTTTGATTAGTTTGAGTTGAATCATTATTTGAGGTGTTTTCTCCATTGTTATCATTCATTTGAGCATCATTATGTTCTTATGACGTTTTGTCTTCATCATCATTTCACATAGTCTATTGACAGGCGTGGCTGAGAGGTTCATTGTGTTCCTAGCATGGTAGATCAGTCATGTTGTGGTGATCACTTTGACCATCATTAGCCTTGCCACCATCCATTTCAGCTAACCATGACAACATTTGATTTTGGACCTAAGTACTAATGCCAGATATTGCTGGAATTTGATTCTTAGTGTTCTTCCATGTCTCTAGAGAAAATACGTCTAGGTCCATCATACTGAAGAATATTAGTTATGCTTTTATGTATTTTTGATGACGTTGCTCCATGAATCTTCTAATATCAAAGAAGTTCATGGTTACTATTGTAGAAGGTCAAAGCAATAGTTGCACTGATCTTCTTTCTCCTATCTACTTTCAAATCGAGGATTTAACCCACCACTGCGAAGCTTCTATACATTTCATGGCATGTATGTTCGGAACATCAACTAAAAGAATAGTGCAGCTCCTTATTAGGTGTTGTACAGTGGACATAATGATAAAGTTGCAGTGACTGTATGGAAGCCTTTATTCCTTTTTATGTTTTATTTATATGTATTTGAGATTTGATGATTAGAAAAAGAAATAAAGAGAACCAAAGAAAGAGAACGGTCAACAAAAGAAAATTATACGTTGTGTGGATTAACTAATCAATTTTTTAAAATTAAACAAACCATAAAAATAGGTAGTTATCCTAAAAATTTGGGTAGATTAATAAGGTGGATAATTTACCTTACTTTGTCTGATTTATATTTGCTGCAACGGTATCCGGTTTAAAGAAACTTTCCTAGAATATATGCAGTTAACCATTTAAATTAAGAAACACAGCAGAATGTAACTACCAAATATGCATAATAGTACATAGAGAGAATGTAGACCAAAAATAATAAGTAGGAACAAATTCTGCTCATTAAGAGTCTAATAAAGATGGATTTAAACTTATTTTTATGAATGTGATGTTAAATTATGATTTCTTTTTCATAAAATTAATAAGATTTAATTACAGTAAATCAATGTTTAATCTAATAAATAAATCGTTTAATGCATGAACAACTTCTTCAATTCCGAATTTTGTTCGTTAGTCGAAATTTTGGGCAACAGATGAATAAATCAATGTAGATGGTATATGTTAATCCTAGTAAAGTCGTCTGATACAAAGAAAAGACCATATCAAACGAAATAGATTGGATTACAGCTTAACAGTTGAAAATTAATGTTAATATCTAAAAAACGACCCTGTCGAAACAGGCAGATGCTGGTGTGAAATTAGAAACGAATAAACTGATACCACTACATTCATAGATAGTAAAACATACTTGCACAATTTTTTTCTTCTAAATAGCAATCGATTCCAATATTTTGAAAAATAACTACATAGTTAAAATGATAATTTAAAGACAACAATAACAAACACCACATTGGTGTTATTCTAAGAAAGTAAAAATTATAATAGAAGTGTCACCTGTATCATAATCATTTATCAAAAGCTTATTATGTCCTTTGTGACACCCCACGTCCATTAATGTCACTCACAAAGGGAATGCATTAACTTCTATGGAGCATTTTAAGTGTGTATAGAACAGAAACTTAACAACAAGACATATATAAAACAATACTTAAAAATTTAAAACTTCATTTATTGCAGCGGTAACAGATAAGTTTGATTACATCATCAAAACCAAAGACTAGAGTCAAGTACATAATATCCATCTTGACTAAATCAGAGTACATAAAATAAACGACATAACCCCAACATAAAAATAACCATAAATAAGATAGGCTGAACTTTTACTTCAGCGATCCAAGCAACTTCCAAAGAAAGAGATAAAGCTATCCAAATCAAGCTCCACTAGTGCTAGTCCCACCCTGAGCACCTGGGGGGGAGGGAAGAAAAGAGGTGGAAAAAAGGGGGTCAGACATAAAGTCTGGCGAGTGCAATAACTTTAAAAATATAATCATTAAGTAACTAGGATAAGACATAAGCTGGAAAATAAGGAGATGACTGTGAACAAATGGGTATGACAAAGCAAACAAAGGAAATAAGACGAACAAAGATAACGTTAAAGGCGCCCCTAATCACTATATGATAATTACTATACTGCACCACCACTAGTCACCCTAAAGGTTGATCCCGCCTACAGAACTTAATAATGATAATGGTAGTTTCATGTACCCCTAGCTACCTTCATAGGTGTCGTCTGCCCCTATCTCCACTAGGTGTACCCACTACCCCCTTTTCGATCGGCTCCCTAACTCGTAGATACCCGTGCTGGCCCCAGGGTGTATCACTCCCCAAAGTGGCAACCCGATACCACCAAGATGCACGACTTATATCTACACGATGCAACAACGTCTTACCTACCAGCCCGGGCCCACACACGCATATGAACCCGTTGGACTTGCATTGCCACCGCTGACCCGTTTTGACCTCTTACAATCAAATCCAGTACGCGTGTCCCGTCCTCGACTTGGGTCGAGCCCACAAAGATACTTAATGGGTTACTGGTTTGAAAAGGGCCTCCATGCTTGACATAAGCCTTCCACCTATTCTTGGTCCCCACTAAGGTTTTCCCACTTAACCCCATTCTTATTCATGTCTTCTTACATGTTTTCAATCTTGGTTAAGTGCATCTAATCGTATTTCACATGCCACCCAAGGCACCCACTTAATTTCACATGCCACCCAAGGCACCCACTTAACCCCCCTCATGTCCCACTACATGTTTATCTGGTTAAGTGTTCTTAATTCATTAACACCGTAACCTTGTAAAGACCTCCCACATTAGATTGGCATTTGTGGCAGCTGGATTTGTCGGGCGGGTTCAGGCAGTCTTACACCACAAACGAGCCTAACCTCGTGCCTTTACAACTGTTACGCATTTAATTCGTGCCTTTGACCTCTCACATTAGACTGGCATTTGTGGCAGTTGGATTTGCCGCGCTGGTCCGGGCAGTCTTACACCACAAAAGAGTCTAACCTCGTGTCTTAGGCGGTTTATTATTACACATCTTCATTTAACACTAAATTGGATTATTATCCCTATTCAAATTTGTCAATAGATTCCAAATTCATTTATGTCCATAATTGTCTCTTAAAAATTATTTCCATAAATACCAATTATGCCAATTAATATCTTAAATTAATTATATGCCCTTTTCAGGCCATTTATGCCAATTCTCAATTTATGCATATTCAATATTACCCCCATCGTCCCCACGTTGTTTCATTCGTTTATCATGACATATATTAGACTATCAATTAGTCTAACACATAAAAGGGAAGAAGCATAACAAAATTTGCATAACACCCAAAATAGATCTAACTTGCAAATAAGAATTACAACATAACTTGCATAAACTTTGTATAGTCATGAATCTAAACATAAATTTAAAAGGTGTGAACTTGCATGTATATAATATAGTTTTTCACCTAAAACTTTCATAAGCCATAGTCACAAACTTGCATAAAACTATACATGTCATAGATCTAAACATAGGGGTGTAAACTTGCATATATGTGATATAGTTGTTCTCCTAAAACTTGCATAGGCCATAGTCACAAACTTGCATAAAACGATGTATGTCATAGATCTAAATCTAAAGGCGTAAACTTGCATATGTGTGAATCCAATTTCTACCTAAACTTGCATATAATCACTTTATTTGATTCACATGTAAACTTGTATACAATTCACATAGAAACTAACATATAATATACACCCAAACTTGCATGTAATATGATGTTAAACGTGAATCAAGTTGAACATAAATGATTTGGCATATGAAAAGGGATCCACAACAAAACTATCATTATGAACAACTAGCATATATTGACAAAAGATTACATTTTCCAATGATTCACAAACATAGCCATATAACCCAATTTATAACTCAACCTAATTAACTTGTTAATTATCTTATTAAAGAAATTGAACTCAAAACTCAAAGAAGGTCTTGAGTTCTGAAATCTGAGTTCTGAAATTGATTTAGCTCGCCTCTGAAGTAGACAATTCGTTGTAGTTGTTGTTATAGACTTGAATTGAATTGAGTTGATTAGCTTTACTTTCTCTCTAATTGGTGGTGGCTACTCTAGGTTGCAAGGTGATAGCATGACGGCCATGGTTCTAATTTTGATTAGGTTTTAGGGTTTGAGTCTACATGTGTTTATATAGAATTTAGGATTAATTTAGGCCATCCGATCAACCTAGAACTAACCACAACCATTCAGTCAAGATCAGAACTTTCCAGAAACCTTAATGACTCAGCAACCAATCACAAAATCGTCATCACTCAAATCTGCCCCGGGGGGGAGGGGGGCAGGTCGACCCATAGGTTGACCCCCAGGTCGACCCCCAAGTCGATCTGCAAGGGGGAGGTCGACACTAGGGTCGACCCCCTGGTCGACCTGGGTCCTGGGCGGGAATTTTCCCGCCCAGCCCGCTTCTGACTTCTGATTTGAATTTATTTCGAGCTGTTTGAATTTATTTGAATTTTCTGGAAACTTCCGACAGCCATAACTTCTTCATACGAAGTCCAATTTACGCAAACTCGGACTCTATCTCAACCAGAATTCTGAGATGAACACAATGGCGTAACCCGTTTCCCTTGATTCTCACATTTAAAATTAAGTATTCTTTAATTTGTTAATTTAATATTAAAAAAAATTACGAGGTGTTACATTCTCCCCTCCTTAAAGGATTTCGCCCCCGAAATCTCCAAATTAAGGAGAATGCATATCCTAACATCCAATCATCCATCTACTCAACCATCAAACGCATGCATTCATTGTCCTTACAAAATTTCTAATGCTGTATGAACATATGCAAGAAGTGTGTGTATATGTTCCTTACCTAATGCAAAATCAGGCGGTCTACTGATTCAGTTGACCTCCTTAATGCAAATCATGATAGTGCCATGCGTCCATTATGTATGCGAAAGAATCCTATCGATACATATTATTTCTACATATGTGCACAACCATTCATCAAAATGCAGCATCCATATGATAACACAACCATTATACATCCATTAATTTAAATATGCACACACATTTATATGCAACATGAAGGTGATTAAGCCGGTCTAGTGCCTAAGGTGTGTGTATATGCATCCACGAGCAACCACTAGCAACCACTTGCATCCATTTGCATCCATCAGACATAACATGTCTCAAACACATGTTTCAACCTTAGGGTTCTTCCTAACTAAAGATCGAAGATGTCATCGCAAAGATAATACCAAAAGATAGGACAAGTATCAACAAAGCGGTAGAAAAAGGAGAAATTAAAACATACCCTCAAAAAAGGAAAGGGTACAACGTACGCACCTTATCTTCCGTCTCCCAAGTCGCGTCTCTTTGATCGTCTCCCCATTGCACTTTGACCAACTTGACCTCTTTGTTGTGAAGCTTTTTGACCTCCGATCCGAGAATGCGTGTAGGAGCTCGTCTGATCGTGGAAGTGCACTCTACTTCCACTTCTTCGAGCGTGCTCGGCTCTACCACTTCCGCCGTATCGTGTAAAAACTTACGCAAATGTGAAACGTGAAACACGTCATGAACTCCGCTGAGCTTCTCTGGTAACTTTACTCTATACGCCATCTGCCCAATCCTCTCTGTAATTGGAAAGGGTCCTACGAACCTTGATGCCAACTTCCCTACCGATCCAAAGTGGACTACGTTTCTCAATGGTAACACTTTGATAAAAACCATGTCCCTAACATTGAACTCAAGATCGGTTCTTCTCCTATCAGCCTATGACTTCTGTCGGTCCTGCGCCGTCCGTCTGAGGATGATAAGTGGTACTTAAGCATAATTGCGTTCCAACCACCTCTCGTAAGCTTTTCCAAAATTCGCTTGTGAAAATGGGATCTCTATTGCTCACAATGCTAGAGGGTATGCCGTGCAAACGGACTATCTCTCGAAGGTAAACAGATGCTAACTTTGCGACGGTCCTTCTACTTTTAGTAAGTCAGTCTACAATTACCCAAATCCCCGTATTACCCTTCCTTGATCTTTGTAACCCATCTACAAAATCCATGGAAACGCTTTCCCATTTCCAAAGCGGAATCTCTAAAGGATGGAGCAAACCTCCGGGCTGCTTTTACTCCGCCTTGACTTGCTGGCACACTAAGCATCTAGCAATGAACTCGGCCACGTCCCTCTTCATTCCAGCCCAAAATAAAACGCGCTTCATATCCTTATACATCTTATCACCACCGGGATGTATGGTCATCTTAGAGCGATGTGATTCTTCAAGAATTGCCTTCTCGTCTTGTGGTACGCAAAGTCTTTCATCTCTACGTAGCCAATCTCTCTCATCTATAGCATATCTATTCAGATGACTTAAGGACTCCTCTCCTATAAGCTTGCCTACTATCTCAACCAACTGTGGGTCGTTCCGCTGTGCCTCTCCAACTCGACCCAAAAGTGTAGGTTGCACCTCTAATGATGCCAACAATCCGGGTACATAATTGACAGAGGGTCTGAAGTCAAGGAGAAGATATATACTCCAAACTCTGCCGCTCTACGAACAAAGGACTTAAAGTTAACTTCTTTCTACTTAAGGCGTCAGCTACAACGTTACCCTTGCCAGGGGTATATGCGATCTCAAAATCGTAGGATGCCAAAAACTCCATCCATCTCTATTGCCTCAAGTTTAGGTCCTTCTGAGAGAATAAGTACTTTAGCGACTTATGGTCTGTTCTTCTTCGTGAGCTTATTCAGCTCTCTATAGCCCACATACAATCTAAGTGAACCATCAGCCTTCGTAGCAAAAACAACTGGAGCATCCCATTCCGAAATGCTTCTTCTTATGAACCCATTCTCAAACAACTCCTTCGCTTGCTTACTGAGTCCTCTTCTCTCCCTCGGAGCCATGTGGCGCACTAGTAATGCAACTGGCTTTTCATTACCTACTAGATATATTCGAAAGTCTATCTCACGCCTCGGGGGTAAACCTCGAACCTCGTCGAAGACGTCACTATATTCACGGACCACACGAACAGATTCCAAATCATCAATTGAATGCGTCAAGGGATTCTGGGTAGCTAAGCGTTACCGGACCTCTAGGGTCACAAGAAATATCAAGGGTCTTTCCTCAATGAGCCAATAATCTAAATACCCTTCTTTCACAATCTAGGATAGCACCGTGCCTAGTTAGCCAATCCATACCTAGAATCAAGCCGTAGCCCATGAAGACAAGAACGAAGGCATTACATTCAAACCCAACGCCCAAGATAGACACTCTCAAATCCCGACAAATCATAGAAAGATGAGCCGAACCACCAATAGGATTTGAGACTACTATGGGATCCGTAACTAGACTAGTATTTGGGTGCAGTGTTTCAACTAACGAAGCAGATACAAACAAGTGTGAAGCGCCAGAATTCAAACAAGGTTCGAACCGGATGATCAAAAAGGAAAAACCAGATTTCCAACCAAGATATATTTCTACCTCTATCAGGTATGCCAGTCATGAGGGAACGTGTCTGCCCTCTAGAAGATCATGTACCTTGTCCTTACCTTTGCCTTTTGCATCTTTGGACAATCCTAATAAGATGTCATGTTTCCCCGCAACGGTAACAACTAGTCTTTTTCTTCGTTCCAACGTCTTTATTTAAGTAGTCAGGTATTTCCCAAGCGTGGCCCTTCCTTTTTCTCTTGGCCCCTTGTTATCCTTACCCCCTTTCTTTGGATCTACTTCCTTATTGTGTCCTATCCATGTCTCTCCTGCACATTCTCCATTTGTGACCTCCCACCAAAATGAGGCTTCGTCCTTCATTAACCAAGCAGCTGGTCGAACCTTCCTCCCATCGTCTATCTTAAAGGTACCAACAAGTCCTCCACTTCCTCCTAGCTTTGACAAACGTCCCAGTCCCATGAAGTGGTTTTCCGCCCATCGTACGGAAGTTCTTACATATCTTAGAAAAAGCGTCTATATGCGTGGAGGAAGAAATTCAAAAAGGAAAGAGATTCAAAACGGAGAATTCGAAAGAAAGATATATGGCTCTTGGGGGTTATGTTTTTAAAACAAACTTTTCTCTTGAAATACTTTCCTTAAAACATACTTTGGAAAGTATTTCTTTATAAAAGTGCTTTTTGAAAAATAGTTTTTCAAAATTCATATATGTTCTGGTAACCTTCAGCTCTGATACCACGTGTAACACCCCACGTCCGTTAATGTCACTCACAAAGGGAATGCATTAACTTCTATGGAGTGTTTTATGTGTGTATAGAACAGAAAATTAACAACAAGACATATATAAAATAGTACTTAAAAATTTAAAACTTCATTTATTGCAGCGGTAACAGATAAGTTTGATTACATCATCAAAACCAAAGACTAGAGTCAAGTGCATAATATCCATCTTGACTAAATCAGAGTACATAAAATAAAAGACATAACCCCAACATAAAAATAGCCATAAATAAGATAGGCTAAACTTTTACTTCAGCGATCCAAGCAACTTCCAAAGAAAGAGATAAAGCTGTCCAAATCAAGCTCCACTAGTGCTAGTCCCACCCTGAGCACCTGGGGGGGGGGGAGGGAAGAAAAGATGTGGAAACAAGGGGGTCATACATAAAGTCCGGCGAATGCAATAACTTTAACAATATAATCATTAAGTAACTAGGATAAGGGATAAGCTAGAAAATAAGGAGATGACTGTGAACAAATGGGTATGACAAAGCAAACAAAGGAAATAAGATGAACAAAGATAACGTTAAAGGCGCCCCTAATCACTATAGGATAATTACTATACTGCACCACTACTAGTCACCCCAAAGGTTGATCCTGCCTACAGAACTTAATAATGATAATTGTAGTTTCGTGTACCCCTAGCTACCTTCATAGGTGCCGTCTGCCCCTATCTCCACTAGGTGTACCCACTACCCCTTTTCGATCGGCTCCCTAACTCGTAGATACCCGTGCTGGCCCCACAGTGGGGTGTATCACTCCCCAAAGTGGCAACCCGATACCACCAAGATGCACGGCTTATATCTACACGATGCAACAACGTCTTACCTACCAGCCCAGGCCCACACACGCATATGAACCCATTGGACTTGCATTGCCACCGCTGACCCGTTTTGACCTCTTACAATCCAATCCAGTACGCGTGTCCCGTCATCGACTTGGGTCGAGCCCACAAAGATACTTAATGGGTTACTGGTTTGAAAAGGGCCCCCATGCTTGACACAAGCCTTCCACCTATGCTTGGTCCCCACTAAGGTTTTCCCACTTAACCCCATTCTTATTCATGTCTTCTTACATGTTTTCAATCTTGGTTAAGTGCATCTAATCGTATTTCACATGCCACCTAAGGCACCCACTTAATTTCACATGCCACCCAAGGCACCCACTTAACCGCCCTCATGTCCCACCACATGTTTATCTGGTTAAGTGTTTCTTAATTCATTAACACCGTAACCTTGTAAAGACCTCCCACATTACACTGGCATTTGTGGCAGCTGGATTTGCCGGGCGGGTTCGGGCAGTCTTACACCACAAACGAGCCTAACCTCGTTTCTTTACAACTGTTACGCATTTAATTCATGCCTTTGACCTCTCACATTAGACTGGCATTTGTGGCAGCTGGATTTGCCGGGCGGGTCCGGGCAGTCTTACACCACAAAAGAGTCTAACCTCGTGTCTTAGGCGGTTTATTATTACACATCTTCATTTAACCCCAAATTGGATTATTATCCCTATTCAAATTTGTCAATAGATTCCAAATTCATTTCTATCCATAATTGTCTCTTAAAAATTATGTCCATAAATACCAATTATGCCAATTAATATCTTAAATTAATTATATGCCCTTTTCAGGCCATTTATGCCAATTCTCAATTTATGCATATTCAATATTACCCTCATCGTCCCCACGTTGCTTCGTTCGTTTATCATGACATATATATTAGACTATCAATTAGTCTAACACATAAAAGGGAAGAAGCATCACAAAATTTGCATAACACCCAAAATAGATCTAACTTGCAAATAAGAATTACAACATAACTTGCATAAACTTTGTATAGTCATGAATCTAAACATAAACCTAAAAGGTGTGAACTTGCATGTATATATTATAGTTTTTCACCTAAAAATTGCATAAGCCATAGTCACAAACTTGCATAAAACTATACATGTCATAGATCTAAACATAGGGGTGTAAACTTGCATATATGTTATATAGTTTTTCTCCTAAAACTTGCATAGGCCATAGTCACAAACTTGCATAAAACGATGTATGTCATAGATCTAAATCTAAAGGTGTAAACTTGCATATGTGTGAATCCAATTTCTATCTAAACTTGCATATAATCACTCTATTTGATTCACATGTAAATTTACATACAATTCACATAGAAACTAACATATAATCTACACCCAAACTTGCATGTAAAATTATGTTAAACGTGAATCAAGTTGAACATAGATGATTTGGCATATGAAAAGGGATCCACAACAAAACTATCATTATGAACAACTAGCATATATTCACAAAAGATTACATTTTCCAATGATTCACAAACATAGCCATATAACCCAATTTATAACTCAACCTAATTAACTTGTTAATTATCTTATTAAAGAAATTGAACTCACAACTCAAAGAAGGTCTTGAGTTCTGAAATTGATTTAGTTCGCCTCTGAAGTAGACAATTCGTTGTAGTTGTTGTTATAGACTTGAATTGAATTGAGTTGATTAGCTTTACTTTCTCTCTAATTGGTGGCGGCTACTCTAGGTTGCAAGGTGATAGCATGACGGCCATGGTTCTAATTTTGATCAGGTTTTAGGGTTTGAGTCTACATGTGTTTATATAGAATTTAGGATTAATTTAGGTCATCCGATCAACCTAAAACTAACCACAACCATTCAGTCCAGGTCAGAACTATCCAGAAACCCTAATGACTCAGCAACCAGTCTCAAAATCGTCATCACTCAAATCTGTCCGGGGGTGGGGGGGGGGGGGGGTGGGGGGGGGGGTTGACCCCCAGGTCGACCTGTAGTGGGGAAGTCGACACTCGGGTCGACCCCCTGGTCGACCTGGGTCCTGGGCGGGAATTTTTCCGCCCAGCCCGCTTTTGACTTCTGATTCGAATTTTGAATTTATTTCGAGCTGTTTGAATTTATTTGAATTTTCTGGAAACTTCCGACAGCCATAACTTCTTCATATGAAGTCCAATTTACGCAAACTCGGACTCTATCTCAACCAAAATTCCGAGCCGAACACAATGGCATAACCCGTTTCCCTTGATTCTCACATTTAAAATTAAGTGTTCTTTAATTTGTTAACTTTAATATTAATTTTTTTTACGGGGTGTTACATCCTTGCTTTATGGCAATTTGTTGCTTACTTGTGCAACCTACATCCATTAACATCTTCACGTTCTTCCCTGCTTTCCAGACCAACATAACGAACATCTATCTTGAAATTACTCTCCAATATGGAGTTTATGGATCTAGCATTAAAGAAGCGGGTAGGCTTTGCATAAGAAACAGGCTTAGTTATAAAAATTTGGCTAAAATAAAAGATAAATTTTATTTTTTTTCTAGGTGTTATTATAATTTCAGTTTAAATAATAGGGATATGATATATATCTATATACAATTGAATCTCTCTTACATAACAGGTAATCCATAAATGTTGATTTTTATTTATTGATATTTATGTTCTGGTGCACGATACCTTATAAGAATAGATTTTTGTCTGAAAACACCCGGACCTTTTCTAAGATGGCAAGCAACAATCACAAATGTTTTCTTGCAAGCAATGATTGCAGGTATACATTAGAGCATTAAATTCAAGCATAATTTACAGTGTAGTGATCTTTAGAAAAGTGTTACGTAGCATGCTTTACCAATTTTAACAGTATATGCTTCAAAATTATCTTGTGGTATGTACATGAAAATTTATTTGCTATATTCACAAGGAAAAGTGCATGTATATTTTTTTATAGTGGCGATTAGAACAAGTGTAAAAATTATATTCTACATGAGAAATCCACTTGGTGTATAGAGATCAACATGCACTTGATAAAAGAAACATAAATGGCAACTTTTTCTATTTGTTGCACACCAAAAATGGCTAGTGGATCATACATGGCCTGGTCATGCTGTAGAAAAATTTGACAAGTCATATGGACAACATGGACACTTCTTCACCACTTTTTATGCGCTAAAGGTGCGATCTTCTCTTATTATCTCATGGATAAATGATTAATCATCATACGTAGCATGAAGACACACTTCGTAGGAGCTAAGAGCGTATAATGTTGTGAGAGGAAGATTTATTACCATGTGCCAAATAAGACATGATTTTTTCATAAAAATACCTGTTAAACATAAAAAAAAGAATTTTCTTAATACAAGTGTTAATGATAAAAGGAAGCTAGTATTTCCTAAACGTAAAATGAATTTATACCTTAAAAAAGCTTCTCCTTGTTGGTTTTCCTTTCTTTTAGTAAAGTCAGCTGCTTTATTCAATTTCTATGTTCCAGGTGATGTCTGGGACAATCCATCGCTGAAGATTACGAAGTGTGAAATCTTAGGGATTATTTTTTTTACTGGAAAGTAACATATATAGCATCAAAATATAATGGATGGAGCTACGAGAAAGATATGTATGATTACATTGAGAGAGCCATGGCTTTGCAAGTTAAAAAAAACTTGAGAAAAGGAGATAAAAAAGCATCAGAACATTAGTAATTTTGGATGTTGTAAGAAACAAATGAAAAGATAAGCACACAAACAAAGTTCAATTCATCAGTAATCACATGGAAGTCATAGATCTAAGTAACCGTTTGGAATTTAGAACAAATCCCTAGATTGAGACTCCAAATAGAAATCCTAATAGGTGAAGGGAGAAGATCATTCAATATTTAATCAAATTAAATAAATTAGAAGATGAGAAAATTGACATACCTTGACATTCTAAAGGAAGATTATATCGCTTCTGAGAGGAACAACCATGATTTTCCCCTTTTTTGATATACATAAGCGAAGAAATATGATGGTAGTTTTACCTTTAGTATAAAAACGAGGGGAAATTATATTAGAGGCACTTGGTTGGGCCTGGTATAATACTATTATGGGCTATTCTTTATTTTGCCTCTTGCTTATTAATAGTACGGGAAAATATTTAATTTAGCCCCTAATCCAGAGCCATTAATACAAATAAAATTAGTAGTGAGCTGTGAGGCATGAAGAGTATGACAGTTAGGGCATTCCCAACCAGGGGGGTTGCTAGGGGTCAAATCAAACTCGGTTGACCCCCAACTTCCCCAATAGGGAAAAAATGGGTACCACCTTAGCTGGCTTATTTTAAGCCGGCTAAGGAAACAACAAATAAAAACCTTAACGAGCTATTTTCTTAGCCTATCGAGGAAAAAAAATTGTTAGCCGGCTCAAAAAAACCCGGGTAAGATCACTTTCAAAACCAACCCAACAGAGCGCAACTAACCCCCTATTGGGGGTCAGTTGCTAACCGACTCGCGGTTGGAAATTCTCTTATAAATATAAACTAGGTTGTAAGGGAAGAATAAAATAGAAGACGTAGGAGCCCATAGGAAAAAGTTAGTGATAGGGCACATACAGAAGAAGGTATTTCCATAGTTTTTATAACCCGACCGTGAGGACTCAGTGTCCAAGGTTTTAAAGGTCTGGCCGATCGAACCGTCAAGAACCGCACATGCTTATTAATAATGAAAATGTGAATAATCAAGTTTTATATGTACTCAAGCAAATGAATAATAAAGTTTGAAAGTCATATATTTATTCACTAACATTAATAGATTGCATGATATAATTAAATAGCAAGGGCACAAACAAACACACATGTTTTTTAGAACGAAGTGGTAAAGTTTATGGTTTAGATGTTGGAATAGTTATTATTTTTTAAAATGTTTTAGTTGTTATTTTCAAAACAATACAAAAGATGAAATGATTGATATGCAGGACGTACACATTAGAATGATTTGGTTTTATTTCTATTTTAAGAGCAACTCCAACTGTTCGGGAGTGTGGAATTTCGATTTCCCACACCTCGAAAAGCAGGGAATTCCAACAGTTTTTGAGACCAGAAGCTTGTTCAACAAACACCTGGATCCTAGCATTTATTGAACAAGCGCCTTGAATTTTTAAAAACCGGCTTCATATTAAAAAAAGTGCACGTTCATTCAACAAACGCCTATTGACCAAGCATTTTTGAACAAGCGCCTGGAATTTCCGCCTATATCAGGCGCAACCAGCTTATAATTTCATTTCAAACTAACGTAAATTTTCATTTCTAAGTTTTTTTAATTTATTACTACATCCATATGCCGCGTCGTCAAGTTAAGACCGGTAGACGCGTCATCCATCCTCCTTTGCACAACCTACCTAAGACTATTACACATCGAGTGTCTATTGCTGTTGCGACGCCTTAGGTATAATATTTTGTTTTTATTTCGTAGATCAGCAATCGTTTTTATTATACACGAATGTTACTTAATACTTTATGTTTACAATAAATAATCATATGTTTAGGTTAGACATTGCTATGCGAGGTAGTTGGGCATGTTGTATGACACATTTTGATCAGGGCCTTTTTTATTATACCTTTTTGGCTCCACCTTTTTAGCAACAACAAGGGGACTATTAGACTCGGTTTTTGGATAGCCTTGCAGACATTGAGCAGCTGCATACGTTTGATTGGGGTCTAACGATATTGGGCTATTTGTATGTAGCATTAGATATCTACGCCGTACATCGCTCCAAGCAGTTCTATTTCATGTGGTACATTCTGTCGTTTTGGTATTACGAGGACATGGCGAACGTGCACCCAAACTTATCCCTGAGGCCATCAGTACACCTTATATATACTTTCCGAGACTACACCGTTGGGGTTCCGTTATGCATCTCGCTTGTTCTGCATATGGTATGCATAACAAGCATATGAAGGCGCGCATGCAGCTGGATATGAGGAAGTGAGATAGGATTATTGTGCGTCCATGGTAGCAGTACATAGATTTTTTAGCGCCTCAGCAGGACCATTCAATCTTGTTTCAGTATAGTCTTTCGAGGCGTAGGGTATGCTTTCAGGTACCCATGTGCCCTTTCATTTGGTATTTGGGCGAGCACTGTTGGTTACAGCTATATGGTATAGCGCCCATTCCTTCCGATTTGCTCCTATGGGATGGGTTGTTCGACAATATACAGATAGGATCATCATATATTGTGGGTATGAGGGCTGCAGGATGGGTGGGCGGTGAGCCTTTTACATTGACCAGAAATTTTGATTCCCATTGGGTTCGAGTTGCACCACGTGCTTATGCTTTACCAAACTATATTCAGGGTTTGAACTCCGACCATATTGGCCTTATACAGTAGCCGGTAGAGTCCCGGTGCATCCCACTACCTTTGACCCTGTATCGTCGCAGTTCATGCAGAATGGTGTGTTGGACCCCCTCCCCCCGCCTCACACTTTTAGGGCGTACGATGTACAGGGTCAGATAGTAGAGATTCCATTGTAGTGTCCACCCGTTGACCCTCCCGGTGTACCGTCAGTTGATTTGTACTATTCATATCAGGTACGTAAGAATTATAAAACACATGGTATATGTTTTTATTATAAAAGTTGCATTTGTGTAATACAAGTTGTCACATTATCAGTACTCGCTTTATATGGACCACGATGGACGGTTATTGCCTACTTTTGAGCATGTGATGGCGGAGTACACACAGTTGATGTACCAGAGTATACATACAGCTTTGGCCGAGCAACAGGCTCATTAAGGGGCCCAGATAGCTTCATTACAGGCACAGATCCATCAGTAGGGTCCTGGTGCTAACTCACATCCGCCCAATGATTTAGATGACGCCGATGAAGATAGTTCCGATGGGTCTGGTAGCGATGCTATGCCTATTGGCTGATGGTACATTTAGTGACATTGGTGTATGTTTTTGTTATGTCTGACATGTTTTATATTACATATTATGGTACGTGTAGTGATGTAAGTACATATTCTATGATTTTGTTATTTTATGTGTTGTGACATTGGTGTATGTTTTTGTTATGGCCGTTAGCTGATTATAATGGCCCGGACTTTCGTACTCTTTGAGTTGACTAATAACACCACACGCCCAACCCAAATTGCACAGAAATACGGATCATTATTAGAAAGAAGTTAGAGGATGAGAAGTAGAAAGAAAGAAATATTAGAGTAGAAGAACACGAAGATCACAAACTCATAGTGGAACGAATAAAATATATTAGATAACATAAACTTTGAAATACAATTCAGTAACCTTATATACATACCATCATCAGAGCACAATAGCTACTTCTGGAACAGTTATTGTAACACCCCATGATTTTAAATATTAAAATTTACGAATTAAAGAATACTTAATTTCAAATGTGAGAATTAAGGGAAACAGGTTACTACGTTACGTTCGTCTCGAAATTCTACTTGAGATAGAGTCCGAGTTTGCGTGAATTGGACTCCGTATGAAGAAGTTATGGCCTTCCGAAGTTTTAGCCATTTTGTATAAATTAAAACAGTTCAGAATAATAAATTCGAAATTTGAAATTCAAAATTCAAAATTCAAAATTCAAAAAGGGGAGCAGGCTGGGCGGGAATTCTCCCGCCCAAGGGCCAGGTCGACCAGGGGGTCAACCTACCCATACAGGTCGACCAGGGGGTCGACCTAGGTGTCGACCTACCCCCCCGGGCAGATCTGAAATGTGACGATTTCTGACTCTCTGCTGAGTCATCAGGGCTGATGTGGTTGTTCTAGATAACTCTATCTAGTTTGGATGGTTGGATTTGCTCCTATGATAATCTAACGGCTTAGATTGATTCAAACTTCTATAAAAGAGTGCCTAGACTCAAACCCTAAACCTAAACAAAATTTGTCTCTTTGGCCACCATGCTGCTGCTAGGATAGTCTCCTTCCTAAAGCTTAGAATTTAGCAAGTCAGAATTCCAATTCAAAAGACGAACGAACCATTCTCTTCTCTAACCTATCTTTGTGAGTACTATTTCTTTCACAATATAATTAATAAATTAATTATGATTCACATATGAATTAACATATAGGTCGACCTGGGTGTCGACCTACCACTAGGGAGGTCGACCTACCCCCCCCCCCCCCCCCCGATCTAGGCAATTTCGTTCCTGTGATGTGTTTTACTGTGCTGTACGAATCTAATGGCTTCTAGGTCAATCTAAGGGATCTAAAATACTCTCTACACCTATAAATACATAGCAAGACCTAACCCTAATTCATAACAATTCCTCAAGACGCCTCCGTGCTGCTGAACTCTCAATTCTCTTAGCCGCCGCCTCTAAAACCTAAATCTAATTAGAAATCCTTTATTAACAATTCAAGCTCTTCACCAATAATCAAATAAGAAGATCAAATCAGCGTTCTACTTCAACAACAAATCATTTATTTCTCCAATCCAGTCAATGTGAGTTGATTTGAACTATATTTGTTGTATAATATTGATTCGATCATTTACCATTCCCCATAATGAATATGATGATAATTTAATAAGATCAGTTATTTTATTTATGCCTACGTTTGAGTTCTCTCCTTTTTATTCTTTATAGCTAGGTTATCTCGAGCCTACGTCTATCATGGATTTATGTGTTTTAATGGAAACATGAAATTAAAAAAGGGAAGAAGGGTTGGATTGGGCATAATATGGGGAGTGGAAGGTTTTGTATAGAATTATGGACATAATTATACTGTAATTTTGAATTTATGTAAGTTTGGCATAATTGTAATCGGATATGGAATTGGTATAATTCAATATTAACAACATGTAATTGGATAACATGGATTGGTGAAATTTATTTGTGACTTGAAAAGTAAGCCTAGAGGGTGAATTAGATTATATGTATGAACGTGGGAATGTTGGGGTATATATATTGGGAAAATATTGATTATATGAAATTGGGTATAATTAGATATTGGAAATTGGTATGTTTGGGGTATGAATAACATGGAATTGGTGAATTTGGCTATAATTGGATAATTTGGGTAATATGAAATTTGGCTAACTATTATGTAATTGGTGTAGTGAATGACAAATTGGAAATAGGCAAAAAAATGAAATGTAATTAAGTTGAATTTGGAACACATGACATGAATTTGGGGTTTGGGTGAAAGGCGATTGTTAATGAACGCCTATGACACGAGGTTAGGCGTGTTTGTGGTGTAAGACTGCCCAGAACCGCCCGGCAAAATCTAGCAACCACAAGCGGACGTCTAATGTGAGAGGTCAATGGCAAGAACTAGAGGCGTAATGGTTTATGACGCGAGGTTAGGCGCGTTTGTGGTGTAAGACTGCCCGGAACCGCCCGACAAATCCAGCAACCACAAGCGGACGTCTAATGTGAGAGGCCATACATTGTTACGGCGTAATTAATAAATTAAGAAACACTAACCATAATAACACATGTGGGTGACATGGGTATAGTTAGAGGGTTAAGTGGGTGATATAAATGACATGTAAAGCATGACTAATGTGGACTTAACCGTTGTAAGACATGTGATGTAAAACATGACTAAGGTAGACTTAACCGTAGTAAGACATTTGTAATATATGGAAACTATAATAAAGGGGGTTAAGTGGGACACGGGTGACATGTGAAACAAAATTTAGATATGCTTAACCAAATGGGACCGGTGACGGTATCATAAATTAATTGAATTGAGTAAAGTTTAAGTAACGGGTTAAGTAAATGGAAGGGTTAAGTCAAATCTAAAATTAATGACAAGAAATGGAGAATGATAAATAACCTATTATGAATAAACTTGAATAAGGCAAGAAAGGATAACAGGTGGAAATTTTAACTTGTGGGACAAGATAAGTTATAGGAAACGATAAGGAAGATGAGATGACTTATATGTAAAGATATACTTAAATTAAGTGGTTTGGGAAGGAGAAATGTGAAATTAAAAATGATATAAGTTATATGAATGGAAAAGAAGTAAATTAGAATCATATATGTTGGTTGGGTTGAGTAATTCTCTGGGTGCCAGTCTGATGTTGATTTCGGTCTTCGGGGCTGGTGTTTAGGGGGTTATTCTCCTAATCAGTATATATGTGGGATAAGGCATACCTAACTATGAATTAAGTATGACATGTTGTTGTAACCCTAAAAGGGAATAATTTATGAAATTGGAAAATAACATGTTGTGGGCTTATTAATGGACTTAAGTGGATTATGTATAAATTGAATTAATAAGAAAGGGTAACTTGGTGAATACGGAAAAAAAGGAAGCTAATGTGAATAACCAAGTTAAATGAGAAAGTTGACGAGATGACACAAGCGTGAAATAAATGGTTAGACTTAGGGTCTAATGACATATAAAGGTAAGGCGCTTGAAGCAGTCCGTACGTTGTAGGATGAATAACCCAACGAGGTAGATCATGATGGTGTCATAAGGCACGAGGAGAGAGCACGTTTGCTATTTTGGCGGCTCCAACGGACTGGAAGGGGAAGCACGCAGCTTCCTAAGACGTTAAAGGTGCTCCTGGTAGTCCTCTGTGGTGGTTTAGCTTCGGGCTAGGATTACAGAGGTTGGGTCTGCGCCGAACTACCAGGTGGGTGGGTCTTGCTGCACAAGTAGGGGGTAGTCAGAATGCTGTACGCGGTGGCATTAAGGGTGGTTCGGCGATTGCCTTAGCCGAAGGTGGAAGGTCAAGACCAAACGATAACACCCCACGTGTAACACCCCACGTCCATTAATGTCACTCTCAAAGGAATGCATTAACTTTCATGGAGTATTATTGGTGAATAAGATAGATACATATATTGGTACTTGAAATTTTTTCAAAACAACTTTTATTGCAACGGAGAAATAGTTTGATTACAATAACATCATAAACCAACAGAAAAACCAAGCACACTTTGTAACCATCTTGAAAAATTGTTTTCTGAGTACATAAAGTAAAAAGCATAACCCCAACATAAGTAGCCATAAAGAAATGAGCTGAACTTTACTTTCAGCAATCCAAGCACTTCCAAAGAGAGAGAAAGATCCAAATCAAGTTCCACTAGCACTAGTCCCACCCTGAGAACCTTGGGGGGGGGGGGGGGGAAGGAAGAAAAGAGGCAAAAACAAAAGGGGGGTCACACATAAAGTCCGGCGAGTACCATAACTTTAACAATATAATTATTAAAGTAATTAGGATAAGACATAAACTGGTAAAATAAGGAATGACTGTGAAACAAGTGGGCAAGTCAAAGCGAACAAGAGGAATATTCTGACGTTAATCTCGCTCCTAATCACTATAGGATAATTACTATACTGCACCATTACTAGTCACCTTAGAAGTTGATCCCGCCTACTAAACATAATAATGATAATGGTAGTTTCGTGTACCCCTAGCTGCCTTTATAGGTGCCGCCTGCCCCTATCTCCACTAGTTGTACCCACTACCCCCATGCGATCGGCTCCCTAACTCGTAGATACCCGTGCTGGTCCCACAGTGGGATGTATCACTCCCCAAAGTGGCAACGCGATACCACTAAAGATGCACGGCTTATATCTACACGATGCAACAACGTCTTACCTACCAGCCCAGGCCCACGCACGCACATGACCCCGTTGGACTTGCGTTGCCACCGTTAACCCGTTTTGACCTCTTACAATCAAACCTAGTAAGCGTGTCCCGTCCTCTATCTAACTCGAGCTGACAAAGATACTTAATGGGTTACTGGTTTGAAATGTGTCCCCAATGCTTGACACAAGCTTTCCACCTATGCTTGGTCCCCACTAGAATTTTCCACTTAAACCCTTCTTATTGATGTCTTCTTACATGTTTCAATTTGGTTAAGTGTTTCTAATCGTATTTCACATGCCACCCATGTCACCCACTTAACCCCCATGTTCCACCACATGTTTATCTTGGTTAAGTGTTACTTAATTCATTATAACTGTAACCTTATAAGACCTCCCACATTAGACTCCCGTTTGCGGTTGCTGGATTTTCCGGGCGGGTCTGGGCAGTCTTATACCGCAAACGTGTCTAACCTCGTGTCTTTACAATTGTTACACATTTAATTTATGCGTTCGACCTCTCACATTAGACTACCGTTTATGGTTGATGGATTTGCTGGGCGGGTCCGGCAGTCTTACACCACAAACGAGTCCAACCTCGTGTCTTAGGCATTTATTATTACCAATTATTTCACTCCAATATGGATTAATCATCCCTATTCAAATTGTCAATAATTTCCAAATTATGTCCATAATTGTCACCTAAATTATGTCCATACTCTTTAGGTATAAAAATTATACCAATTAATGTCTAAATTTAATTATATGCTTTTAAATCCATTTTATGCCAATTCACAGTTTACATAATTAATATTTTCCCATTGTCCACACGCTATTCATACGTTCAAATATGAAATATGTTAGACTCGCAAATAGTCTAACTTATTAAAAAAGAAGAAACATCACAACTTGCATAACACATAAAGATAGATCTAACTTGCAAATAGGAATTCTAACATTAAATTTCATAGCCAACAATTTGCATAGACAATGGTCATATAGAATCATATATTTGCATAAACTACCATGGATCTAAATATAGATCTAAACATGAAATTGTGAACTTGCATATATAAATTATGGGTCTCCCTTAACTTGCATATGTGAATATAATTTTCACCCAAAAATGTGAATATAGTTTTTCACCTAAACTTGCATATGGATTTCTACAACTTGCATATGAATTTATCACATGTTTTTTCATATAACTAGCATATGTATATACTTGATTCACATATAAACTTGTGTACAATTCACATATAGACTTGCATAAGATTCATATTCAAACTAGCATACGATTTAACATCCCAAACTTGCATAAGGTTTTACATACGAATTAACATATGATTTAACATCTAAACCTGCATAAGATTCACAAATTAACATATGATTTAACATCCCAAACTTGCATAAGATTCACATAACATATGATTTAACATCCAAACTTGCATAAGATTCACAAATTAACATATGATTTAACATCCCAAACTTGCATAAGATTCACATATGAATTAACATATGATTTAACATCCCAAACTTGCATAAGGTTCACATATGAATTAACATATGATTTAACACCCCAAACTTTCATAAGATTCACATATGAATGAACATATGATTTAACATCCAAACTTGCATAAGATTCACAAATTAACATATGATTTTACATCCCAAACTTGCATAAAATGAATCAAGTTAAATATGAAATAGATCTACCAACATAACATAACAAAGTTAAACAACGTCACGTGATTCAACAGACATGTTCTCATAATCCAATTACAACCCATCATAATTAATTTATTAATTATATTGTGAAATAAATAGTACTCACAAAGATAGGTTAGAGAAGAGAATGGTTCGTTCGTCTTTTGAATTGGAATTCTGACTTGCTAAATCCTAAGCTTTAGGAAGGAGACTATCCTAGCAGCAGCATGGTGGCCAAGAGACAAATTTTGTTTAGGTTTAGGGTTTGAGTCTAGGCACTCTTTTATAGAAGTTTGAATCATCTAAGCTGTTAGATTATCATAGGAGCAAATCCAACCATCCAGACTAGATAGAGTTATCTAGAACAACCACATCAGCCCTAATGACTCAGCAGAGAGTCAGAAGTATTCACATTTCAGATCTGCCCGGGAGGGGGGGGATAGGTCGACCTGTATGGGTAGGTCGACCCCCTGGTCGACCTGGCCCTTAGGCGGGAGAATTCCCGCCCAGCCTGCTCCCTTGTTTGAATTTTGAATTTATTATTCTGAACTGTTTTAATTCATACAAAATTGCTGAAACTTTGGAAGGCCATAACTTCTTCATACGGAGTCCAATTCACGCAAACTCAAACTCTATCTCAAGCAGAATTCCGAGACGAACGCAATGACATAACCATTTCCCTTAATTCTCACATTTGAAATTAAGTATTCTTTAATTTGTAAATTTTAATATTTAAAATCACGGGGTGTTACATTCTCCCCTCCTTAAAGGATTTCGCCCCCGAAATCTCCAAGTTAAGGAGAATGTATATCCTAACATCCAATCATCCATCTACTCAACCATCAAACATAGGCGTCCATTGTCCTTACAAGATTTCTAATGCCGTATGAACATATGCAGAAAGTGTGTGTATATGTTCCTTATCTAATGCAAAATCAGGTGGTCCACTGATTCAGTTGACCTCCTTAATGCAAATTATGATAGTGCCATGCGTCCATTATGTATGCGAAAGAATCCTAACGATACATATTACTTCTACATGTGTGCACAACCATTCATCAAAATGCAGCATCCATATGATAACACAACCATCATACATCCATTAATTTAAATATGCACACACATTTATATGCAATATGAAAGTAACTGAGCCGATCTAGTGCCTAATGTGTGTGTACATGCATCCACGAGCAACCACTAGCAACCACTTGCAACCACTCGCAACCATCAATCATAACATGTTTCAAATACATGTTTACATCCATTGGTTTCTACCTAAGGATAAAGAGTAGGACTGAGGAGATATACTTAAAAGATAGATATAAGCATGAATAAACTTATGGAAAAAGTGATCAAGGAGGTACCCTAAAAAAGAAAAGGGTAGGCTGCGCGTATTTTCCTCTCAGTTTCCCAAGTCGCGTCTTCTTAAGCGTCACTCCATTGAACTTTAACAAGCTTGACTTCACGGTTGCATAGCTTTTTGACTTCCGTACCCAAGATACGAGTTGGAACTCTTCTCACAGTCGCTTCTCGTTCCACTTCTACTTCCTCTAGTATACTTGGTTCCACCACTTCTGCAGATTCATGTAAGCAATTTCGTAGTTGAGAAACATGAAAAACATTATGAACTCCAACCAGTCTCTCGGGTAGCTCTACTCTGTAAGCCATCGTTCCAATCCTTTCAACAATAGGAAATGATCCTACAAATCTTGGTGCTAGCTTTCCTACGGACCCAAAGCGAATGACATTCCTCAAAGGAGATACTTTAAGGAACACCCTATCTCCAACCCTAAACTCAAGGTCGGTCCTTCTTTTGTCTACGTAGGACTTCTGTCTGTCTTGTGCAGCCTTCATTCGTCTTCTTATCATGTCCACCTTTTCCAAGGTTTTTCTAATCATATCTGGCCCAAGTACGAGCTTGTCTTTAAACTCCCACCAATAAGTTGGTGATCGACACGGTCTTCCATATAAAGCTTCGAAGGGCGCCATGCCTATGGTGGCTTGGTAGCTATTGTTGTAAGCGAATTCCACCAAAGGAAGATGATCCTCCCATGTCCCTCCAAAGTCAAGAATGCACAATCTCAAGAGGTCTTCCAATACCCTGTTCACCCTTTCCGTCTGACCATCGGTTTGAGGGTGATAGGCCATGCTTAAGCATAATTGTGTGCCTACAGCCTCTTGCAAACTTTTCCAAAACTCGTTCGTAAAGATAGGATCTCGATCACTTACTATGCTGGAGGGTATCCCATGGAGTCGAACTATCTCTTTTAGATAAATGGATGTTAGGGACGAGGCAGTCATTCTACTCTTCACAGGTATAAAGTAAGCGCTTTTAGTGAGCCTGTCCACTATTACCCAAATACTGGTATTGCGCCTTCTTGACCTAGGCAACCCATCAACAAAGTCCATCGAAATGCTATCCCACTTCCACTGTGGCACCTCTAGGGGATGGAGCAGACCACCAGGCTTCTTCTGCTCCGCTTTGACTTGGTGGCATATCAAACACTTAGCGACGAACTCAGCTACATCACTCTTCATGCCATTCCAAAAGAAAACCCTTTTTATATCTTTATACATCTTGTCTCCGCTTGGGTGTATGGTTAGCTTAGAATGGTGTGCTTCTTCGAGAACCATCTTCACTAAATTCCTTACTTGTGGGATGCATAGCCTTCCATCCCGTCTCAACCAACCCTTATCATCGATGGAGTATTTATTAAGGTGACTAGAAGTCTCACCCCTAACTAGCTTATCCTTCATATCAACTAGCTAAGGGTCTTCTCGTTGCGTGGTTCCTATTGAGTCCAAAAGAGTAGGCTGAACCTCTAGCGATGCTAATAGACCAGGCACAATTTCAGAGGAGGGTCTAAAATTAAAGTTTGCTATATACTCCAAGCTTTGCCTTTCTACAAAGAGAGGACTCAAGGTCAGCTTCTTCCTACTCAAGGCGTCTGCTACCACATTGCCCTTGCCTGGGGTATAGGAAATCTCAAAATCATATGAGGCTAAAAATTCGATCCACCTCTGCTGTCTTAAGTTAAGGTCTTTCTGTGGGAAAAGGTACTTCAACGATTTATGGTCAATATACAATTCAAACTTCTCACCTAGGAGATAATGGCGCCAAGACTTAAGTGCAAAGACAATGGCAACCAACTCTAGATCGTGGGTTGGGTAGTTTTTCTCATGTACTTTCAACTATCTGCCTCCATAAACTACTACCTTCCCTTCATGCATCAAGACAACACCTAGTCCCGTACCATATGCATCCGTGTATACGGTAAACATCTTGCTCCCATCCGGCAATGTCAGAACTGGGGCTGTTGTTAGAGCCCTCTTCAAACGTTGGAAAGCAATGTCGCAATCCAAATCCCAATTGAAAGTTAGGTTCTTCTTTGTCAACCTTGTAAGTGGAGCTGAGATTTTCGCAAAGTCTTTGATGAACTTTCGGTAAAAGCCCGCTAGCCCGAGAAAGCTTCGGACTTCGGTTGCATTGCGTGGAACCTTCCAATCTTGCACCGCAACTACTTTTGCGGGGTCCATCGCTAACCCTTTTTTGGATACCACATGTCCAAGAAATCTCACTTCTTCTCTCCAGAAATGGAATTTGGAGAATTTGGCTTTCAGCTGATGTGCACGAAGAGTATCCATGACTTCCCTTAAATGCAAAGCATGCTCTTCTTCATTCTTCGAAAAAAATCAAAATGTCGTCTATGAAGACCACCACAAACTTATTAAGGAATTCTCTAAACACCCTGTTCATCAAGTCAACGAAGTAAGAGGGTGCACTTGTCAAGCCGAAAGGCATGACAAGCCATTAGAAGAAACCATCCGGGGTTCTGAACGCGGTCTTATCAATGCTGTCTTCAGCCACTCTTAGCTGATGGAACCCGGTAGCCAAATCTAGTTGGGAGAAAACAGACGCACCTACAAGCTGATCAAACAAGTCATCTATTCTTGGAAGTGGGTGCCTATTTTTCTTAGTCAGCTTGTTTAGCTCCCTAAAATCAACGCATAGGCGAAGTGAACCATCCGCTTTGGTTGCGAATACTACTGGAGCACCCCATTCAGAAATACTCCACCTTATAAACCCCTTTTCGAGCAGCTCTTTGACTTGCTTACTGAGATCTTTTCTCTCTCTAGGAGCCATGTGTCTAACGGGTAGAGCTACGGGTTTTGCATTATCAACAAGGTATATGCGGAAGTCTATCTCCCGCTTCGGAGGTAAGCCCTTCACCTCTTCAAATACATCTGAGTATTCACGGACTACTCTAACAGACTGCGAGTTTTCAACAGAAGCATCAAGAGATTCTAGGTAGCTAAGCATAACAGAATGTATGGGATTACAAGAGATTTCGAGAGTGTTGCCAAGGCGGGTCATAAGTCTAACCACTCTCTTTTCACAATCGAGGATGGCACCATTACTGGATAACCAATCCATGCCTAGAATCAATCCATAGCCCGTGAAGCCAAGAACGAAGGCGTTGCACTCAAACTCAACGCTCAAGATAGACACAATCAAATCCCGATAAATCATTAAAAGAAGAGCCGAACCACCAATAGGATTTGAAACTACTATGGAATCCATAAATAGACTAGTATTTAGGTGCAGTGTTTCAACTAACGAAGCAGATACAAACGAGTGTGAAGCGCCAGATTCAAACAAAGTACGAACAGGATAATCAAACAGAAAAACCAAACTTTCAACAGAAATGTTTCTACTTCTCTCCTGCACTAGTGCCATGAGAACCTGAATCTTCCCTCTTGCCTGCCCTGGTGCCATGAGAGCCTGAATCTTCCCTCCAGAAGTAGACCCTGTTCTTTGCCCTTGGCCCTATTTCCTCGGGCAGTCTTTAATTTGATGTCCTGCCTCTCCATAGTGGAAACAGTCAGTCTTCTTTTTCTTCCTACAGTCCTTGCTCAGATGGCCTGGTGTTCCACAATTAAAGCACCTTTTCTTTCCTTTGCTATTGTTGTTCTTACCACCTTTCTTGTTTTGCTGTTGTGATTTCTTTTGATCCCCTTTCTTCTCCGGTGCCTTATTAGCATTAGCACCTTTCTCCTGTTCATGCATAAGCGCCATGTCAACTAGTTTCTCAATGGTTGCCCCCATAGGAATGTGGGTCATGGCCAACCCATGTAGTGGCTCATTCAAACCTTTAACGAACCTTAGGGCCTTCTTCTCAGGTGTGTTCACTAATTCCAAGCCAAATCTCGATAACTGATTGAACTTGTTGATGTACTCCTTTACTGATAAATTCCCTTGCTTCAATGCTAAGAATCTCTCCATGTATAAATTCTCTTCTGCTCGTCAGAGAAATTTCATCTCGAACCTATGTCTGAAATCCATCCACGTCTCCACTGGACGCTCTCCATTCGTGACCTCCCACCAAAACGAGGTTTCGTCCTTCATTAACCAAGCAACCAATTGGACCTTCCTTCCATCTTCTACTTCGAAGATACCAAATAGATCTTCCCCCTCCTTAAGCCAATTTCGAGCTTCAACAAACGCATCTGATCCGTGAAAAGGTTTTCCGCCCGTTGCCCGAAAGTCCTTGCATATCTTTGAAAAAGTATCAACGCGGGGAGGGGAAGGAGCGGCTACAGCTGGGGGAGGAGGAATATTTGCTGGGCCTGCGGCAGTGGCCCTAGCCTCCAGATACCTTCTAAACCAGGCTGGTATCGGTATTCCCTCGGGTATCTCGGGTAACACAGACATGCTGAAAAGAAAATGAAGAGATTCAAAACGGAGAATTCGAAAGAAAGATATATGGCTCTTGGGGGTTATGTTTTTAAAACAAACTTTTCCCTTGAAAATACTCTCCTTGAAACATACTTTTGAAAGTATTTCTTTATAAAATGCTTTTGAAAAACAGTTTTTCAAAATCTCTTATCTGTTCTGTTAACCTTCAGCTCTGATACCACGTGTAACACCCCACGTCCATTAATGTCACTCTCAAAGGGAATGCATTAACTTTCATGGAGTATTATTGGTGAATAGAACAAAATATAACAAGATAGATACATATAAGTGTACTTAGTTTTCTATTGGTTTATGATGTTATTGTAATCAAACTATTTCTCCGCTGCAATAAAAGTTGTTTTGAAATTATTTAAGTACCAATATATGTATCTGTCTTATTATATTCTGTTCTATTCACCAATAATACTCCAAGAAAGTTAATGCATTCCCTTTGAGAGAGACACTAATGGACATGGGGTGTTATAGTTATAAACACATGTTTCCAGATACGAACATAATACACAGCGGGAAAATATGATAGTCTACAGCTAACTAGTGAAGCCTCCTTCTTCAAAGTCCTCAAAGCGAATTTGTAAAATCCCGACTACTTGACTGCCCGTACAAATTTGGGAACCCAAGAGTTTAGGGAAAACAAAACAAAATAAACTCTAGGTCAGTCATAGGACTGGTGTGAGTAAACTCCAACCATTTGTTTAACTTTAAAAATCCTTTCGAAAGAAATGATAATCGTAAGACCGATCCACACATAAACATGGATGGTTTTTATCTTACGATAACCAAAAATATTTTTGATATCAAATCCAGTGATATTATAATAATGTCTACATCAAATAAATAGAATCTAGCGGAATGCTTGCTTCTCACGCTCCATATATAATGTAAAATTGAAAACCGCAGGGCGCTTATTAGAGATTGGATTTACAACATGACAAGGTATGGTACCACCTTCCGATAGTGTATCTCTAAAGGGGAATACACTGGGATCAACAAGAACGTCTTGCAACCCGACCCACACATGGCTGACAACTCATTTAACTTGAGTGTATTGAGCATATTATCACCAACTGTTGTGATCAGCAACCGTTACCGAAAGCATACAGCAGCGAATAGAATAAGAAACAAATGAAATTTCTCTAGATCAGGTGATATACCCCTAATAGGAATGACCCACTTGGCCATGCTGCCTGCTCGATTTTTGTCATTTCCGGGTTTATAAGGCATAAGGTCACGATTATCTTTCAGCACATCTTGCCATCATTTGAAATACACGTTGTCAGATCCATCCATATACGTTGTCCTAGGACTGGACAAACCGAAGGAATCATTCTATTAATCCATCTTGGGCAATTTCTACCTAGGATTAACAGACCAGCCCTTGCACTTTACTCCGTCTTCAATTATCTTCAGCATAAGTTGATTCATAATGCTTATGCCAACACGGAGTGGTTTTCAAATATTAAATCTGTTCCTGGTCTCTCCATATTGACAACGGAGGTATAAAATAAACCAAAACTTTGATAGTCAGTGATTTAACTATCAAAGGATCATCCATACAATCAACGCTCCTATTTCCTAATGTAAATTCTATCGATCAAGCATCAAACAACACTGGCTCCTTGTTAATTTACTTCCTTAATATATTTTAATTTCTAAATTCTCATTTCCCATCTCCCATTTCCTTTCAAAGCTCTATTCTCCCTCTCCTGATTCTTTGAAAACATCTCCAATATCATAATTCCTTTATTCGAGAAAATATCTCTTATTCTGGTTAGAAAACATTTCTAAATATTCACAAATCCTTATTTCCTATATCAAAAAACATACCTTATTAATATCGGAAAATATTTTCATATTCCATTTCTTAATTCCTTGTTGACCAATTCATTTCATTTCCTATGCGTAGAAAATATCTCATTTTATTTCGGAAAAACATTTCAAACTCCTTTAAATTAACCCGATGTTATAAAAACATTGTTATTATAACTCAAACCATTTATCATTTATTAACTAACCATCTTGTTAACCCATCTTCACTATCGAACCTTAACCATTCCTTCATCAATCATGAAGTCAATCAAGTTGGGGTATAATTACCTCTCAGACCTTAATTGAACAACATTCTCAACTTTGAAATAATCAAACCTCATAACTTCCAACAAAACATCGCTTACACAACCCTCAGATTCAATCTAAGAATCCACTTCTTTTACGGAAAAACATTGATTATTATAGTAGCGTTATAATCGTTGTTTCCAAATATTTGATTTATAAAACATTAACTATAATGACAGCATTAAATTCGTTGTTTAGATTTACAAACATTTATTATAACGATAGTGTTAAAATCGCTGTTTAGATTTATAAAAACATTTGTTATAACGACAGCGTTACAAATCGCTATTCCTAAATATTTGGTTTATAAAAATATAACTTGTACTTATTAATTTCAACAAATAATTTAATAAGTAAATAATTAAATAATTAAATTTGATTCGAAACGGAAAGTAAAAATAACTACTTCCCTAAATTCGATATAATCGAATTCCAATAAGTAACTCTCTCTCAAATAATCTATATTCGATTTATATTCCGAACTTCGGAATTTATCAACCACTTCAGGTTAATTCAAATTCCAAATTCACTTTTGAATTTATCTTTTCCAAATCTTTACCTAATTCCTTTATAACTATTCTAGTCTACAAACGTTATCGCACTTTATTTTATGTTCCAAATTTTGGAATAAACTCATCGTTTTTATTTTAATCGATTATCCATTTTCCTTTTCATTCAATTTCCAATCTGGATTCACATTTCAAATTTAAATTTCCTTTAGGGATATATCATTTATAAAATATTGACTTTAAACCATTAATCACTTTAATTCTGAATATATTTCTATTATATACAATCATTTGATTTCTTACTTATAAATATTCCCTTAAACCCAAATTCTATTTATAAATTCTATTCAGAAATTTTCGAACAAATCTAATTTTGTTCCAATCATTTAAAATCTTGTTTATGACACTACAAGAAAAATACCCTATCGCAACAGGCAAAATCTGTTGCAGTAGGCCTATTGCAACAGGCCAGCGCCTGTTGGTATAGCCGAAGTTGCCAAAGGTCTGCAACAGGTTTTGCCCGTTGCAATAAGATGTTGCGGTATACCTTTTTGCAACGGACTTTTGTTGTTGCAATTTCTCCTTTTGCAACAACAAATGACCATTGTATAGTCCATATTAGTTATCAACAAACAAGATACCACAACTATTTTTGACAGTTGCAGTAAGTCAAATTACAACAGCTAATAACCGTTGCAATAGGTAATTTTAATTTTTAACAGATAGTGATACCACAACTGTTTTTGACCGTTGCAATAAGTTCAAATACAACTACTATTTACTGTTGCGAATGACTCAACTGCAACTGACAGTTGCAGATGCTACATTCAATTCATCAATATCTAAATTCGATAATTTACTGTAGTAACGATAAGACATTACAAATAAATACACATGCATTCGAAAAGACATTGACAAAACAATAGATTCAATAACTTTGGAACATTCCAAAAGATTAGTTGAAGTTACATTCCAAAATTAGCATAGTAACAAACGCGATCAATACATAATATAAATGCATACCGTTACACCGTACCAACAATTCCAAAATATAGCATAACATAACATCTAAAAGCTAAGCAGCACATATTACTCTAGTGAAATGAAGTCTTTGTGCCACGCCACGGTTGTTCCAACGGCCTCTTTAATGGTGTTTATCTCCGAATTAGGCGTCAGTAGAAAAACTTCAGAATCCACGGCTACGTTAACCCATACCTTCCAAAAGCAATACAATACACATTAAAATTCTAATTTTAACGCAAATAGTGAAAGCAGCTCTGAAAGTTGCTATGTGTCTCGCATCTTATTAATATCTTTAAATTCGTGGGATCCTACCTTTAAATTCACATGTTGGTAACCAAGTTCACTAATTAACAAATATCTTTTCCACTAGACATTGGCTATGATATTTCACACGATCGTATTCAATTCGTTACCTACACGCCATTCATGGAGGTCATCCTATTTTACAATCCTATGATGATCGCAACGAATGCACTTCTGCATTTTAATTATATTTTGTTACTAAATGCACTTCTACATTTTAATTATATCGCAACAAATGCACTTCTGCATTACTTGTATGTTGTTATCAACTCACCGGTTGATAAACACTGACTTAGCAGTTGTTTTAATACGTTAATTATGTTATACACTTTAATATAACATATTTTTCATAATAGTTTTATATAACACAGTAAAAATTATGTTTCAACTTGAAAGTTATTATGAAAAGTTAATTCAACTGCTACCAAAAATTACTGTTAACTCAACCGGTGAATTATGGAAATACATGGCATTATTTTTATAATAGCTTAATAGTATTAATGTCAAGTTACATAGAATAGTACTCACTCATAGAATTATCGATTTCAACCAAAAATATAATCTTTCAGACGCCAGGCAAGATGAACAGAAGAAGTTCCAGAAACTGCAGCAGCCTTCCTAGCATTTTTTGGTTTGTCCTTTAGTTTTGTACAACTCTCTCTTAGCTCTTCTTGCTTCTGTTATTTGACATATTTGAATAACAAAACAAGACTATGAGTCAGTGACATATTTGTGAAATGGCTTGCCTGTATGCAAGCAGTTATATGAATATCAGTTATTAATACACGTGTAGTGAAACTATTACTACACATATTTGTGAAATGGCTTACCTATGAGACAAAATCATTCAGGTTATTTCAGCTTATTCTGAAGTTGGATCTGATATGAATTGCTTAAATTAACATTAAAGTTTATGTCAAATCTGGCTTCATGCCATCTCTCTTCACCTCTGAATCATTTTCATTGATTCTATTGTCCTTATTGAAGTCCAAGGTTTAGCTATTTATCTTCTTTACGTCTAGATGAGCATATCATAGTAATAGCTTAAAACACATGCAATCATTCAGGTTATTTCAGCTTATTTTGAAATTAGATCCGATATGAGTGCTTAAATTAGTAGTGAAGTTTATGAGCATATCAGTTAGCTGAGGCTTAGTATTTCAAATAAAATTGATATATACAGCGATGCTCTTTTGGATTCAGAAGAATATCATCAGAGGGATTATAGTTTTTTCTTTTTTCTTTTTACTGTTCCTGGTGCATATTTTTGTACACTTCTTTTTCATGCTCTCAGGCAATTAGTGACCTAACCAAACAATTTTTTGTTTCAAGATGAACTTAGCTGAAACAAATGAGATGAAATATCATCGACTGATATATGTTTCAAGATAAAGGCCTTACCTCTGAACCCATGATCTGTGTGAACAAGTGAGACATTTTTTTGCACACGTGCACTGGGCCAGGCATCTCCCATATCCCCAACTATGCCACGTTCTCTGCAAAAGCGTTTATGCAAAAATGGGAGAGCATCTGAAATAAAGAATATGGTTTACCAAGGTGAGCATTGCGAAATAGACAAATTAGTGCTACAATAATGTTGACAGCCGACGATTTTGTAGTTATAAAAAATAAAAGTACAGCTGGTAAATGAAATGACTTTTCTGGTTGACTTCGCATCAGGAAGAAAAAAAATTCAGTGTGCTAAATCTTCATTATTTAACGTGACAAACTATTCTGTCATCTTAAGTCTGCATGGTTGATGGATTACATGAAAAGTGGGTCACGCTTGTCATTGCCAAGCTTAACAAAGAGATCAGATTATCAAGTCTCTAATTATGTCCTGTCTTAACTGATCACACACCCCACAGTCACATGGAACTTGTCTACGCAGGCACACAGGACAATACTCCCTGCAGCACCACAACCATCTCATATACGCTATCAAGATTGAAGTCAGATAGGCTAAACACTTGTTACATCAAAGCCTTACCTCGTTATTAACTCATAGACAAAACAAGTCAATTAGTAACTCTACAATGTAAGTAACTCTACAAGCTTTGTTATTTCAATTCACTTAATGACAGAAATGCAGCTCTAACTAATTCTAAGTACTTCAAAAATAAAATTACATACTTAACTCAAATGGGTAGAATCATAATGCCAAAAAACATGTAAAATGAAGTTAAGGATAAAATCAGTTTTCTTAAAAGTGGTCTGAAAGAAACAAATGGAAGATTTGTAGCAATTTGTTCAATGGCCAAAATCAAATCTAAAATATTTGAGAGGCTCGGAGACCTACAGTTTTGTTATTTCCAACTTTTGATGCAGATGATTTGAGAAGCAAGCCTTGATCATATAGGCAGAAGCCATGACTTCAAAATCTTCTAATTGGTGTTCATCTTCTATTCCTTCATCGTCTGCTTCTCCAGTAGAAGGATCTACCTGTTAAATCAAGAAACAACTTAACTAAGGACTGACCTTTTATGTTTACCATTTAGGCATTACATGTCTTGGAAGGATTATTCCAACATTCTTTAAATATTTGCATCAGACGATGCCGATAAATAACGCAGCTTTAAGTATCAAGCCTTAATTTCAAATGTTGTTGTCAGAAAAGTCATTGTTGCAATGAACATTTTAAATTAAATACCTATCGCTAAGCAACAAAATGTACAGGTTAATTAGTGGTTTCAAAAAAGACGTGTTTCGGTATATGAAATTCATATAGTCACCAAAGACTCAAACAGAGCACAAACAGTCTGGCAAAGCGTCTTGTAGCTGCCAGCCGCCCTCAGATCAGACTCCAGCGCCGGAAGTCGAGATGCAACACCATCAGAACAAGCTGTCTTGAGCTTCACGGCTGTTTCATGACTCATTATGATCTGCTGCTTGATGTTGATCATAACTGGATGGCCCACTTTGTGGAAAAGGGCATCTCTAAGTTGCTCTGGATTTTACCATATTCAGAAGTGCCAGGCCTCAGTTTCGAATTCGACTTCGATTTCCTCCTTCCATAGAGTCCAGCGGACTCTTGAACGAGTGAATCTTTCCTCCTTCCATCTTCCGTTGGAGGTCTCGTACCATCTCCTGAGCTGCTCTTTCAAGTTTGAGTCGGCAGGTCCTCGTTCGATTTCAATTTTGGGGATTTGGTTGAATTGAGGATTTTTCTGATGGGTTTGGATATGGAAGAAAATTTAGGGATTTGTTTTAAGGGGGTGCTGTAGCGAAAATTGGAGCCAAAATTTGGGGGATTGGAGCCAAAATTTGAGAGATGGAGGCAAAACGTGGTATACACGCTGAAAATGCGTTAATATTTAATAACATCCGAAGTTTACTTATATGCAGTTCAAAAAAATATGGACCGAAAACGGGATCATGGAAAGTTTAGACTTGAAAGGTATAGTTTAAAATGTTACTGAATTTATATAAATACAAACAAGATGCACCATTGTTCAACATTTTGAACTGTCATATTTTCTATACTTTTTTTATTTTGTCTAGAAAATGACATTGTTCATTTATAATTTTATATTAGTCTAGGTATTGAATTGAATATAAATATAAAATTTTATTTTTATATCTAATTATAAATAATAATTTAATATAGATTTATATATATTAATTTAATATTATAAATTTTTATACTTCTTATATTATAACCGAATATTACTTGAGAAAAAAATAACTTTTAAAACTACGTTTTTTGCAAGTGGCGTTACTTGTTGCAAAAAAAATTATAGTTCTCGCAACTGGTGAAAACAGTTGCTAAATATATCATTTTTGCAACTGGTTTGAAAGTGTAGTTGCAAATAATATATCTATTGCAACAGGAATGAAAGAGCAGTTGCTAAAAGTATGTTTTCGCAACAGGCATGAGAGCACTCTTGCGAAAAATATGCTTTTCGCAACAGGAAGGGAAAGCATGTTGTTAAATCTTATCTATTGCAACAGCCATGAAAGGTCTGTTGCTAAATATCATTTACTACAACTGACATTTGAGGCCTGTTGCAAATAGCTAGTTGCAATAGGGTATTTTTCTTGTAGTGTGATTTCCTTTATAATTTGCTAAGTTCATATCTCATCTCAAATATTGGTTTCTAATCTGATTTCCACTTTTCAATATAAATTCAAATTTGAATCTATATTTCAATTTATCCAACGATAAATAATTCATTTAATTTATAAACTCCTTTAACATCAACTTCTTGTTTTAATAAAACAAGTTCCAACTTTTCGACTTCATTCGAAATTACACTTCAATTTTTGGAAAAATATATTTCCTTTTTAAATCTCAAATTTCATTTTCTATTCGAAAATATTATACGGTACTTAAATACCAAAATTATAGGGCCAGTGATAATTAAACACAACAAGATCAATCACAGTTAATATATCACAGCATACGTTACAATTAATGCAAACGCAATAACATAAATGTTGAGGTATCCAGTTCGATCCCTCCAACCTATTTCCCTGCATCCGCAGACGTTAATCAACAACAAAAATATTAATTTCACATCAATATTAAATATTATAGCAAACCGAATTAACAATCAATCAACGATATAACTACACCAACCATTTCAACCAAACAACCATCACACAGTATAAAATTTCTATAAATAAATTTAAAACTCGTTTATATAAAAATATAAATGAGTCAGAGTTAGTGAGTTTACTCACCTTGGTTTGCAGTTGACGATTCTGCTTTTTATTTCATTTAAAATCAAACAAGTGTTTGATTTTATCACGAAACTCCCATAGCTCTGTTTTCAGCAACATCAATTCCATAACATAGATTTCATTTCTACGCGTCCTATGTGTCCAGTTTTGCCCGATTCCGTTCATGAATGAACCTGTTATTGGTGTTATGAGTTTATAACAATTTAAATGGTTAATAAATTTTTTAATGGCCATCATTAAATTAAATTAATTACCATTTAACTTATTATAAGCATTAACGCTTATCCCTTGGTTAGACTGCGAATGAATTTCTTCCTCCAGTTCAATCTACTAACCTGTACACACTGCGTGATTCATTTCACTTCCCCACCCATCTTCCTTTATGAAAAATAGCAGCGTTCACACAACTTCTTTCAAACTACCATCACAATGCCTTGAATAATCATTTGGCCCTAAATCATGTTTTATCTTTTAACCCAGTCTTCTTCCCGGTAATTTCTAAGTACACTGCTCTCTACCTAGTCTTACTCCTTCGTACCCAAATATCCATTACACTTCCAACCCAGCGTGCCCACTTCTCTCACCATCCTCCATATATTTACTTGATTACCAAACCACAAATATCAAAGACTCCCTCTATTTAATCACATTCCTGATATATAGCCTCTTACTCAATTAATTAAGAAACTAATTGCCAATTTGACTGTGTATTAATTAAAATAAACCGCCTGATTAATTTCTCACATCCTTCGTTAAATCACCTGAAATCAACGATTAACCCTTTCTGTCCAACCCCAGAGATCCACCACCGTGACACCCAGAACCACTACCAAACTCCTACTGTCCTGACCCTCTTGCAGCGTCCATCCCGTCCCTGCCACAGGAAGAAACTCCGACACTTCTACAGTGAATCACGCAAGCCGTAGCTCGACCGTAAAACTTCCAGCACCCAACGATGATCGCAAGTGATACAGGAATACGACGGTGAGTTTATGATTTCGATTATCTAAGCCTAGCAATTTCAGAGACACAAGTTTTGATTTCATAGGATTTTTATTTAGGTTTGATTTTTGTGACGATCCCAAAATCCGTGTGACGGTATTAAGGATAATCATTGGAATATAACACATCAATCATCATAGCAGAGCACATATAATAGCAAAAACAATAAATAGAATAATTTTACATAGATATGACAGCGGAATCATAACATGCAACAACATCAGAATTGCACAACGTAGGATATAACTTAGTAAATAAAAGGGGGGAATGATCAGTCACCATCGCCATAGGCAGAGTATATACATACAGTGAGACATAATAAGTGTATCAGTCTACATCGCCGAAGGCGGTACGTATACATACGATAATAAGTACTGGAAGTAAAACAGTCTGCATCGCCCGTGGCGGAATCATAATATAAATACAATAATGGCGGAAAATGTCAAAGTCATCTCGGTGAAGTCAGCCTCGCCATGAGCCAAAAGTGCACTCCATATTACAGTGCTGAGCCAAAACAACTTATCACCTGTGAACTAGGCTGCCCGTGTGAAAATAAGGGCACCCGCGTTTGCAAAGTGAAACAAACAACGAGTCAGTTATGGGGACTGGTGTGAGAAATCTACTTAACAGTTTAAACAACAGTAATAAGCAAATCATAGGACCACGCCACTTTTGCGGAACGGGTTTACTCCAGTGATTGCTGGTGCATTTAAAACAAAGTAAATTCTTTAAAACAACACAATGTTTTTAAAAAGAATGTAGCCATTATAAGACTCAAGTCCCATCATACAATGCAACGCAAGCCGGAGGATAGAGTTTTACCTTATAATGGCCAAATATGCTTAATACGTGTAAAGCAAAATCATTTGATATTATTACTAGTGCATATATGTTTCAAAAACGAATAACATCATAAATATCAATCATAGGCGGCATAGCTACCATCTACTATGTCGCCATACTAGTTCTATAATCGAATCCGTTATTTCGTATTGGAAATTGGATTTCCGTCATGAGTCGAGGCAAGGGGCAAGCTCCTCTCCGCTTCGAGACATTCTAGCAAATGCCTCAGGACTACACACTCTGGGTAACCCCTGGATGCTTCAGGGTCGGTCCACACTTACGTTAGTGGATTAGTATTCCTGAACACACGTTTCCCGGTCCTTACAGACCTAAAATCAAGGCGCCTCGCATTCCAACAACCACATAGGTGAAAAGTAGATATAAATGTCACTACTGGTAGGTCATTGACACCACCATAGCTAGAAAGAAACGTCGTGCTCTCCCTGCAGTCCTTATCCCATTTTTAACTCATACCGAGGTGTGAGGCTCGCGAATCCACGCTATACACAAAGCCAGGCCACGTAGGCCGTGCTTTGATCATCAGACACAAGACTTTGCTTTGCAACAGAAGCCTTGATCATAGCATCTTGGCATGCCACATAGGCAATCCACTCCATACGACTGATTTCTATCGATATATAACCTCTGAGCTCGTACGTCTCAGAGAAGGGCGTTAAGCAAAAGAATAAATTCTCCGTCGCCAAACAGATATATATTTAACAGAGATCAATCAGTATTGAACAAAATCCAATGTCAGACACACAGTCCATTTACAAGTCCGTTCTGGGTCTGAACGAAACCGGAGGCACCAAATTCCTCGTATATCCGTACAATCAATACATACGTTCAGACGGCTACTACTTCCATTCCTTCACGGTAGCTACTCCAATCAGAAACCTCAGCAGCGCCCATCCAACCGATACGAAGATCGTCGGTCTTGAATCGTCTTTGTATTTTCCAATTCGAATCGTTCGATCAATTATTTGAAATAAGAGTTAGCTCGTTCTTTTCAAATAATCCACATAATTAGAATTCAAATCAATTCTTTCCATGGTTATATTATTCGACATTCATATTTCAGTTCTTTAGTATTATTTTCGTGTCAAACACATACAACCATCAAATATCAAGAAGATCAAGCCAAACTGGTTTATTTCCAATCCATGTTGCTTATAATATTTTATAACAATTTTTCGCCATTTTTATTTATTTAAAAATGGCCATATTTAATTAAACGACGTTTCAGGTCGTGCCGTGGCACTGGCGCTGTTTTCCCCTAATTTGTTTTACACATATCGGAAAATCTAACCGTTGGATTTCTACAAAGTCTATATCAGTGGGAAGATATTCCCAAAGCGAACCCAACGGTTCCAGTTTCGTGAAAATCCGACGGTCGGATCTTCCACACTAGTCGTTTAAAGTTACGGTATCAAAATTCGAACTGCAGCGTCGTTATTCGATTTAATTTAATTATATTTATAATTATATATAAATATAAACGATTCTGGCGCTGTTTTTCTTCAGATTTGAATTAAACATTCTAGACAATCCAACCGTTGGTTTTTTACAAAGTTGGTGCCGTTGGAAAGATATTTCCAAGGCGAACCCGGCGGTTGCGGTTTCAGGAAAATCCGATGGTCGGATTTCTCGTACTAATCGTTTCAAATTACGATTCCAAAACACGAACTGCACGGCTTCGATTCCTTTCAATTCTATTTTTATATATATATATATATATATAAATATAGTTCATTCATTAATTTCAACATCGTTTTCACTTCAAATATTTCACTAACGCCTTTATATTTCGAAAAATTTCGCCATAACATCCTTTGTACGGGAAGGGGTTTGGAAATTTATTGGGCCGTGTTAGGTACCCAATAAATCCTATAAAGCATCCACATATTTATAGTGATATATTCTGGTGTTTATAGGGGAGCGTGTGTAGATAATAACTCCAGAGAATAAATTCTCGTCACCCTGTCAAGCCTGAGGGAGCGTGTATTTTTAATTACTCCAGAGGATAAATCCTCGTCACCTCGTCCCGTGTGGGAATAAATAGTCCATGTGCCGTATCTAATGACTAGAGAGACATGATTATTGTCAACTCCAGACCCGTGTGGGGTTTTTATTAATATGGCAATTTATCGTTATATTTTATATAGTCCATATCAGTCATCAGTTCAACCTGTAGTATATAATCATCGCCATACAAGCCTCTCGCTCGTATGGTAAATCTTCCACCTCGTCACACAAGCTCCAAATGCTTATGTGGAATATGATGAAGTGTGCCTATCGTCAAGGAGTATGCCATGTAGTGTAGTTCAAAATTAATTGTTACTATACTATGGCGATGTTTATTATTTCACACAGAATAACCAGCACTTCGCATCCAATGGCATTCACAGGAGTTGATATAAAAATAAAATTGCGCAGCCAACTCATCAAGGCTTACCTATTTGTCGGGCACGCAAATAATTTCTTTACTCTACAGCTAATCCATTTTCCCTATTCAACACATGTATATATATGCAGAACAAAGCTAATAATAATATTTCTAGCGAACTAATATTTATTTTAACACATGTGTATTTTTATCAAAGCGTATACATGATAAAAGTAATATTTTTATCATCAAAAATATTTGTTCAACACGTGAATGTTTTTAACACTTCATATTCACAATAAAAATGTAGTTTTTATTGTCTATTCAATTTATTTTAAAATACAAATAACATTCAACACATGAATTTTCAATTCAACGAATGAATTTCAATTCAACACATGAATATTCTCTATAGTTTGTATACATATAAAAATGTGATTTTTATCGTTAAATCTATTTATTTAAAATTAGAATAACATTCAACACATGAATTTCGATTCAACGAATGAATTTCAATCCAACACATGAATATTCTCTATAGTTTGTATATATATAAAAATGTGATTTTTATCGTTAAATCTATTTATTTAAAATTCGAATAACATTCAACACATGAATTTCGATTCAACGAATGAATTTCAATTCAACACATGAATATTGGTTTCAACATATGTAATTAATTTCAACAAATGAAAATAATTCTAACACATGAATATTTCAGAAAATTTCGGCAGCATAACGGCAGGGTAGTTAAAACCGGGACCGTCCCTAGTACGGCTCCTCGCTCTACCTTAAAACCTCGCGGTTTTCGACAATGGGGATCATGCATCTAGTTCGCACGCAGGCGGCATGTTTTATTTTCATTTCCACAATCCTATTCTAATTTGTTTCAACCACAAGAGGGTATTTTTCAACCACAAAGGTATTTGTCAACCACAATATCAACCACAAACAATTATTTCCAACCATTCGTCATACCATATAATATCTCGCCAATCACAAGCAATAAATATCGTCCATGGTCTATGGACGAGGGGAGTATATATATACATATATTATTTCTATAATTCACTTGCATTTCATCACTATTCAAAGCATATATGTTTCATACAATGCTTGTATAATTTATACATCGCTAACATATCTTATACAACACATGTACATGAGGTATACAATGCGTATATAATTTACACTTTGCTTATATAATTTATACAACACGATTCCATTCACACAATTTAATTTAGATTCCTCACATTGGTTTTTGAAGTGCTAAAAATCGTATGAAGATCAGAAAATCCGCGGCTTCTGCTAGATGGTAGAGAGCCTCCCTGTGGTCCCGATGTTTCCTGTTTCATCGAATTTCGTTAACACACAAAAAGATATGATTTTTCAAAGTTTTGCAACACTTAAAAGTTTTATTTTCAATTCAGAAATTTCAAAGCAGATAACTTTTCAAACCTTCAAAACTAGGTTTTTAATTCACGATCGATCCGTGCAGTTTCGTCACGATCGGATGCTGCGACGTCGAAGAGCTTCGAACAGGCTTTCCAGCGCCTGTGGTGGCAGCGAACTCGACGGCTCCTCTGATGATCGGCGGCTGTGGCGGCGGCGATTAGTCCTGGAAATTTCGAGGTGGTTTCGCCGTTCGATCCTGAGGGTTTGACTGATTTTTCTGATGAGAGAGAAAGTGAAGATATTTTTCTATTATATTTAATTTTAAATTCCCAAAATATCCCTTTTTAACTAACGTACACCAATTTCAACCCAACGACTGTCTCCCCTAGCTAAATACCCCCATTCCGGACACAATGGGATATGTTTCATTGGCCAATTCGACTGTTACAGTCAGTTATTTTTCAAATTAAAGTATAAAACATTTAATATTCAATTTGAACGTACATTTTAATTTGCCAGGGCCACAAACTGAATCAAAAAATTCCAGAAAAATAAATCTAGCTTTGTTTTAACGATACGGTCCCAACAAAACTAGTTTCGTCAAATTCTGAGATCGTATGCAAAATGTCTATTTTCAGGTCGACCCATTTTAATAGAAATTGACCAATCACATTTTCTTTTGCCCTGCTCACATACTAGCTTCAAAAATTATGAAATTTGAAACCTAGCAATAGTTTGACATCCCGGATCCAACAAAAGTGGTTTCGTCGAATTCCGAGGTCGTATGCAAAATATCTATTTTAAAGGGCTATATATCCTATATAGCGACCTTTCTGAAAATTCATTTGGCCATAACTTTTGATTCCTGTTATGAAACTTCGATTTTCCATATTCGTTAGAAAGGTATTCATAAACAGATTTAAATATTTTTGGTTTCACTAAAATCTGTTATATTCTCTACCCGGTACAGTCAGACAAAGTTTTTATTCAAATTTTCAAACTGGCTCACTATCTCCAATTCATTACTTTATTGAAATATGCTATTTCAATTGTTTAAATCCTTTGACAATAACCAATTTTAAAATTTTTAAATTGGTTCACATTTTCCGGGTTATTACAATTTTGTAGACAATGGATTTAGTTTCCTATGATTTTCGGAGGATTTGCTGAAGGCCAGCGTTTCAAATTTGAAGAGAACGAGAATTTGGGGATAGAAGACTAGGGATTTCACTGGTGGAAACGGAGGGCTCTTGAGTTTATATACATTTTTTTGGTTTTTACTTGAATTTTCGTGAAGTGTTGAGGCAGTGATTTTCTTTATTTTGTTTTACTGAAGTCGAATTGGGTAGGGAATGGAAAAATGAAATGAAGATACACAGTATTTAAAAGGAAGAAGAGGCTTGAATGGCACGGTGTTTAATAGCTTGGGGTGCACGACATATAATAGCTTGTAGGTTACGAGATCAAATTACTTGGAGCGCACGGTATGAACTGAATTGGGAAAACTTGGATGGCACATTATTTGAAAGAAAACTCAGTAGACTATTTTGAAGCGTACATGGTAATGTAGATTGACCTTTATTTAAGTTAATTTATCGTTGTAAATCACTGAATGTTCTCGGTACGTACAACCACATACGAACTCAAATTGCAATTAAAATTATAATCCTACAATAATTAAATATTTCTAACACAATGAAACTGTCTTACGCCGAAAACAGAGGTCATTTGCAGAAAGACTATTTTCAAAGCTTAAATAAATAGATTAAAATATTAAATAATTCCAAAGCAAATTAATTTAATAAAAATAAATTATTATTATCGTATATATATCCGGCTAGAACATCATACAGCTCCAAAATAAACATATTTGGATTTATAACTTAATATTTTAGTTTAAAATGACGTTCGGATTATTTAAAATTGTTTAATTTATATAATAAATCGTTATAATTTATAAACGATTCCATAACGACTATTTGAAAAAATGATTTGGATATAAAACAAAATTTACAATATGAAATCTTGATTTTTCTCTTCCATTAGAAATATACGGTTTAATAGGTTCAAACATTTCTTATTTCCAAGAAATCCAACTTACATTGGCTTTTGTAATATCAATTGAAGTTCAAAACGTTAAATTACGAACTACCGCGACATTACAAACTCGATTTAAATTATATTGTAAATTACTTGTTCAAACTTCGTTTTAATTAATAAATTCCATATAAATTTCCATTTATACTTCTAATACCACATTTAAAACAATTTAAATGTTCAAAATTAAATGGCTAAAAATCCGGGTCGTTACATTCCTTCCCCCTTAAAATAATTTCGTCCTCGAAATTGCTAACTAGTAATGTTATAACTCTAACTCCTCAAAACCTACTTAGTTGAAATCTTATATTCCATATCTTCATAACCCAGTTCTTACCCGACCTTTGAATTCTCATACCAATACTCGAACATTCATAATTCTTTTCAAATGATCTGTCCACCATTTTTGGATAATCAATCATCACTTTCTCGTCTTCGATCCATATGCTCTTCTGCATATCCACACTCATTCCAATTGATTTTAAATATATTTATCAATTTCATTATTCCACTTGAAATTTTATTAACCAATTCTAGTTTTCTTATTTCAATTACAATTAGAACTCGATTTTAAATTATCAAAAATTTCTTGAAAATTTTCTAACTTTTCTAACTCTTTAAATTTTCGAAAAATTTCACCGGCATCTCCTTTGCGCGGCTCAATCGGTACAACCACAACTCGCCTTTTTCGGCCTTCTCCAATCCAAAAGAAAATAAAAAGCCAAGCGGCTTGCCCCATAGGCTCATAAAACCATCAAAACCAAGTAGTATTTTAAATATGTACCTTTTTGTCTGGTATAATTCTATCTCTTTCATTTGCTTCCATTCAATATCTGCTCAACATACATATATCCATTTCCAGTTGGTTTCAAATCAGTCCAACTTCCATATTTTAACTCTCTAATCAACTTTTGATTAGTTCACTTCCATTCTATCAATTCAAATCTGATTTCTATTTTAAGTCAATCCACTTATTATACTTGAATCCAAATTTATCACAATTCAATTTCAATTAACAACATCCAATATATATTCAACTTGCTTATTCATAAGTCGAATTCATATTAATAATTCGAATCTTAACATTTCTCTTTATTTAATTTCATTCAGAATTATTTCTAATTCAATCCAATTTTATTAATCTTAACTTAAGTTAAATTTCAATTCATTTGATACATTTTTACCATTTCAATCTATTCAACTTATACAAGTAAAATTTTAATTTCAGAATTCAAATTCCCGGTTTTATTTCAAACTCAATTGAAATAATAAATCTATATACATATATCCATAACCATTTGTAAATCCAAAACCGTTGAAATTTTGAAATAACTTGTTCTTTTCAAATAAATTTTCGATCAACAAACTATTATGGTAGCAACCCGTCACTCAGAAAATTGAAAATGAATACCGATAATGTCGCGATCCATTATCAGAATTATTTTCTCGCCACTGAAGTGATTTTAGTGCTTAATCACTTGAAAATCTATTTAAAACCATTTTTATTCAAAAATTCTTCAAAGTAATGTTATATTACTTTTTAAAAATACATTAGAAAATGTTTCTAAACAACCGGATTTAAATTCCAAATTTTGATCTGAATCCAATTGTAATTCAACTTTTTTTGTATATTCCATTTTTACACCAATTAAATTTGGTTTTATATAACCATTTCAATATTATAATCTCATTTGATTGTAATAACAACCAACCAAATAAATAATTTCAGAAAATTATCCCTTTTATATCAAAAATAGTTTTTGGGAAAAATTATTTCATTTACCCATTTTAAAACAATACTGTATCGAATTTCTTTGTTCGAGAGTTTTGAAACACCTATCGATACAGTTGTACATTCTATATCGACCAGAATTCATAAACTACTCAACAAATCAACTAACACAATATAAAACAATTTTATATCAAATCTACAAATACGCGCTCATATATATACACTCAAACTCAATCCAGGGTATTAGTAACCCCGTCTCTATTGAGTTACGCCACAGATCCAAGGTTACTACTCAACCTTCAGCTCTGATACCAAATGCAATGGCCCGAATTTACGTACTCTTTGAGTCGACTAATAACACCACACTCCCAACTCAAATTACAAAGAAATGCAAATCATTATTAGAAAGAAGTTAGAGGATGAGACATAGAAAGAAAGAAATATTAGAATAGAAGAAAACAAAGAGCACAAACTCACAACAGAACGAATAAAATATATTAGATAACATAAACTTTGAAATACAATTCAGTAACCTTATATACATACCATCATCAGAGCTCAACCGCTATTTCTGGATGAGTTATAAACACCTGTTTCCAGATACGAACATAATACACAACGGGAAAATATGATAGTCTATAGCTAACTAGTGAAGCCTCCTGCTTCAAACTCCTCCAAGCGAATCTGTAAAATCCCGACTACTTGACTGCCCATACAAATTTGGGCACCCAAGAGTTTAGGGAAAACAAAACAAAAGAAACTCCAGGTTAGTCATGGGACTGGTGTGAGTAAGCTCCAACCATTTGTTTAACTTTCAAAATCCTTTCAAAAGAAATGATAATCGTAAGACCAATCCACACATAAACATGGATGGTTTTTATCTTACGATAACCAAAAATATTTTTGATATCAAATCCAGTGATATTATAATAATGTCTACATCAAATAAATATAATCTAGCGGAACGCTTGCATTTCACGCTCCATATATAATATAAAATTGAAAACCGCAGGGAGCTTATTGGAGATTGGATTTCCAACATGACAAGGTATTGAACCACCTTCCGATAGTGTATCTCTAGAGGGGAATACACTAGGTTCAACAAGAACGTCTTGCAACCCGACTGACCACCCATTTAACTTGAGTGTATCGAACATATTATCACCAACGGTTGTGATCAGCAATCGTTACCGAAAGCATATAGCAGCGAATAGAATAAGAAACAAATGAAATTTCTCTAGATCAGGTGATAATACCCCTAATGGGGATGACCCACCTGGACATGCTGCCTGCCCGATGTTTTTCATTTCCCGGGTGATGGGGCTTGAGGTCACGATTATCTTTCAGCACATCTTGCCATCATTTGAATTCCACATTGTCAGATCCATCCACATACGTTGTTCTGGGACTGGAAAAACTGAAGGCATCACTCTATTAATCCATCTTGGGCAATTTCTACCTAGGATTAATAGACCTGCCCTTGCACTTTACCCCATCTTCAATTATCTTCAACATAAGTTGATTCATAACGCTTATGCCAACACAGAGTGGTTTTCAGATATTAAGTCTGATCCAGGTCTCTCAGTATTGACAACGGAGGTATAAAATAAACCAAAACTTTGATAGTCGGTGATTTAACTATCAAAGGATCATCCATACAATCAATGCTCCTATTTCCTAATGGAAATTCTATCGATCAAGCATCAAACAACACTGGCCCCTTGTTAATTTACTTCCTTAATATATTTTAATTTCCAAATTCTCATTTCCTATCTCCCATTTTCTTTCAAAGCTTTATTCTCTCTCTTGATTCTTGGAAAACATTTCCAATATCATAATTCCTTTATGCGAGAAAATATCTCTTATTCTAGTTAGAAAACATTTCTAAATATTCACGAATCCTTATTTCCTATATTCAGAAAATATACCTTATAAATATCGGAAAATATTTCCCTATTCCATTTCTTAATTCCTCGTTGACCAATTCAATTCATTTCCTATGTGTAGAAAATATCTCTCATTTTATTTGGGGAAAACATTTCAAACTCCTTTAAATTAACTCGATGTTATAAAAACATCGTTATTATAACTCAAACCATTTATCATTTATTCACTAACCATCTTGTTTACCCATCTTCACTATCGAACCTTAACCATTCCTTCATCAATCATGAAGTCAGTCAAGATGGGCTATAATTACGTCTCAGACCTTAATTGAACAACATTCTCAACTTTGAAATAGTCAAAGCTCACAACTTCCAACAAAACTTCGCTTACGCGACCCTCAGATTCAATCTAAGAATCCACTTCTTTTACGGAAAAACATTGATTATTACAGTAGCGTTATAATCGTTGTTTCCAAATATTTTATTCATAAAACATTAACTATAATGGCAACATTAAAATCGTTGTTTATATTTACAAACATTTTTTATAACGATAGCGTTAAAATCACTATTTAGATTTGTATAAACATTTGTTATAACGACAACGTTACAAATCGCTGTTCCCAAATATTTGTTTTATAAAAATATAACTTGTACTTATTAATTTCAACAAATAAATTAATAAGTAAATAATTAAATAATTAAATTTGATTCAAAACGGAAAGTAAAAATATTTACTTTAAACTTTTTAACAAATCTAATTTATAAAACATTTGTTATAACGACAGCGTTACAAATCGCTGTTCCAAATCTAGATTCACATTTCAAATTTAATTTTCCTTTAGAGATATATCATTTATAAAATATTTACTTTAAACCATTATTCACTTTAATTCTGAATATATTTCTTTTATATACAATCATTTGTTTCTTACTTATAAATGTTCCCTTAAACCCAAATTCTATTTATAAATTTTATTCAGAAATTTTCAAACCAATCTAATTTTATTCCAATCATTTAAAATCTCGTTTATGATTTCCTTTATAATTTGCTAAGTTCATATCTCATCTCAAATATTGGTTTCTAATCTGATTTTTGCTTTTCAATATAAATTCAAATTTGAATCTATATTTCAATTTATCCAACGATAAATAATTCATTTAATTTATAAACTCCTTCAACATCAACTTCTTGTTTTAATAAAAAAAGTTCCTACTTTTTAACTTCATTCAAAATTACACTTCAATTTTTGGAAAATATATTTCATTTTTAAATCTCAAATTTCATTTGCTGTTCGAAAATATTTTACGGTACTTAAATACCAAAATTCTAGGACCAATGATATTTAAACACAACAAGACCAGTCACAGTTAATATATCACAGCATACGTCATAATCAATGCAAACACAATAACATAATGTTGAGGAATCCAGTTGGATCCCTCTAACCTGTTTCCCTACATCCAAAGATGTTAATCAACATCAAAAATATTAATTTCACATCAATATGAAATACTATAACAAACAGAATTAACAATCAATCAACGATATAACTATACCAACCGTTTCAACCAAACAACCATCACACAATATAAAATTTCTATAAATAAATTTAAAACTCGTTTATATAAAAATATAAACGAGTCAGAGTTAGTGAGTCTACTCATCTTGGTTTGCAATTGGCGATTCTGCTTTTTATTTCATTTAAAATCAAACAAGTGTTTGATTTTATCACGAAATTCCCACAGCTCTGTTTTCAGCAACATCAATTCCATAACATAAATTTCGTTTCTACGCATCCCATGTGTCCAGTTTTGCCCGATTATGTTCATGAATGAACCTATTATTGGTGTTACGAGTTTATAACAATTTAAATGGTTAATAAATTTATTTAATGGCGATCATTAAATTAATTGTCGTTTAACTTAATAAATCAAGCATTAATGTGTATCCCTTGGTTAGACTGCGAATGAACTTCTACCTCCAGTTCAATCTACTAACATGTACCCACTGCGTGATTCATTTCACTCCCCCACCCATCTTCCTTCACGAAAAATACCAGCGTTCACAAAACTTCGTTCAAACTACCATTACCATGCCTTGAATAATCATTTGGCCCTGAATCACGTTTTATCTTTTAACCCAGTCTTCTTCCCCGTAATTTCTAAGTACACTGCTCTCAACCCAGGCACACTCCTTCGTACCCAAATATCCATTACACTTTCAACCCAGCGTGTCTACTCCTCTCACCATCCTCCATATATTTACTTAATTACTAAACCACAAATATCAAAGACTCCCTCTAGTTAATCGCATTCCTGATATATCAGAATTAAGCCTCTTACTCAATTAATTAGGAAACTAATTACCAATTTGGCTATGTATTAATTAAAATAAACTACAGGATTATTTTCTCACATCCTTTGCTAAATCACCTGAAATCAGTGATTAACCCTTTCTGTTTAACCCCAGAGATCCACCACCGTGACACCCAGAACCACTGCCAAACTCCCACTGGACTGACCCTCTTGCAACGTCCATCCCGTCCCTGCCACAGGAAGAAACTCCGACACTTCTACAGTGAATCGCGCAAGCCGTAGCTCGACAGGAAAACTTCCAGCACCCAACGATGATCGCGAGTGATACAGGAATACAACGATGAGTTTATGTTTTCGATTATCTAAGCCTCGCGATTTCAAAGACACAAGTTTTGATTTCATAGGATTTTTTTGGTTCAATTTTGTAGACAATGAATTTAGTTTCCTACAATTTTCCGAGGATTTGTTGAAGGCTAGTGTTTCGAATTTGAAGAGAACGAGAATTTGGGGATAAAAGACTAGGGATTTTACTGGTAGCAAAGGTGGGCTCTCGAGTTTATATACATTTTATTGGTTTTTACTTGAATTTTCGTGAATTGTTGAGGTGGTGGTTTTCTTTATTTTGTTTTACTGAAGTTGAATTGAGTAGGGAATGGAAAAATGAAATAAAGATACGTAGTATTTAAAAGGAAGAAGAGGCTTGAATGGAACGGTGTTTAATAGGTTGGGGTGCACGGCATATAATAGCTTGCAGGTTACGGGATCAGATTACTTGGAGCGCACAATATCAAATGAATTGGGAAAACTTGGATGGCACACTGTTTGAAAGAAAACTTAGTAGACTGTTTCGAAGTGTACAGGGTAATGTAGATCGACCTTTATTTAAGTTAATTTATCTTTGTAAATCACGGAATGTTCTCGGTACGTACAACCACATACGAACTCAAATTGCGATTAAAATTATAATCCTACAATTATTAAATATTTCTGACATAATGAAACTGTCTTTCGCCGAAAACAAAGGTCATTTGCAGAAAGACTATTTTCAAAGCTTAAATAAATAGATTAAAATAATAAATAATTCCAAAAAATTTAATTTAATAAAAATAAATTATTATTATCATTTATATATCCGGCTAGAACATCACACAGCTCCAAAATAAACATATTTGGATTTATAACTTGATATTTCAGTTTAAAATGACGTTTGGTTTATTTAAAATTTATTAATTTATATAATAAATCGTTATAATTTATAAACGATTCCATAGCAACTATTTGAAAAATTGATTTGGATATAAAACAAAATTTACAATATGAAATCTTGATTTTTCTCTTCCATTAGAAATATACGGTTTAACAGATTTAAACGTTTCTTGTTTCAAAGAAATACGACTTACATTGGCTTTTGTAATATAAATTGAAGTTCAAAACGTTAAATTACGAACTACCGCGATATTACAAGCTCGATTTAAATTATATTGTAAATTATACGTTCAAACTTTGTTTTAATTAATAAATTTCGTATAAATTTCCACTTATACTTCTAATACAATATTTAAAACAATTTAAATGTTCAAAATTAAATGGCTAAAAATCTGGGTCGTTACACTGATGATGACATTGCTGTTTCTGTGGTGTTCTATATTTTGTGTTGTTTTATTTTTTTATTTTTTTTATTTTCTGTGTGGTTACATTACTCTTTACTATTTCTGTGGTGTTTTATATAAAGAGTCTCTATGGATTCGTTTTTAAAAAATAATAAGATTTACTAAATTAAATAAAAGGAAGTAAATTCAAAATGAATAAAACGATTTCCAAACTGCTTCCATTACCAATTTATTAGTCACGTAAGCCTTGAAAACCCGATTTATTAACTCATCTTTACATGAACAGACTGATGTCTCGAATATCGTTAACAATGATTTATAAATGATTCAAAAACGAGCTCGTAACATGGTGGTAGTTCGTTGATTTCTGATTCGAACTTTGATTGAATGTACCTGTTTCGTTATAAAGCGGAGTTATGTTCAATGAGTCACGTTGGGAACCATTGAGTTTTAACTTTGCAACGGCGGTGAGAAATCTTGGTTTCGTGTTAAAAATTGCAAGCTATGTCCAAATTAAACTTTTAAAATAGTTGCTATGGATTCGTTTTTAAAAAATAAAAAGATTTACTAAATTAAATAAGGAAGTAAATTCAAAATAAACAAAAGGATTTCCAAACTGCTTCCATTACCAATTTCTTTGTTATGTAAGCCTTGGACGACCCGATTTATTAACTCATCGTTGCACGAACGGATTGATTCCTCGAATACCGTTAATAACGACTTATAAACGAATCAAAAACGAGCACGTAACATCGCGGTAGTTCGTCGATTTCCGATTTGAACTTCGATTGAATGTACAGTTTCGTTATAAACCCGAGTTATGTTCAACGAGTCACATTGAGAACCATTGAGTTTTAACTTTGTAACGGCGGTGAGAAATCTTGGTTTCATTTTCACAATTCCAAGTTATGTCCAAATTAAACTTTTAAAATAGTCGCTATGGATTCGTTTTTAAAAATAATAATATTTACTAAATTAAATAAAAGAAAGTAAATTCAAAATGAACAAAAGGATTTCAAAACTGCTTCCATTACCAATTTATTAGTTACGTTAGCCTTGGACGACCAGATTTATTAACTCATCGTTACATGAATGGATTGATTCCTCGAATATTGTTAATAACTACTTATAAACGATTCAAAAACGAGCTCATAACATCGCGATAGTTCGTCGATTTCTGATTCGAACTTCGATTGAGTGTACCGATTTCGTTATAAACCCGAGTGATGTTCAACGAGTTATGTTGGGAACCATTGATTTTTTACTTTGCAACGATAGTAATAAATCATGGTTTCGTATTCAAAATTGCAAGTTACGTCCAAATTAAACTTTTAAAATAGTCGCTATGGATTCGTTTTTAAAAAATAAAAAGATTTACTAAATTAAATAAAAGGAAGTAAATTCAAAATGAACAAAAGGATTTCCAAACTGCTTCCATTACCAATTTATTAGTTGCGTAAGCTTTGGACGACCCAATTTATTAGCTCATCTTTAGACGAATGGATTTATTCCTCGAATGTAACAGCCCGCATTTTGTGTATCGGAAGATCATAAACTAATTTTATTTTATTCCCTGAGGGTTGGATCATTCTCATCTTTTAGTATGTTTCTTATGGGGATGTGAGACATGTCCATAAATTTTACCGATTTTGTTTGTGACCATTTTGCCCCTGTCAGTCTTGTACAGGGCATAACTGTTGACTCAGGTAGAATCGGAGGGTGAGACCTGTGCCATTGGAAAGGAATTGATGATTCTCTTTCCGTAGAGTGGTTACATTAAGGATTTGGTTCAGCGGTTTGGGAGAAATCGCTGTTTTAAGGTTTTTCAGTTGGCTGTTCAGGTTTTGGAAGGCTAATGGGCTGATTTGGAGAAGGCCCATTAGGGGGTTGGTGGAGACTATAAATAGGGGGTAAGGGATATGGAGAAAGGTTGGCATTTTCCATTCTCTTATGGGGAGGCTTTGATCTCCTTCTTCCTCTAACACCTTTCCACCATTAAAATTCCAAATTCAAGGGGGAAATCGAAGATCGATACCATTCGAGGCTAGATCAATATCGTTTCAAGGGCGAATTCATTGGATTGAGGAGTTTGATTCGAAGTGTTCGCTGTCCGGATTGCTTTTTCATTGTTTTTGCATCGATTTGAAGAATTGGTGAGTGATTTACATCTCTCATTCGGATTCATGCAAGTATATGGGTTTTAGGATGTTAATTTCATCATTTCCATGTTATTTTCCTTAGATCCACACCATGCTAAGTCCATTTTATATATGAATCACCTTAGGATCTGATCTAGATAATTTAAATGGTTAATTTTATGATTTTTCTCAAGATTATGCAAGTTAGATCCGTTTTTATGTTCACATGATTCACTTATCATGTTTTGGGAAATTTATGTGTTTTGATGGAAATTGTTAGATTGATGATATTGTTGGTTGCATAACATGTTTGTGATTGCGTTTGGATGAATCGGATAAGCTGGTTTCGTCGGATTCGTCGTTTGGCGAAGTTTTGGTCGAAATCGGAGTCGATTTGGAGATGTGCAGGTTTCTGGTCGTCCTGGAGTTGGTCGGGTCGGTCTGGAATGAGGTGGTCGGTCATAGTATGGCTTGGGAAGCAAGTCAGGGAGCTGGTCGGTTTAAGATGGTCGGTCCAGAAGGAGCAGAAGTGTTTCAAGTCGGTTTCAGATGGTGGCATCCTAGTCGGTTTCAGATGGTGGCCTTCTGGTTGGTTTTACTGGAAGCAAATCCTGGTCGCTCTGAAGGAACTGGTCGGTCAGGTGGAGCAAAATCTGGTCGGTCTTGACGGGGTCGATCCAAAGCTGGTCGGTCCCAAGGAGGTCGAGTCGATCCAAAGCTGCAAGGAGGTCGAGTCGATCCAAAGCTGCAAGGAGGTCGAGTTGATCCAAAGCTGCATGGAGGCGGGTCGCTCTAGAGAAGCTGGTCGCTCTAGAATCCTGGTCGTTCTGGAATTATGGTTGCTCTGGAATCCTGGTCGCTCTGGAATCCTGGTGTCTCTGGAATCTTGGTCGCTCTGGAGCTGGTCGCTCTAGAGGAGCTGGTCGGTCAGATGGGGTAAATCTTGGTCGGTCAGGTGGAAGCATATTCTGGTCGGTCCCAAGGGGGTGGGTCGGTCCATGGATGCAGGGAGGCGGGTCGGTCCTGGAGTTGGTCGGGTCGGTCCTACCTTGGTTGGTTAAAAATGGAGGGGATTTCAGCAGCGCTTTTTAATGCTGTGGTGAATGGCCTGTGTGCTGTCGTTTGCTTTCTCTAGCAAGTTGATATGATGCTATGGATTGTTTTGATCCTTATGATTGATGCTTACTTCGGATCAAAGATAGTGCTAACTTCGAGGTGGTTCAAGTAGGAAGGCTCGAAGTGGTGAATGTGTTCGTTGATCAAGGTGGATCAACGAACGTAGTGACAACTCTAAAGTGTCTTGAGTTGGGTGATGAGGATTGCTCTATGGTGTTCTGAGCATGACAACTCTAAAGTGTCTTGAGTTGGGTGATGAGGATTGCTCTATGGTGTTCTGAGCATGACAACTCTAAAGTGTCCTGAGTTGGTGAACAATCGCGATTGATAGCGATTGGAGATGCGAAGGCCGAGAGATTATCGTTATCATGGGTTCTAGCGGGCTCAGAGCAAGGGTTATACGATTTCGTTGTATGGTCGAATACCCTGGGTTTCGTTGTATGGCCTAGAATACATTTCGTTGTATGGTGTATGGAGTTTCGCTAGGACTGGGGTTTCGAGTATGGCCCTTGACGGATGGCAATATGGGCTAGTCATACGATAACGATGGTTTCGAAGCAGGATTGGCGGTGATAGCCAGAGTCAGTCATGGATGATTGGTTGTTCTGTTTGTACTATCTCACATAGATTATCCAAAGTCGAGGGAGATGTTCTTTGAGTGCTTAAGTGATATTGGTCTAGGCCTCTGGCGAGAGTACTTGAGGAATGTTAAACTCGATTAGGGTTGTCTGTGTGAGACCTATATAATCTGGATGTCATGTGTGTTATGTATGATTGAATGGGTGTTCTGGTTTCTATGGATGAATGGTTGAAATGCTTGGTGTAAAGGCTATCACTGTCCGATGTGGGGAAGATAAGGTTGAGTTCTTCTCTGGTGATGTGGGTAGATAAGTTGTTCATTTACCCATTCTCATATACTTTCTTATTGAAGTTTGTTAGCTGTATTATCGCTCACTAAGACTATTGTCTGACTCAAGGTTTTATGTCTCCTCTTATTACCTTGGGCTGTTCATCCGGTTGTGGATGGGCAGACTAAGTAGCAGGTTACAGGTAATGGAGCTTAGTGATACGAGGAAGCTGAGCGATGACGAGCAGGAGGCTGGCGTACCAGTTTTATTACTATCTAGTATTTCTGTTTCCGCTGTTTGAGTTGCTTGAGAGCTGTAGTGAGGCCTTATGTACAAACTTTGATATCATTTGGATAATCTTTCTGGATGTTGAGAAAGTTTCAAAAGTTTTCTATATGATACCTCATTACTATTACCTGTTGTATATGTTCTACTATATTTTATCCATGCGCTGTGAGTTCTACGATAGGTTTCGATGTGTTTACCTACTCTGATGATCGTCCATAGCAGCCTGGCACACCTTTAGTATATTATTCCTCTTGTTTAGTGCAGGGGTTATGGGCGGTCGTCACATTTGGTATCAGAGCTCTGGTCAACGATTTTGGCCAAAGTTCAAAGACATAATTACGTATGAGAGACGTATTTGTAGATTTCAGTTGGATGTTTACTATATATATTAGTATATATAGTAGTAGTGGTTGTATCTCTTTAGCAGTTTTCTTGGAAGTGGCTAATTATTCTAAATTGCAGATTTAGAATGAGTAGACGACCATCAAGACACGCTGCTAGGGGAGCTAATACTGGAGGGGGAAATGGTGGTGAACCAGATTACCCGACCATGTTTGAAGCCATGGCAGAAGCAATTATGCGAAGGGTACCCGCTCCAGTGGCAGCTACGGTAGATGTAGGTGTGCGAGTTCCTAGGGTAGATTTTGCAAAGACGTGCAAGGACTTTACATCTCTAGGAGGGAAACCATTCAAGGGAACTGAGCCAGCTGAAGAGGTTCAGAGGTGGATGGATTCATGTGTTCGAATCTTTGGAGACTTGGGTATTGAGGATGCAATGAAGAGAAAGCTTGCATCAAGGCAGCTGCAGAGCAGGGCCATGGAATGGTGGAATTCTGTTATACTCGAGACTCCGGAAGAGGAGATTTCATGGGAGCAATTCCAAGCTAAGTTTGAAGCAAAGTTTATCTCCACTGCTCAAAAGTCCGTTCTCTTCAAGAAGTTCGTAGAGTTGAAGCAGAATGGCAGATCAGTTCTTGACTATATTTCTGATTTTGAGGCTTTGTCTAGATATGCTCGTTCATACATTGATACACCCTATCAAAAGAACGAGAAGTTTTTCTTGGCTTTGGATGCTTATATTGGGAAGCCACTGGTGGACCATCTTGATGATTCATTTGAGAAGATTGTGGAAAAAGCTATTCGCCATGAAAGCTTGTTTCCCAAGGATGCAAATGTTGTCGCTGCAACTAAAGGAGATCAGAAACCACAGCCGGGTGATAATAACAATAAGAAGAAGAGGCAGCAACAACAGGAAGGGGAAAGTGGACAGAAGAAGCAAAAGGGTGAAGTGACTTGCTATAACTGCTGGCAGAAAGGCCATTTTGCTAACGAATTCAAGAATCCCAAGGCTGAGAAGAAGTGCTTCAAGTGTGGAAAGTCTGGACATGAGAAGAAAGATTATCCGGAAGTAGCTAAGGGAAACCAGATCGTGAAGGCTTATGCTTTGGAAGCCGTGCCGTCTTCTTCGAGGGGTCCGACTGTTGAAGAGAAAGGAAAGGGTGTCGTGGTGCAAGGTACTCTTTCCGTTAAAAGTGTTTCAGTTCGAGTGTTGTTCGACACTGCAGCTTTGCGCTCATTTGTTTGTTATGAGCATGTGTGTCGCTTGGGTTTGAAACCCGAGATGCGTGATAGGCCAATCCAGCTGAGGGTTCGTCTAGTTTGTGTATGTTTGGCATGCTCTTGCTTTGTCGAGTCATGGTTGTTTTTGTGATGATCCCCGCTGGATTTGGGATCATCTTGGGCATAGTTTGGCTCAAGAAGTATGCGGCAAGGGTGAATTGCGAAAAGCTAGAGGTGAGGGTCGGGGATGTGGAAGGGCGAAAGGTGTTGATTAGATGTAAGCACGAAGACGGGGTCTTCGTGAGTAATCTATATTCGCTTGGGATTTCACAGGAAGACCCATCATCAGTGCTGATCGCTAATGAGTATGTAGATGTCTTTGACAAGGTCAAAGGGTTGCCGCCACATCGTGAGATGAGTTTAGGACCGTTTTGATCGAGGGGGCTAGGTCTATCGTTTTACCTCTTAGGCAGATGGCGCCTAAGGAATAGCAAGAGTTAGAGGTGCGAGTTCGCGATCTTTTGGGGAAAGGATTCAGTGGGAGGAGTATTTCCGAATGGGGTGGTTTCTCCAGGGTAGTATAAAACATAGAAGTTGAGTCCGTAGTTACGAGACCTCGTAAGCTGCTTCGTGTTTGAGAGGAACAACACGAAATAGCTTAGGAGGTATACGGTCATGTTGTTGATAGAATTCCGCGTGCTAGGATAAGGCTATGGATGCATGGATTGATGGTTGCTAGTTTGGATGATAGAATTGACTTCACATGGATGATAGGCATGCGGAATTGTTGTGGATGCTTGTGTTTGCTTGGAATTTCGGGGGCGAAATTCTTAAGGGGGGGGGGGGGGGGAGAATGTAACAGCCCGCATTTTATGTATCGGAAGATCATAAAATAATTTTATTTTATTCCCTGAGGGTTGGATCATTCTCATCTTTTAGTATGTTTCTTATGGGGATGTGAGACATGTCCATAAATTTTACCGATTTTTTTGTGTGACCATTTTGCCCCTGTCAGTCTTGTACAGGGCATAACTTTTGACGCAGGTAGAATCGGAGGGTGAGACTTGTGCCATTGGAAAGGAATTGATGATTCTCTTTCCGTAGAGTGGTTACATTAAGGATTTGGTTCAGCGGTTTGGGAGAAATCGCTGTTTTAAGGTTTTTCAGTTGGCTGTTCAGGTTTTGGAAGGCTAATGGGCTGATTTGGAGAAGGCCCATTAGGGGGTTGGTGGAGACTATAAATAGGGGGTAAGGGATATGGAGAAAGGTTGGCATTTTCCATTCTCTTATGGGGAGGCTTTGATCTCCTTCTTCCTCTAACACCTTTCCACCATTAAAATTCCAAATTCAAGGGGGAAATCGAAGATCTATACCATTCGAGGCTAGATCAACATCGTTTCAAGGGCGAATTCATCGGATTGAGGAGTTTGATTCGAAGTGTTCGCTGCCCGGATTGCTTTTTCATTGTTTTTGCATCGATTTGAAGAATTGGTGAGTGATTTACATCTCTCATTCGGATTCATGCAAGTATATGGGTTTTAGGATGTTAATTTCATCATTTCCATGTTATTTTCCTTAGATCCACACCATGCTAAGTCCATTTTATATATGAATCACCTTAGGATCTGATCTAGATAATTTAAATGGTTAATTTTATGATTTTTCTCAAGATTATGCAAGTTAGATCCGTTTTTATGTTCACATGATTCACTTATCATGTTTTGGGAAATTTATGTGTTTTGATGGAAATTGTTAGATTGATGATATTGTTGGTTGCATAACATGTTTGTGATTGCGTTTGGATGAATCGGATAAGCTGGTTTCGTCGGATTCGTCGTTTGGCGAAGTTTTGGTCGAAATCGGAGTCGATTTGGAGATGTGCAGGTTTCTGGTCGTCCTGGAGTTGGTCGGGTCGGTCTGGAATAAGGTGGTCGGTCATAGTATGGCTTGGGAAGCAAGTCAAGGAGCTGGTCGGTTTAAGATGGTCGGTCCAGAAGGAGCAGAAGTGTTTCAAGTCGGTTTCAGATGGTGGCATCCTGGTCGGTTTCAGATGGTGGCCTTCTGGTTGGTTTTACTGGAAGCAAATCCTGGTCGCTCTGAAGGAACTGGTCGGTCAGGTGGAGCAAAATCTGGTCGGTCTTGACGGGGTCGATCCAAAGCTGGTCGGTTCCAAGGAGGTCGAGTCGATCCAAAGCTGCAAGGAGGTCGAGTCGATCCAAAGCTGCAAGGAGGTCGAGTTGATCCAAAGCTGCATGGAGGCGGGTCGCTCTAGAGAAGCTGGTCGCTCTAGAATCCTGGTCGTTCTGGAATTATGGTTGCTCTGGAATCCTGGTCGCTCTGGAATCCTGGTGTCTCTGGAATCTTGGTCGCTCTGGAGCTGGTCGCTCTAGAGGAGCTGGTCGGTCAGATGGGGTAAATCTTGGTCAGTCAGGTGGAAGCATATTCTGGTCGGTCCCAAGGGGGTGGGTCGGTCCATGGATGCAGGGAGGCGGGTCGGTCCTGGAGTTGGTCGGGTCGGTCCTACCCTGGTTGGTTAAAAATGGAGGGGATTTCAGCAGCGCTTTTTAATGCTGTGGTGAATGGCCTGTGTGCTGTCGTTTGCTTTCTCTAGCAAGTTGATATGATGCTATGGATTGTTTTGATCCTTATGATTGATGCTTACTTCGGATCAAAGATAGTGCTAACTTCGAGGTGGTTCAAGTAGGAAGGCTCGAAGTGGTGAATGTGTTCGTTGATCAAGGTGGATCAACGAACGTAGTGACAACTCTAAAGTGTCTTGAGTTGGGTGATGAGGATTGCTCTATGGTGTTCTGAGCATGACAACTCTAAAGTGTCTTGAGTTGGGTGATGAGTATTGCTCTATGGTGTTCTGAGCATGACAACTCTAAAGTGTCCTGAGTTGGTGAACAGTCGCGATTGATAGCGATTGGAGATGCGAAGGCCGAGAGATTATCGTTATCATGGGTTCTAGCGGACTCAGAGCAAGGGTTATACGATTTCGTTGTATGGTCGAATACCCTGGGTTTCGTTGTATGGCCTAGAATACATTTCGTTGTATGGTGTATGGAGTTTCGCTAGGACCGGGGTTTCGAGTATGGCCCTTGACGGATGGCAATATGGGCTAGTCATACGATAACGATGGTTTCGAAGCAGGATTGGCGGTGATAGCCAGAGTCAGTCATGGATGATTGGTTGTTCTGTTTGTACTATCTCACATAGATTATCCAAAGTTGAGGGAGATGTTCTTTGAGTGCTTAAGTGATATTGGTCTAGGCCTCTGGCGAGAGTACTTGAGGAATGTTAAACTCGATTAGGGTTGTCTGTGTGAGACCTATATAATCTGGATGTCATGTGTGTTATGTATGATTGAATGGGTGTTCTGGTTTCTATGGATGAATGGTTGAAATGCTTGGTGTAAAGGCTATCACTGTCCGATGTGGGGAAGATAAGGTTGAGTTCTTCTCTGGTGATGTGGGTAGATAAGTTGTTCATTTACCCATTCTCATATACTTTCTTGTTGAAGTTTGTTAGCTGTATTATCGCTCACTAAGACTATTATCTGACTCAAGGTTTTATGTCTCCTCTTATTACCTTGGGCTGTTCATCCGGTTGTGGATGGGCAGACTAAGTAGCAGGTTACATGTAATGGAGCTTAGTGATACGAGGAAGCTGAGCGATGACGAGCAGGAGGCTGGCGTACCAGTTTTATTACTATCTAGTATTTCTGTTTCCGCTGTTTGAGTTGCTTGAGAGCTGTAGTGAGGCCTTATGTACAAACTTTGATATCAGTTGGATAATCTTTCTGGATGTTGAGAAAGTTTCAAAAGTTTGCTATATGATACCTCATTACTATTACCTGTTGTATATGTTCTACTATATTTTATCCATGCGCTATGAGTTCTACGACAGGTTTCGATGTGTTTACCTACTCTGATGATCGTCCATAGCAGCCTGGCACACCTTTAGTATATTATTCCTCTTGTTTAGTGCAGGGGTTATGGGCGGTCGTCACATTGAATATCATTAATAATGACTTATAAACGATTCAAAAACGAGCTCGTAACATAGCGGTACTGTAACACCCCACCTCTGCTAGGGTCACTCACAAAGGGAATGCACTAGTTTTGGAGGGGTATTATCTAGTAAACAGGCACAGAGATAACAAAAGACAGAACATAAATTAAACAGAATATATAAAGCAGCGGATATAAATTTAACCAAATCTCATTACGTGGAAAATAGAGTCAAAACCTCTTATATCAAAATACCAAGTCATTATTACATCAAGTTCTAAAGAAGCAAAGTACTTAAAACAACATAAGTTCAATATTATTCCCCAAAAAGAGCATGAGTGCAGCCATAGCATAGCTCAAGACCAAACCGTACATGAGCTGTCAGAAAGCAAGCAAAGTCCAAGCTAAGAGCTAGAGTTTCCTCCCTGAGAACCTAAGGGGGGGGGAACGAAAGAAAAAGAGGTGGAAGAAAACGGGTCAGTCAAAAAGACTGGTAAGCCCTAGTGACTATCAGCATAAAAGCTAATAAAGTTAACTGGACATGAGAAACTGAGATTAAACATAAAGATAATAACTGGACTGGCATGATAATAAAAGGTAACAAGATAAGAGTGGCATCGCATATACAAGGTTTACTGCACTAACTGTACTAGTGTCCAAATCCATGTCAAGTATAAATCCAGAAATGATTCCTAAACCCAATAACATGAAATGACCCAATACGGGGTCCAACAGTCCATCCTAATCGATCGGCTTTACTCATCGTGTGTCGGGGTTATACGGCCCAACCGCGGAATGTAGTCACATGTGCTAGGTCCACCCTAGGGTGTATCAGGTCCTAGGGTGTCAACCACTGACACAAATCAAACACGCACAATGTAGTACTATGGGTGCCCATGCCTACTTTTTCAACTCCGGACTAAGTGCACGACCCTAGTCCGCCTGAACCTACACTGGCGCACCTTACTCAGCCGTTATTCTTGGTCTCTTACAATCAGCCCAGTAATCGTGCCCCACCCTGCCTAGTCCCCAGGGTATCGTGATACTTCTAAGTGGGTTACTGCTGAAAGGGACCACGTGGCTAGGATTTCTAATGGGTTAAGTGTTGTCATTAAAAAGGTCATGACTTAACCCCTATCCAAACATGTATCAAATTGGTTAAGTGTATTCAAGTGGTCCATGACTTAACCTTACCATGTGGCATTAATTTACTTAACGCACCCTAACCTCTCACATTAGACTTGGTTATGGTTACTGGATGTGCCGGGCGGGTCCGGGCAGCTTTACACCATAACCTAGTCAAACCTCGGGTTTAAAGTCCTATATGACCAACTACCCACATTGGGTCCTATTATTTGCAACTACTGGATTTGTCGGGCGGTTCCGGGCAGATTTACGTTGCAAATTCAACCCAACCTCTAGTTGGCCACTTTCAAGTTATCTAATTGTCATGTCCCAAATTCATGTTTTCAAGCTTATTCTCATGTCAAGTTTTCATGTCATATTTTCGTGTCATATCATGTCAATTTCATAGCCAATTCCAAGTTTGCCTAATGTACCCCAAAACGTATCCCCAACATATGTGAATTCGCATTAATTCAACATGTCAAAATAGGGATATAACACAAAAAGGATAGTTATAGGATGGCAAAGGTGTTCACAAGTTAAGCATGATGATTATAACATTACAGGCATATGAAACAGGGTCTCAACATCAACTTGGCAAAATATGGTGATAGACATGGTAAAGGATTGACATAAGATAGTAACCCCAATAATAAATTCAACATCACAGGCATGTAAAGATAAAGGTCATGGGGGTTTTAGATTAAACATGAATATGTCTAAATCAAGTTCATACTAATATTCCACAAGTCAAAATTTAAGATGAATAGATCTAGGGTGTACAAAACTAGATCCAAAATAACAGATCTAAAAGGGATAGTCATAGATCAAAGATATACCATGGTAGATCCAACCTAGTTATCATGTTTAGGCATAATTTCAGTTTACATCGTGTTCATGTTAAATTTAAAATTTAGATCTAAGAGTGACAAAGGGCTTACAGATCGTGGTCTAGAGAATGAGAAAGCAAAAGAGTAGAAGAAGAATCTCTAGCAAATCCCCAAATCAACGTAGCTCTAACGAAGTCTTGAATAGCCTCCTTGTTCTCTATCTTCCAGTCAGAACCTCAGCAGCATAAGGCCGGATAAGAATGTGATAGAGAGTCTAGGGTCATGGGTTGTTTATATAGGGTTTAGGGAGCTGAACCTGGACAGGAAACAAGACCAGATACATCTGTCCCAAAAACAGGCTAGGTGACCAGGTCGACACCCAAGTCGACTGCCCAGTCGACTTGGTCTGGGGGGGGGGAGGGGGGTCTACTGCCCAGTCGACTCCCCAGTCGACCTGGTGCTGGCGGGATTTTTCCCGCCAGTCTGTCTAGGTTTTGAAATTCGAATTTTGAACTTGAATTCGAACTGTTTTGAGCTCTGGAATTTTCTGAAACTTTGGAGAGCCATATCTTGGTCATACGGACTCCGATTTTCGTAAACTCGGACTCGTTTTCAAGCAGAATTTCGAGACAAACGTAATGGCGTAACCCGTTTCCCTTGATTCTTATTTTTTAAATTTAATTCTACCTTGATTTATAGTTATAACACGTTATTAAAATACGGGTTGTTACATTCTCCCCTCCTTAAAGGATTTCGTCCCCGAAATCTCTAAGTTAGGAAGAACGCATCCTACCATCCACATCCATCTACTCACAACATCATTCACGAGAAACCATTGTCCTTAAAAAGATCTCTAATGCTATATGAACATATGTAGTACGTGTGTGTATATGTACTTATCTAATGCAAAAGATCAGGCGGTTACTGATTCAGTAAACCCCCTTAATGCAAGATATGTTAGTGTAATGAGTCCAACATGTATGCAAATTCCTAACATAACTTAAAATTTCTACATGAGTGCACAAACATCATCCATATGCAACATCCACGTGATAGCATAACAAGTTCATCCATGTACAAGTATAAGTACCCATGCAAATGCAACATGAAAAGGTGTCTGAGCGGATCTAGTGCCTAATGTGTGTCATGCATCCACTAGAAATCACTTGCAAACACTTGCAACCATTTGCAAACATCAACCATAACATGTTTCAAATACATGTTTACATCCAAAGAGGGTTCTAAGGTTCTCAAGACAAGATTAACAAAACAAACATAGGTAGCATGATACAAAAGGTTTACAAGCTCAAAGGAAAAAGAGATCGAGAAAGTACCCTAAAAAAGAAATGGGTAAAGTGCGCGTATCTTCTCCTCGATTTCCCAAGTTGCGTCTTCTTGGGCTTCACTCCACTGTACTTTGACTAGCTTGACTTCGCGATTCCTTAGCTTCGTGATCTCCGTCCCTAAGATACGAATAGGAACTCGCCTCAACGTTGCTTCTTTCTCCACTTCTACGCCTTCGAGGATGCTTGGCTCAACCACCTTAGCTGATTCATGTAGGCACTTTCGGAGATGCGAGACGTGAAAGACATTGTGTACTCCGGCCAGCCTCTCAGGTAACTCTACCTTATAGGCCATCTGCCCAATCCTCTCAGTGATAGGAAACGGTCCTACGAATCTCGGTGCTAGCTTTCCAATTGCTCCAAAACGAACCACATTGCGCAAAGGAGAGACTTTTATGAAAACCATATCTCCGACTTCGAACTCTAGGTCTGTCCTTCTCTTGTCCGCATAATATTTCTGTCTATCTTGGGCCGCTTTCACTCGTCTTCGTATCAACTCCACCTTCTCAGAAGTGTCTCGTATCATGTCGGGCCCAAGTATAAGTCTGTCAGTCATCTCCCACCAACAAGTTGGTGACTTGCACGGTCTTCCATACAGGGCTTCGAACGGTGCCATCCCTATGTTAGCTTGGTAGCTATTATTATAAGCAAACTCCACGAGAGGGAGATGGTCTTCCCAAATACGACCAAAATCAAGAATGCATAGCCTCAAAAGATCCCCTAGTACTCTATTTACCCTTTCGGTCTGTCCATCCGTCTGAGGGTGATAGGCTGTACTTAAATTAAGTTGCGTACCCATTGCTTCTTGCAGACTATTCCAAAACTGGCTAGTGAAAATTGGGTCACGGTAACTGAATATGCTAGAAGGAACCCTGTGCAACAGTACTATCTCTCGAAGGTAAATAGACGCTAGCCATGATGCAGTCCTTTTGCTTTTCACCGGAATGAAGTGAGCACTCTTCGTGAGTCTATCAACAATGACCCATATGCTAGTATTCCCCTTCCTCGACCTAGGCATTCCATCCACGAAATCCATCGAGATACTTTCCCACTTCCATTGCGGGACCTCCAAAGGATGTAATAGCCCACTGGGCTTCTTAGATTCGGCCTTGACTTGTTGGCACACCATGCACTTTGAGACGAATTCTGCCACGTCCTTTTTCATTCTGGCCCAAAAGAAAATGCGTTTCGTATCTCTGTACATCTTATCCCCTCCGGGTTGTATAGTCATCTTCGAGTGATGCGCCTCTTCGAGAACTTTATTTACTACGTCTCCCACTAGTGGAACACATAGCTTTCCATCGCGCCTTAGCCATCCTTTGTCATCAATGGCATACCTACCAAGGTGACTTGACGTCTCACCACTGATTAACTTGTCCATGATTTCGACTATCTGTGGGTCTTCTTTTTGCGAAGTCCCTACTTGATCTAGAAGCGTAGGTCTCAGCTCAAGAGATGCTAACGTTCCAGTCAATGACTCAACAGCATGCGTAAAATCAAAGGTCGCTATAAACTCTAGACTTTTTCTTTCAACAAATAAGGGGCTCAAAGTCAACCTTTTTCTACTTAGCGCATCCGCCACCACGTTACCCTTGCCAGGGGTATAAGTTATATCGAAGTCATATGAGGCCAAGAATTCCATCCACCGCTGCTGTCTCAGATTCAAAACTTTTTGCGAAAAGAGATACTTAAGAGATTTGTGGTCGGTGTACAGCTCGAATCTCTCCCCTAGGAGATAATGGCGCCAAGCTTTAAGTGCAAAAACAATCGCGGCTAACTCCAAGTCATGTGTGGGATAGTTCTTCTCATGAACTTTAAGTTGTCTACCCCCATAGCATATCACTCTTCCTTCTTGCATTAGGACAGCGCCTAATCCCGTGCCGCACGCATCTGTGTACACCGTAAACATTTTTCCTCCATCGGGTAATGCTAAGCAGGAGCTGTGGTGAGGGCCCTCTTGAGTCTCTGGAAAGTAGTCTCACATTCTATGTCCCATGCAAACGCTAGGTTTTTCTTCGTTAACTTAGTAAGAGGGGTTGAAATCTTAGCGAAGTCCTTAATGAACTTCCTATAAAAGCCCGCCAAACCGAGAAAGCTTCTCACCTCTGTTGCATTCTTAGGAATTTTCCAGTCTTGCACCGCAACTACCTTTGCGGGGTCCACAGCTAAACCTTGCTTAGAAACTACGTGCCCAAGAAACCGAACTTCCTCCCTCCAAAAAAGGCATTTGGAGAACTTAGCCTTTAACTGGTGTGCTCTAAGCGTATCCATGACTTCCTTGAGGTGTCTAGCATGCTCTTTTTCATCCTTTGAGAAGATTAGAATATCATCCACAAAAACCACCACGAACTTGTTAAGGAACTCCCGAAACACCCTACTCATCAGGTCTACAAAGTACGCGGGTGCATTCGTTAACCCAAACAGCATGACAAGCCATTCGAAGAACCCATCTGGAGTCCTAAACGCAGTTTTGTCAATGCTATCCTCAGCCACTCTAAGTTGATGGAATCCTGTGGCTAGATCGAGTTGAGAGAAAACAGATGCTCCCACAAGCTGGTCAAAAAGATCATCGATTCTTGGTAGTAGGTGCCTATTCTTCTTCATCAGCTTGTTTAACTCACGATAATCTACGCACAGACGAAGCGAACCATCCGCCTTAGTAGCAAATACCACCGGAGCACCCCTTTCAGAAATGCTTCGCCTTATGAAATTTTTCTCGAGCAACTCCTTGACTTGTTTACTGAGCTCTCTTCTTTCTCGCGGGGCCATATGCCTAACGGGAAATGAAACAGGCTTGGCATTATCAACCAGATAAATTCGGAAGTCTATCTCACGTTTAAGGGGTAACCCTTTCACCTCATCAAAGATATCTGGATATTCTCGGACTACTCTCACGGAGTGCAGATTGTCGACGGACGAGTCGAGAGATTCAAGATAACATAACATGACCGGACCCTTCGGGTTACAAGAAAGTTCAAGGGTATTACCAAGGCGTGTCATGAGCCTCACTACCCTTCGTTCACAATCAAGGATAGCTCCATAATTGGACAACCAATCTATGCCCAGAATTAAACCATATCCCATGAATCTGAGAACATAAGCATTACACGTGAACTCCATGCTTAAGATGGAAATCCTCAAATCAACACAAATCATAGATAAATGGGTGGAGCCCCCAATCGGATTCGAAACACTAACGGGATCATCAACTAGACTAGTACTTAAGTGCAGATTTTCAACAATATCAGAAGAGATAAAAGTATGCGATGCGCCAGAGTCAAATAAGGTTCGAACAGGAAATTCATAAATGTAAACAAGGCTTTCTACAGAAATATTACTACCTTGGTCAAGAGCTGGATTGGTGTTGAGAGCCTGCAACTGCCCTCCAGAAGGTCCTGCTCGCTGTGTCTGCCCTAGCCCCTGTCCTTGCTTCTTAGGGAAATCCTTACTGATGTGTCCAGTATCCCCACAGTGAAAGCATTCACCCAACTTTCTTTTCTTCCTCCTACAGTCTTTAGCTATATGTCCCGTGATACCACAAAAGTTGCACTTCCTCGTCTCACGTGGCTTGTTAGCATTGTTGTTGTTTCCCTTGTTATTCTTGTTTCCTCCCTTCTTGAAGTCAACCTTCTTGTTCTGAGTCTCATTAGACTTAACCTCCTTTTTTTCACCCTTGTCTTCCTCATGAAGTAGGGCCATATTCACCAAGCTTTCAAAAGTCGCCCCCATGGGCATATGAGTCATGGCCATAGTGTAGAGTGGCTCGCTCAATCCTCAAGCAAATCGTAGAGCCTTCTTCTCAGCCGTGTTGACTAAGTCCAAACCAAACCGAGCAAGCTGATTAAACTTATTCACGTACTCCCTAACAGACATGTCCCCTTGCTTGAGTGCCAGGAACCTCTCCATCTGAAGGTTCGCTTCTGCTGACGATAAGAATTTAAGACCAAACCTCTCTCTAAAGTCTGCCCAAGTCTCAATTGGTCTGGTAGCGTTGGTGACTTCCCACTAAAATGCAGCTTCCTCTTTCAACAACCATGCTGCCAACTGAACTTTCCTATGATCCTCCATATCGAAGATAACGAACAGATCTTCAGTCTCCTTTAACCGTTTCGTGCCTTAGTGAAGGTCTCAGTTCCAAGGAAGCTCTTGCCGCCATTCCTGTAAAGTCTTTGCATATTTTGGCGAAGGCGGTGCCGGGAGGAGGAGGAGGAATGTCTGTCGGGCCCGCATCATTGGCCCTAGCTTCCAAGTAACTTCGGAAACATCCGGGTATGGGTACTCCCTCGGGAAGGTTAAGATCGGCCATGCTGAAAAACGAAAAGAAAAAGATTCAAACGAGGAAACAAGGAAAGTGCTAATGGCTTTGGGGGAATAGCCTTTTCTTAAAAATAATATTTTCTTGAAAAATGCTTCTTTATAAATGGTTTTGAAAATAATTTTCAGAAAGTTTTTAAAACTTTTGCCCAGTCTGGTAACCTTTGGCTCTGATACCAAATGTAACACCCCACCTCTACTAGGGTCACTCACAAAGGGAATGCACTAGTTTTGGAGGGGTATTATCTAGTAAACAGGCACAGAGATAACACAAGACAGAACATAAATTAAACAGAGTATATAAAGCAGCGACTATAAATTTAACCAAATCTCATTATGTGGAAAATAGAGTCAAAACCTCTTATATCAAAATACCAAGTCATTATTACATCAAGTTCTAAAGAAGCAAAGTACTTAAAAAAACATAAGTCCAATATTATTCCCCAAAAAGAGCATGAGTGCAGCCATAGCATAGCTCAAGACCAAACCGTACATGAGCTGTCAGAAAGCAAGCGAAGTCCAAGCTAAGAGCTAGAGTTTCCTCCCTGAGAACCGGGGGGGGGGGGGGGGGGGACGAAAGAAAAAGAGGTGGAAGAAAACGGGTCAGTCAAAAAGACTAGTAAGCCCTAGTGACTATCAACATAAAAACTAATAAAGTTAACTGGACATGAGAAACTGAGATTAAACATAAAGATAATAACTGGACTGGCATGATAATAAAAGGTAACAAGATAAGAGTGGCATCGCATATACAAGGTTTACTGCACTAACTGTACTAGTGTCCAAATCCATGTCAAGTATAAATCCAGGAATGATCCCTAAACCCAATAACATGAAATGACCCAATACGGGGTCCAACAGTCCATCCTAATCGATCGGATTTACTCGTCGTCTGTCGGTGTTATACGTCCCAATCGCGGAATGTAGTCACATGTGCTAGGTCCACCCTAGGGTGTATCAGGTCCTAGGGTGTCAACCACTGACACAAATCAAGCACGCACAATGTAGTACTACGGGTGCCCATGCCTACTTTTTCAACTCCGGACTAAGTGCACAACCTTAGTCCACCTGAACCTACACTGGCGCACCTTACTCAACCGTTATTCTTGGTCACTTACAATCAGCCCAGTAATCGTGCCCCACCCTGCCTAGTCCCCAGGGTATCGTGATACTTCTAAGTGGGTTACTGCTGAAAGGGACCACGTGGCTAGGATTTCTAATGGGTTAAGTGTTGTCATTAAAAAGGTCATGACTTAACCCCTATCCAAACATGTATCAAATTGGTTAAGTGTATTCAAGTGGGCCATGACTTAACCTTACTATGTGGCATTAATTTACTTAACGCACCCCAACCTCTCACATTAGACTTGGTTATGGTTACTGGATGTGCCGGGCGGGTCCGGGCAACTTTACACCATAACCTAGTCTAACCTCGGGTTTAAAGTGCTATATGACCAACTACCCACATTGGATCCTATTATTTGCAACTACTGGATTTGCCGGGCGGTTCCGGACAGATTTACGTTGCAAATTCAACCCAACCTCGAGTTGGCCACTTTCAAGTTATCTAATTGTCATGTCCCAAATTCATGTTTTCAAGCTTATTCTCATGTCAAGTTTTCATGTCATATTTTCATGTCATATCATGTCAATTTCATAGCCAATTTCAAGTTTGCTTAATCTACCCCAAAATGTATCCCCAACGTATGTTAATTCGCATTAATACAACATGTCAAAATAGGGATATAACACAAAAAGGATAGTCATAGGATGGCAAAGGTGTTCACAAGTTAAGCATGATGATTATAACATTACAGGCATATGAAATAGGGTCTCAACATCAACTTGGCAAAATATGGTGATAGACATGGTAAAGGATTGACATAAGATAGTAACCCCAATAATAAATTCAACATCACAGGCATGTCAAGATAAAGGTCATGGGGGTTTTAGATTAAACATGAATATGTCCAAATCAAGTTCATACTAATATTCCACAAGTCAAAATTTAAGATGAATAGATCTAGGGTGTACAAAACTAGATCCAAAATAACAGATCTAAAAGGGATAGTCATAGATCAAAGATATACCATGGTAGATCCAACCTAGTTATCATGTTTAGGCATAATTTCAGTTTACATCGTGTTCATGTTAAATTTACAATTTAGATCTAAGAGTGACAAAGGGCTTACAGATCGCGGTCTAGAGAATGAGAAAGCAAAAGAGTAGAAGAAGAATCTCTAGCAAATCCCCAAATCAACGTAGCTCTAACGAAGTCTTGAATAGCCTCCTTGTTCTCTATCTTCCAGTCAGAACCTCAGCAGCATAAGGCCAGATAAGAATGTGATAGAGAGTCTAGGGTCATGGGTTGTTTATATAGGGTTTAGGGAGCTGAACCTGGACAGGCAACAAGACCAGATACATCTGTCCCAAAAACAGGCTAGGTGACCAGGTCGACACCCAAGTCAACTGCACAGTCGACTTGGTCTGGGGGGGGGGGGGTCGACTGCCCAGTCGACCTGGTACTGGCGGGATTTTTCCCGCCCAGTTTGTCTGGGTTTTGAAATTCGGATTTTGAACTTGAATTCGAACTGTTTTGAACTCTGGAATTTTCTGAAACTTTGGAGAGCCATTTCTTGGTCATACGGACTCCGATTTTCGTAAACTCGGACTCGTTTTCAAGAAGAATTTCGAGAAGAACGTAATGGCATAACCCGTTTCCCTTGATTCTTATTTTTTAAAATTTAATTCTGCCTTGATTTATAGTTATAACACGTTATTAAAATACGGGTTGTTACAGGTACTTCGTCGATTTCTGATTCGAACTTCGATTGAATGTACCGGTTTCGTTATAAACCCGAGTTATGTTCAACGAGTCATGTTGGGAACCATTGAGTTTTTAACTTTGCAATGGTAGTGAAAAATCTTGGTTTCGTGTTCAAAATTGCAAGTTACGTCCAAATTAAACTTTTAAAATAGTCGCTATGGATTTTTTTTTATAAAATAATAAGTTTTACTAGATTAAATAAAAGTAAATAAATTCAAAATGAACAAAAGGATTTCCAAACTCAAATATATGCTTATATAGACAAATACCCTCTTACATACGATACATAGATAACTCAACTTTTAACTATACATACACTACATAGACAACTCAAATTTTAACCATACATATGCTACATACACAAATAGCCTCTTACACCAAACCAGTGCTTACATAGCCAATTAAAGTTTACGCCCAACTGATGTTACGTAGTCATCTACAATCACATACCTTCTTCTCTTCTTCGCCTCATTATCTCTAATCTCCGAGACTCCGTATACTCGCGTTGCAAATCATCCATTTGCGGAGTATCCATAAACATGACTGCATCTTCCTCTTTTCGCCGCTTTACCTCAACAAGTTGATGAATTGCATCAACCCTTTCTTGGTGGTGACTGGCTTTGCTCCTGAACGCGCTTGAATACATATCGTTGGACTCCTTCAAAAGTTTTCTGATTTCGCCTTCAATTGCTCTTGCAACTTGCTTTTTCTTTGCCGCCTTGGATTCTTCGGGCCTAACATATCGGTCATCATTAGGGTTTGCGTCTTCTTCTGATCCGAAAAAAAACTGTCCTGTGATTCTCTCGAACTAGAACTGTCTCCAAATCTAGGAGCTTTCCCACGACTACTACTTGATTGGACGTCTTGGACTGTTTTTTGAAGTGATGATTTCCATTTCACATGATTAACCAATAGGTCATACACATGCATGAACTGATAGAAATGAGGTCTTTGTTTACTTTCTGGCTTATAGATCTGTTTGTAACTTTTTTGCGGCAAGTCTCTGCATCAACAATAAAATACTTTTAGTATACCTCTATGACTTATAGTATAAAAATAAAAAGTAAACAATTATTACCATATGAGTATCACTTCTAAATCCTCTTGGGTTACTATGCTTCAGCTTGAACATCTACGAATCAAAACATTGGGTTTGACGATTAATTTTATAATAACGATCTTTGACGGAGGCTAAACTTCTATTCCGATCCATGTTCTTCCTATTGTACGCATTAGTGATTCGGCCCCAAAATGTTTCACCATTTTGATCGGCACCACGAATAGGATCTAACGAAAGTGAGCAGTACATGTAGCAAAGATCGTAGTCTTCCATAGCATTCCAACTTGCAGTAGTTACCATTCTACAAATCGGTTGTGTAACATCTTGTAAATCAAATGATTCAAAGCTAAATCTTGATGCATCGACGTCAAAATCAGTAATCATTTTAGTTTTCGAGTTTAGGTTTATGGAAGAAGATTTGATGTTGAAGATAATAGAGGTGTGATATATTTATAGGATTGTATGGAAAATTGCCGTTACTAAATTAAGCTGTTGAAAATATATCCGTTGCCCTCCAACGTATGTTCAACAGCCACCAGGAATATTAAAGCCATTGGATTCCATGCGTTTGTTGAACAAATGCCTAAAGTAAAGTGCTTGTTCAACAAATGCTTCACAGGCGCTTGTTGAACAAACGCCTGGTAAGAGGCGTTTGTTCAACAAGCGCTTCGGTGGTTTACACATTCCAAACCTTTGCCTGCTCAAATCCACACGATGGTAAGAATCGAAATGTTGTTGGAAGCAAATTCGAGTACAGATTTCCACATTTCAAAAATCCAACAACTTGTTGGAGTTGCTCTAAGCAATCAATATGAAAAAGTATACACTTTAGCGTCCTTTTTATAGCTCTTAGGTTGGATGGGCAATGTCCCCACCATGAAACAGAAAAAAAACTTTTAAGATAAACCAAATCAATAATCTGTATGTACTGCTTTTGTATTATTTTGCGGACCTATATCCTATTCCTCTATCCACCGCAAACCCGTATTAATCAAAAAATAATCAATAAATTTAAATTTCTCAATGTTTGTCAAGCGCATGTTAGATAGTTTTGAAACTTTAGTCAATGATATATGCTTATTGGTTTTCAAGTCTGTTAAACTTGTATATGTTACTACACACGAACTTTGTTATTTTCATGCCTATGCAAGTTTAGTTAAACTACAAACTAATGCAGCATGCTAAACATTTTTTAGGATATTTTGGGAATCCAAATATTTTCTCTTTTACTAAATGAATATGTCATGCATGATAATACATGCTCACTATTGCCGTCGTTTATTTGTCTGACATTGTTTGATTGAGTCTAATAATGCTTGATTAAATGCATTATGTCTTTTGAGTGATACAGACAGAAATATAAGGAAAGACACGAATATCATAACTATAATATACACATCATGTATGTTTATGCCAAAAGATACAATAGTTCGATGACATACAGTTGAACAGAAAGTGTATATCCAAAATAAATGCATCTAAAGCCTGTAACGATCAGATATTTTGAATAGACATGTCTTTTTTATGTATCTCCACTACTCTTATAAATAAGTGAGGAATCAAGGTTTGTCATTCATTCAGAAAATAATAATATCACTTCTTTCTCCCTAATTATCTTTTATTTACAGTTTGCAAAATCAATATCAAATTTGGAATATTACATGTTATATAACTATTTGGTGAGTACTATAACATCACCCACTATTTTAAATAACCTGAAACACAATCTTCCAAATCTACTCCTTTTATCCATGTTTCACTGTGTTGTATGTAGCAAAATATTTAGCTCATTAAGTCTAGTCTTCACAGCCATGCCCATGAAGCAAATATGGTTGGCCTTCAATTTTCAATCTTCTAGCTAACCGTAAATTTGTTTGCAAAATACCATCTTAATTATACCCATTCAAATCATAGTAACATGGTTCTACCATGTGTTATATTAGCACAGTCGTTACAACTTGATAAGCACGTGTTATCACTTCAAGCAGTTGCCGCAACCGCTGCAAACACTCATCACCTACATTACATTAAACTAATTCACGTTTAATAAATTTTTAATGTTGCAGATGATGCAAGAAAGATGGTTCTTCCACGAAGAAGGCTTTTGTTGCCATCATATTTTCATTTAGAACAATTGCATTTTTGTTTTAAGTTACATTTAGATTCTCCTTTGTATTTATGTTTTCCAAACTGCATAATGTTTTATGATGACTCATGTAATGTTTTTTCTGTTAGTAAATAATTAGTTGTTCCAACAATTTGTTGCATGTATCATGTACTAGATTCTCATTGGAAATAAACTAGAAAAATAATTTTTTTCGTGCATCCATAGATGCATGCATATGTAATCTATGATGTTCGTGTAAAATTGTAGGTGGACGTTTAATAACATTATGTGATTGTAGTAAACATATCGTCATGATATATAAATATTGTTTAAACATGAAATCCAACATGTGAAAATCATTGATAGAATTTATGTACAACAATTGTTATTAGTTGTGAGATATTTATGCATAAAAAATTTCATGCAAATTAAATATAATTTTAGTTATGTTAAAGCAATGTTGTAGAAAAATTATTTACAATGATCTGTATTTGTGGTTATAATGCAGATAAAAATAGTTGTACAAACTTTGTTCTGCAATGTTAAATAATTGATGTAAATGATGTTTAGTTCATTTGAACAACATTGTCCACCTTTATTTACAACGTTGATCAAATATGATTAAAAATTAAAGCATTGCATTTGAAAATACTTGTATAAAAGTAACACACAACCTTTACTAAAAGATGTGAATGCTGGTTCTACAATGAAAGAATAAAGATGTTGAAATTAAGTTAAAACATATGAAAATCATTGAGAAAGTAAATATACAATATACGAAAAGGGTTTACCATGTGCATACGCTACGACTGCCACTTATGTGGTAGGTATTCACGGACTGGGTTAGGTGCACTAGCGGGGTTTTACGGCTCCAGTCGGTTTCCCCTTGACAAATTCAAAAAAAAAGTATTATTATAAAAAAGAATGTCAAAATACTTGAAATATGCTTTCGTTGGCTATTTCTTAATATTTAAAAAACATGGTAAATAGTTTCTCATTTAATTTTTGGCGTGTTCACTATATTTATATTGCGTTGTAACCAACTTTCCTACAAAGTTTAAGTAATTTCTATAAAAGGGACTCCGCCTTTCACAACAGTGGATATAACTTTACGATAAATGTTGTTAAAATATATTAATTACATTTATTCAGTGTTGTGAAATAGTATATTTGTTATAGTGAGTTTTAATTCCTAAATCTATATAGTTGTTCAGATAGGTATTATTTCAACCTATAGTGATTTTTCCAAAATTTACAAAAAACTTGCAATGTGAACGTCACAACATATCACAAGCAATTCATATTGTCATTTATGTCAATAACAAGCATAACATCTCATATGTGTGTCCGAAGCGAGCATATATTACATGTCATAATATTAATTCATGTATATCATAAATCTAGTAAATGCTAACCTATCATATATTCAAGCAAACATTTCAAACAGACATTGCAATCACATTCGTTTAACTTAACATGAAAAAGTCATCATGAGTGAGTAAGCTCACCTTGATATTAGTTATCACCAAAGTGAATTGACAGAAACTAAAACCAAACGGCGCTCGGTTTTAGCATAAATCATAATAGGCTCTTAAAACATCTAATCCAACTCTGGAATGTAGTAAATGCTGCTACAAGTCCAACATGACGAATGACATTCAATTTTGACCTTACATGGATGAGATATTGCCTTTATAAGAAATGAATTGAATAAAACATAATTAAATACTTAAACTAGTTAACTAACTACAAAATAATCTCTCTTCTTCCCTCTCTACGACACCATTCAATAAACTGTTATCACCGTCAAACTTCACTCCTCGAGCACCTCACATCCATCACCATAAAACTAAGCTCGAACGATCTTCACTAATTGCGACGTTCACCATATCCGCGACTTGGAAAACACGCACACCCTAAATGAGCACTGCATCCCATGAAACTTCGTCCACTAGAGAACCAAGTTTTGATAAACCTGCATCGATGCTCTAAATTGTCCAAACTTCTCCTCAAATTCAAGAATCGATAAACCTAAATGCACGAAGAAAAATTATCAAATCTATGGACTGCTACGGCAAGCTATAAAATAGGCATCGAGTTGTAGAACTTTTTAGAGCAAGATCAGTGAATCAAAATTCGTGATTTTAGTTGAGGGAAGCACTCGATTTAATTAGATGAATCAAAATTATGGTGATGAATTATTTTTTCCTTTGGGCAAATGAGAAAAGAGAGGGAGATATCGAAATCGGGTCTAGAAAATAATGGGAAAAGAAGAAAAAAAATGCATGTAACATTGTTCTAATGCTTTTGAAACGTGTTTTTTCTTCATTCTTTTTTTATTTGATAGATACACTTTACACATATTCACTTTTGATTTTCATTGGGCCTTTCAAGCTCGCACGACAATATACAAGGTCCGATCGATACGGAACTCCACATCATACATTAATTTACAATTATGAATCCAATGAAATTGTTTTGTCGAATTTTAAGACTATTTGCAAAAAAGATATTTTCCATGTTAAAATATTATCTTGTAATACAATTCAGATATCGATCAATTTCAAACTTTTTATCATTGCCAATTTTTTTATAAAATGGATTTAGAATTGGTATTAATTGATTAAACGGAGTCAACTGAGATTATTGAATATGTTTAAATTTAATATTTAATTGTTAATTCAAAATTTAAGTTAAATTTCAGTTAACTTTATTAATTTACAACGTTTGCGTTTGCGAGTCGTTATATATATAGTCTTTGCAAGTTATGTTATCCGTTTTTTGTAGCATCTTGCATGTACCTGCTATTGATCATACTATCATTGCCTAGTGGTCTCCACATATTTTTAGACACTTAAATTGTGTTGTAATTAGTCTTTGTGTCGCGTTTAATATTTTCTATTTCTATTGTTAATTTGCTTACACTAGACAAAATGCAGCTTGAGAGGCAGATTGAAAAGATGAAAAAGCACGTTGGAATTTTTTTTGACAAGCTGGTATATGTAATTAAAGCAGAGGAGTTACTGAACCATTTTTGAGCTTAATTGAATGCTCTAATGTATATTATGCTAAGCCTTATGAGATAAAAGAACAATTAGATGCAAAATTAAATGACAGAAATAGAATCTAGAAGGAGAACAAAAGAACTTGAAACATCATTGGAATCAAGCCCTCAAAGCAGGACCAAAATAGAGCATTTTTTCGAAAGCACACTTCCAACCATAGTCGGTGAAGGTATATACTATAATGTATCACATGTTTCATGATTTTTTTATTACCTCGTTAAAATGGTCTGTACATGTTAATGCCAGAATTTGAGGGTAGCATCTGAATCCATCAAGCAAGAGGTTGTGAACATGCAAAATAGAAATAAAATCCTAAAATGCAACATTTGCATCAATTATATTTTGAATTTTCTCAACCGTTTTCATCATTGGAGTTGAAATCTCGAGAATAAAACAAAAAAGTGAGTACATGTTTGATAAGTTTGTTGAACTCCGATTGGAAAAAAGCATATGTTTTGGAAGTTCATGGGACTTGAAATGCCATAATTGAAGGAATGTTATTGTGCATTTCATATTTTTGATTTTTTTTCTTTCTCTCGATTACATGACTCATGCATGTTAGTGCCAAAATGTGACCATATCCTCTAAAATCCATATCAAGCAAGAAGCTGAGAAATCAAAATGGAAAGAAAGAATTAGAATTCAATGTAGCTGCATCATTTCCATTTTTAATGTTCTCAACTTCATGCGATATCACTGTAGTCAAAATCATGAAACTATAACAAAAACAAGCATACATTTCAAAAGTTCATAGGCCTCCAACTATAATCATTGAAGGTATATTAATGTACATATCATGTTTCATGTTTTGTCTTGCCTCCTTCGCATGGCTCATACATGTTAATGCTATAGAATGGGAGGGCATCATTTGAATCCATCAAGCAAGAGGCTGATAATAATCAAAATGGATGGACAATATATTTTCTAAACTTATCCCAAAGGTTCCTTACGATTCTATTCGTAAGAAGAACAGACTTCTTACGATTCTCCAGATCCAACGATCTGATCTCTCTGTGGCTTCCATTTCGGAGGAAGTCATGGAACCCATTCTGTAACAACCCGGAAAATCAGGACCAATTAATTTTTTTTTATTTTGGCAATTTTAATGAATTTTGAATATTTAAAATGATTTATTTTAAATAATAACGATGGAAAATTTATTTTCGACGAGGTTAAAACGAATAATTTTATTTTAATTATAAAATGAATTGAAAATGGGGCGGTAGTTTGAAAATTCGATTTCAAATTTCATATGAATGTACAGGATTCAAAATAAACCGGATTTTGGTGAAACCAGAAATATTTGAATCTGTTGGAAAATATCTTTCCAACGAATCTGAAAAATCCAAATTTCATAGCGGGAATAAAAAGTTATGTCTATTTGAAAATTCAGAATAGTCGCTATGGAAATATAGACCTTAAAAATAACCAATTTTGCAAATGACCTCCGTTTTCGACGAAACCACTTTTGTTGGGTCCGGGATGTCAAATTATTGCTAGATTCCAATTTTCATAATTTTTGGAATTAATATGTGAGCATGGCGAAGTAAAACGTGTTTTGATAGTTTTAGTCAATTTGGATCGACCAGAAAATGGCCATGTTTCAAACGGTCTCCAAATTTGACGAATTAATTTTGTTAGGACTGTATCATCTAAACATAGCCAGATTTATTTTCTGGAATTTTTGGGGTCCGTATGTGGCCTCGATAAATTGAAATAGGCGTTCAAATACAATATATAGATTTATATTTTGATTTTGACGGAAACTGATCGAAATAGTCGAATCAGCTTACCGGACATATCCCATTATGTTTGAAATGAGGATAATTAGCTATAAACGACAGTCGTTGGGTCTCGTTTTTAGGTCGAAATTAAAAGTTACTTTTTGGAATAATTAAATAATAATAATAATAAATAATAAAATAGAAAAAGGGGGTCAATCCCCCTTCTCTCTTCCAAACCTAATTACGGGTTTACAAAAAAAAAATTGCGAGGGGGGGGAGGGGGAGGAAGCCGCCGCCGTGGCTGACAGCGCCGCGCCTAGGGCACCGCCGCCACTGAAGACCCTCTCTCTCTCGCGCGCCTCGCCGCCCTTCTTCTCCATTGAAGAACCTAACCCCAAACCCTTAGGCCAACCCCAAACCCTTACGCCACCACCCCATTTCGCCCCGCCGCCGCCTGAAGGGGGCCTCCACCGCCGGTAGCGCCTCACGCCGCCACCCCCAACCCAAATCCGATACCCCCCTCGCTCGATCCAATGGAAGTATTTTAATTTTATTTTTATTTTCAGATTTTAAATTATTATAGTCAAAAGGATTTTCAATTGAAAATATATGATTTTTGAAAACTGAAAATATACGATTTTTATTAGTTTAAAGGCAAGATCTTTATTTGTTTAAAGTTTTGATTTTTATTTGTTTAAAGATAAGATTTTGTAAATCGAAAAAGATTTGATTTTTATTAGAAAAGATTATATTTTTTTATAGAGTAAAGATTATATTTTTATATAATAGAAAAGATTATATTTTTATTAGAGAAAAGGTTTGATTTTTATATATGCACATAGCGAATGAAGAAAGGATTTTTATAGTATGAACAACATTATCAAAATAAGATTTTTATCTATGAAGTAGAGTTATAAAAAATTGATTTTTATATATTCATGTAGCGAAGAAAAATTCGATTTTTATATATGTATGAAAAGATAGGATTTTTATTTATATTTCTAGCGAATAAAAATATGATTTTTACATGAGTAGAGAAATAAAAATGTGATTTTTATTTGAATGAAGCGATAAAAATATGATTTTTTACTATGAACAGCGTGAAAAGAAGTGCGATGGAACAGACTAAAATCAAAACGGAATCCATACCGTTCAGAAGGAAAGAATGACGGAGTGGAACCCAAAGGTGAGAACTCTCTCACTGAATTTATTTATACAGTTATTTATTTTATAACTGCATATATGAACTACTCCCCATCGTCCACAGACCACGGACGACTTGTTTGATTGCTTGGTTTGGTTGATTAGATTATGTGGTTGAATTTGGTTATTTGGGTGAAATGAATTGATTAGAATTGTTATGTGTGTATGGCGCGAGCCAATATCAGGAGAGGGGTAATGCTAGACATTACCCGATTTTGATATCGCGCCATTATGCCGCCAAAATTTTCTAAAACATGTTAGAACAATAAAAATATCATTTTTATTGTATAACTGAACTGAATAGAATATTCATATGTTGAATAAAATATTTTATCGTTAAAAATATATTTTTTAACGTTGATATGAATAAAATAAATATTTACTTACAAATCAGATGATTTGTTTATGAACACCCATTTTACTGATATGGATTGGGATGATATATTTTACACATCGCCCAACTGCACAAATAATATTCAGTGTTTGTGGATTGAAACCCCACACGGGTGTTGGGATGATATTTGACGTACACTAATCCCAATTGTTTAGTTGTATGTCAACCGATTGGTTGACAGGCAGGATGATGGTTGATTGTTTATTATTGTTGTTATACACATTTGTTGTGTGAAATCCATATAAATAACATTATATGGTAATTGACTGTGTCTGATTCCAATTCAGAAGAAAAGAATATTTTAAAAATAATGAACATTTTAAAATAACGAATATTTTAAGAATAATATTCAGAAAAGAATCAAAATATGATTTTGATGTCCGATTTGGGATGGACACGAATGTATTTAAATATATAAAGCCGTGTTGATTAGATTAATGCCATTTTGACGTGAACGATATTTATATCGATTTTATTCATTTTTATAATGAATATCGAAAAAGAATTGATTTCAAAATCTAATGTTTTGAAAATACTATCATTTATATATCGATGATATGGAATATTCAATTTTGATTGAAAATTGGAAATTGAATATGAAGTTGAAATCGTTTTGAAAACGAATTTAAAAAGATTTATAAAATACGTTTTGAATTAAAATCGATGAAATATATAATATATATATATATTACATATATATATATAATGGCCTGAATATAACGCGCCGCGGCGCGACAGTTCGCAAATTTCGACCATTGACTTCGAACGGACATTACGGGAGATTCGACCGTCGGATTCTCCTAAAACCAGAACCATTGGGTTCGTATCGAAAAGAGCTTTCTAACGAATACTAGAGATTTGAAATCTATCGGTTGGATTTGGGATTATGTCCAAATAAAATTTGGAAAAGGTCGTTGTAAGTGCAGTTCGATGGCCGTTTATGTAAATCGACTGTACGGGCCTTGATAAAATTATTAAAAATATCCATAATTAGTGTAAAATCATAAGAAATGATTTGGAAAGAATTGGGATTAAAAATTATATATTTGAAAAGATAAAAATAGATTTTTATCGAAATGAACTAGTTATGAACTAGAATTATAATCCAATATTTTTAAATTAATAAATTGGATTTTTGAAATGGTTTTAAAAATAACCAGGATTTCCAATATATAAATTGGAATGGATTTGAATCAAAATTGTCTTCGGAATATTTCGATGTTGGATTTCGTGATTATACAGATGTTGTTATGGAAATTTGAAAGATATATTTATATTGTTATTTCCAGTACGATATTTGTTGGTTGTAGTATTTGATATTGAATATAAGCCGATATATTTTCTATTCAGAGCCTTGTATTTAATACTGAATTGGATTTTGTGTTTGTCGTGAACGTTGTCTTCACTAACACTGTTCTTAAACCCAGTATGAAAGAATAAATCTTTTAATTAAGATTATTGGAGTTTCCAGTTAATTAACATTTAATTGGAATAAAATGGAGTGTGAATTGGGTTTATCGTGAAATGTGTTTTTACGACATTCGTTCTTTAACCCGATTTTCAAGGAAATGTGATTTGGAATTTATAAATCTTTTGTTAAGATTTAAAGGAGATTTTTCCAAAGTAAAGTTTTCCAATTTAACATATTAAATTGGAATTGAATGGAATTCGATTTGGTAATAATCGAAGTGAGCTTCTGTAGAGGAAGACTGTTAATATATATGGAATTTAAAAGGCTTTGTCGTTATTCCATTTATATTATCGATTGGATATGGAAGTTCATATCGATTATATATATTGATCTATTTTCCGTGAAGATTCCATTGTTAATGGAATGTGATTTTGGGTTTATCGTGAGCTGTGTTTTAAAAGACATTAGTTCTTTAACCCAGTTAAAGATAAGATTTATTTCTTAACTTTAAATAATCATTAAGTAATGATTTTTGGAAATTAAAACTGAAATAGAGTTTTAATGAATCTTTAAATAGATTGAAAGGTGAATCTGATAACTAAAATTATCAAATTCAAAAAATGATCGAGAACGGGGTACCACCAGTTTTACTCCAAGCGGTAGTTAAATCATTAATTAGATTTGGACGTGAAATGATAATTGAATTTACCAATAACACCGTGGTGTTAGATATGAAGTATTACCAGTTTTACTTCATAGGATGAATAGGTTGGGATTGGGAAATCATAACAAATGATTACTTCGGTAAGGTTCGCTAATTCCGACTAGTTTGGATAAAAGATAATTTGGTTTGAATTGATATTCAAAGGAAGATTAAAGAATAAATTAAAAGAATTTATCTTTGATAAAATTAATGGGAACCTTTCCCAAAGGATATGAATATTTAAATAAAAGAATATTCAGAATTGGAATGAGGCGTACGTTGTGTTTTTATAGCACTTGTTTATTATATACGCGAGTTATTCAGAAAGACCGGGTTTATCCCATTCTGAATAACTAATTCGATGATAAGTCGAAGATGAAGACGGCGGTTGAAGACCAGAAGTCTTCACATCGTTTAGATGATTACTGATGTCTTGATTGGGCTGTACACCCAAGACAAGGTAATAAGTGGTGATCGTCCAAACGTACTTGGAGATTGACCGGATATGCGAGGAGATCTCGTGTATTGGACATACGGGACGAGGAATAAGGTGCCTCTGGTTTCGTTCAGACCTAGAACGAACTTGTAAATGGATATGTGTCTGACATTGGATTTCATTCTGTGTGATTGATATACATCGGTTGCATAGCGTGAATTGCCTGTGCTACATGCTGAGATGCAAATGATCAAGGCTTTTGTTGAAAAGCAGAATCTTGTGGTTGATGATCAAAGAACGGCTTTAATATAGCATAGCTTTGTGTAGTGTTAATTCGCGAGCATCACACCCCTGTGTGAACCAGAAACGGGAGAGGACTTTAGGTAGGGCATGCATTTCCTTCTAGCTAGGAGTGGTGTCAGTATTTTGCAAGCCCTGACATTTTACTTATGTGGATGATGGATAGCAAGGCGCCTCGGTTATTTCATTCTCTGCGGAGCCGAAGGATGGTCTTTATACTGACCAGACTGACGCCCCATAGGGTGAGGAAACGTAGTGTTCAGGCATTTTAATCCACATCGAGTGGACCGACCCTGACAATCCAAGGGCCCACCTGAGTCTGGGTCCTGAGACATGGGCTAGAGCGTCTCAAAGCGGTAAGGACGATCCCTTTCCTTGGTTCACAGATGGAAATCCAACTTCCAATACGACATTTTTCGGTTTTGATTGTAGAGCCTAGTATGGCAACATAGTGGGATGGGGCACACATGTCGTCTATGATTGATACATTTATATTTGAAATTGTTTTGACACTATACACTTATATTAATAGTAAAATATGAAATTTCACGTACCAAGCATTTTTGGCTATTATAAGGTAAAAACTCTATCCTCCGGCTTGCGTTGCATTGTGTGATGGGACCTGAGTCTTATAATAGCTTCATTGTTCTTTATTTAGCATTTTGCTGTTTGTTTTATGCACTGGTCTTGTTGGGGGTAAACCCATTCCGTGTTATACGGCGTGGTCCCTTGATTTACCTAACTTTAAAATCAAATTAATAATTGTTTTAGTTCTCACACCAGTTACATGACTAACCTGGAGTTTATTGTTTTAACCTAAACTCTGGGTGCCCCTATTTTCCACATGGGCAGCTAGTAGTTTTGGTTTTGTAAATTTATATTCATAGGATCCAAGTTTACAGCTGGAATGATATTCGGAAAGCTCTGTATCCGTATATCACCTTCAGTTGTGTTTTGTATTATTTTCCGCTGCAGTAATGTATTTAAATCTCTAATGTATATTAAATGTGTATTATTTATCCGTACTCTGTTATATTCTTGTATTCTGATGGAATTGTTGTAATAAGTAATGGAATGTTCTTCTGTTTTTGTTCTAATTTGTCGTGTTCTCAACTCAATCCGGGCTTTCCTTCACGGGGAAGTTCGGGTCGTTATAGTTAGTATCAGAGCTTTGGTTTACAGGGCTCGGAGAACAAGACACGTTAGAACCAAACGAAAGAATTCATCATATATTGGATTAGTAATATCCAATAAGAATGACTCGTTAGAGATAGGATCAGTAGCATCCTAGAACGAGTGTGAAGAGTGTATTTTAAAATAAAATAAAAATAAATTTTGTTTTGAAAATTAAATCCAATATACGTTTGTGAATATTTATTTTGTATTGAATTTGGACCATCGGGTATATAGAGATTTTGAATATACGTCTGATCCACGTGTATTCGAAGCCTTAAATATACAGGATAGATATAGAATCACACTCTAGTCGCCTGGAGATGATTCTGATGATCGGTATACCATCATCAACATTTGTGTTCGAGTTTCGAAAGTGGGATGTCTGTATGATTCTAATTGACTGGTGTGAGAACCAAAACTAGATAGGGCTTATTTGTTGTGACTTGTCATCAAAAACATGATTTTTGGATACGTAAAAGCTATAAATTTGAAACGTTAATCAACTAATTGATTGATGGTTGTGTTGTTTGATTATTAGTTTAACTAATGAGATTGTTGAAACTAATATGTACATGAAAGGTAAATTTAGCCAAATTGTATCAAATATTGAACTGAATTGAAAATTGGTTGAAATTGCATACACATACATGTCTATACATTGAACAGGTCATTGCAAGGAGGCTAAAGAAAAGGAATAAAATTGTATGCCTGACAAATAGGTACATGTTTACTAATTTCTTGGGTTTGGAAGATTTTATGAGCCGATTGGCTTTTTCTTTTTCTTTTTGAGATGAGAGGGCTTGTGTGGTGGTTCGGGGATTTTCCCGGTGCTCCCGTACAAAGGAGGTTATGGCGAAATTTTTCAAAAATTTAGGGTGTTAGACAAATTTTTGAAAAATTTGAAAAGTTCTTAGAAACTGAAAAGTTGAAGAACTTAAGCCATAATTAAAATAATGAAAGTTGAGTTGGTTGGTTAAACAATTTTCAGCTCCGTTCCTTTTCGAGGATGAAAAGATTTTAAGTGTGGGAGATTGTAACAACCCGAAAAATCAAAACCAATTTAAAATTTTTATTTTGGCAATTTTAATTAATTTTGAATATTTAAAATGATTTATTTTAAATAATAACGATGGAAAATTTATTTTCGACGAAGCTAAAATGAATAATTATATTTTAATTATAAAAGGAATTTAAAATGGCGCGGTAGTTTGAAAATTCGTTTCAAATTTCAAATGAATGTACAGGATTCAAAATAAACCGAATTTTGGTGAGACCAAAAATATTTGAATCTGTTGGAAAATATCTTTCCAACGAATCTGAAAAATCCAAATTTCATAGCGGGAATAAAAAGTTATGTCCAGTTGAAAATTCAGAATAGTCGCTATGGAATATAGCCCTTAAAAATAGCCAATTTTGCAAACGACCTCCGTTTTCAAGGAATCCACTTTTGTTGGATCCGGAATGTCAAATTATTACTAGATTCCAATTTTCATAATTTTTGGAATTAATATATGAGCGTGGCGAAGTAAAATGTGTTTTGATAGTTTTAGTCAATTTGGATCGACCAGAAAATGGCCATTTTTCAAACGGTCTTCAAATTTGACGAAATTAGTTTTGTTAGGACCGTATCGTCTAAACACAGCCAGATTTTTTTTTTTGGAATTTTTGGGGTCCGTATGTGGCCCCGATAAATTGAAATGCGCGTTCAAATTCAATATATAGATTTATATTTTGATTTTGATGGAAATTGATCGAAACAGTCGAATCAGCTTACCGGATATATCCCATTGTGTTCGGAATGGGGGTAATTAGCTATGGACGACAGTTGTTGGGTCCTGTTTGGAGGTCGAAATTAAAAGTTACTTTTTGGGAATAATTAAATAAAAAAATAAAATAGAAAAAGGGGGTCAACCCCCCCTTCTCTCTTCCAAACCCGATTACAGGTTTACAAAATAAAAAAAAGAAATCGCGAGGGGGGGGGGAGAAATCCGCCGCCGCCTCTGAAGACCCTCTCTCTTTCGCGCCTCGCCCCCTTCTTCTCCGTCGAAGAACCCAACCCCCAAACCCTCACGTCGCCACCCCATTTCGCCCCGCCGCCGCTTGAAGGGGCCTCCACCGCCGGCAACGCCTCACGCCGCCACCCCCAGCACAAATCCGACGCCCCCCTCGCTCGATCCAATGTAAGTATTTTAATTTGATTTTTATTTTCAGATTTTAAATTATTATAGTCAAAAGGATTTTCAACTGAAAATATATGATTTTTGAAAACTGAAAATATACGATTTTTATTAGTTTAAAGGCGAGATCTTTATTTGTTTAAAGTTTTGATTTTTATTTGTTTAAAGATAAGATTTTGTAAATCGAAAAAGATTTGATTTTTATTAGAAAAGATTATATTTTTTTATAGAGTAAAGATTATATTTTTATATAATAGAAAAGATTATATTTTTATTAGAGAAAAGGTTTGATTTTTATATATGCACATAGCGAATGAAGAAAGGATTTTTATAGTATGAACAACATTATCAAAATAAGATTTTTATCTATGATGTAGAGTTATAAAAATTTGATTTTTATACATTCATGTAGCGAAGAAAAAATCGATTTTAATATATGTATGAAAAGATAGGATTTTTATTTATATTTCTAGCGAATAAAAATATGATTTTTACATGAGTAGAGAAATAAAAATGTGCTTTTTATTCGAATGAAGCGATAAAAATATGATTTTTACTATGAAAAACGTGAAAAGAAGTGCGATGGAATGGACTGAAATCAAAACAGAATCCATACCGTTCAGAAGGAAAGAATGACGGAGTGAAACCCAAAGGTGAGAACTCTCTCACTGAATTTATTTATATAGTTATTTATTTTATAACTGCATATATGAACTGCTCCTCGTCGTCCACAGACCATGGACGACTTGTTTGATTGCTTAGTTTGGTTGATTAGATTATTTGGTTAGATTTGGTTGTTTGGGTGAAATGAATTGATTAGAATTGTTATGTGTGTATGGTGCGAGCCAATATCAGGAGAGGGGTAATGCTAGACATTACCCGATTTTGATATCGCGCCGCTATGCCCCCAAAATTTTCTAAAATATGTTAGAACAATAAAAATATCATTTTTATTGTATAAATGAACTGAATAGAATATTTGTATGTTGAATAAAATATTTTATCGTTGAAAATATAATTTTTAACGTTGATATGAATAAAGTAAATATTAATTTGCAAATCAGACGATTTGTTTATGAACACCCATTTTACTGATATGGATTGGGACGATATATTTTACACATCGCCCAACTGCACAAATAATATTCAGTGTTTGTGGATTGAAACCCCATATGGGTGCTGGGATGATACTTGACGTACACTAATCCCAATTGTGTAGTTGTATGCCAATCGATTGGTTGACAGGATGTGTAAGCTTTAAATATTTATATTTAATGCTTATACAGTGTAGAATGCACTCTGGATGATGGTTGATTGTTTATTATTGTTGTTATACACATTTGTTGTGTGAAATCCATATAAATAACATCACATGTTAATTGACTGTGTCTGATTCCAATTCAGAAGAAAAGAATATTTTAAAAATAACGAACATTTTAAAATAACGAATATTTTAAAAATAATATTCAGAAAAGAATCAAAATATGATTTTGATGTCCGATTTGGGATGGACACAAATGTACTTAAATATATAAAGTCGTGTTGATTAGATTAACGCCATTTTGATGTGAATGATATTTATATCGATTTTATTCATTTTTATAATGAATATCGAAAAAGAACTGATTTAATAATCTAATGTTTTGAATATACTATCATTTATATATCGATGATATGGAATATTCAATTTTGATTGGAAATTGAATATGAAGTTGAAATCGTTTTGAAAACGAATTTAAAACGATTTATAAAATACGTTTTGAATTAAAATCGATGAAATATATAATATATATATATATAACATATATATAATGGCCTGAATATAACGCGCCGCGGAGCGACAGTTCGCAAATTTCGACCATTGACTTCGAACGGACATTACGGGAGATCCGACCGTCGGATTCTCCTAAAACCAGAACCATTGGGTTCGTATCGTAAAGAGCTTTCTAACGAATACTAGAGATTTGAAATCTATCGGTTGGATTTGGGATTATGTCCAAATAAAATTTGGAAAAGGTCGTTGTAAGTGCAGTTCGATCGCCGTTTTTGTAAATCGACTGTACGGGCCTTGATAAAATTATTAAAAATATCCATAATTAGTGTAAAATCATAAGAAATGATTTGGAAAGAATTGGGATTAAAATTTTTATATTTGAAAAGATAAAAATAGATTTTTATCGAAATGAACTAGTTATGAACTAGAATTATAATCCAATATTTTTAAATTAATAAATTGGATTTTTGAAATGGTTTTAAAAATAACCAGGATTTCCAATATATAAATTGGAATGGATTTGAATCGAAATTGTCTTTGGAATATTTCGATGTTGGGTTTCGTGATTATACAGATGTTGTTATGGAAATTTGAAAGATATATTTATATCGTTATTTCCAATACGATATTTGTTGATTGTAGTATTTGATATTGAATATAAGCCAATATATTTTCTATTCAGAGCCTTGTATTTAATATTGAATTGGATTTTGGGTTTGTCGTGAACGGTGTCTTCACTAACACTGTTCTTAAACCCAGTATGAAAGAATAAATCTTTTAATTAAGATTATTGGAGTTTCCAGTTAATTAACATTTAATTGGAATAAAATGGAGTGTGAATTGGGTTTATCGTGAAATGTGTTTTAACGACATTCGTTCTTTAACCCGATTTACAGGGAAATGTGATTTGGAATTTATAAATCTTTTGTTAAGATTTAAAGGAGATTTTTCCAAAGTAAAGTTTTCCAATTTAACATTTTAAATTGGAATTGAATGGAATTCGATTTGGAAATAATCGAAGTGAGCTTCTGTAGAGGAAGACTGTTAATATATATGGAATTTAAAAGTCTTTGTCGTTATTCCATTTATATTATCGGTTGGATATGGAAGTTCATATTGATTATATATATTGATCTGTTTTCCGTGAAGATTCCATTGTTAATGGAATGTGATTTTGGGTTTATTGTGAGCTGTGTTTTAAAAGACATTAGTTCTTTAACCCAGTTAAAGATAAGATTTATTTCTTAACTTTGAATAATCATTAAGTAATGATTTTTGGAAATTAAAACTTAAATAGAGTTTTAATGAATCTTTAAATAGATTGAAAAGTGAATCTGATAACTAAAATTATCGAATTCGAAAAATGATCGAGAATGGGGTCCCACCAGTTTTACTCCAGGCGATAGTTAAATCATTAATTAGATTAGAACGTGAAATGATAATTGAATTTACCGATAACTCCGTGGTGTTAGATATGAAGTATTACCAGTTTTACTTCATGGGATGAATAGGTTGGGATTGGGAAATCAAAACAAATGATTACTTCGGTAAGGTTCGCTAATTCCGACTGGTTTGGATAAACTATAATTTGGTTTGAATTGATATTCAAAGGAAGATTAAAGAATAAATTTAAAGAATTTATCTTTGATAAAATTAATGGGAACCTTTCCCAAAGGATATGAATATTTAAATAAAAAAATATTCAGAATTGGAATGAGGCGTATGTTGTGTTTTTATAGCACTTGTTTATTATATACACGAGTTATTCAGAAAGACCGGGTTTATCCCATTCTGAATAACTGATTCGACGATAAGTCGAAGATGAAGATGGTGGTTGAAGACCGGAGGTCTTCACATTGTTTGGATGATTATTGATGTCTTGATTGGACTGTACACCGAAGACAAGGTAATAAGTGGTGATCCGCCGGATATGCGAGGACCTCTCTCCTGTATTGGGCATACGGGACGAGGAATAAGGTGCCTCCGGTTTCGTTCAGACCCAGAACGAACTTGTAAATGGATGTGTGTCCGACATTGTATTTCATTCTGTGTGATTGATATACATCGGTTGCATAGTGTGAATTGCCTTTGTGGCATGCTGAGATGCAAATGATCAAGGCTTATGTTGAAAAGCAGAGTCTTGTGGTTGATGATCAAAGCACGACTTTAATATAGCATAGCTTTGTGTAGCGTTAATTCGCGAGCCTCACACCTCGGTGCGAACCAGAAACGAGAGAGGACTTCAGGGAGGGCATGAGTTTCCTTCTAGCTAGGAGTGGTGTAAGCGTTTTGCAAGCCCTGACGTTTTACTTATGTGGATGATGGATAGCGAGGTGCCTCGGTTATTTCAGTCTCTGCGGAGCCAATGGATGGTCTTTATACAAACCAGATTGACGCCCCATAGGGCGGGGAAACGTAGTGTTCAGGCATTTTAATCCACATCGAGTGGACCGGCCCTGACGATCCAAGGGCCCACCTGAGTCTGGGTCCTGAGACATGGGCTAGGGCATCTCAAAGCGGTAAGGACGATCCCTTGCCTTGGTTCACAGATGGAAATCCAACTTCCTATACGACATTTTGCGGTTTGATTGTAGAGCCTAGTATTGCGACATAGTGGGATGGGGCACTCATGCCGTTTATGATTGATACATTTATATTTGAAATTGTTTTAACACTATACACTTATAGTAATAGTAAAATATGAAATTTCACGTACCAAGCATTTTTGGCTATTATAAGGTAAAAACTCTATCCTCCGGCTTGCGTTGCATTGTGTGATGGGACCTAAGTCTTATAATAGCTTCATTGTTCTTTATTTAGCATTGCACTGTTTGTTTTATGCACTGGTTTTCTTAGGGGTAAACCTGTTCCATGTTATACGGTGTGGTCCCTTGATTTACCTAACTTTAAAATCAAATTAATAACTATTTTAGTTCTCACACCAGTCACATGACTGACCTGGAGTTTATTGTTTTAACCTAAACTATGGGTGCCCCTATTTTCCACACGAGCAGCTAGTAGTTTTGGTTTTGCAGATTTATATTCACAGGATCCTGGTTTACAGCTGGAATGATATTCGGAAAGCTCTGTATCTGTATATCACCTTCAGTTGTGTTTTGTATTATTTTCCGCTGCAATAATGTATTTAAATCTCTGATGTATATTAAATGTGTATTATTTATCTGTACTCTTTTATATTCTTGTATTCTGATGGAATTGTTGTAATAAGCAATGAAATGTTCTTCTGTTTGTGTTCTGATTTGTCGTGTTCTCAACTCAATTCGGGCTTTCCTTTACGGGGAAGTTCGAGTCGTTATACATTCTCTCTCACTTTCAAACTTTCCTTAGCTCTCCTTCGGTATCGGTTTTTGACCCGTCCATTCTTACCTTCATTCCCAGGATGGTTCTTCCTTCGGAGAGTGTAGACTTAGTCATCCCTGCTTCTTTGGAAGAGATACGCGCCTGTGTCTTCTCTCTTAGCAAGTATAGCGCTAGTGGTCCAGCTGGCTACAATGGAGTTTTCTACCGAAGTGTCTGGCCGATTATCCAATCAGATTTCTGCCAGGCAATTCGGTTCTTCTTCTATGGTGGAAACCTGCCTCAGGGCTGGACTTCCACTAACTTGGTCCTTATTCCAAAGTGCGAAAATCCCATACGTGTGCGGATTTTTGCCTTATCAGTTTGTGTAACTTCTCTAATAAGGTTATTTCTAAGGTCTTGGCCACTAGGCGGGCTCTGTTTCTTCAACGCCTTATTTTATGCTTCTCAAGGTGGGTTTGTTAAAAGACGTTTGATTACGGATAACATCCTTTTAGTTTAGGAGCTGGTTTCTTAGATTGATAGGAAAGTCAGGGGCTCTAATATGGTCGTTAAGCTGGACATGGCGAAAGCTTATGATCGTATATCCTGGTTTTTCATCATTAAGGTGCTTAGAGCTTTCGGGATTCCCGAGGCGCTTATCGATATTATCTGGAGGCTCATTTTGAACTGCTGGTTCTCCGTTCTCATCAACGGATCGGCCAACGGGTACTTTAAGGACAGAAGGGGACTTCGTTAGAGAGGTCCTCTTTCACCTACTCTTTTCGTTATCGTTGCTGAGGTTTTCATACGTGGACTGCATTCACTAATGATAGCAAATCAGATTTATTGATTTGGCAATCTCTCGGGGTGCCCTATCGTTTCTTCATCCTTCGCTGACGATATTATCATTTTCATGAATGGTAGTCGTCGTTCAGTCCATCATCTTATCAGCCTCATTCAGTAGTACGGGAGGTGTTTAGGTAGCGCATTAATACTGTTAAAAGATGCTTCGTCCATGCGAGATATTTGTTTGCGGTTAGATCTTCCAGGATCGAAACCTTCACTCGCTTCAAGGCGACTTCCCTTTCCTTGCCTTACCTCGGTATTGTTCTTTACAGAGGTCATAAGCTCAACACCATTTTCGACTCCCTATGCGATAATGTCAAGGGGAAGATCATATGGTGGAATGCGGCGCTTCTCTCTCAGGCAGGAAGATTGGTTCTCATAAAGTCTGTGCTTAACTCTACAGGATCGCATGTCTTTGCTGCTATGACTCCTACCTCCTCTTTTTTCGGATCTTACCATTCTTTGGCTTAATCTTTTTTCTTGGGGAAAAAGGACAACACTAATCATCGCCATTGGATTTCTTGGGACATCATCTGTCGTCCCAAAAGTGAAGGGGGCTTAGGTCTCAGAAATCTAAAGGACACCTATACTTCTTTTTCTTGTAAGATGTGGGCTAGGTTTGAAGCGAACGATTCCTCATGGGCGACGTTTCTTCACGCTAAGTACCGTAGGTTTCATACCATGAATTAATCGAGTGTCCCATCTTACGCTAGTGAGACATGGAAATGATTGCTATCGGTGAAGGCATTTTCGGATTCGCATGGTGGCGGTTCTGGATGGGACGACAGTCCTTTCTCGATTCGAGCGGCTTGGAGCTTGGCTAGGTCGCCCGCTCCACGTCTCCATATCTTTTCTTTCATCTGGGATGTCCGTATTCCTCCGAAGGTTTCCTTTTTTAAGTGACGGAGCCTTCACAATGGGTTACCGATAGATGAGACTCTCTAGAGGATTGACATTCCTTTAGTGTCCCATTGCAGTTGCTGTGCATCTGAGGACTCGGAATCCATAGCTCACTTGTTCTTCTTTGGCTTTTCTGCCAATTCTGTTTGGAATTACTTCGGGAACTTGATTGGTCTTCGAGGTAATGCATCTTCCCTAGCTGCTAGACTGGTAAGTCCTTGCATTCTATTCTTTTTCAGCTTATTCCTTGTCTTATTGCTGGCATATCTGGTGCTCGCAGAATAGGGCGATGTTTGACGAGGTTCCTATGGAACCCTCATCTATCATCCGAAAGGTAAGCAAAGACATATTCCTTGCTTTTCGTGGTAAACCACTTAGAGGCTCCTTCGGTTGTCGATCGCGGCGGCTTGTTGTAACCTTTGATGTTTCAATGGTTCCAGCAACCTCCCGAGTGGGAATCAGTTGAACATTTTGCTCTTAGGCTAGCGGGATCCATACCACTACCCTTGTCACACCTTACCCCCCCTTTTGACACTAATATCGTTTGCTAGTACCGCAGGGCCTAGATTTACAGGTTGTTGGATCGCTGGTTATTGGTTCTCTAGGTTTTGATCCTGCTCTTTGTTTTTTGGAGCTTGTTTTCGGCCGAGGTCGCTTAGCTGCTTTGTTTCAGCATGTGGATCATCCTTCCTGGGATCTTCAGCTTTGTCTCTTTGGATGGATGTTTTCGTAGTGCGGTGTTCTTACCTTTGAGGCTTTGGAGATTTGATGGGCGGGATGGAGCTTGAGGGAGGACTTTGCATATGCCTGGTTGAAGGCGGTTATCAGTTTCTCTATTCCGTCTTTTGGCTACAACAGGGTTTACCTGAGGTTCCTTGCTTTGTTTCATCGGCTTCTACTTGCTTTGGTGCCTGCATAATCTATGGCAAGTGATAGCAGAAACCCCGCTACGATCCGGCTTGGTTCCGGCTTTCCTGTTGCTCCTTTCCTCCTTGTTTTTTGAGCTTTTTTTTGATGTATCTACTATTTACTTGTCTATTCTTGATTATTTGTGCGCACAAATCATGTAGCCTACTCTACATAATGTGTTTTTGTGAGCTTTTGGAGAATGGCTAGATTCTCCCTTTTGTTATATATATATATATATATATATAACCAAAAAAAAACTTATCCTAAAGGTTTTCAATTCCAATCGTGATATTAAAACGCATAACATGAGATTTTACTTCAACATAAGCCATAATGAGTTGTTCCAAAACCTTAGATTTTTGCAAACATTCTTTGATTAATATAACCTTTTTATTATTAATTTTATTCATGTAAATGTAATCAAGATTGAAAACATTGTCTTTCCATTTCTTAACGCCTTGAGGTTAGTTCAGTGAGGCATTAGGCATACCTTTTTTGTACTCAAGTTGGAGTCTGCTCTTAACAAAGTAATTTTGAGCATTTATGGTTCATGAATTTCCCTTATTTTTCAACTAAACACAAATATTTTTGAAAGAAGCTGTTGGCTCCTCTTGAACAATCTTTCTACCACCATTTTGTTCGTTTGATTCTAAACTGGACACCTTCTTCATCAATGAAAAATCCTTTCATAGAAAAGATGTGAGAAATGTGGTCTAAATCCATTGGTCTACCTAAATTAATATTTTCGGAAATGAGGAAATTCCATCGAAGGGATAGATTTTCCATCATGACTGAAAGAACCCCAAGATCATTTTTATACAACTAGATAATTTAAAAAACTTTACGAGAAAACATATTGCTTCCATACTTTGATCCTAAGAATTTATATAATTTCATGTCCATATATTCTCATGTTTTATATTCTAGAAAGCAGATAAAACATGCATCTGTGAATTCTTTTTTGAAAATTTAGAACTCGTTTGAATCGATTTATATGGATCTGTTCTTTGTTTTATACTTTTAGAAAGACGAAAATAGCCAGCTTTCTGTTCGAAAAATCAAAAAACTAAAAAAACTAATTTTAGTTGATCAAAATGAGTCCTTAGGGAATGCGAGATTTCTTATGATCAAAGTTCAGTTTTTCAGGCAACTCTTATTAGAATAGTAGCACGATCAAATATTCAACATCGACAATTTCTAGTACTATTATCCTAAAGATCTTTATGAGACAACCCAAACCCCCGCTCCATGGCTGGAATGGATAATCCATGGAATATAACACATAAGCAAAACAGCAGAACAGAAATATCGCATTACAAAACATAATGTACATCAGATTACAGGGGAAATAATATCAACCTCGGAGTTACACAACATAACATGATCATACTTACATAACATAGTCTCAGGTAACAAATGGCTACATAGCGGAATAAAAGATAATGAACATAATAAAGGATGGAGCAGTCAAAAGAAGTGATAAAAGTCCAACTGTAGTTCCATGCCCAAATAACATCCACAGCTCCATCACATATCCAAAAGAGAGGCCAAAACCTGAATACAAGGCCGCCCTTGTAGAAAATATGGGCATCCTAGTTTGCAAGGGAAGAACAAACAACGAGTCAGTCATGGGACTGTAGGAGATATCCTATAGTTAAGTTAACTTATTTTAAAGTAAGCATATCATGGGACCACACCATATGACACAGAACAGGTTTCCACCCACGAACGCCAGTGCATAAGATAAAATAAAACAACACAATGATTTTTAGAAAAATGAAGTCATTACAAGACTTAGGTTGTAATAACCCGGAAATCCGAGCCAGTTTAAAATTTTTGTTTTGGCAACTTCGACGAATTTTGAACATTTAAAATAGATTATTTTAAATAATATCGACGGAAAATTTATTTTGAATATAATTCGACGTATATATTTATACACATCGTCGTTAGAATATAAATAATTATTTATAATTATAAAAGGAATTGAAAATGGCGCGGTAGTTCGATAATTCGATTTCAAACTTCAATTGAACGTACCGGGTGCAAAACAAACCGGATTTTAGTGAAACCAAAAATAATAGGATCTATTTGAGAATATCTTTCCAACGAATCCCAAAAATCGAAATTTCATAGCGGGAATCAAAGGATATGTCCAGTTGAAAATTCTGAATAGTCGCTATGGAATTCAGGCCCTTAAAAATGGAAATTTTGCAAATGACCTCGGATTTTGATGAAACCACTTTTGTTGGATCCACGATGACAAATTATTGCTAGATTCCAAATTTCATAATTTTTCGAATCAATATGTGAGCGTGGCAAAGGAAAACGCGTTTGACCAGTTTTAGTTGATTTTAATCGACTGGAAAATGGCCATTTTTCTAACGGTCTCAGAATTCGACGAAATTAGTTTTGTTACGACCGTATCGTCAATACGAAGCTAGAAAATATTTTTATGGAATTTTTCGAGATAGTATGTGGCCCCAGTAAATTGAAATGCGCGTTCAAATTCAATATATAGAGTTATATTTTGATTTTGACGAAAACTGATCGAAACGATCGAATTAGCTTATGACCTTTATCCCATTGTGTACGGAATGGGGGTAATTAGCTAGAGACGGCAGTCGTTGGGTCCAATTTCGAGTTTGAAAGAAAAGTCAACATAAATGAAAAATAATAAAATAATAAATTATATAAATATACACTCACCCTCCCCCTTTATTCTCTCTCTTCACTTTCTCTTTGTCGTTCGATTTGGGGAGAAACCCTCCCGATCCAACTTCGATCCGCCGCCTCCCGCATCGGACCACCGCCACCCATCGTCGCACACCACTGACCTCGACGCCGATCCTCCAGCTCCCTCTCTCTCCTATCTACTCCTCCACCTCGCGAAGACCAGAACCGGCGACGTCCTGAACCCCCCCGAAACCCTAGCCGCCCCTACCGCCTGAATCCGCCCTCCGCCTCTCCCCACCACCGTCATCCTCTTTCCCCGACCTCCTCCACCTCCTGCTTCTCCAGTCCGCCGCCTAAATCAGCCCAGCGCCGCCTCCGACAGTCCGCCACCCACCCGAGCACCTCTGGCCACCCTCCTTCGACCTCCATACGCCGGTGAGCCTTTTTATTTGTTTATTTTATTGTTTTTATTTATTTAGGTGAATAAAAATATGATTTTTAAATCATTTCATTGAGAAAGAGTATTTATGGCATTGTTTTAAATTTATATAATGGCGTGGTAAAGTAAGGATGTGATTTTTATTTGTATAAACGTCATAAAAAGAAGGTTAAAAATATAATTTTTATATAGTAGAAGTATTAAAAATATAATTTTTATCTATATGGTAGCGTTGTAAAAATGGATTTTTTATCTATATAGTAGCGTGATAAAAATAGAATTTTTATCTATATAGTAGAGATGTAAAAATAGAATTTTTATCCATATTGAGTGATTATAAAAATATGATTTTTGAATTGAAAGTGAACAAATGAAAATGTGATTTTAATATATGTAGTGGCTACGGACAATGAAAGTGACAAAAGGCGAGCATGACGAAGATTTCTACATATGAAGGGTCATGGCGTTGGATTAGCTTTGGTGAGAACTTCTCACTCTAAATTTCTTTTTCTAGTTATATATATATACTAGGATGCAGACGGTGTTTAGTAGCACCCGACACCACTGTCCGCAGACCATGGACTTGTTTGTTTGGTCGCATAGATTAGTTAAATTATTTGAGTTGAATTTGATTGTTTGGGGGAAATGGAAATTGATTTGATTGATATGTGTATGGCATGGGCCATCACTAGACCGGGGATAAGGCTAGGCTTCGTCCCGTTTCTAGTATCGTGTCGTTATGCCGCTGAAATTTTCTAAAATAAGTTAGAAAAATAAAGATATCATTTAATTTAAAGAATGAACCGAATAGAATATTCATAGGTTGAATAAAATAATTTGATCGTTGAAAATATAATTTTTAACATGAATGTGAATAAATAAATATTCATTTACAAACCGGACGGTTTGTTTATGTACACCTATTTGAAGGACATTGATTGTGACGATAAATTTTACACATCGCCCAACTGCACAAATAAAATCTGTGTTTGATTGTTTGAAACCCCACACGGGTATTGGGATAAAATACAGCATACACCAATCCCAATAATTAGTTGTATGTCGATCGATTGATTGACAGGCTGTTATAAGCGTTAGATATCTATATTTGATGCTTATACAGTGTAGTGCACTTTGGATGATTGTTGATTATGTATCGTTGCTATTATATACATGTGTTGAATGGAATCCATATAGTTAACGCTATATGGTGATTGATTGGGCCTCACTCCAATTTAGAAAATAAAGAATATTATACAATAAAGGTTCATGTGTTGACAGTACTCATCCGTTGAGATTAGTCATGTGTTGAACGAAATATTTTAACAATAAAATTTACATCTTTATCATATATAAAATTAGAAATTAACTGGAAAATAGATGAGATGAGTGGTCTCCTGGATATTAATCTGATGTTGGTTTCGGCCTTCGTGGTTAATATTTAGGAAATCGTTCTCTTACTAATTTACGGTTGGAGTCTGATTTGAAATCTAACGATATATACCATAATTTTTATAAAATATATTAAATAATAAAAATAGTCACACGTGGGCAGTACTCATTCGTTGAGATTAGTCATGTGTTGACAAAAATATAGATTCACGTATTGAATAGAATAAATATTCATTTGTTGAGTAGAATATATAGAAAATGAATTTGAATTGAAAAGAAAACGAATTCGAAATGAATTGAAAAGAAAACGAATTCGAAATGAATTGAAAAGAAAATGAATTCGAAATGAATTGAAAAGAAAACGAATTCGAAATGAATTTAAAAGAAAACAAATTCGAAATGAATTGAAAAGAAAGCGAATTCGAAATGAATTGAATAGAAAACGAATTCAAAATGAATTGAATAGAAAACGAATTCGAATTGAATTGAATAGAAAACGAATTCGAATTGAATTGAATAGAAAACGAATTCGAATTGAATTGAATAGAAAACGAATTCGAAATGAATTGAATAGAAAACGAATTCGAATTGAATTGAATAGAAAACGAATTCGAATTGAATTGAATAGAAAACGAATTTGATTTGAATTGAATAGAAAACGAATTGAATTTTAATTGAGTAGAAAACGAATTCGAATTGAATTGAATAGAAAACGAATTCGAATTGAATTGAATAGAAAACGAATTTGAATTGAATAGAATAGAAAACGAATTGAATTTGAATTGAATTGAAAACGAATTCGAATTGAATTGAATAGAAAATGAATTTGAATTGAATTGAATAGAAAATGAATTTGAAATAAAATTGAAATCGATTTGAATTTGAAATGAATGTTGAAATTGTTTTGAAAACGAATTTAAAACGATTAATAAAATTCGTTTTAAATAGAAATCGATGAAATATATATTATATGTATAATATAATGGCCTGAATAGAACGCACCGCGCCGCGGCAGTTCGTGAATTTCGACCATTTATTTCGAACGTACATTACAGGAGATCCGACCGTCGGATCCTCCTAAAACTGGAACCGTTGGGTTCGTATTGAAAAGAGCTTTCTAACGAATATTAGAAATTTGAAATCGAACGGTTGGATTTGGAGATACGTCCAAATCAAATTTGGAAAAGGTCGTTGTAAGTGCAGTTCGATGTCCATTGATGGAAATCGACTGTACGGGCCTTGATAAAATTATTAAAAATAGTAATAATTTGTGTAAAATCATAAGAAATGATTTGGGAAAAATTGGGATGAAAAACTCCAGATTTGAAAAGATAAAAATAGATTTTTATCGAAACGAACTAGTTTTGAACTAAAATTAAAACCCATTTATTTTTAAATAAATAAATTGGATTTGAAATGGGTTTTAAATAGAATTGATTAGTGGGTTTATCGTGAAGGGTGTTTTAAATAACACTTGCTCTTTAACCCGATAATAAATAGAATGTGATTTGGGTTTATCGTGAACTGTGTTTTAAATGAAATTAGTTCTTTAACCCAGAAAAAGGAGTTTTAAGGAATCTGCAAATAGATTGAAATGTGAATTGATAATTTAAATTATCAAATTTGGAAAATGAGCGAGGATGGAGTATCAGCAGTTTTTCTCCAAAGCGATAGTTAAATCTTTAATTAGATTTGAACATGGAATGGTAATTAATTTTACCGACAACACTGTGGTGTTAGATATGGAGTATCACCAGTTTTACTTCATGGGATGAATAGGTTGGGATTGGGAAATAAAATAAATAATTACTTCGGTGTGGTTCGCTAATCTCGACTAGTTTGGAAAAACCATAATTTGGTTTGATACGACATCCAATGGAAGATTAAAGAATAAATTTTAAAGAATTTATCTTGGATAAAATTTATGGGAACTTTTCCCTAAGAATTGAGATTTAGAAACTAGCTGTAGGTTAGTTAAGAAGAATGGTTTCCTGGGTATTGATCTGATGCTGGTTTCGGCCTTCGGGGTTAATATTTGGGAAATTGTTCTCTTGCTAATTTGCTGTTAGTGACTGCTGAATTGGGATGAGGTGTATGTTGTGTTTGCGTAACATTTGTTTACTATATACGTGGGTTGTTCGGAAAGGCCGGGTTTATACCCATTCTGAATAACCGATTCGACGATATGTCGAAGATGAAGATGGTGGTTGAAGACCGGAAGTCTTCACATCGTTTAGGTGATTACTAATGATCTTGATTGGGTTGTACACCCAAGATGATGGAATCAGTTGGTGGTCGTTCAGACGTACTTGGAGATCGATGGATATGCGAGGAAAGTGCCTCCGATTTCGTTCAGACCCAGAACGAACTTGTAAATGGATTGTGTGTCTGACATTGGATTTTATTCTGTGTTGATTGATTTCTGTTAAATATATATCTATTTGGGGGCAGGGAATTTATTCTCTTGCTTAACGCCCTTCTCTGAGACATGCGAGCTTAGAGGTTATATATCGATAGATATCAATCGCATGGCATGAATTGCCTGTGTGGCACGCTGAGTTGCATGGATCAAGGCTTCTGTTGAAAAGCAAAGTCTTGTGGTTGATGATCAAAGCACGGCCTTTGTGGTGTAGCTTTGTGTATAACGTGAATTCGCGAGCCTCACACCTCGGTATGAGTCAAAAACGGGATAAGGACTGCAGGGAGAGCACGACGTTTCTTTCTAGCTTTGGTGGCGTCAGTGACTTACCAGCCCTGACATTTATATACTTTTCACCTATGTGGTTGTTGGATGAGGCGCCTCCATTTTAGGTCTGTAAGGACCGGGAAACGTGTGTTCAGGAATTGTCAATCCTCAAATGTAAGAGAGGACCGGCCCTAAAGCATCCAGGGGTTACCCAGAGTGTGTAGTCCCGAGGCATTTGCTAGTGTGTCTCGAAGCGGAGAGGAGCTTGCCCCTTGCCTCGACTCATGACGGAAACCCAATTTCCAATACGTGTATCTCGGTTTTACTTGTAGAGCCTAGTATGGCGACATGATAGATGGTACCCATGTCGCCTAGGATTGATATTTATGATTGAAATTGTTTTGACACTATACACTTATTATAGTATCAAATGATTTGTTTTTAAAATGTACCAAGCATGTTTGGCTATTATAAGGGAAAACCCTATCCTCCGGCTTGCGTTGCATTGTGTGATGGGACCTGGGTCTTATAATAGCTTCATTTTTCGAAAAAGCATTGCGCTGTTTATTCTATTCAATGGTATTCTTGGGAGGAAACCCGTTCCGTGTTATACGACGTGGTCCCTTGAATTACTCTCTTCTAAAGTAAAGTTTAAAATACCTGTTTTAGTTCTCACACCAGTCACATGACTGACCTGGAGTTTATTGTTTTAACCTAAACTCTGGGTGCCCTCATTTTCCGCACGGACAGCTAGTAGTTTTGGTTTTGCAGATTTATATTCACAGGATCCTGATTTACAGCTGGAACGATGCTCGGAAAGCTCTGTATCCGTGTATTACTTTCAGTTGTGTTTTGTATTATTTTTCCGTTGCAATACTGCATTTAAATCTCTAATATTCTTTGTTGTATAATATTTATTCATACTCTGTATATTCTTGTATCTGATGGAATTGTTGTAATAGCAATGAAATGTTCTTCCATCTGCGTTCTATTTTGTCTTGTCCTCAACGCCATCTGTGCTTTCCTTCACGGGGAAGTTCGGGTCGTGTCAGTTTGGTATCAGAGCTTTGGTTTACAGAGCTCGAGAACAAGATACATTAGAACCATACGAAAGAATTCATCAGATATTGGATTAGTAGTATCCAATTAGAATGACTCGTTAGAGATGGGATCAGTAGTATCCTAGAACGAGTGTGAAGAGTATATATTTCAAATGAAAACAGTTTTTGTTTTGAAATTTAAATCGTTTTAAACGTGTTTGAATATTTATTTGTATTGAATTTGGACAATCCAATATATAAAGATTTTTCATATACGTGTCATGAACGTATATTCGAAGTTTTAATATACTGGATAGATATAGAATCACATTCTAGACACCCGGAGATGATTCTAATGATTGATATATCATCATCAGAATTTGTGTTGGTGTTTCGAAGGTATGATATCTATATATTTCCATCAGGCTGGTGTGAGAACCAAAACTTATATAGTTAGATATATTGTTGTGAATTGGCATCAAAAACATGATTTTCAGTATATACATCAAAGTTATGAATTTGAAACTCTAATTCACTAATTGATTGATGTTTGTGTTGTTTGTTTAGTTGTTTGATAATTTTGAACCATTTAGCCTAATTGAATCAAATAGTGAATTGTATTGAAAATTAGTCGCATTTGCTTGCATATACATGCACTTACATTGAACAGGTCATAGCAAGGAGGCTAGAGCAGAGAATAAAATTTGTTTGCCCGACAAATAGGTACATGTTTACTATAATTTACTGTTTTGTTTGGATGATGATGATTTTATGAGCCGATTGGCTAGCTGCTGGGCTTTTTCTTTCTCTTTTTGAGATCAGAAGGCCTATATGGCAATTTCGGGATTTTCCTGTGGCTTCCGGTGCAGGGGAGGTTATGGCTAAATTTTTCGAAAATTTAGGGTGTTAGCCAAATTTTTGAAAAATTTGAAAAGTTTTTAGAAACTGAAAAGTTGAAGGACTTAAGCCGTAATCAAAATACTGGAAGTTGAGTCGAATTGTTAAACAACTTTCGGCTTTGTTCCTTTTCGGGGACGAAAAGTTTTAAGTGGGGGAGATTGTAATAACCCGGAATTCCGAGCCAGTTTAAAATTTTTGTTTTGGCAACTTCGACGAATTTTGAACATTTAAAATAGATTATTTTAAATAATATTGACGGAAAATTTATTTTGAATATAATTCAATGTATATATTTATACGCGTCGTCGTTAGAATATAAATAATTATTTATAATTATAAAAGGAATTTGAAAATGGCGCGGTAGTTCGATAATTCGATTTCAAACTTCAATTGAACGTACCAGGTGCAAAACAAACCGGATTTTAGTGAAACCAAAAATTATAGGATCTATTTGAGAATATCTTTCAAACGAATCCGAAAAATCGAAATTTCATAGTGGGAATCAAAAGATATGTCCAGTTGAAAATTTTGAATAGTCGCTATGGAATTCAGGCCCTTAAAAATGGAAATTTTGCCGACGACCTCGGATTTCGACGAAACCACTTTTGTTGGATCCGCGATGACAAATTATTGCTAGATTCCAAATTTCATAATTTTTCGAATCAATATGTGAGCGTGGCAAAGGAAAACGCGTTTGACCAGTTTTAGTGATTTTAATCGACTGGAAAATGGCCATTTTTCTAACGGTCTCAGAATTCGACGAAATTAGTTTTGTTAGGACCGTATCGTCAATACGAAGCTAGAAAATATTTTTCTGGAATTTTTTGAGATAGTATGTGGCCCCAGTAAATTGTAATGCGCGTTCAAATTCAATATATAGAGTTATATTTTGATTTTGACGAAACTGATCGAAACGATCGAATCAGCTTACGACACATATCCCATTGTGTTCAGAATGGGGGTAATTAGCTAGGGACGGTAGTCGTTGGGTCCAATTTCGAGTTCGAAAGAAAAGTCAACTTAAATGAAAAATAATAAAATAATAAATTATATAAATATACACTCACCCTCCCCCATTATTCTCTCTCTCTCTACACTTTCTCTTTGTCGTTCGATTTGGGGAGAAACCCTCCCGATCCAAATTCGATCCGCCGCCTCCCACATCGGACCACCGCCACCCATCGTCGCACGCCACAGACCTCGCCGCCGATCCTCCAGCTCCCTCTCTCTCCTCTCTACTCCTCCAACTCGCGAAGACCAGAACCGACGACGTCCTGAACCCCCCCCGAAACCCTAGCCGCCCCTACCGCCTGAATCCGCCCTCCGCCTCTCCCCACGACCGTCATCCTCTTTCCCCGACCTCCTCCGCCTCCTGCTTCTCCAATCCGCCGCCTAAATCAGCCCAGCGCCGCCTCCGACAGTCCGCCACCCACCTGAGCACCTCTGGCCACCCTCCTTCGACCTCCATACGCCGGTGAGCCTTTTTATTTGTTTATTTTATTGTTTTTATTTATTTAGGTGAATAAAAATATGATTTTTAAATCATTTCATTGAGAAAGAGTATTTATGGCATTGTTTTAAATTTATATAATGGCGTGGTAAAGTAAGGATGTGATTTTTATTTGTATGAACGTCATAAAAAGAAGGTTAAAAATATAATTTTTATATAGTAGAAGTATTAAAATATAATTTTTATCTATATGGTAGCGTTGTAAAAATGGAATTTTTATGTATATAGTAGCGTGATAAAAATAGAATTTTTATCTATGTAGTAGAGATGTAAAAATAGAATTTTTATCCATATGGAGTGATTATAAAAATATGATTTTTGTATTGAAAGTGAACAAATGAAAATGTGATTTTTATATATGTAGTGGCTACGGACAATGAAAGTGACAAAAGGCGAGCACGACGAAGATTTCTACATATGAAGAGTCGTGGCGTTGGATTAGCTTTGGTGAGAACTTCTCACTCTAAATTTCTTTTTCTAGTTATATATATATATATATATACTAGGATGCAGACGGTGTTTAGTAGCACCCGACACCACTGTCCACAGACCATGGACTTGTTTGTTTGGTTGCATAAATTAGTTAAATTATTTGAGTTGAATTTGATTGTTTGGGGGAAATGGAAATTGATTTGATTGATATGTGTATGGCGTGGGTCATCACTAAACCGGGGATAAGGCTAGGCTTCGTCCCGTTTCTAGTATCGTGCCGTTATGCCGCCGAAATTTTCTAAAATAAGTTAGAAAAATAAAGATATCATTTAATTTAAAGAATGAACCGAATAGAATATTCATAGGTTGAATAAAATAATTTGATCGTTGAAAATATAATTTTTAACGTGAATGTGAATAAATAAATATTCATTTACAAACCGGACGGTTTGTTTATGTACACCTATTTGAAGGACATTGATTTTGACGATAAATTTTACACATTGCCCAACTGCACAAATAAAATCTGTGTTTGATTATTTGAAACCCCACACGGGTATTGGGATAAAATACGGCATACACCAATCCCAATAATTAGTTGTATGTCGATCGATTGATTGACAGGCTGTTATAAGCGTTAGATATCTATATTTGATGCTTATACAGTGTAGTGCACTTTGGATGATGGTTGATTATGTATCGTTGCTATTATATACATGTGTTGAATGGAATCCATATAGTTAACGCTATATGGTGATTGATTGGGAAGCATTCCAATTTAGAAAATAAAGAATATTATAAAATAAAGGTTCATGTGTTGACAGTACTCATCCGTTGAGATTAGTCATGTGTTGAACGAAATATTTTAACAATAAAATTTACATCTTTATCATATATAAAATTAGAAATTAACTGGAAAATAGATGAGATGAGTGGTCTCCTGGATATTAATCTGATGTTGATTTCGGCCTTCGGGGTTAATATTTAGGAAATCGTTCTCTTACTAATTTACGTTGGAGTCTGATTTGAAATCAAACGATAGATACCATAATTTTTATAAAATATATTAAATAACAAAAACAGTCACACGTGGACAGTACTCATTCGTTGAGATTAGTCATGTGTTGACAAAAATATAGATTCAGGTATTGAATAGAATAAATATTCATTTGTTGAGTAGAATAACGGGATTATTGAAATATATAAAGCCGTGTTGATTAGAGATGCGCTATTTTGACGCGAACGATATTTATATCGATTATATTCGTTTTATAATGAATATTGAAAAGAGATTTAAAAATCGAATATATAGAAAATGAATTTGAATTGAAAAGAAAACGAATTCGAAATGAATTGAAAAGAAAACGAATTCGAAATGAATTGAAAAGAAAACGAATTCGAAATGAAATGAAAAGAAAATGAATTCGAAATGAATTGAAAAGAAAACGAATTTGAAATGAATTGTAAAGAAAACGAATTCGAAATGATTTGAAAAGAAAACGAATTCGAAATGAATTGAAAAGAAAACGAATTCGAAATGAATTGAAAAGAAAACAAATTCGAAATGAATTGAATAGAAAACGAATTCGAATTGAATTGAATAGAAAACGAATTCGAATTGAATTGAATAGAAAACGAATTCGAATTGAATAGAAAACGAATTCGAATTGAATTGAATAGAAAACGAATTCGAAATGAATTGAATAGAAAATGAATTCGAATTGAATTGAATAGAAAATGAATTCGAATTGAATTGAAAACGAATTTGATTTGAATTGAATAGAAAACGAATTGAATTTGAATTGAATATAAAATGAATTCGAATTGAATAGAAAACGAATTCGAATTGAATTGAATAGAAAACGAATTTGAATTGAATTGAATAGAAAACGAATTGAATTTGAATTGAATAGAAAATGAATTCAAATTGAATTGAATTGAATAAAAAACGAATTTGAATTGAATTGAATAGAAAACGAATTTGAAATAAAATTGAAATCGATTTGAATTTGAAATGAATGCTGAAATTGTTTTGAAAACGAATTTAAAACGATTTATAAAATTCGTTTTAAATAGAAACCGATGAAATATATATTATATATATTGTATATATAATATAATGGCCTGATTAGAACGCGCCGCGCCGCGGCAGTTCGTGAATTTCGACCATTTATTTCGAACAGACATTATGGGAGATCCGACCGTCGGATCCTCCTAAAACCAGAACCATTGGGTTCGTATCGAAAAGAGATTTCTAACGAATATTAGAAATTTGAAATCTAACGGTTGGATTTGGAGATACGTCCAAATCAAATTTGGAAAAGTCGTTGTAAGTGCAGTTCGATGTCCGTTGATGGAAATCGACTGTACGGGCCTTGATAAAATTATTAAAAATAGTAATAATTTGTGTAAAATCATAAGAAATGATTTGGGAAAAATTGAGATGAAAAACTCCATATTTGAAAAGATAAAAATAGATTTTTATTGAAATGAACTAGTTTTGAACTAAAATTAAAACCCATTTATTTTTAAATAAATAAATTGGATTTGAAATGGGTTTTAAATAGAATTGATTAGTGGATTTATCGTGAAGGGTGTTTTAAATAACACTTGCTCTTTAACCCGATAAAAAATAGAATGTGATTTGGGTTTATCATGAACTGTGTTTTAAATGACATTAGTTCTTTAACCCAGAAAAAGGAGTTTTAAGGATTCTGCAATTAGATTGAAATGTGAATTGATAATTTAAATTATCAAATTTGGAAAATGAGCGAGGATGGAGTATCACCAGTTTTTCTCCAAAGCGATAGTTAAATCTTTAATTAGATTTGAACGTGGAATGGTAATTAATTTTACCGATAACACTGTGGTGTTAGATATGGAGTATCACCAGTTTTGCTTCATGGGATGAATAGGTTGGGATTGGGAAATAAAATAAATAATTACTTCGGTGTGGTTCGCTAATCTCGACTAGTTTGGAAAAACCATAATTTGGTCTTATACGACATCCAATGGAAGATTAAAGAATAAATTTTAAAGAATTTATCTTGGATAAAATTTATGGGAACTTTTCCCTAAGAATTGAGATTTAGAAACTAGCTGTAGGTTAGTTAAGAAGAATGGTTTCCTGGGTATTGATCTTATGTTGGTTTCGACCTTCAAGGTTAATATTTGGGAAATTGTTCTCTTGCTAATTTGCGGTTAGTGACTAGTGAATTGGGATGAGGCGTATGTTGTGTTTGTGTAACATTTGTTTACCATATACGCGGGTTGTTCAGAAAGGCCGGGTTTATACCCATTCTGAATAACCGATTCGACGATATGTCGAAGATGAAGACGGTGGTTGAAGACCGGAAGTCTTCACATCGTTTAGGTGATTACTGATGATCTTGATTGGGCTGTACTCCCAAGATGAGGGAATCAATTGGTGGTCGTTCAGACGTACTTGGGGATCGATGGATATGCGATGAAAGTGCCTCCGGTTTCATTCAGACCCAGAACGAACATGTAAATGGATTGTGTGTCTGACATTGGATTTTATTATGTGTTGATTGATTTCTGTTAAATATATATTTGTTTGGCGGTGGAGAATTTATTCTCTTGCTTAACGCCCTTCTCTGAGAAATACGAGCTTAGAGTTTATATATCGATAGATATCAATCGCATGGCATGAATTGCCTGTGTGGCACGCTGAGTTGCATGGATCAAGGCTTCTGTTGAAAAGCAAAGTCTTGTGGTTGATGATCAAAGCACGACCTTTATGGCGTAGCTTTGTGTATAATGTGAATTCGCGAGCCTCACACCTCGGTATAAGTCAAAAACGGGATAAGGACTGCAGGGAGAGCACGACGTTTCTTTCTAGCTTTGGTGGTGTCAGTGACTTACCAGCCCTGACATTTATATACTTTTCACCTATGTGGTTGATGGATGAGGCGCCTCGATTTTAGGTCTGTAAGGACCGGGAAACGTATGTTCAGGAATTGCCAATCCTCAAACGTAAGAGAGGACCAGCCCTGAAGCATCCAGGGGTTACCCAGAGTGTGTAGTCCCTAGGCATTTGCTAGAGTGTCTCGAAGCGGAGAGGAGCATGCCCCTTGCCTCGACTCATGACGGAAATCCAATTTCCAATACATGTATCTCAGTTTTATTTGTAGAGCCTAGTATGGCGACATGATAGATGGTACCCATGCCGCCTAGGATTGATATTTATGATTGAAATTGTTTTGACACTATACACTTATTATAGTATCAAATTATTTGTTTTTAAAACGTACCAAGCATGTTTGGCTATTATAAGGGAAAACCCCATCCTCCGGCTTGCGTTGCATTATGTGATGGGACCTGGGTCTTATAATAGCTTCATTTTTCGAAAAAGCATTGCGCTGTTTATTCTATGCACTGGTATTCTTGGGAGGAAACCCGTTCCGTGTTATACGGCGTGGTCCCTTGAATTACTCTCTTCTAAAGTAAAGTTTAAAATACCTGTTTTAGTTCTCACACCAGTCACATGACTGACCTGGAGTTTATTGTTTTAACCTAAACTTTGGGTGCCCTCATTTTCCGCACGGGCAGCTAGTAGTTTTGGTTTTGCAGATTTATATTCACAGGATCCTGATTTACAGCTGGAACGATGCTCGAAAAGCTCTGTATCCGTGTATTACTTTCAGTTGTGTTTTGTATTATTTTTCCGCTGCAATACTGTATTTAAATCTCTGATATTCTTTGTTTTATAATATTTATTCATACTCTATATATTCTTGTATCTGATGGAATTGTTGTAATAGCAATGAAATGTTCTTCTGTCTGCGTTCTATTTTGTCTTGTCCTCAACGCCATCCGTACTTTCCTTCATGGGGAAGTTCGGGTCGTGTCAGTTTAGGTCCCATCACACAATGCAACACAAACCAGAGGATAGAGTTTTCCCTTGTGATGGTCAAACATGCTTGATCGAGAAATAAAATCATTTGTTATTATTACTAGTGCTTATGAGATTAAAACCCTTTCAAAATAAATGTTTCAATCCTAGACGGCACAATACCCCATCCTATTATGTTTCCATATAAGTTTACAACTAAAATTGTAAAGTATCGTATTTGAAAATTGGATTCCATCATGAACCAAGGCAAAGGATCGTCCTTCCGATTTGGAGCACCTCTAGCAAGATGTCCAGGACTCACACGCATGTGCACCTTGGAGCGGCAGAGCTGGCCCACCATTTTAGGTGAGTTCGGATATCTCCTGAACAATACGTTCCCCGGTCCTATCGGACCTACAATCTGGTTAGTATGTCGACCATCTTGGCCTTTTACGGCCATATCCCGGGGTACCTCGCTTTCCATCATCCACATAAGTAAATTGCCTGGGCTCCATACCGTGACATCACTTCTAGCTAGAAGGAAACACATATCCTTATCTTTGCAGTCCTTCATCCCATTTTTGGTTCACACCGGGGTGTGAGGCTCGTGAATTAACGCTATACACAAAGCAGCGCTATATTAAAGTTGTGCTTTGATCATTAACCACAAGGCCTTGCTTTTCAACAAAAGCCTTGATCATTGCATCTTAGCATGCCACATTGACAATCCGTGCCTTACAACTGATATCTACTAATATATAACCTCAAAGCTTTTACGTCTTAGAGAAGGGTGCTAAGCAAAAGAATAAATTCTCCACCACCAATAGATATATATTTAATAGAATTCAATTAATATGTAACGAAATTCAACGTCAGAGATACAAACCTTTTTCAAGTCCGTTATGGGTCTGAACGAAACCGAAGGCACCTTATTCCTCATCTCGTATGTCTAATACTTGAGAGATGTCCTCGCACATCCGAACAATCAACAAGTACATCATGACAACTACCATTATAACTCGTTCAAGGCAGTAACTCAAATCCAGGGCATCAGTAGTAAACCATTCGATGTGATGATTGTCGTTCTTGCACCACCTTTAATACCTTCGACTTTTAATCGTTGTTTAATTATTTGAAATGAGATTTAACTCAATTTTTTCAAATAATTCTTGCATATATAAATCAAATCCAATTCTTATTTGAATTATTCATTACTAATCAAATCTCTTTTTAATTGGTTTCTTTCTTCAGATATAAAATCTTGTTCTTTTCTCTAGTTAATTTTTTTGGATTTCATAAATCATTCCATTACCTTATAAAAGGTTAACTTAAGAATTTAATTCAGTTTATGAATTAAGTTCCTTATACTCAAATATCACCAAAATATATTTCAATAGTTTTCACGCCAAATCGCTTTTAACCATATTTATTTTATAAACCAAGTAAAATTGATTTATACACATTCTAAATCACTTATAATAATTTAAAACGATCTTTCGCTATTTACGAGTCAAAAACGCGAACTACCGCTACGTGATTTCGTCTAATTTAATTTATATTTAACATATATAAATATAAATCATTAAACGACTTCTAAACTATTTAATTGACTAAATATTTGGCTAATGCCTTAAATTTTTGGAAAAATTCGCATTAACCTCCTTTGTATGGAGTGCTCGAAAAAAATCATAAATGGCCTCAACAGGCCTCTAATAAATCCCCGTATAGTCATACAACATGTGTAAACTAAAAGATGTGTAAAAATAAGTCATCCCAATCCCCATGTGGGATTTAAAAATCATTGTGAACAACCATTGTGTCACATATATATAACTGGAGTGACGTGTATATTTTTGTCTTCTCCAGACCTGTGTAGGGTTTGTTATTAAATCCTGCAAATTTATTTATAGGTTTACTTTAGTCCATATCAAGTCCAATCTTTATTTGATAACCAATATGCCATATACCTGATCTTCGGTCATTTGTTCTCGTCGTATAGCATCAAATAAATTAATACAATACGGTTCACATCATATAAGCATCAAGCAACTACATGCTTATATGGGTATGCTATGTTGTGTTATGCAATGTAGTCTGATACTTGTTCCCTATAATATGGTGTATGTTCAGTTAATCCAAGAAACCATCACACTCATCCAAGTCACACACAACAATATAAATAAATAAATTACTCAACCCAAGTCATTTAAGGTGCCATAAGTGTCCATCCATGAAGTATGAAATGCAAGCATCACAGATTCACACAACACTTCTAAAAATAAATAAAAATCATATTTTTAGTGCAATGTACAGTGTGTACCTCAACAATGAACTTACATAAGCAGTGAGAAGCATCTATAACACGATCATATATTTTTAATCTCCTACTACTAATCAAATAAATTTCACTTCACTGTTTCACCAATTCTAGTTTAGCGCAAATTTATATATTCACTTGAATAACGATTAAAAATAATATTTTTACATCACAAATCTCTTACTAACATCATAATAAATTATTATGTTCGTACCATATTCATTGTATTACTTCGCAGTTAATTTTATTATTAACTACTATCAATTTACGCTTAAACCGTTAATTTTATTTAAAGAGTACAAATTACAATTTAATGATATCGATACGGTTTTATTTTATATGTATCAAATATCCATTCTACATCGCATACATTAGTTAAAAATCATATTTTTAACTAGCTAAAAAGTATTTCGTCGTTTAATAAATTTTATTTGCTGACTTACACTAATCGTTTTACACAACAATTAACATAAGAATCAAATTTCAAACAATTCATTAACTTATCTACCCCTTTCTAAAGTGAGTTTAGATTTCTCACCAAGAGTTCCACTCCACCAAAACTTTAACGTGGAGGAATGCGACCTTTCCGAGCTTTTATGTGGCTTATCGAAGGTCCATGATGCTCAAACTTCGCTTCAACAATCACCAACAGTCGTGTATTGGTAGATCTGGAGGCATTAAGCTTAATGGAGAAGAAATTAGGCATGAATGAAGGTGCTCAAGGCAAAGCCTTAGCTGTTCGGATTTGTTCTGGCTAGGGGGAGGAGTTGTAGAGATGCTAAAGGGGTTTAGAAGAGGTAAAAGAGAGATTAGAGGGTGTATGAAGCCTCGGGGAGGAGAAAGGAGGGAGTTTTGGTCGAAAGGGGTGCTAGCGTTTGGAGAGAATGAGGGAGGCGCTGTGTAGGGGGAGGTGCGACGTGGGTAGGGGGTGTAGCATAGGTTTAGAGGGAGGAGGAGGCGGCGGTGAGGGAGAGAGGAGAGGAGGCCGTTAATTTGGAAGGAGGAAGAAAAGAGAGGAAGAAGGAAAACGAAGAAGGAAAGGGAGAAAAGTGTTTATGTACGAAATTTTATCTCCCACTCGATCCGATTGCCCAACTACAAAAATCTACGTTTGCTACAAAATTTTGGATTTCGATAATACACGTCATTACGAATCCGATTTCGTCGAATTCCTAGTTCGTTTGACCCTCCGTTTTATTTTTCGATCGAGTTCAATTTTTATGTGCATTTTGGCACACGTTAAATCTGCTCATGCCTACGCGACAACTCCATAAATTATGAACTTAGGATTCTTCCATTATTCATTGTTATGAATCCACAAAAAAAAATGTCGTTAAATCGTGGGGTCATATGAACAACGTTACTTTGTAAACTGATCGTCAGTTTTACCTCAAACTATTTTATCGTGTACGTCCATTTACCGATTCCATCTGGCACGAAATTTAAAACTTAGGAATGATTTGATATTCCGAATGCAACAAATTGGTCTCGTCGAATTCTGGGGTCGCTAGCAAAATTTCACTTTTTAAGGGCTAGGCGATGATTTAGAAATAGAATTTTTAAATTTTGACGTATTTTCCTATAAAATAATTTTTAAAATTGTTGTGAAATTTCGGGTTGTTAAAATCTCCCTCACTTAAAAACTTTTCATCCTCGGAAATGAAGAAAATAGTAAAGTAGGGAATAAAATGATAATGTAACATATCATAAATGTACCTCTCACAAGAGCTAGTCAGAGATATCAACTCTGAACTTGGGATAAGCCTGCTTGTTGCTATCCTCTGTCTCCTATGTATAGTCTCTAGGATCTCCGCTCCACTGTACCTTGACTAAGTGCACCTTCTAGTTACTTAGAACTCTGGTTTCTTTGCCAATAATCTTAAGTGGCCCTCTTCGCACAGCAAGATTCAGAGTGGGATTCAAGGTTTCCTGTGATGATTCCTCAACAATCAAATCTGAATCATGAGCATGGTTGCGAAGTTGAGAAACGTGAAATACATCATGAATTCCAGGTAACCAATCCGACAATTGAACCCGGTAAGCTAGAGTTTCTATTCTTTCCAGTATCGGGAATGGACCAAAATATCTAGATGCCAACTTCCCTGCCTTTTCGATCTGGAACACTCCTCTTAATGGAGAAACTTTCAAATATACCTGATCGCCAACAGAAAATTCTAAGTCTCTTCTTATGGATTTGCATAACTCTTCTATCGGCTTTGTGCTGCTTTCAGCCGCTTCTTAATGGAATCCACTTTATCTGCAGCTTCTTGGATCATATCTGGATCCAACACTAGCCAATTACCCGGTTAAATTCAACATGCAGAAGATCTACAATGAAGCGACCCGAACTTCCCCAGTCTCCGAAGAGATGAGAAAGAACGAATTACTGTGAGGACAAGACAAATCAGAACGCAGACGGAAGAACATTTCATTGTTAATACAACAATTCCATCAGAATACAAGAATATACAGAGTATAATGAATAAATTACATTCGATAAATATCAGAGATTACAATAAATTACATAGCAGCGGAAAAATATACAAAGCACAACTGAAGGTGATATACGGAGATAGAGCTTTCCGGATATCATTCCAGCTGTAAACCAGGATCTTGTGAATATAAATCTACAAAACCAAAACTACTAGCTGCCCATGCGGAAAATAGGGGCACCCAGAGTTTAGTTTAAAACAATAAACTCCAGGTCAGTCATGTGACTGGTGTGAGAACTAAAACAGTTATTTAAAACTTTACTTTAAAAGAGAGTAATTCAAGGGACCACGCCGTATAACACGGAACGGGTTTCCTCCCAAGAATACCAGTGCATAGAATAAACAACGCAATGCTTTTTCGAAAAATGAAGCTATTATAAGACCCAGGTCCCATCACACAATGCAACGCAAACCGGAGGATAGGGTTTTCCCTTATAATAGCCAAACATGCTCGGTACATTTAAAACAAATCATTTGATACTATGATAAGTGTATAGTGCCAAAACAATTTCAATCATAAATATAAATTATAGACAACATAGCATCCCATGCTACTATGTCGCCATACTAGGCTCTACAAATAAAGTCGAAATATCTCGTATTGGAAATTGAATTTCGGTCATGAGTCGAGGCAAGGGGCAAGCTCCTCTCCGCTTCGAGACACTCTAGCAAATGCCTCAGGACTACACACTCTGGGTAACCCCTGGGATCCTCCAAGACCGGTCCTATCTTACGTTTGAGGATTAATTATTCCTGAACACACGTTTCCCGGCCCTATAGGACCTATGTTCGAGGCGCCTCATCCAACAACCACATAGGTGAAAAGTATATAAATGTCAGGGCGGGTAAGTCACTGACACCACCAAAGCTAGAAAGAAACGTCGTGCACTCCTTGGGTCCTTATCCCGTTTTTGACTCATATCGAGTTGTGAGGCTCGCAAATCCATGCTATACACAAAGCTGCCACGTAGGCCGTGCTTTGATCATCAACCACAAGACTTTGCTTTTCAACAGAAGCCTTGATCCATGCAACTCAGCATGCCACACAGGCAATTCATGCCATGCGATTGATATCTATCGATATATAACCTCTAAGCTCATACGTCTCAAAGAAGGGCGTTAAGCAAAGGAATAAATTCTCCGCCTCCAAACAGATATATATTTAACAGAAATCAATCAACACAGAATAAAATCCAATGTCAGACACACAATCCATTTACTAGTTCGTTCTGGGTCTGAACGAAACCGGAGGCACTTTCCTCGCATATCCATCGATCTCCAAGTACGTCTGGACGATCGCCAACTGATTCCCTCATCTTGGGTGTACAGCCCAATCAAGATCATCAGTAATCACCCAAACAATGTGAAGACTTCCGGTCTTCAACCACCGTCTTCATCTTCGACTTATCGTCGAATCGGTTATTCAGAATGGGTATAAACCCGGTCTTTCCGAACAACCCGCGTATATTAAAACAAATGTTACACAAACACAACATACGCCTCATTCCAATTCATTAGTCACTAACCGTAAATCAGTAAGAGAGCAATTCCCCAAATATTAACCCCGAAGGCCAAAACCAACATCAGATCAATACCCAGGAAACCATTCTTCTTAACTAACCTACAGCTAGTCTCTAAATTTCACATTCTTAGGGGAAAGTTCCCATTAATTTTATTCAAGATAAATTCTTTAAATTTATTCTTTAATCTTCCTTTGGATGCCATATCAAACCAAATTATGGTTTTCCAAACTAGTCGAGATTAGCGAACCACACCGAAGTAATTATTTATTTTATTTCCCAATCCCAACCTATTCATCCCATGAAGCAAAACTGGTAATACTCCATATCTAATACCACGGTGTTATTGGTAAAATTAATTACCCTTTCACGTTCAAATCTAATTAAAGATTTAACGATCGCTTTGGAGCAAAACTGGTGATACTCCATTCTCGCTCATTTTTCCAAATTTGATAATTTAAATTATCAATTCACATTTAAATCTAATTGCAGATTCATTAAAACTCCCTTTTACTGGGTTAAAGAACTAATATCATTTAAAACACACTTCACGATAAACCCAAATCACATTCTATTTATTACCAGGTTAAAGAACTAGTGTTATTTAAAACACCGTTCACAATAAACCCACAAATCAATTCTATTTAAAACCCGTTTCAAATCCAATTTATTTATTTAAAAATAAACGGGTTTAATTTTAGTTCAAAACTAGTTCATTTCGATAAAAATCTATTTTTATCTTTACAAATGTGGAATTTTTCATCCCAGTTCTTCACAAATCATTTCTTATGATTTTACACAAATTATTACTATTTTTGATAATTTTATCAAGGCCCGTACCGTGGATTTCCAACAATGGCCATCGAACTGCACTTACATCGACCTTTTCCAAATTTGATTTGGACGTATCTCCAAATCCAACCGTTAGATTTCAAATTTCTAATATTCGTTAGAAAGCTCTTTTCGATATGAACCCAACGGTTCGGGTTTTAGGAGAATCCGACGGTCGGATCTCCCGTAATGTCCGTTTGAAATAAATGGTCGAAATTCACGAACTGCTGCGGCGCGACGCGTTCTATTCAGGTCATTATATTATATATATAATATATATTTCGTTGATTCCTATTTAAAACGAATTTTATAAATAGTTTTAAATTCATTCAAAAACATTTTCAACATTCATTTCAAATTCAAATCGATTTCCATTCTAATTCATTTTCTTTTTCTATTCAATTCAATTCAAATCAAATTCGTTTTCTATTCAATTCAAATCAAATTCATTTTCTATTCAATTCAAATCAAATTCGTTTTCTTTTCAATTCAAATCAAATTCGTTTTCTATTCAATTCAAATCAAATTCTTTTTCTATTCAATTCAAATCAAATTCGTTTTCTATTCAATTCAAATAAAATTCGTTTTTATATTCAATTCAATTCAAATTCGTTTTCTATTCAATTCAAATTGGTTTTCTATTCAATTCAATTCAAATTGGTTTTCTATTCGATTCAATTCAAATTGGTTTTCTGTTCAATTCAATTCAAATTGGTTTTCTATTCAATTCAATTCAAATTGGTTTTCTATTCAATTCAATTTTAATTGGTTTTCTATTCGATTCAATTCAAATTGGTTTTCTATTCGATTCAATTCAAATTGGTTTTCTATTCGATTCAATTCAAATTGGTTTTCTATTCGATTCAATTCAAATTGGTTTTCTATTCGATTCAATTAAAATTGGTTTTCTATTCGATTCAATTCAAATATTAAAACGAATATAATCGATATAAATATCGTTCGCGTCAAAATAACGCATCTCTAATCAATACGGCTTTATATATTTCAATAATTCCGTTATTCTATTCAAAAAATGAATATTTATCCTATTCAATACGTGAATCTATATTTTTTTCAACACACGACTAATCTCAACGAATGAGTACTGTCCACGTGTGACTCTTTTTGTTATTTAATATATTTTATAAAAAATATGGTATCTATCGTTTGATTTTAAATCAGGCTCCAACCGTAAATTAGTAAGAGAACGATTCCCTGAATATTAACCCCGAAGGCCGAAACCAACTTCAGATCAATATCCAGGAGACCACTCATCTCATCTATTTTCCAGTTGATTTCTAATTTCATATATGATAAAGATGTAAATTTTATTGTTAAAATATTTCGTTCAACACATGACAAATCTCAACGAATGAGTACTGTCAACACATGAACCTTTATTTTATAATATTCTTTATTTTTCAAATTGGAATGAGGCCCAATCAATTACCATATAAAGTTAATTATATGGATTCCATACAACACATGTATATAATAGCAACGATAAATAATCAACCATCATTCAAAGTGCACTACACTGTATAAGCATCAAATATAGATATCTAATGCTTATAACAGCCTGTCTATCAATCGATCGACAAACAACTAATTATTGGGGTTAGTGTATGTCGTATTTTATCCCAATACCCATGTGGGGTTTCAAACAATCAAACGCAGATTTTATTTGTGCAGTTGGGCGATGTGTAAAATTTATCGACCCAATCAATATCAGTCAAATCAGTGTATATAAACAAATCGACCGATTTGTTTATAAATATTTATTTATTCACTTTCACGTTAAAAATTATATTTTTAACGATAAAGCATTTTATTTCAACACATGAATTTTTATTCAGTTCATTTATCAAATAAAATGATATCTTTATTTTTCTAACTTGTTTTAGAAAATTTTGGTGGCATAACGGCACGATACTAGAAACGGGACAAGGCCTAGCCTTATCCCCGGTCTAATAATGGCCCACGCCATACACATATCAATCAAATCAAATTCAATTCACCAAACAATTAAATTTAAATCGAATAATCTAACTAATCTATGCAACCAATCAAACAAGTCCATGGTCTGTAGACAGTGGTGTCGGGTGCAACTAAACACCGTCTGCATCCTAGTATATATTATAATATAACTAGAAAAAGAAAATTTAAAAGGTGAGAAGTTCTCACCGATAGCTATCCCAACTCCACGACTCTTCATTTGTAGGAAATCATCGCCATTCTCGCCTTTGTCGCTTTCGTTGCCCGTAGCCACTATATATATAAAAATCACAATTTTATTTCGCTATTCAATGTATAAAAATCGAATTTTTACTTCGCTATTCAACATATAAAAATCGAATTTTTACTTCGCTATTCAATATATAAAAATCAAATTTTTACTATGTTATTCAATATATAAAAATCGAATTTTTACTTTGCTATTCAATATATAAAAATCGAATTTTTACTATGTTATTCAATATATAAAAATCGAGACTTTATACAAGTGAAAGTCTAATCATTACACTAGTAAAAATCGAATCCTATTCTCTTCTAAAAATCTAATCTTTTATATACAATTACATATATAATTTCAATTTTTAACAAAAACAAAATCAGTTTTTATTCAAAGAAAAATAATAAAAGAAAACGAGAAAAGAAGAAGAAAAAACTTACAAAATTTATAAATAAAGAGGGAGGGAGTCTTCTGGTGGTGGTCGGCGGTCTACATAGGATAGGGGGAGGGAGGCGAGCATCGGAGGTCGGCGGTGGGTAGCCGCGAGGCGATGGCGGCTTGGGGCTAGGGCTTCGTGGATCTCGATGGGAGGTTATGCGATGGAAGAGGAGGGTGAGCGCGAGGGAGGGTCGGTCGGAGCAGGCAGAATGGGGGGTCTTCGGTCGGCAGCAGGGTAGGGGGGTATCGATCGCGCAGTAGGATAGGGGGTTGATCGCGCAGAGGAGGAGGGGGTCGATCGACGCGGCAGGCGTCGCTGATGGGGGGGGGGGGCACGATTAGCTTAGTTTTTTTTGATTTGTTTTCTGGTTTGAAGAAAACGGGGGGGGGGGGGGGGGGGGCAGAGGAATATAGAGTGGAGAGAGGGAGAGTTTAATTTATTTAATTTATTTATTTACAAAAAGTTGACTTTTTATTTCGACCTCGAAACGAGGCCCACCGCCTATCGTCCATAGCTAATTACCCCCATTCCGAACACAATGGGATATGTATCGTAAGCTGATTCGGCTGTTGCAATCAGTTTTCGTCAAAATCAACATATAACTCTATATATTGAATTTGAACGCGCATTTCAATTTACCGGGGTCACATACTTACTCTAAAAATTTCCGAAAAAATATTTTCTAGCTTCGTATTGACGATACGGTCCTAACAAAACTAATTTCGTCGAATTCTGAGACTGTTTGAAAAATGGCAATTTCCTGTCGATTAAAATCAACTAAAACTGGTCAAACGCGTTTTCCTTTGCCACGCTCACATATTGATTCGAAAAATTATGAAATTTGGAACCTAGCAATAACTTGACATCATGGACCCAACAAAAGTGGTTTCGTCGAAATCCGAGGTCGTTTGCAAAATTCCTATTTTTAAGGGCCTGAATTCCATGACGACTATTCAGAATTTTCAACTGGACATATCTTTTGATCCCCGCTATGAAATCTCGATTTTTCGGATTTGTTGGAAAGATATTATCAATTAGATCCTAATGTTTTTGGTTTCGCCAAAATCCGGATTGTTTTGCACCCGGTACATTCAATTGAAGTTTGAAATCGAATTATCGAACTACCGGGCCATTTTCAATTCCTTTTATAATTATATATAATTATTTATATTCTAATGACGACGTATATAAATATATTCGTTCGAATTATATTCAAAATAAATTTCTCATCGATATTATTTAAAATAATTCATTTTAAATGTTCAAAATTCGCTAAAATTGTGAAAATAAATTTTTTAAACTGGCCCAGATTTTCGGGTTGTTACAATCTCCCCCACTTAAAACTTTTTGTCCCCGAAAAGGAACAAAGTCGAAAGTGGTTTGATTAATCAACTCTACGTTCGATCTGGCTTCCATTCTCCAACTTTTCAGTTTTTGAGAATTTTTAAATTCTTCAAAAATTTGGCTAACACCCTAAATTTTTGAAAAATTTCGCCATAACCTCCCCTGCACCGGGAGCCACGGGAAAATCCCGAAATTGCCATACAGGCCTTCTGATCTCAAAAAGAAAAAGAAAAAGCCAAGCGGCTAGCCAATCGGCTCATAAAATCATCATCACCCAAACAAAACAGTAAATTTTAGTAAACATGTACCTATTTGTCAGGCAAACAAATTTTATTCTCTGCTCTAGCCTCCTTGCTATGACCTGTTCAATGTAAGTACATGTATATGCAAGCAAATGCGACCAATTTCAATACAATTCAAAATTTGGTTCAATTAGGCTAAATGGTTCAAAAATTATTAAACAAATAAACAAACAACACAAACATCAATCAATTAGTGAATTAGAGTTTCAAATTCATAATTTTGATACATATACAAAAAATCATGTTTTTGATGCAAATTCACAACAAATAAATCTATCTATATTAGTTTTGGATCTCACACCAATCTAATGGAAATATATAGAAATCACACCTTTGAAACACGAACATAAATACTGATGATGTGGCCACATCACCAGAATTATCCCCGGGTGTCTAGAATGTGATTCTATATCTATCAGTATATCAAAACTTCGACTATACGTTCATGACGCATATACGCGAAATCATTATATATTGGATTGTCCAAATCAATATAAATAAAATATTCAAATACGTATAAAGCGATTTAAATTTTCAAAACAAAATTGTTTTCATTTGAAAAATATACTCTTCACACTCGTTCTAGGATACTACGGATCCTATCTCTAACGAGTCATTCTAATTGGATTTTACTAATCCAATATCTGATGAATTCTTTCGTATGGTTCTAATGTGTCTTGTTCTCGAGCTTTGTAAACCAAAGCTCTGATACCAAATGAAGCGACCCGAACTTCCCTGGTCTCCGAAGAGATGAGAAAGAACGAATTACTGTGAGGACAAGACAAATCAGAACGCAGACGGAAGAACATTTCATTATTAATACAACAATTCCATCAGAATACAAGAATATACAGAGTATAATGAATAAATTACATTCGATAAATATCAGAGATTACAATAAATTACATAGAAGTGGAAAAATATACAAAGCATAACTGAAGGTGATATACGGATACAGAGCTTTACGGATATCATTCCAGCTGTAAACCAGGATCCTGTGAATATAAATCTGCAAAACCAAAACTACTAGCTGCCCGTGCGGAAAATAGGGGCACCCAGAGTTTAGGTTAAAACAATAAACTCCAGGTCAGCCATGTGACTGGTGTGAGAGCTAAAACAGTTATTTAAAACTTTACTTTAAAAGAGAGTAATTCAAGGGACCACGCCGTATAACACGGAACGGGTTTCCTCCCAAGAATACCAGTGCATAGAATAAACAACGCAATGCTTTTTCGAAAAATGAAGCTATTATAAGACCCAGGTCCTATCACACAATGCAACGCAAGCCGGAGGATAGGGTTTTCCCTTATAATAGCCAAACATGCTTGGTACGTTTAAAACAAATCATTTGATACTATGATAAGTGTATAGTGCCAAAACAATTTCAATCATAAATATAAATCATAGACGGCATAGCATCCCATGCTACTATGTCGCCATACTAGGCTCTACAAATAAAGCCGAAATATCTCGTATTGGAAATTGAATTTCCGTCATGAGTCAAGGCAAGGGGCAAGCTCCTCTCCGCTTCGAGACACTCTTGCAAATGCCTCAGGACTACACACTCTGGGTAACCCCTGGGATCCTCCAAGACCGGTCCTCTCTTACGTTTGAGGATTAATTATTCCTGAACACACGTTTCCCGGCCCTATAGGACCTATAATCGAGGCGCCTCATCCAACAACCACATAGGTGAAAAGTATATAAATGTCAGGGCTGGTAAGTCACTGACACCACCAAAGCTAGAAAGAAACGTCGTGCTCTCCTTGGGTCCTCATCCCGTTTTTGACTCATATCGAGTTGTGAGGCTCGCGAATCCACGCTATACACAAAGCTGCCACGTAGGCCGTGCTTTGATCATCAACCACAAGACTTTGCTTTTCAACAGAAGCCTTGATCCATGCAATTCAGCGTGCCACACAGGCAATTCATGCCATGCAATTGATATCTATCGATATATATCCTCTAAGCTCGTACGTCTCAGAGAAGGGCGTTAAGAAAAAGAATAAATTCTCCGCCGCCAAATAGATATATATTTAACAGAAATCAATCAACACAGAATAAAATCCAATGTCAGACACACAATCCATTTACTAGTTCGTTCTGGGTCTGAACGAAACCGGAGGCACTTTCCTCGCATATCCATCGATCTCCAAGTACGTCTGGACGATCACCAACTGATTCCCTCATCTTGGGTGTATAGCCCAATCAAGATCATCAGTAATCACCCAGACGATGTGAAGACTTCCGGTCTTCAACCACCGTCTTCATCTTCGACTTATCGTCGAATCGGTTATTCAGAATGGGTATAAACCCGGTCTTTCCGAACAACACGCGTATATTAAAACAAATGTTACACAAACACAACATACGCCTCATTCCAATTCATTAGTCACTAACCGTAAATCAGTAAGAGAGCAATTACCCAAATATTAACCCCGAAGGCCGAAACCAACATCAGATCAATACCCAGGAAACCATTCTTCTTAACTAACCTACAGCTAGTTTCTAAATTTCACATTCTTAGGGGAAAGTTCCCATTAATTTTATCCAAGATAAATTCTTTAAATTTATTCTTTAATCTTACTTTGGATGTCATATCAAACCAAATTATGGTTTTCCAAACTAGTCGAGATTAGCGAACCACACCGAAGTAATTATTTATTTTATTTCCCAATCCCAACCTATTCATCCCATGAAGCAAAACTGGTAATACTCCATATCTAATACCACGGTGTTATTGGTAAAATTAATTACCCTTTCACGTTCAAATCTAATTAAAGATTTAACTATCGCTTTGGAGCAAAACTGGTGATACTCCATTCTCGCTCATTTTTCCAAATTTGATAATTTAAATTATCAATTCACATTTCAATCTAATTGCAGATTCATTAAAACTCCCTTTTATTGGGTTAAAGAACTAATGTCATTTAAAACACAGTTCACGATAAACCCAAATCACATTATATTTATTACCGGGTTAAAGAACTAGTGTTATTTAAAACACCGTTCACAATAAACCCACAAATCAATTCTATTTAAAACCCGTTTCAAATCCAATTTATTTATTTAAAAATAAACGGTTTTAATTTTAGTTCAAAACTAGTTCATTTCGATAAAAATCTATTTTTATCTTTACAAATGTGGGATTTTTCATCCCAGTTCTTCACAAATCATTTCTTATGATTTTACACAAATTATTACTATTTTTGATAATTTTATCAAGGCCCGTACCATCGATTTCCAACAATGGCCATCGAACTGCACTTACAGCGACCTTTTCCAAATTTGATTTTGACGTATCTCCAAATCCAACCGTTAGATTTAAAATTTCTAATATTCGTTAGAAAGCTCTTTTCGATACGAACCCAAGGTTCCGGTTTTAGGAGAATCCGACGGTCGGATCTCCCGTAATGTCCGTTTGAAATAAATGGTCGAAATTCATGAACTGCTGCGGCGCGGCGCGTTCTATTCAGGCCATTATATTATATATATAATATATATTTCGTCGATTCCTATTTAAAACGAATTTTGTAAATAGTTTTAAATTTGTTCAAAAACATTTTCAACATTCATTTCAAATTCAAATTGATTTCCATTCTAATTCATTTTCTTTTTCTATTCAATTCAATTCAAATCAAATTCGTTTTCTATTCAATTCAAATCAAATTCGTTTTCTATTCAATTCAAATCAAATTCGTTTTCTTTTCAATTCAAATTAAATTTGTTTTCTATTCAATTCAAATCAAATTCGTTTTCTATTCAATTCAAATCAAATTCGTTTTTATATTCAATTCAATTCAAATTCGTTTTCTATTCAATTCAATTCAAATTGGTTTTCTATTCGATTCAATTCAAATTGGTTTTCTATTCGATTCAATTCAAATTGGTTTTCTATTCGATTCAATTCAAATTGGTTTTCTATTCGATTCAATTCAAATTGGTTTTCTATTCGATTCAATTCAAATTGGTTTTCTATTCAATTCAATTCAAATTGGTTTTCTATTCGATTCAATTCAAATTGGTTTTCTATTCGATTCAATTCAAATTGGTTTTCTATTCGATTCAATTCAAATTGGTTTTCTATTCGATTCAATTCAAATTGGTTTTCTATTCGATTCAATTCAAATATAAAAACGAATATAATCGATATAAATATCGTTCGCGTCAAAATAGCGCATCTCTAATCAATACAGCTTTATATATTTCAATAATTCTGTTATTCTATTCAACAAATGAATATTTATCCTATTCAATACGTGAATCTATATTTTTGTCAACACACGACTAATCTCAACGAATAAGTACTGTCCACGTGTGACTCTTTTTGTTATTTAATATATTTTATAAAAATTATGGTATCTATCGTTTGATTTTAAATCAGGCTCCAACCGTAAATTAGTAACAGAACGATTCCCTGAATATTAACCCCGAAGGCCGAAACCAACATCAGAACAATATCCAGGAGACCACTCATCTCATCTATTTTCCAGTTGATTTCTAATTTCATACATGATAAAGATGTAAATTTTATTGTTAAAATATTTCGTTCAACACATGACTAATCTCAATGAATGAGTAATGTCAACACATGAACCTTTATTTTATAATATTCTTTATATTTCAAATTGGAATGAGGCCAATCAATTACCATATAAAGTTAATTATACAGATTCCATACAACACATGTATATAATAGCAACGATAAATAATCAACCATCATCCAAAGTGCACTACACTGTATAAGCATCAAATATAGATATCTAACGCTTATAACAGCCTGTCAATCAATCGATCGACAAATAACTAATTATTGGGATTAGTGTATGTCGTATTTTATCCCAATACCCATGTGGGGTTTCAAACAATCAAACGCAGATTTTATTTGTGCAGTTGGGCGATGTGTAAAATTTATCGACCCAATCAATATCAGTCAAATCAGTGTATATAAACAAATCGGTCGATTTGTTTATAAATATTTATTTATTCACTTTCACGTTAAAAATTATATTTTCAACGATAAAGAATTTTATTTCAACACATGAATTTTTATTCAGTTCATTTATCAAATAAAATGATATCTTTAATTTTCTAACTTGTTTTAGAAAATTTCGACGGCATAACGACACGATACTAGAAACGGGACAAGGCCTAGCCTTATCCCCGGTCTAATAATGGCCCACGCCATACATATATCAATCAAATCAAATTCAATTCACCGAACAATTAAATTCAAATCGAATAATCTAACTAATTTATGCAACCAAACAAACAAGTCCATGGTCTGTGGACAATGGTGTCGGGTGCTACTAAACACCGTCTGCATCCTAGTATATATTATAATATAACTAGAAAAAAAAAATTTAAAAGGTGAGAAGTTCTCACCGATAGCTATCCCAACTCCACGACTCTTCATTTGTAGGAAATCATCGCCATTCTCGACTTTTGTCGCTTTCGTTGCCCGTAGCCACTATATATATAAAAATCACATTTTTATTTCGCTATTCAATGTCTAAAAATCGAATTTTACTTCGCTATTCAACATATAAAAATCGAATTTTTACTTCGCTATTCAATATATAAAAATCGAATTTTTACTATGTTATTCAATATATAAAAATCGAATTTTTACTATGCTATTCAATATATAAAAATCGAATTTTTACTATGTTATTCAATATATAAAAATCGAGACTTTATACAAGTGAAAATCTAATCTTTACACTAGTAAAAATCGAATCCTATTCTCTTCTAAAAATCTAATCTTTTATATACAATTACATATATAATTTCAGTTTTTAACAAAAACAAAATCAGTTTTTATTCAAAGAAAAATATTAAAAGAAAATGAGAAAAGAAGAAGAAAAAACTTACAGAATTTCTAAATAAAGAGGGAGGGAGTCTTCTTGTGGTGGTCAGCGATCTACAGAGGATATGGGGAGGGAGGCGAGCATCGGAGGTCGGCGGTGGGTAGCCGCGAGGCGACGGCAGCTTGGGGCTAGGGCTTCGTGGATCTCGATGGGAGGTTATGCGATGGAAGAGGAGGGTGAGCGCGAGGGAGGGTCGGTCGGAGTAGGCAGAAGGGGGGTTTTCGGTCGGCAGCAGGGTAGGGGGGTATCGATCGTGCAGCAGGATAAAGGGGGGGGGGGGGTCGATCGCGCAGAGGAGGAGGGGGGTCGATCGACGCGGCAGGCGTCGCTGATGGAGGGGGTGGGGCGCGACGCGATTAGCTTAGGTTTTTTTTTTGATTTGTTTTCTGGTTCGAAGAAAACGGGGGGAGGGGGGCAGAGGAATATAGAGAGGAGAGAGGGAGAGTTTAATTTATTTAATTATTTTATTTACAAAAAGTTGACTTTTTATTTCGACCTCGAAACGAGGCCCACCGCCTGTTGTCCATAGCTAATTGCCCCCATTCCGAACACAATGGGATATGTATCGTAAGCTGATTCGGCTGTTGCAATCAGTTTTCGTCAAAATCAACATATAACTCTATATATTGAATTTGAACGCGCATTTCAATTTACCGGGGTCACATACTAACTCTAAAAATTCCCGAAAAATATTTTCTAGCTTCGTATTGACGATACGGTTCTAACAAAACTAATTTCGTCGGATTCTGAGACTGTTTGAAAAATGGCCAATTTCCAGTCGATTAAAATCAACTGAAACTGGTCAAACGCGTTTTCCTTTGCCACGCTCACATATTGATTCGAAAATTATGAAATTTGGAATCTAGCAATAACTTGACATCACGGACCCAACAAAAGTGGTTTCGTCGAAATCCGAGGTCGTTTGCAAAATTCCCATTTTTAAGGGCCTGAATTCCATAGCGACTATTCATAATTTTCAACTGGACATATCTTTTCATCCCCTCTATGAAATCTCGATTTTTCGGATTCGTTGGAAAGATATTATCAATTAGATCCTAATATTTTTGGTTTCGCCAAAATCCGGATTATTTTGCACCCGGTACATTCAATTGAAGTTTGAAATCGAATTATCGAACTACCGCGCCATTTTCAATTCCTTTTATAATTATATATAATTATTTATATTCTAGTGATGACGTATATAAATATATTCGTTCGAATTATATTCAAAATAAATTTCTCGTCAATATTATTTAAAATAATTAATTTTAAATGTTCAAAATTCGCTAAAATTGCCAAAATAAAATTTTTAAACTGGCCCAGATTTTCGGGTTGTTACATACAGGGTCTACCATATAATGCCTCAAATGGTGACATCTTCAAACTAGCTTGGAAGCTGTTATTATACGAGAACTCAATCAAATGTATATGATCTTCCGAAGCTCCTCTAAAATTAAGAATGCCAGCTCGTAACAGATCTTCCAAAATCCAATGCACCCTCTCAGTCTGACCGTCTGTCTGAGGATGACATGCAGTGCTAAGATTCAACTTTGTCCCTAACTCAGACTGAAATGCTTCACAGAACTTACTGGCGAAAATCAGATCACGATCATTGACAATGATGCTAGGAACTCCATTTAGTCTAACAATCTCCCTAAAGTATATCTGAGCTAGACTTTAATCTGTTCTATTTTATTTCACTAGAATAAAGTGGGCGCTCTTCGTGAAACGATCTACTATAACCCAAATGCTATCATTGCCTTTCTTGGTTCTAGGTAGACCATCAATGAAATCCATAGAAACTTGGTCCCATTTCCATTCTGGAATTTCCAACGGTTGCAACGACCCAGCAAGCTTCTGCTGATCACTCTTAACCTGTTGGCAAGTTGGACCCCTGCTAACATATCTAGAGATATTCCTCTTCATAGACTTCCACCAGAATGTGCGCTTAAGATCTTTATACATCTTACTCACCCCTGGATGGATACTAAGTTTAGATTTGTGGAATTCATCCATTACTTCCCTTTTGAGCTCAGAAATATTTGGAACACAGATTTGTCGTTGTAATCTAGGAATTCCTTTACTATCAATCTGAAAGCTTGAAGCTTCACCTTTTTGAACTCGTTTGCTAATCATCTAAATAAACTCATCCTCTTTCTGTAAAATAGAAATCTTCTCGATCAACGAGGGTGTAATAATCAGATTAGCAATGATTGCATTTTTCCTTCTAAGTGCGTAAGCTACAACATTGACTTTGCCTGGAGTATATAAAATATCAAGATCATAAGCTGCAAGAAACTATAGCCAACGCTGTTGTCTTAAATTCAAATCCTTCTGGGTGAACAGATATTTCAACGATTTATGATCTATATATGACTCAAACTTCTCACCCAATAGATAATGCCTCCATGTCTTTAAGGCAAACACAACTACTAGCAGCTCCAGATCGTGAGTAACATACTTTTTCTTATGCGGCTTCAACTGACGACTTGCATAAGAAACAACTTTGCCTCTTTGCATTAACACTGCACCTACTCCTTCCTGAGAAGCATCTATATAGACAATCAAATCCTGATTGCCATCTATTATAGTTAATACTGGTGCAGTAATCAGTCTCTCCTTCAGCTCTTGGAAAGTTGCTTCACAATCTGTCGTCCAATTAAACTTGGCATGCTTCTTCGTAAGCTTCGTCAATGGACTGGATAACTCCGAAAAGTCCTTAACGAGCTTCCGATAATAAATCGATAGTCCAAGAAAAATCCTAACTTCTGTGGGGGTGCTAGGTTGCTTCCAATCCTGAATAGTCGTAATCTTACCTAGATATACTGAGATTCCTTCCTTTGATACAACATAACCAAGGAATTTCTCTTCTTCTTTCCAGAATAGGCATTTAGAGAACTTAGCTTTCAATATATTATTTCACAGAATCTCTAACACTTATTCCAAATGCTTTGCATGCTCCTCTGAAGTCTTCGAGAAGATGAGAATATCATAAATAAAAATCAATACAGAATTGTTCAACACTTCTCGGAAAACCCAACTCATCAAATCAACAAAATAGGCCGGGGCATTACATAATCCAAACGACATAACTAACCATTCATGGAATAAATATGGACATCTGAAAGCTGTCAACGGAACACACTCTTCTGTTATTCTTAGCTGATGAAAACCTGTGGCTAGGTCCATCTTGGATAATACTTGCGCTTCATTCAACCGATCAAACAAATCATCAATGCACGAGGTGGATACTTATTCTTTAGTGTTTGCTTATTGAAGTCACAGTAATCCACACATAATCTAAGAGTATCGTTTGACTTCGGAACGAATACCACCACTACTCCCCAGCTAGAAAAACTAGGCCTGATTAGACCTTTCCATAAACGCTATCGAGTTTGATCACCCAATTCTTCTTTCTCTTTCATTGTCATTCTCTGAATTGCATGAACAACTGGCCTCACATTCAGAACTATATCAATTATGAAATCAATCTCTCTTCGCGGAGGTAAGTTATCAGCTTCTTCAAAAACATTCGCGTAATCCTTAACGATTGAAATATTTCCAATGAAAGTGGGAGAAATGTAATGGCCCGCAAATCCGTACTATCTGAGTTGACTAAATACAACACACGTCCAATCCAAATTGCATAGAAATACGAGTCATTATTGAAAGAAGTTAGAGGATGGGAAATAGAAAGAAAGAAATTTAGAATAGAAGAAGAACAGAAACACAACACAGAATCTCACATCGCAGCGGAATAAAATATAATATATAACAGCTTTTGAAATACAAAATTTGACTGTATATACATAACATTATCATCAGAGTACAACACTTACAATACAGCAGAAATAACACTAGATAACTAACGTTGAAGCCTTCTGCTCCAAGCTCCTCTAAATATCTGAGAATACCTGAACTACTTGACTGCCCGTACAAAATTGGGCACCCAAGAGTTTAGGGAAAACAAAACTAATAAACTCCGGGTCAGTGATGGGACTGGTATGAGTAAACAATTTTAAAATAGCTCGAGAAAATAAACGATAACTCATAAGACCACGCCGTATAACACGGAACGGGTTTTCCCTTATGAGAATCCAAAATGATCTTTATATCAAAACTCTTTTGATATTATAATAGTGTCTAAATCAAATAAATAGAAATCTAGTGGAATGCTTGCATCTCACGCTCCACATATATAATGTATAATCATAAACCGCAGGCGCTTATTGGAGATTTGATTCCGACTATGACAAAGTATGGAACCAGCTGCCGCTGGTGTATCTCTAGAGGATAATACACCGAGTTCAACAAGAACATCTTGCATCTCAGCCACACATGACCGACCACTCACTTCGCTTGAGTGTATCGAATGTATTTCACCAACGGTTGGGATCAGCAACCGTTTCCCGAATGTGACAGCATTGAATAGAATAAGGAATTAAATGAATCCCTAGATAGGTGATGATACACCCTAATGGGAACTAACCACATAGCCATGTTGCCTGCCCGATTTTTGTCATTTCCCGGTTATTGAGGCCTAAGGCTACGATTACTTCTCTCATTGATAACACAATTACTTTGAATGCCACATTATCAGATCCGTTAATCATTAATTGAGTTGCACAAATATTCTGGATATTATGCTAAGGGAATAAATCCGTTGCCACCATATAAATTTGTACAGCCCAACATATGCGATCATTGGAAATATTCTGTCAGACATTCGTCCATATACGTTCGTTCTGGGATGGAACGAAACCGAAGGCACTATTCCGTACATCCATCCTAGGCAATCTCTACCTAGGACTTATACAACAGCCCTTGCACTTTACTCCGTCTTCAATAGATTCAGCATACATGGTTTGCAACGCCTATGCCAATACGGAGTGGTTCTTTGAATAATAATCCAACCGGTCTCTCCATATTAACAACATTAAAATGGTCAAAAACTTTGATAGTCGGTGATTTAACTATCAAATGAAAAATGTCCGTGTACACACAACAATCTTATTTCCAAATGGAAATTATATCGATCAATCATATACATATATATATTCACATTTCCTTATTTTCTATATTTAGAAAATACATGTTATTAACACTGGAAAACATTCCCATTGCATATTTACATATCATTATTCTTCCACATCTATCAGACTCTAACTGTAAACTAGTAAGAGAACAACTTCGTAAGTATAAACCCCAAAGGCCGAAACCAACATCAGATCGATACTCAAAAAGTCGTTCAACTCAACTAATTTCCAGTCAGTTTCTAATTCTGCTTAACTCTATTTCTTTAACTCCATTTGATTAACTTCTTATCAACACGATCATTTTAAATCTGCAAATCATTTGTTTTTAAATCATCATTCACTTTAAAACGTATATCTCCCAGGATTTTATTTATAAAATTCCTTTTCATTTATAATATTCTAATTTAAGTTCATTTTATTATCGAATTCTATATATATCGATATATTGATTTCTAGTTTATCAAATCTTCTTAAAAATATTCTAACTCCTTAAATTTCCGAAAAAATCGCCATAACCTCCTTTGTACGGGGTTACCGAAAAAATTCAAACCTTGCCACACAGGCCCTCTCAAATCAAAAAGAAAAAGGAAAAGCCAAGCGGCTAGCCGATACGGCACATAAAGTCTCATGTTCAATTTAAATACGTACCTTTTTGTCGAGCATTATATTTATCTCTTCTAACACTTCATTCCAAACCTGTCTCATGTATATCCATTTATTTCTAATTCATTTCAACTTAATACACTTGTTTTAACTCAACTCATTAATAAATTCGTTAATCAACTCTTTTTCCTATTTCACTTTCATATTTGAATATAACATGCTCAAAAATATTTCAACTTACTTATAAACTAATTTAATTCTAATTTCAATTCAAGTTTCATATTCGATTTAACTTCTATTTAAATAAATTTGAATTAATCGAATTCAAATCATAAATCCTTACGGATTTATTTTAGTTCAATTTATATTCTGAACATCAGAATAAATCCCATCGTTTATTTCTTTAAAATGATTTCCCCATTTCTATTTGTAAATTCACATTTGAATTTAAATATTCAAACTATCCAACGATAATTTTTCCACTTTATTTATAAACAATGTTTATAATTTCATTTCAATTATCAGATTATGCAACGAAAATCAATCTATTTTATTTATAAAAACTATTTATAAATTCACTTCAATTTCTTGTATTATTTAGTTTATAAACATCATTTATAAAATCAATACTTGTTTTATTTATTTTCAAAACAAGTAAATATTTTTAGCCCATTCTAACTCAAATTCTATTTTAGAAAATAGAATTTTCCTTTTTAAATATCAAAATCTCTTTCACGATATTTTTATAAATCAACATTTAGACCCAGTTTTATTTCAAACAATCAAAACACCCCATTACAAATCGTAGGATTTCTAACACATCATATACGATAATATATGTGAAACAACAACAATAATATTTTCGAGGAATCCAGTTGGATTCCTCCAACATGTTTTCCTGCATCCACAGACGTTAGCCAACATAAATAATACCCATACCACTTCGAGGCAAGATATCGCGGTATGAAGGTCATCCACTAATATATTTGTGGGACGCATAGGGAAATCATCCACTAATGGTACCGCGGGCATCCGCTAATTAGACTGCGGGAACAATCCAACCACCAAACCAACATATATATATATATATAAGAGTCAAGCCTAAATAACTATATATAATCAACACAAAAATATTTAAACGCATCCAAGCAACAATCAATTATTTTTAACAACTAAAAATAATTCTAATTAAATGGTGAGTGAGATCTACTCACCAGGGTTTTATTGTCGGAATAGCAGTTTGTTTTCAATTAAATTAAATAGATGTTTAATTTAATTGAAGACCACTGCTCGCTTTAGTCCACTTCAATCCAATTCGACTGTATAATATTTGATGATACGAAGCCAATGTATCACATCTTACGGAAATCTGTTATCATTTGAATTTTACATGAGCGTTATGAGTTTTAACAATTTGAATTATCATATAAAATTTAAATTAATTAAAAATAAATGATTACCTTATGCCTCGTCTAATTATTCTCCTTCTTAAACAGCTTTACCCACTTTGCCAAAATCCTACCCACTTAAAACTGCTTTCCCAAAACATTTATTCCCTGGTGCAAACTAGTTACACCAAGCACTTCCAAAATACCTGAACCAATCGACCACTGTGACAACACAACGATCGTCGTTTTCTACTACTATGCCCCCAACCCCTTAGCCCTTGATATCCGAACAAACTCCTCCAGATGATACCCCTTCTCGAAACCCTCCAGTCCATCAATACTTCATGAAACTCACCCAAAAATCATCGCATAAGAAGAAGGATACTGGAACACGATCATTGACTCGTGAGGGCCACAAATCGGCCTTCGAACTCGTGATGGCTCAATTCGGCAAATTCGAACATCAATCACCCCCAGATTCACGAACTGTGCTGAACCCTAGATCGAATTGAAACTCGTCGCTCTCCCGACAAAGTTGCGAGCTTCCCAAATCCTCCACTTCAATGCCATCGCGTTCGTGCCCTAGCTCACCAAGAGTCGAGCTTAACAACCACCATCTCGAGTCTCGACTTTCGAGTTGAATCGCTCAAATAGCGAACCTTAACACCATTGCAAAGAACCAGGAAGTAAAATGGTTATCGCACAAAATCAGCAACATACGAGATCGAAGGATTAAGCAGTAGCGACCATTTTCAATTTGAAGTTTTCGATTTTAGTTGAAATGTCGACTTGATTTTAGAATTAGTTTGAACGGCCATACTTGGTTTATAATAGAAGAGGGGTGGTTGCGATTTGTGGTAATAAGGAAGCCACGGTCGTTTTGGTTTGTGGTAATAGAGAAGCCACGGTTGTTTTGGTTTGTGGACATAGAGAAAGCACCGTTGTATTTAGTTTATGGATATAAAGAAAGCAGGGTTTTGTTTTGAACCGGCTTTATTTAATTTAAATTACCCTGTGATTCTGAACTCCTATCTGAACTCACCAACTGACATTCCTAGGGTAAAACCGCTATTCTGAACACACTGGGATAGGTATCGAAACTCCATTTGATCATATGGAGAAGATATTAATTTAATTTGATTTAGATTAATTTTAAAACAATTAATTCTTCGATAATCAATTAATATTATTCTAATTCAAACAGGAGTTTGTATTGATTATCTGAACTGTTTCCAATTCAGTGTTGACTTTGAATTCAAATAAATTCAATTTCGTATTTCGATAATTATATATATTCGAAATAAATCATATTTCGATTTTTAAATTGATAACTAAATATAAAAATTCATTTATATTCTCAAATCAATATTTAAAATAAATATTAAATATTCAAAATTAATCGACCAGAAATCCGGGTCGTTACAAGAAACTTCAAGAGTAGTCCAAAATTCTTTTCTATCTGAATTTGAGCCTTCACATGGTATACTGGTAAAAGTTTCAAAATTAGTTTTCACCTTGAAAATTCTTTTTTCACACTTATCATCGGTTCATAATGGGTTAGCCAATCCATCCCAAGTATAACATCAAATTCCGTGAAATCCAAAACAACTGGCTTGAAAGGAAAACAGTAGCAGGAATAAGAGATAGGAATCTTGCAGAATAGCCGAAGATTGTTTCAACGCAAAGAAATTTCGCAAGATATTTGAGTTTCAGATTTAGTTCATTAGCCATATGACTGAAGACAAAACTCTGTGATACCCCAGTATCAAACAACACTTTAACAGGAACACCTTAGACAGTAAGTGTGCCTTCCAAAACATCCAGCCTTTCCTTACTAGTTGAGGGTGCTGGAGCTTCTGCCACATTATATACATGAGCCACTTCATAATTACTCGCTAATGGGAAATTTGGTTCTATGTGACCGATTTGGTGGAAGATATAACATTCCTTACTGGATTCAGGTTCACTTTTCTTTTGCTTCTTAGGAGACTTGTAGTTCGTCAACAAATGCCCCTTTCTGTTGTAGTTGAGGCATGTAACACTTTTTAACCTTTTCTTCTTGGGCTTTTCCCCTTTCTTTTTAGGTCTCTACTCTTCTTTACTGACTTCTGGCTTCTTACTTGCTTTAGGTTCCTCAATTTCAACTTTTCTTTTCTTGGTAGAAATCTCTTTTTCTTTTTCCTCCAAAGCATGTTGTTCATCAATATACTCATAACGACAAGCCATTTCTACCATTCTGCAAAATAGGAGCTCTATATGAGCTGTCACCCCACTTCGATACTTTCTCTGAAGACCCTCAATGAACCTCTTATTCTTCTTAGTCGGATTCTGAATTATCTCTGAACCGAACGAGGAAAGTTCATTGAATTTATTTAGATACTCTCGAATGGTCATATCACCTTGTTTCAAATTGAGGAACTCATCATATAGTTGCTCAACTGCTTTTGAGGGAACAAATCATTCTTCGAAAATTTCTTTAAATCTATCCTAGGTAATATTACCTTTTGGATTCTCTATCGTAACCGTCTCCCACCAAATCAAAGCTTCATCTTTGAGTAACCAAGATGCTAGAAATCTTTTTTGATCATATTTTAATCCCAAACCTTCAAGAATTCTCTTACAAGAACACATCCATGCTTGTGCTTCAATAACATATCCTTGCCCAAGAATGGTACTCCACGCAAATTTCTATACTTCTTTGCTAGAATTTCTAGATCTGTTTATGGCTATGGGAGCACAATTGGCTCATTAAATTATTGAACCACAAGATTACTTCTTATGCCTCTACCACTCATTTTTCTACTATGTCTGCAAGTAGCAAGAAAAGAGTCAGGCCAACAGAAAAGATATCTCAAGGAATAGTAAAAGCATAAAGACATACATACAAAGATAAATGCATCTATTGAGGTATATACTATCCCGTTATTCCCATTCTAGGACATTGCTAATCCTATCTATAATGAGTTACTCATCCTAGAATACTACTGATTCTATCTTTGATGAGTTCGTTAATATGTTATACTCCATAACTAAGGTTAACCGTTGGCTCTTATACCAAATGAGAAAACCTAAACCCCTGCACCATGGTTGGAATGGATAATAAATGGAATATAATACATAAGCATAACAACAGAATAGAAATATCGCATTACGAAACATAATGTATATCAGATTACAAAGAAAAATGATATCATCCTCGGAGTTACACAGCATAATAGGATCATACTTAGTACATAACTTGGTCTCAGGTAACAAATGGTTACATAGCGGAATAAAAGATAATGAACATAATAAAGTCTAGAACAATCAAAAGAAGTGATAAAAGTTCAAGTTTAGCTCCATTCCAAAATAACATCCATAGCTCCATCACATATCCAAAAGAGAATCTAAAACCTGAATACAAGGTTGTCCGTGTAGAAAATATGGGCACCCGATTTGCAAGGGAAAAACAAACTATGAATCAGTCATAGGACAAGTATGAGAAATCCTACAGTTAAGTCAACTTATTTTAAAGTAAGAATATCATGGGGCCACGCCATATGACACGAAATGGGTTTCCTCCCTCGAACGCCAGTGCATAAGATAAAATAAAACAACACAATGATTTTTAGAAAAAATGAAGCCATTATAAGACTCAGGTCCCATCACAGAATGCAACACAAACCAACGGATAGAGTTTTACCTTATAATGGTCAAACATGCTTGATACAAGAAATAAAATAATTTGTTATTATTATTAGTGCCTATGAGATTAAAACTCATTCAAAATAAATATACCAATCCTCGATGGCATAATACCCTATCCTATTATATCTCCATATAGGTATACAACTAAAATCATAAAGTCTCATATTTGGAAATTGGATTCCATCGTGAACTAAGGCAAATGATCTTCCTTCTGATTCGGAGCACCTCTAGCAAGATGTCCAAGAATCACATGCATGTGCACCTTGGAGCGGTAGAGCCGGCCCACCTTTTCAGGTGAGTTCAGATATCTCCTGAGCAATATGTTCCCCGGTCCTATCGGGCCTACAATCTGGCTAGTTTGTCGACTATCTTGGCCTTGTATGGCCATATCCTGAGGTATCTCTCTTTCCATCATCCACATAAGTAAATTTCCTGGGCTCCATACCATGGCGTCACTTCTAGCTACAAGGAAACACATATCCTTGTCTCTACGGTCCTTTATCCTATTTTTGGTTCACACCAAGGTGTGAGGCCGGCGAATTAATGTTATACACAAAGCAGCGCTATATTAAAGTTGTGCTTTGATCATCAACCACAAGGCCCTGCTTTTCAACAAAAACCTTGATCATTACATCTTAGCATGCCATATTGACAATCCATGCCATACAACTGATTCTACCAATATATAACCTCTAAGCTCGTACGTCTCAGAGAAGAGTGCTATGCAAAAGAATAAATTCTCCGCCACGAACAGATATATATTTAATAGAATTCAATTAATATGTAATGAATTTCAGTGTCAGACACAACCCTTTTTCAAGTCCGTTCTAAGTATGAACGAAACCAGAAGAACCTTATTCCTCGTCCTATATTTCTAATATAGGAAAGAGGTCCTCGCACATCCAGACAATCAAGAAGTACGCCCTGACAACTACCACTATAACCATTTTAAGGCAGCAACTCAAATCCAGGGCATCAGTAGTAATCCATTCGATGTGAAGATTGTCATTCATGCACCGTCTTCAATACCATCGACTTTTAATCATCGTTTCATTATTTGAAATGAGATTTAACTCAGTCTTTTCAAATAATTCTAGCATATATAAATCACATCCAATTCTTATTCGAATTATTCATTTACCAATTAAATTTCTTTTTAATTGGTGTCTTTCTTCAGATATAAAATCTTATTATTTTCCCTAGTTAAATCATTTGGCTTTCATAAATCATTCTATTACCTTGTAGATGGTTAACTTAAGTATTTAATTCGACTTACGAATTAAATTCCTTATACTCAAATATCGCCAAAATCCATTTTAATACTATTTACGCCAAATTTCCTTTAACCATATTTATTTTATAAACCAAGCAAAATCGATTTATACACATTCTAAATCGCTTATAATAATTTAAAATGATCTTTCACTATTTATATATATATATATAAATAGCTCAATTCAGTCGAATGATGTTTCAGGTTATTCAACCGCACTGGTGCTGTTTTCATTTAGATTTGAATTAAACATTTTAAGTAATCTAATGTTGGATCTTAACATATTTGTTATCGATGGAATAATCTTTTTGAGATGAACCCAATGGTTCTAATTTGGGGAAAATTCGATTGTTGGATCTCCCGGTATAATCGTTTAAAATTACGAGTTGAAAACGCGAACTACCGCTACACGATTTCGTTTAATTTAATTTATATTTAATGTATATAAACATAATTCGTTAAACGGCTTCTAAACTATTTAATTGACTAAATATTTGGCTAATGCCTTAAATTTTCAGAAAAATTCGCCATAACCTCCTTTGTACGGAGAGCTCGAAAAAAATCCCAAATGGCCTCAATAATTAACTTAACGATTAACCTTCAAACAACTAATTAACTTAGCAATTAACTTACACTAATCGTTTTACTCAACAATTAACTTAACAATCAAATTTTAAACAACTTATTAACTTATCTACCCCATTCTAAAGTGTGTTTGGATTTCTCACCGAGAGTTCCACTCCACCAAAACTTTAACGTGGAGGAATGTGACCTTTCCGAGCTCCTATGCGGCTTGTCGGAGGTCCGCGATGCTCGAACTTTGCTTCAACACTCGCCAACACTTGTGCATTGGTAGATCTGGAGGTATTAAGCTTAATGGAGAAGAAATTAGGCACGAACAGGGGTGCTCAAGATAAAGCTTTAGCTGTCCGGATTTGTTGTGGCTAAGGGGAGGAGTTGTTGAGGTGCTAAAGGGGTTTGGAAGAGGTAGAAGAGATTAAAGGATGTATGAAGCCTCGAGGAGGAGAAAGGAGGTAGTTTTTGTCGAAGGGGGTGCTTGGATTAGGGTTTGGAGAGGAGGAGGGCGGCACCGAGTAGGTAGAAGTGCAGCATGGGCAGGGGAGGGGGTAGGGGTGCGGCGTGGGTTTAGAGGGAGGAAGAAGCAGTGGTTAGGGAGAGAGGATATGAGGCCATTACTTTGGAAGGAGGAAGAAAAGATAGGAAAGAGGAAAATGAAGAAGGAAAGGGAGAAAAGTGTGACGACCCCAAACCCCCGTTCCACAGTGGCAAGGGTAATCTTTGGAATATAACACATAAACAAATAACAGCAGAACAGAAATATATAAATCCACCAGATAATGTACAACGTAATACACTGGATAAACATAAACATTAGAGTTACACAGTATACAGGATCATACTTTGTACAAAATACAATTCAGCTTTACATAAAATGTCTACAGCGGAATCAAAACATAACATGTACAACATGAGCTGAACAACATAAAAAGAAAGAAATGATAGAATCCATCTTCAGCTCCATAGCTATCCAGAAAGAGCCTGCTAAAACCTGAATACAAGGCTGTCCATGTAGAAATAGGGGCACCCGAGTTTGCAAGTGAAACAAACTACGAGTCAGTCATGGGACTGGTATGATAAATGTAATGACCCGGAAATCTGAACCAGTTTGAAAATTTTATTTCTGGGAATTTTGTTGAATTCTTAGTCCAAATTTAAAATTTCCAATTTTAAATAACTCTGAAACAGTCAAAAATGGCCATTTTGCGAAAACCTCGGAATTCGACGAAACCACTTCCGTTGGACCCGGAATGTCATAATATGGCTAGGTTTCAATTTTTAGAATTTTTCGATTTAATATGTGAGCGTAGCGAAAGAAACTGTGTTTGGTCAAATACAGTTGAAATTGAATGGCGGGAAAATAGCCATTTTTCGAACGATCTCAGAATTTGACGAATTTGGCTTTGTTAGAACCGTATCGTCATCACGATGCCAAAAATAATTTTTCTGGATTTTTCTGAGTCAGTATGTGGCCGCAGGAAATTAAAACGTATGTTCAAACTTAAATTAAACGATTTAATTTGAAAATAAAAGAAAACATACTGTAACTTCAGAATTGGACCTTGGCGATAGCACCATCGCGTTCAGAAGACATCAAAACATTAGGTTCGACAGTCGTTGAGCTTCGTTTGGAGGTCGTACGTAAAAACGTTAATTTCTAGAATTAATTAATTAAATGATAAATAAACAAAAACTTGTTGTAATAATTTAGATTCTGTGACTGTGGATTTCTATTGCTGATGACATTATATATCCGCTGCTATGATGTTGTTACTTTATGGATTTCCTGTGCTATGTTGTTTTTTGTGACTTGTTGTATTATAATTATGTTGTATTCCATATGGTTTCTCCTTGCTTTCACTCGTGGAAGTTTGGGGTCATCACAATAAATCTACTTAACTTATTTTAATAATAAGGCCAATCACAGGACAACGCCGGTAACGCGGAACGGGTTTACTCCATTGAATTGCCAGTGCTTAAAACAAGTAAATTATTTAAAACATTGCAATGCTTTTTACAAAAATGAAGCCATTATAAGACTCAGTTCCCATCACGCAATGCAACGCAAACCGGAGGATAGAGTTTTACCATATAATGGCCAAAATATGCTTGATACGAATAAAACGAAAGCATTTGATGTTATTACTAGTGTTTATATATTTCAAAAACAATTTCAATCATAAGTATCAATCATAGACGGCATAAATTCCCCATACCACTATGTCGCCATATATAGGTATACAATCAAAACAGCATGAGGTCGTATTTGAAAATTGGATTTCCGTCATGAACCAAGGCAAGGGATCGTCCTTACCGAATTCGAGATGCTCTAGCCCGCCACTCAGGATATAGCCGCAACTGCACCTTGTATCGTCAGGGCCGGTCCACACGGAGTGGATTAAAATGCCTGAACACTGTATTTCCCTGCCCTATGGGGCGTCAACTGGTCATATCCGACCAAACCATCGGCTCCGAAGAGACCAAACTAACCGAGGCGCCTCGCTATCCATCATCCACATAAGTAAAATGCCCGGGCGTGTAAAACCCAAAACACCACTCCTAGCTAGAAGGAAACGCATGTCCTCCCTGAAGTCCTCTCCCGTTTCTGGCTCATACCGGGGTGTGAGGCTCGCGAATCAACGCTAAACACAAAGCTAGCTATTTAAAGCCGTGCTTTGATCATCAACTACAAGACTCTTCTTTTCAACAAAATCCTTGATCATAGCATCTCTGCATGCCACGTTGTCAATCTACAACTGTAACGACCCGAAAAATCTGAACCAATTTAAATTTTTTAAAATTGGCTATTTTAGTGGATATTAAATATTTAAAATAAATATTTTAAATAATAGTGATGAAATGTAAGTTGAATCGACATTTGAAAGGGAATATAATTAATTCTAATTATAAACAGGGCCTGAAAGGGCGCGGTAGTTTCAAAATTTGAATTCAAACTTTGACTGACGGTACCGGGTGCAAAACCAAACGGATTTGAGTGAAACCAAAAATATGTAAATCTGTTTGTGAATATCTTTCTAACGAATCTGAAAAATCAAAGTTTCGTAGCGGGAGTCAAAAGTTATGGCCAAATGAATTTTCTGAAAGGTCGCTATGGAGTTTATATAGCCCGTGAAAATGGCCATTTTGCAAACGACCTCGGAATTCAACGAAACCACTTTTGTTGGATCCGAGATGTGAAGTTATTGCTAGGTTTCAAATTTCATAATTTTTGAAGTTAATATGTGAGCGTGGCGAAGGAAAATTTGGTTTTGTCAATTATAGTTAATTTGAATCGACCAGAAAAGGGCCATTTTGCAAACGACCTCAGAATTCGACGAAACAAGTTTTGTTGGGACCGTATCATCAAAACATAGCTAGATTTATTTTTCTACAATTTTTAGAAGCAGTATGTGGCCCCGGCAAATTAAAATGTACGTTCAAAACAGAATTTGAATGTTTTATATTTTAATTTGAAGAATAACTAACTCTAACAGTTGAATTGGCCTACGAAACATATCCCATTGTGTTCGGAATGAGGGTATTTAGCTAGGAGCGACAGTCGTTGGGTTTGGATTGGAGTTCGTATGTGAAGACGGGTATTTTCGAATTTTAAAGAATTAAAAATAAAAAATATAATGGGCCGGCCAATCATCTTCCTCCATCATAACACGTTGACCAAAAACAAACCCGCTCCTCCCAGTTCGAACGGCGGAAAACCTAGCCCACTTTCTCCCTTCGATTTCTCATCAACCACTCAATGAAAAATCGTGATTCTTGTTTCATTTTAAAGCTCTAGAGCTCCTCTTCAAATCCATCCCAGATTCGCCCATCCTCGTGTTGTATTTGTCGAGTTACGGGTCCCTGAAGCTGGCGCCTTTGAAGAGCCGCCGCCTCCACCTGGGTTGATCGAATTGGGTCCCCTCCTCGGTGCACGTGCGCCTCACGTAGGCCTTCAACGCTGCGTAGTCCGATTCCAACAACGTTCTTCGGTTTGGGCAGAAATTCAATCCTTAGTTTTGAACGAACATAGAAGAGGTACGGGTTGATTTTAATGAACTGATTTTTACACTTAAAAGTGTTGCAAATTTTGATTACACGATAAAAATGATATCTTTTTCATATGTTGTCGAAATTCAGTGAAACAAGAGACACCGGGACCGTGTGGACGTCTTCTACATTCTAGAAGAGACCGCATATTTTTCTGAGCCTTCTGCTATTTTTGGTGGAGTGGAACCCAATGTGAGATTTCTAAACTATAAACGATATGGAAAACGACGAAGTATAAATTATATAGTTGATGTATGACTTGTATAAGCGTTGTACACCTCATGTATAAGTGTTGTATAGGTTGTACGTTTGATGTATAAGTTATATATGCGTTGTAAAAATTATATATGTGTTGAAATAGAAGTGAAATGCATATATAATATATAATATATATATATATATATATATATATATATATATATACGCCACTCGTCCACAAACCATGGACGATATTTATTGATTGTGATTGGTGTGAAAATTGGTTGATAGCGAATGGTTGAAACTGATTGATTGTGGTTATAAAATACCCGTTTGTGGTTGAGAATTATTGGGTTGAAACCACATAGGATTAGTTTGTGGAAATGAAAAATATATACATGCCGCCTGCGTGCGAACTAGATGCATGATTTCCCATTGTCAAAAGCTGTGAGGCTTTAAGGTAGAGCGAGGAGCCGTACTAGGGACGACCCCGGTTTTAACTACCCTACCGTTATGCTACCGAAATTTTGAATAATATTCATGTGTTAGAATTATTTTCCTGTGTTGAAACTACATTTGTGTGTTGTATAGAAAACCTTCATGTGTTGAATTGAAATTCGTTCGTTGAATAGAATTCATGTGTTGAACGGTATTCGTGTTTTAAATATAAAAATCACCTTTTTATCTATATATACAAACTATAGAAAACCTTCATGTGTTGAATAGAAATTCATTTGTTGAATTATATTCATGTGTTGAATGGTATTCATGTTTTGAAATAAATTGTTTTTTTATAAAAATCATATTTTTAACATCTATATGAACTATATAAAATACTCTTGTTTTGAAATAAATTGTTTTATAATAAAAATCATATTTTTATTACCTATATGAACTATATAACATAATCGCGTTTTGAAATGAATTGTTTTACAATAAAAATCACCTTTCTACGGTACATATGAGTTGTTAAAAATAGTGAAGTGTCGAAGTGAATGTCTGTTGGATAAAAATATCATTTTTATCAAATATATGAAAATAATATAGCTTTGAAATCAAAGAAACGATATATATATATAAATAGAATTGAAATATATCGAATAACGAAGCTGCAGTTCGTATTTTGAAACCGTGATTTCAAACGATTAGTGCGGGAGATCCGACCATCGGATTTTCCCGAAACCGCAACCGTTGGGTTCGCCTTGGAAATATCTTTCCAACGCACCAACTTTGTAAAAATCCAACGGTTGGATTGTCTGGAATGTTTAATTCAAATCTGAAGAAAAACAGCGCCAGAATTGATTATATATATATATATAATTATATTAAATCGAATAACGACGCTGTAGTTCGTATTTTGAAATCGAAACTTCAAACGATTATACCGGGAGATCCGACCGTCGGATTTTCCTGAAACGGGAACCGTTGGATTCGTTTTGAAAAGATCTTTCTAATGATGTAAATTTTATGAAGATACAACGGTTAGATTTTCAGATATGTGTAAATCAAATCTGAAGAAAAACAGCGCCACGGCCGCGTTATGGCCCGAAGCGACGTTTGAATAAATTGGCTATTTTAAAATAAATAAAAATAGCGATAAATCGTTATAAAATATTATAATCATATGGATGTGAAATTTAGAAATTAACTGAAGGTTAGCTAATTCGAATGGTTTCCTGGATTTTGATCTGATGTTGGTTTCAGCCTTCGGGGTTAATAATTGGGAAATCGTTCTCTTACTGATTGACGGTTAGTGACTAATGAATCGAAATGTTGCGTATGTAGTGTTTGTGTAGCACGTGTTTATTATATACGCGAGTTGCTCAGAAAGACCGGGTTTATACCATTCTGAATAACTGAATCGACGATAAGAAATCGAAGATGAAGACGGTGGTCGAAGACCAGAAATCTTCACCTCGTTTGGATGGTAACTGATGTCCTGATTGGGAGGCATCCCGAAATATGGATAATGAGTGGTGATCGTCTAGACGTACGTGGAGATCGATGGGTTTGCGAGGTATATAGTGCCTCCGGTTTTGTTCCGACCCAGAACAGACTAGTAAATGGATTGTGTGTCTGACATTGGAATTTATTCTATGTGATTGATAGCCATAAGTTGCATGGTGTGAATTGCCTGTGTGGCATGCTAAGATGCAGTGAACAAGGCTTCTGTTGAAAAGCAAAGTCTTGCGGTGATGATCAAAGCACCGCCTGTGTGGCGTAGCTTTGTGTATAACGTGAATTCGCGAGCCTCACACCCCAGTATGAAACAGAAATGGGAGAAGGACCTCAGGGAGGGCATGCGTTTCCTTCTAGTTAGAGGTGGTGTCGGTGCTTAAACTGGCTGACATTTATATTATTTTCACCTATGTGGTTGTTGTTGTTGCGATGCGCCTCGGTTATATCGGTCGATCTGGGATCGATGAAGCCATTCGTTGGCTCATTGACGCCGCATAGGGCGGGGAAACGCAGTGCTCAGGATTTTAATCCACATCAGTGGACCGGCCCTGACGATCCAAAGGCTTGACTGAGTACTTGCCTGAGACACGGGCTAGAGCGTCTCGAAGTCGGTAAGGACTATCTTTTGCCTTGGTTCATGATGGAAATCCAACTTCCAAATACGACCTCGTGCGGTTTTGATTGGATATATATATATATATATATATATATATATATATATATATATATGTGGCGACATGATATATGGTACCCATGCCGTCTATGATTGATAGTTATGATTGAAATTGTTTTTGAAACCTATAAACACTAGTAATAATATCAAATGCTTTTGTTTTATTCGTATCAAGCATATTTTGGCCATTATAAGGTAAAACTCTATCCTCCGGTTTGCGTTGCATTGTGTGATAGGAACTGAGTCTTATAATGGCTTCATTTTTATAAAAAGCATTGCGATGTTTAAAAGAATTATTTGTTTTAAAGCACTGGCAATCCAATGGAGTAAGCCCATTCCGCGAAAGTGGCGTGGTCCTGTGATTAGCCGTATTATATAATGTGTTAAGTAGATTTCTCATACTAGTCCCATGACTGACTCGTAGTTTGTTTCACTTGCAAACTCGGGTGCCCCTTTTTCTACACGGGCAGCCTTGTATTCAGGTTTTAGCAGGATCTTTCTGGATAGCTGGAGCTGAAGATGGATTCTATCATTTATCTCTTTTTATGCTGTTCAGCTCCTATTGTACATATTGTGTTTGTTTTTCGCTGTAGACATTTATGTATAGATGAACTGTATTTGTACTAAGTATGATCCTGTATCCTGTGTAACTCTGATGATTATTGTTTATTCAGTGATTATTTGTTCATTATCAGGTGTACTTATTTATTTCTGTTCTGCTATTATCTGTTTATGAGTTATATTCCAAAGACTACCCTTGACACCGTGGTACGGGTTTTGGGGTCGTCACAACGTGGTATCAGAGCTTTGGTTAAGTTTAGTGCTGGAATATAACATATTAACGAACTCGTCAGAAATAGAACCAGTAGTGTTCTAGGACGGGTAACTCATTACAGATAGGATCAGCAGTATCATAGTATGAGTATTGCAAAATAACTCGTTAGAGATGGGGTCAGAAGTGCCCCAGAACGAGTCGGGAGTTATATGTTTATATATAACGTATTTGTGATTATATATCTAGTTTGCTTTTAGAAATATGATTTTAGAATATATAAAAGGTATATATTTGAAAATTTAAAAACAAATTGATTGTTGTTAGTGTTGTGTGATAGTAGATTTGATGGATTAATTTATTAAAACGATAGTTAATTTAATCAATATGAGAATGAATGATAGAATTTATTCGATTAAATCACACATTGAACTGATATAAAAATAGATAGAAATATATATATGTGCATCATATATGTTTGAACAGGTAAATGGATAGCTATTGAGTAAAGAATTTATTTGCGTGCCCGACAAATAGGTAAACCTTAATGAGTTGGATGCGAAATATTATTATATCAACTCCTGTGAATGCCATTGGATGCGGAGTGCTGGTTATTCTGTGTGTAATTAATAAATGTCGCCATAGGATAGTAACAATTAATTTTGAACTACACTGCATGGCATACTTCTTAAAGATAGGCATACTTCATCATATACCACATAAGCATTTGGATCTTGTGTGACGAGGTGGAAGATTTACCATATGAGCGAGAGGCTTGTATGGCGATGACTGTATTTTACAGGTTGAACTGATGACTGATATGGACCATATAAAATTGTAACGATAAATTGCTAGATTAATAAAAACCCCACACGGGTTTGGAGTTGACAATAATCACATCTCTCTAGTCATTAGATACGGCACATGGACTATTTATTTCCCACACGGGACGAGGTGACGAGAATTTATTCTCTGGAGCAATTAAAAATACACACTCCCTCAGGCTTTGACAGGGTGATAAGAATTTATTCTGTGGAGTTATTATCAATACACGCTCCCCTGTAAACACCAGAATATATCACTATAAATATGTGTATGCTTTATATGATTTATTGGGTACCTAATACGGCCTAATAAATTTCCAAACCCCTCCCCGTACAAAGGAGGTAATGGCGAAATTTTTCGAAAATTCCGGGTGTTAGCCAATTTTTTTGAAGAATTTGAAAATTCTCAGAAACTGAAAAGTTGGAGAATGGAAGCCAGATTGAACGTAGTGTTGATTAATCAAACCACTTTCGACTTTATTCCTTTTCGGGGACGAAAAGTTTTAAGTGGGGGAGATTGTAACGACCTGGAAAAACTGAACCAATTTTAAAATTTTAAAATTGGCTATTTTAGTGGATTTTAAATATTTTAAATAAATATTTTAAATAATAGCGATGAAAAGTAAGTTGAATCGACATTTGAAAGGGAATATAAATAATTCTAATTATAAACAGGGCATGAAATGGTGCGGTAGTTTCAAAATTTGAATTCAAACTTTGACTGACGGTACCGGGTGCAAAACAAAATGGATTTGAGTGAAACCAAAAATATGTAAATCTGTTTGTGAATATCTATCTAACGAATCTGAAAAATCGAAGTTTCGTAGCGGGAGTCAAAAATTATGGCCAAATGAATTTTCTGAAAGGTCGCTATGGAGTTTATATAGCCCGTGAAAATGGCCATTTTGCAAACGACCTCGGAATTCGACGAAACCCCTTTTGTTGTATCCGAGTTGTGAAGTTATTGCTAGATTTCAAATTTCATAATTTTTGAAGTTAATATGTGAGCGTGGCAAAGGAAAATGTGGTTTAGTCAATTATAGTTAATTTGGATCGACCAGAAAAGGGCCATTTTGCAAACGACCTCAGAATTCGACGAAACTAGTTTTGTTGGGACCGTATCGTTAAAACATAGCTAGATTTATTTTTATGGAATTTTTAGAAGTAGTATGTGGCCCCGACAAATTAAAATGTATGTTCAAAACAGAATTTGAATGTTTTATATTTTAATTTGAAGAATAACTGACTCTAACAGTCGAATTGGCCTACGAAACATATCCCATTGTGTTCGGAATGTGGGTATTTAGCTAGGGGAGACAGTCTTTGGGTCTGGATTGGAGTTCGTATGTGAAGAGGGGTATTTTCGGATTTTAAAGAATTAAAAATTAAAAATATAATGGGCCGACCAATCATCTTCCTCCATCATAACGCGTTGACCAAAAACAAACCCGCTCCTCCCAGTTTGAACGGCGGAAAACCTAGCCCACCTTCTCTCTTCAATTTCTCATCAACCACTCAATGAAAAATCGTGATTCTTGTTTCATTTTAAAGCTTAGAGCTCCTCTTCAAATCCATACCAGAATCGCCCATCCTCCTGTTGTATTTGTCGAGTTACGGGTCCCTGAAGTTGGCGCCTTTGAAGAGCCGCTGCCGCCACCTAGGTTGATCGAATTAGGTCCCCTCCTCGGCGCACGTGCGCCTCACGTAGGCCTTCGACGCTGTGTAGTCCGATTCCAACAACGTTCTTCGGTTTGGGCAGAAATTCAATCCCTAGTTTTGAACGAACATAGAAGAGGTACGGGTTGATTTTAATGAACTAATTTTTACACTTAAAAGTGTTGCAAATTTTGATTACACGATAAAAATGATATCTTTTTCATATGTTGTCGAAATTCAGTGAAACAAGAGACACCGGGACCGTGTGGACGTCTTCTACATTCTAGAAGAGACCGCATATTTTTCTGAGCCTTCTGCTATTTTTGGTGGAGTGGAACCCAATGTGAGATTTCTAAACTATAAACGATATGGAAAACGACGATGTATAAATTATATAGTCGATGTATGACTTGTATAAGCGTTGTACACCTCATGTATAAGCGTTGTATAGGTTGTACGTTCGATGTATAAGTTATATATGCATTGTAAAAATTATATATGTGTTGAAATAGAATTGAAATGCTTATATATATATATATATATATATATATATATATATGCGCCCCTCATCCACAAACCATGGACGATATTTATTGATTGTGATCGGTGTGAAAATTGGTTGATAGCGAATGGTTGAAACTGATTGATTGTGGTTATAAAATACCCGTTGTGGTTGAGAATTATTTGGTTAAAACCACATAGGATTAGTTTGTGGAATTGAAAAATATATACATGCCGCCTGCGTGCGAACTAGGTGCATGATTTCCCATTGTCAAAAGCTACGAGGCTTTAAGGTAGAGCGAGGAGCCGTACTACGGACGACCCCGGTTTTAACTACCCCGCCGTTATGCTACCGAAATTTTGAATAATATTCATGTGTTAGAATTATTTTCCTGTGTTGAAACTATATTCGTGTGTTGTATAGAAAACCTTCATGTGTTGAACTGAAATTCATTCGTTGAATAGAATTCATGTGTTGAATGGTATTCGTGTTTTAAATATAAAAATCACCTTTTTATCTATATATACAAACTATAGAAAACCTTCATGTGTTGAATAGAAATTCATTCGTTGAATCATATTCATGTGTTGAATAGTATTCATGTTTTGAAATAAATTGTTTTTTTATAAAAATCATATTTTTAACATCTATATGAACTATATAAAATACTCTTATTTTGAAATAAATTGTTTTATAATAAAAATCATATTTTTATTACCTATATGAATTATATAAAATAATCGCGTTTTGAAATGAATTGTTTTACAATAAAAATCACCTTTTTACGGTACACATGAGTTGTTAAAAATAGTGAAGTGTCGAAGTGAATGTCTGCTGGATAAAAATATAATTTTTATCAAATATATGAAAATAATATAGCTTTGAAATCGAAGAAACGATATATATATATATATATATATATATAAATAGAATTGAAATATATCGAATAACAAAGCTGCAGTTCGTATTTTGAAACCGTGATTTCAAACGATTAGTGCGGGAGATCCGAACATCGGATTTTCCCGAAACCACAACCGTTGGGTTAGCCTTGGAAATATCTTTCCAACGGCACCAACTTTGTAAAAATCCAATGGTTGGATTGTCTGGAATGTTTAATTCAAATCTGAAGAAAAACAGCGCCAGAATTGATTATATTTATATATATATATAAATATAATTATATTAAATCGAATAACGACGCTGCAGTTCGTATTTTGAAATCGAAACTTCAAACGATTATACCGGTAGATCCGACCGTCGGATTTTCCCAAAACGAGAACCGTTGGATTCGTTTTGAAAATATCTTTCTAATGATGTAAATTTTATGAAGATCCAATGGTTAGATTTTCATATATGTGTAAATCAAATCTGAAGAAAAACAGCGCCACGGCCGCGTTATGGCCCGAAGCGTCGTTTGAATAAATTAGCTATTTTAAAATAAATAAAAATAGCGATAAATCATTATAAAATATTATAAACGATATGGATGTGAAATTTAGAAATTAACTGAAGGTTAGCTAAGTCTAATGGTTTCCTGGATTTTGATCTGATGTTGGTTTCGGCCTTCGGGGTTAATATTTGGGAAATCGTTCTCTTACTAATTGACGGTTAGTGACTAATGAATTGAAATGATGCATATGTAGTGTTTGTGTAGCACGTGTTTATTATATAGGCGAGTTGCTCAGAAAGACCGGGTTTATCCCATTCTGAATAACTGAATCGACGATAAGAAATCGAAGATGAAGACGGTGGTTGAAGACCGGAAATCTTCACCTCTTTTGGATGGTAACTGATGTCCTGATTGGGAGGCATCCCGAAATATGGATAATGAGTGGTGATCGTCCAGACGTACGTGGAGATCGATGGGTTTGCGAGGTATATAGTGCCTCCTGTTTCGTTCCGACCTAGAACGGACTAGTAAATGGATTGTGTGTCTGACATTGGAAATTATTCTATGTGATTGATAGCCATCAGTTGCATGGTGTGAATTGCCTGTGTGGCATGCTAAGATGCAGTGAACAAGGCTTTTGTTGAAAAGCAAAGTCCTTCGGTGATGATCAAAGCACCGCCTGTGTGGCGTAGCTTTGTGTATAACGTGAATTCGTGAGCCTCACACCCCGGTATGAACAAGAAATGGGAGAAGGACCTCAGGGAGGGCATGCATTTCCTTCTTGTTAGAGGTGGTGTCGGTGCTTAAACTGGCTGACATTTATATTATTTTCACCTATGTGGTTGTTGCTGTTGCGAGGCGCCTCGGTTATATCGGTCGATCCGGGACCGATGGAGCCATTCGTTGGCTCATTGACGCCCCATAGGGCGAGGAAACGCAGTGCTCAGGATTTTAATCCACATCGGTGGACCGGCCCTGACGATCCAAAGGCTTGACTAAGTACTTGCCTGAGACACGGGCTAGAGCGTCTCGAAGTCGGTAAGGACTATCTTTTGCCTTGGTTCATGACGGAAATCCAATGTCCAAATACGACATCGTGCGGTTTTGATTGTGTGTATATATATATATATATATATATATATATATGGCGACATGATATATGGTACACATGCCGTCTATGATTGATAGTTATGATTGAAATTGTTTTTGAAACCTATAAACACTAGTAATAATATCAAATGCTTTTGTTTTATTCGTATCAAGCATATTTTGGCCAATATAAGGTAAAACTCTATCCTCCGGTTTGCGTTGCATTGTGTGATAGGAACTGAGTCTTATAATGGCTTCATTTTTATAAAAAGCATTGCGATGTTTAAAAGAATTATTGTTTTAAAGAACTGGAAATCCAATGGAGTAAACCCGTTCCGCGAAAGTGGCGTGGTCCTGTGATTAGCCATATTATATAATGTGTTAAGTAGATTTCTCATTCCAGTCCCATGACTGACTCGTAGTTTGTTTTACTTGCAAACTCGGGTGCCCCTTTTTCTACACGGGCAACCTTGTATTCAGGTTTTAGCAGGCTCTTTCTGGATAGCTGGAGCTGAAGATGGATTCTATCATTTATCTCTTTTTATGCTGTTCAGCTCCTATTGTACATATTATGTTTGTTTTCCGCTGTAGACATTTATGCATAGCTGAACTGTATTTGTACTAAGTATGATCATGTATCCTGTGTAACTCTGATGATTATTGTTTATTCAGTGATTATTTGTTCATTATCTTGTGTATTTATTTATTTCTGTTCTGCTATTATCTGTTTATGTGTTATATTCCAAAGATTACCCTTGACACCATGGTACGGGTTTTGGGGTCGTCACAACAACGTCAGGCACAAATCCATTTACAAGTCCGTTCTGGGTCTGAATGAAATCGGAGGCACCTTATTCCTCTCCCGTATGTCCAATATAGGAGAGAGGCCCTCGCATATCCGAACGATCAACAAGTACGTCCGGACAACCACCACTGTAACCCCTTCAGGGCAGCAACTCCAATCAAAGGCATCAATAGCCATCCATTCGATGTGAAGATCATCGGTCTTGCACCGTCTTCATATCTTTGACTTCTAACCATCGATCAATTATTTGAAATGAGAATTAACCCGGCCTTTTCAAATAATTCACGTATATTTAGAATTTCAAATCAATTCATTTTCATGGTTAAATTATTAGACATTAATAATTCTATTCATTAATGTAATTTTAGTGTTAAACACATTCAACAATCAAATACCCAATAAATTGGGTAAATTCGGTTTATTTCTATTCCATATCGTTTATAACATTTTATAACGATTTATCGCTATTTTTATTTATTTAAAAATAGCCAATTTATTCAAATGACGCTTCAGGCCATAACACGGCCATGGCGCTGTTTTTCTTCAGATTTGATTTACGCATATCTAAAAATCTAATCGTTGGATCTTTATAAATTTATATCATTAGAAAGATCTTTTCAAAGCGGACCCAATGGTTCCAGTTTTGGGAAAAACTGACGGTCGGATCTCCCGATACAATCATTTGAAGTTATGATTTCAAAATACGAACTACATCATCGTTATTCGATTTATTTTAATTATATATATATATATATATATATATATATATATATATAAGTATAATCCATTTTGGTGTTGTTTTCATTCAAATTTGATTTAAACATTCCAAACAATCTCACCATTGGATGTTTACAAATTTGGTGTCATTGGAAAGTTATTTCCAAAGCGGACCCAACGGTTTAGGTTTCGGGAAAATCCGACGGTCGGATCTCCCACAATAATCGTTTAAAATCACGATTTCAAAATACGAACTGCAGCTTCATTATTCATTTTAATTTAATTATATATATATATATAATCCATATTTTGATTTCCAAACCATTTTCTTTTCATATATTTGATAAAAATAATATTTTTATCCAATAAATATTTATTTCACACATGACTATTTTTAACACTTCATGTATATAATAAAAATGTGATTTTTATCGTCAAAACAATTTATTTCCAACATAATTATTTTTAACTCTTCGTATATATTATAAAAATGGGATTTTTATTGTTAAAACAATTTCAAAAATGAAGATTTTTAGCGATTCATATATATTTTAAAAATGTGATTTTTATTGTTAAAACAATTTATTTTAAAAATGAAGATTTTTTGCTATTCATATATATTTTAAAATTTTGATTTTTATTGTTAGAACAATTTATTTCAAACATGAATATTTTCCATCACATGAATATATTTCAATACATGAATATAAATCAAACAAATAAATATTTCAGAAAATTTCGGCAGCATAACGGCAGGGGTTAAAAACCGGCACCGTCCCGAGTACGGCTCCTCGCACTACCTTACGCCTCGCAGCGTTCCCTAAGGGGCTTATCCTTATAATCTAAATATTTTGATCATTTTCATATCACAATGGATATTCCACAAACAATTCCAATTTTGTTTCAGCCACAAACAATCATTATCAACCATTCGCATTTATCAACCAAATTTCTCGTCAACCAAAATCCAAACAATCACAATCAATATATATCGTCCATGGTTTGTGGACGAGGGGAGTACACATATATATAGATATATGCATATATAAATATATTTCGATTTCATTTCAATTCCATTCAACGCACATATGATTTTTACAATGCATATATAACTTATACATCGCACATATAATTTATACAACGCTTATACATGAGGTGTACAATGCTTATATAACTTATACATCGATTATATAATTTATACATCGCCATTCCATATCGTTTATAATTTAGAAATCTCACATTGGGTTCCACTCCTCCAAAAATTGTAGGAAGCTTCAAAAATTCTCCGGTCTCTTCTAGAATGTAGAAGACATCCACATGAGTCCAATGTCTCTTGTTTCACTGGATTTCGACAACATAGCAAAAAGATATGATTTTTATCGTGAAGTCAAAATCCGTAGCGCTTTAAAGTGCTATAGTCAGTTTAAAATGTAAAGGCCGTTACGTCAGCTGAAGCGTTCAAAACTAGGTTCGCGATTTGTGCGTGAATCGTTGCACGAGACGACGATCGGCCACTGCCACGTGAAAGAGGAAGGAGAGGCGTGCAGGCGCGTGGTGGTCCCCCTCAGATCGACGGCGTCCATAGGGCACGGCGGCGCAAAGAACGGTGGAAATTCACGGGCACGAAACTCAAGAAATACTGAACGATAATTGCCAAACTTTATATGGATTTGGAGAGGATGAAGTGCTCTTCAAAAACCTTGACTGGAGCACGATTTTTTATTGAGTGGTTTGGCCGAAATTTAAGAGAGAAGGTGGGAGCTCTTTATCATCGTCGGTCTGAAGGAGTTACGGGGAGAGAGAGAGAAATGAACGAATAATTTGATTGGCCTGTGATTTTTATTTTAATTTTTAATTTAATTAAATCCAAAAATACCCTTTTCTCATACGAACTCCAACTCAACCCCAACGACTGTCGCCCTAGCTAAATACCCTCATTCCGGACACAATGGAATATGTTTCGTAGGCCCATTCGACTGTTTCAGTCAGTTTTTCTTCAAATTAAAATATAAAACATTTAAATATGGATTTGAACGTACATTTCAATTTGCCGGGGCCACATACTGATCCCAAAAATTCCAGAAAAATAAATCTAGCTATGTTTGGACGATATGGTCCCAACAAAACGAGTTTCGTCAAATTTGGAGACCGTTTGAAAAATGCCATTTTTTGGTCGATCCAAATTGACTGAAATTAACCAAACTCATTTTCCTTTGCCACGCTCACATATTAACTCCAAAAATTATGGAATTTTGAATCTAGCAATAATTCGACATCCCGGATCCAACAAAAGTGGTTTCGTTGAAAACGGAGGTCGCTTGCAAAATGTCTATTTTCAAGGGCTATATAAGCTTCATAGCGACCTTTCTGAAAATTCATTTGCCCATAACTTTTGATTCCCGCTATGAAATCTCGATTTTTCAGATTTGTTAGAAATATATTCATAAATAGATTTAAATATTTTTTGTTTCACTAAAATCCATTTTATTTTGCATCCTGTACAGTCAGTCAAATTTCAAATTCAAATTTTCAAACTACTGCGCCATTTCAGGCCTTGTTTTATAACTAAAATAAATATATTCACTATAATTTTGATCCAAATAGATTTTTTTTTGGTCATTATTATTTAAAAGAATTTATTTTGAATATTCAAAATTCATTAAAATAGCCAAATTAAAAATTTTAAATTGGTTCAGATTTCCCGGGTTGTTACAATCTCCCCCACTTAAAATCTTTTCGTCCCCGAAAAGGAACAAAGTTGAAAGTTGTTTAATTAACCAACTCAACTTTCATTCTGGCTTCTATTCTTCTACTTTTCAGTTTCTAAGAATTTCCTAATTCTTCAAAAATTTGGCTAACACCCTAAATTTTCGAAAAATTTCGCCATAACCTCCTTTGTACGGGGGAGGGGTTTGGACATTTATTGGAACGTATTAGGTACCCAATAAATCCTAATAAGCGTACACATATTTATAGTGATATGTTCCGGTGTCCACAAGGGAGTGTGTATAGATCATAACTCCAGAAAATAAATTCTCATCACCCTATAAATGGTTTTTTATGCCTTAATGACCAGAGAGACGTGTTTATTGTCATATCCAGACCCATATGGTTTTTTTATTAATCTGGCAATTTACCGTTACATTTTATATAGTCCATATCAGTCCTTTGTTCAACCTGTAATATAGTCATCGCCATACAAGCCTCTCGCTTGTACGGTGAATCTTCAACCTCGTCACATAAGCTCCAAATGCTTATGTGGTATATGATGAAGTATGCTATCTTCAAGAAGTATGCCATGTAGTGTAGTTCAAAATTAATTGTTACTATCCTATGGCGACATTTATTATTACACACAGAACAACCAACACTCCGCATCCAATGGCATGCACAGGAGTTGATATAATAATAAAATTGCGCATCCAACTCATTAAGGTTTACCTATTTGTCGGGCACCCAAATAAATTATTTACTCAACAGAGAATCCATTTACCTGTTCAAACATATATGATGTACAAGCATGTATTTCTATATATTTTCAAATCAGTTCAATGTTTGATTCAATTTGCATAAATGTACCATTCATTCTCTTATTGATTAATTTAATTATCATTCTAATAATTTGATTAATCAAATTCTAAATTACACAACACATACAGCAATCAATTTATTGATTAACTTTTCAAAAAACTAATAATTAATTTATATACTCTTTTAAAATCATCAGACTATATAATTAAAAAATTTACATCCATGAAAAGGAAACAACAACAAAGTAAAAAAACAATACGGAAATGCAAAATATGGTAAATGTACCTTGCACCAGAGTTAATCAAAGATATCCACCCTGCAATTGGGATAGACTTTCTTAATGCTCTCCTCAGTTTCCCAAGTACAATCTCGCGGATCTCCACTCCATTGCACTTTGACTAAGTGAACCTTCTTGTTCCTCAGCTCTTTAGTTTCTTTTCCAATAATCTTTATTGGCTCTCTCCTCATAGCTAATTCTGGAGTAATTTCCTAATCTTGTTGTGCGGCTTCATCCATGACTAAGTCTGAATCATGCACATGCTTTCGAAGTTGAGATACGTGAAACACATCATGTACTCCAGGCAACCAATTAGGCAATTGAACTCTATAAGCGAGAGTTCCAATCCGTTCAATCACAGGAAATAGACCAATAAATCTGGGCGCCAACTTCCCTGTTTTGCCAAATCGGACTACTCCTCTCATCGGAGAAACCCTTAAATACACATAGTCGCCAACAGAAAAAGATAAATCTCTTATTCTCGAATCTACATAGCTCTTCTGTCAGCTTTGAGTACTAGTAATCTTTTCTTAATGAAATCGACTTTATCTGTAGTTTCGCGAATCATATCGGGCTCCAATACGAGTCTATTGCCAGGTTCTACCCAACATGCGGGAGATCTGCACGGTCGACCATACAATGCTTCGAATGGCGACATTTTTAGGCTCGCTTGGTAGCTGTTGTTGTATGAGAGATCAGCCAAATGCAAGTGGTCTTCCCATGATCCGCCAAAATCAATAACACAAGCCCGCAATAAATCTCTAGAATGCGATTCACCCTCTCAGTCCGACCATCTGTTTGAGGATGATAAGCGGTGCTCAAGTTCAGTTTTGTTCCCAATTCTGCTTGGAATGCTTCCCAGAATTTAGTAGAAAAAATCGGGTCATGATCACTAACGATACTCATGGGAACTCCATGCAGTTTAACAATTTCTTTAAAATAAATCTACGCTAGACTCTGAGCGGTTCTATTCGATCTGACAGGTATAAAATGGGCGGTCTTCGTGAAATGATTTACGTTCACCCAAATACTGTCATTTCCTTTCCTGGTTCTGGGAAAAAGATCTATGAAATCCATAGAACTTTGTTCCCACTTCCAACCCGGAATTTCCAACGGTTGTAACAATCCGGCGAGTTTCTGTTGATCGCTCTTGACTTGTTGACAGGTGGAACACCGGCTAACATATATAGAGATGTCTCTTTTCATCACCTTCCACCAGAAGGTTCGCTTGAGGTCATTATACATTTTACTAACCCCTGGGTGGATACTCATCTTGGACTTGTGACACTCGTCCATTACTTCTCTTTTGAGCTCAAGACTGTTGGGAACACAAATTCTTCCTTTCAATCTCAGAACTCCTGCGCTATCCACATGGAAACTGGAGACTTTACCCCTTTGAATTCTTTTGATCATCTCTTTAACAAAACTATCGTCTTTCTGAAGAATAGATATTTTATCAATCAACAATGGTGTAATGATAAGATTGGCGATGATCACATTCTTTCTGTTGAGCGCATCAACCACAACATTGGCTTTCCCCGGAGTATATAAAATATCAAGATCATATGCCGCGAGAAATTCTAGCCAAGGCTGCTGCCTCATATTTAGATCCTTCTGGGTGAATAAATACTTCAGTGATTGATGATCAGTATATAATTCAGATTTCTCATCCAATAGATAATGCCTCCATATTTTCATAGCAAACACGATGGCTAACAATTCAAGATCGTGAGTTGCATAATTCTTCTCATGTAGCTTCAATTGATGGCTAGCATAAGCGACTACTTGGCCTCTTTGCATTAATACTGCACCAAGACCTTCTTTAGAAGCATCTGTCCAGACTTTCAAGTACTGATTTCCATCGATAATTGTTAACACTGGAGCAGTCGTCAATCTTAACTTCAGCTTTTGGAAAGTTGCCTCACATTCTGGAGTCCAATTGAACCTTGAATGTTTCTTAGTAAGCTTTGTTAAGGAACTAGATATCTTCGAAAATTCTTTAACGAACTTCCAATAATAACTAGCCAATCCAAGAAAACTTCGGACTTCTGTGGGTGTAGTCGGTTGTTTCCAATTCTGAATAGCAGTGATTTTACTGGGATCCAAAGAAATTCCTTCCTTTGATACGACGTGACTAAGGAATTTTACCTCTTCTTGCTAGAATATACATTTGGAAAATTTTGCTTTTAAAACATTCTTTCTCAGAATCTCTAACACTTGTTCCAAATGTTTCGCATGCTCTCTCTCTGACTTAGAGAAGATCAATATGTCATCAATGAAAACCAGTACAAATTTATTCAATACTTCTCTGAATATCCAGTTCATTAGATTGACAAAATAGGCTGGAGCATTACATAGGCCGAACGACATTACTAACCACTCGTAGAATAAATTTGGACCTCTGAATGCTGTCAAAGGGACACACTCTTCGGCAATACGAAGCTGATGGAAACCTGTAGCTAGGTCCATTCGTGAAAACACTTGTGCGCCATTCAGTTGATCCAACAAATCATCAATCGGCGGCAATGGATATTTGTTCTTTAATGTCTGCTTATTCAAGTCATGATAATCCACACATAGTCTGACAGTACCGTCTGACTTTGGGACAAATACCACTGCTGCTCCCCAATCAGAGAAACTAGGTCTAATCAGACCTTTCCATACAAGCTGTTGAGTTTGATTATCTAACTCTTCTTTTTCCTTCAAGGTCATTCTTCGAATAGCGTGAACTACTGGCCTTGCATTCGGAATTAAAGCGATTTTGAAATCAATTTCCCTACGCGGAGGTAAGCTAACAACTTCTTCGAACACATCCGCATAATTCTTGACAACGGGGATATTTTTTATGTCGACCAGAATATTCTCCGCAACAACAGGAACAGGTTCTAATTAAGCAGGAGAAACATCCAAAGCTGACCAAAAGTCTTTTCTATCAGAATTCAGACCTTCACATGGGATGGTTATATACTCCTCGAACTTTGTTTTTGCTTTAACAACTCTCTCGGCGCATTTAACCTCAGCTTCATATTTGGTTAACCAATCCAATCCTGGAATAAGATCGAATTCGGTAAAATTCATGACGATCGCGATGGTAGGGAACCGATAACGGGAAAAAGAAACTGGCACACCACATATCCAACTAAGGTTAAGGGAACCCCCAACCGGATTATGGGAAGTCATGGGCTCTTTAAGCTTTTTCAAATTCAAATCCAGTTTCTTAACCGCATTATTTGAAATAAAGCTTCGTGGCGCGCCTGTATCAAATAGTACTTTAACCGGAATATCTTTGACAGTAAGCGTGCCTTCCAAAACATCTGGCCTTGCTTAACTGGCTGAGGATGCAGGAACTTCTTCCACTTTATTTACATGTACTACTTCAGATTTCTTTAATAGCCGACAATCCTACTTTACATGACCAGCCTGATGGCAAAGATTGCATTTTCTAATCGCTTGAAACTTGCTCTTGGATCTAGATTTATCCTTCTTTTGTTTGTTCCAATATTTACAATTTATCGCCAAATGTCCTTGCCTATTACAGCTCGAGCATGTGGCGGTTGTTATTGGATCTTCCTCAGACTTAACCTTTTCCAATTGAATTTAGGCCTCTTACTGACCCCAAACGTCGTACTTATCTCCGATTTTGCCTGTGGTTTTTATTTTAATTTAATTAAATCCAAAAATACCCTTTTCTCATACGAACTCCAATTCAAACCCAACGACTGTCGCCTTAGCTAAATACCTCCATTCTGGACATAATGGAATATGTTTCGTAGCCCATTCGACTATTTCAGTCAGTTTTTCTTCAAATTAAAATATAAAACATTCAAATATGGATTTGAATTTACATTTCAACTTGTCGGGGCCACTACTGATCCCAAAAATTCCAGAAAAATAAATCAGGCATGTTTGGACGATACGGTCCCAACAAAACTAATTTCGTCACATTTGGAGACCATTTGAAAAATGGCCATTTTCTGGTCGATCCAAATTGAATGAAATTAACTAAACTCATTTTCCTTTGCCACGCTCACATATTAACTCCAAAAATTACGGAATTTGGAATCTAGCAATAATTCGACATCTCAGATCCAACAAAAGTGGTTTTGTCGAAAACGGAGATCGTTTGCAAAATGTCTATTTTCAAGGGCTATATAAACTCCATAGCGACCTTTCTGAAAATTCATTTGGCCATAACTTTTGATTCCCACTATGAAATCTTGATTTTTCAGATTCGTTAGAAAGATATTCATAAACAGATTTAAATATTTTTGGTTTCACTAAAATCCGTTTTATTTTGCATCCTATACAGTCAGTCAAAGTTCGAATTCAAATTTTCAAACTACCACGCCATTTCAGGCCTTGTTTTATAATTAAAATAAATATATTCACTATAATTTTGATCCAAATAGATTTTTTTTGGTTGTTATTTTTTATAAGAATTTATTTTAAATATTCAAAATTCATTAAAATGTAAGAAATTTTATCTCCCTCTCAATTCGATTGCCCGACTACAAACAATCTCCGTTTGCTATGAAATTTTTAATCCAACAATACACGTCATTACGAATCCAATGAATCCAGTTTCGTAGAATTTCAAGTTCGTTTGGCCTTCCATTTTATTTTTCGATCGAGTTCGAATTCCATTTTTATGTGCATTTTGGCGCACGTTAAATCCGCTCCTGCCTACACGATAGCTCCATAAATTATGAAACTTAGGATTCTTCCGTTATTCATTGTTACGAATCTGGGAAAAAATTGTCGTCAAATCGTGGGGTCAAATGAACAACATTCCTTTGTAAACTGATCGTCAGTTTTACCTCAAACGGTTTTATCGCACACGGCCACATACTGATTCCGTCTGGCACGAAATTCGAAACTTAGCAATGATTTGATATTCCGAATCCAGCAAAATTGGTCTCGTCAAATTCTGTGGTTGCTAGCAAAATTTCACTTTTTAAGGGCTAGGCGATGATTTAATTTTTTTTAATTTTTGATGTATTTTCCTATAAAATTATATTAAAAATAATTTTTAAATTGGTTGTGAAATTCTGGGTTGTTACACTTTAACATAAAGTTAAAGATAGACATCTAAATGAAAATTTTAGACATTCGATTATTTTTATTCATTGAGCCTGAACTTGGATGGAACAAATTCCTTTTAAAGGAAATTCATTCCACCGTTTTCTTCCCTTACTATTTTATTAATGAAGAAATAAATACACTAGTAGTTAAAAACTGACACAAGAATGGCGGAAAAGCAATATGCCTGGGATCTAAGCCCTAACCCCTACCGACCTTCCAACATCCCTTTTCCCCTCCTCCGATGCCTTAACCTTCCCGACCTCTGCCCCGGGGCACTCCAGATTCCCTCTCGCATCCTCCTGCACCTCATCCAGCAACCAAATAGCCTTCCATAATTTCCAGTCAACTTCCTTCAATTTTCTAGCCGCCCATTCCTCCAGCCTCCCCCTAAGTCCGCTAACTCTCCTTCTATGACTGAGATGGGTGGGTTTCAACTCGTCACTCGCTAGTCTAATCGACTAGCCTATGAATCATTGAACATTAATAGGAGGGTTCATTTTAATTAGGAGGATTTTCTTCCCTTGAAAGCTGCGAGCAGGGTAGGTCCGTCAAAGGCAGTGAAGCTTTTCCCAGTCAGCTGGTACTTCTCGTGATCCTCTCCTTCTTCCTGGGTCCAACTAATCCAGATTTAGGGGCTTCTAACCTAACTGTCTACATTTCTTCGGAAGCTAGCGGAGCTTGGAAGGATGTTGTCTTAGGTAATCAAGTGCCAATTTATACTCTACTTAGGTTTTACTAGCCTAACGAGTTTAATAATTTGAATTGTGCCTAAATGTATGTTGATCTAGTGCATAAGGCTAGACTACAGTGGGAACACACAATTGCAATTTATGTTATTGGTTCTACACTACATTATCTGTTTTTCAAAGTGTATATTCATAGGGTATGGAAACCAGTTGGAGAATTTAATATTTATTCTAAAGAAGATGGTTTCTATATCACTAAATTTGAAATAAAGGAAGACTGCGATAGAATTTTAGAGGATGGTCCTTATTTTTATGATAGAAAGTTAATAATGATGAAACATTAGTCAAGGGAACAAAGTTTAATAAATATATGTTGCATACTATTCCATTATGGATTTGTTACCTGGTTTTACCATGTATTGCTGGATAGAAGAGGGGATTAGTAGAATTGCGTATGTTATTGAAAACCCTTTAAAACATGATAAGTTTAAAGAAGGTATTACGAAAATTTCTTTTGCACGTGTCCTAGTGAAAGTTTCAAGTTCGTTTTTCCATTCTAAACAAATACCAATTCTATTATAAGATGATAAGTTAATTATGCAGTATGTGGAATATGAGTGGTTCCCACCATTCTTTTCGAATTGTCATAGTTTTGGACACCTGGAAAATGATTGTTCATTTTCTAAAATTTGGGGTTCTAAGAAATATATTCATCAAAGTTGTAATTTTAACTTTATGACCTGATTATGCAAATTTTTGAATCTGTCGGTAATGGTATGCAATGTGCTACTGGAGAGGTTTTACTTTAGAATGGTTCTAGTGAAGCCCAAGAGCAGCTCTCAATGCAAACTGAAGACATAAGGTTTCCTCTGATACTGATGATCTGGACTCCATGGCTAGGGAAGAGGATTTGACAGACCATGATGGAAATAATTTGGGTAACAAAGCTATAAGACAGTCTAGGACGAGTTCGAAGGCGGTACGTAAAGTCAGAATTGATGAGACCTCTTCTAATGTTCAAGAAGATACTGGTTATGGAGTAATTAAAAATATGGCATGAAAGTTTATGATTTGTCATACTAAATAAAAGAAGAAAAAAACTAAAAAGTTCAATAAAGTAGCAACTCTAACTAGTTTTGGTCCAAGTACTTCCTTAGGGTCATAATGTTATTACTTTTGGTGAGGAAGGATGTTGTATGGTATTTAGGGACATTTAGTTCTTCCTTGTATTTTGTCCAGTATAGGTATAGACTAGTAGTGGCTTTGAATTTTACATTTGCAGTTTGTATGGTTTGCTTCAGAATGAGTCAGTTTTCAGTCGATTTTTGCGTCACTTGTTTTGAAGTCGTACAACAAGGATGTAAATCTATATATATATATAATAAAGTACGAATTTATAAAAAAATCTTCTATCCATTATTTTTTATGTTTTTCTTTGTGTCACTAATGTACTTTATCCTTACATCTCTCCAACTAGCTTCATGCTCTTGTAAAAAAGCATTCATCTTTCAAATGAGTATGGATTTCCTTCTATATTCGACATACAACTTTGAGGCACTAAAAATTTGACCAACATAAAAGTAAAACCATTCGATTTCTATTTCAAGCTCTTACATACGTCGACCCTCTTCTCTTCTTCTTAATGTTCTAAATCGCTCTATACACATACCACTCATTCTCAATTAATAGCAAATAACATAAGTTGAAACAATAACTAAGTTATCACTTTTGTTCGTTCCTCTGTATTTTTGTACATTCATTATATGATAACATTCATTTAACCACTGCAAGAAATGTTAAACTTACAATATTTATTTACAACATTCACAAAATGTCAATAGAAATAAAGGCTTTTAAAAACCTTTTTTCTAGAAAGTTGGAATTAAATTATTATCATTGTCATGGAAATATGCGACTTTTGCGGAAGCGTTTTAATACCAAGATCTTAGTCACTCAAATCACAAAGAGAAAACTTTGATTAAAGAAAAGACGGAAATGCAATCAAACCACAAGATATTTCATCCAACCAAAAATAAATTTTGTTTACACTTACTAGAATGAGCCAAAAATAAATGAATTATTATTGAATCAATAACCTAATTGAAAAAGGGAAAGGATATCTAGATGACTAATATTGTTGGAGAAAATGAACCATAAAAAATGATGGCTAACCCTGAATCAACTAATTAAGATCCTTACTCCCATAATTTCATTTGCTGGTGATCCAATCCTAAAAGCTATTCATATAGGAGAGTATAAAACTTCGGCAAATATCCAAATTACCTCTCAGAAATATCACAAATATACTTTAGAAAAACAAGGTCAAAAAAGGAATATCTGAATCAAACGTCTGATCGGTTGGACAGATGTTTGGCAAAGGTCACCAGAATTTTTCGGTAACCAGATGTCTAACCATTGGAGTCAGACATATGACCTAAGTCACTAGATTCTCCACATCCAGTGAACAAAGGTCTTCCCTGGTTGGTCATATGTCTGAGCTATGTCATCAGCCCCGCATCCATCTGATTTGTCATATCTTTCTCCTTTGATCTCCAATTCCAGAACTATTTTCAATGTATGTGTGATTTAATATCACAAATCACAACATTTAGAAACCATTTTATTTTGCCAATTTTAATAGATACCTACAAAAACTTATTATTACAATGCATTTAAATCATTAAAAAAAGAAAGTTGTAATTAAGATTTTAAACAGCTTCTTTTTTCCGAAAAATAAAAATAAACTTATTTTTAACAACTGTTTCTTTCTTTAGTTGTAATAGATGTATGTAACAATCTTTTAGTTTTTACCAGTTTAGATGACTATTTATAACAACACTGACTTATAGTTGTTTTACCAATAAGTTTTAAGTGATTCTGCAGCCACTTTCTAGAAAATGCTAATAAGGAAACAAAATCTGAGTAGATACAAAGATTTTCAGCTATCGTCGTAACCTATTACACAGAAAATTGAAGTATAAAAAGTGAGAAAAAGAACTTCCTAATATTTCAATGATATTTATAATTTTGAAAAATATTTTTTTATTTTTTGTAGATTTAACAATTTTCAAAAATAGAACAAATAATGTGTTGGAAACCAAAATCAATAAAAAGAAAGTTCTAAAATAATAATGCTCATTTAGATATAAAAATAATAATATTTAATTCTCAAATTTAAATTAATTTTGTTCCGTTATTTTTGACTTATATATAGTAATAATTATTTAATAACTTATGAAAATAGCTAAGAATTCACTTGTATTTGTTATTAGTTAATGAATGGCGCTAACTACAGAGAAAGATAATATAATGTATACTTGAACTCTAGATGCAAATGCAAGTTTAAAAAAACATATAAGTAGTAATAAAGTCGAAGCCCATGAACAAAGGGTTTTCGTTAAAACTCATAGGTAGGGTGGTAATTTTTTTTCCCCAATTATCGCCTTTAACTGAACTTCTGTGGTTAGAAGCACAAAAAATGCTGACTTGTTTAGTTGAAAAGGCAGACATTGCACAATATGGTATGATTTGTTCACTTCTCCATAGCTACTTTGGAGCAGCTCTAAGGCTAATGAACTAAATATATGGTCGTTTGGATAACCAATAACAATATTCTCCCCATTCTACAAACTGATCCCCTCCTCTTCCTCCTTCCACACCACCACCTATCGCCTCTTTCTAACATTTCCACCAAAGTTCTTCATGTCTTCCATATCCAAACGTCCTAGAACAAAGTCATTAGCAAAATCCCGTTTTCCTATACACTTCCACAAGTTTGTGTGACTAAAAACCAACAACAAACATTTTTATTGTCTTATGAATATGGCTATACACAACATTCAGATGTTCCTAATAACCAACCTTACCAAATGCACGTTTCCTGTAGTTTTTCTTTTCAACAACCACTGTATTTCCATTATACCGCTCCACAACCATACCACCAAAAACGTCCTCATGTTTGCGCATACAAAAATATTTCTTTATATATATCTTTGATAATGCAAAGTGATTAACAATAACACCATTATTTTTTCGTGCAATAGGTAAAGACTACTGACAGAGAAATAATATAGAATCCTTCAAGGCATATTCTTTTGCGTGTAAGGTGTAATAACCCTATTTTGAAGTTATTATATTATGCCAATTTAACCAAAATATAAGGATATGAATCTAATTGTTGTTTATATTATTTTTGAAATTTTATTAATTAATCTAATTTAATTGAGGATTTTTCTTTAACAAAATTGGAGTAATTATCGTTCAGGCAATATATTGAAAATCAAACAAAACATTTTAATGGAAATAAAATATATTAAAGTGTAAATAATCCTTTTTATCATTGAAATAGTTAGTGGAAATAGTAAAAATATAATAAATTTATATTATATTTGTGTAATGAGTAGCTGAAAATAAAAATTCAGTTATATTGATATAGTGAAAACTTAGAAGATAAATTCATTCGCTTTAATATATTGAATAATTAAATAGAGTGGTTAGATATTATACTAAATTGAACTGCGCAACCTGTAATGACCCGCATTTTTCAGAGATATAATAATTAATTAATTTAATTATTTAAAATAGTGATTTAGGGAATTTAATCATTGGTTAATTAAATAAAGTGAATATTTATTTAAATTAAAATAATAGAATAATATATTTAATTTAGAAATAATCAAAAATAGTGGAATTCACAATATAGTGTGAATTGGATTATTTAAAATATATAGTTCAGTTTAGAGTTGAATTATATTCACGAATATAATATATAAACGAAGTTTGAACGTATAATTATATTATAATTATAAACGAGCTCGAAATGGCGCGGCAGTTCGCTATTTGGCGATTTGAACTTCAACTGAATGTACAGGGTCCGTTTTAAATCGGATTTCTGTGAAACAAGAAACGTATGGAGCTGGTGAAGTATATCTTTCTAGTGGAAGAGAAAAATCGGGATTTCGTCGTGTAGATTTTTATTTATGCCCAAATCAAATTTTAGAAAAGTCGTTATGGATTTTTTTTATAATTTATAACGAATTATTTATATTTTAAAAAGGGATTTCATTATAAATCGAATATCGATTTATATTAGGATTTGAAATATCGAGTTAGAAATGCATATAGAAATATTCTAGAGCTGTATGGTATTCCACTGTGAATATATACGATAATATAAATTTATTTATATTTAATTCAATTATATTTAAATATATTTATATATTTAAATAGGTTATTTAGAGCTTTAAAAATAGCCAGTTTTGCAAACGACCTCCTTTTTCGACGAAACTAATTTTGTTGGATCTATAATATTAAATTATTGTTAGATTTCCAGTTTCGTGATTTTTAGAGTCAGTATGTGGCCGTACAGGATTTTAATGTGAAAAACAGTCGATATTCTGACGGTTAAAAATACGATGTGTGAGCAAACAGAGTCGGAATTCGACGAAACCAATTTCGTTGGGACCGTAATGTCGAACTGTAGCTGCATGTCCATTTTCGTGATTTTTGGGTATCATGTGTGATCATAGGAATTTTTGAGGACATATGTAAATAGCGTTTCCTTAAAAAAATCAATATAAAATGAATATAAAAATATCTAAATCTCACCCACTATAAAATAACATTTACCCATTCCCTTAAGACCTAAACAAATCGGCTGAAACTCAAACCGCCACCACCATTCTTTTCTTTAGTAAAATCATGACCTATAGAAAATTTAAAAACAATTCAAAGGAAACTCTTTAAATCCTAAGCCTTATGTTTTTGAAACCATTGAAGCAAGACCTTCAAACTAATCTAAGTCTCAAGGGGTTCGACTCCTCTTTTATACATTGCGAAATATAATAGTGAGCTAAGGTTGAAGGGTTTGGAACTTTGAAGCATTAATCTGCGAAACCGTGGTGATATCTGGATTCAGGAGGTCGAAAATCACGATGTGGCAATTTTTGAGGGGAATTCGCGTATAAAGATGTCGATGACTACCTACAGTAGCGTGAGGTCGAGCTGAGAACGCATTTCGATACGTGTGCCTGAGATGTGTGAGGGGATGGTTGGAGGCAGCTCGTGAAGGGAAGGATCGTGGTGATTCCAGTTTTTAAGACCGTGAAGAAATGATGTCGATTTGTGCTTGGAGGAAGTGCGGTTATGGTGCCTGTGGTGGAGAGGAAGCCGCGTTGTTTAATCCTGGAGGAAGAAGAGGTTTGGGTCTTTAAAGATTCGGTTGGGCTGTGGTGTTGGGCCGGCAAAGAAAGGTTGAGCCCATATTTAAATAATTAAGTTTTAATTTAAGGAAATTAGTCCATTAACTTGTGTAACGTATATCTTTGTCACACATGAACGGAATTGGACGAAACATGATCCGTCGGGATCGTATGGACGGGAGCAAGACAATGGAACTGACCGCGAGTCAATTGGAGCACGTTACAATTTATAGCAAAATAAATTGTCTGTCTAAATCAAATCGAGCGATGGTTATCGTTGTCAACGATGATCGTCCAATGTGAGTAAAACTCACCAACTCTGAACAGTTATATTTTTATAACGTATTTTTAGAACTGTTAATCATCCGTTGATTGTTGTGTGTTAACTGTTTGGTTGAATTGTTTGTGTATTGGTTGAAATTATAGATAACGATATATATATATATATATATATATATATATATATATATAAATCGTTAATCGAATATTGACTCTGTTTATCAGAATATTTTATATTCGTGTTGTTTAATATCTGTGATGCATGGAAACAGGTTTGAGGAATCCAATATTTTAAATATCATAAAAAGACCCTGGGATGTAAAAAGAATTTATTTCAATGTATATTAGAATAAAGGGATTTTATAAAATCAATAGATTTTATAAAAGGAAATATTTCGAAAGTAAATAAAAGGAAAAATGTTTATAAAATGAATAGAGTTTTATAGAAGGGAAAAATATTGATAAAACGAATAAATAGAATAAAGGAATATCTATTTAGAAAATAAATAGAATAAAGGAATATCTATTTAAAACGAATAAATAGAATAAAGGAATATTTATTTAGTAAATAAATAGAATTATAAAAGGAATATTTAGTTGGAAACTAAATAGGATTATAAAAGGGAAATTGACGAGATCAAAAGGATTTAATCAAACGTAATTTATCAAAAGGAGTTAATCGAACATAGAAATTAAGAAATGGAGTTAACAAAAATTAGAAACTGACTAGAGATTAATAAGTTGAATGGTTTCCTGAGTATCGATCTGATGTTGGTTTCGTCCTTCGGGGTTTATACTTAGGAAGTTGTTCTCTTGTTAGTTTATAGTTAGAGTCTGATAGATGTGGAAGTATAGTGATACGTAATTAAGCCATGGAAATGTTTTCCAGTGTTAATAACATATATTTTCTAAGCATAGAAAATAAGGAAATGTGAATATATATATATATATATATATATATGTGTGTGTGTGTGTGTGTATATATATATATATATGTTAAATGATGATTGATCGATATAATTTTCGTCCGGAAATAATATCGTTGTTTGCACATGTGTTTTTCTTTGATAGTTAAATCACCGACTATTAAAGTTTTTGACTATTTTAACGTTGTTAATATGGAGAGACCGGTTGGATTATTATCCAAAGGACCACTCTGTATTGGCATAAGCATTGTGAATCATATATGCCAAAGATAATTGAAGACGGAGTAAAGTGCAAAGGCTGTTGTATAAATCTTAGATAACAGTGCCTAAGATGGATGCACTGAATAGTGTCTTTGGTTTGTTCAGTCCCAGGACAACTTGTATGGACGAATGTCTGACAGAGTATATTTAATAGATCGCGTAAGTTGATCTCTTCAAATGTATTCACGTTTGGTGGCAGAGGAATTCGTTTCTCTTAGCTGTATACCCGTGTTATTTTTGGATAAATCAATTTGTGATTTAAAAGGGTATGACAATGTGACATTCTAAGTGAATGAAGATGTGGCATGTAAAGGATAAGCGTAGCTTCTAGCCTCACATTCGGTAAATGACAAAAATTGGGCAGGCAACATGGCTATGTAGGTCGCACCTATTAGGGTGTATAATCACCTGATCTAGAGTTTCATTTACTTCTAAAAATCTATTGTTGATGCTGTCCCATTCGGGAAACGGTTGCTGATCCCAACTGTTGGTGATATACATTCGATACACTCAAGTGAAATGAGTGGTCGGTCATGTGTGGCCGGGTTGCAAGATGTTCTTGTTGAACCGGTGTATTCCTCTCTAGAGGTACACTAGCAAAAGGTGGTTCCATACCTTGTCATAGTTGGAAATCCATTACCCAATACGTGCTTGCGGTTTTGATTGTATACTATATATGTAGAACGTGAGATGAAAGCGTTTCTGCTAGATGATTATTATATTGTGGTTGATAGACATTATTATAATATCAAAAGGTTTTTGATATAAAGATATTTTGGATTCTCATAAGGGAAAAACCCGTTCCGTTATACGGCGTGGTCTTATGAGATATCGTGTACTTGTTTAAACTGTTTTAAACTAATTTACTCACACCAGTCCCGTGACTGACCCAGAGTTTATTTTGTTTTGTTTTCCCTAAACTCTTAGGTGCCCAATTTTGTATGGGCAGTCAAGTAGTCGGGATTTACAGATACTTGAAGAGCTGGAGCAGGAGGCTTCAGAATCATATAGCTATTGTTTATTTCCGCTGTGTTGTAAGTGTTGTACTCTGCAATGTTATTGTATACATATACTGTTTTTATTTCAAAAGTTATATTATATTTTATTCGTTTTGCTGTGAGATTCGTGTTTACTCTGATGATGATGTTCTTCTTCTATTCTAAGTTTCTATCTTATCTATTCTCACCCTCTAATTTCTTTCATTAACAACCTGTTATTTTCGATCCTTGGATGTTCGATATGTGTTGTATATTAGATAACCAAGATCGCCAAATTTCCGGGCCGTTACATAAACATTGAAATATTCAGTAAGAAATAAAATATAGAATAATTTAAATATAAGTTACTTTTATTCATCCATTTTCAAAAAAAAGTTGATTTTATTCATAAATGAATACAAGGGACCAAGAACCTTTCATTATTATCCAACCTTCGTCTAATATTCCAGCCATGTTCTAATCCTCATTATAATTAAGCCCATTCTTTCCCATTTTGCATGTCCCTAAACCCATTTCCCCCTCAAGCCCTAATCCCCAATATCATATAATGGAAATTAAAGAAAAAGAAAAAAATCTAACGTGATCCATTATGTTGCGATTGGAGGCGACTTCGAGGGGCTAGATCGATGCCGGCAAGGAGGGAAGTGGCGCGCATTGCAAAGGCTGTTATGCAAAAATTTCTCCGATAACAATCTGTTATGCAAAAATTGCGCGAATGCGGAAGCGCAATAAGCAAGATCTAGATTTACCAATTGAACATCAATCTAATATGATAACAATTATTCTATTACATCGAGCAAATAGTAAATAACTATAACAGAGAAACAAAGAGACACAATATTTATACTGGTTCCACTATCCTCCATAAGATAGTGTACGTCCAGTCCAAAAGAGAGAGATTTTATTCCACACGAGAGAATTACAAGAGATTATAAAATAAGAGTTTACATATCCAAACCTCAAACATGCTTAATAAGAAGAGACACCATTGGGGATCACTGGCTCCATGTCAGGATGGGTTTACACTAAAGTCTACCCCTCAATATATAGATAGTGCAAATCCATGTCAGTCATCAATTACATTACCAACCAACATATGGTAATAATATAATGGAGGAAAATTACCAACAAATGTGCAAAGATAGAAAGTAAATCAATCCGTTTCTTTTGCATAGATGGAAGAGATTAATCCCTTCATTTATTTCTCTACCATCTCATCAAATGCAATCAATGCATTCCCATTATAAAAATATTTACTTTCCATTTTTTGTAAATTTGTTCCAATCAATTTGTGATTTTGTATCACCTAAATTTAACACTCCACCTTGATGCAAAATCACATATCTACAACACCCCATCTCGAATCAAATTCTCTTCACATCATAAAACTCTTCAACGGAACTCCACCTTCATACAAAATCTCATAATGAGATAGAAACCAAAAATGAATATTTGCCTAATGGGTTCCAGCAAAGCTACCCCCCATCACACCATGTTAACAAGCTCAGACTACGTCGCTGCCCGCCAATAAAATGTTGCAAATATCCAAAATAAAAAAGAAGGCAGACACCAAAGTAATCTCAATACTGCCAAGGCCAAAAATAATTCTCTCAATCACCAATTCAAATACAGAGCCAAAATCCAAATCTCTGTGCGCACAAAAAATTTCTCTCCTGCCACTTAGTTATTACAAACTTCACCCACCACCTGTAAAAGATGCATCTACCACCATGAGCTGCACCACGCATAAACCAATGGTCTAAAAGTGCTTGCAATAACATCGACACCCGTCTAACACTTGACCTGAGCTCCTTCCTCGATCACCCCGGATCCCTCGAGCATCATCAACATGAAGACCCCTGTCTAAACCACAATGATCTCTGTCTCGACACCCGTCTATCACTTGACCTAATCTCCTTTCCTGATCATCTTGGATCCATCGAGCATCATCAACATGAAGAACCCTATCTAAAACATGATCAAAAGTTCCCAAATCCAATGGTCCCTTCAACGCAGTAAACTCCATATCACATCAAAGTTCCCAGATTGGAACGCTCTTCACTCTTAACATAATATCTTCCACCAGAGTCTTCCGTTTCCCCAGAAAAGTAATAGCATAATTACCACTGAATTTACCAATCTTTGTAGAAATAATTGATGCACAATTTAAAATAAATCGCCTCGCTCCAACACCAATCTGTTATGCAAAAATTGCTCTGATACCAATCTATTATGCAAAAATTACGCGAATGCGGAAGCGCAATAAGAAGGATCTAAATTTTCCAATTGAACATCAGCCTAATCTGATAGCATTTATTCTATTGCATCGAGCAAATAGTAAATAACTATAACAGAGAAACAAAGAGACACACTATTTATACTGGTTCCACTATCCTCCATAAGATAGTGTACGTCCAATCCAAAAGAGAGAGATTTTATTCCACATGAGAGAATTACAAGAGATTACAAAATAAGATTTTACATATCCAAACCTCAAACAGGCTTAATAAGAAGAGACACCATAGGGGATCACTGGCTCCATGCCAGGATGGGTTTACACTAAAGTCTACCCCTCAATATATAGCCAGTGCAAATCCATGTGAGTCATCAATTACATTACCAACTAACATATGGTAATAATATAATGGAGGAAAATTACCATAGCAACAAATGTGCAAAGATAGAAAGTAAATCAATCCATTTCTTTTGCATAGATGGAAGAAATTAATCCCTTCATTTATTTCTCTACCATCTCATCAAATGAAATCAATGCATTCCCATTATAAAAATATTTACTTTCCATTTTTTGCAAATTTGTTCCAATCAATTTGTGATTTTGTATCACCTAAATTTAACAAAGGCTTGATCAATAATGAGGAGGAATGCAGTTGTGGTTGCTGGCATGGTCAATGGGAGAGGAGGTCATGACATGGGTTGCAGACCGTAAACAATGTTCGAGGCAGGCTATGTAGGCCCGTTTAGAGGTGATGGTATAGGTAGTGTAACGTCCCGGAAATTTTGACAACTAGAATATGAATTAATTTAGGAAATTATTTATGAATAATCAATTTTATATTGATGTTTGAGTTAGAAATTAAAAATCAAACATATGGTTTTGAGTATGAATTAAATTCAATATTTAATTTAATTTAGAATGATTGTTTGGGAATAAAATATTTATTGTTGAATATTTGGATTGAATTGGGCTGGATATTCGAATTAGATTTTGAAATTCGATTGGAAAATATAAGTGATTGAATATAAAAATAAGCATAGTTAACGTTAAATAAATTTTATTGTTGAAATATATGGAAACTTGGCTATTGTATGTGTGTATTTGTGTGTGTAAAGAAATTGAATTTGATATTTCAAATTTGTAATTGAACGAATAGTAAACGGATAAATAATTCGTAATTAAAAATATCGTCGTATACAAATAGAGTCAAATTACAAATAAAATAATTTTACTAGATTCAGAACGTTGAAAATTAGAGGTACATCAAATTTTGTTGCAATTGGAGATTGTGTGGACGGTACAAATATATAGCGTTCAAGGATAGTTTATGGTATAGTTAAATATTAAATTAACATATATATATATATATAAAAGCATGGTTAAATGTAATATGTATGATTAACTGTCGGATTCCATGGACAAAATATCGTATGCCTTAACATATACAACATCTTATTAAGTAAAACATGCACCAATCTAGAGAATTTATTTTATAAAATATCGACAATAACATTTTTCGACAGGACCTGAAATGCTTTATTATCATATTTCAACCAGAGGTACCAAGCCATATATATACCTAACATTTGACTTGAAATACAAATGTTTGTAATTAAATACAAAACACGGAATTTAATTAAATGATTGAGTACGCTTATAAGTATGGGATATCATATATCATGAGATACAAAATCAGTCTCGGGTCCGATAAGCACGTATCAGCGAGATTGTGAATTATGTTAATGGAGTGGGACATAAACCAAATATATCGTTAATAAGAAAATAGGTGACAACTCCATATTAGTCAGTACTATATCGTACAGACTTACTGTCGCTACCCTAAACCCTATGAGATTTAACGTTGTTCTTATCCTTACCCATCTGCTTCTCCGGTAAGCTTCTCTACTCCTTTATATTCCATCGCATTCTCATTTTTCACGCAAGTAAAAATCACTTCTTTCTTCCCAAATCAAAATTCCCCTTTCACTTATTCGAACAAATTTATGGCCTCCTTCCACTGAAATTAAATCACTCCTTCCCGGAATTGTCACTGCTCTTTGCGCTGCCACTTCAACATCACTTCGCAGCCGCATCAAGCGAAAACCTAGCACTATTTCAACCGAGTTGAAGCGTCCACATCGGTTATCGACCCCGAGCCACCATAAATCGTTCCATCACCGCGAAGCCTAGCTGAATCCAGAAATCGCTTCACCACCAACTCAAAGCCACTGGCACAATCGTGTCTTTTTCCGCTACCCAAATCGCTGATTTAAGGTGAGTTATACTCACGATTAACGCTATTTCAAGTGACTTAACTTCATTAGAAACTAGGATACAATGGTTGGGTTGATTTGGTTGTGGGTTTACTAAAATTTCTGGTTGAGTCTATGGGTTGGCCTAGTTGAATTCATTTGCGTGTGTTTTGCATTTCCGTGGGCATCGTTGATGAATTAGGTACTGACTTATGCCCAGTCTTGTTCGTTAGTCATTCACCCTGGTTTTTATTGTGTAAAAATCGAACCTGATGGTGGTATATTATTGCATGCTTGTTAATTCACTACACGAATTTGATACTATTGTTCGGTTACACCTTGCCTTGTCCACATTGGCACTGTGATTGTGAACTGTTTGGTATAGGCATATACGTTGGGTTGATCACGTCTTGAACTAGGAACTAGCACTATGCATTTTGTTTGCAACTTATGCATTTAAAATAATGATAGCTTGAGTCAGCTACTGATTTGTGAGTATGTTAATAAGTAGGATTCTCTGTTTCAACCAAGAACATCCCACAAATTTACCTTAACATCATCAGCTGTAAGGACAAGTACATGATGAAGCATTATTGTCCTTAAATTTAGATTGGCTCACTATTGTACACGGATGGTGCAATTTTGAGAGGCCTGCACAAAAAAATTAAAAAAAAGGTTACATATTGAGTTACATTATTATGTATTCATTTACTACAGTCATACAGCTCTTCTTACATTAATTGATGAACTATTCTACTACTTATTTTGTAATGAAAATATTATGGTTGTTGGTGCATCGATAGGTTTTGTCTAAAGTCCAGTTATTTTATTTGATACTCACTAGTTTGACAAAATCTCAGTTTATTTATGAAACACATATAATAAATTACTTTAAGGGTTTGTAGTTTCTCAGTTACATCTGTCTACTTGTCTACAAATTTCGATTTTAGTTTCTTAATACTATTCTTGGGTTATCAGCTTCAAATTTTACACTTACAGTAAGTCTAATACTTTTTTTCATAATGGAGAACCCAAAGGAAATAATTTCCACACTTCAAAAAGGCATGTGTGATACATTTGTTAGGAAAGTGTTTTACCCAGCTGTGATTCGTCGAAACTTATAGTGCAATATTAGTTACGTTGCACTTTAGTTAAGCTAATTATGTTAGAATGCGATATGCCGGTATTTCTTTGGAATCTGGCTAATTTTATCAACTTAATGTAACTAGACTGTGGAGTATGTGCATCATATGATAGAATTTTGTCACTTTTGAATTTATCCTTAGAAACAGTAGATAAAGTTCTGAGCAGAAGCACTTGTTGACAATACATTAGCATTTGGATTGTTTACAGTCAAAATTATTTGCAAAGTTTGAGTGAATACATCATATGTAGTCTTGCTTGATACGAAGTCTGAACTGCCTGCAAGTTCCCTTGTATGTTTACTTTGGCATTTTACATGTTACTTTAACATCTTATATGATTGGTTGAATGAGACGACCCCAAACCCCGTACAGACGGAGACAAGGGTAATCTTTGGAATATAACACAGAAACAAATAATAGCAGAACAGAATTAAATAAATACACCAGATAATGAACAATAGAATATACCGGATAAAAGTAATCATCAGAGTTACACAGTATACAGGATTTTACTTAGTACAAATACAGTTCAACTATATATATATGTGTGTACAGCGGGAAAACAAACATAATGTACAATAGGAGCTGAACAACATAAAAAGATATAAATGATAGAATCCATCTTCAGCTCCAGCTATCCAGAGAAAGCAAGCTAAACCTGAATACAAGGCTGCCCGTGTAGAAAAAGGGGCACCCGAGTTTGAAAGTGAAACAAACTATGAGTCAGCCATGGGACTGGTATGAGAAATCTACTCAACACATTCATGATATGGCTAATCACAGGACCACGCCACTTTCGTTGAACGGGTTTACTTCATTGGATTGCCAGTGCTTTAAAACAAATCTTTCTTTTAAAACATCGCAATGCTATTTATAAAAATGAAGCCATTATAAGACTCAGTTCCCATCACACAATGCAACGAAAGCCGAAAGATAGAGTTTTTACCTTATAATGGCCAAGATATGCTTGATACGAATAAAACAAAAGCATTTGATAGTACTACTAGTGTTTATATGTTTCAAAAACAATTTCGAATCATAACTATCAATCATAGACGACATGAGCGTCCCATGCCACTATGTCGCCAAATATATATATACAATCGAAACCGCACAGTCACGTATTTGGAAATTGGATTTCCGTCATGAACCAAGGCAAAAGATAGTCCTTACCGACTTCGAGATGCTCTAGCCCGCCCCTCAGGACCCAGACTCAGGTGGGCCCTTGGATCGTCAGGGCCGGTCCATCGATGTGGATTAAAATGCCTGAACAATGCGTTTCCCCGCCCTACGGGGCGTAAATGAGCCGACGAGTAACTCCATCGGACCTGGATCGTCCGATCTAACCGAGGCGCCTCGCAACAGTAACAACCACATAAGTCAAACTCATTAGGGCGTGTAAAACCACTGACGCCACTTCTAACTAGAAAGAAACGCATGTCCTCCCTGAGGTCCTTCCTCCCGTTTCTGGTTCATACCGGGTGTAAGGCTCGCGATTTCATGTTATACACAAAGCTATGCCACACAGGCGGTGCTTTGATCATCACCACAAGACTTTTCTTTTCAACAGAAGCCCTGATCATTTGCCACTCAGGCATGCTACACTAGCAATTCATGCCATGCAACTGATGTCCATCGATATACAACCTCTGATCTCGTGCGTTTCAGAGAAGGGCGTTAAGCAAAAGAATAAATTCTCCGCCACCAAACAGATGTATATTTAACAGAGATCAATCAACACAGAATAAAATCCAATGTCAGACACACGGTCCATTTACAAGTCCGTTCTGGGTCTGAACGAAACCGGAGGCACTGTATACCTCGCAAACCCATCGATCACCACGTACGTCTGGACGATCACCACTTATTATCCATATTTCGGGATGCCTCCCAATCAGGACCTCGGTTACCATCCAAACGAGGTGAAGATCTTCGGTCTTCGACCACCGTCTTTATCTTCGATTTCTTATCGTCGATTCAGTTATTCAGAATGGGATAAACCCGGTCTTTCTGAGCAACTATCGTATATAATAAACAAGTGCAACGCTAACATACACACGCATCATTTCAATTCATTAGTCACTAACCGTCAATCAGTAAGAGAACAATTTCCCAAATATTAACCCCAAAGGCCGAAACCAACATCAGATCAATACCCAAGAAACCATTCGACTTAGCCAACCTTCAGTTAATTTCTAAATTTCACATCCATATCATTTATAATATTTAAAATGATTTATCGCTATTTTTATTTATTTTAAAATTGCCAATTTATTCAAAACGACGCTTCGGGCCATAATGCGGCCGTGGCACTGTTTTTCTTCAGATTTGATTTACACATATCTGAAAATCTAACCGTTGGATCTTCACAAAATTTACATCATTAGAAAGATCTTTTCAAAACGAATCCAATGTTTCCAGTTTCGGGAAATTCCGACGGTCGGATCTCTCGGTATAATCGTTTGAAGTTTCGATTTCAAAATACGAACTGCAACGTCGTTATTCAATTAAATATAATTATATATATATATATATATATATATAATTGATTCTGGCGCTATTTTTCTTCAGATTTTAATTAAACATTCCAGACAATCCAACCGTGGGATTTTTACAAAGTTGGTGCCGTTGGAAAGATATTTCCAAAGCGAACCCAACGGTTGCGATTTCAGGAAAATCCGATGGTCGGATCTCCCGGTATAAACGTTTGAAATCACGGTTTCAAAATACGAACTGCAGCGTTATTATTCGATATATTTTAATTCTATTTAAATATATATATATATATATATATATCGATTCTTCGATTTAAAAGCTATATTCCTTTCATACATTTGATAAAAATGATATTTTTATCTAACTGTCTTCTACTTCAACACTTCGCTATATTTAGCAATTCATGTATATAATAAAAATGTGATTTTTATTGTAAAACAATTCATTTCAAAACACTATTATTTTATATAGTTTATATAGGTAAAAAAATAGGATTTTTATTATAAAACAATTTCTTTCAAAATAAGATTATTTTATATAGTTTATATAGGTAATAAAAATAGGATTTTTATTATAAAACAATTTCTTTCAAAATAAGATTATTTTATATAGTTCATATAGATGATAAAAATGTGATTTTTATATTTAAAACACGAATACCATTCAACACATGAATTTCAATTCAACGAATGAATATCGATTCAACACATGAAGGTTTTCTATTCAACGAATAAATATAGTTTCAACAAATGAAAATACTTCAAACACATGAATATTATTCAAAATTTTGGCAGCATAACGGCAGGGTAGTTAAAACCGGGACCGTCCCTAGTACGGCTCCTCGCTCTACCTTAAAACCTCGCGGTTTTTGACAATGGGGATCATGCATCTAGTTCGCACGCAGGCGGCATGTATATTTATTTCATTTCCACAAACTAATCCTATGTGGTTTCAACCAAATATTTCTCAACCACAAACGGGTATTTTTCAACCACAATCAATCAATATCAACCATAAACAATTCCAAACAACCATTCGCTATGAATCAATTTTCACACCAATCATAACCAATAAATATCGTCCATGGTTTGTGGACGAGGGGCGTATATATATATATACTTATATTTATATATAGCAATTCACTTCTATTTCAACACATTTATAATTTTTACAACACATATACAACTTATACGTCGAACGTACAACTTATACAACGCTTATACCAGAGGTGTACAATGCTTATATAACTCATACATCGACTATATAATTTATTCATCGTAGTTTTTCATATCGTTTATAAAATTAGAAATCTCACATTGGGTTCCACTCCACCAAAAATAGCAGAAGGCTCAGAAAAATATGCTGTCTCTTCTAAAATGTAGAAGGCGTCCACACGGTCACGATGTTTCCTGTTTCGTCGAATTTTGTCAAGAAATGAAAAAGATATGATTTTTCAAAGTTTGCAACGGTTTAAAGGTGTTAAAATCATTTCAGAAAATAAAACCTGTACCTCTCTTTGTTTGTTCGAAACTAGGTCACCGGATTTCGCGCGAATCGATGCATGATATGACGATCGGCCTTCGCAGCAGTGAAAATCTTGGAGAGGCGCTCAGAACGAGGGTGGTGGCGCTCAACTCGGCGTGGCGGTGGAGGCGCGATCTGGCTCGAAACGGCGGATCTTCCCAGGGTCGAAACTCTCCAAACGCTGAACGAAAAAATCCAAACTATATATGGATTTGAAGCTCGTCTCGAGAACTTCAAAATCTTCAACTGGAGGAGGGGCTAATTTTGCATGGATTGATCGGAAAATGAATGGGAAGATCTCGAGCGGTTTCCGCCTTCGATCGGGGAGAGAGAAAAAAGGAATTTTCTTTTTTTTATTTATAAAAATTATGATTGGCCGATGGGTTTTAAAGGGGTTTTCTGACACGACCACCAATCTAAACCCAACGACTGTCGTCCCTAGCGTTTTACCCCCATTCCGGACACAATGGGATATGTTTCGTAGGCCCATTCGACTGTTTCAGTCAGTTTCCATTCAATTTAAAATATAAAACATTCAATATTCGATTTGAACGTACATTTCAATTTGCCAGGGCCACAAACTGATTCGAAAAATTCCAGAAAAATAAATCTGGCTATGTTTTGACAAAACGGTCCCAACAAAACTAGTTTCGTCGAATTCTGAGACCGTTTGCAAAAAGGCCCATTTCTGGTCGATCCAATTTAACTATAATTGACCAAAACACGTTTTCCTTTGCCACGCTCACATACTAGCTTCAAAAATTATGAAATTTGAAACCTAGCAATAACTTCACATCCCGGATCCAACAAAAGTGGTTTCGTTGAATTCTGAGGCCGTTTGCAAAATAGCCAATTTCACGGGCTATATAAATTCCATAGCGACCTTTCTGAAAATTCATTTGGCCATAACTTTTGCTTTCCGCTATGAAAATTCGATTTTTCAGATTCGTTAGAAAGGTATTCACTAACAGATTTAAATATTTTTGGTTTCACTCAAATCCGTTTTGTTTTGCACCCGGTACAGTCCGACAAAGTTTGAATTCAATTTTTGAAACTACAGCGTCATTTCAAGCCTTGTTTACAATTAGAATTTATTATATTCGTTTTCAATTGTCGATTCAAACTCAATTTTCATTGCTATTATTTAAAATATTTATTTTAAATATTTAAAATCCATTATTTTAGCCAATTTAAAATTTTTAAATTGATTCATATTTTTTGGGTCGTTACAATCTCCCCCACTTAAAACTTTTCGTCCCCGAAAAGGAACAAAGTCGAAAGTGGTTTGATTAATCAACTCTACGTTCAATCTGGCTTCAATTCTCCAACTTTTCAGTTTTTGGGAATTTTCAAATTCTTCAAAAATTTGGCTAACACCTGGAATTTTCGAAAAATTTCGCCATAACCTCCTTTGTACGGGGAGAGGTTTGGAAATTTATTGGGCCGTATTAGGTACCCAATAAATTCTAATAAGCATACACATATTTATAGTGATATATTCTGGTGTTTACAGGGGAGCGTGTATTGATAATAACTCCAAAGAATAAATTCTTGTCACCCTGTCAAAGCCTGAAGGAGTGTGTATTTTAAATGCTCCAGAGGATAAATCCTCGTCACCTCGTCCCATGTGGGAAATGAATAGTCCATGTGCCGTATCTAATAACTAGAGAGACGTGATTATTGTCAACTCCAGACCCATGTGGTTTTTTTTTAATCTGGCAATTTTATCGTTACAATTTAAATAGTCCATATCAGTCATCAGTTCAACCTGTAAAATATAGTCATCGCCATACAAGCCTCTCGCTCGTATGATAAATCTTCCACCTCGTCACACAAGCTCCAAATGCTTATGTGGTATATGATGAAGTATGCCTATCTTCTGAAGTATGCCATGTAATGTAGTTCAAAATTAATTGTTACTATCCTATGGCGACGTTTATTATTTCACATAGAATAACTAGCACTCCGCATCCAATGGCATTCACAGGAGTTGATATAATAATATTTCGCATCCAACTCATTAATGTTTACCTATTTGTCGGGCACGCAAATAAAATCTTTACTCAACAGCTATCCATTTACCTGTTCAAACATATATAATACACATGTATATATTTCTATTTATTTTCTAATCAGTTCAATGTGTGATTAAAATGAATAAATCCTACCATTATTCTATTGTTGATTAAATTAACAATTGTTTCAATAATTTTAATTAATCAAATCTACTATCACACAACACAAACAGCAATCAATTTGTTTTTAACTTTTCAAAAATACTAATCGATTCATATAATCTTTTACTTTTCAAATATATATCTTTTATATATTCAAAAATTATATTTCTAAAACCAGACTATATATATAATCACAAATACGTTATTTAAAAACATATAACTCTTAACTCGTTCTGAGGCACTCCTGACCCCATCTCTAACGAGTTATTCTGATTCTGTTGTACTGATACTAGGATATTGTGGATCCTATCTGTAATGAGTTACTCGTCCTAGAACACTACTGGTTCTATCTCTGACGAGTTCGTTAATATGTTATATTCCAGAACTAAGCTTAACCAAAGCTCTGATACCACGTTGAGACTTTACCGCGAAATCCGGTAGGCTTTGCAACCATCCCTTCATCCTCCAATACAGCAGGTAAAACCTACCGTGGCTCACACTAGTCCCTCAATCCCTTGTTTTACGGCGACTCTCTCGAGTTTCGCGCCCATTGGCGAAACAACGCTACTGCGACATGTAGGGGTAAGAGTCTCCTGTTCGCCACCAAACCGCGAAGCGAGAACCCCCTATCATGCGTACCCAGCCCACACAGGACCAATAACAAGGACTGGTATGAGAAATCTACTCAACACATTCATAATATGGCTAATCACAGGACCACGCCACTTTCGTGGAACGGGTTTACTCCATTGGATTTCCAGTGCTTTAAAACAAATCTTTCTTTTAAAACATCGCAATGCTATTTATAAAAATGAAGCCATTATAAGACTCAGTTCCCATCACACAATGCAACGCAAGCAGGAGGATAGAGTTTTTACCTTATAATGGCCAAGATATGCTTGATACGAATAAAACAAAAGCATTTGATAGTACTACTAGTGTTTATATGTTTCAAAAACAATTTTGAATCATAACTATCAATCATAGACGACATGAGCGTCCCATGCCACTATGTCGCCAAATATATATATACAATCGAAACCGCACAGTCACGTATTTGGAAATTGGATTTTCGTCATGAACCAAGGCAAAAGATAGTCCTTACCGACTTCGAGACGCTCTAGCCCACCCCTCAGGACCCAAACTCAGGTGGGCCCTTGGATCGTCAGGGTCGGTCCACCGATGTGGATTAAAATGCCTGAACAATGCGTTTCCCCGCCCTATGGGGCGTAAATGAGCCAACGAATGATTCCATCGGACCCGGATCGTCCGATCTAACCGAGGCGCCTCGCAACAGCAACAACCGCATAAGTCAAACTCGTCAGGGCGTGTAAAACCACTGACGCCACTTCTAATTAGAAAGAAATGCATGTCCTCCCTGAGGTCCTTCCTCCCATTTCTGGTTCATACCGGGTGTGAGGCTCGCGATTTCACGTTATACACAAAGCTACGCCACACAGGCGGTGCTTTGATCATCACCACAAGACTTTGCTTTTCAACAGAAGCCCTGATCATTTGTCACTCAGGCATGCCACACTAGCAATTCATACCATGTGACTGATGTCCATCGATATACAACCTCTGAGCTCATGTGTTTCAGAGAAGGGCGTTAAGCAAAAGAATAAATTCTCCGTCGCCAAACAGATGTATATTTAACAGAGATCAATCAACACAGAATAAAATCCAATGTCAGACATACAGTCCATTTACAAGTCCGTTCTGGGTCTGAACGAAACCGGAGGCACTGTATACCTCGCAAACCCATCGATCACCACGTACGTATGAACGATCACCACTTATTATCCATATTTTGGGATGCCTCCCAATCAGGACCTCGGTTACCATCGAAACGAGGTGAAGATCTCCGGTCTTCGACCACCGTCTTTATCTTCGATTTCTTATCGTCGATTAAGTTATTCAGAATGGGATAAACCCGATCTTTCTGAGAAACTCGTGTATATAATAAACAAGTGCAACACTAACATACACACGCATCATTTCAATTCATTAGTCACTAACCGTCAATCAGTAAGAGAACGATTTCCCAAATATTAACCCCGAAGGCCGAAACCAACATCAGATCAATACCCAAGAAACCATTCGACTTAGCCAACCTTCAGTTAATTTCTAAATTTCACATCCATATCGTTTATAATATTTTATAACGATTTATCGCTATTTTTATTTATTTTAAAATAGCCAATTTATTCAAAACGATGCTTCGGGCCATAACGCGGCCGTGGCGCTGTTTCTCTTCAGATTTGATTTACACATATCTGAAAATCTAACCGTTGGATCTTCACAAAATTTACATCATTAGAAAGATCTTTTCAAAATGAATCTAACGGTTCCAGTTTCGGGAAATTCCAACGGTCGGATCTCCCGGTATAATCGTTTGAAGTTTCGATTTCAAAATACGAACTACAGCGTCGTTATTCGATTAAATATAATTATATATTATATATATATATATATAAAAATATAATCGATTCTGGCGCTGTTTTTCTTCAGATTTGAATTAAACATTCCAGACAATCCAACCGTTGGATTTTTACAAAGTTGGCGTCGTTGGAAAGATATTTCCAAATCGAACCCAATGGTTGCGATTTCAGGAAAATCCGATGGTCGGATCTCCCGGTATAATCGTTTGAAATCACGGTTTCAAAATATGAACTGCAGCGTCATTATTCGATATATTTTAATTCTATTTAAATATACATATCGATTCTTCAATTTAAAAGCAATATTCCTTTCATACATTTGATAAAAATGATATTTTTATCTAACTATCTTCTACTTCAACACTTCGCTATATTTAGCAATTCATGTATATAATAAAAATGTGATTTTTATTGTAAGACAATTCATTTCAAAACACTATTATTTTATATAGTTTATATAGGTAATAAAAACAGGATTTTTATTATAAAACAATTTCTTTCAAAATAAGATTATTTTATATAGTTTATATAGGTAATAAAATAGGATTTTTATTATAAAACAATTTCTTTCAAAATAAGATTATTTTATATAGTTCATATAGATGATAAAAATGTGATTTTTATATTTAAAACACGAATACCATTCAACACATGAATTTCAATTCAACGAATGAATATCAATTCAACACATGAAGGTTTTCTATTCAACGAATAAATATAGTTTCAACAAATGAAAATACTTCAAACACATGAATATTATTCAAAATTTTGGCAGCATAACGGCAGGGTAGTTAAAACCGGGACCGTCCCTAGTACGGCTCCTCGCTCTACCTTAAAACCTCGCGGTTTTTGACAATGGGGATGATGCATCTACTTCGCACGCAGGCGGCATGTATATTTATTTCATTTCCACAAACTAATCCTATGTGGTTTCAACCAAATATTTCTCAACCACAAACGGGTATTTTTCAACCACAATCAATCAATATCAACCACAAACAATCCCAATCAACCATTCGCTATCAATCAATTTTCACACCAATCACAACCAATAAATATCGTCCATGGTTTGTGGACGAGGGGCATATATATATATTTATATATAGCAATTCACTTCTATTTCAACACATTTATAATTTTTATAACGCATATACAACTTATACGTCGAACGTACAACTTATACAACGCTTATACCAGTGGTGTACAACGCTTATATAACTCATACATCGACTATATAATTTATACATCGTCGTTTTTCATATCGTTTATAAAATTAGAAATCTCACATTGGGTTCCACTCCACCAAAAATAGCAGAAGGCTCAGAAAAATATGCGGTCTCTTCTAAAATGTAGAAGGCGTCCACATGGTCACGATGTTTCCTGTTTCATCGAATTTCGTCAAGAAACGAAAAAGATATGATTTTTCAAAGTTTGCAACGGTTTAAAGGTTTTAAAATCATTTCAAAAAATAAAAGTCGTACCTCTCTTTGTTGGTTCGAAACTAGGTCACCAAATTTCACGCGAATCGATGCGTGATATGACGATCGGCCTTCACAGCGGTGAAAAGCTTGGAGAGGCGCTCAGAACGAGGGTGGTGGCGCTCAACTCGGCGCGGCAGTGGAGGCGCGATCTGGCTCGAAACGGCGGATCTTCCAAGGGTCGAAACTCTCCAAACGCTGAACGAAAAAATCCAAACTATATATGGATTTGAAGCTCTTCTCGAGCACTTCAAAATCTTCAACTGGAGGAGGGGCTAATTTTGCGTGGATTGATCGGAAAATGAATGGGAAGATCTCGAGCGGTTTCCGCCTTCGATCGGGGAGAGAGAAAAAAGGAATTTTCTTTTTTTATAAAAATTATGATTGGCCGATGGGTTTTAAAGGGGTTTTCTGACACGACCACCAATCTAAACCACACGACTATCGTCCCTAGCGTTTTACCCCCATTCCGGACACAATGGGATATGTTTCGTAAGCCCATTCGACTGTTTCAGTCAGTTTCCATTCAATTTAAAATATAAAACATTCAATATTCGAATTGAACGTACATTTCAATTTGCCAGGGCCACAAACTGATTCAAAAAATTCCAGAAAAATAAATCTGGCTATGTTTTGATGATACGGTCCCAACAAAACTAGTTTTGTCGAATTCTGAGACAGTTTGCAAAAAGGCCCATTTCTGGTCGATCCAATTTAACTGTAATTGACCAAAACACGTTTTCCTTTGCCACGCTCACATACTAGCTTCAAAAATTATGAAATTTGAAACCAGCAATAACTTCACATCCCGGATCCAACAAAAGTGGTTTCGTCGAATTCTGAGGCCATTTGCAAAATGGCCAATTTCACGGGCTATATAAATTCCATAGCGACCTTTCTGAAAATTCATTTGGCCATAACTTTTGCTTTCCGCTATGAAAATTCGATTTTTCAGATTCATTAGAAAGGTATTCACTAACAGATTTAAATATTTTTGGTTTTACTCAAATCCGTTTTGTTTTGCACCCGGTACAGTCCGACAAAGTTTGAATTCAATTTTTGAAACTACAACGCCATTTCAAGCCTTGTTTATAATTAGAATTAATTATATTTGTTTTCAATTGTCGATTCAAACTCAATTTTCATTGCTATTATTTAAAATATTTATTTTAAATATTTAAAATCCATTATTTTAGCCAATTAAATTTTTTTAAATTGGTTCAGATTTTCTGGGTCGTTACAATCTCCCCCACTTAAAACTTTTCGTCCCCGAAAAGGAACAAAGTCGAAAGTGGTTTGATTAATCAACTCTACGTTCAATCTGGCTTCAATTCTCCAACTTTTCAGTTTTTGAGAATTTTCAAATTCTTCAAAAATTTGGCTAACACCCGGAATTTTCGAAAAATTTCGCCATAACCTCCTTTGTACGTGGAGAGGTTTGGAAATTTATTGGGCCATATTAGGTACCCAATAAATCCTAATAAGCATACACATATTTATAGTGATATATTCTGGTGTTTACAGGGGAGCGTGTATTGATAATAACTCCAAAGAATAAATTCTCGTCACCCTGTCAAAGCCTGAGGGAGTGTGTATTTTAAATGCTCCAAAGGATAAATCCTCGTCACCTCGTCCCGTGTGGGAAATAAATAGTCCATGTGCCGTATCTAATAACTAGAGACACGTGATTATTGTCAACTCCAGACCCGTGTGGGGTTTTTATTAATCTGGCAATTTTATCGTTATAATTTAAATAGTCCATATCAGTCATCAGTTCAACCTGTAAAATATAGTCATCGCCATACAAGCCTCTCGCTCGTATGATAAATCTTCCACCTCATCACACAAGCTCCAAATGCTTATGTGGTATATGATGAAGTATGCCTATCTTCTGAAGTATGCCATGTAACGTAGTTCAAAATTAATTGTTACTATCCTATGGCGGCGTTTATTATTTCACACAGAATAACCAGCACTCCGCATCCAATGGCATTCACAGGAGTTGATATAATAATATTTCGCATCCAACTCATTAATGTTTACCTATTTGTCGGGCACGCAAATAAAATCTTTACTCAACAGCTATCCATTTACCTGTTCAAACATATATAATACACATGTATATATTTCTATTTATTTTCTAATCAATTCAATGTGTGATTTAAATGAATAAATCATACCATTATTCTATTGTTGATTAAATTAACAATTGTTTCAATAATTTTAATTAATCAAATCTACTATCACACAACACAAACATCAATCAATTTGTTTCTAACTTTTCAAAAATACTAATCGATTCATATAATCTTTTACTTTTCAAATATATATCTTTTATATATTCAAAAATTATATTTCTAAAACCAGACTATATATATAATCACAAATACGTTATTTAAAAACATATAACTCTTAACTCGTTCTGAGGCACTCCTGACCCTATCTCTAACGAGTTATTCTGATTTTGTTGTACTCATACTAGGATATTGTTGATCCTATCTGTAATGAGTTACTCATCCTAGAACACTACTGGTTCTATCTCTGACGAGTTCGTTAATATGTTATATTCCAGAACAAAGCTTAACCAAAGCTATGATACCACGTTGAGACTTTACCGCAAAATCCGGTAGGCTTTGCAACCATCCCTTCATCCTCCAGTACAGCAGGTAAAACCTACCGTGGCTCACACTAGTCCCCCAATCCCTTGTTTTACGGCGACCCTCTCGAGTCTCGCGCCCACTGGCGAACCAACGCTACTGCGACATGTTGGGGTAAGAGTCTCCCGTTCTCCACCAAACCGCGAAGCGAGAACCCCCTATCATGCGTACCCAGCCCACTCAGGACCAGCAACAAGGACTGGTATGAGAAATCTACTCAACACATTCATAATATGGCTAATCACAGGACCATGCGACTTTCATGGAATGGGTTTACTCCATTGGATTACCAGTGCTTTAAAACAAATCTTTCTTTTAAAACATCGCAATGCTATTTATAAAAATGAAGCCGTTATAAGACTCAGTTCCCATCACACAATGCAACGCAAGTCGGAGGATAGAGTTTTTACCTTATAATGGACAAGATATGCTTGATACGAATAAAACAAAAGCATTTGATAGTACTACTAGTGTTTATATGTTTCAAAAACAATTTCGAATCATAACTGTCAATCATAGACGACATGAGCGTCCCATGCCACAACGTCGCCAAATATATATATATATATATATATATATATATACAATGGAAACCGCACAGTCACGTATTTGGAAATTGGATATCCGTCATGAACCAAGGCAAAAGATAGTCCTTACCGACTTCGAGATGCTCTAGCCCGCCCCTTAGGACCCAGACTCAGGTGGGCCCTTGGATCGTCAGGGCCGGTTCACCGATGTGGATTAAAATGCCTGAACAATGTGTTTCCCCGCCCTATGGGGCGTAAATGAGCAAACGAATGACTCCATCGGACCCGGATCGTCCGATCTAACCGAGGCGCCTCACAACAGCAAAACCACATAAGTCAAACTCGTCAGGGCGTGTAAAACCACTGACGCCACTTCTAACTAGAAAGAAACGCATGTCCTCCCTGAGGTCCTTCCTCCCGTTTCTGGTTCATACCGGGTGTGAGGCTCGCGATTTCATGTTATACACAAAGCTATGCCACACAGGCGGTGCTTTGATCATCACCACAAGACTTTGCTTTTCAACAGAAGCCCTGATCATTTGCCACTCAAGCATGCCACACTAGCAATTCATGCCATGCAACTGATGTCCATCGATATACAACCTCTAAGCTCGTGCGTTTCAGAGAAGGGCGTTAAGCAAAAGAATAAATTCTCTACCGCCAAACAGATGTATATTTAACAGAGATCAATCAACACAGAATAAAATCCAATGTCAGACACACAGTCCATTTACAAGTCCGTTCTGGGTCTGAACGAAGCCGGAGGTACTGTATACCTCGCAAACCCATCGATCACCACGTATGTTTGGACGATCACCACTTATTATGCATATTTCAGGATGCCTCCCAATCAGGACCTCGGTTACCATCCAAACGAGGTGAAGATCTCCGGTCTTCGACCACCGTCTTTAACTTCGATTTCTTATCGTCGATTCAGTTATTCAGAATGGGATAAACCCGATCTTTCTGAGCAACTTGCGTATAAAATAAACAAGTGCAACACTAACATACACACGCATCATTTCAATTCATTAGTTACTAACCGTCAATCAGTAAGAGAACGATTTCCCAAATATTAACCCCGAAACCAACATCAGATCAATACCCAAGAAACCATTCAACTTAGCCAACCTTCAGTTAATTTCTAAATTTCACAACCATATCGTTTATAATATTTTATAACGATTTATCGCTATTTTTATTTATTTTAAAATTGCCAATTTATTCAAAACGACGCTTCCGGCCATAACGCGGCCGTGGCGCTGTTTTTCTTCAGATTTGATTTACACATATCTGAAAATCTAACCATTGGATCTTCACAAAATTTACATGATTTGAAAGATCTTATCAAAACGAATCCAACGGTTCCAGCTTCAGGAAATTCTGATGGTCGGATCTCCCGGTATAATCGTATGAAGTTTCGATTTCAAAATACGAACTGCAGCGTCGTTATTCGATTAAATATAATTATATATATATATATATATGATTGATTCTGGTGCTGTTTTTCTTCAGATTTGAATTAAACATTCCAGACAATCCAACCGTTGGATTTTTACAAAGTTGGTGCCAGTGGAAAGATATTTCAAAAGCGAACCCAACGGTTGTGATTTCAGGAAAATCCGATGGTCGGATCTCCCGGTATAATCATTTGAAATCACGGTTTCAAAATACAAACTACAGCGTCGTTATTCGATATATTTTAATTCTATTTAAATATATATATATATATATCAATTCTTCGATTTAAAAGCTATATTCCTTTCATACATTTGATAAAAATGATATTTTTATCTAACTGTCTTCTACTTCAACACTTCGCTATATTTAGCAATTCATGTATATAATAAAAATGTGATTTTTATTGTAAAACAATTCATTTCGAAACACTATTATTTTATATAGTTTATATAGGTAATAAAAATAGGATTTTTATTATAAAACAATTTCTTTCAAAATAAGATTATTTTATATAGTTTATATAGGTAATAAAAATAGGATTTTTATTATAAAACAATTTCTTTCAAAATAAGATTATTTTATATAGTTCATATAGATGATAAAAATGTGATTTTTATATTTAAAACACGAATACCATTCAACACATGAATTTCAATTCAACGAATGAATATCGATTCAACACATGAAGGTTTTCTATTCAACGAATAAATGTAGTTTCAACAAATGAAAATACTTCAAACACATGAATATTATTCAAAATTTCGGTAGCATAACGGCAGGGTAGTTAAAACCGGGACCGTCCCTAGTATGTCTCCTCGCTCTACCTTAAAACCTCGCGGTTTTTGACAATGGGGATCATGCATCTAGTTCGCACGCAGGCGGCATGTATATGTATTTCATTTCCACAAACTAATCCTATGTGGTTTCAACAAAATATTTCTCAACCACAAACGGGTATTTTTCAACCATAATCAATCAATATCAACCACAAACAATCCCAATCAACCATTCGCTATCAATCAATTTTCACACCAATCACAACCAATAAATATCGTCCATGGTTTGTGGACGAGGGGCATATATATATATTTATATATAGTAATTCACTTCTATTTCAACACATTTATAATTTTTATAATGCATATACAACTTATACGTCGAACGTACAACTTATACAACGCTTATACCCGAGGTGTACAACGCTTATATAACTCATACATCGACTATATAATTTGTACATCATCGTTTTTCATATCGTTTATAAAATTAGAAATCTCACATTGGGTTCCGCTCCACCAAAAATAGCAGAAGGCTCAGAAAAATATGCGGTCTCTTCTAAAATGTAGAAGGCGTCCACAAGGTCATGATGTTTCCTGTTTCATCGAATTTCGTCAAGAAACGAAAAAGAAATGATTTTTCAAAGTTTGCAACGGTTTAAAGGTGTTAAAATCATTTCAGAAAATAAAACCCGTACCTCTCTTTGTTTGTTCAAAACTAGGTCACCATATTTCACGCAAATCGATGCGTGATATGACGATCAGACTTCGCAGCGGCGAAGAGCTTAGAGAGGCGCTCAGAACGAGGGTGGTGGCGCTCAACTCGGCGCGGCGGTGGAGGCGCGATCTGGCTCGAAACGGCGGATCTTCCCAGGGTCGAAATTCACCAAATGCTGAACGAAAAAATCCAAACTATATATGGATTTGAAGCTCGTCTCGAGCACTTCAAAATCTTCAACTGGAGGAGGGGCTAATTTTGCGTGGATTGATCGGAAAATGAATTGGAAGATTTCGAGCGGTTTCCGCCTTCGATCGGGGAGAGAGAAAAAAGGAATTTTTTTTTATAAAAATTATGATTGGTTGATGGGTTTTAAAGGGGTTTTCTGACACGACCACCAATTTAAACCCAACGACTATCGTCCCTAGCGTTTTTCCCCCATTCCGGACACAATGGGATATGTTTCGTAGGCCCATTCAACTGTTTCAGTCAGTTTCCATTCAATTTAAAATATAAAACATTCAATATTCGATTTGAACGTACATTTCAATTTGCCAGGGCCACAAACTGATTCGAAAAATTCCAGAAAAATAAATCTGGCTATGTTTTGACGATACGTTCCCAACAAAACTAGTTTCGTCGAATTCTGAAACCGTTTGCAAAAAGGCCTATTTCTGGTCAATCCAATTTAACTGTAATTGACCAAAACACGTTTTCCTTTGCCACGCTCACATACTAGCTTCAAAAATTATGAAATTTGAAACCTAGCAATAACTTCACATCCTGGATCCAACAAAAGTGGTTTCGTCGAATTCTGAGGCCGTTTGCAAAATGGCCAATTTCACGGGCTATATAAATTCCATAGCGACCTTTCTGAAAATTCATTTGACCATAACTTTTGCTTTCCGCTATGAAAATTCGATTTTTCAGATTCGTTAGAAAGGTATTCACTAACAGATTTAAATATTTTTGGTTTCACTCAAATCCGTTTTGTTTTGCACTCGGTACAGTCCGACAAAGTTTGAATTCAATTTTTGAAACTACAGCGCCATTTCAAGCCTTGTTTATAATCAGAATTAATTATATTCGTTTTCAATTGTTGATTCAAACTCAATTTTCATTGCTATTATTTAAAATATTTATTTTAAATATTTAAAATCCATTATTTTAGCCAATTTAACATTTTAAATTGGTTCAGATTTTCTAGGTCGTTACATTGAAAAATCTAAACTACCTGCATGTCATGTATGCGTTCGGTTTTACCCCTATATTGTATTTGTATTTTTCTCCTGTCGATTGACATGTCCTGGATATATGACTCACTGCCGTGAAAATGTGTGTTCTGTCCTTGTTATGTACACACGTATGCATAAATAAATGTTTATATATATACACATCTTGGAACCATAATTTAGACAAAAATAGTGAAATGTAGAGACATATACTTGGTTTTCTACATTGTATGCGTATGCTGCATTTCAGATGCATAACTTATTTGATGAAAATTGAAACTCTATACCACCCCATTTCCTTGGTTCGAAACTGAAACATAGCTTAGTTTGTCTGAAACCTCAAACCGTACGTGTAATGGACCGGATTTCCGTACTCTTTGAGTCGACTAATAACACCACACGTCCAACCCAAATTGCATAGAAATACGAATCATTATTAGAAAGAAGTTAGAGGATGAGAAATAGAAAGAAAGGAATATTAGAATAAAAGAAAATGAAGATCTCAAACTCACAGCGGAACGAATAAAATATATTATATAACATAACTTTTTGAAATACAAATCAGTAAATGTATATACATACCATCATCAGAGCACACCAGTTATTCCTGGAACAGTTATAAACACCTATTTCCAGATACAACATGGTACACAGCGAAAAATACGATAGTCTATATCTAACTGGTGAAGCCTCCTGCTTCAAACTCCTTCGAGTGAATCTGTAAAATCCCGACTACTTGACTGCCCATACAAATTTGGGTACCCAAGAGTTTAGGGAAAACAAAACAAAATAAACTCTGGGTCAGTCATGGGACTGGTGTGAGTAAACTCCGACCATTTGTTTAACTTTCCAAATCATTTCAAAAGAAATAATAATCGTAATACTGATCCACACATAAACACGGATGGTTTTTACCTTACGATAACCAAAATTATTTTTGTTATCAAATCTAGTGATATTATAATAGTGTCTAAATCAAATAAATAGAAATCTAGCGGAACGCTTGCATCTCACGCTCCATATATAATATTTAGTCAAAAATCGCAGGGCGCTTATTGGAGATTAGATTTCCAACATGACAACGTATGGAACCACCTTCCGATCAGTGTAGAGATACACTGGGTTCAACAAGAACATCTTGCAACCCGGCCCACACATGACCGACCACTCATTTCGCTTGAGTGTATTGAATGTATATCACCAACGGTTAGGATCAGCAACCGTTTCCCGAAAGGGACAGCATCGATAGATTACATAAGCAAATGGAATTTCTCTAGATAGGTGATTATACATCCTAATGGGAGCGACCCACATAGCCATGTTGCCTGCCCGATTTTTGTCAATTCCCGGTTGTGAGGCTTGAGGTTTGAATTGTTTTCCAGAACATCTGGCCACCATTAACTTTGAATGCCACATCGTCAGATCCATCAGAAATCACTAATTGATTCCCACAAAAATACTCAGATTGTTAGGCTAAAGAAGTTTCCCTTCTTTGCCACCAACTTTGTACGTTTGAAGGAATCAACATATGCAATCCCTTTGGAAATACTCTGTCAAACACTCGTCCTTACAAGTTGTTCTGGGTCTGGACAAACCGAACGCACCATATTATTAATCCATCTCGGGCAATTTCTACCTAGGGTTAACAGAACAGCCCTTGCATTTTTCTCCGTCTTCAATTATCTTCAGCATAAGTTGATTCATAACGCTTATACCAATACGGGGTGGTTTTCAGATATTAAATTTGATCCCGGTCTCTCCATACTGATAACAGAGGTATAGAATAAATCAAAACTTTGATAGTCAGTGATTTAACTATCAAAGAAACATCCATACAATCAACGGTCCTATTTCCAAATGGAAATTCTATCAATCAAGCATCAAACAACACTGGGCCCCTTTAAATTAATTCCTGATTATATTATTATTTCCAATTCCTTTTTCCCTATCTTTTGTATCCTTTTGAAGCTTGATTTCCCTCTCGATTCTTTGAAAAACATTTCCAACATCTAATTTCTTTATTCGTGAAAATATATCTTATTCCAGTTAGAAAACAATCCTATATATATTAACGAATACTTATTTTCTATATTCAGAAAATATACCGCATTAATATTGGAAAATATTTCCAAATTCCCTTTCTTAATTCCTCGTTGACCAATTCATTTCATTCTTTATACATAGAAAATATCTCTCATTTTATTTGGGAAAAACATTTCAAATTCTTTTAAATTAACGCGATGTTATAAAACATCGTTATTATAACTCAAAACATTAACCAATTATTAACTAACCATAATGCTAACCAATCCTCACTATCGAACCTTAACCATTTCTCCATCAATCATGAAGTCGATCAAGTTGGGGTATATTTACCTCTCAGGCCTTAACTGAACAACATTCTCAACTTTGAAATAGTCAAAGCTCACAACTTTAAACCAAACATCGCTTACGCGACCTTCGGATCCAATCTAAGAACATACTTCTTTCACGGAAAATGTAATGGCCCGAATTTCCGTACTCTTTGAGTCGACTAATAATACCACACGTACGACCCAAATTACACAGAAATACGAATCATTATTAGAAAGAAGTTAGAGGGTGAGAAATAGAAAGAAAGAAATATTAGAATAGAAGAAAAAACGAAGATCACAAACTCACAGCGGAACGAATAAAATATATTAGATAACATAAACTTTGAAATACAATTCAGTAACCTTATATACATACCATCATCAGAGCACAACATCTATTTCTGGAACAGTTATAAACACCTGTTTCTAGATATGAACATAATACACAGCGGGAAAATATGATATTCTATAGCTAACTAGTGAAGCCTCCTGCTTCAAACTCCTCCAAGCGAATCTGTAAAATCCTGACTACTTGACTGCCCGTATAAATTTGGGCACCCAAGAGTTTAGGGAAAACAAAACAAAAGAAACTCTAGGTCAGTCATGGGACTGGTGTGAGTACACTCCAACCATTTGTTTAACTTTCAAAATCTTTTCGAAAGAAATGGTAATCGTAAGACCGATCCACACATAAACACGGATAGTTTTTACCTTACGATAACCCAAAATATTTTGATATCAAATCCGGTGATATTATAATAGTGTCCAAATCAAATAAATAGAATCTAACAGAACGCTTGCATCTCACGCTCTCTATACAATATAAAATCAAAAATTGCAGGGTGCTTATTGGAGATTGGATTTCCAACATGACAATGTATGGGACCACCTGCCGATAGTGCATCTCTAGAGGCGAATACACTAGGTTCAACAAGAACTTCTTGCAACCCGACCCACACACGACCGACCACTCATTTTGCTTGAGTGTATCGAATGTATATCACCAACGGTTGGGATCAGCAACTGTTTCCCGAAAGGGACAACATCGATAGATTAAAGAAGCAAATGGAATTTCTCTAGATAGGAGATTATACATCCTCATGGGAGCGACCTACATAGCCATGTTGCCTGCCCGATTTTTGTCAACTCTCGGTTGTGAGGCTTGAGGTTTAAATTATCTTCCAGAATATCTGGCCACCATTCACTTTGAATGTCACATCGTCATACCCGCCAAATCACAAATTGATTTCTCCAAAAATACCACGGGTATAAAGCTAAGAGAAACGAGTTCCTCTGCCACCAACGTAAGTACGTTTGAAGAGATCAACTTACGCGATCCGTTAGATATACTTTGTCAGACATTCGTCCATTCACGTTGTCCTGGGACTGGACAAATCGAAGGCACTATCCCGTAAACAGGATAGCCCTTGCATAACTACGTCTTCATTTTATTTTCATCATATTTGGTCGCAACGCTAACGCCCATACATAGTGGTTTCCAGATAATGAATCTGATCCCGGTCTCTCCGTATTGACGATGGAAAAATGGTCAAAAACTTCGATAGTCGGTGTGATTTAACTATCAAAGAAAAATAAGTGTGCAACCAACGATCTTATTTCTAGGTAGGAATTCGATCGATCAATCAACAATCAACATTGGCTCCTTTAAATCAATTCCTTATCTATATTATCATTTACAATTCTCATTTCCCATCTTTCGTATTTTTGGGAAGCTAGATTTCCCCTCTCGATTCTTTGAAAAAAACATTTTCAATATTAAAATTCCTTTATTCGAGAAAATATCTCTTATTTCAGTTAGAAAACATTTCTAAATATTCACGAATCCTTATTTTATATATTCAGAAAATATACATTATTAATATCGAAAAATATTTCCGAATTCCCTTTCTTAATTTCTCGTTAACCAATTCATTTCATTTTAACAACAGCGTTACAATCGCTGTTTCCTAATATTTGATTTATAAAACATTTCTTTTAACAATAGCATTACAATCGCTGTTTAGAATTAGAGAACACTTATTATAACAATAGTGTTAAGATTGCTGTTAAAATAGTTATTATAACGGCAGCGTTAAAATTTCTATTTAGATTTACCAAAACAGTTATTATAACGGCAGCGTTTAAAATCGCTATTTAAAAAATTTGGTTTATCAAAATGCAACTTGTATTTATTTATTTAAATAAATTAATAAGTAAATAAATACATAATTAAATTACTAAATTCGATTCAAACGGAAAGTAGAATAACTACTTCCCTAATTTCGATCTAATCGAATTCCAATAAACAACTCTCATTCGAATACTCTATATTCGATTAATATTCTGAACTTTGAACTACAACTCATCTTTTCTTTTAAAACGATTACCATTTTACCTTTTCACTAAATTTCCAATTTGGACTTATATTTCAAATCATCTAAGTTTCCTGTATAAATATTTCATTTGCACAATATTTCCTTTAAACCATTGTTCACTTTAATCCTTAATATATTTCTTTCATGTACCATCATTTGGTTTCGTTTTTTATAAATATTCTTTTAAACCAAATTCTATTTATACTTCTGTTTACAAATGTTTATAACAATCTCACTTTTAACTTCAAATATTTATAATCTCATTTATTATCCCCTTTTAAATCACTAAGATCAAATCCAATTACAAAAATCGGTTTCAAACCCTATTTTGGTTTTCTATGTAAATCCCAACTTGGATTTATATTCCAAGTTACCAAATGATAAATCTTATGCTAAATTTATACGTGTCATTTATAAACAACTTCTTGTTTTATTCATTAAACAAGTTTACTATTTCCAACTCCCTTCAAAATATAACTTTTATTTTGGAAATAAATTTGCTTTATAATTCTCCAATTTATTTTCTATATTTGAATATATTTTCGGTATCTAAAATACCAAATTTCTAGGGCCAGGGTAAACCAACACACAAAGTCAATCACTGACTACATAAATCACACCACACATCAAAATCAAGAAAAAATCAGTAATATAAATATTGAGGAACCCAGTTGGGTCCCTCCAACCTGTTTCCCTACATCTACCAGATGTTAATTAACATCAATAAGATTATTTCACATCAATATGAAATATCAGAACTAATAATCGATCCAAGATGTAATCAACCAATTTTTATCAACTATGCAACCAAGAAAACATTTCACAGCATAAAATTACTATAAATTTAAAACTCGTTTATATAAAAATATAAACGAGTCAGAGTTAGTGAGTTTACTTACCTTAGTTCGCAGTTGACCATTCTGCATTTGTTTCATTTAAAATGAAACAGAAGTTAAATTTTTCTACAGGATTCCAGTAGCTCAATTCTCAGCCACATTAGTGCCAGACCGTAGATCTCGCCGCTAGGTTCTCAACGTAATTGATTTCGTCAGATTCTGTTAACAAACGAACAAATTACACACTTTACAAGATTTAACGAATATTATATTATATACCCTAACTATCATTATCTAATTATATTTTTATTAATTTACCTTCTCTTAAAAATTATCTGCTTAGTCAGTGATCAAATCACGGGTGCCTAGTTATTTTTAATTACCGTGTCAATCGCGATTTACCCATTTAACACCATGATTAAAAATCACGTAACTCTTACCCTTGGCACTTTGTTTTTCTCTGTTCCCTTTCAATATGTTCCTGGCAAACTCTGTGACAACATCACTAACCCACGTTTTATAATCTGTTATGCCTTCTTCCTATTCTTCTTCTTTTTCTTTTCATGAATTAGAACCCGCCTGCTACTGTGCTACATCTCACCATCATCATGTTTTATAAGTTTTAATCCTTCTTCCCTTCACACTCTTATTCTACTTCACAAATTCAACTAGAAATGCCAACGCAAAACACCTCAGCATTTTCACCATACAAATATCTCCACGCCCATAAGAATCCACGTCATTTCACAGTCTTACCCCAAACACACAGCAGCCCCGATCACCTACAACCACCTACCACAGTAATTTTCCGCCACCGTACCTCATGAATTCGCCACCACCGGCAGCATCGTCTTCCAGCTCCGCGAATTCCGTCATCCCCACACTGTTACCAACATCACGCGACCTCTTTTCAGATCGCGAACCCCTGAATAGAAAGCAACACCTCTGTTCAGTGAATACCCCCAAAATCCTTCATTACAATATTTTCGCCACCACGATCTCATCTCCGCCCTTGAAAGAAGCTCCAGTTGTCTGGTTTGCCATCGGCGGTCAGCCAAGCTGTGACAGCTGAAATTGATTCCTCAGTAATATGTATCGAGTGGTGCAAAATTATACAGGGAAGAAATCCTCAACTTAAGGAGTTAAACGGATCTGAGTTTGAGATTTTATTTGCTGAAGAAAAATTGAAGAAAGGGTCGGCTTATTTTATTTATATAGATTTGAGAAGCGTGGTATTCACGGTTTGGAAAGCGTGATATGCACGGTACATAACAGCTTGAGGCGCACGGTGTTGGATAGATTGGGAGTCATGGTTCCGCATGACCTGCTCATGTCCTGCTATATGCATGTGCTATTTAATTTCCTTAGACCAGCTATTTGCGCTCATAGGACTCAACGAGTCATAGTTCCGCATGACCAGCTCATGTCCTGCTATATGTCAGTCTTAGGTCTGCTATGTGATAAGGGGACGCTGGTCGATTGTATTTTCTTTTCATGGATTGTGTGTGTATATATATATAAATAGAGAAAGCTATTTGGTTTAGAAGCCAAGAAGAACAAGGATTGCCTTTTGAACCAAATGCTGAAAGAGACAAAGGCTGCTGACACATTACTGTTCAAGTGAAGAAATATCTTTCTTTTATTAGAGATAAGGTCAAACCGCATTGGTTGGATTCAATATAATCTTGTGAAGGAATTTGAATATGCAACTTCGTTCGTTTTATAGATACAAATATTGTATATATTTGAGCCTGTTAAAAAGCCTAACCTTATCTAACTGGAAAACAGTGAAATGAAATTAATGATTTGTGGTGGTTCATATGTTTCTTATGTCCCCTTCATGTTCACATCCGGACTGCTATGGACAAAAATAAGAGTACGGTCATGTCCAACGAGGTACCATGACCCTAAAAATATAATATTATCGGTAGTTTAACTTATATTATGAAACCCCAAAATATTGATATAGGGTGCAAAATATTCCAAATAAAAAGTTCCGTGTTTAATTTATTAAAAATTACAGTAAAATTCAAAAAATTAAATTATAACTATGCTTCAAAAGAATCTTGTCCAAATTCAAGACCGATGCTTAAATATATTTAAATAACCATAATGGCTTATATACGATTCCATAACGACTTTCTGAAAATTTGATTTGGACGTAATTCACAATATATTAGATGAAATCTCGATTTTTCACTTCCATTAGAAAAATATTATCAAATTGATTCTAATGTTTCTTGTTTCATTGAATTCCGATTTATATTGGATTATGTATATTCAGTTGAAGTTTATATCGTAAATTATGAACTACCGCGACTATTTCGAGCTCGATTTAAATTATATTATAAATTATACGTTCAAATATCATTTTATTAAATAAATTCCTTATAAATTCCTATATCTAATTCAAATAAAATATTTAAAACAAAATTAGATATTCAAAATTCAACGGCTAAAAATCCGGGTTGTTATAGAAAAACTTTGATTATAACGGTAGCGTTATAATCGCTGTTTCCAAATATTTGATTTATAAAACATTACTTTTAACAACAATGTTACAATCACTGTGTAGAATTATAGAATACTTATTATAACAATAGCGTTAAGATCGCTGTCTAGATTTACAAAACAGTTATTATAACGGCAGCGTTAAAATTGCTATTTAGATTTACCAAAACATTTCTTATAACGGCAGCGGTTAAAATTGCTATTAAAAATATTTGGTTTATAAAAATGCGACTTGTATTTATTTATTTAAATAAATTAATAAGTAAATAAATAAATTATTAAATTTGATCCAAACGGAAAGTAAAATAACTACTTCCCTAAATTCGATATAATAGAATTCCAATAAACAACTCTCATTCGAATACTCTATATTCGATAAATATTCTGAACTTAAGAATTTATCTACCATTTCAGGTCATCTCAAATTCTAAATTCACTTTTGAATTTATCATTTCGAAATCATTACCAGATTCCTTTATAACCCCTTCCATTCGTAAACATTTGCTCTCAAACTGTTATTCATTTCAAATATGAATTTCATTCCTTAATAGGAATCTAAACTCGTTTATTCAAATCAACTTGAGTATCATTACTACTCGACTTCTAGTTATCGAGTATATTTTTAAAGCCACATCATATTCTGTTTCATTTATAAACTCTGTTTATAGAATTATTACTCAATTAACACTTCCCTTTTATTAATCCATTGGATTTATCTCAATTATTTTATATTCCAAATTTGAAATAAAACCCATCGTTTCCTTTTGAAACCGATTTCTTATTCAAATTTCCAGTTGAATTTTCTTTTTCTCAACTCAAATCTCTTTTACAACTACTGCGTTTGAATCCCACTTCAAATATCAGTGTCATCACCGAATTCCACTTTGCTTATATAAATCCAACTCGAATTTATATTTTTACATTATCCAGTGATAGATATTTCACTTTATTTATAAACATCATTTATAAAGCTAACTATTTTATATATTTATTAAACAAGGTTCTATTTTAAATCCATTTGAAATCTATTTTCTATATTTTGGAAATAATTTGCTTTTTAAAATCTCAAATTTTTTTTCTTCATTCTATAATATTTTACGGTAATTAAATACCAAATTATGGGGCCAGTGTAATTCAACCACAACATTTTAAATTACCAATCATATATTACAATAAATAAAACAGTAAATAAAATGTTGAGGAATCCACTTCGATCCCTCCAACCTGTTTCCTTGCATGCACAGATGTTGATAACATCACTAATATGATTTCACATCAATATGAAATATCAGAACTAATAATCGATCAACGATGTAATCCTATCAACCAATTTTATCAACTATTCAACCAAGCAACCATCACACAATATAAAAATTATTATAAATAAATTTAAAACTCGTTTATATAAAAATATAAACGAAGCAAAGTTAGTGAGTTTACTCACTTTGGTTTGCAGTTGATGAAATCTGCTTTTGTTCTATTTAAAATCGAATGAGCGTTTGATTTTCTTTTTTCACCAAATATTAGTAGCCATGTCCTCAATGAAACCAGTTCCTCAATGTAGCTTTTGTCGTTACAGTGGTCCAGTTGAATTCATTTTTAATTAGTGCTAATTATGGAAGCTAATCCATGTTTCTTTCAATCAGAATCCGATACCAGTTTTCGAACTGCAAGCATGACCATGATCTTTGTTGAACTAATTGTCCCTTTTAATTCCTTTAAATCAGCCTTTTAGCTTTTTACTCTCGCATTAGCCTAAATGGCTTGTTAATGCTTCTTCTTCACTGAGAATAAAACTCCCGCTACAGTCCTTCGAAGACCAAGACTATGTTAACTCCTTCATCCAGCTCCTTCCCCGCTTCATCACCCTAGACATGGCTACATTGCGTCACATCCTTCCATGACATAACCTGTTGTTCACGTACGCAATATGAATAAGGTTTACAATATTAATATGACCATGATTTCATTAAGCATGCTAATTAAATATTAATTGGTTAATCACCAGCTATACGCTTTAATCATGGTTTCTTCTTTCTTTGTCGATGCAACAATCACTCTCCAGGCACTTTCGGACCCAAAGAAAACGCACCCCTCCATTTCAATTCTTACATGCTACACAATATCCCCATCTTCTTTTCACCATCAGACACCTGCTTCTAATCATGATTTCAGCTAATGTGATGATTAAATAATCACGTAATCTTCTTTTAATCCATTGTTGCCAAGCCTTTCTTCAATGAATATTCACGTTATTACATGACATCATCACCCCTTTTGATCACCTTTCTGAACTATACCTCGCTGTCATCCAACCACCAATACTCCCGCTTCTGTCCTTATTTCTTCCTTCTCAAAAACCACCTAGCGCTCCTCCTGCTCTTTGTTCGAACTAAACACAAACATTGAGCTTTTACTACCCATCCTCATCTCATGAATCATTCATTTAATTGACCAAATTCAGGTCTGTAGATTGCTCTCTTCTCCGACATCCTCCAGTTCAAAACTAAAAGTCCATCATCCCCTTTAGATGATCACCGCACCATCCCGAGATAGCCGGACCACCTATCTTCGCTGTCGTCACTTCAGTGACGTCACCAGCGATCCCCTCCTGGAGGCTCAACCCCCAAAACCACCCAGGGTCAGAAAATCCACAGATATGATTTTCGTTCAACCAACATCAACGAACCTTCCCCGACCACTCCCAAATGATTCGCCATGACCTCGTCACCTCCAACCCCTCAGATCCAGCCACCTTCGATGGCCTGTAACCACCGTGATTTGGGGTTCCAGAGTTCTGATCGAATAGAAGAATAAAGGAACCAGTGATTTAAGGATTTTATTCCAATTTTCTTTTGATTTTTAAAGGATTGAATTCCTTTTTAACGGAAGAGATCCCGTTTTAGTTGTGCTGAAGGAAAGAAAAAGAGGAGCGTCAGTTTGTTTTATTTATAGGTATTTGAGAAACGTGCTACTCACGGTCTTGGAAGCATGATATGCACGGTTTGAAATGCTTGGATGGCACGGTTACGAAGCTTGGTGTTCACGGAATTGGAAAGCTTGGAGAGCACGGTTAGGACAGCACGGTGTGGACAGTACTCTATTTTGTAGCTTATTGTATACTTTATTTTCCATACAATCAATCTTCTATGTTGAGAGACCATAATAGTAACTTAATGGATTTTAACCCCTAAATCATTGTATTGAATTTCATGTAACTAATGCTTTATAGTTTAAGGTTAGTAGAACATGTTTTGCTAAGAGCAGGCGATATTGATAACATTTGAAATATCCTGTATATTAATATCTGCTGGATGCCTTATACGAATGCCATTGATATCATGTCGTATTCATGTCATCTTATACGCTTCAGGGTGATGGTACAAGAACTAAATATACACAACATCACATATATGGGTATGAGGAAGAATCCATTGTAAGGGTACCTCATTACGCCGAATTTCATTCGCTGATCCCACTCGGCGGATCCCTTCAGTTTGCTGAACTCCGGTTCACAGTTCATGTTTTTTAAGTTTTTAGGCGACTTCTCGCCCTCCTTTGTTTTCCCTGCATGTAATAAGAGCCGTCACATCAGCCCACACGCACGGAATCTACTTGTGGTCTCCAGCCGTGTCCGGCAAACGACTGCCGCATTTTCATGAATTAGCAATAAGCATTGAGCTCCGGTTCCCAACTGGATCCGTCCAGTACGAACATGAGCTCCGGCTCCTAACTGGATCCGTCCAGTATAAACAAACCTTCATTGCTTTTCCTTGGTCGTCTTGCTCCGGTAAGGCCGTCTTAGGACCTTCATGTGCTTTTCCTTGGTCGGTTTACTCCGGTAAGCCCGTCTTGGAACCTTCACTACTCTTCCTTGGTCGTCTTGCTCCGGTAAGGCCGTCTTGGAACCTTCATGTGCTTTTCCTTGGTCGTCTTACTCCGGTAAGGCCGTCTTGGAACTTTCGTTTCTTTTCCTTGGTCGTCTTACTACGGTAAGGCCGTCTTGGAACCCCTCTAACATATCCTCGGATGGTTTACTCCGGTAAGGCCATCTAGGAAATATTCTAGCATTGTTTGTTTTATCTTCTTGCAGGTACAAACTCCTGGTCTTCTTGGATTTCTCTGGCCTTAATACGATCCCGTGTGATCGTCGGTTTTCTGGCCTTAATACGATCCGGCGTGATCGTCGCATTCTGAATTTGGATTTCTCATACTATCCAGAACACATCTTCCTTCAACCAGCAAGATATGTTCTGGGGGGCAAACGTGTTGACACATTTTTTGGCAAAAGCTGTCACACATGGAATTCTTGAATGATAACATGCTCGAGCGATGGAAACGACGTCAGAATACATTGAGAGATTAGGTCAAAATCACATCCTCAACATAAAAAGGCCCGAAACTCCTATCAGATGACCTCTTTTGGGCCCGAAAACAGCGATTACGGAGCTGAGCTTTGTAACTCTTGTAGCCCTCTGAGTTAGCTTCGGTTTGGCTCAATCGAACTTACGGTTTGAAAGTTATGCCCGTTTTCGTAAACTGGTGTAATCTGGCAATTTCCTGGATAAAGCGATGAAGCAACACCTCCTGGACCGGATCGCCCCCTTTGGATCATGGGCTCCTCCTTGGTTCGCACATACCGGATCGCTCCCATCAGCTAACCCCTGGTCGGATCGCCCCCTCAGACCACGAACCGTCCGTGGTACATCTCACGATCCGACCTGATCGCCAGCACTTCACTCCAGCTTCACTATGCCGCTCACGACCAGACTCGGCTCGTGATGGCCATTTCACGATCCGACCCCATGATCGCGATCCGAACTTCTGACCTGCATATACGCTCCCTGTTTTGACCTGTTCTCATGCCACATCTTGCTCCTATTATCCTGGGTCGGGTGCCATGTACTCCACCACGATCCGATCCCCGCACCTGCTCCTGCGTAGCTTGTTCTGACCTATTCTCAAGGCTATTTTCACTCCAACTTGCATGGATCTGATTACACATGTCACATGACGATTTAGAGATGATGTCTGGACGTTTTCCACCACATTTCCAGATTTTTGGGATGCGTGCCATGTGTCCCATGAACCGCCTTCAGGGAACAGCTATAAATACACCATTTGATGGCATTTTCAAGGATCTTTGGGCCATTCTTCTTCACTTCTTCCACCATTACTAAAGTGCAAGGACTTTGCGCCTTCATACACTCAAATTCTTATCTTTTCAATACAATTAACACACGAATTGTGTGTCCACATGTAACTGATTCTTGTAATCTGTCAGTATTACAATAAGATTATAAAGTGGACGTAGGCTACATCTACAGCCGAACCACTATAAAAACCTTGTGTGTCTCCTCTTTATTTACTCTTTTCTGCATTCTGTGATCCGCAATCTGCATTTGGGTGTTAGGCCCAATTTTTGGTCTAACACGCCTTATTTCAATTCATTATTCACTATCCATAAATTAGTAAGAGAACGATTTCCCTAATATTAACCCCAAAGGCCGAAACCAACATCAGATCAAAACCCAGGAAACCATTTGACTTAGCTAACCTTCAGTTAGTTTCTAAATTTCACATTTGATATTGTTTATAATATTTTATAACGATTTATCGCTATTTTTATTTATTTAAAAATAGCCAATTTATTCAAACGACGCTTCAGGCCATAACGCGGCTGTGGCGCTGTTTTTCTTTAGATTTGATTTACACATATCTGAAAATCTAACCGTTGGATCTTCACAAAATTTATATCATTAGAATGATCTTTTCAAAACGAATCCAACGGTTCCAGTTTTGGGAAAATCCGACGGTCGGATCTCCCGGTACAATCGTTTGAAGATTCGATTTCAAAATACGAACTACAGCATCGTTATTCGATTTAATTTAATTTTATATATATATATATATATATATATATAATCGATTTTGGCGCTGTTTTTCTTCAGATTTGAATTAAACATTCCAGACAATCCAACCGTTGGATCTTTACAAAGTTGGTGTCGTTGGAAAGATATTTCCAAAGCGAACCCAACGGTTTCTGTTTCAGGAAAATCCGATGGTCGGATCTCCCGCACTAATCGTTTTGAAATCACGGTTTCAAAACACGAACTGTAGCTTCGTTATTCGATTTATTTTAATTATATTTATATATATATAATTTATTCTTCGATTTCAAAACCATATTCTTTTCATATATTCGATAAAAATGATATTTTTATCCAACCGACATTTATTTCGACACTTCACTATTTTTAACAATTCATGTATATGATAAAAATGTGATTTTTTTTATTGTAAAACAATTTATTTCAAAACACGACTATTTTGTATAGTTCATATAGATGATAAAAAAATTATTTTTATTATAAAACAATTTATTTCAAAACACGAATACCATTCAACAGATGAATTTCTATTCAACGAATGAATTTCTATTCAACACATGAATGTTTTCTATAGTTCGTATATATACAATAAAAAGGTGATTTTTATATTTAAAACAATTTATTTAAAACACGAATACCATTCAACACATGAATTTCTATTCAACGAATGAATTTCTATTCAACACACGAATGTTTTCTATAGTTTATATATATACAATAAAAAGGTGATTTTTATTGCAAAACAATTTATTTCAAAACACGACTATTTTATATAGTTCATATAGATGATAAAAATATGATTTTATTATGAAACAATTTATTTCAAAACACGAATGTCGTTCAACACATGAATTTCTATTCAACACACGAATATAGTTTCAATACATGAAAATAATTCTAACACATGAATATTATTCAAAATTTCGGCAGCATAACGGCAGGGTAGTTAAAACCGAGGCCGTCCCTAGTACGGCTCCTCACTCTACCTTAAAGCCTCGCAGCTTTTGACAATGGGGATTTCATGCATCTAGTTCGCACACAGGCGGCATGTATATTTTTTTCCACAAACTAATCCTATGTGGTTTCAACCAAATAATTCTCAACCACAAACGGGTATTTTTCAACCACAATCAATCAATTTCGAACCACAAACAATTCAAATCAACCATTCGCTATCAACCAATTTCCACACCAATCACAACCAATAAATATCGTCCATGGTTGGTGGACAAGGGGCGTATATATATAAGTAAATTTCACTTCTATTCAACACATATATAATTTTTACAACACATATATAACTTATACATCGAACGTACAATTTATACAACGCTTATACATGAGGTGTACAACGCTTATATAACTCATACATCGACTATATAATTTATACATCGTCGTTTTCCGTATCATTTATAATTTAGAAATCTCACATTGGGTTCCACTCCACCAAAAATAGCAGAAGGCTCAGAAAAATATGCGGTCTCTTCTAGAATGTAGAAGACGTCCACACGAGTCCACTATCTCTTGTTTCACTGAATTTCGTCAAGAAACGAAAAAGATATGATTTTTATAGTGAAATCAAAAACCGTAGCGCTTTAAAGTGCTATAATATAGTTTATATAATTTTCAGCCATTACCTCACTGAAGGGTTCGAAACTAGGTTTTGATTTTTTCTTCGAATCCGTGTAACTATTCGTCGATCGGCCTTTGCAGCGTCGGAGGGGGAGGAGCGGCGCACCTATGCCAGGAGGGGGAGGCGTTCGATTGCCTGAGGCAGGCGGGGCGACGAGTTGAACGGCTCAACTTTCGAGCCCGAGATCTCCCCCGATACTCAACGAAAAAATCCAAACTCTATATGGATTTGAAGCTCGTCTCGAGCACTTCAAAATCTTCAACTGGAGGAGGGGCTGATTTTGCTTGGAGGAGGCGCAATTGGGGGAGGAAGGGAGGAGCGGTTTATCATCGTCGATCGGCTGATAATCGGGGAGAGAGAATGTTTAGTTGACCAATGAGATTTTATATATATATATATATATATATATATATATTTTTTAAAATTTTAAAATCCGAAAATACCCCTTGCCACACACGAACACCAATCCAAACCCAACGACTGTCATCCCTAGCTAATTACCCCCATTCCAAACACAATGGGATATGTTTCGTAGGCTCATTTGACTGTTTCAGTCAGTTTTCCTTAAAATTAAAATATAAAACATTCTATATTTGATTTGAACGTACATTTCAATTTGCTGGGGCCAAATACTGATTCTAAAAATTCCCGAAAAATAAATATAGCTATGTTTTGATGATATGGTCCCAACAAAACTAGTTTCGTCGAATTCTGAGACCGTTTGAAAAATGACCCTTTTCTGGTCGATCCAATTTAATAGAAATCGACCAAACATATTTTCCTTTGCCACGCTCACATATTAGCTTCAAAAATTATGAAATTTGAAACCTAGCAATAATTTAACATCCCGAATCCAACAAAAGTGGTTTCGTCAAATTCTGAGGTCGTTTGGAAAATGGCCATTTTCACGGGCTATATAAACTATATAGCGACCTTTCTGAAAATTCCTTTAGCCATAACTTTTGCTTCCCGCTATGAAACTTCGATTTTTCAGATTCTTAGAAATGTATTCACTAACAGATTTAAATATTTTTGGTTTCACTTAAATCCGTTTTAATTTGCACCCGGTACAGCCAGTCAAAGTTTGAATTCAAATTTTGAAACTACCGCGCCATTTCAGGCCTTGTTTATAATTAGAATTAATTATATTTATTTTCAAACGTCGATTCAAACTCACTTTTCGTCGTTATTATTTAAAATATTAATTTTAAATATTTAAAATCCACCAAAATAGCCAATTTAAAATTTTCAAATTGGTTCAGATTTTCCGGGTTGTTACACGATTTTTCTCTTCCATTAGAAAAATATAATCAAATAGATCCGAACGTTTCTTGTTTCAAAGAAATCCGACTTATTTTGGATCATGTATATTCAGTTGAAGTTTAAATTGTAAATTACAAACTACCGCGACTATTTCAAGCTCGTTTTAAATTATATTATAAATTATACGTTTAAATATCGTTTTACTAAATAAATTCCTATATATATAATTCAAATAAAATATTTAAAACAAATTTAAAATCCAGAATTCACTGGCTAAAATTTCGGGTCGTTATAGTACGTCTTTGATTGTGTTCAGCATTTATAAAAATCATGAGTGTTGACATTCGACATGTATCCTTGATTTATTAACTTCTAGTTGAAATCAGGAGTAATTATTATATTAGTTTCTGCTGAAGTTAATTTACTTGAACAAATGATTATTCCTGACTCGAGTGTTTTATGTTTTTGCATGAAACGCTCGGGTTAGACCCGAGCAGTACATATTCAAAGATTACAGCTTAGGATTCAAAGATTTGCAAAGTTGAAGATTTCAGGAGACGCGCACTCTGAAGATTTTAAAAACAGTAAATATTTCTTTGTATTCAAATTATATTTTCAGTTCCATTATATAAAAAAATCTTGTATCAAAATTTCTGATTATATATAAAAGACATTTTTGTTGTTCAGTGTTGTGTCATTCGTTTATTATGTATTTTCTATGTTGATTCTATTTTAAACCCTATAAGATAAATAACGATCTATTGGTTTGAATGTTTTAAGTTGGTTAACTATCGATTTGAAGCGGTCAAAATGGCGGGATGTTACAGGTAGGCTTGGGTTTATCAAGGGAACCAATGGAAATATGAGCAACAAACGATTATAGTGAGTTATCTGATTAAACACATATATTTATATCTGAATAAAATTTTGGTTAAGTTTTTTTTTATAATTGTTTGCATATTGGTGTTTAGTTGATGGGTGATTTTCTTTTTTGGGTCTTTAAATCGTCTAATGATAATTTTAAGTCTTGGAGATGTTACATCTTTATTAATAATTATATTGGGAGCACAAAGTTTTGGTCCGACCGTGAACTTCCCAAAATGCCCCTACATATGAGTTTTAAATATACAAAATTATTATTTAACCTAATTCCCCAATAAATTAGGCATTGAATGTCACTTAAATTAAGATCTAATGAACCTTTTCAACAAATTCAAATTGCTTCTTTAATATCGCTCAAAAAGAGGATCTCTAAATAGGCTTTCATTGCAAATTTTAATTGCTTCTCATTTTAGTTGCTATTTATTTTAGTTTATGCATTTCATTGGTTCTAATGCTACAAATTTCCATGCATAATTTACTGCATCCATTCAGGTTTTTATTATGCAATTAAAATTTTACATTTCAAAACAGTTTGCTTAAAACCTTTATTGTATGTATGCACGATACTATTATATGTATAAACATATTTGTGTTTTAAATTAGAACTAAGATCATTTATATTTGGCATATAAATCTACTAATTCAATTTATTTTCCATATATAAAATTAATATTGACGTGGATATATGGCAATTTCTTATATGGTTAGAAAACAAATTTGGCACTATATAAATGATATTTGTTTTTTCAATTTCTTATATGGAATTTTTATCCAATTCAATTTCAAATATAAATGGTTCTAATAATTGGAATAAATCCCTAAAATTTCGCTCAGCCCAAAAAAATAGCATCTGTCTTACCATGTTTTATTCATAGCTAAAAAATAACAACTTCTACATTTGACTGGTTCTAAAATACTCTCAGCATCTACCTACAAATGCGACATTTCTAGAACAAACCATACACCCCTTTAAATATGTTCAAAATCTCTATTCATATTCACATTTCTCTCCTCATTTTCACTGCTCTTTGTTCATCACCATTATTCTCTCTTCATTCACCCTTCCCTTCGTATTTTTAGGAAACACTTAAAAGGGAACGATCGCTATACAACCAATTCATATTTTTTTTTAAATTGATGTAAAAATTACCTCCAGAGCAGCTTTAATGTCGGTCTCGACGGAATTGAAGAGTCTGGTAGAGCCGTCATCACCTGAGACATTGGGATTTGCGCGATGCTTTTCAACATTGTATTTGTCGTATTTGTGGCAGATCGCTCAAAACCCCAGGTTAGTCATTTATTTTTAGTTCTTATTGTTTAGTTGTTAAACTTTGGGAATATTTCAAAGCATCAGGCTCCTCAGTTTAATTTTCTCGGTGGTTTGCAGTTTGCAGGTTTCGATGGTGCCTCGGGTTTGTAAACAGGAGTAAGATGTAGAACGATTTGAAGGAGGGGTCAGGTTGCTTATTCTTCTGGCTAGAAATCTTCGTGTAAGACTTCTCAGGAATGGAGCCATTGTTCCTCCCATTGACATGCAGAATATAGCCACCTGCCATAGATATACCAAATTTTCTTTAGAAAGAATTTATGTACAAATACACACACAAACACATATGTGTAACTCCATCTTCAACATTTTATGTAGATATACTTTCATATTTGTTTATGTTGTTAACTCTTTCTACGTTTTTTAGTTTTACATAATATTTATAAGATACACAATATTTGAGGAATAACCATGCGCGGAGCGCGTGCCGTTATGCTCGTTTATGATATATAAAATTCAGTGTGTGACAACCTTCACAATAAGCTAAATTTTCTAGGTCAACCTATTGATTGCAATTCCAGTAAAGCAGGCAGTTAGACCATAACCAACAATCCGTTCTGTTCACTTATTCTCTTTCTTGTTTTGCAACTGAACATACGAGCAGAGCAACCAGAAGGGGGGAAGCAGCCGCGGGGCTAGCCAGGGGAGGGTTTATAACGGCAAAGACTTTTCCGTTATAAAATTACAACGACAAAGTCTTTGCCGTTGTAAATTTATAACGACAAAGTCTTTGTCGTTGTAAATTTATAACAACAAAGTCTTTGCCATTATAAATCATTTCAGCAAAACCCTACCCGCCGCCACTCCATCCTCATTCCCCTTCCTCCCCCATTTTCCCAAACCGAAAATACCCAATCCTCCCCCATTTTTCACCCAAAAATTTCCACCAAATCACCAATTTGTCACCTTCTAACCAAATTAACTACCGTTTTTGAGATATTCGTTCGAAGGTATGTCTAGATTCCTAAAAATTTTGCAAAAAAATTCATCCTTAGCGACGAATGTGGCACCGGCGGTAGTGGCGCAGGCGAGAATGGTGCAGGTGGTAGTGGCGAACAACCAATCGTACCGTATGTGCCCGGAATTGAAGATTTGCTTGTAGCCCCTGAAAACATAAAGAACGAAGAAGTGGGCGTTGAGGAAGGCCTGGGTGTAGGCGCAGAGGAATGCGGTCGTCGTGGACGCGGCGGCCGTAGAGGCGGACGAGCGGGCAGGTCGCATAGGGGGATGGGATCGTTTTCCACTAGATAGGCCGATCTCGATGGTTGTGTGGATCCGAACCTCAGCGCCGCGAAGCTTCCTATGCTATCCAACTTTCGCACGCTTCCAGAAGGCGAAGTACACGTTAGCACGCAGTCGAGTTTGGCTGTAAGTATTTTTAGTATTATTTAAATAATATTCTTTGATTATTAGACATTATGTATATAGTATCTTTTTATTGAACTGTTGATAGTCGCGGAATATACGTTCAAGTGGTTCGTTAGCGAACACACTTAGATATTATCATGCACACTTGGTGGAGAGGGTCGTAGAACTATTACATGCTCTTGGATTTCACTTGTCTCTGGGTAATATTAATGACCTTTTAATGAAAGTAGTGGATAATTTAGTAGTCCTAGTTTATCTTATTGTGCGCTTTACAATTTTAGGAATCCACGTTATAAATGCCGATGTTCCATTGTGTGCGGCCATTGCTCTACGGTGGTACAAAACCAACCACACATTTCACTTTCCTTGCGGTGAGTTAGGACTTACACCACTTGATTTCTCCATGCTTACTGGTATTAGTGTTGGAGTAGCTGCTTACCCGCATTGCCTTTTGATGATGTTTGATGGCGTGATCGTGCACGTCTTCATGATCTACTGCCTCATTTATACATTTCTCATGCGTCATACTAGGCCGGAGGCGCTATTAGAGTGAGCGCCATCCGTGCGGCTATGGATAGCATACACATACAGTACTCTGGTGATAACGACTTGAAGCTTGCTCGATTATTTGTGTTATACCTTATGGGTAACCTTTTCTTTAGTTCTATGAGCAGTAGTTTGACTGTCGGATTTGTTGAGGTCGCAGCTCAGTCAAATCTCGATAGGGCGAATTTATATGATTGGGGCACACGTATCCTTGCATACCTATATAGATGTATCGACATACAGTGCACCATCTCTGAATCTCAGGTTTCTTTATATGGTTTCTGGGAGTTGTTACATTATTGCCATTTTGAGTACTCTAGGAACTTTCATTTCGTCACCGTTACTTCAGACCCTTCGACCTTTTTTCCACGTCTACAGTTTTCGACTGCGGACAACCGGAGGCCCAGAGATAATGAGTCACGCCATGTGTATTCAGTTGCCTACAACCAGATCGACCTGAGGATGTATAGGGATCAGATTATATGGCATCCATTTGAGCAGAGTACATCATTTGGTCTTGATATCATACAGATTGCTAGGATGCTTGCCGGACGGAGATTTCCACTCATATCTTATCCCTCGGCGTTAGGTGCTTATTGGTTTCTTGGTGAGAGGTGCTGGAGACAGTTGTTTGACTTCGATGCTATTCCTGGTGATCCACACCCACATACTTATCGGTGTATGATTTACCCGTCCGAGCAGCTAGATTTTGCTAGGACGGCAGGCTGGTGGACGGCCGAGAGCTTTGTTATCACCGGACATACATACCTTGCCTTCTAGCATAGATTTTTCACCGGGTCCTCAGACACGATTACACATGCAGCTTCGATTGATTTAGTAGAGCCGTCTGCTATATGACACAGCATACATCCACCTGTTATCGAGGATATTACCCAACCCAGCCAGGGTTTTCGTGCAGCTGATCATGTGGCGGCCGCTAGTCATTTTGGTTGGACCATGGCGGTGCCCACTATTGGACCAGATCGTTACGTTGACGTGTTTCATCATACGGCCTATCATGATTACCCGGATCCTACACAGATACCATATGTTGATCTGTATGATATGCAGATGGGGATTAGGCATACAGGCTACGTAGAGCATAGGTGTAGCCTAGATTACTATGATGCTGAGCTGTGTCGTGTTGCAGAGGAGGCACGATAGCATTAGGTGCATTTAGAGGCCCAGCTTGAGGCAGAGCGCAAGAGATTTCAGGACATGCAGATGTATTACCAGCAGTTGCATGGTGCTGGGTCGAGTCATCCTCCAGATGATGATGATGATGATGATGAGAGATGTCGTCAGCGCCCCCACACGTCGACGTACAAATGGATCGGACCAGTGACTTACTACCGCTATTATGTACTTTCGCAGTTGTCAGTTGTATGTTCCTATTTTTTTAGTAGATGTTATGTATTTGTTGACTACCACTATTATGTCCTTTCGATGTATTATGTACTTTTGCAGTTGTCAGTTGTATGTTCCTATTTTTTAGTAGATGTTCTGTATATGTTGACTACCACTATTATGTACTTTCGACGTATTACGTTTTCGCAGTTGTCGGTTGTATGTTCCTATTGTTTGAGTAGACGTTTTGTATTTTATGTAGACATTCTGGTTATGTTTCTGTGTAGAGACTGTATTTGGTTCTGGTTATGTACTATCAATGTATTTTGTTGCACAAGATTGTTGCGGAGGCAACTAGAGCTGGCTATCTCAGAAATCATTAGTATTTGGTTTTTCTTGGATCAAAGTTTTATTATTGTACTTTGAATTTGATGATGGTATGTTCTGTTGTTCTAGTTCCTGTAAGTGTTGTTTGGAATGTATTAACGTTTGAATTTGATGTCGCACAAGATTACCCTCTTCTCGTTTAGAAATGCAAAATTCTTAAATAGCACGCCAAGTAATAAGGTTTATAGATAACTCCATATTCTACTTACAAACATCAAATTAAATAGACATTAAAACAACAATAAAATCATACTACCATAAGCCTAGTCAGTTCCATAGCGGGTCAACCAACCGTAGCGGAGTTTATACGCTTTGTAACCGACAAATTCCTCACCATACTCGAAAAGGTAACGAGAATCATATGTTGCTTGATTTGTTTTAAATATGTTCTCATCTTCAACAATTACGATAATCTTTGTTTACCGATCACAAGCGTCTGCAAAATGATGACTAGCCATTTGGATTTCAACTGATGTTCATCTAGTCGGCCGAGAACGATGGTTGTTGTATAGCCTCGTGATCATTGCCTATCTTTCTTCATATGTTAAACCCCCTCCACTTTGCATTAGCAACTCATCTCTTTTTTCAACCTCAATATAGGCTTTTACGAGGGCCAGCAAATCCTTAGAAGAAAATTCTCGAGTTGGAAAATTCAATGTTTGAACCCTATTATTGGTCGTTGATTTACTGCAGAAGGACGCGGAGCTGTAACCGCTCGATGCTGAATCGCTCCAGGTTCCTCTTCAATTTGTGTATCTTGAACTAATCCAACTTCGTTATCGTTGACTAAGTTCCATTCGTACTCATCAAAAATCCTTTCCATTTGTTTATCACTTATTTCGGAATCGTCCATGTAACCTGTGCATATGTAGAATAACTAGAGTTACTAGAAGTGCGAAGTTTGTTGATAATAAATGTTACCTTTAAGCAAACAAGGAAATACATTTTCTCACTTGAGCCTGGAACGGTGCTGCTTGAAGCTATAAAAAGGTATGGGATGGATTATCAAATATGCAGTACTTATAAGGATAATGCACGACCAACGGTTACATCACAAGAAATGGCTCAGTGATATTATGTTACATTCCCTATAGTGACCGTTCACATCACAAAAAATGTTGGCATTTACTATTAATTTCATATACTGTTGTCATTTATTTCGGAAATGACTACTCAATGCAGTCTGTGAATGATGGAGACGTTTACTGGAGTCCCAGCTATGAATGATGGAGATGCTTACGACCATTCAACAAATATTATGATAGTTATTTACTTATTTCACATCAACGCTCACACAACTTACACTGGAATCCCAACATCCATACTGTCTTCTTCTCAGTGAATGGTCTAATCATGTCATACACCCATGTGAAAGGGTACAATCTACATACACATGACTCATATTAAGTTCACAGTGATATTGTAATATGTAATATTGTAGTATGGCTCAGTGTCAAGTCATTTCATTGACTGTAGCAGGATTTGGAAACATTATTCTGAATTTTTTCGTCACAGTGTCAAGTTTGTGCATATGTAGGAGTTAAAAAATAGGGGTCGTCCCTGGGTGCATTAAACAATTCATTACAAGTAGGAGTTAAAAAAAGGGGTCGTCCTCGGGTGCATTAACCATTTCAATACACATAGGAGTTAAAAAAAAGGGGTCGTCCTCAGGTGCATTAAACGCGCCACAGAAAAATACAAATGAGTTGACAACTCGCCCCAATTAATGCTTTGATATATCGAGAAGTGGGCTTTCTCTTTTAAAGACGACCCTGCATCTTCTTCATGACTTATTTATAGTATTGTTTAATGCTATGACAAGTCGTACTTCTACGAATTTTAATATCCTGCCTTACATAACTTAGAAGCTTACATGACTTGACAATTATAACAACTACAACAATTGAGCAATTATAACAACTACAACAACGACAACTACAACAACAGAAAGAAATGCCAAACCATAATCATACAAACTACAACAACTGAGCATACAAGCATCAAATTCAAACACATACACCTACCACAGCTTAGGGAAAGGACCACTTTACTTTTATTGGCAACAATCTTGCTCAAGCGTCTTATTTCAGCTTGCGCTTCCAGTGCATACTGACGTCCACGTTCGCACATGGAAGGGTTAATCCACTGCTTAAAGTAACAACAATCAATTTCATCAGGATAATTCTTGTGGTCATTGTAGGCTTGACAGCCGAAAAATCGACAACCGACATTTTTTTCAGTCTTGTCAAAAACTACGACCGATTCTTGTCCACAACGGTAAATAGGGTTGGATCCAATCGTCCGTACTGGCTCGGAAACCTTCCCTTCAAGTACAATTTCTTTTCCAGATATTTGATGAATAGAAGAGTCATCGTCATTTGAATACGACGAGTATCCGTATTCGTGAGAAGGATGAAACGATTGCTGCTGTTGGACTGGACGTTGCATGGCATATGATGAGGAGTGCGGTTGGGACATGGGTTTCTTTCTTGCAGTTTTTTTTCCGGTTCGCTTGGGTGCAGAAGAAGACATTTTTTTGTTTTAGAAGTTCAAGTTGAGAAGGTGGTGTGGTTGTGTGGAAGAAGGAGGAGGTATGCTGGTATATAAGGGAGGGAATGCGACCGTTGCACTAGCCGTTGTGTTGCAACGGCTATAAAATATAACGGGAAACAGTTTGCTGTTATATGATTATAACGGCAAACTCTTTTTCTAGAGTGTAGTCATGTCACTCTTTTTCTAGAGTTTTCGGACCAGAGTATATAGTATACAGTAAACAGTGCACAGTAAATAGTGCACAGTATTCAGTATACAGTGCACAGTCCAATGTAAACTTTACCTGTTGTCAATTGGTTTTCACAGTCCGTGTCTTTTGAAAACGGGAAGTAATTTCCTTATGCGGTGGTAACTAAATCTCCACCTATATATATATATATATATATATGTGTATATCTAATGTTGCTTCAGTAATACCCAATCCATACAGAGTCAAAATTATATCTCAACTAAGGAAAATGCCAATTTCGTATCCATCTTCTTACAATTACACGGACCATCTCTCCGGACCATCAAATCCTAATCCGTCCGCACCTAGAGAACCAATTGAGTGTATATCTAAATGGAAGAGAGACATAATGACGAGTTGCGACAATTAGAACTTGAAGCAGGGATGCATCAAATGGAAATAGGACATCAACAAGACAATCGAACTCGACAACGTGACCGTAGGTCTAACCTTGTAATTTCTCGTGTTAGATCTACGGTTTAAGAAGGCGAGGTGCAATCCGCAAATATTGTATGCTTTTGTGGTTTTGAAGCACTACAACTAGTCGTCCTTCATGGAAACGACATTGGACGTCGATATTATACTTGTCCAGTACATAGCAATGGATGCGAGTTTGGACAGTGGATAGTTGATGGTTTTCCCCGTCAAACAATTACATATGCTTTGGAACTAAAGGAAGAAATAAGAAAGCTGCGAAATCAAGTAAATGACCTAAGTAATGCAAATTATTGCCTGCAACGTGGATTAAATTAGGATTTAAATATTTTATGTTATGCGTACTATGTATTGTATCGTTACATGTTGTATCACTTGTATCTTTATGCTTTATTTTAGTTGAAAACTTTCACTGAAGTTCGAACGAAGTATGTAACCAATAGTTGTGTAACGTTCAGGTTATGTACGCTGATTTTATTTGTGTAACCTATTGTTTGTCTAATCTACCATTTGTGTAACTTATCATATTTGTAACTTATTATCACTTGTGTAACCTATGTGTAAGGGTCGTTCCCAAGTGCATTAAACAATCCAATACAAGTACAAGTTACAAAATATGGGTTGTTCCACAGGTGCATTAAACAATTCAATACAAATGACTGGACAAGTCACCCCAATTAATGATGCATGCAACCACCACACTAAATGTTTGGGTATTCCAATCTTGTTGCTGAAGGCTTAATGAACAACCGTCGGTTGTTATATAGGGGAGGGAACTCAACCGTTGGGCTGGCCAATGGGTGTATAATATAACAGCAAACACTTTGCCGTTATATGTTTATAACAGCAAAGTGTTTGCCGTTATAAACTTATAACGGCAAAGTGTTTGTCGTTATATCTACCAGCCCTTGTTCATTGAACCAGCCACAGACTAGCCACAGATGACTGAACAAACCATACCTGATTGCTCCGTGGCTTGTTTAGTAACTGAACAAGCCATTGTTGGTTGTGCTCTTAGAGAACATAAATGATGGGGGAAAATTACAACTTACCAAGTGCAAATCAACCAGTAACAATGAATTCTAGACATGCTGCCTACTGAGCTCCTCATCTGCCTTCTTGAAACATTGATCACAACCGCTCTCTTCTCCCATGTCAATACAGTCATATGGCAGTGTCATCTTCAAACCAGGCCTCACAACCATCCTACTTTCCACGATCCTAAAATTGACCCTCTCTTCCCCAAACCTATCATTCTCTAGTTCCTCCCAATTAAACAACAAAGGAAAGGTGAATTCTCCCCATGAATTAAAATCCAAAAGCTTCACTCTGCTATCACTTGTAATGTAAACGTCAAAAGTGTAACTATCCGATTCAAATTTTGATCTTGCAACTTTATAAAAGAACTCTGCAATCAAAAGTTGGAGTTCGTGCTTTTGATCGACAATAACTGGATAGAATGAAGTGACCTCGCGTTGAGATATGGCAACCAGATCTTTATTACGAACAAAACACCAAAATTCCATTTCTGGCCAGAGAGATGGGTAATATTTGCGGAGTGCGAGAATGAAGGAACTGAGTGCAGTGTGGGAAAGGTCATGAGAAACTGAATCAGAAGACTTGAGCAGGAGGGCAATATCATAAAAAGAGCTGCACCGTAGAGTCCCAATACATGAAATCCATGTGGCATTTTTAGGAGCGCTCCAGTTTAGCTTTGGGAATACTGCACCACCCAAGGCAGATATAGACTGCTTTATTTCAGATTCAAGATTCATCTTCATCTGACTCAAAATCGAGAAGCGAAAGGGAAGATACCGGGTCATGTTTATTGTTTTGGGAAGTAGGAAAGGTGGATGAGAGACGGTAGTATCATTACCAACATTGCAGCTTCCGTCAACTTCATTAGATTCGTCATCATCATCATTGGACATAGGGTTGATATGTTTTCCAAGAAGGTAACGGACAAAGGAATCGGGAAGAGAATGAAAAAGGGTTTTGATGGAATGTGATTTGAATTATGGGTACCATCCTTGGATTTGGCAACACTTTAGCTCTTCCTCCATGTTGGCTTCACGCTATTATTTACCTGAGGATATCCAATTCCGCTTCAGTCGTCGATGAATCTAGTCTTCCCATGGTAACTTGTTCTTCCTCTTATCTTAGGCTGGCGTCGAGCACCGTGGTCTTAATCGGCCTACTGCATTTCGCCTCTTTTTTTCTTTTGTGTGTAGAGAAGTGAAATTTCTAATCCGGGGCTTATTGTGGAGGCAAGATCAGATGCAACTACAGGTGGCACTGGTCGTAGGAGCTTTAATGGACAATGAAGCTGGTGGTGGTTTCGTTTATCAAGTGCGATGGCGGTGAATTAGTGCCGAGTGTAGGAAAGTCTGGCTGGGTGATTAGGGATTTAGAATTGGATTTGCTACAATTCCCAACTGCATCTGCATTTCTGTCAAAATGTGGGAATTAGTTAAAATGGTGCAATTCATGGGGGTATTTTGTCATTTGACCATGGGGCCCTCCGCATTTACAGTTTCTTTCGTAGGATTTGATAAAATAATAATCGATTCATTTAGCATTTTCATTTAGAATTTTAATGAAGTACCGTTGATTACTAGTATTTGGAAGATTGTTTAGTGATAAATGAATTGTTATGTGGACTGGTGGTGAGAATTTATGAATGAAACTTTGTTTTTGTTATGAAATAAATTTTATGGTATTTTGATACTTGTACTTCATTGTACGGTGAGTTTTAGGGAAGCAGTTCGGATCTGTAAGAAATTTTATATTATGGAATGATATTTGACGTTGTTGACTCTCAAAGGTGCATTATGGATGGATTTATTATTTAAACATTTTAAAGAATTTCAAAATGAGAATTTGTTTATCTTGATCTTAGCTGAAATTTATTTGTAAAATGCAGTTAAATTATGTTAAAATCATAATTTATTTCTTATTTCAAAATTTGTATTAAAGCTTTTAAAGATAAGTAACATTTACCATAAATTTTTTTAATTATTATTATGTATATATAATACAAAAAATTATATCTTTACAGTGTCAAAGTAAATTAAAACTCTTTTACTTTAATCATTAAGTATTTATGATTTTAATGAGATTTCGTGCTCGTCTTAAAAAATGCACTTATTAATATATCTCGTTAGATAGAGTTCGGGTGAAATTTATTAGCCATTACTAAATAGTGGAATTTCACTTTCTAATATGAGGTAGTTAGTCAAATTTTAGTAATTACTAAAGCGAAAGTAATTTGAAATTTAAAGTTGTATTATCTTAGAGCATTTGGATTTTGATTTAGACCAATAAGTCCTTGAGGAATGGGACTCACTTTTCATTAGCCTGCGGTACATTTCTAGATTTTGGTAGGCATACCTATGTTAGTGTTGGGTTTTTTATATTGAGATATGACCGTCCTTTCATTTATTGGACATGTGTTACATGCATGAGTAGTCCGTAGATCGAATGGCTAATACTTATTAGTTTATTTTTAATACAACATTGGACCATGTTTACCGGTAAATTCACATGGTTTTGTTATAAACTCGGCTACCTATTAGAAGTTGAGGTTTATATTTAGTAATCTATCTATTTTTGTTAGGCTACTGCACCATGTGGTGATGTTTGTTTATTTTCATTAAATTCCATGCCACATTATATTAAATAGATTGTTGTTATTATTGCATTATTGATGATTGTTCCATCAGAGATATTAGGCGAATTAAATTATTATCACCAGTTTTTGATGATAGTCTGTTTGAGATTAAATATGGATTTATGAAAATGCGATTTTTATTAATATGTCATACAATGATTATATGATAGCCCGTAACTTCCCCGTGAAGGAAAGCCCAGATTACCTTGAGAACAACACATAAAAGAACGCAGACAGAAGAACATTTCATTGTTATTTAAAACAATTCCATCAGAATACAAGAATATACAGAGTATAATTGAATAAATTACATTCGACAAATACCAGAGATTACAATAAATTACAAAGCAGCGGAAAAACAATATAAAACACAACTGAAAGTAATACACGGATACAAAGCTTTTCGAGCATCGTTCCAGCTGTAAATCAGGATCCTATGAATATAAATCTGCAAAACCAAAACTACTAGCTGCCCGTGTAGAAAATAGGGGCACCCAGAGTTTAGGTTAAAACAATAAACTCCACGTCAATCATGTGACTGGTGTGAGAACTAAAACAGTTATTTAAAACTTTACTTTAAAAGAGGGTAATTCATGGGACCACGTCATATAACATGGAACGGGTTTCCTCCCAAGAATACCAGTGCATAAAATAAAAAGCGCAATGCTTTTTCGAAAAATGAAGCTATTATAAGACCCAGGTCCCATCACACAATGCAACGCAAGCCGGAGGATAGGGTTTTCCCTTATAATAGCCAAACATGCTTGGTACGTTTAAAACAAATCATTTGATACTATAATAAGTGTATAGTGTCAAAACAATTTCAATCATAAATATAAATCATAGACGGCATAGCATCCCATGCTACTATGTTGCCATACTAGGCTCTACAAATAAAGCTGAAATATCTCGTATTGGAAATTGGATTTTCGTCATGAGTCGAGGCAAGGGGCAAGATCCTCTCCGCTTCGAGACACTCTAGCAAATGCCTCGGGACTACACACTCTGGGCAACCCCAGGAATCGGCTGGGCCGGTCCTCTCTTACGTTTGAGGATTAGTTATTCCTGAACACACGTTTCCCGGTCCTTACAGACCTATAATCGAGGCGCCTCGCATCCAACAACCACGCGGGTAAAAAGTACATAAATGTCAGGGCTGGTAGGTCACTGACATCACCCATTGCTAGAAAGAAACGTCGTGTTCTCCCAGCGGTCACTCTCCCGTTTTTAACTCATACCGAGGTGTGAGGCTCGTGAATCCACGCTATACACAAAGCTGCCACGTAGGCCGTGCTTTGATCATCAACTACAAGACTTTGCTTTTCAACAGAAGCCTTGATCCATGCAACTCAGCGTGCCACACGGGCAATTCATGCCATGCGATTAATATCTATCGATATATGACCTCTAAGCTCGTACGTCTCAGAGAAGGGCGTTAAGTAAGAGAATAAATTCTCCGCCGCCCAACAGATATATATTTAACAGAAATCAATCAACACAGAATAAAATCCAATGTCAGACACACAATCCATTTACAAGTTCGTTCTGGGTCTGAACGAAACCGGAGGCACTTTCCTCGCATATCCATCGATCTCCAAGTACGCCTGGACGACCACCAACTATTTCCATCCTCTTGGGTGTACAGCCCAATCATGATCATCAGTAATTATCCAAACGATGTGAAGACTTCCGATCTTCGACCACCGTCATCATCTTCGACTTATCCTCGAATCGATTATTCAGAATGGGTATAAACCTGGCCTTTCCGAACAACCCGCGTATATTAAAAACAAATGTTACACAAACACAACATACGCCTCATTCCAATTCATTAGTCACTAACCGTAATTCAGTAAGAGAGCAATTTCCCAAATATTAATCCCGAAGGCCGAAACCAACATCAGATCAATACCCAGGAACCATTCTTCTTAGCTAACCTACAGCTAGTTTCTAAATTTCACATTCTTAGGGAAAGGTTCCCATTAATTTTATCAAAGATAAATTCTTTAAATTTATCCTTTAATCTTCCTTTGGATATCATTTCAAACCAGATTATGGTTTTTCAAACTAGTTGGGATTAGCGAACCACACCGAAGAAATTATTTATTTCCCAATCCCAACCTATTCATCCCATGAAGCAAAACTGGTAATACTCCATATCTAACACCACGGTGTTATCGGTAAATTTAATTACCATTTCACGTTCAAATCTAATTAAAGATTTGACTATCGCTTTGGAGCAAAACTGGTGATACTCCATTCTCGCTCACTTTCTAAATTTGATAATTTAAATTATCAATTCACATTTCAATCTAATTGCAGATTCATTAAAACTCCTTTTACTAGGTTAAAGAACTAATGTCATTTAAAACACAGTTCACGATAAACCCAAATCACATTCTATTTATTATCGGGTTAAAGAACAAGTGTTATTTAAAACACCTTTCACGATAAACCCACAAATCAATTCTATTTAAAACCCATTTCAAATCCAATTTATTTATTTAAAAATAAACGGGTTTAATTTTAGTTCAAAACTAGTTCATTTCGATAAAAAACTATTTTTATCTTTTCAAATATGAATTTTTTCATCCTAATTTTTCCCAAATCATTTCTTATGATTTTACACAAATTATTACTGTTTTTAATAATTTTATCAAGGCCCGTACAGTCGATTTCCATCAACGGCCATCGAACTGCACTTACATCGACCTTTTCAAAATTTGATTTGGACGTATCTCCAAATCCAACCGTTAGATTTCAAATTTCAAATATTCGTTAGAAAGCTCTTTTCGATACGAACCCAACGGTTCTGGTTTTAGGAAAATCCGACGGTCGGATCTCCCGTAATGTCCGTTCGAAGTCAATTGTCGAAATTCACGAACTGCCGCGGCGCGGCGCATTCTATTCAGGCCATTATATTATATATATATAATATATATTTCGTCGATTTCTATTCAAAACGAATTTTATAAATTGATTCAAATTTGTTTCAAAAAAAAAATTCAACCTTCATTTCAAATTCAAATCAAAATTGAATTTTCAATTATAAATCCTTTTAAACTTTCATTTCTATTTGATTTCAATTCAAATCGATTTTAATTCGATTCGAATTCATTTTCTTTTCAATTCAATTCAATTCGAATTCGTTTTCTTTTCAATTCAATTCGAATTCGTTTTCTATTCAATTCAATTCGAATTCGTTTTCTATTCAATTCAATTCGAATTTGTTTTCTATTCAATTCGATTTTTAAATCTCTTTTCAATATTCATTATAAAACGAATATAATCGATATAAATATCGTTCGCGTCAAAATAGCGCATCTCTAATCAACACGGCTTTATATATTTCAATAATTCTGTTATTCTATTCAACAAATGAATATTTACTCTATTCAATATGTGAATCTATATTTTTGTCAACACGTGACTAATCTCAACGGATGAGTACTGTCCACGTGTGACTATTTTTGTTATTCGATATATTTAAAAAAATAATATGATATCTATCGTTTGATTTCAAATCAGACTCCAACCGTAAATTAGTAAGAGAATGATTCACTAAATGTTAACCCCGAAGGCCGAAACCAACATCAGATCAATATCCAGGAGACCACTCATCTATCTATTTTCCAGTTAGTTTCTAATTTTATACATGATAAAGATGTAAATTTTATTATTAAAATATTTCGTTCAACACATGACTAATCTCAACGGATGAGTACGGTCAACACATGAACCTTTATTTTACAATGATAAATATGTAAATTTTATTATTAAAATATTTCGTTCAACACATGACTAATCTCAACGGATGAGTACGGTCAACACATGAACCTTTATTTTATAATATTCTTTATTTTCTAAATTGGAATGAGGCCCAATCAATCACCATATAGCGTTAACTATATGGATTCCATACAACACATGTATATAATAGCAACGATAAATAATCAACCATAATCCAAAATGCACTACACTGTATAAGCATCAAATATAGATAACTAACGCTTATAACAGCCTGTCAATCAATCGATCGACATACAACTAATTATTGGGATTAGTGTATGCCGTATTTTATCCCAATACTCGTGTGGGGTTTTAAACAATCAAACAACGATTTTATTTGTGCAGTTGGGCGATGTGTAAAATTTATCATCCCAATCAATATCCTTCAAATAGGTGTACATAAACAAACCGTCCGGTTTGTAAATGAATATTTATTTATTCACATTCACGTTAAAAATTATATTTTTAACGACCAAATTATTTTATTCACCCTATGAATATTCTATTCGGTTCATTTATTAAATAAAATGATATCTTTATTTTTCTAACTTATTTTAGAAAATTTCGGCGGCATAACGGTGCAATACTAGAAACGGGACAAGGCCTAGCCTTACCCCCGGTCTAGTGATGGCCCACGCCATACACATATCAATCAATTCAATTTCAATTCACCAAACAACCAACTCCAAATCAAATAATCTAACTAATCTATGCAACCAAACAAACAAGTCCATGGTCTGCGGACAGTGGTGTTGGGTGCTACTAAACACCGTCTGCATCCTAGTATATATTATAATATAACTAGAAAAAGAAAATTTAAAAGGTGAGAAGTTCTCACCAAAGTTAATCCAATCATCTCGACTCTTCTTATGTAGGGAATCATCGCCGTTCTCGCCTTTTGTCACTTTCGTTGCCCGTAGCCACTACATATATAAAAATCACATTTTTATATTGTTGCTATGTATATAAAAATTATAATTTTTATAATCACTCCATATGGATAAAAATTCTATTTTTACACTACTACTATATAGATAAAAATTCTATTTTTACATTGCTACTATATAGATTAAAATTCTATATTTATATCGATGTTCATATAGTAAATATTATATTTTTATCTCGCTATTCCCTATATAAAGATTTCGCCTTTTCAAATATAAAGATTTCGCCTTTTCAAATATAAAGATTCCGCCTTTTTAAATATAAAGATTTCGCCTTTACAAATATAAAGAATATATTTTTACTCCTTCTATAATATAAAAATCATTTTTTTTATAACTCTACTTTAATCAAAATCATATTTTTATTTTATTCATGAACAAAAATCAATTTTTCTTCTTCAATGATTCAGTATAACAAAATCAATTCTATAAATATATTAATTTCGGATCTTTAAAACAATAATATACATATATATTTCAGATTTTATTTGAAGATTATAAATAAATAAAAAGACTGAAATGATATAAATAAACAAATAAAAGGAAACTTACCGTTTTACGAAGGGGGGGTGTTCACAGTCGAACCAGGGGTCCGTGGAGGTGGTGGGTAGTGCCAGGGGGCTGCGCAGGTCGGAGGAGTGGTGCTGGAGGTGGTTCGCAGGCTGTAGGGGCGGCGCTGGGGCGGTTTACTCCGATTTGGGCTTGGATTAGGGGGAGTCGCGGCTACAGGGAGAAGATTAGAGAGAGCGTCGCGTGGAGGAGGGAAGCTTGGGGGGGGGGCTGCGCCTCCTGGCGGCGACGCGCTGCTGAGAGGAGCGCGCCTCCTCCTTCCTTTTTTTTCTTTTTTTTCTTTGTCTTCTAATTTGAGAACGAACGACAAGGGAGGGGGTTTGACTTCGGGTAAGGGTAAGGGTTGGGCCCAATAAATAATTTATTTATTATTTTTTCACCAAAAAGTAGCTTTTTATTTCGAACTCAAAACGAGACCCAACGACTGTCGCCCCTAGCTAATTACCCCCATTCCGAACACAATGGGATATGTTTCGCAAGCCAGTTTTATCGTCTCGATCAGTTTTCGTTTAAATCAAATTATAAATCTTTATATATTGAATTTGAAAGCGCATTTCAATTTACTGGGGTCACACACTAACCCTAAAAATTCCCGAAAAATATTTTCTAGCTTCGTATTGACGGTACGGTCCTAACAAAACTAGTTTCGTCGAATTCTGAGACCGTTAGAAAAATGGCCATTTTCCAGTCGATTAAAATCAACTGAAACTGGTCAAACGCATTTTCCTTTTCCATGCTCACATATTGATTCGAAAATTTATGAAATTTGGAATCTAGCAATAATTTGACATCACGGATCCAACAAAAGTGGTTTCGTCGAAATCCGAGGTCGTTTGCAAAATGGCTATTTTTAAGGGCATGAAATTCCATAGCGACTATTCAGAATTTTCAACTGGACATATCTTTTGATTCCCGCTATGAAATTTCGATTTTTCCGGTTGGTTGGAAAGATATTCCCAATTAGATCCTATTATTTTTGGTTTCGCTAAAATCCGGTTTATTTTGCACCCGGTACATTCATTTGAAGTTTGAAATCGAATTATCGAACTACCGCGCCATTTTCAGTTCCTTTTATAATTATATATAATTATTTATATTCTAACGATGACGCATATAAATATATACATTCGAATTCTATTCAAAATAAATTTCTCGTTGATATTATTTAAAATAATTCATTTTAAATGTTCAAAATTCGCTAAAATTGCCAAAATAAAAATTTTAAACTGGCTCGCATTTCCGGGTTATTACAGATTATTTGGTTTTAGGCATATTTCTATTATATCTTATTTTAAATTGTATATTTATGACAATATATTATGATAGCATCAAAAATGGCATTGACACATGATTTTAGTGAAACCACACCCCTTATAGGGGAAAATAATTCAGAACCGGTAAAAATAAATGAAAAATGAAAGAAACGGGAAGTAGAGAGAAAAGACACAATTTTTATAGTGGTTCGGCCAATAATAAGGCTTACATCCACTTTGAATAATTTTATTATTATATTTACCATGTAATATTACAATAAGTATCGGTTTTAATACAATGATCTTTAGAGTAAGTAAATAAGTGTCATAAATGCTTCTAATTTCAGAGTAGATCTAGATAACTGGTTCAGGAGATGGGTGTTTGTTGTCCTTGAAGTTGAGAGATGATTGAGGATGAATTCTAGAAAAGTTTTAGAAGACAAACAATCAGATCCCCTTCTAGTAGCAATAGGTGCGGTATCTATAGGTTTTCAGGAAGACCATGAGCCAAGCCAAGTTGCATGAAGACCTAGAATAGTCAAGGAAGCCCACGTTGAAATGCCAAGTGTATAAACCTTGATGTATTGAACCAGTGCTAGCCCATGAGATATGGATTGGTGTTGGTCCATAAACTTTAACTTTTATGGATTCCGCTCTTCATATTTTGCTTTTTCAAGTCCCTGTGACTCTTTTTGTGAATGAGTTAGCCTTGGTTTCATACTACTTGGAGATCCATAACTTCAACACATATGGTTTCAGTTCAGTCTATCTAGTCTTAGTACCTTAGAAGGTCCAATGAGTTTATAAACTCACACATATGCTACTTAGGCACTCGAGATTATGATGGTAAAAGCCATGATGTGTTGTAATGTTGTTCTATGGACCAGTGTTGGTCCATAAACTTGGCTCTATTTTAGTTGATTTTTCTTGGGTTGGCTTCTTTAGTGATTTCAAGTTGCTTTGTGAAGTTTGGTTTGGGTTTGAGTTAGTGTTGATTTGATTTGCTTGTTTACTTTTCTTCTGGTTTAGAACCAGGTTAGCATTGCCCTTTGTTGAAAACATGCTGCGCTCTGGACTATCACTTGTGTATGCTTTATGATGTAGCTTCTTAGGGTTTAAATGTTAACTTTCCTTAAGAAATAGTTGTTGAATGCCAGTTTAATTCTTCGGTTCTACGAGTTGAAGTGCTCGTCGATTTCAATAGTCGAGTTTTAAGCCCAAACTCAGGTATTTGAATCACGGAGTCATGTGATTGTCATTTAAAAGTTTGGTGACCTATGGATTTGATATGATGACGTGTTCTTGTCCGTAGGGCATGGACTGGTGCTGGTCTTCATACTTGACAAATTTTAGGTAAAAAGTTCTAAATAAAGAAGGGGTTTGGTCCATTTATTTTTTATTATTTCCTTTGTGTTAGCATCTAGGGTTTTGGTCCATTGTTCATTTCTTTTGATGCATTGATTCTCGTGCAATTTTTCGACGATCGTTGTTCATCCAGACCAGTGTTGATCATTGGAGCTTCCTGCTGCATTGTCGAACTCCATTGATCGATTGCGTACAACAATTCGACCTGATCTACCTAATTTCGACCAAAACCACCATCCTGTCATCTCTAAACACCTTTCCGTAGTTATGGTCTCCTCTAACTATCTACAACCACCTCTGACCACTCCTGCACTGCTGTGCCACCCTTGCAAGCTAGCCATTTGTTGATTTGATAATTTTCAATTAGGATTTTACCTTGAACTTGACTTTTTACCTTTAGATTTGAACTTGTGATATGGAAATGTTAGTGTAGGAGTTAGATCTAAGGTTTCAGGCTTGATTTTGCAAAGGGGCTTTGTACTTTGTTGATAGCATATCTTAAAATCGAATTCTAACTGCCATTTACACCACCTTAGAATCTCAACATAAGCATAGAAATGAACTAGACTTGTAATTTCACTACTTGACAAAGTTGGACTTAAACTTAAATATTACAATAAATGAATTCATATCCTGGCTATGCTGGACTTAAGAACTTAATCTAGGCTACTTTTATTTGATAAAACTACATTCATGCCCCAGTATTATTTTCACGGTGAGCAAGTGTACTCTATAATTAAGTTAGCTACAATAACCTGGAGTTCCACAATTTACATTTCGTAGCGATTTTAATCACTTTGACATTGTTTTTACCAAGTCTGGATAGCCATACGAAGTGAAGCTGGGCTTGATTCCTACAATATTTTTAACAAACTAGCACATCCGGCGGTCCTATAACAAAGAATTTTCCATAATGATACAGATGACAGATTCGTTATCGATCTTTTAGTCGTCAACGAGTTAGTTTAGTCAAGAGAAGAATCAAGGAAGGTCTTTTTAGGCCCAAGCGAGCTATCTTCATGAGATGGTCTTGTTAGAGAGCTCGGGTCTCGTTGGACACAACTAACGTTGTTAAAGCACAATGGGTGGCATTTTGGGATTCATAAATCGACACATGCCGACTTTTGATTTCATACATCATCATCTAAGTACGCATGACATAACACTCAGGGAACGTGTGCACTAAACTGTTCTAACTACAAGATTCCTTATGTAGAATGGCATCATGACGTTCATCATGTTCACATTCCGGAGAAGGCGATTCTTCTCCACTAGAGCTGAGTCGACTTCGGTGAAGCATTCCTCATCTATTTAAACTGGTGCCTACGCCCATTTTCCCGTTGAGAGGGCTATCATTACGACATGGCCCGTGGTTGATTCATTGTGCCTAATACTCAAGTTTATCCTTAATCCTCCAAAGAGATGCCCTTTCGTAGTGACCCACCACATGCTTTAACATGTTTGTATCCAGTTTGGTAACTCTGAAAGCGAACTTCAGTTGTCAGGAAAGGATGAAGTTACTGACCGTCCTCTGTGTGGATTTACGGCTTTCAACCTTTGCATGTGTTTGTACTGGGTTGTACCTCTTTTCAATCCTTTTCTACGGACAACCCTCCAGGAATTATGGGTTGCACCTTATCAGCGGTTCCCAAATGGTTGCACCGTGTTGACGGGTTTACACGTGCCCTTTATGTGAACTATGCGACGTATACCTACTTTTAATGAGATTTGGTACCCTTGTGTCTTCAAGAGAAGGAAGGATTGCATGAACCTTATTTTTTTTGAAGCGACCGAAAATCAAAATCTTATTCTTAATCTCTTGGGGAAAGTTCCTCCATTTATCAATTTATTCTTCTACGTTTGATGCCCGGAGGGATTCAATAGGTTTTGGACATGTAGAGATGAGTGTTTGAGTTTTGAGCTTTTGCCCTACTTATGTTTAAGACTTTACAATTTCTAACTTCTTTCACCCTTTTTCTTCTTTGAAGATTTGCATGTTCCAGTCAAAGATCCTAAGCGCCAGACAACATTCGGACTTTGAAGGCCATTTTAGTTCCTACTTCACGACGAGTTCCTTCACCAATATGGACTTCTTGATATTTCCAAATCTGTATCCCTTAAGAGATTGCAACTCCTTATAGGTGTAACGGAAGTGGTTCTTAAGGCAAACCAAACACTGTAGGCAGTGAATAGTGTTTGTGGAATTTATATGAATATTTTTGAATTACTTAAGTTATACTTGTACAGATGCAAGCAATCACAGATTTAATGATATAGAATGGAATCAAAAGTAAAAAAAAGCAGTAAAGTAAAAGGAAATAACACAACAAATTTTATACTAGTTCGGAGCTACCATGCATCCAGTCTCGTATCAAATCTTGTAAGGATTTTAATTATCTTCAAAATATTTTACCCCCTCATTTCGAGGCTGCAAGGAGACACCCTCTATTATTTTTGCCTTTAGGTACCACAGTCCTGTACTATCGAGCCAACAAGACACACCCAATTGCTTTAAAGGTACAATCGGACCTAACTTGATTTACGGGCTAACAAATCTCACCCTTTAGAGTATACATAAGAGGATTTTACAACGAAATGTAGACTTGATCTTGAGATCTTGATTACAATAGCTATATAACTCTGATTTGCACTCTGATCATGAGAGAGTATGGAGAGGATGCACTATGCCATAGATGGCCTACGGCAACGAAAATTCAAGATGTAGCTAGCTAAAACGTTGCCACAACTATGCTGATTTTTGTCTATTGCAACGCACGCTTCAAAGTGTTAGCATAGATATCAACCAAGTGTTGCAGTAGCCACGCGAATAAAATTATCAATCTGCATCAACATCATCCAACGATCCACATTACTGATCCGCGTAACTCTTATTTTCCTTCATCGCCTCACCTCATTTGCCCTAAATTTTCATTTTCGCGCTGAACACAACTCACACTATTTTTCACTTGAGAAAAAATACAGACGCTTCCTTTTCAATGGTGATGGAAAATTAGGTTTTTCCCTCTTCAACAAATTGCGCCTATTTCTGTAATTCAAGATGCAAAAATCACGACTTCAGCTTGGGATGAAAAAATCGCGACTTCAGCTTCTTTAATTGTTTATTCGAGATGAATCTCTTTCAGCTTTTTTAAAGGTGAGTTTCGAAAGTTCCAAAATCTCGAATTGAGATTAGTTAATCTATATTTCAAATTTGTTAATCTGTAGCTCTTTGAACTCGGGATAAAAAAATTATCAGCTGAAGATATGATTGCGTACTTGAAATCCAACTAAGAAAATGATTAGGACTTGGAATTCATGGTATTATGAGGTGCTTTTATATGTTGATTCACTGAAATGGTATTTTGAGCAGTTATTGGGTTGTAAATCAATTTTGCACTACAGGTGTTTGATGTATAGTAGAGATGAGGTTGAAAACTGTTTGAAGTCATATTGAGAATGACTACAACCTGGTAATGTTCTCCAACCTCAAATAATTGTCCTTGTTTTTCATTTATTTTATTTTCCATTTTAGCAAGTGAAAACTACTTGCCTTCTTCCTTAACATGTGCAACTTTTAATCCATAACCATATCAGTTTAGATATTAGTGTAAAGCATCACCATTACCTAATATAAGCCATTGTTGTATTACTAATATCAAATAGAATGCATGTTTTTAGATATGATGGTTGGGTCAGATATCAATACAGATCAAATACTAATCACTTACTCATGATTATTACATGAATGTATAAATCTGCATATACATGGTTAGGTCAGAATGCATGTTTACATATGCAGTTTACATATGCATGTTTACATATGCAGTTTTGAGACAAAATGCATGTTTACATATGCAATTTTGAAGTTTAATGTTTGTTGTTGTTTTTAAAGGCTTTAGGTGATGATGGACTCAGTGTGCAGTGTTTCAAAGAGGGCTTGGTCTTCTGAAATCGGATGAATCGGACGGTGCCCGCTTGTTCGACCTAACTGGCTTTGGGTGATGAAGGACTCGGTCGATCACCACCGGGACTGTGGGGCCCCGGATCCCCATCGGCGCTGCGCCTGGACCCGCTGAAGGCTCGCCTTCGGCTCAGCATATATTTGTCAGTGTTAGTGTCAGTATAAATTTAAACTGCATATGTAATAAGTGAACTGAGTGATGTAGTGAGGAATATCTGTATACGCGAATAATCGGTGTTGTAGTAAATCATTGAGTTGTAAATAGTTGAAGTCAGAAATTTGTACTATTTTAGTTGTAGAAATAAAATATTTTATTTAATAAAACATTGTTTGAATTCAAATTCTATGCATTAGTTTTATATTAAATAAATATTTAATCATGTAAAAGTGTTGACATTGGATGGTAAAAGTTTTGTTATAAATAATGTGGGGCCCACCTTTAAGTAAAATTAGTATTTGCGGCATCACCATGAAAATGTCGCCATTGGGTCGCAAAGGAGTTGCCTTTGACTCTACGACAACACGACAAAATGCAATACTGAGAAAGTGTTGCCGTAGATCATTTTTTGCCTATAGAAAATTTTTTTTGGCACTTTCTGCATCACTTCTCTGGTATTGCAGTATGCAATCTATGGCGTAGTGATGAAAGTGAATTGTAAACTAAGTGAAATCAGTTTGATTTACTTAAGATTTTGGCAGCTTGTGAGTAGAATTTGATTAGGAATTAATTGAAAAAAGGAGAGGGAAGAATAAGATAAACTTATGAATGAAATTTCATTGGAAAACTACTTTATTTATAAAGGAATAATAGTCATATTCATCCGCAAAAGGTTATGATAAGTAGACACTTCTTTTGAAAATTGAATTTTGAAATTTAACAGGCACTATATCGACAACCCTAAATATAATATGTCAACATACTCTTATATTTTATTTTGAAATTGTTTTGAAAATATAAAATTATATGATTAAACCTAAAACTGTTAGGAACCATATACATAGTAAAAGATAGTTTTAAACATAAAAATACTTAGAAAGTTTATCAAGATAATTTTAAATAATTTAAATTTTAAATACATATTGTATAATTATAAACCAATAGAAAGTAAATTCAAATTCAAAAATAAATTCTTAAAACAAAAAGGTTTAAGATAGTAATGTATAACTCAAATAATAAGCTTTATAAAGTATATGTATTAAATAATTAAAAGCATACTATCAAATATCGAAAATAATATCAAATATAATCAAAACTTAAATAGGTATTAAATATCAAATATAAAAATGGATATAAATATATTTGAAATTTAGTCAAATAATTATAGAATATGTACTTTGAAAACATTTCAAAAACTTTATTACGCATTTGAAAACTGATTTGAAATTTATTTGAGAACTTACTTAAAGACCATTTGAAAATCATCTGAAAACTTATTTTTAAAATCATTTGAAAACTTATTTGAAAATCATTTGCAAAGAGATCAGATGATTGTAATCGAGTTTTAACATATGTAACCAAGATTCTAATATACGTCTTCATTATTCTTGAACTCTTGATAACTCATGAGTCTTGATTTGCATTACCCGTCTTGATCAGCATCACGGAAAGTCTTGTCACTGTATAGTCCTAAATATAAATACCTGTTATAAAGCCTGTATTGTTTACTACACATATAATCATCGGTAATAATTGTTAATATAATCGTAAATTAGTGTAAACTTATTTTATACCAATACTTGTCACACCTATCATACATATTGTCGTTATTATCAAAACATCGTTGCACTAATAATCTCGCCCTTTGTAGAGATGGCCACCTTTGTTTAAAATATATTTGCTAACTCTCCCCTAACGTAACAACTCCCTCTTACTCCAATACCATATTTTATTTATCCTGCTTTGCATGTATCAATACTATTATTCTCCAAAACTTCTTTGACTATTTTAAACTCCCCCTGACTCAAACACTATAAATATTGACATGACTCGATTTCTGTACCAACTGTAGACTCAAATTAATTATTAACTCCCTTTGATAGATTACACCCTAATACTATTGAAATTGGAATATATTTAAGTATTATAATTCAAGCATTTCAATCCAATACAAACAAATTTAAAATTCTATTAAGACATTATATATATATGTATATATGTATATATATATGTATATATATATGTATATATATGTATATATATATATATATATAGATATATGTATATATATATATGTATGTATCTTTCAAAATAGGACGTGGCTTTTTTTAATTGAAGGACGTGGGTTATAACTTTTCGTTCTAAGGAAAAATATTCTGTAATATTTAAATCTCTTTATTTATTTTCATCTTCATTGGCGATCTTATTCCATCCATTCTCATGATTCAAGATGGGCGTTTCTTCAATTTTGTATTTGATCTTCTCCATTGTCGATTGATCTTGATCTTCTTTATTTACTGTTGATCTTCATTCGCGATTTCGATCTTCATCAAACAATTTTCTAAATTCGGGTATGTTGCTTTTATTTGTTTCGATCATTTCTTATCTTTGTTTCATATATTTATTGTTGATTATTATGCACGTTTTTGTTCATCTAGGTTATACAGTTTGTATTCTTCTAGTTTTCGATCTTAATTTTGAATTTATTTCTTTGGAAAACTAAGATTTTAATGTTTATTTTTATATTTCTTCACCATCGTTCATTGTTTTACAGTTTTATTGCATTCGACCATTCTAGTGAACCTTATTTGTGGTCTGTTATGTTATGCTATGTTTATATAGTATTCGTTGTTGTAGTATTCATATTTAGTTTTATTCTTGTCGTGCTATATTCATTTATCAATTTTTTTAAATTATTTTACACTGGTTTAATTTAGCACTTAATTTGATTTTCGTTCGTTATGCTATGATAATTTAGAATTTACTGTTATTGTGTTAATTTAAGTATTCTAATTGTTTTTTTTTTTGCAGTCCTGATACTGTCAATGATGAAGCAAATAGTTTGCTAGTTATTTTTGAACATAACGAGAATTGTTATTCTACTCGACTTACCACAGCCTCTTCTTTATTTGGTGTTAACAGTGAAATTTATGACATTTGGCCATACCTTAGTCAGTTTTCTATTGAGATATCGTATCTTCTTTAGAATACGAATATAATTATCGAAACTGACTCAGACTTGCTTAGCATTTTGTGTTTTCTAATTTTTAAGAAGAGTCAATACTTTAAGTTTACTGTTAAGGAAAATGTGTGCTATGGAAGCTAATAATGGTGGTTGTGGTTTGGGTTCTACAAGTGTACAAAGCCGTTCAATTGGTAGTAATTTTGAAACAAATATTGAGTCACATGCTGATTCATCTCATTATTTGAAAGATATGTTAAAGAAATGTTCTCAAAAAACTATTGTGCATTTTCTTGGTTTTGTTTTAATGGAGCTGAGGATTTAGGGAGTTTTTAATGGCATATCAAATAAAAAATGGTTATGATTTGATTTTTTTAAGAAACTCTCCAGATAGAATTTTAGTTAATTTTTCTTGGGTGAAGGACGGTTGTAAATTTTATCTTAATGCTTCTTCGTATTTGGGCTTACTCTCTCAGTTGTTTATTAGAACCTACAATTTTGATCATTTATGTGGAGCATGTCTTAGAGATGTTAATAGAATTAATATTTCAAGTAGATTTGTTAAATCTTTGATTGTGGATCAAATTCGAGCTGCTCCTATGAAGAAGCCATAACTTATATTTATAAAATCTATATTTATATAGTTTTAAAATTTATAATACTTATACTACAATAAAAGATTCATTAATTGTCTTATAAAATAATTTATATTATAATTTGAAATCTTACATTTATATTTTAAATATATATTAGCTTATACATTAAACTTTATAAATTAATACTTATTTAAAAAAATCTAAATTTAAAGCTTTACAAAGTTATATAAAATATAAGTTCAAATAGAAATCTAAATTTAGATTTCTAAAATACTTTATTTAATCGGAACATATTTATAAATTCACAAAATAATTTTCAAAATACACCAATGATATCCTTATATAATTTTCTACCAGACCAAATAATACATATATTGTAACGTCCCAGATTTTTGAACGTTAATTGTAAATATTAAAATCCGCTTTAAATAATGATTTGGTGATATAAATGGATTTTATATCGAACTTATTTATTTAAAATGAAGTTAGAAGCTGCAGCGGCGCGGTAGTTCGTAATATAACGTTTTGAACTTCAATTGAATATACAGGATCCGATATAAGTCGGATTACTGTGAAACAAGAATAGTTTAAATCTGATTGATTATACCTTTCTAATGGAAGCAAAAATTCAAGATTTCATCGTATAAATTGTAAGCTATGCCCAAATCAAATTTTCAGAAAATCGCTATGGAATCGTTTATAAACCATAACGACAATTTAGTATAATTAAATATTGGTTTCGAATTTGGACAAAATCTCTGAGGCGTAGCCATAATTTAATTTTTAAAATTTTACTGTAATTTTTAATTTGGAAAAAACACAACTTTTTATTTGGATTATTTCGCACCCTATATCAGCATTTTGTGGTTTCACTAAATTAGCTAACTAGTTTATATTATTATATTTTTCGGATCGTGGGCCGTTGGTCGATACAGCGGTATTTTTATTTTTGTCGATAACGAACCTTAAATGGTAAAAAATTTCTATAAAACGGTACCCTAAAACTCTAACCATATAAAAACAAATCTCATTAAAATTAGCGTGCATTCTCTATTCTGCTACAGTTGAAAGTAAACCTTAAGTCAAATATAATTAAAATACCATGTCTGAGAATGTGCGTTCATTACCCTAGTTTCCATCAGCCTATCTTTGAAATCAACCCACGCATTACCCTATCACCTACGTTGAAATATACACACCTATATTGTACCCATCTGTTCTTTTCCTCATGCCTTTCTCTTTATAAAATCGTGCCCATCCTTCTCTTTTCCGAAACTGTGAAATTGGTAATAAGGCTGCAGGCATATTCAATAGGAAGAAAGTGGAGTACGGAGAAATGGTGTTCGGAATGGCATTTGGAGCGAGAGAAGTTTTTGCATGGCATGGGTATTGTTTTTCCAGAGTTGAGCATTTAATTTTCTTCTTTTGCAAGAAGTGTAGTGGAGAAAGTTGACCCTTGCATGAACAGGGAACGAGGGGTTCATGGTGAAGTTTTATGGGGATCAGTTCGGAAGTTTGTCGCTGTTTATGGCACGAAAACAGTGAATATAAGCTATTAAGGAAGTAGCGGAATGCTGGGGTGAAGCAGATGTCGCAGCCGGGTTCATGGCAAGGGAAGGCGACTGTTTAAGGATACATAGAAGAAGTGTTGCGAGATAGAAAGGTTAGGAGATTGGGTTTTGAAGCTTGAAAGTTGTATGTTTGTCTGAACATGGAGGAGTTGCATACAATCATAGTGGGTGGAGAAGCAACTGACGTCAAGTGGTGATGGTTTGTTTACTGATTTCCGTGATTTTGCCTGGAGGGGAGATCGACTACATAGCGTTCGAGCTGTGCATGGGAAAGGTTCGGTTTGCGTACAACGCACTACAGCGAGTAGCAAGGAGGTTCTGGACGCAGCATTCATAAAGGGTGTCGGAGGCATGTAGCTGGTGGGTGCTGACGTTCAAATGGGAGCAGTTTAGACAGGAGATGAATGTAGGAAGGATATAGGAGCAGGCGTATGATAGAGGAGGGGAATCATGGGTGAAATGGTATGATGTGGCATCTTTTCTTAGAGCAGCAATATAATAACAATACTAGGAGACGGGCCATGAAGTTTTGTTATGGGTGTAGGCTTATATTTTTTGGCAAATATGAATTTGCCTGGAAACAATTGAAGAGGATTTGAGTGTAGGCACTTAAAAGCGAATGCAAGGAGTGATGATTTACATAGAATGGAAGAAGGAATTTGCGGCGTTTAGGAAACAAACTGATTAAGGTAAATAACGAATTATCACTAATTAAGATTTAATTATAAATTAATTAGTTTTTATTATTTCAAATTCAAGTTAAAATTGAAAGGTCCATATATTGTCAGAATCACGCAAAACTGGATCCTATGAGATCGTATCGTCAAGGGTTATGCTGTTGAACTGATTCTGAAGGATATGGAGTTAATTGGGATTTCATTAATTTTAAACATCTATTTAAAATTAAATGAAACGACCAGGATTCATCGAACCGTCAATCGAAATAAGGTGAGTGAACTCTCACACTTTTTTGGACTGCTATGGTGTGCTAAATTCATATATAACCATAATTCACCATTATTAATATAATCTGGGTGTTTGGATGACATGGTTGCTTATTGTTTGCTTAATGATTGCCGACAATAGATTTATGCCATACTTAATGTTTTAGTTTAAATTATTATTCATTGTTATAAATTATACTATGATCTGATATGCAGGGAAGAACAGGTTGGAGGGATCCAAACGGATTCCTCAAATAAATTGTATATTATTTATTGTTCATATCATTCACATATGAATTGTTTAACCCAAATAATATTATAACCTGTACAGATATTAATGATTGAATGGATGTTAATCGTTGAACTGATCATCAACGATTGTTATTTTTTAATCAATAAACAATATTGATTAAGTATTGGCAGCAGATGGGCTAATATCCATCATTTTTAAAACGTCATTTTCCGTTAGGAGAATTGACGAAATTTTATGTTATAAATTACATTTTTATAACCGAATCAAAGTTTTGAATTTAGGTTATAAAATTTATTTAAAATAAATTGTTTATAAATATATCACTATTTATAATAATGTTTTACAAAGAAATTATTAATGACATATATAATGAATTCTTATGTCGTTAATAAGATTTTATGAACAAGGAAGTATAAATTAACCTGTGGGTTGAGAAATTAGAATAATTGTTGTTGTAAACAATTAAACAATATTATTAAGTTGATAATTAACTTAAGAAGGTGGGTTAGTATAAATCCGTTACTAATGTTTATATTTATATATATTTTAATATAATGTTTAACCGGTTGTGTAGTCTCGCTCTACACATCTGTCCTACTCAAAAAAAATGTTTATAAGTTGACGAAATCAACTAGTTAATGAATATTGGATATTAGATTAGTTTAATCTAATAGTCTTACGAACAGTCATTAATATTTGACGATTGTTCTAAATAGTTAATTCGTCTTTAATTCACTACGTTCTAAAGTTGTTTATTAAATTATCTATTTTAATAGAGTATTATTATTTAATAACCTTTCTAATAATGAATTATTATTCTATGTTTAGTTAATAATGAAGTAAACTACATTACTTCAAATGGGATGATAAAGTTATTTATTTAAGTGATTTACTTGTTAAGTGAATTCATTTAAGAAAACAGGCATGAGTAATGAGATTCTAGATTGAATCAAGTAGAAGGGAATTATAATAATTCCAAGTTTTGTAACTATGTTGATAAAAAGGGGTTAGAGTCAAATAGAATGCTTTTCAAATGAACGATACTTAATAATTAGATTAAGTAAGAAATTACAAACAACGGAAGATGGTAAATGGCTTTTGGCATTTAAAACAAGTTAAGTTAAAATAAGTTACTAGATATGGATTGGCGTAATAATTTGGTAAATGAATTGTATAACAAATCCAAGTTTATAAACGAAAGTTTATAAGAAGGCTTGTAAGCTAATATGAAGATTTTAATAAGATTTTTCCTAGTTAAGAAGAATGAATGTAAATGACATGAGAATTTCAAAAAGATTTATTAATGGATTTGATTCAGTTATGGAAATAAGTTAAATAAGTTATAAACTTTGAAATGATTTATTAAATAAATAAATATTAGAAGTATAGGATATGAATTGGAAATAGAATCAAAGTGAACTGAAATTGGTTGGACGAATTAAGATAAGAAGTCAATCTAAAAATCGCGTATTTTAAAACAAAAAATGAAGTTGGATTAAGATGTAATTGTAAAAGGTTTAAAATACGTTTTAATAAATTTTTATGTTGTATTTGATTCATATTTGAATCAAGGTTATAATGGTTTAAAAAGACATATATAAAATACGAGGAGGAATTAGATATAGTTTTCAAGAAATTAGAACCCGTGTACGTTGGTTGAGTTGATTAACTTTTGAGGTATCAATTTGATGTTGGTTTCGGCCTTCGGGGTTGGTACTTACATATTTATTCACTTTCTAGTTTACAACGAGGAGCTAATGAAGTAGAAGTGAGATGATAACTGAATATGCTTATACTAGATAAGAAAGGAAAATGTTTACCAAGTAACTGAAGATATAGAGTTTAAATTAACAATGTGTTAATTATTAAAGAGGCCAAGTGAAGCTGAATACTGAACCATTAGAGGAATTTTATTTTATGGATGAATGGATGTTTATTTGATAGTTAAATAACAGACTAACAAATCTGAACAATTATCGATGGTTGGTACGGAAAGATCGGGATCGAATTTTTGTTCGAAAACCATTCCGACAAACAAATACGTAATCGTGGAAGAGACCAGATGATGATCGAGATGGAGCATTTGAAGACCGTAGATCTTCATAAACGGAAGTATTACATATAATCTCTGGGTCGCTCCTCGAGGTAAATTGTGATCCTGTCGTGGTTGGAATCTATGGATGGCAAGGACTACTCGCTACTGATCTCTAGGGTGATTCCTAGGATGTGGTAGGAGGGTGCCTTCGGTTGTCCAGTCCTAGGACAACGTGTATGGACGGTGTCGCATTGAATGGCGACCAGATGTTCTAGAAGAGATTATAATCTCAAGTCTCACAACCGGATAATGACAAAAATCGGGCAGGCAGCATGGCTATGTGGGTCATTCCCATTAGGGTGTATTGTCAACATCTGGAGAATATTCTTATTTTTTCTTCTTTCGTTTCTGTATCTTCGGATAACGGTTATATGGGCCCAACCGTAGGTGACAATATATTCGATACACTCAAGAGAAATGAGTGGTCGGTCATGTGTGGGCCGAGTTGCAAGACGTTCTTGTTGAACCCAGTGTATTCCTCTCTAGAGATACACTATCGGTAGGTGGTTCCATACCATGTCATAGTCGGAATCCAATCTCCAATAAGCGCCGCGGTTTTGATTGTATACTATATATGTGGAGCATGAGATGCAAGCGTTCTGCTAGATTCTATTTATTTGTATTCAGACACTATCATAATATCAGATAAGATATGATTTCAAAATGTTTTGGGTTATGGTAAGGTAAAAACCGTCCGTGTTTATGTGTGGGTTGGTCTTACTATTGTCCTTTCTTTCAAAAAGGATTTCTAAAGTTAAGCAAGTTGTTTGTTGTGAATTTACCACTGAAGTATTCGAGACTGATCCAGGTGAATTTTGCTTTGCTTCAAATGTGCTTGGGTCAGACCGAGCATATTTACAAGTTAGGTTCCGCTTGGAGTTCAGGAGATGGAAGCAGGAGGCTTCATCGTTAGTTATTTAGAGTTTATTTCCGCTGTGTCTGATTTATGATGTACTTTGATGATTGGTATGTATAGACAGTACTTTTTATATAAAGAGATTTGATATATTATATTTATTCGTTCCGCTGTGAGATTCTGTTGTTCTTCTTCTTTCTTCTATTCTAATATTTCTTTCTTTTCTTATCCCACCCTCTAATTTCTTTCTCATAACATTTCGGTAATTTCGATGCTTGAATGTCGACATGGTGTTTTTGAGTCGATTTTCAGGGTCGAAAATCCTCGGTCGTTACAGTGGTATCAGAGCTATTGGTTTAGTAATAACCTTGGCTCCGTGGCGTAACTCAATAGAGATGGGGTTAGTAATACCCTAGATTGAGTTCAGAGTATATGTATGATAGCGCGTATTTGTAATTTTATATAAAACTATTTTTAAACGGTTTTGACCCTTGTATTTTGTAAAAGTAATTATTTCATAAAATTATTATTAATCAACTAATGTTGAGTTGAATTAGGATTCAGAGTGGATTGTAAAGTCGAAATGATTTAACCAAATGGGAATTTCAAATATGAAATTTGAAAATAAAAAACTCCAATGTGAATTTAATTTGGAATCAAATTGGATATTAAAGTAAATATGAATCAAAATGATGCGGTTATGTTGATTGTGCCTTGTTCGATTGAATGATTGATTGCATGGTAGAAGAATAAAACTTGATTGAAACCAATCTTGAATGAATGAATTGAGCCGATAATAAATCCAAATGGATTGCTAAGAAATGATTATAAACAAATTTCATGTTAATTGAATGGTATGTAGATGTTCGGAATGGATGACTTGAATGTTTGAATTTAACTGACATGGTTAGAGTTGATATTGAATTATGGAAAAAATTGAACCAATTAGTTGATTGGATCTGGAAAGAAATTTAACCCGGTTAGATGGAATTAAACAATTAGATTTAACCAAACAAATTAACTCAAACGATTAAGTTAATTATGTATTGTGATTGATTGGATGTTAGTTTGGTTGAATAGAATTTATTAACAGTTAATAAGAAATTGAATAAAATGGGAAGTAAGGAAATAAATTTCAGTATAATGAATTGGGAATAAAAGCGATGACCGATGAAATTGAATTATTCAAACCTGTATTTGTTATTTGTGGTGTAAATTGTGATAAGTGCAGATTCCAAAAAGCTATGGAATCAATTTGGATACAGAGATTGAAGTACAGATTGGAAGATGAAGTGTTGTTAGTTGATTTGCTTCGGAATTGGAATTGAGTTGCCGGACAAATAGGTAACTTTAATATATTATTGGTTGGTGATTGATTTTACCCCTAAGTTGGGTAGTCATTTGGTTTTGGTTTTCTTTTGGAGAAGTTGAGTCCCAGAGTGGCAGTTGTACCGATCGAACAACGCAGAGGAGGTGCTGGCGAAATTTTCAAAAATTTTAAAGTGTTTGAATTTATTTTGATGATAATTCAAAATAATTATTTTAAAATAATTAGCTTTGGAACATTCTTCTTACCTTGTAGTTTCAGGGATGAAATTCTTTTAAGGGGGTAAGAATGTAACGTCCCAGATTTTTGAACGTTAATTGTAAATATTAAAATCCGTTTTAAATAAAGATTTGGTGCTATAAATGGATTTTATATCAATTTATTTATTTAAAATGGAATTCGGATAAATAATTTATAATTAAATTATAAAACGAGCTGCAGCGGCGCGGTAGTTCATAATATAACGTTTTGAACTTCAATTGAATATACAGGATCCGATATAAGTCGAATTTCTATGAAACAAGAATTGTTTAAATCTGTTTGATTATATCTTTCTAATGGAAGCACAAATTTGAGATTTCATCGTATAAATGTAAGATATAACCAAATCAAATTTTCAGAAAATCGCTATGGAATCGTTTATAAACCATAACGATAATTTAATATAATTAAATATCGGTTTCGAATTTGGACAAAATCTCTTTGGCGTAGTTATAATTTAATATTTAGAATTTTACCGTAATTTTTAATTTGGAAAAAAAATAACTTTTTATTTGGATTATTTTGCACCCTATATCAGCATTTTGGGGTTTCACTAAATTAGCTAACTAGTTTATATTATTATATTTTTGGGATCGTGGGGGCGTTGGTCGATACAGCGGTATTTTTATTTTTTTCGATAACGGTCCTTAAATGGTAAAAAAAAATTATAACACAGTACCCTAAAACTCTAACCATATAAAAACAAATCTCATTAAAATTAGCGTGCGTTCTCCGTTCTGCTACAGTTGAAAGTAAACCCTTAGTCAAATCTAATTAAAATACCATATCTGAGAACGTGCGTTCATTACCCTAGTTTCCATCAGCCTACCGTTGAAATCAACCCACACATTACCCTATCACCTACGTTGAAATATACACACCTATATTATACCCATTTATTCTTATCCTCATGCCTTTCTCTTTACAAAATCGTGCCCATCCTGCTCTTTTCCGAAACTGAGAACTAAGATGAAAAAAAAAGTATTTGCATGAAATTGGAAATAAGGTTGTAGGCATATTCAATAGGAAGAAATAGGAGTATGGAGAAATGGTGTTCGGAATGGCATTTGGAGCGGGAGAAGTTTTTGCATGGCATGAGTATTGTTTTTCCAGAGTTGAGCATTTAATTTTCTTCTTTTGCGAGAAGTGTAGTGGAGAAAGGTGACCCTTGCATGAATATGGAACGAGGGGTTCATGGTGAATTTTTCTAGGGATCGGTTCGGAAGTTTGTCTTTGTCTATGGCACGACAACGGCGAACATAAGCTGTTAAGGAAGTAGCGGGATGCTGGGGTGAAGTAGATGCCGCAGTCGGGTTCATGGCAAGGGAAGGCGACTGTTCAAGGATACATGGAAGAAGTGTTGCGAGATTGAAAGGGTAGGAGATTGGGTTTTGAAGCTTGAAAGTTGTATGTTTGCCTGAACATGGCGGAGTTGCGTACAATCATAGTGGGTGGAGAAGCAGCTGACATAGGGTGGTGATGGTTTGTTTACTAATTTCCGTGATTTTTCTTGGAGGCGAGATCGACTATACAGCGTTTGAGCTGTGGATGGGAAAGGTTCGGTTTGCATATAGCGTACTACAGCGAGTAGCAAGGAGGTTCTGGGCGCAACATTCATAAAGGGTGTCGTAGGCATGTAGCTGGTGGGTTCCGACATTCATATGGGAGCAGTTTAGACAAGAGATGAATGTAGGAAGGATATAGGAGCAGGCGTATGATAGAGGAGGGGAATAATGGGTGAAGTGATATGATGTGGCGTGTATTCCTTGAGCAGCAGTATAATAACAATACAAGGAGACAGGCTATGAAGTTTTGTTATAGGCGTGGGCTTATATATTTTGGCAAATATAAATTTGCCTGGAAACAATTAAAGAGGATTTGAGTGTTGGCACTTAAACACGAATGCAAGGAGCAATGATTTACATAGAGTGGAAGAAGGAATTTGCGGCGTTTAGGAAACAAATTGATTAAGGTAAATAATGAATTATCACTAATTAAGGTTTAATTATAAATTAATTAGTTTTTATTATTTCAAATTCAAGTTAAAATGGAAAGGACCATATATTGTCAGAATCACGCAAAACTGGATCCTATTGGATCATATCATCAAGGGCTACGTTGTTGAACTTGTAACGTCCCGTATTTTTACGGTCGAATAATTAATTTATTTAGTTATTTAAAATATGGTTTGGTAATTTAAAATGGTTTAAATTAAATAACTTTGAATATTTAATTAAATTAATAATTAAATAATATATTTAATTCTGAAATAATCAGAATTAGTGGAATTCACAATATAACGTGAACTGGACAATTTATAATATATAATTCAGTTTAGAGTTGAATTATATTAACGAATATATCATATAAACGACAGTTTGAAAGTATAAATTATATTATAATTATAATCGAGCTCGAAATGGCGCGGTTGTTCGCAATTTGGCGATTCGAACTTTAAACGAATATATAAAAGCCGTTTTAAATCGGATTTCTGTGAAACAAGAAACGTTCGAATCTGTTAAAGTATATTTTTCTAATGGAAGAGAAAAATCGAGATTTCGTTGTGTAGATTTTGATTTATGTCCAAATCAAATTTTAGAAAATTCGCTATGGAATTTCTTTATAATTTATAACGATTTATTTATATTTATAAAAGGAATTTCATTTTAAATAGAATATAGATTTAAAGCGGGATTTGAAATATCGAGTTAGAAATTCATATAGGAATATTGTGGGGCTGTATGATATCGTATGTGAATATATACGATAATATATATATATTGATATTTAATTTGATTATATTTAAATATATTTATATATTTAAATGGGTTATTTAGAGCTTTAAAAATAGCCGGTTTTGCAAATGACCTTCGTTTTCGACGAAACTAATTTTGTTGGATCCGCAATATTGAATTATTGTTAGAGGTCAAGTTTCGTGATTTTTAGAGTCGGTATGTGGCCGTGGGCGATTTTAATGTGGAAAACAGTTGATAATTTGACCTTTAAAAATACGTTGTGTGAGCAAAAGGGGTCGGAATTCAACGAAACTAGTTTCGTTGGGTCTGTAATGTCGAACTCTAGCTGCATGCCAATTTTCATGATTTTTGGGTGTGATATGTGGTCGTATGAATTTTTAAAGGGCGAGTACACATAACGATTGCTTAAAATTTAATATAATAATCGAATATTAAATTATAAAAAATATACTATATAATACCTTAAACATCTCTAAACCTAATCCAATTCTCTCATAAGTCAAATAATGCGCCGCTGCCTCAGGAAAACTTCCAACAGTAAAAATGGAAGTTTAAAAATCCAAAGAAAACCCAATAAAAATCAGTAAATCCTCTAACTCATGTATTTGAGTTCCACACATGATTCTCTACGGCCTGATGATCGTTTTGAGCAACTCGATGTCAGTTCTGGGGTTCAACGTGGACAACAGTAGATCTAGGGTTTAGATTTTGAGTCAATCGAGGCATTTTTGGTTGAATTCAGTTTGATATTTGAGTTTGCGACAGCAAGTTGGGCTCGCTGTGAATTTTTGGTGATTTTATGAAACCAAAAATGTGGATAGATTTGGTACTTGCGTGGGTTGAGGTTGTTCGATGGGTTTGGTAAGGGTGCGTCGAGCACTGCGTGTTTGGCATGGGGTGAAAGAGATTTGAACGAGAGGATTTGTGGTGGTTTCTGTTTGGGTTTCGGTGCAAGGGGGTGTGAGCGGTTTGGAGTTGAAGATGGGGACATGGTACTATGCGATGCCGGAGCTGGCGGATTTTAGAGGAGAGGAATAAGAACGGGTTTTGGGTTTCAAAGGGGTAATGGGTCAGTTTAAAAGGTTAAATCCCGTATTTAACAATAACTCATGTTTATTTAAAATCAAATAGTGTATTAACTTGAAAATTGTATAACTTCTCCATACGTAACCAGAATGTGACGAAACAAGATCCGACAGGATCATATGGACGGTGTAACGGCAAGGAATTTCGCTCGATCCGAATCGATCGTTAAACCGACTAAGACCGTTCGAAACCCCTGATCGTTTGAGGACAGGACAAATCAGAACGCAGACGGAAGAACATTTCATTGTTTATTACAACAATTCCATCAGAAATACAAGAATATACAGAGTATGAATAAATATACATCAAATACGTATAAAATGATTTCAATTTTCAAAACAAAATTGTTTTCATTTGAAAAATATACTCTTCACACTCGTTCTAGGATACTACTGATCCTATCTCTAACGAGTCATTATAATTGGATATTACTAATCCAATATTTGATGAATTCTTTCCTTTGGTTCTAATGTGTCTTGTTCTCGAGCTCTGTAAACCAAAGCTCTGGTACCAACTGTAACGACAAGGAATTTCGCTCGATCCGAATCGATCGTTAAACCGACTAAGACCGTTCGAAACCCCTGATCGTTTGAGGATAGGACAAATAAGAACGCAGACGGAAGAAGAACATTTCATTGTTTATTACAACAATTCCATCAGAATACAAGAATACACACAGTATGAATAAATATACATTCAACAAATATCAGAGATTACAATAAATTACATAGCAGCGGAAAAATATACAAAACACAACTGAAAGTGATACACGGATACAGAGCTTTCCGAGCATCGTTCCAGCTGTAAATCAGGATCCTCTGAATATAAATCTGCATAACCAAAACTACTAGCTGCCCGTGCAGAAAATAGGGGCACCCAGAGTTTAGGTTAAAACAATAAACTCCAGGTCAGTCATGTGACTGGTGTGAGAACTAAAACAGTTATTAATCTTTATTTTTAAAGTTAGGTAAATCAAGGGACCACGCTGTATGACACGGAACGGGTTTCCTCCCAAGAATACCAGTGCATAAAACAAACAGCGCAATGCTAAATAAAGAAAAATGAAGCTGTTATAAGACCCAGGTCCCATCACACAATGCAACGCAAGCCGGAGGATAGGGTTTTTACCTTATAACAGCCAAAGCATGCTTGATACGTTTAAAAAACATTATTTGATAGTATTATAAGTGTATAGTGTCAAAACAATTTCAATCATAAATATCAATCATAGGCGGCATGAATGACCCATACCACTATGTCGCCATACTAGGTTCTACAAATAAAACCGACACACATGTATTGGAAACTGGATTCCATCATGGGTCGAGGCAAGGGGCAAGCTCCTTTCCGCGTTCGAGACACTCTAGCAAATGTCTCAGGACCCCACTATGATCCTTGGATCTTCAGGGCCGGTCCTCTCTTACTTTTGAGGATTAATTATTCCTGAACACACGTTTCCCGGTCCTTACAGACCTATATCCGAGGCGCCTCGTATCCAACAACCACACAGGTGAAAAGTATATAAATGTCAGGGCTAGTAGGTCACTGACACCACCCTAGCTAGAAAGAAACGTCGTGCTCTCCCTGTAGTCACTATCCCGTTTTTGACTCATACCAAGGTGTGAGGCTCGCGAATTCACGTTATACACAAAGCTACGCCACACAGGCTGTTCTTTGATCATCAACCACAAGACTTTGCTTTTCAACAAAAGCCTTGATCAATTGCCACTTACGCGTGCCACACTGGCAATTCACTCCATGCGACCGATGTCCATCGATATACAACCTCTGAGCTCGTACGTCTCAAAGAAGGGCGTTAAGCAAAAGAATAAATTCTCCGCCGCCAAACAGATGTATATTTAATAGAGATCAATCAACATAGAATAAAATCCAATGTCAGACACACAATCCATTTACAAGTTCGTTCTGGGTCTGAACGAAACCGGAGGCACTTTCCTCGCATATCCATCCATCTCCAAGTACGTCTGGATGATCACCAACTGATTCCCTCATCTTGGGTGTACAGCCCAATCAAGATCATCAGTAATCACCCAAATGATGTGAAGACTTACGGTCTTCAACCACCGTCTTCATCTTCGACATCTCGTCGAATCGGTTATTCAGAATGGGTTACAACCGGCCTTTCTGAATAACCCACGTATATAATAAACGAATGTTACACAAACACAACAAATGCCTCATTCCAATTCAGAATATTCTTTTATTCACAAAATCACATTCTTAGGGAAAGGTTCCCATTAATTTTATCCAAGATAAATTCTTCTAAATTTATTCTTTAATCCTCCTTTGGATATCATTTCAAACTAGTCGGGATTAACGAACCACACCGAAGTAATTATTTATTTTATTTCCCAATCCCAACCTATATATCCCATGGAGAAAACTGGTAATACTCCACATCTAACACCACGGTGTTATCAATAAAATTAATTACCGTTTCACGTTCAAATCTAATTAAAGATTTAACTATCGCTTTGGAGCAAAACTGGTGGTACTCCATTCTCGATCACCTTTCAGATTTGATAATTTAAATTATCAATTCACCTTTTAATCTAATTAAAGATTCATTAAATCTCCACTTAGTTTCAATCTCTTCAAAAATCAATATCCTGCCTTTAACTGGGTTAAATAACCAATGACATCTAAAACACAATTCACGATAAACCCAAATCACATTTGATATTAAATACAAGGCTCTAAATAGAAAATATACCGGCTTATATTCAATATCAAATTCTGAAACCTATAAATATCGTATCGGAAATAACGATATAAAATATATCTTTCAAATTCCCATAACAATATCTGTATAGTCACGAAATCCAACATCGAAATATTCCGAAGATAATTTCGATTCCACTCCCATCCAATCCACGTATTGTGAATATTGATTATTTTTAAAATCACTTTCAAATTCAATTTATTTATTTCAAAAATAAATAAATTTTAATTCTAGTTCAAAACTAGTTCATTTCGATAAAAATCTATTTTTATCCTTTCAAATGTGGAATTCTTCTACCCAATTTTTCCCAAATCATTTCTTATGATTCTACACAAATTATCAATATTTTTAATAATTTTATTAAGGCCCGTACAGTTGATTTCCATAAACGGCCATCGAACTGCACTTACAGCGACCTTTTCTAAATTTGATTTGGACATAACTCCAAATCCAACCGTTAGATTTCAAATTTCCAATATTCATTGGAAAGATCTTTCGATACGAACCTAACGGTTCCGGTTTTAGGAGAATCCGACGGTCGGATCTCCCACAACGTCAATTCAAAGTTAATGGTCGAAATTCACGAACTGCCGCGGCGCGGCGCGTTCTATACAGGCCATTATATATATATATATATATATACATATATATATATATTATATTTCATCGATTTCCTTTTAAAACGTATTTTATAAATCGTTTTAAATTCGTTTTCAAAACCATTTCAATGCTACATTCAAATTCAAATCGATTTGATTTCAATTCAATTTGAATTCATTTCAATTTTATTTAATTCGAATTCAAATTCGTTTCAATTCAATTCTAATTCGTTTCAATTCAATTCAATTTGAATTTACCTTCTAATTATTTCAATTCGAATTCATTTCAAATTGATTTCAATTCGATTTCAGTTCGTTTTAAATTTCATTCAAAACGATTTCAATTCGTTTTAATTCAATTTCAATTTAATTCAATTTGAATTCATTTCTATTCAATTTGAATTCAAATTCACTTTCTATTCAATTCGAATCGAATTCATTTTATATTCGATTCGAATTCATTTCAAATTGATTCAATAAAATTTCAATTTGAATTTTAATCTAATTTAATTTGAATTTTATTTCAAAATATTAAATTTTGAAATCACTTTTCAATATTCATTATAAAACGAATAGAATCGATATAAATATCGTTCGCGTCAAAATAACGCATCTCTAATCAACACGGCTTTTTATTTTTCAAAAAACTTCTTTATTCTATTCAACAAATGAATATTTATTCTGTTCAACACATGAATCTATATTTCTTTCAACACACGACTATTTTTGTTATGTAAAATATTTTACAAAATCATGGTATCTATCGTTTGATTTATAATTAGACTCCACCGTGAAGTTGTTCTAATTTTAAATATGATGAAGATGTAAATTTTATTATTAAAATATTTTACTCAACACAAAAATAGTTTCAACACATGAACATCGTCAACACATGACTATTTTTATATTCAACACATGAATTTTCTTTTATAATACTCATTATTTCCCCGATTGGAATGAGGCCCAATCAATCACCATATAACGTTAATTATATGGATTCCATACAACACATGTATATAAAAGCAATGATAAACAATCAACCATCATCCAAGGTGCACCACACAACTGCACAAGCATCAAATATAAATAATTAACGCTTACACAGTCTGTCGACCAATCGATCGACATACAATTAAATAATTGGGATTAGTGTACCCAAATATCATCCCAACACCCGTGTGGGGTTTCAAATCAACAAACACAGATTTTTATTTGTGCAGTTTGTAACACCCCACACCCGCTAAGGTCACTCACTAAGGGAATGCCTTAACTTCGGTGGAGTATTTTAAGTGAATATAGAACATAAAAATTACAACAAGACAGATATAAATAATACTTGAAAATCTAAAACATCATTTCATTCCAGCAGAAGGTAAACATGTTTAGTTACAACACCATAAAAGAGTCAAGTACTAAATATCCATCCTGATAAAAACATAAGTACATAATCCTACTACATAACTAATAGCCATAATAGAAAAGATAAGTTGGGCTTTACATCACGGTCCAAGCTCCAAAAGATAGATAAAGCAATCTGATCAAAGCCCACTAGTACTAGGCCCAACCTGAGGACCTGAGGGGAAAAAGATAGAAACAACGGGGTCAGACATAAGTCTGAGTGAGCCCTATAACTTTAACAATACAATCATTAAAGTAATTAGGGTATGATATAAACTTGGTACGGTGATGACTGGGGATAAATGACTACACTAAGCAGCCAACTAGACATAGGATGAACTAAGATAACGGTAAAGACGCATCTACCCACCCAAGGGTAATTACTAACTGCACCACACCAGTCATTCCTACTTAAAGGTTGATCCCACCCAAGGACTTAGAAAATTTAACTAGTAGTTTCGTGTACCCCTAGCTGACTACATAGGAGCCGTCTGCCCCTATCTCCGTTAGGTGTACCCACTACTTCCCATGCGATCGGCTCCCTACCGTAGATACCCGTGCTGGCCCTACAATGGGGTGTATCACTACCCAAAGTGGCAACCCGATACAACCAACGGTGCACGGCTTATACCTACACGATGCAACAACGTCTTACCTACCAGCCCGGGTCCACACACGCATATGAAACCCGTTGGACTTGTGTTGCCACCGCTAACCCGTTTTGGCCTCTTATAGTCAAGCCCAGTACGCATGTCCCGTCCTCGACATGGGTCGAGCCCAATAAGATACATATGGGTTACTGGTTGAAATGCCCCCCCCCACAAGCTACCCACCTAAGCTTGTCCCTTTTTCTAGTGCATCCCACTTAACCCTTTAATCATGTTTAATTACATGTTTCCACTTGGTTAAGTATTCTAATCGTATTTTCTATTGCCACCCAAGGCAACCCACGAGATTTCCACATGCCACCCAAGGCACTTACTTGATTTCCACATGCCACCCAAGGCACCCACTTAACCCCTCATGCCCCACTACATGCTTATCTGGTTAAGTGTTTCTTAATTGATTAAGAACTTAACCTTTGTAAAGACCTCTCACATTAGACTATCTTTTATGGCAGCTGGATTTGCCGGTCGGGTCCGGGCAGCCTTACGCCATAACCGAGTCTAACCTCGTGTCTTTACACTTGTCACGTATTTAGTTTATGCCTAAGACCTCTCACATTGGGCCAATCATTGGTAGCCGCTGGATTTGCCGGTCGGTTCCGGGCAGTCTTATGCTACAAAAGGGTCCAACCTCGTGTCTTAGTCGATTAATTACACCTAATTAATCACCCCCATAATTTGTATTAATTATCCCTAATTAATTACAAATTTAACGATGTACATAATTGACTCAATTATGTCCATCCACTTTATGGTATGCATAATCATACCAACTTCACACCATTTCATTAACATGAATATTAACCCCATCGTTCCCCACGTAATTCGCTAACATGACATACTTAAAAGGGAAGATTCATCACAAATACAATGGGTTCAACTTGTATAACATTAGCATCAACATGGGTTTTAAAGGTTTCAACATGCATATATGACCATGGCATCAAACCCAACTAGCATAAATAATCAACCCAAACTTGCATGAATCACATATGTCATAAAGAGGGTAACTTGCGTAAGTTACTTATATCATACAAAGGGGTAAACTTGCATATGTATGTATGACATACAAAGGGGTTAACTTGCATATGTATGCATATCATACAAAGGTGTAAACTTGCACATGTTACTTGCATATAATCAAACACCAAACTTGCATAACATGTCATATATGAACTTGCATATAATCAAACACCAAACTTGCATAACATGTCATATATGAACTTGCATATAGTGAAACACCAAACTTGCATAACATGGTGTCATAATGGATCAATGTTTATCATAGCGATTTGCATAACTAGCATCATGAACACATAGCCTAAAACTTGCATAACTTGCATAACATCATGATCATATAGCATATAACTTGCATAACTTGCATAACATCATGATCATATAGCATATAACTTGCATAACATCATGAACATAAAGCATATGACTTGCATAACTTGCATAACATCATGAACACATAGCATATGACTTGCATAACTTGCATAACATCATAAACACATAACATTTGACTTGCATTGATCCACATACATAACCATAACCTCATTATATCCTATCATAATTAGTTTAGCAATTGCTTGCTAAAGGCATAGAAACTCACATCTTGTTGATTAGCACTCCTATGAAGAAGATTAAGTTGCTAGAGTTGATTAGAAGTTGATTTGAGAAGCTATCTTTCTCTTTAATTTGTTGGTGGCTCCTTCTAGTTGATTTTGACGGCATAACGACGTTGTCTCCAATTTTAGTATGAATTAGGGTAGTCTTAGGGTGTATTTATAGATTAGTTAAGTATTTTAGGCCATTAGATTAACCCTAAATCAGATTAGAGCCGTCAGATCTCGTCACTAGCCACCAACCATAGCCCAAATCCCAAATCAGTGCACCCAGGTCACACAGACCGACAGGGGGGGTCGACCCCTGGGTCGACCTATGGGTCGACCCCTAGGGGGGGTCGACACCCATGTCAACCCTAGGGTCGATACCCTCTGTCTGGCGGGAATTTTCCCGCCTCTTCCGAAATGTGAAGTTTGAATATTTTAAATCTGTTTTGAATTTTCTGTAAACTTCTTCGGGCCTTAACTGGGTCATACGGACTCCAATTTCCGAAAACTCGGACTCTATTTCGCGTATTTTTCCGAGACGAACGCAATGGCATAGTCCATTTCCCCTGATTCAGATTTTAAAATTTAATTCTGCCCTGATTTATATCAAAACAAGTTATTCAACATACGTGGTGTTACATTCTCCCCTACTTAAAGGATTTCGTCCCCGAAATCTCTAAGTCAAGAAGAACGTATCCTACCAACCAAACAACCATCTACTTAAACCATCAAACACTGACATCCATTGTCCTTACAGTTTCTAATGCTGTATGAACATATGCCAAGAGTGTGTGTATATGTTCCCTATCTAATGCAAAATCAGGCGGTCTTCTGATTCAGTTGACCTCCTTAATGCAAACCATGATAGTGCCATGCATCAATATGTATGCGAAAGAACCCTATCGACACATACTATTTCTACATGAGTGCACAATCATTCACCAAAATGCATCATCCATATGATAACACAACCATTATACATCCATTAATATAGCTACCTACACACAATTATATGCAATATGCAATATGAAGTGACTGAGCCGATCTAGTGTCTAAAGTGTGTGTATATGCATCCACGAGCAACCACTAGCAAACACTTGCATCCATACGCATCCATCAAACATAACATGTCTCAAACACATGTTTCAACCATAGGTTTACCCTATCTAAAGGTCAAAGATACTAATGAGAGGACATACTAAAGATAAGATAAGTACTAGACAAACGATAAAGGAGAAGTTAAAAGACATACCCTCAAAAAGGAATGGGTAAAGTGAACGCATCTTCTCTTCTGTCTCCCAAGTAGCATTGCTCTCATCCTCTCCCCATTGCACTTTGACTAGTCGAACCTCTCTGTTTCTCAACTTCCTAATCTCTGACCCAAGGATGCGGGTAGGAGCTTGTCGAATAGTCGCATCACACTCTACCTCCACTTCTCTAAGCAAGCTCGGCTCTACCACCTCTGCGGTCTCATGTAGGCACTTCCTCAAGTGTGACACATGGAATACGTCATGTACCCCACTAAGTCTCTCGGGTAAATCCACTCTATATGCCATCCGTCCAATCCTTTCCTTAATAGGAAACGGTCCTACAAATCTGGGTGCTAACTTCCCAACGGACCCAAAGCGAACAACATTCCGTAATGGAGATACTTTGACAAAGACCATGTCCCCAACATCAAACTCCAGATCCGTCCTCCTCTTGTCCGCATAAGATTTCTGCCTGTTTTGTGCCGCTTTCATCCTTCTTCGAATCAAGTCAATCTTCTCCGAAGTGTCTCTAACCATATCGGGCCCAAGCAAGATCTTATCCGTAGATTCCCACCAACATGTAGGTGATCGACAAGGCCTTCCATAAAGAGCTTCGAAAGGAGCCATACCAATACTAGACTGAAAGCTGTTATTATACGCGAACTCCACCAATGGAAGATGCTCTTCCCATGTACCTCCAAAATCTAAGATACATAGCCTCAAAAGGTCTTCTAGAACACGATTCAACCTCTAGGTCTGGCCATCCGTCTGAGGATGATATGCGGTGCTCAAACACAACTGAATCCCTACTGCCTCTTGCAAACTCTTCCAAAACTCGCTAGTGAAGATAGGATCTCGATCACTCACTATGCTAGAAGGTACCCCATGCAATTGAACTATTTCTCGAAGGTAAACTGAAGCTAGCCATGGAGCAGTCCTGTAACACCCCGAATTTTCTATTAACACTAAAGTTGCTAAAATATTAATAAGTGTGTAAGAGAGGGGATGTATCTAATATGAATATAAAAATATTAATAAGTGTGTAAGAGAGGGGATGTATCTAATATGAATATAAAAATATTAATAAGTGTGTAAGAGAGGGGATGTATCTAATATGAATATAAAAATATTAATAAGTGTGTAAGAGAGGGGATGTATCTAATATGAATATAAAAATATTAATAAGTGTGTAAGAGAGGGGATGTATCTAATATGTATATAAAAACAATAATAAGTGTGTAAAAGGGGGGGATGTATCTAATGTGTACATTGTAGAATATATATATATATATATATATATATATATATATTGCTGAGTGTTTGCTGAGTCACTTCTGACTCATTGCTGAGTCAACAAGATAAACCCCATCTTGTCTGAATGGCTGCGGTTATTTCTAGGTTAAATCTAATGGCCTAAATGCATTCTAAAATCTATAAATAAGTGGGTAGACCCTAAACCTAAATCACTTGTAAAATTAGAGAAGCTACCGTCATGCTGCTGCCATGGAGTTCAGCGTAGCCGTCACAAACTAAGAAGAGGAAGCCTAATCTACTACAACTAAATTCTACTCAACAAAACAAATCAAACCAAAGAACTCTCTCTCTAATTCTCTTCTTTTTGTTGGTGAGTATGATGATTCTCACAAGACTATTACAAAATAATTTGACTCAGTTATGAATGGATCACAAGAAAGTGACGTGATTTGTAATTGTAAATTCTATATATTGTGGATCTCTTATTATGTTATTATGTTGTCGTATGATGTAAATTATATATGCTATGTCATGCTATGTTGTAAATTCTCTTATGCTATGTCGTGCTATGTTGAGAATCATGTCAAGCTATGTTATACTATCATACTATGCCATGTTATAAATCATGCTATATTATGTTGTAAAATCATGATGTTGTTGGATCATGCTTAAAGTTATGTTTTTTTTAATTTAAATGGATCTTGTTTATGGGAATTTGCCTATTAGGTTAGGTGTACCCATAAACTTGAAACTATAATTAAATAAAACTTGATTATGGGAATTTGCCTATTGAGTTAGGTGTACCCATATAAAACCATGTTGTTAAAAAATTAGATGATGTTGATTCACACATGTTCATATGTAAGTTTATGAAAATTGATTGAGATTATATTAGGTGAATTTTGAACAAGTTGACACCTTTAGGTCCATGACATGTATAATCTATGCAAGTTGGACATATGCAAGTTTCACCCCTTATTATGATTCATTTGGTCACATATACATGTTGTTATTATGATAATCTCTTTTATGCTATGAGTTAGGCTATTCGAGTCTAACATATATTTTGCGAATAAACGTTCAAACGTGGGGTAGGGGTAATATTAGGAATTAATAAATTGGGTGCAATTTTGTAAGATTTTGCATACCATGAATGGATGTCCATAATTGAGTCAATTATGGACATTGTTAAAAATTGGAAGTAATTAATAATTCAAGTAGGGAATTATTAAAATTGGGGGAAAGTGGATTATTATTAATAATCAATGCTTGGGACACGAGGTTGGACCCGTTTGTGATGTAAACCTGCCCGGACCCGCCCGGCAAATCCAGTAGTCACAAATGTCGACCCAATGTGAGAGGTCCTAGGCCCAAACTAAAGCATAACAGTTGTAAAGACACGAGGTTAGACTCTTTTATGGTGTAAGACTGCCCGGACCCGCCCGGCAAATCCAGCTGCCATAAATGCCAGTCTAATGTGAGAGGTCTTTATGAGGTTATGGCCTTAATGAACTAAGAAATACTTAACCAGATAATCATGTAAGGTGGGACATGGGGGTTAAGTAGGTGCCTTGGGTGGCATGAGGAATCTGGTGGTTGCCTTTAGAGGCATTTGAAATACGATTAGACTTAACCAAACACACATGTAAATGAACATGACTAAGTGGGTTAAGTGGGATGGACTAATGGGGACAAGCTTAGGTGGAATGCTTGTGGTAAATAGTGGGGGCCCATTTCAACCAGTATCCCAAAACGTATCTTTGTGGGCTCGACCCAAGTCGAGGACGGGACACGCATACTGGGTTTGACTATAAGAGGCCAAAACAGGGAGCGGTGGCAACGCAAGTCCAACGGGTTTCATATGCGTGTGTGGACCCGGGCTGGTAGGTAAGACGTTGTTGCATCGTGTAGGTATAAGCCGTGCATGTCCGTTGTATCAGGTTGCCACTTTAGGGGAGTGATACACCCCACTGTGGGGCCAGCACGGGTATCTACGAGTTAGGGAGCCGATCGAATAATGGGAAGTAGGGTACACCTAGTGGAGATAGGGGCAGGCGGCACCTATGTAGTCAGCTAGGGGTACGTAAAGCCATTGGGAAAGTTTCTAAGTGAAGCTAAGTGGGATGAATCTTTAGGGTGACTGGTGTGGTGCAGTATAGTGTTTATCCTTTAGTATTTAGGAGTGCCTATAACGTTGCCTTTAGCGATTGTCTATGTCCTTAATCTGCTCTTCATAGACATTTTCTTGTTTTCCAGCTTATGCCTTAGTCCAGTCATTTTGGTAATAGTATTGTAGAATTATCATATTCACCAAACTTTATGTCTGACCCCTTCTTTTCCATCCTTTTCTCCCTTCAGGTCCGCAGGTTGGGCCAAGTTCTAGTGGAGTCTAGTTGGATCGCTTATCTTCTGGAAAGCTTGTATTGCTGAAGTAAAGTCCAGCTTGTTATCTTTCTTTTTAATGGCTATTCATGTAATGGGATTATGTACTTGTTTTATCAAGATAGATATTGTACTTGACATTGAATATGGTGTTATGATGTAATCAAACATGTTTTGACTTCTGCTACAATGAAATAAAGTTTTTTGAATTTCCAAGAACTATTTTATATCTGTCTTGTTGTAATTTTACTGTTCTATATTCACTTAAAACCTCCATGGAAGTTAATGCATTCCCTTTGTGAGTGACATTAATGGACGTGGGGTGTTACACGTGGTATCAGAGCATAAGGTTACCAGAACAAATAAATTTTTTTTTTTTTAGAAAAATATTTTTTTCTAAAGTATTTTTGGAAGAAGTGCTTTCAAAAAAAAAAAAAAAAAAAACATGTTATTTAAAGAGAGTTTTTATGAAAAACATAATCCCAAATAGCCACATCCTTATCTTTATCTTTCGAATTCTCCATTTTGAATCTTTCCTTTTTCGTTTCAGCATGGCTGAAGATCTTAATCTCCCAGAAGGTGTGACGATTCCAGGGTGGTTTAGGAGATACTTGGAGGCTAGGGCCACCACTGCAGGCCCAGTGGATACTCCTCCACCCCTAGTTGCACCCATTCCTCCTCCTCCTCCTCCTCGTGTTGACACTTTTGCAAAGACGTGCAAGGAATTCAAGGCTATGGGAGGAAAAACTTTTCAAGGGACTGAGACGTTTGTGGAGGCCAGAGATTGGCTTAAGGAGACTGAGGAATTGTTGGATATCTTTGAAGTGGAAGATGGGAGGAAAGTCCGTTTAGCTGCTTGGTTAATGAAGGGAGAGGCCTCGTTTTGGTGGGAGGTCACTAACGGGGAACGTCCAGTTGATTCATGGGCGGATTTCAGACGAAAGTTTGAGGCAAAGTTTCTTTCAAGGGCAGAGGAGAACTTAAATATGGAAAAATTCCTGGCGCTAAAGCAAGAGAGCTCATCAGTAAAGGAATATGTCAATAAATTTAATCAGTTAGCAAGGTTTGGCTTGGAGTTGGTGAACACGCCAGAGAAGAAAGCTTTGAGGTTCGTTAGAGGCTTGAATGAACCGTTGCAAGGGTTGGCTATGACCCACATCCCTATGGGAGCCACCTTTGAAAAGCTAGTAGAAATGGCACTTATGCATGAGGATAAGGCAGTTGAAAAGAAAGGGGATCAGAAGAAACCCCAACAGCAAAATAAGAAGGGTGGTAAAAACAATAATGGCAAAGGGAAGAAGAAATGCTTCAATTGTGGGACGCCTGGCCATCTCAGCAAAGATTGTAGAAAGAAAAAGAAGACTGGTTGTTTTCATTGTGGAGATGCGGGACATTTAGTGAAGGACTGTCCAAAGAAGGGGCAGAGGGCAGGGTCTACCTCGGGAGGACAGGTGCAGGCTCTTATGGCACCAGGGCAGGCAAGGGGGCAAGTTCAGGCTATTGCGGCCCCACCGCTGCAAGAAAGAGGTAGAACAATTTCTGTTGAAAGCTTAGTTTTTCTGTTTGATCATCCTGTCCGTACCTTATTCGATTCTGGCGCATCTCATTCGTTTATCTCTGCATCATTAGTTGAATCACTGCACTTGAACACCAGTTTAGTAGAGGATCCCTTGGTCGTTTCAAATCCAATTGGGGGTTCGGCTCATTTGACCATGATATGTTTGGATTTGAAAATCTCTATACTTAGCGTTGAATTTAGATGTGATGCTTATGTATTGGGCTTCACGGGCTATGGGCTAATTTTAGGAATGGATTGGTTGTCTAGAAATAGGGCCATTCTTGATTGTGAAAGGAGAGTAGTTAGGCTTGTGACTCGCCTTGGTAATGCTCTCGACATCTTTTGTAATCCCATAAATTCCATTATGCTAAGTTATCTTGAATCGCTTGACGCGTCTGTAGAGAACCTGCGATCGGTAGAAGTGGTCCGGGAATATCCGGATGTGTTTGAGGAGGTGAAGGGCTTACCTCAAAAGCGGGAGATAGACTTTCGAATTTATCTTGTGGATAATGCTAAACCCGTATCTTTGCCAGTGCGCCACATGGCTCCTCGTGAAAGGAGGGAACTCAATAAGCAAGTAAAGGAGTTGCTTGAGAAGGGGTTCATAAGACGTAGTATATCGGAGTGGGGTGCTCCAGTAGTTTTTACCACAAAGGCGGATGGGTCTCTTAGACTTTGTATGGACTATAGAGAACTAAACAAGCTTACTAAAAAGAACCGACACCCACTGCCGAGGATTGACGATCTCTTTGATCAGTTAGTTGGCGCCTCAGTGTTTTCGCAGTTGGACTTAGCCACTGGCTTTCATCAACTGAGAGTGGCTGAGGATAGTATAGATAAGACTGCTTTTAGGACTCCTGACGGATTCTATGAATGGCTAGTGATGCCCTTTGGTTTGACAAACGCCCCTGCATATTTTGTTGATTTGATGAGTAGGGTGTTTAGGGAATACCTTAACAAATTCGTGGTAGTCTTTGTGGATGACATCTTAGTCTTTTCTAAGAATAAAGAAGAGCACTCCCTACATCTTAGGGAAGTGTTGGAAACCCTTCGAGCGCATAACCTTAAGGCAAAATTTTCTAAGTGTCACTTCTGGAGGAAGGAAGTACGGTTCGTAGGGCACGTGGTTTCCAAAGAAGGGATAGCAGTGGATCCCGCAAAGGTGGTGGCCATCCAAGATTGGAAGGTCCCTAAAAATGCAACCGAAGTAAGAAGTTTCTTGGGGTTGGCTGGCTATTATAGGAAGTTTATCAAAGACTTCGCAAAAATATCAGCTCCATTAACACGGTTAACGAAGAAGAACCTGGTTTTTACGTGGGACAAAGATTGCGATGATGCGTTCCAACGTTTAAAGAGAGCCTTAACTTCAGCCCCAGTCTTAGTGCTGCCAGACGGGAATAAACCGTTTACCATCTATACTGATGCTTGTGGGACGGGACTTGGCGCGGTCCTCATGCAAGAGGGAAGAGTAATAGCCTATGGTGGAAGGCAGTTGAGGGTTCATGAAAAGAATTACCCCACGCATGACTTAGAGCTAGCCGCAATTGTTTTCGCGCTTAAGTCTTGGCGTCACTATCTTCTTGGTGAGAAATTCGAACTGTTCACTGACCACAAATCATTAAAATACTTATTCTCTCAGAAGGATTTGAATTTAAGGCAGCAACGGTGGATGGAATTCTTAGCCTCCTACGATTTTGAAATAGCATATACCCCGGGCAAGGGTAACGTGGTGGCAGACGCCTTAAGTAGGAAAAGGTTGTCCTTGAGTCCGTTGTTTGTTGAACGACAAAGCTTAGAATTCATCTCTATGTTTGACTTTAGACCCTCCGTTGACTTAGTACCCGGTCTGTTAGCATCCTTGGAGGTTAGACCTACACTTCTAGGACGGGTTGGTGAGGCACAGCGAGACGACCCACAGTTGGTTGAGATAGTAGAAAAGCTCAAAGGGGGGGAGTCGTCAAGCCATCTTCGTAGGTATACCCTAGACGATAAGGGTTGGTTACGAAGGGATAATAGACTTTGTGTACCATAAGACGAAGACTTAAGGAAGGCCATTCTTGATGATGCTCATCGCTCAAAAATGACCATTCATCCCGGCGGGGATAAGATGTACAAAGATATGAAGCGGGTTTTCTTTTGGGCCGGTATGAAAAAGGATGTGGCCGAGTACGTCGCTAGATGCTTGGTGTGCCAACGAGTTAAAGCAGAACAAAAGAAACCCAGTGGGTTGCTTCACCCATTAGAAGTTCCACTATGGAAATGGGAAAGCATCTCAATGGATTTTGTGGATGGATTACCAAGATCAAGGAAGGGTAACACGGGGATTTGGGTTATAGTAGATAGACTTACTAAAAGCGCCCATTTTATTCCCGTGAAAAGTAAGAGGACTGCTCCGTGGTTGGCTTCTGTATACATTAAGGAGATAGTTCGTTTGCACGGTATTCCTTCTAGTATAGTAAGCGACCGTGACCCCATCTTTACTAGCGACTTTGGAAGAGTTTACAAGAGGTGGTAGGGACTCAGCTATGTTTGAGCACCGCATATCATCCTCAGACAGACGGCCAGACCGAGAGGGTGAATCACATTCTAGAGGATCTTTTAAGGCTTTGTATCCTAGACTTTGGGGGTACATGGGAAGAACACCTTCCGTTAGTAGAATTCGCATATAATAATAGCTTTCAGTCTAGTATTGGCATGGCACCTTTCGAAGCTCTTTATGGAAGGCCTTGCCGTTCGCCTACATGTTGGTGGGAATCTACCGATAAAATCCTACTTGGGCCCGATATGGTTAGGGAAACCTCGGAGAAAATTGAGTTGATTCGAAGGAGGATGAAAGCAGCACAAGATAGGCAAAAATCGTATGCTGATAAGAGGAGGACAGATCTTGAGTTTGACATTGGGGACATGGTTTTTATCAAAGTATCTCCGTTACAGAATGTTGTTCGCTTTGGGTCCGTGGGGAAATTAGCACCAAGGTTTGTAGGGCCGTTTCCTGTAAAAGACAGGATTGGGAAGATGGCATATAGGGTGGAGTTGCCTGAGAAACTTAGTGGAGTACACGATGTATTCCATGTATCACATTTGAGGAAGTGTTTGCACAAGACCGCGGAGGTGGTAGAGCCGAGCTTGCTTAAAGAGGTGGAAATAGAGCGTGATGCAACAATTAGACGAGCTCCTACATGCATTCTTGGGTCGGAGATCAAAAAGTTGAGGAATCGAGAGGTCAGACTGGTTAAAGTGCAATGGGGAGATGATGAGAGCAACGCAACTTGGGAGACAGAAGAGAAGATGCGTTCGTTGTACCCTTTTCTTTTTGAGGGTATGTCTTTTAATTTCTCCTTTATCGCTTAGCTTATCTTATCTTATCTTTAGTATGTCCTCTCATTAGTATCTTTGACCTTTAGTTAGGATAATCCTATGGTTGAAACATGTGTTTGAGACATGTTATGTCTGATGGATGCAAAATGGATGCAAGTGTTTGCTAGTGGTTGCTCGTGGATGCATATATACACACACTTTAGGCACTAGATCGGCTCAGTCACTTCATATTGCATATTGCATATATATGGATGTATTTAGTATAATGGATGTATAATGGTTGTACCATCATATGGATGCTGCATTCGGTTGAATGGGTGTGCACGCATATAGAAGTAGTATGTAAGCAACTAGGATCTTTTGCATACATAATGGATTCATGACACTTACATAATTTGCATTAAGGGGGTCAACTGAATCAGTAGACCGCCTGATTTCGCATTAGGTAAGGACATGTACACACACTTGCATATGATCATAAAGCATTAGAAGTCTTTTAAGGACAATGGATGCCTGTGTATGATGGATGAGTAGATGGACGTTTGGATGGTAGGATATACATTCTTCCAGACTTGAAGATTTCGGGGCCGAAATCCTAAAAGGAGGGGAGAATGTAACACCCCGAATTTTCTATTAACACTAAAGTTGCTAAAATATTAATAAGTGTGTAAGAGAGGGGATGTATCTAATATGAATATAAAAATATTAATAAGTGTGTAAGAGAGGGGATGTATCTAATATGAATATAAAAATATTAATAAGTGTGTAAGAGAGGGGATGTATCTAATATGAATATAAAAATATTAATAAGTGTGTAAGAGAGGGGATGTATCTAATATGTATATAAAAACAATAATAAGTGTGTAAAAGGGGGGGATGTATCTAATGTGTACATTGTAGAATATATATATATATATATATATATATATATATATATATATATATATATATATTGCTGAGTGTTTGCTGAGTCACTTCTGACTCATTGCTGAGTCAACAAGATAAACCCCATCTTGTCTGAACGGTTGCGGTTATTTCTAGGTTAAATCTAATGGCCTAAATGCATTCTAAAATCTATAAATAAGTGGGTAGACCCTAAACCTAAATCACTTGTAAAATTAGAGAAGCTACCGTCATGCTGCTGCCATGGAGTTCAGCGTAGCCGTCACAAACTAAGAAGAGGAAGCCTAATCTACTACAACTAAATTCTACTCAACAAAACAAATCAAACCAAAGAACTCTCTCTCTAATTCTCTTCTTTTTGTTGGTGAGTATGATGATTCTCACAAGACTATTACAAACTAATTTGACTCAGTTATGAATGGATCACAAGAAAGTGACGTGATTTGTAATTGTAAATTCTATATATTGTGGATCTCTTATTATGTTATTATGTTGTCGTATGATGTAAATTATATATGCTATGTCATGCTATGTTGTAAATTCTCTTATGCTATGTCGTGCTATGTTGAGAATCATGTCAAGCTATGTTATACTATCATACTATGCCATGTTATAAATCATGCTATATTATGTTGTAAAATCATGATGTTGTTGGATCATGCTTAAAGTTATGTTTTTTTTAATTTAAATGGATCTTGTTTATGGGAATTTGCCTATTAGGTTAGGTGTACCCATAAACTTGAAACTATAATTAAATAAAACTTGATTATGGGAATTTGCCTATTGAGTTAGGTGTACCCATATAAAACCATGTTGTTAAAAAATTAGATGATGTTGATTCACACATGTTCATATGTAAGTTTATGAAAATTGATTGAGATTATATTAGGTGAATTTTGAACAAGTTGACACCTTTAGGTCCATGACATGTATAATCTATGCAAGTTGGACATATGCAAGTTTCACCCCTTATTATGATTCATTTGGTCACATATACATGTTGTTATTATGATAATCTCTTTTATGCTATGAGTTAGGCTATTCGAGTCTAACATATATTTTGCGAATAAACGTTCAAACGTGGGGTAGGGGTAATATTAGGAATTAATAAATTGGGTGCAATTTTGTAAGATTTTGCATACCATGAATGGATGTCCATAATTGAGTCAATTATGGACATTGTTAAAAATTGGAAGTAATTAATAATTCAAGTAGGGAATTATTAAAATTGGGGGAAAGTGGATTATTATTAATAATCAATGCTTGGGACACGAGGTTGGACCCGTTTGTGATGTAAACCTGCCCGGACCCGCCCGGCAAATCCAGTAGTCACAAATGTCGGCCCAATGTGAGAGGTCCTAGGCTCAAACTAAAGCATAACAGTTGTAAAGACACGAGGTTAGACTCTTTTATGGTGTAAGACTGCCCGGACCCGCCCGGCAAATCCAGCTGCCATAAATGCCAGTCTAATGTGAGAGGTCTTTATGAGGTTATGGCCTTAATGAACTAAGAAATACTTAACCAGATAATCATGTAAGGTGGGACATGGGGGTTAAGTAGGTGCCTTGGGTGGCATGAGGAATCTGGTGGTTGCCTTTAGAGGCATTTGAAATATGATTAGACTTAACCAAACACACATGTAAATGAACATGACTAAGTGGGTTAAGTGGGATGGACTAATGGGGACAAGCTTAGGTGGAATGCTTGTGGTAAATAGTGGGGGCCCATTTCAACCAGTATCCCAAAACGTATCTTTGTGGGCTCGACCCAAGTCGAGGACGGGACACGCATACTGGGTTTGACTATAAGAGGCCAAAACAGGGAGCGGTGGCAACGCAAGTCCAACGGGTTTCATATGCGTGTGTGGACCCGGGCTGGTAGGTAAGACGTTGTTGCATCGTGTAGGTATAAGCCATGCATGTCCGTTGTATCAGGTTGCCACTTTAGGGGAGTGATACACCCCACTGTGGGGCCAGCACGGGTATCTACGAGTTAGGGAGCCGATCGAATAATGGGAAGTAGGGTACACCTAGTGGAGATAGGGGCAGGCGGCACCTATGTAGTCAGCTAGGGGTACGTAAAGCCATTGGGAAAGTTTCTAAGTGAAGCTAAGTGGGATGAATCTTTAGGGTGACTGGTGTGGTGCAGTATAGTGTTTATCCTTTAGTATTTAGGAGCGCCTATAACGTTGCCTTTAGCGATTGTCTATGTCCTTAATCTGCTCTTCATAGACATTTTCTTGTTTTCCAGCTTATGCCTTAGTCCAGTCATTTTGGTAATAGTATTGTAGAATTATCATATTCACCAGACTTTATGTCTGACCCCCTCTTTTCCATCCTTTTCTCCCTTCAGGTCCGCAGGTTAGGCCAAGTTCTAGTGGAGTCTAGTTGGATCGCTTATCTTCTGGAAAGCTTGGACTGCTGAAGTAAAGTCCAGCTTGTTATCTTTCTTTTTAATGGCTATTCATGTAATGGGATTATGTACTTGTTTTATCAAGATAGATATTGTACTTGACATTGAATATGGTGTTATGATGTAATCAAACATGTTTTGACTTCTGCTACAATGAAATAAAGTTTTTTGAATTTCCAAGTACTATTTTATATCTGTCTTGTTGTAATTTTACTGTTCTATATTCACTTAAAACCTCCATGGAAGTTAATGCATTCCCTTTGTGAGTGACATTAATGGACGTGGGGTGTTACAAGTCCTCTTGCTCTTCACGGGTATGAAATGGGCGCTCTTAGTAAGTTTGTCTACCACAACCCAAATTCCCGTATTACCCTTCCTCGATCTCGGTAACCTGTCAATAAAATCCATCGAGACGCTATCCCACTTCCATTGCGGAACTTCCAATGGGTGAAGCAACCCACCAGGTTTCTTTTGCTCTGCTTTCACTTGTTGGCACACCAAGCATCTAGCGACATACTCGGCCACATCTTTCTTCATACCGACCCAAAAGAAAACTCGCTTCATGTCTTGGTACATCTTGTCCCCACCGGGATGAATGGTCATCTTTGAACGATGCGCATCATCAAGAATAGCCTTCTTCAAACCCTCATCTTGCGGTACACAAAGTCTACCGTCTCTACGCAAACACCCCCTATCGTCTAGGGTGTACCCACTCAAATGGCTGGACGACTCCCCCGTTATGAGCCTCTCTACCAACTCAACCAACTGTGGGTCGTCCCGCTGTGCCTCGCCAATCCGTCCCAAAAGAGTAGGCCTGACCTCTAAGGATGCTAGCAAACTGGGTATAAAGTCAACGGAAGGTCTGAAATCAAACATCGAGATAAATTCCAAGCTTCGTCGTTCCACGAACAATGGACTCAAGGACAACCTTTTTCTTCTTAAGGCGTCTACCACCACGTTACCCTTGCCAGGGGTATACGCTATCTCGAAATCATAGGATGCTAAGAACTCCATCCACCTTTGCTGTCTCAAGTTCAAATCCTTCTGAGAAAACAAGTACTTCAATGATTAGTTGTCAGTGAACAATTCGAATCTCTCTCCAAGAAGATAATGGCGCCAAGTCTTAAGCGCAAAAACAATAGCGACCAACTCTAAATCATGGGTAGGGCAATTTTTCTCATGCTTTCTCAACTACCTTCCACCGTAGGTTATTACCCTTCCCTCTTGCATTAAGACTGCGCCCAGTCCTGTCCCACAAGCATCGGTATAAACAACAAATGGCTTACTCCCATCTGGCAACACTAAGACTGGAGCTGTGGTTAAAGCTCTCTTTAACCGTTGGAACGCATCATCACAATCTACGCCCCATGCGAAGACTAGATTCTTCTTTGTCAAGCGAGTTAATGGGGTTAATATCTTCGCGAAGTCCTTGATAAACTTCCTATAGTAGCCAGCTAACCCCAAGAAACTCCTCACCTCGGTAGCATTCTTCGGAACCTTCCAATCTTGGATGGACACTACCTTCGCGGGATCCACAGCTATCCCTTCCTTAGAGACCACGTGCCCTAAGAACCGCACTTCCTTCCTCCAAAAGTGACATTTAGAGAATTTAGCCTTAAGGCTATGCGCTCGAAGAGTCTCCAACACTTCCCTAAGATGTAGGGCATGCTCTTCTTCACTCTTAGAAAAGACTAAGATATCATCCACAAAGACCACCACGAACTTATTAAGGTACTCCCTGAACACCCTACTCATCAAATCAACAAAGTATGCAGGGGCGTTTGTCAAACCAAATGGCATCACAAGCCACTCATAGAAACCATCCGGAGTCCTAAAGGCAGTCTTGTCTATGCTATCCTCAGCCACTCTCAACTGATGAAACCCCGTGGCCAAGTCCAACTGCGAAAACACTGAGGCGCCAACCAACTGATCAAAGAGATCATCAATCCTCGGCAATGGGTGTCTATTCTTTTTTGTGAGCTTGTTGAGTTCTCTATAGTCTACACAAAGTCTGAGGGACCCATCCGCCTTCGTTAGGGCTGTATATCGGACAGGACAGTCCGTTGTCCGGCTCGGTCCGAAGCTATAAGATGTCCGGTCTGTGTCCGTCCGATTCTCTTATAGGACAGAGCTTGGACACACTAGTTTTCTGTCCAATGATGTTTTTCTATTATATCGGACAGGACAATCCGTTGTCCGGCTCGGTCCGAGGCTATATGATGTCCGGTCCGTGTCCGTCCGAATTCTTATAGGACAGAGCTTGGACACACCTCCGTCCGGTCCGGTCCGACCCGTTTACACCCCTAGCCTTCGTGGCAAAAACTACTGGAGCACCCCACTCCAATATACTTCGTCTTATGAAACCCTTCTCAAGCAACTCCCCTACTTGCTTATGGAGTTCCCTCCTCTCACGAGGAGCCATGTGGCACACTGGCAAAGATACTGGCTTAGCATTGTCCACCAGATATATTCAGAAGTCTATCTCCCGCTTCAGAGGTATGCCCTTCACCTCCTCATACACATCCGAGTATTCCCGGACCACTCTAACAGATCGCAAACTCTCGACCGAAGCGTCAAGCGATTCAAGATAACTTAGCATAACAGAATCCATGGGATTACAAGAGATCTCGAGAGTGTTACCCAAGCGGGTCATGAGCCTAACAACTCTCCTTTCACAATCAAGAATGGCACCATTACTGGATAACCAGTCCATGCCCAAAATCAACCCATAGCCCGTGAAGCCCAAAACAAAACATCACATCTAAACTCAATGCTAAGTATAGAAATCTTCAAACCCAAACATATCATGGACAAATAAGTGGAGCCCCCAATTGGGTTTGAAACAACCAAGGGATCATCTACTAGACTAGTGTCTAAGCGCAGTGACTCAACTAATGATGATGAGATAAACGAATGCGATGCGCCAGAGTCAAACAAAGTACGGACAGGATGATCAAACAGAAAAACCAGACTTTTAACGGAAATAGTTCTGCCTCTTTCCTGAATCGGTGGAACCGCAAGAGCCTGAACTTGCCCCCTTGCCTGACCTGGTGCCATAAGAGCTTGCACCTATCCTCCTGAGGTAGATCCCGTCCTTTTCCCCTTCTTAGGGCAGTCCTTCACTAGATGCCCTACTTCGCCACAGTGGAAGCAGCCCGTCTTCTTCTTCTTCCGACAATCTTTGCTTAGGTGGCCTAGTATCCCGCAATTGAAGCACTTCTTCTTTCCCTTGCCGCCGTTGCCTTTCCCACCCTTGCTTTGCTGTTGCTGTTGAGGTCTCTTCTGATCTCCTTTCTTCTCGGGTGCCTTATTAGCATTGGGACCCTTCTCTTCCTCATGCATGAGTGCCATGTCTACTAGCTTCTCAAAGGTGGCCCACATAGGGATGTGAGTCATAGCCAATCCATGCATCGGTTCATTCAAGCCCTTAACGAACCTCAAAGCCTTCTTCTCCGGTGTATTCACCATGTCTATGCCAAATCTTGCTAGTTGATTAAACTTGTTGACATATTCCTTTACTGATAGGTTCCCTTTCTTTAGACTCAAGAACCTTTCCATATACAAGTTTTCCTCCGCCCTTGAGAGAAACTTTGCCACAAACCTTTGCCTGAAATCCGCCCAAGAGTCAACAGGGCACTCTCCATTAGTGACCTCCCACCAGAACGAGGCCTCTCCCTTCATTAACCAAGCAGCTAATTTGACTTTCTTTCCTTCTTCCATCTCAAAGATATCTATCAACTCTTCCACCTCCTTAAGCCAATCTCTAGCTTCCACAAAAGTTTCTGATCCTTGAAAAGGTTTCCCTCCCATAGCCTTAAATTCGTTGCAAGTCTTAGCAAAAGTATCCGTGCGAGGAGGAGGAGGAGGAGGAGGAAGATCGGGTGCTACTGTTGGTGGAGGAACATTTGCTGGACCCGTAGAGGCGGCCCTAGCCTCCATCAATCTCCTATACCATACTGGTATCGCTACACCCTCCGGAAAGTTAAGATCTTCAGCCATGCTGAAACGAAAAAAGGAAAGATTCAAAATGGATAATTCGAAAGATAAAGATATGGCTATTGGGGATTATGCTTTTCTTTCAAAAAAATTTCTCTTAAAAGACATGTTTTTGAAAATACTTCTTCCAAAAATGTTTTTAGAAAAATAGTTTTCTAAAAATTTTATCTGTTCCGGTAACCTTCGACTCTGATACCACGAGTAACACCCCACACCCGCTAAGGTCACTCACTAAGGGAATGCCTTATCTTCGGTGGAGTATTTTAAGTGAATATAGAACAGAAAAATTACAACAAGATAGATATAAATAATACTTGAAAATCTAAAACATCATTTCATTGCAGCAGAAGGTAAACATGTTTAGTTACAACACCATAAAAGAGTCAAGTACTAAATATCCATCCTGATAAAAAACATAAGTACATAATCCCACTACATAACTAATAGCCATAATAGAAAAGATAAGCCGGGCTTTACATCACGGTCCAAGCTCCAAAAGATAGATAAAGCAATCTGATCAAAGCCCACTAGTACTAGGCCCAACCTGAGGACCTGAGGGGAAAAAGATACAAACAACGGGGTCAGACATAAGTATGAGTGAGCCCTATAACTTTAACAATACAATCATTAAAGTAATTAGGGTATGATATAAACTTGGTACGGTGATGACTAGGGATAAATGACTACACTAGGCAGCCAACCAGACATAGGATGAACTAAGATAACGGTAAAGACGCATCTACCCACCCAAGGGTAATTACTAACTGCACCACACCAGTCATTCCTACTTAAAGGTTGATCCCACCCAAGGACTTAGAAAATTTAACTAGTAGTTTCGTGTACCCCTAGCTGACTACATAGGTGTCGTCTGCCCCTATCTCCACTAGGTGTACCCACTACTTCCCATGCGATCGGCTCCCTACCGTAGATACCCATGCTGGCCCCACAGTGGGGTCTATCACTCCCTAAAGTGGCAACCCGATACAACCAACGGTGCACGGCTTATACCTACACGATGCAACAATGTCTTACCTACCAGCTCGGGTCCACACACGCATATGAAACCCGTTGGACTTGCGTTGCCACCGCTAACCCGTTTTGGCCTCTTATAGCCAAGCCCAGTACGCGTGTCCTGTCCTCGACATGGGTCGAGCCCAATAAGATACATATGGGTTACTGGTTGAAATGGCCCCCCACACAAGCTACCCACCTAAGCTTGTCCCTTTTTCTAGTGCATCCCACTTAACCCTTTAATCATGTTTAATTACATGTTTCCACTTGGTTAAGTATTCTAATTGTATTTTCTATTGCCACCCAAGGCAACCCACTAGATTTCCACATGCCACCCAAGGCACTTACTTGATTTCCACATGCCACCCAAGGCACCCACTTAACCCCTCATGCCCCACTACATGCTTATCTGGTTAAGTGTTTCTTAATTGATTAAGAACGTAACCTTTGTAAAGACCTCTCACATTAGACTATCTTTTATGGCAGCTGGATTTGCCGGTCGGCTCCGGGCAGCCTTACGCCATAACCGAGTCTAACCTCGTGTCTTTACACTTGTCACGTATTTAGTTTATGCCTAAGACCTCTCACATTGGGCCAATCATTTGTAGCCGCTGGATTTGCCGGTCGGTTCCGGGCAGTCTTTTGCTACAAAAGGGTCCAACCTCGTGTCTTAGTCGATTAATTACACCTAATTAATCACCCCCATAATTTGTATTAATTATCCCTAATTAATTACAAATTTAACGATGTACATAATTGACTCAATTATGTCCATCCACTTTATGGTATGCATAATCATACCAACTTCACACCATTTCATTAACATGAATATTAACCCCATCGTTCCCCACGTAATTCGCTAACATGACATACTTAAAAGGGAAGATTCATCACAAATACAATGGGTTCAACTTGCATAACATTAGCATCAACATGGGTTTTAAAGGTTTCAACATGCATATATGACCATGGCATCAAACCCAACTAGCATAAATAATCAACCCAAACTTGCATGAATCACATATGTCATAAAGAGGGTAACTTGCATAAGTTACTTATGTCATACAAAGGGGTAAACTTGCATATGTATGCATGACATACAAAGGGGTTAACTTGCATATGTATGCATATCATACAAAGGTGTAAACTTGCACATGTTACTTGCATATAATCAAACACCAAACTTGCATAACATGTCATATATGAACTTGCATATAATCAAACACCAAACTTGCATAACATGTCATATATGAACTTGCATATAGTCAAACACCAAACTTGCATAACATGGTGTCATAATGGATCAATGTTTATCATAGCGATTTGCATAACTAGCATCATGAACGCATAGCCTAAAACTTGCATAACTTGCATAACATCATGATCATATAGCATATAACTTGCATAACTTGCATAACATCATGATCATATAGCATATAACTTGCATAACATCATGAACATAAAGCATATGACTTGCATAACTTGCATAACATCATGAACACATAGCATATGACTTGCATAACTTGCATAACATCATAAACACATAGCATATGACTTGCATTGATCCACATACATAACCATAACCTCATTATATCCTATCATAATTAGTTTAGCAATTGCTTGCTAAAGGCATAGAAACTCACATCTTGTTGATTAGCACTCCTATGAAGAAGATTAAGTTGCTAGAGTTGATTAGATGTTGATTTGAGAAGCTATCTTCCTCTTTAATTTGTAGGTGGCTCCTTCTAGTTGCATTTTGACGTCATAACGACGTTGTCTCCAATTTTAGTTTGAATTAGGGTAGTCTTAGGGTGTATTTATAGATTAGTTAAGTGTTTTAGGCCATTAGATTAACCCTAAATCAGATTAGAGCCGTCAGATCTCGTCACTAGCCACCAACCATAGCCCAAATCCCAAATCAGTGCACCCAGGTCACACAGACCGACAGGGGGGGGGGTCGACCCATGGATCGACCCCTAGGGGGGGTCGACACCCTCTGTCTGGCGGGAATTTTCCCGCCTCTTCTGAAATGTGAAGTTTGAATATTTTAAATCTGTTTTGAATTTTCTGTAAACTTCTTCGGGCCTTAACTGGGTCATACGGACTCCGATTTTTGAAAACTCGGACTCTATTTCGCGTATTTTTCCGAGACGAACGCAATGGCATAGCCCGTTTCTCCTGATTCAGATTTTAAAATTTAATTCTTCCCTGATTTATATCAAAACAAGTTATTCAACATACGGGGTGTTACACAGTTGGGCAATGTGTAAAATTTATCATCCCAATCAATATCAGTCAAATCAGTGTATATAAACAAATCAGCCGATTTGTTTATAAATATTTATTTATTCACTTTCACGTTAAAAATTATATTTTTAACAATAATTAATTTATTTCAACACATGAACATATTTCATTATCTATTTCACAACAACTTCACAAACAAATTTTCACGACATATCAATCAAACAAACTAGCCATCTATGGTCTGTGGATGACGGGTGTCGGGTTCTGCTAAGCACCGTTTGCATCCTAGTATATATATAACTAGAAAAAGAAATTTAGATTGAGAAGTTCTCACCAATAGCTAATCCAATACGACGACTCTCCTTTTGTAGAAATCTTCGTTGTTCTCGCCTTTTGTCGCTTTCGTTGCCCGTAGCTACTATATATATAAAAATCACATTTTTATTTCGCTATTCAATGTATAAAAATCGAATTTTTTTACTTTGCTATTATATAGATAAAAATTCTATTTTTATATCGCAACTATATAGATAAAAATTCTATTTTTACATCGCTACTATGTAGATAAAAATTCTATTTTTACATCGCTACTATGTAGATAAAAATTCTATTTTTACATCGCTACTATGTAGATAAAAATTCTATTTTTACATCGCTACTATGTAGATAAAAATTCTATTTTTACGTCGCTACTATGAAGATAAAAATTCTATTTTTACATCGCTACTATGTAGATAAAAATTCTATTTTTACATCGCTGCTATGTAGAATAAAATTCTATTTTTATTACGCTATTCTTCATATAAAGATTTCGCCTTTTCAAATATAAAGATTTCGCCTTTTCAAATATAAAGATTTCGCCTTTTCAAATATAAATATTTCGTTTTATATTTTCTATTTTATAGAAATTATATTTTCAATACACTACTTATATAAAAATAGTATTTTTATATCTTCTACTATATAAAGGTCATATTTTTGATTCACTACATATATAAAGATCCAATTTTTAACACTTCTATAATGTAAAAAACATATTTTTATCCTTCTACAATATAAAAGATTAAATTTTTATTATCTATATAATATGAAAATTATATTTTCAACCTTTACATATGATAAAAATTATATTTTTAACTTCCTTATCATATAAAAAATCATATCTTTAACTTTCCTATCGAATAAAAATTCTATCTCTAATTTTCCTATCGAATAAAATTCAGTTTCAACTAATATAAAAATTCAGTTTTAACTAAAAATAAAAAGTGGAGAAAACTTACTGCAAAATGGAAGAAGGGGGGGCTGCGTCGGTTAGCAGGCGAAGAGGAGGAGGTGGTGGTAAGGGGGGAGGCGCGCAGGGCAAGATTGGGTCGGGGTTAGGGTTTTCAGGGGCGGCGGCGGCGGAATGGGGTGCAGCGCGGCTACACGAGGGTCTGGGGGTTCGATGGGTTCAAGACAGCGGAGGAGAGGAGATAGCTGCGAGGGGAAGGGGGAGTTGAGGAGAAGGAAACGCGGCAGCAGGGGGCGCAGCGCCTGGAGGCGCGGTGGCTCCTCCAATCGTCCTTCGCTTCATCGTTTTTTCTTCTTCTTTTATTTCGTTTATCTCGATCTGTTAAAGTGAAGGGGGAGGGGTATTGAGGCGTTGACTTAGTGGGTAGGGGAAAAGGAGTTTTTATTTTTATTTTATTTAATTTTAAAATCCAAAAAGTAACTTTTTATTTTCAACTCAAAATCGAACCCACTAACTGTCATCCCTAGCATTTTACCCTCATTCCGAACACAATGGGATATGTATTGCAAGCTGATTCGACCGTTTCGATCAGTTTTCGTCAAAATCAACATATAACTTTATATATTGAATTTGAACGCGCATTTCAATTTACCGGGGTCACATACGAACTCTATAAATCCCAGAAAAATATTTTCTAACTTCGTATTGACGATATGGTCCTAACAAAACTAATTTCATTGTATTCTGAGACCGTTGGAAAAATGGCCATTTTCTGGTCGATTAAAATCAACTAAAACTGGTCAAACACGTTTTCCTTTGCCACGCTCACACATTGATTCGAAAAATTATGAAATTTGAAACCTAGCAATAATTTGACATCCCGGATCCAACAAAAGTGGTTTCGTCGAAATTCGAGGTCGTTTGCAAAATTTCCATTTTTAAGGGCCTGAATTCCATAGCGACTATTCAGAATTTTCAACTGGACATATCTTTTGATTCCCGCTATGAAATTTCGATTTTTCTGATTCATCGGAAAGATATCCCCAATTAGATCCTATTATTTTTGGTTTCACTAAAATCCGGTTTATTTTGCACCCGGTACATTCATTTGAAGTTTGAAATCGAATTATCGAACTACCGCGCCATTTTCAATTCTATTTATATTTATAAATAATTATTATATTCTAACGACGGCGTATATAATATATACATTCGAATTCTATTCAAAATAAATTTTCGTCGATTTTATTTAAAATAATTCATTTTAAATGTTCTAAATTCACTAAAATTGCCAAAATAAAAAATTTAAACTGACCTAAATTTTCGGGTTGTTACAGACGGACACTACCCAATGGGACTGACTGGGAGTGGATTGGAGCTCGTTTAAATTAATGGCGAAATAAATTGTTTGATTCAAATCAAACAAACAGTTTATCATTCTTTAACGATGAACTTCCAAAGTGAGTAAAACTCACCAACTCTGAACAGTTATATTTTTATAACGCGTTCTTAGAACCGATAATTTTCTGTTGATTGTTGTGTGTTAACTGTTTGGTTGAATTGCTTATGTGTTGGTTGAAATTATAGATAATGATATGTATATATATAAAAATCGTTAATCTAATATCGATTCTGTTTAGCAGAATATTTCATAGTGAAATATTATCGATGTTAATTATATTGTTTAACATCTGTGATGCAGGGAAACAGGTTGGAGGAATATAACTGGATTCCTTAACATTTATTTTACTGTTTTTCATATATTGTAATATATGATGTGATATATAATCTGTTGTTGATTATGTGTGTTTGAATGATATCGATCATGGTTATTTGGTATTTTAAATACCGTAAGAAATACCGGGATTTAAAAAGGGGATTTTCAAAGTGTATTTTGAAAATAAATTATTTATATAAAATCAATGGATTTTATATATAAAGAAAGGATTTTATAAAAGTAAATATTTATAAAATCAAAGAAGAATAAAAAAGGGAACTTATTTATAAAATCAAAGGATTTTATAAAAAGGGCTATTTGTTTATAAAATGAATGATAATTTATTAAAGAGAAAATATTTATAAAATCATGGGATTTTATAAAAAAGGGAATTATTTATAAAATCAAAGGATTTTATAAAGAGGAATATTTATTGGGATAATAAATAAGATCATATAAGAAACATTTATTAGGAAAATAAATTGAAGTATAAGGGATATTTATTTAGAAAATAAATAAGATATCATTAGGATACTTATTTGGAAAATAAATAGGATAATTAAAAGGGATTATTTATTAAAACAAATACAGTTTTATAAAGGGATTATTTATAAAACAAATAGAGTTTTATAAAGGGATTGTTTGTAAGGCAAATAGAATTATAAAAGGGAATAAAGTTAAATGGAAATATGTTTAACAAGTAAATGGAAAAAGATTTATTTAAAGTAGATAATAAATAGAATCTATTTAACAGATAAATTGAGACGATTAATTTATAAATAATATTTTATAAATTAAGTAAAATAGTTATCACTGGATAAATGGAATATATAAGTCAAGACTTATATAGAGAAGTAAGAATCAGTTTCAACATCGATATTTGAAACTGAATTTGGATGAAGAGTGAATCGAATATTCCTTATTCAAAAAGGAGAAAATAAAAAGGATTTAATCAATAGAGTTAATCAAATAGAGTTAGTTGATTAGAGTTAGTTGATTAGATTTAATTGAATAGAGCAGTCGATTGAGTCAACCAATAGAGTTGAAGGAGTTAATCGAATATAATTTATTCGAATAGAGTTAAAGAAGAAAATCGAATATAGTCATTCGAAATGAGGTTAAATCGAATATAGTTATTCGAGATAGAGTTAAAACAACATAGTTATTCGAATATAAGTTAATCAAATATTAGTTATTCGATAGGAGTTAATCAAGTTGAGTTAAATAAGTCGAGTTAATTAAGTTAAGTTAGTCAGGAGGAGTTAATCAAACCGGGTTAATCCAAATGAGTCAATCCAAAGGAGTTAATCGAATATAGTTTATTCGAATAGAGTTAAAGGAGTAATCGAATATAGTTTATTCGAATAGAGTTAATGGAAAGAGTTAATCGATTTGAGTTAAATCGAATGGAGTTAATCGATGTTAGTTTAATCGAAAGGAGTTACCGATTATAGTTAAATCGAAAGGAGTTAATCGATGTAAGTTTAATCGAAAGGAGTAAATCGATGTTAGTTTAATCGAAAGGAGTTATCGATGTTAGTTTAATCGAAAGGAGGTTATCGAATATAGTGTATTCGAAAGAAAGGAGATTATCGAATATAGCGTATTTGAAAGAAAGAGATCGAATATAGTTTATTCGAAAGAGTGAGTTAATCGAATATAAGTTATTCGAAGTGAGTTAATCGAATATAAGTTATTCGAAGAGAGATAATCGAATATAAGTTATTCAAAGAGATAAAATCGAATATAGGTTATTCGAAGAAGAGTTAATCAAATAGAGATTACTTGAAAGAGATTTATACGTCGAATTCAATTATATCGAATTCGAGAAAGTACTTATACTTTTCGGTGTTTAAATCAAGATTTATTTATTTATAAATCAGGTGTTTATTTATTTATTTACATTAAAGAATAAAAGTTATAATGGAAGATAGATATTTCGAAAGTAGGGATTATAACGTTATTGTTATAATCAATGTTTTCAATAAAGAAGTTGATACGTAAATAGAATCCAAGAGTTACGTAAGGAAGTTTGTTAAAGATTTAAAAGATAAACTTTGACTATTTCGAAGTTAAAATGTTGTTCAGTTAAGGTCTAAGAGGTAATTTTACCCCAACTTGATTGACTTCCTTCTTAACTAAGGAATGGTAAGGTTTGATAGTAAAGGATGGTTAAGTAAATTTATTTAATGAGCGAAATGGTTTGAGTTGGCATGGCGATGTTTGATTTAAACATCGGTTTAAACCAAGTGAAGGAGTTTTGGAAATGTTTTCCAAATAAGAATCAGAAATGTTTTATGATAATAGAAAATAAGAATTTAGAATATATGGAAACAGGAGAAAAATAAATTTATGAACTAAAGAGATAAATGTTAAATGATGATTGATCGATATAATTTCCATCTGGAAATAATATCGTTGTTTGCACACGTGTTTTTCTTTGATAGTTAAATCACAGACTATCAAAGTTTTGACCATTTTAACATTGTTAATATGGAGAGACCGTTTTAACATAGTAAAATCACAGACTATCAAAGTAGAGGACCCTACCCGAACCGATGGCTAGAAGGAGAACCCGACCCGGCCCAGTATTGACCAATAACCCGAGATGCAAAGGTAGTCCAATATGGTAAGTTAGAGCTCAGGATCCAGTTGGGGACCGATGAGTTCACTTCATGATTGGGCTTTGCTGCGGGACGTGTGCCAAGGGGCAATCGATGTCTATGACTTTGGATCACTATGTATGGGAGGTACGTGAACGGTTTCAGGGCCACAGTGGCCTAGGTACGACTAAAGGGCTATAAACCAATGAAGTGGGGTCATTTGTAAAGATTTGGTCATGACTCCATGTGGTAAGCTTGGTAGTAGAAGTAGTTGTACAAGTTGAACACCGTCACTACTTCGATGGGCCTAGTGATTGACAGTGGTGGACATCGTATGCTTTACGCACTGAGTGAGAGATGTGAGGATGGTTGCTATGGTTGATTTGTTTGCTATCATTATGACATGCACACCCCACCCCCGTATTCTTTACACTATTTATTATGGCACCTTAGAGCACTGTACGGTATGTGGTACTAACTCTTTGGTTGCAGGTCCAGGTTCAGGTATGGTTTAGTATACATGTTATTGTTCTGTTTAGATGCTTATCGCTCATACCAGGCTTTATGTCTGACCCAGAGTTTTATGTCTCCTCTTATTACTCTGGGTGCTCACACGAGCAGACTAGAGACAGGTTAGCTGGTGATGCACGGGTAGATGATCCGGAGACGAGCAGGAGGCTTCCACGTAATATATATATAGTATTCTCCCTATGTTGTTGAAGATCACTGCTTGGGCAATGGTGGTGCATCTTCTACTTTAGCTTTCTTTTGCTTAGAGACAGTAAATTTGGAAAGTTGTAATAAGCTGTATTTGGATTTCCGCTGCTCTGGTGTTGATGTTGATTTTAGTTATCAGCTTATGCACTGTCTCACCTGTTTTATGTTAAGTATGTTATTATTATATTTTATTCCATGCGTTGTGAGACATTCTACAGGTTCCTCGTTTAGTTAATTCCCTTCTTTCCTTTCTTCTGACGACCGTCCCGTGCTAGTCGGACATGTGTACAGCGCACTTTCGGAGGAAATGCATGTTGGTGCGGGGCGGGCCGTCACACTTGGTATCAGAGCTCTAGGTTGCGTAGTTAACCTAGGGAAGTTATCAGGGAGAGATAGTATACGTATACGAGAGAGTGTATTTGTGATTACTTTGATTTTTTTTTAAAAAAGCTATATATATATATATACATATATATATATACTATTACAAGTATAAGGATGGAGTCGTACTGCACTAGCACCCCTATGGGGTCGTTAATCATTTCCTTTTTCAGATTGACGATGAGCCGATATGTTAGAGGTACCGGTAGAGGGGCCAATAATGGGAATGCTGCTGACACGAGGATGATGTTTACTGATCTCATGAGAGAGATGCTTAGGGATGTACAAAGGGCATCTCCCAATGGTGGAAATGGTGGTGGTCCAACAGTGCAGGCGCCGAGGGTCGACTTCGCCAAGCTAAATAAGGATTATACTAGCCTTGGTGGGAAGCCGTTTCACGGAACGGAGTCGGCCACGGATGTTCAAGATTGGTTGGATAGTTGCGAACGTATCTTCGAGGATTTGGGTATCGAGGATGCGATGAAGAGAAAGCTAGCGTCCCGTCAGCTGCAAGGGCGGGCAATGAATTGGTGGAATGCTATAAAGGCAGCTACTCCCGAAGATCAGTTTACTCGGGAGCATTTTAAGGCTCGCTTTAGCGAGAAGTTCATTCCAGTTGCTCAGAAGTCAGTGCTGTTTAAGAAATTCTTGGAGCTCAAGTAGAATGGCAGAGCTGTCTCGGAGTATATTGCTGAATTCGACACTTTGTCAAAATATGGGTTATCTCTTATTGATACTACCGAGAAGAAGAATGAGAAATTCATAACTGGTTTGGAACAATACTTGGGGGAAAGGCTTATTAACCACATCGATGAGACGTTTGAATCGATTGTGGGGAAAGCATTGAGGTCAGAAAACCTCTACCCTAAGTTGAAGACTGAGGATGCGTCCGCAGATGAGCCAAAGCCACAAGCAAGTGGTGGAGGCAAGGGTGGTTCCCAGAATAAGAGAAAGCAGAATCAGACTAAGGATGGCCAGAAGAAAAAGAATAAGCAAGATGTTGAGTGCTTCAGCTGTGGTAAGAAGGGCCATTATGCTAGTTATTGTCAGGCCAAGCCAGCGGACAGGAAGTGCTTCAACTGTGGCCAAATGGGACATCACAAGGACAAGTGTCCGCAACCCCCCAAAGAAAAGCAAATGGTGAAAGCCTATGCCCTTAATGCTATTCCTTCTTTGTCGAATGCCCCAACAGCGGCAGAGAAGGGAAAGAATGTCGTCATTCAAGGTATGCTTTCTATTTATGATGTTCGTGTTAGAGTTTTGTTTGATACCGGAGCTTCCAATTCTTTCGTATCTAGTGACCTGGTAGATAGGTTGGGATTAGAGCCCGAGATTGTCGATAGACCTTTAGTAGTGACGAACCGGATTGGTGGTTCGACTAGCCTTAGCATGATTTGTCGTAATGTGATCTTATCGAGCCATGGATGCATGTTTGTTTGTGATTGCTTTGTTTTGGGCTTTACTGGGTTTGGCATTATTTTGGGAGTAGATTGGCTCCAAAGGTACGGGGTGGTGGTAGACTGTGAGGGCTTTTTGGTGACAGCTAGAGCAGATGATGGGCGAAGGATAGTGTTTGGTGGTCTACCCAGTGAGGGGGTATTGGCTAGTTTTCTAAACTCCCTCGACATTCCGCATAGTGAGTTGTCAGGTTTTCCCGTGGTTGGCTAGTATCCGGATGTTTTCGAAGAAGTGACCGGGCTTCCACCACATCGAGAGATTGAGTTCCGTATTGATTTGGTAAGAGATGCCAGACCTATAGTGATGCCACTTCGTCGTATGGCACCAAGGGAGCAGCGAGGGCTCGAGGTGCAAGTCAGCGATCTTTTGAAAAAGGGATTTATCAGAAGGAGTGTTTCTGAATGGGGAGCACCAGTTGTGTTTGCTACCAAGGCGGATGGTTCCCTTCGTTTGTGTGTAGACTACCGCGAGTTGAATAAAGTGACGAAGAAGAATAAGTATCCTCTACCACGGATAGATGATTTGTTTGATCAGTTGAGTGGCGCGAGAGTATTTTCTCAGTTGGATCTCGCGACAGGTTTTCATTAGCTTAGAGTGGAAGCTGAGAGTATAGCTAAAACGGCATTTCGGACGCCGTCTGGATTTTATGAGTGGTTGGTCATGCCATTCGGGCTGACCAATGCCCCAGCATATTTTGTGGATCTTATGAATAGGGTATTCAGAGATCAGTTGAATAAGTTTGTCCTTGTGTTCGTTGATGATATTTTGGTCTACTCGAGGACAGAGGAAGAACACAAGGAACATTTAAGAATAGTGATGGAGGTGTTGAGAAAACACCAATTGAAAGCAAAGTTTTCTAAGTGTCACTTCTGGAGGAGGGAAGTGAGGTTCTTGGGCCATGTTGTTTCAGAGAATGGTATCGCCGTGGATCCTGCAAAGGTGGCTACGGTGCAAGATTGGTCTACGCACAAGAATGCAACGGACATAAGAAGTTTCTTGGGATTAGCTGGATATTATCGTAAGTTTATCGAAGATTTCCCCAAGATAGCAGCACCGTTGACCCAGTTGACCAAGAAGAATCAAGCTTTTGTCTGGGATGAAAGGTGCGAGAATGCATTCAAGAGTCTAAAGGACAAGTTGATAAGCGCACCAGTGTTAGTCATTCCTAAGGGGAATGAAGAGATGATGGTATACATGGATGCCTGTGGTACCGGACTGGGTGCTGTATTGATGCAAGGCGGTAGGGTTGTAGCTTATGCAAGTCGTCAATTGAAACCGCACGAGAGAAGATACCCTACCCATGATTTGGAATTGGCAGCGATCATGTTCGCGTTGAAGATGTGGAGATACTATCTCTTGGGAGAAAGATTTGAGCTGTTTACAGATCATAAGTCGTTGAAGTATCTCTTCTCCCAGAAGGATCTAAATCTCCGGCAACAAAGGTGGTTAGAATTCTCAGCTTCCTATGATTTTGACATCGCATATACACCGGGAAAGGGCAATGCGGTGGCTGATGCATTAAGTAGGAGACATGCCAGTTTAGGGGCTATGTTTCTTGAATGGAAGCAACTGGAGTATATCGCGGGGTTTGATTTCAGACCAAAGTGCGAATTGGATCCAGAAATGTTAGCAAGTTTGACGATCAGACCCACTTTGATTGAGAGGATCGGCTCTAGTCAGAGGGACGATCCTAACCTATTGGAAATCATCTCCAAGTTAGAGATGGGTATCGATGAGGAGATGAACAAGTATGGGCTTGATCGAGATGGATGGCTTAGAAAGAGTGGAAAGCTTGTTGTACCCAATGTCAATGGATTGAGAGATGAAGTGCTTAGAGAATGTCATCACTCAAAACTGACTATACACCCCGGTGGTAAAAAGATGTATCGAGATATGAAGCAGACCTACTACTGGGAAGGGATAAAAAGAAACAATGGGAAGTTTATATCCAAGTGCATGAATTGCTAGCTAGTTAAAGCTGAGCAAAAGAAGCCTAGTGGGTTATTGCAACCATTAGAAATTCCCGAATGGAAATGGGAGCAAGTCTCGATGGATTTCATCGATGGTTTACCAAGAATCAGATCGGGACATGATAGCATTTGGGTAATTGTGGATCGACTGATTAAAAGTGCAAGATTCATACCAGTCAAATCGACCAGAACGGCAGCTGAGTTAGCAGAATTGTATATGAAGTGGGTAGTGAGATTTCATGGGGTACCTAAAAGCATTGTGAGTGACCGAGACCCGTTGTTCACAAGTGGGTTTTGGAAGAGCTTACAAGAGGCTCTAGGGTCAGAGTTACATCTCAGTACCGCGTATCATCCTCAGACCGACGGTCAGACGGAGAGGGTGAATCGCATATTGGAAGACCTCCTGAGAGCTTGTGTATTGGATTTTGGTGGATCATGGGATGACCATTTGCATCTCGTAGAGTTTGCATATAATAATAGCTACCAATCCAGTATCGGTACGGCTCCGTTTGAAGCTTTGTACGGAAGACCGTGCAACTCACCATCATGTTGGATAGAGACTGGTGAGAAGTTTATGCTTGGACCAGATGTGGTGAGGGAAACTTCAGACAAAATCAAGATCATTCAGCAACGAATGAAGGCTGCCCAAGATAGGCAGAAGAGTTATGTTGATAAGAGGAGAAGAGACTTAAAATTCTCCGTTGGTGACTTGGTGTTTGTCAAGATTTCTCCGTTGAAGAGCGTAATACAGTTTGGCAGGAGAGGCAAGTTGGCACCAAGATTTGTTGGCCCATTCCCTGTTCTTGAACTAGTCGGGAATTTGGCATATAGAGTTGGCTTACCAGAGAAGATGGCGGGAGTTCACAATGTATTTCATGTTTTCCAACTAAGGAAGTGCGTTCATGACCCAGATATGACTATTTCACCTGATCAGTTAGAGGACTTCGAAGTAGAACCCGAGGCGGTTGGGAACCGCAAGCCGGCCCGTATTGTCGAGCACGACATGAAGCAACTTCGAAGGAAGGCGGTGAAGCTAGTCAAGGTTCAGTGGGGCGAGGACGAGAATGATTGTACTTGGGAGATAGAGGAGAACATTAGGAAGACATACCCAGAACTCTTTACCTGGTAAGATTTTGACATCAATTTAGTTTTCCACACGCTAGGATATGCTTGTTTGCTTGTTTTGCATGTTTGATTGTTGTATGTGGTTGTTAGGCATGCGGGATCCTTTGTATGTTTTGGGTTAAGGAATTTCGGGGACGAAATTTCTTAAGGGGGGAGAGTGTAACGACCCGTATTCTACGCATCATAGGAACATTTCCCAACTTGATCGACTATTGGGGTCATTTCCCATGTTCATGATTTTTCCCGATTTTTAAATGACCATTTTACCCCTAGTTGGCACTATTTTGGCCATAACTTTTGACTGGAAAGGAATTTTGACCTGAACCTACTTCCATTGGCTCCGGGTGATGGTTTCTCTTTCCGTAGAGTGGTCATAATAGCTAAACGGACTTACCGTTTGGGAGATATGGCTGAATGAAGATTTAGAGGGTTAATTTTAGCTAATTGGGCTTAACCGGGTGATTAGCAGCTAGGCCCAGAGGGGAGTTTCGGGTTTAGAGGCATAGGAGACTGATTAGGGTTAGGAAATCATTTTCATTTCAGTTTTGAGCCGCCACAAAACCTTCTTGAGATCCTAGTAATGGCTTCCATCCTCTAAAACCACACCAAAACACATTTTTAGTGAAGATTAATCCTAAACTGCATCAAATCAGGGCCAAATAGCAACAGAGCAAGGTTGGAGTTGCTGCTATACATAGGAATTCGACCCAAACAGAGAGTATTTCAGATTTGGTGTTTTATTTTGTGGCCAAGGTGAGTGATTAGCATCGTTTTGGCACTAATTACAGTTAATTAAGGGTAATTAGTGAAGATTAGCGAATTTATACACTAATAAATTCTGGAAAAATGTTTAGAAATTCTTAAATAATATTTTATGCCTCTGTTAGAAATTTGGTTCGATTTGATTAAGTTTCGTTAACCCTATGATTAGTTTTATTTAATCATGCTTAAGGGAAAAATGGGATTTTAGGTATATTTGATCCATTTTGACATGTAAATTCATTGTTCTGGTGTTTGTGGTTAGTTTTCTATGTTGCTATGACTATTTAGGATGATTTGTGACTGATTAGTATAGTTAGATTTGTCGAAAACGTCGTCGAATGGCGTAAACAAGTTGCTGGAAAAAGTTGCATAAAGTTGTGCAGGGTTTCGGATCGGATCAGATATGGGCTCGGATCGGATTGGAGACCTGGGCAAGGAACCCGACTCGAACTGGAGTCTGGCACAAACGAGGCTAGGCAAAAAGGAAGGCCATGTTGGTTAAGCTGGGATCGGATCGACTTGGAGACGAAGGGCTCGGATCGGAACTTAACACTTGGGAGAACTGGCAAGAGGGAAGGCCACGTGGATCAGATGGCGAAGGAAGGATCGGATCGGAGCACGTGGAGAACGAGGGAGCGGATCGGAGCGGAAGCACGAACTGGAAGGGAGATGGCACCCGATCCGACCCGAAGTGGAATACCCGACCCGAACCGATGCGACGCTATGGATCCGAACCGAACCGCTACAGGAGAAGACTACGAACCGACCCGAAGTAGAGGACCCGACCCGAACCGATGGCTAGAAGGAGAACCCGACCCGACCCAGTATTGACCAATAACCCGAGATGCAAAGGTAGTCCAATATGGGAAGTTAAATCTCAGGATCCAGTTAGGGACCGATGAGTTCACTTCATGATTGGGCTTTGCTGCGGGACGTGTGCCAAAGGGAAGTCGATGTCTATGACTTTGGATCACTATGTATGGGAGATACGTGAACGGTTTCAGGGCCACAGTGGCCTAGGTACGACTAAAGGGCTATAAACCAATGAAGTGGGGTCATTTGTAAAGATTTGATCATGACTCCATGTGGTAAGCTTGGTAGTAGAAGTAGTTGTACAAGTTGAACACCGTTACTACTTCGATGGGTCTAGTGATTGACAGTGGTGGACATCGTATGCTTTACGCACTGAGTGAGAGATGTGAGGATGGTTGCTATGGTTGATTTGTTTGCTATCATTATGACATGCACACCCCACCCCCATATTCTTTACACTATTTATTATGGCACCTTAGAGCACTGTACGGTATGTGGTACTAACTCTTTGGTTGCAGGTCCAGGTTCAGGTATGGTTTAGTATACATGTTATTGTTCTGTTTAGATGCTTATCGCTCATACCAGGCTTTATGTCTGACCCAGAGTTTTATGTCTCCTCTTATTACTCTGGGTGCTCACACGAGCAGACTAGAGACAGGTTAGCAGGTGATGCACGGGTAGATGATCCGGAGACGAGCAGGAGGCTTCCACGTAATATATATATAGTATTCTCCCTATGTTGTTGAAGATCACTGCTTGGGCAATGGTGGTGCATCTTCTACTTTAGCTTTCTTTTGCTTAGAGACAGTAAATTTGGAAAGTTGTAATAAGCTGTATTTGGATTTCCGCTGCTCTGGTGTTGATGTTGATTTTAGTTATCAGCTTATGCACTGTCTCACCTGTTTTATGTTAAGTATGTTATTATTATATTTTATTCCATGCGTTGTGAGACATTCTACAGGTTCCTCGTTTAGTTAATTCCCTTCTTTCCTTTCTTCTGACGACTGTCCCGTGCTAGTCGGGCATGTGTACAGCGCACTTTCGGAGGAAATGCAGGTTGGTGCGAGGCGGGCCGTCACACTCGCTGTGTATTTTTGGTGATTTTTAAAAACAAAAAATGTGGATCGATTTGGTACTTGCGTGGGTTGAGGCTATTCGACGGGTTTGGTAAGGGTGCGTCGAGCACTGCGTGTAACGACCCGCATTTTTCAGCAATATAATAATTAATTTATTTAATTATTTAAAATATGGTTTGGTAATTTAAAATGGTTTAAATTAAATAATGGTGAATATTTGATTAATATAATAATTAAATAATATATTTAATTCTGAAATAATCAGAATTAGTGAATTGGGAATATAATGTGAACTAGGCAATTCAAATTATATAATTCAGTTTATAACTGAATTAGAATAACGAATATATTATATAAACGAAGTTTGAATGTATAATTCTATTATAATTATAATCGAGCTCGAAATGATGTGGCAGTTCGCGATTTGGCGATTCGAACTTTAAACAAATACAGAAGCCGTTTTAAATCGGATTTCTGTGAAACAAGAAACGTTAGGAGCTGGTGAAGTATATTTTTCTAATGGAAGAGAAAAATCGAGATTTCATCGTGTAGATTTTGATTTATGTCCAAATCAAATTTTAGAAAAGTCGCTGTGGAATTCCTTTATAATTTATATCGATTTATTTATATTATAAAAGGATTTTAATATAAATCGAATATCGATATAACTGGGAATTTTGAAATATCAGTTATAAATCCAATTGGAGCTGTATGGTATTCCACTGTGAATATTTACGATAATATTTAATTTAATTGTTTTAAATATATTTATATATTTAAAAGGTTTATTTAGGGCTTTAAAAATAACCAGTTTTGCAAATGACCTCAGAATTCGGTGAAACCAATTTTGTTGGATTCGTAATGGTAAATTATTGCTAGATATCAATTTCCATGATTTTTGAAGTCAGTATGTGGCCGTATGAGATTTTAATGTGAAAAACAGTCGATATTTTGACAGTTAAAATATACTCTGCGTGAGCAAACGGAGTCGGAATTCGACGAAACCAGTTTCGTTGGGACCGTAATGTCGAACTCTAGCTGCATGTCCAGTTTTGTGATTTTTGGGTATCATGTGTGACCACACGAATTTTTAGAGTGCAGAAACGAATATAAAATAAATAAAACTAGAATATCCTAAGAAATTGGTGACCCTAAACAAGACACACACCCATCGTTTCAGCCACACAAAAAAATCCTGTCCTTTATAAAAGAGTTTTCCTTAAGCTGCCACAAGGGAACCTCCTCAAACCCAAATCGTGAACTTCACAAAAAAAATACAGAAAACCAAAGAAAAATCCTTAAATCCCTAAATCAATATATATGAAATCGTTGGAAAAGGAGCTTCAAGCTCGTATCAGTTTTGGTAGGTTCGACGTTTGTTTTGGGGGATGGGTTTTCTGAACCGTGAGGGTAGGGTTCGGGATTTCCGGAGATTTGTTGAGGAATGGTTGAATCTAAGTTCGGATTTGAGTTTAGGGTAGTGTTTAGCTTTGGTTTTGAAATTGCCAGGAAAATCCACGCTGAAACTTGTCGATCGAAATGCTGAGGATATGGCCGTGTCGCATTTCAGGGGAGCAGTTTGAGTTTGTCTTTAATGGTGTAAGTAGAAGGAGGAGGGGAAGAGAAAGGAAAGGGTGAAGAGTTTAGGAAGTTCGGTCAAGAAAGAGGGGAGAACGATGCCTGTAAAGCTTTGAAAATGGGCATTTGTTTTCTTCGTTACCTGTAGAAGAACGAGGAAGAGGAGCACGGTTTGGGGAATGTGGATGGAAGTGGGTTTGGGCCGGGTGAGAGGAGTAAGGCCCAATGTCAAAATTAAATTAGCCTAGTTTTGTTTTAATTAAATAATCGTATATAACTTGTTAACATGATATCTCGATCATACTATGTCAGAATTCTGAACGGTCGGATCCGTTGGGATCGTATGGACGAGCGCTCCACAATGGAACTAATTGGGAGTGGATTAAAGCTCGTTTGGATTTATGGAGAAATAAATTGTTTGATTCAAATCAAACAAACAGTTTATCGTTCTTTAACGATGAACTGCCAAAGTGAGTAAAACTCACCAACTCTGAACAGTTATATTTTATAAAATTTCATAGAACTGATAATTTTCTGTTGATTGATGTGTGTTAACTGTTTGGTTGAATTGCTTATGTATTGGTTGAAATTATAGATAACGATATAGATATAAATCGTTAATCAAATATTGATTATGTTTAGTAGAATATTTCATATTGAAATGAAATCGATGTTAATTATATTGTTTAACATCTGTGATGCAGGGAAACAGGTCGGAGGAATCCAACTTGATTCCACAACATTTATTTTACTGTTTTTCATATATATTGTGATATATGATGTGATATACAATCTGTTGATTGTGTGTGTTTGGGTGATACTGAGCAGTGATATATGGTATTTGAAACACCATAAGCAATACTAGAATATACAAAGGGATTTGTCAAAGTGTATATTGAAAATAAATTATATTTGTAAACAAATTTAATTGAATTGGAAATATTTGTGAAAACAAATATAAAGGAATATATTTGTAAAACAAATATAAAAGAAAATATTCGTAAAACAAATGTAAAAGGAAATATTTATTTGTTAAATAAATAGGAAAGGTAAAAGGAAATATTTATTTGTTAAATAAATAGGAAAGGTAAAAGGAAATATTTATTTGTTAAATAAATAGAAAAGATAAAAGAAATATTTATTTGTTAAATAAATAGAATTTGGAAAGGAAATAGTTATTTGTTAAGTAAACAAATAGAAATGGAATAATTCAAAGGAATAATTCAAGGGAATAATTCAAAGAAATAATTCAAAGGAATAAATCAAAGGAGTTAATTCAAAAGAGTTAATCGAAATAAGTTAATCGAATATTAGTTATTTGGTTAGAGTTAATTGAATAGAGTAAATTAGATAGAGTTAACCAATTAGAGTTAATCAGTTAGAGTTTATCAGTTAGAATTAATCAGTTATAATTAATCAGTTAGAGTTAACTAGATAGAGTTAGAGTTATTCAAATGGAGTAAATCGAGTAGAGTTATCGAATATCGCTTATTCGAAGTAGAGTTATCGAATATCACTTATTCGAAGTAGAGTTAACGAATATAGTGTATTCGAGAGAAGTGTAATCGAATATAGTTTATTCGTGAAGAGTAATCGAATATAGTTTATTCGAGAAGAGTAATCGAATATAGTTCATTCGAGAAGAGTTATAGAATATAATCTATTCGAAAAGGAGTTAATCGAATATTAGTTATTCGAAAAGGAGTTATCGAATATAGTTTATTCAAAATAGAGTAAAAGGAGTTATCGAATATAGTTTAATCGAAATAGAGTTAAAGGAGTTATCGAATATAGTTTATTCGAAATAGAGTTAAAGGAGTTATCGAATATAGTTTATTCGAAATAGATAAAAAGGAGTAAATCGAATATAGTTTATTCGAATAGAATTAAAGGAGTTATCGAATCTAGTTATTCAAAAGGAGTAAATCGAATATAGTTTATTCGAATAGAATTAAAAGAGTTATCGAATCTAGTTATTCGAAAGGAGTTAATCGAATATAGTTTTTTCGAATAGAATTAAAGGAGTTATCGAATATAGTTTATTCGAAAGAAGTTAAGTGAAAAGAGTTAATCAAAAAGAGTTAATTAAAAAGAGTTAATCGATTAGAGTTAAATCAAAAAGAGTTAATCCAATAGAATTAATTGATAAGAGTTAATTGAATAGAGTTAATCGAATATAGTTTATTCGAAGAAAGGTTTTCGAATCTAGTTATTCGTAAGAGAGATTATCGAATATAGTTATTCGAAGGGAGGAGTTATAGAATAGAGATTATTCGAAAGAGAGTTATGTAAGGAAGTTTGTTAGAAGTTTAAAAGACAAACTTTGTCTATTCCAAAGTTAAAACGTTGTTCAGTTAAGGTCTGAGAGGTAACCCCAACTTGATCGACTTCCTTCTTAACTAAGGAAAGGGCTAAGTTTTGGTAGTAAAGGATGGTTAAGTAAATTTAGTTAATAAGTGTAATGGTTTGAGTTGGCATAGCGATGGTTTGTTTAAACATCTGTCTAAGTCCAATGTAAGAGTTTTGGAAATGTTTTCCAAATAAGAATCAGAAATGTTTTCTAATATAGAAAACAAGAAATGGAAATGTTTTCCAGTATTAATAACATATATTTTCTAAATTTAGAAAATAAGAAATGTTGAATATATGAAAACAGGAAATGACAAATGAAATAAATTAATGATAAATTAATTTAAAGGATAAAAGTTGATTGGTGATTGATCGATGTAATTTCCATCTGGAAATAAGATCGTTGTTTGCACACGTGTTTTTCTTTGATAGTTAACTCATCGACTATCAAAGTTTTCGACCATTTTAATGTTGTTAATATGGAGAGACCGGTTGGATTATTATCCGAAGAACCACTACGTATTGGCATAAGCGTTGCGAATCATATATGCCAAAGATAATTGAAGACGAAGTAAAGTGCAAGGGCTGTTGTATAAATCTTAGGTAAAGATTGCCTAAGATGGTTGTACTGAATAGTGCCTTCGGTTTGTCCAGTCCCAGGATGACCTGTATGGAAGAATGTCTGACAGGGTATATTTAATAGATCGCATAAGTTGATCTCTTCAAACGTATTTACGTTTGGTTGCAGAGGAATTCGTTTCTCTTAGCTGTATATCCATGGTATTTTTGGGGAAATCAATTTGTGATTTGGCGGGTATGACGATGTGACATTCAAAGTGAATAAATGTGTGATCTGTCAGAGATAAGCGTGGCCTCTAGCCTCACAACCAGGAAATGACAAAAATCGGGCAGGCAGCATGGCTATGTAGGTCGCACCTATTAGGGTGTATAATCACTTGATCTAGAGTTTCATTTACTTCTAAAATCTATTGTCGATGTTGTCCCATTCGGGAAACGGTTGATGATCCCAACCGTTGGTGATATACATTCGATACACTAAAGCGAAATGAGTGGTCAGTCATGTGTGGCCGGGTTGCAAGATGTTCTTGTTGAACACAGTGTATTCCTCTCTAGAGGTACACTAGCTGAAGGTGGTTCCATACCTTGTCATAGTTGGAAATCCATTACCCAATACGTGCTTGCGGTTTTGATTGTATACTATATATGTAGAACGTGAGATGAAAGCGTTTCTGCTAGATGATGATTATATTGTGGTTGATAGACATTATTATAATATATAAAGGTTTTTGATACAAAGATAATTTGGATTCTCATAAGAGAAAAACTCGTTCCGTTATACGGCGTGGTCTTATGAGATATCGTTTACTTGTTCAAACTGTTTTAAACTGTTTTACTCATACCAGTCCCATGACTGACCCGGAGTTTATCTTGTTTTGTTTTCCCTAAACTCTTGGGTGCCCAATTTTGTACGGCAGTCATGTAGTCGGGATTTACAGATATACTGGAAGAGCTTGGAGCAAGAGGCTTCAGGATTATATAGCTATAGTTATTTCCTGGTAAGATTTTGGGAGACGACTATTGGGGTCATTTCCCATGTTCATGATTTTTCCCGATTTTTACATGACCATTTTACCCCTAGTTGGCACTGTTTTGGCCATAACTTTTGACTGGAAAGGAATTTTGACCTGAACCTACTTCCATTGGCTCCGGATGATGGTTTCTCTTTCCGTAGAGTGGTCATAATAGCTAAACGGACTTACCGTTTGGGAGATATGGCTGAATGAAGATTTAGAGGGTTAATTTTAGCTAATTGGGCTTAACTGGGTGATTAGCAGCTAGGCCCAGAGGGGAGTTTCGGGTTTAGAGGCATAGGGGGGCTGATTAGGGTTAGGAAATCATTTTCATTTCAGTTTTGAGCCGCCACAAAACCTTCTTGAGATCCTAGTAATGGCTTCCATCCTCTAAAACCACACCAAAACACATTTTTAGTGAAGATTAATCCTAAACTGCATCAAATCAGGGCCAAATAGCAACAGAGCAAGGTTGGAGCTGCTGCTATACATAGGAATTCGACCCAAACAGAGAGTATTTCAGATTTGGTGTTTTATTTTTGGCCAAGGTGAGTGATTAGCATCGTTTTGGCACTAATTACAGTTAATTAAGGGTAATTAGTGAAGATTAGCGAATTTATACACTAATAAATTCTGGAAAAATGTTTAGAAATTCTTAAATAATATTTTATGCCTCTGTTAGAAATTTGGTTCGATTTGATTAAGTTTCGTTAACCCTATGATTAGTTTTATTTAATCATGCTTAAGGGGAAAATGGGATTTTAGGTATATTTGATCCATTTTGACATGTAAATTCATTGTTCTGGTGTTTGTGGTTAGTTTTCTATGTTGCTATGACTATTTGGGATGATTTGTGACTGATTAGTATAGTTAGATTTGTCGAAAACGTCGTCGAATGGCGTAAACAAGTTGCTGGAAAAAGTTGCAGAAAGTTGTGCAGGGTTTCGGATCGGATCGGATATGGGCTCGGATCGGATTGGAGACCTGGGCAAGGAACCCGACCCGAACTGGAGTCTGGCACAAACGAGGCTAGGCAAAAAGGAAGGCCATGTTGGTTAAGCTGGGATCGGATCGACTTGGAGACGAAGGGCTCGGATCGGAACTTAACACTTGGGAGAACTGGCAAGAGGGAAGGCCACGCGGATCAGATGGCGAAGGAAGGATCGGATAGGAGCACGTGGAGAACGAGGGAGCGGATCGGAGCGGAAGCACGAACTGGAAGGGAGATGGCACCCGATCCGACCCGAAGTGGAATACCCGACCTGAACCGATGCGACGCTGTGGACCCGAACCGAACCGCTACAGGAGAAGACTACGAACCGACCCGAAGTAGAGGACCCGACCCGAACCGATGGGGGTCATACCTTGTCATAGTTGGAAATCCATACCTTGTCATAGTTGGACCCAGTGTATTCCTCTCTAGAGGTACACTAGCGAAATGTGGTTCCATACCTTGTCATAGTTGGAAATCCATTATCCAATAAGCGCTCGCGGTTTTGATTGTATATTATATACGTAGAACGTGAGATGGAAGCGTTTCTGCTAGATGATTATTATATTGTGGTTGATAGACACTATTGTAATATCAAGGATTTTGATATAAAGATTAATTTGGATTCTCATAAGGGAAAAACCCGTTCCGTTATACGACGTGGTCTTATGAGATATCATTTACTTGCTCAAATTGTTTTAAACTGTTTTACTCACACCAGTCCCATGACTGACCTAGAGTTTATTTTGCTTTGTTTCCCTAAACTCTTGGGTGGCCAATTTTGTACGGGCAGTCAAGTAGTCAGGATTTACATATACTTAAAGAGCTAGAGCAGGAGGCTTCAGGATCATAGCTATTGTTTATTTCCGCTGTGTTGTAAGTGATGTACTTTGATAATGATGTATATTCAAGTACAGATTTTGTAACACCCCGCCTCCGCTAGGGTCACTCGCAAGGGAATGCACTAGCTTTAGAGGGGCATTATTGGTAAACATGCACAGAAATATCACAAGACAGAACATATAAAAATAGCGGAAGTAAAATCAAACTTTCATAACATGAATAAATAAGGTCTAAGCCTTTTACATCAAAGTACATCAAAAACCTGTCTTGCAATAGTTAAAGAAGCATAAAGACTTTTTCATAAATTATTCCCCAAGTAAACAGTAAAGTAGCCATAGCCAAGAGAAGTCCAAGCCATCCATGATGACCTTCAAGCAGAAGAAGTCCGAACTAAACAACAGTGTTTCCTCCCTGTAACCTGGGGGGGAAACGGAAGAAAAGAGGCGAAACAAAACGGGTCAGTCAAAAAGACTGAGTAAGCCCTATCTACTATCAGCATAAAAACTAGTAAAGTTAACTGACATGAGAAAACTGAGATGAACATAAGCATGATAACAAGATAGATAAGCTAAATCAAAATAACAGGATGAACTACTGAACTCAGATAAACTAAGGTGTCATGATAAATTACGATGTCAAGATAAAACAAGGTATCACATCGTCAGGTTTCTATCAAGTATAATATCCCAAGATATCTATCAAGTCTAACGTCCCATGGTATCTATCCTGTACATCTGCTCTGCACCTACCGTACTAGTATCCCAACCGTATCATGCGTTATCCCTGAATGACCCTTACTCAAAAGTCGTATAATGGTCCATGTCAACCTAATATGTCGCATATATAGGTTACTCAACTCGTATATTCCTTTCCATGTAAATGTTCAGTCCCTTGCCGTAGACCATACGGGCTTTCCCATGAGATTCTATATTACTTTAACATAGTTCCATGATCCTTAAGATCGGTTTGGACTGTTACCCTAAACCTAGCTAGGGTCTTCAAACATGAATTATCGTTTGTACAACTAGGACTTATGCTACCTAGGGCTACTAGGGATTATGCTTACCTATTGCACGTTTTCGTATCTCGGTTTTGGTTCAACCACCCAGGGCCACTAGGATTTACGCTAACCGTCAACCTCGCCCTTTTTCCCACGCATTCATCGTGAATCGTTTTCCATGACTGTATGCACATGTATCACATCGTGCCATCCGAGTCCTGTCACAGGGCAGATCAAGAAATACAGGACTCGGTCGGGAGCTTTCGATTTATCTGCCGATGCAGATGCTAAGGTCTGTTTTTCTATACGTGGCTATGGTCCCACGCGACCCCTCCCTCAACTAGTGAAAGACAAGACAGGATAAATCCTGTATGAGAACACACTACTGGCCAACCCACAATCCTAGCCTTACCGCAACCATAATTAGATAGCAATTATGGTCTATTGGGTGTTCTCTGCCTTTCTGTACGTACACGCTTGACCAAAGATGGTAGGTAGTCTGACGAAATGCTATCTAGGGTACGACCGTGTATCGTCGACTATCCCCTATCCATCCCCGTCTTTAGGTCGCTCGTATAGCAACCAAGGCATACTCTTAGCTCTTCTAACGCAGACCTTAACCTCTCATGAGCCTAGTATAATCACCTGGCAGCTCACAAAGGGATACCAAGAATATCCTCACGTTCCCCGAAGCCGCTGCTTCGTTTCCCAGTTCGCTGGATCCTTTATCTAAATCAGATAACTTGCTCCTACTCGTGTGCTTAAACGATGACCTACCGTATTAGGTTACTCATCTATCTATGAACTGGTCTAAATTTTCTTGACTAAGAATTATTACTTAGTTATCCTTCAACTAAGGTTTACCACTTAGCCTTATCCCCGTTATCCTTGTTAACTACTGTTATCCACCTAATCCCCCGAACTAGGGTTTACATAATGGATTAAGTGTCACTAAAGTTCATGACTTAACCCGTCTACAAATTATGTCAAAATTGGCTAAGTATCCAAGTCCAAGACTTAACCCTACAAACCATGCTCACATTGGTTAAGTATGTATTAAGCAATTCACGACTTAACCTCGTCCAATTATCATTCTAGATTGGTTAAGTATATATTAACTTGACCCTGTCAATTTACTTAGTCAAATCGGTCAAGTGTATTCAAGCGATTCGTGACTTAGCCTTATCATGTTTTCACGTTAGATCGGTTAAGTATAGGTTAACTTAAACTTAACCTCAATAAATTCACGAGTTAGATTGGTTAAGTATAGGTCACTTAACCACCTCCAATCATCATGTTAGATTAGTTAAATGTTTAACTTAACTCCATTAAACTACCAAGTTGGATTAATTAGGTCTAGGCTAACTTAATCCCATTCAATTACCATGTTTAGACTAGTTGAGTCTAATCTTAACCCATCCATTAACTGCCTTTTTCGGTTAAGTGTCATTAAGAAAACTTACTTAACCTTACCAAATTATCGTGTTGGATTGGTTAAGTATTGGTTAACTTAACCCCGTCCACTAGTCGTATAAAAATGGTTAAGTGCCATTAGGCAAATCAAATTACTTAACCTACCTAACCTTGTCATGTTTTGTTAAGTATCATTAGCCTAATCAATTTACTTAACCCATTTGTCCATGTCATAATTGGTTAAGAGTCGTTAATCAAATTAACTTAACCCTATCATGTGGCATTAATTACTTAATGCACCTCAACCTCTCACATTAGACTTTGTTGTGGTTACTAGTTAAGCCGGTCGGTTCCGGGTAGCTTTACACCAAAACTTGGTCTAACCTCGGGTTCAAGCACAACATGACCAACTTCCCACATTGGGTCCTATTGTTTGCAACTACTAGTTAGGCCGGTCGGTTCCGGGTAGTTTTACGTTGCAAACTCAACCCAACCTCGAGTTGGCCACACTTATATTATCTAAGTGTCATGTCCATCATGTTTCCAAAACATGTTACCAGTTTTCAAGCATTTAGGTAGACCTAACTTAATAGGTAAATTTCCAAAGGGTAGACCTAACTTAATAGGTAAATTCCCAAGCTTATGTTTTTATGCATACTTACATGTCCACTTCCATGTTATATTTCAAGTCATATTTTCAAGTATAAACACATGTCATATTTAACGTTACATGTTGTCATGTTTATACCCATTTACCCAAATCATGTTCACGTCATTATGTTTTCCCATAATGTGACCCCAACGCTTTTAAACTCGCATAATGGATTCAAAGAAGGAACTTGTCAAAGGCATGACAAAAGGGGGTATAAAGCCACTAGTTGAACATGGTGGCAAAGGAGACATAATGTGTTCATTAACTTGCATGTTACCTTCTCAAGCCTCAAAAACATGCATAAACCCAAACTTGGCACATAAGCAAACCATGGTGACAAAAGACATGGAATGATGACTAGTAACTCGCATATATCATCATATAAGGGTTATGACTTCATATGCAAGTTGACATAAAAGTTGTGAAGGTTCTCATGTTGCATAATGCAACATTTCAACATAAAGGTTGTAGCTTTTAGCCCACAAGATCAAGATAATGACTTCATAAACTTGCATGACATGATAGCATGTATCATACTCAATGATCAAACCCAAACTTGCAACATGAACATTTAACTTCATAGTTAATATCTAAGAGTAGGGAAAGGGCTTACATTGCTATGAAGGCACAAATCGATCAAATGAAAGATTGAGACAAAGCCTATGCATGTCATCATCCTAAAACCCAAAGATGAAAGCTCCAAATCCATCAAAACCCCATCTTTATGAACAAAGATCAAAGCTTTAGCCTTGAAATCAACTTGAGAAGCTCTCATACTAACATAGGAACTCTCTAACACTCACCTAATCATGAAACCTCTCATAGGAATTTACTTAGGAATTTTTAGAATGAGGGTGGAGGCCATGAGAGTGAAAATTTTGCCATAGTTTAGTTGCAAGAACGAATAATGAGGATTTAGGAGAGGGTTAGGGGCTTATTTATAGAGATTAGGATTAGTTAGGACCCTTAGATTAACCCTAGAACCAACCTGAACCGTCAGATTTCAATCCAGGCCCAAAAACCTAGCCAAGATAGGAAATAGGTGCACCAGGCAAGACTGCCCGGCCACCATATGTCGACCCCCAAGTCGACAGGGCTGTCGACTTGGGTCAAGACATGTCGACTCCCAAGTTGACAGGGCTGTCGACTTGGGGTGCCTAGCGGGAATTTTTCCCGCCTAGCCTTCAAGCCCTAATTTTCGAAATTAGAACTCGTTTTTGAATTTGAATTTTCTGAAAACTTCGTCGGATCATAACTTGGTCATACGGACTCCGATTTTCGAAAACTCGGACTCTATTTCGCGTATTTTTCCGAGACGAATGCAATGGCATAGCCCGTTTTACTTGATTCAGAATTTAAAATTAAATTCTGCCTTGATTCTCATTTTAACATGTTATCGAAATGCGGGTTGTTACATTCTCCCCACCTTTTAGGATTTCGTCCCCGAAATCTCCAAGTTAAGAGGAACATATCCTACCATCCATCATCCATCTACTCAAAACATCATCCACAAGCAACCATTGTCCTTAGATGATTTCTAATGCTGTATGAATATATGCGAAACGTGTTTGTATATGCACTTATCTAATGTAAATGATCAGGCCTGAGTGATCTAATGCAAAATATCTATAGTGCCATGAATCCAACATGTATGCAAATAGTCCTAGTCATATAGATACTATATGCGTGCACAATCATTCATTCATATGCAACAATCGCATGATAACACATTCGATTTCATCCATAAACAAGTATAAATACTCGTGCATATGCAATATGAAATGTGACCGAGTCGAGCTAGTATCTAATGTGTATTCGCGCATCCACGAGCAACCACTTGCAACCATATCAATCATAACATGTTTCAAATACATGTTTACATCCATAGGGTTCTACCGAGGATTCCCTGAAACAGGGTCGAGAAGATAAACAAGACAAACTCCTTACGGGGTTTGTAACAGAAAATAGGACCGAGAGGATGTCCACAAAAGATAGCCTACAAGTAAGCTCTACAGAAAACAGGGATCAAGGATATACTCCCAAAAGAGATATCATGCGCGTATCTAGTCTTTGACCATCAAAGTCGTATTTCCTTGGGCTTAATTCCATTGTGCCTTGACCGTCTTTTAACTTCGCGATTTCGTAGCTTCTTATTTCCTGTTTCCATAACATGAGCTGGAACTCATTTCTTCGTCGCCTCTCGTTCCACTTGCACTTATCCTTTTCCTAGAATACTTGACGCAAACATGACTGCGTACTCATGATCTCATGCAAGCTTTCCAAAAATTCACTAGTGAATCTCGGACCTCGTACCACAAGGTATTCCACGTAGAAGAACTTTTTCTTGAAAGTAAACAGATGCCAACCAGGTTATCAAGCGCACTTACTAGGGTGATTTCTATAACCCATGCATAAGTGAAATAAACCATCCGTCTTATCGGCGAACACCACTCGATCGGGCTTCAAATTTCCAATAAAGGTATCAAGGGATTCTAAGTAACTAGTCATGACAGAACCTCAAAAAGGTTACACGATACTTCGAGGGTATTACCAAGGCTAGTCAAAAGGTCTAACTACCCTCCTATCAAAACCGAGAGTGGCACCCCTTACTGGATAACCACTTCATCCCTAGAATCCATCCATAACCGAGGCATGTCATTCTCAAATCCAAACAAGTCATATATAAATGGACTGATTCTCCAATAGGACTTTGAGACAAAAATGGGATTCTCTATTACGCTAGTACTTAAGGTGCAGAGACTCAACTATCGAAGCAGACTTAAATGACACGAAAAACGAAGTCCTAACGGGATGATAGAGAAGAAAAGCTAAACCTTTAACAAGATCGTTACCCTCCTTCCGAGGTACCCTAGAAATGAGAGCATACTATTGCCCTCCCGATGATCTTGTCCTTGTCCCATAATACTTAACCATCCGCCCCGTTTTACCATGCCAAAGGTACTCTCTCGTCATGGGTTTTATTGTTCATCTTTCTCCCTCCTTTGAGGACTAAGCCATACCAACAAGTTGCTCATCCTTAAGCTCGTATCCTTTATCCTCTTTCTCACTATCCTTTCTTATAACGCGGCCACTGGTCTCTCGAGAACCACCTCCATCGTATGGAAAGCACTTTCGTAGATAGAAAAGACTAGTCGCAGTTAAAACCACTGTGACTACAGATGGAGGAAAGAAAAGAAAAGAGATTCAATTAAGGAAACAAGGATAGTGCTAATGGCCTTTGGGGAATAGCCTTTTTCTTTTAAAAGAAAATTTTCTTGAAAAATGCTTCTTTGTAAACGATTTTCAAATAGTTTTCAGAAGGTTTTTAAAAACTTTTGCCCAGTCTGGTAACCTTCTGCTCTGATACCACGTGTAACACCCCGCCTCCGCTAGGGTCACTCGCAAGGGAATGCACTAGCTTTAGAGGGGCATTATTGGTAAACATGCACAGAAATATCACAAGACAGAACATATAAAAATAGCGGAAGTAAAATCAAACTTTCATAACATGAATAAATAAGGTCTAAGCCTTTTACATCAGAGTACATCAAAAACCTGTCTTGCAATAGTTAAAGAAGCATAAAGACTTTTTCATAAATTATTCCCCAAGTAAACAGTAAAGTAGCCATAGCCAAGAGAAGTCCAAGCCATCCATGATGACCTTCAAGCAGAAGAAGTCCGAACTAAACAACAGTGTTTCCTCCCTGTAACCTGGGGGGGAAACGGAAGAAAAGAGGCGAAACAAAACGGGTCAGTCAAAAAGACTGAGTAAGCCCTATCTACTATCAGCATAAAAACTAGTAAAGTTAACTAACATGAGAAAACTGAGATGAACATAAGCATGATAACAAGATAGATAAGCTAAATCAAAATAACAGGATGAACTACTGAACTCAGATAAACTAAGGTGTCACGATAAATTACGATGTCAAGATAAAACAAGGTATCACATCGTCAGGTTTCTATCAAGTATAATATCCCAAGATATCTATCAAGTCTAACGTCCCATGGTATCTATCCTGTACATCTGCTCTGCACCTACCGTACTAGTATCCCAACCGTATCATGCGTTATCCCTGAATGACCCTTACTCAAAAGTCGTATAATGGTCCATGTCAACCTAATATGTCGCATATATAGGTTACTCAACTCGTATATTCCTTTCCATGTAAATGTTCAGTCCCTTGCAGTAGACCATACGGGCTTTCCCATGAGATTCTATATTACTTTAACATAGTTCCATGATCCTTAAGATCGGTTTGAACTGTTACCCTAAACCTAGCTAGGGTCTTCCAACATGAATTATCGTTTGTACAACTAGGACTTATGCTACCTAGGGCTACTAGGGATTATGCTTACCTATTGCACGTTTTCGTATCTCGGTTTTGGTTCAACCACCCAGGGCCACTAGGATTTACGCTAACCGTCAACCTCGCCCTTTTTCCCACGCATTCATCGTGAATCGTTTTCCATGACTGTATGCACATGTATCACATCGTGCCATCCGAGTCCTGTCACAGGGCAGATCAAGAAATACAGGACTCGGTCGGGAGCTTTCGATTTATCTGCCGATGCAGATGCTAAGGTCTGTTTTTCTATACGTGGCTATGGTCCCACGCGACCCCTCCCTCAACTAGTGAAAGACAAGACAGGATAAATCCTGTATGAGAACACACTACTGGACAACCCACAATCCTAGCTTTACCGCAACCATAATTAGATAGCAATTATGGTCTATTGGGTGTTCTCTGCCTTTCCGTACGTACACGCTTGACCAAAGATGGTAGGTAGTCTGACGAAATGCTATCTAGGGTACGACCGTGTATCGTCGACTATCCCCTATCCATCCCCGTCTTTAGGTCGCTCGTATAGCAACCAAGGCATACTCTTGGCTCTTCTAACGCAGACCTTAACCTCTCATGAGGCTAGTATAATCACCTGGCAGCTCACAGAGGGATACCAAGAATATCCTCACGTTCCCCGAAGCCGCTGCTTCGTTACCCAGTTCGCTGGTGCCTTTATCTAAATCAGATAACTTGCTCCTACTCGTGTGCTTAAACGATGACCTACCGTATTAGGTTACTCATCTATCTATGAACTGGTCTAAATTTTCTTGACTAAGAATTATTACTTAGTTATCCTTCAACTAAGGTTTACCACTTAGCCTTATCCCCGTTATCCTTGTTAACTACTGTTATCCACCTAATCCCTAGAACTAGGGTTTACATAATGGATTAAGTGTCACTAAAGTTCATGACTTAACCCGTCTACAAATTATGTCAAAATTGGCTAAGTATCCAAGTCCAAGACTTAACCCTACAAACCATGCTCACATTGGTTAAGTATGTATTAAGCAATTCACGACTTAACCTCGTCCAATTATCATTCTAGATTGGTTAAGTATATATTAACTTGACCCTGTCAATTTACTTAGTCAAATCGGTCAAGTGTATTCAAGCGATTCGTGACTTAGCCTTATCATGTTTTCACGTTAGATCGGTTAAGTATAGGTTAACTTAAACTTAACCTCAATAAATTCACGAGTTAGATTGGTTAAGTATAGGTCACTTAACCACCTCCAATCATCATGTTAGATTAGTTAAGTGTTTAACTTAACTCCATTAAACTACCAAGTTGGATTAATTAGGTCTAGGCTAACTTAATCCCATTCAATTACCATGTTTAGACTAGTTGAGTCTAATCTTAACCCATCCATTAACTGCCTTTTTCGGTTAAGTGTCATTAAGAAAACTTACTTAACCTTACCAAATTATCGTGTTGGATTGGTTAAGTGTTGGTTAACTTAACCCCGTCCACTAGTCGTATAAAAATGGTTAAGTGCCATTAGGCAAATCAAATTACTTAACCTACCCAAGCTTGTCATGTTTTGTTAAGTATCATTAGCCTAATCAATTTACTTAACCCATTTGTCCATGTCATAATTGGTTAAGAGTCATTAATCAAATTAACTTAACCCTATCATGTGGCATTAATTACTTAATGCACCTCAACCTCTCACATTAGACTTTGTTGTGGTTACTAGTTAAGCCGGTCGGTTCCGGGTAGCTTTACACCACAACTTGGTCTAACCTCGGGTTCAAGCACAACATGACCAACTTCCCACATTGGGTCCTATTGTTTGCAACTACTAGTTAGGCCGGACGGTTCCAGGTAGTTTTACGTTGCAAACACAACCCAACCTCGAGTTGGCCACACTTATATTATCTAAGTGTCATGTCCATCATGTTTCCAAAACATCTTACAAGTTTTCAAGCATTTGGGTAGACCTAACTTAATAGGTAAATTCCCAAAGGGTAGACCTAACTTAATAGGTAAATTCCCAAGCTTATGTTTTTATGCATACTTACATGTCCACTTCCATGTTATATTTCAAGTCATGTTTTCAAGTATAAACACATGTCATATTTAACGTTACATGTTGTCATGTTTATACCCATTTACCCAAATCATGTTCACGTCATTATGTTTTCCCATAATGTGACCCCAACGCTTTTAAACTCGCATAATGGATTCAAAGAAGGAACTTGTCAAAGGCATGACAAAAGGGGGTATAAAGCCACTAGTTGAACATGGTGGCAAAGGAGACATAATGTGTTCATTAACTTGCATGTTACCTTCTCAAGCCTCAAAAACATGCATAAACCCAAACTTGGCACATAAGCAAACCATGGTGACAAAAGACATGGAATGATGACTAGTAACTCGCATATATCATCATATAAGGGTTATGACTTCATATGCAAGTTGACATAAAAGTTATGAAGGTTCTCATGTTGCATAATGCAACATTTCAACCCAAAGGTTGTAGCTTTTAGCCCACAAGATCAAGATAATGACTTCATAAACTTGCATGACATGATAGCATGTATCATACTCAATGATCAAACCCAAACTTGCAACATGAACATTTAACTTCATAGTTAATATCTAAGAGTAAGGAAAGGGCTTACATTGCTATGAAGGCACAAATCGATCAAATGAAAGATTGAGACAAAGCCTATGCATGTCATCATCCTAAAACCCAAAGATGAAAGCTCCAAATCCATCAAAACCCCATCTTTATGAACAAAGATCAAAGCTTTAGCCTTGAAATCAACTTGAGAAGCTCTCATACTAACATAGGAACTCTCTAACACTCACCTAATCATGAAACCTCTCATAGGAATTTACTTAGGAATTTTTAGAATGAGGGTGGAGGCCATGAGAGTGAAAATTTTGCCATAGTTTAGTTGCAAGAATGAATAATGAGGGTTTAGGAGAGGGTTAGGGGCTTATTTATAGAGATTAGGATTAGTTAGGACCCTTAGATTAACCCTAGAACCAACCTGAACCGTCAGATTTCAATCCAGGCCCAAAAACCTAGCCAAGATAGGAAATAGGTGCACCAGGCAAGACTGCCCGGCCACCATATGTCGACCCCCAAGTCGACAGGGCTGTCGACTTGGGTCAAGACATGTCGACTCCCAAGTCGACAGGGCTGTCGACTTGGGGTGCCTGGCGGGAATTTTTCCCGCCTAGCCTTCAAGCCCTAATTTTCGAAATTAGAACTCGTTTTTAAATTTGAATTTTCTGAAAACTTCGTCGGATCATAACTTGGTCATACGGACTCCGATTTTCGAAAACTCGGACTCTATTTCACGTATTTTTCCGAGACGAACGCAATGGTATAACCCGTTTTACTTGATTTAGAATTTAAAATTAAATTCTGCCTTGATTCTCGTTTTAACATGTTATCAAAATGCGGGTTGTTACAGATTTATATTTCAAAGTTATATTATATATATTATATGTTATTCGTTCCGCTGTGAGATTCGTGTTACTCTGATGTTGTGTTCTTCTTCTTCTTCTATTCTAAGTTTCTATCTTACCTATTCTCACCCTCTAATTTCTTTCGTGGACTATCCGTTCAATTTTCGAGTCTTGAATGGTCGGCATGGTGTTGTATGTCGAATTTTCTAGGTCGAAATATTTTCGGTACGTTACAGAACTGATTCTGAAGGATATGGAGTTAATTGGGATTTCATTAATAGGAAAACATCTGTTTAAAATTAAATGAAACGGCCAGGATTCATCGAACCATCAGTCGAAATAAGGTGAGTTAACTCTTACACTTTTCTGGACTGTTATGGTGTGCTAAATTCATATATAACCATAATTCATCGTTAATAATATAATCTTGGTGTTTGAATGCCATGGTTGCTAATTGTTTGCTTAATGATTGCCGACATTAGATTTATGTCATACTTAATGTTTTAGTTTAAATTATTATTCATTGTTATAAATTATATTATGATCTGATATGCAGGGAAGAACACGTTGGAGGGATCCAACCGGATTCCTCAAATAAATTGTATATTATTTATTGTTTATATCATTCACATATGAATTGTTTACCCTAAATAATATTATAACCTGTTCAGATATTAATGATTAAATGGATGTTAATCGTTGAACTGATCATCAACGATTGTTATGCTTTAATCAATAAACAGTATTGATTAAATATTGGCAGCAGATGGGCTAATATCCATCATTTTTAAAACATCATTTGCCGTTAGGCAAATTGACGAAATTTTATGTTATAAAATACATTTTTATAACTGAATCGAAGTTTTGAATTTAGTTTATAAAAGTTATTTAAATAAATGGTTTATAAATATAACATTATTTGTAATAATGTTTTACAAAGAAATTATTAACTATATATATAACGAATTCTTATGTCATTAATAAGATTTTATGAACAAGGAAGTATAAATTAACCTACGAGTTGAGAAATTAGAATAATTGTTGATTTAAACAATTAAACAATATTATTAAGTTGATAATTAACTTAAGAAGGTGGATTAGCATAAATCCATTACTAATGTTTATAAGTTGACGAAATCAACTAGTTAATGAATATTGGATATTAGATTAATTTAATCTAATAGTCTTACGAACAGTCAATAATATTTCACGATTGTTCTAAATAGTTAATTCGTCTTTAATTCACTACGTTCTAAAGTTGTTTATTAAATTATCTATTTTAATAGAGTATTATTATTTAATAAACTTTCTAATAATGAATTATTATTCTATGTTTAGTTAATAATGAAGTAAACTACATTACTTCAAATGGGATGATAAAGTTATTTATTTAAGTGATTTACTTGTTTAGTGAATTCATTTAAGAAAACAAGCACGAGTACTGAGATTCTAGATTGAATTAGGTAGAAGGGAATTTTAATAATTCCAAGTTTTGTAACTATGTTGATAAAAAGGGGTTGGAGTCAAATAGAATGCTTTTCAAATGAACGATACTTAATAATTAGATTAAGTAAGATAATTACAAACAACGGAAGATGGTAAATGGCTTTTGGCATTTAAAACAAGTTAAGCTAAAATAAGTTACTAGATATGGATTGGCGTAATAATTCGGTAAATGAATTGTATAACAAATCCAAGTTTATAAACGAAAGTTTATAAGAAGGCTTGCAAGCTAATATGAAGATTTTAATAAGATTTTTCCTGGTTAAGAAGAACGAATGTAAATGACATGAGAATTTCAAAAAGATTTATTAATGGATTTGATTCAGTTATGAAAATAAGTTAAATAAGTTATAAATTTTGAAATGATTTATTAAATAAATAAATATTAGAAGTATAGGATATGAATTGGAAATAGAATCAAAGTGAACTGAAATTGGTTGGATGAATTAAGATAAGAAGTCAATCTAAAAATCACGTATTTTAAAACAAGAAATGAAGTTGGATTAAGATATAATCGCAAAAGGTTTAAAATAAGTATTAATAAAGTTTTTATGTTGTATTTGATTCATATATGAATCAAGGCTTATTTATAATGGTTTAATAAGATATATATAAAATACGAGGAATTAGATATATTTTCCAAGAAATTAGAACCCATGTACATTGATTGGGTTTAGTAACTTTCGAGGTGTCAATTTGATGTTGGTCTCGGCCTTCGGGGTTGGTACTTAGATATTTATTCACTTTCTAGTTTACAATGAGGAGCTAATGAAGTAGAAGTGATGTAACGACCTGAATTTCGCTCGATCCGAATCAGTCGCTAAACCGACCAAGATCGTACGAAACGCCAGATTGTTTTGAGAACACGACAAATTAGAACGCAGACAGAAGAACATCTCATTGTATATTACAACAATTCCATCAGAATACAGGAATATACAGAGTATGAATAAATAAATTGCATTCAATAAATATCAGAGATTACAATACATTACATTGCAGCGGAAAATAATACAAAATACAACTGAAGAGGATACACGGATACAAAGCTTTACGGATATCGTTCCAGCTGTAAACCAGGTTCCTGTGAATATAAATCTGCAAAAGCCAAAACTACTAGCTGCCCGTGTCGAAAATAAGGGCACCCAGAGTTTAGGTTAAAACAATAAACTCCAGGTCAGTCATGGGACTGGTGTGAGAACTAAAACAGTTATTTATCTTTATTTTAAAGATAGGTAAATCAAGGGACCACGCCGTATAACACGGAACGGGTTTCCTTCAAAGAATACCAGTGCATAAAACAAATAGCGCAATGCTAAATAAAGGAAAATGAAGCTATTATAAGACCCAGGTCCCATCACACAATGCAACGCAAGCCGGAGGATAGGGTTTTTACCTTATAATAGCCAAGAATGCTTGATACGTTTAAAACAAATCTTTTGATACTATAATAAGTGTATAGTGTATAAAACAACTTCGAATCATAAGTATCAATCATAGACGGCATGAGCGCCCCATCCCGCTATGTCGCCATACTAGGCTCTACAAATAAAACCGCAAAGTCACGTATTGGAAGTTGAATTTCCATCTGTGAACCGAGGCAAAAGATATTCCTCTACCGATTCGAGACTGTCTAGTCCGAGTCTCAGAGCAAGTACTCAGTCAAGCCACTTGGATCGTCAGGGCCGGTCCACCGATGTGGATTAAAATGCCTGAACACTACGTCTCCCCGCCCTATGGGGCGTAAGTGAGCCAACGAATGACTCCATCAGACCCGGATCGTCCGATCTAACCGAGGCGCCTCGCAACAGCAACAACCACATAAGTCAAACTCGTCAGGGCGTGTAAAACCACTGACGCCACTTCTAACTAGAAAGAAACGCATGTCCTCCCTGAGGTCCTCTCCCATTTTTGGTTCACCACCGGGGTGTGAGGCTCGCGAATCAACGTTACAAAAATTTGTGCCACACAGGCTGTGCTTTGATCATCAACCACAAGACTTTGCTTTGCAATAGTAGCCTTGTTCATTTGCCACTTAGGCATGCCACACAGGCAATTCACTCCATGCGTTTGATATCCATCAATATATAACCCCTGAGCTCGTACGTCTCTGTAATAACCCGGAAATTCTGGGCCAGTTTAAAATTTTTATTTTGGCAATTTTAGCGAATTTTGAATATTTAAAATAGATTATTTTAAATAATATCGACGAGAAATTTATTTTGAATATGATTCGACGTATATATTATACGCGTCGTCGTTAGAATATAAATATTTATATATAATTATAAAAGGAATTGAAAATGGCGCGGTAGTTCGATAATTCGATTTCAAACTTCAATTGAATGTACCGGGTGCAAAACAATCCGGATTTTAGTGAAACCAAAAATATTAGGATCTATTTGATAATATCTTTCTAACGAATTCGAAAAATCGAGATTTCATAGCGGGAATCAAAAGATATGTCCAGTTGAAAATTTTGAATAGTCGCTATGGAATTCAGGCCCTTAAAAATGGGAATTTTGCAAATGACCTCGGATTTCGACGAAACCACTTTTGTTGGATCCGCAGTGTCAAATTATTGATAGGTTTCAAATTTCATAATTATTCGAATCAATATGTGAGCGTGGCAAAAGAAAACGCGTTTGACCAGTTTCAGTTGATTTTAATCGACCGGAAAATGGCCATTTTTCTAACGGTCTCAGAATTCGACGAAACTAGTTTTGTTAGGACCGTATCGTCAATACGAAGCTAGAAAAAAATTTCTGCAATTTTTAAAGTTCGTATGTGACCCCGGTAAATTGAAATGCGCGTTCAAATTCAATATATAGAGTTATATGTTGATTTTGACGAAAACGAATCGAAACGATCGAATCAGCTTACGATACATATCCCATTGTGTTCGGAATGGGGGTAAAACGCTATAGACGACAGGCGGTGGGCCTTGTTTAGAGGTCGTATGAAAAAGTCAACTCTGTAGAAATCAAAATAATTAAATAAATAAAAAAAATTTAAAAAAACCTCTCCCTCCTCCTTAAAATCGTTCTGGCCCCCCCTTCTCGTTTTCATTCCAGAGAAAAAAAAGGAGTAAAAGAGGCGGAGGAGCCACCGCCTTAAAGGAGGGCGCCAACCTCCTCTTGAACACCCCCCCCCCCCCGTCCATCGAAGTGCGACAGCCCACCCCCCCCTCTTCGATCGACGCCTGAAGCCCCACCAGACCCCCCTTCCTCCCCGTTCGCCGCCGCCTGGAAGGACTGCGCACCCCTCCCCCTGGCCTCTCCTCCCTTCTAGGCACCCACCCAAACCATCCTCCGCCAGTAAAGGCCGCCGCCACCCCTCCATTGGCCCACCGCCGCGTCAGACTTTTCACCACCCCTCCGACGAACTACGAAACCCTTTCCCCCTTCGAAACAAAGGTAAAGTTTATTTATTTTAGTTTATTTATTTCAGTTTCTTTTAATTATTACTTTTATATAAATCTGAAAATAAAGTTTAGATTTTTACATATGGAAAACTGATTTTATTTTATAGGAAAACTTTGGTTTTTATTTATAAAAAGAATAGATTTTGTTCATAGAGTTGTTCATAGAAAAGAATAGATGTTTGTGCATAAAAAGATTCAGTTTTTATATATATTTTTAATATGATAAAAGATCTGATTTTTAATCGATTAAAAATATAATTTTTATTGTAAGTGAAGATTAAAAATATAATTTTTATATCGTGGAAAGAATAAAGATATAATTTTTATATAAGGAAGATAATCAAAATATGATTTTTATATTTTTAAAGTGTTAAAAATATAATTTTTATTAAGTATAAGATGTAATAATATGATTTTTGTTTAGGTAGAGAATTGAAAATATAATTTTTACACGATAGGAATATTAAAAATATCATCTTTATATGTGTAGAAAACTAAAAATGTGATTTTTATAATGATATATTTGAAAAGGCGAAATCTTTATAAGAAGAGTAGCGTAGTAAAAATATAATTTTTATCTATATAGCAGCAAGGTAAAAATTCGATTTTTATATATTGAATAGCATAGAAAAAATTCGATTTTTATATATTGAATAGCATAGAAAAAAATTCGATTTTTATATATTGAATAGCATAGTAAAAATTCGATTTTTATATATTGAATAGCGGAGTGAAAATTCGATTTTTAAATATATGAAGCGATTATAAAAAAATATGATTTTTAAATTGAAAGTGAATAAATAAAAATATGATTTTTATTTTAAAGACATCAAAATACAAAAATGTGTGATTTTTATATATGTAGTGGCTACGGGCAACAAAGATGACAAAAAGGCGAGAACGTTGAAGATTTCTATCAATGAAGTGCCGTGAAGTTAGGATAGCTATCGGTGAGAATTTCTCACCTTTCAATTTCATTTTCTAGTTATATATATACTAGGATGCAGACGGTGCTTAGTAGCACCCGACACCCGTCATCCACAGACCATGGATGGCTTGTTTGTTAAATTGTTTGGTTGAGTAGTTAGTTAGAATATTTGGTTTGAATTGAATTGTTTTGTGAATTGAAATTGATTTGATTGATGTGTGAATGGCGTGGGCCTTCACTAGACCGGGGATAAGGCTAGGCCTCGTCCCGTTTCTAGTATCGTGCCGTTATGCCGCCGAAATTTTCTAAAATATGTTAGAAAAATAAAAATATCATTTTTATTTAAAGAATGAACTAAATAGAAATTCATATGTTAAAATAAAATGTTTTATCGTTAAAAATATAATTTTTAACGTGATTATGAATATAGTGAATGTGAATAAATAAATATTCATTTACAAACCGGACGGTTTGTTTATGTACACTGATTTGACTAACATTGATTGGGACGATAAATTTTACACATCGCCCAACTGCACGACTAAAATCTGTGTCTGATTGCTTGAAACCCCACATGGGTGTTGGGATGAAATTTGAAGTTCACTCATCCTGATTGATTAAATATGTCGATCGATTGATTGACAGGCTGTTATAAGCGTTAGATATCTATATTTGATGTTTATACAGTGTAATGCACTTTGGTTGATGGTTGATTATTTTTCAATGCTATTACATAAGTGTGATGTGTGAAAATCCATATAATTAACATTATATGGTGATTGATTGGGCCTCATTCCAATTTGAAAAATAAAGAATAATATAATATAAAGGTTCATGTGTTGACTGTACTCATCCATTGAGATTAGTCATGTGTTGAACGTAATATTTTAACAATAAAATTTATATCTTTATCACTATAAAGTAAAGGTTCATGTGTTGACTGTACTCATCCGTTGAGATTAGTCATGTGTTGAACGAAATATTTTAATAATAAAATTTACATCTTTATCATATATGAAATCAGAAATTAACTGGAAGATAGATAAGAAGAATGGTCTCCTGGATATTGATCTGATGTTGGTTTCGGCCTTCGGGGTTAATATTTAGGGAATCGTTCTCTTACTAATTAACGGTTGGAGTCTGATTTGATATCAAACGATAGATACCCTAATTTTTATAAAATATATTAAATAACAAAAATAGTCACACGTGGACAGTACTCATTCGTTGAGATTAGTCGTGTGTTGACAAATATAAATATTCATTTGTTGAATAGAAATATTTGAAAACGAAATATTTGAAAACGAAATATTTGAAATCGAAATATTTGAAAAGGAAATATTTGAAATAGAATATTTGAAAATAGAAATATATGAAGTCGTGTTGATTAGATTGACACCATTTTGACGTGAACGATATTTATATCGATTTTATTCATTTTGAAATGAATAGAAAACGATTTCGAAATGAATTGAATAGAAAACGATTTCGAAATGAATTGAATATGAAAACAATTTCGAAATGAATTGAATATGAAACGATTTCGAAATGAATTGAATAGAAAACGATTTCGAAATGAAACGAATATAAAACGATTTCGAAATGAATTGAATATATAACGAATTTGAATTCGAATTGAATGGAAAACGAAATGAATTCGAATTGAATGGAAAAGGAAATGAATTCGAATTGAATGGAAAACGAAATGAATTCAAATTGAATGGAAAACGAAATGAATTCAAATTGAAAGGAAAACGAATTCGAATCGAATTGAATTGAAAAGAAAATGGATTCGAATCGAATTAAAATCGATTTGAATTGAAATCAAATAGAAATGAAAATAAAAAGAATTTATAATAGAAAATTCAATTTTTGATTTGAATTTGAATTGAGTTGAAAATGTTTTTGAAACGAATTCAAAACTATTTATATAATTCGTTTTAAATGGAAATCGACGAAATATATATTATATATATAATATAATGGCCTAAATAGAACGCGTCGCGCCGCGGCAGTTCGTGAATTTAGACCATTTATTTCAAACGGACATTACGGGAGGTCTGACCGTCGGATTCTCCTAAAACTGGAACCGTTGGGTTCGTATCGAAAAGAGCTTTCTAACGAATATTTGAAATTTGAAATCTAACAGTTGGATTTGGAGATACGTCCAAATCAAATTTGAAAAAGGTCGCTATAAGTGCAGTTCGATGGCCATTGTTGGAAATCGACTGTACGGGCCTTGATAAAATTATTAAAAATAGTAATAATTTGTGTAAAATCATAAGAAATGATTTGGGAAAAATTGGGGTGAAAAACTCCATATTTGAAAAGATAAAAATGGATTTTTATCGAAATGAACTAGTTTTGAACTAAATTTAAAACCCAATTATTTTTAAATAAATAAATTAGATTTAAAAAGGGGTTTTAAATAATCGGAATTTCTAATATATTTGATTGGATTTGAAATGGGTTTGTCGTGAACTGTGTTTTAAATATCACTAGTTCTTTAACCCGATAACAAATAGAATGTGATTTGGGTTTGTCGTGAACTCTGTTTTAAATAACACCTAGTTCTTTAACCCAGTAAAAGGAGTTTTAACGAATCTGCAATTAGGTTGAAATGTGAATCTATAATCTAAATTATCAAATTTAGAAGTGAGCGAGAATGGAGTATTACCAGTTTTGCTCCAAAGCGATAGTTAAATCTTTAATTAGATTTGAACGTGAAATGGTAATTAATTTTACCGATAACACCGTGGTGTTAGATATGGAGTATTACCAGTTTTTCTTCATGGGATGAATAGGTTGGGATTGGGAAATAAAATAAATAATTACTTCGGTGTGGTTCGCCAATCTCGACTAGATGGAAAACCATAATTTGGTTTGATAGATCGTCCAAAGGAAGATTAAAGGATAAATTCTAAAGAATTTATCTTGGATAAAATTAATGGGAACCTTTCCCTAAGAATATGATTTTGTGAATAAAAGAATATTCTGAATTGGAATGAGGCGTATGTTGTGTTTGTGTAACATTTGTTTTCAATATACGCGGGTTGTTCGGAAAGGCCGGGTTTTTACCCATTCGGAATAACCGATTCGACGATAAGTCGAAGATGAAGACGGTGGTAGAAGACCGGAAGTCTTCACATCATTTGGGTAATTACTGACGATCCTGATTGGGCTGTACACCCAAGAGGATGGAAATAGTTGGTGGTCGTCCAGACGTACTTGGAGATGGATGGATATGCGAGGAAAGTGCCTCCGGTTTCGTTCAGACCCAGAACGTACTTGTAAATGGATTGTGTGTCTGACATTGGATTTTATTCTATGTTGATTGATTTCTGTTAAATATATATCTGTTTGGCGGCGGAGAATTTATTCTTTTGCTTAACGCCCTTCTCTGAGACGTACGAGCTTAGAGGTTATATATCGATAGATATCAATCGCATGGCATGAATTGCCTGTGTGGCATACTGAGTTGCATGGATCAAGGCTTCTGTTGAAAAGCAAAGTCTTGTGGTTGATGATCAAAGCACGGCCTTTGTGGCGTAGCTTTGTGTATGACGTGAATTCACGAGCCTTACACCTCGGTATGAGTTAAAAACGGGATACAAACTGCAGGGAGAGCACGACGTTTCTTTCTAGCTTTGGTGGTGTCAGTGACTTACCAGCCCTGACATTTATATACTTTTCACCTTTGTGGTTGTTTGATGAGGCACCTCGATTATAGGTCTGTAAGGACCGGGAAACGTGTGTTCAGGTATAATTAATCCTCTAACGTAAGTGAGGACCGACCCTGAAGCATCCAGGGGTTGCCCAGAGTGCGTAACCCTGAGGCATTTGCTAGAGTGTCTCGAACGCGGAGAGGAGCTTGCCCCTTGCCTCGACTCATGACGGAAATCCAATTTCCAATACATGTATTGCGGTTTTAATTGTAGAACTAGTATGGCGACATGATATATGGTACCCATGCCGTCTATGATTTATAGTTATGATTGAAATTGTTTTGACACTATACACTTATTATAGTATCAAATGATTTGTTTTAAACGTACCAAGCATGTTTGGCTATTATAAGGGAAAACCCTATCCTCCGGCTTGCATTGCATTGTGTGATGGGACCTGGGTCTTATAATAGCTTCATTTTTCGGAAAAGCATTGCGCTGTTTATTCTATGCACTGGTATTCTTGGGAGGAAACCCGTTCCGTGTTATACGGCGTGGTCCCTTGAATTACCCTCTTTTAAAATTGAATTAAATAACTGTTTTAGTTCTCACACCAGTCACATGACTGACCTGGAGTTTATTGTTTTAACCTAAACTTTGGGTGCCCCTATTTTCCGCACGGGCAGCTAGTAGTTTTGGTTTTGCAGATTTATATTCACAGGATCCTGGTTTACAGCTGGAATGATATCCGGAAAGCTCTGTATCCGTATATCACTTTCAGTTGTGCTTTGTATTATTTTTCAGCTGCTATGTAATTTATTGTAATCTCTGATATTTATCGAATGTAATTTATTCAATTATACTCTGTATATTCTTGTATCTGATGGAATTATTGTAATAACAATGAAATGTTCTTTCGTCTGCGTTCTATTTTGTCCTGTCCTCAAACGATCAGGGGTTTCGAACGGTCTAGATCGGTTTAACGACTGATTCAGATCGAGCGAAATTCTGTGCCGTCACATTTGGTATCGGAGCTTTGGTTTACAGAGCTCGAGATCAAGACACATTAGAACCATACGAAAGAATTCATCAGATATTGGATTAGTAATATCCAATTGGAATGACTCGATAGAGATAGGATCAGTAGTATCCTAGAACGAGTGTGAAGAGTATATTTTTCAAATGAAAACAATTTTGTTTTGAAAATTTAAATCGTTTTACATGTATTTGAATAGTTTATTTATATTGATTTGGACAATCTAGTATATAAAGGTTTTGCATATACGCGTCATGAACGTATATTTGAAGTTTTAATATATTAGATAGATGTAGAACCACATTCTAGTCGCCCGGACATGATTCTGATGATGCCGCGCCATCACCAGTAATTATTTTTGTGTTTCGAAGGTGTGATATCTATATACTTCCACTAGACTGGTGTGAGAACCAAAACTAATATAGCTAGAACACATTGTTGTGAATTGGCATCACAAACATGATTTTTGACTATATATCAAATTTATGAATTTGAAAACTCTAATTCACTAATTGATTGATGTTTGTGTTGTTTGTTCATTTGTTTGCTAATTTTGAGCCATTATGCCTAATTGAATCAAATATTGGATTGTATTGAAAATTAGTTGCATTTGCTTGCATATACATGTACTTACATTGAACAGGTCATAGCAAGGAGGCTAGAGCCGAAGAACAAAATTTGTTTGCCCGACAAATAGGTACATGTTTACTACATAATTTACTGTTTTGTTTGGGTGATGATGATTTTATGAGCCTATTGGCTAGCCGCTTGGCTTTTTCTTTTTCTTTTTGAGATCAGAAGGCCTATATGGCAATTTCGGGATTTTCCCGTGGCTCCCGGTGCAGGGGAGGTTATGGCGAAATTTTTCGAAAATTTAGGGTGATAGCCAAATTTTTGAAATTTTGAAAATTCTCAGAAACTGAAAAGTTGGAGAATGGAAGCCAGATCGAACGTAGAGCTGATTAATCAAACCACTTTCAACTTCGTTCCTTTTCGGGGACGAAAAGTTTTAAGTGGGGGAGATTGTAATAACCCGGAAATTCTGGGCCAGTTTAAAATTTTTATTTTGGCAATTTTAACGAATTTTGAATATTTAAAATAGATTATTTTAAATAATATCGACGAGAAATTTATTTTGAATATGATTCAACGTATATATTATACGCGTCGTCGTTAGAATATAAATATTTATATATAATTATAAAAGGAATTGAAAATGGCGCGGTAGTTCGATAATTCGATTTCAAACTTCAATTGAATGTACCGGGTGCAAAACAATCCGGATTTTAGTGAAACCAAAAATATTAGGATCTATTTGATAATATCTTTCTAACGAATCCGAAAAATCGAGATTTCATAGCGGGAATCAAAAGATATGTCCAGTTGAAAATTCTGAATAGTCGCTATGGAATTCAGGCCCTTAAAAATGGGAATTTTGCAAATGACCTCGGATTTCGATGAAACCACTTTTGTTGGATCCGTAGTGTCAAATTATTGATAGGTTTCAAATTTCATAATTATTCGAATCAATATGTGAGCGTGGCAAAAGAAAACGCGTTTGACCAGTTTCAGTAGATTTTAATCGACTAGAAAATGGCCATTTTTCTAACGGTCTCAGAATTCGACGAAACTAGTTTTGTTAGGACCGTATCGTCAATACGAAGCTAGAAAAAAAAATCTGCAGTTTTTAAAGTTCGTATGTGACCCCGGTAAATTGAAATGCGCGTTCAAATTCAATATATAGAGTTATATGTTGATTTTGACGAAAACGAATCGAAACGATCGAATCAGCTTACGATACATATCCCATTGTGTTCGGAATGGGGGTAAAACGCTATAGACGACAGGCGGTGGGCCTTGTTTAGAGGTCGTATGAAAAAGTCAACTCTGTAGAAATCAAAATAATTAAATAAATAAAAAAAATTTAAAAAAACCTCTCCCTCCTCCTTAAAATCGTTCTGCCCCCCCCCCCCCCCTTCTCATTTTCATTCCAGAGAAAATAAATAAAAAAAAAAGGAGTAAAAGAGGCGGAGGTGCCGCCGCTCCTCCGATGGTGCCGCCGCTGCCTTAAAGGAGGGCGCCAACCTCCTCTTGAACCCCCCCCCCCCCCCCCCCCCGTCCATCGAAGTGCGACAGCCCACCCCCCCCCCTTCGATCGACGCCTGAAGCCCCACCAGACCCCCCCTTCCTCCCCGTTCGCCGCCGCCTGGAAGGACTGCGTACCCCTCCCCCTGGCCTCTCCTCCCTTCCAGGCACCCACCCAAACCCTCCTCCGCCAGTAAAGGCCGCCGCCGCCCCTCCATTGGCCCACCGCCGCGTCAGACTTTTCACCACCCCTCCGACGAACTGCGAAACCCTTTCCCCCTTCGAAACAAAGGAAAAGTTTATTTATTTTAGTTTATTTATTTCAGTTTCTTTTAATTATTACTTTTATATAAATCTGAAAATAAAGTTTAGATTTTTACATATGGAAAACTGATTTTATTTTATAGGAAAACTTTGGTTTTTATTTATAAAAAGAATAGATTTTGTTCATAGAGTTGTTCATAGAAAAGAATAGATGTTTGTGCATAAAAAGATTCAGTTTTTATATATATTTTTAATATGATAAAAGATCTGATTTTTAATCGATTAAAAATATAATTTTTATTGTAATTGAAGATTAAAAATATAATTTATATATCGTGGAAAGAATAAAGATATAATTTTTATATAAGGAAGATAATCAAAATATGATTTTTATATTTTTAAAGTGTTAAAAATATAATCTTTATTAAGTAGAAGATGTAAAAATATGATTTTTGTTTAGGTAGAGAATTGAAAATATAATTTTTAATGATAGGAATATTAAAAATATCATCTTTATATGTGTAGAAAACTAAAAATGTGATTTTTATAATGATATATTTGAAAAGGCGAAATCTTTATAAGAAGAGTAGCGTAGTAAAAATATAATTTTTATCTATATAGCAGCAAGGTAAAAATTCGATTTTTATATATTGAATAGCATAGAAAAAAATTCGATTTTTATATATTGAATAGCATAGTAAAAATTCGATTTTTATATATTGAATAGCGGAGTGAAAATTCGATTTTTAAATGTATGAAGCGATTATAAAAAAAATATGATTTTTAAATTGAAAGTGAATAAATAAAAATATGATTTTTATTTTAAAGACATCAAAATATAAAAATGTGTGATTTGTATATATGTAGTGGCTACGGGCAACAAAGATGACAAAAAGGCGAGAACATTGAAGATTTCTATCAATGAAGTGCCGTGAAGTTAGGATAGCTATCGGTGAGAATTTCTCACCTTTCAATTTCATTTTCTAGTTATATATATACTAGGATGCAGACGGTGCTTAATAGCACCCAACACCCGTCATCCACAGACCATGGATGGCTTGTTTGTTAAATTGTTTGGTTGAGTAGTTAGTTAGAATATTTGGTTTGAATTGAATTGTTTGGTGAATTGAAATTGATTTGATTGATGTGTGAATGGCGTGGGCCTTCACTAGACCGGGGATAAGGCTAGGCCTCGTCCCGTTTCTAGTATCGTGCCGTTATGCCGTCGAAATTTTCTAAAATATGTTAGAAAAATAAAAATATCATTTTTATTTAAAGAATGAACTAAATAGAAATTCATATGTTAAAATAAAATGTTTTATCGTTAAAAATATAATTTTTAACGTGATTATGAATATAGTGAATGTGAATAAATAAATATTCATTTACAAACCGGACGGTTTGTTTATGTACACTGATTTGACTGACATTGATTGGGACGATAAATTTTACACATCGCCCAACTGCACGACTAAAATCTGTGTTTGATTGCTTGAAACCCCACACGGGTGTTGGGATGAAATTTGAAGTTCACTCATCCTGATTGATTAAATATGTCGATCGATTGATTGACAGGCTGTTATAAGCGTTAGATATCTATATTTGATGCTTATACAGTGTAGTGCACTTTGGTTGATGGTTGATTATTTTTCAATGCTATTACATAAGTGTGATGTGTGAAAATCCATATAATTAACATTATATGGTGATTGATTGGGCCTCATTCCAATTTGAAAAATAAAGAATAATATAATATAAAGGTTCATGTGTTGACTGTACTCATCCGTTGAGATTAGTCATGTGTTGAACGAAATATTTTAATAATAAAATTTACATCTTTATCAATATAATATAAAGGTTCATGTGTTGACTGTACTCATCCGTTGAGATTAGTCATGTGTTGAACGAAATATTTTAATAATAAAATTTACATCTTTATCAATATAATATAAAGGTTCATGTGTTGACTGTACTCATCCGTCGAGATTAGTCATGTGTTGAACGTAATATTTTAACAATAAAATTTATATCTTTATCACTATAAAGTAAAGGTTCATGTGTTGACTGTACTCATCCGTTGAGATTAGTCATGTGTTGAACGAAATATTTTAATAATAAAATTTACATATTTATCATATATGAAATCAGAAATTAACTGGAAGATAGATAAGAAGAATGGTCTCCTGGATATTGATCCGATGTTGGTTTCGGCCTTCGGGGTTAATATTTAGGGAATCGTTCTCTTACTAATTAACGGTTGGAGTATGATTTGATTTCAAACGATAGATACCCTAATTTTTATAAAATATATTAAATAAAAAAAATAGTCACACGTGGACAGTACTCATTCGTTGAGATTAGTCGTGTGTTGACAAATATAAATATTCATTTGTTGAATAGAAATATTTGAAAACGAAATATTTGAAATCGAAATATTTGAAAAGGAAATATTTGAAATAGAATATTTGAAAATAGAAATATATGAAGCCGTGTTGATTAGATTGATGCCATTTTGACGTGAACGATATTTATATCGATTTTATTCATTTTGAAATGAATAGAAAACGATTTCGAAATGAATTGAATAGAAAACGATTTCGAAATGAATTGAATATGAAAACAATTTCGAAATAAATTGAATATGAAACGATTTCGAAATGAACTGAATAGAAAACGATTTCAAAATGAAATGAATATAAAACGATTTCGAAATGAATTGAATATATAACGAATTTGAATTCGAATTGAATGGAAAACGAAATGAATTCGAATTGAATGGAAAATGAAATGAATTCGAATTGAATGGAAAACGAAATGAATTCGAATTGAATGGAAAACGAAATGAATTCAAATTGAAAGGAAAACGAATTCGAATCGAATTGAATTGAAAAGAAAATGGATTCGAATCGAATTAAAATCGATTTGAATTGAAATCAAATAGAAATGAAAATAAAAAGGATTTATAATAGAAAATTCAATTTTTGATTTGAATTTGAATTGAGTTGAAAATGTTTTTGAAACGAATTCAAAACTATTTATATAATTCGTTTTAAATGGAAATCGACGAAATATATATTATATATATTATATATATAATATAATGGCCTAAATAGAACGCGTCGCGCCGCGGCAGTTCGTGAATTTAGACCATTTATTTCAAACGGACATTACGGGAGATCTGACCGTCGGATTCTCCTAAAACCGGAACCGTTGGGTTCGTATCGAAAAGAGCTTTCTAACGAATATCTGAAATTTGAAATCTAACGGTTGGATTTGGATATACGTCCAAATCAAATTTGAAAAAGGTCGCTATAAGTGCAGTTCGATGGCCATTGTTGGAAATCGACTGTACGGGCCTTGATAAAATTATTAAAAATAGTAATAATTTGTGTAAAATCATAAGAAATGATTTGGGAAAAATTGGGGTGAAAAACTCCATATTTGAAAAGATAAAAATGGATTTTTATCGAAATGAACTAGTTTTGAACTAAATTTAAAACCCAATTATTTTTAAATAAATAAATTAGATTTAAAAAGGGGTTTTAAATAATCGGAATTTCTAATATATTTGATTGGATTTGAAATGGGTTTGTCGTGAACTGTGTTTTAAATATCACTAGTTCTTTAACCCGATAACAAATAGAATGTGATTTGGGTTTGTCGTGAACTCTGTTTTAAATAACACCTAGTTCTTTAACCCAGTAAAAGGAGTTTTAACGAATCTGCAATTAGGTTGAAATGTGAATCTATAATCTAAATTATCAAATTTAGAAGTGAGCGAGAATGGAGTATTACCAGTTTTGCTCCAAAGCGATAGTTAAATCTTTAATTAGATTTGAACGTGAAATGGTAATTAATTTTACCGATAACACCGTGGTGTTAGATATGGAGTATTACCAGTTTTTCTTCATGGGATGAATAGGTTGGGATTGGGAAATAAAATAAATAATTACTTCGGTGTGGTTCGCCAATCTCGACTAGATGGAAAACCATAATTTGGTTTGATAGATCGTCCAAAGGAAGATTAAAGGATAAATTCTAAAGAATTTATCTTGGATAAAATTAATGGGAACCTTTCCCTAAGAATATGATTTTGTGAATAAAAGAATATTCTGAATTGGAATGAGGCGTATGTTGTGTTTGTGTAACATTTGTTTTCAATATACGCGGGTTGTTCGGAAAGGCCGGGTTTATACCCATTCGGAATAACCGATTCGACGATAAGTCGAAGATGAAGACGGTGGTAGAAGACCGGAAGTCTTCACATCATTTGGGTAATTACTGACGATCCTGATTGGGTTGTACACCCAAGAGGATGGAAATAGTTGGTGGTCGTCCAGACGTACTTGGAGATGGATGGATATGCGAGGAAAGTGCCTCCGGTTTCGTTCAGACCCAGAACGGACTTGTAAATGGATTGTGTGTCTGACATTGGATTTTATTCTGTGTTGATTGATTTCTGTTAAATATATATTTGTTTGGCGGCGAAGAATTTATTCTTTTGCTTAACGCCCTTCTCTGAGACGTACAAGCTTAGAGGTTATATATCGATAGATATCAATCGCATGGCATGAATTGCCTGTGTGGCATACTGAGTTGCATGGATCAAGGCTTCTGTTGAAAAGCAAAGTCTTGTGGTTGATGATCAAAGCACGGCCTTTGTGGCGTAGCTTTGTGTATGACGTGAATTCACGAGCCTCGCACCTCGGTATGAGTTAAAAACGGGATACAGTCTGCAGGGAGAGCACGACGTTTCTTTCTAGCTTTGGTGGTGTCAGTGACTTACCAGCCCCGACATTTATATACTTTTCACCTTTGTGGTTGTTGGATGAGGCGCCTCGATTATAGGTCTGTAAGGACCGGGAAACGTGTGTTCAGGCATAATTAATCCTCTAACGTAAGTGAGGACCGGCCCTGAAGCATCCAGGGGTTGCCCAGAGTGCGTAGCCCTGAGGCATTTGCTAGAGTGTCTCGAACGCGGAGAGGAGCTTGCCCCTTGCCTCGACTCATGACGGAAATCCAATTTCCAATACGTGTATTGCGGTTTTAATTGTAGAACTAGTATGGCGACATGATATATGGTACCCATGCCGTCTATGATTTATATTTATGATTGAAATTGTTTTGACACTATACACTTATTATAGTATCAAATGATTTGTTTTAAACGTACCAAGCATGTTTGGCTATTATAAGGGAAAACCCTATCCTCCGGCTTGCGTTGCATTGTGTGATGGGACCTGGGTCTTATAATAGCTTCATTTTTCGAAAAAGCATTGCGCTGTTTATTCTATGCACTGGTATTCTTGGGAGGAAACCTGTTCCGTGTTATACGGCGTGGTCCCTTGAATTACCCTCTTTTAAAATTGAATTAAATAACTGTTTTAGTTCTCACACCAGTCACATGACTGACCTGGAGTTTATTGTTTTAACCTAAACTCTGGGTGCCCCTATTTTCCGCATGGGCAGCTAGTAGTTTTGGTTTTGCAGATTTATATTCACAGGATCCTGGTTTACAGCTGGAATGATATCCGGAAAGCTCTGTATCCGTATATCACCTTCAGTTGTGCTTTGTATTATTTTTCTGCTGCTATGTAATTTATTGTAATCTCTGATATTTATCGAATGTAATTTATTCAATTATACTCTGTATATTCTTGTATCTGATGGAATTGTTGTAATAACAATGAAATGTTCTTTCGTCTGCGTTCTATTTTGTCCTGTCCTCAAACGATCAGGGGTTTCGAACGGTCTAGATCGATTTAACGACTGATTCGGATCGAGCGAAATTCCGTGCCGTCACAGTCTCAGAGAAGGGCGTTAAGAAAGAGAATAAATTCTCTACTGCCAAACATATGTATATTTAATAGAAATCAATCACATAGACTAAAATCCAATGTCAGACACACAGTCCATTTACAAGTTTGTTCTAGGTCTGAACGAAACCGGAGGCATCTAGTACCCCGCATATCCATCGATCTCCAAGTACATCTGGATGATCACCAACTGATTCTCTCCTCTTGGGTGCACGGCCCAATCAAGATCATCAGTAATTATCCAAACGACGTGAAGATCTCCGGTCTTCAACCACCGTCTTCAACTTTGACACCACGTCGAATTAGTTATTCAGAATGGGATGAACCCGGACATTTTGAATAACTCGCGTATATAATAAACAAGTGTTACACAAACACAACATATGCCTCATTCCAATTCAGAATATTCTTTTGTTCAAATATTCTTATACTTTGGGAAAGGTTCCCATTAATTTTATCAAAGATAAATTCTTTGAATTTATTCTTTAATCTTCTTTGAATATCAATTCAAACTAGTCGGGATTAGCGAAACACACCGAAGTAATCATTTATTTTAATTTCCCAATCCCAACCTATCCATCCCATGAAGTAAAACTGGTAATACTTCATATCTAACACCACGGTGTTATCGGTAAATTCAATTACCATTTCACGTTCAAATCTAATTAAAGATTTAACTATCGCCTGGAGTAAAACTGGTGATACTCCATTCTCGATCTTTTCAATCTAATTAAAGATTCATTAAAACTCCACTTAGTTTTAATCTTTAACTGGGTTAAAGAATCAGTGTCATTTAAAACACGGTTCATGATAAACCCAAAATCACATTCCATTAATTATCGGGTTAAAGAACAAGTGTTATTTAAAACACTGTTCACGATAAACCCAAAAATCAATACCAATTCAATTCCAATTAAATATTATTTAATTGGTACACTTCATTAAATCTAAATAAAAAGATTTAATCTTTTTCTCAACTGGGCTTAAGAACAGTGTTAATGAAGACACCATTCACGACAAACCCAAATCACATTTGATATTAAATACAAGGCTCTGAATAGAAAATATATCGGCTTATATTCAATATCAAATTCTACGACCAACTAATATTGTATTGGAAATAACGATATAAATATATCTTTCAAATTCCCATAACAATACCTGTATCATCACGAAATCCAACATCGAAATATTCCAAAGACAATTTCGATTCAAATCCATTCCCATTCAATTATTGGAAATTCTGGTTACTTTTAAAACCCTTTTCAAATTCAATTTATTTATTTAAAAATAAATAAAATTATAATTCTAGTTCAAAACTAGTTCATTTCGATAAAAATCCATTTTTATCTTTTCAAATATGGAGTTTTTCATCCCAATCATTCACAAATCCTTTCTTATGATTTTACACAAATTATTGATATTTTTAATAATTTTATCAAGGCCCGCACAGTCGATTTCCATCAATGGCCATCGAACTGCACTTATAGCGACCTTTTCCAAATTTGATTTGGACATAATTCCAAATCCAACCGTTAGATTTCAAATTTATAATATTTGTTAGAAAGCCCTTTTCGATACGAACCCAACGGTTCCGGTTTCAGGAGAATCCGACAGTCGGATCTCCCGCAATATCCAATCGAAGTCAATTGTCGAAATTCACGAACTACCGCGGCGCGGCACGTTCTATTCAGGCCATTATATTATATACATAATATATATAATATATACTTCGTCGATTTCAATTCAAAACGTGCTTTATAAATCGTTTTAAATTCATTTTCAAAACGGTTTCAACTTCATATTCAATTTCAAATCAGAATTGAATATTCCAATATAAATTCGTTTTAAATTCATTTCAAATCGATTTCAATTCAATTCCAATTCAATTTCAATTTAATTCGAATTTCTAATTAATTCGAATTTCTAATTAATTCAATTTCAATTGGAATTAATTTCTAATCAATTTCAATTCGAATTCATTTCTATTCTATTTCAATTCGAATTCAATTCTATTCAGTTCGAATTCAATTCTATTTAATTTTAATTCGAATTCAATTTTATTCAATTTTAATCCGAATTCAATTCGTTTCAAAATATCAGAATTTAAAATCCCTTCCTCTTCTATATTCATTATAAAAATGAATAAAATCGATATAAATATCGTTCACGTCAAAATGGCGTCAATCTAATCAACACGGCTTCATATATTTTCAAATATTCTAGTTCAAATATTTCTTTTCAAATATTTCTATTCAAATATTTCTATTTCAAATATTTCTATTCGAATATTTCTATTCAAATATTTCTATTCAAAACTGGAATGAGGCCCAATCAATTACCATAGATTTTATTTCTATGGATTTCCATACAACGCATGTATATATCGATAATGACAAATAATCAACCATCATCCAAAGTGCATTCTACACTGTATAAGCATCAAATATAAATATTTAATGCTTATAACAGTCTGTCAATCAATCGATCAACATACAACTAATTATTGGGATTAGTGTACTTCTTATCCCATTCCAATACCCGTGTGGGGTTTCAAACAATCAAACATAGATTTTATTTGTGCAGTTGGGCGATGTGTAAAATTTATCGTCCCAATCAATATCAGTCAAATGTGTGTATATAAACAAATCGTCCGATTTGTTTATATTTATTTATTCACATTCACGTTAAAAATTATATTTTCAACTATAAAATATTTTTAGCTATATAAATATTTTATTTCTTTTCACATCACATCACACAATCAACTACACATCAAAATCAAACAAACAAGCATACAAGTCGTCCATGGTCTGTGGACGATGGGTGTCGGGTGTTACTAAACACCGTCTGCATCCTAGCATATACTTTTAACTAGAAATAAAAATAAAAGTGAGGAGTTCTCACCAACTAGCTAAACCGAACGCCACAACTCTTCAAATGTAGAAGTCTTCGCCGTTCCTTCTTTCGTCACCTTCGTCATCCGTATTCACTACATATATAAAAATCGAATTTTTACTTTGCTATTCAATATATAAAAATTATATTTTTACACTACTATTCTAAATAAAAAGATTATATTTTTACAATGCTATTCTAAATAAAAAGATTATATTTTTACAATGCTATTCTATATAAAAAGATTATATTTTTACAATGTTATTCTATATAAAATGATTATTATAAAAAGATTATATTTTTACAATGCTATTCTATATAAAAAGATTATATTTTTACAATGCTATTCTATATAAAAAGATTATGTTCTTACAATGCTATTCCATATAAAAAGATTATATTTTTAAAACTATTTACAATTAAAAATCACATTTTTAATTCAAAATCATGTGTAAAAGTACTGTTTTTAATTGCACGAATGAATAAAAGTTGAAATTAAAACTCACCGGCTGTGCTCGGTGGTCGGTGGAGGCTGCCGGAGGTGGAGGAGACTCGGCAAAGGGGCTAAAACCAGTCGGGGACTGAACTACATGCACCGGGACGATAAAGATTGGATTTTTATATGGAGGAGGGCCCGCGTTATCAGTTGGAAGGGGTCTGAGGTGGCACTGGGGTGTTGGTGGGTCGGGGATGGCCTGGAAGGGCGCGGTTCCCCTAAGGTGGCCCCACGGCGTTGGATTTTGGGGTGCTCGACCTAGGGCTTCGCGAGAGGAGGAGAAGGGGTCACAGCGCTTTCAAGAGGGGTGCGGAGGTGAGAGGGGGCGGCGGTTGATCGGTGGGTGGCGCGGTGAGGTGCCACGCCTCGTGCGGCGATGGGGGTTTCGATTTTTTTTTTTGATTTCTGAACTAACGGGGGCGGGGGAAGAAAGATATATAATAATATATATTTTAATTTAATTTAATTTTAGAAAGTAACTTTTTCATTCGAACTCGAAACGAGACCCACCTCCTGTCGTCCCTAGCTAATTACCCTCATTCCGAACACAATGGGATATGTATCGTAGGCTGATCCTATCGTTTCGATCAGTTTTCGTTTAAATCAAAATTTAACTATATATATTGAATTTGAACGCATATTTCAATCTACTGGGGCCACATACTATCTCTAAAAATTCCCAAAAAATATTTTCTAGTTTCATATTGACAATACGGTCCTAACAAAACTAATTTCATCAAATTCTGAGACCGTTTGAAAATTGGCCATTTTCCAGTCGATTAAAATCAATTGAAACTGGTCAAATGCGTTTTCCTTTGCCACGCTCACATATTGATTCGAAAAATTACGAAAATTGGAACCTAGCAATAACTTGACATCGCGGATCCAACAAAAGTGGTTTCGTCGAAATCCGAGGTCATTTGCAAAATGGCTATTTTTAAGGGCCAGAATTCCTTAGCGACTATTCTGAAATTTCATTTGGAAATATCTTTTGATTCCCGCTATGAAATTTTGATTTTTCGGATTCGTTGGAAAGATATTCACAATTAGTTTCTATTATTTTCAGTTTCGCTAAAATCTGGTTTATTTTGAATCCTGTACATTCATTTGAACTTTGAAATCGAATTATCGAACTACCGCGCCATTTTCAATTCCTTTTATAATTTAAAATAAATATTTATATTCTAACGACGACCTATATAAATATATACGTTCGAATTCTATTAAAAATAAATTTCTTTTTGATATTATTTAAAATAAATCATTTTAAATATTCAAAATTCATAAAAATTGCCAAAATAAAATTTCTAAATTGGCCTAGATTTCCGGGTTATTACAATCTCCCCCACTTAAAACTTTTCGTCCCCGAAAAGGAACGAAGCCGAAAGTTGTTAAACTAATCAACTCAACTTTCACTATTTTCTTTACGGCTTAAGTTCTTCAACTTTTCAGTTTCTAAGGACTTTTCAAATCTTTTAAAAATTTGGCTAACACCCTAAATTTTTGAAAAATTTCGCCATAACCTCCCTTGCATCGGGGACTTCGGGATATTTCATATAGCCTCCCATGGCCTTCTTCAATCCAAAAGAAAAACAAAAAGCCAAGCGGCTAGCCAATCGGCTCACAAAATCATCATCACCCAAACAAAACGGTAAATTATGGTAAACATGTACCTATTTTTCGGGCAAAATTTTTTATTCTTCTACTCTAGCCCCCTTGCTATGACCTGTTCAGTGTAAGTACATGTATATGCAAGCAAATGCGACTAATTTCCTATACAATTCACTATTTGATTCAATTTGGTTATAGGTTCAACATTTTAATTAATCAAACTATAATCAAATAACACAATCATCAATCAATTAGTTGATTAGCTTTTCAAATTCAAAACTTTGATACATAGTCAAAAATCATATTTTGATGCCAAATCACAACAATAAGCCCTATCTAATTTTGGTTCTCACACCAGTCAATAGGAAATATATAGAAATATCACTTCCGTCACTAGAACATAAATCCTGATGATGATCGATCAATCATCAGAATCATCTCCGGCCGACTACAGTGTGATCTTATATCTACCCAATATATTAAAATTTCGAATACACGCGGATCAGATGTATACGCAAAATCTGTATATACTGGATAGTCCAAATCAATATAAATAAATAATCAAATACAAATAATTGATTTAAATTTTCCAAACAAAAATTGTTTTCGTTTTATAGATACTATTCTCACTCGTTCTAGGATACTACTGATCCCATCTCTAACGATTCATTCCATTGGATATTACTAATCCAATATCTGATGAATTCTTTCGTATGGTTCTAATGTGTCTTGTTCTCTGAGCTTTGTAAACTAAAGCTCTGATACCACGATGTAACGACCTGAATTTCGCTCGATCCGAATCAGTCGCTAAACCGACCAAGACCGTACGAAACGCCAAATTGTTTTGAGAACACGACAAATTAGAACGCAGACAGAAGAACATTTCATTGTATATTACAACAATTCCATCAGAATATAGGAATATACAGAGTATGAATAAATAAATTGCATTCGATAAATATCAGAGATTACAACACATTACATAGCAGGGGAAAATAATACAAAATACAACTGAAGAAGATACACAGATACAAAGCTTTCCGGATATCGTTCCAGCTGTAAACCAGGTTCCTGTGAATATAAATCTGCAAAACCTAAAACTACTAGATGCCCGTGTCGAAAATAAGGGCACCCATAGTTTAGGTTAAAACAATAAACTCCAGGTCAGTCATGGGACTGGTGCGAGAACTAAAACAGTTATTTATCTTTATTTTAAAGATAGGTAAATCAAGGGACCACGCCGTATAACATGGAACGGGTTTCCTCCCAAGAATACCAGTGCATAAAACAAACAGTGCAATGCTAAATAAAGGAAAATGAAGCTATTATAAGACCCAGGTCCCATCATACAATGCAACGCAAGCCGGATGATAGGGTTTTTACCTTATAATAGCCAAGAATGCTTGATACGTTTAAAACAAATCTTTTGATACTATAATAAGTGTATAGTGTATAAAACAACTTCGAATCATAAGTATCAATCATAGACGGCATGAGCGCCCCATCCCACTATGTCGCCATACTAGGCTCAACAAATAAAACCGCAAAGTCACGTATTGGAAGTTGGATTTCCATCTGTGAACCGAGGCAAAAGATAGTCCTCTACCGATTCGAGACTGTCTAGTTCGAGTCTCAGGGCAAGTACTCAGTCAAGCCACTTTGATCGTCAGGGCCGGTCCACCGATGTGGATTAAAATGCCTGAACACTGCGTCTCCCATCCCTATGGGGCATAAGTGAGCCAACGAATGACTCTATCGGACCCGGATCGTCCGATCTAACCGAGGCGCCTCGCAACAGCAACAACCACATAAGTCAAACTCATCAGGGCATGTAAAACCCCTGACGCCACTTCTAACTAGAAAGAAACGCATGTCTTCCCTGAGGTCCTCTCCCGTTTTTGGTTCACCACCGGTGTGAGGCTCGTGAATCAACGTTACACAAAGCTGTGCCACACAGGCAGTGCTTTGATCATCAACCACAAGACTTTGCTTTGCAATAGAAGCCTTGATCATTTGCCACTTAGGCATGCCACACAGGCAATTCACTCCATGCGTTTGATATCCATCAATATATAACCCATGAGCTCGTATGTCTCAGAGAAGGGCGTTAAGAAAGAGAATAAATTCTCCGCCGCCAAACAGATATATATTTAATAGAAATCAATCACACAGACTGAAATCCAATGTCAGACACACAATCGATTTACAAGTTCGTTCTGGGTCTGAATGAAACCGGACGCACCTAGTACCCCGCATATCCATCGATCTCCAAGTACGTCTGGACGATCACCAACTGATTTTCTCCTCTTGGGTGTACGGCCCAATCAAGATCATCAGTAATTATCCAAACGACGTGAAGACCTCCGGTCTTCAACCACCGTGTTCATCTTTGACACCACGTCGAATTAGTTATTCAGAATGGGATAAACCTGGTCTTTCTGAATAACTCGTGTATATAATAAACAAGTGTTACACAAACACAACCTACGCCTCATTCCAATTCAGAATATTCTTTTGTTCAAATATTCTTATACTTTGGGAAAGGTTCCCATTAATTTTATCAAAGATAAATTCTTTGAATTTATTCTTTAATCTTCTTTGAATATCAATTCAAACTAGTCGGGATTAGCGAAACACACCGAAGTAATCATTTGTTTTAATTTCCCAATCCCAACCTATCCATCCCATGAAGTAAAACTGGTAATACTTCATATCTAACACCACGGTGTTATCGGTAAATTCAATTACCATTTCACGTTCAAATCTAATTAAAGATTTAACTATCGCCTGGAGTAAAACTGGTGATACTCCATTCTCGATCTTTTCAATCTAATTAAAGATTCATTAAAACTCCACTTAGTTTTAATCTTTAACTGGGTTAAAGAATCAGTGTCATTTAAAACACGGTTCACGATAAACCCAAAATCACATTCCATTAATTATCGGGTTAAAGAACAAGTGTTATTTAAAACACTGTTCACGATAAACCCAAAAATCAATACCAATTCAATTCCAATTAAATATTATTTAATTGGTACACTTCATTAAATCTAAATAAAAAGATTTAATCTTTTTCTCAACTGGGCTTAAGAACAGTGTTAATGAAGACACCACTCACGACAAACCCAAATCACATTTGATATTAAATACAAGGCTCTGAATAGAAAATATATCGGCTTATATTCAATATCAAATTCTACGACCAACAAATATTGTATTGGAAATAACGATATAAATATATCTTTCAAATTCCCATAACAATACCTATATCATCACGAAAGCCAACATCGAAATATTCCAAAGACAATTTCGATTCAAATCCATTCCCATTCAATTATTGGAAATTCTGGTTACTTTTAAAACCCTTTTCAAATTCAATTTATTTATTTAAAAATAAATAAAATTATAATTCTAGTTCAAAACTAGTTCATTTCGATAAAAAATCCATTTTTATCTTTTCAAATATGGAGTTTTTCATCCCAATCCTTCACAAATCATTTCTTATGATTTTACACAAATAATTGATATTTTTAATAACTTTATCAAGGCCCGCACAGTCGATTTCCATCAATGGCCATCTAACTGCACTTACAGCGGCCTTTTCCAAATTTGATTTGGACATAATTCCAAATCCAACCGTTAGATTTCAAATTTCTAATATTCGTTAGAAAGCTCTTTTCGATACGAACCCAACGGCTCCGGTTTAGGAGAATCCGACGGTCGGATCTCCCGCAATATCCATTCGAAGTCAATGGTCGAAATTCACGAACTGCCACGGCGCGGCGCGTTCTATTCAGGCCATTATATTATATACATAATATATATAATATATACTTCGTCGATTTCAATTCAAAACGTGCTTTATAAATCGTTTTAAATTCATTTTCAAAACGGTTTCAACTTCATATTCAATTTCAAATCAGAATTGAATATTCAAATATAAATTCATTTTAAATTCATTTCAAATCGATTTCAATTCAATTCCAATTCAATTTCAATTCAATTTCAATTTAATTCGAATTTCTAATTAATTCGAATTTCTAATTAATTCAATTTCAATTCGAATTCATTTCTAATCAATTTCAATTCATTTCTATTCCATTTCAATTCGAATTCAATTCTATTCAATTCCAATTCGAATTCAATTCTATTTAATTTTAATTCGAATTCAATTTTAATCCGAATTCAATTCGTTTCAAAATATCAGAATTTGAAATCCCTCCCTTTTCTATATTCATTATAAAAATGAATAAAATCGATACTAATATCATTCACGTCAAAATGGCGTCAATCTAATCAACACGGCTTCATATATTTCTATTTTCAAATATTCTAGTTCAAATATTTCTTTTCAAATATTTCTATTCAAATATTTCTATTTCAAATATTTCAATTCGAATATTTCTATTCAAATATTTCTATTCAAAACTGAAATGAGGCCCAATCAATTACCATAGATTTTATTTCTATGGATTTACTTACAACGCATGTATATATCGACAATGACAAATAATCAACCATCATCCAAAGTGCATTCTACACTGTTTAAGCATCAAATATAAATATTTAATGCTTATAACAGTCTGTCAATCAATCGATCGACATACAACTAATTATTGGGATTAGTGTACATCATATCCCATCCCAATACCCGTGTGGGGTTTCAAACAATCAAACACAGATTTTATTTGTGCAGTTGGGCGATGTGTAAAATTTATCGTCCCAATCAATATCAGTCAAATGTGTGTATATAAACAAATCGTCCGATTTGTTTATATTTATTTATTCACATTCATGTTAAAAATTATATTTTCAACTATAAAATATTTTTAGCTATATAAATATTTTATTTCTTTTCACATCACATCACACAATCAACTACACAGCAAAATCAAACAAACAAGCATACAAGTTGTCCATGGTCTGTGGACGACGGGTGTCGGGTGTTACTAAACACCGTCTGCATCCTAGCATATATTTTTAACTAGAAATAAAAATAAAAGTGAGGAGTTCTCACTAACTAGCCAAACCGAACGCCACGACTCTTCAAATGTAGAAGTCTTCGCCGTTCCTTCTTTCGTCACCTTCGTCATCCGTATTCACTACATATATAAAAATCGAATTTTTACTTTGCTATTCAATATGTAAAAATTATATTTTTACACTACTATTCTAAATAAAAAGATTATATTTTTACAATGCTATTCTAAATAAAAAGATTATATTTTTACAATGCTATTCTAAATAAAAAGATTATATTTTTATAGTGTTATTCTATATAAAAAGATTATATTTTTACAATGCTATTCTATATAAAAAGATTATATTTTTACAATGCTATTCTATATAAAAAGATTATATTTTTACAATGCTATTCTATATAAAAAGATTATATTTTTAAAGCTATTTACAATTAAAAATCACATTTTTAATTCAAAATCATGTGTAAAATTACTGTTTTTAATTGCACGAACGAATAAAAGTTGAAATTAAAATTCACCGGCGGTGCTCGGTGGTCGGTGGAGGCTGCCGGAGGTGGAGGAGACTCGGCAAAGGGGCTAAAACCAGTCGGGGACTGAACTGCATGCACCGGGACGATAAAGATTGGATTTTTATATGGAGGAGGGCCCGTGGTCGGAGTTGGAAGGGGTCCGAGGAGGCACCGGGGTGTTGATGGGTCGGGGATGGCCTGGAAGGGCGTGGTTCCCCTGAGGTGGCCCAAGGCGTTGGATTTTGGGGTGCTCGACCTAGGGCTTCGCGAGAGGAGGAGATGGGGTCACGGCGCTTTCAAGAGGGGTGCGGAGGTGAGAGGGGGCGGCGGTTGATCGGTGGGTGGCGCGGTGAGGTTCCACGCCTCGTGCGGCGATGGAGGTTTCGATTTTTTTTCTTTTTTTTATTTCTGAACTAACGGGGGGGGGGGGGGGGGGGGGAGGAAGAAGGATATATAATAATATATTTTTAATTTTAATTTTAAAAAGTAACCTTTTCATTCGAACTCGAAACGAGACCCACCGCCTTTCGTCCCTAGCTAATTACCCCTATTCCGAACACAATGGGATATGTATCGTAGGTTGATCCTATCATTTCGATCAGTTTTCGTTTAAATCCAAATTTAACTCTATATATTGAATTTGAACGCACATTTCAATCTACTGGGGCCATATACTATCTCTAAAAATTCCCGAAAAATATTTTCTAACTTCATATTGACGATACGGTCCTAACAAAACTAATTTCATTGAATTCTGAGACTGTTTGAAAAATGGCCATTTTCCAGTCGATTAAAATCAACTAAAACTGGTCAAACGCGTTTTTCTTTGCCACGCTCACATATTGATTCGAAAAATTACGAAAATTGGAACCTAGCAATAACTTGACATCGCGGATCCAACAAAAGTGGTTTCGTCGAAATCCGAGGTCGTTTCCAAAATGGCTATTTTTAAGGGCCAGAATTCCATAGCAACTATTCTGAAATTTCATTTGGACATATCTTTTGATTCCCGCTTTGAAATTTTGATTTTTCAGATTCGTTGGAAAGATATTCACAATTAGTTTCTATTATTTTCAGTTTCGCTAAAATCTGGTTTATTTTGAATCCTGTACATTCATTTGAACTTTGAAATCGAATTATCGAACTACCGCGCCATTTTCAATTCCTTTTATAATTTGAAATAAATATTTATATTCTAACAACGATCTATATAAATATATACGTTCGAATTCTATTAAAAATAAATTTCTCGTCGATATTATTTAAAATAAATCATTTTAAATATTCAAAATTCATTAAAATTGCCAAAATAAAAAAATTTAAATTGGCCCAAATTTCCAGGTTATTAAAATTGATACGATAACTGAATATTCCTATACTAGATAACAAAGGAAAATGTTTTCCAAGTAACTAAAGATATAGAGTTTAAATTAACAATGCGTTAATTATTAAAGAGGCCAAGTGATGCTGAATACTGAACCAGTAGAAGTATTTTATTTTATGGATGAATGGATGTTTATTTGATAGTTAAATGACCGACTATCAAATCTGACCAATTATCTATGGTTGGTACAGAAAGACCAGGATCGAATTTATGTTCGAAAACCATTCCGACAAACAGATACGTAATTGTGGATGAGATCAGGCGATGATCGAGATGGAGCATTTGAAGACCGTAGATCTTCGTAAACATAAGTATTACTTATAATCTCTGGGTCGCTCCTCGAGATAAACTGTGATCCTGTCGTGGTTGGAATCTATGGATTGCAAGGACTACTCGCTACTGATCTCTAGGGTGATTCCTAGGATGTGGTAGGAGGGTGCCTTCGGTTGTCCAGTCCTAGGACAATGTGTATGGACGGTGTGGCATTCATAGAGAATGGTGGCCAGATATCTGGAAGAGATTATAACCTCAAGCCTCACAACCGGAAAATGAAAAAAATCTGGCAGGCAGCATGGCTATGTGGGTCATTCCCATTAGGGTGCATTGTCACCATCTAGAGAATATTCGTATTTGTTCTTCTTTCGTTTCTGTATCTTCGGATAACGGTTATGTGGGCCCAACCTTAGGTGACAATATATTTGATACACTCAAGAGAAATGAGTGGTCGGTCATGTGTGGGCCAGGTTGCAAGACGTTCTTGTTGAACCTAGTGTATTCCTCTCTAGAGATACACTATCTGCAGGTGGTTCCATACCTTGTCTGTGACGGCCCGCCCCGCACCAGCCGACATTTCCAATGAAAGTGCACTGTGCCAATGCTCGACTAGCATGGGACGGTGGCCAAAGAAAGGAAAAGAAAGGAGTTTGAGCTAACAAGGAACCTGTAGAATGTCTCACAGTGCATAGGATAAAATATAATAATAACATAACTTTGACATAAAACAGGCGAGACAGTGCATAAGCTGAAAACTAAACCATCATAGCAGCGGAAATCCAAAATACAGCTTATCATCCAAACCGGCATTATTACAACTTTGAAATACTGTCTCTAAAGCAACAAAGAGGTACACTACTAATGCCCAAAGTAGAGACTAACAACAACACAGGGAGATTATATATATATATCATACGTAGAAGCCTCCTGCTCGTTGCCAGTTACTCGTGCATAATCACCTGACCTGTCTCTAGTCTGCCCGTTTAAGAGCACCCAGAGTAATAAGAAGAGACACAAAACTCTGGGTCAGACAAAAGTCTGGTATAGGCGATAAGCAGCAAAACAGAACAATAACAGGTATACATAACCATAACTGAACCTGGACCTGCAACCAAAGAGTTAGCACACAAGATGTACAATACTCTAAGGTGACACTAACATATGGTGTAAAGATACGGGGGAGGGGTGTGCATGTCATGGTGATAACAAACATCAAACATAGCAACCATCCTCACATCTCTCACTCAGTGCGTAAAGCATACGATATCTACCACTTTGATCACCCAATCCTTTGCTACGATCACTCTGCCCCATGGAGTCACAGTAACTCCACTGCACTGATCCATAGCCACTAATCCTTTGCTATTTCCACTCTGCCCAATGGAGTCATAACAACTCCACTGCACTGGCTCATAGCCTTGCACGGTCACTCTGCCCCATGAAGTCATGACAACCTTACTGCACCGATCCATAGCCGATATCCGTCTCTCAGTGGTGAATCAAAGCTATAGACGTCGATAACCCATTTGCACACATCCCGCAACAATGTTTGATCATGAAGTTAACTCGTTGGTTCTCATCTGGATCCTGAGTTCTACTTCCCATTTGGACTACCTTTGCATCTCGGGTTTTGGTCTCCTCCGGATCTGTTTGAATGTGCGTAGTACCCCAATTATCATCAGTTCGGTTCGGCCATCCTAGTTCGTTTCGTGATCCCCTTTCCATAGCATCAGGTCGATTCGGCTGGTAGTCCCCCATCTTCGGTTCGGTTGTGATGTCTTCACTCGAGCGGTCGAGTTGTCAGCTCCCTCTCATGGCGGTTTGGATCGGGCTCCTTCACTCGAGCGGTCGAGTTGTCAGCTACCTCTTATTGCAGTTCGGATCGGGCTCCTTCATTGGCTCGTAGGTCGAGCCTTCATCGATTCGTGTTCGAGCTCCAGTTCGGTCGTGGTCTTCTCCAAGCTCCAGATCGGCTCGTGACACCAAGGGTGAAGATTTGTGATGGCGAGTTGGTTCGTTCAAGTCCCACGGTTCGTGAATGGCATCGGTTCGGATCGGGGTTCTTGCTCGTGGCACATTTCGGCGAGGGGTCGGGTTGTGGGTTGCTCCACGAGCGGGTCGGTTCGTCCCCCACCGATCTGATCCGATTCGGGTCAAGATCCTACACTGTTTCTTGCAACTTTTCCAACAACTGTTTATGCCACATGACGACGTTTTCGACCATTCTAACTATTCTATGCAATCATAAATCATACCAAACAGTCATAGCAATATATAACATCAACCATAAATACCAAAATGATAAATAACTATGTCAAAATGGATCAAACATACCCAAAACCCATATTTTCCCCTTAATCATGCTTAACCCTAACTAATGATAGGATTAGCAAAACATATCCAAATTAACCCAAATTTTTTACAGAGGCTTAAAATAATATTTAAAAATTTCTAAACATTTTTCCAGACTTTAATCATGTATAATTTTGTTAATTACCACTAATCACCCCTAATTAGCCGTAATTAGTGAAAAACAATGCAAGTCACTCACATTAGCCACAAATAAAACTTTAGATCTGAAACTCTACTATTTTGGGGCGTTTTCCTATGCAACACTGTAGCTCCAACTCTGAAGTGGTGTTTATTTGCCTCGATTTGATGTAGATCTTCTTAATTAGTGATTAGAAAGTGATTTGGGATGAATTTAGAAGGTGGAGGCCATTGCTAGGGTTAGAGAAATGTTTTAGGCGGCTGAGAAAATGAAAATAGATCGTTTCCTAACTGATTTCAGCCTCCCCATAACCCTAATCCCGAAATGGGTTATGGGCCTAGCTGCTAATCACCCTAATTAGGCCGGGTTAAGCTGTTTTTCACCTTCCAAATCTTATTTCAGCCATATCTCCCAAACGGTAAGTCTGTTTGATCAATGTGACCACTCTACGGAAAGGTAAACCATCATCTGAATCCAATGAAAGTGGTTTCAGGTTAAAACTTCTTAACAATCAAAAGTTATAGGCAAAACAAGATTCGCCAGGGGCAAAACGGTCATTTAAAAATCGGAAAAAATCATCAACATGGAAAATGACCCCAATAGTCGTTTCCCAAAGTTACACGACTATTCGACCTCATACGAAAAAGAAATAAATATTCTACGATCCTCCGATGCGTAGAATGCGGGTCGTTACACTCTTCTCCCCTTAAGAAATTTCGCCCCCGAGATTCCTTAACCAAAAACATACAAAGGTGTTCCGCATGCCTATCAGTTATTTACAACAATCAAACATATGCAACAAGCACAACAAGCATGCCTAGCATGCGGTTTACTAACAAGGGAAGAAACTATCACTATTAAAATCTTACCGGGCAAAGAGTTATGGATGCGATTCTCTTATGCTCTCCTCTTTTTCCCAAGTATAGTCACTCTCATCCTCGCTCCATTGAACCTTGACCAGTTTCACCGGCTTCCTTCGAAGTTGCTTCGTGTCGTACTCGACAATACAGATCGGCTTGCGATTCCCAACCGCCTCGGGTTCTACTTCGATGTCATCCAACTGATCTGGTGAAATAGTCATATCGGGGTCGTGCAAGAACTTCCTTAACTAGGAAACATGAAATACGTTGTGAACTCCCGCCATCTTGTCAGGTAACCCAACTTTATATGCTAAATTCCCAACTAGTTCGAGAACTGGGAGTGGACCAACAAGCTAACTTGCCTCTAAGCTACCAAATCGAATCACGCTCTTTAACAGAGAAATCTTGACAAACACCAAGTCGCCAATGGAGAATTTTAATTCTCTTCGTCTCTTATCAGCATAACTCTTCTGCATATCCTGGGCAGCCTTCATTCGTTGTTGGATAACCTTGACCTTATCTGAGGTTTCTCATATCATATCTGGCCCAAGCACAAATTTATCACCAGTTTCTAACCAACATGATGGTGAGTTGCATGGTCTTCTGTACAAAGCTTCAAATGGAGTCATACTAATACTGGACTGATGACAATTATCATATGCAACCTCAACTAGATGCAAATGGTCATTCCATGACCCACCAAAATCTAATATACAAGCCCTCAAAAGATCCTCTAATACACGATTCACCCAAATACTATCATGATCCAATCTGGTCCTTGGTAACCTGTCAATGAAATCCATTGAGACTTGTTCCTATTTCCATTCGAGAATTTCCAATGATTGTAACAACCACTAGGCCCCTTTTGCTCAGTTTTAACTAACTGGCAATTCATGTACTTCATCTCTCAATCCATTAACATTGGGTACAACCAGTCTCCCATTCTTTCAAAGCCATCCTTCTCTATCAAGTCCATACTTGCTCATCTCCTTGCTATCGATATCCATTTCTACCTTGGAGATGATTTCCAATAGGTTAGGATCGTTCCTCTGACTGAAACCAATCCGCTCAATCAAAGTCGGTCTGATCGTCTAACTTGCTAACTGTAATGTCCCGTATTTTTACGGGACAATAATTATTTATTTATTTATTTATTTAAATAATGATTTGGAGATTTAATTGGTTGTTTAATTAAATAATGTTGAATATTTAAATAATATAAATAATAGAATAATATATTTAATTCTGAAATAATCAGAAATAGTGAATTGATAATATAATGTGAACTGGGCAATTCAAAGTATTTAATTCAGCTTAGAATTGAATTAGAATGACGAATATATTATTTGAATGACAGTTTGATTGTCTAATTATATTATAATTAAAATCGAGCTCCAAATGGCGTGGCAGTTCGCTATTTGGCGATTCGAACTTCAACTGAATATACAGGGTCCGTTTTAAATCGGATTTCCGTGAAACAAGAAACGTTCAGAGCTGGTGAAGTATATTTTTCTAGTGGAAGAGAAAAATCGGGATTTCATTGTGTAGATTTTGATTTATGTCCAAATCAAATTTTAGAAAAGTCGCTATGGAATTCCTTTATAATTTATAACGATATATATAAGGAATTTCAATATAAATTTGAATACCGATTCAACCGGGATTTGAATATCGAGTTGTAAATCCCAGTGGAGCTGTATGATATTCTATTGTGAATATATATGATAATATTTATTGTTAAATATTAAATTTAATTATTTTTAAATATATTTATATAGTTAAATGGGTTATTTAGAGCTTTAAAAATAGCCAGTTTTGCAAACGACTTCTGTTTTCGACGAAACTAATTTTGTTGGATCCGCAATATTAAATTATTGTTAGATTTCAATTTCCGTGGTTTTTGAAGTCAGTATGTGGCCGTTCGGATTTTTAATGTGAAAAACAGTTAGTATTTTGACAGTTAAAAATACGCTGTGTGAGCAAATGGAGTCGGAATTTGATGAAACCAGTTTCATTGGGTCCGCAATGTCGAACTGTAGCTGCATGTCTATTTTCGTGATTTTTGGGTATCGTATGTGGTCATAGAAATTTTAAAGGACAAACAAAAACAGTAGTTGATTATAATTGGATATAAAATCGAATATTAAAACAATATATTTTCCCTATAAATATATGATTAACTTTCTAAACCTAAATTTCCTCTACCAATAGTCAACAAAAAAGTTGCGCCGTATGTTCTTCAGCAAGGCAAAGCTTTCGGTCCTCAAAAGAAAATCAAAATAAAAACAAAATAAATTTCCTAAAATCCAGAGACATTTATACTTGCGATCTCCAAGTGTTTCTCTTCGATCTGGTATGCTTCTCCGAGGGTGCGGTGCTATTTTTCTGTCACGTGAAAATGTACTGTAAAACTAAGGCTAAAAAATTTGGGCTATTCGTTGATCGTTGGGCAAAAGGGAGGTTATCTTCGAGTTCCTTGTAAAAAACCGCACCCATAAGCGAGAATTCGGGAAGTTCGGTGATGAAAACTGACGTTGCTTTCATTGGAGGCGTGAATGTTGCGACAGGTTTGGGGACGGCGAGTCGTACGTGATGGTGATGGGGATGGAGAGGAGTTGAAAGCGAGAGAAACGATGTTTGTAGTTTGCCGAATCATGGAGTGTAAAGGGAGAAAAGTCGAAGGAAGCAATTCGAAAATGGCAAGTAATGAGGATCAGGCTATGGGATTTTCACTTCAGGGAAGAAGAGGAATAAAGGGCGGGTCTGGGCTTCAGAATTTGGAGTGGGCCGATGGAGTTTAATTGGTGAGAGGCCCAATAACAAATGGTTATTTAAATTAAATTATTTAAAAACATACATAACTTGTATTTGTAATATCTTGGCCATACGGTGTCAGATTAATGAACGGTTAGATCCATTGGGATCGTATCGACGGCGGCTACGCAGTGGAACTGACAGGGAGTGAAGTGCAGCCCGTTACAATTTATAGCAAATTAAATTGTTTGTCCAAATCAACAGATAATTATCGTTATTTAACGATAATCGTCCAATGTGAGTAAAACTCACTAACTCTGAACAGTTATATTTTTTATAACGTATTCTTAAAACTGATAATTTTCTATTGATTACTGTGTGTTAACTGTTTGGTTGAATTGCTTATGTATTGGTTGAAATTATAGATAACGATATATATATATATATATATCGTTAATCAAATATTGATTTTGTTTAGCAGAATATTTCATAGTGAAATGAAATTGATGTTAATTATATTGTTTAACATCTGTGGATGCAGGGAAACAGGTCGGAGGAATCCAACTGGATTCCTCAACATTTATTTTACTGTTTTTCATATATATTAATATATGATGTGATATATAATCTGTGTTGATTACGTGTGTTGAATGATATCGATCATTGTTATTTGGGTATTTTAAGTACCGTAAGAAATACTAGAATATAAAAAAGGGGATTTTCAAAGTGTATTTTGAAAATAAAGTATTTATATAAAATCAATGGATTTTATATATATAAAGAAAAGGATTTTATAAAAGAAAATAATTATAAAATCAAAGGATAAATATAAAAGGGAAATATTGGTGAAACAAATATCAATGGAAAATATTTGTGAAACAAATATAAAGGAAAATATTTGTAAAACAAATATAAAGGAAAATATTTGTAAAACAAATATAAAGGAAAATACTTGTAAAAGAAATGTAAAAGGATTATTTATTTAGAAAATAAATAGAACTACAAAAGGATTATTTATTTAGAAAATAAATAGAAGTGTAAAAGGAATATTTATTTAGAATGTAAATAGAATAATTTTTAAAAAGGAAATATTTATTTAGAAAATAAATAAAGTTATAAAAAGAAATATTTATTTACGAAATAAATAAAATTATCAAAAGGGAATTGTTTGATAAATAAATAGAATTGTATAAAAAGAGAATTTTACACTAGGAAAGTTTAGACCCGTGCTTCGCACACGGGTATAACAGAATACGAATTTAAAGTAGATTTTAAATAGAAATCTATTTTAACAGATAAGTGGAGAAGATAAATTTATAAATAATATTTTATAAATAAAATATTTATCATTGGATAATAGAATATATAAGTCAGGACTTATATAGAGAAGTAAGAATCGATTTCAACATCGATATTTGAAATTGAATATTGACGAAGAGTAAATTGGATAGAGTTAATCAGTTAGAGTTAATTAATTAGAGTTAATTGGTTAGAGTTAACCAGTTAGAGTTAATCAGTAGAGTTAATTGAATATTAGTTATTCAATTAGAGTTAATCAAATATTAGTTATTCGAATAAAGAGTTAACCAGATAGAGTTAATTAAACATAGTTAATCGAATTAGGATTTAATTGAATATTAGTTATTCAATTAGAGTTGATCGAATATAGTTATTTGAGATGGAGTTAGTCAAACATAGTTATTCAGGATGAGTTGCCATTTCGTACGACTGTTAGCGTAATTCGCAGGCTATAGATAGCCTATGGCGGTCGAATGTTTCCTGAGGGAATCAGGCATAACCATTGTGATCGCTGCGATCTAGAGTCAAGCGAATGGAGTTAAATTGAATATTAGCTATTCGAAATAAAGTTAAAACAGACATAGTTTATTCGAATGGAATTAAAAGAGTTAATCGAATATAGTTTATTCGAATAGAATGAAGGAGTTAATCAAAAGAAGTTAAACGAAATGAGTTAATCGAATTAGAGTTAATCGAGTTAGAGTTAGTCGAGTGTTAGTTAATCGAGTTAGAGTTCGTCGAGTATTGATTAATCGAAGATAAGGAGTTAAATCGAATATAAGCTATTTGAATGGAGTTAAACCGAATATAAGTTATTCGAAGAGAAGAGTTATCGAATATTAGCTATTCGAAGAGAGGAATCGAATATAAGCTATTCGAAGTGCGTTAATCGAATATTAGTTATTCGAAGTGAGTTATTCGAAAAGAGTTAATCGTCGAATTCGATTATATCGAATTCGGGAAAGTACCTATACTTTCCAGTGTTTAAATCAAAATTTATTTATTTATAAATTAGGTGTTTATTGATTTATTCAAAATAAAGAATAAAGGTTATATTCTGAAGTTAGATATTTCAGAAGAAGGGATTATAATGTTATCGTTACAATCAATGTTTTCAATAAAGAAGAGGATTCGTAAATAGAATCCGAGAGTTTCGTAAGGAAGTTTGTTAAAGATTTAAAGGATAAACTTTGACTATTTCGAAGTTAAAACGTTGTTCAGTTAAGGTCTGAGAGGTAATTATACCCCAACTTGATTGACATCCTTCTTAACTAAGGAATGGTAAGGTTTGATAGTGAAGGACGGATAAGTGAATTTAGTTAATGAGTGAAATGGGTTGAGTTGGCATAGCGATGTTTGATTTTAACATCAGTTTAAATCCAATAAAGGAGTTTTGGAAATGTTTTCCAAATAAAAATCAGAAATGTTTCCTGATAATAGAAAATAAGAATTTAGAATATATGGAAATAGGAGATAAGTAAATTAATGAACTAAAGAGATAAATGTTAAATGATGATTGATCGATATAATTTCCATCTGGAAAGAATCTCGTTGTTTGCACGTGTTTTTTTTTGATAGTTAAATCACATACTATCAAAGTTTGGCCATTTTTCCGTCGTCAATACGGAGAGACTGGTAGGATTCTTATCCAAAGAACCACTCTGTATTGGCATAAGCATTGCAAAATCATATATACCAAAGATAATTGAAGAAGGAGTAAAGTGCAAGGGCTGTTGTATAAGTCCTAGGTAGAGATTGCCTAGGATGGATGTACGGAATAGTGCCTTCGGTTTGTCCAGTCCCAGGACAATTTGAATGGACGAATGTCTGACAGAGTATATCTGGTAGATCGCGTAAGTTGATCGTTTCAAACGTATTTACGTTGGTAGCGGAGGAATTCGTTTCTCTTAGCTTATACCCATGGTATTTTTGGGGAAATCAATTTGTGATTTGACAGGTATGACGATGTGGCATTCAAAGTGAATGAATGAGTAATCTGTTGAAAGATACGTTATGACCTCCAGCCTCATCAACTGGGAAATGACAGTAATCGGGCAGGCAGCATGGCTAAGTGGGCCGCACCCAAGTAGGGTATATTGTCACCATCTAGAGAATATTCATATTTGTTACTTCTTTCAATTCTGTATCTCCCGGGAATGGTTATGTTGGTTTACCAACTGTAAGGTGACAATATATTCGATACACTCAAGCGAAATGAGTGGTCGGTCATATGTGGCCGAGTTGCAAGATGTTCTTGTTGAACTCCAGTGTATCGCTTCTGGAGTACACTGATCGGAAGGTGGATCCATACCTCGTCATAGTTGGAATCCATTTCCCAAATAAGAGCCCGCAGTTTTGATTGTATATTATATATGTAGAACGTTAGATGCAAGCGTTTCTACTAGATTGATATTACTTGTGTTAGACATTATTATAATATCATAATAATATTGTTTTACAAATGATTTGGGTTATCGTAAGGTAAAAACCATCCATGTTTATGTGTGGATCGGTCTTACGATTGTTCTTTCTTTTGAAAGGATTTTAAAAGTTAAACAAATGATTTGAGTTTACTTACACCAGGCACATGACTGACCCAGAGTTTATTTTGTTTTGTTTTCCTTAAACTCTTGGGTGCCCAATTTTGTATGGGCAGTCAAGTAGTCAGCATTTACAAATACTTGAAGAGTTGGAGCAGGAGGCTTTAGAATTATATAGCTATGGTTTTTCCACTGTGTTGTAAGTGCTATACTTTGGAAATGATATGTATATTCAAGTACAAATTTATATTTCAAAAATATGTTATATATTATATGTTATTCGTTCCGTTGTGAGGTTCGTGTTACTTTGATGTTGTGTTGTTCTTCTTCTTCTTCTTCTTCTTCTTCTATTCTAAGTTTCTATCTTATCTATTCTCACCATCTAATTTCTTTCATTAACCACCGGTATTTTCGATGTTTGGATAATCGACGTGGGTTTTATATCGATGACCAAAGATCGAAAATTTCCGGGACGTTACAGTTGGTATCGGAGCAAAGGTTAAGTAATTACCTTGGCTCTATGGCGTGACTCAGTAGAGATGGGGTTAGCAATACCCTAGATTGAGTTGAGTGTATATATACGAGTGAACGTATTTGTTATTTGATATAAAATTGTTTTATATTGTGGAGATTTATTAGTTGAGTTGTTTAGGAGTTCTGGTCAATCAGTTTGATCCACTGTATCGGTAGGAATTAATAAACACTTAAATACGATGAACCGACATGGTATGTTTTGAAAAGGGTAAATGAAATAATTTTGCGCAGAATATATTTTGATATGAAGAAGTACATATATATTGAAATTATTATCATATATAAGATGTGTTGGTTGTTATTATAATCAAATGAGATTATAAATTAAATGGTTATGTAAATAGCCAATCAGAATTCATATAAGTGAAATACGTGAAATCAGAGGAATTAAATCTGGATTTAAATCAGAATTTGGAAATAAAAATTTCTAAAATTTGGAAAGGTGTTTGTAAATGGAATTGGATTAAATATATCAGAATTTTAAAATCTTGGGAGGTTTTAAATTGTTTTACAAGCAGTGTGAATGGTATTTTTGAAATAGATTTCAAAATGGAAGTGTTTAGAAATGGTTTTAAAAGTGATATAGTATTGAACTCACTTCGATCGCTGGAAAATAAATTCTGATGATGACAGCTGAATCATCAGTGTTCATTTTCGTGTTGTAGGTGACGGATTACTGCCAAAGAGATTGTTTTTGAATTGTTTTGAGAAAAGCAAGTTGTTTTGAATTTCGGAAAGGAATATTTGGTTTTTGTTTTGGAAAAGGTAAGTTATTTAAAATTCCCAAGGAGAGATTGTTTGATTTAAAACCAAATTGAATTGAAATTTGCAAAAGCAAATTGGAGTTGAATTAAATTAGAAGGATATCGAGAAATTTGGATTTGTGGAATAGAAAGTTGAGAATGAAATTTTGCTTGGATAAGCGAATGATTTTGTTGAGAATGAATTGACTGGAAATTGATTGGGATGACATTGGTATATGCTGAGTTGATAGCATATGGAAGTGACAGAGATGATATGCCAAACAAAAAGGTACCAGTTTATATTACATATGGGTTTGAGATTTTGATGAGCCGAATTAGCAAGCCGCTTGGCTATTTGATTTTCTTTTGGGATGGAGAAGGCCCAAAGAGGCGAGTTGGAGTTTGAGCTATTGACCAGTACAAAAGAGGTGCTGGCAAAATTTCTTGAAAATTTCGGGTGTTAGAAAATTTTCAAGATTTTTGGAAATTTTCGTTGATAGAATTAATTAATATTTAATTGAAATTAAATTGGTTCAGTGAAATTGGAGTTAAAAAATTAAACAAGTAATTGTAACCCAGTTAATAGGGTTTGTTTTCTACCTTAGCAATTTCGAGGACGAAATTATTTTAAGGGGGAAAGAATGTAATGTCCCGTATTTTTACGGGATAATAATTAATTTATTTAATTATTTAAATAATGGTTTGGAGATTTAATTGGTCATTTAATTAAATAATCTTGAATATTTAATTAATATAAATAATAGAATAATATATTTAATTCTGAAATAATCAGAAATAGTGAATTGACATTATAATGTGAACTGGACAATTCAAAGTATTTAATTCAGCTTAGAATTGAATTCGAATAACGAATATATTATTTGAACGACAGTTTGAAAGTATAATTATATTATAATTAAAATCGAGCTCCAAATGGCGCGGCAGTTCGCTATTTGGCGATTCGAACTTCAACTAAATATACAGGGTTTGTTTTAAATCGGATTTCCGTGAAACAAGAAATGTTCGGAGCTAGTGAAGTATATTTTTCTAGTGGAAGAGAAAAATCGGGATTTCATTGTGTAGATTTTGATTTATGTCCAAATCAAATTTTAGAAAAGTCGCTATGGAATAACTTTATAATTTATAATGATATATATAAGGAATTTCAATATAAATTTGAATATCGATTCAACTGGGATTTGAATATTGAGTTGTAAATCTCAGTGGAGCTGTATGATATTCTATTGTGAATACATAAGATAATATTTATTTTTAAATATTAAATTTAATTATTTTTAAATATATTTATATTTTTAAATGGGTTATTTAGAGCTTTAAAAATAGCCAGTTTTGCAAACGACCTCTGTTTTCGACGAAACTAATTTTGTTGGATCCGCAATATTAAATTATTGTTAGATTTCAATTTCCGTGATTTTTGAAGTCAGTATGTGGTCGTATGGATTTTTAATGTGAAAAACAGTCAGTATTTTGATGGTTAAAAACACGCTGTGTGAGCAAACGGAATCGAAATTCGACGAAACCAGTTTCATTGGGTCCGCAATGTCGAACTGTAGCTGCATGTCTATTTTCGTGATTTTTGGTTATCGTATGTGGTCATAGAAATTTTAAAGGACAAACAAAAACAGTAGTTAATTATAATTGGATATAAAATCGAATATTAAAACAATATATTTTCCCTATAAATATATGATTAACTTTCTAAACCTAAATTTCCTCTACCAATAGTCAACAGAAAATTTGCGCCGTATGTTCTTCAGCAAGAAAAAGCTTTCGGTCCTCAAAAGAAAATCAAATAAAAACCACATAAATTTCCTAAAATCCAGAGACATTTATACTTGCGATCTCCAAGTGTTTCTCTTCGATCTGGTATGCTTCTCCGAGGGTGCGGTGCTATTTTTCTGTCGCGCGAAAATGTACTGTAAAACTAGGGCAAAGAAATTTGGGCTATTCGTTGATCATTGGGCAAAAGGGAGGTTATCTTCGAGTTCCTTGTAGAAAACCGCACCCATAAGCGAGAATTCGGGAAGTTCGGTGATGAAAACTGTCGTTGCTTTCGTTGGAGGCGTGAATATTGCGACAGGTTTGGGGACAGCGAGTCGTACGCGTTGGTGATGGGGACGGAGAGGAGTTGAAGGCGAGAGCAACGATGTTTGTAGTTTGCCGAATCATGGAGTTTAAATGGAGAAAAGTCGAAGGAAGTAATTTGAAAATGGCAAGTAATGAGGAGCAGGCTATGGGATTTTCACTTCAGGGAAGAAGAGGAATAAAGGGCAGGTCTGGGATTCAGAATTTGGAGTAGGCCGACGGAGTTTAATTGGTGAGAGGCCCAATAACAAATGGTTATTTAAATTAAACTATTTAAATACATACATAACTTGTATTTGTAATATCTTGGCCATACGGTGTCAAATTAATGAACGGTCAGATCCGTTGGGATCGTATGGACGGTGGCTACGCAATGGAACTGACTAGGAGTGAAGTGCAGCCTGTTACAATTTATAGCGAATTAAATTGTCTGTCCGAATCAACATACAATTATCGTTATTTAAAGATGATTGTCCAATGTAAGTAAAACTCACCAACTCTGAACAGTTATATTTTTATATTGTATTCTTGGAACTGATAATTTTCTGTTGATTACTGTGTGTTAACTGTTTGGTTGAATTGCTTATGTATTGGTTGAAATTATGGATAACGATATATATATATATATATATATATAAATCGTTAATCAAATATTGATTATGTTTCGCAGAATATTTCATAGTGAAATGAAATTGATGTTAATTATATTGTTTAACATCTGTGGATGCAGGGAAACAGTTCGGAGGAATCCAACTGGATTCCTCAACAGTTATTTTACAGTGATTTATATATTGTGATATATAATGTGATATATAATCTAACGTTGATTATGTGTGTTTGGACGATATTTATCGTTGTTATATGGTGTGTTAAATACCATAAGAAATACCAGAATGTGAAAAAGGGATTTTCAAAGTATATTTGAAAATTATTTATTTATATAAAATCAATGGATTTTATATTATAAAAGAAAAGGGATTTTGAAAAAGGGGATTTTATTTGTAAAACAAATATAAAGTAATTTTATTTGTTAAACAAATATAAAGGGATTTATTTGTAAATCAAATATATGGGAAATATATTTGTTAAAAAAATATAAGGGAAAATATTTGTAAAACAAATATAAAGGAAATTATTTGTCAAACAAATAGAAAGAGAAATATTGGTAGAACATTTACAAATAGGAAAGAAAGGATTTATTTATTTAGGGAATAAATAAAAGTAAAAGGATTTATTTATTTAGGGAATAAATAAAAGGTTAAACTAAATAGAATAAAGGAGAAATTTATTTGTTAAATAAATAGGATTTAATCAAAGGAATATTTATTTGTTAAATAAATAGGATTTAATCAAGGAATATTTATTTGGAAGATAAATAGAACTAAATCAAAAGAATATTTAGAAGATGAATAGAAAATGGAAATCTGTTTTTAACAGATGAATGGAAAAGATTAATTTATAAATAACAGTTTATAAATTAAAATAAATATTTATCATTCGATAAATGAAATATATAAGTCTGAACTTTTATAGAGAAGAGATATTGGGTTTAACACCGATAGTTTAAATAGAATATGTACACAACATTTGTATAAGTGAAGTGACATTATTAAAGAGAAACATTTATAAAGTAAAGAACCGTTACTAAAAGTAAATCTTTATAAATGAATAAACGTTGTCAAATAGGAGTTAATCGAATTACAGTAAATCGATTAGAGTTAGAATTAATCAATTAGAGTTAGAGTTGACCAGTTAGAGTTAACCAGTTAGAGTAAATCAGTTAGGGTTGGCCAGTTAGAGTTGATCAGTTTGAGTTAACCCAAGTGAGTTAATTAGTTAGGGATGAAGAGTTAGAGTAACCCAAAGGAGTTAAATAGTTAGGGTTGACCAGTTAGAGTAATCAACTAGAGTTAACCAGTTAGAGTTAGAGTTAACCAGTTAGAGTTAGAGTTAGAGTTAGAGTTAACCAGTTAGAGTTAGAGTTAACCAGTTAGAGTTGACCAGTTAGAGTTATTCAAATAGAGTTAATCGAGTGGAGTTATCGAATATCACTTATTCGATGTAGAGTTATCGAATATAATGTATTCGAAGAGAAGAGTAATTGAATATAGTTTATTCGAGAAGAGAAATCGAATATAGTTCATCCGAGAAGAATTATCGAATATTGGTTATTCGAAGTGAGATAATCGAATATAAGTTATTCGAAGTAAGATAATCGAATATTGGTTATTAGAGAAGAAGTTATCGAATCTAGTTATTCGAAAGGAGTTATCGAATCTAGTTATTCGAAAGGAGTTATCAAATCTAGATATTTGAAAGGAGTTAATCGAATAGAGTTAGAGGAGTTAATCGAATATAGTTTATTCGAATAGAGTAAAGGAGTTAATCGAATATAGTTTATTCGAATAGAGTTAGAGGAGTTAATCAAATATAGTTTATTCGAATAGGGAAAAGGAGTTAATCGAATATAGTTTATTCGAATAGAGTTATAGGAGTTAATCGAATATAGTTTATTCGAATAGAGTAAAGGAGTTAATCGAATATAGTTGAGTAGTCATCGAATAGTTTATTCGAATAGAGTTAGAGGAGTTAATCGAATATAGTTTATTCGAATAGAATTAAAGGAGTTAATCGAATATAGTTTATTCAAATAGAGTAAAGGAGTTAATCGAATATAGTTGAGTAGTCATCGAATATTGTTTATTCGAATAGAGTTAGAGGAGTTAATCGAATACAGTTTATTCAAATAGAGTTAGAGGAGTTATCGAATAAAGTTATTCGAAAGAAAGGTTAAGTAAGGAAGTTAGTTAAAGAAAATATAAAGTGAACTTTGCCTATTTCAAGGTTAGAAGTGTTGTTCAGTTAAGGTCTGAGAGGTAGTTCTACCCCAACTTGATTGGCTTCGTTTTTAATTAAGGAATGGTTAAGGTTCGGCAGTAAAGGATGGTTAAGTGAATTTAGTAATTAAAGGAAATGGTTTGAGTTGGCATAGCGATGTTTTATCTAAACATCCGTCTAAGTCCAATGTAAGAGTTTTGGAAATGTTTTCCAATAAGAACCAAAAATGTTTTCTAATGAAGAAAACAAGAAATGGAAATGTTTTCCAGTGTTAATAAATTTTATTTTCTAAATACAGAAAATAGCAAATGTTGAATATAGGGAAAACAGGAGATGTAAAATGAACTAAAGAGATTAATGTCAAATGATGTTTGTTCGATATAATTTCCATCTGGAAATAGTATCATTGTTTGCACACTTGTTTTTCTTTGATAGTTAACTCACAGACTATCGAAGTTTTGTCCATTTTAACGTTGTTAATATGGAGAGACTGGTTGGATTATTATCCAAAGAACCACTCTGTATTGGCATAAGCGTTGCGAATCATATATGCCAAAGATAATTGAAGACGGAGTAAAGTGCAAGGGCTGTTGTATAAGTTTAGATAACAGTGACTAAGATGGATATACTGAATAGTGCCTTCGGTTTGTCCAGTCCCAGGACAACTTGTATGGACGAAGGTCTGGCAGAGTATATCCAATGGATCGCGTAAGTTGATCTCTTCAAACGTATATACGTTGGTGGCGGAGGAATTCGTTTCTCTTAGCTGTATACCCGTTGTATTTTTTAGGAAATCAATTTGTGATTTGGCGGGTATGACGATGTGACATTCTAAGTGAATGAAGATATGGCATGTAAACCTGGATGCCTTGTATGGATGAATGTCTGACAGAGTATGTAACACCCCACCTCCGCCAGGGCGGCTCTTGCAAGCAACTCTGACTTTGGTGGGGCGTTTTTAAAACAAGGTAAACATGCATAAGGATATAGCAAGGCAGGACATGACATATATATATATGTAAATAAACAGAGTAAGTAGATAAAACAGCGGAAGATTTTTAAACCATTTCAAAACACAAGTCTTGGTACATCAAAATGTCAATTTCCCAAATAAACAAGTCTAGTACATAAGATAACATTATCTGAAACTGAAAAGGAAAACATAAAAGTAGCTATCCCCAAAGTGGAAAAACCACAGCGAGCTCAAGTCCAAAGCATACATGAGCTATCCAAGAAAGCAGCTAAGATCCAAGCTAGGCCATGTATTCCCTCCCTGAGAACCTGGGGGGGGGGGGGAACGGAAGAAAAGAGGCGAAAGAAAACAGGTCAGTCAAAAAGACTGAGTAAGCCCTGCTACGATCAGTCTATAAACTAATAAAGTTAACAGCATGATGGAAACTGAGATGATCATAGATAACAACATACTGGCATGATAAATTAACTACAAGATAGATAGAGGTGTCATCGCATAAACAAGGTTAAGTTTTGCACCACGGTGTACTAGCAAACCAACATAGCAGGTATTGATCCCTTGGCCCAAGCTTTGACCCAATAACATGAAGTGACCTTAATATAAGGTCCAACCAAACGGTCTAGTCGATCGGCTCCCTATAAGCCTAACACGTCAAGTGTTGGTGTCCATACGGCCCACATATGGATGTAGTCAGACTGTGCTGGGTCCACCTTCGGGTGTATCAAGCCCTCGGGTGTCAACCCCAGACACTGAAGCAATAATGCACAGTCTAAACCTACTGGTACCCGTGCCTCGAGTTTGTCCAATACCGGAATACGTGCACGTCCGTAGCCCGCCTGGACCCGCACCGCTGTACCACTCAGCCGTCGCTTTGGTCGCTTACATCCGTCCAGTAATCGTGCCCCGCCCTAGCCTAGCCTCTAGGGTTGTAATGATACCAAACTGGGATTACTGCTGGAACAGACCACGTTGCTAGGGTTTCCTAAGAGGGTTAAGTGCTATTTAACCCTTCACTAATCATGGATTAAATTGGTTAAGTGTAACCGACAGTTCAAAACTTAACCCCATTTCAATCCCTAAACCCCCAAATGGATTAAATTGGTTAAGTGTAACCGACAGTTCACACTTAACCTCATTTCAATCCCTCGAATCCCCAAATGGATTAAATTGGTTAAGTGTAACCGACAGTTCACACTTATCCCCATTTCAATCCCTCGAATCCCCAAATTGGTTAAGTATTTGTGGACCCTGACTTAACCCTAATCATGAGGCATTAATTAATTTAATGCACCTTAACCTCTCACATTAGACCTTGTTGTGGTTACTAGTTAGGCCGGGCGGGTCCGGGTAGCTTTACACAACAACTTGGTCTAACCTCGGGTCTTGGCACCACATGACCAACTTCTCACATTGGGTCCTATTGTTTGTAGCCACTAGTTAAGCCGGTCGGTTCCGGGTAGAATTACGCTACAAACTCAACCCAACCTCGAGTTGGCCACACTTATGTTTTCTAAGTGTCATGTCCACTTTATTTCAAAACATAGTTACAAGTCAACAAATACTTGGGTAGACCTAACTTAATAGGTAAATTCCCAAGGGGTAGACCTAACTTAATAGGTCAATTCCCAATCTTATATTTTCATGTATTTTAAGTTTACCCAAACCCCCCAACGTCATTCTATCGCTTACATATTCGTAATAACGCATAAAGGATAGGAAGAGGGAACTTGGCATAACATACATGATGAACTTGCATATCACAACAAACATGCATAACATGTTAGACTTGCATAACTTAGCATAGTGAACTTGCATATTACCATAAACATGCATAACATGGCATAGTGAATTTGCATAAATATGCATAACCCAATAAACTTACAAATCATGGCATAGTGAACTTGCATATTACCATAAACATGCATAACATGGCATAGTGAACTTGCATAAGCATGCATAACTTGTTAAACTTGCAAACCATAGCATAGTGAGCTCGCATAAACATGCATAACTTATCAAACATGTGTAACATAGCATAGTGAACTCACATAAGCATGCATAACTCATTAAACATGCATAACATAGCATAGTGAACTCGCATAAGCATGCATAACTTGTTAAACTTGCATAAATCCCAACTTTCATCACATATTAACTTTAGAGTTTCTAAAATGAAGGTAAGAGGGCTTACAAATATTATGAAGACCCAAATCTACTAATAAAGATTGAGAAGCCCTTTTTATGCAAGCATATAAAAACCCAATCAAAGCTCCAATTAACAAAAATCCCAAAACTCTAGCTTTAGCAATTAAAGCTTGCAACTTGATGATGTATGCAAGCTAATGATCATTCATACAACTTAGAAATGCTTGTATGAACATCAAAACCTTCATAGAAATGATTTTTGAAGAGGGTGGAGGCTAGGGTTCTTAGGTGGAGGCCATTTGAGAATTCAATTTGACATAGTTTGGTTGCTAGAGTGAATAATGAGTGATTTAGGGTAGGTTAGGGTCTTATTTATAGATTAGGCTAGTGATTTAGACCATAGGATTAACCCTAGGTTGAATTAGGTCCATCAGATTTCGGAATTCTCTAGAACCAAGCCACAAGACCAAGCCCAAATCAAAATGGTGCGCCAGGCAAAACTGCCCGGCCACCCTGTGTCGACAGGGCTGTCGACAGAGCTGTCGACACCCTGGGGACCCTGTCGACATGCCTGTCGACATGGGTGTCCTGGCGGGAATTTTCCCGCCTACGCCAGTTTGCCCTAATTCCCAACTTTCAACTTGAAATTCAAATCTGTTTTTACGTAGGAATTTTCTGAAAACTTCGTTGGGCCTTAATCGGGTCATACGGACTCCGGTTTTCGAAAACTCGGACTCTATTTCGCGTATTTTTCCGAGACGAACGCAATGGCATAGCCCGTTTCCCTTGATTCACATTTTATAATTAGATTCTGCCTCGATTTATATTATAACAGATTATTGAAAATACGGGTTGTTACATTCTCCCCTCCTTAAAGGATTTCGTCCCCGAAATCTTCAAGTTAGGAAGAACGTATCCTACCATCCAATCATCCATCTACTCAAAGCATCATCCACGAGCAATCATTGTCCTTACAAGATTCTAAATGTGGTATGAACATATGCAAAAGTGTGTGTATATGTACTTACCTAATGCAGAAATCAGGCGGTTACTGATACAGTAAACCTCCTTAATGCATATGTATGTTAGTGAAAATCAGGCGGTTACTGATACAGTAAACCTCCTTAATGCATATGTATGTCAGTGAAATGAATCCATATGTATGCAAATTCCTAACATAATTTATAGTATCTATATGAGTGCACATAACATTCATCCATATGCAACATCCATGTGGTAGCACAACAAGTTTCAACCATGAATAAGTGTAAGCACTCATGCATATGCAACATGAAGAGTGTGCGAGCCGATCTAGTGCCTAATGTGTATAATGCATCCACGAGTAACCACTTGCAAACACTTGCAACCACTTGCAACCATCAAGCATAACATGTTTCAAATACATGTTTCATCCAAAGGATTCTACCTAAGGTTCTCATGACAAGATAAACACGATAAACTAGATAAACATGGATAGAGAGATATGCTAAAAAGAGATCTTAGAAGATAAGCAAGATAAACTCCTTTTTGGATTACAAGAAATCCATTCAAATCTTGACATATAGTACTAACCGATGAGTCATAACCCCCTTATGGAGTTTACAACAGAAATAAGATCGAGAATGGGACCGAGAGGATATATACAAAAGATAACTTGCAAGCAAGCTCCACAGGAAAACAAGGATCAAGGATGCACTCTTAAAAAGAGATATGACGCGCGTATCTAGTCTTCACTCTTCTTAGTCACGTTTCCTTGAGCTTAACCCCACTGTGCTTTGACCGTCTTTTACTTCATGATCCCTTGGCTTCCTAACTCCTATTTACCAAATTCGCGTGGGAACTCATTTCATTATCGCCTCTCGTCTTCCTTTTCCACTTATCCTTCTTTCCGTATACTTGGCTTAAACATAACTGTAACCTCATGATTTCATGCAAGCTCTCCAAAATTCACTAGTGAATCCTGGATCTCGTATACTTACTATAAAGTATTCCACGCAGCAGAACTTTTCTTGGAAATACCCATCCACGTTGCCAATTGCCCTTATAAACGTGATTTTCTATAACTCATGCTTAATCGAGATGAACCATCCACCTATGAGTGATAGGCCATACCTAGATTCAGTTGCCTACCCATGGCTTCCTGTAGGCTATTTCAAAACTGGCCAACTTCTTGAGGGTAAACCGTTGCTAACCATGATGCAGTCCTCTCGCTCTTCACCGGACTGAAATGAGCACTCTTCGTGAGTCCACCTATTATGACCCTCATACCCGTATTCCTTTTCTTTGATATAGGTAGTCCATCCACATAATCTATCGAGATGTTTTCACACTTTCCCTTGCGGAACCTCCAATGGAGGTAATGGCCCGCCGGGCTTCTATGACTTGGCCTTAACCTGGTGGCACAACATGCATCCTGAGACCAACTCGGCCACCTCCTCGAGTGATGCGCATCTTTCAAAAACCTTCTTTACCAAGCCTTTCACTCGAGGAACACATAATCTCTCATCGCGCCTTAGCCATCCCTTGTCATCTATAATATATCTAGCGAGGTGACTTAACATCTCGCCTCGAATCAACTGGTCCATGTTCTTGACTAACTGCAGGTCTTTCTTCCTGTGAAACCCCCTTCTTGATCCTGAAGAGGAAGCCTAAGCTCAGGGAATGCTAACTAACTAGCCAAACGGAGAAAGCTTTCAATTGCCCTCCTCAGGGTTTTCCGGTCTTAGACCGCAACCACTTTAACGGAATCCACCGCTAAGCCTTACTTAGGAACTATGTGCCCAAGAAATCCAACTTCTTTCCTCCAAAGTGACATTTGGAGAACTTGACCTTCAACTGGTGGCTCTAAGCGTATCCATCACCTCCTTGAGATGTCTAGCATGCTTTCCCTCGTTCTTTTAAGGAGATCAAAATATCGTCTACGACGACCACGACAAACTTGTTCAAGGACTCCCTAAACACCCTACCCATCAAGTTCACGTAATATGCGGGTGCATTAGTCAAGCCAAATAGCATGACTAGCCATTCTAAAAATCCATCTAGAGTCCTAAACTGTAACAACCCGTATTTTCAATAACCTGTAATAACATAAATCGAGGCAGAATTTAATTCTAAAATGGGAATCAAGGGAAACGGGCTATGCCATTGCGTTCGTCTCGGAAAAATACGCGAAATAGAGTCCGAGTTTTCGAAAATTGGAGTCCGTATGACCAAGATATGGCCTCGCGAAGTTTCACGAAAATTCCCAAATTAAAGTATACTTAATTAAGTGAAATGGGTTGTGTAGATATATATATATATATATATATATATTGATATATATATATATATAATTGAAAATTTAATAAATAAATATGCAAAAATGCTCAAAACAGCGAATTGGGAGAGGGGAATAACCGAACCGGCCGATTTTTGAAGTCGACCCGAGCCCGCTGGGTCGACTAGGGGTTAATCCAGGGTGTTTGGCTGTCAACCCGTGGGCCGATTCGCTCAAGTGCAGATTTTGCATTTGAATGGTTCTCATGGTCCATCTTTAATCTAAAGGCCCTAGATGGTTCCTACACTTGACTTCTTCCCCAAGACATGCTTTGATGGCTTGGATTGAATCTAGGGTTAATCCTATGGCCTAAAACACTTGCCTAATCTATAAATAAGACCCTAACCTACCCTAATTCATTCATAATTAAACCTAGTGACTAAACTATGGCAAAATGCTAGCTCTCATGGCCTCCACTAATTTTATGAAGAGGGTTGCATACTAATCACTCTCTAATCAACTTCTAATCCCTTCTTAGCATCTTAATCTTCTTCATTTGGTGTTCAAAGTTGCTAGTTGTGAGTTTCTATCACTTTGATGATCTTTTGGTAAACTAATTAGATGAGATGTGATGAGATTTATGGTTTTGTATGTGGGTTAATGAGCTTTGAATCATATGATATGATGTTAGCATTAATCTTATGTTTATGCATGTTGAGTATGTAAGCTTATGCAAGTTTAATATGATGTATGTTATGTTTGCATGATGCTAAATATGCAAGTTGTGGGCTATGTAATCATATGCATGTTATGCAAGTTCATGGTAATATGCTATGCAAGTTACATGTATGTAAATATGCAAGTTACATGTTTGTTAATATGCAAGTTACATGTATGTAAATATGCAAGTTACATGTTTGTTAATATGCAAGTTACATGTTTGTTAATATGCAAGTTACATGTATGTAAATATGCAAGTTACATGTTTCTTTATATGCAAGTTACATGTTTGTTAATATGCGAGTTACATGTATGTAAATATGCAAGTTACATGTTTATTAATATGCAAGTTCATGATGACACATTATGCAAGTCTATAAGCTAATATGCAAGTTTGTTATGCAAAATGAATATGTAAGTTATGTGACATATTATATGCAAGTTATGTGACATGTTATGCAAGTTCATATGCAAGTTATGTGTTTGTTAATATGCAAGATGGCACCTTTGAAACATGTTCATTCATATGCAAGTTGACACCTTTTATATGTGTTATATCATGAACGAAATTACGTGGGAACGATGGGGTAATTAAATGCATAAGTTAATAAGATTGTGTGAAATTAATATAATTATGCATAACACAAAATAAATAAACATAGTATGGGAATTTGCCTATTTGGTTAGGTGTACCCATACTATGTGTTGGGAATTTACCTATTGAGTTAGGTCTACCCCATGGGAATTTACCTATTAAGTTAGGTCTACCCATGTTAAGAAAACTTGATTAATTAGGGATAATTAATATAAAATTATGAGGGTGATTAATTAGGTGTAATTAATTGACTAAGACACGAGGTTGGACTCAGTTGTAGCGTAAAACTGCCCGGACCCAACCGGCTTAACCAGTTGCTACAAATGTTAGCCCAATGTGAGAGGTCTTAGGCACAAACTAAATACGTAATTAATGTAAAGACACGAGGTTAGACTCTGTTATGACATAAGGCTGCCCGGACCCAACCGGCTTAACCAGCGGTCATAAAAGACAGTCTAATGTGAGAGGTCTTTACAAAGGTTACGTTCTTAATTAATTAATTAAGAAACACTTAACCATATTAGCATGTAGAGGGACATGAGGGGTTAAGTGGGTGCCTCGGGTGGCATGAGAAAATCTAGTGGTTGCCTTGGGTGGCAATAGAAAATACGATTAGAATACTTAACCAAAATGGAACATGTAATTAAAACATGATTAAAGGGTTAAGTGGGATATACTAGAAAAAGGGACAAGCTTAGGTGGGTAGCTTGTGGAGGCCCATTTCAACCAGTAACCCATACGTATCTTTGTGGGCTCGACCCATGTCGAGGACGGGACACGCATACTGGGCTTGACTGTAAGAGGCAAACGGGTTAGCGGTGGCAACGCAAGTCCAACGGGCTTCATATGCGTGAGTGGGCCCGGGCTGGTAGGTAAGCCGTTGTTGCATCGAGTAGATATAAGCCGTGCACCTTTAGTTCCATCAGGTTGCCACATTGGGGAATGATACATCCCACGGTGGGGCCAGCACGGGTATCTACGTTAGGGAGCCGATCGAATGGGAAGTAGTGTGTACACCTAGTGGATTGTAGGGCCCCGTGGCGCCTACTTGGTCACCTAGGGGTACGCAGGTACTAATTAGTAAATTTTATAAGTCCTTGGGTGGGATCAACCTTTAAGTTAGGAACGACTGGTGTGGTGCAGTTTAGTAATTTACCTTAGGGAGGGTAGATGCGTCTTTATCCTTTATCTTCGTTTAGTTGACTGCTTAGGGTAGCCATTCATCCCTATATGTTACCGTATATCAGTTTATGTCTTCTCTGGTTACTTTAACGATTGTATTGTTAAAGTTATAGGACTCGCTCAGACTTATGTCTGACCCTGTTGTTTTTATCTTTTTCCCAACCCTCAGGTCCTACGGTGGATCCTAGCAGTAGTGGAGCTTGATCGGATTGCTGTTCCAGTCTTTAGGAGCTTGGATAGATGTAAAGCTCCAGTTATCCAGTTATCTTTTCTTTTGTTTGGCTATTGTATGAGAGTGGGATTATGTACTTCTTTATTTTGATGGATATTGTACTTGACCTTTATTGTGGTTTTATGATGTAACCAGACATGTTTTACTTCCGCTGTTATGAGATGATGTTTTAAAATTTCAAGTACTATTTATATCTGTCTTGTTGTAATTTTTCTGTTCTATATTCACTAAAATACTCCACCAATGCTATGGCATTCCCTTAGTGAGTGATCATAGCGGGAGTGGGGTGTTACACGTGGTATCAGAGCTTAAGGTTACCAGAACAGATAAAATTTTTGAGAAAAACTACTTTCTAAGAGTATTTTCGAAGAAAGGATTTTTAAAAGCATGTCTTCTAAGAGAAAAAGTTTTTGAAAAAGAAAAGCATAATCCCCAATAGCCATATCTTTATCTTTCGGAATCTCCTTTTTGAATCTTTCCTCTTTCGTTTCAGCATGGCTGAAGATCTTAACATCCCGGAGGGTTTAGTTATACCACTATGGTATAGGAGGTTGCAAGAGGCTAGGGCTGCGGCTGCGGGTCCGGCCAATGCTACTACACCAGAGACAACCGCTCCTCCTCCTCAGCCTAGAGTGGATAATTTTGCTAAGGTTTGCAAGGAGTTCAAGGCTATAGGAGGAAAACCTTTTCTTGGTTCAGAGACTTTCGTAGAGGCTAGAGATTGGCTTAAGGAAGTGGAAGAGTTGCTAGATATCTTTGAAGTGGAAGAGGGAAAGAAAGTCAAGTTGGCGGCTTGGTTAATGAAGGGAGAGGCCTCATTCTGGTGGGAGGTCACTAATGGAGAACGCCCTGTTGACTCTTGGGCAGATTTTAAGCAAAGGTTTGGGGCTAAGTTTCTCTCAAGGGCGGAAGAGAATCTGTTTATGGAGAAGTTCTTGAATTTGAAGCAAGGGAATCTCACGGTGAAAGAATATGTCAACAAATTCAATCAATTAGCAAGGTTTGGCATAGAGTTGGTGAATACACCGGAGAAGAAGGCTTTGAGGTTCGTTAGAGGCTTGAACGAACCATTGCAAGGAATAGCTATGACTCACATTCCTATGGGGGCCACTTTTGAGAAGCTTGTCTACATGGCACTTATGCATGAGGATGATAAGAATTCTAAGGCACCAGAGAAAAAGGGGGATCAGAAGAAACCGCAACAGCAACAACAAGGCAAGGGCGGAAAAGGCAATGGTGACAAAAAGAAGACGAAGAAGAAGTGCTTCAATTGTGGAACACCAGGACACCTTAGTAAGGATTGTCGCAAAAAGAAGAAAACCGGTTGCTTTCATTGTGGTGAAGCAGGGCATCTTGTGAAAAACTGCCCAAAGAAGGGGCAGAAGACGGGGTCTACCTCAGGAGGCCAGGTGCAAGCTCTTATAGCACTACCTCAGTCAGGGGGGCAAGTTCAGGTTCTCTCAGTTCCACCGATTCAGCAGAGAGGTAGAACTATTTCCGTTGAAAGTCTGGTTTTTCTGTTTGATCATCCAGTTCGTACTTTGTTTGACTCTGGCGCATCGCATTCTTTTATCTCATCATCGTTAGTTGAGTCACTGCACTTAGACACCAGTCTAGTTGATGATCCCTTGGTTGTCTCAAACCCAATTGGGGGCTCCATATATCTGTCTATGATATGTTTGGGTTTGAAGATTTCTATACTTAGCGTTGAGTTTAGATGTGATGCTTTTGTATTGGGCTTCACGGGCTATGGGTTGATCTTGGGCATGGACTGGTTATCCAGTAATGGTGCCGTTCTTGATTGCGAAAGGAGAGTTGTCAGGCTCATGACCCGCTTGGGTAACACTCTCGAGATCTCTTGCAATCCCATGGAATCTGTTTTGCTAAGTTATCTTGAATCGCTCGATGCTTCGGTCGAGAGTTTGTGTTCTGTCAGAGTAGTCCGGGAATATCCGGATGTGTTTGAAGAAGTAAAGGGTTTGCCTCCGAAGCGGGAGATAGATTTCCGAATTTATTTGGTGGATAATGCCAAACCAGTGTCTTTGCCAGTACGCCACATGGCTCCTCGTGAGAGAAGAGAACTTCATAAGCAAGTAGGGGAGTTGCTTGAGAAGGGGTTCATAAGGCGAAGTATATCGGAGTGGGGAGCTCCAGTAGTGTTTGCCACGAAGGCGGATGGGTCCCTCAGACTTTGTGTGGATTATAGAGAACTTAATAAGCTCACGAAGAAGAATAGACACCCATTACCGAGGATAGATGATCTCTTTGATCAGTTGGTTGGCGCGTCAGTATTTTCGCAGATGGACTTAGCTACAGGGTTTCATCAGTTAAGAGTGGCGGAGGACAGTATAGAGAAGACTGCTTTCCGGACTCCGGATGGTTTTTATGAGTGGCTAGTGATGCCATTTGGGTTGACAAACGCCCCCGCATACTTTGTTGATCTCATGAGTAGAGTGTTCAGAGAGTATCTGAATAAGTTTGTAGTAGTTTTTGTGGATGACATCTTGGTCTTTTCCAAGAATGAAGAAGAGCATGCCTTACATCTCAAGGAAGTGTTGGAGACTCTTCGAGCGCATAGTCTTAAAGCTAAATTCTCTAAATGCCATTTTTGGAGAAGAGAAGTGCGATTCTTAGGGCATGTGGTCTCTAAGGAAGGGATAGCTGTGGATCCCGCAAAGATAGTATCTATCCAGGATTGGAAAGTTCCTAGAAATGCTACCGAGGTAAGAAGTTTCTTGGGGTTGGCAGGATATTATAGGAAGTTCATCAAAGACTTCGCGAAGATATCAGCCCCATTAACCCGCTTGACGAAAAAGAATCTGGTTTTCTCGTGGGATGTAGATTGTGATGATGCTTTCCGACGGTTAAAGAGAGCTTTGACCACCGCTCCAGTTTTAGTGCTCCCGGATGGGAGTAAGCCGTTTGTTGTTTATACCGATGCTTGTGGAACAGGATTAGGCGCAGTCTTGATGCAGGAGGGAAGGGTAATAGCCTATGGAGGGAGACAATTGAGAGTGCATGAAAAGAATTACCCTACCCATGATCTAGAGTTGGCCGCGATTGTTTTCGCACTTAAGTCTTGGCGCCATTATCTTCTTGGTGAGAGATTCGAGTTGTTCACCGACCATAAATCATTGAAGTACTTATTCTCTCAGAAGGATTTAAACTTAAGACAGCAAAGGTGGATGGAGTTCTTAGCATCCTATGATTTCGAGATAGCGTATACCCCTGGTAAGGGTAACGTGGTGGCAGACGCCTTGAGTAGAAAAAGGCTATCTTTGAGTCCATTGTTCGTGGAACGACGAAGCTTGGAGTTTCTTTCTTTGTTTGACTTCAGACCTTCTGTTGATTTTGTACCTGGTTTGTTGGCATCCTTGGAGGTTAGACCTACTCTTTTGAGACGGATTGGCGAGGCTCAGCGAGACGACCCACAGTTGGTTGTGTTGGTAGAGAAGCTTATAAGAGGGGAGTCGTCCAGCCATTTGGGTAGATACACCATAGATGATAAGGGATGGTTGCATAGAGACGGTAGACTTTGTGTACCGCAAGATGAGGGTTTGAAGAAGGCTATTTTGGATGATGCACATCGTTCAAGAATGACTATTCATCCCGGTGGAGACAAAATGTACCAAGACATGAAGAGAGTTTTCTTCTGGGCCGGTATGAAGAAAGATGTGGCCGAGTATGTGGCTAGATGCTTAGTGTGCCAACAAGTTAAAGTGGAGCAAAGGAAACCCGGTGGGTTGCTACACCCATTGGAAGTTCCACAGTGGAAGTGGGATAGTGTCTCGATGGATTTCATCGACGGGTTACCGAGATCGAGGAAGGGCAATACGGGAATTTGGGTTGTGGTAGACAGACTTACCAAGAGTGCCCATTTTATACCCGTAAAGAGTAAGAGGACCGCTCCATGGCTTGCTTCAGTCTATGTTAGAGAGATTGTTAGATTGCATGGCGTACCATCCAGCATTGTGAGTGATCGAGATCCTATTTTCACTAGTGAGTTTTGGAGAAGTTTGCAAGAGGCGGTAGGGACTCAGTTGTGTTTGAGCACCGCATATCATCCTCAGACGGACGGTCAGACTGAGAGGGTGAACCGTATCTTAGAAGATCTTTTGAGGCTTTGTATCTTGGATTTTGGAGGTACATGGGAAGAACATCTTCCTTTGGTGGAGTTCGCATATAATAACAGCTTTCAGTCCAGTATTGGTATGGCTCCTTTCGAAGCTCTTTATGGAAGGCCTTGTCGATCTCCTACATGTTGGTGGGAATCTACGGATAAGATCTTGCTTGGGCCGGATATGGTTAGAGAGACTTCAGAGAAGATTGATTTAATTCGAAAAAGGATGAAAGCAGCGCAAGATAGACAGAAATCTTATGCGGATCGGAGAAGGACGGATCTTGAGTTTGAGGTTGGGGACATGGTTTTTGTCAAAGTATCTCCATTGAGAAATGTTGTTCGCTTTGGGTCCGTAGGGAAGTTAGCACCGAGATTTGTTGGGCCGTTTCCTATTAAGGAAAGGATTGGACGGATGGCATATAGGGTGGAGTTGCCCGACAGACTTAGTGGTGTTCATGATGTATTCCATGTATCACATTTGAGGAAGTGCTTACATGAGACCGCGGAGGTGGTAGAGCCGAGCTTGCTTAGAGATGTAGAGGTAGAGCGTGATGCGACGATTCGACGAGCTCCTACTCGCATCCTTGGGTCAGAAACTAGGAAGTTGAGGAACAGAGAAGTTCAGCTAGTTAAAGTGCAATGGGGAGATGACGAAAGCAATGCTACTTGGGAGACGGAAGCAAAGATGCGTTCTTTGTATCCATTTCTTTTTGAGAGTATGTCTTTTAACTTCTCCTTTATTGCTTGTCTAGTACTTATCTTATCTTTAGTATATCCTCTCGCTAATACCTATGACCTTTAGATAGGGTAAAACCTATGGTTGAAACATGTGTTTGAAACATGCTATGGTTGATGGATGCATATGGATGCAATTGTTTGCTAGTGGTTGCTCGTGGATGCATATACACACACATTAGGCACTAGATCGGCTCAGTCACTTCATGTTGCATATTGCATAAATGGATGTGGTAGTTAGATTGATGGATGTATCATGGCTGTGTTATCATATGGATGATGCATTTTTGTGTATGGTTGTGCACGCATGTAGAAATTTGTATGTGTCAATAGGGTTTCGCATACATATTGGATGCATGGCACTATCATGGTTTGCATTAAGGAGGTTTACTGTATCAGTAACCGCCTGATTTTTGCATTAGGTAAGTACATATACACACACTTTTGCATATATCCATCCAGCATTTAGAATCTTGTAAGGACAATGATTGCTCGTGGATGATGCTTTGAGTAGATGGATGATTGGATGGTAGGATACGTTCTTCCTAACTTGAAGATTTCGGGGACGAAATCCTTTAAGGAGGGGAGAATGTAACAACCCGTATTTTCAATAACCTGTAATAACATAAATCGAGGCAGAATTTAATTCTAAAATGGGAATCAAGGGAAACGGGCTATGCCATTGCGTTCGTCTCGGAAAAATACGCGAAATAGAGTCCGAGTTTTCGAAAATTGGAGTCCGTATGACCAAGATATGGCCTCGCGAAGTTTCACGAAAATTCCCAAATTAAAGTATACTTAATTAAGTGAAATGGGTTGTGTAGATATATATATATATATATATATTGATATATATATATATATATTGATATATATATATATATACATAATTGAAAATTTAATAAATAAATATGCAAAAATGCTCAAAACAGCGAATTGGGAGAGGGGAATAACCGAACCGGCCGATTTTTGAAGTCGACCCGAGCCCGCTGGGTCGACTAGGGGTTAATCCAGGGTGTTTGGCTGTCAACCCGTGGGCCGATTCGCTCAAGTGCAGATTTTGCATTTGAATGGTTCTCATGGTCCATCTTTAATCTAAAGGCCCTAGATGGTTCCTACACTTGACTTCTTCCCCAAGACATGCTTTGATGGCTTGGATTGAATCTAGGGTTAATCCTATGGCCTAAAACACTTGCCTAATCTATAAATAAGACCCTAACCTACCCTAATTCATTCATAATTAAACCTAGTGACTAAACTATGGCAAAATGCTAGCTCTCATGGCCTCCACTAATTTTATGAAGAGGGTTGCATACTAATCACTCTCTAATCAACTTCTAATCCCTTCTTAGCATCTTAATCTTCTTCATTTGGTGTTCAAAGTTGCTAGTTGTGAGTTTCTATCACTTTGATGATCTTTTGGTAAACTAATTAGATGAGATGTGATGAGATTTATGGTTTTGTATGTGGGTTAATGAGCTTTGAATCATATGATATGATGTTAGCATTAATCTTATGTTTATGCATGTTGAGTATGTAAGCTTATGCAAGTTTAATATGATGTATGTTATGTTTGCATGATGCTAAATATGCAAGTTGTGGGCTATGTAATCATATGCATGTTATGCAAGTTCATGGTAATATGCTATGCAAGTTACATGTATGTAAATATGCAAGTTACATGTTTGTTAATATGCAAGTTACATGTATGTAAATATGCAAGTTACATGTTTGTTAATATGCAAGTTACATGTTTGTTAATATGCAAGTTACATGTATGTAAATATGCAAGTTACATGTTTCTTTATATGCAAGTTACATGTTTGTTAATATGCGAGTTACATGTATGTAAATATGCAAGTTACATGTTTGTTAATATGCAAGTTACATGTTTGTTAATATGCAAGTTACATGTATGTAAATATGCAAGTTTGTTATGCAAAATGAATATGTAAGTTATGTGACATATTATATGCAAGTTATGTGACATGTTATGCAAGTTCATATGCAAGTTATGTGTTTGTTAATATGCAAGATGGCACCTTTGAAACATGTTCATTCATATGCAAGTTGACACCTTTTATATGTGTTATATCATGAACGAAATTACGTGGGAACGATGGGGTAATTAAATGCATAAGTTAATAAGATTGTGTGAAATTAATATAATTATGCATAACACAAAATAAATAAACATAGTATGGGAATTTGCCTATTTGGTTAGGTGTACCCATACTATGTGTTGGGAATTTACCTATTGAGTTAGGTCTACCCCATGGGAATTTACCTATTAAGTTAGGTCTACCCATGTTAAGAAAACTTGATTAATTAGGGATAATTAATATAAAATTATGAGGGTGATTAATTAGGTGTAATTAATTGACTAAGACACGAGGTTGGACTCAGTTGTAGCGTAAAACTGCCCGGACCCAACCGGCTTAACCAGTTGCTACAAATGTTAGCCCAATGTGAGAGGTCTTAGGCACAAACTAAATACGTAATTAATGTAAAGACACGAGGTTAGACTCTGTTATGACATAAGGCTGCCCGGACCCAACCGGCTTAACCAGCGGTCATAAAAGACAGTCTAATGTGAGAGGTCTTTACAAAGGTTACGTTCTTAATTAATTAATTAAGAAACACTTAACCATATTAGCATGTAGAGGGACATGAGGGGTTAAGTGGGTGCCTCGGGTGGCATGAGAAAATCTAGTGGTTGCCTTGGGTGGCAATAGAAAATACGATTAGAATACTTAACCAAAATGGAACATGTAATTAAAACATGATTAAAGGGTTAAGTGGGATATACTAGAAAAAGGGACAAGCTTAGGTGGGTAGCTTGTGGAGGCCCATTTCAACCAGTAACCCATACGTATCTTTGTGGGCTCGACCCATGTCGAGGACGGGACACGCATACTGGGCTTGACTGTAAGAGGCAAACGGGTTAGCGGTGGCAACGCAAGTCCAACGGGCTTCATATGCGTGAGTGGGCCCGGGCTGGTAGGTAAGCCGTTGTTGCATCGAGTAGATATAAGCCGTGCACCTTTAGTTCCATCAGGTTGCCACATTGGGGAATGATACATCCCACGGTGGGGCCAGCACGGGTATCTACGTTAGGGAGCCGATCGAATGGGAAGTAGTGTGTACACCTAGTGGATTGTAGGGCCCCGTGGCGCCTACTTGGTCACCTAGGGGTACGCAGGTACTAATTAGTAAATTTTATAAGTCCTTGGGTGGGATCAACCTTTAAGTTAGGAACGACTGGTGTGGTGCAGTTTAGTAATTTACCTTAGGGAGGGTAGATGCGTCTTTATCCTTTATCTTCGTTTAGTTGACTGCTTAGGGTAGCCATTCATCCCTATATGTTACCGTATATCAGTTTATGTCTTCTCTGGTTACTTTAACGATTGTATTGTTAAAGTTATAGGACTCGCTCAGACTTATGTCTGACCCTGTTGTTTTTATCTTTTTCCCAACCCTCAGGTCCTACGGTGGATCCTAGCAGTAGTGGAGCTTGATCGGATTGCTGTTCCAGTCTTTAGGAGCTTGGATAGATGTAAAGCTCCAGTTATCCAGTTATCTTTTCTTTTGTTTGGCTATTGTATGAGAGTGGGATTATGTACTTCTTTATTTTGATGGATATTGTACTTGACCTTTATTGTGGTTTTATGATGTAACCAGACATGTTTTACTTCCGCTGTTATGAGATGATGTTTTAAAATTTCAAGTACTATTTATATCTGTCTTGTTGTAATTTTTCTGTTCTATATTCACTAAAATACTCCACCAATGCTATGGCATTCCCTTAGTGAGTGATCATAGCGGGAGTGGGGTGTTACATAAACGCAGTCTTGTCAATTCCATCCTCAGCCATCCTAAGCTGATGGAATCCGGTAGCTAGATCAAAAGAAGACAGATGCTCCTACAAGCTGATCAAACAAGTCATCGATCCTTGGTAACGGTTGTCTATTCTTCTCATGATAATCAACACATAAGTGAAGCAAACTGTCCACATTAGTAACGAATACTTCTGGAGCACCTTACTCGAAAATGCTTCGTCTCAGGAAGTTCTTCTCAAGCAACTCCTTGACTTGCTTTCTTAACTCTCATCTCGTGAGGTCATGTGCCTAACCGGCCACGAAACTGGCTTGGTATTACCAACCAGGTAATGCGGAAATCTATCCCACGTCCAGGGGTAACCCCTTCACTCCACCCAAGATATCAGGATATTCTCAGACCACCCTCACAGATTGCAAACTATCGATAGACGAGTCGAGGGATTCAAGATAACATAACATGACGGGACCCATAGGGTTGCTAGAAATTTCTAGGGCATTACCGAGGCGAGTCATGAGCCTCACAACCCTATATACAAAAACCAAGAATGGCTCCAAAATAGGACAACCATTCCATGCCCAAAACCAACCCATATCCCCTGAACCCGAGAATTCTATACTCAAGATAGAAATTTTCAAATCCACCCAGACCACAGACAATTGGGCGGAACCCCCAATTGGATTTGAAACACATACGGGATCATCAACTAGGCTAGTACTTAGGTGCAAACTTTCAACTAGATCAAATGAAATAAAACTATGCGATGTGTTAGAATCAAACAAAGTACGAACAGGGAAAGTCAGAAAATGTAAACAAGACTTTCAACAGAAACACTACTTCTATCATGAGCTGGAAGAACGGTGTTGAGGGGATGAACTCGCCCTCCAGATAATCCTGCATACTGAGTCTGACCTTGCCCTTGTTTCCTCGGGCAATTCTTGCTGAGATGTCCAAACTCACCACACTGAAAACATTCGCCCCGCTTTCTCTTCTTCTTCCTACATTCCCTGGATATATGTCCAACTTTATCACAGAAGTTGCATTTCCTATTCTCTCTTGGCTTGTCCTTGCAGTTGTTGTTACTCTTGCCTCGTTTCCCGGAATTTACCCTCTTGCCTTGAGACTCATTCGCCTTGACCTCTTTCTTGTCATTGTTATCTTCTTCTTGAAGTAGGGCCATATTCACCAAACTCTCGAAAGTCGCCCCCAAGGGTATGTGAGACATGGCCAAACCGTGCAATGGCTCGTTTAATCCTAGAGCAAAGTGTAGGGCCTTCTTCTGAGCTGTATTAACCAAGTCTAAATTGACCCGAGCCAGTTGATTGAACTTATCTATGTATTCCCTAATAGTCATGTCCCCTTTCTTCAGTGATAAGAACCCCAGTCCAAACCTTCCTCTAAAATCATCCCAAGTCTCAATTGGCCTAGTAGCGGTGGTGACTACCCACCAACGTGCAGCTTCTTCCTTTAGCAACCATACTGCTAATAAAACCTTCCTGCGGTCACCTATATCAAAGGTGGCTAAAAGATCTTCGGTCTCTTTCAACCAATTCCTTGCCTCTACAAAAGTCTCTGTTCCACTAAAATTTTTGCCACCCATCATCTTAAAGTTCTTACCAGTTTCCACAAAAATCCGTTTGTGGAGGCTGAGGGGGAAGAGGAGCATCAGCTACGGGAGGAGGAGGAGGAACAGCGGCCTCGACTGGAAAGACAACATTAGAGGCACCCGGGACCGGTGCCGTGACTTCCAAGTACCGACGAAACCAATCGGGTATTGTTACTCCTTCGGGCAAGATGAGATTATCAGACATGATGGAAACGAAAAGAAAAGAGTTCAAACGAGGGGTCAAAGGATAGTGCTAATGGCTTTTGGGGAATAGCCTTTTAAAATAACTAGACTTTTCTTTGGAAAATACTTTATACTTGGTTTTGAAAATAGTTTTTCAAAAGTTTTAAAAACCTTTTTATCCCTTCTCGTAAACCATAGGCTCTGATACCAAATGTAACACCCCACCTCCGCCAGGGCGGCTCTTGCAAGCAACTCTGACTTTGGTGGGGCGTTTTTAAAACAAGGTAAACATGCATAAGGATATAGCAAGGCAGGACATGACATATATATATGTAAATAAACAGAGTAAGTAGATAAAACAGCGGAAGATTTTTAAACCATTTCAAAACACAAGTCTTGGTACATCAAAATGTCAATTTCCCAAATAAACAAGTCTAGTACATAAGATAACATTATCTGAAACTGAAAAGGAAAACATAAAAGTAGCTATCCCCAAAGTGGAAAAACCATAGCGAGCTCAAGTCCAAAGCATACATGAGCTATCCAAGAAAGCAGCTAAGATCCAAGCTAGGCCCTGTATTCCCTCCCTGAGAACCTGGGGGGGGGGGACGGAAGAAAAGAGGCGAAAGAAAACAGGTCAGTCAAAAAGACTGAGTAAGCCCTGCTACGATCAGTCTATAAACTAATAAAGTTAACAGCATGATGGAAACTGAGATGATCATAGATAACAACATACTGGCATGATAAATTAACTACAAGATAGATAGAGGTGTCATCGCATAAACAAGGTTAAGTTTTGCACCACGGTGTACTAGCAAACCAACATAGCAGGTATTGATCCCTTGGCCCAAGCTTTCACCCAATAACATGAAGTGACCTTAATATAAGGTCCAACCAAACGGTCTAGTCGATCGGCTCCCTATAAGCCTAACACGTCAAGTGTTGGTGTCCATACGACCCACATATGGATGTAGTCAGACTGTGCTGGGTCCACCTTCGGGTGTATCAAGCCCTCGGGTGTCAACGCCAGACACTGAAGCAATAATGCACAGTCTAAACCTACTGGTACCCGTGCCTCGAGTTTGTCCAATACCGGAATACGTGCACGTCCGTAGCCCGCCTAGACCCGCACCGCTGTACCACTCAGCCGTCGCTTTGGTCGCTTACATCCGTCCAGTAATCGTGCCCCGCCCTAGCCTAGCCTCTAGGGTTGTAATGATACCAAACTGGGATTACTGCTGGAACAGACCACGTTGCTAGGGTTTCCTAAGAGGGTTAAGTGCTATTTAATCCTTCACTAATCATGGATTAAATTGGTTAAGTGTAACCGACAGTTCACAACTTAACCCCATTTCAATCCCTAAACCCCCAAATGGATTAAATTGGTTAAGTGTAACCGACAGTTCACACTTAACCTCATTTCAATCCCTCGAATCCCCAAATGGATTAAATTGGTTAAGTGTAACCGACAGTTCACACTTATCCCCATTTCAATCCCTCGAATCCCCAAATTGGTTAAGTATTTGTGGACCCTGACTTAACCCTAATCATGAGGCATTAATTAATTTAATGCACCTTAACCTCTCACATTAGACCTTGTTGTGGTTACTAGTTAGGCCGGGCGGGTCCGGGTAGCTTTACACCACAACTTGGTCTAACCTCGGGTCTTGGCACCACATGACCAACTTCTCACATTGGGTCCTATTGTTTGTAGCCACTAGTTAAGCCGGTCGGTTCCGGGTAGAATTACGCTACAAACTCAACCCAACCTCGAGTTGGCCACACTTATGTTTTCTAAGTGTCATGTCCACTTTATTTCAAAACATAGTTACAAGTCAACAAATACTTGGGTAGACCTAACTTAATAGGTAAATTCCCAAGGGGTAGACCTAACTTAATAGGTAAATTCCCAATCTTATATTTTCATGTATTTTAAGTTTACCCAAACCCCCCAACGTCATTCTATCGCTTACATATTCGTAATAACGCATAAAGGATAGGAAGAGGGAACTTGGCATAACATACATGATGAACTTGCATATCACAACAAACATGCATAACATGTTAGACTTGCATAACTTAGCATAGTGAACTTGCATATTACCATAAACATGCATAACATGGCATAGTGAATTTGCATAAATATGCATAACCCAATAAACTTGCAAATCATGGCATAGTGAACTTGCATATTACCATAAACATGCATAACATGGCATAGTGAACTTGCATAAGCATGCATAACTTGTTAAACTTGCAAACCATAGCATAGTGAGCTCGCATAAACATGCATAACTTATCAAACATGTGTAACATAGCATAGTGAACTCACATAAGCATGCATAACTCATTAAACATGCATAACATAGCATAGTGAACTCGCATAAGCATGCATAACTTGTTAAACTTGCATAAATCCCAACTTTCATCACATATTAACTTTAGAGTTTCTAAAATGAAGGTAAGAGGGCTTACAAATATTATGAAGACCCAAATCTACTAATAAAGATTGAGAAGCCCTTTTTATGCAAGCATATAAAAACCCAATCAAAGCTCCAATTAACAAAAATCCCAAAACTCTAGCTTTAGCAATTAAAGCTTGCAACTTGATGATGTATGCAAGCTAATGATCATTCATACAACTTAGAAATGCTTGTATGAACATCAAAACCTTCATAGAAATGATTTTTGAAGAGGGTGGAGGCTAGGGTTCTTAGGTGGAGGCCATTTGAGAATTCAATTTGACATAGTTTGGTTGCTAGAGTGAATAATGAGTGATTTAGGGTAGGTTAGGGTCTTATTTATAGATTAGGCTAGTGATTTAGACCATAGGATTAACCCTAGGTTGAATTAGGTCCATCAGATTTCGGAATTCTCTAGAACCAAGCCACAAGACCAAGCCCAAATCAAAATGGTGCGCCAGGCAAAACTGCCCGGCCACCCTGTGTCGACAGGGCTGTCGACACCCTGGGGACCCTGTCGACATGCCTGTCGACATGGGTGTCCTGGCGGGAATTTTCCCGCCTACGCCAGTTTGCCCTAATTCCTAACTTTCAACTTGAAATTCAAATCTGTTTTTACTTAGGAATTTTCTGAAAACTTCGTTGGGCCTTAATCGGGTCATACGGACTCCGATTTTCGAAAACTCGGACTCTATTTCGCGTATTTTTCCGAGACGAACGCAATGGCATAGCCCGTTTCCCTTGATTCACATTTTATAATTAGATTCTGCCTCGATTTATATTATAACAGATTATTGAAAATACGGGTTGTTACAGAGTATTTCCAGAAAGGTCACGTACATTGATTTCTTCAATCGTACCAAGAGTGGAAGCGGAGAAGGAAACTTCTTTAGCTAACACGTAATGTATTATTGTAGACGTCAATTAGTGATTTTCGATGGATTTGACAATGTGGCATTCAAAGTGAATCTGATGTGATGATGAAGCGTAACCTCAAGCCTCATCAACCGGTAAATGACAGAAATCGGGCAGGTAGCATGGCTATGTAGGTCGCACCTATTAGGGTGTAGAATCACCTGATCTAGAGCTTCATTTATTTCTAAAAATCTATTGTTGATGCTGTCCCATTCGGGAAACGGTTGCCGATCCCAACCGTTGGTGATATACATTCGATACACTCAAGCAAAATGAGTGGTCGGTCATATGTGGCCGGGTTGCAAGATATTCTTGTTGAACCCAGTGTATTCCTCTCTAGAGGTACACTAGCAGAAGGTGGTTCCATACCTTGTCATAGTTGGAAATCCATTATCCAATACGTGCTTGCGATTTTGATTGTATACTATATATGTAGAACGTGAGATGAAAGCGTTTCTGCTAGATTGATATCTATTTGTACTTAGACATTATTATAATATTAGAATGATATTGCTTGTCAAAGATGTTTGGATTCTCATAAGGGAAAAACCCGTTCCGTATTCACGGCGTGGTCTTATGAGATATCATATACCTGTTCAACTGATTTAAACTGTTTTACTCATACCAGTCCATGACTGACCCGGAGTTTATTTTGTTTGTTTCCCCTGAACTCTTGGGTGCCTAAATTTGTACGGGCAGTCAAGTAGTCGGGATTTATAGATATACATGGAGAGCTTGGAGCAGGAGGCTTCAAGATCATATAGCTATTGTTTATTTCCGCTGTGTTGTAAGTGTTGTACTCTGATAAGTGCTGTTGTGTACATAACTGTTTTATTTCAAAGTTATGTTATATTTTATTCGTTCCGCTGTGAGATTCGTGTTTACTCTGATGATGTAAGTTCTTCTTCTTCTTCTATTCTAAGTTTCTATCTTATCTATCCTCACCTTCTAATTTCTTTCATTAATTACCGGGATTTTTCGATGTTTGGTTATCGACATCGAGTTTATGTCGATAACCAAAGTCGCCAAAAATCCGGGTCATTACACCATCCTAGTTATTTTCGTGATCCCCTTTCCATAGCATCAGGTCGGTTTGGCTCGTAGCCCCCATCTTCGGTTCGGTTCGTGATGTCTTCACTTGAGCGGTCGAGTCGTCAGCTCCCTCTCATGGCGGTTCGGATCGGGCTTCTTCACTCGAGCCGACGAGTCGTCAACTCCCTCTTATGGCGGTTCGGATCGGGCTCCTTCATTGGCTCGTAGGTCGAGCCTTCATCGATTCGGGTTCGAGCTCCGGTTCGGTCGTGGTCTTCTCCAAGCTCCATATCGGCTCGTGACACCAAGGGTGAAGATTTGTGATGGCGAGTCAGTTCGGTCAAGTCCCACGGTTCGTGAATAGCATCAGTTCGGATCGGGGTTCTAGCTCGTGGCACATTTCGGCGAGGGGTCGGGTCGTGGGATACTCCACGAGCGGGTTAGTTCATCCCCCACCGATCCGATCTGGTTCGGGTCAAGATCCTTCACTGTTTCCTGCAACTTTTCCAGCAACTGTTTACGACACACGACGGCGTTTTCGACCATTCTAACTGTTCTAAGCAATTATAAATCATACCAAACAGTCATAGAAACATATAGCATCAACCATAAACTCCAAAATGATAAATAACTACGTCAAAATGGATCAAACATACCCAAAACCCATATTTTCCCCTTAATCATGCTTAACCCTAACTAATGATAGGATTAGCAAAGCATATCCAAATTAACCCAAATTTCTAACAGAGGACTAAAATAATATTTAATAATTTCTAAACATTTTTCCAGAATTTAATCAATTAATTTTGTTAATTAACGCTAATCTCCCCTAATTAGCCGTAATTAGTGAAAAACAATGCAAATCACCCACCTTAGCCATAAATAAAACTTTAGATCTGAAACTCTACAGTTTTGGGGCGTTTTCCTATGCAACACGGTAGCTTCAACTCTTATTTGGTGTTGATCTGCCTCGATTTGATGTAGATCTTCTTAATTAGTGATTAGAAGGTGATTTGGGATGATTTAGAAGGCGGAGGTCATTGCTAGGGTTAGAGAAAAGTTTTAGGCGGTTGAGAAAATGAAAATAGATCGTTTCCAAACTGATTTCAGCCTCCCCATAACGCTAATCCTGAAATGGGTTATGGGCGTAGCTGCTAATCACCCTAATTTGGTCCGGTTAAGCTATTTTTCTCCTTCCAAACCTTATTTCAGCCATATCTGCCAAACGGTAAGTCTGTTTGATCAATGTGACCACTCTACGGAAAGGTAAACCATCATACGAATCCAATGGAAGTGGTTTCAGGTCAAAACTCCTTACCAATCAAAAGTTATAGGCGAAACAAGATTCTCTAGGGGCAAAATGGTAATCTAAAAATCGGCAAAAATCGTGAACATGGAAAATGACCCCAATAGTCATTTCCCAAAGTTGCACGACTATACGACCTCATACGAAAAATAAATAAATATTCTACGATCCTCCAATGCATAGAATGCGGGTCGTTACATTGTCATAGTCGGAATCCAATCTCCAATAAGCGCTGCGGTTTTGATTGTATAATATATATGTGGAGCATGAGATGCAAGCGTTCTGCTAGATTCTATTTATTTGTATTTAGACACTATCATAATATCAAATAAGATATGATTTTAAAATGTTTTGGGTAATAGTAAGGTTAAACCGTCCGCGTTTATGTGTGGGCTGGTCTTACTATTATTCTTTCTTTCAAAAAGGATTTCTAAAGTTGAGCAAGTTGTTTGTTGTGAATTTACCACTGAAAGTATTCCAGACTGATCCGGGTGAATTTTGCTTTGCTTCAAATGTGCTCGGGTCAGACCGAGCGTATTTACAGGTTAGGTTCCGCTTGGAGTTCAGGAGATGGAAGCAGGAGGCTTCACCGTTAGTTATTTAGATTTTATTTCCGTTGTGTCTGATTTATGATGTACTTTGATGATTGGTATGTATATACAGTTCTTTTTGTATAAAGAGATTTGATATATTATATTTTATTCGTTCTGCTTTGAGATTCTGATGTTCTTCTTCTATCTTCTATTCTAATATTTCTTTCTTTTCTTATCCCACCCTCTAATTTCTTTCTCATAACGTTCTGGTATTTTCGATGCTTGAATGTCGACATGGTGTTTTTGAGTCGATTTTCATGGTCGAAAATCCCCGGTCATTACAGATATATATCATTTCAATATGTGATTTAATATTCAATTTACAGATATTTATCATTTCAACCTGCATCCCAATAATTTCAGTTTTAAATTCCTAAATATATACAGTGATTCAGGTATGTATCATTTCAACCCATAATGATTTTACATATGTATAGGGAACTTGCAGTGTGAGAATAAAATAAATATAACTTTTCAAATAATACATATAAATCAACACACATCATAACAATCTAATTCATGTCATATATGTCACAAATGTGTGCGTGTGTCACATATGCACAAGTTGCATAACAAGTAAATCGAGTTTTCTAAGTAAACCATAACATTTCATATGTCATTTCAAATGATGTCAATTTAAATATTGAAAATGTCAATCGGCTGTGAGGATTCTCATCTTGCGCGGCAAATAGAATGAAGATGACATAGATTGATATGAACATGAATACGAAAAGCATGGTGCACTACTCCAACTACAAGCACAACTATGCGTTCTTGAACTCTATAGCATGAACAAATTCACAAATCAATACCCCGAGCAATTTAAACAATGAGGGTAGAGGGCTTTTAGCTAAGGAAGATGGATTTAGATTTTTACCTAAATTTACAAACTTTAAACAAAAAATTTGGTCATTTTGAAATTTATTTTGTACCAGTTGACCTTAAAATTTAGAAAAGTCATCAACGGAAAAGTTGTTGGAAATTCTTTTCTCTCCAATAAAAAAGAATGATTTTTGATAAAATTAGAAGAAAATAATACCCAAACAGTGCTAGACAAAATTTTGAGTCAGAAATATGAGTTCTAAAATGCATCTGAAATGTTCGCGATTACGGCACATAATATTTCAAATTATGAAGAAGTGTCCAACAAGAAATTTATTGTTATTTCAATTTCACCCAATCTAAAAAGAAAAAGAAAAAGTGGGTTTGGATTTTCTAACAAGAAGATACGGCCTCTTCAATACAGGATAAAAATCTAAAATAGAACAGAAAAAAGAAAAAAAGAAAAGAGAATTAAGGTTTGGGTTTTCAGGTGAGACCATCTTACAGAAGGTGGAGGATAGTCGGCTAGGTGTGGTGGTGGTGACTGGTCGGAGGTGATGATGGCCAGGGGTGGCATCAGCAAAAATAATTTTTGGGTTCTAGGATTCGCAACTTTTCACAATCTAGATTTTAAAATTGAAATAGAAGTAGGGATGAGAGAGGACTTGATTATGTGCTTTGATTTTTCTTTTCTTTCCTTTGAGTTTTGGTATTGATTTCCATTGCAATTTGATTTGAGATACTTTTTCACGAGATTTGAGATGTAGATCTGGACAAGGAAGAGGAAACAAAATGCGAAGTTTTCTAAGAAAAGAGAATGAGAGATAAAGAGAGACATATGTGGTTTTTTTAATTTGCATACTTGCTCGAGAATGACAAATTAATCTCACCTATTCAAATTCAAACTAGTATTAAGTGTCAAATAAATGGGTCCCCATAAATTAATCTCACTTATTCCAATCCAAACTAGTATTAATATCAGTGAGAACGTCAAGGAAGATATAGATTAATTACAAATAAAATATGCACATGACAAACATTATGTGTTTTGCACCTTTTTACAGCTACAAACGCGAATTCTTGACAAATGAAATTGAATTTTAACAAACCGAAAAATGTTTGATGCTCAGAATTCAGTATATATCCATAAAAAATTCAAATTTTGGCAACTTTTAAATTTTAGCTTATATTCAAATTTTAACCACGGCTGAGCAAAACAATCTTTCCATAAAAATTTACATTTTATCAGATTCGGTAAATTAAATTGTTCATTAATTCGATTTCATTATTTAAATTTAAGCTTTTACAAAATTACTTAAATTCATATAAACATAAATGGTGTCGGTTAAACCATTAAGTTCAAATTTGACAGTTATTTAATTTCACTATTCAAACAATACTTATTATTGTTCATTTACAAAATTAAAATCATCCATTTCACTTAGTTCAGAATAAATTGTAGTTTTAAATGCAAAGCAAAATAAATGTATCCGTGTATTTCATTCAGTTGTGCTAGTTGATATATTTTCTGCTATACATTGTATTTATACATTTAATTTCCGCTGCTTTGTATTTTAATCTTTGATATTATTTTATTTCCGCTGTGTAATATTTATTCATACTCTGATATATTCTTGTACGCAGATATAAATTGTTGTAATAGCAATGAAATGTTCTGTTGTTTGTATTCTGATGCGTCGTGTTCTCAAAGCAATCCAGGCTTTCCCGATAGGGGAAGTTTGGGTCGTTTCAGTTACATAAAGAAAATAATTGAGGATATAGGCATCGACAGGCAATCTACGGTAGATTATTGGTGGTGGATGCCTGCACATAATGGAAAATTTTCTACTAAATCTTCCTGGGATACAGTGCATGTCAAGTATCCAATGGTACCGTGGTATCGTCATATATGAAATCGTATTAACGCACCAAAAATGGCTATGTGTACTTATTTTGCTCTATTATACTGTTTAAACCTCTGGATAGAATCAAGCAGTAGAACAGTAGCATTCACACTACATGTTTCTTATGTAATATTGAAGACGAATCAAGGGACCATCTATTTTTCGAGTGTGAGTATGCAAAGTGAACATGGTATAACACTCTTAAATCATATAACCAAATTTTATACATTACAAGTTGTTAGACATTATATCAACAATTCCTACTGCCAATAAGTTTAGCAAAGGTGAACTCAATCTCATCAACGTATGTATTACAACCACTGTTTGGTATATTAGGTTTGAATGGTGTGATCGTATAATCAAAAACCAATATTTGCATGTTATCGTAAGATCTAAGCTTTTGTATGCAGATACTAAAACCCTACTTTTGCGAGATCGGAATAGGATTCAAAACAAAAATTTATCTTCGTGTTTTAGCAGATCTTGAATGGAGTTTCTTTCTTTTGCCTCAATTTCCTTTTCACTTCTCGCATCCCATTCTCTTAGTGTGTGATTTGAAGTGCGCTGGTGCCGATTTGATCTACCATTATTACTTCGAATTAATCGATTATTTTTAAGAGGATGAATAAGAATTAGGTAGCACATGTTAAAATTATACACTCGTGGCTATATATTCAACATGGATGGAGTACACGTGGAAAGTGAATGGCAGCTAAACTTTATGTTATCACTTTTGCAAAATGAATGGGCATGCCTTTTTTATGAAGTCCAGGGCTTTGCTGATTGGCCCACTTTAGTTGTTACATTCAATCAGTATGTGTGTTTTTCCGGTAGGGATTGTTATTGATACTTCAAGTATTGTAAAGGAGGGTTAATTTTTTTTCTAATAATTTGTTAAAGGAAGTACCAATGCAAAGAGCAGCCCTTAACAAATAAAGTTTATTTTACCAAATTAGCCTTATTTACAATAATCTCTTTTTTAGTTGTTAATCAAAAAAATTTATAGGGTATATTAGTTGAACTACATCAAATTTTTATATCAAATTATCAATAATCCTATTTTTTGTTATGCATAAGATTAGATGGAAATATATCATTCATAAGAAATCGATAAACATATATCGAACAATTTTTTTATATGGTATTCCACCGCCGAATTTGTTGATACACTTAAGTTATTACGATCGCCTTTTTTTGTTTGTAAATAATTTAGGGATTTGGCTTTTTTGCATTTGAAATTGATTGAGAATTTGGATTGTAACTGATATTATTACGAGGGTAAAAAGGGAACATAAAAAATTAAGTACGTGACCCCCCTTAACATTATTTTTATGATTGGAGTATTTTTAAAATTTGATCCTCCCTTAACAATATTTGGAGTGTCAATAACAAATCCCTTTCCGGTAGTGAGTGTTGTACCACACTTGTTTGACTTTGTACAACTAAAGCCATGTATTTTTTATTTTAGTATTAATAAAGTACTAATTTTCCCCAAAAAAACATATTTCGATACTTCAATATACTTAAAACAAATATTAATCATCTTGAAAGACAATTTATAAAACTCCTTTTATAACTTTAAAAACCCATTTTAATATTTCCAATAGAAAATAAACATGATACAAAATTTGTTTATAAATTTAATACAACATTAATTATCCCAAAAGATAGTAAATCGCGTCTATTGCCATTCATAATCAATAAATCGATTATTTACAAACCTTTAATAAATTAATTAAGTTTTAAAAACCTTTTATAAATCGGTTAATTATTCCTAAATCCTTTTATTCAATCAATTTAATTAGTTTTATTCATTTCATTAATTTAGTTTCCTTTTATAAGTAATTTAATAAAAATAGACTAATTAAGTCAGAATCTCGTTAGTTAAAATATGAGTTTGGGAATAAGCCATCATTCATTAAAACGATTATCAACCTTAAAACATCATCTATTTAATGATTATTAAGTTTCAAATACCATTTATTAAGAAGATTATAAATTTTCAACCAATCATTAATTAAAGTAATTAATTGAATTTAAGTTTCAATAACTGCAATAAATAATTAAATTCAATTATCATTGATTAAAATGAATAGTCGAATTCTAATTCATTTCTTGATTGCATATTTAAACTCAATTATCATTAGTTAATATAAATAATTGAATCTCATTGTTATCGACACACTCCATAAACAAATTTAAAATTATCATTAATTAAAGTGATAATTTTATTCAAATATCAATTTCGTGAACACACAAGCTTAAGTTAAACAGGTTGTTCATTTTACTTCAGTCAACTATGATATAAACAATATGAGAATATGCATGAGTAAATGAAGACGATAAATAAGTATAAGCAAATGAATACAAACAGAATATTGATATAAATGTATGGATGAATGTGAATAACATATAAATATAAAAAAGGAACAATTAATTCCTTACTAACCACACGTAAGTGTGTATATTTTGGAGTGCTCCATCGCGACCTAATTTGCTATGTACACTCCGTTTTTTCCTTCTATATTGTCCCATGCAACAAAATGGTAACTTATATGTATATAGAACATATAATTTAATTTAATACATTTAAGATGAATCTTCCACTTAAAAGCACGTAGTGTCAAAGGTCATCCGTTCATAGATGAAAATATATAATCACAACCAACCAATTAAGAAATAATCATCCAAACACCAAAATAAAATGGATATAACCAACAATAAATATTATTATATGGTATAACAATGTTTAATAATGTTCCAGAAAGTGTGGGAGTAAACACACCTTGATCACTTATCGTTGAAGCGATTTGATTTAAACTAGAATCAAATAGGTCACTTGATTTTAGCACAAATTCTAAGTAGCCCAAAAAAGGTCCAATCAAAATCCAAAATTGAAGATTTTGCGGACATGTACCTAGCGTGACAGATCGTGTTCGATTTGGATCGAATATGGGTTAGATAAAAGATTTATAAGAATTTGATTAACTAACTAATTAAACAAGACATAATTAACTAATTTTAATAAGGTAATTAACTTAGCCTAATCTCCCTCGAAACACGCAAGCCACAAAAACCCGATTTGGACAACAAATAAAACATCTCCAATCGCCGCGCCTACAATGCTTCAGCCACCTCCTAAACTCCACCAAAGAATCCCCGACCTCTACCATGCCAATGCCCTATACCGCGACCTCCAACTCCTCCTAAACCACTACTTAGGACCCAAAACTTGAATGACCTACATCGCCAAAATTTGGCCACTATGTTACGTCGATAGCCACCGGACTTCCCTAGAGGATCGAAATACCTCCCCTCCACCTTTCTCCTTTATGCACCTGAAACCCCTCTAACATTAGCATCCAAAATCCGAACCCATCCTGACGATGTTCATCGCCAGACCCATGCCTTTACACTTCATCACTCATCAACCAGTTACCCTAGATGAACTTGCCAAGATGAGGCGCTCGTCAATCAAGTTGGGATCATCACCTAAAAACACCTAGATCAGCAGGAAAATCCTAGGTCGTTGGATGTGTTATAGAGGAAGTGGCCGCTACAGATTTTAACTAGTGTTTTAGGAGAAATGCAAGGAGTTATGTCCATATATATAGACAGCAAATTAAACAGTATTCATGCGACAAATACACGAATTTTACTGAATTCTAACCGACGAGTGCTGACCATCGTTCATAGCTAAATACCCATCTTTTGGACTCACTGAAACTAGTTTAGAAAGTCAATTCGATCATATTTAACAGTATTTTTAAAATTAATTTGTATATTATTGTAATTTGAAATCATTTATCGATACGCGTTTATATCGCAAACGATCACACAATAACTCCGATTAACCCGAAATTTGAAATCTTACAATAATTTAACATTTTGGATCTGAAGAAACTGATTTCGTCGAATTTCGATATCATTTGAAATTGGTTATTTTCCATGTTAAAATATTACTTTAAAATATGATTCAAATATTGAATCACATTCATACTATTTATTATTGTTCATAAATTTTAAATAACTAAACGGAGTCAAACAAGAATATTGAGTTTGTTTAATTACGATCTAATTACCAACTCAATTATTCATATAACCACTAAATTGGAATTCAATTTAATAAATTCCAAAAATTCAATTATTTTAAATATTTATAATTATTTTAATATTTAAAATCCAATTACTAAAATTTTGAGTTGTTACACTTACCTTCATTTCTTGGGTAGATTATCAACTATAGGGCTTGGAGAAGGGTATGAGGAATGAGGTTGGTGTATGCTTATACAGATTCCTCTATCCTATGAATATGCCCATCGTTGTTGTTTATTTTAAGTAGCATATATTATCTCGTTATTATGTGTTGACTCTTCAGTTGTAGAGACTTGTCAGGTATGAGACTTATTGTAGATCTCATCGCTCACACTAGATTGTTGTCTAACTGAATATATTATGTTTCCTCTTATTATCTTGGGTGTTCTTCAGCATTTTCATTACGTGTACATCAACATTGTTGATGAGTAGATAGTTCAGCTCAGGTGACGATGCTATTATGTCGGAGATGAGCTTGGAGTAGCTATAGCATATATTATACTTGTGTGTATTTATTTTTTGTTGTTATAAGACTAAGTGTTGTAGTGAAGATGGATTGTACTTGTAACACATCGGATTTTTGAATAATCAAATTAACTAAATTAAAGAATAATTAATCTCAGACGTGAGAATTAAGGGAAACGGGTTGTGCCATTGTGTTCGTCTCGGAATTCTGGTTGAGATAGAGTCCGAGTTTGCGTGAATTGGACTTCGTATGAAGAAGTTATGGCGATCGGAAGTTACAGAAAATTCAAAACAGATTTCAAATTTCAAAAATTCAGAGTCAAACAGGCTAGGCGGGAAAATTCCCGCTAGGGCCAGGTCGACCATAGTGTCGACCTGGGGGTCGACCTACCCTGACCAGGTCGACCATAGTGTCGACCTGGGGGTCGACCTGCTCCCCTCCCCCCCCCCCCACCGGGCAGATTTGAATGATGACCTGTTTGTGACTAGTTGCTGACTCATTAGGGTTTCTGAACTGCTCTGATTGGCTGGGATTAATTCTGGGTTGATCGGACGGCTTAAACTAATCCTAAACTATATAAAAACATCTATAGACCCAAACCCTAAAATCAAAATAAAATTGGATTCATGGCCTCCATGCCGTCACCTAGCAACTCAGCATAGCGCCACCAATTAGAGAGGAAGAAAGAAAATCAAATTCAATCCTTTTCAACTCTAACAACGAATCTTCATCAAAGGAGCGCTAGTTCAACTCCAGAAATCAGAATTCAGAACTCAAGACTGCTTTTGGGTTGTGAGTTCGATAGTTTTAATAAGATAATTAATAAATGAATTGGATTGAGTTATAATGCGGATAATTTGGATGTGATATGAATTGTTGATTTCACGTTGTAATTATGTTGTAGAATTATGTTGTAATTTCCATGATATTATGTTATGATGCTATCATCTACGATGTAAAGTTATGATGCTATCACCCATGTTATAATCCTATGATTGGCTTATGTCTAGTTGAATTATCATGTTTCTTATGCTAGTTTGTTATATTGATTCATATGATAAATCATATGTAGGAAAGTATAGATGTTGATTCAAACATGAACCATATACAAGTTTGGGTAGAATTATATGTGACCTTACATGGCTATGGCACCTAGTTTATGTGAGAATTTAATTGAAAGTTAGGCTATGACATATGCTACTTTACATGTCTACACCATTGTTGCGATGTATGAATCACATATGTAAGTTTATGAGTTTGATATGAATCATGTTATGCAAGTTTAGGATTATTACCTATGCAAATATAGAACTATGGCATATGTTATTTATGCAAGTTTGTGGCCATTATTTCATCAAGTTCACACCTTAGATTTGGATCCATGACATATAATGTTTATGCAAGTTTGTGGCCATTATCTCATTAAGTTCACACCTTTAGATTTGGATCCATGACATATGTTATTTATGCAAGTTGTAATTTTGACCTATGCAAGTTTTAGATGTAGAACATCATTCACATATTCAAGTTCACCCCTATGTTAGATTTGTGATGTTTTCTTTTATTTTATGATTTAGACTATTCGAGTCTAACGTATATTTTTACGGTAAATGAACAAAGGTACTACGTGGGTTAAAGGGGATAATGTTAAAAATATTTAATTGGCATAAATGCCTTAAAAAGGCATAAAATTTAATTGTGGTGAAAATTATTATGATTTTACATACCATAAATGGATGTACATAATTGAGTCAATTATGGACATCGTTAATTGATTGATAATTTGAATAGGGAAAGTAATTCAAATTTAGGGAATGATTAATTAGGAGTAATTAATCGTCTAAGACACGAGGTTAGGCTCTTTTGTGGTGTAAGACTGCCCGGACCCGCCCGGCAAATCCAGCTGCCACAAATGTCAGTCTAATGTGAGAGGTCTTAGGCACAAACTAAATACGTAACAGTTGTAAAGACACGAGGTTAGGCTCTTTTGTGGTGTAAGACTGCCCGGACCCGCCCGGTAAATCCAGCTGCCACAAATGTCAGTCTAATGTGAGGGGTCTTTATGAGGTTACGGTCTTAATGAATTAAGAAACACTTAACCAGATAAGCATGTAGTGGGACGTGAGGGGGTTAAGTGGGTGCCTTGGGTGGCATGAGGAATGTAGTGGGTGCCTTGGGTAGCATGTCGAAATACGATTAGAAACGCTTAACCAAAATTGAAACACGTAATTGAAACATGAATAAGAAGTGGGTTAAGTGGGATGTACTAGAGGGGACCAAGCTTAGGTGGATAGCTTGTGTCAAGTAATGGGGGCCCATTTCAACCAGTAAACCATACGTATCTTTGTGGGCTCGACCCAAGTCGAGGACGGGACACGCATACTGGGCTTGACTATAAGAGGCCAAATCGGGTTAGCGGTGACAACGCAAGTCCAACGGGTTCATATGCGTGTGTGGATCCGAGCTGGTAGGTAAGACGTTGTTGCATCGTGTAGGTATATGCCGTGCATTCTTGGTGGTATCGGGTTGCCACTTCGGGGAGTGATACACCCCACTGTGGGGCCAGCACGGGTATCTACGAGTTAGGGAGCCGATCGCTTGGGGGTAGTGGGTACACCTAGTGGAGATAGGGGCAGACGGCCCCTATGAAGGCAGTTAGGGGTGCACGGAACTACCAATATCATTATTAAGTCTGTAGGCGGGATCAACCTTAGGGTGACTAGTGGTGGTGCAGTATACTAGTGGCGGTGCAGTATAGCAATTATCCTATAGTGTTGGTGTAGTTTAGTATTTATCTTAGTGGGTTAGGTGCGCTTTAACGATATCGTTGTTCATCTTGTTTCCTTGTTTACTCTGTCATACTCAATGGTTCATGATCATTTCTTTATTTTCCAACTTATGCCTTAGCCTAGATACTTTGTTAATTATATTGTTAGAATTATCGAACTCGCCAGACTTTATGTCTGACCCCCCTTTTCCATCTCTTTCCTTTCTCCCCTAGGTGCTCAGGTTGGAACTAGCACTAGTGGAGCTTGATTTTGGACTGCTTTTAGAAGATTTCTTGGTCCGCTGAAGTAAAGTTCAGCTTCTCTTTATTTATGGCTATTTTAATGTTGGGGATTATGTCTTTCAGTTTATGTACTTTGTTTTATCAAGATGGATATGATGTACTTGACTTTGGTTTATGGTTTTGATGATGTAACCAAACATATTTACCTTCTGCTGGAATAAATGAAGTTTTAAATTTTCAAGTACTGCTTTATATCTGTCTAGTTGTGATTTTCTGTTCTATATTCACTTAAAATGCTCCATGGAAGTTAATGCATTCCCTTTGTGAGTGACATTAATGGATGTGGGGTGTTACACGTGGTATCAGAGCTGAAGGTTACCTAAACAGACATGAATTTTTGAAAAACTATTTTTCAAAACAATTTTTATAAAGAAGTACTTTCAAAAGTATGTTTTAAGGGAAGTATTTTCAAGAGAAAAGTATATTTTAGAAAGAATAACCCCAAGAGCCATATATCTTTCCTTCAGTCCTTTTTGTATTGAATCTTTCCTTTTTTTCGTTTTAGCATGTCTGAAGCACCTGAGATACCAAAGGGCATTCATGCGCCTGGTTGGTCTCGTCAATATCTTGAGGCTAGGGTTGCTGCCGCAGGTCCAGCAAATCCTCCTCCTCCTCGTGTCGATAATTTCGCAAAGATATGTAAGGACTTTAGAGCAATGGGTGGAAAACCTTTTCACGGGACGGAGACATTTGTTGAAGCTCGTAACTGGCTAAAGGAGGTGGAAGAATTGTTTAGAATCTTTGAAGTGGATGATGGAAGGAAAGTCCAGCTAGTTTCTTGGTAATGAAGGATGAGGCCTCGTTTTGGCGGGAGGTCACTAATGGGGGATGTCCAGTCGATACATGGCCAGATTTAGGCAAAGGTTTGAGGCGAAGTTTCTCTCACGGGCTGAAGAGAATCTATACATGGAAAGATTTTTGGCGCTGAAGCAAGGGAATCTATCGGTGAAAGAGTACGTTAACAAATTCAATCAATTGGCAAGGTTTGGCTTAGACTTAGTGAATACTCCAGTAAAGAAGGCTCTAAGATTTGTTAAGGGTTTAAACGAGTCGCTTCATGGGTTAGCTATGACCCACATTCCCATGGGGGCTACCTTTGAGAGGTTAGTTGACATGACACTTATGCATGAAGAAGAGAAGGGTGCCAATGCTAATAAGGCACCCGAGAAGAAAGGGGATCAAAAGAAGCCACAATAGTAACAACGGAACAAGAAAGGTGGCAAAGGCAACAATGGCGAAGGAAAGAAGAAGTGCTTTAATTGTGGGACATCAGGCCATCTGAGCAAAGATTTTAGGAAGAAAAATAAGACTGGTTGTTTCCACTGTGGCGAAGCGGGACATCTTATTAAGGACTGCCCAAAGAAAGGGTAGAGGGCAGGGTCTACCTCGGGAGGACAGGTGCAAGCTCTTATGGCACCAGGGCAGGCAAGGGGACAAGTTCAAGATCTCGTGGTCCCACTGCTGTAAGAACGAGGTAGAGCAATTTCCATTGAAAGTTTAGTTTTTCTGTTTGACCATCCTGTCCGTACTTTATTCAATTCTGGTGCATCGCATTCGTTTATTTCTACATCATTAGTTGAAACACTGCACCTTGATACTAGTCTAGTTACTGATCCCTTAGTAGTCTCAAATCCTATTGGTGGTTCGGCTCATCTTTCTATGATTTGTCGGCATTTGAGAGTGTTTGTCTTGGGCATTGAATTTGAATGCAACGCTTTTGTTCTTGGCTTCATGGGCTACGGTTTAATTCTAGGTATGGATTGGCTAACTAGATATGGGGCCATCCTAGATTGTGAAGGAAGGGTAGTTAGATTGTTGACTCGTTCGGGAAAGACCCTTGATATTTCTTGTGACCCTAGAGGTCCAGTAATGCTTAGTTACCTATAATCCCTTGACGCATCTGATGATGATTTGCATTCTGTTCCCATAGTCCGTGAATATGGTGATGTCTTCGATGAGGTGAGGGGTTTACCCCCAAAACGTGAGATAGACTTTCGAATATATTTAGTAGACAATGCAAAGCCAGTTGCATTGCCAGTGCGCCACATGGATCCAAGAGAGAGAAGAACTCAGTAAGCAAGTGAAAGAATTGCTTGAGAAGGGGTTCATCAGACATAGTATATAGGAGTGGGGTGCTCCAGTAGTATTTGCCACAAAGGCCGATGGGTCCCTTAGACTTTGTGTGGACTATAGAGAACTCAATAAGCTTACTAAGAAGAATAGACACCCACTGCCGAGGATTGACGATCTCTTCGATCAGTTAGTTGGCGCCTCAGGGTTTTCGCAGTTGGACTTAGCCACTGGCTTTCATCAGTTGAGAGTGGCTGAGGATAGCATAGACAAGACTGCCTTTAGGACTCCAGATGGTTTCTTCGAGTGGCTGGTGATGCCCTTCGGTTTGACAAACGCCCCCGCATACTTTGTTGATTTGATGAGTAGGGTATTTAGGGAGTACCTTAATAAATTCGTGGTAGTCTTTGTAGATGACATCTTGATCTTTTCTAAAAGAGAAGAAGAGCATGCCCTACATCTTAGAGAAGTGTTGGAGACTCTTCGAGCGCATAGCCTTAAAGCTAAATTTTCTAAATGTCACTTTTGGAGGAAAGAAGTGTGATTCTTAGGGCACGTGGTTTCCAAAGAAGGGATAGCCGTGGATCCCGCGAAGGTAGTGGCCATCCAAGATTGGAAGGTTCCTAAAAATGCTACCGAGGTGAGAAGTTTCTTAGGGTTGGCTGGCTACTATAGGAAGTTTATCAAAGACTTCGCAAAAATATCTGCTCCGTTAACACGCTTGACGAAGAAGAACTTAGTTTTCATATGGGACGTAGACTGTGATGATGCGTTCCAACGTTTAAAGAGAGCTTTGACCACAGCCCCAGTCTTAGTGCTGCTAGATGGGAGTAAGCCATTTACCGTTTATACCGACGCTTGTGGGACAGGACTAGGCGCAGTCTTAATGCAAGAGGGAAGGGTAATAGCCTATGGTGGAAGGCAGTTGAGAGTGCATGAAAGAAATTACCCTACACATGACCTAGAGTTAGCCGCTATTGTTTTCGCGCTTAAGTCCTGGCGTCATTATCTTCTTGGCGAGAAATTTGAATTGTTCACTGACCACAAATCGCTAAAATACTTATACTCTCAGAAGGACTTGAACTTAAGGCAGCAAAGGTGGATGGAGTTCTTAGCATCCTACGACTTTGAGATAGCATATACCCCTGGCAAGGGTAACGTGGTGGCAGATGCCTTAAGTAGAAAAAGATTATCCTTGAGTCCATTATTTGTTGAGCGGCGAAGTTTAGAGTTCATCTCTACATTTGACTTTACACCTTCCATTGACTTCGTACCTGGTTAGCTAGCATCCTTAGAGGCCATACCTACGCTTTTGGGACGGATTGGTGAGGCACAGCGAGACGAACCACAGTTGGTTGAGTTAGTAGAAAAGCTCAAAGGAGGGGAGTCATCGAGCCATCTCCGTAGGTATACCCTAGATGATAAGGGTTGGTTGCTTAGGGACGGTAGACTTTGTGTACCACGGGATGAGAATCTGAGGAAGACCATTCTTGATGATTCCCATCGTTCGAAGATGACCATTCATCCCGGCGGGGACAAGATGTACATGGACATGAGACGAGTTTACTTGTGGGCCGGCATGAAGAAAGATGTGGTTGAGTATGTCGCTAGATGCTTGGTGTGCCAACAAGTAAAAGCGGAGCAAAAGAAGCCCGGTGGATTGCTTTACCCATTGGAGGTCCCACAATGGAAGTGGGAAAGCGTCTCGATGGACTTTATTGACGGATTACCAAGATCGAGGAAGGGTAATACGGGGATTTGGGTCGTGGTAGACAGACTTAATAAGAGCGTCCATTTCATTCCCGTGAAGAGTAAGAGGACTGCTCCATGGTTAGCCTCCGTATACGTTCGAGAAATAGTTCATTTGCACGGTGTTCCTTCTAGCATAGTGAGCGACCACGATCCCATCTTCACTAGCGAGTTTTGGAAGAGCTTGCAAGAGGCGGTACAGACTCAGTTATGTTTGAGCACTGCATATCATCCTCAGACGGACGGCCAGACCGAGAGGGTGAATCGTATTCTAGAGGACCTATTGAGATTATGTGTCTTAGATTTCGGAGGTACATGGGAGGATCATCTTCTGTTGGTAGAGTTCTCATATAATAATAGCTTTCAGTCTAGCATTGGCATGGCACCGTTCGAAGCTCTTTATGGACGGCCATGCCGTTCGCCTACATGTTGGTGGGAATCTACGGATAAGATCTTGCTTGGACCCGATATGATTAGAGAGACTTCGGAGAAGATCGATTTGATTTGAAGGAGGATGAAGACGGCGCAAGATAGACAGAAATATTATGCGGACAAGAGGAGGTCAGATCTTGAGTTTGATGTTGGGGACATGGTCTTTGTCAAGGTGTCTCCATTACGGAACGTCGTTCGCTTTGGGTCCGTTGGGAAGTTAGCACCAAGGTTCGTAGGACCGTTTCCTATTAAGGAAAGGATTGGGCAGATGGCGTATAGAGTGGAGTTGCCCGAGAGACTTAGTGGTGTACACGACGTATTCCATGTATCACATTTGAGGAAGTGCTTGCACGAGACCGCGGAAGTGGTAGAGCCGAGCTTGCTTAGAGAGGTGGAGATCGAGCGTGATGCAACGATTCGACGAGCTCCTACGCACATTCTTGGGTCGGAGATTAAGAAGTTGAGGAATCGAGAGGTTAAACTAGTCAAAGTGCAATGGGGAGATGATGAGAGCAACGCTACTTGGGAGATGGAAGCGAAGATGCGTTCATTATACCCTGTATGTCTTTTGATTTCTCTCATACTTATCTTATCTTTAGTATGTCCTCTTGATAGTATCTTTGACCTTTAGATAGGATAGTCCTATGGTTGAAACATGTGTTTGAGACATGTTATGTATGATGGATGCAAGTGGATGCAAGTGTTTGCTAGTGGTTGCTCGTGGATGCATATACACACAATTTAGGCACTAGATCGGCTCAGTCACTTCATATCGCATATTGCATATAAATGTGTGTACATATTTAAGAAATGGATGTATAATGGTTGTACCATCAAATGGATGTTGCATTTTGGTGAATGGTTGTGCACACATATAGAAATAATATGTATCGATAAGGTTCTTTCGCATACATAATGGATGCATGGCACTATCACGGTTTGCATGAAGGAGGTCAACTGAATCAGTAGACCGCCTGATTTTGCATTGAATAAGGAACATATACACACACTTCTTGCATATGTACATACATCATTAGAAATTTTATAAGGACAATGGATGCCCGTGTTTGATGGTTGAGTAGATGGTTGTTTGGATGTTAGGATATGCATTCTCCTTAACTTAGAGATTTCGGGGGCGAAATCCTTTAAGGAGGGGAGAATGTAACACCCCGAATTTTTGAATAATCAAATTAACTAAATTAAATAATAATTAATCTTCGATGTGAGAATTAAGGGAAACGGGTTGCGCCATTATGTTCGTCTCGGAATTCTAGTTGAGATAGAGCCGAGTTTGCGTGAATTGGACTTCGTATGAAGAAGTTATGGCGATCGGAAGTTTCAGAAAATTCAAAACAGATTTCAAATTTCAAAAATTCAGAGTCAAACAGGCTAGGCGGGAAAATTCCCGCCAGGGCCAGGTCGACCATAGTGTCGACCTGGGGGTCGACCTACCCAGACCAGGTCGACCTGGGGGTCGACCTGCCCCCCACCCCCAGGCAGATTTGAATGATGACCTGTTTGTGACTAGATGCTGACTCATTAGGGTTTCTGAACTGCTCTGATTGACTGGGATTAATTCGGGGTTGATCGGACGGCTTAAACTAATCCTAAACTCTATTAAAAACACCTATAGACCCAAACCCTAAAATCAAAATAAAATTGGATTCATGGCCTCCATGTCGTCACCTAACAACTCAACATAGCCGCCACCAATTAGAGAGGAAGAAAGCAAATCAAATTCAATCTTTTCAACTCTAACAACGAATCTTCATCAAAGGAGCACTAATTCAACTCCAGAAATCAGAATTCAGAACTCAAGACTGCTTTTGAGTTGTGAGTTCGATAGTTTTAACAAGATAGTTAATAAATGAATTGGATTGAGTTATAATGCAGATAATTTGGATGTGATATGAATTATTGATTTCACGTTGTAATTATGTTGTAGAATTATGTTGTAATTTCCATGATATTATGTTGTGATGCTATCATCTACGATGTAAAGTTATGATGCTATCACCCATGTTATAATCCTATGATTGGCTTATGTCTAGTTGAATTATCATGTTTCTTATGCTAGTTTGTTATATTGATTCATATGATAAATCATATGTAGGAAAGTATAGATGTTGATTCAAACATGAACCATATACAAGTTTGGGTAGAATTATATGTGACCTTACATGGCTATGGCACCTAGTTTATGTGAGAATTTAATTGAAAGTTAGGCTATGACATATGCTACTTTACATGTCTACACCATTGTTGCGATGTATGAATCACATATGTAAGTTTATGAGTTGGATATGAATCATGTTATGCAAGTTTAGGATTATTACCTATGCAAATATAGAACTATGACATATGTTATCTATGCAAGTTTGTGGCCATTATTTCATCAAGTTCACACCTTAGATTTGGATCCATGACATATGATGTTTATGCAAGTTTGTACCATTATCTCATCAAGTTCACACCTTTAGATTTGGATCCATGACATATGTTATTTATGCAAGTTGTAATTTTGACCTATGCAAGTTTTAGATGTAGAACATCATTCACATACGCAAGTTCACCCCTATGTTAGATTTGTGATGTTTTCTTTTATTTTATGAGTTAGACTATTCGAGTCTAACGTATATTTTTACGGTAAACGAACAAACGTACTACGTGGGGGTAAAGGGGGTAATGTTAAAAATATTTAATTGGCATAAATGCCTTAAAAAGGCATAAAATATAATTGTGGTGAAAATTGGTATGATATTACATACCATAAATGGATGTACATAATTGAGTCAATTATAGACATCGTTAATTGATTGATAATTTGAATAGGGAAAGTAATTCAAATTTGGGGAATGATTAATTAGGAGTAATTAATCGTCTAAGACACGAGGTTAGGCTCTTTTGTGGTGTAAGACTGCCCGGACCCGCCCGGCAAATCCAGCTACCACAAATGTCAGTCTAATGTGAGAGGTCTTAGGCACAAACTAAATACATAACAGTTGTAAAGACACGAGGTTAGGCTCTTTTGTGGTGTAAGACTGCCCGGACCAGCCCGGCAAATCCAGCTGCCACAAATGTCAGTCTAATGTGAGGGGTCTTTATGAGGTTACGGTCTTAATGAATTAAGAAACACTTAACCAGATAAGCATGTAGTGGGACATGAGGGGGTTAAGTGGGTGCCTTGGGTGGCATAAGGAATCTAGTGGGTGCCTTGGGTGGCATGTGGAAATACGATTAGAAACGCTTAACCAAAATTGAAACATGTAATTGAAACATGAATAAGAAGTGGGTTTAGTGGTATGTACTAGAGGGGACCAAGCTTAGGTGGATAGCTTGTGTCAAGTAATGGGGGCCCATTTCAACCAGTAACCCATACGTATCTTTGTGGGCTCGACCCAAGTCGAGGACGGGACACGCATACTGGGCTTAACTATAAGAGACCAAACCGGGTTAGCGGTGACAACGCAAGTCCAACGGGTTCATATGCGTGTGTGGACCCGGGCTGGTAGGTAAGACGTTGTTGCATCGTGTAGGTATAAGCCGTGCATTCTTGGTGGTATCGGGTTGCCACTTTGGGGAGTGATACACCCCACTGTGGGGCCAGCACGGGTATCTACGAGTTAGGGAGCCGATCGCTTGGGGGTAGTGGGTACACCTAGTGGGGATAGGGGCAGACGGCACCTATGAAGGCAGCTAGGGGCGCACGGAACTACCATTATCATTATTAAGTCTGTAGGCGGGATCAACCTTAGGGTGACTAGTGGTGGTGCGGTATACTAGTGGCGGTGCAGTATAGCAATTATCCTATAGTGTTGGTGTAGTTTAGTATTTAACTTAGTGGGTTATGTGCACTTTAATGATATCGTTGTTCATCTTGTTTCCTTGTTTACTTTGTCATACTCAATGGTTCTTGATCATTTCCTTATTTTCCAACTTATGCCTTAGCCTAGTTACTTTGTTAATTATATTGTTAAAATTATCGCACTCGCCGGACTTTATGTCTGACCCCCCCCCTTTTCCCTTTTTCCATCTCTTTCCTCCCCCCCCAGGTGCTCAGGTTGGAACTAGCACCAGTGGAGCTTGATTTTGGGCTGCTTTTAGAAGATTTCTTGGACCGCTGAAGTAAAGTTCAACTTCTCTTTATTTATGGCTATTTTAATGTTGGGGATTATGTCTTTCAGTTTATGTACTTTGTTTTATCAAGATGGATATGATGTACTTGACTTTGGTTTAAGGTTTTGATGATGTAACCAAACATATTTACCTTCTGCTGCAATAAATGAAGTTTTAAATTTTCAAGTACTGCTTTATATCTGTCTTGTTGTGATTTTCTGTTCTATATTCACTTAAAATGCTCCATGGAAGTTAATGCATTCCCTTTGTGAGTGACATTAATGGACGTGGGGTGTTACAGTTCTCAGCTATTTGGATTTCCATGTACGTAACTCTGTGACATGACAGTGATGTTTCTATTGCTTTTTTCACTCTATTATGACTCACTATATTATTCTCTATATTTTTTATTACACTTTATCCGTGCGCTATGAGATATACGACAAGTCCTGCTCTAATTTCAACCCTTGATTGTCCTCCCATATCAACTTAACACATTTTTAGCGCGTTATTCCTTTGTTACTATGCAAGTGGTATGGGGAAGTCATCACATCAAAGGTTTAGGATTTTGGAGGATGTCTCCTTATAGCCTTGAAATCAAGACGTGTAATTGAAATCCGGTGTGATCTTTCATTTACTACATTTACTTTACTTGCTTTTTATTTCTTTGATTCATACTATGACCATTATACATACACTCATATGCATAATCCAAAAGATTTCAAAAGGATTTATAAATTTAAGAAAACACGATTCAACCCCCTTCCCTCCCCCATCCTCTAGTGTTAACATATCCTTAAGATCATTAATCTGCATCACTTTCAACACATCTTGAATCTCGTTTGACATGTTTAGAAACAATTGTTCATACTTTGCCTCGTGTTTGTTATTGAGGTCAACTGCTTTATTTAGAAGCTTTCATAAGTTACACCAACTTTTCAAGTTTGGTCGAATAATTCGTTTAATTGATTTTCTGTATTGAATATGTTAAGATCCATGACCACGTCAATAAAATAAATTCTATTGGATCATTTCGACAGTTGATTAAAGCGTTCGAGGTGGCTAAGGATTGTCATTCCAAAATCAAAGGAATTTGGCTAGTGAGATTATTTTCCCGTTATGTTCAGAGATAATGAAATCGATAGAAAGTATGAATTCCCCTACTTTAATGAGTATACCCTCAAATTTTCCTATTGGTTCTTTACAGAACGATCGACTAGAAGAGAGATTTTTTTCGACTTAAGCACTCCTTAGCCATGTTTTTTATACATGGTATGAAAGCAAATTTACACTTACACATAAGTCAAACAAGCATTTACTGATTTCCATATCACTTATCGTACATAGGATTATAAGGCACCTTAGATTTCATAAAAATAGACTGAGATAAGACTTCCCTTAGACCGGTGGATAAAAAAAACTTGTTAAGTAATTGAGTGTTCCCCTTTTTTAGTGCGAAAATCCTTTCAAAATATAGCATGACTTGGGGCTTATTAGACATATATAAGATAGGAATGATCGCTTTGACTTATTTGAAAATCTCTAAAATCTTTTCAATTTGATTAGAATGTTTCTTAGATCGGAAGTCGATATGGAAATAAAGCCCGAAACTTAGTAGGATGATCATATGAGTTGGAATAGAATTAGATTTTAATTTTGATTCGATGTTCGACTCAATGTTCATATCAGAATCATTTGTGGTTTTTAAAGTACGAAGAGAGATTTCTAGCATGACGTTTGGATTGAAAACTTTGGTTATCAATTCGTTTACCAAATCTCAAAGTGATGATAACGTTTATTTGATTAACATTGCTATCTTGAATGACATGAGCTTGGTTTGAATTTGTGTTTAGCTTTCTAGGGTTTGGAATTGGTTGAACCGAGAATGTGCATCTTACTCACTCACTCGTAGAAACGCTAATTGACACATTTGCATTTCAAGTTTAGTACTCGATTGACTCGTATTTTGTATGTAAGAGATTAACAAATTTTGCAAACTATCGTTCACCTAAAAATTTTGAGTGGTAGATTTAGCCAAAGTTTCCGAGCTTTTCTTGAGTGATGTCATTCGCTTACCATCTTGAGTAATAAAAGTTTGTTGCTAATTATTTTGAGGTGGCACAAAGATTTGAAATTGATTCAGTTGAAAATAAGGATTTGAAGCATCATTTGGAAATGTTTGAAAAGATGGCCAGACCAGATTCGTTTCGAATTGTTTTTGTTTCAAGCTAGGTTAGGATGATTTCTCCAACCGAGATTATATGTTGAAGAAAATAGATCATACTTAACATTCTTAAAAGTGTTAATTTGTCCAAAAACATATAAGAATCATTATTGTTTAAATTTGCTAAATTTACAAAGTGTGTTAATGTGACATAGATGAATTTCAAAGTGATTATCTATTGGAGCGGGTAATGTAATTCATAAATGGGCATAACTCAATTGATATAAATTTGATCCAAACAAATACAAAGGGAATTTTTGTTCACCATCGTTGAAGGATTGGTTATTCGAACTAAACGGTTTATCTAAGTGTCACGAATCCATACACTCGTGCATAGGGGAGAAGATTAAGGGGAGAAAGAGAGGAATAAAAGCAAGAGAAAAGATGGAAATGAGTTTTTTTATCTTTGTGTACGTGTGTGTTTGTGTGTGTTAATGAAACTAATGAAATAACTTAATCGAAGATTTTGTCCTTAGTACACTACACCATTATCTGGTAAAGAGAAAAGATGGAAAAGAGTTTGTCGTTTGGTACCCTTATTTTTTCAATTGCGAACACTTATTTGTGTTATATATTAGTGACAATAATATGTGTTGCTACATTAGAAATATGTTACTAAAAATACAAATTTATAATTTTTTATTGGTAATGCTTAGTTGCGTTGGAAAGCCTGGATGCCGAGGGGAAAAACATAGACACACGCACGTTTTCTGCCGTAACCCTTACTCCTTCCATCTCAAACAGTTTTCACTACTTCAGCTGCGTTAAAATGAATTGCAATGTGGGAATAAGGTGATTTAGGGAAGGATTTTTATTTCGATTGCAAATCTAAACAAGGATTTTGATTTAATTACAAAGCGAGAACAAGGATTTCGATTTCGAGGCAAGGAGTACGAGGTTAGATTCGAGTTCGAGGTCACGAAACTCGATTTCGAGTAGGTGAGTTGTGCCATTTTGGCTATCATTCTATTGATAGTTTGGTTTGCCTTTGTAACTTTGGTGAGTAAAAATTTATATTCTTGGAAAAAAAATATAATTTTGATTTTGTTTTAAGACGTACAGTTGCTTTTTATCTTTTCACATAATCGATTTCTCTTCCAACATGTTGAATTGGTGATGTTAGGTAGTACTATTTGCGTTTATTTTCATATTAGTTTAAAATATGTTGTGCTAATGTCAGAATATATAACTAAATCTCTTTATTTTCATTCTTGTTTAAAATCTGTTGTGTTAATGTCAATAGATATAAGCGGATGATCTACGATTTGACGATATACAAAATCAAATTAGAAATTATTGACTCAAAAATTGGATCAAACGCAAGGAATCTAAAACATAGGTTTTAAACCAAAAAAAAGTAGATAAAAAATAAAATCAAAGCAGTAAAAGATCGAATTTTTATAGTGTTCCCGGGTACTTCAAACTATGTACATTTCAATCAGTTTTGTTATTAATTGCTAGTTGTATTCGCTACATTACAACTAGATTATCCGTAAAACTAAATTACTATAGTTTGAGTGAGTTTTGAGAAGATAAGAATTGAAGAAATGAAAATAACTTGGCTGACTAACGACGTTCAATATTCCGAAGAAGTCAGAAAAAGATGATTTAGTCATTTTTCTAGTTGTAAGTAGGTAGCTATTTATAGTATTATCAGTTAAAAAGTTAATTAGCAGCCATGTTCAGAAGAAGAGTTGGGTCTTCACCATAAGTTGCACACCATAACGAGTCATCATGATGATTCAGTATTGACTCGTAGTTGTGAATAATTTCTGAACCGGATATAATATGGGAACAAGGGAATAGGGATAAAGCCAATGACATTCAGCCCATTATATCAGAATCAGATATAATAATAAACGAAGTGTTACACATTCTCTAATTTTGGGTTGTTAATTGCATGCAAGTGTTATATATGCATACTAAAATCTGGGCACGTTAGGTCCTCACATCCTACAACCCTATTGTTCTGATTATGTACATGCTTGAGGTCCTCACATTTCTTTCCTTGTATGTTATCTCAATTTTGTTGCTAGTTTTGACGTTTGCCAAATTTGGTTTCTCGATTTGATGGCTTCTCAAGATTGGAAATTTCAAATACTTACATGAATATCAATGTTAACAAAGGAAAAAGCGAAGAAAATGGAAATCAGCTCTGCTAATTATCTATAAGCATTTAACTACTTTACTATATTCCACTTTCTTTTGTATTTCACCCCTATCTATCTGCATTAGGTAAAAAAATACTATTCATGTATACACCAACAACTTGTAAGAAGGTGAAATTACTTGAAATTAGATAAGTCATGGGCAATACTCGCTCGCTTATGACTTAAAAACTAGGTATTGCTACAGTTTTAACTGGAACCCACTTAAATGTCACTATTCAAAACTACTTTTAAGTTGTTATGAAATAAGCTTTTCTTAATGGGCTCATAGTCCAAAGTGGTCCCAATACTAATGCCAGCTGCCGTAGCTTATTATTTTTTTAGCTGGGAAAAGCTAAAAAAAATAAAATATAAGGGGTACGTTTTATTTAAATTTTGAGTTTTCAATTTTGAGTTTTCATGGTTATTTTCAATTTTTCATTTTGAATATTTTCACTATTTCTCAAAATGCGTTTGGTTATCCTTTTTTTCGAAAACAAGTTTTCAAAACTAAAAACTGAAAAATGCGTTTGGTTTGAAATATAGTTTTCAAATTTTGAAATTTTGAGTTTTTATTTTGGCAATTCAAACAATTTTGAGTATAATAGATATAACTGATGACACAATAAATATTCATCATTCGGTCACCCCATAAATTCCACTCTTTCAATATTTCCTAAATTTCTTGTACTCTGTCTTGTTTTTCTATAATTGTAAAAGTAATATACTATATATTATTTAATTGGAATATGTATAAAAATGTATTAGTACACGTTTTATTAATACATATCAGTAGTGCATATGTCCAAAAAAATGTATTAATCCATTCAATACATTATTAATAATGTATTAATACATTTAATACATAAAATTGTATTAATGTATTCAATACATAGAAATGTATTAATGCAAGTAATTACATGAGGATTTTGTATATTGTTAAGAACATGAATTTAAGGCAATAATTTAGACTGAGATGGTGAACCCATGATGCAAGAAAAAGTAGACAATGGCAAGATTGCAACAATATAGAGCAACATTGAGTCAGACTAAAGTAACAATATTGGAACTGAGACAATAACATAGGAGCTGTAATAATTATGGCAATAATTTGTCTAAATATCTCAAACGCAATACCTAATCAACATTACCACATAATATAAACAATAAAAAATAAAGGCATAGACAGACTATACATAAAAGCAAGTCACAGCTTATTAAGGAAAACTGAATGCTCAGTGTTGACATCAAAAGTTGGTCACTAGTGACAGTCAACCCCCAATCATGTGAATACACACGAATAATGATTATATAGTGCAGAAATGTAAACAGAACAGAGAACACACACAAGATTTTTATAGTGGTTCGGCAAAAGTTAGTGCCTACATCCACTTTATATGTATATTGACTTTCTTTTGAGTACAAGTACAAAGCGTTTTTTTTCGGGAATGAAGAAGAGAAAGAATGGCTATTTTATGAGTTAGTCATGAGAGTTGGAAGCCTTAAAGGAAGAGTAGAGTATCCGAAAAAAGCCCCTTTCCTCTTTGAGCTTTGTGGTATTTATCAGTGAAGTGCTGGGCTAAATGGGCCACCACGTGGCCTTCCTCTTTTTCGGAGTTCGGACACGTGGAGCTCAGTCACTAGTAGTAATCGCGGTGGTAATACCCATTCCACTGCTCATTAATAGTATCCTCGGAAATAACGACTCACGTTGGCACTCATGGTGAGGTGTATCAAAAGTAGAGCCTTGTCCGGATATGGTTGACCACCTTTATTGCCTTGAAAGTTGGCCTGAGCATTTAAAAGACTCAGCAAGATATTTCCATGTAGATCCGAGATACTCGGTCGATGCACCTTTTGCGGGAGCGATTTACTCGATCGACTAGGGTGAGCGAATCTTCCGGAGTGAGCGATTTATTGGCTGGAAGGAACTGGCTCGGGCTGGTGTCTGAAAAGGGCCTGTTTGGATCGAGCTTTGGTTGGGCCTTCTAGGATATGAACTGTCTGAATTGGCTGGTTGCGCATTGCTGAAGGGCGCATTTCTGGATACTGGACTTCGATCTGATCCGTGACAGCCTTTGCCAATAAGTTGGTTAACACTTTGCCCCTCAGAATACATTTTCTTCGATAGAGGGAGGTGTGTTCTGATTCTCTGTGTCGAAGTCCAATGTGCGAATAGCGATGGTTGCGCCGAACCATATTAAAGCCAGAAGTCTGACGGTCCTGATGATTATATTAAGACTAGAAAACCGATGACCGAAGAAGGTCGTATTAAGGCCAGAAGACCGACAATCATCGAAGATCGTATTAAGGCCAGGAAGGCGGTTGTAAACTCCAGTCGAGATATTTAGTACCTGTGGAAATGGTATGAGCCATTCTCAGTCTAGAGAAGGCTTTTAGTTTCATTTGGGCGAGCATAAATCATACTCGGCTTGAAAATAAGGACGAGTAGTAATCAAACCTTGCTTAGAAGAATGGCGAGTATTAACCATACTCGGCTTACAGGGGTGGCGAGTATTAACCATACTCGACGTATGGAGGTGGCGAGTATTAACCGTACTCGGCTTATGGAGGTGGTGAGTATTAACCATACTCGGCTTATGGCAAGTGTTTTCCGTGCTCGACTTATGTAAGATCATTTGGTAAGTCTTAGAAGGGGCGAGTATAGTCCATACTCGGCTTTAAGAGATCTGACCGTACTCGGCTCAAGGTGTAGGTTTTCAGAGATGGTGATAGGCTTTCGCAGTGACCATATTTAGAAGGGGCGAGCGTTAGTCGTGCTCGGCTTAAATCGTTCAAACATAATCCATATTTGCAAAAGAAAATTCATAGTCGCTAAAGAACTATTACAGGAAAACGAAAATAAATTATTAGGGGACAACTAGTGATTCGAGAGCATGCCTAGGAGTTGAATCCTAACACCATACATGTGTACATCAAAGTGTGCATTTTATTAGATAGAAATACATTGAAAAAGAAATCTAAACTTAATTAATGATAATGCCGCGGGCGCTAATCTCGGAGTCCTTTCCGTTTCTTGGAGCTCGGGGACCAGCCTGAGGAGCTTGAGCAGAAGATTGTGGCGGCATGGCCTGTGGGTTCTTCTTGACATATTCGAGAAGCTCCCCTCGCCTAACCTTATCCTCGATGAGATCGTGTAGGTCCCTGCATTCATTGGTATTGTAACCAGCGATGTTGTGGAACATGGAGTGCTTTCCAGATTCGAGCTCTTTCTGGGTTGGCTCTCTTTGAGGAGGTCTTGGGAAAGGCAGGGACCTTCGTACGTCAAGAAATATGTCGAGCATGGAAGAATTTAGCTCGGTATACTGATCATACTTACTTTCTCTTTGAGGTCATACGTTGTGCTCATTCTTATCCAGGGTCTTTCCTCTTCCTTTATTCCGGCCATTAGTGTTGGATGGACCTCCTTGTTTGGTGGCTAAGACCTCGAGGCTCTCCATCTCAATGCTGGTGTCTTCTTGTCAGAGGAATTGCTCGGCCTCGGCATAGAAATCTTCTATGTCCTTGGGGGGATCTCCGGTTAAAGAGATTGAGAATTCTGATCGATTCTGAACTCCTGCAATGGCAGCCATAAGCACCATCGATGGCTCAGGTCGATCGACTGATGCTACGGTCGCGTTGAATCTTTCGAGGAAGGACCGAAGTGTTTCTCCCGGGCGTTGTTTGATGGTGGTCAGAAACATGACACTCTTTGGCCGGGAGATATGTACCTGAATTGCTCAATGATCGGGTGAGCAGTGTATTCCAGCTACTGATCGACTCCGTTGTTAGCGGTCGAAACAACACTCCGGCTATATCTGTGAGGAAGAGTGGGAAGCACTTGGCCATGGCGTTGGTCGATGCTCTAAGCATTTCCATATGTTGCATGTATCGCATGAGATGGATGGTCGGGTCAGTTCGACCATTGTATGGTTCGATAGCTAGACACTTGAAGTCCGGAGGATTGCAGGAGTTCCTGATCTCTCTAGTGAAGGGGCTGCGATGGATATTATCTATGTCTTGCTGAGAAGAATTGCCCCGAGTGAAGCGTTTGACTACACCTGCAAGCTGGCTTCCATCTTCGAGGAGTCGCTGCCATGAATCCAACTCTGCATTCAGGAGAGTACCAGCACTGGGGTCCAACGAAAGCATGCTCAGAAGGGTGGCTACTGGTTGGGCTCGACCTCAGAGAGTTGAGTGAAGGTGAGGGTGAGGGTTCATTGCAGCTGTTGGTTTAGGACCAACTGGCCCTTCTTAAACCTGATGAGATTTGGATCGAGCCATACCCGAGGCTGGGGGTTCGGGCTGATCCGGCATAGCATGTGATGTTCGGAGTTGTTCGATATCGCCGCCCAGGGTGATGTTAGGAGGATTTGCAGTAGCATTTTCATCCGCCGACCTAGGAGCTGGTATGGTAGAGTGGTCTCCCTTGTTCGAAGGGAAGGCTTCGCCGGCTCTTCGTTGAAGGGAAGGCAGCATAAGGCAAGTCTGTTGTAAGATACTGGGCTGTAATGGGAATGGCATTGACCCAAATTGCCCCTGTGGTTGCTCGATTAGTTCGAGGGGTTGAGCTATCCCGCAAATTGGAGGCAAAGCGGTCGAACGAACTAGATCTCGGTCGCGGGCCTCCTGTGAATCTGCAACTACGGCCGCACTGGTCGCTGGAAGTGATACTCCTGGCTGTGATTGGTCGGGAGGTGGAGCCGAGGCAGGAGGTAGCAAAGGTGGGATCTGATCAGTGGCCTGATTCTGTGCAGACCGAAGATCAGTTGTTGCCCCAATCCTGGTTGGTGGAGGAATTGATGTTGAAGCGTTTAGCCCCATCTCCACTCCACCGAGAAGGTGATCCATAAACTGCTGCTATCGTTTGAGGAGTTTACCCTGAGATGTCATATGGTCTTTGAACTCGGTCATGATTTTATCCATGTCGTCCCGGGTAAGATATTGGGGAATATCTTCATGAGCGGAGGCTTCCTGACTTGCTTCTGCAGCGTTTGTATTGGCTGCATCGGCATTCATGGGACAGGAAGATATTGTATCTTTCTTTCGTTTGTTCGCCATGGACTGAAAGTAGTAGAAGGTCGCAGGGTATGTCGGTGTGTGCCCCTCTTCCTGGCACGCCAAAGTGTTGACGTCAAAAGTTGGTCACTAGTGACAGTCAACCCCCAATCGTGTGAACGACACACGAATATTGATTATAGAGTGCAGAAAAGTAAACAGAACAGGGAACACACGCAAGATTTTTATAGTGGTTCGGCAAAAGTCAGTGCCTACGTCCACTTTATATATATTGACTTTCTTTTGAGTACAAGTACAAAGCTTTTTCTTTTCGGGAATGAAGAAGGGAAAGAATGGCTATTTTATGAGTTAGCCGTGAGAATTGGAAGTCTTAATGGAAGAGTAGAGTATCAAAAAAGAATCCCCTTTCCTCTTTGAGCTTTGTGGTATTTATAGGTGAAGTGCTGGACTAAATGGGCCACCACGTGGCCTTCCTCTTTTTCGGAGTTCAGACACGTGGAGCTCAGTCACTGGTAGTAATTGCGGCGGTAAGACCCATTTCACTGCTCATTAATTGTTTCCTCAGAAATAGTGGCTCACGTGACACTCAACGTGTGGTGTATCAAAAGTAGAGCCTTGTCCGGATATGGTTGACAGCCTTTATTGCCTTGAAAGTTGGCCTGAGCATTTAAAAGACTCAGTTAGATATTTCCATGTAGATCCGAGTTACTCAGTCGATACGCCATTTATGGGAGTGATTTACTCGGTCGACTAGGGAGAGTGAATCTTTCGGAGTGAGCGAGTTACTGGCTGGAAGGAACTGGCTCGGGCTAGTGCTTGAAGAGGGCCTGTTTGGACCGAGCTTTGGTTGGACCTTCTAGGGTAATGAACTGTCCGAATTGGCTGGTTGCGCATTGCTGAAGGCCGCATTTATGGATACTGGACTTCGATCTGATCCGTGACAGCCTTTACCGAAAAGTTGGTTAACACTCAACCTGTTTTACTCCTTGAGGTTCGGCTCTTATCATCTCCATGCACTGATAAAATAGACTCAATGTAAATTGGATCATCTCCTGTTAATGTTGCCTCCACCATATCTATATTTAAACATGCTCACAGTCACTCCCTTACTTGAGCTAAGATAAGAATTACATTAAGGTCGACCAACATAGTCCAGTGAAGGTAAAAAAACCAATGATAGTTTTACCGAGTAATATCTCAGGCTTCTTGCAAATAGAAAATAGGATCATCCATCCACTGCATTGTACTAAAGTTGAATACATGCGAGCACCTGAAGTCATAAATGCAGTTTCCATTAAAGCCACTGACATCAGAGGCTGATAACATACACATGCCACCGTAACAATTTAAAATCACACGATCACCAATGCCACCTTCTACTAAAAACCATCCCATTCTAGCCAAGTCTTCCTTCAATATCACAACCTCCAGATTCCAAAGCGGCAAAACCAAAAAAAGCTCGTAACCAAATTCAGCCAAGTAGGAATACTCAATTACAAGATTACTCAAAATTTCATCATCCCAGAGGTCAAAATCCATGTCCACCACTTGTGCAGAAGGCAATGATATCTACATTAAAATGTTTCCAATTTATGCCTAAAGAATAAATAAATAAAATATTATCGAAACAATGATGGATTTTTTTTCAAACTAGGGCTTCTTTTTCGATCAAAAAGCAAAGTTATCTAACGTTAAAAGGATTTTTGTTGTTTGAAAGACAAAAAATGAAAATTCAGTTTAACAGTGTAACCATTTATGATTTAAAAGCAATAATGGTTAAATGTACATTTTCACTTTAACTTCAAGAAGGGCAAAAAAAAAACATTCAACGAACATCAAGATGAAAAATAACAAATACAGTATGTTATAAAATAAAATTTGAACACTCAGAGTCACCGGTCCTACGCCAAGGCAATTTCATCTCTGAATTATATGTGATGGATGTGAATGAGCACTTGACAAACGTCCCAACCTCAAATCAACTATACAAAAAAAATTAAGTGCAATCATGTATAAAAAAAGTCAAATTACAATCATCTAGGATACGATAATTATATATGCTTTTAACTGACGTAAAAAATGTATGCTTTTATATCAAACTGTACAACTGCATTAAATAACGTTGACATATGTATGCTATCTGCATTGGTAATTTGGCTTATAACCAATGATTATTTTAAAATTCCATCTTTTTCTCTTAACCATATGAACTTCAGAAAATTAAAATGAAATAAATTCCGAACTTTAAAAAGTTCAAAGACAAGATTGGAGCCTCCAAACACAAATCAAAAAAAGCATTAACGCTTAACAATAAATGTATTTAAAACGATGCTGGATATGCAAGCCAAGTGTACTTGACATTGAACATCACTCATTCCATTTTTTATATATATGTAAAGAGAGACACATGCATATGTATCATGCCTGATGCTTTCAAAATTGCATACATAATGTTTACATCGTAACTTTTCCAAAGAAATTTGATCCTGTATACATCGCATTATCTAATTAATAGTACATATCAAACCTAGAAAAGAATTAAACTATCATATACAACATGGCCATTATTGTTTCGTGATGGAAACCCGTATGCTTAAGCTTATTTCTTTTTAAAATAATATTGCTAACAACTGCCCTGCTCATTTGTGCTTATTTTAAACCATGGAATTCATGAAAATTTCAAATGACTATGCCAAACAAAGACTAAAACTGTAAAAATAACCAAACATTAAGTACGTAATGATGCATCACATAATCCTCTTTTACCTAATGATTTAGCAAAAAAAAAAGTAGGGCTATATATACATCTATCACCTATCACTTCACATTTTACACAAACAACCCAAGAATGGAAGCAAAAATAATAACCTGCATTGTATTAACTGTAGCAGCGTTAGTATTTTCAACTTATGCATGACTGCATTACCAAAGAAACTTCTGTGAAGTATACTAGTCCCCTGTTTAGCCTAATCTTCCCAGTTGATTAATCTTCCTATGATTTATCTATCTAATCAATTTTTCTTCCTAATAAAGGGAACATACAATTTAAATAAAATATTAGTGCATTTGTTATTGTTTGTCACATTACAAAGTTCCGAGGTTTATTATTATTAACCTGTGAGTTAAAAATATGGTATATTGATCTCTTGAAAAATAAATCCCATATGAAATAAAGTTAAACCATTTTAGACACACAAACACTGGAAAACGCATGGTAAAAGCATAACAAAAGGAACACACAAACTCCGGAAAATCGTTAGCCTGAAGACCAATTATTATATAAATCATTGTCAAGTATATTTAAATCCAAAGAAAAGCAAGTACTAGAATAATCACGAAAGATAAAGAGATTGATAGAAATTACCTTATAACAGTTGAAACGGAAGTAGCTTGAATCAAAAATAAAACCCTAACCCAAGCCGAAAAGAAGGAGCCACTGTTAAATAAAAAACTTGATGAACTAGTTCAATTGAATCGATGGAGGCATGAAAGAAAGAAAAGTTGCGATTTAACACTAGTTTTTTTAAGATCGATGAAAATTGGAGAAGAGGGATTAAGCGGGAAGAAAATGATTAGGATTGTTTAACATGTTCGCTTTGTTGTATAGAAAAGGTTGCATAGATGCGGAAGAACAATAAACAGGATTTAGGTTTGCCAATTGAACATCAATCTAATCTGATAGCAATTATTCTATTACATCAAACAAATAGTAAATAACTATAACGAAGAAACAATGAGACACAAAATATTTATACCGGTTCCACTATCATCAAGATAGTGTACATCCAGTCTAAAAAAGAGAGATTTTATTCCACATGAGAGAATTACAATAGATTACAAAATAAGAGTTTACATATCCAAACCTCAATAGGCTTAACAAGAAGAGACACCATTGGGGATCACTGGCTCCATGCCAGGATGTGTTATAATGAAGTCTACCCCTCAATATATAGCCAGTAAAATCTATGTGAGTCATCAGTAAAATTACCAAGATATGGTAATAAATAATGGAGGTAAATTACATAGGAAACAAGTGGTGCAAACATAGCAAGTAAGTCAATCATTATCTTCCTTGGCAAAGATGGTAGAAAATTATCCCTACATCCATCTCATGCAAATGCAATTAATGTGTTTCCATATTAAAAATATATTTACTTACCGTTTTGCATATTTTTTTTCACTTATTATTATTCTGTATCACCAAAATTTAACACTCCACCTTGATGCAAAATCACATATCTCCAGCACCCCACCTCGAATCAAATTCTCTTCACATCATAAAACTCTTCAACAGAACTCCACCTTAAATCAAAATCTCATAATGAGATAGAATCCAAAAATGAATATTTTCCTAATGGGTTCCAGCAAAGCTACCCCCCTCACATCATGTTAACGAGCTCAAACTACGTCCCCGCCCGCCCCAAAATGTTGCAAATACCCATAATCGAAAAGAAAAAAAGCAGATCCAAAATAATCTCAAAACCACCAAGGCTAAAAATAATTCTCTCAAACACTATTTCAAATACAAAGCCAAAATCCAAATCTCTGTATACAAGATAATTCTCTCTCCATCTACATACCTGCATATAGCACCTCATTTAAGACGGCATCACAAAATCGACGATATATCACAGTAGCACCAAATCCGTCAAAATCAGCTCCATGAACTGAACTCCAAAACGGCATCGTAAGTCGATAAGTCTGAGTGGCGTCAAATCCGTCGTTGAAATCAGCTACATCAGATATAGTTTCTAAACCCATTGTCCTCTTTAACACACTAAACTCTTTATCACCAAAATCTCATACAATGCGAGCATTTCTCAGCTGAACTTGAAGTTATACAAAGTCCTCAAACATTTGGAAAGGTTGCTAACACCTCCAATGGTTCGTCTTTGGTCGTTACCACCTCTAAGCAGTTTCTCCAACCTATTTTCTATAAATAGTCTCTTTTGAACGGTTGGGTCAGGCCGTGAACAAACATATAATTCTACCTTAGTGAGAATCCGGAGCTCAAGTTACATCAAAGTTCCAAGCTTGGAACACTATTCTCTCTCAACATAACCTTCTCCACCAAAGTCTCATTTTCTCTAGAATAATAATAGCATAATCACCACTGAATCTACCAACCATTGTAGAAATAATAGATGCACAATTTAAAACAAATCGCCTTGCTCTGATACCAATCAGTTGTGTAGAAAAGGTTGCACAGATGCGGAAGAACAATAAACAGGATCTAGATTTGCCAATTGAGCATCAATCTAATTTGATAGCAATAATTCTATTACATCAAACAAATAGTAAATAACTATAACAAAGAAACAAAGAGACACACAAAATTTATACTGGTTCTACTATCATCGAGATAGTGTATGTCCAGTCCAAAAGAGAGAGATTTTATTCCACACGAGAGAATTACAAGAGATTACAAAATAAAAGTTTACATATCCAAACGTCAAATAGGCTTAACAAGAAGAGACACCATTGAGGATCACTGGCTCCATGCCAGGATGTGTTTATAATGAAGTCTACCCCTCAATATATAGCTAGTGAAATCTATGTGAGTCATCAATAAAATTACCAAGATATGGTAACAAATTATGGAGGTAAATTACATAGGAAACAAGTGGCGCAAACATAGCAAGTAAATCAATCATTCTCTCCCTTTGCAAAGATGGTAGAAAATTATCCCTACATCCATCTCATGTAAATGCAATTAATGCGCTTCCATATTAAAAATATATATACATACCATTTTGCGTATTTGTTTCGACTTATTGTTATTTTGTATCACCAAAATTTAACACGCTTTGTTTTGGGCTTTGGTTTTTCAATTTTTTATGTGGGCTTGAAAACGGGGAAAACAGAAAAAACTGTTTTCAGTTTTCTTTATTAGGCTTATTTTGAAAAATGATAATTTTTGAAAATGAATTTTTGAAATAGAAAACAGAGCATGTTTCCAGTGTTTTTCAAAATAAAAAACCTGAAAATGAACCGAAAATAACAAACCAAACGCACCCTACGTGTGCATTATGCAAAAATTAATTTATGGATTTGTACTAAGTGGTTGAGAACAATATTTATAATCATCCTTTTCTAGCGAGTCTCAATGGCAGACTTGGGAATTTCTATCAAACTATCACCTTATGTGTATACTTATTGTGAGGATGTCTGTTACAAATGACATATAATCCACATAATTCCTTATCATTGTAGTGGAACTAAAATGTTGTCTTCCATGGCATATTATGATTTTATTTATAAAAAATATAAAACATTGTTGCAGTAGCATTAATAGGCTGTTTTAATCACCTGTAGCGATAAAAGAAGGCAGCTTAGTTATTGCTACAGCAGGGGTACTGCTATTAGCAGCCGTAGATCGAACGAAAAAAAAATCCTAATTGCAAACTAATACTTGTATTGTAGCATTTTCTGTACTTTCTGGAATTCATGCAAAGTTTCAAAATCTTTTAACAAGACCTAACAATTTAAGTACTCATTGACCCATTTTGTTTCATAGTAGTAAGCTATAGGTAGAAACCAGGATGCATAGGAACATGCAAAATTTGTATTTATTGTTGTGTGTTATTGAGTACTTTTGAGTGGAAACGTATAGGTTCGGCTGAATTAAATTCAAGCAATCCACTTTGTTTTTTAGCATGAATATGCAAACTTGTTTATTAATACATGAGTGAACCTGTTGAGCGTGGACTGCAACATCTTGAGTGCATGGTGCATATAAAAGCACTGATTATAAAACTATTTGTTAGTTGAAGACTGTTGCTGATAATACACATGCAACTTCCTTTTTGCTAACAGATCAATGATGAGAATATAATTTTAGTTTCCGAAATTTACTTTTGATAAAAGAAAGGAAGAAATATTTGTTATTCGGGTTTCTCATCACGAATCATCCACATAGCTGAAGCCAAGAAGGACTATCATTAATAGACATTGATAGGCAGGCCTCCTCTATGGGATATTAGGTGCAGCAAAAAAATGAAACACTTTGTTTCTGTCTAAAAATCCTAGCATTAAATCTCTAGATTTGAATTCAAATAAATCTTTAAAAAAAAATATAATCTTGTTATGTGTTTTTTATCAATCTCTACGTTCTTGAAGCTTTAGTTTATAATTTTGGCTAGGTTTTGATCTCCGGTTGACCAATTGATTTTATGATTTTCATGATTTTTTGATAATAGGAGAGAAGTTTGATATTTAAGTTGGTTTGGGGTTATTACTTTGGATTTAAGGTGACTTATCCCTACCGATGTCTTTAAGTATTGTTGGTTTCTATTTGAGTTTGGGTTGATGAGACAGTGTTGCATGTTAGCTCAATGTGTTTGTGTGATATTAATAAACCCAAAGCTGAAAGTTGAAAACCTAGAAAAATTGAATTACCATGTAACAACCCGTGTATTCTATAACAGTGAGATTCACAAATTAAAGTATAACTAATTTCAAATCAAAGAATTAAGGGAAACGGGATACGCCATTGCGTTCGTCTCGGAATTCTGCTTGAGACAGAGTCCGAGTTTGCGTAAAACAGGTATAGTATGAAGAAGATATGGACGAACGAAGTTGGGCGAAAAACCAGAAAATGGGTCAGAATGCACTAGCGCACTTGGGAATTGCGCCAGAACAAAAATGAACTGGCGCACTTGGGAAGTGCGCCAGTACATTTTTAGCCTGGCGCACCTGCCAAGTGCGCCCAGGTCAAAATGACCTGCTGGTCAGGTCTTGGCTAGCCTGACCAGGGCTTGGTCGAATTTCTGAGCCTTGCCTTGTCACTAGGGCTAGGTGTCAGCTCCTGGTTGGTCTCTCCTTCAAACGAACGGCTATTATTGAATCAAGCTCCATCGACGGTCTAAATCAACTTGCAAACACTATAAAAAGGACCTAAGACCTAGCCTAAATCATACTATTTCATTTTAGCCTCAGGCCGCCGCCATTAAACCTAGAGCTTTAGATTAAATATATAAAGAAAAAAATTGTAGAAGAAGAAGGACGATTCTTGAAGGCTACAACTAGAAGCTACAACAACTACGATGCTGTAGACAACAAATTTGGGGCTATTTGATTTGGGATTTTTATTTGGATTATTTGCTTCATATTGTAAGTTCTATGTTACTTTTTAGGCAAAAATGCTAAAACAATATGGACATGCCATGAATTGAAACCGGATTTAGGAACTATTGTTAATCCATGTTTATATTGTTTAACTTTGAATTATAATTTGGGAATATTGCTATGGCAACGTTGCAAGTTAAACTTGTCATGATTTTGATGTTGTTATGAATCACTTGGGCTTAATTGTTTGGCAAGCTGGACTAATACATGTCCATGGAATCACTATGTTTATTGAAATCTTTATGTTGATTAAACCATGCCTATGATGCTAATTAAACCATGTCTATGACTGTTGATGGAACTATGCCTGTGATGTTAATATACCTATCATAATTAATGAAAAATTGGGAATTTGCTAGGTTATGATGAAAAGTTGGAATCATTATGTTTATAATGTTAGATGAGAATCATTATGTTAAAAATGCTAAATTGGAATCATTATGTTTATAATGTTAGATGATAATCATTATGTTAAAAATGCTAAATTGGAATCATTATGTCTATAATGTTAGATGAGAATCATTATGTTAAAAATGCTAAATTGGAATCCACTATGCCTATTAGGATTACTATGCCTTTAATGTTTCATGTTTGTAATAAAATAATTATTATGCCCGCAATGATTATTATGCCTATGATGTAAAGTTGAAATCATCATGTTAAACTGAGTTGAAACCATTACTATGCCAAGTTATCATCATGCTAGTATTGAAACCATGTGATATGTTATAGCCTGTTTATTATGCAAGTGATGTTGGAATTGTCACATATGCCTATCACATGTTTGGTGTTATTCCCCTTTATCTCTTGAATTGTTTATGCTTGTGAACGAAGTGCGTTTATATACGTTGGGGATACGATTGGGTAGAATAGGCAAAACTTTAATTAATTATAATCATAAACCGTGAAATTTGGCATAAGTAGAACATGAAATATGGCACGAAAACTTGACTTGAACATGCCATAACTTGACTTGAAACATGCCTTAGTTGGGCACGAAGTTGACATATGAACAAGATGTGGAAATAGCACGAATCTGCTAAGAACATGGGCATGACTTTAGAAAACAAGAAAGTGGCCAACACGAGGTTGTGTTGAGTTTGTAGTGTAAATCTGCCCGGAACCGCCCGGCAAATCCAGTTGCTACAAAAAATAGGATCCAATGTGGGTAGTTGGTCACATCGCGCTTGAAACCCGAGGTTGGGTTGAGTTCGTAGCGTAAACTTGCCCGGAACCGCCCGGCAAATCCAGTGGCTACGAACAACAGGATCCAATGTGAGTGGTTCGGTGCATTAACGAATCAATTAATGCCAATTAGGGTTAAGTCATGAACATGAAAAGACAACTTGACCAACTTGAACACGATTTGTAGGGCTAAGTCATGACCTGGAAACGACAACACTTAGCCAACTTGACATGACACGTAGGCGGGTTAAGTCGCGAACTGAAATGACATACTTAACCACCTTGACATGACTAGACTGGAAAAGGATTAAGTCACGAATTACATGACTTAATCTGTTAGGCGGGTTAGGTCACGAATTACATGACCTAATCTGTTAGGCAAAACCATAGACACGACCCTTTTCAGCAGTAACCCTCTAGATGTATCAAGGTACCCTGGGCCTAGGCCGGGTGGGGCACGATTACTGGGCTGATTGTAAGAGGTGAACGACGGCAGTGGGGTACGCCAGTGTAGGTTCGGTGGACTACGGTCGTGCACGTATTCCGGGGCAGACACTGGGTATCAGAAGATTTATCTGTGCATCTTGAATCGTGTCAGGGGTTGACACCCTAGGGCTGATACACCCGAAGGTGGACCCAGCACTGGTGACTACATTCGTGATTAGCCGTATGACATGGACACTTGACGAGCTAGGACTTGTAAGGAGCCGATCGACTAGATAAGCGCTCCGTATGACCCCGTACTTGGGTCAGACCCCGTTTCAGGGTCATTTCATGATATTGGGCCATGGAATTTATTTCATGATTAACTTGTAACCTAGGCTTAGCATACTAGTACAGTCGACGCAACGAATCTTGAACATATGATGCTTTATTTGACTTGTCTTGACTTATCATGATCACCTTAGTCTATCTTGTCCAACTTGACCCCATTCTTAAGTTCAGTTCCTGTTCATACATGACATGTTGTTTTAAAACCGTTTTTATACTGAAAGTCACTAGGGCTTACTCGGTCTTTATGACTGACCCTTTTCCTTTCGCCTCTTTTTCGTTCGTCCCCCCCCCCCCCAGGTTCTCAGGGAGGGAATACCGCAGCTTGACCAGTTTTCACATCCAGCTTGAAGAGAAAGAATGTATTGCTTGGATATTTTCCATTTTGGACTATGGCTTTGGACAGCAATTAGGGGACTCTTGCAGTTTATTTATGTTTTCTTTATGCTTCTTTAAATAATGTAATCAAGACAGTTATGATTTTGGAAGTATTGTAAGACAATTATGGCATGGTTTGTGTAACACGTATTTTGATGAAATAAAAGTTGTTGTTTTCCGCTGTTCAAAAATATGTGTTATTATATTTGTCTTGTATATCTATGACTTATACTTATAAACCTCTACCAAAATTAGGGCATTCCCTTTGAGAGTGACCCTAACGGAGGTGGGGTGTTTCACTTGGTATCAGAGCATAGGTTTACCAGATAAGATAAAAAGTTTTGAAAATTTATTTTCAAAAAGAAAATTTAAAGAAGCATTTTTAAATGATAAAATATTATTTTATTTTAAAAAGGCAAAGTCCCCCAAAGCCACATGTACTATCTCTTATCCTTCGTTTTGAATCTATCCTTTTTGTTTCAGCATGTCCGAAGAACTTAACTTGCTAGAGGGTGTACCAATACCTGGTTGGTTTAGACGGTTCTTAGAAGCAAGGGCCACTCAGCCAGGTCCTACCGTTCCTCCTCCCCCAGCTGCAGGAAATCATCCAGCTGCAGCAGCACCTCTTCCTCCACCTCCTCTGCGGGGAAACACTTTTGCTAAGATATGTAAAGATTTTAAGGCTATGGGAGGAAAGGACTTTCATGGAACCGAATCCTTCGTGGCAGCTAGGAATTGGTTAAAGGAAACCGAGGACTTATTCGTCATCTTTGAGGTAGAAGATAGGCAGAAGGTACAACTGGCAGTATGGCTACTTAAAGGCGAGGCTTCCTATTGGTGGGAAGTCACCAATGCAGAAAGACCAGTGGAAACGTGGGAGGACTTTAGGGCAAGGTTTGAGGCTAAATTTCTCTCAGAAGCTAAAAGGAGTCTTCAGTTGGAAAAATTCTTATTTCTTAAGCAAGGGAATATGATAGTCAAAGAGTATGTTAATCAGTTCGATGAGCTGGCTAGGTTCGGACTGGACCTAGTCAACAACCCGCACAAGAAGGCTCTCCGCTTTGTCAAAGGATTGAATGAGCCATTACACAGTTTTGGCCATGACCCATATACCCATGGGAGCTACGTATGAAAGGTTGGCGCAGATGGCATTGCTGAACGAAGAAGATAAGGGCAAGAAGGAGACAAAGGCAGAAAACTCTCAAGAGAAGAAAGAGGTCAAGCCCAACAATTCTAAGAATAAGAAGGTAGACTCCGAGAAAGGAGGCAAGAACGACAACTCACGTGATAAAAGGAAATGCAATTTCTGTGGTACGGAAGGGCACATAGCCAAGGATTGTAGAAAGAGGAAAAGAAAGCAAGGAGAATGTTTTCATTGTGGGGAGACTGGACACATCAGCAAAGACTGCCCTAAGAAGCAGACCGGACCTTCTGGCGGTACATCGTTAACTTTTTCTAGATGCTTTGTTTTATCTTGTTTCTCTCCTCGATCCTATCTTGAGAACCATAGGTAGAATCTTTTTGGATGTAAACATGTAATTGAAACATGTTATGATTGCAAAATGGTTGCAAGTGGTCGCAAGTGGTTGCTCGTGGATGCATGAATACACATTAGGCACTAGATCGGCTCAGACACATTTTCATGTTGCATATGCATAAATGTATTTATTCGTATATGAATGAAGTTTAGTGTGTTGTCATATGGATGTTGCGTTTGTATGAATGATTGTGCACTCATGTAGAATCATGAATAGGAGAATCTGCATACATAATGGATTCATGACACTTACATAATTTGCATTAAGGAGGTCTACTGAATCAGTAGACCGCCTGATTTTGCATTAGATAAGTACATGTACACACACACTTCGCATATGATCATGAAGCATTAGAAGTCTTTTAAGGATAATGGATGCTCGTGTTTGATGGATGAGTAGATGGATGTCTGGATGTTAGGATATACATTCTTCCTAACTTGAAGATTTCGGGGACGAAATCCTTTTAAGTGGAGGAGAATGTAACACCCCGTGTATTCTATAACAGTGAGATTCACAAATTAAAGTATAACTAGTTTCAAATCAAAGAATTAAGGGAAACGAGATACGCCATTGCGTTCGTCTCGGAATTCTGCTTGAGATAGAGTCCGAGTTTGCGTAAAACGGGTATCGTATGAAGAAGATATGGACGAACGAAGTTGGGCGAAAAACCAGAAAACGGGTCATAATGCACTGGCGCACTTGGGAAGTGCGCCAGAACAAAAATGAACTGGCGCACTTCGGAAGTGCGCCAGTACATTTTTAGCCTGGCGCACCTGCCAAGTGCGCCCAGGTCAGAATGACCTGCTGGTCAGGTCTTGGCTGGCCTGACCAGGGCCTGGTCGAATTTCTTAGCCTTGCCTTGTCACTAAGGCTAGGTGTCAGCTCCTGGTTGGTCTCTCCTTAAAACGAACGGCTATTATTGAATCAAGCTCCATCGACGGTCTAAATCAACTTGCAAACACTATAAAAAGGACCTAAGACCTAGCCTAAATCATACTATTTCATTTTAGCCTCAGGCCACCGCCATTAAACCTAGAGCTCTAGATTAAATATACAAAGAACAAAATTATAGAAGAAGAAGGACGATTCTTGAAGGCTACAACAATTACGACGCTGTAGACAACGAATTTGGGGCTATTTGATTTGGGATTTTTATTTGGATTATTTGCTTCATATTGTAAGTTCTATGTTACTTTTTAGGCAAAAACGCTAAAACAATATGGACATGCCATGAATTGAAACCGGATTTAGGAACTATTGTTAATCCATGTTTATATTGTTTAACTTTGAATTATAATTTGGGAATATTGCTATGGCAACGTTGCAAGTTAAACTTGTCATGATTTTGATGTTGTTATGAATCACTTGGACTTAATTGTTTGGCAAGTTGGACTAATACATGTCCATGGAATCACTATGTTTATTGAAATCTTTATGTTGATTAAACCATGCCTATGATGCTAATTAAACCATGTCTATGACTGTTGATGGAACTATGCCTGTGATGTTAATATACCTATCATGATTAATGAAAAATTGGGAATTTGCTAGGTTATGATGAAAAGTTGGAATCATTATGTTTATAATGTTAGATGAGAATCATTATGTTAAAAATGCTAAATTGGAATCATTATGTTTATAATGTTAGATGAGAATCATTATGTTAAAAATGCTAAATTGGAATCAATGTGTCTATAATGTTAGATGAGAATCATTATGTTAAAAATGCTAAATTGGAATCCACTATGCCTATTAGGATTACTATGCCTTTAATGTTTCATGTTTGTAATAAAATAATTATTATGCCCGCAATGATTATTATGCCTATGATGTAAAGTTGAAATCATCATGTTAAACTGAGTTGGAACCATTACTATGCCAAGTTATCATCATGCTAGTATTGAAACCATGTGATATGTTATAGCCTGTTTATTATGCAAGTGATGTTGGAATTGTCACATATGCCTATCACATGTTTGGTGTTATTCCCCTTTATCTCTTGAATTGTTTATGCTTGTGAACGAAGTGCGTTTATATACGTTGGGGATACGATTGGGTAGAATAGGCAAAACTTTAATTAATTATAATCATAAACCGTGAAATTTGGCATAAGTAGAACATGAAATATGGCACGAAAACTTGACTTGAACATGCCATAACTTGACTTGAAACATGCCTTAGTTGGGCACGAAGTTGACATATGAACAAGATGTGGAAATAGCACGAATCTGCTAAGAACATGGGCATGACTTTAGAAAACAAGAAAGTGACCAACTCGAGGTTGGGTTGAGTTTGTAGTGTAAATCTGCCCGGAACCGCTTGGCAAATCCAGTTGCTACAAACAATAGGATCCAATGTGGGTAGTTGGTCACATCGCGCTTGAAACCCGAGGTTGGGTTGAGTTCGTAGCGTAAACCTGCCCGGAACCACCCGGCAAATCCAGTGGCTACGAACAACAGGATCCAATGTGAGTGGTTCGGTGCATTAACGAATCAATTAATGCCAATTAGGGTTAAGTCATGAACATGAAAAGACAACTTGACCAACTTGAACACGATTTGTAGAGCTAAGTCATGACCTGGAAACAACAACACTTAGCCAACTTGACATGACACGTAGGCGGGTTAAGTCACGAACTGAAATGACATACTTAACCACCTTGGCATGACTAGACTGTAAAAGGATTAAGTCACGAATTACATGACTTAATCTGTTAGGCGGGTTAGGTCACGAATTACATGAACTAATCTGTTAGGCGAAACCCTAGACACGACCCTTTTCAGCAATAACCCTCTAGATGTATCAAGGTACCCTAGGGCTAGGCCGGGTGGGCCACGATTACTGGGCTGATTGTAAGAGGTGAACGACGGCAGTGGGGTACGCCAGTGTAGGTTCGGTGGACTACGGTCGTGCACGTATTCCGGGGCAGACACTGGGTATCAGTAGATTTATCTGTGCATCTTGAATCGTGTCAGGGGTTGACACCCTAGGGCTGATACACCCGAAGGTGGACCCAACACTGGTGACTACATTCGTGATTAGCCGTATGACATGGACACTTGACGAGCTAGGACTTGTAGGGAGCCGATCGACTAGATAAGCGCTCCGTAGGACCCCGTACTTGGGTCAGACCCCGTTTCAGGGTCATTTCATGATATTGGGCCGTGGAATTTATTTCGTGATTAACTTGTGACCTGACTTAGCATACTAGTACAGTCGATGCAACGAATCTTGAACATATGATGCTTTATTTGACTTGTCTTGACTTATCATGATCACCTTAGTCTATCTTGTCCACCTTGACCCCATTCTTAAGTTTAGTTCCAGTTCATACATGACATGTTGTTTTAAAACCGTTTTTACACTGAAAGTCACTATGGCTTACTCAGTCTTTATGACTGACCCTTTTCCTTTCGCCTCTTTTTCTTTTGTCCCCCCCCCCCCAGGTTCTCAAGGAGGGAATACCGCAGCTTGACCAGTTTTCACATCCAGCTTGAAGAGAAAGAATGTATTGCTTGGATCTTTTCCGTTTTGGACTATGGCTTTGGACAGCAATTAGGGGACTCTTGCAGTTTATTTATGTTTTCTTTATGCTTCTTTAAATAATGTAATCAAGACAGTTATGATTTTGGAAGTATTGTAAGACAATTATGGCATGGTTTGTGTAACACGTATTTTGATGAAATAAAAGTTGTTGTTTTCCGCTGTTCAAAAATATGTGTTATTATATCTGTCTTGTATATCTGTGACTTATACTTATAAACCTCCACCAAAATTAGGGCATTCTCTTTGAGAGTGACCCTAACGGAGGTGGGGTGTTTCATACCACATTTAATCTTTTACTTGAGGTTGCTTGATAATGCATTTATGTTTGTTGTCTACAGAAATAGTATGTTAGACAGACCTAAACACCCAGAAACATCGCCGAGTTCATTAAAAAAGCAATTGAAAATATGGACTAAATGGGTTGTTTTAGATGGAAGTATTATAGTATTAATATTTGTTCTTGCTTTCAAGACTGTTTTATAGGTTATTGAAGAGTTGTTATCAGTACCCTTCTGTTGCATAAATTTGAAATGAGATTCAATTTATATGGTTCAAAATTAACGTTTTTACATCTTGATACTGTTGACGTTTATTTATTTTCTGCAGATGTCCTCCTACTCAAGACCTTCGACCGATTATCATGATTACTTCTTATGGTATTGTCTGTCGGTCTATTCAGACGATTCGGGCGATCCTTCTCAAATTGTTTGTTCAGCCTAATCTCATACACCAACTCCATTTAGAGTCTATGAGAGAATAGAGGCGAGCTTAGAAAGAGAGTTGGCATTATTAAGTGCTCAGGAATGATATGGCAAATCCCACCAGATCGACATCACCAACAAGATTGCCACACCTGCCAAAATCTTATGTCAGAAAAGTATAATCTCAAAGGTTGCTTTGTCGTTGCAGCATAGAACCGATATACAAAACATGCTATTTGAATAAAAACATTGACTGTCGATATTTTATTTTTGCAAACACTGGAACTCTTAGAGATTGTGGATTCATCCAATGGATGAGGAACCATTATGTGATCGTGGTATGGAATTTGCATTGGAGGTTCTTGAAAAAGCAAAAGGCTTAAAAAGAGCTTATTTCTTCGAGTTTAACAGACAAAAAATATGTCAAAATTAAAAAGGTATGACTTTGAACTTATAACATTTACTAATATTTGAAACTCAATTGATGTTATTAAATTAAATACACGCAGGAAGTAGTAGACGAAGCAGACAAAAAGAGAAAATTTGGTAGTACAAGCTTTGTGAATTTTTGGATGTAAGGTTCGTTATATGGGTGTAGTTTCACATTTGGTATTTGTAGACTTCAAATATGAAAAACGTCTTGCAGTTTGTTAATTCTATATTGGTGTCACTATGGAATTTGGTATTGTTTCTTGATGTTTATTTGATTATAATTTTCATATTGATTGAATTTAGTATCTTTATGTATTGAACTTTTTTTATTAGTTCATACTTTGTTGTTGTCACGAATACGTATTTTTTTTCTTATGGATTATGCTACATGTTGAGAAAATATCATAGCTGAATGCATATTAAAAAGAGCGTGTGACGCCCTACGTCCGTTAATGTAACTTATAAGAGAATGCATTCAGTTTCATGAAGCGCAATAGGTAAGCGGTAACGGAAATTCACATGACAGATATAAATAAGCAGCGGTAAATTTCTTTTACTATTGAAAGAAAAACATAGTTCCAAACCAGTTACATCATCAAATACCAAATACTTCAAATAAAACCATTGTCTTACAATGCCAAACATCAGAGTACAGAAATACAAAACCATATCCCTTTTAATAAGCTATAACAAAGTAGAAAGATAACCAAAGCAGTACATCAAATCGGAAGAAGTCTTGATCCAAGATGAAAGAGAAAGTCCTAATCACTGCTGAGTACTATCACTTGAGGACCCGAGGGAGAAAAGGAAGAGAAAGAAGGGGAAACAAAATAGGTCAGACATAAAGTTTGGCGAATTCCAGTGATTTTTAGTATGTGCATAAAATAGAGGTATCAAGACAGATAAATAAGACAGGATGAGAAAGTACAGTAGCATATAAGATAATATGTAAACAAGACAGCAAGATAAAGCAATGATCGAGTAAAGCTTCTCATTTATATCCCAACAACAAGTTCTCTGCACCAATACTAGTATATCAGGATTCATAACAATAACAGAATTAGGTGTTACCCTAATTATGTAACAGGAACATGATTAGGTGTTACCCTAATTACATAACAGGACTGGGTGTTACCGTAATCACATAACAGGATTAGGTGTCACCCAAATTACTACCCATGCGATCGACTCGCTTCTACGTAAATATCATGTGTAAACCCTGACAGTAGGGTGTATCACTTCCTAACCCAGCAAATTATATAACATAGACCTATTTACTGGTGTTACAACGGCTTAGTTTCCCTAATCGGACTCATGCACGCTCGTGACTCCGCCGGAACGCTCCTATACCCACATTTCTCTTTTTGAACCTTTTACTATCAAGTTCAATAAAGCGAGCCTCTGTCCCCTACCTAGTGCGAGGCCCTCTAACAAGAAACCAACAGGGATACTGATTGATATAGGTTCCACACATTAAGATTGACATAAGCCAAACCCCCTAAGCTTATGTCCCAAAGTAAATAGGACTTAAGAGTCCCCAAAACCCGATACAATAGTAGAACGAGGGACCTCTTAGCTTATTAATAATCAGGTTTAAGTTCATTAATAATAATGTTTGTAATAATACGTTTATTATGTGCACAACCCCTTCCTCAAAATAAGCACTTGCCCAGTTGTATATGTATAATATAGTAATTCAGTTTACTTAGCCTACATCTGGTACTACATTTTCTTAACATGTTCTTTACTTAATCTATGTAGAAAATCTGATCTAACATGTATACACATATGCATATACTTCCTTTTGATTATATTCCCAAATTACAGTCAAAAGTCCTCAATTTACAATATTCCCCAAATTCTCCTTTTTCACTATCATTTCATATTTTCTCAATTTCAATTATATGCAATGTTAAATCGGAAATGGCATAGGCTCTCGATGGCCTAGGCTCAGCGTAAATAAAAAGGGAAAAAGAGAAGGAGAAGAACAGAATCAAATCAAACTGTATAAAATAGGTATATAAACAAGACTGCAAATAAACTAAAAAGTAGAATAGGGATAAGGAAGATAAACATAAAACTGATAAATCAACTGATAGTAAAAAGAACATATATTACTGTAAAAGCTGTATAGATGAATAACAGTAAAAGAACAATATAGAAAATAACTTATAGGTACTGCATGTTCTAGCTCCACTTATATTTACTATCGTAATACTTGTATAAATATCAGATCTAAAAGTAACTTGAACTCACAATGTTAGGTATTAGGTTCAGACATAGTTCTTGAAAAAGGTTGCATGCAAATCTTGAATTATTTCTGTAGATCTAACTTTTAGTAGTGTCTCCCCATTTTATTTTTTTAAAATATAGCCATGGAGGAAGAGAAAATGAAGAATAGTTGTGTGTATTGAATTGGGAGAGAGTCACCATATTTATAGATTTACCGAGCTAATTCTTAACCTTTAGATCTTAGGGTTTCAAATCTAGCCATACAACTCATCCAACGAATCTAGTAACATAAAATAATCCAAATACATAACTTAGAATCGGGCCTGCATGCAGGTGGGTCGACCCCTCCACCTATCGAGTCGCCCCCCTTAAGTATGGTTTGACCCATAGGTCAACCCAGGTGTTGGTCAGGTCATCCCACGACCATTGGTTCCTGCTCTAATTATCCTGGTTTGGATTTATTTGAATTAATTAATATATAACACCCTATATATACAATCTTCTTATGTCCATAACTTTTTCATACGTTATCTGATTTACGCAAACTCGGGGTCTATCTAAACTAAAATTCCGAGATGAACGTAATGGTAAAGTCGGTTTTACTTAATTCTGAATAATTAATTATATAATATTCGTTTTATTGTCTTTATTGTACGATTATGGTATATTAAATTTTGGGGTGTTACATTCTCCCCTATTTAAAAGATTTGGTCCTCAAAATCTCCAAGTGAAGAATAATGTTTTTATTTTAAAAACCACCTACAATCATCTACTCATCCATCAACCACTGACATATATTGTCCTTAAGAATTTCTAATGCTTGTATGAACATATGCAAGGGTGTTGTGTGTATATGTCCCTATACTAATGCAAAAATCAAGCGGTCGACTGATTCAGTTGACATCCTTAATGCAATATATATTTGTGTCATGTATCCAATATGTATGAAAAAAATACTAATATAAAATATAAGTTTTATATGTGCACACAATCATTCACCAAAATGCAACACCCATATGATGATTCAGCCATTTTCATTAATTGAAATTTAAAATGTGCACACATGCATATGCAGTATGAAGTGCTTGAGCCGATCTAGTACCTAGTGTGTGTATATGCATCCACGAGCAACTACTACCAAACATTTGCATATACTTGCAACTATCAATCATAACAGGTCTCAAACATATGTTTCCAACCATTGGTTTCTATCTATGGATCGAAGATTCGAACGATAGGATAAACATACTCGAATGATAGAAGAAAATGCAAAATTAAAAGCTCGAAAAAGAGTTTATGAACATACTCCCAAAAGGAAAGAGTAAGAAGCGCGAATCTTGACTTGGGGTTCCAATGTCGTGTCTTCGTGATCTTCTCCCCTACTATCTTCCTAGTCTAATTTCTCTGTTGTGTAGTTTCCCAATCTCTAATCCACGAATATAGTAGGAACTCTTCTCACATGTGCTTCCTTCTCAACCTCCACATATTTAAGTGTGCTCGGCTCTAATACCTTTGCCGTATCATGTAGACATTTTGTCAAATGGAAAACATGGAACACTTCGTGCATGCCCGCCAGTCTGTTCGGTAGTTTAATCCTATAGGCCGTCTGACCTATCCTCTCCACTATGGGGAATGGCCCTTCGAACCTTGGTGCTAACTTCCCCATTGAGCAAAAGTGAATAACATTCCTCATATGTGATACTTTGATGAAAATCATATCTCCTACTTCGAATTCCAAACCAGTCCTCCTCTTATCGTCATATGACTTCTATCTGTCCTGGGCTGCTTTCAATCTTCGGTAGATAAGACCAATCTTCTCGGAAGTCTATCGAATCATTTCAGATCCAAGTAGAATTATGTCCATAGACTCCCACCAATAAGTCGGCGATCTGCAGGGTCATCCGTAAAGTGCCTTGAAGGTTTCCATGCCTATGCTTGACTGATAACTGTTGTTGTAGACCAACTCAACAAATGGGAGATGCTCCTCCCAAGTCCCCACAAAATCTAGGATACACAGTCTCAGAAGATCCTCAAGAACCCTATTCACACTCTCAGTCTGTCCATCGGTCTGAGAGTGGTATGATGTGCTCAAACGTAGTTGTGTATCTAGCGCTTCTTGCAAGCTCTTTCGGAACTCACTAGTGATGATGGGGTCGCGGTCAGTTACTATACTAGAAGGTACCCCATGAAGTCGGACTATCCCTCGAAGGTATACCAATGCTAGCCAAGCTGTGTCCTCTTGCTTTTGATAGGAACAAAGTGATCGGACTTCGTAAGTCTGTCTATTATCACACAAATACTGGTGTTGCCCTTCCTTGATCTGGGCAATCCATCAATGAAGTCCATAGAGACGCTTTCCCACTTCCATTGTGGGACATCCTAGGGCTGAAATAATCCGCTAGGATTTCTTTGTTCAGCCTTCACTTGCTGGCAAGTCAAAAATCAGGCCACATATTCCGCCATGTCCTTCTTCATACCGGTTCAAAAGAAAACTCACTTCATATCTCGATACATCTTGTCGCCGCCCAGATGGATAGACATCCGAGAATGATGAGCCTCCTCAAAAGCTATCCTCAACAAATCTCTATCTCGAGGAACACAAAACCCTTCCATCTCGTCGTAGCCACCCTTTATCATCCACAGAGTATCTACTTGGGTGACTAGAGGTCTCTCCTCCACTAAGCCTATCCAAGCTATGCCTGTCAACGATGCTAAAAAAACCAGGCGTAAGATCCGTAGATGGCCTAAAACCAAAGGTTGATATAAAATCCAAGCTCTGCCTCTTGACGAATAGAGGACTCAAGGTTATCCTCTTCCTACTCAACGCGTCTGCAACTACACATCCCTTGCCAGGGGTATAAGCTATCTCAAAATCGTAGGATGCTAGGAACTCCATTCACCTTTACTGCCTTAGGTTGAGATCCTTCTTTAAGAACAAATATTTGAGCGACTTATGATCCGTGTATAGCTCAAATATCTCTCTAAGTAGATAATGTCGCTAAGATTTTAACGTGAACACTATAGCAACCAACTATAGGTCATGGGTAAGGTAATTCTTCTCATGAACTCTTAACTATCTGCTACCACAGCATACTACCCTACCTTCTTGCATCAACACAGCACCTACTCTTGTGCCATAAGCATATGTATAGACCATAAACATTTTTCTTCCATCGGGGAGAGTCAGAATTAGGGCTGATGTCAGAGCCCTTTTCAATCTCTAAAAAGCTTCCTCGCAATCAATACTCCAAGAAAAAGCCAAATTCTTCTTCGTCAGTCTGGTGAGTGGGGCTAATATCCTTGCAAAGTCCTTGATAAACTTTCTATAATTGCCCACCAACCTTAAAAACTTCCTCACCTCGGTCGCATTCTTATAAGCCTTCCAATCGTGAACTGCGATGACTTTAGCGGGGCCCACCTCTATCCCATACTTGGAGACTATATTCCTTAGGAAACTTACTTCCTTTCTCCAAAAGTGACATTAAGAAGAAAAAAATCCTTAAGATGATGCGATCTAAGGGTATATAGAACCTCCCCCAAGTGTAGGGCATGTTCCTCCCCATTTCTTGAGAAGATCAGAATATGGTCCTCGAAGACCACCACAAACTTGTTCAGAAACTCCCTAAACACCCTACTCATCAAGTCCATGAAATATGCGGGTGCATTGGTCAATTGAAAAGGCATGACCAACCACTCAAAGAAACCGTCTAGAGTTCTGAAAGCAGTTTTATCAATACTATCCTATGCCACCCTGAACTGATAAAATCCTGTAGTCCAATCCATCTGTTAGAAAACTGGTGCGGCTACTAACTGATCAAACAAGTCGTCAATCCTCAGAAATGGGTGCCTATTCTTCTTGGTGAGCTTATCCAGCTCCCTATAATCCACACATAGATGAAGTGAGCCATCTGCCTTAGTCGCAAAGATGACTGGAGCTCCCCACTCTAATATTCACCCTATAATGAATCCTTTCTCGAATAGCTCCCCTACTTGCTTACTGACCTCCCTCCTCTCCCTGGGAGCCATGCGGCTCACTGATAAAGCGATTGGCTTCGCATTCTCTACCAAGTAAACCTGAAAGTCTATCTCATGCCTTGGAGGTTAATCCCCTAACCTCATCAAACACGTCTAGATACCAGACGTAAGACCCCGCATTCCTTAATGTCACCTGTAGGATTTCATTAAGAAATTATGGATAATAGATGTAAGAACCCGAATTTCGACAGAAAGACGATCTATCGAAAGTCAAGTTGGTTAATCTGGTATCCTGTAGAAAGACAGAGATAACAAATATATCAAAGCCCAGAAAACATCTCACAACGGAGTGGATAAAATATAATATAGTCAAATATAGCCTTACCAAAGTAATAATACTGTGTAACCAGTATCCAAAGCTATCATATCTCTGCCATAAACCTGACCTGCGAGTGTGTTATGAGGAGGGGGTCAGAACACAAAATCTGATGACTGGATTAAATTACACATTCTGAAATAACCCTACATATACCGTTCAGTTGTATTTTCTTATTTATTAGGTTGTTTGGGTTAACAACACTCAAGGCTCTATACTCACGTCGTACCCATCTACCTCCCAGTACAAACATATACGTAGCTACCCTCAATATATCAAGGAAATATTTGTGAAAACAAAGAGAAAAGGAAATATTTGTGAAAACAAAGAGAAAAGGAAATATTTGTGAAAACAAATTGAAAAGGAAATATTTGTAAAACATTTACAAATAGAATTGAAAAGGAAATATTTGTAAAACATTTACAAATAGAATTGAAAAGGAAATAATTGTAAAATATAAATAAATAGATTATAAAAATGAAATATTTATTTGTTAAATAAAAAGAATTAGAGAAAAGGAAATATTTGTTGAACAAATATGAAGATAAAAGGAATAAATATTTAGGAAAATAAATAGAAAGATAAAAGGAATATTTATTTAGAAGATAAATAATATATCATAAAAGGAAATATTTGGAAAGTAAGTAGGATTATAAAAGGAATTAGAATTAATCGATTTGAGTTAATCGAGTTAGAGTTAATTGAAAGGAGTTAATCGAGTGGAGTTAATCGATTAGAGTTAATCGAATTAGAATTAATCGATCAGTGTTAATTGAGTTAGAGTTAATTGAAAGGAGTTAATCGAGTGGAGTTAATCGATTAGAGTTAATAGAATTAGAGTTAATCAAACAAGAGTTAGTCGAATATTGGTTATTCAAATAAAGTTAATTGAATTAGAGTTATTCGGATTTGAGTTATTCGAATATAGCTTATTCGAAGAAAGAGTTATCGGATAAGGTTATTCGAAGAAGAGAATTAATCGAATATTAGTTATTCAAAAGGAGTTATCAAATATTCGTTATTCGAAAGGAGTTATCGAATATTAGTTATTCGAAAGGAGTTATTGAATATTAGTTATTCGAAAGGAGTTAATCAAATATAGTTTATTCGAATAGAGTTAAGGAGTTAATCAAATATAGTTTATTCGAAAAGGAGTTATCGAATATCAGTTATTCGAAAGGAGTTATTGAATATAGTTATTCGAATAGAGTTAAAGGAGTTATTCGAATATAGTTTATTCGAACAGAGTTAAAGGAGTTAATCGAATATAGTTTATTTGAAAAGGAGTTATCGAATATTAGTTATTCGAAAGGAGTTATCAAATAGAGTTAAAGGAGTTAATCGAATATAGTTATTCGAATAGAGTTAAAGGAGTTAATCGAATATAGTTTATTCGAATAGAGTTAAAGAAGTTAATCGAATATAGTTTATTCTAAAAGGAGTTAATCGAATATAGTTTATTCAAAAGGAGTTAGTCGAATATAGTTATTCGAAAGAAGATTATCGAATATAGTTTATTCGAAAGAGAGATTATCGAATATTAGTTATTCGAAGAGAGTTAATCAAATATAATTTATTCAAAAAGGAGTTATCGAATAGAGATTATTCGAAAGAGAATTATACGTTGAATTCGATTATATCGAATTCGGGAAAGAACTATTCACTTTCCCTTTTTAATCAAGATTTATTTATTTATAAATAAATTAGTTGTTTGTTTATTTTATCCAAATCAATAAATAAAAGTTATACTTAAGTTATTATATTTCGGAAGCATGGGATTATAACACTATTGTTATAATCAAATGATTTCTGTAAAAGAAGTGGATTCGTAAATAGAATCTAAGAGTTATGTAAGGAAGTTTGTTAAAGATTTGGAAGGAGAACTTTGTCTATTTCGAAGTTAGAAATGTTGAGGTCTGAGAGGTAGTTATACCCCAACTTGATTGACTTCGTTTTTATCTAAGGAATGGTTAAGGTTCGATAGTGAAGGTTGGTTAAGTGAAATTAGTTAATCAGTGTAATGTTTTGAATTGGCATAACGATGTTTTATTTAAACATCTGCTTAAATCCAATGTAGGAGTTTGGGAATGTTTTCCAAATAAGAAATCAGAAATGTTTTCTAATATAGAAAATAGGAAATGGAAATGTTTTCCAATGTTAATAACGTATATTTTCTAAATTTAGAAAATAAGAAATGTTGAATTTACGGAAACAGGAAATGAAAAATGAATAGATTAATGAACTAAAGAGATAAACGTTAAATGATGATTGATCGATATAATTTCCATCTGGAAATAATATCGTTGTTTGGACACGTGTTTTCTTTGATAGTTAATTCACCGACTATCGAAATTTTTGACCATTTTTCTGTCGTCAATACGGAGAGACTGGGATCAGATTCATTATCTAAAAAACCACTCTGTATGGGCATTAGCGTTGCGATCAAATATGATGAAGATAAATTAAAGACGGAGTTATGCAAGGGCTGTCCTGTTTACAGAATAGTACCTTCGGTTTGTCCAGTCCCAGGACGACCTGTATGGAAGAATGTCTGACAGAATGTATTTAAGAGATCGCGTAAGTTGATCTCTTCAATCGTATTTACGTTTGGTGACGGAGGAATTCGTTTCTCTTAGCTATATACCCGTTGTATTTTTGGGGAAATCAATTTGTGATTTGGTTGGTATGACAATGTGACATTCAAAGTGGATAAATGTGTGATCTATTAGAGATAAGCGTGGCCTCTAGCCTCACAACCGGGAAATGACAAAAATCGGGCAGGCAGCATGGCTAAGTGGTTGGTTGCCAAGTAGGGTGTATTATCACCTATCTAGAGATATTCATTTCATTCTTTAATCTATTCGATGCTGTCCCATTCGGGAAACGGTAGCTGATCCCAACTGTTGGTGATATACATTCGATACACTCAAGCGAAATGAGTTGTCGGTCATGTGTGGCCGGGTTGCAAGATGTTCTTGTTGAACCCAGTGTATTCCTCTCTAGAGGTACACTATCGGAAGGTGGTTCCATACCTTGTCATAGTTGGAAATCCATTACCAATAAGTGCTCGCAGTTTTGATTGTATACTATATGTATGTAACGTGAGATGAAAGCGTTCTACAAGATGATTATTATATTGTGGTTGATAGACACTATTATAATATCAAAAGAGTTTTGATATAAAAGATCATTGTTTCTTTCAAAATAATTTGAAAGTTAAATCAAATTGATTTGGATTCTCATAAGGGAAAAACCCTTTCCGTTATACGGCGTGGTCTTATGAGATATCGTTATATTCCCAAACTGTTTTAAATTGTTTTACTCACACCAGTCCCATGACTGAACCAGAGTTTATTTTGTTTTGTTTTCCCTAAACTCTTGGGTGCCCAATTTCGTACGGGCAGTCAAGTAGTCAGTATTTTACAGATATGCTTGGAGAGCTTGGAGCAGGTGGCTTCAGGATTATATAGCTATTGTTTATTTCCGCTGTGTTGTAAGTGTTGTACTCTGATAATGTTACTGTATACATATACTGATTTTATTTCAAAGATATGTTATCTATTATATGTTGTTCGTTCCGCTGTGAGATTCGTGTTACTCTGATGTTGTATGTTCTTCCTCTTCTTATATTCTAAGTTTCTATCTTATCTATTCTCACCCTCTGTTTTCTTTCTATTAGTTTTCTGACTTCGAGTGCAATGTGGGTTGGACTGGTGTTATTTGGTCAGCTTAAATTGTACCGGAATTTCGGGACACTACACATGCTTAATCATAATAGGTTATAATTATTCCTCATTCATTCCAGTTCTTTTACTGTTGTAATCTTTCTTTCTTTATTTACTATCATGCATGTTCCTTACTTCTTTAAGGAAAATATTTTATGTACCTTATTAGTTTGATTTATACAATGATTTATTTTCGTAACGTCCGTTAATATCACTCATAAGAGAACGTGTTAAGGTTCGTGAAGTGCAATAGGAAAACAACAATGGAAATTCACAAGACAAATATAAATAAGCAGTAGAAAATATCTTTTATTATTGAAAGAAAAACATAGTTCCAAACCAGTTACATCATCAAATACCAAATATTTCAAATAAAACCATCTGTCTTATAATGCCAAACATCAGAGTGCAGAAATACAAAACCATATCCTTTTTAATAAGCCATAACATAGTAGAAAGATAATCAAAGCAGTACATCAAATCGGAAGAAGTCTTGATCCAAGCTGAAAGAGAAAATCCTAATCACTACTGAGTGTTGTCACCTTGAGGACCTGAGGGGAGAAAAGGAAGAGAAAGAAGGGGAAATAAAATAGGTCATACATAAAGTCTGGCGAGTTCAAGTGATTTTCAGTATATGCATAAAATAGAGGTATCAAGATAGATAAATAAGACTGGATGAGAAAGTACAGTAGCATATAAGATAACATGTAAACAAGACAGTAAGATAAAACAATGACCGAGTAAAGCTTCTCATTTATATCCCAACAACAAGTTCTCTGCACCAATACTAGTATATCAGGATTCATAACAATAACAGAATTAGGTGTTACCCTAATTACGTAACAGGAATAGGATTATGTGTTACCCTAATTACATAACAGGACTAGGTGTTACCCTATTCACATAACAGGATTAGGTGTTACCCAAATTACTACCCATGCGATCGACTCCCTTCTATGTAGATACCCTGTGTAAACCCGACAGTAGGGTGTATCACTTCCTAACTCAGCAACTTATATAACACAGACTTATTTATTGGTGTTACAGAGGCTTAGTTTCCCTAATCGGACTAATGCACGTTCATGACTCCGTCGGAACGCTCTTGTACCCACATTCCTCTTTTTGAACCTCTTACTATCAAGTTCAGTAAAGTGTGCCTCTGTCCCCTACTTAGTGCGAGCCCCCCTAACAAGATGCCAATAGGGATACTGACTGATATGGGTTCCGCACAGTAAAATTGACACAAGCCAAACCCCTTAAGCCTGTGCCCCTAAGAAACTAGGATTTAGGAGACCCTAAAACCCGATACAGCAGTAGAACAAGGGACCTCTTAGCTAATTAATAATCCGGTTTAACTTACCAGGTTTAAGATCATTAATAAGCATAGTTGTAATATGATGTTTATTACGTGTTCAACCCCTTCTCCAAAACAAGCACCTGGCCAGATGTATATGTATAATATAGTAATTCAGATTACTTAGCCTACATCTGGTACTACATTTTCTTAACATGTTCTTTACTTAATCTTAGGATTAAGTCTAATCCAACATATATACACATATGCATATTCATCTCCTTCGATTATATTCCCAAATTACAATCAAAAGCCATTCATTTACAATATGCCCCAATTTCTCCTTTTTCATTGTCATTTCACAGTATCCCAATTTCAATTATACGCAATCTTAAATCGAAAATGGCCTAGGCTCTCGATGGCCTAGACTCAGCGTAAATAAAAAGGGAAAAAGAGAAGGTGAAGGACAAAATCAAATTAAACTGTATTAAATAGTCATATAAACAAGACTGCAATTAAACTAAACATCAAAATAGGGATAAGGAAGATGAACATAAAACTGATAAATCAACTGACAGTTAAAGAACATATATTACTGTAAAAACTGTATGGATGAATAACAGTAAAAGAATAGTATAGAAAATAACTTATAGGTACAACATGTACTAGATCCACTTTTATTTACTATCATAATACTTGTCTAAATATCAAAACAGAAAATAATTTGAACTCACAGTGTTTGGTATTAGGTTCAGAAATATTCCTGAAAAAGGTTGCATGCAAATCTTGAATTATCTCTATAGATCTAACTTTCAGCAGCGTCTCCCCATTTTAATTATTTAGAATATAGCCATGGAGGAAGAGAAAATAAAGAATAGTTGTGTGTATTAAAATAGGAGAGAACCACCATATTTATAGACTTATAGAACAATTCTTAACCTTTAGATCTTAGTGTTTCAAATCTAGCCATACAACTCATCTAACGAACTAGTAACATAAAATAGTCCAAATACATAACTCAAAATCGGGCCTGCATGCGGGTGGGTCGACCCCTCCACCTACCGGATCGGCAAGTGGGTTGCCCCCTAAAGCATGTGTTAATCCATAGGTCGACCCAGGTGCTAGTCAGGTCATCCAACGACCGTTGGTTCATGCGCTAATTATCCTGGATTGAATTTATTTGAATTAATTAATATTAACCCCATATATCTATACAATCTTCTTATGTTCATAACTTTTTCATACGTTATCCGATTTATGCAAATTCGAGGTCTATCTGAACCAGAATTCTAAGAGGAATGCAATGGTCAAGTCAGTTTTACTTAATTCTAAATATTTAATTATATAATATTCGTTTTAATGTTTTTACTGCACGGTTATGGTGTACTAAATTTTGAGGGGTCACATTCTCCTCTACTTAAACGATTTCATCCTCGAAATCTCCAGGTCAAGAAGAATGTTTTTATTTTAACAATCATCTACTCATCCATCAACCACTGACATCCATTATCCTTAAGAATTTCTAATGCTTGTATGAACATATGCAAATGGGTTGTGTGTATATGTCCATATACTAATGCGAAAATCAGTTGACTGATTCAGTTGACCTCCTTAATGCAATATATGTATGTGCCATCTATCCAATATGTATGCAAAATACTCCTAACATAACATATAAGTTTTATATGTGTGCACAACCATTTACCAAAATGCAACATCCATATGATGATTCCACCATTTTCATCCATTGAAAATTAAAATGCGCACACATCCATATGAAGTATGAAGTGCTTGAGCCGATCTAGTGCCTAGTGTGTGTATATTAATCTACAGGTAGGGCCGTCAATTTCCAACACGACCCGAAACCCAACCCGAAACCCACATGGGAAATTAGCGGGTTGACCCGACCCATTTAATAACGGGTCATTTTAGGGTCAACCCGACTTTGACCCGTTTATAAATGGGTGGGTTTAGTGTTGACCCGCGAAACCCGAATTTGACCCAACTAACCCGTTTATGAGCTCTATATTATTGTAAAATTCCCATCTTAGCTTGAAAATGAAGGATGTTGTCATTATCTAATTATTCATACACACTAACACTTAACATATTTTCACATTTTCAAGTTTATTCTCACATTAACAACTTTTACATTTCTATTCTCATCTTTATTTACAATAAGTGAATGACGACGATACCATTCTTTCATGTTTTCATGTTCATTCACATCTTTTTATAAAAATATTTTTCTTAACGGGTTACACGAATCAAAACCGAAATCTGCACGATTATAAATTGGTCAACCCGAAACCGACCCGTTTAATAAATGGGTTGAGCTAACCCGACCCGAGCTCAACCCGAACACGACTTGACCCGACCTGAACCCGACCCAACCCGACCCATTGATTGCCCTATCTATAGGGAACCACTAGTAAATACCACAATCCACTTGAAACAATCAATCATAACATGTCTCAAACACATGTTTCCAACCATTAATTTCTACCTAAGGATTGAAGATATGAATGATAGGATAAACATACATGATTGATATAAGCAAATGTGAATTAAAACCTTGGAAAAGAAATTAAGAATCTACTGTCAAAAAGAAAAGGGTTAGAAGCACAAATCTTGTCTTCGAGTTCCCACGTCGCATCTCTGTGCTCTTCTCCCCGCTCTATCTTCACTAGTTTGATTTCTTTGTTGCGTAGTTTCTTAATCTCTGATCCACGAAGATGAGTAGGAACTCTTCTCACTCATTCCTTCTTAACCTCCACATCGTCAAGTGTGCTCGACTCTACTACCTCTGTTGTATCATGTAGACATTTCCTCAAATGGGTTACATGGAACACATCGTGTACGCCCAGCCAAGTCTGTCCGGTAGTCTAATCCTATACGCCATCTGACCTATCCTCTCCACTATGGGGAATGACCCTACGAATCTCGGTGCCAACTTCGCCACTGATCCAAAGTGAACAAAATTCCTTAGAGATGATACTTTGATGAAGACCATTCCTCCTACTTCAAATTCCAAATAAGTCCTCCTCTTATCAGCATATGACTTCTGCCTGTCCTGAGCTGCTTTCATTCTTTGGAGGATAAGATCAAACTTCTCGGAAGTCTCTTGAATCATCTCAGGTCCAAGTAGAAGTCTATCCGTAGACTCACACCAACAACTCGGCGATCTGCAAGGTCATCCGTAAAGTAACTCGAAGGGTGCCATGCCTATGCTTGACTGATTACTGTTATTGTAGGCAAACTCAACCAATGGAAGATGCTCCTCCCAAGTCCCTTCGAAATCTAGGATACACAATCTCAGAAGATCCTCAAGAACCCTATTCCCCCTCTCAGTCTGCCCATCGGTTTGAGGGTGGTATGCTGCGCTCAAACGTAAATGTGTACCTAGCGCCTCTTGCAAGCTCTTCCAGAACTCACTAGTGAAGATAGGGTCACAGTCACCTACTATACTGGAAGGTACCCTATGAAATTGGACTATCTCTTGAAGGTATACTGATGCTAGCCAAGATGGTGTCCTCTTTCTACTGACAGGAACAAAATGAGCGCTCTTCGTAAGTTTTTCTACTATCACCCAAATACTAGGTTGCCTTTCCTTGATCTGGGAAGTCCAGTAATGAAGTCCATAAAGACGTTCTCTCACTTCCATTGTGAAACATCCAAGGGCTGAAATAATCCTCCTGGTTTTTTTTGTTTAGCTTTGCTAGCACGTCAAACATTAGGCCACATATTCCACCACGTCCTTCTTCAGACTAGTCCAAAAAAAAACTTGCTTCATACCTCGATACATCCTGTCGTCGCCCGGATGGATGCCTATCTGAGAATAATGAGCCTCCTCAAGGTTTTTCCTCAACAAATCTCTTATTCGGGGAACACATAGCCTTCCATATGGTCGTAGCCACCCTTTATCATCCATAGAGTATCTTCTTAGGTGATTAGAGGTCTCTCCTCCACTAAGCCTATCCAAGATGTCTACTATCCATGAGTCCTCTCGCTGTGTGGATCCAATGCACTCCATAAGTGTAGGTTGTACTGTCAACGATGCTAACAAACTAGGCGTAACATCCACGGATGGCCTAAAATCAAAGGTTGATATAAAATACAAGCTCTGCCTCTTTACGAATAGAGGACTCAAGGTCATCCTCTTCCTACTCAATGTGTCTGCCATTACATTACCCCTACAAGGGGTATAAGCTATCTCAAATCGTAGGACGTTAGAAACTCCATCCACTATTGCTGCCTTAGGTCGAGATCCTTCTGTTAGAACAAATATTTGAGTGACTTATGATCTGTGTATAGCTCAAATCTCTCTCCAAGTAGATAATGTCACTAAGACATTAACGCGAAAACTATAGCAGCCAACTCTAGGTCATGGGTAAAGTAGTTCTTCTCGTGAACTCTCAACTGTTTGCTATCGTAGCATACTACTCTACCTTCTTGCATGAACATTGCACCTAGACCAGTTCCACAAGCATCAATGTAGACCGTAAAAACTTTGCTTCCATCGGGGAGAGCCAGAACTGGGGCTAATGTCGGAGCCCTCTTCAACCTCTAAAAAGCATCCTCGCAATCAATGCTCCAAAAAAGTGTAATGACCCGGATATTTGATGGTGTAATAATTAACTTATTTAATTATTTAAATAACGAATGTATTATTTAATCGTCGACGTTAGAACGTATAATTATATTATAATTAAAATAGAGCTCGAAATGGCGCTGCAGTTCGTAATTTGGCGATTCGAACTTCAACTGAATGTACAGGATTCGTTTTAAATCGGATTTATGTGAAACAAGAAACGCACGGAGCTGGTGGAGTATATTTTTCTAGTGGAAGAGAAAAATAGGGATTTCGTCGTGTAGATTTTGAGATATGTCCAAATCAAATTTTATAATAGTCGTTATAGAATCGTTTATCGACCGTAAAGGTTTATTCGATATAACTAGAGACCGGGTTTGAATTTAGACAAGGTTCTTTTGGGAAGTAGCGATAATTTAATTTTTAGAATTTTACTGTAGTTTTTAATTTATTTAAATAGGCAACTTTTATATTGAAGTATTTCGCACCCTGAAATCAACATTTTGATGTTTCAAAATATGAGTCCATCTACCGGTATTATTACATTTATGGGATCGTGGCACCTCGTTGGACACGACCATACTCTTAATTCTGTCCGTAATAGCTCGGACGTGAAACAAAATCTTATGTAACAATCTTCGATAATGCGTCTCTTATGAATAAAGTAAAATGCCAGACCTGTGCTTCATAGAAATAAAACATATTTATTACAATGTTTCTCTTTTTCTTAGCAACTAAGGAACAACTCATATAAATAAAAGAAACACATTTTTAGCTAGACACTAAGACTTCGTACACGACATCGGCTGAATGGACATCACGAAAAGTATGAATATTTTCCCTTTTCTTGACTGTGAAGTCTCGTACACTCTCTTATCAAAACACTGCTGCCGACATACTTAGTACCTCGCTTTTCCTTAGCCATCACGTATGCTACATCCTATAAACACTCATACACCCCACGTTCTCATTAATGGAAAATTGTACCTACCATACAATGTCTATTCCCTGTCCCCTGACTTCATACCAAAGCAAACTATAGCCCATCACTTCTAAAACGCTGCAGACCTATCACGTTTAATACTGTGCTATACTGTACGAAGCTTAGCAGCGAAGCATGAATAGCTTATATAAACGCAGACATATTTCCATTTTCTCCTTTGAGCGGCTCAAACCGTAAATTGAATACCTCAAAGAAAAATAATTAAAACAAATCTAAACCGCACTGTCCTTCCTTTTTCCCCTTCTAATCTTACATAGTGCATTCGAAAACAATGGGATTTACGTTGGCTCCAGCCACAGTGGAAGATGTACTGGGTCGAACACACTGGAAATCTCCATGAAACGTTTTGACTTTGCACCCCATGGCACCAACCGTATGAGTTCTCATCCGCAAGACACTGAGATGATCTTCGTGCTCCAAGGCGAACTCGACATGGGATTCACCACCACTTCCAACAGCTACATCACGAAAACAGTTGAAGGGGAAGTGTTTGTGTTTCCTAGAGGCTTGGTGCATTATATGAAGAACAAGGGAAATGATGAGGATGAGAAGAGATGAATGACTGCAGCATGGCGAAACATTTAAAGGCGAAGTGACCTGGAAGGTTCAGCGTGACCAGAATGGGTGAGCGGTGAGCCTCGGATGCTCGTAGTGGACGGGTTACTGAAAACATCAAGCATGGATGGGAAGAAGGATCGATGTGGTCACTATGCAAAACTGGGCGAGCGCGAGTTCAGGTTGAGGGGTCGAGTTCTATCAAATGGGGTACGGGCCGTGGATGTTTAAATGAGCTTAAGTTGGTTTTAGCAGTGAAGAAAGGTTCAGGAATTAGTGGCGTGAATACTACAAGGGAAGTTTAATAATAAATGGCAGGTGCGGGGTGAGTCCTTGGTGATATGAAGAAATTAGGTTTTACGTGTTCGAATTTGCTGAAGCTCATGTTTGGCAATATTGAGGAAGAAGCATAGTAGTGTGTTTTAAAAAGTGGGTGAATGGGCCGGAAATAAAGAAAGAGAAGAGAAAATCCGACCGAACAGGATCCAACAGGATCACACGGACGGGGGCTACAACATGAGATCAGTTAGAATGATTTGGAGATTTATTAGAAAATATGACGGGAAAATATCATCAGAACAGGACTGCTAAACGGTTATCGTTGTTTAACGATACACCGACAATGTGAGTAAAACTCACTAACTCTCCTCAATTTATATTTTAATATAAATTGTACTTTATTTATTGACTGCTGTATATTGATTGTTAAACTGGACTGTTAAATAGATTTGATTGAAAATGTAGTTATAGTTAATCAATGTACTGTTAATCAAATATGGTTCTGTACAGCAGGATATTTCATTTCAAAATGAAATATGATATATATTATACTGTGTAACATCTGTGGATGCAGGGAGACAGGTTGGAGGAATCCGAGTGGATTCCTCAACAATTATTTTACTGTTTTCATATATTGTGTTATATGATGTGTTATATAATCTGTTCTGGATTATGTGTGTTAGAATGATATTAATCATTGTTATTCGATATTTTACATATCATAAGAAACCCTGAGTTGTAAAAAGGAATATTTCAATGTATATTGAAATAAAGGAATTTTATAAAATCACAGGATTTTATAAAAGGAAATTATTTATAAATCGAACACGGTTTTATAAAAGGAAATTATTTATAAAACAAATAGAGTTTTATAAAAGGGATATTTATTTAGAAAATAAATAGAATTGAAAAGGAGAATATTTATTTAGAAAATAAATAGAATAAAGGAATATTTATTTAGAAGATAAATAGAACGGTATAAATAGGAAATATTTGTAACGGTAAATAGAAGTTGTAAGTAGGAAATATTTGTAACGGTAAATAGAAGTTGTAAATAAGGAATATTTTTAACGGTAAATAGAAGTTGTAAATAGGAAATATTTGTAACGGTAAGTAAACGTTATAAAAAGGAAATAGTTGTAACGGTAGGTAAACGTTATAAAAAGGAAATAGTTGTAACGGTAGGTAAACGTTATAAAAAGGAAATTGATGAGATATAAAAGAGATAATCTAAATAGAGTAATTGAATATTAGTCATTCAATTAGAAATAACCTGATTTGAGTTAGTCTAATATTAGTTAATCGAATAAGAATAGTCTAATATTAGCTAATCGAATTTAGTAACTGAATACAAGTTAATCAAAAGGAGTTTATCGAATTTAGTTATTCGATAGAGTTAATCAAAAGGAGTTTATCGAATTTAGTTATTCGATAGAGTTAAATCAATAGAGTTAATCGACTTATAGTATTCGAATAAGAGTAAATCAAATAGAGTTAAACAATATTAGAAACTAACTAGAGATTGGTAAGTTGAATATTTTTCTGAGTGTTGATCTGATGTTGGTTTCGGCCTTCGGGGTTTATACTTAGAGAATTGTTCTCTTACTAGTTTACAGTTAGGGACTAATAGTTGTGGAATGATAGTGATGCGTAAATGAGGATTGGAAATGTTTTCCAATGTTGAAAATGTATATTTTCTAGTTTTAGAAAATAAGGAAATATGAATATATATATATATATGATTGATGATTGGATTGATAATTCCATTTGGAATTAAGATCATTGTTTGTACACCGACATGTTTTCATTTGATAGTTAAATCACAGACTATCGAAGTTTTGACCATTTTACGTTGTAAATATGGAGAGACCGGTTGGATTATTATCCGAAGAACCACTCCGTATCGACATAAGCGTTGTGATCAAATACGATGAAGATAATTGAAGACGGAGTAAAGTGCAAGGGCTGTCCTGTTTACAGAATAGTGCCTTCGGTTTCGTTCAGTCCCAGAACGAACGTATATGGACGAATGTCTGACAGAATAGTTCCAATGATCGAAAGAGTTGGACTGTACAAATATATATGGTGGCCAACGGATTTATTCCCTTCGCATAATATCCAGAATCTATTTGTGCAGATCCAACTAATGATTAACGGATCTGATAATGTGGCATTCAAAGTGATCGTGTTATCAATGAATGGAAAGTAAGCGTAGCTTCTAGCCTCACATCTGGTAAATGACAAAAATCGGGCAGGCAGCATGGCTAAGTCGGTCGCACCGAAGTAGGGTGTATAATCACCTATCTAGAGAATATTCGTTTGCTTCTTTAATCTATCAATGCTGTCCCATATATATACGGGAAACGGTTGCTGATCCCAACCGTTGGTGATGTACATTCGATACACTTAAGCGAAATGAGTGGTCGGTCATGTGTGGCTGAGTTGCAAGATGTTCTTGTTGAACTCCAGTGTATCGTTCCTAGAGTACACTGATCGGAAGGTGGTTCCATACCTTGTCATAGTTGGAAATCCATTATCCAATACGTGCTTGCGGTTTTGATTGTATACTATATGTAGAACGTGAGATGAAAGCGTTTCTGCTAGATGATCATTATATTGTGGTTGATAGACATTATTATAATATCAAAAGGTTTTTGATATAAAGATATTTTGGATTCTCATAAGGGAAAAACCCGTTCCGTTATACGGCGTGGTCTTATGAGATATCGTTTACTTGTTCGAACTGTTTAAAACTGTTTTATTCATACCAGTCCCATGACTGACCCGGAGTTTATTTGTTTTGTTTCCCTAAACTCTTGGGTGCCTAATTTGTACGGGCAGTCAAGTAGTCGGGATTTTACAGATACACTTGGAGAGCTTGGAGCAGGAGGCTTCAAGATTCTATAGCTATTATTATTTCCGCTGTTGTTGTAAGTGTTGTACTCTGCAATGCTATTGTATACATATACTGTTTGTATTTCAAAAGTTATCTTATATTTTATTCGTTCCGCTGTGAGATTCGTGTTACTCTGATGATGATGTTCTTCTTCTTCTTTTATTCTACCAGTTCTATCTTATCTATCCTCACCCTCTATCTTCTTTCTATTAATTTCTTGAATTTTCAGTACAATTTGGGGTTGGACTTGTGTTATTTAGTCAGCTCAAATTGGACCGGATTTTCGGGTCATTACAAAAAGCCAAGTTATTCTTCATTAGTCTTGTGAGTGGGGCTGATATCCTTGCAAAATCCTTGATAAACTTTCTATAATAGATCGCCAAGCTTAGAAAGCTCCTCACCTCCATCACATTCTTGGGAGTCTTCCAATCTTGAAGAGCAACGACTTTAGCGGGGTCCACCACTATCCCATCTCTGGAGACTACATACCCTAGGAACCTTACTTCCTTCCTCCAAAAGTGGCACTTAGAAAAAATTCCTTAAGTTGATGCGATCTGAGGGTGTGTAGAACCTCTCCTAAGTGTAGCACATGTTCCTTCTCATTCCTTGAGAAGATCAGAATATTATCCCCGAAGACCACCACAAACTTGTTCAGAAACTTCCTAAACACTCTACTCATCAAGTCCATGAAATATGCGGGTGCACTGGTCAACCCAAAAGGCATGACCAACCACTCAAAGAAACCGTTTTGAGTTCTGAAAGCAGTCTTATCAATATTGTCCTCTACCATCCTGAACAGATGAAATCCCATGGACAAATCCATCTGCGAAAAAACTGATGCACCTACTAGCTGATCAAACAAGTCGTCAATCCTTGGAAGTGGGTGCCTATTCTTCTTGTTGAGCTTATTTGTAACGACCTAGATTTTTAGTTGATTAATTTTAAACATTTAATATTGTATAAATGTTAAGTTGATAATATAAACGGATTTTTATATGGAGTTTACCGATTTAATTATCGAATACGATTTAATATCAAATATATCGAATTATCATAATACAAAAATAAGAAAAACTGAATTCGAAATTAAAAACTGAATCGAAACGATTCAAATGACCAATATATGTTGTATTTGAATATAAACGATAATAATAATTTATTATCGAGGAATTTGTTGTTTTTGAATTTAAAATTATCTTATATTGATAATATGGTTATTTATATATATGTTCGAACTAAATTTTAGAAAACATTCCACTGAGTATAGAATAGCGTTATAACATTGAAATGTCAGCCGTTACATTAAAATAGAGGTTCGTTATTTCAAATTATGGACCCCAAGATATTTGATTAGTAGATAAGCTCGAAATCAAATCAGAATCCATTTAAATAAAATAAAAATGTCTTTATTTCATATCGTATTAAAACTAAAATCAAATCACATTAAAAATACTGTACTTAGTTACCCTAAAATTGGTACGAGAGCCGACCTACTTAACCTCTTTCCACATCTATTTAAAAGCGGCTACCCCCTATTAATTTCCCTTTCATTTTGATTCCTCTGAGAAAAATATTGATGTTGTAATGACCCGGTATTTTCACTGATCACAGACACAGATACTGATTGATCGTAAGTACATATTTTCAAATACGATTTAAGATTCAGACTTTATATTAAAAAACATGTTAATTTGTGTATAATAGCAATTACACAGGTGTATAGCACAACACTTACAAAAAACACATTTTGACACATCCTGTATGATAGCACATATTTGTTAGCGTTTGTTTAAGATGATTTTTACACATGTATATGAAAAAACAACACTTTTTAATAGCAAGTTTTGATGCCATTTTTATTTTACATGTTAATTCATTTTTAAAGGATTTGAGAATTTGAGTTTTGTGTAAATTTTGATGTGAAAACCCTTAACATTTAGATTAAAAACATGCCCAAAACCCATTTTTTGTTGTCAAAAGCAAGATCAGAAGCAAGTATTAAAACAATTTTAAATTCTCATTTACATCATCACAAAACATGAAATACCATTTCTTTAAAAAGCATGTTTTCATGGACATAACACTTATACAAAGCGATTTTAAAAATGCCATTTCTTTTGCAAACATTTTGCTCATTTTTCAAAGAGGATTTAAAACCTTGTTTTGACAAAACCCTTACTTTAAAACTAAAGATCCTCTTGCCATAAACATGATGTAACACACTCTTTAGATTCTCATACAAATGCAAAGGAATATTTGTATGAAAACAAGAGCATGTATTGTCAAAATCTTCTTGAAAACTCATGATCTCACATACACTATGAATCATGCTAGCAAGTAGGATCTTAAGGATATTATAGACACATGACAAAATCATTTTAGATGAGAACATTTTCAGTTTTGCAATCTCTTTCTTTTCTTTCATTTGATTTTCTGAAAATACAACTCTTGTTTCATTTTTCAAGACCATGGCCACTTTGTCAATGAACATGTGCATCAAAGATTTGCAAAATCATGAATTGAATCCATCATTTTACCTACACTAGTTGAGTTCAACACCATAGATTTTCTAAGTATTTTCCTATAGATTTTCATCACATGTTATAATTTGTGTAGTACAAAACTTTTAGATTTTTGCTAACCTTGCAAGGCAAGTAAATGTATTTTATATTTTGTTGTTAAATCAAAAATATCATGTGAGATCTTGGTTGAAAAACTCAAAGGCAAACTGATTTTTAATGGTATAAAAATGTTATTTCAATTTGTTAAATCCAAGAAGAAGATTGTGAAGAACATGGATGAGATCATTTGCATTTGAGATGATGTTTCATGAGAACCAATAGAAAGAAGAGTGGTGGTTGCCTAGGGGGTTTTAGGGGGTGAGTTTGGGCTGAGGTAAGCCATGTGAACCTAGGATTTGGTAGTTAGAGTTTGAGAGAGAAATGTGTTGTTTATGTTGTCAATCTTTTGTCCAAACCAAATCTCAAAAACTGATTTTGTCACAATACTTTAATGACCTCCTACCACTATAAATAAGTCCATAAACACACAATTTCTCACAACACAAACACTGGAAATAAGATCAGTAAGAGGAAGAGAAAAGCAAAGGGTTCAAGCAAATTTTTGTGAGTAAACTTGCACTTTATTTCCTGTTTTCAATTCCTGCAGTTTTGTGTTTGAACTATGGATGAACTTGGTTTCTCTTTTATATTCTTGTTCAAGTTGTATATTTTGGGTGTGGCTTGTTTGCCGATATGAGGGAAAGATCATTTGTTGTTAGTGGATACCTTAGGAATCATATGCTAGAAAAGTGAAATGACTGGTTTTGTTTCACCAGTCTCTGTATTTTTGATAAACCCCTACCAATTCAAATGGACAGAGCATCTATAGTAGGGAATTGAAAGTAGGATATCAGACTATATTTAAAATCTGTTATATGGTCACAAAATTGTTCAAAAAGAAACAAACCTTAACAAAAACCCTTCATTGTCACTTAAAAACAAAACAATAGGAGTTCTCTGGTTCAATATTTCAAAGTAGATTTTCAACTTATTTAAAAACTATGTTTGATTACACAATCATGATCAAGAAACAAAATGATGATTTTTAAAAAAAATCAAGATTTTTAAGCATGTAAATAACGAGGAATCACGAGATGGTCGAAAGTTCAACTTTGGTGAACTTACGGCACATCAATGGATGGGAGGTGATGGCGTTTGGCCAGGAGAGGCAGGAGGGGCCAGAGATCATGGGAAAACTATAAATTAAATTTTTAATTTAATAGATTTTGCAAACAAGATGAATTGGGGTTTTTGGCTGTTGTTTGGACCTGGGCTTTACTCATCAAACTATGGGTCAACGCCGGTGCTAGGAGGGTGCAGTCAAAAGGGATTTGACGATGGAAGGTGTTACGGAGGTGCAGGTGGAAGGGGACGAGGTCCGGTGGAGGGTAGTGGCCACGGTGATGGTTTTACCTGGACAACCCATTTTCTGATAATACCCTTGAACGGCGAAAAACCACCATGGCGTTGGTGGTGACGATCCAGTTGGTACAATGGGGTCCACAGGTGGAGGGAGGTTGGTGCAGGTGGTCGCGGGTGGATGGAGTGACCGTAGGCGGCTGTGCACGTGCACAAGGCCAGGGGTGATCGGGTAAGGTGCTGCCATGGGTATTGAGGTGATCGGCCAGGGTTTTGATGGGGTTGGCAATTTGAAAAGTGGTACTACCACATGGGAAGCTGGCACTGATGGGCGCTCGAGATCTAGGGTGATCGGGCAAGGGAATCACATGGATTTGTAATATGGTACTTTGGCAAAGTAGCAAAGTGATCGGGCAAGCTAAAAACATGGGGTTTCGTGTGATTTGGCAAAGGGCGCGTGTGTGTTTTCAATATGGTACTTTACCCAATATGGTACTTTACTATTTTCAACGTTTAAACCAGGTTTTTGAATATATTTAAAATTCAAATTAGTTTTTAAATACAATAATGGTTTATATTAAAAGGGAAAAATAAATATTTAAATAAAAATATAATTTTTATTAGCAAATGGAAAATGAGTGAATCAGGATCTAACGCAGTTTTTGTCAACATTTGAGATGTAAATACAGAACTAGAATTTAAGTTAAATTATAAATTTAATTTAAAATGTGAATTAGAAATAGTTTTCTAATGAAATATTTAAAATTCAAAAGTCGACAAAGAAAGACGATCAAGTGTAAAAACGATCAGATATGGTTTTGACAAAAGTTGAGAAGTCAATACAGAAGCTGTAAAATTATTAAATTATAAATTTATTTTATAATTAGAATTTTTTTTCTAATGAGTTGTTTAAATTTTAAACAAGGGAAAAGAAAACTGTATATAACATATACGGCAGAATTTTCCAGTTTTTATCTGATATCTACAATATCTGACATAAGAAACTGATCACGAGCAGTTTTGTATTTCTTTTTAAAACAAGAACTGTGAATAAAGTTTTTAATCGTGTTTAGACTAATAAATAAAAAGGAGGAACTTTATCAGTATAGAAAAAAGAATAAGTAAATCAAGAATGGAGGATCAAAGGGGAAATCTGGCAAAAACGATACAAAGTGTAAAATCTGTCAAATAGATTATAGATCATAATTTAACTCATTTATGGATAATTAGATCAAAAAGTGATCATGAGAAATAAATTTTCTGAAAATAATGTAAGTATTTATTTATAAAAGTGACGAACAAAACGGAAAGAAAACTGTGTGCGACGCACACACTAAAATTGGCCGTTTTGGGAAGATGATCAAAATACCAAATATAGACAAGATGTTCACATACTGTGTAATTATCTATGTTGATTAGATTGCAGTCATGTTAGATTTATAATTTAGAAAGAAAAATGTTCGTTAATCATTTCAAAGAGGCCGAAATAAATATTTCACTTAGATTTGATTATACGTCACGCGTCAGAGATTTTTAAATTGAAGATGGCAATATACAAGGGCTATTTGTGAATAGTGCCTTCGGTTTGTCCAGTCCCAGGACAACTTGTATGGACGAATGTCTGACAGAGTATTTCCAACGGTCACGCTGTTGATAATTACAAATATACCAAGTTGGTGGGGAGAAGGTAACTTCCCTTTATTTTACACCCAGTGTGTATTTGTATAATCAATATGTGATCACGGATTTGACGATGTGACATTCAAAGTGAATGGTAGACATGTGTTCTAGAAGATAACGTAGCCTCAAGCCTCACACCCAAGAAATGACAAAAATCGGGCAGGTAGCATGGCTATGTGGGTCGCTCCCATTAGGGTATAACATCACCTATCTAGAGAAATTCCTTTTGTTTCTTAATCTATCGATTCTGCCCATTTGGGAATGGTTGACGTACACAACCATTGGTGATATACATTCGATACACTCAAGATGTAACGACCTGGATTTTCAGTGACTTTGGTTATCAACATAAGCTCGATGTCGATAACCAAAACATCGAAAAATCCTGGTAATTAATGAAAGAAATTAGAGGGTGAGGAAAGATAAGATAGAAACTTAGAATAGAAGAAGAAGAACACAACATCAGAGTAACACGAATCTCACAGCGGAACGAATAACATATAATAGAAATCATATCCTTGAAATAAATCATTATATGTATACAATACATTATCAGAGTACAACACTTACAACACAGCGGAAATAACTATAGGTATACAATCCTGAAGCCTCCTGCTCCAGTTCTTCAAGTATCTGCAAAATTCCTGACTACTTGACTGCCCGTACAAAATTGGGCACCCAAGAGTTTAGGGAAAACAAAACAAATAAACTCCGGGTCAGTCATGGGACTGGTATGAGTAAAACAGTTTAAAACAGTTAAGCAAGTAAACGATATCTCATAAGACCACGCCGTATAATGGAACGGGTTTTTCCCTTATGAGAATCCAAAATATCTTTATATCGAAAACCTTTTGATATTATAATAATGTCTATCAACCACAATATATATAATCATCTAGCAGAAACGCTTTCATCTCACGTTCTACATATATAGTATACAATCAAAACCGCAAGCACGTATTGGGTAATGGATTTCCAACTATGACAAGGTATGGAACCACCTTCCGATCAGTGTACTCTAGGAACGATACACTAGAGTTCAACAAAAACATCTTGCAACTCAGCCACACATGACCGACCACTCATTTCGCTTGAGTGTGTCAAATGTACATCACCAACGGTTGGGATCAGCAGTCGTTCCCGTGTATATATATATATATATATATATATATATATATATATATATGGGACAGCATTGATAGATTAAAGAAGCAAATGAATATTCTCTAGATAGGTGATTATACACCCTACTTCGGTGCGACCGACTTAGCCATGCTGTCTGCCCGATTTCTGTCATTTACCGGTTGATGAGGCTAGATGCTACGCTTTATCATTACATCAGATTCACTTCGAATGCCACATTGTTAGATCCATCGAAAATCACTAATTGGCGTCTACAACAGTACGTTACGTGTTAGCTAAAGAAGTTTCCTTCTCCGCTTCCACTCTTGGTATAGTTGAAGAAATCAATGTACGTGACCTTTCTGGAAATACTCTGTCAAACATTCATTCATACAAGTCATCCTCATTTACTTAGAATGTCACATCGTCATACCCGCCAAATCACAAATTGACTTATCCAAAAATAACACGGGTATACAGCTAAGAGAAACGAATTCCTCTAACACCAAACGTGAATACGTTTGAACAGATCAACTTACGCGATCCATTGGATATACTCTGTCAGACCTTCGTCCATACAAGTTGTCCTGGGACTGGACAAACCGAAGGCACTATTCAGTATATCCATCTTAGTCACTGTTATCTAAGACTTATACAACAGCCCTTGCATTTTACTCCGTCTTCAATTATCTTTGGCATATATGATTCGCAACGCTTATGCCAATACTGTTGACACATTTTTTTGGCAAAAGCCGTCACACATGGAATTCCTGAATGATAACATGCTCGAGCGATAGAAACGACGTCAGAAGACATTGAGAGATTTGGTCAAAATCACATCCTCAACATAAACAGGCCCGAAACTCCTATCAGACGACCTCTTTTGGGCCCGAAAACAGCGATTACGGAGCTGAGCTCTTAACTTTTGTAGATCTCTAAGTTAGCTTCAGTTCGAGCTTCGGTTTGGCTCAATCGGACTTACGGTTTGAAAGTTATGCCTGTTTCCGTAAACTGGTGTAATCTGGCAATTTCCTGGATAAAGCGACGAAGCAGCACACGATCGAAGTATGGATCACGCACCCTCGGATCGTCCCTCATCGGATCGCCCCTCATCGGATCGTCCTCCTCAGACCACGAACCGTCCGTGGTACATCTCACGATCCGACCCGATCGCCAGCACTTCACTCCAGTTTCACTATGCCGCTCACGACCAGACTCGGCTCGTGATAGCCATATCACGATCCGACCCATGACCACGATCCGACCCCATGATCGTGATCCGAACTTCCGACCTGCAAATACGCTCCCTGTTTTGACCTATTCTCATGCCACATCTTGCTCCTATTATCCTGGATCGTGTGCCACGTACCCCACCACGATCCGATCCCCGCACCTGCTCCTGCGCAGCTTGTTCTGACCTATTCTCAAGGCTATTTTCACTCCAACTTGCATGGATCTGATTAGACATGTCACATGATGATTTGGAGATGATGTCTGGACGTTTTCCACTACATTTCGAGATTTTTGGGATGCGTGCCATGTGTCTCATGAACCGGCTTCAGGAAACATCTATAAATACACCATTTGAAGGCATTTTCAAGGATCTTTTGGCCATTCTTCTTTACTGCTTCCACCATTACTGAAGTGCAAAGACTTTGCACCTTCATACACTCAAATTCTTATCTTTTCAATACAATTAACACACGAATTGTGTGTCTACATGTAACTGATTCTTGTAATTTGTCAGTATAACAATAAGATTATAAAGTGGACGTAGGCTACATCTACAGCCGAACCACTATAAAAACCTTGTGTGTCTCCTCTTTATTTTACTCTTTTCTGCATTTTGTGATCTGCAATCTGCATTTGGGTGTTAGGCCCAATTTTTGGTCTAACATTTTGGCGCGCCAGGAAGGGGGGCACACAAAAACTTCAACTTCTAGCTTGAAAGGAAACTCAATGGTGAACAAAAGGAAGAAGACTGGAACTTCTTCTCATGCCGATGATGCTGATGCTGAAGGCACAAGGAACGAGGCAAGCCAGGAAGCTTCCTCTCATGAAGACCCATCAGCATACCTGACTAGAGACGAGATGGATGGAGTTCTCGCTGAATTGAGGACCCAGATGGCAAGGCAGGACGATCTCCTCCAGAAACAACAGGAAATGATTAACCAATTCTTCGCTCGGATGGATGGAAGGCCGGGCAACATTCAGCTCGCTTGAAACAATGCAGAAGTTGCTCCAGCAATTGACCAAAATCGGGTCGGATCGCCCTCTTTACGAAACCCTCAGATCGGGCTCACCACGACTCGCGTCACAGATGGACTCGGGGGCAACCCCCCCCATTCAACAGCAGAACTCGTCTCGTGATACACCTTTGCACCGCGACCCGGATCGTGGAACACTACTAGGCTCACGAACCGATCCCAACAACTCGCTCCCGCCTGCTCAACAACAACCAGTTCGTGACCTACCTCCTGGACCTAGTCGGATCGCCCCCCTACTCCACGATCCGGCCTCACGATCTGGACTTCACGTACCTACCTCACGAACCGTCCCCCTCGAACCGGGTCGGGTCGCTCCCCTCGATCCACGATCCGCGAGCCGCGATCCCCAGGCGATAGCTCACCAACTTCCATCTTCTCCTGCATTCAACGCTGGGGGCACCAGCTCTGATTTTGGTAGTTTACAACAGCTTTTTGAGAGCAATCGACTCGCTGATCTCATTCAAAGCCTCTCGAGAGGCCGCACCTATCAGAATGACGTGGACGACGTCAATCACAATCCGTTCACTCAGGAAATCAGGAATTCACGCAATCCCCCAGATTTCAAACTTCCACAACTGGAGCCCTACAACGGCAGGACAGATCCTACCGTGCATCTGATGCATTACAAACGGCATATGGAAGTTCAATCGGCATCAGAAAACGTCATGGCTAAATGTTTTCCCCTCTTTCTGACCGACATAGCCGCCATGTGGATTCGGCAGCTGGAAACAGAATCGATCAGTAGTTGGAACATGTTGGTCGCACGCTTCATTGAACAATTTCGTGTCCACATCGCACAACCCAAGAACGTCATGTCACTCACCACAATCAAGCAGAGGCCCAGAGAAACTCTGCGTTCATTCCTGGAAAGATTTAACGTTGCAGCAGCATCAGTTGATCGTCCTGAACCATCGATGGTACTGATGGCAGCAGTATCCGGCGTTCTAGATAACTCGGAGTTCAAAAAGTCTTTGTACAGAGATCCACCACGAAATCTCGGCGAATTCTACCTTGAAGCAGATAGATTTCTGCGGGAAGAAGATGCAACTTCCGAGAAGAAAACCCTCGAAGTCAACATGCTCGGAGATGGAGAATCGCCCAATCCTGGAAAAGGCAAGGACAAGGGTAAAGGAAAGACCCCTGCTACAAATGATCGTAATGTTCCACCCCGGAGAGGGTCCAGATACGACAAATACACTGAACTGAATGATACTCTGAGCAACATATACATGGATACAGGAGGTGATGCCTCCTATCCAAGGCCTCCCAAGAAGGAGCCAACGCTAGCACAACGCAATTCTGGCAGACATTGCATATTTCATGACATAGACGGTCACAACACTGATGACTGCAGACATTTGCGAGACCTTATTGAGGATCGGGTCAGACGAGGAGAGCTACCCGAATATGTCACTCAACCAACAACGCCTACACCTGCGTTGCCACCACCTATTCCCCAGAGAGGGAACGATCCTGGATCGAGCAATCGCGGGATTATCATTCGCTGATCCCACTCAGCGGATCTCTTCAGTTTGCTGAACTCCGGTTCACAGTTCATGTTTTTAGGTTTTTAGGCGACTTCTCGCCCTTCTTTGTTTTCCCTACATGTAATAAGAGCCATCACATCAGCCCACACGCACGGAACCTACTTGTGGTCTCCAGTCGTGTCCGGCAAACGACCGCTGCATTTTCATGAATTAGCAATAAGCATTGAGCTCCGGCTCCCAACAGGATCCGTCCAGTATGAACATGAGCTCCGGCTCCTAACTGGATCCATCCAGTATAAACAAATCTTCATGTGTTTTTCCTTGGTCGTCTTACTCCGGTAAGGCCGTCTTGGAGCATTCATGTGCTTTTCCTTGGTCGTCTTACTCCGGTAAGGCCGTCTTGGAACTTTCATGGCATTTCCTTGGTCGTCTTACTCCGGTAAGGCCGTCTTGGAACCTTCGTTGCTTTTCCTCGGTCGTCTTACTCCGGTAAGGCCGTCTTGGAACCCCTCTAACATCTCCCCGGAGGGTTTACTCCGGTAAGGCCATCTAGTAAATATTCTTGCATTGTTTGTTTTATCATCTTGTAGGTACAAACTCCTGGTCTTCTTGGATTTTTCTGGCCTTAATACGATCCGGCATGATCGTCGCATTCTGAATTTGGATTTCTCGGATTATCCAGAACACATCTTCCTTCAACCAGCAAGATATGTTATGGGGGGCAAACGTGTTGACACATTTTTTTGGCAAAAGCTGTCACACATGGAATTCCTGAATGATAACATGCTCGAGCGATAGAAACGATGTCAGAAGACATTGAGAGATTTGGTCAAAATCACATCCTCAACATAAACAGGCCCGAAACTCCTATCAGATGACCTCTTTTGGGCCCGAAAACAGCGATTACAGAGCTGAGCTCTTAACTTTTGTAGATCTCTGAGTTAGCTTCAGTTTGAGCTTCGGTTTGGCTCAATCGGACTTACAGTTTGAAAGTTATGCCCGTATCCGTAAACTGGTGTAATCTGGCAATTTCCTGGATAAAGCGACGAAGCAGCACACGATCGAAGTATGGATCACGCACCCTCGGATCGTCCCTCATCGAATCGCCCCTCATCGGATCGCCCTCCTCAGACCACGAACCGTCCGTGGTTCATCTCACAATTCGACCCGATCGCCAGCACTTCACTCTAGTTTCACTATGCCGCTCACGACCAGACTCGGCTCGTGATAGCCATATCACGATCCGACCCATGACCACGATCCGACCCCATGATCGCGATCCGAACTTCCGACCTGCAAATACGCTCCCTGTTTTGACCTATTCTCATGCCACATCTTGCTCCTATTATCTTGGATCGTGTGCCACGTACCCCACCACGATCCGATCCCCGCACCTGCTCCTGCACAGCTTGTTCTGACCTATTCTCAAGGCTATTTTCACTCCAACTTGAGTGGATCTGATTACACATGTCACATGACGATTTGGAGATGATGTCTGGACGTTTTCCACTACATTTCGAGATTTTTGGGATGCGTGCCATGTGTCCCATGAACCGGCTTCAGGAAACAGCTATAAATACACCATTTGAAGGCATTTTCAAGGATCTTTTGGCCATTCTTCTTTACTGCTTCCACCATTACTGAAGTGCAAAGACTTTGCATCTTCATACACTCAAATTCTTATCTTCTCAATACAATTAACACACGAATTGTGTGTCTACATGTAACCGATTCTTGTAATCTGTCAGTATAACAATAAGATTATAAAGTGGACGTAGGCTACATCTACAGCCGAACCACTATAAAAACCTTGTGTGTCTCCTCTTTATTTTACTCTTTTCTGCATTTTGTGATCTGCGATCTGCATTTGGGTGTTAGGCCCAATTTTTGGTCTAACATTTTGGCGCGCCAGGAAGGGAGGCACACAAAAACTTCAACTTCTAGCTTGAAAGGAAACTCAATGGTGAACAAAAGGAAGAAGACTGGAACTTCTTCTCATGCCGATGATGCTGATGCTGAAGGCACAAGGAAGGAGGCAAGCCAGGAAGCTTCCTCTCATGAAGACCCATCAGCATACCTGACTAGAGACGAGATGGATGGAGTTCTCGCTGAATTGAGGACCCAGATGGCAAGGCAGGACGATCTCCTCCAGAAACAACAGGAAATGATTAACCAATTCTTCGCTCAGATGGATGGAAGGCCGGGCAACATTCAGCTCGCTGGAAACAATGCAGAAGTTGCTCCAGCAATTGACCAAAATCGGGTCGGATCGCCCTCTTTACGAAACCCTCGGATCGGGCTCACCACAACTCGCGTCATAGATGGACTCGGGGGCAACCCCCCCATTAAACAGCAGAACTCGTCTCGTGATACACCTTTGCACCGTGACCCGGATCGTGGAACACTACTAGGCTCACGAACCGATCCCAACAACTCGCTCCCGCCTGCTCAACAACAACCAGTTCGTGACCTACCTCCTGGACCCAGTCGGATCGCCCCCCTACTCCACGATCCGGCCTCACGAGCTGGACTTCACGAACCTACCTCACGAACCGTCCCCCTCGAACCGGGTCGGGTCGCTCCCCTCGATCCACGATCCGCGAGCCGCGATCCCCAGGAGATAGCTCACCAACTTCCATCTTCTCCTGCATTCAACACTGGGGGCACCAGCTCTGATTTTGTAGTTTACAACAGTTTTTTGAGGGCAATCGACTCGCTGATGTCATTCAACGCCTCTTGAGAGGCCGCACCTATCAGAATGACGTGGACGACGTCAATCACAATCCGTTCACTCAGGAAATCAGGAATTCACGCAATCCCCCAGATTTCAAACTTCCACAACTGGAGCCCTACAACGGCAGGACAGATCCTACCGTGCATCTGATGCGTTACAAACGGCATATGGAAGTTCAATCGGCATCAGAAAACGTCATGGCTAAATGTTTTCCCCTCTTTCTGACCGACATAGCCGCCATGTGGATTCGGCAGCTGGAAACAGAATCGATCAGCAGTTGGAACATGTTGGTCGCACGCTTCATTGAACAATTTCGTGTCCACATCGCACGACCCAAGAACGTCATGTCACTCAGCACAATCAAGCAGAGGCCCAGAGAAACTCTGCGTTCATTCCTGGAAAGATTTAACGTTGCAGCAGCATCAGTTGATCGTCCTGAACGATCGATGGTACTGATGGCAGCAGTATCCGGCGTTCTAGATAACTCGGAGTTCAAAAAGTCTTTGTACAGAGATCCACCACGAAATCTCGGCGAATTCTACCTTGAAGCTGATAGATTTCTGCGGGAAGAAGATGCAACTTCCGAGAAGAAAACCCTCGAAGTCAACATGCTCGGAGATGGAGAACCGCCCAATCCTGGAAAAGGCAATGACAAGGGTAAAGGAAAGACCCCTGCTACAAATGATCGTAATGCTCCACCCCGGAGAGGGTCCAGATACGACAAATACACTGAACTGAATGATACTCTGAGCAACATATACATGGATACAGGAGGTGATGCCTCTTATCCAAGGCCTCCCAAGAGGGAGCCAACGCTAGCACAACGCAATTCTGGCAGACATTGCATATTTCATGACATAGACGGTCACAACACTGATGACTGCAGACATTTGTGAGACCTTATTGAGGATCGGGTCAGACGAGGAGAGCTACCCGAATATGTCACTCGACCAACAACGCCTACACCTGCGTTGCCACCACCTATTACCCAGAGAGGGAACGATCCTGGATCGAGCAATCGCGGGATTATCATTCGCTGATCCCACTCAGCGGATCTCTTCAGTTTGCTGAACTCCGGTTCGCAGTTCATGTTTTTAGGTTTTTAGGCGACTTCTCGCCCTCCTTTGTTTTCCCTGCATGTAATAAGAGCCGTCACATCAGCCCACACGCACGGAACCTACTTGTGGTCTCCAGTCGTGTCCGGCAAACGACCGCTGCATTTTCATGAATTAGCAATAAGCATTGAGCTCCGGCTCCCAACTGGATCCGTCCAGTATGAACATGAGCTCCGGCTCCTAACTGGATCCATCTAGTATAAACAAATCTTCATGTGCTTTTCCTTGGTCGTCTTACTCCGGGAAGGCCGTCTTGGAGCATTCATGTGCTTTTCCTTGGTCGTCTTACTCCGTTAAGGCCGTCTTGGAACTTTCATGGCATTTCCTTGGTCGTCTTACTCCGGTAAGGCCGTCTTGGAACCTTCGTTGCTTTTCCTTGGTCGTCTTACTCCGGTAAGGCCGTCTTGGAACCCCTCTAACATCTCCCCGGATGGTTTACTCCGGTAAGGCCATCTAGGAAATATTCTTGCATTGTTTGTTTTATCATCTTGCAGGTACAAACTCCTGGTCTTCTTGGATTTTTCTGGCCTTAATACGATCCGGCGTGATCGTCGCATTCTGAATTTGGATTTCTCAGATTATCCAGAACACATCTTCCTTCAACCAGCAAGATATGTTTTGGGGGGCAAACGTGTTGACACATTTTTTTGGCAAAAGCCGTCACACATGGAATTCCTGAATGATAACATGCTCGAGCGATAGAAACGACGTCAGAAGACATTGAGAGATTTGGTCAAAATCACATCCTCAACATAAACAGGCCCGAAACTCCTATCAGACGACCTCTTTTGGGCCCGAAAACAGCGATTACAAAGCTGAGCTCTTAACTTTTGTAGACCTCTGAGTTAGCTTCAGTTTGAGCTTCGGTTTTGCTCAATCGGACTTACGGTTTGAAAGTTATGCCCGTTTCCGTAAACTGGTGTAATCTGGCAATTTCCTGGATAAAGCGACGAAGCAGCACACGATCGAAGTATGGATCACGCACCCTCGGATCGTCCCTCGTCGGATCGCCCCTCATTGGATCGCCCTCCTCAGACCACGAACCGTCCGTGGTACATCTCACGATCCGACCCGATCGCCAGCACTTCACTCCAGTTTCACTATGCCGCTCACGACCAGACTCGGCTCGTGATAGCCATATCACGATCCGACCCATGACCACGATCCGACCCCATGATCGCGATCCGAACTTTCGACCTGCAAATACGCTCCCTGTTTTGACCTATTCTCATGCCACATCTTGCTCTTATTATCCTGGATCGTGTGCCACGTACCCTACCACGATCCGATCCCCGCAACTGCGTAGCTTGTTTTGACCTATTCTCAAGGCTATTTTCACTCCAACTTGCATGGATCTGATTACACATGTCACATGACGATTTGGAGATGATGTCTGGACGTTTTCCACTACATTTCGAGATTTTTGGGATGCGTGCCATGTGTCCCAAGAACCGGCTTCAGGAAACAACTATAAATACACCATTTTAAGGCATTTTCAAGGATCTTTTGGCCATTCTTCTTTACTGCTTCCACCATTACTGAAGTGCAAAGACTTTGCACCTTCATACACTCAAATTCTTATCTTTTCAATACAATTAACACACGAATTATGTGTCTACATGTAACTGATTCTTGTAATCTGTCAGTATAACAATAGGATTATAAAGTGGACGTAGGCTACATCTACAGCCGAACCACTATAAAAACCTTGTGTGTCTCCTCTTTATTTTACTCTTTTCTGCATTTTGTGATCTGCGATCTGCATTTGGGTGTTAGGCCCAATTTTTGGTCTAACATTTTGGCGCGCCAGGAAGGGGGGCACACAAAAACTTCAACTTCTAGCTTGAAAGGAAACTCAATGGTGAACAAAAGGAAGAAGACTGGAACTTCTTGTCATGCCGATGATGCTGATGCTGAAGGCACAAGGAACGAGGCAAGCCAGGAAGCTTCCTCTCATGAAGACCCATCAGCATACCTGACTAGAGACGAGATGGATGGAGTTCTCGCTGAATTGAGGACCCAGATGGCAAGGCAGGACGATCTCCTCCAGAAACAACAGGAAATGATTAACCAATTCTTCGCTCAGATGGATGGAAGGCCGGGCAACATTCAGCTCGCTGGAAACAATGCAGAAGTTGCTCCAGCAATTGACCAAAATCGGGTCGGATCGCCCTCTTTACGAAACCCTCAGATCGGGCTCACCACGACTCGCGTCACAGATGGACTCGGGGGCAACCCCCCCATTCAACAGCAGAACTCGTCTCGTGATACACCTTTGCACCGCGACCCGGATCGTGGAACACTACTAGGCTCACGAACCGATCCCAACAACTCGCTCCCGCCTGCTCAACAACAACCAGTACGTGACCTACCTCCTGGACCCAGTCGGATCGCCCCCCTACTCCACGATCCGGCCTCACGAGCTGGACTTCACGAACCTACCTCATGAACCGTCCCCCTCGAACCGGGTCGGGTCGCTCCCCTCGATCCACGATCCGCGAGCCGCGATCCCCAGGCGATAGCTCACCAACTTCCATCTTCTCCTGCATTCAACGCTGGGGGCACCAGCTCTGATTTTGGTAGTTTACAACAGCTTTTTGAGGGCAATCGAATCGCTGATCTCATTCAATGCCTCTCGAGAGGCCGCACCTATCAGAATGACGTGGACGACGTCAATCACAATCCGTTCACTCAGGAAATCAGGAATTCACGCAATCCCCCAGATTTCAAACTTCCACAACTGGAGCCCTACAACGGCAGGACAGATCCTACCGTGCATCTGATGCGTTACAAACGGCATATGGAAGTTCAATCGGCATCAGAAAACGTCATGGCTAAATGTTTTCCCCTCTTTCTGACCGACATAGCCGCCATGTGGATTCGGCAGCTGGAAACAGAATCGATCAGCAGTTGGAACATGTTGGTCGCACGCTTCATTGAACAATTTCGTGTCCACATCGCACGACCCAAGAACGTCATGTCACTCACCACAATCAAGCAGAGGCCCAGAGAAACTCTGCATTCATTCCTGGAAAGATTTAACGTTGCAGCAGCATCAGTTGATCGTCCTGAACCATCGATGGTACTGATGGCAGCAGTATCTGGCGTTCTAGATAACTCGGAGTTCAAAAAGACTTTGTACAGAGATCCACCACGAAATCTGGGCGAATTCTACCTTGAAGCAGATAGATTTCTGCGGGAAGAAGATGCAACTTCCAAGAAGAAAACCCTCGAAGTCAACATGCTCGGAGATGGAGAACCGCCCAATCCTGGAAAAGGCAATGACAAGGGTAAAGGAAAGACCCCTGCTACAAATGATCGTAATGCTCCACCCCGGAGAAGGTCCAGATACGACAAATACACTGAACTGAATGATACTCTGAGCAACATATACATGGATACAGGAGGTGATGCCTCCTATCCAAGGCCTCCCAAGAGGGAGCCAACGCTAGCACAACGCAATTCTGGCAGACATTGCATATTTCATGACATAGACGGTCACAACACTGATGACTGCAGACATTTGTGCGACCTTATTGAGGATCGGGTCAGACGAGGAGAGCTACCCGAATATGTCACTCGTCCAACAACGCCTACACCTGCGTTGCCACCACCTATTCCCCAGAGAGGGAACAATCCTGGATCGAGCAATCGCGGGATTATCATTCGCTGATCCCACTCAGCGGATCTCTTCAGTTTGCTGAACTCCGGTTCACAGTTCATGTTTTTAGGTTTTTAGGCGACTTCTCGCCCTCCTTTGTTTTCCCTGCATGTAATAAGAGCCGTCACATCAGCCCACACGCACGGAACCTACTTGTGGTCTCCAGTCGTGTCCGGCAAACGACCGCTGCATTTTCATGAATTAGCAATAAGCATTGAGCTCCGGCTCCCACCAGGATCCGTCCAGTATGTACATGTGCTCCGGCTCCTAACTGGATCCATCCAGTATAAACAAATCTTTATGTGCTTTTTCTTGGTCGTCTTACTCCGGTAAGGCCGTCTTGGAGCATTCATGTGCTTTTCCTTGGTCGTCTTACTCCGGTAAGGCCGTCTTGGAACTTTCATGGCATTTCCTTGGTCGTCTTACTCCGGTAAGGCCGTCTTGGAACCTTCGTTGCTTTTCCTTGGTCGTCTTACTCCGGTAAGGCCGTCTTGGAACCCCTCTAACATCTCCCCGGATGGTTTACTCCGGTAAGGCCATCTATTAAATATTCTTGCATTGTTTGTTTTATCATCTTGCAGGTACAAACTCCTGGTCTTCTTGGATTTTTCTGGCCTTAATACGATCCGGCGTGATCGTCGCATTCTGAATTTGGATTTCTCAGATTATCCAGAACACATCTTCCTTCAACCAGCAAGATATGTTCTAGGGGGCAAACGTGTTGACACATTTTTTTGGCAAAAGCCGTCACACATGGAATTCCTGAATGATAACATGCTCGAGCGATAGAAACGACGTCAGAAGACATTGAGAGATTTGGTCAAAATCACATCCTCAACATAAACAGGCCCGAAACTCCTATCAGACGACCTCTTTTGGGCCCAAAAACAGCGATTACAAAGTTGAGCTCTTAACTTTTGTAGATCTCTGAGTTAGCTTCAGTTTGAGCTTCGGTTTGGCTCAATCGGACTTACGGTTTGAAATTTATGTATGTTTCCGTAAACTGGTGTAATCTGGCAATTTCCTGGATAAAGCGACGAAGTAGCACACGATCGAAGTAGGATCACGCACCCTCGGATCGTCCCTCATCGGATCGCCCCTCATCGGATCGCCCTCCTCAAACCACGAACCGTCCGTGGTACATCTCACGATCCGACCCGATCGCCAGCACTTCACTCCAGTTTCACTATGCCGCTCACGACCAGACTCGGCTCGTGATAGCCATATCACGATCCGACCCATGACCACGATCCGACCCCATGATCGCGATCCGAACTTCCGACCTGCAAATACGCTCCCTGTTTTGACCTATTCTCATGCCACATCTTGCTCCTATTATCCTGGATCGTGTGCCACGTACCCCACCACGATCCGATCCCCGCACCTGCTCCTGCGCAGCTTGTTCTGACCTATTCTCAAGGCTATTTTCACTCCAACTTGCATGGATCTGATTACACATGTCACATGACGATTTGGAGATGATGTCTGGACGTTTTCCACTACATTTCGAGATTTTTGGGATGCGTGCCATGTGTCCCATGAACCGGCTTCAGGAAACAGCTATAAATACACCATTTGAAGCATTTTCAAGGATCTTTTGGCCATTCTTCTTTACTGCTTCCGCCATTACTGAAGTGCAAAGACTTTGCACCTTCATACACTCAAATTCTTATCTTTTCAATACAATTAACACACGAATTGTGTGTCTACATGTAACTGATTCTTGTAATCTGTCAGTATAACAATAAGATTATAAAGTGGACGTAGGCTACATCTACAGCCGAACCGCTATAAAAACCTTGTGTGTCTCCTCTTTATTTTACTCTTTTCTGCATTTTGTGATCTGCGATCTGCATTTGGGTGTTAGGCCCAATTTTTGGTCTAACAAATACAGAGTGGTTCTTCGGATAATAATCCAACCGGTCTCTCAAATATTAACAACGTTAAAATGGTCAAAACTTCGATAGTCTGTGATTTAACCATCAAATGAAAACATGTCCGTGTGCAAACAATGATCTTATTTCCAAATGGAAATACCGATCCAATCATCAAACATATATATATGTATATATATATTCACATTTCCTTATTTTCTATGTTTATAAAATATATGTTATTAACACTGGAAAACGTTTTTCCATTTGCTTATTTACAAATCACTACTCTTCCCCAACTATCAGTCCCTGACTGTGAACTAGTATGAGAACAATTCCCTAAGTATAAATCCCAAAGGCCGAAACCAACATCAGATAGACACTTAGAAAACCATTTAATTTACTAATCTCTAGTCAGTTCTAATTTTACTTAACTCTATTTGATTAACTCTGATTGATTAACTCTAACTGGTCAACCTTAATTATTTAACTCTAACTGGTTTTACTTGGTTTGACTAACTCCATTTATTAACTCGACTGAAAAATTCAACTCGATTAACTGAACTAATCACTTTGATTAACTCGACAAATTCACTTTGGTTAACTTAACCAATTCACTTAACTAATTCACTTAGTTTAACTTAACTAATTCACTTTGATTAATCTAACTATTCACTTAACTCCTATCGAATAAACTATATTCAATAACTCCTCTAACTCTACTCGAATAAACTATATTCGATTAACTCCTTTAATCTATTCGATTTGATAACTCCCCTTTTCGAATAACCAATATTCGATTAACTCACTTCGAATAACCAATATTCGACTACTCACTTCGAATAACTAATAATTGATAACTCCTTCGAATAAACTATATTCGATAATCTACTCTCGAATAACTAGATTCGATTAACTTAACTTATTTAACTTAACTTGATTAACTCCTATCGAATGACTAGATTCGATCAACTTAACTTATTTAACTCATCTTGATTAACTCCTATCGAATAACTAGATTCGATTTAACTCCATTCGCTTGACTCTAGATCGCAACGATCATAATGGTTACGCCTGATTCCCTTAGGCAACATCCGACCGCCTTAGGCTATTTACAGCCCTGCGAATTACGCTAGCAGTCATACGAGATGGCAACTTACCCTGAATACTATGTTTGACTAACTCTGTCTCAAATAACTATATTTGATTAACTCTAGTTCGTTTTAACTCTAACCGATTAACTCTAACTGAGTAAATCTAACTCGATCAACTCGACTTGATTAACTCGACTTACTTAACTCAACTGGTTAACTTGACTTACTTAACCCAACTGGTAAACTTAACTTACTTAACTCACTGGTTAACTTGCCTTACTTAACCCAACTGGTTAACTTGACTTACTTAACTCGCCGGTTAACTTGACTTACTTAACCCAACTGGTTAACTTGACTTACTTAACTCACTGATTAACTTGACTTACTTAACTCACTGGTTAACTTGACTTACCTAACTCACTGGTTAACTTGAGTTACTTAACTCACTGGTTAACTTGACTTACTTAACCCAACTGGTTAACTCCATTGAACTGGTTAACTCTACTGAACTGGTTAACTCTACTGAACTGGTTAACTCTACTGAACTGGTTAACTCTATTCAACCAACTGGACTCGACTAACCCCTTTCGAATAGCATATTCGTTTTACTAACTTTCGAATACCATATTCGATTTACTCCCTTCGAATACCATATTTGATTTAACTCCTTTCGAATACCATATTCGATTTACTTTATTCACTTTATAAAGATTTCCTTTTTAACAACGTTTTATTCATTTGAAAAGATTTACTTTTAAATAACGGTTCTACACTTTAAAAATGATTTCCTTTTTATAACGTTTCCTTTTCAATTCTATTTGTAAATGGTTTACAAATATTTCCTTTTCAAATTTATTCTTGAAATATTCTAACTCCTTAAATTCTCTGAAAAATTCGCCATAGCCTCCTTTGTAACGGGAGCATCGGGAAAATCCCCAAACCCGCCACACAGGCCTTTCCATTCAAAAAGAAAATGGTTTGTAATTATTTCCTTTTTGAATATCTCCTATTTATAAATATTCCAATTTATAAACATTTCTTATTTATAAATATTCCACTTTATAAATATCTCTTATTTATAAATATCCCATTTTATAAATATTCTATTTTCAATATCACTTTGAAAATCCCCTTATCAACATTTCGATATGTTATGGTATTCAATCATATCAAATCACGATGTTCAATATCGTCCAAGCACATATAATCGCCCACAGATTTTATATCACATCATATAACAATATATGAAAAACAATAAAATAACTGTTGAGGAATCCAGTCGGATTCCTCCAACCTGTCTCCCTGCATCCACAGATGTTACACAATATGATTATCATCACTTTCAGTTCAATATAAATTATTCTGATAGCAGAATCAATATATAAATATTTAACGGTTTATGCATATATATATAATTACATATATATATATATATAATTTTCACTAACTGACTAGCAGTTCAATCAATCAACCAACACACAGCAATAAAAAGATGATTAACAGTTCTAAAAATACATTATAAAAATATAACTGTTCAGAGTTGGTGAGTTTTACTCACATTGGACTGTTCTCATTAAAAACGATTAACTGTCTTTGATTCAGACGGACAATTTATTTTGCCATAAATTGTAACGAGCTCTGTTTCTCTCCCTGTCAGTCTCATTGTGTTGCTCCCGTCCATACGATCCCAACGCAACTAGTTTCGCTGAATTTCGTTCACGTATGAATTTGTTATGATTTATACAAGTTACACATTAATTTAAATTAAAATAAACTAAATCCCTACTTTATATTGGGCTCACCACTTCTATAAGGCCCAAACCCATTCTTCAGTGCACAACCCGTCTTCCCCAATTGCTACCGTGGCTTTCCTGATACCGCAAATGGCCATTTCCTCCCTTTCTTGAATCTCGTTCTCCTCCTTTACTTCATAGAAACCCAAACCGAACTCAACATTCACATCTCCTTTCAAATCCTCTTTCACCTAGTACCCTCAATCACCAACTCGCACACAATTCCTGGTGGTGACTTTCGAGCTCGCGACGTACATACCGGTACAGAGATCGACCTCCACATCCACCGATCCCAACCAAATCACCACCGCAACTACCATTTTCCATCACAATCACTACTACGACCCTGAATTCTCGAATTGATACACAATCGCTCAAAAATCTAGAACCCTAGTTTTTTTCTGAAGCTCGCATTTGCACAGTCGAGATCAACAGCAACAGTCGCACCACTTAAAATCTATACGAGAATGGAGAGCACAGCTTCACGATCTCATATAAATTCATCTCTTGATTTAATGATTTTTGTTTGTTTTGATTTTGATTTATGAAGTGGGTGGTATTCACGTTCTAATAAGAACTGATGGCGGCGCAGATTTTTGACAGAAGAATTAGGTTAGAATGGGATGAGGGTTATTTATAGAGAGAGGGTTTAGATATTTTGTTAGATATTTGTTGTAGATATTTTATTTTAATATTCAATTATATTCTTTATTGCCTTCTAAAAATTCGTGTGATAACACACGATACCCAAAAATCACGAAACTGGACATGCACCTTCAGTTCGACATTACGATCCCAACGAAACTGGTTTCATCGAATTCCGACTTCGTTCGCAAACACAGCGTATTTTTAAAGCTCTGGATGACCCATTTAAATATATAAACATATTTAAATAAAAATTAAATTAAATATAAATAAATTTATATTATCGTATGTATCCACTTACGATGTCGTACGGCTCCAGAATATCCTATCAGAATTTATAACTTGATTATCTAGAATTCCAGAATAAATCGATATTCAATTTATATCGAAAATCCATTTATAACGTAATTAAAGCGTCGCAAATTATAAAGGAATTCCACAGCGACTTTTCTGAAATTTGATTTGGACGTAAATCAAAATCTACCCGACGAAATCCAGATTTTTCTCTTTCACTAGGAAGATATACCCCACCAGCTCCACGCGTTTCTTGTTTCATAGAAATCCGTCTTAAAACGAATCCTGTACATTCGGTTGAAATTCAAATCGCCAAATTGCGAACTACAGCGCCATTTCAAGATCGATTTTAATTATAATATAATTATACGTTCAAACTGACGTCGATTGAATATATTCGTCAATATACTTCAGCTCTAAGCTAAACTAAATATTAAGGATGACCCAGTTCACATTATATTGTCAATTCACTATTTCTGGTTATTTCTGAATTAAATATATTATTCTATTATTTAATTTTAATTAAATATTTACTATAATTTAATTAACAACGATTTATTTTCCTAAATCACTATTTATATAATTAAATAAATAAATTATAATACCCCTAACAATGCGGGTCATTACAATCTTCCCCACTTAAAAAAATTTCGTCCTCGAAATTGCTAGGTTAGAGGACGACCCTATCTATTGGAATTCCTAAGATTTGTTTACCCCTTTTTTCTGATTTCAACTGAACCAGTTAATATCGACTAAAATATTTATTCATTCCGACTAACTAAAATTTTCAAAAATTCTGAAAATTTTCTAACACTTTAAATTTTCGGAAAATTTCGCCAGCACCTCCTTTGTACTGGTCAATAGCTCAAACTCCAACTCGCCTCTCTGGGCCTTCTTCAACCCAAAAGAAAATCAAAATGCCAAACGGCTTGCCAATTCGGCTCATAAATTCCAAACTCATATAAAATATAAACTTGTACCTTTTTGTTGGGCATATCATTATATCCCTACCATCTGTTATCAACTCGGCATATACAAATGCCATCCCAGTCAACTCCAACCAAGTTATTCTTAACACAACCATTCGCTTATTCAAGCTGAATTTAATTTCAAATTCGAGTTTCAAATTCCAAACTCTCAACTTATCATTTCAAATCCAGATTATTCTCTAATCACTTCAGTTTTTCTTAACCTATCATCTCAAGTTAAATTCTGGTTTATTATTTACTTTTACCATCCCATTCGAATTAACTTCACAAGTTAAATTTTAATTTCTAGAACTTAAATTCCCGATTTTATTTCAAATCAAATTTGAAATCATAGTACCAATTCAAAACCTTTGAATTTCTAAACAAATTGTTTTCTCAAAACAATTCAAATCAAAATCTCTGGTAGTAATCCACCACTTAGAACTCGAAAATCACACCGATGATACTGCGCAGTCATCATCGGAATTATTTTCCAGCGACACAAGTGATTTCAATACTATATCATTTCAAAACCCTTACTAAATACATCCATTTTGAAAACATCTCAAAATCTCCCAGGAACTTAAAATTTCCTTATTTTAATTCCAAATCTGATTTAAATTCATATTTAATTCATCTTATTTCATATACTTTACTTATATGATTCTGATTAGTTATTTATAACCATTTCACTTTTATAATCTTACTCGATTATAATACAACCAATATATCTAATATATGATAATATATTACATATCCATACTGTGTCGGTCCATCGTATTCAAGTATTTATTAACTCCTACCAATACAGTGGATCAAACTGATCGACCAGAACTCATAAACAACTCAGCCAATGAATCTCCACAATATAAAACCATTTTTATATCAAATACAAATACGCACTCGTATATATACACTCAACTCAATCTAGGGTATTACTAACCCTATCTCTACCGAGTCACGCCACAGAGCCAAGGTAATTCTTAACTTAAGCTCTGATACCAACTATAACGACCCGGATTTTCAGCGACTTTGGTTATCGACATAAGCTCGATGTCGATAACCAAAACATCGAAAAATCCTGGTAATTAGTGAAAGAAATTAGAGGGTGAGGAAAGATAAGATAGAAACTTAGAATAGAAGAAGAAGAACACAACATCAGAGTAACACGAATCTCACAGCGGAACGAATAACATATAATAGATATCGTATCCTTGAAATAAATCATTATATGTATACAATACATTATCAGAGTACAACACTTACAACATAGCGGAAATAACTATAGGTATACAATCCTGAAGCCTCCTGCTCCAGTTCTTCAAGTATCTGCAAAATTCTTGACTACTTGACTGCCCGTACAAAATTGGGCACCCAAGAGTTTAGGGAAAACAAAACAAATAAACTTCGAGTCAGTCATGGGACTGGTATGAGTAAAACAGTTTAAAACAGTTGAGCAAGTAAACGATATCTCATAAGACCACGCCGTATAACGGAACGGGTTTTTCCCTTATGAGAATCCAAAATATCTTTATATCGAAAACCTTTTGATATTATAATAATGTCTATCAACCACAGTATATATAATCATCTAGCAGAAACACTTTCATCTCACGTTCTACATATATAGTATACAATCAAAACCGCAAGCACGTATTGGGTAATGGATTTCCAATTATGACAAGGTATAGAACCACCTTCCGATCAGTGTACTCTAGGAACGATACACTGGAGTTCAACAAGAACATCTTGCAACTCAGCCACACATGACCGACCACTCATTTCGCTTGAGTGTATCGAATGTACATCACCAACGATTGGGATCAGCAGTCGTTCCCGTATATATATATATATATATATATATATATATATATATATATATATATATATATATATATATATATATATATATATGGGACAACATTGATAGATTAAAGAAGCAAATGAATATTCTCTAGATAGGTGATTATACACCCTACTTCGGTGCGACCGACTTAGCCATGCTGCCTGCCCGATTTCTGTCATTTACCGGTTGATGAGGCTAGAAGCTACGCTTTATCATTACATCAGATTCACTTCGAATGCCACATTGTCAGATCCATCAAAAATCACTAATTGGCGTCTACAACAGTACGTTACGTGTTAGCTAAAGAAGTTTCCTTCTCCACTTCCACTCTTGGTATAGTTGAAGAAATCAATGTACGTGACCTTTCTGGAAATACTCTGTCAAACATTCATTCATACAAGTCATCCTCATTCACTTAGAATGTCACATCGTCATACCCGCCAAATCACAAATTGACTTATCCAAAAATAACACGGGTATACAGCTAAGAGAAACGAATTCCTCTGCCACTAAACGTGAATACGTTTGAACAGATCAACTTACGCGATCCATTGGATATACTCTGTCAGACCTTCGTCCGTACAAGTTGTCCTGGGACTGGACAAACCGAAGGCACTATTCAGTATATCCATCTTAGTCACTATTATCTAAGACTTATACAACAGCCCTTGCATTTTACTCCGTCTTCAATTATCTTTGGCATATATGATTCGCAACGCTTATGCCAATACAGAGTGGTTCTTCGGATAATAATCCAACCGGTCTCTCCATATTAACAACGTTAAAATGGTCAAAACTTCGATATTCTGTGATTTAACCATCAAATGAAAACATGTCCGTGTGCAAACAGTGATCTTATTTCCAAATGGAAATACCGATCCAATCATCAAACATATATATATATATATATGTATATATATATATATATTCACATTTCCTTATTTTCTATGTTTAGAAAATATATGATATTAACACTGGAAAACGTTTTTCCATTTTCTTATTTACAAATCACTACTCTTCCCCAACTATCAGTCCCTAACTATGAACTAGTATGACAACAATTCCCTAAGTATAAATCCCGAAGGCCGAAACCAACATCAGATAAACACTTAGAAAACCATTCAATTTACTAATCTCTAGTCAGTTCTAATTTTACTTAACTCCATTTGATTAACTCTGATTGATTAACTCGAACTGGTCAACCTTAATTATTTAACTCTAACTGGTTTTACTTGGTTTGACTAACTCCATTTATTAACTCGACTGACAAATTCAACTCGATTAACTGAACTAATCACTTTGATTAACTCGACAAATTCACTTTGGTTAACTTAACCAATTCACTTAACTTAACCAATTCACTTAACTAATTCACTTAGTTTAACTTAACTAATTCACTTTGATTAATCTAACTATTCACTTAACTCCTGTCGAATAAACTATATTCGATAACTCCTCTAACTCTACTCGAATAAACTATTTTCGATTAACTCCTTTAATCTATTCGATTTGATAACTCCCCTTTTCGAATAACCAATATTCGATTAACTCACTTCGAATAACCAATATTCGACTACTCACTTCGAATAACTAATAATTGATAACTCCTTCGAATAAACTATATTCGATAATCTCCTCTCGAATAACTAGATTCGATTAACTTAACTTATTTAACTTAACTTGATTAACTCCTATCGAATGACTAGATTCGATCAACTTAACTTATTTAACTCATCTTGATTAACTCCTATCGAATAACTAGATTCGATTTAACTCCATTCGCTTGACTCTAGATCGCAACGATCACAATGGTTACGCCTGATTCCCTTAGGCAACATCCGACCGCCTTAGGCTATTTACAGCCCTGCGAATTACGCTAGAAGTCGTACGAGATGGCAACTTACCCTGAATACTATGTTTGACTAACTCTGTCTCAAATAACTATATTTGATTATCTAGTTCGTTTTAACTCTAATCGATTAACTCTAACTGAGTAACTCTAACTCGATCAACTTGACTTGATTAACTCGACTTACTTAACTCAACTGGTTAACTTGACTTACTTAACCCAACTGGTTAACTTGAGTTACTTAACTCACTGGTTAACTTGACTTACTTAACCCAACTGGTTAACTTGACTTACTTAACTCACTGGTTAACTTGACTTACTTAACCCAACTGGTTAACTTGACTTACTTAACTCACTGGTTAACTTGACTTACTTAACTCACTGGTTAACTTGACTTACCTAACTCACTGGTTAACTTGACTTACTTAACTCACTGGTTAACTTGACTTACTTAACCCAACTAGTTAACTCTATTGAACTGGTTAACTCTACTGAACTGGTTAACTCTACTGAACTGGTTAACTCTACTGAACTAGTTAACTCTATTCAACTAACTCGACTTACCCCTTTCGAATAGCATATTCGTTTTACTAACTTTCGAATACCATATTCGATTTACTCCCTTCGAATACCATATTTGATTTAACTCCTTTCGAATACCATATTCGATTTACTTTATTCACTTTATAAAGATTTCCTTTTTAACAACGTTTTATTCATTTGAAAAGATTTACTTTTAAATAACGGTTCTACACTTTAAAAAAGATTTCCTTTTTATAACGTTTCCTTTTCAATTCTATTTGTAAATGGTTTACAAATATTTCCTTTTCAAATTTATTCTTGAAATATTCTAACTCCTTAAATTCTCTGAAAAATTCGCCATAGCCTCCTTTGTAACGGGAGCATCGGGAAAATCCCCAAACCCGCCACACAGGCCTTTCCATTCAAAAAGAAAATGGTTTGTAATTATTTCCTTTTTGAATATCTCCTATTTATAAATATTCCAATTTATAAACATTTCTTATTTATAAATATTCCACTTTATAAATATCTCTTATTTATAAATATCCCATTTTATAAATATTCTATTTTCAATATCACTTTGAAAATCCCCTTATCAACATTTCAGTATGTTATGGTATTCAATCATATCAAATCACGATGTTCAATATCGTCCAAGCACATATAATCGCCCACAGATTTTATATCACATCTTATAACAATATATGAAAAACAATAAAATAACTGTTGAGGAATCCAGTCGGATTCCTCCAACCTGCCTCCCTGCATCCACAGATGTTACACAATATGATTATCATCACTTTCGGTTCAATATAAATTATTCTGATAGCAGAATCAATATATAAATATTTAACGGTTTATATATATATAATTACATATATATATAATTTTCACTAACTGACTAGCAGTTCAATCAATCAACCAACACACAGCAATCAACAGATGATTAACAGTTCTAAAAATACATTATAAAAATATAACTGTTCAGAGTTAGTGAGTTTTACTCACATTGGACTATTATCGTTAAAAATGATTAACTGTCTTTGATTCAGACGAACAATTTATTTTGCCATAAATTGTAACGAGCTCTGTTTCTCTCCCGGTCAGTCTCATTGTATTATTCCCGTCCATACGATCCCAACGCAACTAGTTTCGCTGAATTTCGTTCACGTATGAATTTGTTATGATTTATACAAGTTACACATTAATTTAAATTAAAATAAACTAAATCCCTACTTTATATCGGGCTCACCACTTCTATAAGGCCCAAACCCATTCTTCAGTGCACAACCCGTCTTCCCCAATTGCTACCGTGGCTTTCCTGATACCGCAAATGGCCATTTCCTCCCTTTCTTGAATCTCGTTCTCCTCCTTTACTTCATAGAAACCCAAACCGAACACAACATTCACATTTCCTTCCAAATCTTCTTTCACATAGTACCCTCAATCACCAACTCGCACACAATTCCTGGTGGTGACTTTCGAGCTTGCGACGTACATACCAGTACAGAGATCGACTTCCACATCCACCGATCCCAACCAAATCGCCACCGCAACTACCATTTTCCATCACGATCACTACTATGACCCTGAATTCTCGAATTGATACACAATCGCTCAAAAACCTAGTACCCTAGTTTTTTTTCTGAAGCTCACATTTGCACAGTCGAGATCAACAACAACAGTCGCACCACTTAAAATCTATACGAGAATGGAGAGCACAGCTTCACGATCTCATGTGAATTCATCTCTTGATTTAATGATTTTTGTTTGTTTTGATTTTGATTTATGAAGTGTTTGGTATTCACGTTCTAATAAGAACTGATGGCGACGCAGATTTTTGATAGAAGAATTAGGTTAGAATGGGATGAGAGTTATTTATAGAGAGAGGGTTTTGATATTTTGTTAGATATTTGTTGTAGATATTTTATTTTAATATTCAATTATATTCTTTATTGCCTTCTAAAAATTCGTGTGATAACACACGATACCCAAAAATCACGAAACTGGACATGCACCTTCAGTTCGACATTACGGTCCCAACGAAAATGGTTTCATCGAATTCCGACTTCGTTTGCAAACACAGCGTATTTTTAAAGCTCTGGATGACCTATTTAAATATATAAATATATTTAAATAAAAATTAAATTAAATATAAATAAATTTATATTATCGTATATATCCACATACGATGTCGTACGGCTCCAGAATATCCTATCAGAATTTATAACTTGATTATTTAGAATTCCAGAATAAATCGATATTCAATTTATATCGAAAATCCATTTATAACGTAATTAAAGCGTCGCAAATTATAAAGGAATTCCACAGCGACTTTTCTGAAATTTGATTTGTACGTAAATCAAAATCTACCCGACGAAACCCAGATTTTTCTCTTTCACTAGGAAGATATACCCACCAGCTCCACACGTTTCTTGTTTCATAGAAATCCATATTAAAACGAATCCTGTACATTCGGTTGAAGTTCAAATCGCCAAATTGCGAACTGCAGCGCCATTTCAAGCTTGATTTTAATTATAATATAATTATACGTTCAAACTGACGTCGATTGAATATATTCGTCAATATACTTCAACTCTAAGCTGAATTAAATATTAAGGATGAACCAGTTCACATTATATTGTCAATTCACTATTTCTGGTTATTTCTGAATTAATTATATTATTCTATTATTTAATTTTAATTAAATATTTACTATAATTTAATTAACGACGATTTATTTCCCTAAATCACTATTTATATAATTAAATAAATTAATTATAATACCCCTAACAATGCGGGTCATTACACAAGAGAAATGAGTGGTCGGTCATGTGCGGGTCGGATTGCAAGACGTTCTTGTTGAACCCAGGTGTATTTGCCTCTAGAGATACATCATCGGAAGGTGGACCCATACCTTGTCATAATTGGAAATCCAATTTTTCACAAGCGCCAAGTGGGTTTTATTTGTATACTATATCGGAGAATGTAAGATGCAAGCATTCTTCTAGATTCTAAATTATTTGTGAAAACCAAATAGACACTATGATAATATCTGGTTTAAAGTATACAAAGTGTTTTGATCTCATAAGGTAAAAACCTGTTCCGTACTTACGGCGTGGTCTTATGAGATATTTTTATTTCATTTTAAACTGTTTACTCATACCTGTCCCCTAACTGACCCGGAGTTTATTTTTTTGTGTTTCTCTTAAACTCTTGGGTATTCATAATGCTTGTTATGAATAGACAAGTGAATTAGGATTTGGATAAACTTGTGAAGCTGGAATGAAGATTTTGTTGTGTGCTGGTCCATCTATCTACTGTATAATTAAGTTTGTCAGTTGAACATCTATGATATGTATAACTACTGATGTACTATGAATGGGTTGTATCACTAGATTCTATATGCTCTGATGTAATATGTCCCGCTGTGTAATATTATAAAGTATTATCTTTTGTGAAAATTCCGCTGTGAGATTCTGGTGTTTCTGTGATTTTATCTTCTATCTATTCTTATTAATGACACGACTTCCGATGTGTTCGAAAGTTGGGTCGTTACAGTTGTATCAGAGCTTAGGTTACTGATTACCTAGGCTTTGGGTGAGTGTGAGAGAGCGTATTTTTATAATAAAATTTAAAAAAAATCAACTTGGATGGAATACCTAAGTTAGTTATATCCAATCAAGTCGGGATTGATGACCTGTTACATTCAGGTGATTAAGATGAGTAACTGAGGATGAAGGGGTCGAGCTAGAGGGTCGTCCACTATTATTGGTCATAATACTGGATCCCAGGATCAAATTGAGACAGTAGAGGAAGTTGCACCAGTCTGGCAAGATAAAAGGAGTTAATTAACTAGGGTCGGCCTGGAGATAAATTAAATATGGTTTGATTAAATTAGAATAGTATCCAATCACATTGATACCGGAAATCGAGTTAGAATTTTAATTTGAGTTAAAATTTGGATTTCCTTAAATTAAGGCTGGGCTTAAGTATTCATTGAAATGAACCCAGGAAAAGTGAATTGGTCAATTTGTGAAATTAAATCATATTTGGGAGTCCCGAAATGGAGATCATTAATTACGGGAATTTTGTGTAATATTTAACGAAGTTAAGTAAATTGAATTATGAGTTAAAGAGGGAATTTGGGCAGATATTTTTGGGTTTTGAATAGGATATTTCTGATGTGTGTTAATTATTTATTGATATATGTTGATAACTCTAATCTACCGGTTACAAATTTCGAGGACGAAATTTTTATAAGGGAGTAGAATGTAATGACCCGGTATTTTTATTGATCACTGACACAGATACTGATTGATCGTAAGTACATATTTTCAATTACGATTTAAGATTCAGACTTTATATTTAAAAACATGTTAATTTGTGTATAATAGCATTTACACAGGTGTATAGCACAACACTTACAAAAAACACATTTTGACACATCTTGTATGATAGCACATATTTGTTAGCGTTTGTTTAAGATGATTTTTGTACATGTATATGAAAAAACAACACTTTTTAATAGCAAGTTTTGATGCCATTTTTATTTTACATGTTAATTCATTTTTAAAGGATTTGAGAATTTGAGTTTTGTGTAAATTTTGATGTGAAAACCCTTAACACTTAGATTAAAAACATGCCCAAAACCCATTTTTTGTTGTCAAAAGCAAGATCAGAAGCAAGTATTAAAACAAGTTTAAATTCTCATTTACATCATCACAAAACATGAAATACCATTTATTTAAAAAGCATGTTTTCATGGACATAACACTTACACATAGCAATTTTAAAAATGCCATTTCTTTTGCAAACATTTTGCTCATTTTTCAAAGAGGATTTAAAACCTTGTTTTGACAAAACCCTTACTTTAAAACTAAAGATCCTCTTGCCATAAACATGATGTAACACACTCTTTAGATTCTCATACAAATGCAAAGGAATATTTGTATGAAAACAAGAGCATGTATTGTCAAAATCTTCTTGAAAACTCATGATCTCACATACACTACGAATCATGCTAGCAAGTAGGATCTTAAGGATATTATAGACACATGACAAAATCATTTTAGATGAGAACATTTTCATTTTTGCAATCTCTTTCTTTTCTTTCATTTGATTTTCTGAAAATACAACTCTTGTTTCATTTTTCAAGACCATGGCCACTTTGTCAATGAACATGTGCATCAAAAATTTGCAAAATCATGAATTGACACCATCATTTTACCTACACTAGTTGAGTTCAACACCATAGATTTTCTAAGTATTTTCCTATAGATTTTCATCACATGATATAATTTTTGTAGTACAAAATTTTTAGATTTTTGCTAACCTTGCAAGGCAAGTAAATATATTTTATATTTTGTTGTTAAATCAAAAATATCATGTGAGATCTTGGTTGAAAAACTCAAAGGTAAACTGATTTTTAATGGTATAAAAATGTTATTTCAATTTGTTAAATCCAAGAAGAAGATTGTGAAGAACATGGATGAGATCATTTGCATTTGAGATGATGTTTCATGAGAACCAATAGAAAGAAGAGTGGTGGTTGCCTAGGGGGTTTTAGGGGGTGAGTTTGGGCTGAGGTAAGCCATGTGAACCTAGGATTTGGTACTTAGATTTTGAGAGAGAAATGTGTTGTTTATGTTGTCAATCTTTTGTCCAAACCAAATCTCAAAAACTGATTTTGTCACAATACTTTAATGACCTCCTACCACTATAAATAAGTCCATAAACACACAATTTCTCACAACACAAACACTGGAAATAAGACCAGTAAGAGGAAGAGAAAAGCAAAGGGTTCAAGCAAATTTTTGTGAGTAAACTTGCACTTTATTTCCTGTTTTCAATTCCTGCAATTTTGTGTTTGAACTATGGATGAACTTGGTTTCTCTTTTATATTCTTGTTCAAGTTGTATGTTTTGGGTGTGGCTTGTTTGCCGATATGAGGGAAAGATCATTTGTTGTTAGTGGATACCTTAGGAATCATATGCTAGAAAAGTGAAATCACTGGTTTTGTTTCACCAGTCTCTGTATTTTTGATAAACCCCTACCAATTCAAATGGACAGAGCATCTATAGTAGGGAATTGAAAGTACGATATCAGACTATATTTAAAATCTGTTATATAGTCACAAAATTGTTCAAAAAGAAACAAACCTTAACAAAAACCCTTATAATGGAACGGGTTTTTCCCTTATGAGAATCCAAATCAATTTGATTTAACTTTCGAATCATTTTGAAAGAAAATATAATCTTTATATCAAAACCCATTTTATATTATAATAGTGTCTATCAATCACAATATAATAATCATCTAGCAGAAACTCTTTCATCTCACGTTCTACATACATAGTATACAATCAAAACCGCAAGCACTTATTGAATACTGGATTACCAACTATGACAAGGTATGGAACCACCTTCCGATAGTGTACCTCTAGAGAGGAATACACTAGGTTCAACAAGAACATCTTGCAACCCAGCCACACAAGACCGACCACTCATTTCGCTTGAGTGTATCGAATGTATACCACCAACGGTTGGGATCAGCAACCGTCTCCCGAATGGGACAGCATCGAATAGATTAAAGAATGAAATGAATATCTCTAGATAGGTGATAATACACCCTAATGAAAGCAACCCACATAGCCATGCTGCCTGCTCGATTTTTATCATTTCCCGGTTGTGAGACTGGAGGCCATGCTTATCTTTGATAGATCACACATTTATTCACTTTGAATGTCACATCGTCATACCCGCCAAATCACAGATTGATTTCCCCAAAAATACAACGGGTATACAGCTAAGAGAAACGAATTTCTCCGCCACAAAACAAACATACGTTTGGAGAGATCAACTTACGCGATCTATTAAATATACTTTGTAAGACATTCTTCCATACAGGTCGTTCTGGGACTGGACAAACCAAAGGCACTATTCTTTAAATCCATCTTAGGCAATTTCTACCAATGATCGCCAGAACAGCCCTTGCATAACTACTTCTTCAATTATCTTTATCATATTTGATTCGCAACGCTAATTCCCATACAAAGTGGTTTCAGATAATGAATCTGATCCTGGTCTCTCCGTTTTGACAATGGAAAAATGGTCAAAAACTTCGATAGTCGGTGAGTTAACTATCAAAGAAAAACATGTATGCAAACAACGATATTATTTTCAGACGGAAATTTTATCGATTAATCATAATTGAACATTTATCTCTTTAGTTCATTAATTTATTCATTTTTCATTTCCTGTTTCATATATTCAACATTTCTTATTTCCTAAATTTAGAAAATATACATTATTAACATTGGAAAACTTTTCCATTTCTTATTTTCTATATTAGAAAACATTTCTGATTCTTATTTGGAAAACATTTCCAAAAATCCTACATTGGATTTAAACAGATGTTTAAATAAAACATCGCGACGCCAACTCAAACATTACACTGATTAACTAATTTCACTTAACCAACCTTCACTATCGAACCTTAACCATTCCTTAGTTAAAAACGAAGCCAATCAAGTTTGGGTATAACTACCTCTCAGACCTAAACTGAATGACATTTCTAACCTCGAAATAGACAAAGTTCACCTTTTGAATTTTTAACAAACTTCCTTACGCTCGGATTCTATTTACGAATCCACTTCTTTTATAGAAATCATTTGATTATAACAATTGTGTTATAATCCCATGCTTCCGAAATATAATAACTTAAGTATAACTTTTATTTATTAATTTGGATAAATAAACAAACAACTAATTTATTAATAAATGAATAAATCTTGATTAAAAACGGAAAGTGAATAGTACTTTCCCGAATTTGACATAATCGAATTTCAATGTATAACTCTCTTTCGAATAATCTCTATTCGATAACTCATTTTCAAACAAACTCTATTCGAAAATCTTTCTTCGAATAACTATATTCGATAATCTCTCTTTCGAATAAACTATATTCGATAATCTTCTTTCGAATAACTATATTCGACTAACTCCTTTCGAATAAACTCTATTCAATTAACTCCATTCTTCAAATAAACTATATTTGATAATCTTCTTTTGAATAAACTATTTTCGAATTACTCCTTTCGAATAACTATATTCGATAACTCCTTTCGAATAAACTATATTCGATAATCTTCTTTCGAATAAACTATATTCGATTAACTCCTTTCGAATAACTATATTCGATAACTCCTTTTTAATAAACTATATTCGATTAACTCCTTTCTCTCTATTCAATTAACTCTAACTCGATTAACTCTAGCCGATTAACTCTAATTCGATTAACTCTAATTGATTAACTCTATTTGATTAACTCTCTTTTCACTGCTAAGTTCACATTCGTTTTCAAACGTCGGTGTTGAAACCAATTTTTAACTCTCTATATAATTTCAGACTTATATATCCTTTTTATCAAATGGTAAATATTTATTTAATTTATAAAACATTATTTATAAATTAATCTTCTTAGTTTATCTGTTAAAACAGATTTCTATTTACTACCTACTTTATATCCATTTCATAGTTCTTTTTATATCCCGCCATTTTCCTTTTATAATTATCCTATTTATTTCATATAAATATTTCCTTTATATAATTCTATTTATTTCATATAAATATTTCCTTTTATAACTTTATTTATTTTCTAAATAAATATTTCCTTTTATAACTTTATTTATTTTCTAAATAAATAATTCCTTTTATAACTTTATTTATTTTCTAACTATCTCCTTTTCTATTCTATTTATTTCACAAATATTTCCTTTTATGATTGTTTCACAAATATTTCCTTTTCTATTTGTTTCACAAATATTTTCCTTTTATATTTGTTCTATTTATTTTATAAATAAATATTCCTTTTATAAAATTCTTTGATTTTATAATTATTTTCTTTTATAAAATTCTTTTCCTTTTATATATAAAATCCATTGATTTTATATAAATAATTCATTTTCAAAGTACACTTTGAAAATCCCCTTTTCTACATCCCATTATTTCTTACGGTATTTAAAATACCAAATAACAATGATCGATATCATTCAAACACACATAATCAACAACAGATTATATATCACATCATATATCACCATATATGAAAAACGGTAAAATAAATGTTGAGGAATCCAGTTGGATTCCTCCGACCTGTTTCCCTGCATCCACAGATGTTAAACAATATAATTAACATCGATTTCATTTTAATATGAAATATTCTGATAAACAGAATCAATGTTTTACTAACGATTTATATATATATCGTTATCTATAATTTCAACCAATACATAAGAAATTCAATCAAACAATCATCGCACAGTAGTCAATCAACATTTATCATTACTAGATTATATTTATAAAAATATAAACTGATAGAGTTAGTGAGTTTTACTCACATTGGACGGTCATCGTTAAATAACGATAACTGTCGCTTGATTCAGACAAACAATTTATTTCGCTATAAATTGTAACGTACTCCAATTCACTCTCAGTCGGTTCTATTGCATAGCCGTCGTCCGTATGATCCCAACGGATCCAGTTTCGTCAAATTCTGATTACGAATATGTAAGTTACAAGCAATACAGATTCATACACTATTTATATTTAAAATTAAAATTAGATTTAATTTATTTGGGCTTCACCCATATAAACAGGCCTATACCCGTATCTTAAACCATGCTACATATTATCATCATCACTCAGGAAAATCCGCAGCTTCCTTACTCATACCTACCACCATTTCGACCCCTCTAAAATCCATGATCTAAACAACCTATATATTAGAATAGTAATTAATTAATAACTTAATTATAACCAACTCATGTTTAAACTTTAAACTGACTGCTAATACCTTTTCTTCCCCGACAGTACCTCGAACCTGTTCAGACACCATTTCCGTGCTTTCATACGCCCACTTCTCCTCGTCTTTGCACCAAACTCGAACACTGAAACCTCCATTCGACTTCTCCGCTCCTCCTCTCCAACCAAGCATCATTATGTCGCACGTTCACTTACTTTCCCCCCTTCACTACCCAGTCATTCCCAACTACTATTCTCGCAACCAATCCTTGTACAAAAAGCCCGGCTCCTACCTGCTATTTTGTCTCTTTCCTTTGCCATAACAACAAATAATGATCCTCGCCTCTACTCTATGAAATCTCAAAAATAAAAATCACCAAATCACTTCCTGTTCAAATCCGCACCCCTCCATACACCAAAGGAGCAGTTCGTGCTCCCCTTCCCAGGCGTGAATCCCAAGTATCTTCGAGCTCCCTCAGTACAACATCGACATAAGTTGGAACGGAAATTCTCCAAAATATCTCAAATGATGTCAAAAACTTTCCCCAAACTCAATGGGATTCTCATTTATTTAATCGGTGCTTCCATCTCTGGTAAATTCGAAACCTAGGTTTCGCTGTTATTTTCCCCGAGCTGGAGAACTCATGCGAGTTGCACAAAAAGGGTTTGAAACTGAAGTCCATCCTTTCGTGATTCCAAATATATATATAACTTAATTTATAGGAATTAATCCTATTTGTTTTTTATTTTTGAAGCATCAATTCCTTCACGTTCTTAAGAGCAAGAGCGGCGGTATTTCTATTGACCACTAGAAAATGAAATTAGGTTAGGTTAGGAAGGCCCCATATTTTTAGATAGATTAATATATTTTAATTCAATTTTTATATTAATATATATTGAACCGTTCTCTCTAATTAGCGTTTAAAAATTCATATGACTACATACGAATCCCGTTTTTGATGGAAATGGACATGCAGCTATAGTTTGACATTACGGACACAACGAAACTGGTTTCGTCGAATTCCGACTCCCTTTGCTCACACAGCGTATTTTTAACCATCAAAATACTGACTGTTTTTCACATTAAAAATCCGTACGGCCACATACTGACTCCAAAAATTACGAAAATTGAAATCTAGCAATAATTTAATATTGTGGATCCAACAAAATTAGTTTCGTCGAAAATGGAGGTCGTTTGCAAAACTGGCTATTTTTAAAGCTCTAAATAACCCATTTAAATATATAAATATATTTAAAAATAATTAAATTAAATATTTAAAAATAAATATTATCGTATATATATTCACAATAGAATATCATATGGGTCCAATTGGATTTATAACACGATATTCAAATCTCGGTTGAATCGATATTCAATTTATTTTGAAAAATTCATTTAAAATATAAATAAATCGTTATAAATTATAAAGGAATTACATAGCGACTTTTTGAAAATTTGATTTGGGCATAAATCAAAATCTACACAATGAAATCCCGATTTTTCTCTTCCACTGGAAAAATATACTTCACCAGCTCCGAACGTTTCTTGTTTCACAGAAATCCGATTTAAAACGGATTCTGTATATTCATTTAAAGTTCGAATCACCAAATAGCGAACTGCCGCGCCATTTCGAGCTCGATTATAATTATAATATAATTATACGTTCAAACTTCGTTTAAATAATATATTTGTTATCGTAATTAAATTTTATACTGGATATATATATATATATATATTGAATTGTCCATTTCACACAATACTGCTATTTCAGCTATTCTGGAATTATAATATATTATTATATTATAAATATTCATTATTATTCCATTTAAACTATTTAAATCGCCAAATCACTGTTTTAAATAATTAAATAAATTAATTATTACACTGTAAAATATGGGACATTACATTCTTCCCCCGTTAAAATAATTTCGTCCTCGAAATTGCTAAGGTAGAAAACTAACCCTATTAACTAGTTAAAATTTATTTGCTTACTTCTTAAATTTTAGTTTCAAATGAACCAATAATTTTAATTAAAATATTAATTAATTCTTACCAACGAAAAATTTCAAAAATCCTGAAAATTTTCTAGCACCTTAACTTTTCAAAAAATTTCACTAATACCTTCATTGTACTGGTCAATAGCTCAAACTCCCACTAGCCTCTCTAGGCCTTCTTCAACCCAAAAGAAAGTCAAACAGCCAAGCGGCTTGCTAATTCGGCTCATCCAAATCTCAAACCCATATATAATATAAACTGGTACCTTTTTGTTGGGCATATCAATATATCCTTTCCATGTGTTACCAATCCTGCATATACCAATGTCATCCCGATCATTCGGTTATACCCAAGCCAAATTCTGTTCTTAACCCAGATTCCATTTTTAATTTCAACTCTTAACTTACCAGTCCAATTTCATTTCGGATCGTCTCTAATCCAATCTAATTCGATATTTTCTATTTCAATTCATTTTCCACTTAACTGGTTTCAATTCAATTTCTATTTCTATTTACTTTTACAAAATCTAGTTTAAATTTATTTTAATTCAAAAAATCTTCCCAAGGGATTTTCAAACAGGTTAGCTTTTCTAAAACCAGATATCCCTTTCCAAGATTCAAAACAACTTGCTTTTCACAAAACAATTCAAAAACAAAAAATTTGGTAGTAATCCGTCACTTACAACTCGAAAATGAACACCGACGATGTCATGATCATTATCGGAATCTATTTTCCAGCTATCGAAGTGAGTTCAATGCGATATCACTTTCAAAACCATTTCTAAACACTTTCATTTTGAAATCCATTTCAAAATATCCTTTTCAATGCTTGTAACAAATTTAAAATCTCCCAGTATTTTAAAATTCACATATATTTAATCCAAATCCATTAACAAACACTTCTCCAACCTTCCAGGGTTGTAATTTCAATTCAAATTTAATTCATTTCGTAACGCTTATACGAATTTTGATTGGTCATTTACATAACCGTTTCAATTATAATCTTATCTGATTATAATCACAACAAACACATCCAATAAACGATAATACTTCAAATATTTATACTTTGTTTATAACAAAATATAATTTGGGTAAAATTATTTCATTTACCCTCTTTTCAAAACATACTGTGTCGGTTCATCGTATTGGAGTGTTTATAAACCCCTACCTATACAGTGGATCAAACTGATCGACCAAAACACATAAACTACTCCACCAATAAATCTCCACAATATAAAACCATTTTATATCAAATAACAAATATGTTCATTCGTATATATACACTCAACTCAATCTAGGGTATTACTAACCCTATCTCTACTGAGCCACGCCACAGAGCCAAGGTAATTACTTAACCTTCAGCTTTGATACCACTGTAACGACCCGGGGATTTCACGATCCTGGTTATCGACATAAACTCAATGTCGACTATCCAAGCATCGGAAACACCGGATAGTCCATGAAAGAAATTAGATGGTGAGAATAGATAAGATAGAAACTTAGAATAGAAGAAGAAGAAGAAGAAGAACATACAACATCAGAGTAAACACGAATCTCACAGTGGAACGAACAATTTATAATAGATACATAACTTTGAAATAAAATCAGTATATGTATACAGTAACATTATCAGAGTATAACACTTACAACATAGCGGAAATAAATATAGCTATATAATCCTGAAGCCTCCTGCTCCAAGCTCTCCAAGTATATCTGAAAAATCCTGACTACTTGACTGCCCGTACAAAATTGGGAACCTAAGAGTTTAGGGAAAACAAAACAAAACAACTCTGGGTCAGTCATGGGACTGGTGTGAGTAAAAAAAATTAAAACAGTTTGAACGATTAAACGATATCTCATAAGACCACGCCGTATAACGGAACGGGTTTTTCCCTTATGAGAATCCAAATCAATTTGATTTAACTTTCAAATCATTTTGGAAGATAATCTTTATATCAGAACCCTTTTGATATTATAATAGAGTCTATCAATCACAATATAATAATCATCTAGCAGAAATGCTTTCATCTCACGTTCTACATACATAGTATACAATCAAAACCGAGAGCACTTATTGGATACTGGATTACCAACTATGACAAGGTATGGAACCACCTTCCGATAGTGTACCTCTAGAGGGGAATACACTGGGTTCAACAAGAACATCTTGCAACCCGACCACATATGACCGACCACTCATTTCGCTTGAGTGTATCGAATGTATACCACCAACGGTTGGGATCAGCAACTGTTTCCCGAATGGGACAGCATCGAATAGATTAAAGAATGAAATGAATATCTCTAGATAAGTGATAATACACCCTAATGGAAGCAACCCAGATAGCCATGATGTCTGCCCGATTTTTTTCATTTCTCGGTTGTGAGGCTATAGGCGACGCTTATCACTGACAGATCACACATTTATTCACTTTGAATGTCACATCGTCATACCCGCTAAATCGCGAATTGATTTCCCCAAAAATACAATGGGTATACAGCTAAGAGAAACGAATTTCTCCACCACCAAACGTACATACGTTTGGAGAGATCAATTTACGCGATATATTAAATATACTCTATCAAACTTTCTTTCATATAGGTCGTCCTGGGACTGGACAAACCGAAGGCACTATTCTTTAAATCCATCTTAGGCAATTTCTACCTAGGATCGCCAGAACAGCCCTTGCATAACCCCGTCTTCAATTATCTTCATCATACTTGATTCGCAACGCTAGTGCCCATACAGAGAGGTTTTCAGAAAATGAATCTGATCCCGGTCTCTCTGTATTGACAACGGAAAAATGGTCAAAAACTTCGATAGTCGGTGAGTTAACTATCAAAGAAAAACACGTGTGCAAATAACGATATTATTTCCAGATGGAAATTTTATCGATCAATCATCATTGAACATTTATCTCTTTAGTTCATTAATTTATTCATTTTTCATTTCCTGTTTCATATATTCAATATTTCATATTTTCTAAATTTAGAAAATATACGTTATTAACATTGGAAAACCTTTCCATTTCTTATTTCCTAAATTAGAAAACATTTCTAATTCTTATTTGGAAAACATTTCCAAAAATCCTACATTGGATTTAAACAGATGTTTAAATAAAACATTGCGACGCCAACTCAAACATTACACTGATTAACTAATTTCACTTAACCAACCTTAACTATCGAACCTTAACCATTCCTTAGTTAAAAACGAAGTCAATCAAGTTGGGGTATAACTAACTCTCCGATCTTAACTGAACAACATTTCTAACCTCAAAATAGACAAAGTTCACCTTTTAAATCTTTAACAAACTTCCTTACGTAACTCTCGGATTCTATTTACGAATCCGCTTCTTTTACAGAAATCATTTGATTATAACAATTGTGTAATAATCCCATGCTTCCGAAATATAACATAATTATAACTTTAATTTATTAATTTGGAAAAATAAACAAACAACTAATTTATTAATAAATGAATAAATCTTGATCAAAAACGGAAAGTGAATAGTACTTTCCCAAATTTGACATAATCGAATTTCAACGTATAACTCTCTTTCGAATAATCTCTATTCGATAACTCCTTTTCGAACAAACTATATTCGAAAATCTTTCTTTGAATAACTATATTCGATAATCTCTCTTTCGAATAAACTATATTCGATAATCTTCTTTCGAACAACTATATTCGACTAACTCCTTTTGAATTAAAATCTATTCAATTAACTCCTTTCCTCAAATAAACTATATTCAATAATCTTCTTCCGAATAAACTATATTTGATAATCTTATTTTGAATAAACTATATTTGATTAACTCTTTTCGAATAACTATATTTGATAACTCCTTTCGGATAACTATATTCGATTAACTCCTTTCTCTCTATTCAATTAACTCTAACTCGATTAACTCTAGCCGATTAACTCAAATTTGATTAACTCTAATCGATTAACTCTAATTCGATTAACTCTAATCGATTAACTCTATTTGATTAACTCTCTTTTCACTGCTAAGTTCACATTCGTTTTCAAACGTCGGTGTTGAAACAGATTTTTACTTCTCTATATAATTTCAGACTTATGTATCCTATTTATCAAATGGTAAATATTTTTTTAATTTATAAAACATTATTTATAAATTAATCTTCTCAGTTTATCTGTTAAAACAGATTTCTATTTACATTCTATTTTATATCCATTTCATAGTTCTTTTTATATCCCGCCATTTTCCTTTTATAATTATCCTATTTATTTCATATAAATATTTCCTTTATATAATTCTATTTATATCATATAAATATTTCCTTTTATAACTTTATTTATTTTCTAAATAAATATTTCCTTTTATAACTTTATTTATTTTCTAAATAAATAATTCCTTTTATAACTTTATTTACTTTCTAACTATCTACTTTTCTATTCTATTTGTTTCACAAATATTTCCTTTCCTATTTGTTTCACAAATATTTCCTTTTATAATTGTTTCACAAATATTTCCTTTTCTATTTGTTTCACAAATATTTTCCTTTTATATTTGTTCTATTTATTTTATAAATAAATATTCCTTTTATAAAATTCTTTGATTTTATAATTATTTTCTTTTATAAAATTCTTTTCCTTTTAAATATAAAATCCATTGATTTTATATAAATAATTCATTTTTAAAATACACTTTGAAAATCCCCTTTTCTACATCCCAGTATTTCTTATGGTATTTAAAATACCAAATAACAATGATCGATATCATTCAAACACACATAATCAACAACAGATTATATATCACATCATGTATCACCATATATGAGAAACAGTAAAATAAATGTTGAGGAATCCAGTTGGATTCCTCCGACATGTTTCCCTGCATCCACAGATGTTAAACAATATAATTAACATCGTTTTCATTTTAATATGAAATGTTCTGATAAACAGAATCAATGTTTGACTGACAATTTATATATATATATATATATCGTTATCTATAATTTCAACCAATACATAAGCAATTCAATCAAACAATCATCACATAGTAGTCAATCAGCATTTATCATTACTAGATTATATTTGTAAAAATATAAACTGATAGTGTTAGTGAGTTTTACTAACATTGGACGATCATCGTTAAATAACGATAATTGTCGCTTAATTCAGACAGACAATTCATTCCGCTCTAAATTGTAACGAGCTCCAATTCACTCTCAGTCAGTTCTATTGCATAGTCGTCGTCCGTACGATCCCAACGGATCCAGTTTCGTCAAATTCTAATTACGAACAGGTAAATTACAAGCACTACATATTCATACACTATTTTTATTTAAAATTAAACTTAGATTTAATTTATTTGGGCTTCACCTATATAAATAGGCCAATACCCGTATCTTAAACCATGCTACAGTATTATCATCATCACTCAGGAAAATCCGCAGCTTCCTTACTCATGCCTACCACCATTTCGACCCCTCTAAAATCCATGATCTAAACAACCTATATATTAGAATAGTAATTAGTTAATAACTTAATTATAACCAACTCATGTTTAAACTTTAAACTGACCGCTAATACCTTTTCTTCCCCGGCAATACCTCGAACCTGTTCAGACACCATTTCCGTGTTTTCATACGCCCACTTCTCCTCATCTTTGCACCAAACTCGAACACTGAAACCTCCATTAGACTTCTCCGCTTCTCGTCTCCAACCAAGCATCATTATGTCGCACGTTCACTTACTTTCCCCCCTTCACTACCCAGTCATTCGCAACTACAATTCTCGCAACCAATCCCTGTACAAAAAGCCCGGCTCCTTCCTGCTATTTTGTCTCTTTCCTTTGCCATAACAATAGATAATGATCCTCGCCTCTACTCCATGAAATCTCGAAAATAAAAATCATCAAATCACTTCCTGTTCAAATCCGCACCCCTCCATACACCAAAGGAGCAGTTCGCGTTCCCCTTCCCAGGCGCGAATCCCAAGTATCTTCGAGCTACCTCAGTACAACATCGACAGAAGTTGGAACGGAAATTCACCAAAATATCTCAAATGATGTCAAAACTTTCCCCAAACTCAATTGTATTCTCATCTATTTAATCGGTGCTTCCATCTCTGGTAAATTCGAAACCCAGGTTTCGCTGTTATTTTCCCCGAGCTGGAGAACTCATGCGAGTTGCACAAAAAGGGTTTGAAACTGAAGTCCATCCTTTCGTGATTCCAAATATATATATGTAAGGACCCGTAACTTCCCCGTGAAGGAAAGAGCGGATACTTTGAGAACAATACACAAAAAAAACGCAGACGGAAGAACATTCCGTTGTTATTACAACAATTCCATCAGATACAAGAATATACAGAGTACAAATGAATAAATTACATTCAACAATATCAGAGATTTAAATTACATTTAAATACATCGCAGCGGAAAATAATCCAAAAGCACAATTAGAAATAATGCACGGATACAGAGCTTTCCGAGCATCGTTCCAGCTATAAATCAAGATCCTGTGAATATAAATCTGCAAAACCAAAACTACTAATTGCCTGTGTCGAAAATAGGGGCACCCAGAGTTTAGGTTAAAACAATAAACTCTAGGTCAATCATGTGACTGGTGTGAGAACTAAAGCAGCTATTAATCTTTATTTTAAAGTTCGGTAAATCAAGGGACCACGCCATATAACACGGAACAGGTTTCCTCCCAAGAATACCAGTGCATAAAACAAACAGCGAATGCTAAATAAAGAAAAATGAAGCTATTATAAGACCCAGGTTCCATCACACAATGCAACGCAAGCCGGAGGATAGGATTTTTACCTTATAATAGCCAAAGCATGCTTGATACGTTTAAAACACATTATTTGATACTATTATAAGTGTATAGTGTCAAAACAGTTTCAATCATAAATATAAATCATAGGCGGCATGAATGACCCATACCACTATGTCGCCATACTAGGTTTTATAAATAAAACCGCAATATCACGTATTGGAAATTGGGTTTCCGTCATGAGTTAGGCAAGAGGCAAGCTCCTCTCCGATTCGAGACACTCTAACAAATGCCTCGGGACCGCACACAGCAATCCCTGGATCCTCCAAGGCCGGTCCTCTCTTACTTTTGAGGATTGGCAATTCCTGAACACACGTTTCCCGGTCCTTACAGACCTATATCCGAGGCGCCTCGTATCCAACAACCACACAGGTGAAAATTATATATAAATGTCAGGGCTGGTAGGTCACTGACACCACCATAGCTAGAAAGAAACGTCGTGCACTCCTTGGGTCCGTATCATGTTTTTGACTCATACCGAGGTGTGAGGCTCGCGAATTCATGTTATACACAAAGCTACGCCACACAGGCCGTGCTTTGATCATCAACCACAGGACTTTGCTTTTCAACAGAAGCCATGATCAATTGCCACTAACGCGAGCCACACAGGCAATTCACTCCATGCGACTGATGTCCATCGATATACAACCTTTGAGCTCGTACGTCTCAGAGAAGGGCGTTAAGCAAGGGAATAAATTCTCTTCCGCCAAACAGTTGTATATTTAATAGAGATCAATCAACACAGAAAAAAATCCAATGTCAGACACACAATCCATTTACAAGTTCGTCCTGGGTCTGAACGAAACCGGAGGCACTTTCCTCGCATATCCATCCATCTCCAAGTACGTCTAGACGATCACCAACTGTTTCCCTCATCTTGGGTGTACAGCCCAATCGAGATCATCAGTAATCACCCAAACGATGTGAAGACTTCCGGTCTTCAACCACCGTCTTCATCTTCGACATCTCGTCGAATCGGTTATTCAGAATGGGTATAAACCCGGTCTTTCTGAATAACCAATGTATATGATAAACAAATGTTACACAAACACAACAAACGCCTCATTCCAATTCAGAATATTCTTTTATTCACAAAATCACATTCTTAGGGAAAGCTATACTCTCAGCTTCCACTCTAAGCTGATGAAAACCTGTCGCGAGATCCAACTGAGAAAATACTCTCTCGCCACTCAACTGATCGAACAAATCATCTATCCGCGGTAGAGGATACTTATTCTTCCTCGTCACTTTATTCAACTCGCGGTAGTCTACACACTAACGAAGGGAACCATCCGCCTTGGTAGCAAACACAACTGGTGCTCCCCATTCAGAAACACTCCTTCTGATAAATCCCTTCTTCAAAAGATCGCTGACTTGCACCTCGAGCTCTCGCTTCTCTCTTGGTGCCATACGACGAAGTGGCATCACTATAGGTCTGGAATCTTTTACCAAAACAATACGGAACTCAATCTCTCGGTGTGGTGGAAGCCCGGTCACTTCTTCGAAAATATCCGGATACTGGCCAACCACGGGCAAACTTGACAACTCACTATGCGGAATGTCGAGGGAGTTTAGAAAACTAGCCAATACCCCCTCACTGGGTAGACCACCAAACACTATCCTCCGCCCATCATCCGCTCTAGCTGTCACCAAAAAGCCCTCACAGTCTACCACCACCCCGTATCTTTGGAGCCAATCTACTCCCAGAATAATGCCAAGCCCAGTAAAGCCCAAAACAAAGCAATCACAAACAAACATGCATCCATGACTTGATAAGACCACATTACGACAAATCATGCTAAGGCTAGTCGAACCACCAATCGGGTTCGTCACTACTAAAGGTCTATCGACAATCTCGGGCTCCAATCCCAACCTATCTACCAGGTCACTAGATATGAAAGAACTGGAAGCTCCGGTATCAAACAAAACTCTAACAGGAATCATAAACAGAAAGCATACCTTGAATGATGACATTCTTTCCCTTCTCCACCGCAGTTAGGGTATTCGACGAAGAAGGAATAGCATTAAGGGCGTAGGCTTTCACCATTTGCTTTTCTTTAGGGGGTTGCGGACACTTGTCCTTGTGATGTCCCATTTGGCCACAGTTGAAGCACTTCCTATCCGCTGGCTTGGCCCGACAATTACTAGCATAATGGCCCTTCCTACCACAGCTGAAGCACTCAACATCTTGCTTATTCTTTTTCTTCTGGCCATCCTTAGTCTGACTCTGCTTTCTCTTATTCTGGGAACCACCCTTGCCTCCACCACTTGCTTGTGTCTTTGGCTCATCTGCGGATGCAACCTCAGCCTTCGTCTTAGGGTAGAGACTTTCTGATCTCAATGCTTTCCCCCACAATCGATTCAAACGTCTCATCGATGTGGTTAATAAGCCTTTCCCCCAAGTACTGATCCAAACCAGTTATGAATTTCTCATTCTTCTTCTCAGCATTATCAATAAGAGATCACCCATATTTTGACAAAGTGTCAAATTCAACAATATACTCCGAGACAGCACTGCCATTCTGCTTGAGCTCCAAGAATTTCTTAAACAGCACTAACTTCTGAGCAGCTGGAATGAACTTCTCGCTAAAGCGAACCTTAAACTGCTCCCAAGTAATCTGATCTTTGGGAGTAGCTGCCTTTATAGCATTCCACCAATTCATTGCCCGCCCTTGCAGCTGACGGGACGCTAGCTTTCTCTTCATCGCATCCTCAATACCCAAATCCTCAAAGATACGTTCGCAACTATCCAACCAATCCTGAACATCCATGGCCGACTCCGTTCCGTGGAACGGCTTCCCACCAAGACTAGTATAATCCTTATTTAGCTTGGCGAAGTCGACTCTCGGCGCTTGCACTATTGGACCACCACCATTTCCATCATTGGGAGCTGCCCTCTGCACATCCCTAAGCATCTCTCTCATGAGGTCAGTAAACATCGTCCTCATGTCAGCAACATTCCCATTATTGGCCCTTCTACCGGTACCTCTAACATATCGGCTCATCGTCAATCTGAAAAAGGAAACGATTAACGACCCCGTAGTGGTGCAAGTGCAGCACGACTTCATTCTTATACTACTAATAGTGTATATATATAGCTTTTGAAAACCAAAATAATCTCAAATACGATCTCTCGTATACGTATACTATCTCTCCCTGATAACTTCCCTAGGTTAACTACGCAACCTAGAGCTCTGATACCAAGTGTGACGGCCCGCCCCGCACCAGCCTGCATTTCCTTCGAAAGTGCATTGTACACATGCCCAACTAGCACGGGACGGTCGTCAGAAGAAAGGAAAGAGGAGAATTAACTAACAAGAAACCTATAGAATGTCTCACAGTGCATGGAATAAAATATAATAATAACAACATACTTGACATAAAACAGGTGAGACAGTGCATAAGCTGATAACTAAAATCAACCTCAACATCAGAGCAGCGGAAATCCAAATACAGCTTATTACAACTTTCCAAATTTACTGTCTCTAAACAAAAGAAAGCATAAAGTAGAAGATGCACCACTAATGCCCAAGCAGTGATCTTCAACAACACAGGGAGAATACTATATATGTATTACGTGGAAGCCTCCTGCTCGTCTCCGGATCATCTACCCGTGCATCACCAGCTAACCTGTCTCTAGTCTGCTCGTGTGAGCACCCAGAGTAGTAAGAGAAGACATAAAACTTTGGGTCAGACATAAAGCCAGGTATGAGCGATAAGCATCTAAACAGAATAATAACAGGTATACTAAACCATACCTGAACCTAGACCTGCAACCAAAGAGTTAGTACCACATACCGTACAGTGCTCTAAGGTGCCATAATAAATAGTGTAAAGAATACGGGGGTGGGGTGTGCATGTCATAATGATAGCAAAAAAATCATCCATAGAAACCATCCTCACATCTCTCACTCAGTGCGTAAAGCATACGATGTCCACCACTGTCAATCACTAGACCCATCGAAGTAGTGACGGAGTTCAACTTGTACAACTACTTCTACTACCAAGCTTACCACATGGAGTCATGACCAAATCTTTACAAATGACCCCACTTCATTGGTTTATAGCCCTTTAGCCGTACCTAGGCCATTTCAGCTCTGAATCCGTTCACATACTTCCCATACATAGTGATCCAAAGTCATAAACATCGACTGCCCCTTGGCACACGTCCCGCAGCAAAGCCCAATCATGAAGTGAACTCATCGGTTCCCAACTGGATCCTGAGCTCTAACTTCCCATATTGTACTACCTTTGCATCTCGGGTTATTGGTCAATACTGGGTCGGGTCGGGTTCTCCCTCTAGCCATCGGTTCGGGTCGGTTCGTAGTCTTCTCCTGTAGCGGTTCGGTTCGGGTCCACAGCGTCGCATCGGTTCGGGTCGGGTATTCCACTTCGGGTCGGGTCGGGTGTCCTCCTCCGGGTCGGGTCGGGTGCCATCTCCCTTCCAGTTCGTGCTTCCGCTCCGATCCACTCCCTCATTCTTCACGTGCTCTGATCCGATCCCTCCTTCGCCATCTGATCCGCGTGGCCTTCCCTCTTGCTAGTTCTCCCAAATGTTAAGTTCCGATCCGAGCCTTGCGTCTCCAAGTCGATCCGATCTCTCCTCCTTTATCCGATCCGATCCCAGTTCAATTAGCGTGGCCTTCCTTTTTTCCAGTTGCCTCAAGTGTTAAGTTCCGATCCGATCAGATCCCTTGCCCATTTCAACTCATCCGATCCGAGTCTCCATATCCGATCCGATCCGGTCCAGAACCTGCACTTTTCTGCAACTCTTCCAGCAAGTATTTTACGCCATTCGACGGTGTTTTTGACAAATCTAACACTTCTAATCAATCATAAAACACACCATAGAGTCATAGCAACATGTAATAGCAACCACAAACAGCAAAACAACAATTCAAATGAATCAAATTGGATCAATAGTGGCTAAAACCTCTCATTTTCCCATAATCCCACTTAATCATGTTTAAGCACATACTTAGTAAAACTTAATCAAATCGTCCAAATTTTCTAACAGAGGCATAAAATATTATTTTCAAATTTCTAAACATTTTTCCAGAATTTATTAGTGTATAAATTCGCTAATCTTCACTAATTACCCTTAATTACCGTAATTAGTGCAAAAACTATGCAAATCACTCACCTTTGCCACAAAATAAAACACCAAATCTGAAATACTCTCTGTTTAGGTCGAATTCCAATGTATAGCAGCAACTCCAACCTTTCTCTGTTGCTATTTGGCCTTGTTTTGATGTAGTTTAGGCTTAATCTTCACTAAAAATGTGTTTTGGAGTGGTTTTAGAGGATGGAAGCCATTACTAAGGTCTCAAGAAGGTTTGTGGCGGCTCAAAACTGAAATGAAAGTGATTTCCTAACCCTAATCAGCCCTCCTATGCCTCTAAACCCGAAATTCCCCTCTGGGCCTAGCTGCTAATCACCCGGTTAAGCCCAATTAAGCTGTTTTTCACCATCTAAAACTTGTTTCAGCCATATCTCCCAAACGGTGAGTCTGTTTGGCTAATGTGACCACTCTACGGAATTGTAAACCATCATCCGGAGCCAATGGAAGTGGTTTCAAGTCAAAATTCCTTTCCAGTCAAAAGTTATGGCCAAAACAGTACCAACTAGGGGTAAAATGGTCTTTTAAAAATCGGGAAAAATAATAAACACGGGAAATGACCCCAGTAGTCGTCTCCCAAAGTTACATGACCATACGACTTCGTATGTGAAAGAAATAAATATTCTACGATCCTATGATGCGTAGAATATGGGTCGTTACAGATTTAATTGGATAAATTTGTTTTGGTTTTTATTGATGATATTCTAATCTTCTCTAAATCAAAGGCCGAAAAGGAACATAACAATGGAAGCCGGAAAAGAACGAAGCCGAAGGTTGTTTAACAAATCAACTCAACTTCCATTATTTTGACTACGGCTTAAGTTCTTCAACTTTTCAGTTTCTAAGAACTTTTCAAATTTTTCAAAAATTTGGCTAACACCCTAAATTTCTGAAAAATTTCGCTATAACCTCCCCTGCACCGGGAGCAACGGGAAAATCTCGAAATTGCCATATAGGCCTTTTGATCTCAAAAAGAAAAAGAAAACGCCAAGCGGCTAGCCAATCGGCTCATAAAATCATCATCACCCAAACAAAACAGTAAATTATGGTAAACATGTACCTATTTGTCGAGCAGACAAATTTTATTCTTCTGCTCTAGCCTCCTTGCTATGACCTGTTCAATGTAAGTACATGTATATGCAAGCAAATGCGATTAATTTCAATACAATTCAATATTTGATTCTATTAAGCTAAATGGTTCAAAATTATCAAACAAATAAACAAACAACACAACCATCAATCAATTAGTGAATTAGAGTTTCAAATTCATAATTTTGATACATACAAAAATCATGTTTTTGATGTCAATTCACAACAATGTATTCTAGCTATATTTTGGTTCTCACACCAGTCTAATGGAAACATATAGATATCACACCTTCGAAACACGAACATAAATACCGATGATGTGGCCACATCATCAGAATTATCCCCGGGTGTCTAGAATGTGACTCTATATCTATCCAGTATATTAAAACATCGAATATACATTCATGACGCGTATACACGAAATCTTTATATACTCGATTGCCCAAATTCAAAATAAATAAATATTCGAATACGTATAAAGCGATTTAAATTTTCAAAACAAAATTGTTTTCATTTGAAAAAATATACTCTTCACACTCGTTCTAGGATACCTCTGATCCTATCTCTAACGAGCAATTCTAATTGGATATTACTAATCCAATATCTGATGAATTCTTTCATATGGTTCTAATATGTCTTGTTCTCGAGCTCTGTAAACCAAAGCTCTAATACCACTATAAGGACCCGTAACTTCCCCGTGAAGGAAAGAGCGGATAATTTGAGAACAATACACAAAAGAACGCGGACGGAAGAACATTTCATTGTAATTACAACAATTCCACCAGATACAAGAATATACATAGTATAAATGAATAAATTACATTCAACAAATATCAGAGATTTAAATTACAATTAAATACATCACAGCGGAAAATACAAAAAAACAATTAGAAACAATGCACGGATACAGAGCTTTCCGCGCATCGTTCCAGCTGTAAATCAGGATCCTATGAATATAAATCTGCAAAACCAAAACTACTAGCTGCCCATGTCGAAAATTGGGGCACCCAGAGTTTAGGTTAAAACAATAAACTCCAGGTCAGTCATGTGACTGTTGTGAGAACTAAAACAGCTATTAATCTTTATTTTAAAGTTCGGTAAATCAAGGGACCACGCCGCATAACACGGAACGGGTTTCCTCCCAAGAATACCAGTGCATAAAACAAACAGTGCAATGCTAAATAAAGAAAAATGAAGCTATTATAAGACCCAGGTCCCATCACACAATGCAACGCAAGCCGGAGGATAGGGTTTTTATCTTATAATAGCCAAAGCATGCTTGATACGTTTAAAACACATTATTTGATACTATTATAAGTTTATAGTGTCAAAACAGTTTCAATCATAAATATCAATCATAGGCGGCATGAATGACCCATACCACTATGTCGCCATACTAGGTTCTACAAATAAAACTGCAATATCACGTATTGGAAATTGGATTTCCGTCATGAGTTGAGGCAAGGGGCAAGCTCCTCTCCGATTCGAGACACTCTAGCAAATGCCTCGGGACCGCACACAGCAATCCCTGGATCCTCCAAGGTCGGTCCTCTCTTACTTTTGAGGATTGGCAATTCCTGAACACACGTTTCCCGGTCCTTACAAACCTATATCTGAGGCGCCTCGTATCCAACAACCACACAGGTGAAAAGTATATATAAATGTCAGGGCTGGTAGGTCACTGACACCACCATAGCTAGAAAGAAACGTCGTGCACTCCTTGGGTCCGTATCCCATTTTTGACTCATACCGAGGTGTGAGGCTCGCGAATTCATGTTATACACAAAGCTACGCCACACAGGCCGTGCTTTGATCATCAACCACAGGACTTTGCTTTTCAATAGAAGCCTTGATCAATTGCCACTTACGCATGCCACACAGGCAATTCACTCCATGCGACTGATGTCCATCGATATACAACCTCTGAGCTCGTACGTCTCAGAGAAGGGCGTTAAGCAAGAGAATAAATTCTCTGCCGCCAAACAGATGTATATTTAATCGAGATCAATCAACACAGAATAAAATCCAATGTCAGACACACAATCCATTTACAAGTTCGTCCTGGGTCTGAACGAAACCGGAGGCACTTTCCTCGCATATCCATCCATCTCCAAGTACGTCTAGACGATCACCAATTGTTTCCCTCATCTTGGGTGTACAGCCCAATCGAGATCATCAGTAATCACCCAAACGATGTGAAGACATCCAGTCTTCAACCACCGTCTTCATCTTCGACATCTCGTCGAATCGGTTATTCAGAATGGGTATAAACCCGACCTTTCTGAATAACCCTTGTATATGATAAACAAATGTTACACAAACACAACAAACGCCTCATTCCAATTCAGAATATTCTTTTATTCACAAAATCACATTCTTAGGGAAAGGTTCCCATTAATTTTATCCAAGATAAATTCTTCTAAATTTATTCTTTAATCTTCCTTTGGATATCATTTCAAACTAGTCGGGATTAGCGAACCACACCGAAGTAATTATTTGTTTTATTTCCTAATCCCAACCTATTCATCCCATGGAGCAAAACTGGTAATACTCCATATCTAACACCACAGTATTATCGGTAAAATTAATTACCATTTCACGTTCAAATCTAATTAAAGATTTAACTATCGCTTTGGAGCAAAACTGGTGGTACTCCATTCTCGATCACCTTTCAGATTTGATAATTTAAATTATCAATTCATATTCAATCTAATTAAAGATTCATTTAAACTCCACTTAGTTTTAATCTTCTCAAAAATCAATATCCTGACTTTAACTGGGTTAAAGAACCAATGTCATCTAAAACACGATTCACGATAAACCCAAAAAGCAATTCAAATTCAATTCCAATTAAATATTATTTAATTGATACACTTCATTAAATATAAATAGAAAGATTTAATCTTTTTCTCTATTGGGCTTAAGAACAGTGTTAATGAAGACACCATTCACGACAAACTCAAATCACATTTGATATTAAATACAGGGCTCTAAATAGAAAATATACCGACTTATATTCGATATCAAATTCTGAAACCAACAAATATCATATTTGAAATAACGATATAGATATATCTTTCAAATTCCCATAACAATATCTGTATATTCATGAAATCCAACATCGAAATATTCCGAAGATAATTTCGATTCAACTCCAGTCCAATTCACGTATTGGGAATATTGATTATTTTTAAAATCACTTTCAAATTCAATTTATTTATTTCAAAAATAAATTGATTTTAATTCTAGTTCAAAACTAGTTCATTTCGACAAAAATATATTTTTATCCTTTCAAATGTGGAATTTTTCATCCCAGTTCTTTCCAATTGACATATTATGATTTTACACAAATTATTAATATTTTTAATAATTTTATCTAGGCCCGTACAGTCGATTTCCATCAACGGCCATCGAACTGCACTTACAGCGACCTTTTCTGAAATTGATTTGGACATATTTCCAAATCCAACCGTTAGATTTCAAATTTCTAATATTCATTAGAAAGCTCTTTTCGATACGAACGCAACAGTTCTGGTTTTAGGAGAATCCGACGGTCGGATCTTCCGCAACGTCAATTCGAAGTCAATGGTCGAAATTCACGAACTGCCGCGGCGCGACGTGTTCTATTCAGGCCATTACATATATAATATATATTTATTAAATATATTTCGTCGATTTCATTTTTAAAACGTATTTTATAAATCGTTTTAAATTCGTTTTCAAAACCATTTCAACTCTATATTCAATTTCAAATCAAAATTGAATGTTTTCTGTCGTTACTATATAAATGATAATATTTTCAAAACTTTATATTTTGAAATCACTTCCTTTTCAAGATTCATTATAAAAACGAATATAATCGATATAAATATCGTTCACGTCAAAATAGCGCAACTCTAATCAACACGGCTTTATATATTTCAATAAATTCGTTATTCTATTCAACAAATGAATATATATTCTATTCAACACATGAATCTATATTTCTTTCAACACACGACTAATCTCAACACATGAGTACTGTCAACACACGACTATTTTTGTTATGTAAAATATTTTATAAAATTATGGTATCTATCGTTTGATTTTCAATCAGACTCCACCGTGAACTAGTTCTAATTTTAAATATGATAATGATGTAAATTTTATTATTTAAAATATTTTACTCAACACATGAATAGTTTCAACACATGAACATCGTCAACACATGAATATTTTAATATTCAACACATGAATTTATTTTTTTAAAATTTTCATTATTTTCCCGATTGGAATGAGGCCCAATCAATCACCATATAATGATAATTATATGGATTCCATACAACACATGTATATAATAGCAATGATAAACAATCAACCATCATCCAAAGTGCACAACACTACTGCATAAGCATCAAATATAAATAACTATCGCTTACACAGCCTGTCGACCAATCGATCGACATACAATTAAATAATTGGGATTAATGTACGCCAAATTTCATCCCAACACCCATGCGGGGTTTTAAATCAACAAACACAAATTTTATTTGTGCAGTTGGGCGATGTGTAAAATTTATCGTCCCAATCAATATCAGTCAAATCAGTGTATGTAAACAAATCGGCCGATTTATTTATAAATATTCATTTATTCACATTCACGTTAAAAATTATATTTTTAACGATAAAATATTTTTAACCATATAAATATTTTATTCCCTTTCAACACAAGAATATTTTATTATTCAATCATTCCACAACACAATCAATTTTCACAACACATTAATCAAACAAACAAGTCGTCCATGGCCTGTGGACGACGGGTGTCGGGTGCTGCTAAGCACCGTCTGCATCCTAGTATATATATATAACTAGAAAAAGAAATTTAGAGTGAGAAGTTCTCACCAAAGCTATCCAATTCCATGACACTTCCAATGTAGAAGTCATCGTTGTTCTTGCCTTTTGCCACTTTCGTTGCCCGTAGCCACTACATATATAAAAATCACATTTTTATATTCTTGCTATGTATATAAAAATCATATTTTTATAATCAATCCATATGGATAAAAAATTCTATTTTTACATCGCTACTATATGGATAAAAATTCTATTTTTACATCGTTACTATATAGATAAAAATTCTATTTTTACATCGCTACTATATGGATAAAAATTCTATTTTTACATTGTTACTATATAGATAAAAATTCTATTTTTACATCGCTACTATATGGATAAAAATTCTATTTTTACATCGTTACTATATGGATAAAAATTCTATTTTTACATCGCTATTATATAGATAAAAATTCTATTTTTACATCGTTACTATATGGATAAAAATTCTATTTTTACATCGCTACTATATGGATAAAAATTATATTTTTACATCGCACTATATGGATAAAAATTCTATTTTTACATCGCTACTATATGGATAAAAATTCTATTTTTACATCGTTATTCTCTATATAAAGATTTTTATTTCGCTATATCTATAAAGATGATATTTTTACTATCTATATAATACAAAAATCGTATTTTTATACTTTCCATACTATAAAAATCATATCTTTACATTGCTACTACTATAAAGATCACATATTTATTACTCTACATTATATAAAATCATATTTTTATTCTTCATACTATGTAAAATAAAACTGAAATTGAAATTCACCTTCGAAACTGAAGAGGGGGTTCGCGAAGCGGTGGCGTCGGTTTGCAGCAGGAGAGAGAAGGAAGGGAAGAACGGAGGAAGTGGGAGGAGCAGGGAAGAGGAGGGGGGATCGGGTTCGATGAAGGAGGAGGGGGGAAGAGGCTGCGCGCAGGTGGGGCTTAGGGTTTAGGGGGGCGGCGACTTCCTGTTGGGCGTGTTCCAGGCGGAGGAGATGAAGGCGAGAAAGGAGGAGGGGAAGAAGGTGGGCGAGGCGAGGGGGCCAGCACCCAAGGTGGCGCGCCTGATGGCGCGGCGGCGCCCCGATGGGAGGAGCGACGGCGCTCCCCCCCCCTTCGTCTTCTTTCTTATTTTTTTTTATTTTTTTTCTCTTTGAAGAATAACGACCGGGGGGGAGGGGGCCTGAGAGGGAGTAAGGAGAGGAGAGAGGTATTTTTTTAATTAATTTATTTTCAAAAAGTTGACTTTTTCATTTGACCTCTAAACGAGGCCCACCGCCTGTCGTCCCTAGCATTTTACCCCCATTCTGAACACAATGGGATATGTATCGCAGGCTGATTCGATTGCTTCGATCTGTTTTCGTCAGAATCAACGTATAACTCTATATATTGAATTTGAACGCACATTTCAATTTACCGGGATCACATACGAACTCTAAAAATTCCAGAAAAGTATTTTCTAACTTCGTATTGACGATGCGGTCGTAACAAAACTAGTTTCGTGAATTCTGAGACCATTTGAAAAATGGCCATTTTCCAGTCGATTAAAATCAACTAAAACTAGTCAAATGCGTTTTCCTTTGTCACGCTCACATATTGAATCCAAAAATTATGAAATTTGGAATCTAGCAATAATTTGACATCACGGATCCAACAAAAGTGGTTTCGTCGAAATCCGAGGTCGTTTGCAAAATGGCTATTTTTAAGGGCCTGAATTCCATAGCGACTATTCAGAATTTTCAACTGGACATATCTTTTGATTCCTGCTATGAAATTTTGAGTTTTCGGATTCGTTGGAAAGATATTCCCAATTAGATTCCATTATTTTTGATTTCACTAAAATCCGGATTGTTTTGCACCCGGTATGTTCAATTGAAGTTTGAAATCGAATTATCGAACTACCGCGCCATTTTCAATTCCTATTACAATTATATATAATTATTTATATTCTAACGACGACGTATATAATATATACGTTCGAATTCTATTCAAAATAAATTTCTCATCGATATTATTTAAAATAATCTATTTTAAATGTTCAAACTTCGCTAAAATTGCCAAAATAAAAATTTTAAACTGGCTCGCATTTCCGGGTTGTTACAATCTCCCCCACTTAAAACTTTTCGTCCCCGAAAAGGAACAAAGCCTAAAGTGGTTTGATTAATCAACTCTACGTTTGATCTGGCTTCCATTCTCCAACTTTTCAGTTTTTGAGAATTTTCAAATTCTTCAAAAATTTGGCTAACACCCGGAATTTTCGAAAAATTTCGCCATAACTTCCTTTGTACGGGTAGAGGTTTGGAAATTTATTGGGTCGTATTAGGTACCCAATATATTCTAATAAGCATACACATATATATAGTGATATATTCTGGTGTTTACAGGGGAGCATGTATTGATAATAACTTCAGAGAATAAATTATCGTCACCCTATCAAAGCCTGAGGAGTGTGTATTTTAAATGCTCCAGAGGATAAATCCTCGTCACCTCGTCCCGTGTGGGAAATAAATAGTCCATGTGCTGTATCTAATAACTAGAGAGACATGATTATTGTCAACTCTAGACCCGTGTGGGGTTTTTATTAATCTGGCAATTTTATCGTTACAATTTAAATAGTCCATATCAGTCATCAGTTCAACTTGTAAAATATAGTCATCGCCATACAAGCTTCTCGCTTGTATGGTAAATCTTCCACCTCGTCACACAAGCTCCAAATGCTTATGTGGTATATGATGAAGTATGCCTATCTTCCAGAAGTATGCCATGTAATGTAGTTCAAAATTAATTGTTGCTATCCTATGGCGATGTTTATTGTTTCAAACAGAATAACCAGCACTCCGCATCCAATGGCATTCACAGGAGTTGATATAATAATATTTCGCATCCAACTCATTAAGGTTTACCTATTTGTCGGGCACGCAAATAAAATCTTTACTCAACAGCTATCCAATTTCATGTTCAAACATATATAATGCACAAGTATATATTTCTAATTATTTTCTAATCTGTTCAATGTGTGATTTTGTGACGGCCCGTACCGCACCAGCATGCATTTCCTTCGAAAGTGCGCTGTACACATGCCCAACTAGCACGGGACGGTCGTCAGAAGAAAGGAAAGAGGAGAATTAACTAACAAGAAACCTGTAGAATGTCTCACATCGCATGGAATAAAATATAATAATGACAACATACTTGACATAAAACAGGTGAGACAGTGCATAAGCTGGTAACTAAAATCAACCTCGACATCAGAGCAGCGGAAATCCAAATACAGCTTATTACAACTTTCCAAATTTACTGTCTCTAAACAAAAGAAAGCTTAAAGTAGAAGATGCACCACTAATGCCCAAGCAGTGATCTTCAACACAGGGAGAATAATATATATATTACGTGGAAGCCTCCTGCTCGTCTCCAGATCATCTACCCGTGCATCACCAGCTAACTTGTCTCTAGTCTGCTCGTGTGAGCACCTAGAGTAATAAGAGGAGACATAAAACTCTGGGTCAGACATAAATCCTGGTATGAGCGATAAGCATCTAAACAGAATAATAACAGGTATACTAAACCATACCTGAACCTGGACCTGCAACCAAAGAGTTAGTACCACATACCATACAGTACTCTAAGGTGCCATAATAAATAGTGTAAAGAATACGGGGGTGGGGTGTGCATGTCATAATGATAGCAAACAAATCATCCATAGCAACCATCCTCACATCTCTCACTCAGTGCGTAAAGCATACGATGTCCACCACTGTCAATCACTAGACTCATCGAAGTAGTGACGGAGTTCAACTTGTACAACTACTGCTATTACCAAGCTTACCACATGGAGTCATGACCAAATCTTTACAAATGACCCCACTTCATTGATTTATAGTCCTTTAGTCGTACCTAGGCCATTTCAGCCCTGAATCCGTTCACATACTTCCCATTCATAGTGATCCAAAGTCATAAACATCGACTGCCCCTTGGCACACGTCCCGCAGCAAAGCCCAATCATGAAGTGAACTCATCGGTTCCCAACTGGATCCTGAGCTCTAACTTCCCATATTGGACTACCTTTGCATCTCGGGTTATTGGTCAATACTGGGTCTGGTCAGGTTCTTCCTCTAGCCATCGGTTCGGGTCGGGTCCTCTACTTCGGGTCGGTTTGTAGTCTTCTCCTGTAGCGGTTCGGTTCGGGTCCACAGCGTCGCATCGGTCCGGGTCGGGTATTCCACTTCGGGTCGGGTCGGGTGTCCTCCTCCGGGTCGGGTCGGGTGCCATCTCCCTTCCAGTTCTTGCTTCCGCTCCGATCCGCTCCCTCGTTCTTCACGTGCTCCGATACGATCCCTCCTTCGCCATCTGATCCGCATGGCCTTCCCTCTTGCTAGTTCTCCCAAATGTTAAGTTCTGATCCGAGCCCTGCGTCTCCAAGTCGATCCGATCTCTCCTCCTTTATCCGATCTGATCCCAGTTCAATTAGCGTGGCCTTCCTTTTTGCCAGTTGCCTCAAGTGTCAAGTTCCGATCCGATCAGATCCCTTGCCCAGTTCAACTCATCCGATCCGAGCCTCCATATCTGATCCGATCCGGTCCAAAACCTACACTTTTCTGCAACTCTTCCAGCAAGTATTTTATGCCATTCGACGATGTTTTTGACAAATCTAACACTTCTAATCAATCATAAAACACACTCATAGCAACATGTAATAGCAACCACAAACAGCAAAACAACAATTCAAATGAACCAAATTGGATCAAAAGTGGCTAAAACCTCACATTTTCCCATAATCCCACTTAATCATGTTTAAGCACATACTTAGTAAAACTTAATCAAATCATCCAAATTTTCTAACAGAGGCATAAAATATTATTTTCAAATTTCTAAACATTTTTCCAGAATTTAGTAGTGTATAAATTCGCTAATCTTCATTAATTACCCTTAATTACCGTAATTAGTGCAAAAACTATGCAAATCACTCACCTTTGCCACAAAATAAAACACCAAATCTGAAATACTCTCTGTTTGGGTCGAATTCCTATGTAAAGCAGCAGCTCCAACCTTGCTCTGTTGCTATTTGGCCTTGTTTTGATGTAGTTTAGGCTTAATCTTCACTAAAAATGTGTTTTGGAGTGGTTTTAGAGGATGGAAGCCATTACTAAGGTCTCAAGAAGGTTTGTGGCGGCTCAAAACTGAAATGAAAGTGATTTCCTAACCCTAATCAGCCCTCCTATGCCTCTAAACCCGAAATTCCCCTCTGGGCCTAGCTGTTAATCACCCGGTTAAGCCCAATTAAGCTGTTTTTCACCATCTAAAACCTTTTTCAGCCATATCTCCCAAACGGTGAGTCCGTTTGGCTAATGTGACCACTCTACGGAATTGTAAACCATCATCCGAAGCCAATGGAAGTGATTTCAGGTCAAAATTCCTTTCCAGTCAAAAGTTATGGCCAAAACAGTACCAACTAGGGGTAAAATGGTCATTTAAAAATCGGGAAAAATCATGAACATGAGAAATGACCTCATTAGTCGTCTCCCAAAGTTACATGACCATACGACTTCGTATGTGAAAGAAATAAATATTCTACGATCCTATGATATGTAAAATACGTGTCGTTACACTCTCCTCCCCCCCCCCCCCCCCCCTAAGAAATTTCGTCCCCGAAATTCCTTAACCCAAAACATACAAAAGATCCCGCATGCCTAACAACCACATACAACAATCAAACATGCAAAACAAGCAAACAAGCCTACCGTAGCATGCGGGAAACTAAATCGAAGTTAAAATCTTACCAGGCAAAGAGTTCTGGATACTTCTTCCTTATATCCTCCTCTGTTTCCCAAGTACAGTCTTTTTCATTCTCACCCCACTGGACTTTGACTAGTTTCACCGCCTTCCTTCGAAGCTGCTTCGTATCGTTCCCAACCATACGCATAGGCTTGCGGTTCTCAACCGCCCTGGGTTCTACTTCGAAGTCCTCTAACTGATCCGGTGAAATAGTCATATCTGGGTCGTGAACGAACTTCCTTAGTTGGGAAACATGAAATACATTGTGAACTCCCGCCATCTTCTCTGATAAGCCAACTCTATATGCTAAATTCCCGACTAGTTCAAGAACAGGGAATGGGCCAACAAATCTTGGTGCCAACTTGCCTCTCCTGCCAAATCGTATCACGCTCTTCAACGGAGAAATCTTGACAAACACCAAGTCACCAACGGAGAAATTTAAGTCTCTTCTCCTTTTATCAGCATAACTCTTCTGCCTATCTTGGGCAGCCTTCATTCGTTGTTGAATGATCTTGATCTTATCTGAAGTTTCCCTCACCACATCTGGTCCAAGCATAAACTTCTCGCCGGTCTCTATCCAACATGATGGTGAGTTGCACGGTCTTCCGTACAAAGCTTCAAACGGAGCCATACCGATACTGTATTGGTAGCTATTGTTATATGCAAACTCTACTAGATGCAAATGGTCATCCCATGATCCACCAAAATCCAACACACAAGCTCTTAAGAGATCTTCCAAGATACAATTCACCCTCTCCGTCTGACCGTCGGTTTGAGGATGATATGCGGTACTGAGATGTAACTCTGACCCTAGAGTCTCTTGTAAGCTCTTCCAAAACCCACTAGTGAACAACGGGTCTCGATCACTCACAATGCTTTTAGGTACTCCATGAAATCTCACTATCCATTTCATATACAATTCTGCCAACTTAGCTGTCGTTCTGGTCGATTTGACTGGTATAAATCTTGCACTCTTAGTCAATCGATCCACAATTACCCAAATGCTATCATGTCCTGATCTAGTCCTTGGTAAATCATCGATGAAATCCATCGAGACTTGCTCCCATTTCCATTCTGGAATTTCTAATGGCTGTAACAACCCACTAGGCTTCTTTTGCTCAGCTTTAACTAGCTGGCAATTCATGCATTTGGATATAAACTTCCCAATGTCTCTTTTCATCCCTTCCCAGTAGTAGGTCTGCTTCATGTCTCGATACATCTTATTACTACCGGGGTGTATAGTCAGTTTTGAGTGATGACACTCTCTAAGCACTTCATCCCTCAATCCATTGACATTGGGTATGACTAGTCTTCCATCCTTTCTAAGCCATCCTTCTCGATCAAGCCCATACTTGTTCATCTCCTCATCGATACCCATCTCTAACTTGGAGATGATTTCCAATAGGTTAGGATCGTCCCTCTGACTAGAGCCGACCCGCTCAATCAAAATGGGTCTGATCGTCAAACTTGCTAACATTTCTGGATCCAATTCGCACTTTGGTCTGAAATCATACCCAGCGATGTACTCCAGTTGCTTCCATTCTAGAAACATAGCCCCTAAGCTGGCATGTCTCCTACTCAATGCATCAGCCACCGCATTGCCCTTTCTCGGTGTATATGCGATGCCAAAATCATAGGAAGCCAAGAATTCTAACCACCTATGTTGCCGGAGATTTAGATCCTTCTGGGAGAAGAGATACTTCAACGATTTATGATCTGTAAACAGCTCAAATATTTCTCCCAAGAGATAGCGTCTCCACATCTTTAACGCGAACAAGGTCGCTGCCAATTCCTAATCATGAGTGGGGTATCTTTTCTCGTGCGGTTTCAATTGCCGACTTGCATAAGCTACAACCCTACCGTCTTGCATCAATACAGCACCCAGTCCGGTACCACAGGCATCCGTGTATACCGTCATCTCTTCATTCCCCTTAGGAATGACTAACATTGGTGCGCTTGTCAACTTGTCCTTTAGACTCTTGAATGCATTCTCGCACCTTTCATTCCAGACAAAAGCTTGATTCTTCTTGGTCAACTGGGTCAATGGTGCTGCTATCTTGGAGAAACCTTGGATAAACTTACGATAATATCCAGCTAACCCCAAGAAACTTCTTACATCTATTGCATTCTTGGGCGTAGGCCAATCCTGTACCGTAGCCACCTTCGCCGGATCTACGGCAATACCATTCTCTGATACAACATGGCCCAAGAACCTCACTTCCCTCTTCCAGAAGTGACACTTAGAAAACTTTGCTTTCAATCGATGTTTTCTCAACACCTCCATCACTATTCTTAAATGTTCCTTGTGTTCTTCCTCTGTCCTCGAATAGACCAAAATATCATCAACGAACACAAGGACAAACTTATTCAACTGATCTCTGAATACCCTATTCATAAGATCCACAAAATATGCTGGGGCATTGGTCATCCCGAATGGCATGACCAACGACTCATAAAACCCAGACGGCGTCCGAAATGCCGTTTTAGCTATACTCTCAGCTTCCACTCTAAGCTGATGAAGACCTGTCGCGAGATCCAACTGAGAAAATACTCTCGCGCCACTCAACTGATCGAACAAATCATCTATCCGCGGTAGAGGATACTTATTCTTCCTCATCACTTTATTCAACTCGCGGTAGTCTACACACAAACGAAGGGAACCATCCGCCTTGGTAGCAAACACAACTGGTGCTCCCCATTCAGAAACACTCCTTCTGATAAATCCCTTCTTCAAAAGATCGCTGACTTGCACCTCGAGCTCTCGCTGCTCTCTTGGTGCCATACGACGAAGTGGCATCACTATAGGTCTGGCATCTTTTACCAAATCAATACAGAACTCAATCTCTCGGTGTGGTGGAAGCCCGGTCACTTCTTCGAAAACATCCGGATACTGGCCAACCACGGGCAAACTTGACAACTCACTATGCGGAATGTCGAGGGAGTTTAGAAAACTAGCCAATACCCCTCACTGGGTAGACCACCAAACACTATCCTCCGCCCATCATCCGCTCTAGCTATCACCAAAAAGCCCTCACAGTCTACCACCACCCCGTATCTTTGGAGCCAATCTACTCCCAGAATAATGCCAAACCCAGTAAAGCCCAAAACAAAGCAATCACAAACAAACATGCATCCATGACTTGATAAGACCACATTACGACAAATCATGCTAAGGCTAGTCGAACCACCAATCGGGTTCTTCACTACTAAAGGTCTATCGACAATCTCGGGCTCCAATCCCAACCTATCTACCAGGTCACTAGATATGAAAGAACTGGAAGCTCCGGTATCAAACAAAACTCTAACAGGAACATCATAAACAGAATGCATACCTTGAATGACGACATTCTTTCCCTTCTCCGCCGCAGTTGGGGTATTCGACGAAGAAGGAATAGCATTAAGGGCGTAGGCTTTCACCATTTGCTTTTCTTTAGGAGGTTGCGGACACTCGTCCTTGTGATGTCCCATTTGGCCACAGTTGAAGCACTTCCTATCCGCTGGCTTGGCCCGACAATTACTAGCATAATGGCCCTTCTTACCACAGCTGAAGCACTCAACATCTTTCTTATTCTTTTTCTTCTGGCCATCCCTAGTCTGACTCTGCTTTCTCTTATTCTGGGAACCACCCTTGCCTCCACCACTTGCTTGTGGCTTTGGCTCATCTGCGGATGCAACCTCAGCCTTCGGCTTAGGGTAGAGACTTTCTGATCTCAATGCTTTCCCCACAATCGATTCAAACGTCTCATCGATGTGGTTAATAAGCCTTTCCCCCAAGTACTGATCCAAACCAGTTATGAATTTCTCATTCTTCTTCTCGGCAGTATCAATAAGAGATAACCCATATTTTGACAAAGTGTCAAATTCAGCAATATACTCCGAGACAGCTCTGCCATTCTTCTTGAGCTCCAAGAATTTCTTAAACAGCACTGACTTCTGAGCAGCTGGAATGAACTTCTCGCTAAAGCGAACCTTAAACTGCTCCCAAGTAATCTGATCTTCGGGAGTAGCTGCCTATATAGCATTCCACCAATTCATTGCCCACCCTTGCAGCTGACGGGACGCTAGCTTTCTCTTCATCGCATCCTCGATACCCAAATCCTCGAAGATACGTTCGCAACTATCCAACCAATCCTGAACATCCGTGGCCGACTCCGTTCCGTGGAATGGCTTCCCACCAAGACTAATATAATCCTTATTTAGCTTGGCGAAGTCGACTCTCGGCGCTTGCACTATTGGACCACCACCATTTCCATCATTGGGAGCTGCCCTCTGCACATCCCTAAGCATCTCTCTCATGAGGTCAGTAAACATCGTCCTCATGTCAGCAACATTCCCATTATTGGCCCCTCTACCGGTACCTCTAACATATCGGCTCATCGTCAATCTGAAAAAGGAAACGATTAAGGACCCCGTAGTGGTGCTAGTGCAGCACGACTTCATTCTTATACTACTAATAGTATATATATATAGCTTTTGAAAACCAAAATAATCACAAATACGCTCTCTCGTATACGTATACTATCTCTCCGTGATAACTTCCCTAGGTTAACTACGCAACCTAGAGCTCTGATACCAAGTGTGACGGCCCGCCCCGCACCAGCCTGCATTTCTTTCGAAAGTGCGCTGTACACATGCCCAACTAGCACGGGACGGTCGTCAGAAGAAAGGAAAGAGGAAAATTAACTAACAAGAAACCTGTAGAATGTCTCACAGCGCATGGAATAAAATATAATAATAACAACATACTTGACATAAAACAGGTGAGACAGTGCATAAGCTGATAACTAAAATCAACCTCAACATCAGAGCAGCGGAAATCCAAATACAGCTTATTACAGCTTTCCAAATTTACTGTCTCTAAACAAAAGAAAGCTTAAAGTAGAAGATGCACCACTAATGCCCAGGCAGTGATTTTCAACAACACAGGGAGAACACTATATATATACATATATATATATATATATTACGTGGAAGCCTCCTGCTCTTCTCTGGATCATCTACCCGTGCATCACCAGCTAACCTGTCTCTAGTCTGCTCGTGTGAGCACCCAGAGTAATAAGAGGAGACATAAAACTCTGGGTCAGACATAAAGCCTGGTATAAGCGATAAGCATCTAAACAGAATAATAACAGGTATACTAAACCATACCTGAACCTGGACCTGCAACCAAAGAGTTAGTACCACATACCGTACAGTACTCTAAGGTGCCATAATAAATAGTGTAAAGAATACGGAGTGTAACGACCCGTATTCTACACATCATAGGATTGTAGAATATTTATTTCTTTCCTATGTGAAGCCGTATGGTCATGTAACTTTGGGAAACATCCATTAGGGTCATTTCCCATGTTCATGATTTTTGTCGATTTTTAAATGACCATTTTGCTCCTAGTCGTACTGTTTTGGCCATAACTTTTGATTGGAAAGGAATATTGACCTGAAACCACTTCCATTTGATTCGTTTGATGGTTTCTCTTTCCGTAGAGTGGTCATAGTAGTCAAACGGACTTACCGTTTGGGAGATATGGCTGAAACAAGGTTTGGAGGGTGAAAAACTGCTTAACCGGGCCAAATCGGGTGATTAGTGAGTAGGCCCATGACCCATTTCGGGATTAGGGTTATGGGAGGGCTGAAATGAGATGGAGAATCATTCCATTTCAGTTTTCTAGCCTCCACTTATCACCAAGGATCCCTAAAAATGGCCTCCAACCTCTAAATCACCTCCAAATCACCTTTTGGTTAAGGATTTGGCTTAGCAACCCCTAATCAAGGAAGATCTTCATTAAAGCAACTTAGGAGCTGCTGTTTGGCATTGAGATTCACATCAAATCAGAGATTTATTTCAGATCTTAGTTTATTTTGTGGCTAAGGTGAGTGATTTGCATAGTTTCGCACTAATTATGGCTAATTAGGGTTGATTAGTGTTAATTAGCGAATTTAAACATGATAAAATTCTGGAAAAATGTTTATAAAATTCGGAATGATATTTTAGACCTCTGTTAGAAATTTGGTTCCATTTGGTTAAGTTTTGCTACTCATATCATTGGTTTCACCTAAACATGCTTAAGGGGGAAGTATGGGGTTTTGGGTATGTTTGATCCATTTTGACCTACCATGTTGATGTTTTGATGTTTGTGGTTGATTATGCATGTTGCTATGACCGTATGAAATGCTATGTGACTGTTTAGAATAGTTGGAGTGGTCGAAAACGCCGTCGAGGGGCGTAAACAGCTCGCTGGACAAGGTGCAGGGGTTCGGATCGCATAGGGGGTTGAGGGACGATCGGATCGCCCTATGGATCGTGGGACATCACCACGAGTCGAGTCATCTCCTCCGAACCGAACCATCTGCGCAAGGCCCACGAGACGAATCGATGCAGCGCCGTGCCCAAATTGAAGTACTCCGACCCGGATCGCCAATGAGCATTACGACCCGATCCGATCCACTCGTGCTTCATATCACGATCCGACTAGAAGAAGGCAGCATCCGATGCACAACGAGATGATGGAGGAGCGCGATCCGATCCGTATAGGGTATTCACGATCCGACCAGAAGTGGAGACCCGATTCGATGGGGACTGGATTCACGAGACGATGGGGAGTGCGACCTGATCTCCTGGAGGACCACGACCCGATCCGACGTAGGATGCGCGACCCGATCCAATGAAGAATGCTGAAGGCGACCCGATCCGATCCGATCTGGTGATGACCAATAACCCGAGATGCAAAGGTAGTCCAAATGGAAGTTAGAGTTCAGGATCCCGGAACCAGTTGGGAACCAATGAGTTCACTTCATGGTTGGACTTTGCTGCGGGACGTGTGCTAAGGAGTTGTCGACGTTCATAATTTCGATTCACCACTAAGAATGAATGATGGGCTACTTATCAGCGCAGTAGGGTCATTATGACCTGAGGGGCAAAGTGATGGTAGCAAGACTACGTTATCAGTGCAGTAGGGTCATTATGACCAGAGGGGCAAGGTGATGCGTAGTAAGACTATGAGCCAGCGCAGATGGGGTGAATAACTCCATGGGGCAAGTGGACATAGTAAGGATTAGTAAGGCTATGAGCCAGTGCAGTGGGGTTCTTGAGACTCCATGGGGCAAGGTGGACATAGCGAAGGATTTGTGGCTATGTTATCAGTGTAGTGAAGTCATTTATGACTTCATGGGGCAAAGTGATCATAGCAAGGTATGTTGGGTGATCGAAGTGGTGAATATCGTATACTTTACGCACTGAGTGAGAGATGTGAGGATGGATGCTATGTTTGATTGTTTGCCATCATTACGACATGCACACCTCCCCCACCTCCGTATCTTTATATTGATTGATATGATACCTTAGAGTGTTGTACAGTATGTAGTGCTAACTCTTTGGTTGCAGGTCCAGGTTCAGGTATGTTTTAGTCTACCTGTTATTGTTCACTTTAGATGCTTATCGCTCATACCAGGCTTTATGTCTGACCCAGAGTTTTATGTCTCCTCTTATTACTCTGGGTGCTCACACGAGCAGACTAGAGACAGGTTAGCTGGTGATGTGCGAGTAGCTGATTCGGAGGCGGGCAGGAGGCTTCCACATATGATATATATATACACATTCTCCCTGTGTCGTTGGTGGTCGCTACTTGGGCATTAGTAGTGTACCTCCTTTATCTTTCTTTTGCTTTGAGACAGTTTGAAAGTTGTAATAAGCTGTATTTTGGATTTCCGCTGCTATGATGTTTAGTTCTGATTTTCGGCTTATGCACTGTCTCTCCTGTTTTATGTCAAGTATGTTATTATTATATTTTGTTCTATGCGTTGTGAGACATTCTACAGGTTCTTTGTATGTTCGGTTCCTTCTTCCTTTTCCTTCTGACGACCCGTTCCGTGCTAACTGGACATGTGTACAGCGCACTTTTGGAGTAAATGTCGGTTGGTGCGGGGCGGGCCGTCACACTTGGTATCAGAGCTCTAGGTTGCGTAGTTAACCTAGGGAAAGACACTAGGGAGAGTTAGTACGTATATGAGAGCGTGTATTTGTGATTACTTTGGTTTTCAAAAGCTATGTATATATATACTATTAGTAGTATAAGAATGAAGTTGCACTGCACTAGTACCACTATGGGGTCGTTGATCGTTTTCCTTTTTCAGATTGACGATGAGCCGACATGTTAGAGGTACCGGTAGAGGGGCCAATAATGGGAATGCCGCTGACATGAGGGCGATGTTTACCAACCTCATGAGAGACATGCTTAGAGAAGTGCAAGGGGCAGTTCCCAATCCCAGAGCTGGTGTTGGCCCAGTAGTGCAGGCGCCTAGGGTCGATTTCGCCAACTTGTGCAAAGATTACACTAATCTTGGTGGGAAACCGTTCCATGGAACGGAGTCGACCACAGATGTTCAGGATTGGATGGATAGCTGTGATCGTATCTTTGATGACTTGGGTCTTGAGGATGCGATGAAGAGAAGGCTAGCGTCTCGTCAGCTGCAAGGGCGAGCGATGAATTGGTGGAATGCTATTAGAACAGCTACTCCAGAGGACCAGGTTACTTGGGATCAGTTCAAGGCTCGCTTTAGCGAGAAGTTCATTCCAGCTGCCCAGAAGTCAGTGTTGTTCAAGAGGTTCTTGGAACTCAAGCAGAATGGTAGGGCAGTTTCTGATTATATTGCTGAGTTCGACACCTTGTCGAAGTACGGACTGTCTCTCATTGATACTTGTAACAACCCGAATTTTTACAACACGTTAAATCAAGAATCAAGACAGAATTAAATTATAAATTCTGAATCAAGTGAATCGGGCTATGCCATTGCGTTCGTCTCGGAAAAATACGCGAAATAGAGTCCGAGTTTTCGAGAATCGGAGTCCGTATGACCCGTAAAAGGCCCAAAGAAGGTTTCTGGGAATTTGAATTTCGGAAACAGTTTTGGGAATCAGATCTGGGGGCTAGGCGGGAAGTTTCCCGCCTAGGTCATGTCGACAGGCCTGTCGACTTGGGCCCAGACCAAGTCGACAGCCCTGTCGACTTGCCTGTCGACAGGGGGTGGCCGGGGCAAGTTGCCTGGCGCACCTGTTTGTCTCACCTGGTCTTGTTCTTGGGTTGGTTCTGGAAGCTTCCGAGATCTGATGGTCCTGATCTATCCTAGGGTTAATCTAAGGGCCTAAAACTATCCTAATCTCTATAAAAAGACCCTAAACCTAACCTAAATCCCTAAAAATCAAACCTAGCAACTAAGTGCTGCCAAAATCAATTTTGATCATGGCCTCCATCTCCAATCCCTAGAGCCTATGCATTCAAATCGGGTTCAAATCAAAAGGTGCAAGCTTGCTACACCAAATAGAGGCAAAATCAACGTTGCTATGCGAGTTTCATGACGGATCTTCATCAAAGGAGCCACCTTTCTTCGTCAAAACGATTCATGCTCCTAGTCCTCTTGCCACGCTAGGTAAGTTCTAGCTACTTTTGGATCAAAACGGTATTTTAATGTTGACATGGGATAAAATGAGATAAAGCATAAGTATGCATGTATGTGAACCTAACTTTGTCCCTTTTCTATGATCTATGACCTTAGACTAAGATGTAGCAACTTAATCATGTCACTCATGTTATGTTTAGCCTAGTTTATCTTGCAAGTTTGGATCTTTGTCTATGGAAGATTTGCATGAACCTTTGGGAACCATTTGACTTGTGAAACATAGGCAAATACTTGACCTTGGGGCTTATGCATGCATATGAACACAAAACCCTTATGTTTCATGCATGTTTGTGGCAAAACCTCCTTATGATATTATGCAAGTTTGTGGCCAAATCCTATATGATAGTATGCATGCTTATGGTCAATCCCTATATGACTCTATCATGCATGTTTTAAGGCCAAACCCCCTTATGACGCCATGCATGTTTGGAGCCAACCCCTTTTGTGGCATCGTGCATGTTTTGGGGTCTACATGTAGCCATAGTATACCTACTATGTTGACTCGCTTTGCTTGCGTTGGGAAAACACGATTTTGGGTAGTTAGATAAACATGAACATGTCGCGAAATCTTAACTTGAATATGACATGTGTTTATACTTGAAAATATGACTTGAAAGATAACATGGAAGTTGACATGTAAGTATGCATAAAAACATGAGCTTGGGAATTTACCTATTAAGTTAGGTCTACCCTTTGGGAATTTACCTATTAAGTTAGGTCTACCCAAATGCTTGAAAAACTTGTAACATGTTTTGGAAACATGATGAACTTAGATAATATAAGTGTGGCCAACTCGAGGTTGGGTTGAGTTTGCAACGTAAAACTACCCGGAACCGACCGGCCTAACTAGTAGTTGCAAACAATAGGACCCAATGTGAGAAGTTGGTCATGTCGCGCTTAAGACCCGAGGTTAGACTAGGTTGTGGTGTAAATCTACCCGGACCCGCCCGGCTTAACTAGTAACCACAACAAGGTCTAATGTGAGAGGTTAAGAGTGCATTAATTAAATTAATGCCACATGATAAGGTTAAGCAAATTTGACTAATGACACTTAACCGATATGACACGAATGGGTAGGTTAAGTGGGACCGGGCTTGATTTCCTTAATGACACTTAACCAATTCAGACTTGGTAATTAGATGAGGTTAAGTAATTAAGACTTAACTAACCTAAACATGGTAATTAGACGGGGTTAGGTAATTGATACTTAACTAACCTAACCACGGTAATTAGATGGGGTTAAGTAATCCACACTTAACTAATCTAAACACGGTAATTCGATGGGGTTACGTTAAACACTTAACCAATTTAAACTTGGTAATTCAATGAGGTTAAGTAACCAATACTTAACCAACTTAATGTGATAATTTAATGGGGTTAAGCAACTTATACTTAACCAATTAGACATGATGATTTGATGTGGTTAAGTGACCTAAACTTAACCAATCTAACTCGTTAATTTGATGTGGTTAAGTGACCTAAACTTAACCAATCTAACTCGTTAATTGGATGTGGTTAAGTGACCTATACTTAGCCAATCTAACTCGTGAATTTATGGAGGTTAAGTTAACCCATACTTAACCAATGTAACGTGAAAACATGATAAGGCTAAGTCACGAATCACTTGAATACGCTTGACCGATTTGACTCGGTGATTTGACAAGGTCAAGTTAATTTATATAATTAACCAATCTAAAATGATAATTAGACGAGGATAAGTTATGGATTGCTTAATATACTTAGCCAACTTGACACATGGTTTGTAGGGTTAAGTCTTGGACTTGGATACTTAGCCAATTTTGACATGGTTTGTAGACGGGCTAAGTTATGAACTTAAGTGACACTTAACCCATTAGATAAACCCTAATTCGGAGGATTAGGTAAATAACCATAGTTAACAAGGATTATGGAAATAAGGCTAAGTGGTAAACCTTAGTTAAGGGAAACTAAGTAATAATTCTTAGTCAAGGAAATTTGGACCATTTCTTAGATAGATTAGTAACCCGATACGTTAGGTCAACGTTTAAGTATGCGTGTAGGAGCAGGCTATCTGATTTAGATAAAGGCTCCAACGAACTGGGTAACGAAGCAGCGGCTTCGGGGAACGTGAGGATATTCTTGGTATCCCTCTGTGAGCTGCCAGGTCATTATACTAGGCCCACGAGAGGTTGAGGTCTGCGGTAGAAGAACCAAGAATATGCCTTGGTTGCTATGCGAGCGACCTAAAGACTGGGGTGGATAGCAGTGAGTCGACGAATACATAAGGTGCCCGAGATAGCAAGTTCGTCGATCATCTACCATCTTGAGTCAAGCGTGTACGTACGGAAAGGCAGGGAACACCCAACAGACCATAATTGCTATCTAATTATGGGTGAGGTAGGCCGTAGGATGTGGGCTGGCCGGAGTGTAGTTCTCATGCAAGATTTTCTCTTGTGTTGCCTTTCACTAGTTGAGGGAGGGGTCTCGTGGGACCATAGCCACGTGTAGAAAAGCAGACCTTAGTATCTGCATCGGCAGATAAATCTAAAGCTCCCGACTGAGTCCTGTATTTCTTGTTTTGCCCTGTGACAGGACTCGGATGGCACGATGTGATACATGTGCATACAGTTATAGAAAAACGATTCACGATGAATGCGTGGGAAAAAGGGCGCGGTTGAGGGTTAGCGTAATCCCTAGTGGCCTAGGTGGTTTAACCCAAACCGAAATACGAAAGCGTGCAATAGGTAAGCGTAATCCCTAGTGGTGCTAGGTGGCGTAAGTCCTAGTAGTTCAAACGATGATTCATACGGAAGAGCCTAGCTAGAACAAGGGTGACAGTCCAAACGATTTCAAGGATAATACGACATGAGGAAGCCCGTACGAGGTACGGCAAAGGACTGAACTTATATACATGGAAAGAAACATATGATTTGAGTAACCTATATATGCGATATATTAGGTTGACATGGACCATTACACGACTTTGAGCAAGGGACATTCATGGTTAACACCTGACGCGGGTAGGGATACTAGTACGAGAGGTGCAGAGCAAATATACATGTTAGAACTAGGAAGAATATACATAATAGATACCGTGGGATGTTAGACGGGGTAGATACCTTGGGATAATGTACTCGATAGAAATCTGACGATGTGATACCTTGACTTATCATAACACCGTAGTTTATCATGATACCTTAGTTTACTTTGCCACAGTGGTTCAACCGGCTACCCTGGTTTATCTATCTTGTAGTTATCCTTATGTTTACTTTCAGTTTATGCATGTCATGTTACCTTTACCTGTTTTTATACTGGAAGTAGATAGGACTTACTCAGTCTTTTTGACTGACCCGTTTTGTTTCGCCTCTTTTCTTCCGTTTCCCCCCCCCCCCCAGGTTTCAGGGAGGAAACAATGCTGTTTAGTTCGGACTTCTTCTGCTTGAAGGTCATCATGGATGGCTTGGACTTCTCTTGGCTATGGCTACTTTACTGTTTTTACTTGGGGAATAATTTATTAAAAATTCTTTATGCTTCTTTACTATTGCAAGACAGGTTTTGATGTACTCTGATGTAAAAGGCTTTAGACCTTAATTATTGAATTTATGAAAGTTCGATTTGACTTCCGCTATTTTATATGTTCTGTATTGTGATATTTCTGTGCATGTTTACCAATAATGCCCCTCTAAAGCTAGTGCATTCCTTTGCGAGTGACCCTAGCGGAGGCGGGGTGTTACATTTGGTATCAGAGCAGAAGGTTACTAGACTGGGAAAAAGTTTTTAAAGACCTTCTGAAAACTATTTGAAAACCGTTTACAAAGAAGCATTTTTCACGAAAATTTTCTCTTAAAAGAAAAAGGCTATTCCCCAAAGGCCATTAGCATTATCCTTGTTTCCTTGATTGAATCTCTTTTCCTTTCTTTCCTCCATCTGTAGTCACAGTGGTTTTGACTGCGACTAGTCTTTCTAGCTGCGTAAGTGTTTCCCGTACGATGGAGGTGGTTCTCGAGAGACTGTTGCAGAGTTATGCATGAAAGGATAGTAAGAACAAGGATAAAGGATACGAGCTCAGGGATAAGCAACATGTTGGTATGGCTGAGTCCTAAAAGGAGGGAGAAAGATGAACAATGAAACCCATGACGAGAGAGTACCTTTGGCATGGTGAAACGGGACGGATAGTTAAGTATCATGGAACAGGGACAAGATCATTTGGAGGGCAATAGTATGCTCTCTGAGGGTACCTCAGAAGGAGGGTAACGATCTTGTTAAAGGTTTAGCTTTTCTTCTCTATCATCCTGTCGGGACTTTGTTTTGATCACCGCATCTTTTAAGTCCGCTTCGATAGTTGAGTCTCTGCACCTTAGTACTAGCATAGTAGAGGATCTCGTTTTTGTCTCAAGTCCTATTGGAAGATCGGTCCATTTACTCATGGCTTGTTTGGATTTGAGAATGTCTATATCAAGTGTTGAGCTTGGAAATAATGCTTATGTTTATAAGTTGTGGATGGATTCTAGGGATAAAGTGGTTATCCAGTAAGGGGTGCCACTCTCGGTTTTAGAAGGAGGGTAGTTAGACTCTTGGCTTGCTTTGGTAATACCCTTGAAGTATCGCGTAACCTTTTGGGTTCTGTCATGATTAGTTACTTAGAATCCCTAGATGCCTTTGTTGGAAATTAGAAACCCGATCGAATGGTGTTCGCTAATAAGACGGATGGTTTACTTCGATTATGTATGGGTTATGGGAATTACCCTAGTAAGTGCGCACGGTAACTTGTTTACTTTCAAGAGAAAGTTTTTCTACGTGGAATACCTTATGGTACAAGGCCCAGGATTCACTAGTCAATTTTGAGGGCTCGCATGGAATAATGTGTACGCAGTCCTGTTTGCGCCAAGTATTCTAGAAGGAGAATAAGTGCAAGTGGAACGAGAGGCGACGAGGAAATAAGTTCCAAATCATGTTATGGAAACAGGAAATAAGAAGCTGCGAAATCGTGAAGTAAAAGGGGCGGTCAAGGCACGATGGAACTAAGCTCAAGGTAATGCGACTCAGGAGACTGAAGACTAAATACGTGCATGATATCTCTTTTGGGAATATATCCTCGATCCCTGTTTTTCTGTTGAGCTTGCTTGTAGGCTATCTTTTATGGATATCCTCTCGGTCATGTCTCTATTACAAATCCCGTAAGGAGTTTGTTTTGTTTATCTTCTCGACCCTGTTTCAGGGAATCTTAGGTAGAACCCTATGGATGTAAACATGTATTTGAAACATGTTATGGTTGATATGGTTGCAAATGGTTGCAAGTGGTTGCTCGTGGATGCGCGAATACACATTAGATACTAGCTCAACTCGGTTACATTTCATATTGCATATGCATGAGTATTTATACTTGCTTATGGATGAAATTGAATGTGTTATCATGCGGATGTTGCATATGAATGAATGATTGTGCACGCATATAGTATTTACATGACTAGGGCTATTTGCATACATGTTGGATTCATGGCACTAAACATACTTTGCATTAGAAAGATTTTTCAGGCCTGATCATTAGCATTAGCTAAGGAACATGTACACACACGTTTTGCATACATTCGTAAAGCATTAGAAGTCGTCTAAGGACAATGGTTGCTTGTGGATGATGGTTTGAGTAGATGGATGATGGATGGTAGGATATGTTCTTCCTAACTTTGAGATTTCGGGGACGAAATCCTTTAAGAAGGGGAGAATGTAACAACCCGAATTTTTACAACACGTTAAATCAAGAATCAAGACAGAATTAAATTATAAATTCTGAATCAAGTGAATCGGGCTATGCCATTGCGTTCGTCTCGGAAAAATACGCGAAATAGAGTCCGAGTTTTCGAGAATCGGAGTCCGTATGACCCGTAAAAGGCCCAAAGAAGGTTTCTGGGAATTTGAATTTCGGAAACAGTTTTGGGAATCAGATCTGGGGGCTAGGCGGGAAGTTTCCCGCCTAGGTCATGTCGACAGGGCTGTCGACAGGCCTGTCGACTTGGGCCCAGACCAAGTCGACAGCCCTGTCGACAGGGGGTGGTCGGGGCAAGTTGCCTGGCGCACCTGTTTGTCTCACCTGGTCTTGTTCTTGGGTTGGTTCTGGAAGCTTCCGAGATCTGATGGTCCTGATCTATCCTAAGGTTAATCTAAGGGCCTTAAAACTATCCTAATCCACTACTACAAAATAGGTCATTTGCATCAGTTGTTATACCTCTGTTGCATCTGTTGTTAAACTGACACAAGTGAAGATGATGCAACAGACAAATTTCTGTTGCATCAGTTAAAGAACTGATGCAAATGATGATCACTTGCATCAGTTGTTTAACACAACTGATGCTATAGCACAAATGCAAATGTCTGCATTTGCTTTCAAAGTCTTGTTCTATTGCATCAGATTTTTAAAACAACTGATGCTAATGAATAGGTGCAAAAATGACATTTGTTCTAACCTTTAACGTATTGCATCAGTTGCCTATGCTATTACAATTAATGCAAATTTAGTCTGACGTAAAAAAATATTCCACTATTTCAGATTTTTAAACCTGAAGCAATATTAAATAGAATTTCAAATTCTACAAATGCATTATTATCACAAATCTGATGAAACAAACAAAATAATTGTATTATCAATCAACATAGTTCATGTGTACAAAAAAAAAAAAAAAAAAAAACATAATACATAATCTAATCACAAAACTGAAGTCAACGTGCATAACAAAAAACTAACATAACTACATCCCGTATGATATAAGTCGCTAAGCAATCCCAAACTTTGTCTATCTCTTGTCGGTCATAAGAATCATGTTGTGCAAAGTCCTGCAATTTATAAGAGTACTGTTTTAAAACGTGCGTAAATAACATTTAATAGCTAGGCGAACGAACTAAATTAAAGTTTACCTTTTGTAAATCGATGCTTTGATTGTGGTGTTTTACTATCTCAAGCATATACCTCATCACATAATATACACAATCCATTGCTTCACAATCCGTTGCTTCAGATTGTTGCAGACACTGGCAATATTACAAAATAACGTAATAGTTAGTTTAAAATGAATAGAAATATAAAAGGAACAATTTGAACAAAAACCTCTAAGCAGTACGTGGAAACTCTCAAGATAAGCAACCCTTTAGAGCATTAAGTTTTGAATAGTACAACTGCACGTGGAAACGTGATAATAGTGCTTGAGAACATAATGTTATGTGATTTCTGAAGATCGATGTTAAACCTACGTACTATCACAAACTCAAGATATGGTAAGTGGGAGGTTCTACAATCACCAAAGAAAACTGTTTGTTAAAACTGCAGTGTAAATAAAACTGTTTAGTTCGTTCTGGATTATGTCTGCAGACAAGTGTAATTGTAAATAAAATGCACGCCACTAGAAAACTAAAAGGTGAAAACTAATAAAATGTATAAACGGTGAAAAATAATGAAATGCATAAAGTATGAAAACTAAACGGTGAAAACTAATAAAATGCACGCCACTAACTGTTGAGTTCATTCTGGATTTTGTGAACTGCTGAAGGCACACAGAATGGTAAACTAATGAAATGCACACCACTAGAAAACTGAAAACTGAACGGATAGCAGAACTTTTTTAAGTACTATCCTGTATTTTGCAAACAAATAGTTAACTAAACAGGCAAAATGTGTCAGCGTATACCCATATCCACTAGCGTAAACTAATCAGGAAAAATGGTAGGCAATCAAACATTTAAGTTAGAAGGCTGATCCATATCAGGATTGTTTGATTGGTAAAAGTAGTTAAGTACTATATTGTATTTTGCAAACAAATAGTACTATCCTGCGAAATTTTATTGGGAAAAGCTAATCGGATTGTTACCGGTAACCATTCACTATTGGTTGATCCTAGTTGTTTTTCTCAAGTTAACACATCTAATTAGACGAGCAAGCCATCAAGGAAAAATGATCAAACCAAGGAAGGCAATCATGCAACAAACATGCCATCAAGCCAATGCAGTAAGATATTACAAGGCAAAGATACAACATGACAAAGGAAAGACAGAAGAAGGTTCTAAGGACATCAAACACAACCAGGAAGAGAAGATAGAGCTAAGGTAGGTATGCAGTAGGGAAACCAAGCAATGCATGCATGCACAAAGAAAATGCTAGCACCACTATGTGTACTCGGTACACCTACATGACAGCTAATGAATGGCATAAAAGCAACAGCCAGCAACGAAATGAACAAGCACAAGTCCATGCATTGCATGTACGCAAAACTTATTCAAAGACAAGGGTGAATATGCCATGTAGATTACACAACAGTAAAGGATCTCATGGAGACACAAAAACAATAAGCGAGGGACCCAAAATAGCTATAACTAACGCATGACCAAAAATAAAGCAACTAACGCATGGAAGAATGGAGCACAACCAGGTCAAATGAAATTTTGCATAAGGAGTAAATATATACATATATTTAGTAATACACAACAAATGGTCCAATCACACAGAACGATTATGCTTCCAAGTAATAAAGCAAGAATGATATGCTAGAGTTGCTATGGAAATTCAAAAGAGCAAGGGAGAAGCAAGGGACGTGACTTTCCAAAGTAAATATATGCAGCACTATTCACAAAAGAGAAATTGTACTTAAGTATGTAATATGGTGGACAATTACACGTTTAGAGATGAAGATAGATCGGTCCAAAGTACCTATATGGAAAGGACGTGATTCATGGGTGTTGTAGGTGCTACTAACATGCATGGCAGTGAGTACACAATAGAACAAATATCAAAACATGGTCAAGACTATGCCAGCATAACAGTGGCAGCAGGAGGATGTACAACTCTTCTTCTTTTTTCTTTTATTTGTTCATTTGCCAAACATTGTGACTTTGCCCACAGGTGTAACACCCCGCAAATTCTATAACTGTGAAATTAACAAATTAAAGTATAATTAATTTCAAGTCAAAGAACTAAGGGAAACGGGATACGCCATTGCGTTCGTCTCGGAAAAATACGCGAAATAGAGTCCGAGTTTTCGAAAAACGGAGTCCGTATGAAGAAGATATGGCCTTCGGAAGTTTCTGAATTAAATTTAAATTTCAAACAGAATAAAACAGTTTAAAAAATTAAAAGTGGGGCCCAATGGGCCAGGGCGGAAGAACACCCGCCTCACGCACCCAGGTCGACTGGGCTGTCGACCTGGTCTAACCAGGTCGACAGGCCTGTCGACAGGGCTGTCGACAGGGGTGTCGACCTGGTCCAGACCAGGTCGAACCCAGTCTAACCCGGCTGGCCTATTCTCTGTTGGTCGATTTTCTGTGGTCTGCTTTGTCATTAGGGCTAGGTGGCAAGCACTAATTGGTCTCTCCTTAGGATGAATGGCTACGATCAATCCAAGCAACATCAATGGTTCTAATCAGTTCATTACCCCTATAAAAAGGACCCTAGACTCTACCTAGGTTTCTTGTACAATTCTCTAGCCTCCATTGCTCTCTTCTTCTAATAAAAAAAATAAAAATGGCGTCTCTGCTCTGCTGGAATTAAAACTAGAAGATAATCAACATCAGCCTAAGCAACTTAATTCAAACTAGAGATTAAAATTTCTGCAAAGATTCGACAACAAGTTCTTTCTTTAATCCAATCAAGGCAAGTACAGTTATTCTCCGCTATAAACGTTAATTATAATTTTGATGTGCATTTAAACATGAAAGCATTAGAAGTCTATAAGGACAATGGATGCCTGTGGTTGATGATTGAGTAGATGGATGATTGGATGGTAGGACACATTCTTCTTAACTTGAAGATTTCGGGGACGAAATCCTTTTAAGTGGGGGAGAATGTAACACCCCGCAAATTCTATAACTGTGAAATTAACAAATTAAAGTATAATTAATTTCAAATCAAAGAACTAAGGGAAACGGGATATGCCATTGCGTTCGTCTCGGAAAAATACGCGAAATAGAGTCCGAGTTTTCGAAAAACGGAGTCCGTATGAAGAAGATATGGCCTTCGGAAGTTTCTGAATTAAATTTAAATTTCAAACAGAATAAAACAGTTTAAAAAATTAAAGTGGGGCCCAATGGGCCAGGGCGGAAGAACACCCGCCTCACGCACCCAGGTCGACTGGGCTGTCGACCTGGTCTAACCAGGTCGACAGGCCTGTCGACAGGGCTGTCGACAGGGGTGTCGACCTGGTCCAGACCAGGTCGAACCCAGTCTAACCCGGCTGGCCTATTCTCTGTTGGTCGATTTTCTGTGGTCTGCTTTGTCATTAGGGCTAGCTGGCAAGCTCTAATTGGTCTCTCCTTAGGATGAATGGCTACGATCAATCCAAGCAACATCAATGGTTCTAATCAGTTCATTACCCCTATAAAAAGGACCCTAGACTCTACCTAGGTTTCTTGTACAATTCTCTAGCCTCCATTGCTCTCTTCTTCTAATAAAAAAAAATAAAAATGGCGTCTCTGCTCTGCTGGAATTAAAACTAGAAGATAATCAACATCAGCCTAAGCAACTCAATTCAAACTAGAGATTAAAATTTCTGCAAAGATTCGACAACAAGTTCTTTCTTTAATCCAATCAAGGCAAGTACAGTTATTCTCCGCTATAAACGTTAATTATAATTTTGATGTGCATTTAAATCTGAGTTTGAGGTTGTATTCTCTTCTGTTAGATCTGTTTTCTGTGACTGTTCTATATTCCTTTCTTCTTTTCTGTTTCTATAGCCAGGCTACCACGAGCCTGTGCCTAATCTCATAAGAGATGAACGTATGAACACAAGTTTTGGGATGAATGATGAGAAATTTGACAAAACCAAATTGAATGTATGACTTTAGGTCTGAGGCATAAAATATATTGGACATATGACTTGGGATTGGATGCATAAATTTGACTATGAACATATAATTTATGCATGTTGTATGCATAGTTATGTTGTAATTTAGACCTGTAATTAATTAGAAAAAAAATAGCATATGTTATAAACTAGTTTTAGACCTATGCATATTTTGTGATAAAAGAAGAAGAGGAACCACTGTAAAGATTGCATATGATTTGAGACTCTGGACAAAATGCATATAAAAAGGCAAGATCTGATTTTTAGAAGATATGGTTTAAAGATTTATATTATTGGGGATAGTTTGCATAATAATTCATGACATGAAAAGAAGGAAGATATGGAAACTTAAGATTTACATTAATTAGGATATCTAGTATTGTAATTACACCTAAATAGGGATTTTTGGATATATGGCATGCATTGGAATTAATGGTTATATTTGGTATAATTTATATGTGAATCTGCTGTAAAATGCTAGTTTAACAAAAATTGGAACATATGTTATAGGGTAAATTATGTCCATATTCTGCGCTATGTAAATGTATGCAAACATGGAAGTATATGATCATATTTTGAATCATGACATTATTTAGGCATATGAACTTAGGCCTAATTTATGTTTAGGCAAGGCATGTAAATAGAACCTTTAGAAATATTAAATTTGCTAAATCTGCTAATTTGCCAAGTTGCCTAAACTGCTAGTTTTGTTATATTGCCTAGACTGCTAATTAGGTTGAAATGCCTAATCTGTTAAATTTGTCGGTTGAAATGCCTAACCTGTTATATGCCAAAATCTGCTAAGTTGCTAAATCTGTTAAATCCGTTAAGTCATATAAAATCTGTTATCTGCTATGTTGATATAATCATCTTGTTATTGATATAATCTGAATTGGCATATTTATTGGGCGTGCGCATAAACGGTAAATTATTAATTAATTGGCCGCAAAGATAAACATGGCTAACTCGAGATTAGAATGAGTTTGCGGCGTAAATCTGCCCGGAACCGCCCGGCACATCCAGTGGCCGCAAACAATAGGTTCTAATGTGAGAAGTTAGTCATAACATGCGTAAGACACGAGGTTAGGTCTGGCTTGTGGCAGAAGTCTGCCCGGAACCGCCCGGCATATCCAGCGGCCACAAGCTACCGACCTAATGTGAGAGGTCTGTGCATTAATAATTAATTAATGCAAAATCTAAGATAAGAATGACGTCTAAAACGTATTGGGGAAAATAGGGTTAAACCAAAGGGGTTAATAGATGTAGTAAAACCCGTCCATGAATCTGTAGGCCCAATACAAAGTTAGACAAATCTGAAAAATCTGTACATCTGACCTGTTAGTCTGGAAACTTGTTAACTTAATTTGTGAATTAGTAAACCTGAATTCTGTATGTCTGAACTTGTAAACAAGTTAATCTGAAATCTGTTAGTCTGGGGACACAAGGTTAGGAGGGGAATTACTTGTGTCATCTGTTGTTTAGGACCCATATTAGTCAGTAACCCTTTCTGGTATCAAAACTTTGACCCAACAGTAAGTAGGGTCCGGGCACGCTTACTGAACTAATTATAAGTGGTTCATTCTGATAATGGCGAGGGGTGTTGATGGTGCGTTCCAACCGGGTCATGTGCGTGCATGAATCCCGATCTGCCTCTGAGGATGTAAGACGCCGTGACATCTGTAAATAGGTCTGTGCCAATTGGTTGTCACTTTAGGGAGTGATACACCCTACTGTGGGGCCGACACAGGATATTTATGTATTAGGGAGCCGATCGCTTGGGGTAGGGTTTTAGGGTACGCTTAGTTCTGTCTGTTTCTGTTGGTACCGTCTGTTTCTGTTGGGTGGTAACACCTGTCTGTTTCTGTGTGGTACCGTCTGTCCGGGTGGTAAAGGCCCATTACTAGTGTACACCTAATTCCACATTCTGTCTCCATAGGGATAAATCTGTTTCTTCTTCTGTCTGTTTCTGATCGGGTAGTAAAGGCCCATTATTAGCATTCTGTTTCTGTTAAAAGTATTCTGTACTCGTTCCTGCTTCAATTTAGACATTAGGGTGACACCTAATTCTGCTATACTAGTATTAGTGCAGAGAAGTGTAAAACAATAGTTTATATCATTCTGTTTTTCTGTTATATCTGCTACACCTGTTATAGTTATCTCACATCCAGTTTTATGTTCATATCATATTATTATTATCTGTTCATATGCTGAAAGTCACTGGACTTGCCAGACTTTTTGTCTGACCCTTGTTGTTTCGCCTCCTTTCTTCCGTTTCCCCCCCCCCCAGGTTATCCAAGGAGGGAAATACTTTAGCTTGATCCGGATTTCTCTTTGCTTGAAGTGCTTAAAGTATGGCTTGGCTCTGTATGGCTTCCGTTCCATGGGGATTATGATTTTAAACTATGCATTTTGAAGGCTTTTGTACAAGACTGATATTTTGTACTTGAATTATGAAATTGAAAGGATGTAACCATATTAATTTTCTGTTTCCGCTGTAATAAAGTTAAAAAATTTCAAGTACTGTTTTATCTGTCTTGTAAGTTTCTGTTCTGTTTACTAAAATGCTCCACCAAAGTTAAGGCATTCCCTTTGTGAGTGACCTTAACGGAGGTGGGGTGTTACAACAGGCTCCTCTGCCAACCCGACTGCCAAACATTGTGTCCAGAATTATGCAAGCAACCTTCCCGCCCAATGCTCTGCCATGTCGTGTCACTCCAGTAATACCCATCCCATCGATCTATCCAACTGTTTTGCCGGTCACTCTAGTTTTCTCCAGCTCAATGCTCTTCCATGTAGTGTCATGCACAGTGACACAATCTAGCAAGCCAAGTTATGCTGGAACAAATCATATTCACTCAATGTTTCCATCTTTTACTAATACCACAATTGTATTGGATACCCCCATGTTCACTTCCTGTCTCCAGTCTAGTGATTATGAAGATTCATCACACCATCTTATTGGCACTGCGGCCTATCCTCCCCTGTCCTTCGTATTAAACACCCAGTCAGATCTTGTTCAACCTATTTACCTCATATCGACACAAGCCGACTTCTTTTATCACCACACCGATGAACGTGCACTCTAGTCTGCCCTTCTCCATCCATGGAGGATCTTCGTCCTTCTAATACGTTATCTATTCCAGTCTGGTTTAGTCGGAATTTGACAAAATAATTTTTTCTTGAAGTGATACAACTATAACTAAATGTATAACGTCTATAAATTTTATATTGTAACCGACCTTATATGGATCTCAAGGCAGTAAGAAATCAAAATTTCGAATGATAGGTATACAACCTATTTTGTGCACAGCCAGCACGCTACTTATATCATGCCTGATATGGCAGATATGCATTATATCAGTCACAACTTATAACCAAATGTCGCTTCTAAGGCCACTACAAATTGGGTTTTCCCAATAATTTGAATTAATAATCTATAGATAGAACACCCAATTATGAAGTTAACTTTTACTTTTAGCTGGTATCAACAGAACTTATCTCAAACTTTGAGAAAAACAGATATTTATAACAAAGTAGGAACTTCCAAGATCAATGAAAACAACCTACAACAATAATACAAAATCTAATATGCTAACCCGTAATTTAGCAGCAGCTACCAAGATCAGCAAAAGCTGCTTTAAGAAAAATAAATTAATTGAACTTTGAAATGGTTTGAAGAACTTTGGAGTTTTCTTTCTTAAATCACCAACAGCTCTTGCTTATGAAACCAAGCCATGTGCAAAAGGAGCTCATGCACTACCAACCCTTCGTCAAAAGAATCAAGTTAGACTCGCACTACATTTAATTTTGTTTTTGGAAACCTCAAAGCTACAAAGAATTATATACCAGAAAAACACTACACATGGAATTATATGTTCATGAGTTAAAGTGAACATACACAACTAAACCCCTCTAGAGTTGCCCAGTCAACCAGCCCTCCCGGAAGTCCCCTATCTTGGGAAGTTTCTAAAAAATATACGTTTATCACTTGCTTAATGTCTTGTATTACTGCATGCTCATGTCGTTTAGAGCATTACCTTTTTTTAAATGTTTGTCAATAAATCAAGGTTTGTTTTTAAAGAAAAGAAGAAGGTAAATACGAAAATAGAAACATACAAGCCCCTAATGCCTTAAAATTATTGAAACACTTCAGAAGTTAATCAATTCTGAGAATGGAAGTTGGAACTGTAAGGGTCCATTGTCTAGTAAAAATACATAATTTAACATTAAATTAAATAAAATAACAAAAACATAAACAGCTAATATAAACCTGAATGCTTTAGAACATTGGGAAAATAAGGAAATAATTTCCGTGGAAGCCAATTTAATCAAGATTCAAGAGAGTGGATACATTAGAAGAAAATTAAATTTAGTTAACCAGACCAAATCACAACTAATTTAATTAACAAAATATTTAGATTAATATTTATGCAAAATAAGTTAATCGCCGAAAGAAAATAAGGCAATATTTCAACAATTTAATTAGAAAGCAACTGAATTATTATCCCATCCACAGAGTAGTTTATAGTGCATATTTTAAGGAACAAGACAAAGTCTCATTGAATCAAAGAATATGATAAGAAGTTAATCAATCAAAATGTATCAAGAAGAACATTTATATTAGATCAAGCACTTAGGAAAAACATTTGTATTAACTGGTATCAGTTGTGAACGGTTTTAGTTTCACTTCTTTTTGAATGAACATGCATGTGAAAGTAAATTAATGTGAATTGATGTCCATTTCATATTAAGTAGCAAGTTTTGATTTTTCCTGCATATATGCACTAAACCAGTATTAGCAAGAACTATTGATTAACGTTCAATTCGAATTCATGTATTTAACATTAATATTATATAAATTAATTCGTGTAAAAACACAAATAGAGAAGTTTTATTTCTCGATTAAAGAGCATAAAATACATAGACAGGCCAAATAAAATTGGTCCTACCTTTCATTTAAATACCTATAAATTTTTATCATTAATTTTAAGAAAAGTGTTATGCTCCAATAACATACATCATTTTTAATTATTGAGGTAAAAGCTATTAACTGATGCAAACCATATTTAAAATGGTATGCGTGCTAAGCGAAACAAGGTGAGTCTTGTCCCCGTGGACTCTAACAACGGGGATGCTACTAATAATTATAATTAAATGGCTTTTTTGCTTTGGAATGAGGGGAATGAATTCCCCTACCAGACATCTTGATATACTGGATCATATATTGAGATACAAGCTTTCGGTTGTGGCGCTGTATGAACATAGGATGTCTAAAGAGGATATTAATAAGTTTGTGGTGGGTTATATATCTTCCAAACTGGTCCTACTATATTAATAACCAAACTAATGAACAAAGTTGAATTTTTATTATGTGGGACTCGGTTCACTGGCACTTCAACGGACATGCAAACGGTCTCCGGTTTTCTTACTAATTCTGGTGGATTAAAGTTCTTGTTTACAGCAGTGCATGGATTTCATACGAATTGGCAACGGATGAGTCTTTGGGACCATATCAAGTGTGTTTCACAACATGCTCAGTGCCCGTGGATTGTGTTGGGAAATTTCAACACAGTATTATATGATAATGATCGGGTTGTTCCTTCAAGCAACAATAAAAATGCAGACGATATTTTTTTCACTACAGCATTGGCCTGACTGAAAGTCAAGGCATGGGCAACAAGTATTTATGGAGAGGTGGTCACTATCCAATTTTATTACAATTGAATTTCTTTTCTAACCAGATACAGCGTAGAAGCCCGTTCAGATATAATAATATATGGCCTAACATTCCTAGATATGATGATATAATTAGAAGCAGTTGGAGTGGTGAAGTTACAGGTAATGATCTCTACAAAAAAAAATTGTAATTTTGAAAAATGTCAAAATGGCGCTTAAAATATGGAACAAGGGTAGGTCTTCTATGTATGCGGCCATCGATGTTTCAAGAAAGAAAAATGATCATTTTTATAACCAGTTATTACAAGACCCTAACAACCAGCTGATTTTCAAATGTGGTCTTCCCTGTTACTGTATTTGTAATATATTTTGCATTGCTTACTAGAGTTTACTTCATTCATAGCAAATCATGGTTTAGGACGGTAAACTTAACTACTGTTCTGCGCACGTAAATTTTATATGTTGTATACCATGTTCAAAACCAAAATAAGTTGATGACTTTGTGCATATGCGATACTATGCAATAAATACTGGAAGTGGGGTTTGTATTTTAGATCATGCTTAGCTGGAAATTCAAAATAATCGACAAAACTGAAGAAAAAATGGATTAGCAATTTGAATTTGCAACTTGTTTCATTTTACATTTCCTTCCGAAATTATCCATTATTACCTATTATAACCCTTTGTCATGCCAGTCGCTTTATTTTTCAGTTTTTATTTTTCATACTTAATTTGGTGTGGAGGGTTCAATCATATAACCTATGAGTCCACGGTCTAAAACACCATACTAGCGGGATACTGGTCTTCGATGTACCAATGACTTTGTGGGTATCTGTGTGTATACCCAGATATGAATTGTGGTACATATCTACATTCAATTCTCGTAGCATTGAATTGCATATGATAGTTACAGTGATATAATCATCTAGTATTGCCTTTGAAAGTTTCAAGTGTTTGCTTAATGTCAAACAAAATAACAATTGATGTTTATTGATAAAAGTAAAAACATAGCACACCGTGACCGTATTTACAACTCAATGATTTACCGTATTGTTATTTTTGACTTGTTCAGTAGAGTACCTAAATTTTTTATTTTTACTCTGATCATATTTCCTGAGCAAATGAATCGGTGCTTGTGAAAATTTATTAATATGAATTTGGCTTGTTTAATGATTATTTTGGGTAGACTAGTTGAATTTCATACAAATGCAAGTGCAGTTTACTATTAGAGACAGCATAGCATAGTTTCTTTCATGTATGGTATTATATGTTTACAACATTCAATTTTGTTTTATTTTTAACTTCAGTACCATACTATTTCACATGTTGGAACTTATTGTGATTTCAGGCATTTCATTACAGTGTTCTAATGCAGGTTTGGAAACGATTTTCTGAATTTGAATAGACATACGACGATTTGTCCAACATGCTTAAGGTTTTATTTCTCTTACTCCCATAGATCTCTTAGTAAAAACTTAATTGATTATTATTTTTGTTGTCATGTAGATAATCCTTTCTTCTATAGTGAGTAATAATAATGTAAAATTCAATGAATTCCATATCTAAATCCTACAACGAGGTTGAAACTCAATTTTTGTTACTAAGCATAATCTGTAGTAAATATCAGTTTGTAAATTAGAACCAAGTCATTTTCAGACATATATAAATATATTTATATATCAAACTAAGAAACCAGTGGCATGGTTTGCAATCTGACTCATTAACTAGATTCTAACATTTGCCAGAACTGTGATCACAACCTAACAATGAACTGAATTTCAATATATAAGACAAATATTTACAACACGAACAACAAAAAAGTAAAGTGTAGAATGGACATACTTGAAGGTGTAACCCATTTTATGAAAATATATAGTTATAACTGCAAATATTTACAGCATATTTTTACAGTTTTAAATGCAAGTATGCACATATCTAACAGCAAAGACATGCATTTCAAAATGCACGTTTTTGTCACAAAGATTTCCCATGTTTTTGGTGAAATCTGTTTTGTTTTGAACGGGAACACATTGAAAGTGGATTGTACTATTTTCCAACTTTATTTCCTCAGATCAAATTCTTGTTCGCAAGTGATCATCCAACAATCTAACATGTTAAAACTAATCAACCAGTTGTGCATCCATTGACATCAAAAATATGTCAAAATCATGTAAAAACAATATAGAAAATATGACTATCACTTACGTGGGAAATGATAAAACAACCTAGATTATATACAAATAATTGTGGGAAATGATTTGATTTGATTATATAAAATCCAAGTCAAGATGACCTTGAATATGATGTGAACACATTTGCAGAATTTCACACCATTTCAAATAATGTAACAAAAAATATGAAAGATATGATAAAGCAATGCCTAAGAGTTGCCATGGAACCTTACCATAGAAAATCGTTTTAAGTCCCACAAACCATATCACTGCAATTTCACACTCTCCATGTTTCTTGAATTACCAGAACCCAAAACAATGCGGTTCTTTCCCAACTGTAGGTGGAACCATATAATATTTCATCATGTTCACAATATATAATAGCTTCCACTCATCAGAACATTTCGTATTACCATATATTGAAATCAAAATCAGTAACTGCTATAAATTAATATAACTCCATCATTAATTGAAATCGAAATATGGCAATCGAAACCGAAATCAAAATACAGCAAAATCAAAATACGGCAATCGAAATTAAATCAAAAGCAAATCAAAATTGACAAAATATAATACCTGAAAACAGCGGCAATCGAAATTTGTAAACGAAATCGAAATCTATAATCTGGAATTGAGTCGAATTGAAAGAGCCGCAGTGATTTCCCTTCTTCGTCTTTCCTCTTTTCGTTTTTTTTTTTTTTTTCTTTTTTGCTTTCGTACTAGCGCGAAAACAAAAAAATAGTGCGCAAGAGGAAATGGAAGGAAGATAGGGTATTGGGCACGATTCTATGATAAGTGCAACGTTATATTTAATCTATGTGACATGCGGTTTGTACATTTTTTAATTTAAGATGCATTTTGCTTCATTATATTTGCTTTAAATTTAAGAAACTGATACAAATTAATATACATGCATCAGTTGTTAACGTATGTGATACAACTAAAAACACTTGCTTCTAATTATTTGCTTCAAAAATGATTTACAACCGATGCTAATTACATTTTCAACCCTTCAACTGCTTTTCCTATGACAATTGCTTCACAAGGTAATTGGGAACTGACTCAAGTAATGTTATTTGCATCAGTTGTTTCTACAACTGATGCAACTGTGACGATGCAACAGACCTGTTTTGTAGTAGTGATCTCTATAAAAAGACCCTAAACCTAACCTAAATCCCTAAAAATCAAACCTAGCAACTAAGTGCTGCCAAAATCAATTTTGATCATGGCCTCCATCTCCAATCCCTAGAGCCTATGCATTCAAATCGGGTTCAAATCAAAAGGTGCAAGCTTGCTACACCAAATAGAGGCAAAATCAACGTTGCTATGCGAGTTTCATGACGGATCTTCATCAAAGGAGCCACCTTTCTTCGTCAAAACGATTCATGCTCCTAGTCCTCTTGCCACGCTAGGTAAGTTCTAGCTACTTTTGGATCAAAACGGTATTTTAATGTTGACATGGGATAAAATGAGATAAAGCATAAGTATGCATGTTTGTGAACCTAACTTTGTCCCTTTTCTATGATCTATGACCTTAGACTAAGATGTAGCAACTTAATCATGTCACTCATGTTATGTTTAGCCTAGTTTATCTTGCAAGTTTGGATCTTTGTCTATGGAAGATTTGCATGAACCTTTGGGAACCATTTGACTTGTGAAACATAGGCAAATACTTGACCTTGGGGCTTATGCATGCATATGAACACAAACCCCTTATGTTTCATGCATGTTTGTGGCAAAACCTCCTTATGATATTATGCAAGTTTGTGGCCAAATCCTATATGATAGTATGCATGCTTATGGTCAATCCCTATATGACTCTATCATGCATGTTTTAAGGCCAAACCCCCTTATGACGCCATGCATGTTTGGAGCCAACCCCTTTTGTGGCATCGTGCATGTTTTGGGGTCTACATGTAGCCATAGTATACCTACTATGTTGACTCGCTTTGCTTGCGTTGGGAAAACACGATTTTGGGTAGTTAGATAAACATGAACCTGTCGCGAAATCTTAACTTGAATATGACATGTGTTTATACTTGAAAATATGACTTGAAAGATAACATGGAAGTTGACATGTAAGTATGCATAAAAACATGAGCTTGGGAATTTACCTATTAAGTTAGGTCTACCCTTTGGGAATTTACCTATTAAGTTAGGTCTACCCAAATGCTTGAAAAATTTGTAACATGTTTTGGAAACATGATGAACTTAGATAATATAAGTGTGGCCAACTCGAGGTTGGGTTGAGTTTGCAACGTAAAACTACCCGGAACCGACCGGCCTAACTAGTAGTTGCAAACAATAGGACCCAATGTGAGAAGTTGGTCATGTCGCGCTTAAGACCCGAGGTTAGACTAGGTTGTGGTGTAAATCTACCCGGACCCGCCCGGCTTAACTAGTAACCACAACAAGGTCTAATGTGAGAGGTTAAGAGTGCATTAATTAAATTAATGTCACCTGATAAGGTTAAGCAAATTTGACTAATGACACTTAACCGATATGACACGAATGGGTAGGTTAAGTGGGACCGGGCTTGATTTCCTTAATAACACTTAACCAATTCAGACTTGGTAATTAGATGAGGTTAAGTAATTAAGACTTAACTAACCTAAACATGGTAATTAGACGGGGTTAGGTAATTGATACTTAACTAACCTAACCACGGTAATTAGATGGGGTTAAGTAATCCACACTTAACTAATCTAAACACGGTAATTCGATGGGGTTACGTTAAACACTTAACCAATTTAAACTTGGTAATTCAATGAGGTTAAGTAACCAATACTTAACCAACTTAATGTGATAATTTAATGGGGTTAAGCAACTTATACTTAACCAATTATACATGATGATTTGATGTGGTTAAGTGACCTAAACTTAACCAATCTAACTCGTTAATTTGATGTGGTTAAGTAACCTAAACTTAACCAATCTAACTCGTTAATTGGATGTGGTTAAGTGACCTATACTTAGCCAATCTAACTCTGAATTTATGGAGGTTAAGTTAACCCATACTTAACCAATGTAACGTGAAAACATGATAAGGCTAAGTCACGAATCACTTGAATACGCTTGACCGATTTGACTCGGTGATTTGACAAGGTCAAGTTAATTTATATAATTAACCAATCTAAAATGATAATTAGACGAGGATAAGTTATGGATTGCTTAATATACTTAGCCAACTTGACACATGGTTTGTAGGGTTAAGTCTTGGACTTGGATACTTAGCCAATTTTGACATGGTTTGTAGACGGGCTAAGTTATGAACTTAAGTGACACTTAACCCATTAGATAAACCCTAATTCGGAGGATTAGGTAAATAACCATAGTTAACAAGGATTATGGAAATAAGGCTAAGTGGTAAACCTTAGTTAAGGGAAACTAAGTAATAATTCTTAGTCAAGGAAATTTGGACCATTTCTTAGATAGATTAGTAACCCGATACGTTAGGTCAACGTTTAAGTATGCGTGTAGGAGCAGGCTATCTGATTTAGATAAAGGCTCCAACGAACTAGGTAACGAAGCAGCGGCTTCGGGGAACGTGAGGATATTCTTGGGATCCCTCTGTGAGATGCCAGGTCATTATACTAGGCCCACGAGAGGTTGAGGTCTGCGGTAGAAGTACCAAGAATATGCCTTGGTTGCTATGCGAGCGACCTAAAGACTGGGGTGGATAGCAGTGAGTCGACGAATACATAAGGTGCCCGAGATAGCAAGTTCGTCGATCATCTACCATCTTGAGTCAAGCGTGTACGTACGGAAAGGCAGGGAACACCCAACAGACCATAATTGCTATCTAATTATGGGTGAGGTAGGCCGTAGGATGTGGGCTGGCCGGAGTGTAGTTCTCATGCAAGATTTTCTCTTGTGTTGCCTTTCACTAGTTGAGGGAGGGGTCTCGTGGGACCATACCACGTGTAGAAAAGCAGACCTTAGTTTCTGCATCGGCATATAAATCTAAAGCTCCCGACCGAGTCCTGTATTTCTTGTTTTGCCCTGTGACAGGACTCAGATGGCACGATGTGATACATGTGCATACAGTTATAGAAAAACGATTCACGATGAATGCGTGGGAAAAAGGGCACGGTTGAGGGTTAGCGTAATCCCTAGTGGCCTAGGTAGTTTAACCCAAACCGAAATACGAAAGCGTGCAATAGGTAAGCGTAATACCTAGTGGTGCTAGGTGGCGTAAGTCCTAGTAGTTCAAACGATGATTCATACGGAAGAGCTTAGCTAGAACAAGGGTGACAGTCCAAACGATTTCAAGGATAATACGACATGAGGAAGCCCGTACGAGGTACGGCAAAGGACTGAACTTATATACATGGAAAGAAACATATGATTTGAGTAACCTATATATGCGATATATTAGGTTGACATGGACCATTACACGACTTTGAGCAAGGGACATTCATGGTTAACACCTGACGCGGGTAGGGATACTAGTACGAGAGGTGCAGAGCAAATATACATGTTAGAACTAGGAAGAATATACATAATAGATACCGTGGGATGTTAGACGGGGTAGATACCTTGGGATAATGTACTCGATAGAAATCTGACGATGTGATACCTTGATTTATCATAACACCGTAGTTTATCATGATACCTTAGTTTACTTTGCCACAGTGGTTCAACCGGCTACCCTGGTTTATCTATCTTGTAGTTATCCTTATGTTTACTTTCAGTTTATGCATGTCATGTTACCTTTACCTGTTTTTATGCTGGAAGTAGATAGGACTTACTCAGTCTTTTTGACTGACCCGTTTTGTTTCGCCTCTTTTCTTCCGTTCCCCCCCCCCCCACCCCCCCCCCCCCCCAGGTTTCAGGGAGGAAACAATGCTGTTTAGTTCGGACTTCTTCTGCTTGAAGGTCATCATGGATGGCTTGGACTTCTCTTGGCTATGGCTACTTTACTGTTTTTACTTGGGGAATAATTTATTAAAAATTCTTTATGCTTCTTTACTATTGCAAGACAGGTTTTGATGTACTCTGATGTAAAAGGCTTTAGACCTTAATTATTGAATTTATGAAAGTTCGATTTGACTTCCGCTAATTTATATGTTCTGTATTGTGATATTTCTGCGCATGTTTACCAATAATGCCCCTCTAAAGCTAGTGCATTCCTTTGCGAGTGACCCTAGCGGAGGCGGGGTGTTACAATACTCCTGAGAAGAAGAATGAGAAGTTCATTGTTGGGTGTGATGGGTACTTGGGGGAAAGGCTTATCAACCACATCGATGAGACCTTTGAATCGATCGTGGGGAAAGCTTTGAGATCAGAGAGTCTTTACCCTAAGTCAAAGACTGAGGCTGCATATGCAGAAGGGCCAAAGTCGCAAGCAGGCGGTGGAGGCAAGAATAGCTCTCAGAATAAGAGGAAGCAGGACCAATCTAAAGGTGGCCAGAAAAAGAGTAAGAAGGATGTTGAGTGCTTCAGCTGTGGAAAGAAGGGCCATTATGCTAAAGAATGTCGGGCCAAGCTAGCGGAAAGGAAGTGCTACAACTGTGGTCAAGTGGGACATCAGAAGGACAAGTGTCTGCAACCTCTTAAGGAGAAGCAGATTGTGAAAGCATATGCTCTTGATGCTATTCCTTCTTCCTCAAATGCCCCAACTGCATCGGAGAAAGGAAAGAATGTTGTTATTCAAGGTATGCTTTCTATTTATGATGTACCAGTTCGAGTTTTGTTTGATACTGGGGCTTCCCGTTCCTTCATATCTAGTGACCTGGTAGATAGGTTGGGACTGGAACCCGAGATAGTCGATAGACCATTGGTTGTGACGAACCCAATTGGTGGTTCGACTAGCCTTAATATGATTTGCAGGAATTTGGTCTTATCGAGTCATGGATGTATGTTTGTATGTGATTGCTTTGTTTTGGGCTTTACTGGGTATGGCATTATATTGGGAGTCAATTGGCTCCAAAGATACGGGGTGGTGGTAGACTGTGAGGGCTTTTTGGTGACAGTGAGGGCGGATGATGGGCGGAGGGTAGTGTTTGGTAGTCTACCTAGTGATGGGGTTATGGCTAGTTTTGTAAATTCCCTCGACATCTCGTAGGATGAGTTGTCAGATGTGCCCGTGGTTGGCCAGTATCCGGACGTCTTCGAGGAGGTGACCGGGCTTCCACCACACCGAGAGATTGAGTTCCGTATTGATTTAGTGAAAGATGCCAGACCTATAGTGATGCCACTTCGTCGTATGGCACCAAGGGAGCAGCGAGAGCTCGGGGTGCAAGTCAACAATCTTTTGAAGAAGGAATTGATTAGAAGGAGTGTCTCCGAGTGGGGAGCACCAGTTGTATTTTCCACTAAGGCAGATGGTTCCCTTCGTTTGTGTGTGGACTATCGCGAGTTGAATAAGGTGACAAGGAAGAATAAGTATCCTCTACCGCGGATAGATGATTTGTTTGATCAGCTGGAAGGAGCAAGAGTGTTCTCCCAGTTGGACCTCGCGACAGGATTTCATCAGCTAAGAGTGGCGGATGAGAGTGTTCCGAAAATGGCATTTAGGACGCCGTCTGGATTTTATGAGTGGTTGGTTATGCCATTTGGGTTGACCAATGCACCAGCCTATTTTGTGGATCTTATGAATCGAGTATTCAGAGATCAGTTGAATAAGTTTGTTCTTGTGTTCGTGGATGATATCCTTGTTTATTCAAGGACAGAGGAGGAACACAAGGGGCACTTGAGGATAGTGATGGAGGTGTTGAGGAAACACCAATTGAAAGCGAAATTCTCTAAGTGTCATTTTTGGAGAAGGGAAGTGAGATTCTTGGGTCATGTTGTTTCCGAGAGTGGTATTGCCGTGGACCCTGCGAAGGTGGCTACGCTACAGGATTGGCCTACGCCCAAGAATGCTACAGATGTAAGAAGTTTCTTGGGATTAGCCGGATATTATCGTAAGTTTATCCAGGACTTCTCCAAGATAGCAGCACCGTTGACTCAGTTGACTAAGAAGAATCAGTCCTTCGTCTGGGACGGAGTGTGTGAGGATGCCTTCAAAAGTCTAAAGGAGAGGTTGACGCGTGCGCCAGTGCTAGTCATTCCTAAGGGGAATGAAGAGATGACGGTATACACGGATGCTTGTGGTACCGGACTGGGTGCTGTATTGATGCAAGGAGGTAGGGTTGTAGCTTATGCTAGTCGACAGCTAAAGCCGCATGAGAAGAAGTATCCTACCCATGATTTGGAATTGGCAGCGATTGTATTTGCGCTGAAGATGTGGAGACACTATCTCTTGGGAGAAAGATTTGAGTTGTTTACCGATCATAAATCGTTAAAGTATCTCTTCTCTCAGAAAGATCTGAATCTCCGTCAGCAGAGATGGTTAGAGTTCTTGGCTTCGTATGATTTTGATATCGCATACACACCAAGGAAGGGTAACGCGGTAGCCGATGCCTTGAGTAGGAGACATGCCAGCTTAGGGGCGATGTTTCTTGAGTGGAAGCAACTGGAGTATATCGCGGGGTTTGATTTCAAACCAAAGTGCGAATTGGATCCGGTTATGCTAGCTAGTTTGACGATCAGACCCACTTTGATAGAGCGGATTGGTTCTAGTCAGAGGGACGATCCTAACCTATTGGAAATCATCTCCAAGTTAGAGATGGGTATCGATGAGGAGATGAATGTGTATGGGCTTGATCGAGATGGATGGCTTCGAAAGAATGGAAGATTAGTTGTGCCCAACGTGAATGGTTTGAGAGATGAAGTGCTTAGAGAATGTCATCACTCAAAACTGGCTATACATCCCCGTGGTAATAAGATGCAACGAGACATGAGACAGACTTACTACTGGGAAGGGATGAAAAGAGACGTTGGGAAGTTTATATCCAAATGCATGAATTGTCAGCTAGTTAAAGCCGAGCAAAAGAAGCCTAGTGGGTTGTTGCAACCATTAGAAATTCCCGAATGGAAATGGGAGCAAGTCTCGATGGATTTCATCGATGGTTTACCAAGGACTAGATCGGGATATGATAGCATTTGGGTAATTATGGATCGATTGACTAAGAGCGCAAGATTTATACCAGTCAAATCGACTAGAACGGCAGCCAAGTTGGCAGAATTGTATATGAAGTGGGTAGTGAGATTTCATGGAGTACCCAAAAGCATTGTAAGTGACCGAGACCCGTTGTTCACTAGTGGGTTTTGGAAGAGCTTACAAGAGGCTCTAGGGTCAGGATTACATCTCAATACCGCATATCATCCTCAGACCGACGGTCAGACGGAGAGGGTAAATCGTATATTGGAAGATCTCTTGAGAGCTTGTATATTGGATTTTGGTGGATCATGGGATGACCATTTGCATCTAGTAGAGTTTGCATATAATAATAGCTACCAATCCAGTATCGGTATGGCTCCGTATGAAGCTTTGTACGGAAGACCGTGCAACTCACCATCATGTTGGATAGAGACTGGCGAGAAGTTTGTGCTTGGACCAGATATGGTGAGAGAAACTTCAGATAAGATTAAGATCATTCAGCAACGAATGAAAGCTGCCCAAGATAGGCAGAAGAGTTATGCTGATAAGAGGAGAAGAGATTTGAAATTCTCCGTTGGTGACTTGGTGTTTGTTAAGATCTCTCCGTTGAAGAGCGTGATACGATTTGGCAGGAGAGGCAAGTTGGCACCAAGATTTGTTGGCCCGTTCCCCGTTCTTGAATTAGTCGGGAATTTGGCATATAGAGTTGGCTTACCAGAGAAAATGGCGGGAGTTCACGATGTATTTCATGTTTCCCAACTAAGGAAGTTCGTTCACGACTCAAATGTGACTATTTCACCTGATCAAATAGAGGACTTCGAAGTAGAACCCGAGGCGGTTGGGAACCGCAAGCCGATTCGTATTGTGGGGCACGATACAAAGCAACTTCGAAGGAAGTCGGTGAAGCTAGTCAAGGTTCAGTGGGGCGAGGACGAGAATGATTGTACTTGGGAGACAGAAGAAAGCATTAGGAAGGCATATCCAGAACTCTTTGTCTGGTAAGATTTACTTTACGATTTAGTTTTCCGCATGCTAGGGTAGACTTGTTTTGCTTATTTTGCATGTTGATTGTTGTTTTATGATTGATAGGCATGCGGGACCTTTGTGTGTGTTTGGATTAGGGAATTTCGGGGGCGAAATTTCTTAAGGGGGGGAGAGTGTAACGACCCGTATTCTACACATCATAGGATTGTAGAATATTTATTTCTTTCCCATGTGAAGCCGTATGGTCATGTAACTTTGGGAAACATCCATTAGGGTCATTTCCCATGTTCATGATTTTTGTCGATTTTTAAATGACCATTTTGCCCCTAGTCGGTACTGTTTTGGCCATAACTTTTGATTGGAAAGGAATTTTGACCTGAATCCACTTCCATTTAATTCGTTTGATGGTTTCTCTTTCCGTAAAGTGGTCATAATAGTCAAACGGACTTACCGTTTGGGAGATATGGCTGAAACAAGGTTTGGAGGGTGAAAAACTGCTTAACCGGGCCAAATCAGGTGATTAGTGAGTAGGCCCATGACCCATTTCGGGATTAGGGTTATGGGAGGGCTGAAATGAGATGGAGAATCATTCCATTTCAGTTTTCTAGCCTCCACTTATCACCAAGGATCCCTAAAAATGGCCTCTAACCTCTAAATCACCTCCAAATCACCTTTTGGTTAAGGATTTGGCTTAGCAACCCCTAATCAAGGAAGATCTTCATTAAAGCAACTTAGGAGCTGCTGTTTGGCATTGAGATTCACATCAAATCGGAGATTTATTTCAGATCTTAGTTTATTTTGTGGCTAAGGTGAGTGATTTGCATAGTTTCGCACTAATTATGGCTAATTAGGGTTGATTAGTGTTAATTAGCGAATTTAAACATGATAAAATTTTGGAAAAATGTTTATAAAATTCGGAATGATATTTTAGACCTCTGTTAGAAATTTGGTTCCATTTGGTTAAGTTTTTCTACTCATATCATTGGTTTCACCTAAACATGCTTAGGGGGGAAGTATGAGGTTTTGGGTATGTTTGATCCATTTTGACCTACCATGTTGATGTTTTGATGTTTGTGGTTGATTATGCATGTTGCTATGACCGTATGAAATGCTATGTGACTGTTTAGAATAGTTGGAGTGGTCGAAAACGCCGTCGAGGGGCGTAAACAGCTCGTTGGACAAGGTGCAGGGGTTCGGATCGCATAGGGGGTTGAGGGACGATCAGATCGCCCTATGGATCGTGGGACATCACCACGAGTCGAGTCATCTCCTCCGAACCGAACCATCTGCGCAAGGCCCACGAGACGAATCGATGCAGCGCCGTGCCCAAATTGAAGTACTCCGACCCGGATCGCCAATGAGCATTACGACCCGATCCGATCCACTCGTGCTTTATATCACGATCCGACTAGAAGAAGGCAGCATCCGATGCACAACGAGACGATGGAGGAGCGCGATCCGATCCGTATGGGGTATTCACGATCCGACCAGAAGTGGAGACCCGATTCGATGGGGACTGGATTCACGAGACGATGGGGAGTGCGACCTGATCACCTGGAGGACCACGACCCGATCCGACGTAGGAGGCGCGACCCGATCCAATGAAGAATGCTGAAGGCGACCCGATCCGATCCGATCTGGTGATGACCAATAACCCGAGATGCAAAGGTAGTCCAAATGGAAGTTAGAGTTCAGGATCCCGGAACCAGTTGGGAACCAATGAGTTCACTTCATGGTTGGACTTTGCTGCGGGACGTGTGCTAAGGAGTTGTCAGCGTTCATAACTTCGATTCACCACTAAGAATGAATGATGGGCTGCTTATCAGTGCAGTAGGGTCATTATGACCTGAGGGGCAAAGTGATGGTAGCAAGACTACGTTATCAGTGCAGTAGGGTCATTATGACCTGAAGGGCAAGGTGATGCGTAGTAAGACTATGAGCCAGCGCAGATGGGGTGAATAACTCCATGGGGCAAGTGGACATAGTAAGGATTAGTAAGGCTATGAGCCAGTGCAGTGGGGTTCTTGAGACCCCATGGGGCAAAGTGGACATAGCGAAGGATTTGTGGCTATGTTATCAGTGCAGTGAAGTCATTTATGACTTCATGGGGCAAAGTGATCATAGCAAGGTATGTTGGGTGATCGAAGTGGTGAATATCGTATACTTTACGCACTGAGTGAGAGATGTGAGGATGGATGCTATGTTTGATTGTTTGCCATCATTACGACATGCACACCTTCCCCACCTCCGTATCTTTATATTGATTGATATGATACCTTAGAGTGTTGTACAGTATGTAGTGCTAACTCTTTGGTTGCAGGTCCAGGTTCAAGTATGTTTTAGTCTACCTGTTATTGTTCACTTTAGATGCTTATCGCTCATACCAGGCTTTATGTCTGACCCAGAGTTTTATGTCTCCTCTTATTACTCTGGGTGCTCACACGAGCAGACTAGAGACAGGTTAGTTGGTGATGTGCGAGTAGCTGATTCGGAGGCGGGCAGGAGGCTTCCACGTATGATATATATATATACACATTCTCCCTGTGTCGTTGGTGGTCGCTACTTGGGCATTAGTAGTGTACCTCCTTTATCTTTCTTTTGCTTTGAGACAGTTTGAAAGTTGTAATAAGCTGTATTTTGGATTTCCGCTGCTATGATGTTCAGTTCTGATTTTCGGCTTATGCACTGTCTCTCCTGTTTTATGTCAAGTATGTTATTATTATATTTTGTTCTATGCGCTGTGAGACATTCTACAGGTTCTTTGTATGTTCGTTTCCTTCTTCCTTTTCCTTCTGACGACCCGTTCCGTGCTAACTGGACATGTGTACAGCGCACTTTTGTCGGTTGGTGCGGGGCGGGCCGTCACAGGGGTAGGGTGTGCATGTCATAATGATAGCAAACAAATCATCCATAGAAACCATCCTCGCATCTCTCACTCAGTGCGTAAAGCATACGATGTCCACCACTGTCAATCACTAGACCCATCGAAGTAGTGACGGAGTTCAACTTGTACAACTACTGCTACTACCAAGCTTACCACATGGAGTCATGACCAAATCTTTACAAATGACCTCACTTCATTGGTTTATAGCCCTTTAGTCGTTCCTAGGCCATTTCAGCCCTGAATCCGTTCACATACTTCCCATACATAGTGATCCAAAGTCATAAATATCGACTGCCCCTTGGCACACATCCCGCAGCAAAGCCCAATCATGAAGTGAACTCATCGGTTCCCAACTAGATCATGAGCTCTTACTTCCTATATTGGACTACCTTTGCATCTCGGGTTATTGGTCAATACTGGGTCGGGTCGGGTTCTCCCTCTAGCCATCGGTTCAGGTCGGGTCCTCTACTTCGGGTCGGTTCGTAGTCTTCTCCTGTAGCGGTTCGGTTCGGGTCCACAGCGTTGCATCGGTTTGGGTCGGGTATTCCACTTCGGGTCGGGTCGGGTGTCCTCCTCCGGGTCGGGTGCCATCTCCCTTCCAGTTCGTGCTTCCGCTCCGATCCGCTCCCTCGTTCTTAACGTGCTCCGATCCGATCCCTCCTTCGCCATCTGATCTGCGTGGCCTTCCCTCTTGCTAGTTCTCCCAAATGTTAAGTTCCGATCCGAGCCTTGCATCTCCAAGTCGATCCGATCTCTCCTCCTTTATCCGACCCGATCCCAGTTCAATTAGCTTGGCCTTCCTTTTTGCCAGTTGCCTCAAGTGTCAAGTTCCGATCCGATCAGATCCCTTGCCCAATTCAACTCATCCGATCCGAGCCTCCATATCCGATCCGATCCGGTCCAGAACCTGCACTTTTCTGCAACTCTTCCAGCAAGTATTTTACGCCATTCGACGGTATTTTTGACAAATCTAACACTTCTAATCAATCATAAAACACACCATAGAGTCATAGCAACATGTAATAGCAACCACAAACAGCAAAACAACAATTCAAATGAATCAAATTGGATCAAAAGTGGCTAAAACCTCTCATTTTCCCATAATCCCACTTAATCATGTTTAAGCACATACATAGTAAAACTTAATCAAATCGTCCAAATTTTCTAACAGAGGCATAAAATATTATTTTCAAATTTCTAAACATTTTTCCAGAATTTATTAGTGTATAAATTCGCTAATCTTCACTAATTACCCTTAATTACCGTAATTAGTGCAAAAACTATGCAAATCACTCACCTTTGCCACAAAATAAAACACCAAATCTGAAATACTCTCTGTTTGGGTCGAATTCCTATGTATAGCAGCAGCTCCAACCTTTCTCTGTTGCTATTTGGCCTTGCTTTGATGTAGTTTAGGCTTAATCTTCACTAAAAATGTGTTTTGGAGTGGTTTTAGAGGATGAAAGTCATTACTAAGGTCTCAAGAAGGTTTGTGGCGGCTCAAAACTGAAATTAAAGTGATTTCCTAACCCTAATCAGCCCTCCTATGCCTCTAAACCCGAAATTCCCCACTGGGCCTAGCTGCTAATCACCCGGTTAAGCCCAATTAAGCTGTTTTTCACCATCTAAAACTTGTTTCAGCCATATCTCCCAAACGGTGAGTCCGTTTGGCTGATGTGACCACTCTACGGAATTGTAAACCATCATCCGAAGCCAATGGAAGTGGTTTCAGGTCAAAATTCCTTTACAATCAAAAGTTATGGCCAAAAAAGTACCAACTAGGGATAAAATGGTCATTTCAAAATCGAGAAAAATCATGAACATGGGAAATGACCCCAATAGTCGTCTCCCAAAGTTACATGACCATACGACTTCGTATGTGAAAGAAATAAATATTCTACGATCCTATGATGCGTAGAATACGGGTCGTTACAGATTTAATTGGATAAATTTGTTCTGATTTTTATTGATGATATTCTAATCTTCTCTAAATCAAAGGCCGAAAAGGAACATAACAATAGAAGCCGGAAAGGAACGAAGCCGAAGGTTGTTTAACAAATCAACTCAACTTCCATTATTTTGACTACGACTTAAGTTCTTCAACTTTTCAGTTTCTAAGAACTTTTCAAATTTTTCAAAAATTTGGCTAACACCCTAAATTTCCGAAAAATTTCGCCATAACCTCCCCTGCACCAGGAGCAACGGGAAAATCCCGAAATTGCCATATAGGCCTTCTGATCTCAAAAAGAAAATGCCAATCGGCTCATAAAATCATCATCACCCAAACAAAACAGTAAAATATGGTAAACATGTACCTATTTGTCGAGCAGACAAATTTTATTCTTCTGCTCTAGCCTCCTTGCTATGACATGTTCAATGTAAGTACATGTATATGCAAGCAAATAGGACTAATTTCAATACAATTCAATATTTGATTCTATTAAGTTAAATGGTTCAAAATTATCGAACAAATAAACAAACAACACAACCATCAATCAATTAGTGAATTAGAGTTTCAAATTCATAATTTTGATACATACAAAAATCATGTTTTTGATGTCAATTCACAACAATGTATTCTAGCTATATTTTGGTTCTCACACCAGTCTAATGGAAATATATAGATATCACACCTTCGAAACATGAACATAAATACCGATGATGTGGCCACATCATCAGAATTATCCCCGGGTGTCTAGAATGTGACTTTATATCAATCCATTATATTAAAACATCGAATATACATTCATGACGCGTATACACGAAATCTTTATATACTCAATTGCCCAAATTCAAAATAAATAAATATTCGAATACGTATAAAGCGATTTAAATTTTCAAAACAAAATTCTTTTCATTTGAAAAAATATACTCTTCACACTCGTTCTAGGATACTTCTGATCCTATCTCTAACGAGTAATTCTAATTGGATATTACTAATCCAATATCTGATGAATTCTTTCGTATGGTTCTAATGTGTCTTGTTCTCGAGCTCTGATACCACTGTAAGGACCCGTTACTTCCCCGTGAAGGAAAGAGCGGATACTTTGAGAACAATACACAAAAGAACGCAGACGGAAGAACATTTCATCGTTATTACAACAATTCCATCAGATACAAGAATATACAGAGTATAAATGAATAAATTACGTTCAACAAATATCAGAGATTTAAATTACATATAAATACATCGCAGCGGAAAATAATACAAAAAAACAATTAGAAATAATGCACGGATACAGAGCTTTCCGAGCATCGTTCCAGTTGTAAATCAGGACCCTATGAATATAAATCTGCAAAACCAAAACTACTAGCTGCCCGTGTCGAAAATAGGGGCACCCAGAGTTTAGGTTAAAACAATAAACTCCAGGTCAGTCATGTGACTGGTGTGAGAACTAAAACAGTTATTAATCTTTATTTTAAAGTTCGGTAAATCAAGGGACCACGCCGTATAACACGGAACGGGTTTCCTTCCAAGAATACCAGTGCATAAAACAAACAGCGCAATGCTAAATAAAGAAAAATGAAGCTATTATAAGACCCAGCTCCCATCACACAATGCAACGCAAGCCGGAGGATAGGGTTTTTACCTTATAATAGCCAAAGCGTGCTTGATACGTTTAAAACACATTATTTGATACTATTATAAGTGTATAGTGTCAAAACCGTTTCAATCATAAATATCAATCATAGGCGGCATGAATGACCCGTACCACTATGTCACCATACTAGGTTCTACAAATAAAACTGCAATATCACGTATTGGAAATTGGATTTCCGTCATGAGTCGAGGCAAGGGGCAAGCTCCTCTCCGATTCGAGACACTCTAGCAAATGCCTCGGGATCGCACACAGCAATCCCTAAATCCTCCAAGGCCGATCCTCTCTTACTTTTGAGGATTGGCAATTCCTGAACACACGTTTCCCAGTCCTTACAGACCTATATCCGAGGCGCCTCGTATCCAATAACCACACTGGTGAAAAGTATATATAAATGTCAGGGCTGGTAGGTCACTGACACCGCCATAGCTAGAAAGAAACGTCGTGCACTCCTTGGGTCCGTATCCCGTTTTTGACTCATACCGAGGTGTGAGGCTCGCGAATTCATGTTATACACAAAGATACGCCACACAGGCCGTGCTTTGATCATCAACCACAGGACTTTGCTTTTCAATAGAAGCCTTGATCAATTGCCACTTACGCGTGCCACACAGGCAATTCACTCCATGCGACTGATGTCCATCGATATACAACCTCTGAGCTCGTACGTCTCAAAGAAGGGCGTTAAGCAAGAGAATAAATTCTCTGCCGCCAAACAGATGTATATTTAATCGAGATCAATCAACACAGAATAAAATCCAATGTCAGACACACAATCCATTTACAAGTTCGTCCTGGGTCTGAACGAAACCGGAGGCACTTTCCTCGCATATCCATCCATCTCCAAGTACGTCTAGACGATAACCATCTGTTTCCCTCATCTTGGGTGTACAGCCAACTCGAGATCATTAGTAATCACCCAAACGATGTGAAGACTTCCGGTCTTCAACCACCGTCTTCATCTTCGACATCTCGTCGAATCGGTTATTCAGAATGGGTATAAACCCGGCCTTTCTGAATAACCCTTGTATATGATAAACAAATGTTACACAAACACAACAAACGCCTCATTCCAATTCAGAATATTCGAATATTCACAAAATCACATTCTTAGGGAAAGGTTCCCATTAATTTTATCCAAGATAAATTCTTCTAAATTTATTCTTTAATCTTCCTTTGGATATCATTTCAAACTAGTCGGGATTAGCGAACCACACCGAAGTAATTATTTGTTTTATTTCCCAATCCCAACCTATTCATCCCATGGAGCAAAACTGGTAATACTCCATATCTAACACCACAGTATTATCGGTAAAATTAATTACCATTTCACGTTCAAATCTAATTAAAGATTTAACTATTGCTTTGGAGCAAAACTGGTGGTACTCCATTCTCAATCACCTTTCAAATTTGATAATTTAAATTATCAATTCATATTCAATCTAATTAAAGATTCATTAAAACTCCACTTAGTTTTAATCTTCTCAAAAATCAATATCCTGACTTTAACTGGGTTAAAGAACCAATGTCATCTAAAACACGATTCACGATAAACCCAAAAAGCAATTCAAATTCAATTCCAATTAAATATTATTTAATTGATACACTTCATTAAATCTAAATAGAAAGATTTGATCTTTTTCTCCATTGGGCTTAAGAACAGTGTTAATGAAGACACCATTCACGACAAACCCAAATCACATTTGATATTAAATACAAGGCTCTGAATAGAAAATATACCGGCTTATATTCGATATCAAATTCTGAAACCAACAAATATCGTATTGGAAATAACGATATAGATATATCTTTCAAATTCCCGTAACAATATCTGTATAGTCACGAAATCCAACATTGAAATATTCCGAAGATAATTTCGATTCAACTCCAGTCCAATTCACGTATTGGGAATATTGATTATTTTTAAAATCACTTTCAAATTCAATTTATTTATTTCAAAAATAAATTGATTTTAATTGTAGTTCAAAACTAGTTCATTTCGACAAAAATATATTTTTATCCTTTCAAATGTGGAATTTTTCATCCCAGTTCTTTCCAATTGACATATTATGATTTTACACAAATTATTAATATTTTTAATAATTTTATCTAGGCTCGTACAGTCGATTTCCATCAACGGCCATCGAACTGCACTTACAGCGACCTTTTCTGAAATTGATTTGGACATAATTCCAAATCCAACTGTTAGATTTCAAATTTCTAATATTCATTGGAAAGCTATTTTCGATACGAACACAATGGTTCCGGTTTTAGGAGAATCCGACGGTCGGATCTCCCGCAACGTCAATTCGAAGTCAATGGTCGAAATTCAAGAACTGCCGCGGCGCGGCGTGTTCTATTCAGGCCATTACATATAAAATATATATATATTATATATTTCATTGATTTCCTTTTTAAAACGAATTTTATAAATCGTTTCAAATTCGTTTTCAAAACCATTTCAACTCTATATTCAATTTCAAATCAAAATTGAATGTTTTCTATCATTACTATATAAATGATAATATTATCAAAACGTTATATTTTGAAATCACTTCCTTTTCAACATTCATTATAAAAACGAATATAATCGATATAAATATCGTTCACGTCAAAATAGCGCAACTCTAATCAACATGGCTTAATATATTTCAATAAATTCGTTATTCTATTCAACAAATGAATATATATTCTATTCAACACATGAATCTATATTTCTTTCAACACACGACTAATCTCAACACATGAGTATTGTCAACACACGACTATTTTTGTTAAGTAAAATATTTTATAAAATTATGGTATCTATCGTTTGATTTTCAATCAGACTCCACCGTGAAGTAGTTCTAATTTTAAATATGATAAAGATGTAAATTTTATTATTTAAAATATTTTACTCAACATATGAATAGTTTCAACACATGAACATCGTCAACACATGAATATTTTTATTTTCAACACATGAATTTTCTTTTATAATATTCATTATTTTCCCGATTGGAATGAGGCCCAATCAATCACCATATAATGATAATTATATGGATTCCATACAACACATGTATATAATAGCAATGATAAACAATCAACCATCATCCAAAGTGCACAACACTACTGCATAAGCATCAAATATAAATAACTAACGCTTACACAGCCTGTCGACCAATCGATCGACATACAATTAAATAATTGGGATTAGTGTACGCCAAATTTCATCCCAGCACCCATGCGGGGTTTCAAATCAACAAACGCAGATTTTATTTGTGCAGTTGGGCGATGTGTAAAATCTATCGTCCCAATCAATATCAGTCAAATCAGTGTATATAAACAAATCGGCCGATTTGTTTATAAATATTCATTTATTCACATTCACGTTAAAAAATATATTTTTAATGATAAAATATTTTTAACTATATAAATATTTTATTTCCTTTCAACACAAGAATATTTTATTGTTCAATCATTCCACAACACAATCAATTTTCACAACACATTAATCAAACAAACAAGCCGTCCATGGTATGTGGACGACGGGTGTCGGGTGCTGCTAAGCACCGTCTGCATCCTAGTGTGTATATGTATGTATATATATATATATATATATATATATATATATATATATAACTAGAAAAAGAAATTTAGAGTGAGAAGTTCTCACCAAAGCTATCCAATTCCACGACACTTCCAATGTAGAAGTCATCGTTGTTCTCGCCTTTTGCCACTTTCGTTACCCGTAGCCACTACATATATAAAAATCACATTTTTATATTCTTGCTATGTATATAAAAATCATATTTTTATAATCACTCCATATGGATAAAAATTCTATTTTTACATCGCTACTATATGGATAAAAATTCTATTTTTACATCGTTACTATATAGATAAAAATTCTATTTTTACATCGCTACTATATGGATAAAAATTCTATTTTTACATCGTTACTATATAGATAAAAAATCTATTTTTACATCGCTACTATATGGATAAAAATTCTATTTTTACATCGTTACTATATGGATAAAAATTCTATTTTTACATCGCTACTATATGGATAAAAATTCTATTTTTACATCGCTACTATATGGATAAAAATTCTATTTTTACATCGTTATTCTCTATATAAAGATTTTTATTTCGCTATATCTATAAAGATGATATTTTTACTATCTATATAATATAAAAATCGTATTTTTATACTTTCCATACTATAAAAATCATATCTTTACATTGCTACTGCTATAAAGATCACATCTTTATTACTCTACATTATATAAAATCATATTTTTATTCTTCATACCATATAAAATAAAACTGAAATTAAATTAAAATTCACCTTCGAAACTGAAGAGGGGGTTCGCGAAGCGGTGGCGTCGGTTTGCAGCAGGAGAGAGAAGGAGGGAAGAACGGAGGAAGTGGGAGGAGCAGGGAAGAGGAGGGGGGTCGGGTTCGATGAAGGAGGGGGGAAGAGGCTGCGCGCAGGTGGGGCTTAGGGTTTGGGGGGCGGCGGCTTCCTGTTGGGTGCGTTCCAGGCGGAGGAGATGAAGGCGAGAGAGGAGGAGGGGAAGAAGGGGGGGCGAGGCGAGGGGGCCAGCGCCCGAGGTGGCGCGCCTGATGGCGGTGGCGGCGTCCCGATGGGAGGAGCGATGGCGCTCCCCCCCCCCTTCGTCTTCTTTCTCTTCTTTTTTCTCTTTGAAGAATAACGACGAGGGGGGGCTGAGAGGGAGTAAGAGGAGGAGAGAGGTATTTTTATTTTTAATTAATTTATTTTCAAAAAGTTGACTTTTTCATTTGACCTCTAAACGAGGCCCACCGCCTGTCGTCCCTAGCGTTTTATCCCCATTCCGAACACAATGGGATATGTATCGCAGGCTGATTCGGTCATTTCGATCAGTTTCGTCAGAATCAACATATAACTCTATATATTGGATTTGAACGTGCATTTCAATTTACCGGGATCACATACGAACTCTAAAAATTGCAGAAAAATATTTTCTAACTTCTTATTGACGATGCGGTCCTAACAAAACTAGTTTCATCGAATTCTGAGACCATTTGAAAAATGGCCATTTTCCAGTCGATTAAAATCAACTGAAACTGGTCAAATGTGTTTTCCTTTCCCACGCTCACATATTGAATCCAAAAATTTTGAAATTTGGAATCTAACAATAATTTGACACCACGGATCCAATAAAAGTGGTTTCGTCGAAATCCGAGGTCGTTTGCAAAATGGCTATTTTTAAGGGCCTGAATTCCATAACGACTATTTAGAATTTTCAACTGGACATATCTTTTGATTCCCGCTATGAAATTTTGATTTTTTGGATTCGTTGGAAAGATATTCCCAATTAGATTCCATTATTTTTGGTTTCACTAAAATCCGGATTGTTTTGCACCCGGTATGTTCAATTGAAGTTTGAAATCGAATTATCGAACTACCGCGCCATTTTCAATTCCTATTACAATTATATATAATTATTTATATTCTAACGACGACGTATATAATATATACGTTCGAATTTTATTCAAAATAAATTTCTCGTCGATATTATTTAAAATAATCTATTTTAAATGTTCAAACTTCGCTAAAATTGCCAAAATAAAAATTTTAAACTGACTCGCATTTCCGGGTTGTTACAATATATAATTTAATTTATAGGAATTAATCCTATTTGTTTTTGAAGCATCAATTCCTTCACGTTCTTAAGAGCAAGAGCGGCGGTATTTCTGTTGACCACTAGAAAATGAAATTAGGTTAGGTTAGGATGGCCCCATGTTTATAGATAGATTTAATATATTTAAATTCAATTTTTATATTAATATATATTGAACCGTTCTCTCTAATTAGCGTTTAAAAATTCATATGACTACATACGGATCCCGTTTTTGATGGAAATGGACATGCAGCTACAGTTTGACATTACGGGCACAACGAAACTGGTTTCGTCGAATTCCGACTCACTTTGCTTACACATCGTATTTTTAACCATCAAAATACTGACTGTTTTTCACATTAAAAATCCTTACAGCCACATACTGACTCCAAAAATCACGAAAATTGAAATCTAGCAATAATTTAATATTGCGGATCCAACAAAATTAGTTTCATTGAAACGGAGGTCGTTTGCAAAACTGGCTATGTTTAAAGCTCTAAATAACCCATTTAAATATATAAATATATTTAAAAATAATTAAATTAAATATTTAAAAATAAATATTATTGTATATATATATTCACAATAGAATATCGTATAACTCCAATTGGATTTATAACTCAATATTGAAATCCCGGTTGAATCGATATTCAATTTATATTGAAAAATTCATTTAATATATAAATAAATCGTTATAAATTATAAAGGAATTCCATAGCGACTTTTCGAAAATTTGATTTGGGCATAAATCAAAATCTACACAATGAAATCCTGATTTTTCTCTTTCACTGGAAAATTATACTTCACCAGCTCCGAACGTTTCTTATTTCACAGAAATCCAATTTAAAACGGATTCTGTATATTCATTTAAAGTTCGAATCGCCAAATAGCGAACTGCCGCGCCATTTCGAGCTCGATTATAATTATAATATAATTATACGTTCAAACTTCATTTAAATAATAAATTCGTTATTGTAATTAAATTTTAAACTGAATATATATATATTTTGAATTGTCCAATTCACACAATACTGCTATTTCAGCTATTCGGGAATTATAATATATTATTATATTATAAATATTCATTATTATTCCATTTAAACTATTTAAATCTCCAAATCACTATTTTAAATATTTAAATAAATAAATTATTACACTGTAAAAATACGGGACATTACAATTAACTTGTTTTGAATAATAAAAACAAGCAGTTCATTTATAAATGATGTTTATAAATGAAGTGAAATAAATTATCAAATTGATAATTCGGGAATATAAATTCAAATGTGAATTTAAAAAGGGGGATTGAAATTAGTTTGAAAAAAAACGATGAAATCTATTTTGATATTCAAAATGTAAATTGAATTAAAATAAATCCATGCAAATGTATGACTTGAATTAAATATTAAAATAGATTCTGCAGTTACATAAATAAGTTGAAATAATAAAATATTCCAGAATAAGAATCGGGTTTCTAATATATTTGAAATGGAACTTGTTTTGATGTATAAAACAAGGAGTAAAATTATAAATGATGTTTATAAATAAAGTGTGATAATTTGGAAATGTAAAATTTAAAAGGAGTTGGAAAACGTTTCGAAAAAGGAACGATAGATTTTATTTTGTAATTAAGAATAAAAATGAATTGAGAAAATTCCAAGTAATTTATAAATGAAATTCGATTATATCGAGTTTTATAAAATAGATTATTTCTAAATGAATTGGAATTTAATATAGGCGATTATATTGTAAATAAATTTATAACCGAGTTATGAAATAATCGACGATTTAGGATAATTGGAACGTTTAATTAAATTTGGAAAACTGGTTCAATTTATATTAAAAATATGAAAGGATGGAGTTGGAATTTATTCAATAAATGAAGTTTAAATGTTTATATTTAAATTTAATCAAAATGAACTCGCCACGACGCGGTAGTTTGTAAATTAACGTTTCGAACTTCAATTAAGTATATAAAACTCAATTTAAGTCGGAATTATTTGAAACAAGAATCGTCAGGATCGATTGAGTAATAGTTTTCTAATGGAAGGGAAAAATATGGATTTCGTCTTATAGATTTTGAGTTATGTCAAAATCAAATTTTCAAGAAAACAGCGTTATAATTATTATAAAATCATAACGGTTTATTTAAATTTACTTAAAAGAATTTTAAGTAAATAAAACTCGGATTTCCATTAAAAAAACCAAACTTGAGTTGTAAAATAAATGTGAACTTAAGTGGAGTAAACAGACTGATTTTTTAAACAAAAATCATATTTTTAATTATTGAATAGGATTAACTAATTTGAAGAATAATCAGTTAAGGGAATTTTGAATTCGAAATTGGGCTTTGGATAAGTGAATTGGATTTTTGAATTTATATTCGAAATCGAATATGAAATTTGAATTGAAAATGGAATTCGATTTGTTTATAAGCAAATTAAAATTGTATATTAACGTGATATTTTCAATTAAAAAGTGGAATAAGCTAAAGAGCTAATTAGAGAATTAATTAACAAGTTGAGTAAAAATGATTGGATGGAGTTGGAATAAATTGGGAATGGATAGATATATGTTAATCAAGTTTTGAATGAAGAGAATGAAAATTATATTTTGAGTGCCTGACAAAAAGGTACATGTTTAAATTCCATATGAGATTTTAAGAGCCTACTGGGCAAGCCACTTGGCTTTTTGATTTTCTTTTTGAAAAGAAAGGGCCTAGAGAGGGGAGTTGTGGTTTGAGTTATCGAGCCGTAAAAAAGAGGTACTGGTGAAATTTTTCAGAAATTTAAGAGGTTAGAATATTTTTAAGAAAAATTGATAACTAGAAATCAATATACTAATATATATTGAATAAGATAAGGAAACGAACTTAAAATAGTATTATAAATAAAAAAAATCTATAAATTTAAATCTGGTAAGAATAGAAAGAGAAACGTACACATATTTAAAAAAATGGACAATTGGTTTTATGATGTTGCTTATTTGAGATAAGTAATCTTGTCCGTTTTAAATTTAAGAATGTTATTCAGTCAAGGTCTGAGAGGTAGTCATACCCTAACTTGATTGATTTCATTATTAACCGATAAATAGAAAGATCCAGTCTCGAATATAAAATTTTAAATATAGTTAGTTAAATACAGTATTTGGGTTGTCGTAACAATGTTTTACATATATCCCTTTTAACCTAAATAAGTGTAGGTTTAGCAATATAATAACGAATATTTCCTAAGTATAGAAATAAATGAGTTCAGGAAAGATAATTGGAATGTTTTCCAATTGTAAATAGAATATATTTTCTAAGTATAGAAAATAAAAGAAAGTGATATATGAAAATGTTTCCAAATAGCATAAGAGGCCAAGACGATTGTTGAAAATATTGGGTTAACAAATATTGATAAGGAAATGGAGAAGTGATTTAATTTATGAACTATTAATTTAGAGGCCTAGTGATTGTTTGATGCTTTGGATGAATGTTTGTTTTTCTTCGATAGTTAAATAACCGACTATCGAAGTATTGGACAATATCATTGTCAATATGGAGAGATCAGTTGGATTATTATCCGAGAACCACTACGTATTGGCAGTAGCGTTGCGAATCAGATTATATGAAGAAAACCGAAGATGGAGACGCCACTCCGTATCGGCAGCAAATGAATGTGCTTGTTTAGAGAAAGAGTTGAAACATGGGTTAAGGAATAAAATTTAATAATCAATTTAAATTAATTCGCTTAATTTTATATAATCAAAAAATTTTATATGTGATGTATTAAATTTTAACAAGGTTGGAAAATCGTGAAGTAACGTATTTGGAGTTAATCAGAGTTGACTGGGATTTAATTTAAATCGAATGTTATTTGATTTAATTTAAATTGGAATGGAGTGCAAATAAAATCTAGGTGAGTAAACTCACTCTCTGGATTTGTTTACAATTTTATTATAAATGAATTCTTATTTTAATTAATTTTTTATATACTGTTTGTTGGTTGTTTAGATGCATTTACATATTTTTATGGATATTATATATATTATTATATTTAGGCTTGGTGTTTCTGGCTATTATATATATTGGTGGTTGAATAATTCCCGCAGTACCTTTAGTGGATGCCCACAGTATCATTAGCGGATGACCCTATGCGCCCCACAATATATTATAGTGGATAACCTTCTATACCGCGATATCCTGCCTTGAAGCAGAATGGGTATTATTTATTTTGGCTAATATCTCTGAATGCAGGAAAACAGGTTGGAGGGATCCAACTGGATTCCTAAAAAAAATTATTCTTTGTTTCCATACATATTATCCTGTATGATGTGTTATAAAACATGTGATTGATAATTGGGTGTTTTGGATGTTTGAATATTGCCAACCCTAAATACTGATATATAAAAATATCGTGAAAAAAGAATTTTGAGATTTAAAAGGGAAAATTTTATTTTTCTAAAATAGATTTTGAATTTCGAATGGGCTTGGAAATATTAACTTGTTTTGAATAATAAAAACAAGCGGTCCATTTATAAACGATGTTTATAAATGAAGTGAAATAAATTATCATTTGATAATTCGGGAATGTGAATTTAAAAAGGGGAATTGAAATTAGTTTCAAAAAGAAATGATGAAATTTATTCTGATATTCAGAATGTAAATGGAATTAAGAAAAACCTATGCGGATTTATGGTTTGAATTAATATCAAAATAGATTCTACAATTATATAAATAAGTTGAAATAATAAAATATACCAGAACAAGAATCGGGTTTCAAATATATTTTGAAATGGAACTTGTTTTAATGTATAAAACAAGGAGTAAATTTATAAATAATTTTCATAAATAAAGTGGGATAATTTGGAAATATAATTCAAGCATGAATTTAAAAGGAATTGGAAATCATTTCGAAAAGGGAACGATAGATTTTATTCTGGAATTAGGAACAAAAAAGAATTGAGAAAAATTCCAAGTAATATATAAATTAAATTCAATTATATCGAGTTTTATAAAATAGATTATTTCCATATGAATTGGAATTTGATATAGATGATTGATTTGTAAATAAATTTATAACCGACTTATGAAATAATCGATGATTTAGGATAATTGGAATGTTTAATTTAGATTTGGAAAAATGGTTTAATTTATATTAAAAATATAAAAGGATGGAGTTGGAATTTATTAAATAAATGAAGTTTAAATGTTTATATTTTAATTTAATTAAAATGAACTCGCCGCGACATGGTAGTTTGTAAGTTGACGTTTCGAACTTCAACTCAATTTAAGTCGGAATTATTTGAAATAAGAATCGTCATGACCGATTGAATAATGGTTTTCTAATGGGAAGGAAAAATATGGATTTCGTCTTATAGATTTTGAGTTATGTCAAAATCAAATTTCCATAAAAACAGCGCTATAATCGTTATTAAACCATAACGGTTTATTTAAATTAATAAAAGGATTTTAAGCAAATAAAACTTAGATTTCCATTAGAAAACCCAGACTTGAGTTGTAAAATAAATATGAACTCAGGTGGAGTAAATGGACTGTTTTTTGAATCAAAAAACAGATTTTTAATTATTGAATAGAATTAACTATTTTGAAGAATAATCAGTTAAGGGAATTTTGAATCGAAATTGGGCTTTGGATAAGGGAATTAGATTTGTGAATTCATTTTCGAAATCGAATATGAAACTTGAATTGAAAATGGAATTCGAATGGTTTATATGCCAATCAAAATTGTATATGAATGTGATATGTTCAATTAAAAAGTAGAATAGGCAAAAGAGATAACTAGAGAATTAATTAGCGAGTTGAGTAAAAATGATTAGATGGAGTTGGAATAAATTGGGACCGGTTAGATATATGTTAATCAGGTTTGGAATGAAGAGAATGAAGATTATTTTTGAGTTCCCGACAAAAGGTACATGTTAAAATTCCACATGAGAATTTATGAGCCTACTGGGCAAGCCGCTTGGCTTTTTGATTTTCTTTTTGAATGGAAAGGGCCAAGAGAGGCGAGTAGTGGTTTGAGCTATTGATCCGTACAAAGGAGGTGCTAGCGAAATTTTCCATATATTTAAGGAGTTAGAATATATTTAAGAAAAATTGATAATTAGAAATCAATATATTAATAAATATATATATGTATAGAATTCGATAAGGAAACGAACTTAAAATAGAATATTATAAAACTAATGAAAATATACAATTTAAATTTGGTTAGAATAGAAAGAGAAACATATACACGTCTAAAAAAATGCATAATTGGTTTTATATGATGTTGATTATTTGAGATAAGTAGTCTTGTCCGTTTTGAAGTTAAGAATGTTATTCAGTCAAGGTCTGAGAAGTATTTATACCCCAGCTTGATTGATTTTATTATTAACCGACAAATAGAAAGATTCGGTCTAGAAGATTAATGTTTAAATACAGTTAGTAAAATACAGTATTTGGGTTGTCGTAACGATGTTTTATACAACATCCGTTTAACCTGAATAAGTGTAAGTTTGGAAATATAACGAGTCTTTCCTAAATGTATAAATAAATGAGTTCGGGAAAGAGATAAGTAATTGGAATGTTTTCTAATTATAAATAGAAGATATTTTCTAAGTATAGAAAATAAAAGAAGGTGATATATGAAAATGTTTCCAAATAGCATAAGAGGCCAAGATGATTGTTGAAAATATTGGGTTAACAAATATTGATAAGGAAATGGAGAAGTGATTTAGTTAATGAACTATTAATTAAGGGCCCCAGTGATTGTTTGATGCTTTGGATGAATGTTTATTTTTTGATAGTTAAATAACCTACTATCGAAGTATTGGCCAATATCGTTGTCAATATGGAGAGACCGGTTGGATTATTATCCGAGAACCACTTCGCATGGGCAGTAGCATTGCGAATCAGATTATATGAAGAAAACAGAAGACAGAGTATAATGCAAGGGCTTTTTCTGTTAATCCTAGGTAAAAATTGCCTAAGATGGATTAATAGAAATTGTGCCTTCAGTTTCGTTCAGTCCCAGAACGAACTTATATGGACAAATGTCTGACAGAGTATTTCCAATAATCGCATATGTTGGTCTATACAAATATACATATGGTGGCGGAGAATATATTCTCTTAGCATAATATCCAGAATATATTTGTGAAAATAAATTAATGATTAACGGATGACAATGTGGTATTCAAAGTGAATGAAGATGTGGCATGTAAAAAGATAAGCGTGGCCTCAAGCCTCACAATCGGGAAATGGCATAAAATCGGGTAGGTCGCATGGCTAAGTGGGTCGCACCCAATTAGGGTGTATTGTCACCTGATTTAGAGAAAATCCTTTTGCTTCTTTAATCTTTCGATGTCGTCTCTTTCGGGAACAGTTGCTGATCCCAACCGTTGGTGACAATACATTCAGTACACTCAAGCGAAGTGAGTGACCGATCATGTTTAGCCTGGGTTGCAAGATGTTCTTGTTGAACCCGGTGTATTCCTCTCTAGAGATACACTGTCGGAAGGTGGTCCCATACCTTGTCAGTTGAAATCCATTCTTCAATAAACGTCCGCAGTTTTGATTGTATACTATACATGTGGAGCATGAGATGCAAGCGTTCTGCCAGATTAATATTTACTTGTTTTAGACACTATTATAATATCAGAAAAATATTGATTTCAAAGAACGTTTTGAGTTATCGTAAGGTAAAAGACATCCGTGTTTATGTGTGGATCGGTCTTATGATTATCTTTTCTTTTAAAAGGATTTTTAAAAGTTAAACCAAATGGTTGGAGTTTACTCACACCAGACCCATGATTGACCCAGAATTTATTTTGTTTTGTTTTACCCTAAACTCTTGGGTGCCCAAATTTGTATGGGTAGTCAAGTAGTTCAGGTATTTACAGATACCCTTGGAGGATCTTGGAGAAAGAGGCTTCAGCGTTATATAGTTATTGTTATTTATGTTGTGTTGTAAGTGTTGTACACTTATAATGATATGTTTATACAGTTGAAATTTTGTATTTCAAAAGTTGATATATATATATATATTATATTTATTCTGCTGCGATGTGAGATTCTGTGTTATTGTTCTGTTTCTTCTTCTATCTTTTTCTTCTTTAATTCATAATTATTCGTATTTCTGTGCAATTTGGGTTGTACGTATGGTGTATTTAGTCAACTTAGAAAGTACGGAAATTCGAGCCATTACATTATTCATATCCTTATAATCCGTGCATAGACAAAGTGAGTCATCTGCCTTAGTCGTAGTGACGACTGGAGCTCCCCACTCTGATATGCTCCGTCTAATGAATCCTTTCTCAAATAGCTCCCCTACTTGCTTGCTGAGATCCCTCCTCTCCCTAGGAGCCATTTGGCGCACTAGTAAAGCGAATACCTTCACATTCTCTGCCAAATAAATCCGAAAGTTTATCTCACGCCTCGGAGGTAATCCCATAACCCCATCAAACACGTCCGAATAATCTCTGACTATGGGTACTGATCACAAATCGTCAACAGAAGCATCAAGCGAATCTAGGATGCTGAGCGTAACTGACCCCTGTGGGTCATACGAAATCTCGAGAGTTCTCCCTTGGTACGTCAGAAGCCAAACAACTCTCCTCCCATAGACTAGAATGTAACCATACATGGCTAGCCAATCCATTCCTAGAATCAAGCCATAACCAATAAAGACAAGAACATATGTTTCGCATTCAAACTCAACTCCCAAGATATAAATTCTCAAACCTTGACATATCTTGGATAAATGAGTCAAACCTCTTATGGGGTTTGACACTACAACAGGATTAGGAACAATACTAGTATCTAGGTGCAGAGTATCTACCACAGGATTGGATATAAATGAATGAGAAGCACCAGAATCAAAGTGAGTCCTAATAAGATAGTCAAAAAAGGGAAATTATACCTTCAATTGTGACTTTTCTACCTCGATCAGGTCCACTAGCCTCAAGAGCATGCACTTGTCCTCCAAAAGGTCTTGCCTCTTGTCCTTGCTTGCTAGGGAATTGCTTGGTGAATTGTCCAACTTAACTACAATTGAAACAAGCTTTATTTGTCTTTCTACAGTCTCTCACGAAATGATCCAAAGCTCTGCAACTATGGCATGTACCTCTGTTTTGATCTAAGCCTTGTCAGGCTATCCTCCTTTCTTTTGCGTTCCCTTTTTGGGCCACTATTTCTTTTTCTCGCCTTTGGGGTGAGTCTCCGAAAAATGCCTGATACCAAATAAACACGAATGAGCATAAATGTCTAATTACATGTTTTCTGGGATGCTACCTAGGGTCTGCCATTCTCTTTCCTCTCCAAACCTTTTCGAAAGAAAAAAAAATTAGTTCTTAGGGATTTTGATACGAGGTTTGGAGATAAGAGATACAAATCTACATCATAAGTGTCAGAATTCTAATCAGCGTGAGGTATGTTCTCGAATCTGATTTGTTTAGGTTTCTCCCTTTCTTTCCATCTTCTTTTAATATCAGATTTATGAATCCGCGGTTGTTTTAATATTAGATTCGACCACATAATAATAAAGCTGGATCAAATTTAAGGATTAGAAAGCTGTCAGGTGAGTGGATTTAAATTATATCTTTTGATAACGGTATATCTATCGTTTGCATTCCCCGTTGTATATATATGATTAACATGCTGAATAATTGGTAATTGTGGAAATTGATTATTAAACCTGTTTGAAATACATTGGAATTGTTATTGTTGTATAAAGACTGAATTATGTGTGTGTGTGTGTGTATCCTCTGTTTGAATTAAGAAACTTCTGTAATACTGTAATCACGAAATCTGAAATAAGAAGTGAACATTAAAATAAGAATTAATATGCTTGTTGTGGTTAAAAAGAAACGACTACAATAGTTGTGAATATTATATGAAACAAAAATTCAATATCTAACTCAGGAAATCAGAAAGGAAGGGATGTAGTGGAGTGAGTTAGTTGGATTCGGAGGAAAAGATATATATTTCCCTAAGTAACATATTTCTGAGAACTTAGTTGCAATAGAGCCATAGTGAAAAATAAAAGAAATAACTTCCAACTACGGATCCAGGAAGGCGTATGTTATGAAAATAAATCACTGTATCTTTCTATAAATCAAACTAATAAGGTACATGAAATGTTTTCCTTAAAGAAGTAAGGAACATGCATGATAGTGAATAAAGAAAGAAAGATTACAGCAGTATAAGATCTGGAATGGACGGGGAATAATAACAACCCATTATGATTAAGCATGAATATAATAATGGAAGATAATTGGTAGGCTTGTCTTAGAAATTATAACATAAGTTATAATAAATGGAAAGGAACTTATTGATAAACCTTAGTTTAGAGAACTAAGTAAATAACAACAAAAAAGTTGTGTAAGCAAAGTTGTGGTTAATGAGAAAGAATGTAGTAGGCTTATTATTGATAGACTTATAAAATATTTATGAAGTCTAATAAAAGAAATTAGTAATAAGCGAAATCCTGCTCAGGAGGCATGAAACTGAATGAAGTAAGTAAGTAGCTAAATTGTGTGCTGATTAATCTGGTAACCTGAGACAACAGTGAAAGGAAATAAGTTGTACTTAATTATATGTATTAAGTAATATGTTAACAGAAAACATGTGGATCATGATAAGATGTACTTAATTATACATTAAGTAGAACACGCTATTGTAACTTGTAAACCTGAAATTGGACAATGATTGACATGGTAATAATGTAAGACGATTGTAGATTATTTCGTTAATTACAATCTAGGGAATAACATGTTATGGGCTTATTATTGAACTTAAATGGGTTAAGTTTTATTACTGAATTAATAAGCGAGAGGGGTCCATTTCTTAGAGATATAAAGGGCTCGGCGAAAACCTAATAACTTGAATAAAAGATAAACTATGGATAATCAAGTTAATTGGCAATTTAATAAGATAAGACAAACACACGATTAAAAGATTAGACATAAGGTATAATAACACGTTAGCGTGATGCGCTTGGACCAGTCCGTGTGTACGAAGGTGAAGAACTCAATAGGGTAGATCATCGAGGTGTCTGGAGGCACGAGGGAAGCATGTCCATCTAATTCTTCTGCTTGATTTACTGGCTCTGTAGAACAGGAAGGAAGCACGCGACTTCCGATGGACGTGGTGGGGTACTTCGTGGTGGTCCTCTGTTGCGGTCATGCTTAGGCTGTACTCGCAGAGGTTGGGTCTGCGTGTTACCACCTGATGAGTATACCTAGACTGCAACGACAGTTTGGCATTCAAATGGCTATGGAGGCATGGCATTGGGGTGATTCGACGATTTGCCTATAGATAGGTTGGTCAGGACCAAATAATGGATAGTAATCGTCGGGTACCTGTTATCGACAGTCAGTGTGACGCAGGAAGACTAGAGCTAAACCTATAGACCATCGATCTTTCACTATCAGAATCTTGGTTGTGGAACACGCCAATTTAGATGTAGATTGTTTTCTAGGGGCACGTCACTTAGTTCTTAATGTATTCTTTCACTAGTTGAGGGAGGGTCGAGGTGGGACCATAGCCAACGTGAAAATGCAGACCATAGTTTAAATATTTGCACTTTAGACCTTTTTAGCGGACGTACACAGATATGGAAAAGCTCTCGATTGAGGTTCGTGCATTCAGATGCAACCCTATTACGAGACTCGGTGTACAGTAGACTGTTCGTACATGTGACGGTCTAGGTGCACACCGCATCGGGTGGTGTATCGTAGACGCTAGGGGATTGCTCCATGTTAAGACTTGATTCGATCGAGGAGATTGGATATGTTAGTACTTTAGATTAGTGGGTTTGATAGTTGAGCCTTAGAAATTGGGATATGGAAAGAAGGGAAATGGATTAGGAAAATATATTTGGAAGAAATGGCTATGCGGGAATATCTAGGAAAATCTACGTAAGTTGAGAACCCACTTTGAGTCTGGCCTCATTAGAAACTTTTGAGAACTTGAAATTTTGAAAACCTTTGGATAATAGTTCATGGTGTTTTTCAAGTTTTGACGTTAAAAAGTTACGATTTTAAAATATGTACTAGGTAAATTGTATAGAAATAATTTTTTGAAATAAAATGAGGTATATTTTAGGAAGTAATGATTTCTTAAGAAATTCCTATCTAAAAAGAATTCTTTCAGAAAATGTGCAGGTTATAGAGCATGTATAGCTCACTAGTTTTTAAGCTACAATGTATGAAAAGATTAAAAAGCAAAACATAGAAAAGATTGCATTTTGTTAAAAATTAAAATTTTTGGTAAAGAAAATTTTGGAAGTCTTTATTTTTTTGGCAATAAATTTTCGGCAATTGGTTTGATATGAAACTTTGATGGGTGAGAGAAAATAAGTTGTAAGAATTTAGAATAGAGTAAACGTCTGCACCTAGTTTTAAGTAAGTAGACTGACACTGTGAATAAGAACACTAGTGAAACTGATTGAGAAATAGTTGTCCTTGTCGACCCCAGTTTTTGTGATTTTGTTTTTTTTTAAAAGAAATTTTGCATTCTTTTTTTTGGATGGCATATTTTTATGGTTTGTCAAAGATAATTTTTAATGAGGAAAAATAAAGTTTTGACACTTTTAATTTTTGGAAGAAAAGTGAAATGAGGAAGCCAAACCACGTTTTCAAAATCATGGAGTACGAAAGGATTAGTAGCTAGGGAAGACGGGAAATTTTTGAGGCTATGAAGTGAATAGCAAGGACTGTTTTGGAATAATTGTAAGTTCCCGTAGAACGCGTAAGCATTATAGAGCCTAGGCTGTTGCTTGAAAAAGACTGTTAGTACAAAGCAAGGACTAGTGGTGACTACTAGATGGTAAAGGGTAAGAAAATGTTTAGATCCTTTTGTTTGGACTTTTCGTTGTCAAAGAGGACATGATCATACGATTCTTATCCCATGGTAGTAGCTGTGTAGAGTTCTTGTTTTTCCTGTTTTAGTTGAAGGATTAGAAGGCTTATTTGAAGACTAAACTTAGATCAGTGGGTTAAGTTAAATAAGCAAAAAAAGAGTAATGACATAACTAAAATGAAAACAACAAATCCAGTAAAGCAACAAACGTGACAGTTGAAAAAAATGGAAAATGATGAGAAATGGATTTTTCCTAAGTAAGTTGATAAAGAAATTCAAAAATAAAGAAACTTTTCTTATATGAATTGTGCTTGGATAGGAAGATAGAGAATCTTTATGTTATAGTTGCATAAAATCCAAGTGTAGGAATAAAGGGTACATGACAGAAAAACATAAGGTGTGAAGTTTTCCGTTTTTCCACCTTTCTGTAACATAAGAAATCAAATTTAAAAAATTAGATTTTTCTGAAATACGAAAATTTAAAGTTGGTTGGTAGGGTTTTGGATGAAAAAAATGGATGAACTACGCTCTTGCTCTGTAAAAATATGGGGAAATTTGGATGAAAAAGTATTTTTATTTTTAAAATATTGCATTCATGTAGAAACTGCTAGTATATTTAGGATGTGTGCATCATGTTTTTAAAATATTTTTAAGAAAAAAATGCATTCATACAGGAGGTACCACTTAGGCATTCATCACATTCATGTATTATTATGTTGTATTACACTTTGCATAAGTGCACCAATGGTTGCAAAAGTTGGATGCACACATGATGGTTGTATATTATGAGAGAGATTACTCAATTTTACCCTTACCAAATTTCGGGGACGAAGGGTGGGAGAATGTAACACCCTGCATTTAATTAAATAATAAAATGGGTAAGAAATAAAGATTGCATGAATATGTATATATGCATAGAATTTTAATGTTGAAATGAAAGGTGCAAGTTAAGAGAAGAAAGAAATAAATGCATAAATAAATACATGCATGAAAAGTGGACAAGAAATTTGGCTGCATATGAAATTAAATGCATGGATTAACAAGGGGAATAAAATAATGCATTAAAAAGGACAATAAAACAATGCACTAAAAAGGACTAAAATAATGCATTAAATGGAATACAACAACAATGAATTAATAACATAATTAATTACATTAAATAAGAAACCAATAAAGGCCAAGGAATTGAAAGGTAAGTTATTGATGAATTAAATAATCAAGAGATTGTTTGTATATATATACACAGATTTGAAATTCAAAAGTAAATATAGTTTATAACTGGAATAATATAAATCAGAAGAGTTATATTAAGTAAGTGAATAACGTTATTAATTAAGTTCAAAATCAGATATGTTATATCAAGTAATAATATTAACGTTAAAATAAGAAAAGAAAACGCAGTAGAAAACAAGCCTGGACCCAGAATGGGTCGACCCAGGTCATACATGGTTCGACCCATGTGTTGACATAGGGGTCGACCCACCTCTGTTGTGGGACGACACAAGGGTTGACTCGGTCAGGCTCAGATCTGTTTTATGTGACGAGGTTTTCTGGTTTATGCGGTTCGGATTTTATTTTATTAAATATGATGGTCTAGACTTTCCCTTACACCTATAAATAGACTAGAAGGGCCTAGCTTTAATCTCATATTTTCTGATATGCAACCTAAGCTCTGTCATTATCTTTCCTCTCCAAACCTTTTCAGAAAATAAAATATTAGTTCATAGGGATTCTGATTCAAGGTATAAAGATAAGAGAAACAAATCTACAACATAGACGTCTAAAATTCTGATCAACGTAAGGTAAGTTCTTGAATCTGATTTGTTTAAGTTTCTCCCTTTCTTTCCTTCTTCTTTTAGTACCAGATTTGTGAATCCACGGTTGTTTTAATATTAGATTAAGTTGAGAAGACCAGAGAATAATAAATCTAGACCAAATTCAAGGATTGGAAAGCTGTCAAGCGAGTGGATTTAAATTAAACCTTTTTGATAATGGTATATCTATCGTTTGCATTCACCGTTATATATATATATATATATATATATATATATATATATATATATATATTTAACATGCTGAACAATTGGTTATTGTGGAAATTGGCTATTAAACCTATTTAGAATACGCTGAAATTGATACTGTTGTATAAAGCCTGAGTTTTGTGTGTGTATATATATATATATCCTCCATTTGAATTAAGATTCTTCTGTAATACTAAAATCACGAAACCCGAATTAATAAGTGAACATGGAAGTAAGATTTAATATGCTTGTTGTGGTTAAAAAGAAACGATTACAGTAGTTGTGAAAATTATATGAAATAGAAATTCAATGTCTAGCTCAAAAAATAAAAAAAGCAATGGATGTAGTGGACCGAGTTAGTTGGATTCGGAGGAAAAGTGATATATTTACCTAAGTAACCTATTTTAGAGAACGCAGTTGCAAGAGAGCCACAGTGAAAAATAAAAGAAATAACTTGCAACTACGGATCTAAGTAGGCGTACGTTATGAAAATAAATCACTGTATCTTTCTATAAATCAAATTAATAAAGTGCATGAAATTTTTTTCTTAAAGAAGTAAGGAACATGCTTGACAGTGAATAAAGAAATAAAGATTACAACAGTAAAAGAACTGGAATGAACGAGGAATAATAACAACCTATTATGATTAAGCATGAATGTAAGAGTGGAAGATAATAGGTAGGCTTATCCCAGGGACAAGTGAAAATTATAACGCAGGTTTTAATAAATGGAAAGGAACTTATTGATACACCTTTGTTAAGAGAACTAAGTAAATAACAACAAAAAGGCTGTGTAAGCAAATTCATGCTTAATGAGAAAGAATGTAGTAGGCTTATTATTGGTAGACTTATAAATTCATGGTTCTCGGGCGTTTGGATTTCTTAGACCTGGCTTTGGAATGGTAGTAGGATGAAATTTAAGTGGCTTATAATTGAAAGGGTATATTGTTGTTGAAGTTTAACAGAGAAATTGTGTGAAATTGCAAACGGTTTGCGATTTATCATGGATAGCCTTTTACTCTCTCCGTTGGAGAGAGGAAAAAAGAATATATATATATATATATATATAATGTCGAATCGCTTCGAAACCATTTTATTTATTATATAACGTACATATAATAATTTTCCAAAGTTATACTTTTATTTTTCAACTAAAAAAAAAATCTTTTATTTCAATACTACAACTTCATAATGATTAAAGTAATATTGTTTTACAAACTTCAATATTTTTACTCCAAATTTTCCTGATGTTTGTAATAAAAATAAACAAGAAACTTTTGAAAAGAAACTTCTTTTAAAACATTTTCTACATAGCCTAATCGAACTTCACTTTAAAAAGTTACTATTCATTTTGACCCACCGTTCATAGCTCGGGTGGTTCAGGAGTAGGGAGATGAGGATCTAACCACTGTGTGCGGGCAGGTTTGAATCCCGCTATGAACCACTTTGGGGGCTAGGACGTTACGCATCCATGTGCGATGACTAAACAAAGCGGGGTAGACACACGGCGTGGGGTTTACTTAAGTGAGTATCAATGTATACTGTGATCTTAAGGTTCCCCAAGATCTCAAAAAAAAAAAGTTACTATTCATTTTTGAAAATAAAATTTTGATATACCATGAGTATGTGAAATTTACTTCAAAACCATTCGCTACAGCTACGAATATTCATTGATATTTTAATATCTTCGCGTCCATCCAAAATCGGACGTCAAATCAAACTTTGATTTTGCAGCTATTATTAAATTAATAAATTATTCATTAAAACTCCAATTTTCTTAATGGAGACTTAACCAATGAACCAATAACCACTTTTATTGTTCATTATCAACTAGTGTATTTAATAACACTCAAACAACCATCAAAGTGGTTTTCAATTGGCACACAAAGTGCACTACACCATATAAGCCTTAAATAACGCGTACACAGTCTTGTCAATCTGCAGATCGACAAACTACACACTTAGGATTAAGATTACTGTTTATCTTCATCCCAATATCCATGTGGGGTTTTCATCCAATTACACACAAAGTAATTATTATATGCACACTCGGGAGATGTGCAAAATTATCATCCCAATACACGCGTGGGTTTACATCACGATACATGTGACTTATCTACACATTTGGGAGACTGTAGGCTACTGTCATCCTAAAACTCGTGTGGGGTTTGCTAATCAACCAATAAACAGTAATAATTAAATTACTCAACCCAAAATCATTTAAGGTTCAATCGTTTTCCAATCAACATCGTATAAAATCCAAATGTTATATACTCAAGGGATATCACATATATGATATAAAAATCATATTTTTACCACAATACTCAACATTTAACATTATATGAAACATACATGATCAATGTTGAACATAATTAAACATACATAATTAACAATTAATAGTTAATTAATTTTTATCCCTATCTACGTGAGTTTCTATTCTCACCGCCATTTTCACTTCGGCAAACTTTGTATGGATGGCACACGGACTCACACACACAACTACGGCTCACGTACGACACCTATGACACTATCGGCAGGTAAAAGAACTGGATATGGTAACTATGGGATCCCATCAACTCATGAACTCACACTCACGAATACACGTGGATGTGAAAGTTTAAAGCTACCAGAAGGGGTTTGGTGGGTCCAGGGATTCATGACAGGGGTGTGGGACCACGCTGGGGTCTGAACTGGGCTGACATGGACTGGTGGGACCCAGGCGTAGAGGGAGGAGGGTGTAGAAGGTACAAAGGTGAAGGCTTTAAGGTGTAAATTGCAAAATTGCTTGGAAATCAGGGAATTTAGGGTCTAAAGGAGGGACTGGGGCCTACGGCGGCGGAGAGGAGGCTGAGGATGGCGACGTAGGTGTAGGGGAGGTGGGGGAGTTAGCGGCTGAGGTCAGCGGTAGCAGCGACAAGGGGTGGCAGCCAACGGAGGAGGAAGATGTAGTTAGGGTGTTAAGGAAAAAATGAAAAGAAGAAAGGAAAGGAAGAGAAAGAAAAGGGGTTTTATACAAAATATTTTTCCCTCAAATTGATGAGGTGTCACGACGGAAGAAATAGGAACAAAAACACCTTGGCTTGTTAGATCGTTAACACCTCGTTTTGCTATATTCGAAGCACTTTCCATCGATGAACGTTAAAGTATGTTTATTCGACTATACTTCTTTTGATCCCGTGATCAAACAACAATTCCATTTTACACGAAAATTTGCATACAAGCATAAAACGTAATTCTAAATCCAACGGAATAAGTTTCATCGAATTTCGAGTTTGTCTGACCCCCAGCTTTATTTTTCGATCGTGTTCCCGCTTAATTTCGATGGGTTGTCACAGCATGCGTTGTTTCTCGCACGCTCACATATTAACTCCAAAAATTATGAAATTTGGAATCTTGTCATAATTAGATTCTACGGATCCGATAAAATTAGTTTCATTGAAATTCTGGGTCATCTCAATTGTGTTCCTTTGTAAACTGCTGAAATCAGCTTTAATTCGTCGAATTTTCAAAATTGACCAAAAATTCTTATAAAATTATATTAAAATAAATAAATTAAATTGGTTTCAAAATTCTGGGTCATCATAGTCTCCCCCACTTTAAAGAATTTCGTCCCCGAAATTAGACGAAAACAAAGTTGAAATAGGAATGATAAAATAAACATAAGTTTACCTCACACAGAAGAGCTACTCAGAGATATCCACTCTGCACCTGGGATAAGCCTGTTTAATGTTATCCTTTGTCTCCCATGTAAAGTCTCTAGGATCTACGCTCCATTGTACTTTGACCAAGTTCACTCTTTTGTTTCTTAGCACCCTTGTATCTCTGCCAAATATCTTCATCGGCTCTCAATGAACAGCCAGACTCGGAGTAATTTCCAAATCATCTTATGTTGCTTTCTCAACAATTAAGTCTGGATCATGCACATACTTCCGGAAAAAAGAAACATGAAACGGATCATGCACTCCGGACAACCAATCTGGCAACTAAACTCTGTAAGCTAGAGTTCAAATCTTCTACAATATCGGGATAGACCAATATACTTAGGTGACAACTTTCCCGAACCGAATAGAGATTCAACAACTGCAACAACCGTTTCTAGAATCAAATCTCTGCACTCTAATTCTCGATCCGCGCTCTGTAAGTTCTAGTTACTTTGAGATTGAAACTTGTTAAATTTGATATGAACATGGAATAAAATGAAATTGGACCTAAGCTTGATTATCCATTTGGATCCGTTCTTGTCTCTTCTTGAATCTATGATTTTGGGTTATTTATTATCGACTGAATCATGCCCATTCATGTTGTTGGACCTAGTTTATTATTCAAACGCTAGATTGTAAAATGAATTCTTGGATCTTGAGTTGATGATAAAAACTATGCCTATACTTATGACCGTGAACATAAAACTATGCCTATACCTATGACTGTGAACATAAGACTATTGCCTATGACTATGACAAGGACAATTGTGGCTAATCACCTATGACTCATGACTATAAATTATTGCATATGATTATGAACATAAGGCTATCGTCTATGACCATGACTTTGAAACTATTACAGTTAATTGCCTATGACTATTTACGGTAGTTGCCTAGAATTATTTTGGATAATTATCCATGACTATTGAGATTGATCGCTCATGATACACTATGACTATGACTATGACTGTTGTGGTTAATTGACTATTATAGTTGACTGTTCATAACACTATAGTTGAAAACCAAGTTGTACACCAAATTGGCATTTTGTTGGATCGTATACCTAGGGTGTGACTTGCTTAGTTTATTCGCTATTATGTACACCAAAACCATTGGATCCATTATCCTTGTATTTGGCTCGCTTTTGCATGCCTATTCTTTTATGTCAGCGTTTACCATGACTATCGCCTTATCTTGCTAGGTTTGAAATCCTATATGCCAGTGATATTGTAACCAATTATCTCAAGTTATGTCATGCTTGTTCTGTAACCCCTTTTATCGTTTTATGCTCGTCCCTCTTGCCTATCATAGTTTTGATGTTATTCCCTTTATTCTGAGATTTGGATTTATTTGTAGTATGGATCGATTCACGTTTACATACGATGGGAATAAGATTTGGGTAGATTAGGCAAAACATGAACTGGTTAAAAACATGAATCATGAACTTGATAATAGGCATAATTTGAAACATGAAACTTGACACGAACTTGACATGAAACTTTAACATGGTCATGACACTAGAATGAACTTGATAATGGCCAACTCGAGGTTGGGTTGAGTTTGCAGTGTAAATCTTCCCGGAACCGCCCGGCAAATCCAGTTACTGCAAACAATAGGATCCAATGTTGGTAGTTGGTCATATCGCGCTTGAAACCCGAGGTCAGACTGAGTTGTGGTGTAAATCTGTCCGGAACCGCCCGACATATCCAGTGACCACAACAACAGGTCTGGTGTGAGAGGTTGGGGTGCATTAATGAATTAAATGCCACATGATAGGGTTAAGTCATGAACATGAAAGACAACACTTTACCAACTTGAAATTTGATTGGTAGGGTTAGGTCATGAACTTGAACGACAACACCTAACCAACTTAACACGTGAATGGTAGGGCTAAGTCACGAACTTAAATGACAACACTTAGCCAACTTGATATGCTATCATTTGGATATATGAGGCTTTGACTCTTTTCTTGAAAGTAATAAGATTTGTTTTTTAATTTCTACCGCGGCTTTATTTATGTTCAGCCTTGTGATATCTCTGTGTATGTTTACTTAGATAATGCTCCACCAAAACTAGTGCATTGCCTTTGTGAGTGACCCTAGCGGAGGTGGGGTGTTACATTTGGTATCAGAGCAGAAGGTTACCAGACTGGGGAAAAGCTTTTAAAAACCCTCTGAAACTATTTTCAAAACCGTTTATAAAGAAGCATTTTTTTTTCAAGAAAAGTTTATTTTGAAAAGGCTATTCCCCAAAAGCCATTAGCACTTTCCTTTGTTTTCTCGTTTGAATCTCTATCTTTTCGTTTTTCAGCATGTCTGGGAATCTTAACTTTCCAGAGGGCGTGCCAATACCTGGCTGGTTCAAGAGGTACTTAGAGGCTAGGGCCAATGATGCAGGCCCAGCAGATATTCCTCCTCCAGCTGCAGCGATTCCTCCTCCTCCTCGTGGAAATGCTTTCGCAAAGATGTGTAGAGACTTCAAGGCTATAGGTGGAAAGGACTTCTATGGGACTGAATCCTTTGTGGAAGCGAAGAACTGGCTGAAGGGACCGAAGATTTGTTCGTCATCTTCGAAGTTGATGACAAGCAAAAGATACAGCTAACAGTGTGGTTGCTTAAAGATGAAGCTTTGTATTGGTGGGAGATTACCCATGCTGAAAGGCCAGTGGAAACTTGGGAAGACTTCCGGATGAGATTTGAGATGAAATTTCTCTCCCAAGCTGAAAGAAGCCTGTAGATGGAGAAGTTCCTAACTCTTAAGCAAGGAATCATGATAGTCAGGGAGTACGTCAATCAGTTTAATCAGCTGCCCAGATTTAGGCTGAATTTAGTGAACACCCAACAAAAGAAGGCTCTTCGCTTCGTCAGAGGTTTGAATGAGCCACTACACAGCCTTGCTATGACTCATGTACTCATGGGGGCGACCTTTGAGAGCTTGGTGGATATGCCCCTACTTCATGAAGAAGACGAGAATGGCAAGAAGGAGGTCAAGGCGAATGACTCTCAAAACAAGAAGAAAGACTCCAAGAAAGGAGGCAAGAACAACAACGACAATAAGGATAACAAGACACGTGTGAAAAGAAAATGCCATTTCTGCGGTATTGAAGGGCATATAGCTCAGGATTGTAGAAAGAAGAAGATGAAGATGGGAGTATGCTTTCAATGTGGCGAAACTGGACATATCAGCAAGAACTGCCTTAAGAAGCAAGGGCAAGCTGTAGCAACCCAGAAAATGCGAGCCAATTTAAAAAATTTATTTTGGCAATTTCGATGAATTTTGAATATTTAAAATGGATTATTTTAAATAATATCGACGAGAAATTTAATTTGAATATAATCGAACGTATATATTTATATACGTCGTCGTTAGAATATAAATAATTATATATAATTATAAAAGGAATTGAAAATGGCGCGGTAGTTCGATAATTCGATTTCAAAATTCAATTGAACATACCGGACGCAAAATAAACCGGATTTTAGTGAAACCAAAAATATTAGAATCTAATTGAGAATATCTTTCCAACGAATCCGAAAAATCGAAATTTCATAGCGGGAATCAAAAGTTATGTCCAGTTGAAATTTCAGAATAGTCGCTATGGAATTCTGGCCCTTAAAAATAGCAATTTTGCAAACGACCTCGAATTTCGACGAAACCACTTTTGTTGGATCCGAGATGTCAAGTTATTGCTAGATTCCAAATTTCGTAATTTTTCGAATCAATATGTGGGCATGGCAAAGGAAAACGTGTTTGGCCAGTTTTTGTTGATTTTAATCGACCGGAAAATGGCCATTTTTCAAACGGTCTCAGAATTCGATGAAATTAGTTTTGTTAGGACCGTATCGTCAATACGAAGCTAGGAAATATTTTTCTGGAATTTTTTGAGTTAGAACGTGACCCCAGTAAATTGAAATGCGTGTTCAAATTCAATATATAGAGTTATATGTTGAATTTGACGAAAACTGATCGAAACGGTCGAATCAGCTTACGATACATATCCCATTGTGTTCGGAATGGGGGTAATTAGTTATGGACGACAGGCGGTGGATCCCGTTTCGAGGTCGAAATAAAAAGCAACTTTTTGAAATTAAATAAATTAAAAATAAAAACTCTCACCTCCCCTTATCTCCTCTCAGCCCCCCCCCCCCCCCCCCGATTCATTTTCAAATCAAAAATATAAAAAAAAAAAAGGGGAAAAGAAGAGGGAGAACGGAGCCGCCACCGTTCAGACCCCACCCCCCCCCCCCCAAAGCAAACGCGTCTCCCTCCTTCTTCTTCTCTCCTCACCCCTTCGCTCGAGACCCGGATCGACGCCCCCCCCCCCCTCGATTTGAAGCCGCGGCCCCCCCATGCCACCAAAACCGACGCAGTCGACCTCCTCCGCCTGCATTGAAGATCTGCACCACCATCTCCTCCAGTTCGAGCGCGATTCCCCTCGAACCCCCCCCCCCCCCCCCAAACCGCCGACGACCCCGACAGCCCTCCACCGAACGCAAAGACCCCCCTCTCTTCCTCAAAGCGATGTAAGTCTTTATTAAGTTATTATTTAATGTAATTAGGTTTTTATAGTAATAAAAATTAGATTTTTATGATTAGAAAAATATGATTCTGCCCTTAGAGGAAGTTTAGATTTTTGTTTAGGGAAAATGATGATTTTTGGGAAGCTAAAAAATAGATTTTTATAATGATAAAAGTTAGATTTTTATATGAGGAAGATAAGATTTTTTTATTTGAGAATAAAGCTATGATTATTATTTATAAAGAAAGAACAGATTTTTAACGAAATCTTTATATATGAAAAGGCGAAATCTTTATATTTGAAAAGGCGAAATCTTTATATATGAAAAGGCGAAATCTTTATATTTGAAAAGGCGAAATCTTTATATAGAGAATAGCATGATAAAAATATAATCTTTATCATATGAACACCGTTATAAAAATAGAATTTTTATCTATATAGTAGCGGTGTAAAAATAGAATTTTTATCTATATAGTAGCGGTGTAAAAACAGAATTTGTATCTATATAGTAGCAATATAAAAATGTAATTTTTATATGCATAGCAACAATATAAAAATGTGATTTTTTATATATGTAGTGGCTACGGGCAACGAAAGTGATGAAAGGCGAGCACGACGAAGATTTCTACATAAGAAGAGTCGTGGCGTTTGGTTTAGCTTGGGTAAGAACTTCTCACTTTAAATCTTCTTTTCTAGTTAAAAATATATACTAGGACGCAGACGGTGCTTAGCAGCACCCGACACCCGTCATCCATAGACCATGGATGGCTTGTATGTTTGATTGTTTGTTGTGGTGAAAATTTATTGTGTGATGTGAGAAGAAATAAAATATTTATATAGTTAAAAATATTTTATCGTTAAAAATATAATTTTTAACGGGTATGTGAATAAATAAAAATCTGTGTTTGTTGATTTGAAACCCCACACGGGTATTGGGATAAAATACGGCATACACTAATCCCAATAATTAGTTGTATGTCGATCGATTGATTGACAGGCTGTTATAAGCGTTAGATATCTATATTTGATGCTTATACAGTGTAGTGCACTTTGGATGATGGTTGATTATTTGTCAGTGCTATTGTATACATGTGTTGTATGGAATCTGTTAGCCTACTTTGTGAACTAGGCAACACAAAGTCAAGATATCAAGCATTGAAGAGCATTTCTAATTAGAAGACTTCGGTTCGGATCGGAGAGACCATCACTACTCAGATCGGAGAAGACACTACAGCCTAGATCGGACAGCTGCAATCATTCGGGTCGGGTCAAAACAATGTATCGGTTCGGATCGGATAGAGTCTTCTGTTCGGATCGGTGAACTATTGCTGTTGAAAACAGATAGCACATGTTCGGATCGAAGGGCAGTCTGCTTCAAGATGGATCGGAAAGCCACCCAATCGCTACGGAGATAGGTCGGAGCGGAGCGGAGCAGAATAAAGAGAAGAGAGAATTGTTTCCAAGTCAATCCGGGTCGGATCGGATATCCCGATCCGAACCCCTTGTACATGTCCTTCCGACCCGAACCCACTTTCCATATCATTCCCCTGCATAAGCGCCTGGATATCCGGATCGGCTATGACCAGTTCCTGCCTACAACGTCCATTACTCTGATGTGCTGTCAACATAGAAATGCATCCGAACCCGAGGATGATGGGATGGACGACACGTGGCTCCGATCCGGATCGGGTTTTGAGCCAATTCACGCCTATAAATACCCCGTCTGAAGACAAAGAAAAGGATCTTTTTTCTGGCATTTGGAGAGTTCAACCACCTTCATAACCCGAATTCCAGCAATCCCGAAAAATCCAAATCTTCTTTCATTATTTGTTTTCTATAATTGAGTGATTACAAGTGAGTTGTGAGAGGAATCAAGTGAATATTTCATTGTACTTGCAACTAAATCAGTAAATATAGTGAGAGACAAGTGGACGTAGGCATTTCTTCACCGAACCACTATAAATCCTGTGTGTTCATTTTTATTTTTATCTTATTTCATTTGCTTTCAATTAATTTGGGTGTTAGAACCACTTTTTGGTCTAACATTTTGGTGCTTTCACTGAGAACCTCATCTGAATTCTTTGTTTTCCGGGATTACCATTCTACTTTTTGGACCGTTGAGTTCAAAGAAGTTAATCCTTAAGTTCCAACGCTCTTGGATATTTGTCGAAGTGATTGTCGAAGAATTATGGCCAAAGGAAAAGGCAAAGAAATTCAATCTGTTCGAGGAAATGGAGCTGGCGAAGATCAGCAAAATGCGGTTGTAACCAGGTCTCGTGGGCAGAGTTCAGCAGCAGGAAGAACCAATGCAGGAAATCCGAGCCGTCCTCAGGGGGAAAGCTCCGATCCGATCCGGGTAGGAGATTCTGAAGCAGTGCATTCCCCCAACCTGAACCGGCCCGACCAGGCTCCCTACCTCCGAACCGACCCGACCTCCTACCTCCGATCCGACACTTGGTGAAGTTGGAACCTCTACTCGAGTTCCTACGAATGCTCCGATTCCAGCCACCAGGGTTAGTGATCAGGTCAATCCATCTGCGCCCATTACTCAAGGAGATTTCTCGCGCTTACTTGACATGCTTGAGAGCACAAGGGAGGCTATGAAAGTCCACGAGCGCACTAATCTCATGATGCAGGAAAATATGAGGCTCATGAGTCGGGGGATTAGCGAACTTCGTCGACAGAGAACTCCATCACCGGTTCGTCACACACCAGTGGATCAGTCTTCATCTTCCAAGGAAGAGCGGCCCCGTGAACGAAGGCCGCTCGAACGACCTCAGAATGTGGAGCAGCTGACATTTGGATCTTTGGGATCTCGTGAGGATATTGCACGAGCGCTAGGAAACAATGACCCCACTCGGGGGCAAAGACTCCAATCCCCTCCTCCCGAGATCGACCGGGAGCGCAAGGAACGGAATCGAGCAGAAGCAGCTCGAAGAAGAATGGCATCTCCTGAACAAGAGCCCAGAAGGAACTCGGATACTAGGGCCAAGGAACCTGAGCGGCCCCTAAATAATGCTGATGTACAGGCAATGGTTCGCCAGATCATGTCCGAGAGCCGGAACTATACAAATGAAGATTATGGCATTGAGCGAAGCCATACTCCTTTCATCGACGATATCCTCGACTTTCAATTTCCCCGGCGCTTTAACTTGCCACAGATGGACAAGTACAACGGAAGGACTGATCCGGGACAGCATTTGATGCGATACTCGTGGCTCATGAATGCTGCTGCTGCCCCTGATGAAGTGAAGTGCAAAGCATTCCCAATCTACTTAGAAGATGTGGCGCTGTTCTGGTTTACCCGACTTCCTCCTCGTTCGATTTCGAATTACAAAGAACTGAGCGAGCGTTTTATGAACCAGTTCCGACTCCATGCCCGAAAGTCCAAAAGTGTTATTGAATTATCGAGAATCAAGCAGGCACCAGGAGAGTCTTTAAGGGCATATCTTGACCGTTTTAACCAAGCTGTGACTGAGGTCAGTGACCCGCATGAGCCCACTATTCTGATGGCATTGAAGGAAGGAGTCGATCCTGAATCTGAGTTCGGAGATTACCTTTCTGGGAAAACACCCTCCACAAGAGAGATATTCTACGAAAAAGCCGATATTTATTTAAGGCGAGAGGAGGCCAGGGCAAACCGAAAGAGAAAGTCTGAGACGGCTTCAAAAGAAAATGTGCAGAGTAATATCGCCGTGAAGCAGTCTGGGGAAAGTTCTGGCAAGGTTGAAGTAAATGTGGGAAACAAGGGTGGAAACAACAATGCTGGAAGCGGGGGTAACAACAACAATAACCGTAATCCGAACGGTAACTGAAGAAACAGAAATAGGGGAAGTGATCCTAACAAAAGACCCCGATTCCAGACCTACGAGAATTATACACCATTGAACGACACCCTGGAAAATATTTACCTGGATACGTACAATGTGTTGCAGTACAAAAGACCGCCACCTCGTGATTCGACCGAGAAAGAAATGGCGACAGGGAAATTTTGTTTGTTTCATGGAACTCATGGGCATTCAACCAATGAATGTCGGCATTTGAGGGATGTGATTGAGAAGCTGCTGCGTGAAGGGAAGTTGGATGAATACAAGGTTGCCCCGAGGGACAGGGGGCAAGGAGAGCAAGCTCCAAAACAGATTCTACCTGCTCCCAAGCCTACAGCGCAGCAGAAAGGTAAAGGAATTGTTATCAACTCCATAGTGGGCGGACCTCACCCGGCAATCCGAAGTTTCAGATCAATGGATCAATATGTAAATGTTGCCAAGCATCTAGACGTGAATGAAGGTGATGAGTTGCAAGATATCACCCCCATAAAACAACAGAAGACCATGTTTGACGACGTGGTATTCCGCAGCCGAGATAATACTGGGATCCAATCACCCACTGATGATCCGTTGGTTATTACTACCACCATTGGGCCGGCCTTGGTTCATAAGGTATTAGTAGACAACGGAAGTTCCGTTAATATTTTGTTTAAAAAGTCATTTGATCAGATGAAGCTTGAGTCTGAAGATTTGAAGCCATGTGAAGGATGGATAAGAGGCTTCAATGGGGCGTCAACAGCTCCCATGGGATATATAGAATTGCTCGTGACCTTGGGGCAAGGAGAACGCAGAAGAGTGCGGATGCTTCAGTTCGTAGTATTGGACGTAGATTCGCCTTATAATGCATTTTTGGGGAGGCCTGCCCTTGCTGAATTCAGAGTTTGTATCGCCCCCTGGTGTTTATTGCTTAAGTTCCCAACCGAAGCTGGAACTGGAGTAATGAGAGGGGATCAAGTTTCCGGACGGGCCTGCTATGTGGCCGAACTAAAGATGTTGATGAAAGGACTTAACATCGAAAGTGAAGATGCCTCGCCTCCCCCAAAGGGGGGCTCAGCGTAGCAATTAGAGAAATCGGCCCCGAAGGAGTTGCTAAAAGGAACGCCTGAAGACCTGGATCCCAGAAAAGACAAGGAACCAGAGACTAAGAATGCAACTCCTAATGAAGCGACAGTGGAAATTCCCATTGATGACGCTGATCCGACAAGAGTCTTGAACATTGGGTCTCAATTGGATCCATGTCGGGCCAAAGAACTAACGGACTTTTTGAAGGCGAACTTGGACGTGTTTGCCTGGACCCACGCTGACATGTGTGGGATATCGCCATCCATCATAAGTCACAAATTGAATGTAAACCCGAAAAATCCGCCTGTGAAGCAAAAGAGACGCATGTTGGGCCCAGAGAGGTCGGTTGCTCTCAAAGAGGAGGTGGAGAAGTTGGAGCAGAATGGATTTATTCGAGATTCGACATATCCCGACTGGATATCGAATCACGTCTTGGTAAAGAAACTGAATGGAAAGTGGCGGACTTGTATTGATTTTTCAGATTTGAACAAAGCCTGCCCTAAAGATAGTATCCCACTTCCCAGAATTGACCAGCTTGTAGATTCGACAGCAGGTCATGAACTTCTCTCTTTCATGGATGCATACTCTGGGTACAACCAAATTCCTATGCATGTGCCAGACCAAGAACATACGAGCTTCATTACAAATTTGGGATTGTATTGTTATGTTGTAATGCTATTCGGATTGAAAAACGCTGGAGCCACTTATCAGCGCTTGGTGAACAGAATGTTTTATAATCAAATAGGAAAGACTATGGAAGTTTATGTGGATGATATGCTTGTCAAATCGAAACAGTCCTCCAGCCATACGCAAGACTTGGCGGAAATGTTTGGCATCCTGCGAAAATATCGGATGAAATTGAATCCTATGAAATGCTCATTTGGAGTGGCATCGGGAAAGTTCCTAAGCTTCATTGTGAGCTCCCGAGGAATTGAAATCAATCCTAGCCAGATAGCAGCGATTAGAAATATTGAAGAGCCGAGGAGAATTAAAGACGTCCAAAGTCTTGCAGGGAAAGTAGCGGCGCTGAGTAGATTCATCTCTAAAGCCACAGACAAATGCGTTCCGTTTTTTGATTTGATTAAAAGAGGAAAGAAGAACTTCGAGTGGACTCCGGACTGTGTTGAGGCCTTTCGAAATTTATTGGAGCTGCTAGAGAAACCGCCGATTTTGTCAAAGCCAGTAGATCACGAAGAATTGTTTGTTTACTTGGCAGTCTCGGCTCACGCCGTTAGCACAGCCCTGGTTCGAGAAGAAGACAAAGTACAAAGGCCAGTGTATTATGTAAGCAAGAAATTAGCAGCGGCAGAGCGCAATTACCCAAAGATTGAGAAGCTCGCTTACAGCCTCCTAAATGCATCCCGAAAACTTTGTCACTATTTCCAAGCTCATCCAATAACCATATACACCGACCAGCCTTTGAGGCAGGTGTTGCAGAGACCCGAAGCATCGGGAAGGTTGATCAAATGGAATATAGAATTAAGTCAATTTGATTTGAATTTTCAACCACGAAAGTCGATCAGGGGGCAAGCTCTGGCAGACTTCATTGCGGAATTCACCATCCCAGAGGAGGAAGTAATCGATGACAGAGTGGTTAAGTCCGAGGATGAGTTGAGGATAGATCCATGGAAGCTATACACAGACGGAGCTAAGAACGACCGAAGGTCCGGAGCTGGAATCGTCTTAGTCACTCCTGAAGGACGGTCGTTATATTACGCTCTACGATTAGAATTCTCGGCGACTAACAACGACTCTGAATACGAAACCCTGATTGCCGGGCTGAAGCTTGCTAAAGACCTCGGAATAAAAATGTTGGACATATTCTGTGACTCTAAAATCGTTGTTTGCCAAGTGCGAGAGGAATTTGTGGCTCGGGGACCTCGACTTATCGCCTACCTCAGGAAAGTGAGAGAGCTATTAAGTAGCTTGGAGCGGTACAATATAACACACATCCCAAGAGCCGAAAACCAGAAGGCGGATAGGCTGGCAAAGCTGGCTAGTTCCGACAATCCAGAAGAGACTGAAATAATTCCAATTGAAACGTTGGAATCGCCAAGCTTTGAGTCGATGGAAGTTGAGTTCGCTTTCGAAGCGGAACCGGAGAAGGAGTCGTGGATGACCCCAATTAAGAACTTCCTTAATAATGGGACACTCCCATCAAAGAAGAGTGAGAAAAGGGCTGTAGTTCGCAAGGCTACCAGATATGTCATGCAAGATGATACTCTTTATAGGCAAGGATTTTCTATGCCCCTGTTACGATGTATAGCACACGACGACATCAAGCGTGTACTAAGAGAAGTGCACGAAGGTGAGTGTGGAGATCATACAGGAGGTCAGACTTTATCGAAAAAGATATTGCGATACGGATACTTCTGACCCACAATTAATAAAGATGCAGCTGATTATTCACGATGCTGCGATAAGTGCCAGAGATTCGCCAAAATCCCCAGAGCACCGTCGACCCAACTTAAATCAATGGTGAGCCCTTGGCCATTTTCCACATGGGGAATTGATATCATTGGAGTTCTACCGATTGCTAAAGGAGGAGCGAAATATGCAATAGTGGCCATGGACTATTTTACGAAGTGGGTGGAAGCTGAGCCCTTGACCAAGATCACGGCAAGAAAGGTGATAAGTTTTGTGGTCAGAAATATTATATGCCGATTCGGGATCCCAAGGACGATTATAACTGACAACGGAACCCAATTTGATAGTACTGAATTCAGAAATTTCTGCCAGAAGTATAAGATTGACAAGCGATATACTGCAGTTGCTTACCCGCAGTCGAACGGGCAAGTAGAGGCAATAAACAAAGTAATAAAATCCATCCTCAAGAAACGGTTAGAGCGTGCAAAGGCAAAATGGGTTGACGAATTGCCCCTAGCTTTGTAAGCATATCGAACAACATTTAAAACGGCCACCGGTCATACCCCTTTCTCTCTCTCCTTTGGCTCAGAAGCTGTAATTCCAGTTGAACTGGAAGTTCCTTCCCACAGGGTGACATATTATGACCTGATGACGAATCGGGCACTCTTACTTGAGTCTTTTGATGAAGTCGAAGAAAAAAGGGACGAAGCAGATTTGCGTGCGGCAAGACATCGACATCAGATGGCACGCTATTACGACAAAAAAGTTCGCCTCAGGACTTTTGAAGCAGGAGATTTGGTGCTAAAGAGAGTCTTTCCATCCCTTCCTCACCTCAGTCTAAAGTGGGAAGGACCCTTTGTCATCCAACGGAAACTTGAAAAAGGAACCTTCAAGTTAACGACCGTAGATGGCGAAGAAGTCCCTAGAGCGTGGAATGCCCAACACTTAATGCGATATTTGGATTAGAAATGCTGTACTTTTTGTTATTTTTCTTATGAACTCTGTAATGAGGCACGACTTGCCTTGGGAAAATCTGACGATATGAATAAAGGACTATGAAGTGGATGTAGGCTACGACTTAGCCGAACCACTATAAAAATATTGTGTGTTATTTACTTTTATGCATTACATATACACATTCATCAATTATTCTGTTGTGATTATGGAATACAGGATGATTCAAAACCTGAAAAGGTTAAAGACAGTTTAAACATAAGAAAAAGCACAGCGACTACTTGTGCAACAAGACATAAAAGAATGAGAAAACGACATTCCTAACTCTAACTCTCCAGAGAGAGAGAGAGAGTATAAAAGCGTCTCCGACTGAGCGCTGAAAAAGAGATTCTTCCCCTAACTCTAACTCTCCAGAGAGAGAGAGTATAAAAGCGTCTCCGACTGAGCGCTGAGAAAGAAATTCTTCCCCGCTGAGAGACCGGGGAATGAATAGATTGCTGAGCTCGAACTCTAACTCTCCAGAGAGAGAGAGAGTATAAAAGAAATGCCAGAAAAAACGACAGGCACTGACGACACAGAAAATTCTATCCCGTCAGAAAATCGGGAGCATTCAGATTGTTTGATTAAGCATTAAATAATTTGTGAGAATTGACTGGGGGCATATATATGTTTACGCATATTTCCTCCCTCCGTAACTTCATTTCATAACTATAGTAAGACATGCATTTTTACATAAGTGCAGAACTACAGACAAACAGACATTGCAGAAAATGAATTATTTTTTTATTTATTTACGAACGAATGAATTTGTACAGGAGAGTAGCTAAAAAAGAAGGTGCAAGAGCCGCTCTTGTAGCAGCAATTGTTGGTTCACTAAATGCTAAAACGATACAAGGCAATCCACTATTTAGATTTCGAATAAGCCTTGGACTTCTTGGCGGCTTTCTCCGCATCCTTTTCTTCTTTCTCAGCCTCTGTCAAGATTCGTTTTGACTTCTTTTTTCCTGAAGATACGGTGCTGGAGCCAGTAGACTTCTTCCCGGAGGGCGGAGCGCTGGAATCAAGAGAAGATTTTTTAGCGAGTTCCTCTGTAATAGATCTAGTTGAGAGCTTAATAACTAACCTTGATCCCGCATCCACAACTGCGAGGGGCTTGAGGGCTTCGGGGACTAGTTCTTCAGCTTTTAATTGCAAGCGTGTGTCTTGATCAGCTTTCATTGCAGCCAAGGTAACATCATCAGCATTTTTTGACTCCCCGACTATAGCAACTTCTGGTTCCTCTTCATGCCCCCCGTCACCGCCATCGTCCTTTAAAGCTGCTATCATTTCTTCATCATGGGGAGTGGCGACCTTAGTTGGCTCACTTCCTTCTCCCAAGTCTATAGGAGCAGCCTTATCCTCGCCTCTTTTGGCCTTTTCTGCGGGCTTTGCCCCGGCGGTGGCTCCCTGAGTCATATCTGTCTTTTCGGATGACTCAACACCTACAGAATGAGAAGCAACAGTTATCAACTCAGGCGAAAACAATGGGTCTTTCATCGATTGTTCAATCACGTGGCGAAAGGTAGAAATAGCCTTGGCAAATTGAGGAGAAAAGGTAGGGATACCTTCCGAAGACTTTTCGGCAGGGGTGACTACTACCTCTGATGTTGTTTCAGGAATAGGAGATAGCAGGGTTGTTCGGGCAATTCCCGGATTTTCAGGATCATACCCCTCTACTTCAGAAGTCGCAGGGGCAGAAGAAGAGAAACCAGCTTCGAGAACAGTTTTCTGTTTAGACTTCCGTCTCTCTTCTTCCATGGCCTCAGCAATGAGGCGGCGCCCTTCAGCCAGGCGCTCCGGTTCATCATCCCTCAAGTATTTTTCCATAAGCTTATCCTTATCAATAGAATCGACTTTGAGCTCCTCTTTTTCCCACTCAATAATCTGATTCCATACTTGAACTAGAGTGGATGGGTAATCTTTGATCCAAGAAATGTTTCGGCGACGGATGATATGTGCGAAGAATTCAATCATTAGTTCGCCGAAACCCTGAATATCAGCCTCCGCCTCAGATAATTGCTTGCGGCCTTCCTCCGCAGATTTGATAGCACACTCCACATTGCCCTCGGCCAGGGCAGCCATGTTCTCTGCTTCCAACAACCTTGAAGCCAAGTCAACATTCTTCTTTTCCAGCTCAGCACTCCTCTTCGCTAACTCGGCATTTTTCCGCTCGAGGTCAGCATAAGCAAGGCGTGTCTTAGCAGCTTCTGACTTAGCCTCGTCAGCTTGCTTTTAACTCAGAACGCTCTTGAGTGTGAGATTCAAGCAAGTCGTGGTAACGTTTTTGCATGTCCTCAAATTGTTGCTTGAAGTTAGAAGCGTCCCTTTGAGCGACAGCTAGCTGAGCTTGAGTGTCTTCCAAATCTTTTCCTAGAGCTTTTAAGGCCTTGGCATCCTCCTCCGCGGTCTTTTGCATTGAATCAGTATTCGTGATTAGAGTGCGGATGATTCTAGAAAGATTGCGTGAATATTTAAACATCTCAGTATACTGCTTTTCCACCGCATCTATCTTTGCTTTGGCCTCGTCTACCCATTTAGAAGAAACAGGTTCAAGGGCAGGTAAAAAAGTCAAAGTCTCGAAGTAGTGTTCGGGAAATTGCTCCTCCAAATATGCCCGCTTTACTGCAGTTTCCGCATCTAGTGGGGGAGGAGCGGGGATTGTCAATTCGGTGTCCCTGTGTGAGGAGGATTCGGTAGATTCTTTGTCTGTCCTAGGTCGTTTAGTAGCAGGGACCTTGAGCTTACTCCGAGACCCGGTTTCTTTCAGAGGACTTCTCTCTCTACTGCGCTTTTCATGGGAAGAAGTGGAGTCTTTAGATGGTGGTCTGTCCTCTTCCCTGCGGCTTTGATAACCCTTGTATTTCTCCTGTTCTGGCCGAACTGGTGAACGAGAGCGTGAGGGTCGAGAACGATAGGGATCATAAGGCCTTCTCTCCTCCCTACCACGATCATCCCAGCAATCATACTCGATATCCTGAGGTGGATTGGACATGCTGCGGCGAAGCTTCCTGATATCATAGTAGGATCGAGACATCGTACCTGCACGATAAAACAAACAAAATTTAGAATTAATGGATTCACGAAGAAAGAGGTGCAATGGATGCTACTGCCATTGTATAAAGTGTATCCTAAGTGGTGTGTTTCCCCCCAACCAACCCGAGTCTGAAGCTAGACTAGTACGGGCAGGCTCTTTGGCCTTAGCGGGAGTGGTCTCTTCAGAAGAGGTGAAGACTAAAGGATCCTTCCTGAAATCCTCTGAAGTGTATATAGTTTCAGGTTAGGGGAGATCCCCCAAACCCTGAAATATTTGGTCATCGGTACTAGGGATATTCCCCTCGGAAGCATTAAGTGGCGACTCTTGGGAGGATGTTGACTTTTCCAGAGAAGTAGCCTCCTCGGGGGCAGTATATCCTTCACGATGCCTTTCGGCCAGGTTAGCCAATTCGTCATCTTGTGTAGAAGATGGAGAAGGTGAAGTTTGAAGAGGCATTGTAGGAATTCCCGAGCCTTCTCCTGTCTCTGGGACCACCTCCACTGGAGGAATGTATGCGTAGGGGGCCGTCCCATGACCGATGCTACGAAAAACGGATAACAGCCCATGGAAGTGAAGATATTCGTCCTTAAGGACTTCATCGATGGTCAATAATTTTTGATCGCCATTAAGAAGTTGGTGCATCCGGTCAAAGAACACCTGATCTGATATTTGTTTTGGATTGTCAACTGCAAACAAAGAGGAAAACAAGTTAAGGTGATGATTCAAGTGTATAGAGCCCGGACATAGAAAATCAGTGCTTTACTTGATTTTATCCACCTCCTGGCGCATCCAGTCTGTCGCTTCACGTAGAACCATTCTAATCTAGAATCTCCAGCTTTACTGCTGAATGGTGCTGAGATTATCTTCCTTTTTGGGACTGATTCAAAGTAGCAGAAAGATGGAGTCTCTCGAGTCCGATGCTTGAAATTATAGAAGAAGTGAACGTCATCGAACGTGAGCTCTATGCCTAAGATTTCACGATATGCTATGTACAAAGTGTGCAAGTAGGCATACGAATTGGGATGCAGCTGCATGGGGGCAATCCGCATTTGTCTTAAAAAGTCAACGATGAAGGGAGAAAATGGAGGAATAGCGCCGATCATGCACATCAATCGAGTGACCGCCATATATCCTTCTGGAGGGTTGTGGGGACGGTCAGAGCTTGAAGGCACTAGAGTGTCTCTTTTCATTATCCCATACTTTAAGCAAATTCGGACAAGTCGATCGTTGTCGATTGTTGATTCAACGGAGTCTGGAGGTGATTCCAATATAATGGTCGATTCAAATTCATCAGGGGCTCGATCGTCACCAATCCCTCCTTCCTCCTCAAAACCCAGAGAAACTTCATTCTCTGAAGACACCTCGTTGCTTTCTCGATTTCCAACCCCGTAGTCCGGACCCTCATTGTCCCATTCTGGATCTGACGGAGAAGATATGTCCTCGAGAGTAATTTTGTTAGAGGTTTCGGGGCTTCTTTCCTCTCAGCTAGTCTGGAAGAGCGTCTGGGTCTCATGGTCATAGAACTATTGAAGAAGCAATAGCACGAATTAGAGTAAATTAGCCCGTACCCCCCTGTGCATGTGTGTGAACTAAAATGTGTGCAGCGAATGTGAGAAATGCAAAGTAAAGGTGCAACAATGTAAGACGAAACTTTGAAGAGAAAGTGATAGTCAGAGTAGTTCTTAATGTTCATTTATGTCCGCAAGGCACTATCCTAACTGTTCATGAAGTTGGAAGTAATATCTAGCATTGTTTCAAATAGTTGGACAAAAGTTTGTGCTTTGGATTGAGTGGTTTTCGGTTCGGGTCGGTGTAATAACCCGGAAAATACGAGCCAATTTAAAATTTTTAAATTGATTATTTCAAAGCAATTTGAACCATTGAAATAGAATATTTCAATAAATTAGTGAATTAGAAATAGTAAGTCAGTTTGAAAATTTGAATTCGAACTTTGACCGACTATGCAGGGTGGAAAATTGATATTTTGCAAACGGCCTCGGAATTCGACGAAACCACTTTTGTCGGGTCCAGGATGTCAAACTATTGCTAGGTTTCAGATTTCATAATTTTTCGAATCAATATGTGAGCGTGGCAAAAGAAAACGCGTTTGACCAGTTTCTGTTGAATTTAATCGACAGGAAATTGGCCATTTTTCAAACGGTCTCAGAATTCGACGAAACTAGTTTTGTTAGGACCGTATCGTCAATACGAAACTAGAAAATATTTTTCTGGAATTTTTCTAGTTAGTATGTGACCCCGGTAATTTGAAATGTACGTTTAAAATTCAATATAAGGATTTAAATGTAAATTCAACGGAAACTGATTGTAACGATCAAACCAGCTTACGATACATATCTCATTGTGTTCGGAATGGGGGTAAAACGCTATGGACGACAGGCGGTGGGCCTCGTTTCGAGGTCGTATGTAAAAGTCAACCCTTGTGCAAAATTAAATAATTAAATAATAAAATAAAATTAAAAAAAAAATATTTCCCCCCTTTTTCTTCTTCATTGCCCCCCCCCCCCCGATCATTTACCAGAAAACAAATAAAAAAAAAAAAAAAACCTAATAACTAATCGCGCCGCCGCCTTACCTGGAAGCCACCGCCGACGAACAAATCGCCCCCCACCGCACGACCTCCTTCCAGCGAAGACTCCCTGACCTCGAAGCCACCGAACCACATCTCGAAGTCGCATCGAATCGAAGCAGCGCCTTCACCGACGAACATCACCGCGACACCTCCGAACGCCACCTCGAAGCCTGCCGACGCCTCCTTCTTCTTCCCTCCCCTTCGCATACCTCGGTAAGCAATTTAAATTATTTTATTTTTATTTTTATTTTTGATTTATAAAACCGATTTAAAAACTATTTACTGTATTTTTTTTTTTTAGATTTGTAAACTGTATTTTTTTAGATTTGTAAACAGAATTTTTAAAGAAAATAAAAACAGAATTTTTAAAAGAAAATAAAAACAGAATTTTTAAAAGAAAATAAAAAACTGGATTTTTAAAAGAAAATAAAAACTGGATTTTTAAAAGAAATAAAAACTGATTTGTTAAAGTTTTAAAACTGATTTGATAAAGCTTAAAAACTGATTTAAAAAGAAATAAAAACTGAGTTTATTTTAAGGTTTGAAAAAAAAAAAGGTTTTAAACTTTGAAATAGAAAAATATAAATTTTGAAATAGAAAAAGGTTGAATCTTTTAAAAGAAAAAGATTTGAACTTGCAAAAAAGAAAAAAAAAAAAAAGATCATATTTTTAAAAAGAGAAAAGACAGAATTTTTGTTAAGTAGAAGAAGTAAGATAGGATTCTTATATTTTTAAAGCAATAAAAATATAATTTTTACATCATAGGAATATTAAAAATATAATCTTTGTTTTTAAAATATGATCTTTATATATTGAATAACATAGTAAAAATTCGATTTTTACTTATGTAGAGAATACGGGCAACGAAAGCGACAAGAAGACGAAATAGACGAAGATTTCTAGAAAAGGAAGAGTCGTGTAATTGGATAGCTATTGGTGAGAAATTCTCACTCTTCAATTTCTTTTTATATATATATATGTATGGAAATAAAAGTGAATTGCTATATATAAATATTTATATATATATATATACGCCCCCTCGTCCACAAACCATGGACGATATTTATTGGTTGAAATTGTTGTGAAAATTGGTTGACGGCAAATGGTTGTTTGGGATTGTTTGTGGTTGATATTGAATTGATTGCGGTTGAAAAATACCCGTTTGTGATTGGAAAAATATTTGGTTGAAACCACATAGGATTAGTTTGTGGAAATGAAATAAATATAAACATGCCGCCAGCGTGCGAATTAGATGCATGATCCCCATTGTCAAAAACCGCGAGGTTTTAAGGTAGAGCGAGGAGCCGTACTAGGGACGGTGCCGGTTTAACTACCCTGCCGTTATGCTGCCAAAATTTTGAATAATCTTTGTGTGTAGAATTATTTTCATATGTTGAAATTATTTGCATGCATAGAAATTAAAGCCATATATTGAAACTATATCCATGTGTGGAAATTTTCATGTGTTGAAAAGCGTTGTGTGAAAATAAAATTCATTTGTGGATGAATGAAGTGTATAAACAATAAAAAATCACATTTTTATATATATATGAAGTATGAAAAATATTCGCCTTATATAAATAGTTTCAATCATAAAAATCCCATCTTTCTAATATGAACAACATAAATAAATTGTCCATGTGTGGAAATACTCATTTGTTGAGAAATGTGTGTAGTGGAAAGGTGCATGTGTTGAATAAAAAGATTGAACGATAAAAATTACATTTTTATTGAAACTATGAAGTGTTGAAACCATACGTTGGTTGAATAAATATTTTAAATGATAAAAATATCATTTTTATCATATGTGTGATATGCTAAAGATATGCAGACGATGAAACAAATATTTGTGATAGAAATATTATTTTTAACATGTATAGGAACTAAATAAAATAGTCATGTGTTGAAATCTACTTTAGTTCGCCAAAATTATCATCTTTGAAATGTGAAGTGTTAAAAATAGCCACTGGTTCGGATAAACGTGCATGAGTTGAAATATACATTAACTAGCTAATGATATGATTTTAGTCTATGCATGCGATATTAGAATGAGTGGTGTTTTTAAACCAAAGCAAATCAAATATGAAGTTGAATAGAAAATGATAAATGTTAGAAATTGTATATATGTGCATGCATATCTATTGAACAGGTTAAAGCAAAAGGGGCTAGAGAAGAGGAATAAAATTTTGTGCCCAACAAATAGGTACGCATTTACTGTTTTGTTTGGGTGATGATTTTATGAGCCTATTGGCTAGCCGCTTGGCTTTTTTTTTTCTTTTTGAGATTAGAAGGACCGGGAACGCTATTTGCGATTTCCCGATGCCCCCGGTACAGGGGAGGTTATGGCGAAATTTTCCAAAATCTTAGGGTGTTAGAAAAATATTTGAAGTGAAAACGATATAGAAATTATTGAATGAACTATATTTATATAAATATAAATATAATTAAAACGAAACGTGGCCGTGCAGTTCATATTTTGAAACCGTGATTTCAAACGACTAGTGCGGAAGATCCGACCATTGGATTTTCCCGAAACCTCAACCGTTGGGTTCGCCTTGGAAATATCTTTCCAACGGCACCAACTTTGTGAAGATCCGACGGTTGGATTGTCTGGAATGTTTAATTCAAAATTAGTGAAAAACAGCGCCAGAAACGATTATATTTATATATATATATATATATAAATATAATTAAATTAAATCGAATAACGACGCTGCAGTTCGTAAATTGAAATCGTAACTTCAAATGGTTAGTGTGGAAGATCCGACCGTCGGATTTTCCTAAAACTGGAACCGTTGGGTTCGTTTTGAAAAGACCTTCCTAATGATGAAAAATTTGTGAAGATCCAACGGTTAGATTTTCCTATATGTGTAAAACAAAATTAGTGGAAAGCAGCGCCAGTGCATCGACACGACCTGAAACGTCGTTTAATTAAATATGGCCGTTTTAAATTAAATAAAAATGGCGATATATCGTTATTAAGTGCTATAGACGATATAGAGTGAAAATAAACCAATTTTGTTGTGTTTGCTTGATATGTGATGGTTGAATGTATTTGACGTGAAAATTATAACTAAACAACTGAAATGTGAATGTTGAATAGTTCAACCCTGTGATTAATTGGTTTGAAAATCTAAATATACGTGGGTTATTTGAAAAGGCCGAGTTTATCTCATTTCAAATAATCGATCGACGTTGAGAAGTCGAAGAGTCGAAGACGACTGAAGACCGACGATCTCCACGTTGGATGGATGGGCGCTACTGATGCTCGTGATTGGAGTAGCTACCATGAAGGAATTGAAGTAGTAGCCGTCCAAACATAGTGTTGATTGTACGGATATGCGAGGAATTGGTGCCTCTGGTTTCGTTCAGACCCAGAACGGACTTGTAAATGGACTGCGTGTCTGACATTGGATTTTGTTCTGTGTTGATTGATCTCTGTTAAATATATCTGTTTGGCGGCGGAGAATTTATTCTCTTGCTTAACGCCCTTCTCTGAGACGTACGAGCTTAGAGGTTATGTATTGACAGAAATCAGTCGCATGGAGTGGATTGCCTGTGTGGCCCGCCTAAGTGGCATATGATCAAGGCTTCTGTTGCAAAGCAAAGTCTTGTGGTTGATGATCAAAGCATAGTCTGTGTGACGTAGCTTTGTGTATAACGTGAATTCGCGAGCCTCACACCCCGGTATGAACCAGAAACGGGAGGAAGGACCTCAGGGAGGACATGCGTTTCTTTCTAGCTAGGGTGGTGTCAGTGACCTACCAGCCCTGACATTTATATACTTTTCACCTATGTGGTTGTTGCTGTTGCGAGGCGCCTCGGTTTGATCGGACGATCCGGGTCCGATGGAGTCATTCGTTGGCTCGTTTACGCCCCAAAGGGCGGGGAAACGCAGTGTTCAGGCATTTTAATCCACATCGGTGGACCGGCCCTGTCGCTCCTAGGGTCACTCGAGCTCTGATCCTGTGGCTCGGGCTAGAGAGTCACGAATTCGGTGAGGACTATCTTTTGCCTCGGTTCATGACGGAAATCCAATTTCCAAATACGACATCGTGCGGTTTTGATTGTATACCTATATATGGCGACATGATATATGGTACCCATGCCGTCTATGATTGATAGTTATGATTTGAAATTGGTTTCAAAACATATAAACACTAGCAATAATATCAAATGCCTTTGTTTTATTCGTATCAATCATATTTTGACCGTTATAAGGTAAAACTCTATCCTCCGGCTTGCGTTGCATTGTGTGATGGGAACTGAGTCTTATAACGGTTCCATTTTTATAAAAAGCATATCGATGTTAAAAAGAAAGATTTGTTTTAAAGCACTGGCGATCCAATGGAGTAAACCCGTTCCACGAAAGTGGCGTGGTCCTGTGATTAGCCAATTATATATGTGTTGAGTGGATTTCTCATACCAGTCCCATGACTGACTCGTAGTTTGTTTCACTTTCAAACTCGGGTGCCCCTTTTTCTACACGGGCAGCCTTGTATTCAGGTTTAGCTGGTTCTTTCTGGATAGCTGGAGCTGAAGATGGATTCTATCATTTATTTCTTTTTATGCTGTTCAGCTCCTACTGTACATATTTTGTTTATTTCCGCTGTAGACATTTATGTATAGCTGAACTGTATTTGTACTAAGTAAGATCCTGTATACTGTGTAACTCTGATGATTACTTTTATCCAGTATATTTTGTTGTTCATTCTGGTGTATTTATTTAATTCTGTTCTGCTATTATCTGTTTCTGTGTTATATTCCAAAGATAACCTTGTTTCCGTCTGAACGGGAATTCGGGTCGTCTCAGTCGGGCAGGCATCATAGGATCGGACTGAAGAAAAGTTGTGCACTGGGTGAAGTGTTATGTTCAACCGGATCGGCTCGGAGACATAGGAACGGATCGGATGAGTTTGAATACCGACGCCCCCTATTTATCTGTTTTCACCCTCCGATCCGATCCGACAGGCTATCCCTTGTTTTCCATTTCCACTCTTTCGACCCGAACCGGAAAGATAAAACTTTGCTCTCCTCCTCCATCTTCCATGTTTCCTCGCCCGAACCGATTTCCCATGTCTTTCATCTTCTTCATCTTCGTCAATCATCTCCGAACCCAATCCCATATCAACAGTTCCAATTAGGAGCAAGCGTACGCCTTCTTCAACCTATCAACGCCTCGAGGTGGTAGCAGAGATATCAGCGACGGTGGTAGGGAAGGGGATGGCCGTGTTATTGAGAGTGAACCGTAAATATGCTCAGATCATTCATAACCGTAAATTACAACTGAAATCAGTTAAAGAGAAGCTTAATTGAAGTTATGACCTACCAATACAATTGATTTAAGGATGCGAAAAGGAGTATTGATTTTCTTTTTGGGAAGTTAGGGTTCTCGTTTTTTCCTTCGGAGTAATTCCTGGAAGAACAGCGAGAATAAAAGAAGAAGAAAGAAAGAAGGAGATGGAGGCAGAGAATATATACAGGAAGGAGGTGGCTACTCGTATTCCCCTCCTATTTTTCCGCTCGGTCCGGAGTACGAGCCCAACAGCCCACACTTTCTGGCCCATTAATCTGTTGCAAGGCATAGGAAACCCATTCGGGTCGGAACTCAAATTATAAATCCGTTCGGGTCGGAACCCGAACCGAACAGGATGACGAACGACAACTTGACATGTGAATTCAAAACAAAGGATGAAGATATTGTGCAATAGCAATCAAAGCATGCTCCGTTTCCAACAGAAGCAACCTTTGAGGGGGCAAAATGTTATCCTACTTTGTGAACTAGGCAACACAAAGTCAAGATATCAAGCATTGAAGAGCATTTCTAATTAGAAGACTTCGGTTCGGATCGGAGAGAACATCACTACTCAGATCGGAGAAGACACTACAGCCTAGATCGGACAGCTGCAATCATTCGGGTCGGGTCAAAACAATGTATCAGTTCGGATCGGATAGAGTCTTCTGTTCGGATCGGTGAACTATTGTTGTTGAAAACAGAGAGCACATGTTCGGATCGAAGGGCAGTCTGCTTCAAGATGGATCGGAAAGCCACCCAATCGCTACGGAGATAGGTCGGAGCGGAGCAGAATAAAGAGAAGAGAGAATTGTTTCCAAGTCAATTCGGGTCGGATCGGATATCCCGATCCGAACCCCTTGTACATGTCCTTCCGACCCGAACCCACTTTCCATATCATTCCCCTGCATAAGCGCCTGGATATCCGGATCGGCTATGACCAGTTCCTGCCTACAACGTCCATTACTCTGATGTGTTGTCAACATAGAAATGCATCCGAACCCGAGGATGATGGGATGGACGACACGTGGCTCCGATCCGGATCGGGTTCTGAGCCAATTCACGCCTATAAATACCCCGTCTGAAGACAAAGAAAAGGATCTTTTTTCTGGCATTTGGAGAGTTCAACCACCTTCATAACCCGAATTCCAGCAATCCCGAAAAATCCAAATCTTCTTTCATTATTTGTTTTCTATAATTGAGTGATTACAAGTGAGTTGTGAGAGGAATCAAGTGAATATTTCATTGTACTTGCAACTAAATCAGTAAATATAGTGAGAGACAAGTGGACGTAGGCATTTCTTCACCGAACCACTATAAATCCTGTGTGTTCATTTTTATTTTTGTCTTATTTCATTTGCTTTCAATTAATTTGGGTGTTAGAACCACTTTTTGGTCTAACAGAATCCATATAATTAACATTATATGGTAATTGATTGGGCCTCATTCCAACTGGGAAAATAAAGAATAATCACGTGTTGAAAATTATCATGTGTTGAAAGAAATATTTTAACAATAAAATTTACATCTTTATCATATTTAAGATTAGACACTACTTTACAGTTGGAGTCTGATTTGAAAATCAAATGATAGATACCTTAGTTTTATAAAAAAAAGATTAAATAATATAAATAGTCATGTGTTGACAGTGCTCATGTGTTGAAAATATCCATGTGTTGAAAGAAATATATATTCATGCGTTGAATAGAATAAATATTCATTTGTTGAATAGAAAAACGAATTTATTGAAATATATAAAGCCGTGTTGATTAGAGATGCGCCATTTTGACGTGAGTGATATTTATATCGATTATATTCATTTTTATAATGATTATAGAAAAGGAAGTGATTTCAAAATATAACGTTTTGAAAATATTATCATTTGTATATCGATGATGTGGAATATTCAATTTTGATTCGAAATTGAATATGAAGTTGAAATCGTTTCGAAAACGAATTTAAAACGATTTATAAAATACGTTTTAAAAGGAAATCGACGAAATATATATAATATATATTATATATATATATATAATGGCCTGAATAGAACGCGCCGCGCTGCAGTAGTTCGTGAATTTCGACCATTGACTTCGAACGGACATTACGGGAGATCCGACCATCGGATTCTCCTGAAACCGGAACCGTGAATTGATTTGAATTTCGAATTAAATTGAATCGATTTGAAATTCGAAATAAATAGAAAAGTTACTTTTCGAGGGATTAAAATAAATTAAATATTTATAATATATTCCCCTCTACCTTCTCTCTTCTTCTTTTTTTCATATCGTTCATACCCGAAATGAAATAAAAAAGAAAGAGCCCCACAAGCAGGACCTTCTGGGGGTACATCTTTAACTTCTACTCCTAGATGCTTTGTTTTATCTTGCTTATCTTCTCGATCCTATCTTGAGAACCTTAGGTAGAACCGTATGGATGGAAACATGTATTTGAAACATGTTATGATTGATATTTGCAAATGGTTGCAAGTGGTCGCAAGTGGTTGCTCGTGGTTGCATAACACACATTAGGCACTAGATCGGCTCAGACACGTTTTCATATTGCATATGCATGAGTGTTTATACTTGTTTATGGATGAAATTGAATGTGTTATCATGTGGATGTTGCATATGGATGAATGTTTGTGCACACATATAGTGCTTATGTGACTAGGATTATTTGCATACATGTTGGACTCATGGCACTAAACATATTTTGCATTAAGAAGATCAATCAGGCCTGATCATTTGCATCAGACAAGGAACATATACACACACTTTTTGCAAATGTTCATACAGCAATAGAAATCTCTTAAGGACAATGGTTGCTTGTGGATGATGGTTGAGTAGATGGTTGATTGGATGATATGATGCATTCTTCTTAACCTGAAGATTTCGGGGACGAAATCCTTTAAAGAGGAGAGAATGTAACAACCTGAATTTTAATAATGTGTTAAAACCATAAATCAAGGCAGAATTAAATTTTAAAATAAGAATAAAGGGAAACGGGTTGCGCCATTGCGTTCGTCTCGAAATTCTGCTTGGAAACAAGTCCGAGTTTTTGAAAATCGGAGTTCGTATGACCAAGTTATGACCCTCAGAAGTTCCAGGAATTTGAATAAAATAAAACAGCTCGAAAATAAAGCCAGAAATTCGAAATTCAAACCCAGAGAAGGCTGGCGGGAAAATTCTCGCCCATATACCCAGGTCGACTGGGGAGTCGACCCCCCCCCCCATCCACCAGGTCGACTGGGGTGTCGACCTCCCCATGACCAGGTCGACCCTATGGTCGACCTGGTGCCAAAACCTGGTTTTCAGCCTGGGTTCATTCTGATGTATTTGGACCAATTTTCTGACTAGATTCGTGACTCTAAACCTATATAAACAACCTCCTAGCCTCAATCTCTCTACACCAATTCTTTCTGTCCTTATGCTGCTTCTGAAATAATTAAATTAAAGAGAGAATGGCTACTTCTTCTTCGTCAAGACAACATCTAGGAATTGCAAATTGGGGGTTTTCAACTAGAACAAGACTAAACAAATAGAGATTCAACAACTGCAACAACCGTTTCTAGAATCAAATCTCTGCACTCTAAATCTCGATCCGCGCTCTGTAAGTTCTAGTTACTTTGAGATTGAAACTTGTTAAATTTGATATGGACATGGAATAAAATGAAATTGGACCTAAGCTTGATTATCCATTTGGATCTGTTCTTGTCTCTTCTTGAATCTATGATTTTGGGTTATTTCTTATCGACTGAATCATGCCCATTCATGTTGTTGGACCTAGTTTATTATTCAAACGCTAGATTGTAAAATGAATTCTTGGATCTTGACATGATGATAAAAACTATGCCTATACCTATGACTGTGAACATAAAACTATGCCTATACCTATGACTGTGAACATAAGACTATGCCTATGCCTATGACTGTGAACATAAGACTATGCCTATGCCTATGACTGTGAACATAAAACTATTGCCTATGACTATGACAAGGACAATTGTGGCTAATCACCTATGACTCATGACTATGAATTATTGCCTATGATTATGAACATAAGGCTATCGTCTATGACCATGAATTTGAAACTATTACAGTTAATTGCCTATGACTATTTAGGGTAGTTGCCTAGAACTATTTTGGATAATTATCCATGACTATTGAGATTAATCGCTCATGATTCACTATGACTATGACTGTTGTGGTTAATTGACTATTATAGTTGATTGTTCATAACACTATAGTTGAAAACCAAGTTGTGCACCGAATTGGCATTTTGTTGGATCGTATACCTAGGGTGTGACTTGCTTAGTTTATTCGCTATTATGTACACCAAAACCATTGGATCCATTATCCTTGTATTTGGCTTGCTTTTGCATGCCTATTCTTTTATGTCAGCGTTTACCATGACTATCGCCTTATCTTGCCATATTTGAAATCCTATATGCCAGTGATGTTATAACCAATTATCTCAAGTTATGTCATGCTAGTCTTGTAACCCCTTTTATCGCTTTATGCTCGTCCCTCTTGCCTATCATACTTTTGATGTTATTCCCTTTATTCTGAGATTTGGATTTATTTGTAGTATGGATCGATTCATGTTTACATGCGATGGGAATACGATTTGGGTAGATTAGGCAAAACATGAACTGGTTATAAACATGAATCATGAACTTGATAATAGGCATAAGTTGAAACATGAAACTTGACACGAACTTGACATGAAACTTGAACATGATCATGACACTAAAATGAACTTGATAATGGCCAACTCGAGGTTGGGTTGAGTTTGCAGTGTAAATCTGCCCGGAATCGCCCGGCAAATCCAGTTGCTGCAAACAATAGGATCCAATGTAGGTAGTTGGTCATATCGCGCTTGAAACCCGAGGTCAGACTGAGTTGTGGTGTAAATCTGCTCGGAACCGCCCGGCATATCCAGTGACCACAACAACAGGTCTGATGTGAGAGGTTGGGTGCATTAATGAATTAAATGCCACATGATAGGGTTAAGTCATGAACATGAAAGACAACACTTAACCAACTTGAAATTTAATTGGTAGGGTTAGGTCATGAACTTGAACGACAACACCTAACCAACTTAACACGTGAATGGTAGGGCTAAGTCACGAACGTAAATGACAACACTTAGCCAACTTGATATGCTAGACTGATGGGGTTAAGTCTCGAATTTACATGACAACACTTAACCTACTAAACGGAAACCCTAGTTACGCGGTCCATTTCAGTAGTAACTCACTAGATGTATCATGGTACCCTGGGACTAGGCAGGATGGGGCACGATTACTGGGCTGATTGTAAGCGACCAGAACGACGGTTGTGTGGGTGCGCCGGTGTAGGTTCAGGCGGGCTATGGTCGTGCATGTGGTCCGGAGTTGAAAAAGCAGGCATTGGGCATCCGTAGGTTTATCTGTGCATGCTTGATTCGTGTCGGTGGTTGGCACCATAGGGCTTGATACACCCTATGGTGGACCTAGCACAGGTGACTACATTCGTGATATGGCCGTATGACACAGAAACACAACGAGCTAGAACTTGTAGGGAGCCGATCGATTAGTGGATCGTTCCGTTGGACCTAGTAGTGGGTCATTCACAATATTGGGCCAAGGGATCCTTTCATGGTTAATACTTGACATGGGCTGGGATACTAGTACAGTTGGTGCAGCTAACCTTGAATATGCCATGCTATACTTGATCTATACTTGATCTATCATGTTATCTTAGTCTATCTTATCCATCTTGACATCATAATTATGTTTACTTTCAGTTTATACATGGCATGTTACCTTTACCTGTTTTTATGCTGAAAGTCACTTGGACTTACCAGTCTTTATGACTGACCCGTTTCCTTTCGCCTCTTTTTCTATCATTTCTTCCCCCAGGTTCTCAGGGAGGAAACTCTAGCTCTTAGCTTGGATTTAGCTTGCTTTATGTCAGCTCATGTACGGTTTGGTCTTGAGCTATGCTATGGCTGCACGTCTGCTATTTTTGGGGAATAATTTACTTTTGTTATTTTAAGTTTATGCTTCTTTATTTAAAGCTTGATGTAATGGAATAATGGCAACTTGTACTTTGGATATATGAGGCTTTGACTCTTTTCTTGAAAGTAATAAGATTTGGTTTTTAATTTCTACCGCTGCTTTATTTATGTTCTGTCTTGTGATATCTCTGTATATGTTTACCTAGATAATGCTCCACCAAAACTAGTGCATTCCCTTTGTGAGTGACCCTAGCGGAGGTGGGGTGTTACAATATGCCCCCAAATTTCACACTTTTATTTTCATTCCCAAATATCCCTCAATTTTCCCATTTTCGTTCATACGTATGTCTCTAACGAGGTTGGCCTGAGCTCAAAGGTAGCCTAGGCTTATAAAATAAAAAGGGAATAAGAGAGGGAGAAGAACAAAAATAGGCATATAATAACATAAATGGACATATAATAACAACTGAACAGCAGAATAGGTGTATGGAGAAATACATATAATTATAGCAGATTTGTTTAGATATAAATCAGTTTCTTAACAAACATAGGCTTAGATTCGTTTATTAACATGTCAAGGTTATTATTAAATTTTTATATCTAAAAATGACATGAACTCACAGAGATTGGATCGGAGTACAATAAATTTCTCTGATGTATGTATAGGATGATGTTGTAGAAGATAGTCTAATTCAATCCAAGCTGAGGCAGCATCTCTTTGTCTCCATTGTTTTAGGTGTAGGAAAACAATAGAAATGTTGGCCTTTATATAGACTATTTCCAACGAACCCAACAAACAAACAAGTCCAGGTTCAGAAAATGAATCCGCCCAGATCTGGGGTGGGTCGACCCCTGGGTCAACCCTAGGGTCGACACACTCTTGTGTGGGTTGACCCATAGGTCGACCCTCTTGGGGTATGGGTCGACCCCTAACGGGCCATTTTCCCGTGTCGGTTTGTCGCACCTTTAATTTGATTTATTTTGAATAGGGATGGCCAAAAAATCCGTACCCGCGGTTATCCGCGGGTAAAATCCGTTATGGATATGAAATGGATAGTTAAATGGGTATCCGTGGGTAAAATAAATGGGTATTTTTAATATCCGTTAATTAATGGGGCGGGTACGGATAGTAAGATATCCATGTCCGCGGGTACCCGTACCCGTATTGAATGTGATTTATTTTCAATAGTCAATACAAAAAATATTGTTGTTGGTTGTTCGGTATTTGTGTGCAAGATTTTACTCAACAATTTATAACTGGTTGTTGATATTTTGATGGAAACTTCTGTTGTTGTCTCTTGGTTTTTGGATATTGGTTTAAATATGTATTGGTATTTTGATGTTAGCATTTAGGCATTGGTCTAATTTGTTTTTTTTACCAAATGTACTTTTGAATAATTTCAATAAATGGCTAAAAAATAAATTGAATAAATATAATGGATACCCATGAATACCCGCAATTACCCGCAACCTGTTTAAAACCCGTTTAATGGATACCCGTGCGGGTATGGGGCGGGCACGGGGCAAAAAATCATCCAACAGGGCGGGTGATGGGGTGGTACTACCCGCGCCCGCCCCGCCCCATTGCCATCCCTAATTTTGAATTTCTAGTTTGGTTTATTTATATTTATCCTCCTTATATGTATACAAACTTATAACCTTTATATATTCCTCATACGATGTCTGTTTTACGCAAACTCGAAATCTACCTGAACTAGAATTCCAAGACGAATGCAATGGTACAATTCGTTTTACTTAATTCCCCATATTAAATTAAGTATTCTTTAGTTTATTGTCATTAACGTTCTTTAAAATTACGGGGTGTTATATTCTCCCCTACTTAAAGGATTTCGTCCCCGAAATCTCTAAGTTAAGAAGAATGTTATTATCCTAACAACTACAACCATCACTGACCCCGGTGCGAAAGACCTCCCCTGGTGACCGACCTCGTCTTGGGTGTGGCCGATCATCTCACTACCCTAACCAACTTGCTCGACCCAGTTGTGTGCGACCCGACCCCATTGTGCTCGATCCCTTCTGGCACGACCGACCCGAGTCCAACACTGCTTGACCCAAGTCTTTGCATGACCGACCTGCACATGCTCGAGCCAACCCTGCTCGACCCGAGCCTCCTTTTCTCGACCCGACCCCTATGTTGCTCAGCCCCGTGCATTTCTGCTTGACCCACACATGCACGACCGACCCTTGTGACTTGCTTCCTAAGCCATGCTCAACCCGTGGCCTATACAGCCCCAATTAAAGTCCAATTTCGACCAAAGATTCGCCAATCGATGATTTCGACGAAATCTATTCATCCAATTCATCACATACGACCATAGACATGTTATGAAATCACTAACAACATGAATATGGCGATTTTCACCAAAATTATGCAAAATTCACCAAAATCATGATAAATTACTATGAACAAATTTATGGATCTAACTTGCATAAACATATGAAACAACATAGAAATTATCGGTTTTAAGTTGCTAAATTAGATCCTTTGGTGATTCATATGAAAATAGGCTTACCAAGGTGTAGATCCATGAGAAAACACTTGAATTTGATGGAAAACATGATCAAAAATTCATATACTTGATTAAATCCATGTGAGAGAAGCATATCACTCACCAATTCTACAAAACAAGCTAAAAGCAATGAAATATGATTCCGGATAGCAAGGAATTTGATCCAAACTCCTTGATTTGATGAGCTCTCCCTTGCAGCGGTGTACATCTAGCCTCAAATGGTGTAGATCTTCGATTCCTAAGCTTTAATGGTGGAAAGTTGGAGAAATGGAGGATCCCTTGGCTCTTCCAAATGAGAGAATGGGGGAAAGTAAACTATTTCCCATACCTCCCATCCCTTATTTATAGCCTTCCACCAGCCCACTAATTGGCCTCTTCAAATCAACCCATTATGCCTTAAAAACCTGAAAAGCCAACTGTTAAACCTTAAAACAACGATTCCTCCCAAACCGCTGAGCCAAATCTTTACTACGAAAAGGCAATCAACATTTCCTTTCCAATGGCACAGGTCTCAACACCTAATTCGACCTAAGTCAAAAGTTGCCTTGTTCAAGACTTATAGGGAGAAAATGGTCACAAATAAAATTGGTAAAAATTATGGACATGTCTAACATCCCCATAAGCAACATATTAAAATATGAGAATGATCCAACCCTCAGAGAATAAAATAGAAATATTTTAAGGTCATCCGATACGTAAAATGCGGGCTGTTACAGAACTTCATTTTCAAAAGTTACTATTCATTTTGGAAATAAAACTTCGATATGCCATAAGTATGTGAAATTTATTTCAAAACCATTTGCTATAGTTACGAATATTCATTAATATTTTAATATCTTTGCGTCTACCCAAAACTGTACGTCAAAATAAATAAAACTTTGATTTTCCAGCTATTATTATATTAATGAAATATTCATTAAAAATCCAATTTTCTTGATGGTGACTTAACCAATGAACCAATAACCACTTTTGTTGTTCATTGTCAACCAGTGTAATTAATAACACTCAAATAACCATCAAAGTGGTTTTCAATTTGAATACAAAGTGCACTGCACCATATAAGCCTTAAATAACACTTATACAGTCTTGTCAATCCGCGCACCGGCAAACTACACACTTAGGATTAAGATTAATGTTAATCTTCAACCCAATACGAATGTGGGGTTTTCATCCAATTACACACAAAGTGATTATTATCTACACACTTCGGAGATGTGTAAAATTATCATCTCAATACCCGTGTGGGGTTTACATCACGATCCATGTGACTTATCTACACACTTGGGAGACGTGTAGGCTACTGTCATCCGAAAACCCTTGTGGGGTTTGCTTATCAACCAATAAACAGTAATAATTAAATTACTCAATCCAAAACCATTTAAGGTTCAATCGTTTTCCAGTCAACATCGTATATAATCCAAATTTTATATACTCAAGGGATATCATATATATGATATAAAATCATATTTTTACAATAATACTCAACAGTTAACATTATATGAAACATATATGATCAATGTTAAACATAATTAAACATACATAATTAACAATTAACAGTTAATTAATTTTTATCCCTATCTATGTAAGTTTCGGTTTCTCACAATCGTTTCCACTCCGTCAAACTTTATATGGAAGGAACATGGACTCACACACACAGCTACAGCTCACGTACGACACCTACGCCACTTGTCGGCAGCTAACGGGACTGGATCTGGCAACTATGGGGTTTGAACAACTAATGAACTCACGTATACACGCGGATGTGAAAGTTTAAAGCTACCGGAGGTGGTTTGGTGGGTCCAGGGACCATGGCCGGGGGTGTTGGACCACGGTGGGGCCTGACCTGGGCTGACGTGGACTGATGGGACCCAAGCGTGGAGGGAGGAGGGTGTAGGAGGTGCAAAGGTGAAGGCTTTAGGGTGTAAATTGCAAAATTGGTTGCAAATTAGTGAATTTAGGGTTTAAAGGGGGGATTGGGGCCCACGACGACGGAGGAGAGGGCCGAGGCTGGCGGCGCAGGTGCAGGGGAGACGGGGAAGTCGACGGTGCAGGTCAGTGGCAGCGGCGGCAAGGGGTGGCGGCCATGGGAGGAGGAAGATGGAGTTAGGGTGTTAAGGAAAAAATGGAAAGAAGAAAGGAGAAGAAGCGAAACAAAAGGGGTTTTATGCAAAAGTGTTTTCCTTCGGATTGATGAGGTGTCGTGATAGGAGAAAGAGGAACAAAAACACTTTGACTTGTTAGATCGTTGACACCTTGTTTTGCTAAATTGGAAGCACTTTCCATCAATGGACGTTAACATGTGTTTGTTCCACTCTACATGTGATCCCGTGATTAAACGACAATTCTGTTTTACACAAAAATTTGCATTCTAGCATAAAACATAATTCCGGGTCCAACGGATCAGGTATCGTCGAATTTCGAGTTCGTTTGACCCTCCATTTTATTTTTCGATCGCGTTTCCACTTAATTTCGACGGGTTGCCACAGCATGTGTTTAATTCTCGTACGCTCACATATTAACTTCAAAAATTATGAAATTTGAAACCCTAACATTTTTCGACGCTACGGATCCGATAAAATTAGTTTCGTCGAAATCCAAGATCTCTATAAAGTTCCTTTGTAAACTGTTGAAATTAGCTTTAAATCATCGAATTTTCAAAATTGACCAAAAATTCTCATAAAATTATATTAAAAATAATTTTTAAATTGATTTCAAAATTCTGGGTTGTTACATTACTGCACCACGAATTAGCATGGTAATGTAATTGAAGGTTTAAATACTTCAAAGAAACAGTCACTATAATATTTCATAAATCAACATAATACTTATAAATGACCAAGACTTCGTCGTTGCCTTAAACACCAATATAGAAATCTATTAGAAAAATCAACTTGTAAAAGCATAAATTTTTTCTAAACGAGCTCGAGGCACCTATAAGTCTTACGTCCAACTTTTATTATTCAATTCCATTTACTACGATAAAATGCAATTTTGAGCCAAAAGAGTGAAAATCTCACACCTTACGCAAATTTGAGCGGCGTCCTTACGAAATAAAATGAAATGATGCCAAAAAAATAAGCCAACAATGCAACCACAAATGATTTTTTTTAATATGCCAACAATAATGCAAGGAAAATAAAAATATAATCTAAGAGCACGATACCAAAACGAGCAGAATCATTAGCAAATTAATTTAAAGGGACAGTTTAACTAAATTTTCGATTAAGTTTCAAAATTTACCAAACATCTTTACAAAAATAAGTATAAATTAGTTCCCTAGAATTAGGTTATCAAATATCAGTGAATAATTCTGGATATTTATGCAACTGTTCAATGAATAATTACAGACACTTATACAATTATATCAAAAAATTGCATACATTTCCGCAGTTATTCAATACAAACTTGCGGAAATTTCTGCAATTATTCGCCAAAAAATTGGAGAAATAACCACAATTGTTCACCAAAAAATTACGAAAATATCTGCAATTATTCATTGAATAATTCAGAAAATTAATGCACTATTTGGATATAATAATTGCATGAATTTATGCAATTATTCATCGAACAATTGCACAATTGTGTATAATTATTTGGTAATTCTAACAATCTAATTTACAAAAAAAATGATTAGGAGCTTTTGTATATAAGTTTGATTTTAAAGACCTAAGCGTAATATTCACTCATTTAAAAACATTAATTTTTTTAGCATTATTTTTTTTAAGCAAGCAAAGCAGTGCAACTTTGTAGCAAACAATTCTTCGTCTTTTGCTTCTGCAACCTAAAAATGTGTTGAAAATGATTTTTTTAATCTCTTAAAGACAGAATGAAACGAAAGCTAAATTTTTATTATTTATCCAAGCAAAAACTATTTTTGAAGAAGAAAAGAACAAAGATAAAGATGAACCAAAGCAAAATTGTCTCTTTTATAATGTAAAGTTGAAAGAGTAAAAGCTAAAACTAAAAAAATAAAATTTAACTCAACTCGAAAAACTCAAGCGAAAGGAAATTCTTTTTTCAAGAGAAACTTAACGGAAAAAAAAATCAAAAATCAAAACTCACACAATAAAAATAAAAATAAAACATACAACACAATAAAAATAA